>CM057452.1:1458162500-1460897500 GCA_016271365.2 Neoceratodus forsteri
TGAACAGGGAGGATGGCACAGCCTGATATATGATCAAGACAGAAGGCCTTGCAGCACACCAAGCCCAAAGCCCGATTTCCAGACTGTAATATTTAGTTAAAGTGTGAACATTACACCATGTGGTTGCAGCATATATGTCAGCAGCAGGGACATTTTTGAAACATGCAACAGAAGTGGCCATAACCCTTGTGGAGAGATCACAAACAACATCAGGAAGTTCCTTGCCATACTTCCTTTAACAGAATTTACTACAATGTGCCAGCTATTTGGATAGGCACTGTTTAGACACAGTGGCACTCTCTTTCCCGGAGGTGAATAAACCAAAATGCTGAGAGGACTTTTTGAAGTCCTTGGTGCGCGTAATAGAGTATCATAGTATTCTACGTGCATCCAAAGTATAGAGCAGTGCCTCACCCTGGTTGGCATATTCAGTATAATATAGAAGAAAGTGTATCGCTTGATTCAGTGTAAATTCAGATATCACCTGTGGTAGAAACTTAGGATTCAGATGCAAAGAGATGCTGTCATTGTGAAAACACACATTAAAGTCCGAAGCTTGGAAATCCTTCGAGCAGAAGTCATTGCAACTAAAAATGTTTTCCATGACAGGAAACTTAGGCCACAACTTGCGGACAGCTCAAAAGGAGCCAATGTCAGGTTCTCAAGCACAAAATTCAAGTGCCAAGGCTGGACTGGATTATGAATAGGAGGTTTCACATGAATACTACCTCTGTGAAACGTATGGGACACCTCTAACTGGGCAACCATATGATCATCAGTAGGGGTATAAAAAGGTGATATAATGATCAAATGCACCTTAAGTGAGGAATACTGCAGGCCAAAATCAGATAAGGAAAGCAAGTATTCTAACACAGCATTTACAGGACATGGAAAGGGTCCACATTCCTGGAAGCAGCCCACAAAGTGAAACACTTCAATTTCAGGAAATAACTATGTCTGGTAAAAGACTTCCTAGCCACAATGAGGACATCAGCAACCTTAGAGGATACTCCAAAACATACAATGACTACGTCTTAAGGAGCCATGCATGCAAATGCAGGAATTTCAGGTCTGGATGGATCTGGGACCCCTTGCCGTGAGGCAACACACTCTGACAAAGAGGTAGAGGGCCAGGAGGCTCCACTGCTGTTGAAGAAGTGGTAACCATATCTAGTGAGGTCACAATGGAGTAATGTGAATGTGAGTGGCACTCTCCACCTGCAGCTTGAGCAGAACCCTCTGTATTAGAGGAATTGGGGGGATGCATATAAGAATTTCCCTTTCCAAGAGAGGGGACAACGCATGTTGCCCAAAATCTCCAGGCTCTGGAGCGAGCGAGCAGAAATGCAGCTGTTTTGCATTGTGTGGGGAATGCAAAAAGGTCCAATTCTGGATGATGCCATCTTGTGAAGAGGTCATTTACCACAGAGGTCAGCAGTTCCCATTCATGAATCATTGACTGGGACCTACTTAGCCTGCCTACTAAGACGTTTTGGAGACCTGAGAGATACACAGTCGATAGCTGAAGGCCGTGAGACAGAGCCCAGTACCATACTTTCACTGCCTCCCTGCATACAGGATAGGAGTGCGTGCCCCCTTGTTTGTTGATGTAATGCACCACACCGATGTTGTCCATCTGGATTAGCAGAGGACCAAGGCAGAGATGATTCTGAAATGACTGGAGGCAGTACAGCCCTCATTTCCAAGACATTTACATGCAGCTCAGCCTCCACCTTGGTCCATGACCTCTGCATCTGGTAAGGGCTGGGATGGGCACCCTAGCTGGAGCGCAACGCATCCATCGTGAAGATCTGTACAGGAGCTGGTACAAGGGATGGAACACCCTTCAATAGGTTTTTGTGATCCATGTACCATAAAAGCCCTCTACAAAGCGGAGACATGATGAGAACCATTTGGTCCAGCTCATCCCTCAAATGATTCCACTGGATTTTGAGTGTCCACTGAGGGATTCTCATATGTATATGGGCCAGTAGCACAGTCACTATGGCAGCAGCCATGAGACCCAGGAAATGCAACATTGTTCTCGCAGAGACATGGTGGCTCCTGTAGACCAATTGTGCCTATACAATCAGATGGTCTGCTCTGTCCTGTTGCAGGACAGCACATCCCTTCTCTTCATCCAAGACTGCCCCTACATACTTCAGTCTTTGGCAGGGAGTCAACACAATCTTTGGAACATTCACTGTGACCCCCCCATCCCAAGTCACTGCACAACTGATGTGTCCAAGACAGAGTATGTTGCAGAGCCTCCCTGCATCTGGCATTCAGAAGCCAGTCATCTGGATAGGGGAACACATACAGGCCTTCTCTGCCAAGGGATGTTGCCACTACTGCCAAGCATTTGGTAAAGACCTGTGGTGCAGAAGACACACCATAGGGCAATACTTTGAACAATAACGTTCTCCCTTCAGCATAAAGTGGAGGTATTATCTGTGGTTTTTTCTGATCTTTTTTTTTGTCACTTCTATTTATTCTCTGGTGGGACCAGGGCATCTCTCCGGAGTACCCACGCGACTTCCGCCTATACTCCCAGCCTAAAACCTCACTCTCACTGGTCTCCCACCCAGTCCCACGGACCCGTCCAGTCCCCCGGATCACCCACTGGGGGAGGGTCCGTCTCATCTACCTGGCAGCCTATCTGAAATTAGAGGGACAGTCTTTGGGCCAGGTAGGGAGCTGGGATATCTGGTGAAGGGTTGGTCTGGCAGCAGGATGTGGGCACTTGTCCCCAGGGTCTCTTTCGCCTCCTCTGGTCCACCGGGGTTTTCTTTAGTGTTTCACCCTTGGAGCGCAGACATGCAATGATGTCCAAGCAGCTGCATGCGGATGTCCGATGCCGCTCCACCCCCAGTATCAGCAATGCTTGTGCTGGACTCCCGGTCTCCATCGGGGGGGTCACTGGTGAGCAGTGTGAGCCCCGTACCCACCCCGGGAAGGAAGAGCAGTCCTCTGGATGCTCAATCCCTTCCCTTCCCTGCTGACCCCCAATGACCCACATCCATTCCCGAACCTGGGTTGCCGGCATGGCACGAGGTGTTGCGTCCAGTGCCTCAACCCTCAGCACCACCAGGCCAGCTGGATTTTCTGATCTTGACATGAAGGTACGTATCCTTCATGTTCCTAGAACAAAGTCAGTCCCTTGTTTGCAGAAGGGGATCAGAGCTTGCAGGGATACCGTTCAGAACTTTTTGTATTCAATGCATAAGTTGTGATCCCTGAGATCCAACACAGGACACAGATTCCCCGTACATTTTGGAACTAGGGAGTATTTGGAATAGAACCCTTTGTTTCTCCTCCGAGGAAGAACTGGTTCTTTTTTTTTTTTTTTTTTGCAACTCTTAATTTAGAAACAAGCAATAAATAAATAACCAGACAACATACAAGGCGTAACAAGGAGAAGAACAATCTAACAGAGCAAAGAGTAAGAAATATATAGTTACTACACAGACAAGTAAATAAATTGGGCAATGCATAACTAACTGAGCAAGACATGTAGATAAGGCTGCATCTTGCTTAATGAATATGCCAGAGCACTGGCTATGGCAGTGAAAAGAATACTGAGATATTGAAGTAGAGCTAGCAATAAGTAATAGAAATCCATATCAACAGAGAAAATCATTATGGCACCTAATTGAAATCGGAGCGTATGACATTAAGGGATTATAATTACTGGTGACCCCCTTTATCACACGGACTAGAGCCGTGTTTCAAACGCTGTAATAACCTGTAGAACAGGTTATTATGGCAGTTTGCGTCACTCTTCTTTAACGCACCACCTCATTGGTTCCTACTCCATGTGAGGGCGGGCCGAACAACTGAAGAATCATGGCAGTTCCATTCTTCTGTTAATTAGGAACCGCAGTTATACTTCAACTTTCGCTGTCATTTAATGTAAATTAGTACGGTTTCGCAATATTTATCTGGTTGATCCTGCCTTTACAGGATTCAAAATGTATCTGGTTAATCCTGCCATTCCTACCCTTACAGCAGGGCCATGGAAGACAGGGACTGCATCAGAAATGGACTGTGGCTCACCTCTCTTATTGCAGCTTGAATTGTAATTAAAAAAAACCAAAAAATGGGCAGAGTGTGTGTGTGTGTGTGTGTGTCAGTACTGCTCAGTGCCTTTGGCATTCACTACCTCCCACCAGTAATTATAAAAAATAATGCCTGTGCAAGGTGTGTGTGATGTGGATTTTTCACACACCCTTGGGGTGTGATAATCTCATAAACCCCCCGAGAGCAATGATTATCATACACCTTGGGTGTGTGAAAAATCCTCATAACACACACCAGCAGAGGCATTATTCTCTCTATAAAAATCTACAAGTTCATATGAAAGGTAGAAATGAAAAACTCCTATATCCTCTATAGTTTCCATGGTTATAAGAGAAACTTCAGTGCCTACAAACATATGGAAGAATAAATCTAATTGCTAATAGTGATAAAAAAAAGAGTGAAAATGGAAATGAAAATGGATGGCCGCCCCCCAGGGTACGTCAGTCCCTCCCAGAATCACTGGTGCCCCTCTCTAAGGGACAAAATCTCTCCTGTGTGACATAATATAAATTACCCATCGTCTCCAGAATAGTTCAAAATCTTCCAGATGGTGATTTAGTTGGGCTGTTATTTTTTCCATGTTGTACAGTACATACTCACCATAAGATCCTGCCACAGATTAACTGTTGGGATTGCATTAGAGAGCCACCTTTTGGTTAAAGGTTTTTTTGCTGTTAAGAGGCAGATATCTAATAATTTCCTGGTGGGGAATGATCACAAGGTAAGGTCATATTTGGAGAACAGAAAGAATTCTGCTGTCAATCGAACTAGGGCAGCAGATAGCTCCCACAGCTCATCCTACAGATTGGAAGAATTGGTTCTATAGCACGTTTTTGGAATAATGACCGAACTTCTTCCTTCAGAAGGAAAAAAATACCCAAAGGATAACAGGAAGGAAGTGGAGAATGATCTGGAGGGATTTGTAACAGTCTTAGAGCATGTCCCCTTACAATTATCTCCAGAACCCACTCGTTCATAGTGATCTGCCACTACTGTTACAGATGCAGGGAGATCCTGTCCCCCACACTGATCCCTTAATGTAACAGTTGAGGTGGGAGGAGAGATGGAAGACAAGCGAAACTGGAGGTGGCAGGGCCACTGGAACCGATTCCTTTGCATGCCTCTGTATGGGCACCGGGGGGGGAGGAGAGACCTAGCATGGGGCCACTTCCTTTACCATGGACTTGCTGATGGTAGGCATGACTGACCTGGGCAGTAGGTGGACGAATGGAGCCTCTCCTAGGACCTCTAGCAGGAGTGGGATGCATCGACTTTACAGACTTTAGAATCATTTTTGAAGTCTAAGGCCACATAGGGCCTCTTCAACATCATAACCAAACAGTTCTGATCCTTTAAAAAGGGCATTCAAAACTGCCTGTTGCACATCACTGGCAAAGCCAGCAACTCTAAGACAAGAATATCTCCTCATGCAAATGCCAGAAGCACTGGCAGAAGCATCAGAGATATAAGCTGAGCATAGCTAATGTCTGCCAACCTCAGCACCAGTAGACAATGTTTTAAGTAGCTAATTCTTGGCAAAGCCATCAGGAAAAGTCTGAGCCACAGGACGAGCAGCTTTCCACAGGCTATTCTGATATTTTATCATACGGGCATGACAGTTTGCAATTCTAAGGCCCAGTGATGCAAGGCATAAGTACGTCTGACCATCACATCCAACCTCCAAGATTCTTTATCAAGAGGTAAATTGCTCATGTATCTAGGGGCCATAGACTTACCATGAGCAGCCACGATGACCACAGAGTCAGTTTCTACCTCATTAGCATAATAAGGCTTAGCAGATGATGCAGAATACTGGTTGTCAACCTTTCTAGGTATTGCAGGCAGTGAGGTTGGTCAGTACCATGCAGCAAAAGTAGCCTCCTTTAATGCAAGATATATAGGTGGACCCCAAACATTCCATTTGATTCTCTTCTGCAGAATCTTCATCATCCACAGAAAACCATGGCAGACTGCATTTGCTGCATCATGGCTTGGCAGGATGGATCCTCAGAAGGAGCTCTTGGGGTATAAACCATCAAGTACTCACTAAAAGATGAGAGGGTAGAAGTAGAGCAAGGTGAAAGAAATTGTTCTCCCTCATATTCCTCCTCTAAATCCATGAGGTCAGGTTTATATTCCACTTCAATGTTGTCAGCCCAATCAACGATGGGAGCCCCAGAACAAACTGGTCCCGCCAACGGCAGCTGAGCAGGAGGAACTTGCTGTACCTGCATTGGTAACCCAGACAAAATGTGTTGTATCATTTCTGAAAATGAAGCCAGGACTGCCTGAGAGTCGACAGCATCTTGTACAGTGGCCAGGATGCCTTGTGTTGATGGGCCTTGTCCAATGACGATGGCGTCCTACCCTCCATAGTAGGTACAGCAGCGCATAAGGCAAGCCCCGATCTTGGTGTCTCACCAACAGATGTGGCGGGGGGGGGGGCTGTAGTCAATGTTGCCTGAGTCGACGTTAACATTTTTTTTTCTTTACATACCTTTTCTCAACAGCGTCATGGACCTCATTGATAAAGCACACTTGTCCTTATCTTTGTGCCTGTGCTTCTGGCCACACAATGTGGAGGCTCGTGATGACAACCATTCCTTGTCTCGACCTTTAGACTTTGGTAGCCGCTTTTTGGCCCGTGGTGAGGGAGACACAGATTTTGAGCCCTGCTCCTTCTCCCTAGCTTTTAATGTCCTGAGAAGAAGGACATTTTCTGGAGCTTTCTTATGGTGTGACCTTGTAGCCTGGTTGAAGCTATGGCACATCTCACAAGTCCTCACATTGTGTGATAGACCCAGACAGCGCACACACAAGCCACATGTGTCTTCTTTTTAGATTTTATCTCCGTACTTGTGATACTATAATAAAGGTTCTTTCGACTTTGGAGGCTTGCAGAGATGTGGAAACAAACACTAAACAAAGTAAAATAATAAACAGTTGAAGGTGTTTCCTTCAGCAGGGCTGATGAGGATTGATGGCAGGAAAACAACTGAGAAGCAATGGGGCCGCTCATGTTTATATGAACGCAGACATAGCACATTACTGTGGGTGGCCCCAGCCTAGCAAATAGCAAAAGTTTGTGTGGTCCCAACGCTGATGGCTTATAGTTCCAAAGGTGCAGCCTAATGCAGGAGATATCCTTGAAGAATATCTTTGTATTTCTTGTATATATCTCTCCCGATAATTTTTCCATTACCCAAATGGCTTTCAAATTCCTAACTGCTTTTGGGAGTAGGGGGAAGGAGCACACTGTCACAAGGGATATAAATTAGAACCTTCTAGGTAGTGTAAAAAGGATAAGGTCCAGCCTTGATTGGATTTGTTGAATCTAACTCAGTTCACTAATTGTCCTACTAGAAGCAAACTGTAAACCTAATGAGGATACTTGCTGAAGTGACCCCTGAAAAGATGACACAGAATCTAGGGGTATGGAATATCCTCATATCGTAATACTGACCACAGTCCTTTTTTGTTATTGGACGATTAGGACCCCTAGATTTCATCCAAAAATTATTAGAGCTAGAAACTTTAATTAAATGGATACTGTATTTTAAAATGACTTAAAAAATGTGAATTACATGCAAACATTCAAAACTGCCAGCAGAAGAACGCCTTTCGGTCTACGAGTCTGCTTGATACAGAGATCATACATCTCATGTTGAATTGGGAATTATGTTCAATTGGAGTGTTTTGTACCAAAGCATTGACATTAATTATTTGGTAGATCTTGTAAATAAGTTTTTATTGGGGCTACCGATATGCATGCTCCCAAAAGAATTAAAATAATTAAGAAGAAGAAGAATCAGCATTTATATAGCGCTTTTCATACATCCAAAGCGATTTACAAGCAATGCTAGACTGGTAGTGAAGTGACTGAATGTGTGGTGGTGGCGGCCATATCGCACATCATCACCCACACACAGCCTGGATAATTGCATGAACCGGTTTATGGGAAGGGGAATGTTGGCCAGGACACGGGAATGTTCCCTACTCTGCGAAGAGTGCCCTGGGTTTCTTTTACTTCCACCTGGACACCCACCAGGACAACACCAGGATGGGCAGAAGGGACCTCGGTTTAACGTCTCATCCGAAGGACGGCACACCCCAGCAGTACAGCACCTCCCAATACTGCACTCGGATGCCAGCGATTTTTAGGTGCAAGTCCAATCCCAGTGTGGGACGAGAACCCACGACCTTCTGGTCCAGAGGCGGATGTGCTACCAACTGAGCCACGCTGACACCTTGTTGTTCTCTTTGGACTTCACCTCATATGTTTAATATGATGTCTAAGAGAGATAAGGCCTGGGCTATCTTTAAACCCACTAGTCTCCCCTCTGATCCTCCGACTGGTAAAGTTATCATCAACTGAGAACTTAAAATCATTCAAGTTAGCTAACGGTTATTTGTTTTTTCAGACTAAACAATCTTAAGAAATTTTGGAAAGTATTTACTGACCTTTGTGTGGTTAATACCCCCAACACTGTCTCCCATTCAACTGACAACCATGACATTACTGATGAGAAGGAAATTACAAATACTTCCTTAATTTTCAACAAATCTTCACCTTATTATGACTTGTTGAAAAATCTAAATATCAGTAATCTTTTAAATGACTTATACGGTACAAATTACTCATGGTAATCAACTTTCAGAATTTTCTGATAATGGTATTCTCCCTAATTTTAAGTTTGCTAATGTATTTTATCAGAAGTTCTAAGAGCACTAATGTTATCCAAGGGCACGAGTCCAGATGGACTTCAGCCTTGTGTTTCGCGGTTAACAACTGAGGTTACTTTTGGCCTTGTTCCCTATTTATTTAACATTTCTCATTCCCAGAAAGTTGTTCCATTGATTTGTAAAAAAAGCACTGGTATCACCAAACTATAAAGCTGGTACAAGAACCTCTGCTGCAAACTAAAGGCATATATCTGTCCTACCTATTCTGGCTAGGGTACTAAAAAAAAAAAAAATTAGTGTTTGGCCAATTGCCAGGTTACCTTAATGATAAAAATGCCCTATACCCACAGCAATTTGGTTTTCTAGGGGGCGCAGTACCACTTCTGTTTTGGTCAGGTTCAATGGCCTCATTTGAGAAACACCATGTTAAATCCCCAACTATTTTCTGAATAGTTGGAATCACTTGGTATTGGTCATTATACTCTTTCTTGGCTTGGTGATAACTTAAGGAACTCTACACAGAGGATTAAAATTGTCAGCAGTTTATCTTCATCTTTAACTGTAACAGGTGTTACACGGGGGTCCATTTAGGGTCCCCTGTTTTTCTCCATTTTTATAAATGATATCCCAAAAGCCTGTTGTGAGTCCAAGTGCTTGCTGTATGCAGATGACATTGTTAACTGGTGTTCTAATAGTTCTTGCCAAGCAGTGGCATCTGGTTTACAGAGGGATTCTATTTATAGTATTCATTAAATACCAACATGTTAATTTTAAATAGTGAGAAAACTAAGTTAATATTTTTTGGGTCCCTACATAAAATAAAATGTACTGGCCACTCACTTGTTGTTGATAGCAAGCCAACTGACTGAAATAGTAAATTCTTTTAAATATCTTAGGATTACCCTCGATACTGAGCTAACAGTTCATCTACATATTTCTTTTATTTAAAAAAAAAATTATTATCACAATAAGTACTGCTACTAAATATATTATTGTTTAAGTAAGCAATAATACCTGACAGGGTGGGCATTATTGGGAAATACCAGACCGTCCAGGCCTTATAGCCCCTGAAAGGTCCAGTATTTCCCAATAATGCCCACCCCGGAGGGTATTATTGAGCTTAGAAAATTGCCGCTGTAAAAGAAAAAAAAAGTAATAAAATAATGTACATAAACTTGTTTAAAATCATTTTTGTAATAAAATAGTTCCTCCGCCTGCATGATAATGCTTTTTTTTGTGATGTACTTACCCCCCCCCCCATTTGTCTGTGGTAGGAGAGAAAAAAACACAAAGGCAAACGACGTTACTCATCTCTGGCGCTCGTTTCTCTGTGGTAAAGCAGAGGCTGCGATATCTCCAGCACCGCTACTGTGCATAAGAACACTGGTATTTTCTTAATTTTTCGTACCGCAGATGGACGTCCATGTGCGGTATGAAAACCAAGGAAATACCACTGTCCTTGTGCTCAGCAGTTGTTTTGGTGATAAAACTCTTTGTATGTCAGTACAGTCAGCAGCTTTTAGGATTGGACTGAAGCATTTAGTATGCCGTGCCATTTAATGGCAAAACAGTTGTTTTGTTTTTTTATTGGGGTCATGGGAGGAGAGCGGCCGTCAGTGCTGAAGGCAGTAGTATCAAGTAGCTGTGCTTCTGCTAGCTTGGAGAGAAAAAACATGGCGGGTTTTTCAAATTTTCTAGGGTGCTTTCAGCCAATTAGAAAGCAGGCTGGGCACCACTGGAAAATGCTACACTGTAAAGTGGCACTTGGAATGGCTCTTATTTTTAGCTGGGCATCTATTGAAAAATAAATGCCCAGCTTGGAGCCTGTCTGAGCCAATCAGCTTTTACAATTGATTCTTGCCATTTTCTAACAGGTAGTTTCCCATGCTGGAATATTCCAAAATTATTTCTATGGTGCTAATAGTGCAGTTCTGAGTAAATACAAATCCATTTCGATTATATCTGTATATTTGGTACAGGTTTGACTCTAAGAGTCCATCACTGGAATGTGTGTCTTGCTGGCCCAATGGCGCAGAGGGTTGAGGTGCAGGACACCACACCTCGCTGGCGACCCAGTGTCGGGAACGGGCCCAGGTTGCCGAGGATTGGCCAGGGAGGAGAGGATTGAGCATCCGAGGCAGCTGCCCCTCCTGGGAGGGTGGGGGGTAAGAGCCACTGCAACACTGGCTCCTAGTGGTGGCCGGGGGTGGTGCACGGCAGCATAGAGAGCAATGGGATGGCAAGGGCAGACATCAGATGTACAGCGTGTGGGTGCACACGCTGCAACATCCCAGATGTCATTGCATGCCCTTGCCAACAGCAACACAGAGGAGGAAGGAGGAAAAAAGGAATCCTCTGGCATGCATGAGGCCTCCACCCTCCGGCGCTACACCGGATGCACCATGATTCTCCCTCCCAGCCCGACTTACCGCAGTGTGTGGGGTAAGTACCTGCTGGGTCAGAGACCTGGGTTGTGTGTGGGGGGAAGGAGGTCGAAGTGAGAGCTGAGGCCAGTGGGTCACTGGAGGTGGAAGGCTGACGTGGAACCAAAGGTACACCCCTAGTCAAGGAGGTAGGAGTATGAGAAAATAAAAAAATAAAAATTAATGTGTGTCTTGTCGCCGTTGGACCAGATAAAATTTAATAGTTTAATTATCTTTGTTTACTCCTTCATATCATTATGTCACAAACTCGTAGCACTTTGGTTTTGTTGCTACACCAATGTAACTCTGTCTTCGATCAGTACACTAATTTCATGTGCAATGAAGATTTCCCAATAATAACAGCCCAGAACACAGAGTAGCTCAATGTATTCATACTTTTGCCCATAGTATTTCTCAAAAAAATGCTCCTTCCACAGCTCCACCTTCTTTTCTTTCTCAATCTCTTGACGAATCCTCTGCTGCATCTCTGGTGTGAATTCACCTGATATGAATAAGAAAGACAACATAAAACAAAACAAAAGTCAGTACTGACAACAAAACAGCAGTCTTTCAGGAGGGGTTTAAAGCAAAGCAGAAAAAGGCTTACAAAGTAATTTGTGATATGCAATTAATATATTATTACTTAAAATGGAACTTGAGCCCTCAGAACTGCTATTCATAAAAGCACACCACTTTTTTAATTTTCTATATGTGTATCTCTATTTTCCATCTAAAACTGGGATTTCAGTGAACTGCAATGCTGAAAGCAGGCAGCTATTTTAAAGCACTGTAGCAACAGAAGGTAGCAAGCAGGGCTGTGCAACATTTCTACTTCCACTGGCAGAATTCAGGTGGAATTAGGATTCTACTTATGCAAAAATTTGCAACATTTCTACAAACATTTTAAGAAATTTCACCAAAATTTATTTTGCGGTTATGTTTGTCTCATTTAAAAAAATAAATAAATACTTATCGAAACTGTACCACATATGGTAGAGCACTTCAGTTCCGTACCACGTATGACAAGCTACAGATCTTTAGCTTTAAACGGGGATGAGTTACAATCAGCCAAAGACTCTGTTTTTTAAATAAATTTCTCAAGTTTGTACACTGCAAAATCACAAGTCCCTGTAATTTTAAAACTAGCAGACAGAATGTTGGCAAGCCTGGCAGGCTCATGAACTCTAAAAAGGAGTCTTGCGTGTGCCACCTTTGTAATAGCTTGCTTAAAAGATGTCCTTGTCATAAACAGTCCAAAACTGCAAAAATGCATCAGTACTTACAAAGTCAAATGTCATGTGTTTTGTGAAAACTGTGTAATTTTGTGGAAGCCACAGCCATGAATTTTTCCCAGCCATACATCTGACCTGCCATGGTGGAGAAAGGAAACGGCTGGGTAGAGGGGTAATAAGGTTAGACTTGTAGGGGGCTCCACTGGAAACGTAGCAGGAGAGTTGAAGGGCACTGCACAACCATGATGCTAGTGCAGGTAAGGTGATTTGCAAGCCTGACACACAGGTCAAATACATGTGCTCCACAGCCAAGCACTGCAGCTAGAGAGAGGAGTTGACTGTTGTCCATCCTGTGATAGGGACTGCAAGTTCTAAGGACACAAGGAGGCCATTTATTGAATTAGGGATGTTCCAAAAGGGATAGCTATCCAGAGGGATCTTCTCCATTCCTTACAGTCCTGGGGCCTGTGAGGAATAACAGTGACAGAAATCAGACAAGCTAACATTTGTAAGAGTCTGCTGAAAGAGGGAGGGTCTCCTTTTTCTGGCCAGATAGAAGCCATTCTGGGACAAGGAATGCCAGCAAGATCTGGATAGGCTGCAGTTGTTCTAAGGGGGGGTGACCATATCAAGGGACAATGCAATTAGGGGGACTGAAACTAAAGGATAGGGATTGGGGAAGAGGCTAATGCAGGGGGTCACCACTTGTAGGGGTTAGTTGCATGGGCTCACCAAGAATAAGAACAGGACAGCTGAACTGGATAGTACAAGAATAGTGGAACTCTAGTTCGAGCTTGGAAGCACAGAGGGGACAACAATCCAGACTGGACATCAGGTCATATAAAAATTACAAAGCGAACTGTGAATCAGGAAGAACTGCGCTGCATGGTGCAGGACTGGGTGCCACTGGGGAGGCTGGCTGACCCCCAAAATTCAGAAATATCCAGAATCAGCACACTCACTACACAGAAGAATTGATAAAGGTCCAGTGAGCTCTCAAAGGGTCAGTGTCAGTGGCTCAGTAAGTAGCACACTTGCCTCTGAGGCTGGGAGATCAGAGGGCTGTGGGTTCAGTTACCACATCTAGCACTTGGGTTAATATCCCAGTACTGACACTGTAGTGCAGCATGAGAGGGGTGCTGCACTTCTGAGGTGCTGTCTTTTGGATGAGACGTTAAACCTAGGTCCCATCTGCCTGGATTGGTGGTAGTTCAGGTGGATGTTAAAGATCCCATGGCACTTCTCGAGAAGAGTAGGGGAATTTCCCCGGTGTCCGGGCCAAATTTCCCTCATTCACTAAAAATACCACCAACAGCTTAATCTGGTTCAATTTCAGTTGCTTACCATCTGTATTCCCCTTCCCCATCGCCCCTGAAAAAGGGACTTCTAAGCCCAGTGGGCTTACCAGGGCAACAAAATTCAACAAACAAACGATACGACACGCCACAAAATATGCTGCCAAATAACCAAACTGCAAACTAGTTCAAAGCCATAATGCAGACTATTTTATCGGCAGACTAACAAACCCTCTGAAACACCCCCTAGTTTCCAGTTTGGTAATTTGGCAGCATATTTTGTAGTATTTTGTACTGGACCCTTTGAGAGTTCACTGAAGAATTTAGCAATTCTTCTTGTGCAGTGAGTGCGCTGATATTGGATATATTTAAAAATCACAAACTGCTGGAGCCCAGTGTGGCCGAGGCCCAGAAAGAAAGAAAGAGAGAGAAAGAAAGAAAGAAAGAAAGAAAGAAAGAAAGAAAGAAAGAAAGAAAGAAAGAAAGAAAGAAAGAAAGAAAAAGAAATGGGAGGAGTCTGCTCAAAAAAATTTATAGTCAGTTGTCAGCTGGTTGGAGTAAAGACTCACTCACCAGGACAAGTGTAACATATTTATTTACCAAATGGTACCAGTACTGATTTAGGACAACCAAACCCAAGTCAACATTTTGAGAAAAAGATCCTCTTCATCAGGGCTTGCAGCAGTTACTGTCCCACGTGGTAGTGAGAATGCCTTTCTCAGACCTGCCTATTTCTTTCTTTTCTGTCCTTTTTCATTAAAGAGCTAGTGGAGCCAAAACAGGCAGACAGAAAAATAATACAAATTTTAAGAAGTAGTCAGTTGCAACTTTTTATTTCTGAAGTAGTTTTCTTTTTCTTTTAGGCAGCACACTAGCTCTTGAATCTCTCAGAATTAGGCTGCTCTTGCCTTGTTTGTATCTCAGAGGATCCTTCTGCCCTCTACAGACATATACAGTACCCCACAGAGTCTGCTGGAGCTCACAGCATCCTGCTTGCTAGCTGGCTGACCTGTGTGTGAATAAATGGTAACACTTGAAACCAGTGAGTGGGTTCGGGCTGCACTGAGCTAGGATTCAAGAAGCTTACCCGCAGTAGCTAGCTGGGAGTCAGTCAGCCAGAAGTGCCCAAGACTTTCTCACCTCAGTAGGCTGAGACATAAAACAGTGAGCAGCTGCAATGCTGTGAGAGACCAGTTGCTCAGTGCAATGTGTCCATACAGATGTGGCAACAATATTCATAAAAAAAAAAAAAACTCCATGGCAGGGCCAAGGAACTATATACCAGTCAGCTTAACAACAATACCAAGGAATCTGCATGAGACAGTTTATCACAAACCCACTGGCTGACATCTGGCCTAACAATCAATTTTACCTTGCTGCCACAAGTTTGTTGCGAACTCACCACTAAGTTATTCCTTTGTCATTCCACTTATGCACTTGTTCACACAGTATAAGACAAGGAACATAGGAATCCCTTTTTGCTTCAAACACTCCTGCTCCTATACTAGAAGCAGTCTCAATTTGGGATAGTAACAAGCTTTCGGAAATGGAACACAGACTGCCAGTAAAATAAATTACTTGTACCTTTTCAAAGCAAGACATGCAGTACTGCCTGCCAGGATGAAGTGCTCTTATCGCAGTTTCTGCCAGTCATATCTTGCAGGATCCTGCAGGAACATAATGTGATCCAATGTCAAGTACTCCAACTGACCATGCAATACACTGTGACATCTTTTCCACAAACGCTTTCATCCTGGTGGGCAGCACTACAGTCATGGAAGGAAGGAATAAATAAAGCTACAAGACAACAGGGTGGGCAGTGTTAGGGTAACCAGCCAGCACAGAGGCGTTGTGAGGCCTGACACTGCAGGCAGAAAGCCTCATAGTCCCTGGATGGGTGGGTTATAGCACAAAACTGCCCACCTTTGAGTGTCTTACTGCACTTAGAAATTGAATCAAAAGTCAGTTCCATTTTTTTTTAAATACTAAAATAATAACTTGTTGGATGTGTGGAAGTAGTTTTTCTGTGCTGTGGCTCGAGAGGCAAGTATGAGCATGACTTGAGGGTAGCCAGGAAGACCACTTTCACATATGAGCACTGCCCTGCCAAGTTTCGTCCGTATTCTGCCCTGCTGGTTTTAGCCATTTCTCATCAGGTTACTTACTGTTCTCTCTGTTTCTTTTTCTCTCTCTGTCTTAACCTGGCTAAATGGCTCACTTGATCTACCCGGCTCACGGAGGAAATAGAAAAAGGCCCCTAATTCAGAATTGAAGTTTCTGAATCGGAGCACATGGATGTGCAGTGTGCAATCAGGTTGGCATCAGAACTTTTTCTCAGTAGGAGGCACTACAAACATACAAAATTAAAAAGGCCTTAGGGGTTTTATAGTCTGCTTGATGCGAAGCATCTTGTGTTACATGGTGCTCTACACCCTCCCCTAACACTCTTATTATCCCCTTAACATTATCCAACACCCACTTAAATCCCCCAACCATCTTCTGGTTTACCACCTCCTCCGGTAGCCCATTCCACCTACCACTACTCTCTCCATGAAGAAGTGCCTCCTGCCTCCTTCCAGAACCTTTATCCAGCCAGTTTGTAACTGTGTCCCCTCATGTTGTTGTTTTTGCTGATTCTAAAAAGATCACCAAGCTCGATCTTGTTTATACCTTTGAGGTACTTGAAGGTCTCTGTCATGGCCTCTCATTCTCTTCTGTCCTCAGGCGAGTACATATTAAGGTTCTCCAGCCATTGCCCATAAAAGAGCTAAACTAAAAACCACAGGGCACATTACAGAGCCCCTGCATGCCCTGGATTGTTTTTGTGGCTCTGCTCTATACCACCTCCAGCAAGCTGATGACCCTGTTGTGGTAGGGGATCCATGGGAACATTTTGGGCTCTGTACCCCATAGTAGCTCTGCCCCCACTCAGTTTAAATGTAAGTTATCCTTGATATACAGTTGTAGCCAAAAACATGTCCAGATATTTCCCAAAATTTCTGTGATATCTGTAGAGAAAGTCCCTGTCGGCCTGCAGTACCGCTAATGGGCCACCAGAGAGAATCTCTTTAGAAATATCGGAAAATATCTGGAAATATTTGTTGAAGTATCACCTTCAAGGAATTTTTAACCCTATTTTCTAACAAAAAATAATTCCTATCTATAAAATATGCAAACAATAAATGTAGAAATACACAATAAACAGGTGTGGTCTACTGGTTAGAGCACCAGCTTGGGATCCAGGAGATTGTAGGTTCCATCCCCGCCATAGCCACATAATTTCGGCAAATCACACAATCCTCCAGTGCCCCAGTCCACCTCGCTGCAGAATTGGATAGAAGCAGGACCCCACTGGAAATGAGATGTTGCTTCTCACCTGGGCAATACAGGGTAAATAGATGGCAAAAAAAAGTACCTAACACACTACAGAAAATAAGACCCAGTTGCCAGGATATTCAAATGGGTTAAGGGTCACTAAACAGATTAGCAACTCGTTAACACCAGTTTGTGGGCCAATTCAGGGAGGGACTGTAAAATGCCATATTAGAAGGAATGGTTAGCACATGGCCCTAAAATAGTCCAGTACAAGCAGTTGATAGTGCCTTAAATATAGCTGCACTGGCATATTGGTAGGTTCGTGGAGCTGGTAAGTAGCTGTCAGCGCCATGCTAATTACTGCCTCCCAAAACTAGTCCTTATGCCCTCTGTATCCCCTAACTGGGGCCCCTCCCAATGCCCATCACCCCAGACTGTAACTGTGTCAGTATCCCTGGTGTCCAGTGGTTCCCCCGGCCCCTGAACACCCCCAACAGCACTTTGTACAGTATCCCTAGTGTCTAATGGGCCCCCCAAATACTTCCAATGGTATTTTGTACAGTATTCCTGATGTCTAGTGGCCCCTCCAACCCAGAACACCCCTGATGGTACTCTGTACAGTATCCTTGGGATCTAGAGGTGCCTCCATCCAGAACACTCCTGACGGAACTTTGTACAGTATCCTTGGTGTTCAGTGGTCCCTCCCGCTCCTCAGCTTTGAATCCCCCACCCAAATCCGTCAACATCATGCTACTGTGATTGACAGGCTGTAATAAATACAGATAATAAATGTTATTCATATATACTTGAGTTGCACAATTTATTTAACCCCTGGTTAACATGAGAAACATTAGAGTCCTGATCTTATACCTCTGAATTAGCACTGTACTTTTGTGAGAGAACTCACTACAGGGTATTTTGTTTGTTTGTTTATTTATTTCAAAGGTTTTACCAGGAAATACATACTAAGCTAGTAACAGCTCGTTTCCAGATGCATCCTGGGGAAGGGCACAGGGAAAACATAACAGACGCTAAAATACAGAATATAAAATACACTGAATGGAATTAAGTATAAAAAAATAAACAGGACAATTATGCCTAAGAATATATTGACAAAAATAAGTTATGAAGCAATAAACTGTGATACTAACCAAAAGAACAATTAAATAGTTATCAACTTAACAAAATAAAAACTGGGGGAATGACTGATACTGGGGAAGTGGGGAAGTGCTGAGGGACAGAGAATTAGGTAAGTTGCAGGTAAGCAGTAAACCCAATATCAGAAGCAACTGCAGGAGTGAGTAGAGAACTCATGGAGGAGTGCTCTAAGAGCAAGAAAGGAAACAGTAGAGTGAACAGAAGGGGGAAGGGAACCCCAAAGTTTAGGAGAACGAAATGAGAAGGCAGCCTGGCTGGCACTGGGTTAAGTAAAACTTTTTAACCCTTAGGATGCCAAGAGAATTATGCAGGAATATCAGTCTGTGGCACAGCAAGGGTTAAAACAGATGCAGTATAACGTACAGATGAATGAGTGAAATCACCTGGAATATGCTATGGCATAAAACTGTATTATATTGATGTTTCACTTTTTTTGTTTTATAGACTACAATAAAAGCTTGAAAAACGCCTGATGATATCAGGTGAAACGGAGTGTTAAGAATAAAAATAAGCATCTTATACACTGAGAGTGGACTGCGTTCATTTTAGAGACGTAAGCTCCCCACACCAGTATCCAGTTGCACGAGGCACCTTTGACAGAGTAGAAGACGGAGAGCCACTGCCCACTGCCTTACCTTTGCATATGGTACAAAGTACCATCAGGGGCAGCAGGGACCACTAGACACCAGGGATACTGAAAATATTATAGTCAAAGGTGCTCAGCAGTGGGGGGGGGGGGAGAGACACTGGACCACTAGTGAGGTGACCCTGACAGACGTGGGGGTCAAAAACAGTTTGCTCTTGGTCTGCAATGAGGCCCTAATGAGATGCACATACTACATACCTCCCATGGCCAACAGGGGGCAAGGGTTTGCGATAGCAATCTGGTTAGTGCCTGGCTGGTACAGTATATTGGAAATACAGGTTACTCACCTGTAACAGTTCTAGGAGTGGTATATGTTGTTCATCCACACTTTGTGGCAGGTTCCTTGCCACTTTAATTCTTGAGGAAGGTCTTCAAGCTGGCTTCTCCCACCCACCTGGGGTGGTAAAACCCTCGACTCCGCCCCATGACTCCAGATCTAGCCCACTGGAAGCCAGGTTGCACGTCGAAGCCGGATGGGTCGTGTGGATGAACAACATATACCACTCCTAGAACTCCTGTTACAGGTGAGTAACCTGTATTTCTAGGGGCGTGGATATGTTGTTCAATCCACAATTTGTGGCAGACTCCTAGCAGTTGTCCGGGAGGAGGGAGGCAAGGTGCGCACCCCCTACTTAGGGAATAAGGAATGGAGAACTGAGGTCCCAAAACCAGCATCCTGGTGTGACTCTAGGTCAATGTGGTAATGGGAAATTAAGGTGTGTGCTGACTTCCAGGTAGCAGCCCTGCAGATTTCCTGGATAGGGACGTCCCTAGAAGCAGCCATTGAAGCAGCAGTATGGCGGGTAAAATGAGCTCTTATCCCTTTGGGAGGCTCCATACCCGCCAACCTATAGCAGAGATCTATGCAGCAGGTGACCCACCTGCTTATTGTCCACTTGGCTGCAGGTTTGCCAGGTGTGGCTTCAGCGTAGGTGACAAACAGCTGGCGAATCTCTCCCCGAACTTAAGTCATTCGCTCCTTATAATAAGCGAGCGATCTTCTAGGGTCCAAAGTATGCAGCCTATATTCTGCCTCCTAGGTGTGATTGGGGTAGAACACCGGCAGAATCAACACCTGGTTAAGATGAAACTCCGACACCACCTTTGGAAGGAATTTTGGGTGGGGGCGAAGGACAACCTTGTCCCTGTGGAAGACCAGATAAGGAGACTCCATGGAAAGCACCTGGAGCTCTCCCATCCTTCTGGCTGACGTTATAGCCACCACAAAGGCAGTCTTCCACGACAGGTGGGAGACATTGTACCTGTGCATTGGTTTGAATGGCTTGCCCATGAGCTTAGCCAATACCAGCAGTAGATCCCATGGAGGTGGAAGTTCTCACACCGGACAGGATATGTGATCAAGGCCTTTGAAAAAGCGCCTGACAACCTTCTCCTGCGCCACCGACTGCTTGCCGGCCCACGCCCGGTAAGCAGAGATGGCTGCCAGGTGTGCCTTGAGGGTCGTCAACTGAAGCCCTAACTGAGAAAGGGACCACAAGTAGTCCAAAATACTAGCCAAGGAGCAGGAAGAGGGGTCCAACTCCTTGTCCTGACACCAAATGGAGAATCTCTTCCATTTGATGGTGTAGCATTTTCTGGTCGACTCCTTACGGGATGCCTCAACGATGTTGAGGACCTCGTCGGAAAGACCCAAGGCCTGGAACTCTAGCTGCTCAGGAACCAGGCTGTCAGGTGCAGGGACTGAAGGTCTGGATGGAGAACCTTCCCCTTGTCAACTGAGATCAGGTCCGGGTGGGCTGGATGCCGCCTTGGGAGCCTGGAGCTGAGGCTGAGGAGATCTGGGTACCAGAACTGGCGAGGCCAGTCTGGAGCTACCAGGATCACCTGCGCCTTGTCCCTCCTCACCTTGAGGAGCACCTTGTGGATCAAGAGAAATGGAGGGAAGGCGTAAAAGAGGCCCTGGGTCCACGGCCTCAAGAAGGCATCCCCCTGCAGTGAGTGCTGATGAGGGGGGTGGGTGTGAAACAGCCTCAGCTTCGCATTCTCCCTGGAGGTGAACAAGTCCACTTGAGGGGTGCCCCAAAGGGAGAACAGATCTTGCACTACCTCCGGCAGGAGAGACCACTCGTGAGACGCAGCGCCTATCCGGCTGAGGGCATTAGCCAGACTGTTGGAGGCTCCTGCACATGGATGGTTAGGAGATCCACCTCCAAGCTGATCATGAGAGACCAGATGCGGAGAACCTCCTTGCACAGAGGCAAGGAGTGTATTCCGCCCTGATGGTTGAGGCAGTACATCGTCGTGTTGTTGTCCGTCTGAACCTGAACCACCTGACCCCATAGAAACGGAGTAAAGGTGGTGAGGGCTAGTCGAACTGCTCGAAGCTCCAGCATGTTGATGTGGCATCGAGACACCTGAGGGGACCAGAGGCCATGGGCCACGAGATCACCCAGATGGGCACCCCAACCCATCAGAGAGGCGTCAGTCGTAAAGAGTGACCGTCGGCTCGGGGGGACAAACGGGATACCCTCCTGCAGATGAGCTGGGACAAGCCACTACTGCAGGCCATCCCACATCTCCTGGGTCACTGTCACCAGCTGGTCCAGAGGACCGAAGCACTGTGACCACTGGCTGGCCAGCCCCCATTGCAGGGGGCGCATATGCCAGTGGGCCCAGCGGACCATGCTGGTGTAGGCAGCCATGATGCCCAGAAGGCGCAGGAAGTCCTGGGCAGGGCGCAACTGCCCAACCAGAAATGATTGGGCAAAGGAGGAAAGGACCTCGGCCCTGTCCGCTGGGAGCCGAGCTCTGGCTCGAAGAGAGTTGAGCTCTGCCACGATGAACTGAATCACCTGCGATGGCACTAATTCCGATTTGGCCTCGTTGATGAGAAGGCCAATCTGAGAGCAGACCTGGAGGGCCAGATCCCTGGACTGCTCCACCTCCAACCTGGAGGGGGCTGCAATCAGACAGTCATCCAGGTAAGGGTACACCCGGACCCCTCGGCACCGCAGGAATGCTGTCACCACTGCCATGCATTTGGTGAAGACCCTGGGAGCTGAAGAGAGGCCGAAGGGCATGGCCCCGGAACTCACAAAGAGATCCCTCTGCTCTGAAGCGGAGGAATTACTGATGGGATGGACGGATTGGGAGGTGAAAGAACGTGTCCTGGAGATCCAGAGAGCAGAACCACATGCCTAGTTCCAAGAATGGAATGATCTGACCCAGAGTGACCATCCTGAATGTGTGGAGCCTTAGGAACTTGTTCAGGTCTTGCAGGTTGAGAATGGGGCGCCAGCCCCCCGTCCGCTTTGGGACCAGGAAGTACCTGGACACAAACCCTGAGTCTGGAGGAGGGTCTGCCACCTCGCTGTTCACCTCCTTCTGGAGGAACAGGGCAATGTTGGCTCAACGAACCGACAAGAGTAGCTGCGGAACCCGTTAGCCCCCGTGGGGCGACAGCTCGATATGGAAGGGACTGCTCGAACACCAGAGGCAGACCCCTGCCGACCATTTCTAGCACCCAGTGGTCCATGGTGATAGCGGACCAGGCGGAGAGGAAGTGGTGGAGCTGTCCCCCCATGGGGGAACCCAGGGAGGAGTGATGAGGCTGGGGCGACACCCCTCAACCCGTCACTGGGCAGGCTTGGAGGAAGGGCCGGCCAAGGGGCCTAGTGGACTCTTCCCTCCAGGCTTCCTACTGGAGGAAGTGGCAGACTTGGCCTTAGGGTGCCAAGTGTGAGCCTGCTGGCCCTGTTGCTGGTGCTGCTGGGCCAGGCGAGCCACAGGAGCGGAAGGGCAAAAGCAGCCTTTGTCCTTCTGGGCAGACGTGACCAAATCCAAGGTGGCATTGGACTTCTCGATCCTCTGGAGATGGCCTTCCACCCTGGCCTGAACAAGTTGGTGCCCAGGAAGGGAACGCCTGCCAGCTTGTGCTGGGTGTCTGCCGTGAAGGTGGAGATCCGCAGCCAAGCTCTGCGGCGCATGGCTACTGCGGCCGCTACTGAACGGGCACAAGAATCACCAATGTCCAAAGAAGTCTGGAGCTGCTGCTTAGCCACCACCCTTCCCAGATCCTGCACCTGCTTGACCGTCATCTGAAGGTCAGCCGGGAGATGGGGAATCACCTCATCCAGGGAACCCATAAGGGCGTGTGAGAAATGTGCCATCAGTACAGCTGAGCTAGCCTGTCGAAGGCCTAGGGAGGAAGCAGCGTAAACCTTCCAATCCCGAATAATCTATCTTTTTGGATTCTTTATTCGGCAGTTTGTTCACATCCCTAGTGTTCCCGGAATGCCGAAAAACACTGTCAGTCACCAGCCCCTCCGCAGAGGATTGCTCTGAGAAACCGGAGAGTAAACCAGTGGGGACCACGTACTTGCGAGCCATCCTGACCGAAGGCGAGGGACAAGAGGCAGGCCGCTGCCACAACTCCAGGGTTGGGCCAGCAATGGTTTCGGCCACTGGGAAGACCTCTGTAGGGCAGTATCCTCGGTCCAGTATCTCCGTGAGGGGATACCAGGCCCATTTCTAAATGAGTTCGAGCTGCATCCCAGTGGACTCTGAGATGAGTCAAAGTATACCCAAGAACGAGGATGGGTTCTCATCCACCGACTGACCCCCTGCAGATTCCAGGTCAATGGGCCTGGAGAACAGGGAGGAGTCGTCGTCGTCAGACTCCGAGGAGTCTGCAAACAGCTGCCGAGTGCCTGATTCACCCTCCACCTACTGAGGTCGATCAGGAGTGAGGGTGACCTACAACCTGTGGGGCAAGCCCCGACCTTACCGAGAATCCTTGGTCGGGGCCCCAGTCTTCAGTTGAGGAGGCGGTGGTTCCACCACAATGTGCCGAACCAGCGCCGGGGTCGGCTCCTCGACAACTATGAGGGGTTATTTCGATCACTCCAGTGACAGCCACTTAGTGTCCGGAGAAGGTGATGGAGTCAGCTTGTTACCGGTCAACAAAAGTTGCTGCCACATCATGTCCTCGTAGCGCCGGCGTAACTTACGTCAGAGCCTATCCTCCAAAGAGGACGAGCGGCAACGCCACTTTCCATGGTGCTGAGATCGAGACCGCTGATGTTGGAGGAACCTACTCGACCTGGAAGAGGACCGAGACCTTCGGGGTCGCCGAGGGTGGGTCAAAGAGGGGGCAGGGGAAACCCGCTCATCCCTCGGTTCAGGGTCCTTGACCAGGCGCTTTGGCACAGGCAAGTCCTCGGTTACCACCGGGGGAACCAGTGAAGAAGGGTTGTCAACTTCTCCAGTCAACAAACTGTCCAACAGGTCAAGAAAAATCTAGACCGTGTCGACGGATGTCTCAGCCAGCTGACCTGACGGGGACACCATGAAGCCAGCGGCCTTAGCCACAACCATGACCGAAGTTGAGAGCCAACTGTCCTCCAGTGGAGTCTAGCCACTCATGATGCAGTGAGAGGAGAAAAGACTATTGCGTTGTGAGTGGCTGCACTGTTTGGGGTGCTCCTAATGTTCAGGAGGTATACAATAAGAGTACCTCAAGGATTTGAAACCAAACAAGACTGAGTATAATTACACTATACGCATGCACATCAGGTCTACTAAGAAAGAAAGCAGATAAAATAACCAGCATCATCTAGTTTTAGAAAAGGCAATCATAAAATGTGGGTTTTCAACTAGAAATAATATGATGCAAAAAGGCTGACAGTGTTCCTTGAAACCATTTAGTACTCCTAAGGACCATTAAGTATCACGCCACTACAACAGAGACGTGTGAAATGTTATATTCTGATTAACATAAGGCTCACTAGTTTAAACAATGTATGCAAGGTCAAACCACACACACACACACACACACACACACACACACACAATCTGTAATACAAGAATATGAATTATAAATACGTCTGTGCAGGTCTCTGCATCAATTATAAGAAACAAAACTTTTAAACACAACACAGTGTCTTGGGACTTGGTGGTTCAGAACACATTTTGTAAGGTCGAATCATGTCAAATGAATATCATGTATTTTTTGAAAATATCACCAAGGAATATCATGTGGAAAATTCTGTGAACGTTGTATATCTGGACTTTAGCAAAGCATTTAATTCTGTATCGTACAGGAGGCTAGTTCATCGTCTACAGTAGATGACTTAAAATAGGTATTCATAGCCGGTGGTGTTATGAAGTGGGTTCAAAACTGGTTGCAGAATGAAAAAGAGCCATAATAAGTGGTAGCCTACTAACATGAAAACTAGTGACCAGTGGGTTTTCACAAGGGTCTGTGCTGGGACCTACAGAACATTGTTCGATATAGTTATAAATGACCTGGAGGTGGGTACCACCACCTGAGTCACCGAATTTTCCCATGACACCAAGATGATAAGAGTAGTTGCATTACGGCAAGAAATAAATGAAATGCAGAAGGGTCTTCAGAGGTTTGGGAAGTGTGAGTCAAAATGGCAAGATGAACTTCAATGTTCAGAAACACAAGGTGCTGTATCCAGGAAAAAAGAATACAGTGGCAATACACTTCCTATACAGCACAGAAAGGAATGGGGGGGGGGGGATCTGGGAGTACTGGTTAGCGTCACCGTTAATTGGGAGTAGCAGTGTGGACAACATTTATAGCAAGGCAAAGAAAATCATGGCATGCTGTGAAGAAGTTTTGTAAGCAGCTCAAATTACATTTAAAGGATACCTAAACTGTCTTTTAAACATGAGCACCATTTTGCAAACCCTCCCGTGGGTTCATAGTGCACATGCTGATCTTCTGACTGATACTGTTAGCTGCCTTAATGGTCAATAATTTCCCTGGTTTTGTAAAATTTGAAAGTTGTTGGCAGCACACTGAAATCTTTCAAAATTCATGCTCAGCTGGGACCAGAAGATGGTCGCGGATGTGGTACATGATGACATCGATGAAGAGAGAGCCAGCAGCATTATCTCAATGTGAAATACTATAGGGTTGTGCAAATTATGCTTCCAATGTAGCCACGACCTTTACTTTGGTTACAGGACATTACTGATCTTGTACAGTACTGTACAAGATGAGTAGTGTCCTGTAACCAGCAGATCAGTAGTGTCCTGTTACTGAAGTAAAGTTAGTGGCCAAATCAGAAGGATACTTTGCACTCCCCTATAGTATTTTACACTGAGATAATGCACCCCATATTGTATTTTACATTGAGATAATGCACCCCTATAGTATTCACACTGAGATATTGCTGTTGGCTCTCCTCATCATGTCACACATCTGCGGCTATCTTCTGGTCCCAGCGGTACGTGAGTTTTGAAAGATTTCAGTGTTCTGCTGATAACTTTAAAATATTATGAAACCAGGGAAAATGTCAACTATTAAGGTAACCAGCAATATCAATTAGAAGATTAGCATGTACAATATGTATCCACAGGAGGGTCTGCAAAATGGTGCACAGGCTGAAAAGACAGTTTAAGGTATCCTTTAATACCCTTTTACACATCCCTGATCAGATGAGGCCCCCACCTTTGAATACAGCAAGCAGTTCTGGTCCGCATACAGTTTCTGAGGAAAGATATTGACATGATAGAAAAAGTACAGAGGGGAGCGACCAAGATGACTGATGACTTCGGCTTAGAAACATGGGCTGGGAGAACAGACTGGTAAACCAAGACTATTTTCTATAGAAATAAATAGATTCAGGATACGTGCTTACATTTTTCAAGTATTTAAAAGGGAAGGCACCACTAGAGCAAGGGCAGCTCTTTAAGATGGCCAAGTAAGGGCAAGATGACACTACAGAGAAACAGAGAATATATCGTCAGAAAAAGACTGGTAGGCCCATCTAGTATGCCCTATTTTCCCTGCCTACACTACACCCCAGATTCTGTCTAGTCACAGATGCCCCTTCCTCCTCCCTTACCGCTGTTTATTACACCAAGTGCCTATCTCATGCATGCTTGAAACTGCCCACTTTCTTCACCCCCACCACCTCATGTGGCAGGCTGTTCCAGGCATTCACCACCCTTTCTGTGAAGAAGTATCACCAGCTTCACAGCATGCCTCCACGTTCGGGTGCTCTTCCTTCTATTAAAGAGATTTGCCTCCTGCACCTTGTTCATCCCCATGACATACTTACAGGTCTCAATCATGTCCCTATTGGGGGGGGGGGGCACTGTGGGGCCCTAGCTTGGTGGATGCTGGCATTACAAGCTCTGCATTTTGTTAATTTTATGGTACTGAAACTAACTTTAAATACAACTCTTTGTAATCTACAAACCTACCTATTGGGAACCGAACCCTCCTAGATCAATATGGGCAAGTCAAAATCTTGACCAGAATATTGGGTGCGAGCAGCAAAGAACAGTCGAAGTCGGGGACCTCCAGGCCCAGCACCAGAGCAACATCACAAGATGGCAACAAGGAAACTGGAGCAGAGGAAATGCTCCAATACCTGGCACCAAAATGAAGCAACTTTTGGCATCAATGTCGACAATGAATAATAAGTTTGACTCCCTTACTTCAAGGATGGTGACTGTCGAAACTACAGTGTGGGGGGGGGGACTCAGAGGTGAAGGACACTCGTCAGCATACTGAGAGATATAAAGCTGCCAAAACCCAGTACACCAAAGAGACCAAGGCCACACAAAGCAAGCTTGAAGTTTTGGAAAACCAGATCTGTTCAGTGAATGTTAGATTCACTGGCATTCCAGAAGAAGCGAAGGGTGACCATTTGCCCCTCTTTTTTTGAAAGACTGGTTGGTGGGCCAATTTAAAGAATGATAGGAGACCCAAGAGTAGCACATTTTAAAAGCTTTCCATATTCAGCCATGAGGTTGCCAAGCTGGTGACGCACCACGTACAGTCCTAGCTACTATGTATTCTGCAGCAACTCGAGATAAACAGGAGTGGTCCCAGAGGACTGGAGGAGTGCACACATAGTCCCCCTTCACAAAAACTGTAGCAGAAAGGAGGCAGAAAACTATAGGTCAGTCAGCCTCACCTCAGTAGTGGGTAAAATCATGGAGGCACTGCTTAAAGAAAGAATAATGGGGCACTTGGAATGCCCAAGACCTGAGGCAGCATGGATTCACAGCAGGGAGGTTATGTTAAAACAATTCTCATAAGACTTTTTTGACTGGGTTACAAAGGAGTGAATTGGGAGGAGCAGTGGACATGGCCTATCTCAATTTCAGCAAGGCCTTCGACACCGTCCTACATAAACGGCTGGTAAACAAGATGGGTAGTCTGGGCATGGGCCACAAGGTGGTAAATTGGGTTAGAAACTGACTAACAAACAGGAGGCAGAGGGGAGTGGTAAATGAGATCCAATCTGGGGGAAGGGGGTGACAAACAGGGTACCTCAGGGTTCAGTTCATGGGCTGATACTGTTTAATGTCTACATTAGTGACATAGCAGAAGGGCTGGAGGGAAAGGTCTGCCAGTTTGCAGATGACACCAAGATCTGCAACAGGGTAGATACTCCGGAAGGGGTGGAGAGAATGAAGAGGGTCCTAGGTGTGGCAACTGAGGTTCAACACCAAACAGTGTGAAATAAGTCACCTAGGCCACAGGGACTCAGAGGAGAGCTACAGGATGGGTGTGGGGGGGGGGTTGCTGACAGTCTCCAGGGAGGAAAGAGATCTGGGGGTTATCATTTCTTACAACCTAATGGTATCCAAACAGAGTGCAAAGACTGCAGCAAAGGCCAGTGGCATACTGGGGTGCATAGGTAGAGGTATCACTAGCAGAAGGAGGGAGGTGGTGATTCCGCTGTATAGAACACTGGTGAGGCCTCACCTGGCATGCACTTCTGGAGGCCGCGTCTTCGGAAGGATATAGACAGGGTGGAGGCAGTCCAGAGGAGGGCAATAAAGATAGTACAGGGCTTGCACCAGAAAACATATGAGGAGAGACTGAAGGACCTCAAAATGTACTCACTGGAGGAGAGGAGAGAGTGTGGAGACATGATAGAGACCTTCAAGTACCTCTAGGGCACAAACAAGGTGGGGGGGGTGACATATTTCAGTACAGGGGACATACAAGACCAAGGGGGCATGATATGCGATTGGAAGGGGGCAGGATAAGGGGGAATATGAGAATGTTTTGCTTCACAGAAAGGGTGGTAGACACACGGAACAGTCTACCACAGGAGATGGTGGGAGTAAACACAATGGAGGCATTCAAGCATGCATGGGACAGGCATAAAGGAACCCTTAGGGTGGGGAGGAAAGAAGTAAGCCACTGACCAAGTAGGGTCTAAGGCCGCAAACAAGGATAGGCTTATGGGCAGACTGAATGAGCCTGGCGGTCCTTATCTGCTGACAGTTTCTATGTTTCTATGTTTTAAGCCTTGCCAAGCGCTATTACCCACTGCTACTGGATGGCAACCCAGTCCTTTTATTTCCTGACATATGTTATGCCATGCGTCAAAGAAAGAAAAATGTGATGGAGTAAAAGGGATTCTTAAAGTCTTAAACATTTTGCATGCTATTCTCTTTTTGGCAAAACTCCGTGTGGTATCCCAAGATAAGGTCTATGTGTTCACAGACCCATCCTATGTGGGGAAGCGGGTGATAAAACTAGCAGTCCCAATGGAGGCAAGAAGACTCTGAAGAGAAAACGCCCATTGGTCCTGAAGAGGGCTGACTATTCTTAAGTAAAAAGTACTTTTTTTTTTCTCTTGCCTGTTACAGAATTATATTGTGCTGTTTGGGTTGGTTTGTAACTTCTCTGATTAGGCACTACTTTAAATATATTTTAACAGTTGCTCCAATTAGTGGTGAGTGCTATTAGAATTCTAACTTTGCTATAATGTATGGTAGAAAATTGTTATAGGTAGAAATCTACCTTTTTATAAAAAACACTGTACCATCGATGTGATGTGACGATGTTGTTAACCCATCGATGGGTTAACAACCAGGAACAGTCTGGGATGCATGCAACTGGACCGGACGGCCTTGAAACGGCTGCGGCGGTGAGGGCAGAGCAGCGGCAATATAAAAAAACTGCAGTAAGGAACTGCTTTCTTTTCTAAAAAACCTAAATGGTACCATACACTATAAAATATAACGTACTGTACATTGATGGGTAACCGTTTTTTTAACCCATCTCAAGGTTGCCATGGCGACCTAAACCTCTCGAGCTTTGTCGACCTGGCAACCTCTCGATGGTTAACAAACCGGTTAACTATCAATGACTATGCATTATCCTCTATGTTAAAACTTTGTTGTTAAAATGGTGGCTGCACGTACCTGAACTACTACAGTCTGGAACTTTTTTCACTAGATTTCACCACTGAATGCTGCATCTCGGATCTCTGTAATTTTGGGCCACCTGCTGTATGAACTTTTTAATTGTTATAGATTCACTGACTATGGAGCATGGTTTCAATCAGTAAAACACTATAGGCAATTGCTTTTAAGGTTACTCTGTGCCCTAAGTCGCACTTTAGCACTAGCTACTGTGTAAGTGTAATATTATTTTTCAGCTCGTTCCAAGAGTTCATTCTTAGTAGTATCTGGGAAATTTTTATACTTTGAGGTATATGCATGAGACCATGCTCTGTTATAGGGTTGGTGATACTGGACTATCAGTTGGACTTTAGAACATATTACTTATAAGTCACGCGCTCTTAGGTTATTGTTACACAGCATATCTGATTCATATTTAGCTTTAAATGTAATCTGTTAGTATACCTCTCTGCTTGGAGATTATTCATGGGATACAGCTATCCTATATAAGATTAGAGTGTTAACTCTGTTTGTACTACTTTTGATGTTTCCTGATCAAAAAGAAACTATGGGCTCAATTCTCAAAGAAGGAGTAGATTGGCGCAAGCTGTGGCAAACAGGAGTTTGCGCCAAAGCCCGGTGCGCCAGGGACCCTGCACAACATTCTGGTACAGGAGGGATCCTGGCGCATAAATCTCCATATTTGTGGCAAGCTCTCCCATATAACAAACACGTGGCACACCAGAGGGGTTTGCTTCAGGTTGCATGTGGCAAAGGCTAGCGGTTCCCCCATTCCCAATCCCCTGGTAAAATAACTAAAACCCCATCCCAGGTGGCATAGTGGCCCACTTCCTGATCCCTGATGTTGCCAGTTATTAAAATTACACATAAGCCCCTTCCTGATGGTATAGTGCCCCCCCTCCCCGATCCCCGATTTCGCTGGTATTTATAATTAAACACAACCCACTTCCTGGTGGTCTAGAGGCCCCCTCCCCGATCGCCAATATCGCCGGTATTTATAATTACACACAACCCCTTTCCTGGTGGTCAAGTGGACCCCCTCCGTGATCCCTGATGTCACCGGTATTTATAATTACACATGACCCCATTCCTGGTGATCTAGTGACCTCCCTTCCTGATCCCCGATGGCGCCAATAATTATCATTAAGAACAACCCCTTACCTGGTGGTCTAGTGGACCCTCACCCCAGTAGGTAGTGCCCACCACCCTGCCCCCCATCCTGAAACAGAGTCAGCGAGCCGGCCCGGTGACACTGAGCGTTGAGGTGCTGGACACCACACCTTGCGCCATGTTAGTGACCCAGGTTCGGGAATGAGCCTGGGCCATCGGGATTCAGCAGGGGAGGGACAGGATTGAGCGTCTGATGGACAACTCTCCTCTCTCAGAAGGGAGGGGTGGGGTTCGCGCTCGGCGCTTGACTGTCCTCTCGAGGAGGTCCAGGGCTCAGCAAGCGTACAGGTAGTCGCAGGGGGTGAGGAGTGGCTACGTCAGTAAGATTCAATACCAGCTCAGCCTGCATTGCGGCTTCACTCCGCTCCTCCACTTACTTTCTTCTTCAGGCCGCATTTGAGGTCGCTGCCCATATTCTGCTGCTGTAATTCCTATGGAACGGCGGACTAGCTGATAGTAAGATCCATCGTCTCCTTCCCTATATCTGCAATAGGTGATTGCTCAGTGCTTTCAGCATCTTTCCAAGGCTCCTCCAGGCAGGTCACATGGGGCCTCACCTTCATTAGCCTATTCGCCGGGATCCTGAACTGTAGTTGCTCATCTGTACTCAGATAAGAAGACCTATACTTCAAACTCATGTGAATGGTACCCTGCCGGTCTAGCTAACTTATGCGGAAGTCTAGCCCGACTCCCTTATTCTACTCCCTCAGCATGAGGACCTATGTGGAGGTCCTGCCAGTCCAGCTCACCTACGTGGAGGCCCAGCTCAACTTACTCAATTCTACTCTCTCCTTGATGTCCTACGTGGAGATCCTGCTGGTCCGACTAGGCTACGTGGAGGCTTGGCCTGATTCACTTGCTTCTACTCCTCCTCAGGCAGACCTACATGGGGGTCCTGCTGCTCCTGCTCACCCACGTGGGGGCGAGCCTGCTACTCTATCACCTTGCAAGCTGTGCTTGAGACCTTCATGGGTTCCTCTAGTGTACCACTTGAGGAATTTTGCTCCACTGGATTGTTGCAGCCTTCGACTTGTGCTCCTCTGCCACCATGCTGGCCACCTGCTCACTGACATTCTGCACCTCTTCGCTGCACCTTGCAGGGGGTTCAGCGTCAGCCTGGCTTTCGTGTGGCCTCTTGGCTTGCCATTTATCTCATTGTGTCATCCTGTCCAGTTCTCCAATGCATCTAGTCACCGTGGGGACCTATGCAGCCCCATTACGCCTCTGCTGCCTATGGCTATGATGACCCCGTGGAGTCCCATCATTCCTTACTTCCGTGCTCACAAATGGGTCTCCTCAATGCTCTTTCCTACATACTCCTTGTGGCCTTCTTGGGGACTTTTTCTCCTTATGTTGGACCTTGCGCCACTAATGCAATGGCAGACTGGGGGGGGTCCCACCATCCGTTCCTCAAAAAGCACATTCCCCTGGCAATGGTGGACCATGTGGGGTCCCACCATCCCTAACTTTTTTCGCCCCACATGTGGGGTCCTTCTTCCTGATTCACATGTACTCAGTCATTACAGACAGTCTATAAAGGGATTCACCTCCTGGTATTTCAGCATGTCCTATTACAGCAAACTCACGTGGGGTATCGCCATCCTGAAACCATCGAGCCTCAGGAAAATGACCTTGCTCAAACTGCTTTCCATCTTCATGCAGCAGACCAGGGTCTCATCTTCTTTCAGCTGTCCACCTGATATCTACTCGATCGCTGGAGTATTTGCACACTGCTACTCTGGACATCAAGGGATTTTATGCTCCAACTTGCCTGTCTCTATTCTTGGACTCATAGGACGATTCTCCCCTCTGACAAGGTATTCGATTATAACCTACTATTGCACTGGAATTCCTGCTTCAAATGAGCATTCCATTTGCATAGATGCCTACCTCATCACCATTCCCTGCTTGCATTACTGCAGCCATTTTCCTCTCTATGAATTCTACATCCTCAAACATATTTCTGGCGATCATCTCCAACCATGCTGTCTGCACATGAACGCTTAACTGCCATTTCGTTCACCGCTCCCTCGATCCCGGATAACCTTCACTCCTCTTCCAGTTGCCATTCCTCACTGGATTTCCATATGCCGGAACTTCATCTTCAGCACTTACTTCCTACTCATCATCGAATTGGACAACAGGACCTGATATCTAACAAGGAAGTTTAGCCTTCATCTGCCTATATACATTCCTGTGTGTGGAGAAAATTGTCTCACCATCTCGTCAGACTGTACTTATGTTCTGCTTTCTGTCTAGGACAACATTTGTGGACCCTACATCTCCTTCCCTCTTGACAGCGTCAAAGGACACCCATCATCATACGGTTCCCACCTCAATGGCCTACTGCCAAGCCTCTGGTTTCAGCATTATCCTGGGATATCTGTAATGCTGCTTCACCTCGCCAAAGCATATCCTTGTGCTTGCTCAATGTATTCTGTTTCACCTTGGTTGATCTACACGGGGTCCCACCTTCATACACTAACTTACATTAATGGACCATGTGGGGGTCCCACCACCTCCTGGCTGCACCTGCATAGGGCCTGGCTGCCTGCTCATCTGCAGTCCATCTCCTCTCAGCTGCATTCCATCTCATCTTGGCTGACCATATGGGGTCTCGCAGTTTCTACTGGAACTCGGTCATGGCGGACCACGTGGGGTCCGCCATGTCCCCAGCTTTGCCCCATTAAGGCCTGGCTTCATGCTCAATGCACTCCTACTTCGCCCTCAATGGGGCCTATATTGCTTGCTCTACACATTCCTGCTTCACCTAGCAAGGGGGCCTAGAGGTTCTATTTGCTTCGCCTGCAAAGGGCCTGGCTTCATGCTCAATGCACTCCTGATTCGCCCTCAATGGTGCCTACTGCTTGCTCTACACATTCCTGCTTCGCCCCGCAAAGGGGCCTGGAGGTTTCTATCTGCTTCGCCTGCAAAGGGTCTAGCTGCCTGCGCTCTGCATCCCTGCTTCGCCCCGCAAGAGGCCTGGCGCTTTTTCTACTGGAATTATGCAGATCGGATCACGTGGTTTCTGCCATTTTCTCCTACTCTGCCCCGTAAAGGAGGACCAGCTGTTTGCTCACCTTCATCCAGTACATCTTTGGAATGGACTTCTTTCTTCTTCACACTCTAGGACTGACCATCGACCAGTTCTACATTCTCGCCCTTCCAAGATGTGATTCCGCGATCAGCTGTTGGCCATGCTGCCTGATATGCAAACTCCTCGCCTTTTACACCTATAGTTATAATGGACTGGGATTCGATAACCTTTTATGCTACCATCTCTCCATGGTGGACACTCATTCGTCAGTACCTCCTCTTCCAGGATTACTTGCTTACAATCGAACTCAAGATCTGCTCTTCAACCAAAACTCAGGATCTGGTTAGAAGACAACTTATTAGTACTTACTTACCTTAGGATTACCCTCCTTTAGTATGCCCAGAGGACGGGCAGGTCAGTAGCCATGGGTCCTCGGAGGTTTCCCCCTAAGGAGGGTTTTCCTCTCCTGCGTGCTACTGGCCCTGCTCTCTGGAGTTGGAGGAGGTAATCACATTGGTTATCACATTTCTTTTGAGCCTTCAATCCTACACTTAGCTAGCATTCTGCCAAAGGTGGGATACAGAGAAAGGCCAAAAGATCAAGTTCTAACAACAACTATATCACATTCAGTTCAAATGTATCTAAGTACCAATCATATCTCATCCAGTTCCTATGTACTACAAGCACTGACCTATGTTCCTATCCAGCGCTAACGTATCTAAGCACTAATCATATCTCATCCAGCCCTTACTTATCACAAGCATTGAGCTATGTACCACACATAGAATTGGAAGGCTGCAGCCTGTGGTGCTATGTTGGGGGGGGGGGAGGAATAGCTCCTCCCCATCCTCTACTTAAACCTTCTACTAATGCCCCCTTTGCTTAGAGCAAGTCGCGCTCACCCTCCATCCCCCCGCCTCCTCCGGCACTCATATGTCACCTGGCTGGGCCTTCAATCCTACACTTAACTAGCATCCTGCCAAAGGTGGGATACAGAGAAAGGCCAAAAGATCAAGTTCTAACAACAACTGTATCACATTCAGTCAAATGTATCTAAGCACCAATCATATATCATCCATTTCCTACATACTACAAGCACTGTCCTACGTATCAATCCAGCTCTAACGTATCTAAGCACCAACCATATCTCATCCAGCCCTTACTTATCACATGCATTGAGCTATGTACCACACACAGAATATATGTGGGGGATTCACTAAGAAGACTGTGGAGGAAAAACATGTTCCTCAAGAATTCAAAAAACACTGATGACTGAGACTGACCTGACAGCTGAAAAAGCTGTAACAACTGCATGCCAAATTCAGCCTGCCATCAGTAATGCTAAAAATCATTGCAGAAGGGGACACGCACCATGTGCATACAGTACGAGAAAAACCACGCCCTGCCACTGTAATAAAACAGCAGAACAGATACAAGGGGAAACCTACATTTTTCCATTGAGAAAAAGGGAAAACTAATCACTATTTCCTTTGTGGGTCTCACGAATTTTTAGCAAATCTTCCAACTTGCCCTGCCAGGGAGGCTAAGTGCACCATGTGTGATAAAATTAGACAGTTTGCTATGAAGTTACTGCACCCAGGCTTAAAGTACTAAGCTTGTATACTTCTGTGCCACAAGGAGGGAGGCTATTGTGCAATGTAAATTTCTCTGTACATCCAGGGATGAAGTGCTCAGCAGAACTGTTAGTTAATTCTGGGTCGGCTGTGATTTTACTAGTCTATTCCGCTTGTTTGCACAACCTCGGGACCTGCAGAAGTTGTGCACACAACCGAAAATGCACTAAACTGAAATTCCCATTTTATAGACAGGACAGAATCGTGGTTGCTGTAAAAGCATAACATCAGTTTATTAAACACTCCAGCACACTGTTATATACACTAGAAACACCTTTTTATTGTGTAAAAATATAAAAAAATATTGCAGCAGAGTTAATAAATATAAAATATGCAGTAGCTTTATGAGCCGCCTGACAACATGGACCGATCAATTGAGACGGCAATAGGATTTTGGCCGGGACTTGCAAATCAAACGGCAATTAGGACTGATCTACCAAGCTAAACTGCAGATTATTTGCCCAAGTCAACCTCCAAAAAATTAAAAAAAAAAAAGCAGAAAAATTATGTGCTCAGGAAGGCAAGACGCAGACTTCAACAACCAAACCTGTGCACTGATTTAAATGGATCCAAAAGTCTTACTGGTGTTCATGGGGCTGTTCAGAGCTTTTAGGAGCTTTTCATACCCCACCTCACACCAGTAGTCACAGCTGAAGAGATTCAGTGCTAATTACCCATGATTGCAGAGTAGACAGCTTGGGAAACTTAAGGGCTGAAGAAAAGCAGTTGTTCAACACCGCAATTAACACCTCACTGCTTGGGAAACTTAACGGTTAAACAAAAGCAACTGTTCAACACCACAATTAACACCTCACTGCTGCTGCTAGTGACAGCTAAATTATGTCAGAATTGTGCACATAACCAAAATTCTTGGTGCACACAACTGAATTTTTTAATGTTAAAGTAATGGTAATGGAATTGGGACCAGAGGAATGTGTACACACAACTGGAATGTGCACACATCCGAATTGCACACAAGTGGAATTGAGTGTACCAGAAAATATGTACTTGTGTTACTTTAACAGTACTGCTCTTTACTGTCCCTAAAGAACAACTTGTTACGTGCTCTAAGCAAGCTCTGTATGTCTTAGGCTCTCTCCCTACTACTGTTACTTATGGCTAGTTTTCCATTAGCAGGTTATACAGACCTGCCACTAGAGGGATTCTTGGTCTTTCTACACAAATCACTGTACCAATCCTAACCCCACTTGCACTGCTTGATTGTTGGCTGTCTAAACCCTGTCCTCGTATAACTGTCGACAGGTGGTAAGTGTGCTTACAAAGGGCGAGGGCAGGAACTCCTTCCCAGAAATAAACCCCAGCCCCTGCATCCATAGCTGGTAGCCTTGAATTGCACTGTGCAGGCCTTATTTTATTTACTTGGCACATGCCAATAACAAATTTCACTAACTTCCATCCAGCCTTAGTACATCCATCTCTCCTTCCTTCACAGCAGTTCTTGTTAGCTGACTGATAATTATCTCACAGGCTAGTGCTATGCCTCCAGCCAAGATGTGGACGTGGTTCCCCTCCCATCTATCTAGTGAGGATAGGGATACTCAAATATTAAAGGTAGAGAGGGTGCTGGCTGTCATCCACAGGGATATAGGCCTTGTAGGTCTTATAGTGGGACTCTCCTTGTTGCATATGGTCACCTCCCCCCCCATAACACTGGGTGACAACTGAGGATGGACGTCCACCTACGAGGTCCCCGACTACACCTTCTCCAATATCCTTGTGATCTCCGAGGCGCACTGCAGTGTTACTTGCTGTCTAGATCTTTGGTGCCTTTTGTATACAAGCAGGCAAGCTGCACTGTGTTAAAAACTCCCAGGTTGTCAAGCGATAGGAGGTGGTATCTCCCCTGGCTCCTCCTACTTGCACTACTGCTGGCCGGTGATATTGAAACCAACCCTGGCCCATTAAATCTGACCCACAAATTCCCTCCCATATGGGGCATGGGTAAAGGGCTAAAAATAGCTCATCTTAACATTATGAGCCTGCTACCTAATCATGATGAGCTATTAGCATGGGTTGCACTCTACAAACCCGACATCCTAGGAGTGACGGAGAACTGGCTGAAACCCTCTGTCCCTGACTCTGCCTGTGAACTCACTGGGTATGAATTCACCCGAATGGACAGAGCTGGGGCAAGAGGGGTGGCATACATCTACCATAAGAGCCACTTAAAATCTCCCAAATTGCCCACCAGGATTCAAACGTGTCCCCCTGTGAGTTGCTACATGTGCTACTGCTACTTGGGGACGCAAAGAAACTGCACCTGGTGTGCGCCTATAATCCTCCAAGAGGTGGACTACCTGGATTAACTCACCTCATGGACAAAATTGGTCCCAGAGTCGGGGATAACGAACTCATAATCCTGGGGGATGTAAACCTTAACTGGGATAGTGGTAATGTTAAGCAGTTTGAGCCTCTGCTTGCTAACCTTGCCCTGACCCAGCTCATCCAGGAACCAACTAGGCGGACAGCAAATGTATCCTCCAGCACCTTACTGGACTGGATCATGTCTAACCGTCCTGACAGGATCTCATCAGCGGGTACATTATCTGACTCCATCTCTAACCACTCACCGGTTTTCTGTGTATGGAAAATTCCCACCCCCAAAATTCCACACAAAATTATGCATGTCAGAAACTACTCTAGATTCGATACTGAGGAGTTCCTGGAAGACCTAAGAGTTACTGACTGGTCTGGGGTGTATGATGCCACAGACCCCTCGGCAGCAACCTCTTACTTCCTCTCCACCTTTGGGGCCTTGCAAGACAAGCATGCTCCCAAGGTCACCCAAGAGGGTGAGAGGGGGTCCGCTACCCTCTGGTTAAATGGGAATCTCCTAGCCCAGATGCGGGAGAGAGATAAGTGTTGGGTTTGTTCCAAAGGTACCAGTGATCCCATGATTATTCAAAGGTACAGACACCTCAGGAACAAGTGCAAAAGGCCATCAGGGCAGCAAAGAGTGACTTCTGCAAGTCCGCCCTACTAAGCTCTGCCAGTAATCCCTGGAGGTTCTGGAGAGATATTAAATCCCTTGTCAGCGGATCTTCCCATCCGGGGGTTACGGACATGGTCATAAATGGAGTCTCCTGCAATAATCCCCATACTATTGCCAACTCCCTAAATAATCACTTCTCTGACCTCTCTGCATTCACAATCCTCTTCTCACCTGATGAGGCTCTGTCCCACCCCCTTCCCTCCACTCTGCTGGAGGGTCACCCTCCACTCTGCTGGAGGGTCACCCTCCTCATCAAATGTTTCACCTCAGGGCTGTATCAGTTAAGGACTTGCAGAAATGCCTAGCTGGCCTCTCCCAGTACTCCAGTCCTGGCCTAGACAACCTGGAGCCTAAACTCCTTAAGCTTGGTGCTGCACACATTGCCTCACCTGTAGCCTTTATCTTCAACCTATCCCTTGGTCTGGGGACCATCCCAGACATCTGAAAAGAGGTGAGGATTGTCCCTGTACTGAAGCAAGGAAATCCCAAACTACCTGACAATTATTGACCGATTGCCATTCTCCCAACCCTTAGCAAGCTCCTTGAAAAGGTAGTGACTGAGCAGCTTTCAGAATATATCCACTCTCATGAACTTCTGTCCCCAGCCCAGCACGGCTTTCATAAGGGACACAGCACCACCACAGCCTTAATCTCGGTTACATCAAGTATCCAGACAGCCATGGACCAGGGCAAACTCTCTGGTGCAATATTTATCGACCTGTCCAAAGCTCTTCGACTCAAGACCACAAACTGTTTGGTGTACAGTTGTGGTCACTTGGCCTTTCCCCATGCCATGAAATGGCTAATGGGTTATCTACATGGCAGAAAGCAGTGTACCTGCTTCAATAAAGTCCTCTCCAGCCCCTACCGGTGACCTCTGGAGTGCCTCAAGGCTCGGTACTGGGTCCCCTCCTCTTCTCCCTCTTCATCAGTCAACTACCCATGGTTACTACCAGCTGTAGCGCCACCATGTATGCAGATGATCTGGTAATCCTGGCTCACTCCCAGAATGCCACTACCCTAAACCAGAACTTGACCGATGACTTTAACAGGGTATTGTCATGGGTTACTACTCACAAGCTGGTCCTGAACCTGAAAAAGACACAGGCTATGCTCTTTGGCTCAATGGCTAAAATCAAAGCCTCATCGGCCTGCTTACACGTCACCAGCGCAGATGGATCCTCACTACCCATAGTGAGCTCCATCAAATATCTGGGGGTAACACTTGACCCCCAACTTGACATGGGTAATCATATCCTTAACATCTGCAGGGCGGAAAACTGCAAACTGGGTCTGGCCTATAGGGCCAAGTGTAACCTTACAACGGCAGCCAGGGCTTGCCGTAGCTTAAGGGTGTGCTCCTTCCTCTCAGCTATGGGCTGCACCTATTTGCTCGCCTCCAAAAGACACATCTCACCCGTGGTACACTGCTTACAATAACATTTGTCGTTTTGCCTTGGCTGCCTCCCACTCACCCACCTGCTGTGAGCTATATGAGAAACCTGCTGGCTCTCACCAGCTAGATACCTTGATTTTGGTTTGGGATGCCTCTGGGAAAGTGATCAGAACTACCACCCCCAGGAGCTGGCCCGGCTTCTGCCTAAACTGAATCCCACCCCTACCAGCTTAGGGTCTCTCATCAGGGATGCTCAAAGTCCCTCCTACCCGGACCCTCATGGGGGATTGGGACTTTGCCATAAGTGCGCCCAGACTCCGGAATTCGCTGCCTGTGGATATCCGAGCTGCCCCTCCTATCTGAGTATTTGAAATTCCCTGTGGGGTTTCCTAAAACTAGCATCAGAGCATGACTGCCCCAAACCTCCCTAGAGTAAAGTGTCAAATTGTTTTGTCTGAACCTCCCCAGGGTGTCTCCACTGAATTCCTGGAGATATTTTCCCCACTGTATCAATGACTTCTGACTACTCCTGCCTAAAAAGCCTTGGGCATTTTTACACCCATTATTGCTCCACGGTCAAAGGCTAGCCATGACATACTGCACCTTGGTCACTTGGTAGAAACTTGTACTACAAGTGTTTCTTCTGTCTAACATGTGCGTATAGAAAAATGTGATGAGCTGTATATACCTGTCCGATCCAACTAGCCTAAGGGTGTATCACGACAATGTTATAAGTTATATTATGACCAATCCAGTCCTTGAGCTATGCTCCACTCCTATGTATGATGACCTGTATATATCTGTCAGTTGAACTAGCTAGTCTAGAGTGTATAATCTGAAATGTGCTTACTACTGTATGTTTCCCCTAGCGTCAAATGATGTATCCCCACAAGTTTGTTTACTGTGACAAAAAACTGTACTCTCTTTGCCATGTCTCCTTGACTGTTGTTCCTCATGTTGTACTCTCCCGGGTCGTTCCTGAAAATATGCATAATACTTGTCTAGTGTACTTACCTGGTAAACAAAAGCTAAATAAATAAATAAATAAATAAACAAAAGTGCAGTTGCGGATTTTAAATTTTTAAAATTTTAAATGACTTTCTTGTCAAAACTTTATGTAATACCATCCGTTGTATGTCTGTGATCCTTCCCACTGATGTGGAACCTTTATAAAAGAGCTGTTATGTGCTCAAAGGTATTGTAATCCGAGAGTGAGTGAATAAATAAATAAATTGTAAAGATTGCTGCGCCAGTTCTACATACTGTATGGACCTTATTACTGCCTAAAAAATGCAAATTTAAGAACGTGAGCTTCAAACTTAAAGTGGAAGCATATTTCAGTGAAAGGTCCTATTTTTTTATCTTTTTAACAGCATTTTTTATTTTCATTCATTTTAAGTCAAATATTTAAATGCCATTTTATAAGTGCAATAAGACACTTGCGGGTATGCCATAATAGTGATATAATCTCATTTCTCAGGTGCATTTAATGGCACTCGTCTGTGCCTCTTGCCCAACAACGCACCTGAGGTGTGCGATTATATCACCATATTGCAAACCCTGTCATGTCTTATTGCTTATGTAAATATGGTACTTTTAGGGGAATAACAATTGCAAATGTTGTTTGTCGGCAAGCTGGCACAGCAGTAGAGCTCTCACTCGTGGCACCGATGACCCAGGCTCAAAAGCAAACTCGGGACATTGGAGAGTCGGCCAGGGGAGGAGGATCGAGCATCCAATGGACTGTTCTCCTCAGGGGAGAGGGTTGGCACAGCTTGGCACTCGCTTGGCCCCTAGTGGAAGCCAGAGGACAGACACCCTGTCATCACTGCATGCCACGCCTCTCAGGGAACCACAGGAGGACAAAATTTCACTGGCGGACAGATAGCATCAGACACCAGCAGATTCCGCACCCAACCAGCTGGGCTCACCAGCCAGGAACCAGAACCTTCTCAACGGCAGTTGGGGAACCCCATCAGCCCCACTAGGGAGGATAAACCCTGGGGGAAAAATGGCTGTCAGGTAAGTCCAGGTGGACATCGGGGTGATGGGGATGGAGTGTTTGGCAGATGGGGGCCATCCAGTGACGAGGGAAGAAAAAGGTTAATGTAATAAATCAAAACAAAAAGTTAAATGTGATATTGCTTTCTGCCACTAGAGGGTGCTGTAGCAGTATATAAAGGAGAGTGAAGCTGAAGTCATGTTGACGTAGGATTGTTTAATGCAGTAGCTGAACAAAGCTGTTGTGTTTCACCCCTTTGGCATCTGGTTGTATTCTATTCTTTGGATGCACTACATAACAGATGGGGTCAGAGACTACAAGGAGAAATGGAATATAATTATACATACACACAGTACAAGTACCAGTGATGCAAGTGGTAGACAAGAAGTACAGGAACTCAGGCACTGACAATTATGAAATACGGAATGAAGATCTTCTATCTAAAAGATAGCAGTGTCAAGGCACAACTTTCTAATTTGACGCTAGTAGATTCAGTTAGAGATATTAAAGTATTTCTAGGAAAATAGCATTGTTGTACAAGTCAAATGGTGTTATGGAAACCCTGATAGCAGATCACAGATCCAGAAACTGTCACTATGTTTCTGGTTTAAGAATTTCAGTTTTAGTGTCAGTGGGAAGAAGTACAGGTACTCAGTTCCTGCTGCAAAAAAGGTACAGGAACTGAGTTCCTGTGCGTTCCTGCTCACTTTCATCACTGACAAGTACATATTCACACAAAACAAGTGCCCTTAAAAATATGAAATGAAATATGAAAAAATTAACAATTCAGCACAGTGCAGGAAGGCAGCAGCTAAAGCCAACAAGATGCTGGGGTGTATTGCTAGAGGAATCACCTCCAGGAGATGGGAGGTGATCCTGCCCCTGTACAGGTCATTGGCGAGGTCACACCTGGAATACTGTGTGCAGGGCTGGTGCCCATACTTTTTTTTTTAATCTTGACTTTATCCACCTACCTACCCACAGTGGCCCCACTCTTCTGGGACCTGATGCGTCCTGTGTCGAAGCTCCCCCAAGGTTCTTCAGCCCATAGGGTTGCCCCGCTCTAGACCCTGAGCACTCCAGATGACCCCCCCTGGCTGGGGTGGAGGAGTCCCCCTAACTCCCCCAGACCTTGATTCGGAGCATGCACCTTGCGGTTTGTCCTCGGGTTTCCCTGATTGCCGGTGCTGGAACCAATCTACTGGCGCCACCGCGGGGTGTTTTCCTGCCTTTTTCCTCCCACCCCCTGCAGGCATCAGTACACTGGGAGGGCCAATGAGACCAAGACACGGTGAGATGTGCCTTTGCTCCGGCCCTCGGCTGACATCTGCCCTTCACACCATTATCTTGCTGCCTCTGACAACATCTTCCACCCGAGTTCCCCCAGGTGGCGGTATTGCAGCAAGGTCTGCAGTCCTCCCCACCCCGGAGAAGGAGAGCAGCCATTGGGTGCTAAATCCTTCTCCTCCCCTGCCGACCCGTGCTCATTCCCTGAACATGGGGCTGCCAGCGCGAGGTAAGGCGTCCAGCGCCTCAGTGCCACCGGGCCCTCTGGTGCCCATACTTGAAGAAGGATGTTAGATTACTGGAGGGGGTCCAGCACAGAGTAACAAAGATGATCCAGGGACTGGAGGACAAACCCTATGAGGGGAGGCTGAGGGAGCTTAACATGTACTCTCTGGAGGAGAGGACGGTTAGGGGTGATATTAGCGAGACCTTTAAATACATGAAGGGAATAAACAAGACTGGTATGTAGGGGACATTTAAGTTGAGGGGAGGGAGGGACCAGAGAGGGCATGGTCTGCAATTGCAGGGGGAAGATTCAGGAGGGAAATGAGGAGACACTTTTTCACAGAAAGGGTGGTGACTAGGTGGAACATGCTGCCAGAGAAGTTGGTATCCTGTAAGGCAGTGGGCAGTTTTAAAAGGGGATGGGACAAGATGGGAGGTGTCACTGTGAGGGGGGAGGGGAGGGAAGGGCAGCTGCAGTGTAAGGGTGCTAGCTGTGCATTCGAGAAGACTTGACAGACCATGTGGCCTGCATCTGCTGGCACATTCATATGTTCGTAATATGCCTTCACGTACAGAACAGACGTACATATCCCTGACAGACGTATGTGTACACACACGCTCATGTGTATTGATACACCATACATGCATCCACCCATAGAGATGCTGGACTTAGTGCAGACTGCATCTCTCCTTGCCTTTTCAAAATGGCAAATGAGATTTGAGTTGATGGCATTACTGCTTGATGCCAGGTTTTCACTTTTTGTGCAGAGTTTTGGATTACGTATAGTTAAAATGATAATTGTAGTTTCAAAATGAGGCTGCGGGCTGAAGCTTCCTGATTAAAATGGTTTCATGATAAAAAGAAAAAAAAATCTCACTCCAAGTCTCATCTGCCAGTTTAAGGAGAAGCGTGATCTGCATCAGCTCCTAACTGTTAGCTGAAGACAAAGAAATTAATACTGTGGTAAAATATAAGGTGGGGAAGATAAAGGAATCCAGTTTTATATAGTGCTTTTTATATACACTGTAGTCCAAAGTGGTTTACAATTCATGAACAGTTGCAACAGCCATCATGTGAGCATAGAAAGGCTAACCGATATAGAGGCAGGTAAAAAGGGAGACAGGAAAGTAAGCAAGGAGACTGGTTAAATGACCTGCTCAGGGTCAGACAGTGAATAAATGGCACTGGATGGTTTCAAACATGGGTCTCCAGAGTCACAGCATTTAAAGCAGCACTGCGTGTTATGGTGAATATTTTTACCTATACTTTTTAACTCCATTCTGGATTGCCCCTTACCTCCTGTCTTACATGACACCCTTCTTTCCCCACTGGAGCCAGATTTAGCACTTTATTGTTACATTTGATGTAATAAATGGAGCACTCCTTTTAATATGGCTCAGATCAGGTTTTCATCTGTATCCTCAGCTGTGTCTGTACACCTCTTGTACCATACGTTCAGGGCACACTGTCTGCTGCATATTAGTTCATTACAGTCACAAGAACAGCGGCGTTAAACAATGACTGTTCAAATACAAAAGAGAATACTGCTCAAACCTGGACAAAGCCATTTCAAACCTGGACAAAGCCATATTAAAATGAGCACCAATTTTACTATTTTAAATGTAAAAAAACCTGGGCTAAACCAGATTCATAATAGGAAAAGGGTGTCATACAATACAAGACATAAGGGGAAATCTAAAATAGAATAAAAAGGTATAGGACAACATTTTACCACTAGCATAAACTGCTGATTTAAATGAATTAAAAAAAAAGAAATTATAACAAGCTAACATACCTTCCCAGAAGTAAAGCTACCAACAGTCCCTATTTTCCCAGGACAGTCCCTATTTTAGGCAGCATGTCCCAGTGTCCCCACAAGTTTTGCAAAATGTCACTTTTGTCCTGGTTTTTGCTTACATGTCCCAGTTTTGTCCCCCCTTTTTTTTTTGTTGACTGCTAATTCATGACTGACAGTTATTTCAGCACCACTGTGGCGCTGCTCGGACTGGACAGCAGTTTGCAACTTCAACCCTTGCGCCTGTGTTGCACCACAAGCACGTCAATGGGAGCACAGTAAAGCATGTTCCTTCCTGTTAGAATAGACTGGGTAGTAGTGCAAACAAGCACATTTGTAACATGGCAATAATCAGAATGCTGGAATGGGCACCGGCGATTGGTGAAACGGCATCACGGGGTCCAACTTTGAGCGGGGTATTAATCCACGATAGATGCTGTGTTCAGAATGGCAGTACCAAAGTAAGCCAGACCCCTAGCTTAGCAGCACTGGGCACAGGTGGGGAGCGAGTTTTAGACAGGCAAGTGCGGCACAGGGAGAGGAGCTACACGCAGAGTGCAGCACAGCAGAAGGCAGCACACCGGAGAGGCACTAGCAGCACACGCTGCACAAGTTGCAGCACCTGACATCGAACGACTGTGCGAGAGGTAAGGGGAAGTGACCAGGGGGGCTCCATGTAAATTTGGATGCGATCGCACACCAAGGCGAGTGAGCAGTGCACCGGAGACCTCCAGCGCTGGGTATGAAGCTAATACCCGCACAGAACGGTAGAATTTCGGGACTGTGATGTGAGCCGCACTATCTTGTTTACTTACACCTACTCATTATGTTGACCGCATCGGTATGTAAATGTTGGTTTGTACGAAGATTTGAAAGTGCAGTAAAACTCTTTCCTCGCAGCCCCGACTCCCTGTGTTATGTTGTTCAACGCACACTAGACAGGCTCCTAGTGCCGCCACCGTCGCGCAGCCCATGTTACAAGCGCATTAAGCCACTCCGGCGGTTGCATCTAATGCGACTGATGCATGGTTGGGCGGTTGTTCGCCCTCTGCCTCGGGCCACAACCCTCCCAACCATGCATCAATCCAGCATTAGATGCCACCTTCGTAGTGGCTTAATGCTTACGTGGATGTCTGCCTGCCAGTAGCTGAGAGGGACTCCAGACAGAGAACAGACTGGCAGCAGGGAACTAAGGTACCCGAACCTGATCAGAAAACAATCTGGTGTGGTGGTGGGAGTCACTGAAGTTAAGTTTGCTCAGTAAACGAGGTGAGTGTAAGCGGGTTGGATGGGACTGTCAGGAGGAGCAGTACATGCAGCTCGAATGCCTGATCACAGTTTAACGCAGGTTTGCTTCTAAAGAACTTTCTGTACATCATGATTTGGAACTTGCTGCAGCAGAATGATGTATTGTTTTAATCTGGATGTTTGCTACTGGTGTTACTGTGGAGCAGCATGGCCAGAGCAAGCAGCAAAATGTAATTAATTGTGTGCAGTGTTGTCTGTGGCGGTGCCTGTGAGAGTGACACAGTGGGGGCATGGTCAGGATGGACTGTCCCAGTTTTAGGCCTCAGAAAGTTGGTAGCTTTACCCAGAAGTGCCACTAATGGTATAAGTGTGTGAAATCTCATGGAGGTTTGGGCAGCCAGCTTCACTTTGTGGTTTCTGCATCCAAACATGCTTACACTATAAGAGACAAATTGCAGAACACTTAAATTATATTATAACATGGGTTGAGACAAGTGGGAAAGCTCTTTTGCCAAACAGCATCACCTGACCGTGGATTAAATTCACTGTTTAATGCACAGTTGGGGTGAGATCCCCAGCCAGCAAGATCCCTGGGCAGAGTGGGACTTGTTATGTGTGGGAAAATTCAGCACTGACAGGCAGCCATTAAATGTTCACCTAAGTGAGAGACAGCCGCAGCTACTAGTTGGTGGCCACCTGCCAGTACTGTACCCAATTCCCCTGTTGCTGTGTAAGTCCTCTAACACAGTAGTACTGGCAGCTGTACCCCTGTCCCACATCGAGTGCAGATACATGCAAGTTTGTATGTCATGCTGCATCCACCCAACCTCCACAATGCGAGCAGGGAAACGTGCTTCTGACAGACAAAGAGGCAGTGAATGCTGACAGGTTTTGTGTGTGTCATGTCAGTGTGTGCGGGCAGGAAAGAAACCTGCTGTCCCCTGGTTGCCTCGCACATAGAATTGGTGCCCCACCCCTCCCAAAGAGACACAGGAGCGAGCAGTAGAGAGAGAGAGACAGAGAGAGAGATATAGGCAGTTGTCCCACAGGTACCTTCACCGCACCAAAAGTACTGTTGGCCGGGGAGCACGCACAACGACACACAGTGAACTGTATAGGCAGATGGTGTTCCACGATATAGAGGCAGACAGTGCTATGATGTAGTGGCACAAAGTCTGGAGAGAGAGAAAGGAAGAGAGGCGCAAACCCAGAGAGACAGCGAGACAGAGAGACCGAAAGACACCCCCCAATGTAAAAAGACAGATACATGCGAAGAACATACGAAGAATGAGCAGAGGAAGGCCATTTGGTCTATTAAGTCTGCTCGTATTGCAGGGTCCACAGCTTGAGCTAATGTCCCTGCCCTCCCGCCCCACTCCTCTCATCCTCCCTACCAATAATTCTTACCTTCCCCCATGCCTATACCAGCTTCTCTTAAAGCTGCCCACTGTCTTCGACAAAATTACCTCTTCCGGCAGCGCATTCCAAGTGTCCACCACCCCCTCTGTGAAGAAGTGTTTCATGACTTTCCTCTTAAACCTCCCACCCTCCATCTTAAGACTGTGCCCCCTTGTGATATGGTTGCCACTCAGCTTAAAGAGACTCTCCTTATCAACCTTATTTATCCCTTTCAAGTACTTGAATGTCCCAATCATGTCCCCGCTCTCTCTCCTGTCTTCCAGGGTGCACATGTTCAGTGCCCTCAACCTCTCCCTTGTATGCCTTGCCCTGCTGACCGGCTATCATCTTTGTAGCCTTCCTCTGGACTTTCTCCATCAGGTTAATGTCCTTTTTGAGGTGTGGGCACCAGTACTGAACTCCATACTCCAGATGCGGCCTTACCAGTGACCTGTACAAGGGCAGTATAACCTCCTCACTCCTACTGCTGAATCCCCTAGATATGCATCCCAGAATCTTGTTTGCCTTTGCTGCTGCTTTCTTGCACTGCGTGGAGTGCTTCAGGTCACTAGTGATTATCACTCCTAGGTCCTTCTCCTCCTCTGATGCAGATACTCGGACTCCACCCAGGTAATACTCTGTCCTGGGATTCTTGGCTCCAATATGCATAACTTTGTATTTCTTGGCATTGAAGCCAAGCTGCCAGATCCTAGACCACCTCCCCAGCTTTTCCAGATCTTCCTGTAGATCCCGTATCCCTTCAGCTGTGTCCACTCTCTCACAGAGCTTGGTGTCATCTGCGAATAGGCACATTTTGCCTTTAATGCCATCCTCAATGTCACTGATGAAGACACTGAACAACATCGGCCCCAACACCGAGCCCTGCGGGACTCCACTGGTTACCTTTCTGGTGCCAGATAACTCTCCCCCCACAACCACCCTCTGGGTTATGTCCCTCAGCCAGTTTTCCACCCATCTGACCATCTTTTTCCCAACTCCAAGATCCACCAACTTCCTGATCAACCTTTCGTGGGGCACAGAGTCAAAGGCCTTGCTGAAATCAAGATAGAGGATGTCTACCGCTTGGCCTCTGTCTACTGCCTTAGTGACACAGTCAAAGAAGTCAATCAGATTTGTTTGACATGATCTCCTCCCCCATGAACCCATGCTTTCTCTCATCCTGGAGACCATGCTCCTCTAGATATTCCACCAACCTTTCCTTTCATATGGTCTCCATGAGCTTGCCCACAATGGAGGTCAGACTGACTGGTCTGTAATTCCCTGGATCATCCTTGGGACCGCTTTTGTGAAGGGGCACTACATGTGCTGTTCTCCAGTCCTGTGGTACCACGCCTGACTCTAGTGAACTATTAAATAGGCCTGGTAGCGGCCCTGCCAGCTCCTAAGCCAGTTCCTTTAGTACCCTTGGATGTACTCTGTCCGGGCCTGGTAATTTGTCCACTTTCAATGCCAGCAGACCCTCCCTCACTCTATCCTCCTCTATCACTATGTCTGTGTACCCCACCCCCCGCTTCTCTTTTCCCTCCTGAAGGCACTGGTCCATTCTTCTCCCTGGTGAAGACAGAACAGAAGTATTCATTTAGTATCTCTGCTCTTCCTCCATTATCCTCCACCCACTCCACACCTTTTTTAAGCATAACAATCCCTTCCTTCTTGTCTCTTTCTTACTTATATAGTGAAAGAAAGCCTTCTCCCCTTTTTAATTCCTTCAGCTATTCACATATGTCAGATACAGCGCTGTCCTCTTCGGTGGGTAGCAGTGGCATGTCAGCACAGGGTACAGATGCAGAACGGTATCGTCTGCAATACTGACGAAAGGACATGAGAATGGCAGGCACTGAAAACTTCCCATAGTGACAGCTGTACATCCATCCCACATGCAGCACTGTAAACGGTTCGGGAGAGAAGCGAAGCCAGGTCTTTGTGTGCAAGCTGTGCCTATGTCCAGAAATGATTAAAGTCAGCTGTGTTAGTCTGCTATCGCTTTTCCCAGGCAGAACATCAGCTGTACAAGCAATGACCGAGGTGCGTATGTGTGGGGGTGGAGGTGTGGGGAGGGTGCAGTGAAACCAAAGCATGTTAACATCTTACAATGTATGTTATGGGCAAGAAATGTCAGAAATCAGTGTAATATGATATTTCTAACATGTCTGTGTTACTAATGTAACCGGCATATGCATTAACTTGTTGGGACTACTTGTCAAGGTGCCAGGATACACTCAGCTTTGTTATGTTTGAAGTGCAATAAAAGGCTTTCTCTTCATTTTATTTTTCAAAGAACCCATGTGGCCTCGTGTCTCACAACACACCCGTGGCATGGAATAAATGCCTGTAACCCCACACCCTATCATGGGTTACTGCTAATGTAAATTCTTGGGTATTACTAGTTAGGCCTTCAGTGATGTTAAATCTGGGAGGGGGGGGGGATACATGAATAGTGTTGCTTTACTTGCTCAGATCTAACTGGTTTTAAATTACTCGTTAAAGTGTGGAAGGGCAAAATGCTGAGCAAACAGCTGCTATCAGACAGCTTACATCACATGATGATCTCCATCTCCGCATGCTCCAATCACCTTAGTTCCACAGCTGCTACACCCTTGCTGCCTGCCCTTCACAGTTCTAAACACAAGACGTGTCTCAAAACTCTCCAATCGCTAGTCTTTGTGAATGGCCCCGTGGGCCACTGGCATAGTGACCCTCCCCCCCAACATTCTGGCACAGTCCCAACTAGGTTAGCGACCAGGTGGGAAAGGCTAGCCATCCCTGTTGCACATGGCACAGTGATGTCACAAAGTTATGATTGTCACTAACTGGTCTTACAGCCACTCACCAACAGTCCCTAGCAACTGAGAATCGGTAGGATACCCTTTTTCCATGAACATAGAAAAACCAGGGTTAAAATAAAATTCGACATTTGAAAACACCACTTAAAAGTCAATTGTTCATATAAAAAAACCTGTCTGGACCACATTTACAACCACCTTTGGGGCCAGTTTTGTGTAAAACCCCCATTTTGTGTCACATTGTGAGCGTAAAACATGCTGATTTGCGCTCAGTTTAGGGGGAAAACTGATTTAAACGTTTTGCAAAAGGAACTGCCCATTTTTGAAAAGGAAAATCAGTGGCCCTAAATTGGGTCCACTATTTCTTTTGGTGAGTTAAAATCTGCATATTTATTATTTTAATGTTTGTGTTTTTGGTTGTTATTTTGCTAAGTAACCTCTTTATTCTGTTCCCGATAATAAATACATGAATGACAGCCTGAGAATGTCTTGTCTTTTAACCATTTCTGCCAGCCAAAACCAGGCATGTCTGCCAGTTCTGGGATTGTACTGTATGAATTTTTGGAGCCCCTCCTCCCATGCGAATAATTAGGTATATACCCTGTATGCCTGCATTAGAACATTTTAAGGGCCATCTGAAAATGCACTTGGTAAATTTATGGCTCAACTGATTTCTTGGATTTTATCCTAATAAACTACAAAAAAAATACAATTGCAGTTTGGTGAGGTAGTGGACAATTTCCATGGAGACCTAGCAAAGGTGGATGGGAGATGCAGTTTTCCCTTGCAGTACTGGGGGAAACTGCAGCTTTGTGAACGGCACCAATTTTAGGCACTAAAAGTGCTCTCAGTATTTCAAGAGTGGGAGAATGTTACAGAAAAGGCGAGCTGTGCAGTTTTATTACTTCTGACAACCTTTTTTTTTTACATTTTGTTTTTATTGAAGGAAGATGCTACATTCATCATTTACATCCTGACATCAGCATGATTCTTACATTAGACAATCATATTACATTAGGACATTAAAAAACATATTCCTCTTATAGTTGTTCAAAGGCAGCAACAGTCAGGAATTAATTCTATTATATTATCCCATAGAAACAGTTTCCTAATTAACCCACTCCAGTTTCCTTACCCTTTCTTTGAAATTGCAGAAAGGGACGGCACCCCCCCCCCCCATGCTTCACATCTCCTCCAATTAATCTGGAGGAGAGGAGGAAAAACCAGGGAACTAGAAAACAAAACCAGGATCACGAGATAATAGCTGTATTTTTTTTTATTTTAGTCTTTGGTAACTGGGTAAGGCCCACTAGGCACAAGTGCCTGTTTTCAGGGACAACCTGGGAGCACTGGGCAGTTAAGTGACTTGCTCAGAGTCACACAGTATGCAAATGGAGGTTGTGAGAATCAAACTCAGGTCTGGGTTGCTGGATGTACCAAGCTTGTTCCCACCTCGTTCCTCTAACCTCTAAGCTATACTGCCAGCCATGACCCATGGCCTCCACAATACCTTGAAAGTAGTACACTTATTATGGAGTTTTGCCGTCAACTCTTCCATATGGTAAATTTCTGAAACCTCCCCTCTCCGGTATTGAATTGTTGGGTTTGTGGGAGACATCCAGCATCTGGTGATGGCTTTTTTTGCTGCCAGACTATAGATAAGAAGTAGGTATGATACCAGACTGGTTGATAGGGAGGGAATATAGAAAGAAGCACCATTTCTGCTGAAAGCTCAACTGGCTGTCCCAAACAGTCTGATATCTCCTGTTGGAAGGCGCACCAAAAAGGTGTTATCTGAGGGCACGTCCAAAAAATATGACCTAAGTCTGGCAACTTACAGGTGCACCTGCACCCACACCTTCCATATGAGGGGGGAGATACTTGGTCAAAATAGCAGGTAAGCGAAAAAATATAGTCCGGCACTTCCAGGCAGATTCTCTCCATTTATTGGAATGGGTAATCTTATGGGCGAAGACTGATGCCTGCTGCTACTACTCCTGCCCAGAAACCTCACGCTCCAGATCTCTGTTCCAGCTGTGCAATACAGATTCTGAGGAGTCACCTATTCCCTCCCTCAGCATTTTACAGAGATGACCAATGAGATGACCCCAAATTGTGTCGTTCCAACAATCCTCTAGGAGTCTCCTGAGTGTTGGAAGAGGATCTGGGCAGCCCCCACATCCCTCTGTCGTAAGATATAATTTTTAACCTGTAGGTACCTATAAGATTCATTATCAGAAAGACCATAATTAGCCTTAAGAGAGTCAAAGGAAAGGATGCCAGATTTAGTGATAAACTGAGAGAAGAAGTTTAGCCCCAGTCTTCTCCATTCTGAAAATGGCAAATTGAATGCTGCAGGAAAAAAAAAAACGTCCTCCGATATGTGTGTGAAATGAAAGAAAGTTTCCCGGAAAATTTACTTCTAACAACCCTTTGATGATGTGGCATATAGTGCTTGGGTTTGCTGCTGTCGGGTGGCATAGTACTTAAGCTTGGCCCCGAATGTATGGTGCTGAGTGTGAGTAAAGCTGATGCGCACAGAGACAAGTGTGCAGTTCGACACGGGTCTGCCGATGTCAGCCAGGACACATAGGACTGAGGCACCCAAAAATAATTTTTCAATTTACTGCTGTGAGGTAACGTAGGACAGGATAGAACGTATAACCCCTTGGCTTTGTTTATTTTTCAACCTTTTTATAATGACTGAAGAACCACTTAAGGTAATCCTCAACATGGCACACAATAATAACGTTAGACGAGGAAGAGGGTTTTAAGTGCATCAGTTATCTGATGCATCAGACTGTCAACTCACATATAACAAAGGGGGAATTTACCTGTGAAAATGCAAGAATAACAAAGACTTAACACATGAACTAATGGAAATGTGCACATGACTTTATAAATTAGAACAGTGTCTCAAAAAAATGGATAAACAAATCAAAAACAGAAATGAAAACAATAGTAAATGTCAGAGTGTGGATAATGGGCAACAGCAGAGAAAACTTAAAGAGCCACTAATGCCAAAAGTATTACATTCAGAATCCAAAAAGCATGCTCCCTGTAAATCTCATACCAAAAACTAGATTTTTACATTACTTGGTTTTCAAGTTATTAGCCATTTTGTAACTTTGATTGCACTACCTGTGCAATAAAAGCAGGTGTCAGTAAAGAGCTGCTGCTGATGTCAAGTAGGGCGCTCAAAGTCTAGTATTGACTGTCAGCAAGCTTATAAGACCCATTTCTCCAAAGTTGTAAAGATCATGTGCAATGGTTTTCACAAGTAAAACAGGCAGCACCAGTCAGTGAACATTGCTATAAATACTACATATATTCCATGTTTTGTAACAAAATTGATACAATTGTATTATTTAATGCTGTTTTTGTGTGGTTCATTTCACCAGGGTTGCTGGATACTAAGTCAGCATGCTTCCAGACTGCGGAAGCCAGTTAGAGTGCTACTAATGTTACTGCTGTTTGTCATTGTCTGCTTTACAATATGTTTTAATAGGGGCCTTATATGAGTTAATTCCTACTAGGGGTGGAAGTGTTAGCTCTGGTAAAATGATCATTGTAATTTAGAGTAGAACATAGATGAGTCTGCCCCACCCCCATTAACAAGGAGATGAGATAACTGTTTTAAATTGCCATTCTTAGAACTTGCCTCACTTGACAGATAGGTGTGAATGAGCTCAGCCTTTCATCAGAAACTTATTCAGTCCACAAACCTCACAGTGTGCTATGATCCAGCATTCAGCAAAAGGACCTCAATAAAAAGGCATCCAGACAAAATATTGTCAGTTTTATTACAAAGCCTGAAACACAAAGTTTTTAAAGCAGTGTCTACTAACTCATGCTGCCTGTTTTACTTATAAAAACCATTGCACATGATCTTTACAGCTTTAGAGAAACAGGTCCTTATAAGCTTGCTGACATGGAAGAATAAACTGTAAGGTCCATAGATGACATCACTTCACTGGAACAGGCTTTCTTTGAACAGGTAGTGAAATCAGGGCTACAAATGGCTAATAACTTTAAAATGAAGTAACAGAGATATCTACTATTTGGTATGAGATTTACTGTGGATATGCTTATTCTTATTCTGCAATGTAGCACTTTTGGCCAGATGGCGTCAGCAGCTGTTTAATACACCTAGAAAACTTACCAACTGAGACAAGTAGTAAAAGAAAGGGAGTAAGTGATGAAGAAAATCAGAAAATGACTGGTGCACAGTACAAAGCAAACAAAGGAAAAGAGGGGGGCACACAGTAGATCACGCATATATTTTTGAAACAAGTAACAGATACTCAGTCTTCAGTGAATAGCGGCATGCAGCCACATAAGAAGTTGTAGAAGAAAGCAATGACAAAAATGATACCTGCAATTTAATACATTTTGATACTCACAGTAACCAAAAGATTCACAGTGACCTAACAACATGACACGTAAATACAGTGATCAGAATGGAACCAACAATGGCACAAATGACGACACCCCTAAATTGTGTAACCCCGTTATCAAAGTCATGAAATGTCCCTCCCCCAAAAACCCAAATCATAGTTGTAGGAGATTCACGATTACGATATACAGGCTCCATAATTAGCAAGCAGGATAGAGAAAACACCCAGGTAACATGTCTTTCAGGGGCAAGGTTAAGGGAAACATAGAAACATAGAATTTGACGGCAGATAAGGACCGCTTGGCCCACCTAGTCTGCCCATTTCCCTACCTGATGGATAAGCTGCAGATCCTAGTTAACCAGCAGCCTACTTCTTCCTACCCCCACCCCCTAGAATTGCCTTATGACTGTCCCATGCATGCTTCCAACACTGTTTTTGACTCCACAACCTCCTCTGGAAGGCTGTTCCATGCATCCACAACCCTCTCTGTGAAAAATACTTCCTTAAATTACCTTTGAGCCGCCCCCCTCTATCTTCAAATTGTGCCCCCTTGTTCTTGCACACCTCTTTTTTTGAAAGATGCTACCCTCTTGGACTTTGTTGATTCCCTTGAGGTACTTGAACGTTTCTATCATGTACCCCTCTCCCTCCTTTCCTCGAGGCTATACATATTAAGCTCCTTAAGTCTCTCTTCATATGTCTTCCGGTGCAGACCCTGCACCATTTTAGTTGCCCTCCTCTGGACAGCTTCCATCCTGTCTATGTCTTTGCAGAGATTGGTCTCCAGAACTGCACAGTACTCAGATGTGGTCTCACCAGCTGTCTGTACAGAGGATAATAACTTCTTGTTTCTGCTGGTGATGCCTCTCCCTATGCATCCCAGTATCCCCCAGCCCTCCTTGCTGCCTCTCTCACATTGCTTGCCCACCTTTAGGTCATCTGATATGACTACCCCAGGTCCCTTTCCATTTTTGTTGTTGTTAGTATCTCACCCCATTGTGTACTCTTCCCTGGTTTTGTTTCCCAAGTGCATTACCTTGCACTTCTTAGCATTGAATCTAAGCTGCCATACATTTGACCATTCCTCTAACCTTGCCAAGTCCCTTCTCATCCTTTCCACCCCACCTTGTGCATCAACTCTGTTGCAGATCTTTGTGTCATCTGCAAGAGACATACTTTTTCTTCCAGTCCCTCTGCAATGTACGCTTATAAAGACATTGAAGAGGACCGTCTAATACTGAACCCTGTGGTACCCCACTGCTAACCCCCTTTTTCCAGAGTGGACTCCATTTACTATTACCTCTGTGTCCTATTCTCCAGCCAATTCTTTATCCAGGCTGTCATCTTGGGACCCACTCCCAGGCTGGCTAACTTGTATATTAATCTTTTGTATGGGACTGTGTCAAATGCCTTGCTAAAGTCTAGGTAGGCCATGTCCACAGCCCCTCCCTGATCTACTACTTTGGTCACCCAGTCAAAGAAATCTATCAGCTTTGTCTGGCATGACCTTCCCGCTGTGAATCCATGCTGCCTTGGGTCCTGTGCCCCTCTGGCCTCTAGATACGCAACAATTCTTTCCTTCAGAAGTGATTCCATCATTTTCCCTACCACTGAGGTTAAACTAACAGGTCTGTAGTTTCCTGCTTCTGCCTTGCTCCCACTTTTGTGAAGGGGAATCACATCTGCCCTCCTCCAGTCCTCAGGTACCACCCCATCCTCCCATGATTTGTTAAAGAGGGTAGTCAGTGGTGTTACTAGTTCTATCCTTAGTTCTTTTAGAATTCTGGGATGAATTCCATCAGGCCCCATTGCTTTGTCCACCTCAGTTTTAAGAGCTCTTTCAGAACTCTTTCTTCTGTAAATGGGCTGGTATCAACTTCTGTATCCAGAGTGTTTCTACTGTTTGTTTTAGGTACCTCCCCCTCTTCCTTTGTAAATACTGAGCAAAAATATTTTGTTTAGTATCTCTGCCTTTTCACAGTCACCCTCTGCCCACCCTCCCTCCCCTTTATTAAGCCTCACTATCCCTCCCTTGGTCTTCCTTTGCTCCCTGATGTACCTATAAAAGGTTTTATCCCCCTTCTTAACTGAGTTGGCTATCTTTTCCTCGGTTTGGGCCTTTGCTGTTCTGACTGCCTTTCCAGCTTCCTTTTGCTTTAACTGATACAGTTCTCTGTCCTGTTCCTTCTGTGATTCCTTGTACTTCCTGAATGCTTTCTTTTCTTGAACCTTCACTGCCACTTCCTTTGAGAACCATAGTGGTTTCTTACCTCATTTTGTTTTGTTTATTTGCTTTACACAAAGGCTTGTTACCTCTGTGATGGCAGTTTTATTATTCCCATTGTTCTTCCACCCTCCTTCCTGCCCATTTGCTAGTGCATTCTTAGGCACTCACCCATTTTGGCAAAGTCAGCCCTCCTAAAATCCAGTACCTTTGTCTTTGTATGGCTTGACTCTATTGCTGTGTTTATGTGAACCATACTGTTCGATGGTCGCTAGTTCCCAGATGGCTACCCACTTCTACATCTGTGATCCTCTCTTCATCTCCGTTTGAGAGAACCAGGTCTAGATTGCTCCCTCTCGGTGGGCTCCAATACTAGTTGTCTAGGCATGCCCCTGTAGGGCATCCAGAATAACCCACTCTTAGAAGTGGCTGCCACTGCACTCCAGTTAACATCTGGCATATTCAGATCACCCATCAGCAATATCTCCCCTTTATCTGCCATTCTAAGTATACTTTCTATCATTTCCTTGTCCATTTCCTCCCCCTGAGAGGGGGGTCTGTATACAACCCCTGTGCGGATTGTGGTGCCATTGCCTACCTCCAAATTGACCCACAGTGCTTCTTCTCCTCCCTGTTTACCCTTTTGTTCTGTTGCTTTGATTTCTTCTCTTATGTAGAGAGCTACTCCTCCTCCTCTTTTACCCTCCCTGTCCCTCCTGTAGATAGTGTATCCTGGTATGTTTACGCCCAGTCATGGTTCTGTGTGTACCATGTTTCTGTGACTGCCACAATATCCAGATCTTCCTCCTCCATCAAGGCCACTAATTCAGGAAGCTTGTTACCCAGACTACGGGCATTGGTACTCATTGCTCTCCATTTTTGATGGCTTTACCTTCTGTAGCTGCAACCCCACTGACCTTTCTACCTTGGTCTTTTCTCATTTAGTACCCTGTTTTGTAGGGGAGGCTGGGATTTTCCTTCTGCTTATCAGTGCCTCCCCTTGACTAGTTTAAAGGCTTGCCAATGAAGCATTAAAACCGATTGCCCAAAGACTTATTCCCTTCCTGGACAGATGCAGACCATCCTGCCAGTATAGGCTGGTGTCCCTCCAGGTGGAACCCCAGTCCCAATGAAGCCAAACCCTCTGCTCCACACCATTTTTTAACCATTTGTTAAACTGCATGGTGCAAGTACCTCGCCTCACTCATGCCACTGACAGGCAGCACCTCTGAGAAGGATACTGTGTGTGCTACTTGTCTTAAGCCCCTCCCCAACTCTACAAAGTCCTTTTGCACTGCTCTAATCTCATGATGAGCCAAGTCATTTGTCCCTAGGTGGACAATGATGTCCAGCTCAGACTCCCATGCAACTGTTCTCGTGAGCTAAACAAAATCTGAGAAAATTAGTTAAAAATTAGGTAACCACACCTCTCATTGTAATACACACAGGAATTAACAATATGGGAAAGACTGCAGAGCGCTTAACAGTGAAAGAGGCTAGGGCATTGGAAAAACTCATAATTAGCTAAAATGTAAGGCCATATTTTTAGAAGTGTTGCCAAGTCCGAGAGATGGGTATGGGACTCAAACAGAGATATTTAAACATAATCAATGGCTACGTATACTGTTTATGCAGCAAAAGAGGGGCCTAAATTTATAAGGAATTGGGGTACTTTCAGTGGTCGAAAGGATTACTACGGTTAAGAGATGGCCTACACCTTAACTGAAAAAGGGCAGCAGTTTTAGGTAACAGAATCTCTACTGCTATAAAACAATAGCCTGTGGCTCAAAGGTTGTAAACCGATATATCAAATAAATAAATATTTAAACTAGCATTGGGGGTGGGGGGCTGGGTTACTCAAGTAATACAAACACAGTATCAAAATGTATGAAAGGGAAGCTCCTACACAGCCGGAAAGTGCAGCAGCTGCTGCAGAAACGCCCAATTAGGGCTTTTAGCATCAAACTCAATTTTTCATTTACCTCGCGGTGTTGATTCTAACCACACACAGGTGATGCTAATGAGGGCTACCAACTAATGGCAGGGTTGGTAGTCCTCGATGCTTATATCTTCTATGTGAAGCCACCCAGGTGTGCGCGTAGATGGCCACCCAGCTCTGTGGTCATTATGGATGGAGCGGATCTTTGGAATTAAAATCGCAACACAGCAGGTAAATGAAAAATTTAGTTTGATGTTAAAAGCCCTAATCGGCATTTCTGCAGCAGCTGCTGCAATTTCCCGCTGTGTAGGAGCTTCCCTTTAGAGATAACTGAGCTATAATAAAAACATTAATGTAAAATCTAAACAAAATGTGGACTTTGAATATTTTAACTCTGAATTATAGGAGTTTAAACAACAAAATGGATCTGTCACTAGCTAAATTAAGTGAACAAGTTTATGACATAGTACCCATTAATGAAACATGTTAGAAGGACTTTGAAGACTGGGGACACAAACTGGATGGTTTCAAATTGTATCAAGTAAATAAGAAAGATACAATAACTGGTTTTCCCTTTTTTCCATAGGGAAACCGTGGCGTAATTTGCCATTATAAAGGAGCGTTTATAACGGCAAACACGTGCACGGTCTCCCTTACTCTGCGCATGCGTCCTCCTGTCTTCCTGCCATTCCGACGCTGTCCACTTTCCTTATTGCCGAATCGCGAACCGCCACTGGGACTCAGCGGTAAGTGTTTTTTACAAAATAAAATGTATACTCAAACATATGCTTGCCCTACTAAACCAAAAAGTTAAAGAGATGTGTCAGTCCTGACGGCAACCACGGACTGCGCACTGAAACCAGACCACGGTCGCAGAGCAACAGCTTTTTATTTTATACATTTGCTGTGGCAAAAAAGGGAAAGCCAGCAATTATATAAAATAAAAAATGGGTCAGGGTGTTTAAACTCGAAGTTTACACACACCCTCGGGGTTAGATGCTTTTAATAAACCCCTCAAGCTTCGCTCTTGGGGTTTATGTAGCATCTAACCCCTCGGGTGTGTGTAAACTTCTCGTTACACACCCCGACCCATACTTTATTCTCTATAAGACAGATGGTGGAATTTCCATCTGTGTGAGTGAAAATTTAAACACTAAATAATTAAGTGACCCATGGGGGAGTTAGAAACCAGACAAGTAGAATATATGGATAAAAAACAATGCCAAACCAAAACCAATCATCATTGGAATATGCTATAGGCCACCGGGCATCAGTCATGAGTATGGTAACAAGCTACTACTGACTATCCCAAATAAATATGTATGACAACAAAAAGTGTCAGCATACAGGGAGACTATAATACAAATGCAATAGCCAGGATACAGGGAGACTATAATATAAATACAATAGCCCTGATATGGGGAGACTATAATATAAATACAATAGCCTGGATACAGGGAGACTATAATATAAATATAATAGCCTGGATACGGGGAGACTATTATACAAATATAATAGTCTGGACACAGGGAGACTATAATATAAATATAATAGCCTGGATATGGAGAGACTATAATATAAATATAATAGCCTTGATATGGGGAGACTATAATATAAATACAATAGCCCTGATACGGGGAGACTATAATATAAATACAATAGCCTGGATACAGGGAGACTATAATATAAATATAACAGCCTAGATACAGGGAGACTATAATATAAATACAATAGCCTGGATACAGGGAGACTATTATATAAATGTAATAGTCTGGATACAGGGAGACTATAATATAAATATAATAGTCTGGATATGGAGAGACTATAATATAAATATAATAGCCTTGATATGGGGAGACTATAATATAAATACAATAACCCTGATACAGGGAGACTATAATATAAATACAATAGCCTGGATACGGGGAGACTAAAATATAAATATAACAGCCTGGATAAAGGGAGACTATAATATAAATATAATAGCCTGGATACGGGGAGACTATTATATAAATATAATAGTCTGGATACAGGGAGACTATAATATAAATATAATAGCCTGAATATGGAGAGACTAAAATATAAATATAATAGCCTGGATATGGAGAGACTATAATATAAATACAATAGCCTTGACATGGGGAGACTATAATATAAATACAATAGCCTGGGACGATACAGCATCTACAAGAAACCTAGGACTTGGTCTTACTGATATTGCGAATGAATGTGACCTAGATTCGTACTGGAACCAACATGCGGCAAAAATCTGTTGGAACCTAGGACTAACTAATATTAAGGACTGTAAAATATACTGTACTATGATAGAACCCATGGGAAATAGCAATCATAGCATGATCAAAGTAACTTTAAAGACGGACTACAGTCAACATTTCTGGCATCAATAAATTTAGAATTTGTATCAGCATAGCCCCAATCAGCCTCATGCCAAAAACGAGATCTCTAAGTTACTTTATTTAAAAGTTACAAGTCTTTTTTCAACCCTATATTCACTGCTTGTTCAAAAAAGCCAGTTTCAGTGAAGAGGTGCTGATGATGTCATCTCCAGAACTCAGAGTCTAGTCCTCCCTGTCAGCAAGCATGTAGGACCTGTTTCTTCCAAGGCTGGAGTTCACGGGTCCAATATTTTTCTCAAGTAAAACAGGTAGCAACATTCAAAAAACATTGTTAAAAAACTGTGTGTTTCAGGTTTTGTAAAAAAAATAAAAAAATAAAAAAAAGGGGAACAAGTGTGTTTTCAATCACTTTATTTTCAATCAATCACTTTATTTTACCAGGCATGGACACCATTGAGCAAGCTCATTTTCAAAGTGGTCCTGGACATATAACAATACAATACAATAAGTACATGGGCACAGATGAATGCAATATTTTACAGGATATGCAAAAATTTTCATTTATTTTGCTGCCTTTATGTTGTGGTCCTTTTCTCCAGGGTTGCTGAATGCTGAATCATAGCACACTGCAGTGAGGCATTGCAGTGAGGTTTAGTTTCTGTTCATTTTTCACACTGGAAAGGCATGTGAGCAAAATTTCCTGTTTTCACTGGTGAGGTTTGCAGACTGAATAATTTGCTGATGTGATGGAAGGTTGTGATCATTCACACCTGTCATTCAGCGGAGGTGATGTCTCAGGATGGCACTTCAAAACAATAATTCTACCTCCCTGTAAATGGGGGTGGGAGAGGTAACACTGTTTTGAAACCTTACTATGATTTTCTATACAGTAGCCAACCCAGTCAGCCTAGGGCCAGATATTCAAAACTCTGCCCCAGGGCAAAATTAGCACTGCATGGCAGGCAAAATTAACCTGGAACCATCTGCAAACCATTTTCAAAGGAATAGCCCCGTGGCTAAATGTGTTGCATATAGCATGCAAATGAAGGCGTGCAAACAGAGCTGAGAGTGCAGTACAACAATGGGCCACCAAATAAGACAACACTGAATATAGCAACCAAGAGCAGTATAAACTGCAACAGTGGCCCAGTGCACACAGAGGTAGAGCAAGGGAAGGCTGAACAATGTGGGCAACGTGTACTAGCAAAGCAGTGGAGCACAGCAACAGCAAACAGTGCAGGTCAAGTACCGCAGAACCATGTAATAGAACATTTTTGTATTGCACAGTTCTGACACGTTTGCCCGGCGCTAAAGTTTGCTATATTCAAAACTTCAATGCAAATGAGCCTACTCGGGCAATCCATGGGTAAACAGCCACATTAGCATCTCATTACAGCTTGCTTCGCATGTGGCTTGCCCGGCACTAAAACATGGTGCACACAGCTCCACCTGTAGGTCTGATTAGAATTAGAGGTCAGTAGCCAAGTTTCTTTCTGTGCTCACAGCTCCACCTGTAGGTCCGACTGGTATTACAGGCTTGTTGCCACAGTCATTGTGTGCTCACAGCTCATAGAACATTAGCTGCACTCTTGGTTTGGACACGGATGCGGATGCAAAGACTAATGTGGCCCAGGGGAGTAGCAATACAGGAACGGGTGGTAGTAATGCATGCCAGAGGAAAATCGTTGTTCCTGCCACAGTGTTTATCAAACAGTACAATACCATATTAGGCAATACTGTGAGGTGTACAGCAATGCCTACGATGTGTCGGGCAACAGTAACTAGTGCTATCCACACAGTGACAAGCACAGCTGGAAGGTGTGGCAGTACCTACTACGTGGTGCAGCTTGGCCACCTGTATACCCTCACCTCTATTCCCCCAGTGCAGCATGTGTCTGCTGGACTGTGCTGGTGTACCCCAATGGGGGAAACTGGAGGTGTGTGCTGCATGGATGCATTGCCATGGTGTCCACTGGGTGCTGGGGCACCCACTAATGCCTGGCAGGGTTAGAACAGGTGTCGTCTGAGTGCAGCATGCCTCTGCCACATACGTGTTCTGTTCATTGTTTTTTGTCACCTTGTTCACCAGGTAAGCACGCAGTGTCAGGAATGACCCGGAGACAATGCGTGGCTGAGATGCAATGTACAATAAAGATATACAATGCACAATAACACACAATACACAGATATCACATTAGGTACACATTACAATACCATGCAAAAACTTTGTTGCTGCAAGTGGTGTTGTCAGGGCTGGTTTTAGAATTTGTGGGGCCCCCAGCAAACTTAATGATAAAGGGCCCCTAGAGCTGAAACTAACTGATTATCTGTACAATTGCCCCTATTTTACGACATTAAAATACTAATGCGTACTTAGGTGCTAATCGCATGTGGAATCCTAGAAACAAGCCCTTCACATGTACTACTAGTCTAGAAATACATTTATAATAAATAATATATAACTGCAAAAAATGATCCTCCAGCTCTAACAGTTACTAATTTTTCTAGCTCTGCTGCTCTAAGCAGTCTGATCTTCTCTTGACTTCCAATAGTATGCTATATGTACTATATGTAACCGACCATAATTTGGACTGAAATAAATGTTTGTTTAGAATAGTCTCTGAGTGACAACAGATATACATGATGACACAGTCAGTTAGTGACTGTGTTATCATGGGTATGTTGTCAGAGGCAGGCTACTCTAAATGAACATTTAAGTCCAAATTATGGTCCAGACCATCTACTGATCTCATCTTCCAGACCATCTTTGTTATTCATTACCTACCAAGAAGTGAAGGCAGGCAAGGCACTGGTCTCTAAGTGGGTGTAACCTCCTTCTCTGGCTCTCTCCTCCACTCCGTGCACTGCTGAATTTGCAGCTGCTGACTGCTGAGCTCTTTTTTTAATAAAATAAATGAATTATAGTTCTCAGCAAGCTGCACTAGCAGAAACAGCAGCAGGTAGGGAAGGTGAAAATAAAAAAAAAAACAACTGTCCTATGCTCAGTCCATGGTGGTTCGCTTGCAAAATTAGCAGCCAGCCAAAATAAAGAACAAGTCAAATTTTGCCGGTAGGAAAGGTCTGGCTGGCTGCTGACTGCAGCGGGTGGTGGTTCTCTCTCCTCACACTGGCTGGCTGGATAGCGGCTGCAATAACAAATTTCTTTCCGACACTCTGGAACTGGTCCTCGGCTGAATAGTTGCATGAGTGCCGGAGGGACCATTTTTATGCTGCAGCTGCGCTTGTGAACCTAAGGGGGACAGAAATGTTCAGGTCCGTGTTGTAGGAGGTGCGATAGCAGGAACGGACCAAGTGAAGCCCTGTGATTGGTTCCAACACAGCACCTCCCCGACGTCAGCACGTATTTTACTGTGCACCACAATTGGGGGACATGGGATAACAAAGAAACATGTCATAGGGGGTGGTATGGTCACTGGTCCTGGACCGCGTGGTTCGGTGTTCACTGTTCGGGGAAATGGGGCAGTCAGTCGCAAGTTCGTGTTTTTTGCAACAACACAGCAAAGAAACAGTTTTGAAAACCAACCACTTCAGGAGGGGGACAACCACAGAAAGAGTCAGAAATCGTCCGTGTGGGCCCAGACATTACACGGTGGCAAGACAGAATATTTGGGGAGCCGGGAGGACAAGGAGGATTAATTAAAGCAAAGGTATGTTGTTTGCTTGCTCAGCTGTGTTGATCAGGGCAGATAAAAATGAATGAACTATGCTGCTAATGCTGACTATGGTGGGGTCATCTGGTGTGGAGTGAGACTGAAGCAAAGTGGTACGCTGTGTACTGGAGCCCACCACTAGACTCGCTAAATTTGGGGGGCCTCCCACGGCCGCAGGGTTGGCGGGTACCTAACGCCGGCCCTGGGTGTTGTAGCTCAGTTGTAACATTTACATGAGTGCTCACTTCACAGCACTGTTGGGGCATTGCATTCCACAGTTTGTGAGCCTGAACATACGGAGTGGCCCAGGGTGGCCATCTGCCCACACTGCTTCCTCACTGGATGCATACAGCCTTGCTCCCTATTGCTACTGTGTCCACACCCCCATCCAGGGTTTGCCCAGCATTAACACCACCTTTTCATGAGCGGTAATTTGCGCTGTGCTACATGTTGCACTAATGCATGTTGTGTGGTGCTATACTGTTGAATATACCATTGCTCCTCTGTGCATGGCCCCACCCTTCACTTCGCACTGCACATACATTATCTGATAGTGTTGGCACTATCACATTGCACCAGCACTATTCGGCCTTTTGAATAAAGCACTCCAGTGCAAATGTGGCGCAATCGATTTGTGCCAGGCACAAAGTTTTGAATATCTGGCCCTTAGTGTTATCTCCCTGACAGGGTGGGTGTTACTTTACCTACATTCAGACTCATCTATGTTGTATTCCACATTAAAATGATAATTTTACCAAAGCTAACACTTTCACCACTAGCAGGAATTAACACATATTAGGCCCCTGTTAAACAGCATCTTTCATAATGGTCCAAAAAGTTACATCTTGTAGTCATTACATGCAGTACTAGACCTGAAAAGGTGTGTGCATTTGTTATTTTTGGTCAAGGTTTACTCTGCCTTCCATAATTTGGATTTGGTTTTGAGCCCTGCTTTAGCTCTGCTGCACTTGCCTTTGCTGTTCAGCTGCTGGGCTGCTGGCTCCCGATGGCATCACTGTAGGGCAGAGGTGTGACTCACATGCTGTAGTACAGTGCAGTCACAGCAATTTTGCAAAGGAAAACTACCAGTACTTAATGTACATATTATGTTTCCCCTTCCCCAATATGCCCTGTATCCAAATGCCTTGTCAGTATGTCTTTTTGTTGTAAAATTGACTTTCTTCTGCCTCAGTAACAAAGCATGGGGATTGAGAGAAGATAGAATTGCTGTCAACATCTTTCCCAGTCCTTTTGACTTTCATGCATAAATTACCCCATTTTGTGAAACACAGGACATAAAACTTACAAGAACAGAAGGTCAAGTTTCAACTGCTAGGAAAAGACATCTTATAAAACAGAGCAATATTTTGTTGAGAGGGAGGGATTGAGATTTAGAGCACCTTTCTCAGTCCTTTGACTTTCATGCATATATTATCCTTTTTTGCACTGATTCTGGAATTGCATTTCCTTCATTTTTCAGAATGCAAAAACTAACTGCAGAGGACACTAATAAAATACAATTCCAGAATCAATGCAAGAAAGGATAATTTATGCATGACAGTCAAAAAGACTGGAAAAGGTGCTGTTTAAAACTTGCTATAAAGCAGACACTGACAAACAACAGTGAAGTTACCAATATGTGCAGTACTAATAGCAACACAACTTCCTAACAGACACAGTAGAGTACCACCCCAGATGGTTTCAGGAGCCTGGAGGCATGCTGACTCAGCATTCAGCAACCCTGGAGACATGGACCATATCAAAAAGGCATTAAAATATGAAATTGTTAACTTTGTTCCAAAACCTGAAACGCACGTAGTTTTTATAGAAATGATTTTTGAGTGTTGCTGCCTCTGTTACTTGTAAAAAACCACTGCACACGATTTTTTAAACTTTGGAGAAACGGGTCATGTAAGTTTGTTGACAGGGAAGACTAGACTGTGAGTTCTGGAGATAACATCATCAACAGCACTTCATTAAAACTAGCTTTTTTGAACAGGTAGAGCAATCAGGGTTACAAAATAGTTCATAACTTTAAAATGAAGTAACACAGAAACCTAATTTTTGGTATGTGATTTATTGGGGGTATGCTTATTCTAATTCTGCAAAGTAGCACTATTGGCCGGAGTCCCAGACTAGACATAAAAATACATTATGAAATTTATAGACCTGTAATTACAGATTACAAAGAAGCTAATTATGGAGCTATGGCAAAAGAACTAAGTAAAATGGACTGGGGAGTGTTATTTGGTGAAATGACTGTAGATGAGAAATAGATCTGTATTAAACAAAAACTATGGAGACTGCTGGAAAAATGGGTTTGAAAAAAGAAAAAAACTACTAATAAAAAAATCAGACCAAAATGGATGACAAATTACATCAAAAAGAAAATGAATAAGAAAAAGAGATCATACAGAAACTGGAAAAAAGACCCCACTGATTTAAATAAGAATATATGTAAGAAAGATCTGAAAATATATAGAAACACTATTAAGAAGAGCAAACAAAAATTTGAAGTTAAACGGGCCAAAAATAAAACCAGCCCGAAGGCTTTCTTTGGTTATGTAAACTCACTGAAAGGAAGGGAACTGGTTATAGGATCACTGGAAGTAGACGGAGTAATAGTCCAACAGCCAGCAGAGAAGGCAGAACAATTTAGTGCAGTGTCTACTTTGCTTAAGTATTCAAAACTATTGGTGACTATCGGGGCAAATTAAAATTCAATACAAATAAAACCACAGATCTTTAATTAAACTTAGTCACTATGGATACAATTTGTAAGGAGTTAAGTAAAATTGATCTACATAAATCACCAGGGGCAGACAACATCCATCCACAGATTCTACAACTTCTAGCCCAAGCCATATCTGAAACAATCAGTAACCTACTTAGATCATCTCTGCTAACAGGCATTGTCCCTGAAGACTGGAAAGAAACAAAAGTATCCCCTATCTAAGAAAGGTAACAAGCAACAGATCTCTAACCGGCAGGCAGTATAGCGCAGTGGTCTAAGACTCTGAGCTGCAAATCTGGTGACATCCAGCAGACTAGACCTGGGTTTGAATCCCACAGCTTCCACTTGCATGCTGTGTGACCCTGAGCAAGTCACTTAACCTCCTTATGCTCCCAGGTCGCTCCTGTAAAAAAAGCTTTCAGCTTAGTGTGCCTTTCCTGGTTAAACAACTAAATAAAAAAAAAAAAAAACTACAGTCCTATCAGCTTGACTTCCATTGTGGATAAAATTATAGAGAACATCCTGGAGACTGTATCATCGATAGTGTCAGGAAGGATGGATAAGACACAACAGGGTTTCACTAAGGGGCAAGCTTGCGTAACCAATCTTGTCATTCTGGGAACCCATCAGTTACCTACTAGACCAGACCTAACATAGCATGCGATGTAATTTATATGGACCTTAACAAAACTTTTGATAAAGTACCACATGATAAATCAATACAAAAGCTAAACAATTTAAACATTGACCATCGAGTTGTGAAATGGGTTAGACACTGGCTTGCCGACAGGAAGCAAAGAGTAAGTGAGGGGAGAAATATCTAATCACATCAGGTTGACTAGTGGAGTGCTGCAGGGCTCGGTACTGGCCCAGTACTATTTACTGTTTATATCAGTGATCTGCGTATAGGACTTAAAGGAGTCGTGAACAAGTTCGCTGATGATACCAAAATAGGGGGCCGAGCACAAACTAGTGAGGACACAAATAAAATTCAGTCAGATTTGGACACCCTAGACAAGTGGGCAAAGACTTAGGATATGCAACTTAATCCAGAAAAATGCATACTTCACGTAGGAAAGCTGACATTTGGTGCACATCCATCCCAAAATACATAAGTACCTAAATACTTACTCATTTTCCCTCCAGGAGCTCATATAAAAGTCAAATAAGCTTATTGCTCAACCTTAATTAAATATGGCCACCATAGCGTGTGTGGAGGTAAGCTGGGTTTTACATCATGGCTACATCTCAGATTTCTATTGTACATACAGTACTGGTGAAGAAGATAACTTTACTGAGACGTGCTCTGATCTGAGGAAGGGCACAATACAAGAAAGATTATTATTATTATTAGCAACCACTGGGGCACATGTCAGAGCTACAGGAGCCTGGGCCCACTGAGCCCTCTCCCACCCCATAATTCCAACACTGGTCTACATCAGTCTACGTGTATGAAACCCTATGAAAAAACTGGGGAATTTTTTTTTGTAATGTAATTGGGGATGGTAGCAGTGATTCTGGGATCTGTTGAGAACCAACATAAAGGATATTAAGGGGTGATGCCTCTCCACTTGGGCTACTCAGTACTAATGGAAGGAAATGACTGCTGCACAATAACCTAGGACAATTTAAAACATATTTTATTAGAAGTCACACTGTATCTGGCTACCTAATTACTGGCTGATGTTTTGTGGTCACTTAGCACTTTATCAAGAAGGTGGTCCTTTTATCTTTTAGTAATGTTTACAGAGCTGTGCTTTGGCATCTGTTCAGTGCGGTCCTCTCTGATGCTTTCAAGGTCCTTAGCCTTCGACATTTTTACCTTTCATTTTCTTTCCACCATATTTCTTCATTTATGTTCGCTGCAGAGGGGGCTACACTTTTTGGTGAAAGCAGTGTTTTTTTTTAATGCCCCACTGAAAAGCTTTGTCAAAAACCTCTTTATTTGGGGAGCTACACTGCTTAAAAAGTAGATGATCTGGCTAAGTTTTTGGGTCACTTTATGAAAAGATGAATTAATCATATAGTCTAACTCAGTGAAACTGAACTGTGGTGGGTAACAAAAACGGTTGCAGATTCTCCAGCGAAGGAAAATAACCAATCTGATCAAGTTGCAACCAGTCTTATGCTGCTCAAAATCTGGAATAGCTTGCCATCTGACATACCTTGCTACCTGAATTTAAGCATGTCCAAGTACAGACTGAAACATCACTCTGGCCTTTCCGACACTTACCCAAATTGAATTGTTTTTCCCCCTCACAATCTCTGTATCATACCTCTCAATTTCTTGCCTCATGAATCAGGGACAAGGCTTAAAAATATCAGGGACAAAGACCCCAAATCAGGAACACATCTTAAAAATTGTCACTATTCATTCAGAAAGCTGATAGAATAAAGAGATTTGTGTTAAGATGCATTTTCTGAGTAAGAAGTGTGTAATGTTAATGTTTGACATTATTTTGTCCTTTTAATCTGACCTGTTCTGTCACAAAAACACAAATTTTACAAAGGACAGAAGAAAATTTTGAGTCAAAATCAGGGACGTCCCTGAAAATCAGGGACAGTTGAGAGCTATGGTCTGTATTCATATATATTGTCTTACTACATACTGACAAACTGCTGGTATTTGTGATTGGACATTTTGCTATGCTATTATTATTATTTGCTGCTAGCTATTTCACATTACCTGTCCTCTACCCTTATCCCTTCCCCAAGGTCACATCTGTAAACGAGACTTGTACGATTCTCAGTATTGCTTACCTGATGAAAGAACTTCAATACATAAATACATTTTATTTATTTATTTGTAATATTTTTGACTAGGAAAGGCACTTTAAGACGCAGTAAGGTAGCTTGTTTCCAGGTGCAACCTGGGGGGTGGGTTGCATGAACCTATTTTTTTATTGACGGGGAATGTTGGCCATGATACTGTGGAAACTCCCCTACTCGTCATCGTTAAGTGCCATGGGATCTTTTAGTATCACCTGGACAGTGACCAGAGGTAGGCAGAAGGGTCCTTGGTTTATTGTCTCATCCAAAAGAAGGACAAATAACTGCTAGATTTAGTAACTGGCTCTGTGGGACTCCTGGCAACATCGGACAGTCTTTCTTCATACTGTATTCTACTTCCTGTTGTGTATTTTTTCTATTTAGCTTTTAGTGCAGTGTGGCATATTTGGGCATCTTACTAGCAAACTAACCCATACAAGTGAGTCACATAAGTACAACTGCAGCTCTCATCCTCCTTACACAATATCATAATGTTGCCCTTTCTTCTGCTGCTTCCTGTTTGAAACGCCACTCACCTTCCGCTAGTCTCTGCTTCCATCCCTGGGCTGCTGAGGTGAAGAACTCATTGTTTAGAGCAGAGCCGCTCAGCTTCATGTAGCCGTCCCCACCCATCTGCAAGAGAAAGCGCCAACAAAGCAATAAGGGAAGTGTACAAACAACATACTTATTTATCATAAGTTTTGAACAGGAAAGGCACACCAAGCTGTGACTCCTTGTATTTAGGGACATCCTGGGGATAGGTTACACGGGCCTGCTTTACTGACAGAGAGGATGCTGGCCAGGACAACAGGGAAATAAGTGCCATGGAATCTTTGAACTCCCAACTGGACAGTCACCTTGGTTACACATATCATCTGAAGGATGGCACCTCAACAGTGCCGCACCCCCCTAGTGCTGCACTACAGTGTTATTATTGGGCATTAGGTCAACTTCCTGGTGTGGGACTAGAACCCACAACCTTCCAATTTTCTAGTCCAGAAGAGAGTGTGCAACTTACTGAACCACTGACACAGCTGATACCCCCAAGAAAAAGCTGACAAAGCAATAAGGCAGTGTCTACACAAATTTTACCCCCACCCGTACTTAAAACAAAATACCCCTGCATTTCTGCTAAACATATAAGGCAAAAACCACAATATGGTTGGTGTTAATTTAATTCCATGACATCTGTGCCCATACACTTTCTTTCTTCATTTTCCAGCACTTTCTGGAATACTTCAACCCGCTATGTGGTGTGCTGCAGGGTTGGGAAGTTGGAAAATTGTGGGAGACTGACAGGTGGGCAACAGAGCTTTGCCATTAAAGGGGCAGTCATGTGACTGATGGTATCCTACAAGATGGAAGCAGTCCGAACCTCTTAGGACTCAGAAGAAAGGAACAAAGCTTACTTGGAGCATGGTGGGGAGAGGTAAGCCTGAAAAGGGGCTCTGCAGCTATTATATAGCACCCAAGTTGATACATCCCTTATCCCTTAATACACCTTTCTTTGGGTAACCTTCTAGGAACTAACTCTCCCTTCTACATTGGAAGCGGATGGATACTGCAACCCAATGTAACCTATTCTGTAATTATGAGTTCCCCCACTTCTCTCCTTCCCCTCTACCTCAGTGACACCTTACTGAAACTTCTGATGGTGGTCCTCCACTGTATGTTACTTTTTTGTCATATTATTTGTTACATGTTCTGTTTTATGGGTTAGATGTGTGTTATTTAGTGTGGGCCATTTTCAACGGCTTTGAATATAGCCATAAGAATATATTGCACTATACAGTTTATAATGTTTACTCCTCGATATAGTTTAGGCAATGGCTCCCTGCGATGTAACTAAGGAGGTTTCCACCAGACAGCAGGACTTCTCTGTCAGATTTGTATGACTATCTACTGTACATAAGGGAAGGAAGTGAGTTCTGCCCTGCCTGTTTAGATAGGACATGGTTGTGGAGTTGTCCATCTGGACTTGCACAACCTGACCCCTGACTAGAGGAGTGAATTCTGTCAGAGTTAACTGCACTGCATGGAGTTCCAGCAGGCTGATGTGGTGGCAGGACACCATGGATGACCGGAACCCATGGTTTCCCAGTGCGCTCCTCACCCCCCCAGAAATGTGTCTGTTGTCAGAGTGATGATTGGTTCTGGGTGGACAAATGGGACCCCTTCCTCCAGCTGGTCGGGATCAGTGATCACTGGATGGCATCCCACATCAGCTGGATCACTGTGACTGGCTGGTCGGACCAATGATGGCCCAACTCCCAGTGCAGGTGGTGCACCACCAGTGCACCCACTAGACCACACTAGTGCAGAAAATCTTGTACCCCAGCAGCTGCAGGAAGTCCCAGGCAGGGCGTGAGAGCCCAACCTGAAATGATCGGCTAAAAGAGGTAAGATCTAGTGCCTGGTTCGCAGGGACTTGGCCCACAGGGAGTCTATCTCTGCCCCGATAAACTGAATCATCTGTGAGGGGATCAGTTCAGACTTGGCTGAGTCGCCCAATAGGCCCAAGTCTCTGGAGGTCTGGAGGGCCAGACCACTGGACTGCTCCATGGACTCCTTGGACAGCCCAGCTACCAGCTAATCATCAGGTAGAGATACACCCTGATTCTCTTGCACCTCAGGAAGGCTACACCCACTGCCATGCACTTGGTAAAGACCCTTGACATAGATTAGAGGCCGTAGGACATGACCTGGAACTGACGGAGAACCCCTTCTGTGCAGAACCAAAGGTAATGCCAGTAGGATGGAAGGACTGGGATGGGGAAGAATGTGTCCTGCTGATCTAGGGAGCAGAACCACGTAACCTGCTCCAGGGATGGTATGATCTGATTCAAGGTTACCATCCTGAACTTGCACTTCCACATGTACTGGTTGAGACTGTGCAGATCCAGTATAAGGTACCAGCTGCTCCCTCCCAGTCTGTTTCAGGACCAGGAAGTACCTGGAAACGTACCCTTGATTTACCAGGGCATCTGGGACACAGGCTATAGCCCCTTTCGCAAAGAGGTGAGAGATATCCTCCCTTAGGTTGGACAGCATGCCCTACGACACCGAGGACTCCCAAGGACCGTGGGATCAGTAAAGCGGGATAGCCTCGAAATCTAAAGGCAACCCTCAGCTTACCACCTCTAGTACCCACTTGGCAATGGTAATGACAGACCAACGTGACCGGAACTGGGGAAGCCAACCCCAACAAGGAGCTGGGTCAGGGACTGGACAGGTGGAAGGCTGACACCCCTGACCTATCACTGGGCAGTTTTGGAGGAGGCACTGGCCACAGAGGCCTGAGGGGCACCACTTCCCCTATGCTGACTCTTTTTGGTTCCTGCCCAGAGAACTTAACCTTAGGATGCCAAGCTAGGTATTGTCCCTCTGGGGCTGCTGCTAAGGCTGCTGTGGCTGAAAGGACTGGAACTGAAAGGCCTTCTTCTTGGGTTTCTGGGCCTTAGGGTCCTTTTGGGATGATGCCACTGAGTCCAGAGTTGCACTGGACTTCTCAGTCCTCATGAGATGTCCTTTCACTCCTGGGCTAAAGAGGCTGGTGCCCAATAAGGGATCATCCATCAACTTGGGCTGAATGTCCGCAGTGAAGGTGGACAGTCTCAGCCAGGTCATGCAATGCATCATGAAAGCTACTGCCGTGGTACAGGCACAGGAGTCACCCATGCTGAAGGCCGTCTAGAGCTGGTGCTTAGCCAGAATCTGACCTTGTTATCTGACCAACTTCACCAGCAGCTGCTTGTCCACAGGAAGGTGAGTCAGGACTTCATGCAGTATTCCCAGCAGGGAGTAACCAAAGTTTGCCATCATTATGGCACAGTTCACTTGATGGAGACCCAGAGAGGAAGTGGCATAGACCTTTTTGGACAAGTGGTTAGGTTTCTTAGACTTCTAGTCGGGGGGGGGGCTTGTTCCCATCCCCTTGACCACAAAACTTCTGGAAGGCAAAGTCTGAGACCTGTCCCTCAGCCGAGGGATGATCCGAGAACCCTGAGAGGGACCGAGTAGGGACTGCATACCTGTGGACCATAAGGGTGGAAAGTGCCAGGCAGGATGCTGGATGTTGCCAAAGCTCCAGGGCCGGTCCCAAAATGGCCTCAGCCATGGGAAAGGTAACTCCCAGGGAATCATCCTTGTCCAGGATATCAACAAAGGGGTATTTAGCCCGGCTTCTGGACAGGCTGCAAAGGCATATTCATGGACTCTGACATCAGTCGCAGAAAAGTCTCATATGACACCGGACCATGGTTGATATTCAGCTCCTCAACTGAAGCTCAAGCGAAGGTTTGCGCCTTTGACGTCAACATGGACAACCCATCTGAGTCGTCCGAGGACTTTTCAAAAATGGCTTGTGACCAAGTGCCAAGTGCACCACCCAAGTATCTTCTGCTGCATGGGAGTCCTTGGTAGGTGCTCCCATCAAAGGCTGTAGAAGAGGCAGCTCCACCTGTAAGGGCAGACAGACAGATGCCAGAGACAGCTGTCAAGGCTGGACTTGTGTGGGCATGACTGGCGCTGCAGTCTGTGCATGCTGGGGTACAGTCCACTCCCCACTCTGCAGTGATCCACTGCTGCCAGAAAAGTTCCTTATAGCACTGCCACATCTTGCAGCAGTGCAAAGGACTAGGAGGATAAGGAACATCAATGGCGGCACCTCCCAGTCAAGTGGGATTGAAAATATGAGCGCTGCCTCGACTATGACCTTGACCTGAGGGCTGACGCCAAGGAGAAGCCACTGAAAAGTGGGCATAGACCAGATGGTGACGTGCATGAACAAGCATCGGCTTCAGTGGCAGGCTGGTCCCAAGCGAAGCTGGTTGGGGACACCAACCAGTCCATGTCTTCCTAGGTGAGGAATGGGAAAACTGGGGTCTTGGGGAGTGACTCCTTGTCAGTCTCCTCAGACAACTGGTCGACTGGGTCGAGAAAAATCTCGACTGCCTGACTGACCAGTGTCGAGGTCAACAAGCCCAAAGGGGACACTGTGGAGCTGTTGACTGACCTCTGACTCAACCACTTTCAGCTAGACATGCACTGAGTGTTCAGGGGAGTCAAGAGAACAGAAGGATCATGATGTTGCCTGATACCATGACCAAAGCCAGCAGTGCTTGTGTTTCTTACTGGGATGGAAAGGACTCTTCCTGTAAGCTTGGAGGGGCTGACATATCTCCTGAAAGTCTTCAGTGAAGGACCATCCAATGCTGGCCCCAGCTGGGAACAGCGTTGAGCGGCCGCTTCTTCCATGGCCACAAGCTGAGCAAATGACCCCACCACAGCAGAGGCCAACTTGTGGCCCTTTGGCCAGAGTTTCAGATCCCTGTCGGCCAGACAGCTGAGAAGAAGCCAGGTCACATGATCCTTCAAAGAAGATGGGAGCATCGCCTGACATAGGCCACAGCCAGAAATGTCATGCGGTGCCCCTAAACAGTAAAGGTAACACACACACACATACACACTCGGGTCCATCTTTGACAGCTTCTGCTGGCACGTGACACAGAACTTGAAGCCACAAACTGGCTTTGCTTCCTCAGAGTCAATCTTTCATCAACAAGGCAGAGCCAGAGTGAAGGTCAGCAGAAGCAGTCAAGGAGCAGTGCAAAGTTCTGAAAGAAAATCAAGGAGATCACCTACAACGCTGCAGAGCTGTGAAGGAGGAGACTGGACTCTTCCAGCTGAAAGATCTGACATCATGGTGCAGAGCTGGAGGACATACCACCCGGGTGGTGGGGTAGCCGAGCTAAGCTTGAAGACATGCACATGAATCAGCAATTCCAATGGAATTACCAATGTCTGGATAGTGAATGATATCCATGCCTCTAGAAATGGGGGGCTATTAAAAGAAGGTCACCAAAGCATGTTTAAGTGTAGTCAAATGTGGTTCTCAGGGGAGGTGAAGAAGTTGATAAGAAAGGAAAGTGCTGCTTATGGGGGGTACAAGGGGGATCAGCCAGCATGGCAAACTACCAGGAAAAGCTTAACACAGCCAAAGCAGAGGTGAAGGAGGTCAAGGTGGAGACTAAACTCAGGATAACAGAGAGCATGAAGGTCAATGACAAAGCCTTCTTCAGACATCCCAGCAAAAAAAAGTTGACAAAGGGGCTGGAGAGGGTTAAGGATAAGTTGACCAAGGGACAGCAAACGTACTGAATGACTTCTGCTCAGTTTTCATGATAGAGAATGACAGTCCTCTGCACTGATTGCAGAATGGTAAAAGCTCAGGGTCTTAGTCACAAAACAGAAGTGGGATATGTGTCGGCTGACAGAGTTTACAAAGGTGTGATGGCACTGAGAGTCAAAAAATCATTAGGCCCAGATGAGCTGCATCCTATGGTGTTAAAGAAGCTCAGGAGACAGCTGGCTGCACCCCTGGCAAATGTTTTCAACTATTTGCAAGATCCAGGAATAGTATCAGGGGACCAGAGGAAGGCAACTGTAATACCACTTCATGGGGTGGGACGAGGGGACCCAGGAAATTACAGACCAGTGAGTCTGACCTCCATAGTGGGTAAGCTGCTTGACACCATCTCGAGAAAGCAGACAATGGAGTTCCTGGAGGAAAACGGCCTAGAAGATTCAAGGCTGAAAGAAGATATTGCCTGACTAACTTCATTGATTTCTTCAGTGTGGTGACACAGGCAGCGGACAATGGTCAGACTGCTGATATCCTGTACCTGGATTTTTGCAAAGTCTTCGATTCAGTACCACATGAAAGACTGGTAAAGATGTTGGAGGTAACTAGTATTTGGGGGCGGCATAACCATGTGGATTGGGAACTGATTTGTGAGGAGGACAGAGGATGGTGGGTAACAGGGAGCACTCAGTAGAAAAGGAAGTCACTAGTTGGGTACCCCAGTGGTCAGTCTTGAGTTTGGTCCTTTTCAACTTAATTATCTGCTACATACTGAAGGTAAAGAAATAGAGGGTAAGATCAGTCTGTTTGCATGCTACTAAATTGGGGGGAGGGGGTTGCTGGAAAGCAAGGAGATAGGTCAGTGACATGAAAAGAGACCTGGGTAGGCTGGACTGGTGGTCATGGGTCTGGCAGCTTAAATTCTTTGTTGTCACTTGTTGTTTTATTGAGTATTACACTATAAACAAAACTTGGATATTACACACAGTTCTCTTACACATATTATCTGGGTCTACATGTTAGACATGCTCTGTCATCGTGCTATACGCTTCATAACAATTGCCCCTTACAGAACCCACCACTGTGCCCCTATTCTGCAGTATGTTGGACTTCACTTACCACTAGAAGGTTGTCTCATAGTTGTACATGGTCATACAAAGCACTGTTGAATGACCTCCCCTCCTACATTACATCCCTATACCATTGCTCGCATAGCCACTACTCCCTCAGGAAAAACACCTACATCCTGTTAGACATGCCTCAATCCCGCACCCAGTACAGTACAGCATCAATTAGATATGCTATTCTAGCTGCCTGGAACAAGTTGCAATCCACCCTTAAACTTGCAAAATTAGTCACCATTAATGTTTTCAAATCCTTGACTAACAAGGTCCTTAAGGAAACGTCAATGTCACACTGGTTAGCACATCCCTACATATGGGATTCTAATACCCAACTTGTGCTTATGCTCCCTCATTTATTCTGCCTTAGCTACTTATCGTGAACTGCTGTGACCCAGCTGACTTTTGACAATTCCTAATAAAACTGATCCCAGTCAAAAAAAACGTGACCACTGTGACAACAATACACAAGAACTAGAAAAAGAGGAGCAGCAGTAGGCAGGAGGGAGGATAAAACATATAGTAAGGCAAAGGGGGTAGAGAACATGTTTGCTGTACTAGCAGCATGTGGGAAAGAGGACACAGGAGGAGAATGCACAAGGGTTAGTACTCATGAAGAGGAGGGAGTGAGGGGCATTACTAGTGGAGAGATTGGGCATGGTGTGGCAGGGGAGGTGATAATACTCAGAGAGGTGAGGATGGAGAGGAGGTTGGCAGTCAAACAGGAGGGAGGGTCTCAATTGAGAGGGGCAGGGGGAGACACTGGGGAAATGGTAAAAGCAACTGCCTTGAGGCCCCAGGAATGAGAACCTGGGTGGGGGGGGAGTGGCGAATGGCACAAGAAAAGAGGAGGGGGGGGGTGTGCTGGTGTTGGGGGACTCCATACTCAGGGGGATCAGATGGAGCAGCAAGGGGGAGAGGTACAGTCAGATATGGGTGGAGTCCATACTGGGATTAAAGGCAGACAAGGCAGGACAGGCAATCCTAAGGTGCGTAAGGAGGGGTAGGAGGAAACCACACATTGTGGTACATGTGGGGACAAATGACCTAGCAGGGGAAATAGTGGAGGTAACAAGGGAGAGGACTGAGGAAGTGGGTAGGTTGTGCAAGGAGACTGGGGAGTCTGTGGCCTTCTCCGAGGTGCTCCCAGTACCCTGCACAAGCACAGTGAGAAAGGAGAGGATTAGGGAGTTGTACACATGGTTGGTACACTGGTGTCGAACTATGAGGTATGGGGTTGTGGGCGGCTGGGGCAATACCTGGGATAATAACAATCTGCTTGCAAGGGATAAGCTGTACCTGAGTGGGGAAGGGAAGGAGGTATAGCGAAAGACTGGGAGGTATATTGTGACAAAGGTGGATTTAAACTAGATGGGGGGGGGGGCAAGTGGAAGAGCAGGTAGGCAGGGATCCGACAGAGTGGAGTCACAGTCTACCCCCCAGGCTAGTAGGGAAGGACTCGGGGTGGCTGAAAAGGGAGGGAGGGAGGAAGGGAGAAGAAGAAGGGAGGAGATGGAGGCCAGGGAAGGGGCAGGATGGAGGGTGCTTTTGCTGAATGCAAGAAGTTTAGGCAACAAATCAGCTGAGCTACAGGCACTCTTGGCAGTGTGGAGGGTGGATATTGCAGCTGTCACAGAAACGTGGGCAACTGAGCACCAGAACTGGGATCTGGCAATCCCAGGATACAAATTATACAGGAAGGGCTGTAAGGGGGGGTGGCAGGCTATGTGAGGGACGGGATCAAATGCACAAGGGACGAGGGGGAAGAAAGGAGAACAGAGGCAATCTAGCTATAGCTCCTAGACTCAAGGGGTAGGAAACTGAGGTCTGGGGTGGTATATAGGCTGCTGTCTCAGCCTGAAAAGCTTGACAGGGAATTAGTGGGACAAATCAGAAAGGTATGTAGAAAAGGGAAGGTGGTCATCATGGGGATTTCAACTTGCCAGGGGTTGACTGGAGCATTCTGGTCACCTCCAGTGCTAGGGAGCAAGTACTCCTAGACACGATCAAGGAGGGCCTCCTGACACAGTTGGTTAGTGTACCTACTAGGCTAAAGAACACTTTAGATCTAGTATTGTCGAATGGGGAGGCAGTAAGGGAAATAAAGGTGGAGGACCCACTAGCCAATAGCAATCACCAAACGGTGTGGTTTAATATCACGATGTGTGGGGAGCCAGAGAAATTAGTTACTCGGGTGGTAAACTTCAGGGGGCAGACTTTGGGAGGATGCAGGAAGTACTGAAAGGGAAATTGGAGGACATAAAAGAAATGGGATATTATTAAACGGGGGATTACAGAGGCAACAATCATATTCTCAATGCTGACTGAGGTCTGTGTGGGAGGCTGTTTGTGTTTGTCTGTGTCTGTAGCTACGTCTTTGGGGATTTACAAGATCTTCTGCTTGGAGTAACTACACCATTCTTGCTCACTACATCTGTGAAGGTCTTCTGGACTGGATTTTCCGCAAAACATCACCACAAGTATTTGCACTTTCAGTTTAAAATCAACTTTTTGGGTTTTTGTGTACCTTGTTCTGTTTATATGATATGTCACTTGACAAATTATTGTCCAAGGTCCTCTCTACTCATTCCATAGGTAGGCACCTATGAACCTATGAATGGTCTACTCTGTATGCCTCTGATACATTGTATCCACTTTAACTCATTGTATGTAAAGCGCTTTACTTTGTATGTTCCGATATATTGTATCCTCTTTAACTCATTGTATGTAAAGCACTTATAAATTGTTATCCTGTTAAGTTTCTGCATGTCTGTACTCTCCTGGGTCATGCCTGAAAATAGTCATTTTATGGCTAGTGCACTTACCCAGTTAACAAAAGCTAAATAAATAAAAATAAAAACAAAAGCCTGCACCAAGACACAGATTAACAGGAGCAGAGCAAGGAAACCATGTTGGTTGAACAGCGACGTGGTGAGGGCAAAACGAGAGGCGCACCAGCGGTACAGGAGGATGGAGAAGGAAGTGGACAGGGAGGAGTAGGCAACATGGTCCAGGGAGGTGACCAGAAAAGTGAGAGAAGCCAAGGCCCAGAGAGAGCTGAGATTAGTGCAGGGAATTAATGGAGAGGGGGAGAAAGACTTTTTCAGATACATCAGGGAGAAAAGGAACTGCAAGGAGACAGTAGTTAGGATAAAAAGGGGTGGGGAGTGGACAGAAAAGGGGGAGGAGCAGGCGGAATCACTGAATGAATTATTTTGTTCAGTGTTCACGGAAGAAAAGGGGGAACCGCTACCACCATGGGCTGGGAGGGTGGGATGGGAGGAGAAGGGCGACAGATGGAAGAATTGAGACAAGTAGAGTCCTAGAGGGACTGAGGGCACTGAAGGTAGACAAGGCACCCAGAGTCAGATGGTATCCACCCCAGGGTGCTGAGGGAGATGGCGGAGCCGCTGGCGGATCTGTACAACATCTCACTGGAGTCAGGATGTGTGCCACTGGACTGGAAGATGGCACATGTAGTACCATTACACAAGAGCAGACCAAGGGATGAATTGGGTAATTATCGTCCGGTAAGTCTCGCCTCCATAGTGTGCAAACTCATGGAAATGATACTAAAGGAAAGACTGGTGTTGTACCTGGAGGACAATGGCCTCCAGGATGTGAGGCAGCATGGGTTTGTTTCAGGGAAATCTTGTCAAACCAACCTGATACAATATTATGACTTGGTGACAGGTGAGCTGGATAAGGGTCATGCAGTGGATGTTCTTTACTTGGACTTCAACAAGGCCTTCGATTCGGTGCCTCATGGGCGGCTTGGGTGGGGGAAGCTAACTGGTGTAGGGGTAGGGACAAAAATGACACACTGGATTACAAGCTGGCTGAGTGGGAGGCTGCAACGGGTGGTGGTGAGAGGGGAGCTCTCAACTCTAAGGCCAGTGACAAGTGGGGTGCCACAGGGCTCTGTGCTGTGGCCAGTATTATTTGTGCTCTTCATATCAAACGCTGCACACAGGGTGGTGAGCAAGGTAAGTCTGATCACTGACGACACCAAAATTGGAACAGTGGTGGATGGAGGGGAGGGGAGGGATGGAATCAGCAGCAGGGGGACCTAAGCAAGCTAGAGAAGTGGTCAGAGAGGTAGCAGCTGGGGTTCAATGCAAAGAAGTGTAAGGTTATGCACTTCGGTGTGAAGAACCCAAGGAGAGAATACTGGCTGGGGGGGGTGGGGGTTAAGCTGGGGATCACTGAGGAGGAGAAGGACCTAGGGGTAATGATAATAGGAACTGTGAACAACACTGCTCAGTGCAGGAGAGCAGCTGCAAAAGTGAAAAAAATGCTGGATTGCATAGCGAGGGGTTTTTCATCCAGGTGAAGAGAAGTGATCTTGCCCCTCTACAGGTCGCTGGTAAGACTGCACTTAAGAGTATTGTGTGCAGTTTTGGAGGCCATATCTAAAGCGTGATATCAGGCTACTGGAGGGAGTGCAGAGGAGGGCAACAAAGATGATATGTGGAATGGAGGGGAGAGACTATGAGAGCAGGCTGGGAGACCTGAATATGTACACCATGGAGGACAGCGGGATCAAGACAGAGACATTCAAGTAACGGAGGGGGATCAATAAGGATGGGGCATATGGGGTCTTTAAGCTAAGAAGGGCGAGGGACACCAGGGGGCATGGGCCAAGAATAGAGGGGGGAAGATTTAGGAGGGAAATGAGGAGACACTATTTCACAGAGAGGGTGGTAGCAAAATGGAACGCACTACCAGAATGGGTGGTATCATGTAAATCTGTGAACAGCTTTAAAAGGACATGGGACAGGGAACAGGGAGGAGTGAGGGTTGGGGAGGTGGGGGGGTGGCAGTGGGATGTTAAAAGGGAGGGAGTGTGAGGCAGCTGAAAACTAGGGGTGCTAGCTGCACACTAGAGCAGACTAGGATAGACCGGGTGGTCTGTTTCTGCTGGCATATTCGTATGTTCATAAGAATGTAGTATGACAACTTATTTTGTATAAAACAGAACCACACACACAAAAAAACAGCTCCATACTGCTTTTTGACACTACTACTTCGTATTCACAACCCCTTTGTAAGATAGACATGCAGCATTACCTCACGGTTGCTAAGCAACAGCAGCTGGGTCTTGCATCAGATCCAGTTAAGAAAGTTGTGAAATGGGGCCTTACTGAATAACAAATAAGCTTTCCAAGAGGTATCCTGAAATGCCACAAACCTCCCTGGCATATATAGAGACTGACTCACCTGCCCCCCACCCAACATGCTAAATAAATGTACTCCCCATCACGGCGTTACCAGATTACAATTTCCACGGTAACCACCAGACTCACCTGCTGCACTAACCATGACTGAACGGTGAAGGAACTATTTTACTGTGTCTCCAACAAAAGAAGCAAAATTCAACAATGAAACATAAAGGTACTCATTAAATAACGGTATCTCCTTACTATAATAGTGCTAAGGTATGTCTAAGGTACTCATTAAATAATGGTCTCTTCTTACTATAATAGCGGCAAGGCATGTCTAAGGTACTCATTAAATAACAGTCTCTCCTTACTATAACAGCGGTAAGGCATGTCTAAGGTACTCATTAAATAACGGTCTCTCCTTACTATAATAGCGCTAAGGTATGTCTAGGGTACTCATTAAATAATGGTCTCTCCTTACTATAATAGCAGTAAGGTATGTCTAAGGTACTCATTAAATAATGGTCTCTCCTTACTATAATAGCGGTAAGGCATGTCTAAGGTACTCATTAAATAATGGTCTCTCCTTACTATAATAGCGGTAAGGCATGTCTAAGGTACTCATTAAACAATGGTTTCTCCTTACTATAACAGCAGTAAGGCATGTCTAAGGTACTCATTAAATAATGGTCTCTCCTTACTATAACAGCGGTAACGCATGTCTAAGGTACTCATTAAATAATGGTCTCTCCTTACTATAATAGTGGTAAGGTATGTCTAAGGGTTATTGAAGCCATTAACATAACCCTTAGACATACCTTATTGCTTGATTGTCTTCCCAACCTCCCTATGGAGGAAAGGGGAAATTCACCATGCTGTACCCATTTAGAATGCACAAAAGTGTGAAACCCTTACTCGGCAGAGCTTCAGTTACTTTTACAGGCTGTCTTAAGGAGCAATTAATAAAGAATAAAAGTTGCAGTATAAAAAATATATTCAGTACATTTAACTTATACACTGTAGTTTGAATGCTAATTATCATTTCATGACAAGGACAGAAAATTTACCGCTCTCTACTATCTTTATAGAGTCAAATACTTCTATTGGTCCGAATGTCCAGTCTATTTGGCAGATGGGTAGAGGGTCTTCTCAGGCCAGTTTTCAAATACATACCATAGTGGAACTTCAAAATTTAGCACTTACCTGGGGATGCCCCTGAAGCCCATCCTGCTGACCTTGTGTAAGGAAAAAATAGAACAGTCACTGTTTTTCAGGGTTCCTCTTTGTCCAAAGGTGAGTCTTCTTGGTTGATTTGTCTTCTTCGGGGTTGTTTCTCAGCCCACCTAAGGGCATTGGTGGGGTCTGAAAAAAGGAAGACCTTCCCTAGCTGAACAATTCTAAGCTCATGGAAAGACCATGTCAGGGTAATTTCTGCTTCCCGCAGCGTGGCCCTTGCGTCATTAAACCATGTTTTCTTCTGGAGTGTAGCAAAACTTGTATCTGGGCACAGTTGTACCAGTCGTCCATTCTGGAGCAAAGTTCTTTTTTGTTGTGACAGAGTAAAAAGAAAATCCCTGGTATCGATGCTGTCTGTTACCATTACTCTGGTTTGTGAAGCCTCCGCGTTATCTGACTTTCCACGCCTTCTGGATCTGCAGGGGTCTGTTTGCAACTACCTCACTAAGTTGCTGAGTGAGCCAATCTTGCAAGAAAAGTGGGAGATGATCTCCCTCACTCCCTTCGGGCATACTGATAACCCCGACATTTACTGCTCGAGCTTGATTTTCGAGTAGTTTTAACCAGGACTGCGCATTCTCCTTGATCACTGGGGCTGCCATTCCCAGTACTGCATCCGAGCATTTGCCTGCTTCTGCCACCGCTCTTTTCCCGGCATCCATGGAGGTCTCAAGACCAATAACTCAAATTTGCCCACAAACCCAGCCACAGTCTGGATTAGGTGAGTGCTTTTTCACTCCCAGTATCTGCAGTGTCTCCTCAAACACCTCCTTCATACTGTTCATTGAGCGGTCCTGGGTCATATGCATTGCAGGTGCTCTCAGAACATTTTTACCTTTTACTCCCTCAGACAGTGACTGTTCCTTCTGAGGATTTCCCATGCAGAAGGGTTAAGAGTTCCAACACCACCAGTGAAACTCTGGAGTGTATTTAAAGTCTCAACATAATAATTTCAACTTTTATTCCCGAGTCTATCTGCTGAGCTCTCAGCCTAGGTGACCATATTTATTTATTTATTTATTAGCTTTTGGTAACCGGGTAAGTGCGCTAGGCAACAGACCTGCCTATTTTCAGGCACGACCTGGGAGAGCACAGGACATTGGTTACAATATGCAGGAATGCACAGACATAATATAGGTGTACAGGAGTAAAACAAGATATACATTGGGTAGCACAGTAATAGTTACATAAGGGTACATTTTAGGCATAGATCATAATAAGAATGTAAAATAAAGCAATTAGGTAACCATAAGACAGCTGAGGACAGTAACTATATCAAGGTTCATAGCCACCTAGACAAGCATATTGCATGGGAGAACATTAGTGTAGTACTCAGGGTCAGACCCGACAGCCTGCAGTGGGACAAAGCAAATTAAGAGCATTTGCATTGGCCCAGAGCTAGAAGGTGGGTGAACAGCGAGTTTTTGAATTCTCGATGGGAGGCTGAAGTTTTCACCATAAGGGGGAGTGAGTTCCAGAATCTGGGAGCAAAATGGGCAAATGCCTGTTCACCCATTTTTGTCATGCAAGGTCTAGTGGAGAGCATGGGGACAGAGGAAGAACTGAGGGTACGGGTGTGTGAGGCAGGAGTCAGGAGGTTGGCAAGATAGACAGGGCAGGGAGGTCTAGACAGGGAGTCAATAAAGCAGCCCAGGGAATAGGCTCGAATATCCTTAGGTGACAGCCAATTTAAGCCAGCGTAAAGGAGACAATGATGGGTAAGATGTGGGGCAGTTAAGGCGAATCTACAGATGTTGTTGTAGACAGTGTCCCATTTGTGGAGTGCAGCAGAGTTTGCAGCAAAGAGGAGGGGCAGAGCATATTGGAGCTGGGGTAAGAGAATACCTCTCATAACAGAAAGTCTAGCGGAAGGAGTGAGGGAGTGGCGCACGCGATAAGCTCCACCAATTTTAGCATTGACGGCACGGCACACCATATTGACATGTTGAGACAGGTCAAGTGTGGGATCCAAAGTGACCCCAAGGTACTTGAAGGACTCAGTGTTTAAGATGAGGGAGCCATCAAGGCATTGAACCCAGAGCCTGTTGCAGGGGCAGACAGTTTCTTAGAGGATCCAATAGCATAGCGAGGTTTTCTAGGTTCAGGACTTGGTGGTTGCTAGAGAGCCAGGTCTACAGGAATTGAAGTCATTAGTGAGAGTGAGTTGATGGCAGCAACCGATTTTGACCCAGAGTAGAGAACAAGGTCATCTGCGTACATAAGAGTGCAGCTATGCCGGACATGGTGGGATATCATTTAGGAAGAGGGAGAAGAGTAGAGGTCCAAGAGTGGATCCTGGGGAACCTAATGGAGATGTTTAGGGGGGAGGAAAGGGCCTTGTGAAATGCTACTGCCTGAGTCCGATTGTCAAGATAGCTATGGAACCAGGAGAGGGCTTGGTCAGATGCTCCAATGGATTGGAGTTTCTTTAGCATGAGAGGATGGTGTACCATGTCGAAGGCTTTAGACAGGTCGATAAAGACGGCCCCAGTGAGTAGGCCACGGTCCATATTATTTCTGATGTCATTTGTAAGTTGTGTAAGTGCAGAGGTGGTACTGTGACCGGGCCAGAAACCATGTTGGCACGGGGTTTGAAGATTAAACATGTCAAGGTGAGCAGCAAGCTGGCGGTGGACTATTTTTTCAAGCAGCTTACTGAGAGTGGGCAGAAGAGATATAGGGCGGTAGTTGGACATGAGTTTGATGATCGCCTTTTGTGTATAGGGATGGTTCTGGCAGTTTTCCAGGTGGATGGAACAGTAGACGTACAAATCAAGAGGTTAAAAGCCAGGTGATAGGTCTGGTCAGCCAAGGTGCATACTGCTACGAAGTATGCAAGGATGGATGCCCTCAGGCCTTGACCCCGCATGCCGGAAGGGAGTTAAGTAGCTGCTGAACTTCAAGGTATGGTTGGAGCCAGAACAAAAGGGAGGGGTGGGAGGGGCGAAGGAGGAGAAGAGGGACAGTCAGGTTGTGGGCTAGTTAGAGTAGCGACTGGTGGAGAAGAAAAAGGGCATTGAAGGCGTTGGCAATGGTGTCATGGTTGGCAGTGAACACCTTGAATGTTCATGTCAGCTGGATTCTGTTGCTTGTCGTTGACGAGAATGTCCTTAATTTTGGACCAGTACCTGCACGGAATTGTAGAGGATGTTATTAGTAGGTTCCTATAGTAGGTGCTTTTGGCAATACGAATTGCTTGGGCTCTACACCCCCCCCCGGCCCCCAAACACGATGTTTGGTTAAAAGCTCACATATGGATTTGTACACTAGCAACCCCAACTTCCTGCAGCACTCTCCAGATGTCACTTCACCCTTTCTTTTTCCTTACCCACCCCTTCATGTGGCCTCCACTCAAGAAGCTAAATATGTTGGTCCCCTCTCTGTCCTCCAGATACATCAGGAATGGCATCCAGGCTGTCTTATGCTGTTTCTGTTTTAACTCAAGAAGTGATGCCCTCCAGCTTCCTGATAGATTTACACAGATTTTGCCATTCTGGAATGGATGACACAGTTTCCACTAGCAAATGCTTTGTTACTGCCTTTGTACTGTAGCTGATGCAACAAAGATTTTGTACAAATAGCTTTTGTGTTTAATACTTTGGTGGTAACTCCCAGCAAAACATGCTGCTCTGTTAGTTGGGTTGGGATCCTCAAAACCTCTTTGATATCAAAGATCAGGGGAGACTAATATGAAAGGAGCTTCAGACTGTCCCACAAAATATGTACAGTACATGATCTCCCATCCAGCATAAACTGGCCGATGTCCCATTCTTGGACACTAACATCTTTGGCTCTGAGGTGGAAGGATATCTCACCAAAATTGATAGGTCCAGTGCCACCCTAGATTCTGTGGCTTCATCCAATAAGGACCCGAAGGCTCAGAAGCCTATGAAAAAGACCTTCCAGTATTAGTCCTTTCAGCCACAGAAGCCTTGGCGGCCACCCCAACAAGGGGCGATACCAGGCTTGGTGCGTCAACCTCTCCAACACCTACCGGAAAAGGTAGAGCTGAAATGGTATGTGATGGATGGGATCCTAAAGTAGTTACAAACTGTCTTCCCTCCAGTCTGTGAACGCTGTGGTAGATTGTATCCTGTATTAGCTCTCAGTTCTTGGGGCAAGGTGTGGAGCTCTAGGTAACCCAAGACTTTTTTATTTTCTCCAAAAGGTCTGACTTTAGCTCTATTAACATTCTGTATAGACAGGAGAAATGCCCTCCACCATCCAGATTTCTGCTCGCCATTCCTGGTAATTACAGTAGCTATCCAGTCAGGTTAATATTCCCAGCTTTCCCTGACCTTGTCTTCCAACAAGAAATTTTGTGCCCACGCCAGCCCAGAGGCATGGCGGTAGTGCTACCACCCGCCACGCCTGAGATCAAGAGCCAAGAGCTGTTTTGGGTTGCTGGGGCAGCTGGGGAGGGGGGAGAACTGAGTGTCTGCTGGACTACTCTCCTTTTCCGGGGAGGGAGAGAGGGAGGGTTGCTGGCTCCACTGCAAGACTGCCACTAGGTGGAGGTCTCGTGGTAATATGGGATAGGAGTGGTACAGTAGGGAGGAAACTGTGGGACTTCCGCAGTGCCTGCACGCCTCTACATGCACGTGCTGATGAGCACGTCCCATCTACAGGGAGGGACCAGAAAGAAACGAGAGATGGGGTTGAGGCAGGCTTTATTTATTTATTTAGTTTTTGTTTACCAGGTGAGTGCCATTAGCCAAGACAATGACTATTTTCAGACACGACCCGGGAGAACACAATACATTCAATACACAGGGGAAAACAATTTGATTTGGGAAGAGACAAGGTAATACAAAGCTATACCAGGGTTACATAAATACATGGGTAGGTAACAAGAAATAGCACATAGTATATAATCAGAAACATGATAATACGGTGAAAACAGAATTACATGCTGCTGCCTGCTACTTGGTTAGGGTGGCAGAAACAGAACAACAAGAGACAAAAGTGTGTAAATGACTTTCCTATATGGTCTAGACAGGTGTAGAGCAGTTTGCAGTTGTCGGGAAGTGGGTTAAAGTCAAAAGCAGAACTTAGGAGGGTTTGAAGCAGGCACAGGAGATCTGGCTGAAGAGGAAGTTCCAACAGCTGTTTTTGAACTGGGCGTGACTAGTGGCTAAGCATACATCAAGGGGCAGGGAGTTCCAAAGCTTGACTGCCGAGTAAGAGAAGGCAAGGATCCCTTTGTTGGATTTAAATCTAGGTATTTGTAGTAGCAACTTATCGGCTGATCGTAGGCCGTGAGAGGAGGACAGTGGAGTTAGTAGTGAGGCCAGTGAGATAGGGTGCCAAGGGCGAGAGTTTGAGCCGTTGCAGGGGGTAACCAATTTAGGTTGAGCGTAGAGTTTGCAATGGTGTTTTGACCAGGGAGAGACTAAGGCATACCTGCAGATGCTGTTGTATGTAGTGTCCCACTCCCCAAGGAGCGTTTTGGGTGCATTAAGATAGGTAACTACCCCATAGGATAGTGATGGGAGCAGGATCCCATGGGCTACGGCTAGTCTTACCGACTGTGTGAGGACATAGCTGGTCTTATAAGCTACTCCAATTTTGGCATTTACCGGCTTTGTGAAGCAGTGCCTGCTCTCTGCAGGACCATGCCATCACCCACTCGCTGGCATCTGGACGTTTGTCTGGGGGGGGGGAGAGACAGCCCAATCCAACCTGGCCTCATGGCGGGGGACTTTCTGGTGTCTGGGGAAAGGGAATGATGGTCGGGGGAGAGGGGAGTGAGGACATGACTGATATCCTCCTGCTTGCAACCCATGACAGAAAAAACGTTATGGCAAAAAAAATATATAAATAAATAAAACTGTGCCTGAAAGTAGTGAAACAGATTGGATTTGGGTAATTTAAACTTCTTCAAAGGATTTCACTCCATTTTCCCCTGTTACATCACCTACAGTGCCCAACCCCTGTCTACCCCATCTCACAAAAGTGGGATCCCTTTAATTTGGTAACAAGGCTAGGCAAAACACCAATCTGATGTAGTTACTGATGCTCAGGATGTGACTCTCATTATGTTCTGGCAGCTCAAAGTCATGCATATACTGTAGATGGGAAAAATCCTAAAACTGAATATTGTGGTGTTTTTGGTGGGGGTTAGACTAACTCAGACAGTAGAGGAAAGGTACCTGGGAGTGACAAGAACGGACAATGTAAAAGTCACAGCACAGTGCAACAAGGCATACAGGAGAGTGAACAGAATGCTGGGCAGCACCAGGAGATGGTTCTGCAGCAGGAATGAGAATGTTATTCTGCTCCTGTACAGGTCTCTGGAGTACTGTGCACAGTTCTGGAAATCCTCACCTGACAAAAGACAGGGACAGGCTCGAGACTGTGTAGTGAAGGGTGACAAAGATTATACAGGAGCAGCACTGGAACGCTTATGAGGAGCCACTGAGCAGCCTAAACATGTACTCACTGGAATCCAGGAGGGAGCAGGGCAACATGACAGAAAACCTTCATGCTTCTCAAGGGACTCAACAAGGTGGCCAGCCAGCACCTGTTCACCTGCAATGGATGTACCACAAGACGGCAGGAATGCACGGTGATGGTGGGGATTAAGAAAAGATGTAAAAAAAGGAAAAATTACTCACCTTAGTAATGTTGTTTCTTCTAATGGAGTCTTGCTATATTATGACAGTAGCAGTTTGTCCCACCACTAGAACTGCTCCGGAGGTGAAATGGTTAATACCATTCCAAAATAGAACTTTGAGCACGAGCTCTAAGAAGCAGCTCTATCTGTGTAACTTCAAACCTGAACTGTCAGATCTTTACGAGCAAAAACTCACTAAGGTCTGTGTGGAAGCTGTAACCTACACTAGCCAAATGGCTACCTAAATATTAACAACCATTGCTGGTCCCAACACCCAAGACTCAAGTCAGGGGACCAGAACTACTAACACAATTCTAACAACATGAGAATAAAACAACAGTATAATAAAACACACACACCCCAAACTCCCAAAAGGGGAGAAACGCTAAAAGGGCATAAAATAGTGCCCACACTAAGTTGCCCGCACCCCACCCAAGTAGAAGTTCCGAGAGGGGCAGGCTGGGGAGGTCATAATATAGCAAGACTCCATTAGAAGAAACAACATTACTAAGGTGAGTAATTTTTTCTTCAAACAACATGAAGTCTTGCTATATTATGACAGTAGCAGACTCACAGCAGTACCGCCATGGAGGAGGGCAGAACCTACTTAGGAATAGGCTCTGAAGAACAGCTGTGCCAAACCGAGCATCTCTCCTGGCCTGGACATCCAGGGAGTAATGCTTGGTAAAAGTGTGTACTGTTTTCCAAGTAGCAGCCTGGCATATCTCTAATATAGGGATGTCTCTGGCAGCAGCTAGAGACGCAGCTGTACCCCTGGTAGAATGAGCCCTCAAGCCAGAGGGGGGATCTCTGCCCAGTTTCTGATAACAAAATTGGATACAAGAGACAATCCACCTGGCAATTGATCTCTTAGTGGCAGGTTTGCCTTTCCCAACTTCACCATAGGTAAGGAAAAGTTGGAGGGATTCGAACCTGTGACCTTTGGTACGCTCTATATAGTAACTAAGAGCTCTCTTAACATCCAGGCTGTGCAACCTCCTCTCACCAGAAGAGGAGTGATCAGTGAAAAATACTGGAAGGAGATAGATTGGTTAAGATGGAAATCTGAAACCACCTTAGTAAAACTTCTTATTAGTCCTAAGGACTACCTTATCCCTGTGGAAAGAAATAAAAGTCAGTTTCCACTGACAAGCTTGCAACTCACTTACAGTCTAGCAGAAGTGATAGCTACCAGAAAAACAGTTTTCCAAGTTAGATACTTAAGCTCTGCAGAAAACAGAGGTTCAAAGGGGGTTACTAACTGGGCAATACAAACATTAAGGTTCCAGGCAGGGGCCGGTTCTCGAAGGGTGGATTAGTATGGAGTAATCCTTAAAAACTTGGAAAACACAGGTGAGTGGAAAGAGGGGATGACTTTCCTGCTGACACAAAAGCAGATACAGCTGCCAAATGGACTCTCAGGTAGCTGGTCTGAGACCCAAGGAATTAAGATGGACCATGTAATCTAATACAATGGGCAAATCAGCAGATTCTGGGAAATATTTTTCCCAGCACACCAAATGGAGAAAACCTTTTCCATTTAGAACTATAAGTAGCTCTAGTGGAAGGCTTTCTGGAAGCCTTTAGGATTTCAAGGACACCTTGAGAGAGGTAAAATCAGCAAATTCTAACCCTCAAGAGCCAGGCCTTGAGGTTGAGGGATTTGAGGTCCGATACCAAACCCTTCCCTGGGCACAAGTTAACAGGTTGTGAATCCTGGGAGGCAAAGAGGAAGATGGATTGTCAGTGACAGAAGGAGTGGGTACCAGGGCTGCCTGGCTCCAATCCGGGGCAATCAGAATCACCCTGCAAGGCTGAGATCTGATTTTGACTAATACTTTCAATAAGAGAGGAAGGAGGGAAAGCATAAAGAAACTTCCTCCCAATCCAGGAGAAGGGCATCCAGGGGACTGAGCCCAACACTGAGGCCTGCAACAGAACAGAGGAAGTCTGTGATTGTCTGGGGCTGCAAAAGATCTATCTGAGGGGTGCCCCATCTGGCAAAGACTATCCCCAGCACTTGAGGAACCAGGGACCATCTGGTGGATGGCCCTGGGAAATCCTGCTGAGAGCATCCACTAGACATTGTCCTTCCCTGGAAGATGAACTGCTATGAGGGAAGTGTTCAGGAATAGGCCAGAGACCACAACTTCATTGCCTCGGTGCACAAGGTCGAAGACCGAGTGCCCCCCTGTTTGTTGATGTACCACATTGTTGTGGTGTTGTCTGTTCAAACTTGTATCACCTTGTTGTGGACAGATGCAGAAAATGCTTGAAGAGCTAAAAAGACAGCTCTGAGTTCCAGCAAATTGATGTGGAGCAGAGATTCCCGGGGGGACCACACTCCCTGAGTGGAAAGGTCACCCATGTGGGCTCCCCAACCCAGAAGGGAAGCATCTGTAGTGAGAGTCAAATTGTGAGCAGGGGGAATGAAGGGGAACCCCAATCTTAAATTGCTCTGATCCTGCCACCACTGGAGGGCCTGGATCAAGGTTCGAGTCACTGGGACCAACTTGGAAAGGGGGTCTCTTCTCTGAGACCAATAGGTTCTCAAGTGAAACTGAATGTCTCATCTGAAATCTTGCTCCCTGCACTACAGCTGTGGATGCAGCCATGTGCCCCAGGAGCTGCAGAAAGTGTCTTGCTGGTCGAGAGACCTGCAGAGTGAAGGAGGAGGCCAGAGCCACTAAATTGCCACCCTTTCTAAGGGAAGAAAACCTCTAGCTAGCTTTGTGTCCAACTCTGCCCCTATAAAGGTGAGTACCTGGACTGGTTCCAGAACCAACTTTGGTAGATTTAGCAGAAAGCCCAGGAGGTGGAGACGCTGCTGGGTAACTTGCAGGTGAGATTTTACCTGTTCTGAGGACTGGCCTACAATGAGCCAACTGCCTCAGATAGGGAAACAGCAATCCTTTGCCTCCTTAAGTGAGCCACTGCCACTGCTAGACACTTTGTGAATACCCTTGGGGCAGAGGTAAGGTCAGGGGCATTGCTCTGAACTGGTAATGACCTGAGGTAATTCAATCTGAGGTACTTTCGATGGGAGCTTTATTAGGACGTGGAAATAGGCATCCTTGAGGTCCAGGGAGGCTAACCAGTCCCCTGGCCTTAGGGAGGGTAAAATCATTGCCAGAGTTACCATTTTGAACTTTGGTTTCAAAAGATGCTTGTTCAGATATCTGAGGTCTAATATGGGCCGCCATTCTCCTATCTTTTTTGGGGTAAGGAAGTATCTGGAATACAGACCCCGCCCTGGTGCAGGGGAGGAACCCTTTCCACTGCTCTGACAGCCAACAGGGTTGAGACCTCTGCTTCCACAGCAAGGGTCTCTGAAGCACTTGCAGGTAGAAAAAGTCTGGTTCTCAACTTGGGAAACTTTTAAGCTGAGAACCAGACCACGCTTCTACTTAGAACCCACTTGTCTGAGGTTAAAGAAGCCCAGTTCTGACTGAAGTAAGCCAGCCTGCCCCTACCGTAGAAGGAGAATCGGCCCTGGGCACCCCATCAGGGTGCCTGTTGGGCAGGAGTTTTAGGCTGAGGGGTGGGAGCAGGCCTGCCACCCCTTGTCTGCCTCTGCTCTGAAGAAGCCCTCTGAGCATAGGGCAGAGGAGGCCTGAGTCTGGTAAAAGGTCTGTGAAAAGGCTCACCCCTACCCCTGGGGTATGCCTCTGAGGAGTGGCTTGCCGCCTCCAGCTTGGGCACTTTTGTAAGTAGTCCATATTCATCCATCTTTTTTCATGTAATTCTCTGTCTGCTCCCCAAACAGAATTTCCCACCACAGGAAAATCCATAGCCTTAGTCTGGGTATCCTGTGACAGACTAGTACACCTGAGCCAGGCCAACCTACGTAAAAGCTACAGATGTGGCCATAACCTAGAGGAAACATCATTAACATCCACAGCAGCATGAAACTGTACCTTAGAAGCCTCAATGCCATCAGCAGCCACCTGTTCTAGTTCAAGCACTAGCTGGCCATGGGCTTGCTTGGTCTAATTCCATAACAGTATCCCATCTAGATTTCTGATACCTAGCTACATAAGCCATATAATTTGCTTGCCTGAGTCCCAGAGAGCTGCCATATACTGTTTTTTCGCCATGGCATCAATCTTCCTGGAACCTTGTCAGGAGGATGTAGCCAGGGGAATATTAGTTTTATCACAGGCTGCAGCCTGAACTACCCCAACATGACTGCATTGCTGAGAAAGGAATTCTGTATCAGGACCTGACAATGTGTACCTTCTGTCCATCTTTTATCTACAGGAGGCACAGAATTAGGAGCTTTAAAATTGTTATTGTTTGCTTCCTAAAGACTTATGCAAAGGAATAGACAATCTCCTAGACTCTGGAATATCCATCATTTCTACAAAATCAGGCTCCTCTTGCTCATCCACAGCTTCTTCCAAGGGAGCTGGAGGGTTTCAGCAACTTTTTGTAAAACATAAATGAGATGGGGACTCAGATAGCATAGGGGAGATTCTAGAGGTCTGTCTGGGGAAATGTCCGTTCAATGGGCACACCCAGACCTTCCCAGCCACATTCATACTGTTCATAATCATCCTCCCTCCTCTGGTTCATAAAATTCCTCAACATCATATTCCTGAACCACTGGAACGGACGAACCGACCTTTTGCCAGATAGTGGCGGTTCGGACGAACCTGAGACAGTGACTGGACAATTTGTATGGCTTTTGCTATCTCTGCAGCAGTTGGAGAGGGTTTTGGACTCCAAACCTGCTGACTTTCTTGTTTTCTTACTGGAATTGGTTCCTCAGAACCAGCTTTTCTTTTGCCGAGGAAGTCTTGCCCTGGTCAGAGGTAATCTCTCGTTCGGCTGGCACCGAACCCGGCTGGCCATCCGGTCAGCTTGACTTTTGGCCTCCTCGCCCCTGAGCCTGCCCAATCTCTTCCAGGGTGGCTGCAGGAAATTTTACATATCTGGCAGTCTGACTGGAGTGGTCAAACCCCAGACAATAGACATGTGGTGTGCCTGTTTTGGCAAAGACTTCCCCACAGACATCACAGTGTTGAAAACCCAGTGGCCCGGTTTTTCTTTTGGGTTCTCAGACATAATGCCAGCTAACCAGAAAAACTTGCCTTTAAACGGCAGTGCCAGGTGAAGACACCCTTTATCGGTTCCTAACCGTGTCATTGGTATTGGAAAAAACGTAATAAAACTGCTTTTTAGAACCGATAAGAACCGGGAACTGTGACTCTAAAATGTTAAACTTTAAAGTTAATAAGTTTTAAACCCAGCTGATCGGTTCAAAACCGAACCGATAAACTTACAAGTTCCACACAGACAAAACCTTTAATTTACTTACGATTACCACAGACAGAGCTTGAACTGAACGGTTTTGCGGTTAAAATAAAACTATTCTCGGTTGAATCAAACCGAGAAAACATTGTTTAAACCGAGAAATGAACGAGCAGTAGGAGATATCTCCGGAGCAACTGTTCACTGAGGCGGAGTAAAGAATCTGACAGTTCAGGTTTGAAGTTACACAGATAGAGCTGCTTCTTAGAGCTCGTGCTCAAAGTTCTATTTTGGAATGGTATTAACCATTTCATCTCCGGAGCAGTTCTAGTGGTGGGACAAACTGCTACTGTCATAATATAGCAAGACTTCATGTTGTTTGAAGAAAAGCATTTCTTCAGAGAGAGAGTGGTGAGTAGGTGGGATGAGTTACCTAGTGAAGTGGATGAAGTACAAACTATTGAGAGCTTCAAGAGAGGACAGGACAGATTTGAGGGACTGATAAGAATTGGGGGAAATCTTAGAGAAAGGAAGGGTCTCATTGCTACTAACGGGGGACACAACAACACATGCACAGTGTTAGGCTGCGGAGAGCGTGTTAGATAGGAACAGAGCAGATTAGATGGACATCAGTCTTTTTCTGCTTGAAAGATTTCTCTGTTTCTGTTTCTACTGCCAGGTTAGCTGTACATGAATACTTTGGACTCTTGGGTCAGCCAGAGTTTCTGCTTATTTGTGGCTAATATTTGTTCATTTTATATGCACTGTTACCCTCAGAGAAAGAACTTCCTTGAATTGCAAGCTCGGCAACTGCTCCAGTGAGGTGGACGTGGGAAAGGTTAAGAAATACAGATTGTGTAAGTTCAAGGCACAGGCACTGCAGGACAAAAATAGCAATTATGTGCATTCAGCACCGTTTTCTGTATGTTGTTTCAAAAACTGGCATAATAGTCATTGCATTCATGTTGTATTTTTTCCTTTGTTCTTTATTAGAGTTTGTATACAGCTATTACGGTCAATCATGCAGTGTTTGTTTTGTGTGCAGGATTAGAACAGGTGTACAGCTTATTCATGCATCGTACTTTTTTCTGTGCTGTGTCAACTGGTGTACAACCATTTCCTGCTTACAATGATTTTGTCTGCTGTGCTAGAACTGGTGTATAACTATTACTTACATGCAGTGATGTTTTCTGAGTGTTGTGTTACCATTTTATACCTGTATTGTTTACATCGGGGCGGACTGACCAGTCAGGCTACCAGGCACAGATCGAGGTTCCGGGAGGCAAAGGGGCCCGCGGCCGCCTGTCACAAAGATTTTCCTCTCCCTAACCCTCCTGATCAAAAAACGTTCTTGTCACCAAAGGGAGGGAGATTCAAGACTCCAAGAGTGTGTAGCGCTTTGGTGCCAAAGTCTGTTGAAGACCAACCCCTGGGCAGATCATCAAGTGTGGTTTCACCACTTCGGGGACCGCTAGGCAGTTTTGTCCACTTACCGAAATGTAAAGGAGCTCATATACGAGAGTAGTAGACTAAATTCACAAATCAGGAGGATTTCTCAGTGCAGCTTCCTGGAAGAAAAGTATGAGGGACTGGGAGCCTCAGTCAGCTACTCATTCTGGGACTTGGAGAGAAACAAAAACAAATAATTTTTTTATAGCAGCTGGATAAAAAACTTAATAAGTGAGCTGCCCTGGCACGTGGCTCTACTGAGCTAGTTTACATGGCATGCTGACCTCCATTCTCCGGTGTGCTGTGGATGCTTGCATACTGGACTGTGGTTTCTGACTCCTAAAGTGGTGTGTCTGCATCCGAATCTCACGTCCTACACCTCCAGATTCCTCAGGTTTTGAATTCTGTGCTGGGCGTGCCCAGGACTGCCTCAGAAACAAGAAGACACCTTGGGCCTATTGGGATCCCTGGTGGGCGAGATCTGAAATCCCCTCATGGAGAGTGGTGGTATGGCCATGACTAGACAGCCTGGATCAACACGAAAGAACTGACTTTCTGGTGGCAAAATCTAGAATGCCTGCCTGCTCTGAGGGAAACCAGGGAAAATCCCAGAGCAACCCAGCAACTGGATAAAGGAGCAACAAGAACGCAAGGTGGGCTGGGGTGCCCATGGGTGCTGCTGCTGCATGTAGTAGTTGGGGGTCATGCAGCCTCTTCCTGCATCTCAGCCTGGGCGGCCTGGGGCCGTTGGTTGGGAAGCACCAGACTGCAATATCTGAAACAGTGAGACATTTGAGGTAGAATTGTAATTACTGTTAATTATACTGTGCAGGCTTAAGGTGATAAGGGGAGTAACGAGCATATTGTCTGGGTTCCCTGTCTCTGTGGGTGTGTTCAATTCATTTCCTCTGGGGAAGCACCCTGGCAGTTTTTGTTAGAAGGATGCTCATAGGAGGAGGACGCATTGTGCCATGTACTAGTCCCCCAATACCAACTCAGGTACTGTTCACCCAGATTGATACCAGTTCATCAGACAGTCATGCATTTTGTGTGTGTGGGATAGCTAACTATCTGCAGTCGAGCCTCACACTTCAGGTACCCTCCACTACAAGACAGAACCAGCCAGGGTTCTTTTTGCACTGTTTCTAGGAGACCCTGAGCTACAGATGTGGAGGGGGCAACACTGAAACCATTTAAATAATAAGCAACAAATTAATTTTCCACATAAATCTTCCATTCAAGCAGTAGAGGGTTTATTTACAATACTGGTTGCACCCCCTGGCTGCTTTCAAGTAGGGACCAGATGCAGCAAAGCCATCGTGGACTCTCAGATGGTTACAGAACCCCTGACGGGGGACCTCAGTTTAGGTAACAGAACTTTCCTCTTTGTTCAGATGCACCCTCCTGGGAGACAGCACACATTCTCATAGGGGAAAGTTCATACACTTCCCTTTTTATGTTGCAAGACAGAAAGATGGCACACCCTGTAGTTCTAACACTGATCCTTACATTGTACTCTACCTTCGTTCCCAGTTTCTTGGACAGGCAGCCCTTCTTGGAAATCCCTGGCCAACAAGAATAGTCTCTGTCTATGGAGCACATCACCCATGTGTGACCCCAGCTGGCACAGTAGTACACCAAAACACTGGAGGATTTCTCCATGACTCCTCTCCAGACAGTGAATTATCTCACCCATAAAGGACCAACCGCCTTCCTTCCACCAATCAGTATTTGAGTGGCACTGGCCTCCCTGGGCTCCTCTGCATTCTTATCAAATTTAGAAGAACTCTGCAGTAGGGTCCTCAATAGTTAATTCTACGTTCACTCAATCTTTACTTGTGCCCTGTCATACCTTATTTTCCCAGGAGTCTTTCAACACAGGGCCTCAATTAGCAGAGATGTTAAATAGGATGTCTGCAAATCCCACCAGGGGTCAGTGGCTGAACTGAGACCCAGGCACCCTGCATACTACCCTGTTAGCTCCATTAGGGGAAGGATGCCCTGCTTTCTCCTTGTACCTTACTTTCTAAGGTTTCCCATCATTTCTCCTTCAGTGCAGGATGCACTTTGCTGAAATTATCTCCCTACTGGATTTAGCGAAATCCAACTGGCTGTCCCACTTCTTAAGCCTCAGAGGGACTTCTCTTCACACCTGTGTCATTACAGCACTGAATTTTAAAAATTTGTAGGGGGCCTAGGCAGCCCCCAGACCCCCAACCTATAGTTTACAATATTCATGCCAGCATCAGCACTCTCATCTGTTTCACGAGGGGCCCCAAAACAACATTGTTGCCCGGGGCCCAAATGGGTCTCAGTCCTCCGCGGTGTGCATGCATTCAGTACTGTTTTCTGTTTATGTCAGAACTAGTTTATAGTTATTACTTGCATGAAGTGGTATTTTCTGAGTGTTGTATTATAACTGTAGATAGATATTTACATGCATGCAGTACTGCTTTCTGTGTGCAGTGTCGGAACTGGTGTTAGCTATTACTTGCATGTAGTATTTTCTAAGTGTGATTTTATATCTAATTGCATGCCTGCAGTACTGCTTTCCATGTGCTGTGGTGTACAACATAGTAGGGTTATTTTCACAGCTGATGTGTTGGAACTGGAGTATTGGAGACTGATGAGGTGCTTGGTGACTAGAGGAGCACAAAATGTAGGTTATCACTATAAATGAGTCTACAAGCTCAGTGATTATGACCAGAGCAAATAAAACTGAAAGTGATATGTGACACCCCTGTATAAAAAGGAAGTAGAAAGACCCACATAATTACAGTCCATGTTATACTATACACTTCAGATGTAAGCAACATTAACACAACTTGCTTTACTTCACAAAGCATACAAACACATTCTGCTGCTTCAGGCCAACTTGACCAAGGTACCAAACAGCAACAAGGTCTCACCAGTCAAGGTGCTAACTCGCATGTCACTCCTCTTACACAGTGTTAACCATCTAGATCCCAAAAGACAAAACACAACACTCTCTCTATTTATATAAGCTAGGTAGGCTCGGGGTGGGTCAGAAGTTGGTCAACTGGGTGGCAAACTGGTTGACTGGCAGAAAACAGAGAGTGGTGGTAAATGGTATACAGTCAGAAGAGATGCAAGTCACAAGTAGGGTACCTCAGGGATCAGTCCTGGGGCCAGTCCTATTCAACATCTTCATTAGTGACCTCGCAGAGATGGACTAGAGGGTAAGGCTTGTCTGTTTGCAGATGACACCAAGATCTGCAACAGAGTAGATGATCCAGATGGGGTGGGCAGAATGAGAAGAGATCTGGATAAACTAGCAGAATGGTCAGAAGAGTGGCAACTGGGATTTAATGCAAAGAAGTGCAAAATCATGCACATAGGGAAGAGAAACCCTGAAGCCACTTATAGACTGGGAGGGGAGTTGCTAGCAGTCACAAAGGAAGAAAGAGACTTGGGCATCATCATCACTGATGACCTAAAATCATCCAAGCAGACCTCTAAAGCAGTAGGTAAGGCTAGGGGGGTGTTAGGGTGTATTAGTAGGGGTATCACAAGTCGTAAGAGGGAGGTAATAATCCTCTGTACAAGACATTGGTTAGGCCCCATCTGGAGTACTGCGTGCAGTATTGGAGGCCACACCTTCTCAAGGACATTAACCAAATTGAGGCAGTCAGAAGGGCAACAAAATGGTGCAGGGACTGCATCAGAAGACATATGAGGACAGATTAACGGAGCTCAATATGTATACCCTTGAGCAAAGGAGGGAGAGAGGTGATATGATCGAGACATTTAAACACCTTAAGGGCATAAACAAGGTGAAAGAGTCTAACATGTTTAAATATAAGAAAAATAGCAGGACAAGAGGACACAGCATGAGATTAGAGGGAGGCTGATTAAGGGGGAATGTGAGGAAATTCTTTTTCACAGAAAGGGTGGTAGATGCATGGAATGGCTTACCACAAGAAGTGGTGGCTATGAATACAGTGCAGGGCTTCAAACAGGCATGGGATAGGCATAAGGGAGCAATACAAATGACTACGAATAGATAGGTCACTGACAGAGCAAAGGCCGATGGCACATTTATAAGGTAGAAAAAGAAATGGGCAGACTGGATGGGCCTTGCGGTCCTTATCTGCCGTCAACTTCTATGTTTCTATGTTTCTATGTTTATGACATCAGGGGCCTGATACTGAAAAATGTCAAACGGAGCGCAAAGGCTTGCACTGCTCTTATCCATTGCCCATGACCCCGAGGATGCTGTATCCAGTTGGACAGCACACTGGCGCCATCTGACTGACTATAGGGGCATGCTGGCACAGTGCTAAGTCGAGCAGCACTGCCATGACATTGATCTACAGCACCCCCAGACCCAATAGTGTGGGGAGTCCCCAGCACGATATTCAGCTGGCACCAAGGTGCTAAGGGGCCTTATGCGTGCCTATTTGCATGGGAAGTGGCAGCAGGTTTTTACCCCTCCTGTGGCTAGCCCCACCCACACTGATTGCCAGTTCCCAAGGAAAGTACTGTTGCCCTGGTGGCCAGTGGTTCCCCCGATCCCCATCCTCAATGGAATCATATTTGATCCTGGTGTCCAGTGGTTCCCTGCCCTCCAGTCTCTTTCCCTGGTAAAAGTAAAAATTTCCCTGGTGCCTAGTGGTTCCCCCCATCCTCCGTTCCCCATCCCTTTTAAAAGCAGAAATTTCCCTGGTGTCTAGTGGTCCCCCATCCTTTATTCCCCATCCCTGGTAAAAGTAAAAAGTTCCCTGGTGCCTAGTGGTCCACTTTGTCTTCCAATCCCCATCCCCAGTAAAAGTAAATAGTTCCCTGGTGCCTAATGGTCCCCCCGCTCTCTGAACCCCAGCCCTGATGAAAGTGGAATATGCCCTGGTGCCTAGTGGTCCCCCCACCCTCCAATCCCCAGTAAAATTACAATAGTCCTTGATGTCTGGTGGTTCCCCCCACCCTCCAGTCCCCAGTGAAAGTGGAATATGCCTTGGTGCTTAGTGGTCCCCCCCACCCTTCGAGCCTGGCCCTGGTAAAATTACAATAGTCCCTGGTGTCTAGAGGGTCCCACCCACTGCCCTCCAATTGCTGGCCCTGTGAGAATAAAATAATAGCCTGGTGTCCAGTGGTCCCCCCAACCTTTGATCGCCAGACCTGGTAGAATAAAATAATTCCCTGGTGTCTAGTGGTCCCCACCAACCTCCAATCACTGGCCCCATTAGAATAAAATAATACCATAGTGTCCAGAGGTCCCCCCCCCACCCTCCAATCGCGGGCCCCAGTAGAATAAAATAATTCACCAGTGTCTAGTAGCCCCACTCTCTGATCGCCAGCCCTGGTAGAATAAAATAATTCCTTGGTATCCAGTGGTCCTCACCCTCGATTGCCAGCCCCCGTAGAATAAAATAATTCCCTGGTGTCCAGAAAGGTGCAAGGAGTTTGGATGTTTTTTCACTGGTGAGGTGTCAGCCATTAGATCAGGTATTTCTTCTAGCAGCCTGGATTGGATCAGGGGTTATCACACCTATGGTGGCACAGATCTGCCTGCCTAGGATGAGTTTTGATGGTATCTGAGGTGGAGGTCGTCTGTGTGGTTTTCAGTTTACGTCCCACCACCTGTGAACTGGACCCAGGTCCAACATGGCTGCTTATCAGCTGTGCTGAGGGCTAAGTTCCAGTTTTTGCTGAGATTGTGAATGGGTTCTTGAGGGAGGGTGTCTTTCCTTTGGTCCTTTAGAAGGCTGTAGTCAGGCCCCTTCTAAAAAAGCCATCTTTGGACCCTGACATTCTAGCAAATTAAAGGATGGTCTCTAACCTTCCTTTTTTAAGGAAGGTTATTGAGAAGGTGGTGGTTGATCAATTGGTGGAGTGCCTGGAGTCTTTTTCAGTCTGTGAACCTCTCCAGTCTAGTTTTAGGCCTTGGCACAGCACTGAGACGGCTCCTGTCAGGGTGACTCATGTTCTTCTCAATGCGAGGGACTGAGGGCTACGTTCAATCTTAGTGCTCTTGGACCTTTCACTGACATTTGACACAGGGGACCATAGGGTGTGGCTGGATCGCCTGAAGAATTATGTGGGCCTTACCGGTACAGTTTTGCGTTGGGTTGGGTCTCACTTGACCGAGAGGATGCAGCAGGTGGCCCTGGGGAATTTTACCTCAGAGCCATCCGTGTTGTCCTGCAGTGTTCCTCAGGGTTCGATCCTCGCCCCAGTTCTATTCTCTGTGTATATGCTGCCACTAGGGGAGATTATAAGATCGTACAACGTGTGTTTTCACTGCTGCGTAGATGATATTCACTTGTACCTGATGATACATCTGCGTCTTTGATGCTGAGCTGCTGTTTGGTTGAGATTAATGATTGGATGGCCTCAAACTGATTATGTCTTAACCTAGGCAAAATAGAGGCCCTGGTTACTGAACAAGGTCGCCGGGGCTTTTCTGGGATGATGGCTATGGCTCTTCCTATATTGGGCAGCCATTCCCTTGTAGCAGCTAGCGCAGTCAGGGACCTGCGGTTCATTTTGGTCAACAGATTGCCATTTGAACAGCAGGTGTCTTCTCTCATCCGATCTGGCTTCTTTTGTCTCCAGACTAATGACAGGATCTGGCAGCCCTTAGTTCAGGATGACCTGGCAATGATTATCCATCCCTTCATCACTAGTTTGGCCTACTGTAACACTCTATACCTAGGGTTGTTTGGATGTCTGATGTGTCGCCTGCAGCTAGTCCAGAATGCTGCAGCCTGGATGTTGGTGGGTTCTTCACCGAGGGACCACATCACACCGGTCCTGTGCATGCTGCACTGACTGCCTTTGTGTTCACGCATCACCTTCAAGATTTGCTTGTTGACATACAAGGCCCTATGTGGTTTGGGACCAGACTACTTAAAAGAGCTCCTGATTCCATACCGCCCAGTCTGCTCTCTTCACTCTACCAATGCTGGTTTGTTGGCTGCCCCTTCCACTAGTCATAAATCATCAGGTGACAGAGCCTTTGGAGTGGCAGCCTATTTTTTATGGAATTCTCTCCCCTACTACATTCGCTCTGCCAACATGGTGCAGGCCTTTAAAGCCTCACTGAAAACATTCTTGTTTGATCAAACTTTTAATATGACATAATCCAATTCTATTTTAACTATTGTTTAATGCTGTAGTGCATTTGTGCTGTGACTGGTATCTAACTTTGTAAAGCATTCAGAGCTCTCGACAGACTGAGTGCTATATAAATAAAATTTGCTTTGCCCCTTGCCTTGCCAGTGGTTCCCCTGCCCTCCGATCGCTGGCCCCAGTAGAATAAAATAACTCCCTGGTGTCCAGTGGTCCCCCACCTCACTGGGCCCATATTAAATCACATATTCTCTGGCATCTAGTGGCACCCCCCACCTACTGATCCTTGTCCTGTACCAACAGAAACTTGCCCTGGCATCCAGCAGTTCCCCTGCACCATGGGCGCTGACCAACCCACCCTGCCACCCCCCCTTACTTTTATTGCTGGCGCCACAGGAGCCCACACAACAACTGACACAGCCCTCCTCTCACCACCTTGGCTGACTGCTACATGCAATGACAGGGAGCGCGCGTCTCCTGTACTACAAAGGGAATGTGAGCCAGGGTAACTGACAGGTTTTGTGAAAGGCCATACAATATTTCAAGGCCTCAGAAATATGCAACTCCTGGTGGAGTTCAATAAAGATTCTCAAAGGGAAGTCGCTGCTATAGCATTAGATGCCTCTAAGGCCTTTGATTTATTACAGTGGCCATTTATGATGGAATGTTTTTCACAAGCTGCACTTCTGAGAAGTTTATTAAATACAGTACCGGTTTTCTTATAGTCATCCACTTGCTTTCTTCAAGATTAATCAGTACAGAACATCACCAACGGAGATGTACAATGGGGTTCGACAGAGCTGCCCCCATCACCTATCTTATTTATAATTTCATTAGAAGCTATGCGTCAACATTTAAGACACAATCCACTAATACAGGGTTTACAGGTTAATGACAAACAGGTTAAAATGAACACATAATATTAACACATAAAATTTACACATATGCTGGTTTATTGATCTTCCTTTCAAACCCTAACACATCACACCCAATACCACAAGAAATTCAAACATTTTCTAAGTTATCTGGATATTATTTCGGTCCGACACAAATGTCCCAAACTCCACTTCCTCATAACTGCACTCCTCTTACTTACGTCAGACAATGTTCACCCTAACCCTGGCCCCACTACACCGACCTCAGTCAACTGCAATCCTACCACTAATGTATAAACTTCCCGCACCCTTCTGTCCTCCAAAGGGCCTGAAAATACTACACTTAAACATCTGCAGCCTTGTCTCAAAAATTGACCTTTTGCAACCTATGGTAATCTCCCTCACACCTGTTATGCTAATTCTCACTGAAACTTGGTTATACTCTAAAATATCTGACCTCTTCATTGATATCCCTGGTTGCTTCATAATCAGGCAGGAGCGGAAGGGCAGGGGAGGTGGAGTAGCCATGCATATCCTATTCTCACTCCAGTACACAACCATTCTCTCATCGTCCTTACCCACCACCTATGAAGCCCTTGTAGTAAACATTGCCTTGCCTTTCTCCTCTCCAATCTTCATAGCCAGTAACTACTGTTGAACTGGTTCCCAAAATATCTGATACAATGGATCTCATTGCCTCTATAACTTCCCTCTCACATTAAGGCGAGTTATACATTTTGGGAGATGAAAATCTAAACTGGCTATCCCCAGCCACTTCCAAGACACATGACATCACGGCCCTCAATCTCTCCCAAGTCATCCTGGAACCTACCCGCCTAAATCATAAAACCTTTAACCACTCCCTGATAGACTGGTCTCTCACCTCCCATCCCCACCGTGTCATTAAATCAGGCATCCTCATGGATGCCCTCAGTGATCATTACCAAATCTTCATAGTCAGGAAGGTCCATAGACCTAAACCACCACACAAAATTCTGCAGCTCCCCTCCTTCAGCTCCCTAGACCGTAACCCCCTTCTCAATAATCTGGCCAGCTCTGATTGGTCCCCACTTGCCTTTGGCCCTTCCACAGACCAAGCCCTTGCTTACTTCAAAGATAAATTTCTAGCTACCTGGAATTCTTATGCTCCACTAAAACGTACTAGAGTTCGTGGCAACCATCACTCCTGCGTCACCCCTGAGTTACTGACCTGTCTCAGGGAGCGAGGCAAAGCATGTAGAAAACATAAGACCTCCCAGCTTCCACCAGACTATGTTAAGTATCGCATGTTAAGAAATGCATGTACAAAAGCTACCAGACTAGTTAAGTCTGAATATTTTAAATAATCTTTCCTCAAAAACATTAACTCCCCCTCCAAATTCTGGAAAGTCATCCATGCCCTATTCTCCCCCCACTTTCACATCCACCCCCCAGTGCTTAACATAAACAACACACTGATCTCTGAGCCATGCTTAGTGGCTCAAGAGTTTAACTCCTATTACACCTCCTGTGCCATAGCACTTCTGAAGTCCCTCCCCTCAAACCTCCCCGCTCCTCACCCTCCTGCATCCAGTACTCAACCTCTCAATGCCCACCCTTCCTTCTCGTTCTCTGCTGTCTCCCCTGAGGAAACACTAACAGCCCTTCTCTCTCTCTTAATCTTTCCAAAGGCTCCTCACTGGATGACCTTGACCCCAAACTTCTCTACCTTTCAGCTTCTGCTATAGCCTACCCTCTCTCTTTAATCCTAAATCTCTCCTTTATGTCCTCAACAGTCCCCTCATCCTGGAAACGTGCAGTGGTCCTCCCTCTCCCAAAGGGTGGTGACCCCTCCTCCCCTGCCAGCTTTCACTCAATCTCCCTCCTCCCTGCCCTTGCCAAGCTCCAAGAACACCTGGTCCTGTCCCAACAAACCTCCTTTCTCGCTGACTCTTCCTTTTTCATCCCTTTCCAATTTGGTTTTTGGAAGAACCACTCCAATACCACCTCCCTTCTCAGGCTCACTGACTCCATCCTCACTGGGATGGACAATGGCCTTATCACCTCTGCCATCTTTGTCGATTTCGTCAAGGCTTTCGACACTGTCTCCCATGCCCTGCTTCTTGACTCCCCTATGGCTGCTGGTTTGTCTACTCCTGTTCACAACTGGTTTAGAGCTTATCTCTCAGGCAGAACACAATCGGTCAAGACACAGAATGCAATATCTCTCCCCCCTCCCACTCTTCACAAGAGTCCCACAGGGCTCAGTCTGTGCTTGGCCTCATTCTCTTCTCCATCTTCCTAAATGACTTGCCCTCAGTATGCTCCCCTTCCTCCTCTATCTATATGTATACAGACGACACCATCCTGTTCTCCTCTAGCAAATGCCCCCCGCCAGTGTAGCAATCACCTTTCAGCATGACTTCCACCAGGTTCAGCTATGGTTTGTCTCACATCAGCTATTCCTAAATGCCAAAGTTACCTATGTCAACAGGCAAAGACTCTCTAGGCTGCATCCCTTACCTTCTTTCCATACCCTTGATGGGGCAATCCTTGAGGATACCTCCTCATTCAGATACTTTGGGGTCTGGCTGGACCAATACCTCAACTTCTCTGGCCATATCGACACCATCCTGAAAAAACTACGCCCAAGCTTGGTGCTTTGTTTAGGAACCATAGTTGAATCCCTCCTACGGTGCGGCATGAACTAGTCCAGAAGATCATCTTCCCCAATTTTGACTACTGCAATATAGTCTATGGTGCCGCCCCAGATCCTCCGTAACCAGATTGGACACTTCCATTTTTTTTCTGTATAATCTTTTTATTGATTTTAAGGTTGCAACAACAAGTACAGCAAAGACATTACACAAGTATAGACATACAAATGCATTTCATAATTGACTGTTGTTACAGTCACTTATCAATTTTCCCCACAATTACTCCTCAACTCTTTCTGACAGTGTGAAGATATGATAAAATAATATAAAATAAGGAATGGATATGAATAAGCATAAGGCATGGATATGGATATGGATAAGCATAAGGCATGGGTAAGCATAAATAAGCATAAGGCATGGAGGGACCCATAATCTGTCAATATGATCCCCTTCACATCAGACCATAACATACAGTATCCGTTTCCTCCCTACTAAGCGAAGTTAAGAAGGATATCCATTCTCTATAAAAGACCTCCACCCTATTTCTAAGTACCAGGGACAATCTTTACAGTGCCAAATTCTGTATCACCAGTTGGCGCCAATGCTGAACAGTTGGTATTGCATTAGTAACCAAAGTATTTTGAATACAGTGCCTAGCCATTATCATTAATATCCTTATCCAGCGTGGCATTGGGTCCCATTCCCCTGTCTCATCCGGGCACATATCAAACAATCTTGTAATTGGGTCTATCTGAATGGGGAATCCCACCATCTGCCCCATTTCCTTAAATATTTTATTCCAAAAGCATCTTAAGACACTACAGTCCCAGAAACAGTACATATATGTCCCCTTTTCCCTCTTGCACCTCCCAGACACAGGAGAGATACATGGATGTGCCCTGTGCACTGCAACTGGCGGATAATATAACCTGTGTAGAAATTTAAAATAAGCCTCCTTAAACTTATTACATATTAAGAGACCCCTGTGCCCCACCAGCATCTGTTGCCAACTGTCCTCCGAGATCTCCTTTTCTAGGTCCCTTTCCCACAGTTGTTTCACTTTCTGCGTATAGTCCGGCAAACCTTGTTTCCCCACCTTTGCAGCCTTCCCAATAAATCCCTTAGAGTCTTTCTGCGCCCCCAGTATCAGTGTCTCTATTGAACCCCACCCATGTGCGTCATCTCCTCCCCTTTCCATTTTTAATATAAATGCCCGAAGTTGGGGATATCAAAATAGCTGCTGCCCTTGTAGGCTTAATCTCTGGTTAATATCTTCTAATGTGTTTAATGCACTGTTACTAATCAAATTACCCACACACTTCACCCCCCTTCTCTCCCATTCCCTAAAGCCTCCATCCTCCAAACCTGGGAGAAAAAAGGGTTCCCCACCACTAGTAATAATAATGTTTCCTCTTTATTAATCCCCCTAGTTTTCTGAAGTAGGACCCATGTTTCCAACACTATTTTGACTAAAGGATTACAACGGCCCCTTAGCAGTTTAGGCATGTAAACCTTTACTATGTAGATATGCGGACAGTCGTCCCAAGCACCCACTTTCTTCCAATGCAACCCAATTTGCCACGTCAGGGCAGAACACCCAGTCTACAACATATCATTGTTCTATAGATAAATAGTAATTTGTTAGATCTGGGAAATTAATACCCCTTTTGGCCATTTCAACTTTGAGTCTCTGAAGGCGCACTCTCGACCTTTGCCCCTTCCATATAAATTGGGTAAATAACTTCTCTAGCCTATCAATATCCCTCCTTACAATGTGCAGGGGAATCATCTGCATAGGGTATAGAATCCTAGGAAGGGCATTCATTTTCAACATATTAATTCGCCCCAACCAGGATACCGGTAGTTGCATCCATCTTCTAAGATCTGCCTCTATTATTTTAATAAGTGGCATGTAGTTTAGTCCATATAATGACCCAACTGTCCTACCCACTTTGATACCTAAGTATGTTATACTTGTCATCCTGCATTGTATTCCCCATTGTACATCCACCTCCTCTGATTTAGGAAAACACAACATCTCTGACTTATGTAGGTTAATTTTATAGCCAGAGAACATAGCAATGTTCCTTATCAGTTCCAATATTAGTGGCATTGACCTCTGAGGGTCCGTAATAAACAATAACATATCATCCGCATAGAGTGTGATTTTGTGTTCAGTATTCCCCTTCCCTTTAATATCCTGAATCTCCCAGCACTGTCTTACTGCCGCAGCTAAAGGCTCCAACGCCAATGCAAATAGCAACAGAGAAAGCGGACAACCTTGTCTGGTTCCTCTTTCCAACACAAGGGATTCCGTGGGCATCCCATTGATCAAGACTCTAGCTCTAGGGGCCCGGTACATAGATACAGACATAGATACATAGACAGTGTTGGCAGATAAGGGCCTATGGCCCACCCAGTGTGCCCATTTGAGCTTGTAAGTTCAGTTTATGTTTTCCTAGAAGTCTGTACATCACTCTAATCCACCGAACATATGAGTCCCCCAGACCAAACCAGATCAACACCTCAAAGAGGTACTCCCGCTCCACCCTATTAAATGCTTTTTCTGCATCCATTGAAATAACATAAGTTTTTCCTGCTTCTTGTCCTGCCCTCCAAATCACATTAAGCAGTCTGCGCATATTATGATAGGATAGCCTCCCTTTTATAAATCCAGTCTGGGTGAACCAACTCAGGCGTACAATCCTCCAGCCTTATAGCCAAGACCTTAGCAAGCATCTTAAGGTCACTATTCAGCAAAGAGATCGGTCTGTACGAGGCACATTCCAACGTATCTTTGCCCGGTTTGGGAACTAAGCATATCATGGCATCAAAGCAGGTATCAGGGATCTGCGGACCTTCTGCCCCCTCCTCCACCTGAAACACCTCGCTCAATGTTTCGGTCATCTGATCTACCAAAGCCTTATAAAAGTCTATAGGAAATCCATCTGGACCACTTGCTTTGCCTTGTTGTAACTTCCCTATAGCCTTTAGTACTTCTACCTTTGTTATAGGCTGACTTAGTTGGTTCCTTTGGTTCACCGTGAGGCTGGGCAATTCTATCCTGTCTAAAACTGCCTGCATCCCTTGCCCCCCACCTATACCCCCTGCTTTATATAAATGAGTATAAAACTCTTGAAAGCAGGCCCTCATCTTTCCTGTCTCCCTATGCACCCTACCCTCTTTATCCTTAATCCCTGTTAGCCTGATAGGGCATTTGCCCCCACCTCGTAAGTCTAACCAAGAGCGGACCCGGCATATTAGACCACTCGAACATCTGACGCTTGCAATAAAACCACAATGTTCTAGCTTCCCCTCGCAACAAAGAATTTAAAGCCTCCTGTGTGACCATCGGTAACCGTTCCACTGCTCCCCTCTCTCCCTGGGCCACTCGCCTCTCCAATTCTTTAAGCTGTTTTTCCAGACCCTGCCTCTTTTCCCATTTCTCTTTCTTAACCCTGGCCATATATGCTATTATAGAACCTCTTAGAAAAGCCTTTCCAGCATCCCAGTATGTTGCTCTAGACACCTCCGACCCTGCATTGGTTTCTTTGTACAGCCTCCACTGAGTTGCAAGATACTCCCTAAACTCCTTGTTAGGGAGCATATATGAGGGAAATTTCCACTGCGGGGGTCCATCTTTTTCCATTCACATCCTAATCCTCCCTATCACCATAGCATAGTCCGAAATATGAATAGGACCATGTGATATATCTATCACCCTATCATGCCATTCTCTTGGGATCAGAATGTAGTCAATTCTCGTCCATGTCCCATGGGGATTTGAGAAAAATGTATACTCTCTAGCCCCTGGATTCACCATCCTCCAACTATCTACAAAATCCAAGTCTAACATACCCACCCGCCACTGATTTACTGCCTCTGACACTCGCCCTGCACCTTCCGAGTGGTCCAGTATGGGGTCCAATGTGCTGTTCAAGTCTACCCCTAAAATCAGACCTGGGAACTGTTCCCTAGTTAATAAATCCAGAAGTCTTGGGACAAACTGTGGCTCATATGTGGCCAGGGCATAAACATTTCCAAATGTAACTGACTCACCAAAAAGCTGCCCTATCAGAAAAATATATCTGCCCTCCCATTGATCCTTAATTATTCTTTTCACCTCAAATGGCAAATTCTTATTCAGGAGGATAGCTACCCCACGCTTGCGGGAGGAGAGGAGGATGCAAAACATCTACTTACCCACCCACGTGCTAGTCTGGCATGCTCTGCATCCGATAAATGAGTCTCCTGCAATAATGCCATTTGTGTCCCTCTTTTTTTGAGCGCGGTTAAGAGCATCGTACGCTTGATAGGATTTGTAACTCCCTTCACATTCCAAGAAATCACTGCCAATTCTTGTCCATTAACCATTTTTAATTATCTCCGTTCCCTGAGCATAAGAATTTGCCATTGAGTCCCCCCATGCCCCAAAACGCACCACTTTATTGTCCCATTCCAGTCTCATTATCAATCTTTGTGTGTTATGAAATGCATAAAAAGACATACAATAGAAAAAACCCTTAAACAACAATATAACAAGAACAAAATGCCCCCCACCCCCCTCAACTATATCATAACCACTATCATCCCCTGTACCAGATTGTCCCCTCCCTTGCGACTTACCCTCAACATAACATTTCTCAACTTGGCTTTTAACTATCCGAACTCCCCCGACACTAGCTGCGAATTGTACATGAGTGTCTAGTATCCCTCTAATGATACACATGCCTCGCTGCTCCGACCACGGTCAATATCAGCTTGTTTTATTAACCCCGGAAAACAGTTATATAAGAAATGTAGTCACCAATCCCAACTGTAACTTAAAAATCCCCTTGTGCAACGCTATCCCCTCCTCGGAGAACAACAACCCTAAGTGTGTGGTGGAGACTTTCGTCCACTGATCTTCTACTCCACCGTACCTATCCCCTTCCTTCTCATTCTCTTCAGCGTCAGTCTGCAGTGGCCTAGAATCTTCTTTTTATCCCGGGGGTAGCTAGTATAATGGCATCAAGGAGGAAGCAGGCTGCGCCATTTACACACGCGCTAAGCCTCCCCCCTTGACAGTTCATACAGGCCCATCTCATAATCATTCAAGTTGCCCAGAATACCTGTGGCGATGAAGTCCTAGACAAAGTGGAGTGAAAAACCACTATGGTTCTCAAAAGAAGTGGCAGGGAAGGTTAAGGAGAAAAAGGCTGCATTTGAAAAGTATAAGGCATCACAGAATGGGCACGACAGGGAACTGTATCAATTAAAGCAGAAAGAAGTGGGGAAGGCAGTCAGAATAGCAAAAGCCCAAACTGAGGAAAAAATAGCCAATTCAGTTAAGAAGGGGGATAAAACCTTTTATAGGTACATTAGGGAGCATAGAAAGGTTAAGGGAGGAATAGTGAAGATTAATAAGGAAGAGGGGAGGTGGGCAGAGGGAGACAGTGAAAAGGCAGAGATACTGAATGAATACTTTTGCTCAGTACTCACAAAAGAAGATGAGGAGGAGTTACCTAAACCAGACAATAGAAGCACTCTGGGTGGGTGGGTGGGGGCGGGGTTGACACCAGTCCATTTACAAAAGAAAGAGCCCTGAAAGAACTCTTAAAACTCAAGGTTGACAAAGCAATGGGGCCTGATGGGATTCACCCCAGAATCTTAAAAGAACTAAGGGAGGACCTAGTGACACCACTGACCACACTTTTTAACAAATCATGGGAGGATGGGGTGGCACCTGAGGACTGGAGGAGGGCAGATGTGATTCCCCTTCACAAAAGTGGGAGCAAGGCAGAAGCAGGAAACTACAGACCTGTAAGTTTGACCTCAGTGGTAGGGAAAATAATGGAATCACTTCAGAAAGAAAATGTTGAGTACCTAGAGGCCAGTGGGCTGGGACCCAAAGCAGCATGGATTTACAGCCGAGGCCGGTCATGTCAGACAAATCTAATAGATTTCTTTGACTGGGTGACCAAAGTAATAGACCAGGGAGGGGCTGTGGATATGGCCTACCTAGACTTTAGCAAGGCATCTGACACAGTCCCGCACAAAAGATTAATAATCAAGTTAGCCAGCCTGGGAGTGGGTCCCAGGGTGGTAGCCTGGGTTGCAAACTGGCTGCACAACAGGACACAGAAGGTAATAGTGAGTGGAACACATTCCAAAGAAAGTAGGGTCACTAGTGGAGTACCTCAGGGCTCAGTACTGGGTCCAGTCCTCTTTAACATCTTTATAGGTGACATTGCAGAGGGTCTAAAGGGAAAGGTATGCCTCTTTGCAGATGATACAAAGATCTGTAACAGAGTTGATACACAAAGGAGGGGTAGAAATGATGAGAAGGGACTTGGCAAGGTTGGAGGAATGGTCAGACATATGGCAACTTAGATTCAATGCAAAGAAGTGCAAAGTAATGCACCTGGGAAACAAAAACCCAGGAGAAGAGTACACAATAGCAGGGGAGGTACTAACAACAACAAAAATGGAACGGACTTGGTGGTAGTCATATCAGATGATCTAAAGGCTGGTAAGCAATGTGAGAAGTCAGTAAGGAGAGCCAGGGGGATACTGGGATGCATAGGAAGGGGCATCACAAGTAGAAAAAGGGAAGTGGTTATCCCTCTGTACAGACAGTTGGTGAGACCCCATCTGGAGTACTGTGTGCAGTTTTGGAGACCTCATCTATGCAAGGACATAGACAGGATGGAAGCAGTCCAGAGGAGGGCAACTAAAATGGTGCAGAGTCTGCATCAGAAATCATATGAAGAGAGACTGAGAGAGCTTAATATGTATACCCTTGATGAAAGGAGGGACAGGGGGGACATGATAGAAACATTCAAGTACCTCAAGGGAATCAACAAAGTCCAGGAGGGTAGCATCTTTCAGAAAAAGAGATGTGTAACAACAGGGGGACACAATTTAAAGATAAAGGGGGGGACAGCTCAGGGGTAATGTAAGGAAATTTTTTTTCACGGAGAGAGTGGTGGATGCGTGGAACTGCCTTCCTGGGGAGGTTGTTGAGGCTAAAACAGTGGGGGTATTCAAACATGCATGGGACAGACACAAGGCAATTGTAGTGGGGGGTGGCAGGAAGTAGGCTGTTGGTTAACTAGAATCTGCAGCTTATCCAGTAGGTAGGGAAATGGGCAGACTGGGTGGGCCAAGTGGTCCTTATCTGCCGTCAAAGTCTATGTTTCTATCTCCATTTCAGGTGGATATGCTCTCATATCTCTGTCACAGTCCTCCACAGGGACAGCATAAGGTAGCTGAGCAGTTCCTGCCAGGTCTTCCTCCCATCCGCTTCGCACCATCCAGACTGTTCCATTCCCCTTCCTTCGCAAATTCTGACTCCAGCCCCCTCCGCTTAGTCCTTAGCCACCACCATTCCACTGCGATCTTCAACATAAGTGGGTAGTCCACGTAACAAAGGGAAACACGTGAAAAACGTAATCTCTCAAACAACAAACAGTATTCCCAATAATAATACCACGAACTGGCTCAACATTTTCACTTATTCAGCTTCTTTTGCAGCTCAGCCACGAAATGTTCAGCTTTGCCAAGCTCCCAAAAGGAGTACTTCGCCCTCTCATGTCGTATTTTCAGTATTGCAGGATACACCATAAAATTCTCAATTTTTAAGTTTCTCAGCTGGGCCATCAGCGTGTTGAATACCTTCCTCTTTCGTAGGAGCCCTAGGGAGTAATCCTGTGAAATAAATAAGTGTACTCCCTCAAACTCCAATGCTCCTTTCCCCCTGTAAGCACATAGAGTCGCCTCCCGATCTTGATAGGAGTGGAAACGAATAATTATTTGTTGTGGGGGTTGGTCTCCTGAGGGCCGAGGCATCACAGCTCGATGAGCTGTCTCCAACTTGCAGCTCCCATTTTTTGGTTGCAGCCCCAAGAGCTCCAGGAGGGCCTTGGCACAGAACCCCATAATGTCCCCTTTCTCCGCTCCTTCTGGAAGACCCCTAAGATGCAAATGAAGGCGCCTGTGATAGTTCTCTTGATAGTCCATTGCGTCTTTTAGGTCCTCCAGTTCTTTTTGCAGCCTCGCTACTTGGCCTGGTATCTCCACAGTATCATCTTCCAACCGCGAGATTTGTTCTTCGGCCTCAGCAATCCTGTTATTGTGTGCAGACTGTTGCTCCAAGATCTCCTGCAGCTTGAGATCGATTTTTCCCTCCAGCTTCACTAGCCTGGGTTCCAGCACCGAAATCACCTGGCCAGTTACCTCGCGGCCCAACACTCCAACCTCGGCCACCGAAAGTGAAATTATGCCCATGCTTTCGCCCGTCGAGGAGGCCATGGGAGCTGTCACTTTTTGCCCCAATTTGCCAGCTAATCTTTGACTTTTCTCAGCACTGGGCACCAAATACTCCTCCGTGGTACTATTCCTCAGATATTCCTACAAGTTTTTTCCACTGGGATTGTTTTTTTCCCCACAGAGTTTTTACTTTTAACCGACCACTGGTACAGAGCAGCGCGGTGGCACGTCTATTCAGCTAGCTGCTTATCAGAGCCCCCGACACTCCCTTTAACTCCTTCTGTTGTTTTGCCCTTGATGCTCCATCACGCACTCACCATTGCGACCTTTACCATGCCCTGTCTTTTCCCCCACTTGCCAACAGGCGCCTCAATCATTGTGCCAAACTCACTTTTAAATTTTGGCTAGGAGAACTTCCCCCCTACCTCTCATGCTCCCTCTTCCCCACCCCCTCCATCCCACTCCCTTAGATCCACAGACACTCGTACTTTGCTGGTCCCGCGTCAAACCACTCTCATCAGTCAGTCAGGTTTCACCCACAGATTCCCAAAAATCTGGAACTCCCTCCCCCTCCCCAAATAAGGTACTCCTCTTCCCACTCCATAGCTTCTGCCTTACATAATTTTCTCTCATCCAGCTGCTCCTGCTATAATCCTCCTTAACTGTCCTCCTAGGAGTCTGCTCCGCTCCATGCCACACCATCCCCTATTTAACCTTTCTCCCCCTCTGAGCCCGTTCCCCAGCATGCTCCTCTCCCCTACTTCCTACTCCCTTGCTTCTTCACCTGTCCTTACATCTACCCCCCTCCTTCCTCCATTACCAACTTGCCCTTGCTTAGTGTTGCTCCCTGGCAGGGTTCTCAGCATCCTGGAGGGGTTTAGCACTGGGCAAGCCTCTTCCTTCCCTCCTGCATACCTTCTATCCTCCCTACCCAACTTGTCCTCACCTAATTCTGCCCTCTGGCAGGGTTCTCAGCATCCTGGAGAGGCCTAGATTTAGGCAAGCTTCTTCTTTCCCTCCTCCACCACCTATACCCACTTACCTAAACTCTCATTCCCATGCCCCACTCCCTCTTTCCGCTCCCTTTTTCAAAGTCATCACTTTGTTTGGCCCCTAGCAGGGTTCTCCGCATCCTGGAGGGGCCAGCTCTAGGCACGACTTGTCCTTCTCACTCAATTCCTCTCCACAGCTTCTCTCCTGCCCCTCCTCTCTTGCACTTAAATAGGAATTAGTTCACTTGAGCTAATTACTTGCACTTTTTGTTTGGTCTGGGCTGTTTTAAATGCCAAATGTTGGGGGGGGGCGCTAATGAGCAAGATAGAGTAGGGACACATCTCTCCCTTGCTCCACAAAACAACACATTTTAAAACAATTTAAAATAGTTTTTACTTTGTTTATTTGTGCTAAAACTGCAATTTACACTGCCTAGAAGGACTATGAATACCTTACAACCAGCTCGGCGAAACGCTCACGTGCTGCAGCAAAGAACCAAAAAAAGCAGCCTCTGGCTTCTCAGGTGGAAAGTGGTGGGCCCGTTTCACTCTTTGCGGCTGAAGTCAGCGCCTTAGGCCGCAAAGTAACGCAACAGGTCCTAGCAGCCCTCGAACCTCGTCTGACCAGTCTGGCATCTAATTTCAACCGAAAACTCCAGGAATTGGTGAACTTGCATGCTTCTCATGCAACGCGTTTAACCAAGATGGAGCAATGGATTATGGACATCGAGGATGCCACGGCACTAGTCTCTGACCAGATCAGGCTCAAGTTTGAAAGGGCTCATAGGGCTGTGCTTCCCAGACCTCCTCCGGACCAACCGCCATGACAGATAGTGATGAGGTTTCACAACTTCCAAGATAGGGAGCTGATACTGAAAGCATACAGAAATACATCCTCTATGCAATATGAGGGCCACAAGCTCTATTTGTCCCAAGATTACTCTGCCTGCCTCTTAAAAAGGTGCTGCGCCTTTAACCCAGTGATGGCGCAGCTGCGAGAAGCTCAGATGGAGTGCTTTACGTTCTACCCCTTGACCCTCAAAATTAAACATGAAGGTGCCACATATTCTTTTTGGGATGTGCAGAAAGCAGAAATCTTTGTGAAAAAGACCTCAAGAAAAAGGTGGGGTCAAGTTATTCTAATACTGACAGGTGGCATACCCTATCACTGATGGAGGATTCAGGCCTGCAAATGGAGCCAGATCTGTGCTCGATTGCTCTCTTAAGGTACTGTTGCATCTGTTTTGAGCTTTTGGAAAAATGTGACTGTTTGAACTGTGGACTGTGAGGCGAACTGTTCTCGCTTGCCTCATGCATTTCTAGGCTCCCAGGAAGAACTGTTTCCCCCTTCTCTCTGTTTACAAGAGACTTAACTTGTTGACACTGCATGTCTGACTGCACGTGGACTGAGAACTTTCTTCGACTCACTGAGGGAAGGAGGCATAAGAAGCCTTCTTATTTCTTTCTGTTTTCTCTGATGGACTTCTTTCATTTAAAGGGAGCAGTTGGCATTTAATTTTAGATGCCCCTTTACAAATTTCAATGGGGGTTTCCATGTACCTGGAACATGCTGGGATGGAGGTCGAGAAGTGGAGGGGGAGGGGGAAGGGGAACAAAATTACTGCCCCTTGTTATGTTCTGAGCTTACAGTAATATGAAGTGTCTAAGTAATTTGTGGTGGGGGGGGAGCGTCCTTGCTAAACTGTGGGTTAGGGGTATAAAATTTTTGCTATACGCAATTCCAGTTACAAAGGGGAGGGAAACTCATTGAATACACTGGTTCGAATGAGTTGTGGGGGGGGGATGGGGGATATATATGGTTGCTGTTCATTGTTTGTTGGTTTGTTTTTTGCTAACTACAAGATCCAGACATGCTACGCATTTATTATATGTGCACCATTTATTACTGCGAAGGATATGGGCCTGGGAGGTCTGGGCTATGGGGAAGAGTCATGGTAGGGACCATGGCTAGCCCAAAAGAATTAATAGAAGCCTCATAGAATGTCCGAGAGATACCTACTCCTGTTAAATGCACCGTGCTATTAACTGCCCTTAAACGACAGGCTGTGAGTGTTGCCCTATTACAGGAGACCCACCTTACAGATAAGGAGCACGCCAAATTAAAAAAAAGGATGGGTGGGGGATTGCTTTGCGGCATTGTACACCTCCCATAAGAGAGGGGTGGCCATTCTTTTACACAAACGTCTGCCTTTCAAGCTGAATAGGGTGGTGGCTGACCCTGTAAATGGTCATAACATATTTGTAGTAGGGGAGCTTTATGGGGAAAAGACAACTTTTGGGAGTGTGTATGCACCTGCAGTGCATGACCCTGAGTTTTATCGCTCCCTTTTGGCGCTCCTTATAGCAGAACAATTCCCAGGATTGATCCTGGGTGGTGACCTGAACTGTTTGATGAACCCCACATTCAATCACTCTGAGGGGTAAGGGTACCATTAGAGGGGCTATTTGTAGCTGGCAGGCAGGGATGGTGGACCTAGATCTAATTGAGGGATGGAGGGAGGCCAATCCCACCCTGCGGGAATATACTTTTTTTTTCCACACACCCACACTGGACATGGTCACGGTTGGACTATGTGTATCTCCCTAGATCTTGGTATTTTCAAGTGACCCAAGTTAAACATAGCCCAATACATGTTTCTGACCATGCAATTAAGCAATAAGGCACGACAGGGTGTGGTATATTATGGGATATTGTCACGCCTCGGGTGGTTGGGCACAAGGCCGCAGGACGAGTGCATCCAATCGTCCGAGAAGTGACGATATCCCATGATATACCACACCCTGGAGTGACTTACTGCTATTATGAACTGGGTTAAAATTAATTCCAGTAAAAAAAAAAATGTTAAAACCTCTTTAAAATGCATTTTTTCAGATGTTGGAATAGTATCTTTTAACAAAATAGTTCCTGGAGGGCTCTTGACAGCAGATGGCACTGTTGCAACTGATCTGCTTATTGTGTCTCAAGCTGCCAGCACTACTGTGTGTGACACAGTCCCACTGTCTGCATTGGAAGCAGATAAAAAAAGATATGTGTGATCAACGTCATGTTTATTTTTTGTAGTTGGAGTTGGCGCCATGAATGTTTTTTTTTTTTTTTTTATTTAGTGTGGTTGCCGGTTGACTTGAGTGGCGGGACTGCTGTGTAGCATGAGAAGGCAGGACAACGACATCTTCACGTGAGAGGAGTAATCATGATGGAAGCCTGCAGTGCGTATCCCCTTATCGGCGGCACAAGTGAGAGACAAACACCGGGAGGGAGGTAATAAAGCAGGTGACATTTTAACATTGGCCTTTTGACTGCCTGACTCGCTCACTCCCGACCATGGGAACTGGGGAATATTGCAGTCGCAGGAGTTTCTTTGGAGTGATGAGGTTGGTGGCCGGAGAGTTTCTGAAGCCGTGATGATGTAGCCCGACATCATCATGGCTTCAAAAACGTCTCAGCCAATCAGCTTCCTGTATTTACGATCCCCAGTTCATAATGGTGCTTATGTCTCTGACACTGAGGGAGGAAAGGGTGGAATCCCGAACCTGGAAGTTTCCTAACTATTTACTGGCTAATAAGGAATTCAAGGAATACCTACATGATCAGTGGAAACAGTATGTACAGGCTAACCTACAAACGACCCCCTCCAAGGAGGTTTTTGGGATGCCAGAAAAGCATTCATGTAGGGTTCTATTATTAGTTATGTGGCACACCACAAAAGGAGGATTAAGGAACGGAGGGTAAACCTTGAGCAATGTCTTCAGGTTTTGGAGAGGCAAGTGGCTTAGGGGGAGGGGGGAGACGGTGCCTCTCATATGGTCGCTGTGACCAGAGAGGCCTTAAATAACCTACTGCTGGAAGAGGCCAGGAAAACATGTCTATTTGTCCGAAAACACTTTTATGAATGGGGCAACAAGCCCAGTACTATGTTGGCAAATTTGATTCGAGGGAAGAGGAGCTCACACCTAATCTCTGTGATTAAGGGCCCGGATGGTGCACTGCAGAAGGACAAAAACCTCATAAGAGATAGGCTCAAGTGGTTCTATCAAGAACTATATCGAACATAGTGTGGGGATGCAAGGGCTAATGTGCAGGCATTTTCAAATGGCCTGGACCTGCCTAAGTTATCTGTACCTCAACAAGACTGGCTGAACTCTAAGATAACAAGGGAGGAAATAGGTAAGGCAATTGCAGGGTTAAAAGGAGGTAAGGCTAGTGGACCTGACAGTTTCACCGCAGAATATTATAAAGCTATGAAACCCCATATAATTGACCATTTAGGGATGGTGTTTAGTGCAGCTAGGGAAGAGGATGGGACATTGCTCCAAACCAGGAGAGAAGCAGTGATCTGTCTGATCCCTAAAGAGGGCAAGGATCTGCTTGAATGTGCATCTTTCAGGCCTATCTTTCTTCTTAATTGTAACTCTAAAATCCTTGCTAAGGTCTTGGTGAGTAGCCTAGACAAACTCTTGCCAGAGCTGATTTGCCCAGACTAAACTGGGTTCATTCGGAACAGGTACTCTTATCATAACATGAGAACCCTGCTGAATGTGGTCTGGGGGTCTCAAATGGCTATGAACCTGTCCACATATTGTCGATGGATGCAGAAAAAGCATTTGACCAGGTCGAATGGCAATATTTAATGGAGGTTCTGACCCAGTTTGATCTGGGTGATGAGTTTATAGGGCTGGTGTATCTGATGTATAGTGCCCCCACGGCTCGTCTCCTGGTTAATGGAACCCTCACTGATAGTTTTGTTCTGGAAAGGGGGACTAGGCAGGGGTGCCCTCTGTCGCCCCTCCTCTTCGCCCTAGTCTTGCAGCCTCTCGCTGTTGCAATTTGAATGCATCCTGAGATCGTGGGAGTCCTAGGACAGTCGGGCAGGGCTCATAAGCTTTCTCTCTATGCAGATGACATGCTGCTCTACGTAGCCAAGCCTGCCCAATCTATGCCCCCACTCTTAAAATTGATTAACCAGTTCTCTAAATTCTCAGGCTACAAGTTGAATCTAAGTAAATTGGAGGAGCTGCGACTGGGGGAGGCCTGGTGGGAGGGAGCAGGCCCTGGACTGGGGGTTTTGGAGAGTTCAGAGCTCTTTTGTGTACTTGGGCATTAGAATTGGGAAAGACATCAAGACCATATATGATCTGAATTATACTCCACTACTGCAGGTGATCATAGCCAACCTGGGCAGATGAGGTAGGCTACCTATTACATGGCTGGGATGAATAAATTTGCTCAAAATGAATATCCTCCCTAGGATCTTGTATAGCATGCAAATGCTTCATGTGGGTCTAACAAAGGCAGATACTAAATGACTAGAAAAGGCCTTCTCAGACTTTCTGTGGCAGGGAAAGTGACCATGTGTGGGCCTTGCCTACTTAAAGGCTCCTGATTGAGAGAGGGGGCTTGCAATTCCCTGATTTGGGTATTTACCACATAGCTATACAGTGTCACTACTTACAAGATTGGGTGGGTAGGCCCCCAAGAGACAGGTTGGCTAGACCTTGAGGAGAGGGGCTGCCCTGGCAGAGTCTCTGCATATCTATCTGGGAGAGGCTGGAGGGAATATGCAGGACTGTCTAAGCCGAATCCACTGGTCAGGTCAGTATTGGATAGCTGGGGGTGCCTGACTCGCCAGAGAGGACTTGCACAGGAGGAAACCCTGCTCCTTCCTGTAGCGGGGAACCCTTTTTTTGTTCTTAGCTTGACAGACTCGGGTTTTAAGGAATGGGAGGCTGGTGGCATATTGTGCCTGCGGGATCTGTATACTAAGGAAGGGTTGGACTCTTTTGAGGGTCTGCGGGCCACAACAGGGTTGGGGCATCAACATTTTTTTTTCGGTATTTGCAGATTAGGGCATACTGCAGAACTCTGGGGAGAGCACTTGACACGGAGTCTATACTGGGCCAAATTGAACAACTGATACAGGATGGGTGGAGGAATCCCAAAGGTACCATATGCAGGGTTGCCAAAGCGGGTAGGCAATTACGTTCAGATATGACACAAAAAAACTAGGCAGCTTTGGGAAAGGGATATAGGGATTCCTATTACAGAGGATACCTGGAAGGTAATGACCCAGCTTCATCAGGGCATCCTGATTTTTAATAAGTATAAAGAATCCTTCTATAAATTTTGTCACAGACTATATTGTCCTCCTCTGATTGTTAGCAAGTTTAACCATGAGGTCTCCCCGGTGTGCCTCCGGTGCATGGTTGGCATAGCCTCTTACTATCATATATTTTTGGTCCTGCCCTGTTCTGCAGGAGTTCTGGAGGGAGGTGAGGCAGGAGGTCTAGACACTTGCTGGTAGACCAATCCCACAGCTACCTATAATAATGTTGTCTGGGGCAGAGGATGTAGGTGGTGCGGAATGGACTCCTCTCCCAAGATGGCTCAGAGTCATACTAGTTATGGCATGACACTGCATTCTCAATACGTGGGTGTCAGCAGCCAGGCCCACTATACAACATTGGAAGACACTCATGTTGCAAGCTCTTGCCTTGGAAAAGCTTACATATGTAATGCAGGATAGAGGGGAGCATTTCTGTAATACTTGACAACCATACTTAGCAGCCCTGTCTCCTGCAGAGACCCTGATACTTGGGGAAGGATGGGTATGAAGGATGGGAAAGTGAAGAACGAAGGAGAATATTATTTCTGTCTTTGATTATAGATGATGCTCAACTGAGCTGAACAAAAGCATATTAATTCTGTCTTAAATAACTGTGTTGTTTGTATTTTTATTGAAAACTTGAATAAACATATGATGCAAAAAAAAAGCCAAATGTATTGTATGTATACTCCGCAGATATGTTATATGTAACTGTGTGTTATTACGAATGTTTAATACAATCTATTTGTATCTCCCTTCCCCGCAACCAGGTCACACTGGGAGACAAGCAACTTGTTGTTCAGTGTGCCTTCCTGGTGAAACATTTCAATAAATAATAAAAAATATAAGTTAAACATAACTAAATCTATTGTTTTACCTCTTAATTATCAGAGGACACAACAACAATATTTCAAGATATGAAAATAGAAAATTCCATTAAATATTTTGGCATTCTGCTTTCTAAAGATATCCAAGAAACCATTGTTTTGAATATAAAGAACACAACTTCCAAAACATCTGATCTTTTGGATGCATGACAGACATTATCCTTGTGTCTGAGGTTGTATAGATGCAATAAAAATGATGGTTGTACCACATCTAATTTATTGTTTCCAAGCTGAGTTAGGTAAAGTCGAGCACATTTATTTGAAAAAGATTCATAATAATGTTTTAAAAATTTTTAATGGCGAGGAGGCTGCCCTAGAATTCCCTGGGAAACACTTATTGCACCAAGACATTATGGGGGGAATGGGATGCCCTGATCCTTTCATTTATTATACTGCCACTAAAGTGGCAGTGGCTTGTTAAATCATAATCTACCTGATAGTTCTGCAAGAGCTCTAATGGCAAATACTGTTAACCAATCTGAGTTAACAAGATTATTATTTTTTCCAACAACTGTCTCAAGGAATATGGCAGATAAGGACCATATGACCCACCTAGTCTGCCTATTTCCCTACTCAGTATTGACAGCCCAGATCCTATTTGATCTGCGGCATGGCATACCTTCTCTGCCCATCTCCAGGGTACCCTTATGTCTATCCCATGTGCTCTTGAACCCCCATATTGTTTTAGCCCCCACCACCTCCGCTGGAAAGATGTTCCATGGATCCAAGATCCATTTTGTGAAAAAGTACTTCCTGACATTCCCCCTGAGCCTTCCTCCCAACAGCCTCATATCATGTCCCCTTGTCCTTGTGCAATGCTTCCTCTAAAATATACTTCCCTCCTGTACCCTGTTTATACCCCTAAGGTACTTGAATGTCTCGGTCATATCCCCCCTTCTCTCTCTCCTCCAATGAACAGATATTAAGTTCCCCGAGTCCTTCCTCATACAACTTCTGGTGCAGCCCATGTACCATTTTCGTCTCCCTTCTCTGGAATGCTACCATCCTGTTTATGTCCTTCTTGACACGCGGTCTCCAGAACTGGATGCAGTACTCCAGGTAAGGCCTTACCAGTGATCTGTACAGTGGCATCATCACCTCTTTCTTTCTGCTGGTTATGCCCCTACCTATGCATCCCAGCATTCTGTTTGATATTCTGTTTGCCTTCCCTACCGCTTTTTCACACTGCTTAGTCACCTTCAAGTCATCTGATATGATGATCCCCAGGTCTCTCACTTGCTTTGTGGTGGCCAGAACCCCCAATATTGTACTCCTCTCTTGGATTCATGTGATCCAGGTGCATTATTCTGCACTTTCTAGCATTGAAACTCAACTGCCATACACCTGACTATTTTCCAATAAGCTTAGATCCTTTCTCATTCTTTCCATCACTTTCGGTGTGTCAACTCTGTTGCAGATCTTGGCATCATCCGCAAACAGGCATACCTTTCCCTCCAGATGCTCTGCAATGTTGCTAATGAAGACACTGAACAGGACTGGTCCCAGTACCGATCCCTGTGGCACCCCGCTGGTCACCTCCATCTCTTCTGATTTCATGCCATTTACTACCACCCTCTGAGTCCTGTCCCTTAGCCAGTTCTCAACCCATTTTACTACCATAGGGCCCACTCCCAGATTTCTCAATTTATTTAGCAACCTCCTATGTGGGATGGTGTCAAAGGCCTTGCTGACATCCAGGTAGGCCACATCCACTGCCCCTTCCTGATCTACCACCCTAGTCACACAGTCAAAGAAATCAATTAGAATTGTCTGACAGGACCTTCCCACTGAGAATCCATGCCGCCTTGGATCCTGTGTCCTGCTAGTCTCCAGAAACCTCACATTCCTCTCCTTAAGTAGGGACTCCCTTAGCTTCCCCACTACGGAGATTAGGCTTACAGGTCTATAACTGTCTGTCTCCTTCCTACTGCCACTGTTGTGGAGAGGGGCCACCTCTGCCCTCCTCCAGTCTTCAGGTACCTCCCCTGTCTCTAGAGATGAGTTGAAAAGGTCAGTCAGTGAACCTGCCAGTACATCCCTGAGTTCCATTAAAGGAAAAACTACACCCTTATATCTTATAAATGTTATTTGTTTCCATGTCAATAGACAACTGTTTTCATGTAGCTGTTAGGGATGTATGCAAATGCTTTAGTCTGTTTCTACAGTTCATACTAGGCCCTGTGACTGCCCTGGGAGTCTCCATTTCATGGTTGTTGAAATCACATTGTCCCTGAGACCTGCATTAGCATATGAGAACATGATGTCAGATCGCCCATTTATACCATGTATCTATATGCTGAAAGAACAAATACCCTGCAAAAAGTCTCTGGAAACTCATTAACTTGAGTGAAGTTTAAAGGGAAAAAAAACTGCATTATAACTCAGGTAGTTTGCAAAGCTCACTGAAGGTAAATATGGTATTTCACATCTTTTTGCAGCTTGTTTCTTTTAAGAATAATTACGCAAGCAGGCATACTGGGAAGTTTAAGGGGTGATTACGCATCATGTTCTCATATGCTAATACAGCTCTCAGGGACAATGAGATTTTAACAACCACAAAATGGAGACTCCCAGGGCAGTCACAGGGCCCAGTACGAACTGTAAAAACAGACTAAAGCATTTGCATACATCCTTAACAGCTACATGAAAAGAGTTGTCTATTGACATGGAAACAAATAACATTCCGAAGATATGAGGGTGTAGTTTTCCTTTAATACTGTGGGGTGAATCCCATCTGGCCCCATTGCTTTGTCTGTTTTTCTCTTCCTGAGTTCCTCTAGGACTCTTTCCACAGTGAATGGGCTGATGTCCACCTCCCTCTCCTGACTACCCATCCTAATGAGTTTTGGTCCCTCACCCTTCCCTTCCCTGGTGAACACTGAGCAAAAGTATTTGTCAGTATCTCAGCCTTTTCTAGTTCGTCATCCTTACTCTTCCATATCTTCTAACAGAAATGGGTTGAGAAACTAAAGCAAAAAAAAGAACAGAGCTTTGTTAAACTAAAATTGCACTCTATTGTTAAATTGTTCCAAATAATTGGGGAAAGAGGTCTTTTCTCCCACCTAGAACTACATACTACATACCACAATGTAAGGCTCAACTAGTGGGAGTATAGTACTCTTCAAGGTTTATACAAAAATTTTGTTAGACAAACATATAACACCATGCCATTTAACTGGCTAACTTTATTAAGAACAACTAATCAATAAACCTAAATATTTACAAAAAAAAAAAAAATATACCTACAAAAACATAAATAAAAAATTAGGGGAAATAAATTCTCATCGACAAACTGTTACGACTAAATGGACTCAAGAAAAGTACAGTTACATAAGAACTTACCGTAACAGTAGATCTTCGAGAGAGGCTCTTGCAGCAGGTATTCACAAGTAGGACTAAGCAGTCAGGTGTCCTGACCCCACGGAAGAATCTCTAGCTAGCAGTCGCTGGCGGGGACCGCCCTCACGTCAGGTGACAGGCGTCAGCTGACATCAGTATAAAGGGGTGGTCCCAACGCCGGCACTTCAGTTCTTTCCCGCCAAGCACCAAAGGGCTAACAGGAGAGAAGAGGACATGGTCCCATATCTGAAAGAGAAGAAAATGAGGGCATGGAGGGAGGGAAGTTAATACCTACTGCAAGAGCCTCTCTCGAAGATCTACTACTATGGTAAGTTCTTACGTAACTGTACTATCTAACTTCAAGAGGGCTCTTACAGTAGGTATTCACAAGCAGGACTGAGTCCCAAGCAGTCTGGAACAAAAAGAAAGCGGGAAGAGGAAAAAACTATCCACAAATGCTGAACTTCTAGACAGGGATCATGAAAGGATTCCCTGCAGAACAGCTAGCCCAGGGGCGTGGCTAACTGCTCAGCCATCAACACGCTCTTTCAGAGCGTTCCCTAAGACTACCATTTAAAATCAAAAAGAAATTAGATTTACAACCTATTTGGTGAAGCAGAACTATATATTCTTATCTACCGAAGGTCTGTGCATTGTTAGCAGTGAATTACATTACCATGGGAACAGAAAACCTCTGAAAACAAAGCTATCTTTTTCGCACCTCGTGGAGGGGGCCGTGAAGGCACTGACAGCAACCTCGGAGCATGTACTGGAGGAACCCAGCCGAGAGAGTTCCCACTCATGTCATTAATCGCCTCCAGCACGCCTCTCTACCCTTACTAAAACGGTCCAACATATGGACAAAAAGATGGATTCTTATCACAATGAATGCTGGCTATGGAGCAAAAGGTAGAGGGTCCTGGGGAAACTGCAGCAAGTGCAGAAAAACCTTCAATAAAGCTATTAACAGTAGCCTCCTGTAAAAGAGCATACCCTTTTACAAAGTAGGCTGCAGCAGCTTGAAAATGCTGTTAGGGTCTCGCACGTCAGAGTTCTGGGAAGCCCTGAGAATAATGAGGGTGAAGATTTATGTCCATAATCTCCTGACTCGACCAGACCTATGGGCTAGACCTTCAAGATTTCATCCTTCGTGCTTACCGGATCACACCACGGAGACCCAGTGGGCAGAAACCAGAGCCCCATACGGTTTTAGTGGTCACAGTATCTTCAGTGATCCATGATCAAATCCTGCAAGCAGCCAGGGCCAAGAGAAATGTGCACATTGAGGGATCCCGGGTGATGCTATTCTCAGATCTCTCCTATACAACCAGAACAAAAGAAAGGGCTTCGATGCAGTGAGGCAGTGATTTCGTGATTTGGAGATCCCGACCAGTATGTTGATGCCGGCATGAATCCATGTAAACATTGGGCGGAAAACATAAATTTACACCGACCCCAAAGAAGCCGGCAAAATGGTTGAAAAGCTTGAGGTGGAAAAGGCAGCACGAGAGGAAGAGATGTCCTCAGAGTCAGAAGGCGAGGAAGAGACTTAGAAATAGACATGTGAGTTGGGTAGTTTTAAACCAAAGTGGCAGGTAATGCTAACATTTCTGGGGACTGATGTGGGGTTGGTTCGGAAAACATTACAAATGATATTATGGGACTCTCCCACAGAATTCAGTTAAAACTGGACAACATCCTTTGGGCTCTTGGTTTACGTAAAAAGATGGTTATTTAGAACTTAAAGCTCCCGCTGAGGGTTGAGGTGCTGGATGCCACACCTCACACCACGCCAGCGACCTGGGTTCGGGAGCGGACTCGGGGAGCCGGGGGTTGGCCGGGGGAAGAATGGCTGAGCATCCGACGATGGCTCGCCTTCTCCGGGGGGAGGGTGGGAACTTGACCCGGGTGTGCGGTGACCTCTGGCAGAGGCTGGGGGCATGATAGTGCGTCTGCACCTCAGGGGTCTGATTGGTTGTGGACAGAGGCCTGCAGACCAATCACCTCTAGGGGCTGCATCACCTAGGGGGAGGACGTTGCGGACATCGGCGCTTGCGCCTTGATGTCAGGGGCTGGCAGCGTCCCTTACAGAACAGGTAAAAACACCCCTCAGAGCCGGGAAGATGGAACACTGAACCGGGTCCCGATGTGCCAGTGCCTGCCTGCCACCCCAGGACCCTGACAAGACTTGAAGGTTTCAGGGGCTGCCCGACCCCGACCCTGCTCGGGGGGGGGGTTGCCAAAGCTGGATGGAGTGACCGAAGGTTGCAAGGTAGGCACTGGTAGGGGCAGGTTTAATGGGCGACTGCTGATGGTGTGGCTTTGTGGGGCAGTAGGAGGGGAAAAATAGAAATATAAAAAAAAAAAAAAAAAAAAAGAACTTAAAGCTCCTTTAATATTTCCTTTTTTTTCTTTCTTTTATGGACAATTTAGCCTCTACCGTTACCCAGCTAAGCATGAATATGGCGCTAGTTTATTGTTTTTGGTGCTGAACTTAGTTAAAATGGCGATGTTGATACTGACTGCTCTATAGGAAGGACCCACATTCTTTTCAATTACCGTAAATCCCCTTCTAGAGTGAATATCAAAAACTATCCTAGATATTTTTTTAAAGTTATGTATAGTGGTATGCTATTCACCAAATGGGCTTAAGTGTGCAAACTGAGAGGGGAAATCTTACTCTGTTTTAATTAAGGGTGCTTTTAAATGAAGGCTTACAAAGCCGTTTATCACATTGTATAAAATCTAATAGGGTACCAGTAGTTTAACGCATTAGCAGTTGATTAGCCAGTCTGTATAATTCTGGAATAATATCTGGTATTCCCCCTGTATCTTGTAACAACAGTAACACTGACTCATTTTGCCTAGTATCAATTTAAGATGGAAATATGTTGTATGCTCTGTTCCGAGTGGAATTCTTGTACTGTAAAGTATAAAAATATACATAAAAACTTAAAAAAAAAAAAAAAAAGAACAGCTAGCCCGAAGCCTACTCTGTGGTGAGAGGCAATGTCCAAACTGTATTGTTCCGTGAATGTATAGATGGAAGTCCAAGTTGCGGCTGTACAAATCTCAGCCACCGACACATTCTTGAAGCAAGTGGCAGAGGCCGCAACCCTTCTAGTGGAGTGGCCTTTGACCTGACCCAGAAGGGTCTTGTGATACTTGTCGCAACAGAAAGTGATACAATTGGCCAACCATTTAGAAAGGCATTGCTTGGAAACAGGGTTGCCTTCTCTTTTGTGAGTGAAAGACACAAACAGTTGGTCTGTTTTCCTGAGATCCTTAGTCCTGTGAGTATAGTATCTCAGAATTCTATGCACATCCAGGGTATGAAGGAGATACTTCCCCTGATTGGGGTGCTCCATGAAGAAGGCTGGAAGCTCAATGACTGATTCAGAGTAGATTTAGCCACCGCTTTTGGAAGAAATTTAGGATTAGTACACATGGCTACCCTATCCTTGTGGAAAACTAAATAAGGGATTTTACACATCAAGGCTTGCAACTCAGAAATCCTCCAAGCTGAGGTGATGGCCACTAGAAACAAAGTCTTCCAAGAAAGAAACTTCAGCTCTGCCTCCGCTGCAGGCTCGAAGGGAGGCAGAGTAATCTTCTCGAGAATGAAGTTCAAGTCCTATGAGAGAGGTTATGGATCGGGCTCTTAAGTGCAAGACTCCTCGCAGAAAGTCTTTGAGACTTCTAGTTGTGCAAACGTCCTGCTCCCGAAAGGGATGAGGTAAGCCGAAATGGCTGCCAAATTTACTTTTACTGACGAATAACTAAGGCCCAAGTCGTACAGGTGCCTAAAGTAGTCCAGGACCTTATTAGTTGGACAAGAAAACGGTTCTATGTTTTCAGAACCCGCACAGATGGTGATAGCGCTTCCACTTCATGGTGTAAGTGGACCTGGTGGAAGGCTTTCTGGCCTCCACCAGGATGTCAGCAACTGTGGGAGAAACTCCAAAATGAGTTTTAGCTACATCTGAAGGAGCCACGCGCGAAGGTGAAGAGACTTTAGGCTTGGATGAACCAGGGTCCCCTTCTCCTGGGTCAGCAAATGTTGCGACAGTGGTAGAAGAAGAGGAGGTTCCTCGGAAAACTGTTGCAAAAGAGAGAACCAGGCTGGCCTCGGCCAAAAAGGAGTGATGAGAATCATTCTCACTCCTTCCGACCTGAGCTTGTTGAGTACCCTCGGGATCAGAGATATCGAAGGGAAGGCATAGACAAATCTGTCCTTCCAGCACAGAGACAGCGTGTCCCGACAAAAAACGTCTTGCTCTGGAGCGAGCGAGCACAAGGTGGAAGTTTGGCATTGTCGGGGAGGCGAAGAGGTCCATTTGAGGAGTCCCCCAGTGCTGGAAGTCATTGTCTAGCACGACCTGGTTGAGTTCCCACTCGTGAGACTTGGCTGATGAGTGACTTAAGGCATCCGGGAGAGTGTTCTCCATTCCTGACACGTGAACAGCTGTCAGATGAAGGCTGTGCTGAGATACCAAGTGCCAGACTCTCATGGCTTCCCGGTAGAGGGGATAGGAAAGAGTTCCCCCCTGTTTGTTGAGGTACCATACAACACACATGTAGTCTGACTGTATGAGAAGGTGACCGAAAAGAACAACCAGGCGGAGAGCCTGGAGGGCATAAAGGACTGCCCTCAGCTCAAGAACATTTATACGGAGCCTTTGTTCGAACTGAGACCAGCTGCCCTGAGTCCGGTGAGGCCAGAGATGGGCACCCTAACCTGCCCCTGACGCATCCGTTGTCAGGGTCTGGGTGGGAGGGGCGGTACAGAACAGGATCCTCATATTGAGATGTTTTGGAACCATCCACCATTGCAAGTCCCCGACCATATGGTCTGACACCAGGATTTCATGATCCAGGTCATCCTGGGACTGGTCCCATTGAGACCGCAGGGTCCACTGAGAGATCCTCATGTGGAGACGAGCAAGTGGGATGGTCAGGATGGCTGCCGCCATCAGGCCGAGAAGACGAAGGATCTTCCTGGCTCCAACCCTTCTGAGACTCGATAAGAGCCGAGCTTGGTTTGACAGCGTCTTGGCTCTGTCTGGGGGTAAGAAAGCCTTGCCCAGAGTTGTGTCCAACACTGCCCCTATGAACTGCAGCCGTTGGCAATGAATCAGATGGGACTTGGCAAGGTTGACTGTAATCCCCAGGTTGGAGAATACTTGAACGGTGAGGGAAGGGAGCCCAAAAGTTCCTCCCTGGACAGGGCTTCCAGAAGCCAGTCGTCCAAGTAGGGGAAGACTTGGACCACCTTGGTATGTACTAAGGTCGCAACCACCGCTAGGCATTTGGTAAATACTTGGGGGGCCGAGGACAGACCAAAAAGAAGGGCCTTGAACTGGTAGTGGGACCCCTGGAAACAAAAACAGGAGGTATTTGCAGTGGGAGTGACAAATGGGGATATGGAGGTAAGCATTCTGCATATCCAGGGCACATAGACACAGTCCCAGCCGAAGCATAGAGAAAAGGCTCTGGAGGGAGAGCATTCAAAACCGTTTTTACTCTACAAACTGATTGAGGGAGCTGAGGTTGAAAATGGGCCTCAGGTCCCCAATTTTCTTTGGTATTAGGAAGAAGTGAGAATAGCAATCTATCCCCTGAAGGTGGGGGGAATAAGTTCTAGTGCCTCTTTTAGCAGAAAAGAGTGTATTTCTTCCAGTCCCAACTGCAGATGAGTGTGGGAGTATGAGGAGGGAAGGGGTGGTCTGCGAGTTGTTTTTGAATGAACTCTACCGAGTGTCCTGCTGCAATCAGCTGGCGCACCCAGGCATCTGCCATTATCCTCTCCCAACCCAGTAGATGGGAGGAGAATCTCCCCCCTACTGGTTCCTCTGGACTGGGCAGAGGCAGTGGGAGAGGCAGGGAGTCAGGAGGCGGTGGGAAGAGTAGCAGCCGAGGCCCTGGGAGCTTTCTTGCTGGGGGGGGGGTGGCCTTGGCAGCTGATGAGGCTTTGCTTTTGTTGGGACATTGGGGTTGCATCTGCTGAGGCTTTTGGCGGCTGGGGCGCCGAAAGGACCATGTCTGCCTCTGAAAGGGTTTGTACATTGTCTGAACAGACCTTAATGCCAAACCTTTCTCCTGTAATTCAGTGATGATGTCCTTGACATCGCCTCCAAACAGCACAGACCCTCTGAAGGGAGCATTGTGGATGGTCGACTGCACTTCAGGGGCCAAACCTGACACTCGGAGCCAGAAATGACACCATAAGGATACGGCAAAGGCTGAGCTCCTGCCTGCAGTGTCCACTGCATCATATGTAGCACGAAGCATGTGTCTACAGGCCGAGTGCACGGAGCGGACAAGATCTTCCAGTTCCTGCTTTGTCTGTGAATCTGGGAGGGAGTCCAGTTTTGATTCCATCTGACTACGGACAGCCTTCTGGTAGTCCCCCATGTGGCCGACATAATTGAGGGCCCTCATGCCCAGAGTGGAAGAAGCATAGAACTTTTTCCCATACTGGTCCAGAAGACGGGACTCCTTGTCGGGGGTGGGGAAGAGCTGAGATGCTTAGGGTTAGCTGATCAGTCGTGTGTGGCGCTAATCATGACCGAATCGGCCTTGGGTTGAAGGATGAGAAAATCCTTCCCCTCAGGAGTCTGATACAGCCTGTCGGCCTTCCAAGGAAGTGGGACCAATGAGGAAGGTTGCTTCCAAATAGTGGAGACAAGATCCCCGTGAGGCTCTATCCAGGGTGGAATCAGGGTGGGAGAAGTCTCTGGGAGGTCCAGATGGGCCGTGAGCTTCTTATGCTAGGGATCTGGCTCCACTGATTGCCACTCACAGGTGGCCTGGATTTTCTTCAGCAGCTCCAGAAAGGAAGGATCTTCCGGAGGGGACTTTGGAGAACCTTGCAGCCTGGGTCTATCTGGAGTGCGGGGCTCATCCTCTAAATCAGAGCGTTCGGAGTCCAAATCTGACTCCAAAGACTCGGATGATGGAGAAGCAGAAGAAGAGGCCTCCTTAGGAGGGGGAGGATCGTCCTCTCTGTGGGTTCCCTGGGGGGAGCGTGTCCTCCCTGGCCTGAGAACCAGAAGGTTCAGCTCTGATGTCAAGCAGAGAAAGGGGAGTCTCTTCATGCCGACGTAAGGGGTCCGGCATTGGTATGCATTTCTCAACCTGTTGGGTTATCTGTGATTTTGCTTCAGCCCACCAGGAGGCCAAGACCTCCCTCAAGTCCACCTGAGGCTGCGGGATAGGTGGAGGAGGGGGAGGAGGAGGCGGAGGGGAGCTTGGGTACTGGTAAGCTGGAAACCCATAATAAGGGTACCCATAACCTGAAGGTGGGAAGCCCGGTGTCGGGTATTGAGGCACCGGGTACTGCGGTATCGGATAGTGTGGCGCCGGGTACTGAGGAGCCAGATACTGCAGTGTCTGGTATCCTGGCACCAGGGTGTCTGACGGAGTAAGAGGTGCCGGCGGCGGCCCTGCAGGCGAGCCAGACGGATCAGGCATCAGCAGTCCTGGGAACCCGGAAGGCTCTGATGTTAGATCGTCAGGGAGCGGAATGCCGGCGTGTGACGTCGGGTCCGGTGTCTGAGGATCCGGCATCGGGGAGGGGGGGTACCCCCGATGTCAGCATGTCGGGCTCCTTGACCCCAGCTGGGGAGGGAGTAGTAAACTCCTCGGAAGGAGCCGTAGAAGACGCAAGATTCTCGGAGAGCAACGCAGCTGAATTGCATTGTGGCGACTCTCTGACGTCAGGGATGGATGAATGGCCTGACAAAGGGTATCCGGCTGGGTGGACGTCGGGCGAGCCGCCGTCAACTTATCAGCCGTGTCTGAGCAGGCGTCGGTGGGATCGACGCTCAACTTATCGGACGCACTCTGACCAGAAGGCCTGGATTTAGAGGCTGTGGCAGCAGTGTGGGCCTCCGTTGCTCCGGAGGCACCCATCGAGCCCAAGGGCAAACCAGACGGGAGAGGGGGTCGATGCCGGCTTAGACACCACTGAAGTGCCCATCCAAGGACGATCCCCCTGGGGGTGGAAGTTCCATGGAGAGCCCCGACTTTGGCTGGAGTGGGTGGTGAGTCCCGATCCCAGTGTTTCTCCTTGTCCCTCTTTTTCGTGTGAGGACCCTCAGGAGAAGTTGACACCTGCCTCAGTTTCTTCAGTTCCTTTTCCATGGATGCCATTTTCTTTTTTAGTAAATGGACTTCCAGGGACTGCTGTCATTTTTTCCGAGTCACAGCGTTGAATTTTCAGCAGTGCTCATGCCCCTCCATGCGGTGGTCTGGGCTCAGACAGAAGAGGCAGAGGGAATGGCCATCCTTGTGAGGGAGCTGAGATCCACACGAGTCACACTTGTTCTTATGCGATTGCAACGGCGTCGGGGACGACATGCACAGCGAGGAAGTATTACACAAATATCAGAGTAAATAAAGTAAAGTCGAAAAAGGCTGATACTTATCCAAAATGGTGAGAAAAGCGAGAGTTGTTCTTCCGCGAGTTATTTTCACAAGCCAATGGCGGGAAAGAACTGGAGGGCGGGCGTCGCTAGCTAGAGATTTTTCTACGAGGTCTTGACGCCTGATGGCTTAGTCCTGCTTGTGAATACCTACTGCAAGAGCCCTCTCGAAGTAGGATCTAATAATACTTATATATATTTACCAAAGATATGGATAGCTGCAAATAAATGATACCAACATACAAAAAAATAAAAACTATATATAGCAAAAAATACTAACCGGGGAATACATGACTCCTACAAAATTATGCAGAATTAGATCTAAAATGGATTGTAAAATGTTGGCATAATTGTAATGATAAAGGTGACTTAGCACATCTCCTCTGGTGGGAAATTACAAGGGCTGAACTTACTGAAATTCTAAGTATTCAAATTCCTATGAAATTTAACATTTTTATTTTAAATGATTTTTCTGAATTACATTTAAATCAAAATATTCAGAAAAATGATGGCAATTGCAACTATAACTATTAAAAGATTAATAATAGCAAATTGGAATAGCCCCAAACTTCCTGATTTTAATTTTCAAAAATGGCAACTTAAATTTTTAGAGGTGCTTTCTCTTGAACTTCTTGGAAACAATAGATGAAGATGATTCCATGTGGAAAGATGTACCAAGAATATTGCCACCACCATTGTGACTATAATTGTGGCTAGAGCACTATTCTATTTTTCAAATGTCTGCAATATATGTTACAAGTTGAATTAATGGGTCTAAACAAATAACTGAGAGTTTCTATTAGTCATATTCATTTTTTTGGATTTAAAGTATTGCTGCATTATGTTGTACTGGAAACAAAAATAATAAAAAATATTCTTGAAAAAAAACAAACACACAACGTCAACATCTATATAATTGTGGATGGCCCCACTGCTTTTCAGTTCCCTGCCGGAGATAAGCTCGCAGGGCCTTTTACCCTGAGGAACCAGGGGGGTAGACCAGTCCCAGGCACACAAGCAGAGGCATGGGATTGGAAAAGTAGTATACATAAGGAACTTATGGACACCTTCAAACAAGGCAGTGGACAAACCTGCCAACTTCTACCTCAGAAAGGAATGGTGGATGGGTGCGCTGTATCCCATTAGAGAAGATTCTCTTAAAGATATGCTGTAATGGCGAGTAACTGTTCTATCTTCATCGAGGAGTTCTTCCTCCATTGGGCCACACCTTCAGAACAATTCCCAACTAGTACACAAGGTACCCAGGAAGAAAGGCAAAGCCTTACATGCAACAGGAAAGAAGGCTGCAAGACCAAGTCCAGCACACCTATGAGAAACAACGCCTAGGCTGTGGTGCTTAGTGAACGTATGCACAGTACTCCATGTGCCAGCAGCACAAATGTCAGCTACAGAAACATTCTTTCTTTTTTTTAACATCTTTTTTGCTCCCATTGCCAGTGCTGGATATGCCTGCCTGTCTGGCCCCCATGGCTGGGGACCATCATGGTACTCGGCATTGGTGATTTACCCCTTAGTTTTCCTGCTGTTTCCCCTCCCCCTAAGGATGCCAGAACGAAGGACTAATGTCCAGGCTGGCGACGTGTCTCAGCCAAGCACCTAATTGTAGTAAAATATTTATTTTTATTCAGGAGAAGTTCTTTCTTCACATCTTAGGCCGAAGCCTTTTTTCAAGATGGTCCCACAACAGGACTTTAAAATTACATCAAATTACAAACACAGTCCAAAACGTCACATTCTGTCACCAAAACTTTTTAAAACATCTAATAAATACACTTGTATTCCAACTAGATTATGCATTTAATTTCACTACATGAAATACAAATTTAAAACCTAGGAAATATCTTCTTCACCCATTGTACATACATCTAACTTTCAATTCCTCTGTCAAAAATTTGGTTACCAATGATGGTTTATAACCTGGCTTTTTTTTTTATGACATTCAGCAATTTACAATTTGAGGCGTATTCAGCTTTAAATGTCATTTCAGTAAATCGATTTTTTACCTTAGGCATGTAAAGGGTCATAGAAACATAGAATCTGACGGCGGATAAGGACCGCTTGGCCCACCTAGTCTGCCCATTTCCCTACCTAATGGATAAGCTGCAGATCCTAGTTAACCAACAGCCTACTTCCTCATACCCCCACTAGAATTGCCTTATGTCTGTCCCATGCATTCTTGAATTCCCCCACTGTTTTTGACTCTATGACTCCTCAGGAAGGCTGTTGCATGTATCCACAACCCTCTCTGTGAAGAAATACTCCCTCACATTACCTCTGAGCAGTGACCCCCTCTATCTTCAAATTGTGCCCCCTTGTTTTTGCGCATTTCTTTTTCTGAAAGATGCTACCCTCTTGGACTTTGTTGATTCCCTTGAGGTTTTTCAAAGTTTCTATCATGTCTCCCCTCTCCCTCCTTTCCTCAAGGCTATACATCTTTAGTTCCTTTAGTCTTTCTTCATATGTCTTCTGATGCAGACCCTGCATCATTTTGGTTGCCCTCCTCAGGACAGCCTCCACCTTGTCTATGTCTTTGCGGAGATGGGGTCTCCAGAATTGTACACAGTACTCCAGATGTGGTCTTACCAACTGTCTGTACAGAAGGTCAACAACTTCCTGTTTTTTTTACTGGTGATGCCTCTCCCTATGCATCCCAGTATTCCCCCAGCCCTCCTTAATGCCTTCTCACATTGCTGGCCCACCTTTAGGTCGTCTGATATGACTACCCCAGGTCCCTTCCCATTTTTGTTGTTGTCAGTATCATCTCACCCCCCACTGTGTACTCTTCCCCTGGGTTTTTGTTTCCCAGGTGCATTACTTTGCACTTCTTTGCACTGAATCTAAGCTGCCATACATTTGACCATTCCTCCAACCTTGCCAAGTTCCTTTTCATCCTTTCCACCCCACCTTGTGTATCAACCCTGTTGCAGATCTTTGTGTCATCTGCAAAGAGACATACTTTCCTTTCCAGTCCCTCTGCAATGTCACTTATAAAGACATTAAAAAGGACCGGCCCCAGTACTGAACCCTGCTGTACCCCACTAGTAACCCTCCTTTCTTCACTGTGGACTCCATTTACTATTACCCGCTGTGTCCTGTTGTCCAACCAGTGTTTTACCGAGGTTATCACTCTAGGACCCACTCCCAGGCTGGCTAATTTGTTTATTAATCTTTTGTACGGGACTGTGTCAAATGCCTTGCTAAAATCTAGGTAGGCTATGTCCACAGCCCCTCCCTGGTCTACTGCTTTGGTCACTCAGTCAAAGAAATCAATTAGATTTGTCTGACATGACCTTCCTGCTGTGAATCCATGGTGCCTTGAGTCCTGTGCCCCACTGGCCTCTAGGTACTCAACAATTTTTTCCTTCAGAAGTGATTCCATCATTTTCCCTACCACGGAGGTCAAACTGACAGGTCTGTAGTTTCCTGCCTCTTGCACCCACTTTTGTGAAAGGGAATCACATCCGCCCTCCTCCAGTCCTCAGGTACCACACCATCCTCCTATGATTTATTAAAAAGGGTAGTCAGTAGTGTTACTAGTTCTTCCCTTAGTTCTTTTAAAATTCTGGGGTGAATTCCATCAGGTCCCATTGCTTTTTCCACCTTCAGTTTTAAGAGTTCTTTCAGAACCCTTTCTTCTGTGAAAGGACTAATATCAACCCCCCTATCCAGAGTGATTCTATTGACCGGATTAGGTATTTCCCCCTGCTTTTCCATTGTGAATACTGAGCAGAAGTATTCGTTCAGTATCCCTGCTTTTTCACTGTTGCTCTCTGCCCAACCACCTTCCTCTTTGTTCAGCCTCAGTATACCTGCCTTAGTCTTTCTTTGCTCCCTAATGTACCTATAAAAGGTGTTATCCCCCTTCTTAACCGAGTTGGCTATCTTTTAATCGGTTTGGGCTTTTGCTATTCTGACTGCCTTACCCGCTTCCTTCTGCATTAACTGGTACAGTTCTCTGTCCTGCTCCTTCTGTGTTTCCTTATATTTCCTGAATGCTATCTTTTTTTCCCTTACATTCCCCACCACTTCTTTTGAGAACCATAGTGGTTTTTTCTTTCATTTTGATTTGTTTTATTTGCTTCACACACAGACTTGTTGCCTCTGTGATGGCGGTTTTGATGTTTCCCCATTGTTGCTCCACCCCACCTTCTTGCCTGTTTGCTAGTGCTTTTCTAAGGCACTCTCCCATCTTGCCAAAGTCAGCCCTCCTGAAGTCCAGTACCTTCACTTTTGTGTGGCTTGACTCTACATTATCTCTTAATTTATAATTATGTTTAACACTTTTCTCCTCTATTTTATCCCTAAAATACTTTGGTTCTCCTGTCATTTGTAATCTATGTGTTTGTAAGGCCTTTATAAATGTTCTCCTCTTATCAAGTGTTATCCAGTCTAATGTCAAATACAGATCACAGTGGTGAGTTTTATATTCACACTGTAGGATAAACCTTGCTAAAAACATGTGTCTCAAGGGCTGGTGCCAGGAAAAAGGACACAGATTTGTAGGAACTGGCAACAGTTCTGGGAGCGAAAGTTCTTTAAATTTGATAGACTGCATCTGACTAAGGAGGAATTCAGTGCATTGGGGCAGAAGTTTGACGTCTTTGCAGGACATTTAAACTAGCAAATGAGGAGAGGGGTGCAGCACCCCATACGTCGAATGGAAAGAACACCCCTCCTCCCCAGCTAGTGGTCAAACAGGGATTCAGCATGTTTGCAGTTCATTTGCATCAGCAGGTAAGAAAAAAGGTCTGTCTCCCCATACAACGCACAGGGGAAATGCCAAACCTCACCCAACAACGCACCGAAATCTGGCCAATGGAAAATCATGTACACAAATGCTCACAGCCTGGAAAATAAGATCCCAGACCTGCAGGCAATAATGTCAGAGGCTAAACTGGTCATAGTAGCAATTAGTGAGATGTGGTTTACCAGTAACCACACTTGGGAGACTTCAGTACCTGGCTATGTACTGTTCAGAAGAGACCGAGGTGCAAAAATGTGGGGGTGGAGTGGCCCTGTATGTCAATGAAAATATCAAAGCTACAGAAATTCAGAATACACATAAGGAGCCAGAAGAACTGTGGGTCACCCTGGAAACAGGAAATGGGACAGCCATAAGAACTTGGGTTGTCTACAGGCCCCCAGACCAGGGGGAGGACACAGACACATTACTGTTAGAAGATATACAAAACATGACAGCTAAAGGGGAGGTTCTGATAATGGGAGACTTCAACATGCCGGATACGGATTGGTCAATACCAGCAGGAACATCTGCCAGAACTAGACACATAGTGGATTCCCTGCAGGGGGAGGGCCTCAAACAACTGGTACAACAACCCACAAGAGACAGGGCTATCCTAGATCTAGTACTGACTAACAGGGAAGGGAACACAGATCTCCAGGTAGAAGGTCACCTGGGGGCCAGTGACCATCACATGGCATGGTTCAATTTGGCCACTACATCTAAATCATCCCATTCCAAGGCAAAAATATGGGATTTCAGAGGAGCTGACTTTGATAAGATGGCCAACAGAGTTAAGCTAGCCCCTGGCAAAAAGAAACACAGGTGAGGGGAGTACAGGCAAAGTGGGCAAGCATTAAGGATGCAATACCTGAAGCAACATCCCATTGTGTTAGACAGAAAAGGAAGTGCAAAAGAAATAGGAAACCACTTTGGTTCTCAAATACAGTAGCAGAAAAGGTCAGAGCCAAAAGGCTGGCCTTCAGGAAATATAAGGGAACACGGCAGGATGAAGATAGGGAGGCATACCAAACTGCCCTAAGGGAAGCAGGGAAGGCAGTAAGGCAGGCAAAGTCCCAAACTGAGGAAACACTAGCACGAACAGTAAAAAAGAAGGTGACAAGACTTTCTATAGATACATTAGTGAAAGGAGAAAGTCCAGAGGGGGTATTGCTAAGCTCAAAGGAGAAAAGGAGGCATGTGAGGATTAGGACCCTGTAAAAGCATCTATCCTAAACAGATACTTTTGCTCAGTATTTACTGAAGAGAAGGTAGGGCAGGACCCACAGCTCAGCACCATGGACACAGGCGGGGAGGGAGGTGAGCACTACTCCCTTCACAAAAGAAAGGGTCCTTCAAGAGATCATTAAGTTCAGGGTGGACAAGGCAATGGGACCTGATGGCATACATCCCAGGGTACTTAAGGAGCTAAGGGTGGAACTAGCAAAGACATTAGCAGAACTGTTTAGTGAGTCTGAGCACAGGAGAGGTACCAGAAGACTGGAGAAGGGTTCATGTGATCCCGCTCCACAAGAGTGGTAGCAGGGAGGAGGCAGGGGAACTACAGACCAGTCAGTCTTACCTCAGTAGTGGGCAAGATTATAGAGGCACTCCTTAAGGTCCTTAAGGAAAGGATAGTGCAACACCTGGAATCCATAGGGGCACAGGATCCAAGACAGCATGGGTTTACAAAAGGAAGGTCCTGTCAAACTAATCTCATAGATTTCTTTGACTGGGTAACCAGAGTGGCAGACCAAGGGGAAGCAGTTGATGTCGCCTACCTTGACTTCAGCAAAGCTTTCGACACTGTTCCAAATAGAAGATTGATAAATAAGTTGGGTAGGTTCGGGTGGGTCAGAAGTTCATCAACTGGGTGGCAAACTGGTTGACGGGCAGAAAACAGGTAAATGGTATACAGTCAGAAGAGATGCAAGTCACAAGTGGGGTACCTCAGGGATCAGTCCTGGGGCCAGTCCTCTTCAATATCTTCATTAGTGACATTACAGATGGACTAGAGGGTAAGGCTTGTCTGTTTGCAGATGACACCAAGATCTGCAACAGAGTAGATGATCCAGATGGGGTGGGCAGAATGAGAAGAGATCTGGATAAACTAGCAAAATGGTCAGAAGGGTGGCAATTGGGATTTAATGCAAAGAAGTGCAAGATCATGCACATAGGGAAGAGAAACCCTGAAACCACCTATAGTCTGGGAGGGGAGTTGCTGGCAGTCACAAAGGAAGAAAGAGACTTGGGTGTCATAATCACCGATGACCTGAAATCATCCAAGCAGACCTCTAAAGCAGCAGATAAGGCTAGGGGGATGTTAGGGTGTATTAGTAGGGGTATCACAAGTCATAAGAGGGAGGTAATAATCCCTCTTTACAAGACACTGGTCAGGCCCCATCTGGAGTACTGCATGCAGTACTGGATCCACACCTTCACAAGAACATTAACCAAATTGAGGCAGTCCAGAGAAGGGCAACCAAAATGGTGCAGGGACTGCATCAGAAGACATATGAGGACAGATTAATGGAGCTCAATATGTATATCCTTGAGCAAAGGAGAGAGAGAGGTGATATGATCGAAACATTCAAACACCTTAAGGGCATTAACAAGGTGAAAGAGTCTAACATGTCTAAATATAAGAAAAATAGCAGAACAAGAGGACACAGCATGAGATTAGAGGGAGGCCGATTAAGGGGGAATGTGAGGAAATTCTTTTTCACAGAAAGAGTGGTGGATGCATGGAACGGCCTACCTCAGGAAATGGTGGCTATGAATACAGTGCAGGGCTTCAAACAGGCATGGGATAGGCATAAGGGAGCAATACAGATGAGTATGAATAGAAAGGCCACTGGCAGAGCAAAGGCCGATGGCACATTTATAAGGTAGAAAAAGAAATGGGCAGACTGGATGGGCCTTGCGGTCCTTATCTGCTGTCAACCTCTATGTTTCTATGTTTCAAGCTTTCTTAAGAGAAAGCCAGAGGCTTTTCCATATACATGGCTACCATAATCTATTGTAGGAATTAATAACTGGTTTACTATTGATTTCCCCATGCCAACATCTGTACAAAACCTATTCTTCCGAAAAGCTCCCAGTTTTCTGTTTTTATTTATTTTTTATTTATTTGTTCTAGGATTACAAATACCTTTGAGCCAAGGCTCTTTTACAAAGGTTCCACATCATTGGTACATTTGAGACAATCATAAGCAAAGATAACAGTTTATAAAATTGAAAAAAAAAGAACAACACATAGTCTTGTAGATGAAAAAAGAACAATAAGGTGAAACTTTGGGGAAGGGAAAGGGAAAGGAGGAGGGTGAAATCAGGGAGACTAAGTGGATGGGAGAGAAGGGGAGGTAGGTTGGGGGGAGAGAGGAGAGGTGGAAGGCGGATAAGAATAGAGGTAGTGCAGCCGGGTGGCATTTGTCATGGGCCAGCAGGGGAGGTAAAGATAGGAAGGGGGGTGCTGGCAAAGTGCAGGAGTAGATGTGGGTCCAAAAGGGCATCTTCAGCTATGGAACCAAAAGATATGCTTAGCCACAACAGTCACAGAGGTTGGAGGCAGTCAGTGTTAGGCGGAGACGAGTCTTAAAAGTGCTGAGCGATAGAGAAGATGAGATGTCACTGGGAAGACTGTTGTACCAACTAGTGGCCCAGTAAGCAAAGGATCTTTGGCCCTGTGTTGTGCGGCAATGCAGGACTTGCAGAAGCTGAGGTTTCGATCCCCTGGTATGTCGGGTGTGGATTCTTGGCTGTATGAGGGCACAGACTCCGGGGGCAAGGCCCAGCAAGATTTTCTTAGTAGTAATACAAGTTTGGTGTTTTATCTGGACAAGTGGATCTAAACCATCCAGTTTGAGAATAGAGGTCACAGGTGTGAGTTAGGGCGTTGGGAGCCAGTGACAAGTCGACAGGCCTTGTTGAGGGCGGTGGATACACGTTTGAGTGCAGTGGTTGTAGCAGAGCCATAAATGATAATGCCATAATCAATGATGGATATGATGGAGCTCTGGACAGCGACAGTGAGGGCTTCAGGTGTCAGGTGTTTCCTATGACGGAATAGCAGGCCTAGCCAGGAGTTAGCAGTTTTGGCGACATGGTCGATGTGGGCAGTGTAGGAGAGGTGAGGGTCAAGGGTGATCCCGAGGTATTTAAAGTTTTTGACCTGTTCCAGTGTGGCACCTTGTCTGGTGATAACGGAGAGTTGGAAGTCTTATATTTATTATGGGAGCTGCTGAAGATCATGGCCTTTGTTTTTGATTAAGGATCAGTTTGTGCTTTGTGAGCCAATTCTCAACCGAGGAGAAGCCAAGTTGGAGATTTTCTTGCAATTTCTTTGGGTCCTGGTGTGTGGCACGAATTACTGCATCATCGGCATACAGGGTGATATGTTCAGTGCAGGAGTCCAGTAGGGTGTTAAGTAACAGGCTGAAGAGTAGGGGGCCCAGTATCGAACCCTGGGGGACTCCAGAGAGGACAGGTCTTGAATCAGAGTGCACATCTCCAATTTTTACACGCTGGGTGCGGTTTTCAAGATAGCTTTTGAACCAAGAGATTGAATCATTGGAGAGACCAGCATTTTTTAGTTGGCTCAGCAGGAGGGAGTGGTGGACAGTATTGAAGGCTTTGGTCAGGTCGATGAAAATAGCACCAGTTAATTGTCCATTGTCAAGGAGCTGTGAATGGAGCTGGTGAATTCAAGTAAGGCAGAGGATGTACTATGACCTTTTCTAAAAGCCATGTTGCTGTTTACAGAGAATATTATAATTGTCCAGATGCTCGGTAAGTTGGTCCGCTATAACGTTCCAGTGCCTTCGATAGGGAGGCAGAATGGAAATAGGAGCGAAGTTTGCATAGTCAGCCTTATCACCACTTTTGTGAATTGGGGTAACAGTGGCCATTTTCCATTTGTCTGGGAATTGGCTAGAGGAAAGAGAGAGATTAAAGATTTTGGTGAGGGGCCTACGTACCTCGTCAAGCGTTAGGGCCAGTAGCTTGAGGTCAAGTGTGTCATTGCTTGTTCTAGATTTGCTGATGGCTTTGGCAATGTAGTTTCGGACTTGATGTTTCTTTAGTGCTTTAAAGTAGAAAGGTGGGTGACAGGCGTGGGTGGAGGAGTTGGGGGGATGCGAGTTGACACATCTTGGAAGAAGATGGAGGGGAGAACACTGCTAAGGTCAGTGAAAGCGATGTTAAAAGTGTTCACAATAGTTTTAGAGTCGAGTGTAGTGTGCCCATTTATGTTGAGTATGTTCGGCGAGGATTTTGACTGCTTCCCAGTGACCTCTTTAATGTTTTTTCAGAAATCTCTTCCATTTCCCCAGGAGTTAGTGAGGGCATGTTTATAGTAGTCAGATTTCTGTTGCCGAATGGATTTGGTGCAGTCGTTCCATGCCCGTTTATAATTCTGGATGTCAAGTTGCTTACCAGAGTTTCTAGCCAGTTCCCAGAGGTGGTCCCTGGATTTAAGTTTTTTTAGGAGGTCTCCTGACAGCCAAGGGTTACTGAGCGATTTAACTTTACGCTTTTTGAGAGGGGAAAATTTATTACAGGCTTCATTGAAAATGTGAATAAATTGCTCCAGTGCAGTATTAGTATCTGTTGCCTTGAAGATGGGGGACCAGTCCTGCAGACTGAGGTGTGATTTGAGGTGGGGTAGCTGACCACGGGGTAGGACTCTGCTGATGATGATATTTGGAGGGGGCTTATAGAATTTGTTTGACCAGGTACAGCTGATGGAAGAGTGGTCACTGAGTGAGTCAGGGAGGACTGAGGTTTTCGTCATCCGGGAAGGGTGGTTGGTTAGGATCCAGTCGAGTAGGGTGCAGGTCCCAGTTCTGTAGTTCTTTCTGGTTGCATAGTCAACCATTTGAGTCAGGTTAGCTGATATAATGGAGTCCTTAAATGACCCACATTCAGTTGAGAGCCAATTAATGTTAAAGTCACCAAGAAGGATGATTTCGGAGTCCGATGGGTGGGATTTGACAAAGTCAAGGACAGCGGTTAGACCAGGTCCCTGTTCTTTAGGAGGTATGTAAACAGTGACAACTGTGAGGGCCTTATTGTGGGCGCCTAATAGAAGTCTGATGGGAAGAATCTGAGCAGGTGTTCCTGGAAGATTGGAATCAATGGGGTGTCCTCGGAAAGTGTCTTTCACATATAAGGCACGCCCTCCACCTCTTTTGGACTTACGATCAACCCGGAAGACATTGTAGCCAGGAAGGGTGATTGCCTGGTCAGGAATCTTTGGGGTGAGCCAAGTTCCAACTACTGATAGAATATCCGGGTTGTGTTGGGTGGTAAGCTTGCAGTGCATCAAGCTTCGAAGTAAACTGTGATGTTCAGGCACATGATTGAGAGAGTGCCTGCTGGTTTATTTTGCTGAGGTGTTTGGTCCGGGTTAGGGGTGAACAGTCCCTGATAGCAGCAGGAGGAGGAGGAGCACAAGTTTCAGGGTGCATAGGCAGAGTTCAGTCAGAAAGAGGTTGTGTTTCTTTTTGAATAGTAGTATGCCAGGTGGTAATGTCGAAAATGCAACATTGAAATAGTTGCATACAATTTAGCTAGATGTGCCCAAGGCTCACACATGAGCAGGGACAGATCAGATTCGGTGGTGTGCTTCCAGAGGAGGATTGCCCATTGCCAAATGATGTAAAATAATCAAATCCACAGGAAAATGACCAGTAAACTGTTTGATCTATGGTAACAAGACAAAGGATGTGTTAAATTCCTAGAACACTGGCCTGGGGCATATGCAGGAAGTTAAAACCATTTGTCAGTGTCTTCCCTTTGTTTAAATAGTTGTGAATGGTTCTCAAAGACATGCAGTTCCTTTTAGCAACAAGGTAGACAGAAATGTTGATTCAGTTTGCACTTCCCAGGTCAGAGCTTGTAGAATTTCTTAGCTGTACTTACTTTGATTTTGATGGCTTCCAAGAAAGTTGATTTATCATGAGAATCCCAATATCTGCTGGTGATGTTTTCCAGTTTCTTAGTCCAGGAAACTTTCATAGAGCACATACCCAAGAATGGTCTAGTTCCTCCAAGCCAAAACACAGGAAAATCCACAAAACTAAACTACTGACAGAGACAACACAAACACCCAGCCACACAGCCCAAGTAGGCGGGGTAGGACGAGTCCTGTTTACTTTACCTACTAATTCTTCTATATGTACAGTATATCGAATTTCAAGCCCTGATCTACCCATACCCCTAGATATTTGTAATGGGGAACTTGCTCTAATATTTATCGAATTTCAAGCCCTGATCTACCCATACCCCTAGATATTTGCAATGGGGAACTTGCTCTAATATTTCCTGTTTTAATGTTTTTATATTCAATTCCTGATTATGGTTTACTTTACTCTTCTGAGTGGAAAAAAGAAGGGTTTTCGTTTTTTTTCGCCATTTAATACTAATCTTGAATTTACTAACCAATTTTCCATCCCAGTACAATTTTCCTGAAGCCCCTTTTCAACCTCTTTAATGGTCGTACCAAACGCTAACAAAACTGTGTCATCAGCATATAGTTTCATTTTAGTATTTTTAGCTATTTTACCAAATCATTAACATAGATCAAAAAAAGGGTCAGGCCCAAAATGGACCGCTGTGGTACCCCTCTAATAACTTTAAGCTGTTTTGAGGTTACATCTTCAAGTTGAACCAGTTGTGATCTTCCTAATAGGCAAGAAGAAAACCATCCCAAAGTTTCAAAAGCAAGGCCTAATATTTCTAGTCTCTGAAGTCTAATCACTAACTTGAGATGTATAATGGTCTCATTATGTGTAACCTCTATGTCCTTACAGCCTGCATGTCTTCCACTACCTGCCGCCCGTAAACCTATGTATTCTTACTGTTAAAAACTTTACAATCACCCATCGTTACCCGATCTGTTACCTGTAAGTTGTTGTTTCACCTGGTCGCCCCTGAAAAAGGGACCTCCGGGGCCCAGCTGGCCTACCCGGTCATCAAAATTCAATAAATAATAAATAAAATAGTACCCTGTGGTCCACAGTGTCAAAGGCTTTAGACAGGTCCACGAACACCGCGCCCACTTCCTCCCCCTCCTCAAGCTGAGAGGAGACAAGATCTAATAAGTCGGTGAGCGCTGTGTCCGTGGAACACCCTTTTCGGAATCCTGATTGAGAATCTGAAAGTAGATGATACTTCTCCAAATGATTACTTATTTGGTTATGAACCAACTTTTCCATAACCTTCGACACTGTGGACAACAGGGCTATCGGCCTATAATTTGAGGGGTCTGTTGGATCCTCCCTTTTGAAGACTGGGACTATCTTTGCTTTTTTCTAGCTGGACGGGAATCTCCTTTCCACTAAGCTCCAATTAAATAGCTCAGTTAATATAGGGGCCAAAAATTCAGTGGCATCTTTTAAAAACCTGTTTTCTATTTTGTCTAACCCATATGCTTCATTGGTTTTTAAATTTTTTTATTCTTTCTGAACCTCATTACAACTAATTTTCTTAAATCTAAATCTTGGGAATTTTTGGGTAGCAATAGATGGAAAATTCAAGGGCAACTGATTTTCGACTTCAGGTATATCTAGTCTGGGTAATTCTGTAAAATATGTATTCAGGATATTTGCAGAATCTACTTTCCCATGGAGTACTCCATTTTGTTGAATTTGGACCAGGGGTTTATTTATTACTGTTTTTTCCAAAGATTGGTTCAAAGACCAGTATTTTCGAGGGTCAGCTGTTTCTGCCATTTTTGTTCTATAATACTGCCTTTTCATATTTTATATCTTTGTACCCATTCTATTACAAGGTATTTTATACACTGCCCAGTCAGATTTACTTAGGGATTTATTTGCCCTCTTCCATAGTCGATGTTTTATTATATCCTTTTTTAATTTTTCTGTCATCCATGGGGGCCAATTTTTCTTTACTATGATTGATTTAAAAGGGGCAACCCTGTTACAAGCCTCTAAAAACATTCTAGTATATTCCCTCACAGCTAAGTCCAAGTCAGGAATAAGAAAAATCCTATACCACTTCAAATTTGCCAATGTATATAAAAACACTTCTTTACTGTAATTTGTAAAGGACATTTTTCTTATTTTTATAGGGTTTCCTAGCATTACCCCTTGTCCCTAAGCATTTAGTCCACATCTACATGAGATGGTGTCCTCTTCTTCCCTACACCGCTATCTTTGCACTGCCACCAACGCATCCACGGGCAGCAGCGTTGGAGTAGTATGACAACCCCCCTCCCCTTGAAGAGGAGAGCATCCCCCGGGACAGTCAATCCTGCCCACCTCAGCTTGCCCCAATGACCCAGGCTCATTCTCAAACCCGAGTTGTCGGCATCACGAGTGGCAGTGATACTGCTGTGCTGAAAGGCCAGCAGCTGCAGACACAGTCTAAAGGCAAGCAACAGCAGTGGCCATACCTCATGTTGAGTGGCCAAACACAGCTCCAGGAAGCGCCTTACTGTACTTCCTAAAACAGAACACAACACAGTTAGCCAGCCATTTAGGCAGGTATCTTTAGTCAAAGGGGCACCTTCTTTCCCAAGGACGAACAAAACAAAAAGCTAAGAGGACTTTCTGCAGTCCTTAAGAGCAATCAAGATAGAAATGTAGTGTTCTATGTACATCAAGTGTATGGAGCAGTAAAAGTTAACATAACAGGGATTTCTGGACTAAAAGATTTGGTCAGGGCTGGCAAGTCACAAGCTCTCCTACATGACGAGAGTTCCATTGGAAGATTATATGGCGATACTTTCTTACCCCTACCAAATTGAGACATTTTGGTCAGTCTGGGTCTGCAATGTGCTGGACTGGCTGCGGAGAGACCGGAACACAAATCCATATTTTTTGGGATTGCCCATGGATACGTCCGTTCTGGAGGGAGGTGCACACCTTAATAACCAGGCTTACGGGCCTGCAGATACCCTTTTCGGGGGAGGAGTTGGTGCTGGGACTCCCTACACTAATCAGTGGACCTAGACAATCCACGAAATTAGCTCAAATCATGAGGCTAGTGGCACTTAAATGTATTACTGCCAGGTGGTTATCTCCGCTCCCCCCCTTTGGTGCAAGAGTGGTGGTCCAAAATGACTCAGGTAGAAACAATGGAATGGATTACAGCAATGTTGAGGCTACAAAGTGAAAGGTCTGCCCAACTTTGGTCCCCATGGTACCAACACAAGTGAAGACAGAAAGTTGACCCATACATAAGTTTGTGTCAGGAAAGTGGAAAAGAGAACCAGGTATTAGGGGATAGAAGGGTAATCACTGATGTTGTGGAAAATAGATGCAATTTAGTGCCTGCCTTTAAGTTTAAGTTGAAGTTTAAGTTTAAATTTAAATTCAACTGTAGTCTTTAATTTGAGTATGACTTTAATCTTAACCAGAACACATAGGCTGGAAACCAGAATCTTTATTAAATGTTGAGTAAGCTTCTAAGCTGTTAATGGAGCAGTTATGTTCATAAGGACAGAGCACAATCGACTATATAAGTAGATTGAAAGCTGAGGAATAAGAGCTAAACATGTGAGATGAACCCTATTGTTTAGTAATGTAATCAAATAAAGTTAAAAGTTAGACTTAGAGATATGATCCTAGTATCTGAAATGAAGTGAATAAACATAATCAAATCTAAATAAAAGAAAGAATAAAAAGGGGGACAACTAGAATAAGCTGTAAAACAATGACTATGGAAAGATTATGTATATGGCTGCACAATGATCTATGTGATGTCCTAAGTAACAACTAATAAAATTAAGTTTAAAAAAAGTGTATGGAGCAGTACTTCACCCTTATTAGTATGCTCAGGATAATACACAGGAGGCATTTGGTCTGATTCAATGTAAAATCAGATGCTACCTTTGGTAGAAAAATGAGGATGGGTCTGCAAAGACACACTGTCCTTGTGGAAAATCAAATAAGGAAGCTCGTGCATCACAGCCTGAAGCTCTGAAATCCTATGAGCTAAAGTCGCGGTGACCAAAACAGCATTTTCCATGAAAAGAAATGTATCTTACAGGCTGCAGCAGGCTCAAATGGAGCCAGGGTAATTTTTTTCAAAATGAAACTAAGGTCCCAAGGTGGGGCCAGTTTATAAATTGGAGGACATATGCAGAATACCCTTTAAAAACATAAGGGACACCTCTAGTTGTGCCACCCTGTACCCATCACAAGGGGCACCGAAGGTCAAAATGGCTTTCAAATGCACCTTAATGGACGAGTACTGGACACCGGAGTCAGATAGGGACAGAAATTAGTCCAGAACAGTATACACAGGACACGTAAATGGGTCCACCAAACGGAAAGCACACCATACAGAAAAGCACTTCAGTTTAAAAGAATAGGTGTGTCTTGTGGCAGGCTTTCTAGCCACAAGCAAGATATCAGCCACGGGGGTGACCCAAAAGGGGCACTAGCTACGTCTTGAGGAGACATGCATGGAGGTGTAGGGACTGCAGGTCCAGATGGACCAGTCACCAGGGGCCACTGACTCTGTGACAATAGACCCTGACAAAGGAGCAGTTGAACAGGAGGCTCCATTGCCAGATGCTGCAGAAGTGGAACCAAATCTGGCAAGACCAGAAGGGAGTCACTAGAATTAAAGTGGCATGTTACCCCCCCCAACTTGAGCAGACCCTTCTGTATGAAAGGGATCACAGGAAGGGCATAAATAAACCTCCCTTTCCCAAAGAGGGACAACTCATCTCACCAAAAAACTGCATGCCCTTAAGTGAGCGAGCAAAAACATGGAAGTTTAACACTGTATGGGGATGCAAAAAGGTCCAGCTTTGGACAATGCCATCTTGCGAAGAGGTCACTGACCAGAGAGGTCAGCAGTTCCCATTTGTGTACCAGCATCTGAGACCTATTTAGCCTGTCAGCCAAGATGTTTTGGACACCTGGGAGAAACATGTCCAATAGCTAAAGGCTATGAGACAGCACCCAGTACCACACTCTCATCGGTTCCCAGCACAGGGGATAAGAGTGAGTGTCCCTTGTTTGTTTCTGTAGCATATGATACTGACACTGTCTGCCCGAATCAGTAAGGGACTGGGGCTGAGGTGCTCCTGGAAAGCATGGAGACCAAGTAGAACAGCCTGCATCTCCAGTACATTGATATGAACAGCTAACTCCAGATCAGTCCAAGACCCTTGGGTTTGATAGGATCTGAGATCACCTCAGCTGGACCCTGAGGCATCTGTTGTGAGGATCTACGCAGGAGTCGAGGCAGAGATGGATTGACCGTGCCATGGGCCCTTTGCACAGCAGTAACCAAGGCCCCCCCAAATACCCTCCGGTCCATCCTGGCTCCCCCACCAACGTGGCCATGTACCCCCCAACCATTGGCTCCCATGGCCATCAGCGGCATCCCCCTTGGGCCATCTGCACCCCCTCCCCAAAACCTGCCTTCAACAGTTCAATTGCACTTGACTCTCTCATTTCAGTCTGAAGAGAAAAATTATTATAACTAAGAAAACTGCAGCAGCCAGTAGTAAGTGTTGAGCAGAGAAGCATCACATCAGCACAGGCCTGCTGGTGGCACTCTTTAAACAATAAGGCATGACCAGGGGTTATGTTACTGGTCTGTTAATCACCCCCTAGGGGCATAATGTGGCACGAGGCATTGCCGAGTGCCACATGCCCCTAGAGGGTGATTAACTGACCATTAACATAACCCCTGGGGGTGCCTTACTGCTATTATAATAATAAAAAAATTTAAACAGTGTTAAACCTTGTTCAATATATGGGTAAATTGTACAAGTATGTTAATAAAAGATTAACATAAGGCTGTTAGAAAGTTTACAGCCAATCAGAAAGCTTCATTTATCAGACCATTGTTATAATTATAAAAAATGGCACCCTAGCACGTCTGAGCTTTTTAGAAACACCACCTTCCTTGTTCTTGCAACTATTTTCACCTCCCTATAACTACGAAAACAAGAAGACACTTATACCACCCCTTTTAGCATAAAAGTGAGAAACCACTTGGCACTACCAAATACACTATTATTGCAGGTGTTGTAGAGCTGGAGCAAGCTGCTACTGCTGAAAAAAATGACACAGTGACAAACGCTGCTGCTTTAAACTGTCACAGCCACTAACCAGTGGTCACTTTCAAGCATAGTTTTATTGCCTAGTAATTTATTTTCAAAATAAAAAGCTTTAATTGCTAATCATTTCTAACCATCCGGTCCATCCACACTATTCAGATTTATCTTTATGTGTGAATTTTGACCAGGAAAGGCACACTAACTAGGCAAACTAAGCTTTGATCAGCTTGATTCCAGCTGCATCTTGGGGTTGGGTTACATGGACCTGTTTTATTGACAGGGGAACGTTGGCCATGACACTGGGGCCCAGCACTGGGGAAGCTTTCCCTACTCTTCTTCGATAAGTGCCAAGGGATCTTTTAATTCCCCCTGACAAAAGATGGGCAGAACGGATATTGGTTTAACGTCTCATCTAATGGATGGAACCTCACCAGTGTAGCACCCCCTTCATACTGCACTAGTGTCAGTTATGGGTATTACCCCAAATACCTTGTGCAGGCTAAAACCTGTGATCTTCTGGACCCAGAGGTGAGCATGCTACCTACTAAGCCACTGACACTTATTCACTCTAGGAAAGACCTGAATCCCCAAAGTTTTAGCAGTTGGGTGAATTTTAAAAGAACCAGTTGTTTCAGTTCTAATGCCCTAAAAAAAGAAGCAACAGCTTGTCCCAGCAGAACCAGAAACACAATTTAGAAAAATCTTTGCCTGTATCAGCAGAACCACTAGCTCATGACCAGTATGCCCCAAGAAAACCAGAATGCCCCCAGAATGCTCGCCTCTGGGTCCAAAAGATCAAAAGGTTGTGGGTTCTAGCCTGGACCAGGGGACATATGATAAAGCCGGGGTGGCAGTATAACATAAAGGTTAAAGTAATGGGCTGTGAATCAGCTTGGTACATCTGATGCACACTGGGTTTGATTCCTACAACTTTCACTTGCATACTGTGTGACCCTGAGCAAGTCACTTAACCTCCACTGTGCTCACAGGTTGCCCCTTCAAAAAAAAAAAGCTAGAGGGAGGAGGTTTATGAGAGATGTGAGGAAGTACTTCTTCACGAAAAATCAGATATATCAATGTTTTGTTTTGTTATACTGCCAAATTATTTACATTTTTGTTAACCAGTACTGCTGCTTTAAATCTGTCTGTCTGTAACCACCATATTTTAAATCTGTCTGTGTAAGAATCGGATAATTGGGGCTGTCGCTTTAAAGCAGACAATCCTTGTAAATGTCCCGTAAACATTTTGAAGCTCTGAACCCTTCTGTTCTAGTGAATACAATTTACTTTGCTAACACAAGTGCACTGTGTGGGCAGTATTTTGGCTGGCATGAATGTCTAACCCCTGTTTACTTGACCAGAGTACAGGCAGCGTTGAACTTACTTACTCCTCTAGTCTGGGCTGCAGAAGACAGTGGCTTCCGACTCTGAGTTCCCAGGCTCTGGTTGTCCCACACTCCAAGAGTCCCAGTCCACACACACAGAGGTTAAGTAGGGTCTCCAAGAGCTATCATCCGGCAGCATAGCATCACTGATGGTGTGATGACTCGAGACTCTCGCTGCTGCCTGCTGGGGATCTGAGAGGTACACAAAAAATAAAATTCCCCAGCCAGCCGTGGCCCGCTGCTGCGGTTTTTATTTTTATTTTTCAGTTCTCCCAATTCCTGTTCTCAGTCTAATTTCTCTCCATTCTGAATCCAATCAAGTCCTTGGCTGCAAAGTAAGTAAATGGCAAATGGCGCCAAAACTGAATCTGCCAGGTACTGCTGGGAACGCACTGCGCACATGCGTGGTTCTTCATGTGTAGATATCACATGCAAAGTGTGTTGACAAGTGAGGGAAGGGAGGGCACATTGCTCGGCGGTGCTGGCATGTCTTTTTTTCTCAGTAACCTGCTTGGTGCTGAGAAAAAGAAACAAAAAAAGGGAAATTGAAGCAGCCTGGGGGGCCCCCCCAAAACACAGGGCCCTATGCATGGGAGTAGTTGGCGTTATAGTAAATCCGGCCCTGAGTCGCAGGGGTGGGGGAGAATGTAATGCACTGCATCAGGTTTTGGCAGTTCATCCACCATACTAGAGCATGGCATAGAGGGGGCATGACGAGGACCATTTGTTCCAGCTTATCCCTCAGCTGATATCATGGTCAAGGGAACAGCTGCTGGGTTTTATTGTGAAAAAGTGCAAAGAAATGCATTTAGGGCACAGAAACCCAGGGGCAGAGTACAAAACGAGAGGAGTAGTAGTACTGACACCCACCAAGCAGGAAAGAGACCTGGGGATAGTTATATCGCATGACCTAAAGGTGGCCAGGCAGTGCAACAAGACAGCTGGGAGGGCTATTGAAATAATGAGGTGTATAGGGAAGGGTATCACCAACAGAAAGAGGGAGGTGGTATTGCCTCTGTATAGAATGCTAGTAAGACCCCATCTAGGGTACTGTTTCCAGTTCTAAATCACATCTCCAGAAGGACACAGAGCGGAGGCAGTTCAGAGGACAGCAACTAAAATGGCGCAGGGTCTACATCAGACACCCTATGAGGAGAGACTTAAGGACCTAAATATGTACACCCTGGAGGAGAGAAGGGAGAGAGGGATATGATAGAAACCTTTAAATACTTCACAGGGGTAAATAAAGTATAGGAGGGAAGTATTTTTCAGAAAAAAAGGTGTTCAAGGACAAGGGGGCACAATAAGAAGCTGAAGGGGGGTCAATTAAGGAGAGATGTGAGGAAGTACTTCTTCACAGAAAGAGTGGTGGATTCATGGAATAGACTTTCAGCAGAGGTGGGGGGGCAAAACAATGGTGGGGTCAAGAAGAAAGAATTACTCACCTTAGTAATTATGTTTCTTCTAATGGAGTCTTGCTGCATTCTGACAATTGCAGTGATTCCCAACCTTAGAACTGCCCCGGAGAACAAATAGTTAACTTTCTATGCAGGGCATAGAATGCTGAGCTCGAGCTCGGTTGAAATCTCTGTCTAGAGTGATTCAAACCTAAACAGTCAGATTCTTACGAGCCCAACTAAACTAAAAATTCTATGTGGAAATTGTAAAAATTCTTATTAGCCAACTGGCTGAAAAAAGTTTTGGTTCCCAAGGAAGACTCAAGTCATGAAACCCTAAAACCAAAACCCAATGTACTATAAATAACAATCATAATCAGCACCCAAACCAAAAGGAGGGGGGTGCAAGCAAAAAACACCCCTGGGGTGCAACACTGCACCTGCCCACCCACTTCCCAAAAACAGGTTCTGAGAGGGGATGCAGGGAGGGAGGTCAGAATACAGCAAGACTCCATTAGAAGAAACATAATTACTAAGGTAATTTTTTCTTCAAACAACATGAAGTCTTGCTGTATTCTGACAACTGCAACTACAAGCAGTACCTCCAAGGGGAGGGACAGAACCTACTTTGGGAATAGGCTCTGAAGTACTGCTGTGCTAAACCGAGCATCACTCCTAGCCTGGATATCCAGAGAGTAATGCTTGGTAAAGGTATGGACTGTTTTCAGGTGGCTGCTTGACAATTTCTAAGAGAGGATATCCCTGGCAGCAGCCAGGAGAAGCAGCTAATACCTCTTGTGGAATGAGCCCTCAGGCCTAAGGGTGGAGTTTTTCCCAGTTTTTATAGCAGAACTGTATACAAGACACAATCCACCTGGCAACAGATCTTTTGGTGGCAGGTTTGCCCTTTCCCACTTCTCCATAAGTGAGGAACAACTGGAGGGAGTCAAACCTGTGACCCTTGGTACGCTCTATGTAGTAACTAAGGGCTCTTTTGACATCTAAACTGTGTAGCCTCCTCTCTCCTGAGGAAGAATGATCAGTGAAGAAAACAGGGAGAGACATAGACTGGTTTAAATGGAAGTCTGAAACCACTTTGGGCAAGAACCTTCTATTGGTTCTAAGGACCACTTTATCCCTGTGAAATGAGATAAAATCAGGTTCCACCGACAGGGCTTGCAATTCACTGATATGCCTGGCAGAGGTAATGGCTACCAGGAACACAGTTTTCCAAGTCAAGTACTTAAGCTCTGCTGAAGACATAGGCTCAAAGTGGGGTTGCATAAGTTGAGCAATGCAAACATTCAAATCCCAGGCAGGGGCAGGGTCTCTAAAAGGAGGATTGGTGTGAAGCAATCCTTTAAAAGATTTACAGACACAGGATGGGAAGATAGTGAGTAAGACTTCCCCACTGACAAAAACGCAGAAACAGCTGACAGGTGTACTTTGAGAGTAGCTGATCTGAGGCCTAGGCCATTAAGATGGACCATATAATCCAGAACCGTAGGCAATTCAGCAGTGTCTGGAGAAACATGCTTCTCAGAACACCAAATGCTGAATCTTTTCCATTTGGAGTTGTAAGTCTTTCTGGTGGAGGGCTTTCAAGAAGCCTTGAGGATATCCAGAACCCCTTGGGAAAGATGCAGATCTGCAAACTCTTAACTCTTCAAGAGCCATGCTTTGAGATTGAGAGACTGAAGATTGGGGTACCAAATCCTTCCCTGAGAGGATGTTAACAGGTTGTACTTCCTGGGAAGAGACAGGGGAAGACGGACTGCTAGGGACAGCAACAGGGGGTACCAGGGCTGTCTGGCCCAATCTGGAGCAATCAGAATCATCTTGCAAGGCTGAGACCTTATTTTTACCAAAACTTTGAACAGGAGTGGGGAGGGGGGGAAAGGCATACAGAAAATTCCCTTCCCAATTCAGGATCAGGGCGTCCAGAGGGACTGAGCCCAAGACTGGAGGTCTGCAACAAAAGAGAGGGAGTTGGTGATTGTCTGGGGCTGCAAAGAGATCTATCTCTGGAGTGCCCCACCTTGAAAAAATCACTTTCAACACCTGAGGGTCCAGGGACCATACGTGATGGCCCTGAGAAATCCTGCTCAGTTCATCTGCTAGCACATTGTCCTTGCCTGGAAGGTGAACTGTTACAAGAAAGGTTTGCAGAGAATAAGCCAGGGACCATAACTTCATAGCTTCTGTGCACAAGGCCGTGGACCGAGTGCCTCCCTGCTTGTTGATGTACCACATGGTGGTGGTGTTGTCTGTTCTGACTCGAACCACCTTGTTCTGTACTGAATATGAGAATGCTTTTAGAGCCAGAATAACTGCCCTGAGCTCTAGAAGATTGATGTGGAGAAGGTATTCTTTGGGGGAACACAGCCCCTGGGCAGTAAGGGACCCCAGATGGGCTCCCCAGCCCAGGAGAGAAGCATCCGTGGTAAGGACCACTGAACAAGGCTGAGCAACAAAAGGCACACCTTGTCTTAAATTGTCCTGATCCTGCCACCACTGGAGGGCTTGGATCAAGGTCAGAGTCACTGGGATCAGTTCGGTAAGGGACTCCTTCCTCTGAGACCAGAACGCTCTCAGGTGGAACTGAATATCCCTCATCTGGAATCTTGCCCCTTGGACCACTGCTGTTGAAGCTGCCATGTGGCCCAAGAGCTGGAGGAAATGCCTTGCTGGTCGAGATACCCGAAGGCTGAAGGAAGAAGCTAGTTCCATAAGAACCCTTGCCCTTTCTAGAGGAAGAAAGGCTCTTGTTCTGAGTGTGTCCAGTTCTGCCCCTATAAAGGTAAGAAGCTGGACTGGTTCGAGAACTGACTTGGGAAGGTTGAGAAGAAATCCTAGAGAAGTGAGCACTTGCTGGGTCACTTGCAGGTGAGACTTGACTTGGTCTGGAGACTGACCCACTATTAGCCATCGTCCAGATATGGAAAAATGGAAATCTTTGCCTTCTTAGAAAGGCAACTACTACTGCCAGGCACTTTGTGAAACCCTTGGGGCTGGAGGTTAGGCCAAAGGGTATTGCTCTGAACTGATAATGGCCTGAGGGCAACTCTCAACCTGAGGTACTTTCTGTGGGAGCACCTGATGGGAATGTGAAAGTAGGCATCTTTGAGGTCCAGGAGGCTAGCCAGTCCCCTGGCCTTAGAGAGGAAGGATTATTCCCAGACTTATCATCTTGAACTTTGGTTTTAAAAGATGTTTGTTTAGATATCTTAGGTCTAGGATGGGTCGCCACTCCTCTGTCTTTTTCCGGGTCAGGAAGTACCTGGAGTACAGTCCTTTGCCCCAGTGTAGGGTAGGTACTCTCTCTATAGCTCTTAAAGCTAGGAGAGAAGAAACATCTGCCTCTAGGAAAGGGTTTCCGAGTGATTTGCAGGTGGAAAAGATCTGGCTCTCATCTTTGGAAATTTTTTGAAGCTGAGAACCAGTCCCTGGCTTACTACTTCCAGGACCCGCTTGTCTGATGTAATAGACATCCAGTCCTGGACAAAGTAAGCCAGCCTGCCCCCTACTGGAATAGGAGAGTCGACCTTGGCAGGGGCTTTAGGCTGAGGAGTGGATGCAGCCCTGCTCATCCCCCTTTTGCCTCTCCCTCTGAAGAACCCCCTCTGAGAAAAAGAAGACGACGTCTGTGCTTGGTAAAAAGGCCTTTGAAAAGGCCTGCCCCTGCCCCTAGACTGTTGCCTTTGAGGAGTTGCCTGCCTTTCCTTGGCCTGAGCACTCCTATACGTGGTCCTGTACTCATCCATTTTTTTCATGTAATTCTCTGTCTGCTCCCCGGACAGAGAATTACCCACTACAGGAAAATCCATGGCTTTAGTCTGGGTGTCCTGCGAGAGGCTAGTACATCTGAGCCAAGCCATCCTCCGAAGAGCCACAGATGTAGCCATGACTCTTGATGACACATCATTAGAGTCCACAGCAGCATGAAACTGAACCTTAGATGCCTCAATCCCATCTGCAGCCACCGTCTCCAGCTATTTGGCTAGCTGGGGGAGGCCTGTTTAACCAGTGCCAGTACAGTGTCCCACCTGGACTTCTGGTACCTGGGTGTACAGCCCATGTAATTCGCCTGTCTGAGTCCCAAAGAAGATGCCATGTACTGTTTCTTTGCCATGGCATCAATCTTCCTGGAGTCCTTGTCAGGGGGTTGTGAAGCCAAGGAAATATTTGCCTTGTCACAGGCAGCAGCCTGCACTCCCCCAACATGGCTGCATTGTTGATATAAGAACTCTGTGTCTGAACCTGAAAGTTTATACCTCTTGCCCATTCTTCTATCCACAGGAGGTATAGTGTTAGGAGACTTTAAGATTTTTTGTGTCTGTTTCCCAAAAGATTTATGGAGGGGAATAGACAGTCTCCTGGACTCTGGGATGTCCATCATCTCTACATAAGCAGGCTCCTCTTGATCTTCCACAGCCTCCTCCATAAGAAGCTAGAGGGTTTCAGCCACCTTTCTGTAAAACATAAAGTGAGAAGGGGACTCAGAAAGCCTAGGTGGGGAAACACCTGAAGGTCTGTCTGAGGAGATGTCCAGTTCCACAGGCACATCCAGACCTTCACTTACAACATCATCATCCTCAAATTCCCCTTCCTCTTCAAATTCCGGTTCATAAAAATCTTCAAGGGCATACTCTTGAACCGGGGGAACCAACCAAACCGAACCCCTGCCAGAAGGAGCCGGATCGGTCGGAACCGGACGAAGCGATTCCACAATCTGAATCGCTCTGGCTATCTCTTTGGCGGTCGGAGCATGAACCTCTGGATCCAAACCGGTCGATTTATCTTTGCGTTTTCTTTTTGTCGGAACTGATCCCTCAGAATCGGCTCTCCTTTTGTCCGAAGAAGTATTGCCCTGGTCAGAGGGCACTCCTTCTGGTTCGGTCGGAATCGAACTGGCTGGCTAACCGAGTCAGCGGACTTCTCGGCCTCCTTTTCTCAGTCTACCTAATCTCTCTTCTCAAGGGTAGATCTGGGAAAGTTTTACATATTTCGTAGTCTGAATCGAGGTGGTCAAACCTCAGACAATAAACACAGGTGGTGTGGGGATCGGCCTTAGCAAAGACCTCCCCAAACTCACTGCAGTGTTGAAACCCAGTGGGCCTTTTTTCTTGGGTTTCTCAGACATGGCCAACCTAACCAAACTTACCCTTTTTTCGGCAACCGCCAGGCAAGACTCCCTTATCGGTTCCTAACCGTGTCACGGGTATTGGAAAAAAACTGTTCAAAACACTTTTTTTTAGAACCGATAAGAACCGGTAACCACACACTAAGTAAACAAGCAAATTTCACTATCAAATGGCCGGTTCAGCCGAACCGAGCCGCACTTTTACAAGTTCCACACAGAAACACAGAACAATTCCTATCTAGTACTCACGGCACCACAGACAGAGACTGAACCGACTATGCGTATACTTTTTTCGGTTTAAAAACTGACGAAAACTGAAAACTTTAACTGACTTTCTAACCGAGCTGAAGGAGAAATCTCCGGAACGACCATTCAGTGAGGCAGAGTAAAGAATCTGACGGTTTAGGTTTGAATCACTCCAGACAGAGACTTCAACCGAGCTCGAGCTCAGCATTCTATGCCTTGCATAGAAAGTTAACTATTTGTTCTCCGGGGCAGTTGAAAGGTTGGGAATCACTGCAATTGCCAGAATACAGCAAGACTTCATGTTGTTTAATGCATGGGACAGGCATAAGGGAATCTTAAGGAAAGGGAAGGGGGGTGGGTGGCTGGGCTGGAGATCAAGTAGGATCTGCAGTGATATTATAGGAAGGGAAAAATCAGCAGACTAGGTGGACCAAGCGGTCCTTATCTGCCGGCAAATTATATGTTTGTATGTAAGTTCCTAGAACAAAATATCACAGAGGCAGTAAAAAACTTAATTGGTAGCAGAGCCAAGCAACACGCATAAATCCTTTTCTTGCTGAAACAGGGCACCATAATATCAGAATCCAAACAATGTTCGACAGGCAAGCTCAAATGTGCTGGAGAGGGGTGTGTTACAAAACAGGTGTTGGCTTTCCTTAAACAAGCACAGCAATCCAAACAAAGAAAAAAGCGCACCCAAAGGGTCACTAGGTTTCCAAATACTGCATTCAAAGAAGTCATTGGCAATCTGCTCACTTCAGTATGAACATCAGATTTATTTAATACAGATACAAAATCACATAGGTAGATGTAAAATGCAAAACATAGTTAGTACATGGTCTCCGTTCACTTTTGTTTACCAAAAAACACACCAGATAAGAACCTACTGTATAACAGCTGCACAGCCATGTAGAACTGTCAAATGGGGTTGAAGTGGATCAGTCGCTCACAGTATTCATTCAGAATAATGATTCAGTTTTAAGATAAATGTCCTCCTATGGCTGTGCCAGAAAAGACACTGAGCACTGGGCTAAATCACCACGCCAAGACAAACCTGAAGCCACTGGCGGTTGTTTCTCCGGAATCTTCTGTCTAAAATTCTGGGGCTGCTAGGGCTCTGGGTACACAGGCTTTGTGCCGTGCTGTGCTGTAGTAATCGGTCTGGCACTAGCGACTGAGCGCTTTGCTTATGATCCCCACCACCTAGTTCAAATCCTGTGGCAAATCATGTTTAAAGATGGAAAATATTACATTAAGTACCTATGTCCAAACAAAGAAGTTCTAAAAACATCCCATGCAGTGATATAATAATATAGTTGCAACTGATAATCTACAAAACAGAAGTCTACACAGGAAGCATATGAGTCTGTGAAAAGTAAATTAAAGTGCCATTTAAATAAAGCTAAAGATAAACCTGTACTAAATACCTCTTACAACATGGGCTTCAGAAATGGAAGTACCTGATTGGTAGAGACCCATGAGGTGACCGTTGATTAATCCACGATATATGCACAGCAAGTGGTGAAGCTGCCACCCTAAGTGATCAGTGAGCGGACCAGATCTCATTATTGTGCCAGCAACGCATTGTTAACAGCAGCCATTTTTTTCCTTGCTAAGATAGCGAGAGCCGACCCACAGGAGAATTCTGTCATGTGTTGTATCACAAATCCTGCAGTGTGCAACGTTTTAGCACTGTTGTGTATGGCACTGTCTCTGTGTGCGGGATGTCAAGTACCTCTGCAGTCCCCACTGGACGCTGATGTGTGGTACCTGTCTGTGCCCCCCCCAGCCACCAATATGTGTAGGTACAAGACAGAAACAGAGTACTTCAGCACTCAGTATCCATGCAGACACAGATGCCTACCCACCCACCCTGTTGATCATGTAATGTTCCCCACAGCAGTAGACCAGTCCTGGAATTTTAATTGCCAAAGTGCCGGTGCAAAGTAGTGATGGCAGCCGTGATCTGCGGTCACTGAATACAGCGCGCACCAGAGAGAGAGAGAGAGAGAGAACATAAGCTGTCATGGAGAGAGACTGACACACTAGTTAATTGGCAGTTGCAGCAATCTATTCTGTCTGTGTCTCTCTGTCACTTGAGTTCCTGTACATTACGATGAGACAGTGGGGGTTTGCAGTACCTTGATGGGGAGAGGCGTCAATGCAGCACTTCAGCAACTGTCCTTATCTCTCTCTGTCACTCGCTCTGTGTCTCTGTGCCGCTCTCCCTGTCAGTGCAAGACACCGTGAAGTGCCCTGTGTATGAGAGAGAGAGACACACACACAGCAAAAGACAGAGCTGACCTTGTCCAGATTGTTGCTATTGCATTTATTTACTTTCTGTTTACAGTCCTTTAATATTCGGTTTGGTAACCCCCCCCCCAAAACACACACACACCCTGAGGAGCCGCACAGACCCACTTAAAGACATGTTAATTTAGCATTCAAAAGTGTTGAACAGCGGTACAATATAAAACCGAGAACCGGGAAGCACATTCTCCCTCTGATCCTTTGATTACTTCATAATAGCTGCTCCCGTCAGTAAATGGCAAGATTATAAAGTCACTTATGTTGTCAGTGGGAAGCGTTCGCTTCCCTGGGTCTGCCACAGGTGCATTTCTTCCCACAGTGTTTAGTAAGTGAGCTGGACATCTGTTGAGAGTGACCGCGAAGGACACACAGAGGGTAAGAAACCCAAATTAATTAATGAAGGGTTTCCCACTGAGACCGTGTTTGGTATTTTCGCCGATGGGTGACAAGAGACAGCATGCGCTTGACAAGGATCCTACTACCAAAGTCTTTTTTCCCCATCATCACACAGGACATTTCAGTAGCTATGGGACACTGAACGTCTATCCCAGTCCTGCTCTCGCTCCTCTCTCTTGCTGTCTCTCTCTGGACGAATGTCGGCACAGTGCAATTTGAAGCTTATTATTTTTACTGCACCATTTGTCAATAGCAATGTGCTTCTAACAATCAAAAGATTCTTCATTTGTGCAGTTTTAATACACTTATCTAGTCTAATGACCATACATTTAGTGTTTTTAGTGTGTGTACTGTCCTTCTGTTGTGTGCTCGGTGTTCCCAAATACAGCAGTCTCAGCAGTGCATACCTAGCACACAGGGGCGTATTTTGTTATTTTTACAGGGGGGGCAAAGTAACAAAAAAGTCCTGATTTTTGCATATCACAACAGTGAAGAAGGTGGGTGGCTTGCGTAATGCAAACAAATCAACCAGCATCAAATAATGCCCCAAAAACATTTAAGACTACAGCTGAATAACTCCTGGGAGGGACCAGCCCAGGCCAAGTCAGAGCACTTCCCCACCCCACCAGTTTTACTGCAGTCTGCTGTCGGCCCAACTCCTCCTGAGACCAGAGTCGAAAAACTGACTGAGATCTGTTTTGTATTCAGTGCTTCGTTCTTCTGCCTTGGGAGTGAGGACTTACTTGTAAAGTTGAAAATATGTAAGGAACTTAACTTCCATCTCAAGAGGACAGGACCTCCCCTCAGCTTCAATTCAAATCAGTCTTGACCTAATTTTGCCCCCACCTGAACCTCCAGGTGGATAGCTCACTAGTCTCTCACCCCCCTTTGCTGCTTACGTAACCCTTCCAAGTCTAGCCCTTATACTGGATCCTGAACTTTGAAATGTCTGCTTGAGCTAGCCTCCCACCTTCAGGAGTGCAAAAGCATGTTTCAAGTAAGGCAGCAAAGTGACATGCCACCTCAGTATACCTATAAACATGGATGGTATGGAAAACATCCCAGCATGTGCATCCTCACAGCATGAGCCCTTATTTACAAAGATTACATAAAAAAATGCGATTATACAATGACAAGAATGAATGCTGGCCTCTGATTGGTCAGTCTTGGGCTAGACCCATGATGTTATCCCAGTACATCCGATTCATCACAGGTCTAGTCTCAGCCTCTCCGTGAACCTCTTGATGATTGTTAGCATTAGTGTGGTTTTTTGTATCTTCTCTTAAAAATATTTTTCTACACCAAATAAAACATCTTTAAAATTATTTTTTTTAATTCTGTATAACAACACGCCATTGTATAATAGCAATAATGCCCTCCAGGGTGTGTGTCATGGTAGGATAACGTCATGCCTTATGTATTGGATGCACTCGTGCCCAACCATCTGAGGTGTGATGTTATCCCAGCATGACACACGCCCTGTCAGGCATTATTGCTTACTTGCACCCAGTGTTAACACTTTTCTTTGTTATAACCAAGTTAATTCATTAGTCTCCCATCCCATCCCATCCTATATTATTCCATGTCACATGCCTGAATCTGGTTAGGTAAGGTATAAGAGGATAATGTCTCCTCAAGCAAGCAAGCATTGCATACATAAGCATGGGACTTGCTGATATCCCTCAGGCGGTGCTCTTAACAAGCATGCTGATGTACCTGGGACAGTGCAACAGAACAATGTAAATCCCCTAATAGTTCAAGATGATCATGGGTATGGTGTGGTCACACCACAACCCCTACCACTCTCCGCCCCATGGGCTCCTAAGGAATATGCATCTCTGTCCATGCCCAGGGTTACACAGCCCCATCCAAGCAAATACGGACTGCCCTGGCACAAAAGTGATCGCATCACATAACCTAAGAGAACAGATGCCACAGGAAGTTTGCTAGAACAACGACTCCAGATACCTGTGCACAGCGTAGCAGAACCCACCCTGAAAGGTAAGTACTTGGTTGGTGGTTTTTATTAGCATCACCTATGACAGTGTGTGGTGGGCCGGTTGTGGTAGCCCAGGTTGCCGTTGATGCCCCCCCCCCCAGACTACTTCAAAATCGTCTCATCTGACAGTTTTGAAGGGCACAAATGAAACATGGTTGCTTCAGTCTGATGTGGTGTAATACAGTTTTTTTTTTTGTCCGAGCGTGTGTCTCTATTCTTCTACACATAGACACAGACAGACACACACACCACCAAAAAATTAACTTTTTTTATACCATGTTTACATTCAGGATAGAGACAGGGTAAAGCAGGTCCAGGCAGTACAACACAATAAATGAAACAATGCATTTTACAATGCCCAACAAACCACCAAAAGACTACAAAACAATGGACCTTCCCATGCCTGGGGGGTAGCTAGGTCACAGGTCAGGGTGCTAAATGAGGAGGAGACCACAGAACATCTTGTAGAACCACACAGTAAGGTGAAACTACATAAACATGCACAATTTTTATACTGTAGGATTTCATACTTTCCAACAGTTCCTAATTTTGACACAGAAACTTATCTTTAGTGCTCAGAAGCCCCTTGTACAAGGGAGGTAAGCATGGCATGGACCCAGCAGACTGGCATACATGTTGAAAAAAATATTTCTGTGCCAGTATGTCCACCCACCCCTCCCTCCTCCATCACCAGTGGCCAGAACCATTTTTTTCAGCATGTGTACCAGTCCCCCCTGTTCAGCACAGCAGCACAAAGCTGGCAGGGCAGCAGAAGGTACAGCAAGCAACAGTGAATTAAATGTCCATGCAAAAAGCTACAGCCCACTCTCCCCACCCCAGACCTGCAAGGTCACTATCTCCACCCAGACTGGCCAGCTCAGCTACTCTCTGCACCCTGATGGACTTGCACAGCCACTCTCCACACTCTGAGTCCACCCCACCAGCATAGCCACTCTCCCCACCGCACCAGCGCAGCCACTCTCCCCACCCCACTCAATCAACACCATTTCCAGCTCTATTTATCTGGTATCCGCTCCAGGCATCCAGGTCTGTGCCTCCCCATCACAGGCACACAAAAATAAATAAAACCACATTTTATACTGCATTTTGTTTATGTTTCTTTCTTTGTCTGGAAAGAGAGATGTTGAGCTACCAGTCAGCACAGTTTGCCTGGTATACAATTACAGCCCCGCCCCACTGACACAATGCCTGTGCCTCCACCCACCCACACAATGCCTGTATCCCCAACCCCACCCACACAAATGACCAGTGTCCGCAACACCATACACACACACACACACATGACCAGCAGTGTCCCCAACCCCCAACACACACATGACCTGCAGTGTCCCCAACCCCACACGCACACGACCAGCAGTGTCCCCAACCATATACACACACACACACAAAACCAGCAGTGTCCACAACCCCACCCACACACACGACCAGTGTTCCAACCCCCCCCAAAAAAAATCATGGCCAGTCAGTAGTCGCTATAACAATAGCCAGGTAGTAGTATACCAATTTCTTTAGGGTGCATGTTTTAGTGCAATATTTTTTTTGCTAGTCTTGTAACATTGTACGGGGGAAAACACAAAAAGCTACCCCTTTGGTTGTGTTTGCCAGGCAATGAAGACAGAGACAGCAAGGCCAAGGAATCTGTCTTTTTCACCCCTCCACAGTGGACGATCTGAGAAATCAAAAAAAGTGAAAGATTACTTTTAAAAGCCAGGTAAAGGATGAGGGGGAAATAATGTTTCAAAATTTACTAATGTTCATTTGCTAGCTGTGGGCACAGGTCAGTGAGATACATCCCTTGACAGGTAAAGGATGAGGTGGAAATTACGTTTTAACATTTACTTATGTTTATATGCTAACACCCAGTCAGCAAGCACAGAATGTCCCCTCTCCTAACCAACACAGACTGTCCACCAGAAACCCAGTCAGCAAACATGGACAGTCCCTTCCTCCCCCACCTACAAGGACAGTCCCCCAGACACCCGAACAGTGCCCCCCTCCCATCAGACACCGGGCAGTGAGCATAGAATCCCCCTCCTAACCGACAAGGACAGTCCCACCAGACACCCAGGCAGCCAGCAAACATGGACGGTCCCCGTCCCCCCATATCCCACCAAGGACAGTCCCCACCCTCCGACACACAGCTAGCAAACACAGAATTTCCCCTCACCCTACCAACATGAACAATCTTCCCAAACACCTGGCTAGCAAACACGGAGAGTTCCCCCTTCCCAACAACATTGATAGTCCGTCCTAGACACCTGATTAGCAATCACCGACATTCACCCCCGCATAAGCCAACATGGAAAGGTCCCCGTCCCAGACACCCAACCAGCAAATAGTCCCCCCCTCCCCACAAGACACCTGGCAGGCAAACATGGAGAGTCCCCCTTTTCCACCATCATGGACAGTCCCCCCAGACAAATGGCCAGCCAAGTCCACCAAACAATGGCTAGTGTCACCACCCCACCATCACAGCCAGTGTCCCCACTTCACCATGGCCTGTGTCTCCACCCCACCAGACCCCAGAATAGAAAACAGACTACCCCCCAGCCCCACCAAACACTGACCGCCCTCCCAGTCCCATACACTAACCACCCCAGCCCCAAACACTGATCGTCCCCCCCAGCCCCACCAACCCAGGCCCTCCCCCAGCACCAAACACTGACCATCTTCTCAGTGAGTCAGCCCCAAAACACACAGACTGTCTCCCCAACCCCAACCCCACAAAACAGACCATCCCCAGCCCACCAAACACAGACCGTCCAGTGAGTTTCCCCAACAAACCCCACCACACCAGTAGCACAGTAATTGAGTGTCCCACACCACCAACATGACCAGTGTCCACCATACCAAACAAATAGCCCCCCACCCACCCCATCAACATGGACAGCCTCAACAGCCAGCAAATCCCCCACCCAAAGAAACACAAGCTGACAGAAAACCTTCCACCCACCCCAGACACATGGCCATAGCCAAGACAACCCCAAGACACATTTCTGGGATGTGAATGGTATTAATTTCCAACAACCAGCTTGCAGCACAGTTACTCACCAAATCAGTAAGGGCACAGATAGGGCAGCATGCAGTAGGGCACAGCAAGGCCAAGAAGGCAGGTCAGGTAGCCGAGTCTCTCCCAACAGTCCCGTTCCTCTCCCGATTAATCCCCCGACGAGATAGTAACTCATTTTTTCTGACACCAGATGAATGTGTCGCATTATGGATCTGCTATAGCCTGCATGACCGTCGGCTTCTTCACTGTTCTGGGCCTGGCTGTTCACTGACCTGAATAATCCCTCTTGGTGGACCGTGGAACTGGTGGGCAATGGGCGTGGTGTGGAACTTGCCGACAGCACAGTAAATCTTTTTCTGGCCTGCTGAACACAGGAGCTGGGTGTGCAGGCAAGCCTGGCCATGCCTCAGACTCACTGTAATTGTACTACTCGCTCCTCCGCCTGGTCTGTCTGGTGGTAGAGGCCTTGTGGCCGCAGGCCTCCTAGGCTCTCGGGGATGGGAGGCTCAGGTGGCAGCAGAAGAGCCCAGAGCATAGCTGGCTGCACTGAGAAACAGAGACTAAATAGTCAGAGGACTCGGGTGTAAGGTATATTTAAACTGGGCTGTTCAGAACAGGAGGAGGGTGGGAACACTAGACTGACTGAGACACTGGTGACACCTGACAGGCAACCAACAACTGCTGCTCGACATCCTCGAATAGCTATCTCTCCTCAGCCCTACGCTATATGGATGCTGCTGCTGCTCCTTCATGGAAGGCACACAGACAACTAAATGGCGCCACTAACAGAGTACTGTTCACGTGATTGCGCCAGCTTGCAGCACTCTCTGATTGGCTGTAACATGCAGGCTACTATGGTTGCAGGCTTGCAGCCAATTGGAAAAGGGATCGTCTTTGTTTAAGACGACAGCTCGCGCGCTACCCCCTCCCTCCCGGAGAGGTGCAGGCAGTCAGGCATAGCCCTGAGCCCATTCAATATTAAAAAAAATAAAATTGATAACCGGAGAATGGTGGCTGGGCTCCTAAAAAAGTCCTGGTCTAAATTCTCAGGGGGGGCAGCTTGCCCCTCTGCCCCCCCACAATCTACGCCTATGCTAGCACAGCACTGTCAGCACCACAGTAGTTGTGGTAGTGGCAGAACACATAAAAAGTTCCTATCTTTTCATTACTTAGTCATGCTTTCATTGTGCTTTTTCCACTGTGGTGAGAACCCATGTCATAAGCGCAATAACCCACACAAGGGTGTGTGGTTACTGCAGCCTCATGCCTCACAACGCACCCCGGGCGTTGATTAATCCCCAATAACTGCACACCCTGTCGTGGGTTATTGCTTACTAAATCCACAATCATTTGTGCTATTGACAAAGACCTTTGCTCAAATTCCTGGCACTCAGCCTGTCTCAGGCTTCCTTGGGGGTATATGACTAAGGGGTAGTGAGCTGCTCCATTTAAACCTTGTAATATGTCACCTGATCTACTATTGTAAAAGTTGCTGAAACCTACCAACCAGCAATGCAGAGCTAGTAAATGAATAATATTACTTTTCACCTGTTCACATTACAAATTCAACCAATCCAAAAACATCTTCTTGCATTATAAAAGTACGAGTATGGCATAAGGAGGAGCAATTGGGAATATCAAAGAGATCGCTATTATGATAGCATCAATGTCTATTATGTATTTTGTCTCAGTAACACTCCCTTTTATTTATGGTGACTCAGTGAGAGCCATTCACATCCCACCAGATATGCTTATAAGCTCATAAAATAGCATTTACTCTCATGAAAGTAATTTTTAATACAATTTCAATAATTTTCAAGGTCTGTGTTTTCATTGCAGAAACATGCTGTTGGTTCAAAGCCTTGCTTGGTCCTTTTATTGCACTCTCTATTTTTTTTTAAACTTTGTATTTTATAAATTTTTTAGGTTGCACAAAACACAAACTTACCAAACAGGGAACATCGACAGTTCGATACAATATAGAATTACATTCTATTCCTATAGTTTAGTAGTATACCATACTTTTTCCAAAATAGGAGAGGTCCCATTAAAGTTCAACTTCCAAAATGTAAGTTCAAATAGTGCCACGGAACTGTGGCACATGGAAAAAGTTCAAAATTAAAATAGTCCAGGAATGTTATTCAAATAATCCAGCACCCAGATGGTCTAATGATACCATGTATAGCACTCTCCAGTTTTGATTTTTAATCTAAAAAGACAGAGAGAGAGAGAGAGAGAGAGTAGAAATCACTCAAATGTCTGGATAACCATGTCCACTCAACTATTCTTTTTCTTAAAACATCTTTTTATCTCCCAATGCTAGCAGGGCTCAGTGGCGGTTATACCACCCATCTGTGCTCTGTCCCTTGTCCAGCTGTTGGCGATTATGCTGTGCAGCAGTGGGAGCTTGTTTACCTTGTGTTTTTGGGTTACTTTGTCCCCAAAACCCCACCCCTGAGGATGCCAGCACAAAGGATGTAAGTTCAGGCTGTAGATGTGCTGGAGCACATCCCAGCCTAGTGCCTAACGGTGTGCTCCCCTCCCCACACCATGAGTCCTCTGCCGCCACCCATGTATCCCCAAGTGGCGGTAACAAGACGATGTGACAGCCCTCCCAACTATTCTCATAGGTCCAGCTATATTTTTTCATAAACAGCTGTTATGGGTTCTTATCTGTGTATTATTTTTTTATCTGTATTTATTAAATAAATGTGACATTAATACTGAAGTGAGAAGGTTATCAATGACTTCTTTGAATGCAGTATTTTGAAACCTAATGGCCAACAGGAGAGCATTTTTTCTTTTTTGGATTGCTATGCTTGTTTAAGGATAGCCAACTCTTTTTAAGTACCCCTCCCCAACACATTTTGCACTTCCCTTTACATGCTTGTTTGGATTCTGTTGTATGATTTTTGGCTAATGGAATAGGTACTGGCTGCAGTGTGTGTCTTTGTTAGTAAACTTTATTGACACCATTCATGTCAGGTTTAAACTGTCATGCTCTAACAGAGACACATGCAATACGTGTGTGTGTGTGTGTGTGTGTGTGTGTGTAGATGGTGTAGATGGTGTATATATATATATATATATATACACACAGTGCATATATATGGGATACATGATGGGCTACTGTGAAATATGGAAAATATTAGCACAAGTGCAGAGTGAAGTGTGATAATATCACGAGTGGCGAAGCCACAAGTGATATTATCGCAGTTCAGTCTGTACGAGTGCTAATATTTGCCATATTTCATAAGTCGTACATCATGTGTACGTTTTATACAATAGGGTCAGAATTATTAGGGGAGGCAGTTGTTTTGCAAAGTTTGTATGTTTTGGTTATAATTTTCCTGTAGTGTGTGGGCTTCTTTTTTGGGGTCATCCTTGTAGTAGAGCAGGTTGTTAGGGTAGGTCACAGCGTTGCTATGCAGCCAAGGCATGTTTGTGTAGAACGTGCGTTGCTATTTGTTTGCTGCTCAGTGTGGGAGGGCCAAAGAGTTCAAAGATTATGGCAGTTCTGTTCGTATGATGGCGACAGTTCAGCATTGTAACTTGTGTTGGGAGCAGTTCATTTTGTTCCTTTTTCCTACTATTGAAATGTGTCCTATAATGTTGATTTATTTAATTTGTGTTCTGCATTGCTAAGTGTCATCGAGGCTGAGCTGGCGAGTGGAATTAAGAAGACGATGAAGAGTGGAAGAACACTATCAGGGAGGTTTGGACAGTGCAGGAACTGTCTGACATTCAGGAAGGTTAGTGTATGTTCTTGTGGTTTGAAAAGGAAGAGAGCGCTGGTTTGGGGTTTTGTTTCTGCTTTAAGCACTTTTTTGGTAGGGAGGTGGGGCTGTGCAAATGAATGGAGCCCTGTTGTGCGTGTTTGACATTTACGGAGTAGGCCTGGAGATATCGGAACTGTGTTGAAGAAGTGCCAGGAGTTGTTACTGCTTTTTAGTGCATTTCCGGGTAGTGTTTGTTTAATTTTTGGGGGCACTTTCAGTTTAGTTCTGCTTTTCTGTATTGTTGTTTCAACAGATTCATACCAAACTTGATCTACTGTGTACTTGTAACAGGTGGCTTTCATTTAAAAGTAGTTTGGTCAGGCAACTACATTAGCACTGTTAGAATATCACCTGCTGACGTAGTCACTGTTGAATATCAGCAACTGACGTAGACACTGTGGAATATCTGTAAAAATATTCCACAGTGTCTATGTCAGCTCCCTGATATTCAATAGTGGTGAAAATAACAACATTTAAAAAATGGGTAAAATAATTTGAGGCTTCCGATTGGCTCAGACACTTTTCTAGCTGGGCATCTATGAGAAAACAGATGCCCAGCTATTAAAAGTGCGAGTCTAGCCTGCCCCATCACAAGGATCTTGTTGCCCAGCCAGCTCTCCAATTGGCTAACCCCCGGTTTTCATTTCAAATTTGCACCATTTTTTTGTCTCGCTTAGTGAGAGTCTGGCTCCCGAATGCTGATTTATGAACAATACTGTCCCGGTATTTAGAAGCCCACACAACAACTCACTGACTCCCCAAACCAAACCAATGTACATTTTTTTCATTCCTTTTTCCATTTTACCTTTTTGTTTATTATTTCCTGATCTGTGTGTGTCTCTCTCTCTCTCTCTCTCTCTTGCGACTCACAGGCATTCCACTCTGCCGCCCGTCATTTAACATCTCAATTCCCAAACCAGGAAATGACCTATCAGGAAAACGAGCTGTCTCCTCACCAGGTACTGCCCAGAAATTAACCATAGTATCTATGCTAAAGAAAAAAAAAATGAAAAAATAATTTACAGCACTGCTGTCTCTCCTCACAGTGATGCCTCTTAAACTGCCTCTCACAGCGTAACACGGTCATGCGCCTCACCACTCGCAAATCAATTTTACCGGAAAGCACCAAAATAAAGATAAATTGACACAACGCCTTCTCTGTGTCCTGCTCCTGAAAGTACAACACAATAAAAAAAACATGAAATGGGTCAAAAAACGTCCCGGAGGTAGTGGGGGGGAGGAGACCAAGCAAGAGAAAAGCTGGGGGGGGGGGGGAACAGCAGATAGAACAACACAATAACAGAGGGACTACTTAACAATAAAAATATTTAAATACTAGTTTTCTTATGTTTTTCATATATTTTTTTAAATTGTATTAAATCCCATATTTAAATGTTACAGCAAGCCCATTTTCTAAGGGCAATAATACCCTCCAGGGTGGGCGGTAGTGTGCTACACCCGCCCTTCCAGGGGCTATAAGGCCCTTCGCCTGTGGCGTCCAGGCCTCATTATGCCCCTGGGAGGGCAGGTATAGCCCAATATCGCCCACCCTGTTGGGTATTATTGCTTGCTTATTCAGAGTGTTATTCCTTCACCCCGTTGTATAAATATATATATATATATAAAATGTATTTATTTATTTCAGTCTTGGAATTAATACCTTTGAGAAGAACAGAACAAACAGTATAGTGAGAAAATACATAATGATCCCAGGAGTAGCGATAACAATAAAATAAGCACATATGGCAAAAACAGGTATTTTGCAGACGCAGACATACAGCGGCTAGGAGTAAGCTTAACTAGCAAAAAGGGCATTAGGGTTGGGATCTGGCTACAGGAGGAAAAAGATGCAGCCAAGTAGCATTGTCAGAGACAAAATGAGACTAATATATATAGATAGATAGATATATACAGTCTAGGTTTCCAAAAATCCAGGTAATCTATTAATAACTATTAATTACTATTAATTAAACCTGGGACATATGTTTGCATTAGCATGCTCAACTAATAAAATTAGCAGTTAAACAGGAACTCTTTAATAAGAGACATTAAATGGGTGATTACAGTCCTGTTTGCAACTCTGGATTCTGATGTTGGTGTAACATACAGAAGAAAAGGTAATTAGTCAAAGGATATAAAGGAACTCTTTTGTCTGAGGACGGGAACCTTGTGAGAACAGACATGTAAACAAGTTAAAAATTTACTTGTGGAATGTGAGGGAATTGAAATTACCCAACCGCAGACAAGAGGTGTTAAATACTTGTACCTGAAATTGGAAATAGCTTTGATTAGTGAGTTAAATCTCACTTATAGATATTATTACCCTAGAAAGATATTTTTTTGGGGGAAAAAATCAAACCCTGTGAGGTTTACAGGTACTGAAAATACCCTCAACGAATATGAAGATTTTGGATATAGGAAGGAGTGGGAGAAGGCAGCAGAGTCATGTGCCAGAACATTTGTCCAGCTCATTATCAAAGAGGAACAACAAAAATTACAAATATTGTCTGAGGAAACTACAAAACCTATGCAGGATCTCTATAAAGACACCCCCCTTTCAGTTTTTGATGAACTAGACAAGAATTTAAAGAACAAAAATGTCAAAACATGACTCAGTTCTAGTTGAATGAAAACAAAATGAACTGATCTGGGATGCCTTAGATTATGAATTAAATCATGTATTTAATTAGGGTAATAAGGAACAGCGATCTCAAAATTAGAGAGAGACAGAGATCGAGAAACTTTAAATGATATAGCTCGAAGACCCAAGTAAGAGGCAATAAATCAAAACCACACCCTAGGAATCCAATTACCTAAAAATCAAGTGATTCAGAGGGAGAAGGAGATGCTACATCAGTACACATGTCTAATACGGTGGTGGTGTTTTTTTGTTAGACAAATGGACAGATCAGGAAGTGCAAGGCCAAAGGGCACTATGAGGAAAACAAGGGGGGGGCAGGAAGAACAGAGCAAGGACAGGGTGTCAGAAGATCTGAGAGGAAACAGAAGAAAGGCAATCAATATCACAAACACTGAACTCTCGAAGACACAAATGGGTGTACTGAGCAAAGGGCTGAATTTTGTCCCAAACCCTGTATATATGAATTTGACATCATGAGTGACCCGTTTCATTTTTTTTTTTTTGTAGGAAAATTCATTTGGGGGAATAGTTCATGGACAAAGAACACACAGATATAATAACCCATACTATTCCAGAGTTTTTTGTAGATAACATCACCTAGGATGTGGAAGATAATACCTCAAATACTAGCAGTCCTTGACAAGACAGTGGATCCACTAATGCAATTGCTCAGATGAGTTATTATTGGTTATCACAAGACCTCGTTAACCTGGAAGCATTATGTGTGGTGAAGTTAATTTATCTAACCATTTTAGCTAATAATGTTGGTAACACTATTGAGTCATTAGGACAAGAGATCGTTGATAGGCAATTCAGAATGTCAGGACATAGTGATGGGGGCGAATACAACTTGAACGCAAACAAATGTTTAAAGGTCAGTCTAAATTTCATCCATACTCAGTGAATAATAGTATAAAAAAGGTTTTTTAAATGCATCTTTATTGAACAACGTGGGTACACAAATCAGTGTACATTATGGTACATTAATAAAGAGCGACTCAGCAGTTATAAAACCAACAAAATCTTGTCTCATGTATGTTTGACCTTGGCATAGATGGTATAGCAGGTGGCAGAGTAGCCCAGCAAATTGGTTCTCAAAGAAAACCACAAGGAGAGTTATGGGCAGCATTAAAGTCATACTGCTTCCATATGTAGTTTCCTTTAAGTAAAAAGGGTAGTGTGAGGAAGGGAAAGTCTTCACTTCCAGTGGGCGTATATTAGATTTAAGACTGGGATACCTGCAAAGAATCACCACATAGCATCCAGAGTGTCCATCTCTGAAGCATAAAAAAGTTTGAGAGAGTAATGATGTGAGAAGTAAGAAGTCTCATTCATAACCACCATAATCACAAAAAACATGACAATTTAACAGCCATGGAAAGGAGGGCAGTAGATGAGTTAAGAACTAACGAGAAGATTATAATAAAACAGACTGATAAAGGCAGGAATGTGGTGGTGATGCTGGAGACCCTTTCTATACATATGGTGAAAAATCTGATAAATGACAAAAACAAAATGTATTTGTCTGTAAGGTGATCCAAACAAGGTCTTTAAACATGAGCTACACCAGATGTTACTAGATGCTCTGCAATATGGAGCTATAACACAGGATGAATTTATCTTCGTTTGGACCTCTGATCTGTTTTGCTTGTCCGATGTGCCTTGCCCAAAGTGCATAAAAACCTGTCAGCATCTCCAGGACACCCCGTTGTCTTTGGAGTTGGATCTTTTACTGAAAATTGATCACAATTTGTCTATTATTTCCTCAAGTTAGAGGTGGTAAAGTTTAGATCCTACCTCAGAGACACTGGGGACGTCCTGCGTAAATTTAGTGACTTTATCTGGAGTAAATGTTTCTGCTGGATATCCAATGGCGTAGAATCGTTATTCATGAGTATACGTTATGACTATGGAATTATGGCTGTAAAATAATACCTTCAAAAGAATTGCAATCTAGGTCCTATAAAACTAATTGTTCAGGCAGCTGAATTTATCCTGAAACATAATTTTTGTGAATTTTCAGGAGAAATACACCTTCAAATACATTTTATTTATTTATTTGAATTTTGTTGACCAGGTAAGCCCGCTGAGACCAATGGTTCCTTTTTCAGGGGTGACCCAGATTTAGTTACATAAATGAAAGTACATGGCATTGATCATCATACAGTACAGTAGACCATCATACAGTACAGAAGTCATCGTTTGTTCTACACATAGACAAACATACTAGAGAAGTCGCTACAGAATAATGGTTTGATCTACATTTAGGTCAGCTTACTTGTGGAGACACTAGAGGAAGAAAATAAAAGTACATGACACTGCCATGGGCACCTGTATGGCTCCCTCTTAGGCAGGGCTTTTTGGGGGTCTATGGGAGGAGGAGATGATCTTCTCAGAAGCCTTTCCATATGTGGATGATGTTACTGTGTGGTTTCATTACCCTGAGATGTCATCTGCATATGGGGAAGGAAAAAGTTGAAGGATTTATTGACTGGCTAAATGAAACAAGCAATAGAGGTATTCGCTTTACAGGGAGAATAGATGAAGGGACAACTGACTTTCTAGACATGAGCATGACAGGCGGGGTGAATAAACTGGTAAAAACAAAGTGTTTCTGAAAAGAGAGAGCCACAAATGCTTTACTGCATTACCAAAATGTACATTCACCAGCAATGAAATAATTAATAGGATACAGACAATTTCTTCACATGAGAAGAAATCGTACTGACTTAAGTGACTCTGATGCCTAGTCTGAGGATTTGATACCTAGGTTTTCAGCATGTGGCTATAAAATGGAGACATTAAAAGAAACATAAAACACAGTCAGGGATCTGGACAGGAGACCATGTTTAGTGGAGAAAGGAAAGCAGATGGTTAAAGAGCAACCATTTACACTGTCCATAGAAATTAACAGAGTCATAGGACAAGTGGGCTCTATTAGCCACAAAAATTAGGAAATTATTTCCAGTGACAATAGCTTAGCATCACATTTCTTTATGAAACCTAGAATAAGCTATAGAAGTGCACCTAAATTAATGGACTCATTAGTACATAGTCAATACTTTAAAACACCTGTACAGGAGACAAAAAAATGGCTTCCCCTAACCCACTCAGGTTTCAGAAAAAGTAAAATTTTTTATAAACAATATTTGGGAGGCAGTATATCGCAGTGGTTTAAGGCTCTGAACTGCAAATCTGGAGACCTGGGTTTGAATCCCACAGCCCCCACTTGCATACTGTGTGACCCTGAGCAAATCACTTAACTTCCCTGTGCTCCCAGGTCGCACCTGTAAACAAGCTTTCAGCTTAGTGTGCTACTCCTGGTTAAACAATTAAGAAAAAAAAAAGGTGCACAATTTCTAAATTGGCCAATACACGGAATAGATTCCTACAACCAACTGCCATAAGTTTTCTGTAAGAGAAATGACAACATGCAACACAGCCTTTTTAAGATATTCTGTGACGTGCTCTTGTAAAAAAAAAAAAAATATGTAGGATGCACAATGTGCCAAGTCATACAATGCACACAACAGCATGTCAGAGATATTCCAAAAGAATGTCATGACAGACCATTGGAAATGCATTATATATATATGAATGACTCTTAAACATGTTAAACTGTCTCAAAGGGGAAGTGATCATCTAAAAAAACTCTTGCAATAGGAGTCCATGTGAATCCAGAGACTAAGACGCCTAAAACCACAAGGCCACAATGAAGAACTTGATTACAAACCATTTTTATAATACAGTGCATGTAGATGAGATATGAAATATGCAAACTCCCCAAGCTGAAAGACCTTAAAGATAATCAGAATTAGACTTGCTAAAACTGTGACTATAGCAATTGTTATTCTGTCAACAGCTCTGTGCTTGTAAAACACAGATGTGACCTGTACTAATAAATGATTGGATCTTACTTCTGTATGGTGTAGAATTTTAAATATGAACTCAGTACAAGGTAATTTTTGAAAGCATATAGCAGAACCGATGAGAATAGTTGAGCAGAGATGGTTGTCCAGACATTTGAGTGATTTCTTCTCTCTCTACCTTTTTAGATTCAAGATCAAAACTGGAGATGGCAACAAAAGGACTGATTGGAACTTTGAACCAACCAGCATGTTTGAGCAATGAAAACATGGACCTTAAAAATCCTTGAAATAACATCAACAATTACTTTTATGCAAGTAAATGCTATCTTTATAAGTGGATCAGGTGGGATGCGAACAGACACTGATTCACCATAAGTGGCAGGGAGTGTTGAGATAAAATACCTGACAGACATTGATACTATCATAATACTGATCTCTTTGATATTCCCACTGGTTATAATATCATTCATTATGTCATGCTCGTACTTGTGTAATGTAAGATGTTTTTGGATTAGTTGAATCCGTAATGTGAACAGGAGAAAACTAGTATTATTCACTCACTAGCACTGCATTGTTGGGCAGTGGGTTTTAGCAGCTTTTACTATATTGGATCAGGTGACACATTACAAGGTTTAAAAGAAGCCGTTCACTACATATGAAGACATATGAAGTGAGACTTAAGGAGCTTAATATGTATAGCCTCGAGGAAAGGAGGGGGGGGGGACATGATAGAAACTTTCAAGTACCTCAAGGGAATCAACAAAGTCCAAGAGGGTAGCATCTTTCAAAAAAAGAGGTGTGCAAGAACAAGGGGGCACAATTTGAAGATAGAAGAGGCGGCTCAGAGGTAATTTGAAGTATTTTTTCACAGAGAGGTTGTGGATGTATGGAACAGCCTTCCAGAGGAGGTTGTGGAGTCAAAAACAGTGGTGGAATTCAAGCATGCATGGGACAGTCATAAGGCAATTCTAGGGGTGGAGGTAGGAAGAAGTAGGCTGCTGGTTAACTAGGATCTGCAGCTTATCCATCAGGTAGGGAAATGGGCAGACTGGGTGGGCCAAGCGGTCCTTATCTGCTGTCAAATTCTATGTTTCTATGTTTTACTCTGTAGCCATGACCCCGCCCCCCCCCGGGAAGCCTGAGATGGGTGAAGTGCTGGGAATTTGAGCAAAAGTCTCTGTCAGTAGCACAAATGATTGTGGATTTAGAGGTATTTAGTACAGGTAAACCTTAAGCTTTATTTAAAAGGCACTTTAAGTGACTTTTCACAGACTCGTTTGCTTCCTTTGTAGACTTCAGGTTTTAGAGTATCAATTCCTACTATATTACTATATCACTGCCTGAGACATGTTTTAGAACTCCCTTGGTTAGACATAGGTCCTTAATGTAATATTGGCCATTTTTAAACCCAGCTCGCACCAGGATTTCGACAAGGCAGTGGGGATATTAGGCACAGTGCTCAGTCACTAGTGCAAGTCCAGTTACTACAGCACGACACAAAGCCTGTATACCTAGAGCCCTAGCAGCCCCAACAGTTTAGGCAGAAGTTTCAGCAGAAACAATTGCCAGTGACTTCAAGTTTGTCTTGGGGTAGTGATTTAGTCCAGTGCTCAGTGTTAGTTTCCAACACAGTGGTAAGCAGGATATTTCTCTTAAAACTGAATCATTATTCTGAATGAATTCTATGAGCAACTGACCCACTTCAGCCCCATGTGACAGTATTGTATGGCACTATAGCTGTTGTAGGTTCTTATCTGTGTGTTTTTTTGGTAAACACAAGTGAACTGAGACCACATGCTAACCATGTTTTGCATTTCATATACATGTATGTGATTTTTTTATCTGTACTTATTAAATAAATCTGATATTCAAACTAAAGTGAGCAGGCGGTCAATAACTTCTTTGAATGCAGTATTTTGAAACGCAGTGCTCATAGAAGTACCTTGTTTCTTTTTTGGACTGCGGTACCATAATATTAACAGGTCTAAATACAGTAAGCTCCAAAGCTGCTTGCATGTGGAGGCAGAGTACATCAGGTTAATGCATCGGCTTGTTTCACATAGCATTTTCTATGTTCCTATACAGAGCTACGTGCTGTATTACAACTGGTACATACTGCAGCTATCACATGCATGAAGCATTCTATTTCTGTGTGCTATATTATAATTGCTATACAGCACAAATATTAGATACATGCAGTGTTTTTGTGTTCTGTGTTATAATTGATGTGCATCTATTACATGCATGTTTACTGTGTGCTATGATAATAGTGAATAGCTATTACATGCATGTTTACTGTGTGCTATGATAACTGGTGAATAGCTATTACAGGCATGTTTACTGTGTGCTATGATAACTGGTGAATAGCTATTACATGCATGTTTACTGTGTGCTATGATAACCGGTGAATAGCTATTACATGCATGTTTACTGTGTGCTATGATAATGGTGAATAGCTATTACATGCATGTTTACTGTGTGCTATGATAACCGGTGAATAGCTATTACATGCATGTTTACTGTGTGCTATGATAACCGGTGAATAGCTATTACATGCATGTTTACTGTGTGCTATGATAACCGGTGAATAGCTATTACATGCACGTTTACTGTGTGCTATGATAACTGGTGAATAGCTATTACATGCATGTTTACTGTGTGCTATGAGAATGGTGAATAGCTATTACATGCACGTTTACTGTGTGCTATGATAACTGGTAAATAGCTATTACATGCACGTTTACTGTGTGCTATGATAACTGGCGAATAGCTATTACATGCACGTTTACTGTGTGCTATGATAACTGGTGAATAGCTATTACATGCACGTTTACTGTGTGCTATGATAACTGGTGAATAGCTATGACATGCACGTTTACTGTGTGCTATGATAACTGATGAATAGCTATTACATGCACGTTTACTGTGTGCTATAACTGGTGAATAGCTATGACATGCACATTTACTGTGTGCTATGATAATGGTGAATAGCTATTACATGCATGTTTACACTGGTGAATAGCTATTACATGCATGTTTACTGTGTGCTATGATAATGGTGAATAGCTATTACATGCATGTTTACTGTGTGCTATGATAATGAATAGCTATTACATGCATGTTTACTGTGTGCTATAATAACTGGTGAATAGCTATTACATGCATGTATTACTGTGTGCTATGATAACTGGTGAATAGCTATTACATGCATGTTTACTGTGTGCTATGATAACTGGTGAATAGCTATTACATGCATGTTTACTGTGTGCTATGATAATGGTGAATAGCTATTACAGGCATGTTTACTGTGTGCTATGATAATGGTGAATAACTATTACATGCATGTTTACTGTGTGCTGTGATAACTGGTGAATAGCTATTACATGCATGCTTACTGTGTGCTATGATAACTGGTGAATAGCTATTGCATGCATGCTTACTGTGTGCTATGATAACTGGTGAATAGCTATTACATGCATGTTTACTGTGTGCTATGATAACTGGTGAATAGCTATTACATGCATGTTTACTGTGTGCTATAACTGGTGAATAGCTATTACATGCATGTTTACTGTGTGCTATGATAACTGGTGAATAGCTATTACATGCATGTTTACACTGGTGAATAGCTATTACATGCATATTTACTATGTCTCTACGATAACTGGTGAATAGCTATTACATGCATGTTTACTGTGTGCTATGATAACTGAGTGAATAGCTATTACATGCATGTTTACTGTGTGCTATGAGAATGGTGAATAGCTATTACATGCATGTTTACTGTGTGCTATGATAATGGTGAATAGCTATTACATGCATGTTTACTGTGTGCTATGATAACTGGTGAATAGCTATTACATGCATGTTTACTGTGTGCTATAACTGGTGAATAGCTATTACATGCATGTTTACTGTGTGCTATGATAACTGGTGAATAGCTATTACATGCATGTTTACTGTGTGCTATGATAACTGGTGAATAGCTATTACATGCATGTTTACACTGGTGAATAGCTATTACATGCATATTTACTATGTGCTACGATAACTAGTGAATAGCTATTACATGCATGTTTACTGTGTGCTATGATAACTAGTGAATAGCTATTACATGCATGTTTACTGTGTGCTATGATAACTGGTGAATAGCTATTACATGCATGTTTACTGTGTGCTATGATAACTGGTGAATAGCTATTACATGCATGTTTACTGTGTGCTATAACTGGTGAATAGCTATTACATGCATGTTTACTGTGTGCTATGATAACTGGTGAATAGCTATTACATGCATGTTTACACTGGTGAATAGCTATTACATGCATATTTACTATGTGCTACGATAACTAGTGAATAGCTATTACATGCATGTTTACTGTGTGCTATGATAACTAGTGAATAGCTATTACATGCATGTTTACTGTGTGCTATGATAACTGGTGAATAGCTATTACATGAATGTTTACTGTGTGCTATGATAATGGTGAATAGCTATTACATGCATGTTTACACTGGTGAATAGTTATTACATGCATGTTTACACTGGTGAATAGCTATTACATGCAGGTTTACTGTGTGCTATGATAACTGGTGAATAGCTATGACATGCATGTTTACTGTGTGCTACGATAACTGGTGAATAGCTATGACATGCACGTTTACTGTGTGCTACGATAACTGGTGAATAGCTATTACATGCACGTTTACTGTGTGCTATGATAATGGTGAATAGCTATTACATGCAAGTTTACTGTGTGCTACGATAACTGGTGAATAGCTATGACATGCACGTTTACTGTGTGCTATGATAACTGATGAATAGCTATTACATGCACGTTTACTGTGTGCTATAACTGGTGAATAGCTATGACATGCACGTTTACTGTGTGCTATGATAATGGTGAATAGCTATTACATGCATGTTTACACTGGTGAATAGCTATTACATGCATGTTTACTGTGTGCTATGATAATGATGAATAGCTATTACATGCATGTTTACTGTGTGCTATGATAATGAATAGCTATTACATGCATGTTTACTGTGTGCTATGATAACTGGTGAATAGCTATTATATGCATGTATTACTGTGTGCTGTGATAACTGGTGAATAGCTATTACATGCATGTTTACTGTGTGCTATGATAATGGTGAATAGCTATTACATGCATGTTTACTGTGTGCTATGATAATTGTGAATAACTATTACATGCATGTTTACTGTGTGCTGTGATAACTGGTGAATAGCTATTACATGCATGTTTACTGTGTGCTATGATAACTGGTGAATAGCTATTACATGCATGTTTACTGTGTGCTATGATAACTGGTGAATAGCTATTACATGCATGTTTACTGTGTGCTATGAGAATGGTGAATAGCTATTACATGCACGTTTACTGTGTGCTATGATAACTGGTGAATAGCTATTACATGCATGTTTACTGTGTGCTATGATAACTGGTGAAGAGCTATTACATGCATGTTTACTGTGTGCTATGATAATGGTGAAGAGCTATTACATGCATGTTTACTGTGTGCTATGATAACCGGTGAAGAGCTATTACATGCACGTTTACTGTGTGCTATGATAACGGTGAAACTATGACATACGTTTACTGTGTGCTATGATAACCGGTGAATAGCTATTACATGCATGTTTACTGTGTGCTATGATAACTGGTGAATAGCTATTACATGCACGTTTACTGTGTGCTATGATAACGGTGAATAGCTATTACATGCCGTTTACTGTGTGCTATGATAACGGTGAAGAATATACATGCAGCGTTTACTGTGTGCTATGATAACCGGTGAAGAGCTATTACATGCACGTTTACTGTGTGCTATGATAACCGGTGAATAGCTATGACATGCACGTTTACTGTGTGCTATGATAACCGGTGAATAGCTATTACATGCACGTTTACTGTGTGCTATGATAACCGGTGAATAGCTATGACATGCACGTTTACTGTGTGCTATGATAACCGGTGAATAGCTATGACATGCACGTTTACTGTGTGCTATGATAACTGATGAATAGCTATTACATGCATGTTTACTGTGTGCTATGATAACTGGTGAATAGCTATTACATGCATGTTTACACTGGTGAATAGCTATTACATGCATATTTACTATGTGCTACGATAACTAGTGAATAGCTATTACATGCATGTTTACTGTGTGCTATGATAACTAGTGAATAGCTATTACATGCATGTTTACTGTGTGCTATGAGAATGGTGAATAGCTATTACATGCATGTTTACTGTGTGCTATGATAATGGTGAATAGCTATTACATGCATGTTTACTGTGTGCTATGATAACTGGTGAATAGCTATTACATGCATGTTTACTGTGTGCTATAACTGGTGAATAGCTATTACATGCATGTTTACTGTGTGCTATGATAACTGGTGAATAGCTATTACATGCATGTTTACTGTGTGCTATGATAACTGGTGAATAGCTATTACATGCATGTTTACACTGGTGAATAGCTATTACATGCATATTTACTATATTGCTACGATAACTAGTGAATAGCTATTACATGCATGTTTACTGTGTGCTATGATAACTAGTGAATAGCTATTACATGCATGTTTACTGTGTGCTATGATAACTGGTGAATAGCTATTACATGCATGTTTACTGTGTGCTATGATAACTGGTGAATAGCTATTACATGCATGTTTACTGTGTGCTATAACTGGTGAATAGCTATTACATGCATGTTTACTGTGTGCTATGATAACTGGTGAATAGCTATTACATGCATGTTTACACTGGTGAATAGCTATTACATGCATATTTACTATGTGCTACGATAACTAGTGAATAGCTATTACATGCATGTTTACTGTGTGCTATGATAACTAGTGAATAGCTATTACATGCATGTTTACTGTGTGCTATGATAACTGGTGAATAGCTATTACATGAATGTTTACTGTGTGCTATGATAATGGTGAATAGCTATTACATGCATGTTTACACTGGTGAATAGTTATTACATGCATGTTTACACTGGTGAATAGCTATTACATGCACGTTTACTGTGTGCTATGATAACTGGTGAATAGCTATGACATGCATGTTTACTGTGTGCTACGATAACTGGTGAATAGCTATGACATGCACGTTTACTGTGTGCTACGATAACTGGTGAATAGCTATTACATGCACGTTTACTGTGTGCTATGATAATGGTGAATAGCTATTACATGCGTTTACTGTGTGCTACGATAACTGGTGAATAGCTATGACATGCACGTTTACTGTGTGCTATGATAACTGGTGAATAACTATTACATGCGTTTACTGTGTGCTATAACTGGTGAATAGCTATGACATGCGTTTACTGTGTGCTATGATAATGGTGAATAGCTATTACATGCATGTTTACACTGGTGAATAGCTATTACATGCATGTTTACTGTGTGCTATGATAACTGATGAATAGCTATTACATGCATGTTTACTGTGTGCTATGATAATGAATAGCTATTACATGCATGTTTACTGTGTGCTATGATAACTGGTGAATAGCTATTACATGCATGTTTACTGTGTGCTTGATAACTGGTGAATAGCTATTACATGCATGTTTATTACTATGATAATGGTGAATAGCTATTACATGCATGTTTACTGTGTGCTATGATAATTGTGAATAACTATTACATGCATGTTTACTGTGTGCTATGATAACTGGTGAATAGCTATTACATGCATGTTTACTGTGTGCTATGATAACTGGTGAATAGCTATTACATGCATGTTTACTGTGTGCTATGATAACTGGTGAATAGCTATTACTGCATGTTTACTGTGTGCTATGATAATGGTGAATAGCTATTACATGCACGTTTACTGTGTGCTATGATAACTGGTGAATAGCTATTACATGCATGTTTACTGTGTGCTATGATAACTGGTGAAGAGCTATTACATGCATGTTTACTGTGTGCTATGATAATGGTGAAGAGCTATTACATGCATGTTTACTGTGTGCTATGATAACCGGTGAAGAGCTATTACATGCACGTTTACTGTGTGCTATGATAACCGGTGAAGAGCTATGACATGCACGTTTACTGTGCTATGATAACCGGTGAAGAGCTATGACATGCACGTTTACTGTGTGCTATGATAATGGTGAATAGCTATTACATGCATGTTTTGTACTATGATAACTGGTGAATAGCTATTACATGCATGTTTACTGTGTGCTATGATAATGGTGAATAGCTTTACATGCATGTTTACTGTGTGCTATGATAATGGTGAATAGCTATTACATGCATGTTTACTGTGTGCTATGATAACTGGTGAATAGCTATTACATGCATGTTTACTGTGTGCTATGATAACTGGTGAATAGCTATTACATGCATGTTTACTGTGTGCTATGATAATGGTGAATAGCTATTACATGCATGTTTACTGTGTGCTATGATAATAGTGAATAACTATTACATGCATGTTTACTGTGTGCTATGATAACTGGTGAATAGCTATTACATGCATGTTTACTGTGTGCTATGATAACTGGTGAATAGCTATTACATGCATGTTTACTGTGTGCTATGATAACCGGTGAATAGCTATTACATGCATGTTTACTGTGTGCTATGATAATGGTGAATAGCTATTACATGCATGTTTACTGTGTGCTATGATAACCGGTGAATAGCTATTACATGCATGTTTACTGTGTGCTATGATAACTGGTGAATAGCTATTACATGCATGTTTACTGTGTGCTATGATAATGGTGAATAGCTATTACATGCATGTTTACTGTGTGCTATGATAACCGGTGAAGAGCTATTACATGCACGTTTACTGTGTGCTATGATAACCGGTGAATAGCTATTACATGCATGTTTACTGTGTGCTATGATAACCGGTGAATAGCTATTACATGCACGTTTACTGTGTGCTATGATAACGGTGAATAGCTATTACATGCACGTTTACTGTGTGCTATGATAACGGTGAAAACTATTACATGCACGTTTACTGTGTGCTATGATAACGGTGAATAGCTATTACATGCCGTTTACTGTGTGCTATGATAACCGGTGAAGAGCTATTACATGCACGTTTACTGTGTGCTATGATAACCGGTGAATAGCTATGACATGCACGTTTACTGTGTGCTATGATAACCGGTGAATAGCTATGACATGCACGTTTACTGTGTGCTATGATAACCGGTGAATAGCTATGACATGCACGTTTACTGTGTGCTATGATAACTGGTGAATAGCTATTACATGCACGTTTACTGTGTGCTATAACTGGTGAATAGCTATGACATGCACATTTACTGTGTGCTGTGATAATGGTGAATAGCTATTACATGCATGTTTACACTGGTGAATAGCTATTACATGCATGTTTACTGTGTGCTATGATAATGAATAGCTATTACATGCATGTTTACTGTGTGCTATAATAACTGGTGAATAGCTATTACATGCATGTTTACTGTGTGCTATGATAATGGTGAATAGCTATTACATGCATGTTTACTGTGTGCTATGATAATGAATAGCTATTACATGCATGTTTACTGTGTGCTATGATAATGAATAGCTATTACATGCATGTTTACTGTGTGCTATAATAACTGGTGAATAGCTATTACATGCATGTATTACTGTGTGCTATGATAACTGGTGAATAGCTATTACATGCATGTTTACTGTGTGCTATGATAACTGGTGAATAGCTATTACATGCATGTTTACTGTGTGCTATGATAATGGTGAATAGCTATTACATGCATGTTTAGTGTGTGCTATGATAATGGTGAATAGCTATTACATGCATGTTTACTGTGTGCTATGATAACTGGTGAATAACTATTACATGCATGTTTACTGTGCTATGATAACTGGTGAATAACTATTGCATGTTTACTGTGTGCTATGATAACTGGTGAATAGCTATTACATGCATGTATTACTGTGTGCTATGATAACTGGTGAATAGCTATTACATGCATGTTTACTGTGTGCTATGATAACTGGTGAATAGCTATTACATGCATGCTTACTGTGTGCTATGATAACTGGTGAATAGGTATTACATGCATGTTTACTGTGTGCTATGAGAATGGTGAATAGCTATTACATGCATGTTTACTGTGTGCTATGATAATGGTGAATAGCTATTACATGCATGTTTACTGTGTGCTATGATACCGGGTGAATAGCTATTACATGCATGTTTACTGTGTGCTATAATAACTGGTGAATAGCTATTACATGCATGTATTACTGTGTGCTATGATAACTGGTGAATAGCTATTACATGCATGTTTACTGTGTGCTATGATAACTGGTGAATAGCTATTACATGCATGTTTACTGTGTGCTATGATAATGGTGAATAGCTATTACATGCATGTTTAGTGTGTGCTATGATAATGGTGAATAGCTATTACATGCATGTTTACTGTGTGCTATGATAACTGGTGAATAACTATTACATGCATGTTTACTGTGTGCTATGATAACTGGTGAATAACTATTGCATGTTTACTGTGTGCTATGATAACTGGTGAATAGCTATTACATGCATGTATTACTGTGTGCTATGATAACTGGTGAATAGCTATTACATGCATGTTTACTGTGTGCTATGATAACTGGTGAATAGCTATTACATGCATGCTTACTGTGTGCTATGATAACTGGTGAATAGGTATTACATGCATGTTTACTGTGTGCTATGAGAATGGTGAATAGCTATTACATGCATGTTTACTGTGTGCTATGATAATGGTGAATAGCTATTACATGCATGTTTACTGTGTGCTATGATACCGGGTGAATAGCTATTACATGCATGTTTACTGTGTGCTATAACTGGTGAATAGCTATTACATGCATGTTTACTGTGTGCTATGATAACTGGTGAATAGCTATTACATGCATGTTTACACTGGTGAATAGCTATTACATGCATATTTACTATGTGCTACGATAACTAGTGAATAGCTATTACATGCATGTTTACTGTGTGCTATGATAACTAGTGAATAGCTATTACATGCATGTTTACTGTGTGCTATGATAACTGGTGAATAGCTATTACATGAATGTTTACTGTGTGCTATGATAATGGTGAATAGCTATTACATGCATATTTACACTGGTGAATAGTTATTACATGCATGTTTACACTGGTGAATAGCTATTACATGCATGTTTACTGTGTGCTATGATACCGGGTGATAGCTATTACATGCATGTTTACACTGGTGAATAGCTATTACATGCAAGTTTACTGTGTGCTATGATACCGGGTGAATAGCTATTACATGCATGTTTACTGTGTGCTATGATAATGGTGAATAGCTATTACATGCATGTTTACTGTGTGCTATGATAACTGGTGAATAGCTATTACATGCATGTTTACTGTGTGCTATAACTGGTGAATAGCTATTACATGCATGTTTACTGTGTGCTATGATAACTGGTGAATAGCTATTACATGCATGTTTACTGTGTGCTACGATAACTAGTGAATAGCTATTACCTGCATGTTTACTGTGTGCTATTATACCAGGTGAATAGCTATTACATGCATGTACAGTAGCATTATTTTTCTGTCAGCTGTATTAGAATTGATGCATTTCTATTACATAAACGGTGTTGTTTTTTGTGCTCTGCTGTCAACAGATAAGGACCTATACGACTCACCTAGTCTGCCTAGAATTATATCTTATATCTGCACAAGATTTCAGTTTAATCATGCAGTATTAATATATAAGGAAGACAGTGTAGTCTGCTGTTTTGTGCACTGAACTGTGAAACAGGGGACTTCATGTTTGACACCCACTGCAGGGTGGACAGCCGCTGGCTCATTCTGTGACCCTGAGTAAGCTCCAGTACCTTCCTGTGCACTGGACTTCTCAGCTGCACAATGGGTTGAAGTTTGACCCCACTGAAAATAACTTGAACTATCCTGCATTGGTCTGAATGCCAGGAGGAGTACAGACTGCTTATCAACTGTTAGTACCAACAGGCATGTGCTTTTACGCTGCTGCATGAACACTGATCTACAAGTGACTGTGTGGTGCTAATGCAATGGACTCTTCCCTTCAACTTGTTGTTCAAGCTCCTCTGTCCAAAGGACAAAGGCAAAGCTGGGTGTCCTACATGCATTTTCTTCACTAGACAGAATTATCTGAACACTCTGAACTATGCAGCCAACTGCAATATCAAACGTAAAATAATAAAATGTCAAGATTCAATGCCTTTTGTTTCAGTTACTCTGTTTTGTCTACCTTTTCTTCCTGTTCTTAAGTGACTGCTCTCTTTCCATGTCCTGTGGTACTTCTAAGAAAGCAGGAAATCTATTTCTATTTTTAACAACATAATACAACAGAACTGATATACAAAAGCGTGCTGTTGTCTCTAAGAGTTCTAAAATGTAGCTAGACTGGTAATGCAAAGATTGATTTAGGCAGTAGCTTTTGGGTGCTCAGAAATGCTCAGGCATGGAAGACTGCATTACAACCTGTTTTACTAAGGAGGGCCTTCATGTTTAGGCCTTGCAGAGGCCTGACCATACAGATTTTCATATAGGAAAGGCTCTGGAAATCAACCTGGCGATAATCTGCATGTATGTGCATCATCTGCACATGCAACTCATAAATTATTTGTATGTGTTAAATCTTAGTAAGTGTCTATATTACAGTATGTATTACCTGTAAACTGTAACCCAGAACAGGACAGCCTTGTAAATGGAACTTTGGCCCTAATAGTATTTTATCTTGTATGAAACTTAAAAGTTTTACTACAATCGCAATAAGCTCAGTAGAATTTTGCAACATTTTCTTTTTTTTTTTTTTGTACTTGCTATTTATCCTCCCTCCCTGCTCCCGGAGCACTGCACCATTGGAAGTCACTTATGGTGTCTGCCCCTCTCTCCACCTACCTGAACTTGTGGGTGAAGCCTCATGAAGCCGTGGCTATACCCTCAGGTGGGTACTAGGTAGGGCCCGTACACCCCAAAGTCCTTCTTGTTCTCATCAGGCACACAGCAGTTATGGGGTCTGCACTGGGCGCTCCATCTCTCCGGTGCTCCAAGAGCTGATTTTCCCTGTTCTGAGGGGCATGACGTGTGCCCAGACATCAAGGCGCGACCACTGACATTTGTCATGCCCCATCCCCTCAGAGTGGCTCTGACACTTGCTGCGTCTCCAGCCTCTGCCAGAGGCCAGTCAAGTGCTGAGCCTCAACCCCCTCCCTCCCCGGAGAAGGTGAGTGGTCCTCTGGATGCTCGAGCCCCCCCCCGGCCCTCTGTTTCCTGGGCATGATCCCAAACCTGGGTCGACGGCGTCACAAGTGGTAGCGCTACCGCCGCATTGGCGATTGCAACATTTAATAAATACACCAAGTAGATTATTGACAGTGATCAAAGTGTTAAAAAAGGTAGTGGTACTATGCAAAAGATCAGCATTTATTTTAGCTTTTGTTGACCGGGTAAGTGCACTAGACAAATCCTGCCTATTTTCAGGCACAACCTGTAAAGACACATATTAAACATGTGTGCCAGCACTAACTTCGCAAGGGAGAATATAAGATATTACTGTGCCTTCCACCTCAATATGTACACCAATCTGTGAGTCTGCATTAATTATGCTTAATACTATATTTAGAGAAGCTAGGAATATCTGCTGTTGGTATTAGACGATCGTAAGGCTGGGACTTCTGTCATGTTTTTAACCTTTATACTAGTTGTGTGTGTTTTGTAATTTATATGCACCAATCGCAGTTACGGTACACTGCATGTTTGCAGTAAGGGACATGAGATAACATTTCCTTGTAGGCTTTCCCTCTGGTTAACAGTGCCAATGATGGGCTCCAAAGGATAACTGAAACTGGATAGGAAACATTTTTATGATCCTTAGGATTTGCTGCCACACAAGGTATGCGACTTGTCTTGGTTGCACCCCCCGATGAAGTCCCATTTCAGGACAAAGTGCTGGGGTGCCCATGCATTCACCACACCTGCAGTCAGTCAGTCAGTATGCCACTTGCTTTTTTTTTTTTCTTATTCATTTGCATCAAAATCAAAGCACATAAACATTTTCTGGTTCCAAGGCATAAAATATATCAGAGCAATATAACATTAGAAAATGCTACTTACAATCTAGCATTATGGGGCTATCCAGACTAATACTGTCTAAATTTATAAGAAATTGCTTTTTAGTGGTCAAAAGGCAGCAAGATCATGGGCTTGATGCTACAAGAAACTAAGTTATGTTCTGGTGTTACAGCACTCCAAATGATCCCATCAGTGGCTCTTTGAGACCATGAATGTCAAAATAATTGAGAATCAGTTTGCAAATTATAAAATGAATCCCCAGTTGGATCTCCAGTCCATTCTGAGTAACAAACATTTTTCAACATTGAGTAAAAACTAGTATTGTTCAAAGCAGTTTGAATCTGAACACCACATTGGGATAAACAGTAAATTATTAATTAGGTATTAACTTTGAACTATCAATAAATCAATCAATATTTTATTTATTTGTTTTTATTTTAGTTTTTGTTGACCGGGTAAGTGCACTAGGCAAATCCTGCCTATTTTCAGGCACGACCCGGGGGAGGGGGATACAAATGAATGCCAACTGACCTTGAACCAGATGAAGCTGTTGGAGGTATTTTTAGTGAATGAGGGAAATTTGGCCAGGACACCGGGGAAATTCCCCTACCTCTTTTCGATAAGTGCCATGGTATCGTTAACATCCACCTGAACTACCACCAATCCAGGCAGATGGGACCTCGGTTTAACGTCTCATCCGAAAGATGGTACCTCAGAAGTGCAGCACCCCTCTCATGCTGCACTACAGTGTCAGTACTGGGATATTAACCCAAGTGCCAGATGTGGGAACTGAACCCACAGCCCTCTGATCTCCCGGCCTCAGAGGCGAGTGTGCTACCTACTGAGACACTGACACTGACAATTTATTTATAGTGCGCTTTTCAAAAATCAACTATGCAATGGAGAAAACTTTAACAAGTTTTAAGCTGATCCACCCTAAATTCTGAAGCAGAGCAGTTCCACATAATCATATAATATAGTCCTGCATTGTACTGTTGCACAGAAAACACCAAAAGATAATTAGTTTAAGTGACCTGAAATTAAACACAGGTAAAACATATCTCCTGTACAAATGTCCTGCTGTGTGTACTGAGGTGAGCAGTTTAAGCGCATGTAGTGCCACAGCTCCGAAACCGCATGGCTCCGAGACATACAGTAGGTGCCGCTGACCTCCATAAACAGCTCCATGTCCCCACTGGTTTCTTTAAGACTGAACCACCACCTCAAGTACAACCACGTAAACACTTCAGATTTTAAGAAAATGTGTGGTAGGAGTAGGTGCCTGTTATACTACCTGTAAAAAACCAGCTAGATTGACAGTTAAAACCATACCTATCAACGGCTATGAATTTCGCATAGCGCTATGGTTCATACCCTCACATTTACCCTTGTTCTGCAAAGGTTTACTAATGTTTGTAACAATGTCAGAGCTATTTCTGGATACATGAACTATTACATCATTGAACTAACTTGACAGGAACATTCCCTAGCACTAAATATATGGGGCCCACTATTTAAAGACGTGTTATTCTTTAAAATAAGAAAGTGCTCCATATTCTGGCCATTTGCTCTGATTTTTGAAGGCCAGTGCTATGAATTTTAATGCTAAGAAGCTGAGAGAAAACGTTTTAGTTATGCACACAAGCATTATAAAACATGACGTCTGTCCTGCCCAGTTTGTAGGACTGTGCAAAAACCTGCCCCCTAAGTTACTTCAGGTTTCTTCACCTTCAGAATCCAGTAAATGTGTCTGCTGAGCAAAGTCTTCCTGAATCTTTTCCACCCATTTTCTGGCTTCTCCTGGGTCACTAAATAGGCATCATTGGCCCACATATGACACCCATAACTTAGCAGGTAACTGCAATGTGTGTGTGAAATCCCAAGTGCTCTCAGACTGCTCTGAACTGCATCAAAGGCCTTGCGCCTTTGCCTTGTGGCATTGCTAAGGTTTGGGAACAGGAAAACACAACAGCCATCTGTACCTGGAAGTTCCCTTTCTTTTTTGCCTGTGCTAAAATGTTTTCATGGACATGGGAACAATTTACGATTTTAAATATAGTCCGAGGCAGATCAGTGCTGTTTGCCCACCATCTGGGTGTGATACAATAGGCTTTGTGTATCTTGTGTTGTACATCCAAGTCTGGTGAGAGCTCAGTAAAGTAATAAGGAATCCCACTGCATCTTGCACCCCTCCCTCTTCAGGTAAACCTAGAAGCCTTACATTAGTCTGTTGGGCTGAGTTTTCTAGGTGTTTAATGTGAATTCTCAGGACTTTCAAGATGAGACACTGAACCGAGGTCCCGTCTGCCTGTTCTTGTGGTTGTTCAGGTGGACATTAAAGATCCCATGGCACTTCTCAAAAAGAGTAGGGGAATTTTTTATTAATGAAATATATAACAAAAAGGAACATATGTAATTATACATTAAAATCCTCTATACAACATTTTAAGAAAGAAAAAAGCTAGTTTTGAATAACTTCAAGCTCAGCAACAAAGTTATACAGTACAAGTCAGCGTGCATATTTAAATCCGAAAAGGGAACACAATTCAAACTCTCCTCCACAGAATTACCAAAATAACAAAAGAGAACATTGTCATGATTTTGACCCCTTACCCCGATCCTTCCCTTATTTTAAGTCAGAAATGCTAGAGTACAGTCCTTCAAATAATACTGTTGGGCGATTTCTGCACCAGGAGCGAAACACAGGAGAAGGCAATGGAAGTTTTCTCCTTCAGATATATCGTGGCAACCTCTCTTGTAATGCTACTAGTCCAGGAAGAGGGGTCGTCAACTGCTGCAACACAAAGCAGCACCTATTCTGCCATATACACCACCTGAATATGGCACAAACTACTCTGAAGGTACCCAGATAAAATAATTGCCAGTTGTTATCATAAAGACCCTATATCAGCACATCATATGACAGTAGTGCGATATGAGGGCAGTCCCAGGCCTTTGCTAATTTAGCCCATATATCTTTAATATAGTTACAAAATATAAATGCTCTATTCACTCTATTTGAGCCCTATAATTTCCTCTTAAACATAACCTTTCATCAACTTTTTTTATGGAAATGATTCCCTCTTACACTTAACCTCTTGTGGCTACACATCCATAGTGTGTCCCACATTTGTTTGGGTACTCTAGGTTCCACCAATTGGTTTGTTATTCTATTTACTTCTATATTAGAGGGGCAAACAAGACAAGAGGTACCTAAAAATGCAGCTTTTAAAAGTTGAGCAAACATTTTCTTTCTAGGAAGTCTCATGCAGTCCTGCTGTGACACTCTCCAAGAGCTTATTTTTCTAAAAAAATCTGTAATGTATTCAGGTGTCCCTTCCGTGATGTTCCTCATTTTCCCCCAATTTGGAGATTTCCATGTCTGAAAAAAAATAAACCCACCTTGCCTTGAAGCTTAAGGCCCATGCAACTTGCTAACCTTTTAATATTGGGATTATATTTGTGTGAAAAATATTAAAAAGAAAAACAAAACGGGATTCACCATATTTAGACCACCATTTTTGACAGGCCAATATGTCACTGCCCTCTTTACAGGGTTCAGCCTACTCCCCCACAGAAGTTGAAAGCACATGTTGTGTGTTCTTGCTTCCAATCTTGCTGGTAAGGGGAATATATGGCTGACATTTAATAAAATAGGAATAATAAATGTTTTCAACAAGTGGATCCTTTTAAATCTGGTCATGGGATGCCCTTTTCATTTTTGAATTTTTTCTCCCATTTTATCCAAGGCTAACCCCCAATTTTCAGTGGTAGGATCTAAGCTCACAAAAGAAATATCAAGAATCTGTAAAGAGTTTGGCTGAATTTTAATACCCTCAGTTTCTGCTACCTGTAACTCTGTTTATATTGCTATACGTTTTTGTTTATTTATAACTGACCCTGAAATTTAGGAGAATTTGTGAATATTTTCTAGTACTTGTGTACCTGACTCAAGATCAGCTATCATGACACAAAAGTCATCCGCGTAAGCAATTGCACTTGGATAATCTGTGTCTGCTAGGTTTAACATGTGCTTTATTTTACTGTCCTCATTAATTATCCTTAGTAATGGGTCTATTGAAAATACATATAAGAGGGGGGCTGAACGGGCATCCTTGACGAACACCTCTCAGGATTGGGACATGTAAGCCTATCAAGCCATTTATTAAGGAGTAGGAAAAGCTGATTTGTACAAGGTTTTTATCCAGCCAATGAATACTTTTGGCACCCCATAAAGGTGCAAAACTGTAAGTAAATATCTATGGGAGACTAAATCAAAAGCCTTAGTCTGATCTAGACCAAGAACGTATCCTCTTGCTGTGTGAGCATCACAAATTTCTCTAATCAGCTTTAAACTATATATCATGGCTCTTTGAGGGATGGCACATGCCTGTGTGGGAAAAACGACCTGTGCCGCCATCTGTGTAAGCCTATTACATAATATTTTGGATAATATTTTCCAATCGTTATTTATTAAACTAATGGGCCACCAGTTATTTATATCTTCCTTTGAGCCTTTTTTTTATGTAGGTATATCAAAAGACTATTTGCAAGGGTTGGAGGTAGAAGCAGCTTACCCTCCAATATTTTATTAAAAATACTCCACTGGATAATCACCCAGTAACTCTATCGATTTTTTACAGAATTCAACTGGAATTCTGTCTGGCCCTGGTGTTGTGTTGTTTTTTAAATGGGAGACAACTGCCAAAACATCTTCTTTTGTTATGGGTTTCATCATATTTTCCCTAATGTTAGGGTCTATATTTGGAATATCTTTTATGTTTATAAAATCTTCAAAATCCTCATCCATTAACGTAGGCTGACTATATAGTTTCCATGTATGCTGAGTCACAATTTTTATAATGTCTCTATTGCTGTAAACTAGTTCCCCTGCCTCTGAAAAAATCTGTGGCATATATTTTTTATCAGCCCTTTCTTTACAACTCTCATATGGGTTAACTGTTTGAGCTCTCCCCATGGTGTTATATTTTTGTTCTAAAAAGAGGGACTTTGCCCTATCATACTGTACTTTAGCCATTTCTGCTTTAATATTCTTAATCTGAGTGGAGTAATCATACCCCACTTCCGTCATTGAGAATGTCAATTTCTGAAGGTGTCTCCGGTTTTCTAGATACTTTATGTAATTTGATTGTTATATAGTCTTAGCCACCTTTTTACAGTGATTTTTTATTTCTTGCTTAGTCTCCACCCACCATAACAAAGGGCTGTCATATAATTCATATACTGTCAGTTTGTCTTGAATCACCTTTTTAAGTTCCTCCTATAAAGATTCCTCCTGAAAAATAGAAGTGTTAATTTTCCAATGTGCAAATGATCCTGGCTAGTTTTGAGATGGCCCGATTTGAATTTTTATGAGACTATGATCAGATGTTTCTATGGGTGTTACCGTAGGACTATAGCAGGGAACCCATTCAGATAAGAAGAAAAAATCTATACGGGTGGTAGGTCTCCCTTTCCGAAAAGTGTGTTTGGGAGTATTATTAGCATATTTTGCACTATCCTTTAATTTTGCTATGAAGGTCATAGTACAAAGTAAATCAGTGTCCGAAAACAATTTGGGAGTACTTCCTGTTTTGTCTAAAAGAGACAGAATACAATTAAAATTGTAAGCCATCCCAAGGAAACATATGTCTTGCAACTAGTCTGACAAACATGGTGATGCTGGATCCTGCAACTGAATCAACATTTTCATCTGACCACTCCTAAAGTAGCTGTACTTGTGGACTTTAAAGAACAAAGGAAACATACAGACAAAAGGATTTCACATCTTGCATCTGCCCAGGCCGCAGTTTATCACCTTTCAGAAATTTTAACAAATTCTGTGACTGAATCAACATTTTTGTCTGACCTGCTTCTAAGGGAAAGTACAGTTACGTAAGAACTTACCGCAACAGTAGATCTTCGAGAACAGCTCTTGCAGCAGGTAACACCATTAGGACTGAAGCCAGCAGACGTCAGGACCCCATGGAAATCTTCTAACTAGCAGTCTTCAGCGGGGACCACCTCCGACGTCGGTCCCGCCCCCGATGTCAGACGTAGTACATAAGGAGGCGGTCCCGCCAGATTCCCAAGTTCTCCCGCCGGAGACTCCCGGACGCAGGAGGATGACATCAGAAGGGGAGACCAAGGATCCGCCATCAGAAGAAAAGAGCTAAAGCTCCTACCAAGGCCTGGTAGGCCATACCTCCTCCAAGGGGGAATGGTGGGCGGGAAGGTACCTGCTGCAAGAGCTGTTCTCGAAGATCTACTGTTACGGTAAGTTCTTACATAACTGTACTATCTTACTTCGAGATACAGCTCTTGCAGCAGGTAACACCATTAGGACTGATTCCCAAGCAATAGCGCCTGAAAGCATTCTGGGAGGAGGAAAATAGGAGAGCTCTAGAACAAGTCCTGACTCTAGGACAGGAGACCCTGTAGAACGGCCAGGCCCGAAATCGGCTCTCCACCGAGATGTAATATCCAGGCTATAGTGCCTAATAAATGTGTGCACTGAGCTCCAAGTAGCTGCAGCACAAATGGCCGAGGTGGAAACGTTGCGCAGAGCTGCAAAGGAGGTAGCCACCCCCCTTGTCGAATGGCCCCGCACTGAACCAGGGAGGGGTTTATGCTTGTTGTCGTAGCAAAATGAGATATACTGGACAAGCCAGTGAGAAAGGGTTTGCTTAGAGACTGGTTGGCCCAGCATCCTCTCAGCGAAGGAAACTAATAGTTGCTCCGACTTGCGAAGCTGTTTACTTCTATTCAGGTAGAACCTTAAGGAGCAGTGAACATCCAGGGTGTGAAGCAACGCCTCTCCTCTATTAGAGTACTTGGGGAAATACACAGGCAAATTGATGTCCTGGTTGAGAGTGAGGGCAGAGACCACCTTAGGCAGGAATTTAGGATTCGTCCTCAGAGACACTCTGTCCTGGTGAAAAATTAAACAAAGCTCCTTGCACATGAGAGCGTGAAGCTCGGAAACTCTCCTTGCTGATGTGACAGCAACTAAAAATAACGTTTTCCATGACAGAAAACGCAGGTCGCAATCCGCGGCAGGTTCAAAGGGGAAGTGTGAGTTGTTCCAGGACAAAGAGTAGGTCCCAAGGAGGAACGGATCCTTGATGGGTGGCCTAGGTGTAACACCCCTCTCAGGAAGTCTCGAGCTGCATCAAGCTGTGCCACTGTACGCTGTCCCACCGGGAAGCGGTATGCAGAGATCGCGCAGAGGTGCACTTTAATGGAGGAGTAGGTGAGACCCGAATGGAATAGGGAAAGAAGGTATTCCAGCACCCCTTTCACTGGGCATTCTAGAGGGGAAAGGCCACGTGCCTGCAACCATAAGCAAAAACGGCGCCACTTCAAGACGTACGTCGCATGCGTTGCCGGCTTCCTGGCCGCGGAAAGGACTTCCGCCACCTCTTGCGAGACCCCGTATCGCATAATGGCTATGTCTCTAGGAGCCATGCATGCAGGTTCAGTGAACGTAAGTCCGGGTGGACTAGTGAACCCTCCTCCTGAGACAATAGGTGGGAGCTGAAAGGCAATGGAACTGGAGGTTCCCGGGACAATTGCGTCAGCATGGGGAACCAGATCTGCCTGGGCCAGAAAGGCGCTACCAGGATCATTGTTGCGTGCTCCCTGCGCAGTTTGAGAAGAACTCTCTGGATCAACGGGAAGGGAGGGAAAGCATAGAGGAATCTGTCCGCCCAGGAGAGGAACAATGCGTCTCGCCAGAAAACACCAGGCCCTGATGTAGCAAGCAAAAATTGGGCAGTTTTGCGTTGGACGGGGAAGCGAATAAGTCCAACTCTGGAGTGCCCCATCGAAGAAACAGATCCTCAGCTACCTCCTGAAGAAGTTTCCACTCGTGGACTCCGGCCTGGGAACGACTCAGGCCGTCTGCAATTGTGTTGTCCACTCCGGGAACGTGAACTGCAATCAGGCTCGCGCCGTGTCAGACTACCCAATCCCACACCCTCATAGCCTCCCTGCAGAGGGGGTAAGAGTGTGCGCCTCCTTGTTTGTTGAGGTAATACATCACCGCCGTGTTGTCTGTCTGAAGCAGAAGGGTACTCGACGGTATTTCTGACTGAAAGGCCTGCAGGGCGTAAAGGACCGCCCTCATCTCCAGCACGTTGATGTGGAGGTGAGCTTCCTGAGGGGTCCATGTTCCCTGGGACCTCACCCCATTCAGGTGCGCTCCCCATCCCAGCCCTGAGGTGTCTGTGGAGAGGATTGCCTTCGGGGACGGTCAGCGGTAAACGGGACACCCGCAGAAAGTGTCCCTGGGTCTAGCCACCATTGCCAGTCTCGAATCACGGCATTCATGATTCTGACCGGATGCTGCATGTGGTCTTGCCTTTGGTCCCACTACACCTTGAGCATCCACTGAGTTACCCGCATGTGGAGCCTTGCCAAAGGGATGGTTGGAATGGCCGCAGTCATGTGTCTGAGCAAGCGAAGGACCAACCTGGCGGGGACGGTCTTTTTCACCAAAAGATCCCTGATGAGGGAGCTGATGTGTTCCGCTCTTTCGTCGGGAAGAAAGGCTTTCCCTTGGACGGTGTCCAGAACTGCATCTATGAACTGCAGCTTCTGGGATGGTACTAGGAGAGACTTCTCGTAGTTGATGAGAATGCCCAGAGACTGGAACAGGTCCTGGGTGCTCTGAATAGCCATCAACAGTGCCTCTTTGGAGGCGGCCATGAGAAGCCAGTCGTCCAGGTACGGGAACACGTAGTGGCCCTGTCTCCTCAGAGATGCTGCCATGACTGCCATACACTTGGTAAAGACCCTGGGAGCCGAAGACAGTCCGAACGGAAGGGCCCAGAACTGAAAGTGGTGGCCGAGAAACTCGAGGCGCAGGAACCTCCTGTGTGCTTGAGCTACTGGGATGTGCAGGTAGGCGTCCTGCATGTCCAGGGACGCTAAGAAGGCATCCTTTTTCAGCATGGGAATGAGTCCTTGAAGGGTCACCATGCGGTACGCGTTTGTAGGCACCCATATGTTGAGGTCGCTGAGGTCCAGGATTGGACGGAGGTCCCCTGTTTTCTTCTGAACCAGAAAGAAGTGGGAATAGTATCCGGATCCTATCTGGCTCTCTGGGACATACTCCACCGCCCCTTTGCAGGAGCGTGAGTACCTCTTGCCTGATGAGTGATCTGTGCTGACCCGAGTAACGGGAGAGCAGAGCAGGCCTTGTGGGTGGCTTGTCCACGAATTCTATAAAGTGGCCTCTTTCGACCAACTGAAGGACCCACCTGTCGGTGGTTAGGGACTGCCACCCTGGCAGGTGGTCCGCAATGCAGCCCCCGACCTTGGTGTCTCATTGATCCTGAGGGGCGGGGGCCGGGAAGAAGTCATACTGTGGCGGCTGAGGGTCCAGTGGGCTGGGCCGACTTAGCTGGTCGTTGACTTCGGCCCACTGACGACTTCCCCTGGGCTCTGCGGGAGAAGGAGCCCGTCTGTTGCGGACTGGCGTGGGACTGCTGTCTCTGCATCCAGCCTCGAAAATGGCTTTGGTTCTTATGAAAGGGACTAAGCTTGGGTCTGTACATGGCCTGGACAGACCGTACCACCTTCCCGGCCTCTTGAAGTTTGGTGAGGACCTTCTCCGAGGACTCACCAAAAAGAACTTCTTCATGAAATGAGGCATCCAGGATGTTCTGCTGGACGTCCGGGGTGAATCCGAAGACACAGAGCCATGAGTGTCTCCGGAGGCATACACCTGAAGCTGCCGCTCTGGCCGAGGAGTCCGCGGAATCATACACGGCTTGCAGCACCTGGGTTCCCACGTCCGAACCCCTACGAAGAAGTTGCAGTAACTCCTCCTTCTGCTCACCTTCTGGCATCTTTTCCGCCATATCCAGTCCCTGCTCCCACAAGGCGTTTTGAAACTGTACCATGTGGGTCAAGTAGTTGAGGGATCTGATGGCACAGGTAGCGGATGAATACGTGCGCCTGCCCATAGCATCCAGCTGTTTGGACTCTGGGTTCGGTGGCAGGGTGCTCAAATGCTGCAGCCTCTGGGACCAGTCATGAGAGGCTGTAATGACCAGAGAATCGGCCAGAGGATGTAATGCCAAGTACTGGTCCTCCCTAGGGGCCTTGCACAGGCGGTCAGCTTTCTTCGGCATCGCCGGAAGCGAGTGTGGACGTTTCCACGCTGCCTTGGTGACGTCCACGAATGTGTCCACTAGGGGTGGCACCACCACAGGCTTAGGATCTTTTTGCCGAAGATATCTGGCAAGGCGTAATCTCTCGGGTCTAGTTCCTGCGTCCCAGCCCATGTTCTCCTGGATATGCCTCATAATCTCTGAGAGCATGGGTCATCCGGAGGAGATCTTGGAAGTTACGTGGGTCTGAGAAGGGACGTTGATCAGAGAGGGGATCTGGATCCGTCCGAGAAGTCCGATCCGTGTCCTCCGTCAAGGCGACAGCGTGCGTCGTCCTGGGTCTCTTGGGGCTGGGTGACCCTGAAGAAGATCTGGATGGAGGTCTCCTTTTTCTGTTCTACCCTAGGAGGATCCGAGGCTCCTTGGGAAGGTACCGCCCGCATCCCTGGGTGAAGTAGGGGGCGCGGGGGCCGGCGGAGTCACAGGTGGAGGAGGAGGAGGTGTGGGAACCACATCCTTCTTTATGGTGTCCCACCAGTAAGTAAACAGCTCCTTGACCTCGGATATGCTGAGGCCCGATGACGGACCGGGCACCGATGGCCGGTCTTCGGGTTCCAGCGTCGGCTCCCCAGGGGTCTCAGTTTCCGGCGAGGGTTCCCTGGGGGGTGCGACAGGACCGGGTTCGCCCGTCTGGTCCTCGGGCTGGGTCAGCTCCTCCTCCGTGATCGCCTCTTGACCGACGTTGGTGGGAGGTGAAGGGGTCCTCTTCTCAGTAGGTATGGATGTCGGTCCCCCGGCCGGCGTCCGTGGAGGGGAAGGCTTAACCGGCGACGGGCGTCTGGCAGTTGTCGGTTCTCGGGACCAATGGTGTTTGGCTGACGTCGGGTGGGCCGGCGTCGGGTCCAACGATCTCTTAAGTGAAGTCAGTTCTTTGGTCTTCTGCTGGGGAGGAGGAGGCAAAGAAACTGATCTGGCATCGGGTTCCAAATGGCGGGAACCGGACTTGTGATGGTGATGACGGTCCCCCGACCTCGACAGGGCCTTAGTGGCCGAGGACGAAGAAGTTCTGGAGGTCTTGGCCTGAGGAAGAGAGGAGGAACCTGAAGAAGTCTTCACCGCTGCAGGGGGAGGCTGAGAGCCGGGCCCAGGAAGGAGCGGCCGAAATCGCAGCCGGAGCTACGGGAGTCAGAGGCCCTAGACGGGGACCTGGATCTCACTATCTCCCTATGCTTCTCGAGGTGTCTCCGGCCTTGTCGGAAGATTCCCTGGAGGCCGCGCCCATGGCTTTAATCTTTCTTCGAGCAGGAATGCCTGAAGGCCTCGGCAACGGATCCGGGTCCCGCTGTTGAACTCCTGGAAGGAGTCCGGTGTCGTGGTTCGGGCTCTAGGCACCGGGACGAGGTCAATGCGGTCTTGAATGGGATTTATTTCCCACAAGCGACTTCGACGGATGGCCTTCAATGGAAGTTGGAGAGGACATCAGACAGAAACTGAGCAGAAAAACAAACTTTTCCCGAAGGAAGAACTTAACCAGGTGTCGCGTGCTGAGAAGCGAACCGAAGGGTCCGAGACATGCAAGTCGGCGGTGGGAAAGAACTGGGGAATCTGGGCAGGTTAACCTCGCCTGCTACTATGTCTGACATTGGGGGCGGGACCAACGTCGGAGGCGGTCCTCGCTGAAGACTGCTAGCTAGAAGATTTCCATGGGGTCCTGACGCCTGCCGGCATCAGTCCTAATGGTGTTACCTGCTGCAAGAGCTGTATCTCAAAGTAAGATCTGTATTTGCATATATCCGATGTCACTGTCCTGCCTGACAGCCTCAGTGACCACTCCCCTATGAAGTGTACCTGGTCTAACAATTTCCCCAAGAGTTCACCCAAGGTGTGCAAAAACCGCTGCCTGAGGCCTGGACTACTTGAACACAGTCAGTGTCAGTGGCTCAGTAGGTAGCACACTCGCCTCTGAGGCCGGGAGATCAGAGGGCTGTGGGTTCAGTTCCCACATCTGGGACTTGGGTTAATATTCCAATACTGACACTGTAGTGCAGCATAAGAAGGGTGCTGCACTTCTGAGTTGCTGTCTTTCGGATGAGACGTTAAACCGAGGTCTCATCTGCCTGGATTGGTGGTAGTTCAGGTGGATGTTAAAGATCCCATGGCACTTATCGAAAAGAGTAGGGGAATTTCCCCAGTGTCCTGGCCAAATTTCCCTCATTCACTAAAAATACCACCAACAGCATAATCTGGTTCAAGGTCAGTTGGCATTCATCTGTATCCCTTTCTCCTGGGTCGTGCCTGAAAATAGGCAGGATTTGTCTTGTGCACTTACCCAGTCAACAAAAACTAAATAACTAAATAATAATAAAAAAAAAATTCAAGCTGTATGTGACACAACTGGATTGGTCCCCGCTGGCTGGGGATATAGATGGTAATGAGGCACTTAACTACTTCATAATGGTTTTCAACCGTGCTTGTGATATTTTTGCACCATACAAAAGTAAAACAATTAAGAGAACCTCCAATCCCTGGTTCTCCAACTCTCTTATTGGATTTATGAAGAACAGAGACAATCTTTGGCATATAGCAAAAGCAGTTGGTTCACCTGCTGCATTTAATACCTACAAGGCAGCTAGAAACACCTGCACCAGACTCATCCGACAGGCTAAAGCCTCCTACTATAAGGATCTACTAATCAAAACCTGGAGTTCTGGAAGAGACTTTTGGTGCTCTCTTAAATCCTTAACGGGCAAAGTCCCCAGGACCCCCCAGATCTACTATTGACTGCAAAGGGGCCCCTACAGTAACCCATCAAAATTGCCAGTGAGCTCAACAACGCATTCACTGACCTTTCAAGTGTACTCCCTGGTGACTACTTCAAAGATATGCATGTTCAGCAACGCGCAACTGCCCGTCAAGATCCCCCAAGGAAAGATACCACCCTTTTACTTTAGATGTGTCACCAAAGCCGAAACCATCAAGCATATTAAAAGGGCAAGACCAGGATGGGGGCGGATCTGCTTGACATGAAGTTGGTTGGTCTACTCCTTCACGAACTTGCTGGTCCTCTTACCATGGTGTTTAATGCCTCTCTAAAATCAGGAGTATTTCCAAATGCATGGAAGTCAGCTAACGTAACGCCTGTCTTTAAAGCGGGGGATAAAACCCAAACATCCCACTACAGACCTATATCCATCCTTCCTCCCTTTTGTAAAGTACTTGAAAGAATGATCTCGGAGCAGCTTACTGAATACCTTGATAATCATAACTTACTCTGTCCGCAACAGCACGGCTGCCGTAAAAAGCACTCCTCACTCACCGCTCTAGCTGATTATTCATCCCAACTATATAATGCTTTGGATAGTGGTCAGGGAGTTGGATCAGTCTTTGTTGACCTTACAAAGGCTTTCAATTCTGTTAATTACAACCTCCTCCTAAGTTGCCTTCTATCTACGAGTCTATCCCCAGATACGGTACTATGGTTTGGCAGCTACATCTCTAACAGATCACAATGAGTCAAAATTGGTGATACCCTATCCACAGTTAAGGAGGTGCACCTCGGGAATCCACAGGGGTCAATCCAAGGCCCTCTACGCTTTTCAGCAACTCTGCTCCAATGGCTTGCTCAGCAAGCACAGTTCTCTATGCTGATAATGCAGTGATCTTAGTCACTGGCAAAGACTAACAATCCATCACAACTGAACTCCAAAGCAGCTTCCATACACCTAAATCTTGGTTTATGGAAAACAAGCTACTATTAAACATCAAAAAAACAAAGAGTATGCTCTTCACCACCTCCCAAAGCAAAAAGAAATACTGCCCCTGTGTATTCATAACCAAAAGGGTAAGATCCTAGACTAAGTATCTAACTTCAGATATCTCGGCATTACCTTTGATGACATGCTCACCTTCTCAAACCACATTGACTCTTATCAAGACTGCAAATATAAAACTTGGTGTACTTTACTGTCACAGACATTCAATGACACCGGTTGCACTCAAACTAGCCACCAGTAGCTCAATACTGTCTACCATTGACTATGAGTTGCCTATATATGGGGCGGGCACAAAAACTGCTCTTAACAGGATCAATACACTCCTCAGTAAGGCCTGTCATCTTATTTTGGGGGCTACTCTTGGCACCCAGACCTGCTCACTATACATTGAAACTGGGTGGCTCCCACTCCATCTTAGAGGGCAATATCAAACCTGCCTATGTCTAAAATAAGTACTACTTGGACTGGCATGCCCCACACTGGGCGGACACTTTAAGTTGGCCGTCCCAACGAAATCTACCTGTAGTCCGGTCGCTGACAAGATGGTGATTCCCTTCAAAAGGACGAAACTTGCCCAGAACTCCATCCTGTCTTAAGGACTGAAATGGTACAATGAACTACCTGCTGATCTCGCTGATACTACCAAAAAGTAGTACCTTCAAAGCTGGGCTCAAATCTCTCCTTGGCTCTAAAATGAATTGTACCTGCCTGAGCTAATGTGACAGCACCTCGCCCCAGTTTACCATTTACCTACCCCCCCCCCCAACAACTTTCTGCTATATACCACTTTTTTTTTCGTACCCACTCCCCTACCCCCAATTACCTGACAATGGCCTCACTTGGTTAAACGCCACACCTCAGACGATGCCACCTCCGGCTGACTCCCCCCCAACCTCCTCTTATCTAATCAGTCTATCTGTTAATATGTACTAATTTGATGTGTATATGCTCAAATTTCACTATTACTGCCTGTGTATATGCTTCAGTGTTTTTCTTTTTTTTCTCTGTAAACCTTGTATTTTTGTAATGTTTGTTCAACACTGACGTGGAACCTTTGAAAATGAGTCCTTGACTCAAAGGTATTAATCCCAAACTGAAATAAGTAAATAAATAAAAAAATGCCCCCCCCCCCCCAAAATATTACAGACTTGGTAGTATGTATATAGGGTTGTATTAACTTCAATAACGCCACTCTTTTAGTTTTGGTTTGACAGTTATAGATGTTAACCAACCTCCATTCCTGGTTATCAAAAATTACATCGATTAAGAGTACTTGGCCCTGCACTATGTCTAACAGTCTATTAACCTTAATGTCGGATATATTAAATAAAATTCCAGCCCCGGAGCAGGGTTCTTCCCCAGTGACCAAAAAGAGGGGCAGATGAACCATTCTCTAGTGGCTTGCTGTATTTCTCCTGGAGTGTAGCCCAGTGTCCTGTAGGAAACAAACGTGCAAGTGCTGATATTTTAACATGGAAAAAGTGGTCATTCTTCTTTTCCTATTTTTAATACTATTCACATTTAGTGACCCAAAAGAGAGGTTAGCAGCCATATTATAATTTGAAAGAACACACTAGCCCCTAAACATTTGGTGTTCTTTTTTCTTTCTCAGGCGATTTTTTTTCTTGCATCTTTTTAATTAGATGATTTGGAAGATTTAGAGTCCTCCCGACCATAACTCAGAGTCTGTCATGGGTCTGGTTGCGATGATGCTATGGACGAAGCATCAGAATCCTCTTCAGTGTCTGCCCATTGTTTACACTTAGCCAGTGGTGTATACTGTATCTGTTCTTACATTGCAGGGGTTCCTCTAGCTGACCTGTGTGTCTTGGGAGTGCTTTTAAACCTGCTTCTTGTTGCTCTTTTTGAAGTTTTCTGTGACCAAGAAGTCTCCTCTTGAGGTGGCATATTTACCTCCGTCTCTGTACCAGAGGGAACCGGTGTCACTTTTATTGTCTGGTCCTTTATCTCTACATTTTCCTCAGGAGTATGTTCTTCCCCCATTGCCTTGGCTAATTTATTTTCTTTAACCCCTGGTGCTGCAGCAACTGAAGATGAGGGTTGTGCAGTGTTATGTACTTCTGAATCCCCCCTGTGGCTTCTCTGGCTCTAGTGGGGGTGGGTACAAATACATACTTGGGTCTATAGAAGGCCTTGCCCTGGAAGATTCAGGCGCTTTTGAAGGTCCACTAGCAGCTTGCTGTTGTGCTTTAGAAACCGTTTCTTCCTGTGCATCTTGCTCCTCAGTTCTTTTGTTATGAGCAGCCTATGGGCAGTTCCTAAATAAATGTGTTGTTTCTTCGCACATGGTGCAGAACTGTGGATCTGGACAGTTTTTACTGATGTGTCCAATTCTATCACATAAGGAACACTTAAGTCTGTCGCAGGCACTATTAAGATGCGTATAGGCCCCATATCTAAAACAAGACTTAGGCTGCCCTACGTAGAAGATAAATTTTCTGACATGTCCAAAAAAGCAGCAGCTAGGAAGATGTTGTATTACCCACTTTCATCTGAGGTAACCTGACCCAGATCCTCCAGCCTCCTGTCTAAAGTTGCTCCAAATCAATTATTGGCTCGGGTACGCCCAGAACCGTACGCACATTTGGTTTTAAGCCAGTGGATAATCTCTGTCACTGCCACCCCCTCATTTTTGAATAAAACTGTTAATAGTTCTAAAAGCAGGTTTGGTAAGCAGTATGGCCACAAAAGTAGACCACAGAGGTGTATTTAACTTGCTGGTCTCTTTGCCAAAATGTTTCCAACCCCACGGCAGTTTTAAAACTTAAATCAAAGTTAGGGTCTCTGGATGTATGGATGAGAGCATATATTTCTGTAGGAGAGAACTCCGGACTTTCCTTTTTTAGCTTTTTCCCAACATATATACGATCTGGGAAGACATTCAGTCCCCCCTATATCGTAATCTCACAGCATTCCTTCTTTTGGCCTTCTCCCTTGGATTTTGCTGTGTAAAGTTTCAATCATTAAAACTATTCCTTCTTTCAGTCCCTTCTGATTTATTAGTGTGTTTATCTTGCCCTTGCTCAAGGAAAGGTGGGGGGCTCATTTCTGAATTCTTTCTCACCAACATTTTCAATATTGTTCTTTGTATTATCATTTTTATTTATTCCCCATGTTTTTGTAGCTGCAGTGTGGGGTTCTGTGTTAATAAAAGCTCAGGAGGAAGGTCTAATGGGTCTATTTGTATTTCTGCCATCTCTATTATTTCCTCAGCAGGCGTGCTTGGTGGACTTTGCTAGGGTTTATTTCCGTCTGGCCTCTCCCAACCTGCACTTCTTAATGCCTCTGCAATAGTCACCCCAGTGGCTGAGATATTAGAATCAAAATTTGGTGAAGGGGAGGATGACTCAATTGCTTGGTTTGTTAGCGCCCCAATTTTGTGTTTTGTTTTCTTTTTTATCACTTTCAATGATAAATACCGAACTTTCAGCTTTCTGGGTAGTGTTTAAATCCAAATCCATATCCCCCTTACTAACTCTGGTCATATATTTTCCCCCTTTAACACTGTTTCCTAAACATTCCTCTTTCCCCATTCCTAAGAGGTGTTTTTCTGTCTGTGTTACTGGGGATGCTTCAAAAGAGAAGGGGAATTTCCCCGGTGTCCTGGCCAAATTTCCCCCATTCACTATAAATACCACTAACAGCTTAATCTAGTTAAATTTCAGTTGGTTGCCATCTGTATCCCCCACCCCACCCCAGAGTCGCCCCTGAAAAAGGGACTTCTAGTCTCAGTGGACATACCTGGTCAACAAAATTCAATAAATAAATAAATAAATGTCTGCAGGACCCCAGTTATGATCATCATTAATTTGTGAACAGCTGTGACTGTTTGCACCATTTCAGTCTTTACCATTGCTACCAGCAATTCTAATAGAGTGACCCTTTGATTGAATGAGTCCATTTCTTTATTAAGAGAATCACCCTTGTTACCTAGGGCTGGTACTGATCTTGTTAGATCTGAACAGTCTTGAGAGCGGTACAGCTTGTCACTGCTGAGTCCTCCTGCTGCACCATGGGACTCTGCACCATCAGTCACCTTCTTATCTTTCCCTGTGTCATGTAATGGTTACTGCCATGGTTTCCCCATCTCAAAAGTCTGCAGTTCCACCCTTCTGTACTCCGTGAGACTGTTTCACAACTCCAAATAAACTCACTTTAATAACAAAAGTTAATGCTCAAACCGTGTATAGACTGGGAGCGCCATCGGAAGACATCTCGGGAACTACACTGGAACACGTCTCATTCCATCAGGTGCTGGCCATACACCCCCCACCACACACACACACACACACTCTCTTGCTATTTTATACATCTGTTTCTTGAACTACCTGGTTTTGCACAAGAGCATTTTTTTATTTTTTTGCTATACCTTTGTGCTCCTCCTATCTGATCAGCTCCCATTTTTTCTCCACATCGTAGAGGGACTTCGGCCACCAGTCATCTCTGCCGCACTTCCAATTTCCCCCTGAAACTCCTGAGGCTTACCCTCCACAGCGAGGTGGTGAGGAGCCCCCAAACTCCCCACCTGGTACAGATCCAGTCTGGGAGAAGTGGTGCTGGCGAACGTATGGACAGCCATCAAGCCACGATCAGGGTGCCATCCATTTTTCCTGTTTTTCTTACCCTGGAGCTGGGGGCGTGCAGTGACGCCAGGCAGAGGGCAGCGTGCACACGTTCGCATGTGCTCCCTCCAGGTGCCTGCCCTAACTCCTCCCTGAGATTGCTGTGTGGTGTCCTGTCCCCTGTGACAGGAAGCTCCTGCCACTCTTGAATACCAACCTTTTCTTAAATCTGTTGCAACAGTTCTTCTATTTCTTAGCCTAATCTATCCTTTACAATTTCCAACTCATAAGGTTGCCCACCTATGGGCACCCCTTCCTTTTCTTGACTATGCTATAGTGTCCTCTTTAATTTTCCCTTTCCCTCTCAGGTCCTCGTAAAGGGAGGTTATTGTGGTGACCTCCAAGCATATGTAAAACAGGTTGTGTTTATCGTTGTTGGATTTAGTATGTAATAGCACTATGTGTGTCACAAAACACCTTGATATATATATATATATATATATATATACCTATCTATCTTATGTTTATGAAACCTGTAAATGTTGAAAATACCATGGCACTATGGTTTGATAATGGTAAAATGCACTAGGTGACTGTTGTAGAAATTAAGTTAGTTGTGCCATTTGAAATGCAAGTACATTGTTGCAAACTGAACAAGTCTGAAATGTCATGGTGATCTGCATATACAGTGCCTTCAGAACGTATTCACCCCCTTGGATTTTGTCACATTTTGGGATGTTGCAAACTCAAATTAAAATACATTTATATGGGATTTTTTTGTCACTTATCTACACAAATTACTCTATAATGTCAAAGTGGAATGAAACTTCTGGAATTTTTTGTACATGTAATTTAAAATAAAAACCTGAAATGTCTTGAGTTGATAAATATTCACCCACTTTGCTATAACACTCCAAATTGAGCTCAGGTGCATCCAATTTCCTTGTGAGATCACTCTAAAACTTGAATGGAGTCCACCTGTGGTCAGTTCAAATGGTTGACATGATTTCAGAGGAAATACACCTGTCTATATAAGGTCCCACTGTTGACAGTGCATGTCAGAGCAGAAACTCTACCATGAAGACCAAGGAGCTGTCCGTAGAACTCCGTGATAGAATTGTGAGGAGGCATAGATCTGGGGAGGAGTATAAAAACATTTCTAGGGTGTTGAAAGTTCCCAGGAGCACAGTCAAGTCCATCATTAGGAAATGGAAAGATTACGGAACCACCCAGACTCTTCCTAGAGCAGGCCGTCCTCCCAAACTGAGCAATCACAAGAAGAAGGACCTTGGTCAGGAAAGTGACCAAGAACCCAATGACCACCCTGACAGAACTACAGAGTTCCATGGCTGAGATGGGAGAACCTGTCCAGAGGACAACAATCTCTGCAGCACTTCACAGATGTAGCCTCTATGGGAGAGTAGCTAGGCGGAAGCCACTCCTGAGAAAAGGCCACATAATAGCATGCCTGGAGTTTGCAAGAAGGCACGTGGCAGACTCTGAGACCATGTGGCAAAAGATTCTCTGGTCTGATGAAACAAAAATTGAGCTCTTTGGCCTGAATGCAAAGCGCTATGCCTGGCGCAAACCGAACACAGCTCATCACCCGTGTAACACCATCCCTACCATGAAGCATGGTGGTGGCAGAATCATGTTATGGGGATGCTTTTCAGCAGCAGGGACTGGGGCACTTGTCAGGATAGAGGAACAATGAATGGAGCCAAATACAGGCACATCCTTCAGGGAACCTGCATCAGTCTGCAATAGACCTTGGACTGGGGCGAACATTTACGTTCCAACAGGAAAACGACCCCAAGCATACAGCCAAAGCAACACTGGAGTGGCTTCAGAACAAGAAGGTGAATGTCCCTGAGTGGCCCAGCCAAAGCCCAGACTTGAATCCCATTGAGAATCTGTGGAAATACTTAAAGATTGCGGTTCACGACGCTCCCCATCCAACTTGACAGAGCTTGAGCAAATCTGCAAGGAAGAATGGGCGAAAATCCACAAATCCAGATGTGCAAAGCTGAAACAGACATACCCAAGAAGACTCAAAGCTGTAATCGCTGCCAAAGGCGCTTCTACAAAGTATTGACTCAGGGGGGTGAATACTTAAGTAAACAAGATATTTCAGTTTTTAATGTTTCATACATTTTTGTTACACAATATAAATATTTTTGGCCCTTTAAATTGTTGAGTATGCTGTGTGAATCAAGGGGGAAAAATCCTTTCAATGCATTACAAATTCTGGTAGTAACACAACAAAATGTGACAAAATCCAAGGGGGGTGAATACTTTCTGAAGGCACTGTATCCCAGGATGCTTTGCATTATGGAAGTATGTATGATGTTGTATTTCTCTGAAACTTGATTTGTTGCCAATGCCCTTTGGGGTAACCCTTTTTTTCAGTAATTCTGCATTGGGGTTCCTTGTCTATAGCTTGTTTTTTTCTTTTTTCTTTTTGAGCCCCCTCTTCTCAAGCAAACAAGGTCCACATAGGGATGAAGGGTTTTCACTAAAAATGTTGAAATCAGTGTTAGTAAGTGCTGGCTAAGTGCAGAGAAAGGACTTCATAGTCTGTTGCTGCAAACTGATGTACTGAAGAAGGAATATACTATTGCTGAAGCTTATTTTCTGTATTCTGAATAAACATCACACAGAAATTGTGTGGTAAACCTGAAGTTTGGTGTCTGGTCCATCTGTTATCCCACATCCTCCAGCTGCAGCCCCGGAAATGGAAGTAGTTAATTGGATGCTCAATCCCTCACCTCTGACCCATGTTCTTTCCTGAATACAGCTGCAGTGTAGCGTTAGGTAAGGCGTCCAGAGCCTCAGTGCTGCTGGGCCGGCCAACAAGAACATTTTAATTTTCACTGATGGAATAGACTGTGTGGGCTAAACGATAATGTAACCACTTGGTAATCTGCTATGTTTAAGTCCCAGTGTTTTCGGTGATTCAAACAGCTCTTGCTGGATAACAGTGGGCCTCTCTTTCATGCAGCAGACAGCAAAATCCAACTGGCCTGCTATGCACTGATAGTGAGGGATATGAAAGAAATGAGCATCAAATTAGAATAAAGTTATGGATTTGGTCACTCCTTGTTTATCCTGATGCTGGACCCAAAGGCGAATGGAATCAAGAAGGTGCAACTGCATAGTACAGGGAGCTTTGGAACTACATCACGAAAACCACATTCTACTCATAGAGAATACTGGATGGGCAACCATGCAGAACCAATGTGTTCTGCCACAGAGGGGTTCTGATTCCCTGTGACCTTGACAGCAAAGCTCGAGAGGTCCATGGGAATCAGAACCCTGAGCTGAAACACCTGGTTGAACACAGGTTGCCATCAGTATCCCCTGTGTCACGGTGTCCCAAAATAATTTTAATAAAGTTTGAAGCAATGTTTATATTTTTTAAAGTGATTTTGTTAGGTTTTCCATAGTAAATGGGAGTAGTAACCTGTAGGAATTGTGATTAAATCTCCTACCAAACTGCCAAAAAGTGCATTTTCCCTGAAAAAAATGCTTTTAATTTCTGTGCTTGGCTTCATTTGCATAACCCGCCCCTTCTTTTTCTCAGTACTGCAACCCCCAACCGTGACATCATGCAAGGGAAACAAGAAAAAATTACTCACCTTAATAATTGTGTTTCTTCTAATCGAGTCTTGCTGTATTCTGACTATCTGCAGTTAGCTCTAGCCTTTAAACTGCCCCAGAGAACAAAGGGTTAACTTTTTATGCAGTACATAGAATGCTGAGCTCGAGCTCGGTTGCGGTCTCTGTCTGCAGCCCTTTGAAACTCAACCGTCAGATTCTTACGAGCAAAAACTCACTAACTATACTATGTGAAAATTGTAAAATTTTTAACAAGCCAACTGGCAACATAGAGTTTTGGATTCCCCAGGAAGACTCAAGTCTGGAAACCCAAAACTAAAAACCAATCCAAAGAGGATAACAATACAATAAAACACCCAAATAAAAGGGAGGGTGTGTTAGAAGCACCTCTGGGGTGCAACACTGCACCTGCCCACCCACTTCTCAAAAACCAGGTTCTGAGAGGGAAGGCAGGGATGGAGGTCACAATACAGCAAGACTCCATTAGAAGAAACACAATTACTAAGCTGAGTAATTTTTTCTTCAAACAACATGAAGTCTTGCTGTATTCAGACTATCTGCAGACTACCAAGCAGTACCTCCATGGAGGAGAGAGAGAGAGAGAGAGAGATAACCTACTTTGGGAATAGGCTCTGAAGTACTGCTGTGCCAAACTGAGCATCACTCATTGCCTGGATATCCAGAGAGTAATGCTTGGTAAAGGTACGGACTGTTTTCCAGGTGGCTGCTTGACAAATTTCTAACAGAGGGATATCCCTGGCAGCAGCCAGGGAAGCAGCTGTACCTCTTGTAGAGTGAGCCCTCAGGCTTGAGGGTGGAATCTTTCCCAGTTTCTCATAGCAGAATTGTATGCAAGACACAATCCACCTGGCAAAGATTCTCTTGGTGGCAGGTTTGCCCTTCCTCACTTCTCCATAAGTGAGGAATAACTAGAGGGAATCAAACCTGTGACCCTTGGTACGCTCTATGTAGTAGCTAAGGGCTCTTTTGACATCCAGACTGTGTAGCCACCTCTCTCTTGAGGAAGAATGATCAGTGAAGAAGACAGGGAGAGAGATGGACTGATTCAAGTGGAAGTCTGAAACCACTTTGGGCAAGAACCTCCTATTGGTTCTAAGAACCACCTTATCTCTATGGAAAGAGATAAAATCAGGTTCCACTGATAGGGCTTGCAATCCACTGATACGCCTGGCAGAGGTAATGGCTACCAAAACACAGTTTTCAAGTCAAGTACTTAAGCTCTGCTGAGGACATAGGCTCAAAGGGAGGTTGCATCAGTTGAGCAATGCAAACATTCAAGTCCCAGGCAGGGGCAGGATCCCTGAAGGGAGGATTGGTATGAAGCAATCCCTTGAAAAATTTACAGAACACAGGATGAGATGATAGTGAGGAAGACTTCTCCACTGACAGAAAAGCAGAGACAACTGACAAGTGTACCTTGAGAGTAGCTGGTCTGAGGCCTAGGCCATTAAGATGGACCATATAATCCAGAACTGTAGGCAATTCAGCAGTGTCTAGGGAAATATGCTTCTTGGAATACCAAATGCTGAATCTTTTCCATTTGGAGTTGTAAGTCTTTCTGGTGGTGGGTTTTCGAGAAGCTTTGAGAATATCCATAACCTCCTGAGACAGATGCAAATCTGCGTACTCTAACTCTTCAAGAGCCATGCCCTGAGATTGAGAGATCGAAGACTGGGGTACCAAATCCTCCCCTGAGAGGACGTTAACAGGTTGTAATTCCTGGGAAGAGACAGGGGAAGATGGACTGCTAGAGACAGCAACAGGGGGTTCCAAGGCTGTCTGGCCCAGTCTGGAGCAATCAGAATCACCTTGCAAGGTTGTGACCTTATTTTGACTAGAACTTTGAACAGAATAGGAAAGGGAGGGAAGGCATACAGACATTTCCCTTCCCAGTTCAGAATCAGAGCATCAAGAGGGACTGAACCCAAGACTGGGGGTCTGCAACAAAACAAAGGAAGTTGGTGATTGTCTGGGGCTGCAAAGAGATCTATCTCTGGAGTGCCCCACTTTGAAAAAATCACTTTCAACACCAGGGGGTCCAGGGACCATTCGTGATGGCCCTGGGAGATCCTGCTCAGTGCATCTGCCAGCACATTGTCCTTTCCTGGAAGGTGGACTGCTATCAGAGAGGTCTGCAAGGAATAAGCCAGGGACCACAATTTCATGGCTTCCGTGCACAAGGCCGTAGACTGAGTGCTTCCCTGCTTGTTGATGTACCACATGGTTGTAGTACTGTCTGTTTTGATCTGAACCACCTTGTTCTGCACAGTCTGAGAAAAGGCTTGCAGGGCCAGAAAAACTGCCCTGAGTTCCAGGAGATTGATATGAAGAAGGGACACCTGCTGTGAGAGCTCCCAGATGAGCTCCCCACCCCAATAGGGAAGCATCCATGGTAAGGACCACTGAATGAGACCGAGTGACAAATGGGACCCCTTGCCTTAAATTGTGCTGCTTCTGCCACCACTGGAGGGCTTGGATCAGCGTCCGAGTCACTGGAATCAGTTTGGTAACAGGGTCCTTCTTTTGGGACCAAAAAGCCCTCAGATGGAACTGAATGTTCCTCATCTGAAATCTTGCCCCTTGGACCACTGCTGTAGAAGCTGCCATGTGGCCAAGAGCTGAAGAAAGTGCCTTGCTGGTAGAGACACCTGAAGGCTGAAGGAAGAAGCCAGTTCCACAAGAACTCTTGCCCTTTACAGGCGAAGAAAGGCTTTTGCTTTAACAATATCTAGCTCTGCCCCATAAAGGTAAGGAGCTGCACTGGTTTGAGGACTGACTTGAGAAGGTTGAGAAGAAACCCCAGGGAAGACAGCACTTCCTGGGTCACTTGCAGGTCTGACTTGACTTGGTCTGGAGACTGACCCACTATGAGCCAGTCGTCCAGATATGGAAAGATGGAAATCTTCTGCCTTCTTAAAAAGGCCACTACTACTGCCAGGCACTTTGTAAAAACCCTTGGAGCTGATGTTAGGCCGAAGGGCATTGCTTTGAACTGATAATGGCCTGAGGGCAACTTGAACCTGAGGTACTTTCTGTGGGAGCACCTGATGGGAATGTGAAAGTAGGCATCTTTGAGGTCCAGGGAGGCTAGCCAGTCCCCTGGCCTTAGAGAGGGAAGACTTATTCCCAGAGTCACCATCTTGAACTTTGGTTTTAAAAGATGTTCGTTCAGGTATCTTAGATCTAGGATAGGTCGCCACCCCCCTGTCTTTTTTGGGGTAAGGAAGTACCTGGAGTAAAGACCTTTGCCCCAGTGTAGGGTAGGAACTCTCTCTATGGCTCCTAGGACCAGAAGAGATGAAACCTCTGCCTCTAGAGCAAGGGTTTCGGAGAGACTTGCAGGTGGAAAAGATCTGGTTCTCATCTTCGGAAATTTTTTGAAGCTGAGAACCAGTCCCTGGCTTACCACTTCCAGGACCCACTTCTCTGAAGTAACAGACACCCAGTCCTGGACGAAGTAAGCCAGCTTGCTCCCTACAGGGATAGGAGAGTTGACCTGGGCAAACCCATGGGTGTCTGCTTGGCAGGGGTCTTAGGTTGAGGAATGGATGCAGCCCTGCTCATCCCCCTTCTGCCTCTCCCTCTGAAGAACCCCCTCTGTGAAAAGGGAGAAGAGGCCTGTGCTTGGTAGAAAGGCCTATGAAAAGGCCTGCCCCTAGAATGCTGCCTTTGAGGAGTTGCCTGCCTCTCCTTGGCCTGTGCACTCCTATAAGTGGTCCTATATTCCTCCATTTTCTTCATGTAATTCTCTGTCTGCTCCCCAAACAGAGAATTACCTTCCACAGGGAAATCCATGGCCTTAGCCTGGGTGTCCTGTGAGAGGTTAGTACATCTGAGCCAAGCCATTCTCCGAAGAGCAACAGATGTAGCCATGACTCTTGATGACACATCACTGGAGTCCACAGCAGCATGGAATTGTACCTTAGATGTCTCAATCCCATCCGCTGCCTCCTCCTCCAGCTCCTTGGCCAGCTGGGGGAGGCCTGTTTAGCCAGTGCCAGTACAGTGTCCCACCTGGACTTCTGGTACCTGGCTGTATAGGCCATATAATTAGCCTGCCTGAGTCCCAAAGAGGATGCCATTTACTGCTTCTTTGCTAAGGCATCCATCCTCCTGGAGTCTTTATCTGGGGGGTGTGAAGCCAAGGGGACATTAGCCCTGTCACAGGCTGCAGCCTGCACGACCCCAACATGGCTGCATTGTTGGCAGAAAAACTCAGTGTCTGAGCCCGATAAGATGTACCTCTTATCCATCCTTCTATCAACAGAAGGCACAGAATTAGGAGCCTTTAAAATTTTTTGAGTCTGTTTCCCAAAAGATTTGTGCAAGGGAACAGACAGCCTCCTGGACTCTGGGATGTCCATCATCTCTACAAAATCAGGCTCCTCTTGATCCTTTGTAGCTTCCTCCACAGGAAGCTGAAGAGTTTCAGCCACTTTCCTGTAAAACAAATAGTGGGGAAGGGACTCAGAGAGCCTAGGAGGGGAAACACCAGAAGGTCTGTCTGGGGAGATGTCCGGTTCAATGGGCACATCCAGACCTTCTGCTCCATCATAATCATCATCTTGTTCAAAATCCCCCTCCTCCTCAAATTCCGCTTCATATAAATCTTCAGAGGCATACTCCTGAACCAGTGGAACCGACCGAACCGAGCCCCTAGCTAACGTGGCCAGATCAGACGGGACCAGGTGAAGCGATTCAACAATCCGAATCGCTCGGGCAATCTCATCAGCGGTTGGAACATGAACCTCTGGATCCGAACCAGCTGTCTTGTCTTTTCTTTTCATTTTGTAGGAACTGATCCCTCAGGATCGGCTCTCCTCTTGCCCGAATAAGTATCACCCTGGTCAGAGGGCGCTCCTTCTGGTTCAGTCGGAACCGAACCGGGCTGGCCATCCAGGTCAGCAGACTTCTCGGCTTCCTTTTCCCTAAGTCTACCCAATCTCTTTTCTAAGGTAGTTTTAGGAAAAAATTTACAAATTTGGCAGTCTGTATCGAGGTGTTCAAACCCCAGACAATAAACACAGGTGGTGTGGGGGGTCGGCCTTGGCAAAGACTTCCCCACACTCACTGCAGTGTTGAAACCCAGTGGGCCCAGTTTTTTTCTTGGGTTTCTCAGACATGGCCAACCTACTCAAACTTACCCTTTTTTCGGCAACCGCCAGGCAAGACTCCCTTATTGGTTCCTAATCGTGTCACAGGTGTTGGAAAAAAACGTCTAAAATATGTTTTTTTTAGAACCAATTAGGACCGGTAACCACACACTAAAGTAAAGTACAGAAAATCAATATAAGGGATCGGTTCAGCCGAACCGATCGAACAAACTTACAATTTCCACACAATATTCAGAAACCACTATCTAGTACTCACGGTACCACAGACAGAGCCAGAACCGACTATGCAGATTAAATTCGGACTAATTTTGACTTAAAACCAACACTTTAACCGACTTTTGAACCGAGCTGAAGGAGAATCTCCGGAGCGACTGTTCAGTGAGGCAGAGAAAAGAATCTAACGGCTGGGTTTCAAAGGGCTGCAGACAGAGACCTCAACTGAGCTCAAGCTCAGCATTCTATGCACTGCATAGAAAGTTAACCCTTTGTTCTCCGGGGCAGTTTAAAGGCTGGAAATAACTGCAGATAGTCAGAATACAGCAAGACTTCATTTTGTTTGAAACCTGGTTTGAAACAGAGACTTCTGTTGGTCAGGTTTTATTGCAGACATCTACACTACCGATATAGGGGCCTACATCTCTCAGTAAAGAAATCTTGTCAGCTAGATACCATATGCACTATGCCTTGTTTTGAAAATAGAACATGAGCTTTTATTGTTGAAGCCACTACAGAAATATGAGACTGCACTTCACAGTAAGGAAACTGGGAAACAATTTCTTATTGTACTCACAATGCCTTACTACATATATCTACATAATATTTTTATTTTATTTATTCAAGTGTTTCACCAGGAAGGCATACTGAGCAATAACTGTTTGTTTCCAGATGTGTCCTGGGGGGCAGGGAAGTGGAGTTACACAACTATACAGTACATGGATACAAATGAGGAACTAGGAATACAACAGTTACACAAAATACAAGGGCAATTTTCATATTAAGTAGATAGCAGTAAGCAGAGACAGTAGAAACAATATAGCAGGTAAATTACAACAATCAGAATACACATAAGAATAGAGCTAAAATACAATAGTTCTTCGGATGAAAAAGGCATCTGCAAAACCTTACAAAAATCACTTTAAAGCGATTTAGTCACATTCGGCAAATGCCTGTTTCACGTATGCCTTAGCCAACCATGCTTCACATGTTGAAACTGCAATTTGTTTTGTACAAAAATCTGCTATAGTCATTTTTCTGTTCCTGCCCACCCTCCAGTTTTCTGTGTGCAGCCATACCCCAGAACGATGTTGCATAAGTGAATAGGCCATATTGGTACAACACAGAATTCTGGGTAAAATAAAAAGCTAATTTAACTCTTCACTTCTCAGAGATGTAGTCCCTTATTTTAGTGGCAGGGACTGCAGAACAGTACCTAATATGTAGACATACAACCTAGCTCTACAGAAGCTTAGCTAAGTATGTGCGCACATGGGAAGACTAGGTGGGCCATAGGCCCCTATCTGCTGTCAACATCTATGCATGTATATGTGTGTGTAAGTATATATATGTGTGTGTGAGTGTGACAGAGTGTATGTGTTTGTAGGTAGGTAGCAATGCATTGTGGGTACAGTACATAGCTGATTTTTCTGCCTCCCTTATCAAAGAGCAGTCTCCTATGTCTAGCATTTCCAGTACTGCAGTCTGTAGAAATGTTTTCCGGAAAAAACATTCTGTATAAATGTTGTTTGCCTTTTACTGCCTGTTGGTAAACTGAGGTCTAAAGTGACGGCTCCAGTCAGAATGTGGGAGTGTAACAATACTTTTCTACAGTAAGTTTATGTTATAGGGCCTGAATGACTATAAGTAGTTCAGGAGTGTAATTATGGATCAAACTGCTTTTCTTTTACTTTGGTGTCCAGCTTCTGCTATGAGTCCAAAATTGTGAAAGAAATAGGATGTTTACAATACTAAGACTGACCAACAGAAATCTCTGTTTCAACACAGTGCTTAAAAACTGTTTCCCTTGCATGATGTCACAGTTGTAGCTTGCAGCGCTGATAAAAAAGGGGCAGGGTTATGCAAATGAAGCAGAGCACAGAAATAAAAGCTTTTTGTTTTCATAGAAAACAGCACTTTGTGGCAGCCTGAATGGTAGCAGATTGATTCATAACTCCTACAGGTTGGTACTCTCATTTGCTATGGCAGTCATGACAAAATCAGCACTGGTTTGAAACAGAGACCTCTGTTGATCAGTCTTGGTATTGCAGACATCCACACTAGCAATACAAGAAACTACATCTCAGCAAAGAAATCTTGTCAGCTAGATACTGTATGCACAATGCCTACGAGAGCTTTTATTGTTGAAGCTGCTACAGAAATATCAGACTGTACATCACAGTAAGGAAATTGGAAAACAACTTCTTATTGTAACCACAATGCCCTGCTCCATATGTCTCCATTTTTTTGTAAACTTTATTTTAAATATGCAGCAGATCAAAATTGTTACACACATAATTGTTCAAGACACAAGTCTACTCAGACTACAGAGTATTTATTTTTTTTATTTAAAAGTTGATAACTGAGAAAGGCATTGAAGCTCGTTTCCAGATGCAGCCCGGGGTAGGGGTACAGGAGTCAAAGCAGCAAATACAACAAATGGTAATACAGTAAATAGAAAAGCATAGCATAGGCAATATGTCCAAATAGTGAGGGTACAAAAAAATGCAAAAGAGATTAACAGCGGTTCAAAAATATATACAAAACAGGTTACAGTGGTAGGTATTTACAGTGGGAAACAATAGGTTACAAAATTGGGTATTTACAGTAGTACTCAGCAATGAGGGAGAAAACATGCTGTAGTAAGGGGGACTAGGAAGAGGAGCAAGTGCAGCAGGTAAGAAGGGTGGGTCTGAGCAAGCATTTAAGAGCAGGGAAGGAGGGAGAGACGTGAGTTAGGGTGGAAAGGCTGTTCCAAAGGGAAGGAAATCTGTAGGAGAAGGAGAGTTTGCCAGCACTGGAGTGAACACGAGGAAGGGAGAAGGTGCAGGCGCAGTTAAGACTTCACATTGTAGGGCAAGGGAGAAGCGGGAGTGAGAAGAGAGGAGAGGTAGGATGGAAGAGATCCAAACCAGTGTTTGGCTATGAAGGTGGGACAGTGAGAGAAGCACCTCTGAGCAACAGACTGGAGGGAGAGGGAGGAGTAAAGGTCACAGTGGTGGGTTAGAGGAAGGGGAGTGTGAGGTGAACCTACAGAAGATGTGGAGCAGAACATCCAGCTTGGTGAGGGTGGTGACTGGGGCTGCACTGTAGACTATGTTGGCATAGTCGAGAGCTGGGAGGTCCACTTGACAACAAAGTCACGTCTTACAGGAAGGCAGAGGCTGGCCTTGTGGCAACAGAGTAATCCTAGTTTGGGACGCAGTTTGGTATGTAGTGCACTGAAGTGGGAGGAGAAATCGAGGGAGGGGTCAAGCCAGACGCCAAGGTACTTGTACGTGGGGACACTATCTAGAAGGGTGTCAGCTGTGGAGAAGAAGACTGGTAAGGAGAAAAGCTTGGTGAGTTTTTGTTTGGAACCAAAAGTCATGGCTACCGTTTTTCTGGTATTTAGTTTTAGTGAATTTGTGTCAAACCAGGTGCTTACCACTGTGAAATTGTTCTGCAGGAGGGATTGGACTGCTTGGGTGGATGGACCGGACAGGAACACGACGGTGTCGTCTGCGTACATGTGTATTTGCCGACTGGGGGTAGAGCGCTGATAAAGAGAGAAAAGAGGATGGGCCTGAGGATAGACTCTTGGGATACGCCAGCAAGGACAGGGAGGGAGGGAGGGAGGGAGGATGATAGGACATTGCATATGAACACTGACTAGGAATGACCAGAAAGGTAGGAGCTGAACAAGGACACTGAGGCAGGGGACAGACCAATGGAACTGAGTTTATATAAGAGGAGAGGGTGGGAAACTGAGTCAAAAGCCTTTGCTAGGTCTATGAATATAGCTGAGGTAATGTGGCCATGGTCCATGGCTGAGCGGATGGTGTCGGTGAAGCGAGGAAGGGAGGAGGTGGTTGACTGGGATTTTCTGAACCCAAATTGGAAATATTAGAGTATGTCAGTATACTTCTGGCAGTCACCACCACCAACATAAGGGACTGCACCTCTGATCAACTAACATTTAAAGAGAAACTTCCCCAGTCCTTTTGACTTTCATGCATAAATTACCCCTTCTTGCATTGATTTTGGAATTGTATTTCATTACTGTCCGCTGCAATTAGTTTTTGCACTCTGAGCTGCTAAAAACTGCAGGGTGTACCAGAGCTTCTATAGCAAGCTGGTGTTGCTGTGGGCCCAGGATTGTACTGCTGATAACACTATAGGGAGGAGTCAATTTCAAAAAAAAAAAAAAAAACATACTGACAAAGCATTTGGATTTTGGCATAATGTATTGCTAATACGGTGTCTTGGGGAGAGGAAACATAGCGTACACTCAATATTGGTAGGTTTCCCTTGCAACATTGTTGCAACTGCATGGTACTGCACAGTGTGAGTCACTCTTCTACCCTACAGTGATGTCATCAGGAGCTAGCAGCCCAGCAGCTGAACAGCAAAGGCAAGTGCAGCAGGGCTCACAAACAAATCCAAATTATGGAAGGCAGAGTAAACCTTGGCCAAAAATAACAAATGCACACACCTTTTTAGGTCTAGTACTGCACATAATGACTATAAGCTGTAACGTTTTGGACCATCATGAAAGTTCCACTTTAAATCAACTTTATAATTTACCCAGAATGCATTGGTGCTGTATGTAAAACATTGACAGTTTCCTTACATGACATCATTCTAGGGGTGTGGCCACACACAGAAAACTGGAGAACAGAATGCTGATAAAACATAAAACAAAATGACTATGACAGGTTTCTTGACAAAACAAATTGCAGCTTCACCATCTGAAACATGGATTGCAATGGCATACTATGTAAAAAAAGCATCTGTAAAACCTCACAAAATCACTTTAAATTCAGAAGGAAACTTCTCTGCAGTTTCTTATTTCAGAAGACAGTGCTGGCTGCTATGGTGAGCTGTATGGTTGCTAGGGAATACATGTCATGTTAGCAGTGCACACTTCCATTGGTTATTACTCTGGTGCGGGAGGGATTTTCAAGAAAAAAAACATGGCAGGTGTATGCCTCACTTAGCAAGATGCCATGGACTGGGGGAAACAAATTTTATTTAGTAAGACATTTTTAAATAACTTATCTAGTTGATCCTGCATTTTTATAATGTATCTGGTTGATCCTGCATATGTGAGTTTCCAATCGTATCATCACCGCGTCATTTCATCTTGTTGATCCAGGATTTCTATGGTTCAATTCAAAGCAAAGCTCAAACTTTTTCTTAACAATGAGAAGAATGCTGTTCTGCATGTATGGGCTGAACAGCATTCTATGAACTTTTATCTGTGCCTGAACAGCTTTTCAGTATGGATAAAAACGAGTCAGAACAACGTTCCACCATACACTATAGAGTAGCTTGTAATCGATTTTCCTGCCGCAACAGGGAATGGCAGGAGAGGGATTGTAGACATTCTGTAAAGAGTCCTGTTTTCTTGCAAGAATGTTTACTCAGGTACATGCTTGCTGTTGCCAAATTTATAAACTGAGGTTATCCAAAACTATGTTTATTCCTACTTGCCTAATAGCAAGTGAGGTACTTTTTCATGTTCTTAAATGCTTGTTTCACACACTTCTATTATTAATGGTATCTTATTTTACTGAGGGTTCCTGAGAGATTCTCCCAGTGTCTGTTTTTAATGTTTTTGTTTTGGGATAATGATACCGCAGTTTTTGGTTGCATGGCCTACAACATGGCCACTGATGGGTTTTACTAAAAGGAATTTCACTCAGGAACTTTACTGGATATTCATTTTCGGTTGCAGGTCCATGGTCGTGATGTTAAGAGTGCCACATCGATACCATTTTGACATGTAACTGTAGTAGTTATATTTAAATGTCCCCCACCATGTGTACCATAGGATGAGAAGAATAAGCTTCTTATTAACTCCATGTCTTTTTACAACGTCTATCCCTTGGAACCATGTATCAGTTTCTATATATGTATTTTACATAACTTAGTAAAAATAAAGTTAAAAACAAAGGAATGACCACCAGATGTTCTGAAGGAATAGCATAATGGGATGGCAGGGGTAAGGAGAGTGGAGACTACTGTAAGTGGGAACAGTGGCAGGACGGTATTTGGCAGAAAGAAGGAAGCGCGAGAGAGATGCTAAACCTAGATGGAGAAAGATTTGCATAGAGAGAGCAGTGATGAGTGAGAAATGAAGTACTAACGACAAACTGCGTATGCATGGGGGAGGGGCAAGACGGAGGGATTTTGCATCAGATTATAATGTGATGTCCAGACAATAAAAAAATTTTTTGAGAAAAAGAAGGCAAGCATAGTACTGATGGATGATGCAGAGAAATGAAGGAGCTTAGTATCCAGGTCAACATGGCCATGCCCCTTTGGAGGAATTAAGAGACAATAAGGCAGTGGTCATAGAAAAGACCAGGAAGAATAGAAAAGATGTTGATGTTGAGGGAGGAGGGACAAGGGCATTTGGAGGTAGACAGGGCAAGTTGGGGGAAAATAAGGGAGAGAGCACAGGAAGTGAATAATTTATTAAAGGTGTTAGCAACTTCTCTTGGGTCAGGGCATTAACAAGGTGAAAGAGTCTAACACGTTTCAATGTAAGAAAAATAGCAAGACAAGAGGACACAGCATGAGAGTAAAGGGAGGCCGATGAAGGGATAATGTGAGGAAGTTCTTTTTCACAGAAAGAGTGGTGGATGCATGGAACGGCATACCTCAGGAAGTGGTGGATATGAATACTGTGCAGGGCTTCAAACAGGCATGGGATAGGCATATGGGAGCAATAAAGATGAGTATGAGTAGACAAGTCATTGACAGAGTAAAGGCCTATGGCACATTCATAAGGTAGAAAAAATGGGCAGACTGGATGGGCCTTGTGGTCCTTATCTGCCGTCAACTTCTATGTTTCTAAATAGATGAGTTTCTTAGTTTGAGAATGGGGATGTAGATTGGGTGGGATGGGCGTCGAGAAGGAAGTGAATAACCTTCCATAACCTGTCAGGGGAATAAAGATTATTTGGAAGGATGCTGGTGAAGTAAATTGATTTGGCCACCCTGGTAGCCTTTGCACCATACTTGCATAATTGTCTGCACCTCAACAAGTCCTCAGATGAGCCTAAGGCTTTGTGGAAGTGCCAGGCAGTGTTGTGACCCTTAAACAGCTCAATAACCTCTGCAGAGAACATAGAAACACAGAAGTTGTCAGCAGATAAAGACCCTTTGGCCCATCCAGTCTGCCCATTTTTCCTGCCTACTGTGCCACCGCAGACCCTGCATGATCTCTGGGCATCCCCACCCCCTGTGTTACTTCCAAGGTCCTCCTGTATCTGTCCCATGCATGCTTGAATCCTGCGACTGTTCTGGCACCTACCACCTCCGCTGGGAGGCTGTTTCAGGCTTCCACCACCCTCTCTGTGAAGATGTATTTCCTCACATTGCCTCTGAGCTTCCCCCTCCTCACCAGCTTCTTAATGTGACCTCTTGTCCCTGAGTCTGTCTTTCTGCAGAAAATACTACCTTCTTGTACCTTATTAATACTGTACCTGTCATGTACGTGAACATTTCTATCATATCCCCTCATCCCTTCTTTCCTCCGAGTACATACTCAGTTATCTTAGTCTCTCCTCATAGGGCTTTTGATGCAGACCCTGCACTGGTTGCCCACCTCTGTTCTGCCTCCATCCCATCTATATCCTTCTGGAGGTGGGGCCTCCAGAACTGGAAACAGTACTCAAGGTGTGGTCTCACCAGTAACCTGTACAGGGGTAATATTACCTCCTTCTTCCTACTAGTGATACTCCTATGCACCCCAGCATTCTACTTGCCTTTCCCACTGCCTTTTCACTCTGCTTGGCTACCTTTACGTCATCTGAAATGATTACTCCCAGGTCTCTTTCCTGTTTGGTGGTTGCCAGTACCTTCCCTGCCAACTGGTACATAGCCCCTGAGTTTCTGTTCCCCAAGTGCATGATTTTGCACTTTTTAGCACTGAAAACCAGCTGTCAATCATATGACCATTCTTCTAACTTCTGCAAATCATTTCTAATTTTTTCCATCCCCCTGGTATGTCCACCCTGTTGCAGATTTTTGTGTCATCCACGGACAGGCAGACTTTCCCTGCTAGCCCTTACGCAATGTCGTTAATAAAGACAGTGAAGAGGACTGGACCCAGTACTGACCCCTGAGACACCCTGCTGGTCACCCTGCCTTTTCCCGAGTGGATTCCATTTACCGCCACCCTCTGACTTCTGTTGTTCAGCCAACTTCTTACCCAGTTTACTACTTTCTGTCCCACTCCCAGACAAGCTAGCTTGTTCACAAGTCTTCTATGTGGAATGGTGTCGAAGGCCTTCCTGAAATCCAGGGAGGCCACATCAACCACTCCACCCTGATCCACTTCCCTGGTCACCCAGACAAAGAACTCAAATCATGTTTGTTTGGCAAGACCCCCCCTCCTGTGAAATCATGTTGCCTTTGATCCTGCAATCCACTTGTCTCAAGGTATTCCACTATACTTTCCTTCAATAGTGATTCCATAACCCTGCCAGGGAAGGTAGGACCCACAGACGCAGAATCTCCTAAGTGGGACATGTTTGTCCCAAGTTGCAATGAACTTGGTTAGTAAACAGATTAGAGCAATATCTATATTGGTGGATACAGTGACTGTTGACCAGTCAGTGGCCTGAACAACGTCTAGCAAGGAAGGGAGGTCCAGAGACCTAAGTGACTTAGATGAGACACACTTTGGTAGTGCTTTAAAGCAGTACACTAGGCAATGGTGACTGCAAACATCTGGAAAGCTGTCAGTGGAAATAGTGGTAGATGTATGAAGCCAGGATCCAGTTAAAAAGGGAATGAGTTGTGGAGTGGGGACTGAGATGGATGGGTTCCATAATGAGATGTAACAAAAGAAAACTGAAGCTTAAGCTTTCGGACCAACCAAGTCCTTCCTCTGAAGCTTATGGCAGCTGTTTGGTAAATCACATTCTGTTAACACCCAGATCATACATAAAAAAACAAAGAATTCTCACTGGTTTAAAATGCCTTTTTTTTTTTAAATAACATGTTTAAATGCAATAAACCAGTTTTAGTCAGACTTGTGAGCACATTTCCACTTCGGATTGTGTAGTTATTTCACAAAACAGACAATTTAGGATACAAGGGAATTATACGTGCATCACCAAATGTTGATTATTTCATTCAGTGCAAGAGATGTCCACAAACAGGGTATGCTGGAGAGACAAGCCAACCGCTGCGCACTAGAATGAACTCGCACAGATGTACTATTGATATGAAGATGACTGAAAAGCCACTTCTCTCAGACTGATCACTCCATTTCAGATATGTCAGTAATGATCTTAAAAGGACATTTCAAAATACACAACAGAGATGGGCTTTAAAGATCAGGCCTTTTTTACTTCTCAATATGGTAGAAGATGGCATGAACATTGATTTGTGTTTTATGACACATTACCCTATTTGAGCTTCTACAGACCGTAAGTACTAAGGATGGACTTCCTTGTTTTTTTGTTTTAATATTGTATGGTTATAGGGTCCCTTTAACTGGTTATCTATAAGTTGGTATCTCTCCATAAACTATTTGTGTTGTGTTGGGGGGGATAGTGTATTGGTTGTGAGCGTGTGTGTGTGTGTGGGGTGGGGTTGTGTGTATGTGGGTGGGTTGGTGTTGTGGTTTTAAGAGGTAAGTCTTATATTCAGGTACATGACATTATGATGTTACAATGTGTTAGGACTCTTGGTTCATATACATAGTGTATTTCTACTTCCTTCCAACTAGTTGTCTGTATTATTATGTTACCGGGGAGGGGTTAATTCCATTAGTTTTTCATTTAGATTCCTAAGACTGTTTCTGTACTTATAGTAGATTGATTATATACTGACACATTTTGAACTCTAAACATGTTAGGATGCATGATCTCATTCCCTATGGGGTCCTTGGTAGTTTTGTTTTTTTATTGGGCATTAATTTTGACATTTGATATATCTTGTAAAACTCTTATTTATCTTATTTATTTATTGAAATATTTCACCAGGCAAGGCACACTAAGCAACAAGTTGATCGTCTACCAGTGCGTCCTGGGGGAGAGGGGTAGGGGAGTTACAATCATACAATTACATTTATAATTAAACAAGGAAACAACAATACATACTGCACAGTACAGGATGCATACATCTTGTAAACAAGTTGAAATAACAGGAAGAGCTCATTGATTAGTAGCAAGAGCTACTAAGTGTACATGCACTGAAGTGTCTGGTATGACAGGTAGATTGAACAATAATCAGTAATGGTTGGAACACAAACAATTGCATAGTAGGGTTAAAGGTTGCAAGCTATGGAAACGAAGGAGTAATAGAGAGGGGGCAGATTAGAGGGTAGAAAAGGGAGGGTCTAGGGTAGAGGTTATAGAGAACATGGGGGGTGGCGGGGGATTTATAAGGTAAGAGCATGTACAGTTTGGAGAAAGGAAGCTGTGGAGGGGTAAGGAGAAGGAGTAAGGAAAAGAAGAGTGCCAGATTTGGGGAGGCAGAGAGTTCCAGAGTTTGGGAAAGTGGTACAAAAATGCTGCCTGACCTACAGAGGAAGAACGGCGAGGGAAAGCCAATGTGCATGAATCACTGGATCTGAGGAAATTGGGGAGGAGGGAGAGAGGAGGTTAGGTATGAGGGGAGTGACCCAAACCAAAATTTGGAGATGAATTTAGCACAATGGGTGAAACGTTTGTTGTCAAGTGAGGGAATTGACAGAGAGTGACAGAGGTCACAGAGGTGAAAGTGGGAGGGAGAGTTGAGTGCAAAGTGTCAGAAGGAGCTGAAGAGGGTGTCCAACCTGGATAATGAAGTCTTGGGAGCAGCACTGTAGACTACATCAGAGAAGTCGAAAATTGGGAGTATCATCTTCTGAATAATATCATGCCTAGCTGATAGAGGAAGGCAACTATGGTTCCTGAATAAAACACCAAGCTTGGGACGCAGCTTTTTTCAGGATGGTGTCTATGTGTCCAGGGAAGCTGAGGTGTTGGTCCAGACTTACCCCAAGTTATCTAAAAGAGGAGGTATCCTCAATAATCATCCTGTCAAGGGTGTGGAAGGAGGGCAGGGAGGGAAGCCTAGAGAATCTCTGCCTAGTGCCAACGGTCATGAAGATGGTCTTCTTGGTGTTGAGGAAAAGTTGATGAGAGCTGAGCCAGAGCTGGGTCAAGCTGGAGTCTGGTTGTCACATCAGAGGGAGACTGGCCAGAGGTGAAAAGGACCGTGTCATTTGCATACATGTGGATGGAGGTTGAAGTACAGACTGACGGAAGGTCACTCAGAAAAAATGGAGAAGAGTAGAGGACCAAGCACTGAACCCTGTGACACACCAGTGTTGATTTGGAGGGGAGACTGACTCAGCTGTTTTAACTGATTGCATTCTCCCTGTGAGATAGGCTCTGAACCAGTTTGTGGTAGAGTCAGATAGGACTGCTGCAGAGAGGTTGGTTAAGAGGAGGGAGTAGGAAACTGTGTGTAAATCCTTGGCAAGGTTGAAAACAATGGCAGATGTAATTAGGCCACTGCCCATCCCTGAGAAGATGGAATCGGTGAGCCTAAGAAGGGAGGTGGTGGTAGAGTGATTTTTCCAAAACCCAGATTTGAAAGGTGTGAAGAAGCAGGTATCTAAGAGATAGGAAGAGATCTGAGAGACGACAAGTTGCTCCTTTAGCTTTGCAAGGGATGGGAGGAGAGATATAGGGCGGTAGTTACCAGGTGAAGAAGGATCGCCACCCTTAGATAACGGGGAGGACAATGGCATGCTTCCAGGCTGCTGGGACAGATGCAGTTGAGAAAGAGGTTTAGGAGAACGGACAGAGGAGAAGAGATAGCAGGGGCGGAGAGGAAGAGGAGTTTAGGATCTAGACCATCACGTGAGTTACCTTTTGAGGGATTTAGGGAAAGGAGAGCATTAAGGTTGGTGGCTGAGGAGACCTTGGCAAAGGAGAACGGGAGATGCTGAGATTGGAAGTGTTCACTTTTGGTTTGTGAGGAGGACAGGGTAGATGGGAGTGTAGGGAGACAGGACAGTAGGGCATAGGCACATGACATATAGTAAGAGTTAAATTCCATCGAAACGGAGGCATGGTCGGTAATGAGTATTATTTACTCTAATGAGAGGGGCAGGAGGGCTTGCAGGAGGGGGGAAAAAGGGCATGGACAACCTTTCAGAATTTGGAGGGGTGGTTTATGTTGGATTGGAAGGTAGTTCTGAAGTATTCGGCCTTGGCTAAACAGGTGGCTTTCGTGCATGAGCTCTGAAGAGCTCGATAGGCTTTGAGGTCCCTTTGTAAATTAGAGGTTTTATGCTGTTTCCAAGCTTTGTCACATGCATGCTGGCAGGCCAGCAGTTCAGGTATGACCCAAGAGAAGTGATTCCCACGGACTCTGGTGCATTTGAGTGGAGCATGATGGTTCCAGCACTGAAGAAATTTAGCTTTGAAATAATCCAGAGATTCGTCTACTGAGTTTGCAGAGGCAATGGGGGCCCAGTCTGTGTGCGCTAGGTCTTGGAGGAGAGGGTCAAGATCCAACATTTTGTAAAAGCGAATTAGCATGATTTTATGGGGGACCTTGGGCCTGTGAATTTTGCGCACCATGCAGATCATTTGGTGGTCGCTTAAGATGTCAGGTAGCACATCTGACTGTATTAAATCTTGTTACAGCACTGAAGGTTTTAACGTTTATGAAATATAGTATCTGGTTGAGTATATAGTTGATAAACTGTCTCCATATAGGTTTAACAGTGTATGAATGTGTTAAACAGTTTGTTCACTTTAGGGAAACTTCTTTTTATATCCTCTTATTGCCATACATAGAAAATTTCTGTTTTACAGTTTTTAACTTGGAATACTACCATATTTTTAACATGTACTTAAGTGGGTATTAAATCTAAAAGTCTTGCGTTAAATTAAGAGTGTATTCACATAGCACAACCACTCATTCGTGATGTAAGTTAATGAAACTGCCTGGCCTCTCAAAGTATTCCTCTTATCCTTCTCTGTTGACATTTGACCTTGGAGTACTTCATAGCAGCCAGCTGACTAAAACTGGTTTCTTGCATTTAAACTTCAGTTATTTTTTAAAAAAAGGCATTTTAAACAAATGAGAATTCTTTCTATTTTTTTCTACGTACGATCTGGGTATTAACATAATGTGATTTACCAAACAACTGCCATAAGCTTCTGAGGAAGGACTTGGTTGGGCCAAAAGCACTGTTTTCTTTTGTTACAACTATGTTGGTCCACTAAAATGTATCAAACCATTTGTTTCTGGATGTCTTCTTACAAGGACAAATAAGGCAACTAACTACTGTATTTCTGTGTGTTATAATGAGATGAGTGAGACTAACGACCTTAATTTGGGAAATGCTTTTCTTTTCTACTGAAGGGGAGGGACAATTTATATTTAGATACCCATGGACTAACACCTTATCTAAAGCTGAGTGGGAGAAAATGGTTGAGAGAGTGGCAGGAAGGGTGTCAGGCTTATCTTTGGGGGAAGAATAAATGTCACCAATGAAGCTGGGAAGTGAGCAGGGGTAAGAGAGCCTACGTAGGAGGAGTTCTTGGGAAAAGGAGATATAATTTGTTGCTGTGGAAATGACCATGATCTCACAAAGGATTATGATGTCAGTACAGGGAAAACAAGGAGGATGAGATAAAGTCTCAGACACAAAACCTTTTTACGTGCAGATGTTCTCAGTTATAAGGAATGAAGGGAGATAAATACAGAAATTCACGAAATATGAACTAAATTGTGCCTAAATGTTATATTTTTTTTAAAATTGCCTGACGACTCAGGATGTGGATGCTGCCCTGGATTACTTCATTAGGCAATTTAACAAAGTGTGTGACCTTGTTGCCCCATGTAAGACTCTGATCAAAAACAGGCATGTCCCAGCCATGGTTCACCCCAAATATCATGACACTAACCAGAGAGTGGGACAGAATCTGGGCACAGTACCAAGCGCTTGGTCACACCTCCCTCATCCAAAAATATAGAGAGCTCAGAAATAACATAAAAACTCAGGTCAAAGCAGCCAAGGCTAACTTACCACAAAAACAAGTAATTTACCCTCCTCAACCAACCAAAACTCCTATGGAGTGGTATTAATGACATTCTTGGCAATACTAGAAAACCTCTTCCACACTCCATCCAAATGACAGGTCTACAGTTGAGGGAGACGCAAACATAGCTAATACATTTAACAAGACTTTTAGTGACCTATCCGACTACATTCTCCCATACACCACCCATCCTGCTGAAGGCAACAGCACTCCAACCCATGTTATGCATCCAAAATTCTACCTTAAGAGGCTAACTTGGGCTGACACCTACAAATATCTAGCCCAAACAGAAATATTAACATGAATTGGTCCTGATAACCTGTATATGAAACTACTCAAATTGGCCTTAAAAGAGGACACGTGCCCCCATCCAGCTAATTTTTAACCTGTCCCTCTCCACTGGGCCAGTGGACAAGATCCTGAATAAAGCTCATGTCACTCCTGTCTTCAAGGGCGGTGCCCAAGACCTCCCTACTACCTACCATCCCATTTCAATCTTGCCCCCCCAAAAAAAACCTTGGAAAAAATCGTAAATGACCAGCCTAGTCAGTACCTGAGCCAATATGACCCGCTATCCCGTGAGCAGCATGGTTTCTGTAAAAACCACATTACCCAGACCACCCTGCTGGAATACACTGGTCTTCAGTGTACCTTGGACAGAGGGGAGTTAGCAGGCTTCATCTTCAATTACCTCAGCAAGGTATTCGATCTTGTCAATCGTGCCTTGCTCTGTCAAAAATTTATCAGGATAGGCCTCTCTGATTTGGCCATTAAGTGGCTAATGAACTACCTGGCAGACAGAACGTAAGCAGTAAAATGCCGCGTGTCCCTCTCAGACTATCGGTCGGTAACAGTGGGTGTCCCCCAAGGTTCAATCCTTGGTCCCCTTCTTTTCATCAATGACCTTCCAGTACCTTGCAGTTCAACTAAACTCCTCCTGTAAGCAGATGATGCTGTTAACACTTTAATGGACAGTAACCTTGCCAAACTCCAGCTTAACCTCCAAACTGATTTCTCAGTAATCGACTGGTTCCCTGCCAATTTACTTATCCTAAATACAAAAAACAAACAAATTTATGCTCTTCTCCACCTGGAGTAAATCCCTTACCCCTCCCTCCCTAGAAATGACCTCCACTTTAGGAGCTCCTATTGAGCGGGTGTGCTCCTTTAAATATCTGGGGCCAACCCTAGATTCTGGATTAACCTATGCAATGCATGTGGATACACTAATTAAGGCAGCCAACTCCAGGCTCAGCCCGCTTTACAGGCACAGGAATGCGTTCTTCCCTGAAGTAAAGCATCTACTAGTCAGATGCTACATCCTCAGTCCCACTGATTATGGCCTTGTGGTCTACGGTGCCGCCTGTGACAAGAGTGTTGGTCGGGGTCCGAGGCTTGCTGAACAGAACCTGCTGTTATGTACTCAACTTGAGGCAGGATTATCATACAAGCACACTATATAATAATCTAGGGTGGCTGAATCTAGACACACGATTACAATATGGCACCATAGTCACAGGCAAAAAAGACTTTCTGGGACTGTTATCCACCGGTATCCTGGCCTTACTGTGCCCCGTGGACACCAGTTACCCCATGAGAGGTGTTGAAACCAACCCCTTGGTGTTTCCTCGTAGGAAAACTTCACTGGGACTGGCTTGTTTCTCCTTCATGTTCCCAAAATTATGGCACTTCCTTACCCCATCCCTCAAACTCACTGGCTCCCTAACCAACTTTAAAGGAAAGCTGTACAAAACGTGGGCTTCTGCCCCCGAAAAGCTTACCCTCCGGTTCAGCTTTTAACAGCAAGAGCTGCATTTTTCTCACACTGAAACTTGTTGTATTTTACTTCGAAAAAGTCTGAAACTCGGAAGTATGGTGGATGCAAGGAGAGCTCCATTTGCTGAAAAGGTGCAGTGCCGTACCGCCCACTTCAATACTTTTGTACTGAAGCGAGTGGTATGGCACCACACCTTTTCAGAAAATGGAGCCTCCCCTGCACACACCATACTTCCGGGTTTCGGACTTTTGTAAATTAAAATACAGCAAGTTGCGGCGTGAGAAAAATGCCATTATTGCTGTTAAAAGCTAAACTGGAGGGTAAGCTTTTTGAGGCGGGAGCCCACGTTTTGTACAGCTTTCCTTTAAATATCATCTCCTATCATCACTCACTCTACCTAACCCATGTGCCTGCTCTCGGTGATCACTTGACCCCTCCCACTCACATCATCACAGGCCACTATGGCCCTTTCATCACTAGGTCCTGTTGCTCTGACTGCTGATGTAGAGAATGCCTTTAACCAGGCTGAACTGGGAGATTCTGTAGCCTCCAGAATACTGCATGGGTTTGAGTCCACTTCTATTAGCTGTGTAAAACTGCTGCACACCTGGTCAGGCATCAAGTAAAGACCTAGGCTCACTGTTCTCACTCCTCTGCATTATCTGTTTCAGCACTTGAGCCATAAACTACTGGAGTATCTGCTCACACTGATATTAAATGTATACAGGCTGGCAGCAAACTACGCAAAATTATATGCCTATTTACAGTACCTGTAAATAAAGTTTTACGTCTGGTATTCAGTTCACATTTACACTTTGGCAATATCTACTGAGCATGCACAGAGGCTCAGAAAGCTTATTGGTCAGTTCGTACTCACACCACCCGAACACCTCCTCACCTCACCACTTGGTCGCAGATCTTGCCACTGATATATGGCAGCTCACAAAGAGAAATTGGAGACTAGCCTGGTTGGGTAGACTAGTCTGGACGAAGAATGAGCCAGTGCCGAGGTTGCATTCAGTGAACGTGGCGAAATACTGCACTTTGGACACTGGCGAAGCAGGTCAGAAGGAACTGTTTCCCTATGACACATTTTTTTGTACTGATATATTTCTCTTCACATCAGCAACAGGATCTACAGGTAAACAAATATGACAAAGCAGACACAGCACTTTTTACATGGGGCACACACTGAGCATGTCCAAGATGTTGACAAGCCACATGACCTGCAGCAGCCAATCAGCAATGCTGGAGACTGAGACATCTGTGCACATTTCAATGCCATTTTTATCACTTTCTCACTGGGGAAAGACCTGGCTGCTAAAGAAACTCCTTACATATCTCTTGAATAGAAGGCTTTAGAAATCATTAGACAACCATGTGCAGTCATTCTGGTTGGTTAACTTTAACTACATTTAAAGCAGCAGTGCAATGAAAACTTTTTCCAAAAAAGCTAATTTTAGCTACAGTTAATTAAGAATATTTGCATACCTGGCAAATCTACTTTCCGACAGTAGGTACCTCGTTTGCAGTGCACCATGAGGTTTTTTTTCCTTTCTTGATCCTAACCCTTGCCAGGTCTACAGTACTATTTCAATATCAAATGTGGCAGCCATCTTTTTTCTTGAGGAAAAAAAATGAAATTAAATTATTTATAAACTACTCAGACTTTGGTAGAATTAGAAAACATCACCACTAAATAAAATGGGGAGATGCTCAGAACCTTTTAAAGTGAAAAAAGGGTAGGGGGTCACAATTTTTGCCAAATTCCCTTGCACTGCTTGCTTTAACTGTAGTGTGAGGCATGCAGGCTAGTACGCAGTGTGAGCCTGCACTGGTAATTGCAGACTTACGCCAGGAGCAAATTTATCAGACTGGGACAGGAGTAGGATGGATTTTCAAAGATTTTTTAACAAATATTTTTACTATGTGTCGGTGGTTCAGGGCACAGAAATCCATATTTATTTTTCTTTCCTTTTTTGCTTCCTTGTAGCAGTAGCAGGGCAGAGTGAATTTAGCAGGCTAGAAAAGGTATTGGGAGAGTTTTAAAGGGGTTATTTGACAAAAAATTATTTTACCAACTGCTGGTGGAACAGGGTACATAAATCCATCTTTATGTTTTAAATTGTCTTTTGCCCGGGAGTGAAAACTAAGTGAAGTTGGCTGCTGCAGTTAGACACCAGGGGCTCGATTTTCAAAGGGCCCATCAGAGCAACGCAGACTGCGTCCAACACCTGCTTGTGGCAAAGCCAGGTGCACCAGGGACCCTGCGCTGGATTTTGGTACAAGTGGGGTCCTGGTGCCAAAGTTCTTGATGTTGCCTCAAGCAGGCCTGTATGCCAAATAAATGGCATATAGGAAGTGATTAACAGAAGCTGCATGTATCCCATGATCGTGGAATAACCCAGCGAATGATGTCCAACAGACAACAGATAAGGCGCAGTGACGTGCCAAGCTATGAAGCGTACACTGCATGTGCATGTAGATGTCAACATACCACAAGGCAATCATGAAGCTGCAACACTGCCAAGTGTGGCACCGGTACCAAGGGGGAGAGGGAGCGGCTAAGAGGCTCATGGAAGACACATGCATCTAGTACACAATGTGCACACCAAACTGGGGAGAGGCAGTAGCATGAACAGTCTGCCACAGAAATAGGAACAGCTGCTCTATACACCTGCGAGTGTGGGTATCCATAGTGTACTAGACTGGTGAGTGCTGTCCAGTTATGTCTGCTTTGCAACACAACTGGACAGAGGAACCACCACAACCTGCACATTTGGCACAGTTATCCAGTACTATTGGAATAATCTACTGTATGCTGTAGTTGTACAAGACTTCTATAGGAGGCAGTATAGCACAGTGGGTTAAGGCTCTGAGCTGCAGATCTGGAGACCTGGGTTTGAATCCCACAGCTGCCTAGGTGCATACTGTGTGATGCTGAGCAAGTCACTTAACTTCCTTGTGCTCCCAGGTCGCATCTGGAAACAAGCTTCGGCTTAGTGTGCTACTCCTGGTTAAACAATGTTCCCTTTCCCTGGGTCCTATCTATGATGCCTCACAGCATGATATGTATTTGTGTGGATATCACCTGTGTTTAACTGCCATCACTGCTGTACCATCCATTGTCCAACCCGGTATCAGTGTCCCCCATAAGCTGTGGTACAGCAGCCTGCCATGCTGCCATCTGGGGCACTACTGCCCTCCGTGACACGTAGTTCTGTCTGACATACTGTTGGATAGGAACTGGAGACCTCACAGACAGGCATCCGCAGTAGTACCTTCATCTTACACACCCACAACAGTGTCCGGCAGGTCCACCACTTATGGCATCATCCCATCAGGGGGCCAACACTAGTGCCCATCACACGTCACACAGTGGACCAGAACACCACAGCGTGCCAGTGCTGGGTGCTTGCAGTACAGTAATGAGCTCTATGCAGCGATGTCTATGCCCCATAGTGGGTATGGTGACATACAGCCATGCCATGGCGAGAGCTACTAGCCCAGCAGCCAGTGCATCAGATATTGCTTGTCAATTCCGTCTGGTGGCAGATGTGACTTGTAAAGGGACTGTGAGGGACATACTGCATGGCTATCTCTGAGTCCACCAACTGTGATGGGGCCCTGTGACTGCAAGAGTAGATGCCCGATAAAGCTGGTGCTGTACCTACAGGTGGCACACAGCATTCAGGTACACTTTTGGTGGTACTGGCGCTGGCACTGTATGCAACTCAGTCTCCGCTGTTGGCAGCCATCTAGCTGGTAGCCCTGCTGAACCAGGTTGGTGGCCCTGTGTGGGATCACATCCTAGGAGAATCTCCCGATCCTCTCCTATTGAGAGATGCAGCGTGCCGCTGTCACTCAGCTGCCAGTCTGGATACCTGCCCTTAGAAACTGGTGTGGTCACACGTCACTGAGTTCCATGCAAACAGTATGCTGTAATGTCTGCATAGGTGTACATCTGGCCCCCGGACACTGACATCAGGCATGCCTACCAAACATGACTCCACGGCATGAAGGGAGGGACCGCATACAGAACAAGCAACTCAACAGCATGGACACTCATGAACAGAGTACAACATTCCAGACCATGTCATACCCACCACCAATACTCAGCGTCCCCAGGACATGCTAAGTGCTGCATACTTATCCGTGCAGCAAATGCACTGGCTTGGCCTCACCAACTGCTAACACAGGGGCATGTGTTGGTCTCACTACCCACAAATGCTATGCTGATGCATACTTCTCCACCAAGCAGAGCTCACCCGTCTGCATGCCAGTCAGCATGCGTCTGTCCACCCACCACTCTTGCTGTCAGCGACTGGGCCTTGTGTGAGTGCCACACAGGCATGCTGTGGGCACTGTTGTGTACATTGCTGCCATAATGTCACTTTGTGGCATTGCCAACTGTCAGGCAGCATACCTGTACTCAACACTGACCCACTGGTGTCCTGTTGCAAAGCTGTGTAGCAGTGTTCCTCCAGCATACCTGCTCACCCTGTTGCTATTGGTGACCACTTGGCCATCCTCTACACTGTGTCACTTTGCTAACAGCCTGTTAGACCAGCTCTGGCTGGTCTACCTGTGGCTGAGGCTTATGGCCACTGCAGAGCTTTGCAAATCCCATGGTTGGGGATGGTGCAGCCGGGTTGTGGTGCAATCCCCCTCAGTGCCATGGTGCACTGCCACAAGCCTGGCACAAGGCTGTCCTGCGCAGGGGGCCCTGCTTGTCCCACAATCACCATTTAAGAATCGGGAATGGAGCAGGCCTGGAGGTGCTGAAGGTTGAGGCGCCGGACGCCACACCTTGCGCCATGCCGGCGACCCGGGCTCGGAAGCGAGCTTGGGCGCCGTTGGTTGGCAGGGGAGAGAAGGGATCGAGTGTCTCCAGGACAGCTCTCCTTTCCTGGAGGGAGGGTGTCCGGGTCGTCCGGTGTCCCAGTGATCTCAGGTGGAGACCAGGGGTACAGCAGGATCCTGGACCAGCAACAAGAGGGAGCGTGGCAGACGCCGGCAGGGTTGCCGTGTGCCATGGCGTCACCACACGTCACGTTCGGGGGGGTGGGGAAGCATCCGAAAAACCCCTGTGGGCCAGAAAGGTGACGGCATCCCAGTGTCTCGACCACCACATGCCCAACGCTAGGCATCTACCTCTTGATCTCCTCGTGGGTTTGGGCCTAGGGCCCGCGGGGAGCGCTAATGACTTTGAGGGGGCAGATGGTCACAGTGGGCGGTAGAGCAGCAGGTGAGTGGACTGCCCGAGAGAGTTCTGGTCCACCGTAGATATAGAAATAGATTAAAAATAAATAAATAAAAATCAGGAATGATGCAAGGTTCGGGTGCATTATGTCCCTTGCATCATGTCTGTTTGATGCAAGCATCTTGCATTATTTCAGACCTTAGAAAATTAAATTGAGCCCAAGGTCTCACAGTAAGGGTGAGGAGAGTGTGCCAGTGGGTGGTAAACTGGTGTGGAGCATTTTCTGTTGTGTTGTGAAGAAACCAAGAGGAAAAGAACTGGTGGAGAAAGGGATGCAGAGGGAGGAAAGGAGCAGGGAAATGTCCCACCATACCATACCAATTCCACCAAGTACCAGTTCAGCAAGTGATGGTGGTGGAGAAGGAGTTAGGACACAGACTAGGAGTTACAGTGGTGGGGGAGGGGCTATGTCTAACAGGAGGATTAGGGTAGGGTGGGTGATACCAGAAACATAAAAGCAGATGGCAGATAAGGGCCGCATGGCCCATCCAGTCTGCCCTTTTTTGTTGCATTGCTTACACTGTAGACTCCTCTAGGTCTACGGCACTTTCTTCGCCACTTCCTTACCTATCCCTTATAACTTCCTTGTGCTTATCCCAGGCTTTTTTTTTTTCATAATATTTTTATTAAATTTTCCAAAATACAGAACACTCCACAATTCTAACAGGTCATAATTAAAAAACAATAATCAGACACAGACATGTGATACAAATACTTGTACCCAACCTCATATCTCTTACTGTCCAATTGTCCATCTTATAAATGGGAACCTCAGATACTTTATAACCTGTATTATACAATAAATCATAACTGTAAAGCTATCTCACTAAAACTCCCCACCCTCCCTTCCCCATACAAGACAAAAAAGATAACCAAAAACTGAAACTAGAAAAGAGAAGAAAAACAGAAACAATATCAAATCCTATAAGACTGTGTATATTACTTCTTAAGACATCTATTCATATGCCACGTATCCCAACAATGGCCCGCCCCATGGTAAGGCTACACCCATCTGGACTTTGCACATATCCCAATACTTCTGAAGGCATCCCTGCTGTTTCCTTCCCCTCAAATGACTAGCTCTCCCCTTATTACCCCTGTAGCCCCTTCCGCAACATGTCCACCTCTACCGGGAACACTGAGGACAGGAATGGTTCCCAGGTTATCCAAAAGCATTCTACTCTGTGTTTGGTCACGTGGTATAGCCTCTCCACGCCCAGCACCTGCAGACACATATTTTTCCATTGCTGGACAGTAGGAGGCACACTGGACACCCAGGTATTCAACATACAGTGCCTAGTCAGAACTATCAAAACCCTCATCCACCTGGGGAGGGGTCTCCAGTTCTCCTCCTCTAAATCATCCACCCCAAACAATAGGGTGACTGGCTTTCTTTCTACCTGCCTGCCCCAAATTTTTCCAACTTCTTGGGCTACCCCCTCTCAGAGATGATTAAGTGCAGGGCACTCCCTGAAACAATGAATGTATGTTCCCACCTCTGTCTGATATCTCCCACAGAGTGGAGAAATCTCCGGGTGGAATGGATGCACCATACTTGGGGGGGGGGGGCAATAGAGCCTATGTATAAATTTACAATATGATTCTTGATATTTATTACAAACGAGCAACCCCCTATGTAACTGTAGCACTATTCCACAACCTTCTAGTTTTACTAGTACAGTCAGGGAAATATGGTCTTCCCAGTCTCGCCACCCTACCAGTCAACCCCCTGTACCCAGATGGGTACCAAGGACCAAATGCTCGACCTGTTCCAGGGGAGAGTTCTCCTTCCTATTGCTTAGCATAGTTGCTGGCCTGAAGAGTTTGAAACATACCCGAGCCTACCTGCTCACCGAGCTCTTCCCCTGAGATTAACTGCCCCTCCTCCACAAGTCCCTTATACACCTTATACCCTTTTTCTCCCAGGTCAGAAAACCCTTGTCCTCCAATCCTACCATAAATCCTGGGTTCCCCCTCAAGGGGAGTAGCAATGTCTCCTCCCCTCGTCCTATGACAAACCACTTCAGAAGCTGATCCCATCCTTCCAATACTAATGCCACCAATGGGTTTGGGTTCGCCTACCTGCTATACACCTTCCTCCCCCCTTTCCCTAAGTAGGCCGAAAGCTTAACTACCCCCTTTTCTAAATCTAATCATCCTGCTTCTGGCATCCTATTAACCCAATCCCCAATATACCTATAGTGCAGAGCCAAAGCATAGTTTTGCAAGTTGGGCAGATTCAACCTCCCCCGTCCCCTTCTGCCTGAAGTCTACGAAGGCTCACTCTAGGGCGTTTCCCTCTCCACAAAAACCCCGAAAATGCTTTTTCTACCCTCTTAATATCTTTCTTACTTAATCCCATCGGTAACATCTGCATCAAATATAGGATCCTAGGGAGGGTGTACATTTTGATGAGATTTATACGGCCCAACCAAGAAACAGGCAATTCTCTCCATCTCCTCATCTCTTCTATGCTTTGCACAATCAGGGAATAATTCAGACTATATAACTGACCCACCTCATGGCCTATTTGAATCCCCAAATATGTAAAAGCTTTATTAACTTTTTTAAGTCCCCAAGCTCTATCCCCAAATGTTCTTTCTATTTCTCCCCACAACATTATTTCTGATTTATTAATGTTTATTTTATACCCGGAGAATACAGCAAATTTCTGTATTACCTCTAACAATGGGGGAACAGATCCAGCCAGGTCCCAAACATATAACAACATGTCATCTTCATATAAGGTTACTTTATGTTTCCTTCCAGACTTTCCTTTCACTCCCTTAATCTTCGCTAGGTCCCTAATTTTAATTGCCAGGGGCTCTATGTCCAACGCAAATAGAAGCGGCAAGAAAAGACACCCCTGCCTAGTTCCCCCTATAGAGGGTAAACTTCCCTGTAAGGTCTCCATTCACCAAAACCCTTGCGTGCAGGGTACTAGACATACTCCTCACCCATCCAATAAATCTCTCCCATATTCCCGGAAGACCTCGAACAAATACTCCCATTCTATATGATCAAATGCCTTCTCGGCATCCATTGCTAGGACAGCAATGTTCTTCTGGCCCTGGGAGGCTCTCCAGACTACATTAAGCAACTTTCTCATATTATGATACGAACATCTCCCAGAGACAAACCTTGTCTGATCTGGGTGGACCAACCCTGGGAGGAGCTGGTCCAATCTTCTGGCCAACACCTTAGCCAAGATCTTCGCATCACAATTCAGTAAAGAAACAGGCCGATATGAAGAACATTCTTGTCTGTCCTTCCCCGGTTTAGGGACCAAGCAGATAACTGCCTCCTCAAAAGATGCCAGTAGGCCTCCCCTTTCTTGGACTTCTGCAAACACCTGCAACAGGGACTCCACCATGTGCTCCTTCATTACCTTATAAAATTCAATAGGGAACCCATCCGGCCCACTAGCCTTCCCCTGCTTAAGACACTGTATTGCTTGCTTGATCTCCAACCTTGTAATCTCTCCCTCGAGCTGTTCCCTTTGTTGTTCAGATATTTTGGGTATCCTAACCTCATTCAAGAACTGCCTTGCCGCTTTTCCTGTTCCCTCACATTCCGCCTGGTAAAGCTGTTGATAGAATTGCTCAAATCTACCCTTCATTGAATTTTTATCTCTCAGTAGCTGCCACTTCCCGTCCTTAACCTCCGCTATGTGTGTAGAAACCCTCCTCCCTCTGATTAAATGGACCAACAATGGGCCACACCTGTTCCCCCACTCAAGCAGACGACTTCTAGCAAACAGAACCGCCATTCTCGCTTCTCCCAGTAGGAAAGCATTAAGTGCTTCTCTCACCACCTTTAAATTCTTTACCCACTCCTCTGTCGATCTCTCCACTAAAGCCTTCTCCAATTCCCTCACCTTGCCCTCCAGTTCCACCCTGGTAGCTTCGTTCTCTTTTTATGCTGGGCCACAAACCTAATAATAGCACCTCTGATGAAGGCCTTCCCTGCCTCCCAGAACACACCTGGGGATTCCACTGAACCCTCATTTGTCTCCTTATAAAATGTCCACTGTTGCTCAAGGTACTCAGTGAATTCTTTCTTGCCTAATAAATATCTTGAGATCTTCCAAGGGGGAGGGGGGTCGGTTCTTTGCTCATTTATCGTAATTATCATCTGGACCTCAGCACGGTCCGAAAAGATGATAGGGCCATGCTTCATCTTCTGCACTCTCCCTAACCAAGCCCGGGTATGTAAATGTAGTCCAGTCTAGTCCATATTTTATGTGGATTTGAGAAAAAAGTTAATTCTTTTTCCCCTGGGTGCAGGGTCCTCCAACTATCAATTAAGTCCATGTCTAGAACCCCCTCCTGCCATGGTTTCAACCCTCCACTATGTCTCCCCTTACCCTCTGAGTGATCCAGCTTCACCTGTATGACTGCATTAGAGTCCCCTCCCATAATTAGACCCTCAGATTGCTCCCTAATTAAGACATCCAGTACCTCCTGGTAAAATTTTGGGAGGCAGTATAGCGCAGTGGTTTAAGACTCTGAGCTGCAAATCTGGTGACATCCAGCAGACCAGACCTGGGTTTGAATCCCACAGCTTCCACTTGCATATTGTGTGACCCTGAGCAAGTCACTTAACTTTCCTGTGCTCCCAGGTTGCGCCTGTAAAAAAGCTTTCAGCTTAGTGTGTCTCACCTGGTTAAATAACTAAAACAAAACAAAAAAAAAGTTTGTGTTAAAAACTGCCGGAGCATAAATACTCCCAAAAGTTATTTTTTCTCCATATAATACCCCGTCGACAAATACATAACTCCCCTCCCCTTTGCCTGTGACCACCCTCGTGCTTGTGAATGGAAGTGCCTTGCTAATCAACACCGCAGCTCCTCTCTTATGTGAATTATAGGGAGAAACAAAGCATTTACCCACCCATCCCCTTACCAATTTCTGGTGTTCCCTGAGGGTCAAATGCATCTCTTGCAATAGGGCTACCTGGGTTCCTTGGCGTTGCAGGACTGTCAGTATACTAGTTCTTTTAGCTGGTGATGAGATTCCCCTCACATTCCATGAGGTGGCCCCCAAAACACTGGGCTTATCCATCTATCCATTGCACCCCTCCCTCTACCTCCCTCTCTTTTACTACCTTAACTGTTTCACGTTGCTCCATTGATATAGCCTTAACTGCTAGCATATTTGAGGTAAAAGGGTTCCTTGATTCAGAGAACCTTTTCTGTAGTTGCACAGATATAAAGAACAAAAGCAAAATACCCCCTCCCCCAGATAACAACTCCGTCCCAGCCTCCCCATACCCCTAAGCCCAATCCCCAACACAGCTCCCTTCAACATATTTACACAAACTGTACCCAACTGCAACCCCCCCCCCTTTTCCCCCTTTGCTCCAACCACAGCACTGCCATTCAAAGGCTGGAATGATACCTTCCACTGTATCACAGATGTTCCATTCCCCACCCCCAACCCTGCATTACTTACTGAAATCCAAAATCCAACTGCCCCTTATGTTGAGATGCCCCATCTAAGTGCTGTTCCGCCCCATGTCTTCAATCTCATATTATTTCCCACAATAATAAGTATTTGCACAACACCTTGGAGCTCCAGCACTACCACCCCCGAGCAGCCACTTCTTCACCAATATAACATTAGGACACAGATACCTGTCCTCCCCAACCCCAGCACCCAGCTGGTATCCAGTGATAGCGTGGCAAAAATAGCGCAAACGAAAATAACGCTACCATAACAGCGTGGCTCATTATAGCGTGAATGAGAAATGAGCGCTTAGTGTAAGTGCAGCCGTGGTGTCATGACCATGTTGTCCAGGTATTAAATTCAGAGATTGTAGCCTATCACTTCTGGTGGCATGTAAGAAGTGCTTATTCCCATCTGGCGGGATCTTCATCCTTTAGACAGATGAAGACTGTTTGTCCTACTCAGTCGGCTCATTTTGTGTTTTATATTGTGTGAAATGGTATTATTTTGTAATGCACTGATATAACACAACTTTATCTGCCTGCTTCCATGAGACTCCATTGAAAACTAGATGCAGTATTGTATTCTGTAAAACATTAAATAAAAAAAAAGACAAGCAAATACATAACATCATAGTGCAGTATGGGAGAGATAAAAGGGACTCAGGGTCAACTTTTCCTCCCTTCTGAACTGCTACATGTCAATGACTATACCAAATAATGCTTCAAATTTCTGTTCTGCATTGTGTTGACAAAACTGAAGAATTCCTATGACTAAAGCTTTGATGTAGCTGTCTAGGCTATAATTTCCAGCTGCAAGCATAGTGTATTCGTTGTCATCGTCATTTGCTGCAAATATTTATAACAGTTATTGATCAGCTTAGATTAGTTGCTGCTTAAGTTTTTTAAAAGTGTGGTATGTCTATGTGTTGAATATATGTTACATTAAAATGAAGTGCTGATGTGTGGTTAATCATCGACTTTTTTGGAGGTGCAATTTCGTATATACTGGTGCTGTCTGTGTTTATGAACGCTATTACAACTACGCGCTTAACTGTACGTGTGCTCTTTAAATGCTGCGGTATTATTTATGCACCATATTGCATGCTATTATCACTCTGTTCCCACCCAGCTCCATACAGTCCAGACATAGAAGCCCCCAAGGCTCGCAGAGGCCACAGGGATGCCGACACTGCCCAGAAAACGCATACAGTGCCATTCCATCTCCCAGGTCCCTACTCACCATTCTCTCTGGCGTGTTTCCACAGCAGGTTTCAGGCTGCACGTCTCGAATCATGTTGCTTTCCTTTCCAGACACCTCCAACAGAGATCTCCAGCCATAGTCCGAAGTAAGTTCTTCATGCATCACTAGGCTCGCTCAGCAAGGTGCTCTCCTGCAAGCCTAGGACATAGGCCTTCTTTGGTACTTTGGTGTTATTGGACATAAGAAGGCAGTTAGTCCATCACAATTGTCCTCCACATTTGTGGATCATTCAGTGGGTCCCTGACTGATCAACCATTTGTCAAGTTTGTTTTTGAAAGACAGAATGTTAGGAGAATCGACTATTTCCTGCGGTAGTTTGTTCCAGATTCTAGGTGTTCTTATAGTTCATTCTTTTATTAGTTTTTGGCCTCATAATCTCCAATTGTCTGTTATGCAGTCTTGCTGCTGCTTTTCTAGTAGAATATTTGAGACCACAAATTTGCATCTGTTCTCTATTTGCTGTTATTTTGAATAGTAGTAACAGATCTCCTCTAAGTCTTCTTTGGGCTAGTGTGTGTAAACCTGTGTTTTCTAATCTGGTGGCGTAGTTAAGTTTGGAAAGGTGGGGTATGAGCTTTGTTGCTTTATGTTGAATGTTTTCAATCTTATTGATATCGGAAATTAAATAAGGGCTCCAGAAAGGGGAACAGTAATCCAGGAATGGTCTAACGTGAGATCTGTAGAGTGGCAGGAGACATTGTTCAGTTTTGTTTACGAATGTTTTGCTAATCTTTCTGAGAATGGCGTTTGCTTGATTAGCTATTTTGGTGCAGTGAGAGGTGGAAGACAATTTATTATTGACCAAGATCCCTAGATCTTTTTCTACAGTTGAGGTTTTAATAGCCATGTTGTTTAAATAATATGTTTGTAGTGGATTATTTCTTCCCAGGTGAAGAGTTGCACATTTAGTGACATTAAAGTGCATCTCATTCATACGTGCCCATTGTTCAATTAGTAATAGTTCTGTTTGTAATCCAAAAGTTTTGTCTTGATTGATAGCTTCCCCCGATTTTAGTGTTGTCAGCGAATTTAACCATTTTATTATTCGCTGCCTGATTGTTCATTCTCCTGCAACACGTGGGATACCTCCTTCGCATAGGCCAAACAGAGTTTCCAGCGGCCACTCCAAGCAGACATGAAGAGGGGGTTCAAACATCCCCCCAACCAGAATTTTTATAAAACAGTTAACATTGAAATGTAAACCAGCAAACATTGTCCAATCAATATTGCTTGCAATGCACATTGTCGCTCAGGGCTCCTCTCTTGCCACAACTTTTGCGCAGATATCTCACCCCACTTTTTTCTGCAACTCATCCACAAATGCAGCAGACCTTTCCGGCTGGCTCTCAGAAGGAATATGTCGACTTTGAGTTCTCCTAGTTGCACAAGCATGGGGTTAAAAGCTCTTCTTTTCTTCAAAATTCTATTAGAGTAGTCCTGAAACAAATATAGCCAATCATCATATTTAAATTATTTTACATTGCGATATACTCTCAGCATCTCTTCCCGGTCTTAATAACTGTGGAATCTGAATATAATCTGCCGGGGTGGGGGGTTGCCCCGCTGGAGGGCGCTGGGCAACGGCTCTAGACGCCCTTTCGAGCTTCAGCTTTCCTTTCTTCAGCTTCATGCCCAACAAGCTCGGGAGTTTCTCCGCACAAAATGCCAGTATATCTGAGCCCTCCTTCCCCTCCGGGAACCCCCGGAGCTGCAGACTCAGTCACCGATGATAATTTTCCTGGTAATCATGCTGATCGGTTAATTCTGTGAGATCTTTCTCCAGCTTAGTAATACGGGCCACCAGTGGATCCACAGTATCTTCAACTTTAGAAATACGTTCCTCTGCCTCCGCCAACCTGTTTGCCTGCATCACCACTTGTTCAACCATATTTTGCATTCGAGCATCTATCTTTTGCTGTAGTTTGCTCCATTTTCCCTCCAAAGCCTCCATTACCTGTTCCAATACCTCTCAACCTAATGCTGCCATCTCGGCTGCAGATAGTGAAATCCGTCCCGGCGCTTCAGGGGATTTAGCCTCCGCCTGTTTCTTTTGGGCTTTAGCGGCCAAACGCTGACTTTTCCCGGATTAGGCACCAAATACTTGTCCACTGTACTGCCATGCTCAAGTTTTGTGATTTTGGCAGTGTTTCGAGGTCAGATGCTTTTGGATTTAAAGATCATCTTTAGTAGGGTCAGGAACTGCGGGAATCCACGTCTTTACTGCTAGCTGCTCATTAGCGCCCTCATCCCAGGATTTTTTTGAATCCCTCCACTGTTTTCGTACCCACAACCTCTGCTGAAGACCGTTCCAGGCATCCACCACCCCTTCTGTGAAGTATTTCCTCACATTTCTCCTAAACCTACTCCCTCCAGCTTCACACTGTGGCCTCTTGTTCTGGGGCACCCTTTCCTCGGAAAAATATCTCCCACATATATCTTATTCACCCCCATGAAGTATTTAAAGGTCTCAATCATATCCCCCCCCCCCCCGTCAGGCTGTACATGTTTAATTCCTACAGCCTTTCCTCATAAGACATTTGATGTAGACCCTATACCATCTTAGTAGCCCTCCTTTGGACGGATTCCATCTTATATCCTTCCTGAGATGTGGCCTCCAAAACTAGACATATTACTCCAGGTGGATTCTTTCTAAAGATCCATATAGTGGTGAAACCATTTCCCTCTTCCTGCTGGCTAGCTCTCCCGATTGCTTTGTCGCATTTTCTGGCCACCTTCAGGTCACCTGATATGATTACCCCCAGGTCTCTTTCCTGCTGGTCATTGCTAGTATCTCTCCCCCCATTCTGTACTGCACCCCTGGGTTTCTGTGACCCAGGTGCACTATTTTGTACTTTTTTGGATGAAACCGTAGCTGCCAAACTTTTGACCACTCCTCCAGTCGTTTCAAGTCTCTTTCCATCTTTTTCATCCCCTCCAGAGTGTCCACCCTGTTGCAGATCTTGGTGTCATCAGCAAAGGGGCAGACTTTCCCTTCCAGTTCCTCTGTTATGTCACTAATGAAGGCATTAAAGAGACCCCACCCCAGTACTGACCCCTGTGGTACCACACTGGTCACGCTCCCCTCCTCAGAGCAACTCCATTTACAACTGCCTTCTGTCTCCTATTTCCTAACTAGTGCCTTACCCAGGTTCCCACCTTACTGCCCACCCCCATGCCACCAAATTTGTTTACCAGTCTCCTTTGTGGAAATGTGTCAAAGGCCTTAAAGAAGTCCAAGTAGGCCACATCTACCACCCCCACTGCCAATCCAACACCCTGGTTATCCAGCCAAAAAAAAACTATCTGCATAAAGCCATGCTGCCTCTGGTCCTGCAGTCCTTTGGATTCCAGCTATTCTGTGATTCTTTCCTTTAACAGTGTTTTCATCAATTTCCCTACTACAGATGTCAGGCTGACAGGCCTGAAATTTCCTGCTGCCGCCTTGCTACCACTTCTGTGAAGTGAGATTGTGTCTGTCCTTCTCCAGTCCTACGGAACCACATCAGTCTCCAGTGAACTGTTAAATAAGTCTGTTAGGAGTGCAGCTAGCACCTTTCCGAGTTCCTTTAACACTCTTGGATGCACCTCGTCTGGCCCCATCGCTTTATCCACCCTCAGATTAGTGAATGCTTTCCTGATCCTCTTCTCAGAAAAGGGACTGGTGTCCATTTTCCTCCCCACCAATCTCTTGGTGCTTATCTGTGGTCCCTCCCCTTCCCCTCAACTGTGAATACTGAGCAAAAATATTTAAGACATTTGCCTTTTTTTTGCCCTCCTCAGTATAGTCCCCTGCCTCCTTTATTAACCACGCAATCCTTCTATTGGTCTTCCTTTTCTCACTGTTATACCTGAAGAATGTCTTGTCGTCCTTTGATACTCTCTGGGCTAGTCTTTCCTCAGCTTGCGTTTTTGCGCTCCTTACTGCCTTGCCTGCCTCCCTCCATTTCCCCAGATACACGTCTCTGTTCTCCTCTCTCTAGGTCTCCTTATACTTTCTGAATGCCGCTGTTTTTGCCCTTACCTTTTCTGCCACTTCCCTTGAGAACCATAATGGTCTCTTCATCCTTCTGCTTTTGCTTATTTGCCTGATGTACATGTTTGTTGCCTTTACTATGCTCTCTTTTATTCTGGACCATTTTCCCTCCACTCCGCCTTAACATCTACCCCTGCCAGGTCTTCCTGGATGCATTCACCCATCTTTGTAAAGCCAGTCCTTCTGAAAGCCAGGACAGCTCGATCCCACTGTTCTTTTTATATTAAACCATACTGTGCAATGGTCACTGGTCCCCAGAAGACTCCCTACTCTAATGTCTGCCACACTGTCCCATTTTGTAAGTACCAGATCCAGTATTGCCCCACCTCGAGTTGGTTCACTGACCAGCTGCCTGAGGAATGCCCCTGCAGGTAGTCCAAGATGCCTCTGTTCCTAGCTGATGTTGCAGAAGGTAGGTCCCACTCTACACCTGGCAAATTAATGTCCCCCAACAGCACCACCTCCACCTTCTTAGCCATTTGCCTATGTCTTCCAACATCTCTTTGTCTCCTTGTGTCGGAGGCCTGTATACCACTCCCATGCGAATGGTGGCTCCATTTCCAGACTCCAGGTTGACCCACAACACCTCGACCCCTCTCATCCTCCTCGTACCTCTGTCACTTTGATGTCTTCCTTATCCTAAAACACCACTCCCCGCCTCTCCATCCTATCCTGTCCCTTCTAAACACTGTGTAGCCAGCTATGACCATTTCACAGTTGTGGCTGTTTGTGCACCATGTTTTGGTTATGGCCACAATGTCCAGGCCTACTTCAGCAATGGTGGCCTCCAGATCTGGTATCTTATTTCCCAGACTCTAGCACTGGCACACATGGCTGTCCAAATTTTGTTAGTCCGACTCTTGTCTCTTCTCATGTTCTCTAATTGTTTCCCCTTCTTCTCTGCATACTGCCAGCTTCTCTTCCCCCCTTCCTCCAATGCTGATTCCTTGCACCCTTGGTTGTCCTTCATACTGATGGGAATCCTTTCCCCCAGAAATTCTCTACCCTCCATCACAGCCTGGAGGGGCAGTTTCTGCCACCCCTTTGCCTTTTGACACCCCCCCCTTAGCTAGTTTAAATGCCTGTCAAAGTAACACTTAAACCGTCTACTGAGGACTGCTGCTCCCTTCCTAAATGGATGTAAGCCATCCACCTGGTTCAAGCTCGGATCCCTCCAGGTGGAGCCCAAGTCCCCAGTGTAGCCATACCCCTCCTCTCTGCACCATTCCTTCAATCATGAGTCGAAGGCCTTAGTGCAGAGCTCACTCTGCTTCCCCCTGTTGTGGACAGGTAGAAGTTCTGTAAAGACTACAGTGCATGATATCCAAGACCCTTTCCCAGTTCCCTAAACTGCTCCTGCACTGCCCCGTCCCTTCCAGAGCTAGGTCCAATTGTTTAACTAGGAATGGCACACTAAGCTGAAAGGTTGCTTACAGGTGCGACCTGGGAGCACAGGGAAGTTAAGTGACTTTCTCAGGGTCACACAGTATGCAAGTGGGGCTGTAGGTTTCAAACCCAGGTCTCCAGACTTGCAGCTCAGAGCCTTAAACCACTGCGCTATACTGCAGTCATTCATCCCCAGGTGGACAAAGATGTCCAGCTCCCCCTTTTTCTCCTACAGTCCTTGCAAGCCACTGGATGTGCTTTCCATCCCTCTAAGCCGATGTGCCAGGTAGGCACTTAACCTTCCTCTCTACCCACTTTCCTTCCCTCAGCTCTATCCCTCTGACTAAAGAGTCCCCCGCTGGAAATTACTTGCTCCTTCTCTGGGGGTCTCCTTCCCCCTCCTGGGGACTCCATTTGGGTGTTCCCCCACATCCTCATGTGTCCTTTCATGGCAGTCCCACTATGCCAGAATGCCATAAGAGCTTCTTAGTGGCACTGGATGAGGAATATGCCTGTTACCCACTCCCCCAGCCTTCTCGATCCTACCACCCCTGCCCTCCTTGAGCCTATCTTAGTCCAACTGCTCCTTCCTTCTGACAACCTTTGAGGTAGCAGTGTCTGGCTAGGTGGTCCCTGGGTGGGAAAGATAGTACCCCAACTCCTTGCCAACATGATTTTGAGACTTGCAATATTCTCCTGACTCTCTGCCAGTGCTGCTTACAGCCTTGAGACCTGTTCCCTCTACCAAGAGAAGTGCACACAGATGGAACAGCACTGCAGCCTCCGGAAGGTCTCCCTGTAGACTGCCACCCCACAATCACTGCTGTGGCCAAAGAAACCATGGTTCATTAGTCCCCCGAAGTCCACAGGTTCCACACTCACTGCAAGCAACATTTCCAGCTGGCCGTCCACACGTCTGGTAGTGAAAACCACCCTGAGCAACCGAGAAGCACAGTGGTCTCTCCTACGTCCTACTTCCATTGCTTCCAGTTCCCATACCAGGGTAGACTAAATTGATCCAGATTTACAGAGGCAAGCCCACCCCACTGTCTGTCTTGCACAAACAACTCAACAGCTGCCTCCACCCCTGCCTACGCAAGGGCATGGACAGTTGCCAGTTCGTCATGATCAGCCAAACATAAGACAAGGGAACATATTTATAAACAAACAGCTCCCAAACCCGACAAACGTTTACAACCACTGATGCAAGGCACTTGATGAACACCTTCGGAGATGAGCTCAGAATAAAAGGCATAGACTTAAAACACGGGTTACTCACCTGTAACAGTAGTTCTAGGAGTGGTATATGTTGTTCATCTACACCATTAGGTATGTCCCTTTCTCTTTACCTGGGTGGTATATCCCTCGGCTCTGCCCCATGACACCAGATCTTAGCCCATTGGAAGCCAGGTTTTGTGCGTCTGCAGCTGGGGAGGTCGGATGGGTCCATGTGGATGAACAACATACCACTCCTAGAACCACTGTTACAGGTGAGTAACCAATTTTTCTAGGATTGTGGATATGTTGTTCATCCACACTATTTGGCAGACTCCTAGCAGTTCTCCAGGAGGAGGGAGGCAAGGCGCACACTCCCACTGATACTCACTTAGGGAACAGAGATTGGAGAACTGAGGTACCAAAACCAGCATCCCGGCATGACTTAAGTTCAATGTGGTAATGGGTAATGAAGGTATTTTCTGACTTCCAGGTAGCAGCCTGATAGATTTCTTGAATAGGGATGTCCCTGGAAGCAGCCACCAGTGCAGCGGTATGGCACATAGAATGAGCTCTTATTCCTCTGGGAGGCTCTATGCCCGCCAACTCATAGCACAGACTTATAGAAGATGTAATCCACCTTGCAATAGTCGATTTTGCGGATGGTCTGGCAGAAACATCTTCAGCATAGGTGACAAACAGCTGGCGAACCTCTCCTCAAATTTCTGCCATCCTCTCCTCATAACAGGAGAGGGCTCATCTTAGGTCCAAGGTATGGAGCCTATATTTGGCCTCCGAGGTGTAATTAGGGTAGTATACTGGCAGAGTTAACACCTGGTTAAGGTGAAACTCTGGCACCACCTTCGGAAGGAATTTTGGGTGGGGGCGTAGGACAACCTTGTCCCTGTGGAAGACCAGGCAAGGGGAGTCCACTGAAAGCGCTTGGAGCTCCCCTGTCCTTCTGGCAGATGTAATAACCAAAAGGAAGGCCGTCTTCCATGACAAGTGTGACAATGCACACTTGTGCACTGGTTCAAATGGCTTGCCCGTGAGTTTTGCCAGTACCAGCAGTAGATCCCACGGAGGTGGAGCTTAATGCACCAGAGGGGATATGTGATCCAAGCCTTTAAAAAAGCACCCGACCACTGTCTCCTGGCCAACATCGGCTGACCGGCCCGCGTCTGGTAAGCAGAGATGGCTGCCAGGTGCACCCTAACGGTTGATGACTGAAGACCCCCTTTGGAGAGAGACCAAAGGTAGTCGAGAATGTTAGCCACTGGACAGGACAGAGGGTCCAGGCCCTTGCCTGACACCAAATGGAAAATTTTTTCCATCTGAAGGCATAACATTTCCTAGTCGATTCCTTTCTGGATGCCTCCACCATGGTGGGGACGTCCTTGGAAAGACCCAAAGCCTGAAACTCTAGCCGCTCAGGAACCAGGCTGTAAAGTGCAGAGACTGAAGGTCCAGATGGTATACCTTCTCCTGATTGAGAGAGATCAGGTCTGGGCATGCTGGAAGCCACTCTGGGGGCCTGCAGCTGAGGCTGAGGAGATCTGGATACCAGAATGTGCGCAGCCAGTCTGGGGCTACTAGAATCACCTTTGCCTTGTCCCTCCTCACCTTGAGGAGCACCTTGTGAATCAAGGGAAATGGAGGGAAGGCGTAGAAGAGGCCTGGGGTCCATGGCTTCGAGAAGGCATCCCCCCGCAGCAAGCCCCGGGGGGCGGCCATGAAACAGCCTCAGCTTGGTGTTGTCACTGGAGGCAAACAGGTACACCACTGGTTTGCCACAGTGGGAGAATGGGCTATAACCTACCTTTGGATGGAGAGACCACTCGTGAGATGTCTTGTCTAAGCTGCTGAGAGCATCCACCAGATGGTTTGAGGCTCCTGTCAAATGAATGGCTAGGAGATCTGCTTCCAGATGGCTGATGAGGGTCCAGATGCAGAGCGTCTCCCTGCAAAGCAGATGGGAATGCGTGCCACCATGTTTGTTGCAGTAGTACATGGTCATGGTATTATCTGTCTGGACTTGAACCGCTTGACCCCGGAGCTGAGGAGCAAAAGGTGACAGTGCCAGTCTGACTTCTCTGAGCTCCAACAGGTTGATGTGGTATCGGGACTCCTTGGGGGTCCAGAACCTGTGGGCTCTTTTGTCCCCCACGTGGGCTCCCCAGCCCATGAGAGAGGCATCGGTCATGGAAGGACGGCTGTCGGCTCGGGGCGGACAAAAGGGATCCCTTCCTGCAACCATTCTGGGGCGGTCCACCATTGGACAGCGTCCCACATCTTCTGGGTTACAGTGATCAGCTGGTCAAAATGACCATGGCGCTGAGTCCACTGGGTGGCAAGCTCCCACTGGAGGGGGCGCATGTGCCACGGGGCCCAACGGACCATGGAGTTGCACACGGCCATGTAACCCAGAAGGCGCAGAAAGTCCTGGGCGAGGCTCAATTGCTCAATCAGAAATGACTGAGCAAAGGAGGAGAGAACCTCTGCCCTGTCCTTCAGGAGCTGAACTCTAGCTTGATGAGAGTCGAGCTCTGCCCCGATGAAGCACATCCCCTGGGAAGGCATGAATTCCGACTTGGCCTGGTTGTTCAGGAGGCTGAGTTGGGAGCAGGTCTCGAGGGCCAGGTCCCTGGACCTTTCCACCTCCTGTTGGGTGGGACCTCCTAAGAGCCAATCATCGAGGTAGGGGTAAATTCTGGCCCCCCCGGACACCTGAGATGGGCTGCCACCACTGCGATGCACGTGGTGAAGACCCACGGGACCAATGACAGGCCAAATGGCATGGCTCGGAACTCGTATCGGGTCTCTTTGGCTCTGAAGTGGAGGAACCACCAATGAGACAGATGGATTGGGACATGAATGACCACATATTTTACTCCAGGGATGGTATGATCTGGGACAGAGTGACCATCCGAAAGGTATGTGACCTGAGATACTGAGTCAGGTTGTGCAGATCTAGAATGAGGCGCCAGCCCCTTCTCCCGTCCGCTTGGGCACCAAGAAGTACCTGGAGACAAAGTCTAGGTCTGCTGGAGAATCCGGCACTGGAGCTACTGCCTCCTTGAGGAGGAGCTCAGCGATGTTGTCTCGGAGAGCCAACTGAGTATGGACGGATACTCTTTCCTCCAGTGGGGTGCGGGCTCGGCATGGAGGGTACTGCTCAAATTCCAGAGGCAATCCCTGACCGACCACCTCCAAGACCCACCTGTTCGTGGTGATAGCGGACCAGGCGGAAAGGAAGTGGCGGAGCCGGCCCCCCACGGGAGCACCAAGAGCTGGTGTGACGGGAGAGGTGGTGGCAGCCCCCACCCCATCACTAAGCAGGCTTGGAGGAGGAGGAGGATCCAGGACCTGAACCTCTGCCTCCTTTACAGACCTGGGAGGGCCCAGGCTTGGTCCAGGGGTGCCAAGCTTGAGCCTGCTGCCCTCCTTGAAAGGAGGGTTGCTGGGCCGCACGGGAAGAGTATCTGCTGCTTCTTACTGGAAGAACCTTTAGCAGAAGTGGCGTCCAAGGTGGCACTGGACTGCTCAAGGTGACCAGCCACACATGGGCCGAAAGAAAAAATTACTCACCTTAGTAATGTTGTTTCTTCTAATGGAGTCTTGCTGTATTCTGACAAATTGCAGTGAGGTCCAACCTTCGAACTGCCCCGGAGATGAAAGAGTTAACTTTCCATGCCAGCCATGGAACGCTGAGCTCGAGCTCGGTTGAGACTCTGTCTGTTGCTGTTTGAACTCAAACTGTCAGATCTTTATGAGCTAAACTCACCGAGTGTCCTGTGTGGAAGCTGTAAACCTACACTAGCTAACTGGCTACTAAATATAATAAACAGATTTTCTGGTCCCAAAACAAAGACTCAAGTCAGGAAACCTAAAAAATGAAACAAACACAACACCCACTCACTCAAAGTACAGGGATGATAAATAAAAGTGGGGCACCTCTTGAGTGCCAACACTGCTACTGCCCACCCACATCCCAAAACAAAGGTTCTGAGAGGAGAAAGGTGGGGGGAAGTCAGAATACAGCAAGACTCCATTAGAAGAAACAACATTATTAAGGTAATTTTTTCTTCAAACATCATGAAGTCTTGCTGTATTCTGACAAATTGCAGACTACCAAGCAGTACCTCCATGGAGGAGGGACAGAACCTACCTAGGAAATAGGCTCTGAAGCACTGCTGTGCCAAACCGAGCATCACTCCTAGCCTGGATATCCAGAGAGTAATGCTTGGTAAAAGTGTGAAGTGTTTTCCAGGTAGCTGCTTGACATATCTCTAAGATAGGAATATCCCTGGCAGCAGCCAGGGAAGCAGCTGTACCTGTGGTAGAGTGAGTCCTCAGGCCTGAGGGCGGAATCCTGCCTAGTTTTTCATAGCAAAATTGAATGCAAGAGACAATCCACCAGGCAATGGATCTCATAGTGGCAGGTTTTCCCCTTACCAACCTCACCATAAGTGAGGAACAGTTGGAGAGAGTCAAACCTGTGACCCTTGGTACGCTCTATGTAGTAGCTAAGGGCCCTTTTCACATCCAAACTGTGTAGCCTCCTCTCACCAGAGGAGGAATGGTCAGTGAAGAAAACAGGAAGAGACATAGACTGGTTAAAGTGGAAGTCTGAAACCACTTTAGGTAAAAACTTCCTGTTAGTCCTAAGGACCACCTTATCTCTATGGAAAGTGATAAAATCAGGCTCCACTGACAGGGCTTGTAACTCGCTTATGTGCCTGGCAGAAGTGATGGCCACCAAGAAAACAGTTTTCCAAGTCAAGTACTTAAGCTCTGCTGAGGACAAAGGCTCAAAAGAGGGGGTTGCATAAGCTGAGCTATGCAAACATTAAGGTCCCAAACAGGGGCAGGGTCCCTGAACGGCAGATTGGTATGAAGCAATCCCTTGAAAAACAGAGAATACAGGATGAGCTGAAAGGGAAGAAGGCTTACCCGATGAAAGAAAAGCAGAGACAGCTGCCAGATGCACTCTTAGTGTAGCTGGTCTGAGTCCCAAGCTATTAGGATGAACCATATAGTCAAGGACAGTGGGCAGGCCAGCAAACTCTGGAGAAATATGGTTTCCAGAGCACCATATGGAGAATTTTTTCCATTTGGAGTTGTAAGCGCTTTTGGTGGAAGGCTTCCGAGAAGCCTTTAGGATATCCATAACACCTTGAGAGGGGTGTAAATCAGCAAACTCCAACTCTTCAAGAGCCAGGCCTTGAGATTGAGAGATTTGAGATTCGGATACCAAACCCTCCCCTGAGCACAGGTTAACAGGTTGTAATTCCTGGGAAGAAACAGGGGAAGGTGGACTGCTATGGACAACAGGAGAGGGTACCAGGGCTGTCTGGCCCAGTCTGGAGCAATCAGAATCACCTTGCAGGGTTGAGACCTGATTTTTGACTAACACCTTGAACAGGAGAGGGAAGGGGGGAAAGCATACAGGAACTTCCCTTCCCAATTGAGAACTAGGGCATCCAGGGGGACTGAGCCCAACACTGGGGGCCTGCAGCAAAAGAGGGGAAGTTGGTGATTGTCTGGGGCTGCAAAAAGATCTATCTGTGGGGTGCCCCATCTGGAGAAGATCACCTTCAAAACCAGGGGATCCAGTGACCATTCGTGATGACCCTGAGATATCCTGCTGAGAGCATCTGCCAGGACATTGTCCTTGCCTGGGAGGTGTATTGCTGTAAGAGAGGTGTTCAGGGAATAGGCCAGAGACCATAACTTCATTGCTTCTGTGCACAAGGCCGTAGACCGAGTGACCCCTTGCTTGTTGATATACCACATTGTGGTGGTACTGTCTGTCCTGATCTGAACTACTTTGTTCTGAACAGACTTGGAAAAAGCTTGAAGTGCTAGAAACACTGCTATGAGTTCTAATAGATTGATGTGAAGCAAAGATTCCTAAGGAAACCACAACCCTTGGTTGGTCAGGTCTCCCATATGGGCGCCCCACCCCAAGAGGGAGGCATCTGTAGTAAGGATTAGAGAGTGAGACTGAGTGACAAAAGGAACTCCCTGTCTTAGATTGTCCTGATCCTGCCACCACTGCAATGCCTGGATCAGGGTTCGAGTCACTGGAATCAGTTTGGTCAGAGGATCCTTTCTCTGAGACCAAAAGGCTCTCAAGTGGAACTGAAAGTCCCTCATCTGAAATCTTGCTCCCTGCACCACTGCTGTAGAAGCAGCCATGTGCCCCAGGAGCTGAAGAAAATGCCTTGCTGGTCGAGACACCTGGAGGGTGAATGAAGAAGCCGGTGAAATAAGGGTCCTTGCCCTGTCCAGGGGAAGGAAGGCTTTTGCCTTTACTATATCTAGCTCTGCGCCTATGAAGGTGAGGAGCTGTACAGGCTCTAGAACTGACTTTGAAAGATTCAGAAGGAAACCTAGAGAAGTAAGCAGTTGCTGAGTTATCTGTAAGTGTAACTTGACTTGGTCTGGGGACTGGCCTACTATGAGCCAGTCGTCCAAGTATGGGAAGGTGGAAATCCTTTTCCTTCTTAGGAAGGCAACTACTACTGTCAGGCATTTTGTGAACACCCTTGGAGCAGAGGTTAGGCCAAAGGGCATTGCTCTGAATTGGTAGTGGCCTGAGGGCAGCTCGAACCTGAGGTATTTTCGATGGGAGCTTCTGATGAGAATATGGAAATAGGCATCCTTGAGGTCCAGGGAGACTAGCCAGTTCCCTGTCCTTAGAGAGGGTAGAATTATTCCCAGAGTCACCATTTTGAACTTTGGCTTTAAAAGGTGCTTGTTTAAACATCTGAGATCCAGGATGGGCCACCATTCTCCTGTCTTTTTGGGCGTGAGAAAGTACCTGGAGTACAATCTTTTCCCTTTGTGTAGGGGTGGAACCCTTTCTATAGCTCTGAGAGCCAAAAGGGAAGAGACCTCTGCCTCTAGGGCAAGTGCCTCTGAAGGATTTGCAGGTGGAAAGGATCTGGTTCTCATCTTTGGAAATTTTTTGAAGCTGAGAACCAGTCCCTGGCTTACTACTTCCAGGACCCATTCGTCTGATGTTAAAGACATTCAGCCCTGGACAAAGTAAGCCAGCCTGCCCCCTACAGGTAGTGGAGAATCGGCCCTGGCAAACCCATCAGGGTGCCTGTTTGGCAGGGGCTTTAGGCTGAGGGGTGGAAGCAGGCCTGCTTGTACCCCTTCTGCCTTTCCCTCTAAAGAACCCCCTATAAGCATAAGCAGAAGAGGAGGCCTGGGCTTGGTAGAAAGGCCTATGAGAAGGCCTGCCCCTGCCCCTGGGTTGCTGCCTCTGAGGAGTGACTTGCCTTTCCTTGGCCTGAGCACTCCTATAGGTGGTCCTGTATTCATTCATTTTCTTCATGTAGTTCTCTGTTTGCTCCCCAAACAGAGAATTACCCACAACAGGAAAAATCCATGGCCTTAGTCTGGGTATCCTGAGACAGGCTAGTACATCTGAGCTAAGCTTATCCTACTTAAGGGCCACAGATGTAGCCCTGACTCTAGATGAAACATCATTGGAGTCCACTGCAGCATGGAATTGCACCTGGATGCCTCAATACCATCCACAGCCACCTGCTCCAGCTCCTTGGCAAGCTGGCCAGGGACCTGTTTAGCTAAAGCCATTACAGTGTCCCATCTAGATTTCTGATATCTAGCTGTATAGGCCATATAATGGCCTGTCTGAGTCCCAAGGATGCTGCCATGTACTGTTTCTTTGCCATGGCATCAATCCTCCTGGAGTCCTTATCTGGGGGTGAAGCCAGGTTATATTAGCCTTATCACAGGCTGCAGCCTGCACTACCCCAACATGGCTGCATTGTTGGGCAAGGAACTCGTATCTGAGCCTGAAAGAGTATACCTCTTGTCCATTCTCTTATCCACAGGAGGTATAGAATTAGAGTCTTTAAAATTTTTATTGTCTGTTTCCAAAGACTTATGAAGGGAATAGACAGCCTCCTGGACTCTGGGATATCCATCATTTCAACATAGTCAGGCTCCTCCTGGTCATCCACAGCTTCTTCCATAGGAAGCTGAAGAGTTTCAGCCACTTTTGTAAAACATGAAATGGGAGGGGACTCAGAAAGCCTAGGAGGAGACACTCTTGAAGGTCTGTTTGGGGAGATGTCTGGACAATGGGCACATCCATACTTTCACAATCACACTCACTTTCCTCATACTCTCCTTCCTCCTCCTCCAGTTCATAAAATTCCTCTAAATCATAATCCGGAATCGGTGGAACCGACCGAACCGAGTGCCTTCCTAATGGTGCCGGTTCGGTCGGAACCGGGGATAGCGACTGAACAATTTTTATCGCTTTGGCTATTTCATCAGCGGTTGGAGAAAGAACTTTTGGATCCGCACCGGCTGATTTATCCCTTCTTGATCTGTTAACTGGAACCAACTCCTCGGAATCGGTTCTTCTTTTGCCTGAAGAAGTTTCGCCCTGGTCAGAGGGCATTCCTTCTGGTTCAGTTGGAACCAGACCAGGCTGGCCATCCGGGTCAGCGGACCTTTTGGCCTCCCTTTCCCTGAGCCTACCAACTCTTTTTTCCAGGGTAGCTGCAGGAATATTTTTACAAATCTGGCAATCTGAATCGAGGTGGTCAAACCCCAGACAATAAACACAGGTGGTGTGGGGATCAGCCTTAGCAAAGACCTCCCCACACACACTACAGTGTTGAAACCCAGTGGACCCGGTTTTTCTTTTGGGTTTCTCAGACATGGCCAGTCCTAACCAAAAACGTACCCTTTTTTCGGCAATCCGCCAGGCAAGACACCCTTATCGGTTCCTGACTGTGTTACGGGTCGTGGAAAAAAAGTAATAAAATCCGTCTTTTTTAGAACCAATAAGAACCGGTAACCACACTCTAAAAGTAGAAATAAAGATTTTTAAACAACCTGATCGGTTCAAACCGAACCGATCCCACGTCTACAAGTTCCACACAGAATAATAACAAAAATAAACCTATCTAGTACTCACAAATACCACAGACAGAGACTGAACTGATAGGTTGCGGTTTAAATTTGGTCGAAAACCAAGAAAAATGGTACTTTAACCGACAAATTGAACCGAGCAAAGGAGAAAGCTCCGGAGCAACTGTTCAGTGAGGAAGAGTAAAGAATCTGACGGTTTGAGTTCAGACGGCAACAGACAGAGTCTCAACTGAGCTCGAGCTCAGCATTCCATGGCTGGCATGGAAAGTTAACTCTTTCATCTCCGGGGCAGTTCGAAGGTTGGACCTCACTGCAATTTGTCAGAATACAGCAAGACTTCATGTTGTCTGAAAGATCGGTGCCCAGGAAAGGCACATCAGCTAGTTTGTGCGGAGTATCTGCCAGGAAAGAGAAGAGTCTCAGCCAAGCCCTGTGGCAAGAGGCAACTGCGGCTGCCAACGAGTGAGTACAAGAGTCCCCAATGTCCAGGGCCATCTGAGGCTGCTGCTTGGCAACAGCCCGGCCCTGGTCCTGGACTTGCTTGACCGTGGTCTGCATGTCCATGGGGAGGTGTGGGAGGACTTCATCCAAAGACCCCAAGAGGGCATGGGAGAAGTGTGCCATGATGATGGCCGAACTTGCCTGATGGAGGCCTAAAGATGAGGCCACACAGACCTTTCGAGTCAAATGATCCAAGTTTTTGGATTCCTTCTCAGGAGGTCGGTCGGTGTCGACAGAACTGCTGGTACATCTGAACACAGAGGTGGTCAACAGGCTCTCAGCCGAAGGGTGCTCTGTGAATCCCACAAGGAACCCCATGGGTACCGCATACTTGTGGGCCATGTGGGCAGATGGAGCTGGACAGGAGACAGGGCACTGCAAAACTTCTAAGGCCGGGGCAACTATGGCCTCATCCACAGGAAAGGCCTCCGTCGGGGGGTATCCCCTCTCTTGAGGATGTCCGTGAGAGGGTACTCTGCCTTTTTCTGGATAGGTTCCAGGGGCATCCCTGTAGACTCAGAGATGAGGCAAAGAATGACCTGAAAGGACGAAGGACCTTTCTCCATCTCTATCCTACCAGCCGATTCGTCATCCCTGGGATGAGAAAGTAGGCCGGTCTCATCCAAATCCGAGGAATCCAGATACAACGATCGACCGCCCAGGTCACCTCCGACCAGCCGAGGGCGGTCCGGGGTGAGAGTGACCGAAAGATGCCAGGGAAGCCCTGTGTTTGGTCTATCTTCATTAGAAGGAGCCCCTCCCACAGGCTGCTTGGCAGTGGTTCCACCACGATCGGTGGAGAGACCAGCTTAGGCTAAACCGGAAGTTTCACCAGCTCCATGGGCGGGGGAACCGACTTAATTGACTCCGAAGGAGTCAGCTTCAGCCTGGGAGGCGAAAGCCAAGTAATGGTCAGGGTAGAAGCTGGGGTCAGCTTGTGCCTGGACAAAATCAGCTGTTGCCACATGAGGTCCCCATAGTGCCGACGGGAGTTTCCACCAGAGCCCCTCCTCATCCGAAGAGGACGAGGACGATCGATGGCATCGCCTTTTTTTTGAGCGCTTGTAGCTCTTCCTCGGCCTGTCGGTCGAGGGGGTCCTAGACATCAATCGAGACTGGATGGACCGATTCGGTCTCTCGGGAGACACTGGTGGGACTGGTGATCTCCCAGGGTTGGGGATCACTTCCTCGACGGGATTCCCAGCGGGCTGGGTCTCCTTGTCGGTGAAAGAAAGGACCAAAGTCCAATTGACAGAATCGTTGACTGGCCGGACGGCAAAGCCGAGAAGCCAGCAGCCAAAGAGGCAGTTTTGACTGAAGCTGAGACTGCCGGTTCCTGGGACCAAGATCTCTCCCGATCTCAAGAACATCTTCGCCAAGACGAAGACGATCCCGGGTCCTTTTCCCACTTACGGGACCGTGAGGAGTGTGTGCCCGCAGGACCCTCTCCCTTAGTTGGGAGGGACTGGCACAACTCTCGCAAGGAACCCGAGAGGGTGGAGCCCAGGTTGAGTGGAATGAAGAAGTTCCGAGAGGAAGATTCCACGGCATGAGCCGCTTTGTCCTCGAAGGCTTGCATGTGTTCCAATTGCTCAGCGGATCCCGCTGCCACGAAAACTGCCCACTGAGCCTCCTTTGATTTCACTGGATGGGTCCGTTTTTACGGCCTCCCCACCTTCAGGCATGCGACGTGGTCGTCGAGGACGTTAGGGGAAATGCAAGACAAAACTTGCACTTGGGTAGTCATGATTAACACCTAAGCAACAGATGCACGTGGTGTGGAGATCGTTGCACGACATTTTCTGGCCACATGAACACCAGCGAAATCCGGGTGAAGACTTATCTTCCATAATCAAAGATAAGCAGTCACGATTGCTAATACGAACTAGACGAATTTTCAGAATAACCAAAGGTTTTGGAGCCTGGTCTTACAAACGCGGGAGCACGAAGTAGGCAACCTGACTTTTCCAGCGGAAATGAAGATCTGGCGTCATGCGGTGGAGCCAAGGGATATACCACCTGAGTGGGTGGGTGGAAGGAGCCAGCTTGAAGACCTTTCCGTGATCCTTAAAGGGAAAGGGACATGCCTAATAGTGTGGATGAAGAACATATCCACGATCCTAGAATTAGTAAATCTTTTTCTTTGTTACTTAAGTTTTTATTGATGCACAATAACATTACATCAAATTGGCATAGCCATAATTCAACCATTGTCACAATCTTAAAGGAGTACAGTTAATCATACCACCTCATCATGGCTAAAGGAGTTTATGTTACAACAGATATACTGTGTTCTATGGGTAAAACCCAAGGTGGCAAGATCAACTGTCCGCATCAAAATAGTCTCCAGGTATTCCACAGTTCTTTCTCCTCTGTTCTCTTGTAGTTGATTCTGTTATTTAGTACTTATTTGTTTCATGCCCCCTTTTTTTCTCCCCCCCTTTGGTTTTTGATTCCTCCTTTTTAATATAAAGCATTCCTTAATTTCCAAATGACTACGCAAACTTAATGTCTTTAATCATTTCAGATCCGGCAGTATTACAAAACAAAAGAAAAAACAGTAATTGACTATTCAGCTAATAAGTCAGTCAACTTGTCGATTGGTTTATTAATTAATTAACTAATTGGTTATTGGTGTGCGCGTAACGAGCCCATCTATAGCCTCCCATAGAGAAGTCGGATCCCCTGCCTGCAACCAACTCATTCCTCTTACGGTTCGAAAACCTGAAAAGCATATTAGGGCCATCACCCTCTAATTATTCAATGTGAGACTTTTCTCATACCAAACATTCCATACTAGATTAAATCTCTCCATAGTTAGCCGTAAAGCTGCTGTGATTCTTTCCATTTGTTCTAGCTCATTTACTTTATCTTTCCAGATTTGAATGGTGGGCAATTTTATAGATCGCCAACAAATTGTAATACACTTTAGAGCTGCCAGCCTGAAGATGTGATATAGTCTCTTCAGAGACCGAGGGAGTCTCAGAAACTCACTACTCGGAAAACCCAAGCAGAGGGCTTCAAATGTTCTTGGGAGGGGGACCTCCAAAACTCTCTGGATCTGTTTATGTACCTGTCGCCAAAAACCCTCTAACTCTGAGCATCCCCAGAAAATATGAAAATGCAAACCCCCCCCTCCACATTCTCTCCAGCATCTATTTGTGTTGTCTGGGTGAAAATACTGTGTGACTGTGGGGGTTCTAAAAAAACGTATCATAACTTTCCAGTGGTACTCACCCTATGAGGGCGAAGCTGTAATTCGTCATCCCTGAGAAATAGCCCTCTGCCATTTAGAGCTCTCCAACTGTATGTCTGAGTCCCTTTCTCATCTATGCCTAACCACTCCGACTTGTCTTGAATATTGGTCTGTCATTAGTCTATAGGTCTGAGAAATGGGTTTCATCTTAGCTCTTAAAGTGATCCAGCTGTAAAAGAGCTGCTCTAGCTCTGTTAGGGGTCTTAACAGCTGTTGCACGTGTGAGGGTTGGTGTATAAAGTGTCTTACTTGTAAGAATCTAAAATGGTCTTCCTTTCTGAGTCCATATTTTTGCTTTAGTTTCTAGAATGTGGTAAAGGTTTCACCCTCCAGCAGGTGAGTAAACCTGGTAAGGCCTTGGCGCTCCCAAAAATGATATCCCGCATCTAAGCTAGGAGGGCTGAAAGTCTCATGATGACGTACGAGAGATAGAGGACCCAATCCCCCCCGGAACCTTCAGTCATCTACGTAGGGCCAGCAAAGTTCGCAAGGTATACCTAGTCCATGGATTTTTCACCTTAGAGACCATGCCTGAGGAAACAGCGGCGGTAGGCAGAGTCCAAAGTGATAGCTTATGGGCCTGTTCTAACTCCATAGGGAACCATCTATTGTTCACCCTCTGCTTCATCCAGGCATATAACCAAGGGGCCTGTGCCGCTAAGTAATAGTCTCTAATATTTGGTAGACCTAGTCCACCCTGTTCTCGCCTAGTACAAAGGAGTGCCCTTCTTAGTCTGGGCTTTTTGCCAAGCCATATAAAACTTGTTATAAGATGTTCCATTTCTTTTAAAAACCATTTGGGGGGGGGGAGGAGGCAATCGGTATTGTCTGAAATATAAAAAGTAAACGTGGTAGCATGTTCATTTTGATGGAATGTACCCTTCCCAGAAGAGACAGAGGGAGCTGTCTCCACCTTCCCAGGTTCTGTCTAATAGTGTCTCGGAGTCTGGGATAGTTGGCTGAGAAGAGCTGGGAGGTGTCTGCCAGGACCCTTATTCCCAGATATCTAATTGTGTTATTTGGGGCCCAAGCGAACTGAAAGTTAGATCGCAGTTCAGGTGGTAGATGCCCACTTAGCCGTAAAGCTTCAGATTTTGAGGGGTTAATTTTGTATCCTGCTAATTGTTGGAACTGATTTAAGATTTGTGTAAGGAATGGAAGCGCGCTACCCGGGTCCCCAAGGTAAATAAGTGCATCGTCAGCGTACAATGAAAGTTTATGAATCTGGGAGCCCACCTTTATTCCCACTACTTGGGGATGTTGCCTAATCTGCTCCGCCAAAGGCTCGAAGGAGAGAGCGAACAGCAGCGGGGAAAGTGGCCACCCCTGACAGGTTCCCCTAGATAAGAGGAATCTGTCCGAGACACATCCATTTACACCAATCACCGCTTCTGGCTGGGAGTATAGTGCTGCAACAGCTCCTATAAAGTTATCACCCAGATTGAACTTTTTGAGAACTGACTGAAGGAAAACCCAGTCCACCCTATCGAACGCCTTCTCAGCATTAATACTTATTGCCAGGTTGAGGGATGTAGCTGTTTTTTGGGAGGAAATTATGTTCAAGAGATGTCTAATGTTGTCCTGTAGAAATCTTCCGGATATAAATCTGGATTGATCCGGGTGTACGAGATCCCCGATGACCAGTTGGAGCCTCCGAGCTAGTATACCCGTAAATCATTTCAGATCTGTATTTAGTAGGGAAATGGGTCTATATGATCCGCATTCCTCTGGTGGTTTACCTAATTTTAACAGTACCGATATCTTTGCATAGTTCCATGATGGAGGGATCGGTAGGTCCTTTCTCAGGATAGAATTAAACGTCTCTAAGAGGAAGGGAAGAAGATCTGTCTGGAAAGTCTTGTAAAATTCTGCGGGGTACCCGTCTAATCCCGGAACCTTTGTATTCGTAAGTGAGGAAATTTGGCTTTTAAGTTCCTGCATAGTAATCGGGGCCCCCAACTTTTCCCTTCTAGACTGATCTAGGACCGGGAGGTGAATCCCCCTCAGATATTGGGTAATGTTAGCCTCATGATCAGGGCATCTTTCCGCAGCATACAATTTCTGGTAGAAGTCAACAAAGCATTTCGTTATGTCTGCTTGGGATGTGGCCACACACCAATCTGATCCCCTTCTAAGTTTTAGTACCGCCCTCGACGCTGCCTCTTTAAGAACTGGTAAATCTGACCACTCATACAGAATGTGCGCTATTATCTGTAAGAGAATTTCATTAAACTGTGAAAACAGGCATCCTTCAGACTACGGGGACCAGGCAAATCTGCGTCTTCTAGGGAATGGATGCTCTGATTTGATTGAGAGCCACCATGCAGAAGTTTTGCATCTGGATGAACAGGCTCAGGAAATAAAGGTCTACAGTGGATCACCAATGTCCGATGTGTTTTGAAAATATCAGGACCTGGGGACTTCTGATGATATCACCGCCTGAAATGGCAACATAAGAAATTGCTCCTGCTCACTATCAGCTAACATCGAGTGGCAGCCTCCTCTTTAACAATCTCTAAGCAGCAATAAACACTGGTTATGAGCTCAACCAAATCTGCAAAATGGGACAGCCGAAAAAAAAAAAAAACCAGGACAAAGCATCAGAAAAGCTGCAGCAGCATAGAGAATTGTGCCATCGCAGCCCAAGCAACTCACCATCCAAGGCATCAGGTGGCACACTGAGGTCTGGTGCTAAAGAAGAAGATAACAACACAAGTATGGGACCAGCTCTGTTATGGTAATGCTAATGCTACAAATATTATTAAACTCCTACACCAGCTAGATAAAGTTTCCAACATTAAGAAAGACCTACACAAAGTCGAACAACACATGGCAGCAGCTGAGTATCGACTCCAGAACCTACGCAATGAAAATGGGTGCTTTGGGCACTCCCTGGCCTACCTTCACCTCAGAAAGAAAGAGCACTGACAAAAACAGCCAGGGCACATTGCAACAACATCTGTTTGTCTGGACTTCCAGAAGAGGCCGAACAAGATAATTTAGATGAGTTCTTTATAACATGGTTGAAAATGGAACCCAGTCTGCTAGGAGACTATGACACTGGCATCGATTGGGTGCACAGTGCCTTAGACCCATACCTCTCAACCTTTCATCTTCCAAAAGTGTGACAAGATGTGTGATAGTAGCGAATATCGATGAGAGGTGTTTCCGTTGATAATGCCACGCCTTGGGCGGTTAGCACGAGGTCAGCAGGCCCAGTGCGCCCACTGCCCCAGACGTATGCTACCCCAGCACGACACACACCCTGGAGTGCATTATTCCTATTATAAAATGGCTTGTTGTTATATATAAAATAAAAACATAATTTTAAAGAATGTTTTTATTAGTGTGAAAAAATATTTTTATTTCTTAAGAGGAGATGCAAAAAAGAGCATATGCTAAAGGTCCATATGGTCATTCATACTGATTCACAGTGCTGATACTAGACCTGTGGAGTTATGCTGGGATAACGCCACGGGTCTAGCCCCAAACTGACCAATCACAGCCCAAGATTCTTTCTTGCCATTGTATAACTGGACACAATGTGTGACACGTCATCAAACATGACATTTCAAGCTCAGAACACTGTGGAGATAAGTGTACTGATATTTATAACATTTGCAGATAATGCAGCATCTTATTATACATTTCTGCTTAAAAGTCTCAGTGGTCAATGTGGGATCTTGCCTTCTCAATGTGGGGCAGAGGGTTTCTAAGAGATTAAATGAGGGATGTACTTCGTAATGTGTGACAGTTGAGAGGTATGCTTCGGCCTTGAACCTAAACATGGAGCCCCACCCTGCTACAGAGAAGGAACATGATGGCGGGAGTGTACGCGGAGATCCACAAGATTTGTCAAGAGGTGACTTCCTATAAAAAATAAAGTATGAAAGATGTTCAGTGTCTTTGGACTTGTGCTGCCTGCCTGAGGGAAGGTGGGGATCTATGGCTGCAAGGATCAGGTTCTGGTAAGTGATTCCCCACTCCCCACCCCAACTCAGCATAGCACTGTAGTTTACCCCCCCCCTAACATGTCTCTGAAAGCTCTCATGGTAGCCTCTCACATGTTCCCCCTGACTGCTCATGGCATGCACGCACCTCTTGGTGCTGTCTGTCACTCACACAAATGTCGAACTGCACAGCCATGCAGCTGCAGAGACAGAGAAAGTAAGTGCTGGCCATGATTTTATTTTCACTTACTCCACTCATCCTTGTACTGAGCGGCTCATGCAGGATACAAGACTGACTTACAGACAGCAAACCACGAACAACAGATCTGGTGCAAAGGGCTGAAGAAAGACTTGTTTTGGCTGCACTGGGCTAAGCAGCAGCCTGGCACAGCAGAGTGATTTCAGGATGTCAATCGACCAGTGAAATGGTTGCAAGCAGAAGAGATGGCAAAGTCTTATTTAAACGCAAAGTATCGACTGTCTCTACCCCTTGTACATAAAAAAAAAAAAAAAAAAAATTTGTGCTGTGTGAGTCTAGAAATGGCAAAGGGCTTGTTAATAATAAGACATCGACTTGCTCATTCAGAAAGTGTATAGGTTATGTATGTGTGGGGGGGGGTTTCCGGGTAGGATCATCCTCTGTCTTCCCTCTCAGATATGGAGTGTTTTTAAACTATAGTTAAGATGTTGCAGGGGCACTCTACCTCATAATAACAACACTGGGGGGAGGGGCAATCGAGGGCAGGCTGCTACATATGGGGAGGGAGGGGCTTGCAGAGCTTAGGCCAACCACGATTTACCAAAAACAAAAAGCATATGTTAAAGTTGTTTTTGCTCCTCATTCCAAGGTTTGGCAAAGAAGCACAGAGGAGGATGGGGGGTAACTGCATCTACTGTAAACACCCACTAAAGCATTAGTTCTTACACTTCGTCCTAGTCAGCCTCCCCAAGTCATGGAAAAGATCCTGAGCACCCCTCCCCCCATATGGAAATAATCTCAGGCCTAACAATATCATACTCTGCACAGTACACCAGGAATAACGTGAAAAGCATTTGAGCAACTGCCTGAGTTTCTTCTCATTTTGTTCACCTTATTCTCCTCTCCCCATAACCCCCACACCTTGGGTCTGCCTACTCACTCCACTATTTTAACTTAGTCTTGTGCCATTTTTATGCATCATTTGTGCTTCCATGGGGTCAGACTCAGGATCAAACTGCTTTCTCTATCCATTTGCCTAACGTCTGGAAAAACCTTCCTACCCAGTCTCCTCCTCTCCCCCTTTTACCAAGTTGCTCTTAAACAACTTCTCAGGGATTACCCTCCTCAGCTTGCTCCTAGTGCATCTGTCTGCTTAGTCTTTGTTTTGCCACCGGTCTAATGGTTCAAATGTTATCTCTCGTAATCCACACATTGTTCCTGTTTGCACTGTAGTGTGCATTTTGTCTTGCAGTTACCTCTGAATTGTATTCACTACCTGTACCCCTTCTGTGGGTCTCACCAGGAAATGAAGCTTAAAGTGATTTTGCAAGGTTTCGCAGATGCCTTTTTCATCCAAAGAACTCCCTATTGTATTTTTGTTCTATTCTCATGTGTAATACTGTTCTAATTGATGCATTTACCCACCATGTTGTTCCTACTGTTTCTGCTTACTGCCATCTGCCAAATATGCAACTTGCCCTTGTATTTTGTGTAACTACTGTATTACTGTCTCCTCAATTGTACCCATGTACAGGACTGGGACCTGGCAGTACCAGGGTATAAGATATTCTGCAGAGATAGGATAAATGGGAAGGTTGGGGGGCGGGAGTGGCACTGTATGTGAGAGAAGGACTGAAGTATGTTCATGAGGAGGGGGAGGAGGGTAATACAGAATTGTTATGAATGCAAATCCAGGATTCCAAGAATGGGAGTGGTGTACAGGCCACCATCTCAGACAGAGGAATTAGATGGGGAACTAGTGGGACAGATCAGAAGGGTCTGCAGAAAGGGTAGCGCGGTGACTGTGGGGGACTTCAACCTTCCGGGAGTGGATTGGAGTACCACAGCCACCACGAATAGAAGGGAGCAGATACTTCTGGACACGTTCCAGGATAGTTTCCTAATGCAAATGATCAGCGAGCCAACCAGGTTAGGGAACACCCTAGACCTTGTGCTGGCAAATGGTGAGTTTGTGAGAGAGCTGGTGGGTGGAATAACCGCTGATAGGGAGTGACTATCATTCAGTGTGGTTCACGCTGAAAATGGGTAAGGAGGGAGCAGAAACAAATACAAGAGTGTTGGACTTCAGGAAGGCCAACTTTGGGAGGATAGGGGTAGTAGTTAAAGGGTATCTAGTCTGAATCCAAACTAATATAGACACTAACCAGAGGTGGGAGATCATAAAACTGAGGATTGAGGAGGCAACCAAAACCTGCATTCGGGTCCAGAGTAAGACAGCTAGGGCCAAGAAACTCAGCTAGTTGAGCAAGGGGGTCAAGGACAAAGTAAGAAATTAAAGAGTCGCCTTTAGGAGGTTCAAAAAAACAGGGAGAGGGGAGAACAGAGAGGATTTGTTTTTAGGCTCCTTTGGGAGTTTTTATGTTTTAATTTTAAACTGCAACTATTTTAGGATTCTGCTACGAGGAAATTAGGATTATTTGGTGTTGTTTCCTAGCCACAGATTGGTGGTCATTTGTGGGATGTGCCCGTTTGCTCCCCTGGTCCTGTGCTATTCATCCTCCTCTCTCCGTGCCCTCCACCCATTCTCTTCCACCCCGCTTGCCTCCATTTACCAGAGCTGTCGTGCGCTGGGGATTGCTCGTGGGGGAGTGGGCGTGTAGGCGGCGGACATCAGAGTTCAATGAGCGTTCTCTCCATAGAGGTAGTTAGGACTAGAAGATGCCCTGGGGCGAAATGGTGTCTGGAACATGGTGGTCCATGTCTGGTCCCCATACCCAAGGGCACCACCTTTTTTGGTGGGCAGGTAACCGGGACGGCTCACGAACATCGTCCAACTCAGGCATTGTTATGCAATGCCAGATCCATTAAGAACAAAACTGCACTCATTGCAGATTTTGTTGGAACAACAGATCTAGTTTGCATCACCGAGACCTGACTGGATGAAAATGCTGCTCCAATTTTGGAGGCAGCTATTCCTCCCGGGTACTCGGTGATACATCGCCCGAGATTGGATCGCTGGGGGGGGGGAGGGGGTTAACGGTCTGTTTCAAAGCCAAATTGGGTCTCACGGGTGTACCAGTTGAGGAGGCTGAATCCTTTGAATGCACTGTGGTAGCTGGTGTGGGGTGCAGGATAGCTCTCATCTACCATCCACCCAGGGATGAAAAGCTATTCCTGCAGGAAGTAGCAGACTTCGCCGCCAACATGGCTTTGGAATCGCCCAGACTGATGGTTCTGGATGACTTCAATGCCTGGGTTGACGACGAATTCTCGCTTTTGGACAACACTTCCTCCAGTTGTTGATATCACTGGGCTTCACACAGGTTGTTTCCTCAGCTACCCATAATGGTGGTCACTCCCTGGATTTGGTCTTCCTCCTGGGGACTGAGGCCTCCAATTTGGGGGTGGAACCTGTCAGTTGGTCCACTCATTATGCCATGAGATTCAATTTTTATGACCCCCTGTGTAGGTCTGCTCCTGTGGAGATGGTCAGTTTCTGCCCTTTGTGGGATGTGGTCCCTGAAGATCTGGCGGCAGTGACTGACCTCTCGGAGTTCGCTGATGCCTGCTCAGGTCCAGAGCCGTTAGTTCTGGCCTATAATAAGGCCATCTCCTCAGCTCTTGACCTGATTGCTGCAGTTTGTGTTCACCCCTTCCACCGCCCTTGGGCCCCTTGGTTTGATGGGTCTTTGAGGGAGTTGTGGAGGCTGGGACGTAGGTTACAACGGTGCTGGCAGAAATCTACCTTGGATGCCAACTGTCTTATTTTGTTGGAGCATTATCAGCTCTAACAATCAGTGATTTCCTGTAAGAAGGCAGAATTCCTGTCCAGGAAAATCACTGTTGCTCGGAATTGACCAGCCCAACTCTTCCGAACTGTGGACAGGCTGTGCAACCCAGCCTGTCTGCAGCTCCGTCGAGTTTTTTTACAAATGGAGTGTGATGAGATTGCTCGATTCTTTGCGAATAAGGTGGCTGACATCAGGTTAGAGATCTGTTGGACCCGTTCTATGGGGATGTAGTTGGTTGGTGTTTGGTCACTATGCCTCTTGTTTCCTGGAGTACCTCTGACCTGCCGGAGTTTGTTGATATTATGAGGATTTTCCAGGGGATGCACCTTACGTGCTGCAGTTTAGATCCGGGCCCTACTTCCCTGATCTTAGGTTGTAGTGATATCATTGGCCCAGTCTTGGCTCAGATTGTCCAGTGCTCCTTGGAATTGGGTGAGCTTCCAAGCTCCCTGAAGGAGGCGGTGGTGACACCCCTTCTACAGAAAGCTTCTTTGGACCCGGATACTACAGACCTACCTCGAACCTTCCTTTTGTGGGAAAGGTTATGGAGAAAGTTGTGACGACTCAACTGGAGAACCACTTGACCATCCATAGTATATACTAACCTCTCCAATCTTGTTTTCATAAGAGGCACAGTACTGAGACTGCTCTGGTTCGGTTGCTCAGTGATCTCCTGATCGTGAGAGATCGGAGAAACCGCTCCATCTTGGTACTCCTCGATCTCTCTTCAGCTTTTGACACTGTAGACCATGGGGTTCTGCTCAAGCACCTGAGGTCCATCTGTGGACTGACTGGTACAGTACTCAGATAGTTTTCAACTTTCCTCACTGGTAGAACTCAAGAGAGTTGTCTCGGGAATTTTTTCTTCCGAGTCTTTCTCTCTGCTTTGTGGGGTTCCCCAAGGCTCGGTGCTGTCCCCCATGATGTTTGCAGTTTATATGCTGCCCCTCAGAGACATTGTAAGACGGTATGGGCTGAGGTTTCACTGTTATACTGATGATACCCAGCTCTACCTGTCTTTTGCCCCCGACGAGGTTAGTATTCTCTCAGTATTTAACAGCTGCCTCACTGAAATCCAAGATTGGATGAAATCCAGTGGGTTAAATTTAAATGCAGGTAAAACTGAGGTTTTGGTGGTGGACCTGGGATGCAGGACAGAGGGGTTGAGAACTGATTTGCCCTCAGATTTATTCTTGGGGGGTGCTCAGATCCTTACCTCCGAACAGGTTCATGACCTGGGAGTGATACTTGACGACGGGCTGACCCTTCGTCAACAGGTGTCGGAAGTCGTTAGCCTTTTATCATCTTAGGAACATTGCCAGGATCAAGCACCTTGTTCCATCCAATGATCTGCCCATACTGGTCCACGCCTTTGTGACCTCGCACCTTGACTATTGCAACTCCCTTTACTTAAGGCTTCCTGGGGTTGATATCCACCGCTTGCAGCTAGTGCAGAATGCTGCTGCTCGTTTATTGACTGGGGTATCTAGGAGATTCCATATTACCCCAGTGCTGCGCGATCTGCACTGGCTGCCGATTCAGTGGTGGATCACCTTTAAGGTAGGTTTGTTAACCTACAAAGCTCTACACGGACTTGGTCCTGACTACCTGAAAGAGCTTCTGACTCCTTACACCCCTGTATGACAGCTCCGCTCGGCTGATGAGGGGTTGCTGGAGATTCCAAGGGTTTGTCCGAATCCATATGGGGCTTGCGCTTTTATGTTTGCTGCCCTAACCCTCTGGAATTCTCTGCCCCGTCAGCTTCGGGAGTGCAGGACCGTGGGGAGCTTTAAGCAGGCACTGAAAATGTTTTTATGGTTAAAGCATTTCCTGATCTGTTGTGATTTTAATCACGTTTTACTGAATTGTTTGTGATTGTGTGAAGCCCCTTGATAATGTGAAAGGCACTCAATAAATAAAGCTATTATTATTATTACCTGAAGGAATTGAAAGAGGTGACAAAGGCAGTAAGGGTAGCCAAGGCATCTAAGGAGCTCAGGCTGGCGCAAGGCATCAAGAAGGGGTAGAAGGAATTCTTCAGGTACATCAGGGAGAAAAGGAGTTGTAGGGACAAAATAGTAAGGATTGAGAGGAATGGGAGCTGGGTGGAAACGGAAGCAAAGCAGGCAGAAGTGCTTAATGAATACTTCTGCTCAGTGTTTACCAAGGAGAAAGGAGGGGCACTAGCAAGGGGGGTTGGGAGGTCAGACTCGGGGGGGAGGGGAGGTGACAGATGGGGGAATCACAGAGAGCAGAGTACTGGAGGGTGGACAAGGCACCAGGGCCGGATGGCATTCACCCCAGGGTACTGAGAGAGCTGGCAGAAATACTGGCGGGGCCCTTGGCAGACCTGTTCAATGCCTCCCTGGTCTCAGGAAGTGTACCTCAGGACTGGAGGATGGCACACGTGGTACCCCTACATAACAGCGTTCCCAAAGACGAACCAGGAAACTACAGGTTGGTAAGCCTCACATCCATCGTGGGAAAACTGATGGAGAAAATTCTGAAGGAGAAGCTGGTGTCCCTTCTGGAGACCAATGTGCTACAGGATGTTAGGCAGCATGGGTTTGTCACGGGCAGATCCTGTCACACCAACCTGGTGGATTTCTATGACTGGATAACTAGACAGTTGGACATGGGCCATGGAGTGGATGTCCTGTTTCTGGACTTCAGGAAGATATTCGACTCAGTGCTGCATGGGAGGCTGGGTTGTAAGCTGTCAGGTACAGGTGCAGGGGTGAAAATGGTGGGATGGGTAGTGAACTGGTTACAGGGAAGGCAGTAGAGGGTGGTGGTGGGAGGGGAGCTCTCATCTCTGAGGGCAGTGACAAGTGGAGTACTGCAGGGCTTAGTGCTGGGACTGGTGTTGTTTGGGTTGCTCATATCAGACATCTTAGTGGGTATCAAGAGCAAGATCAGTTTGTTTGCAGATGACACCAATATGGGAGCAGTGGTGGGTGACCTAGGAGGGTGGCATGGGTTGCAGGATGATCTGTCAAAATTGGAGACCTGGTCGGACACCTGGCAGTTACGGTTCAATGCCAAAAAGTGCAAGGTGCTACATTTCGGGGCAAAAAACCCCAAGCAACAGCTACCAGCTTTGGGGGGGGGGGGTTCGGCTAGCGATGACAGAGGAGAGGATATGGGGGTGATTATAATGGGTTCAAAGAACAACTCAGCACAATGCAGGAAGGCAGCTGCAAAGGCCAACAAAATGTTGGGTTGTATTGCCAAGGGTATATCTTTAAGGAGAGGGGAGGTGATCCTGCCATTGTATAGGTCACTGGTTAGGCCATACCTGGAGTACTGCATGCAGTACTGGCCGCCCAAACCTGAAGAGGGACATTAGGTTACCGGAGGGGGTGCAGCACAGGGCAACAAAAATGATCCAGGGACTAGGGGACATACCCTACATGAGTAGGCTGAGGGAGTAGAACATGTACTCACTGGAGGAGAGGCGAGACAGGGGAATATGACTGAAACCTTCAAGTACATAAAGGAAATAAACAAGACAGGCACGGATGGACTATTCAAGTTAAGGGGGGGTTAGGGACACTTGAAGTCATGATCTCATATTGGAGGGGGGAAGGTTCAAGAGGGAAATGAGAAGACACTATTTTACAGAGAGAGTGGTGTCTGGGTGGAACGCATTGCCTGCAGAAGTGGTATCCTGTAAAACAGTGGACTGCTTCAAAAAGGGGATGGGATAGAGTAGGAGGGGAAGGGAAGGGGAGGGAGGGAGAGGCAGTTGTAATATAAGGGTTGATAGCTGCACACTCGAGCAGACTCGATAGAACATAAGGCCTTTATCTGCTGGCAAATTCGTATGTACTATATACTTGTGTAACTCCACTTACCTGCCCCCAGGACGCATCTGGAAATGAAGAGTTATTGCTCAGTATACCTTCCTGTTGAAACACTTGAATAAATAAATAAATGGCTCGGGGCCCCCCGATGCCACCACCAGCTGCTGCAAACCCCTCACAGAAGCCGGGTAAGGACTTCCACTAGGCTGGGGAAGCAGGAATCGGCTGCTATTGGATGAAAGCGCTGGGAGATGCTCGCCCATTGGCCACTGGTTTCCAGCTACTGTTCTCCCATTGGTACTGCTGAGAGTGTGCTGTGCTGGGCTCGGCGCCCATTCACTTGCACTGCTCTCGGCCAAATTTTTCGCCTGGACACTTTCTCTTCTTACTACCTTAAATTCTAGAACTGATATACTGTAAGAATCTCTCCAAACTGCTGCAGGAAACAAATTGTTATACAGCACAATGCTATATATGCTGTCTTTACTGCCTCTAGATTGCACAAGTCTTCCCATATTGTACTAAATAAGAAAACAGTCCATTTTAGATTGCATTTTAACATTATTGGCATGTGTTTCTGCTTTTTATACTGCCTAATCTACAGTTCCTAGTTGCCAAAAACTGTTAGAGGATAAGTGTTTACATTATTGTTGCACAGTGACTGTTTTACTCTTGCTACTGTAGCACTACCATTTTCTACCCTGTGCTCTAGCTCCTGCTAGCCCAACTTTCTGACTGCTCGCCTACGACCTCTCTCTCCTCAAGTGCGTTAACCCAATCCTGTCTCTCTTTCCCATGATTTTTTCTCCCCAGTGAGAGAGTGCTTTTCCAGCGAGTTCTCTCCCTGCACAAACTCTTTTGCTTTGGACTCCCACTCGAGGTACAGCCTCTCCACCTAAACTTTTAGCCCAAATCGCTCTGACTTGCTCCCTGTTTCAAACTTCTCTGTTTTAGTGATGACTTGTTAAGGCCCAGCCCCTCGACCTCTAAAAACTTTAGTCCAGTGCTTGTGATTGCGGCCTGATCGGCTGCCCTCTTTCAAGTTCAAGTTCAAGTTTATTGCAGGAAAACTCCATTGAGCAAGCTCATTCACAAGGAGGTGCACAAGGAGGTCTTTCAACACTGCACTGCCCTCTCCTCTCCTCTCCAAGGGATTGTTTTCAGTGAGCCCTCGCTCCCTCCCCCACCTTCCCCCAAGACTGCCTACCTTAGCCCAATACATCCAAATTCCCTAACACCGCCACTCTTGCTCGCTAGTACCTTTCACTTCTTTCCATGGCCCCACTGCGTTTTCCATAGCCGCCTAGCCGACCCGCCCAGTTGCGCCAGCTGCCATTTTCGGCTACTTAATTAGATCGTTTCCCTAGTGACTACCCCCCCTCGCCACCTTGAAAGGCCACTCCTTTTATCATTTTAATTTTTTCTTTTCTCTACTGCCTGCCTCGCTAACCCCGCCTGTAGCTCTGCATCCTGCCTTACCTGCTTGCCCTGTCCCCCCCCCGACCGAACGAATCCCTGCTACTAGTGTCACCACTGTATTGTCTGCTTTACTTGGTTTTTACTGATAAATACTATATACTTACCTGTGCCTCTCTCCTTCCACCCCAGATCGGACGCCTGGACCGACCAGCCGTGTGCCCCCCAACGCCACCACCGCCCACCGCAAACCCCTCACAGAAGCCGGGTAAAGACTTCCACTAGGCCGGGGAAGTAGGGATCGGCTGCTATTGGATGAAAGCACTTGGAGACGCTCGCCCATTGGCCACCAGTTTCCAGCTACTGTTCTCCCACTGGTACTGCTGAGAGTGTGCTGTGCTGGGCTCGGTGCCCATTCACTTGCACTGCTCTCGCCTGAATTTTTACGCCCACCCCCGACCTTTATTAACTAGGCTCATCGCTCCGCCCCCAAGCACTACGGACCCACCCCCAAACCGTCCCTCCCTCCTGTCCCACAGCTTCTACCCTCCCCCTCCTCCCAAGCCCTGCGTGACTCCCCTCCTCTGTAACTCCTAAGTTTACATCCTTTTTTTTTTCTTTTCGTTTCGTCTTTGTTCTCCCCACCCCGTTGCTTGACCTCCACCTTAGATCACAGTACTCCCCTCGCTACAGCTCTAATTATACCCTTCCAAAACCCTAAAAATTCTTTAGTTTACCTCCTCCCTCGTCTCTGATTAGTTTCTCCCACCCCTTTGCCTGTCACCCCCTTACAACGCAGTGCTTTGCTGCCCCCATCAACAATGCCTTCCCTTAGTTTCTACCTCCTGTCTTTACTGGCCCTCTCCCTCTTTTTCCCGTTATGCCAACTTCCTTTCTCTTCCTACCCTGCTCCACCTCCCACCTTTATCATCAAAACCTGCTACCCACAACATGGAACCATGGCAAGTCCTCCTCACTTTTATTTGAGGCACACCCTTTATAAGGATTGTGTACAAACTGCAGCATATTCTACTGGAAAGATGACAAATCAAAATCTGTTGCTAGCCATCACCTTCTGCTGGGACCCTAGAAGACCACACCGACACCTAACAAATAAAAAACAGAGGCAAATCTTAAGCTACAGTGAGTTTCGGGTTGTATCATTAAAACTGCTGCTCCTCCTCCTTCTAATGTCAGGTGGGGTGCACCCAAACCCTGGCCCTGTCTCAAACAAGTTAACAAAACTAGAAAAAGCAGACAGAGGTCTCTCCATAGTCACACTAAATATCCACAGCCTCCTTCCTAAGCTGGCATCCCTTCAAGTCTTCATTAGTCAAAAAAATCCTGACATACTAGCCATTGTTGAGACTTGGCTGTCTCCAAGTACCCCCAGATCATGCTGTCTCGCTTCAAGGCTACAATCTCTTTAGACTTGACCGGTCAAACAAGAAGGGTGGGGGTTGTGCTATCTACATTAAGCACAACCTCTCTAGTCACCTTGGCAGTTTCTCCTCCGTAAACACCCAAGTGCAACTTCTCCCTATCTAACTGCTCCTTGGTGCCCTAAATAAAGTGCTCATAGTGGCTGCAGTCTATATCCCTCCTAAAGATCCTTGATCCGGTCTCCAGACAGTTCTTGAATTTGTAAGATTGCAACCTCCAGAAACTGAGCTCCTCCTCCTTGGTGACTTCAATATAAACTGGCTCGCCTCGGACACCGGATCCAGCAAAGATGCCATCCTAGCAGCCAACCTGATGCAGATGGTCAATTCCCCAACTAGAAAAAACTACAAGACTGGAACATGCACTCTCATTGACTGGATACTCACTAGTCACCCGGACCGTATAAAAAACACTACTGTTCTCCCTGACTCTCTCAGTGACCGCTGCCCTGTGTCATGTACCTGGTCGAATAAATTCCTTAAACCACCCCCCAAAGTTATCTCAAGTAGAGTGCAACCTCATGGAAATCTCACTAAACTTAAGACTTGTCTCCTGCAACAGGACTGGGCACTAATCTTCAATACGTTTGATGTTGATGCTGACCTAGAATACTTTATCACAACTGTCAATACTGCATGTGACATTTACGCACCATTAAAAAAGCGTAAAATCAAAGCTCTCTCAAATCCTTGGCTCACTGCCAAACTACTGGCCCAGCTCAAAGCTCGTGACCATCTCTGGGCTATAGCCAGAGAGACACAGGCTCCTTGCAGGATATACAGAAGTACAAACAGGCATGAAACCTATGCAATTCACAAACCAGGCAAATGAAGAGTGCCTACTTCAAAAATGCCCTTGAGTCCACCTGGGGTGACGGGAGAGCTTTCTGGGACAACATCTGAAATATAACGGGTAAGCAACCAAAATCCTCTCCTACCATTATGAATGTTGATGGCTCCACTACGCTTGACCCAAAGGTTATGGCAGATGCCCTAAATAAAACTTTCACAGACCTCAGCGGGTCCTCCCCCCAGATTTTTTCTTGGACTTGCCCTTGCCAAATCTAGTATTCCAAAGCACCTCAAGTGACCAACCACTATTTCATTTCAAAATAATCAAAGCGCATAAAGCCTACAAATACATAAAAAAGGCCTGCTCTAAATCCAGAACAAGCAGTGACACTATAGATCTAAAAATCTTGTCTCTCACCTTGGACGAAGTGATCCACCCTCTTACCAAAATTCTCAATCTTTCCCTTTGCCAAAGTCAATTTCCCAACAAATGGAAGTCTGCTATAGTTACACCAGTGCTCAAAGGGCGTGATAAATCCATACCAGGGAACTATCTACCTATATCAATACTCCCACCCCTCTCCAAAGCACTTGAATGCATTGTGACGGACCAACTCTCAGACTACCTGCAAAAGTACAATTTACTCTGTATGCAACAGCACGGATTTAGGAAAGGGCACAGTACATCAACGGCCCTACTAGATTTCTCAGGAGAAGTTCACTCTGCTGTGGACAAAGGCTAACAAACCGGAGCGGTCTTCATTGACCTCACAAAAGCATTCAATACTGTCCACCAAGGCTTACTAATCTCATTATTGCCCAGGCTTAGGCTTGCTGAAGGACCTGGTGCCTGGGTAAAAAAGCTACCTGACAAAACGCTCACAGGCAGTAAAAATCTCCGACGTACTCTCTGACTGTAAACCTGTCCTCTCAGGTGTACCGCAGGGATCAATCCTAGGCCCTCTCCTTTTTAGCCTGTTCCTAAACTCTCTCCCTGAATCCTGCCCAGAAAAATTAATCTTATATGCTAATGACGCTGTAATTCTCTCTTCCCACAAGGATCCCAACCCCTTGCGTCAGAGCCTACAAATTGCCTTCTCCAGTGTCGAAAAGTGGTTCCTTGATAATAAGTTGGTCCTAAACCACAAAAAAAAACAAAAGCCATGCTTTTCACCAATCATCAAAACAGAAATAGACATATTCCACTCACTATTAAAACTTCCAGTGGAAATACACTTGAACAAGTGAATACCTTCAAATACCTTGGCATCACTTTTGATCAAGGTCTTACCTTTGCGACCCACATAGACAATACGGCGAAAACAGTGAACCAACGCCTAGGAATACTATTTCGAAACCGCCAATTCCTTAACCAAGCTGCTGTGAGGATTGCTATACAAAGCTCCATAATCGCAATCATAGACTATGGCCTAATTATCTATGGCTCAGCCACTACCACGGCACAAAGATGCATCTCAACCGCACTAAACAAGGCATGTCGACTCCTCACTAGTGCACAGAGACTGACCCACACCTGTGTGCTCTACTCTGAAACTGGATGGTTACAACTCTCCAATCGCCTTGTGTATCTCACCTGCTTGATGGCAAAAAAATTAATCCTGGGACTGACTCCACCGTGTATCCAAGACCTACTCTGTCTGAATAATGGCACGCACCCCACCAGAAGATCTGAGCACCAACCTTTTCCGGTCCCCAGATGCCGGACTGCTCAGGGACAAAGATCGTTTGCCTACAGGGCCCCAACCTGGTACAATGCCCTTAGTTTACCTACTCTATCCTCCACATCACTGGGAGCTTTCAAATCCATGCTCTACGCCCACCTCTCTGCCACCAGCACCTGTGACTGCTTTGACTAAAGACTTACCCCTCCGCTGTCCATCCCTCAACATGGCCTGTCATTTTGGCAAAGAAACTCTGAATACCACTAACTGGTCCTGTCTGCTACTGTAATCTCTCTTCTACTTTCTCTCTTTCTCCCTCTATCTCCTCCTACCTTTTCCCCTCTACTCTTCCTCAAATGCCTCTGAGTATCTTTCTTTCTTGGAAAAATAGTTGTTTTGATTTATTACTGCCTTTGGAAATTGCGGAACAAATTTTTTATGTAACATTTTTTGTTATTACATGTACTGTTTTTTTGTTTGTTTTATGTTCTTTGTGACGTGGAACCTTTGTAAAAGGGCGCCGGCTCATAGGTATTAATTCCTAGAGCAATAAACTAAACTAAACATAAATAAAAATATGTAGACATATGTAGTAAGGCATTACGGGTAAAAAGCAGTTGTTTTCCAATTTCCTTACTGTGAAGTGCAGTCTCATATTTCTGTAGAGGCTTCAACAATAAAAGTTCATATATGTTTATTTTCAAAACAAGGCATTGTGCATACAGTATCCAGCTGACAAGATTTCTTTACTGAGAGATGTAGTCCCCTATTTCGTTAGTGTACATGTCTGCCATACCAAGACTGACCAACAGAGGTCTCTGTTTCAAACCATCTTTTTGTTTCCCTTGCATGATGTCACAGTTGGGGATATACCTCTCAAGTGTCCCTCATTATGAGGGACATCCCTCATTTTACCCCTTAAAATTGCTCTGTCCCTCATGAATAAAGTGCTGCCCACAAAAAGAATGTATCATAAATTCAGACTTTAAAGAAGAAATTCACAATATTCTAAAATACTAAATCAAAAATTAACTTTGTACAAGTAAACACCATGGCTTTCACAATGTTCTGAGCTTCTATCTCCATGTTTGAGGATAAGTCCTTCATTCTGAGTGCCTGTGTATCTCACTGTCTCTCCTTTTGAGTGTCCAGAAATGTACATGTCCTTCATTTCAGTGACAGAAGGTTGAGAAGTGAGAGGTATGGTTGGGGGTTGCAGCACTGAGAAAAAGAAGGGGTGGGTTATGCAAATGAAGCAAAGCACCGAAACTGAAAGCATTTTTTCAGGGAAAATAGCACTTTTTGGCACTCTGAATGTAGGACTGCCACCTTTGGATGAGGCAAAAACCAGATCCTAAGCTCTGCCCCTAGCCCCACCCCTTTACATGACTCATCATGCATTGCTCCTCCTGGAAAGCCATTTGTTATATCAATGAAAGACAACACTTAAAGCAGCAGTTCAACAAAAATGTTAAGTAAGCAATAAGACACGACAGGGTGTGTATTGAACAAATATTACCACATGCCCAGGGGCGTAGTAAGGCATGATGCCCTGCCGAGTGCCTTCAGCTCCTGGAAGCGCGGTAATATCTGTTCAACACACATACCCTGGAGTGTTTTATTGCGCTTATAAAATTTTTTTTATATATATATTTGTCACCTTAAAAAAAATTACTGAACTAAAAAAAAACTGAAATAATTGTGTTAATTTAAGATAAAACAGTCCTTCTGCCTACTAGGTGATGACATCATTGTCTTCTGACACATTAACAATTGTACTGTTGTTGCCCCCCCAAACCCCACATCCTGATCGAGAGAATAAGTGTGGTTAGGAGAGGAAGTTACAGGTTCTCCCCGACAGGTTGCGCCACTTTCGCAATTTAAAAAAAAAAAAGGAATAAGGGATGCAGATCTGTTTTTTTTTGTTTTAGTTAAATGTACTGGGACGGAAGTGCAGTTTACTATGAGATGGCACCCTGTTCTGGTCTGTTTCCAGTTTCGCGTGGCAGCAAGCTTCAGTCTCGCTGAACTAGAAGAATGCTTTATGCAGGATAATATGCTGGCATGCTGCTGCTCTCTGATTTTGACTTCTAGCGGAGACGAGGTTTGGAGCGGGGATTGTCAGCATGACATTCACTCCCTCGCTTACCGAGACTAAAAACAATGGCAGCCTTTAAAAAAATTAACATTCCACTGACACATCTTAACATTCCATTTGGGTGCATTAATTTATTTGTCTGCTCTTCTTTTTCCCCTATTTGTAATATCTATTTGACACTTCCTTTCAGGCCAATCATGATGCTTCTTTTTACATGCGCATTTTATAAGATACTGTACCTGTTAAAGTTATTTTCCTAGGCTCATCCTAGTTATTTATTCACGTATGTATTTATTGGCATTGGTTTACCAGATAAACATACAGAGATAAAAGAAATCTCATTTACAGATATGATCTGGGGGAGACAAGGGAAATATTGTAAACAGCATACAACAGTATACGTGGTATATAATAATACATATTAAAGAAATTGTTTCCTATAATGTGTACTGTACAGTATATCTTTTTCTGGCTCCATTTCCTTTTCACATCCACAGTACTATTTCAAAGCCAAAGAAGTAACCATACTATTTTCTTGAGGAAAAAAAATAATTTAAAGCATTTAAAAATGCTTGAATTCTATTATAGATGAAAATGTTCACCAGCATATGAAAGCGGAAGACAACAGGCTTTGTTACTGTTACAAAATGTGGGGTCAGCTTTGCTGTTATGCCACTTTAAGATGCAGTGGAAAAGATCAGGTTAAGTGCTAATGGAGTTAATGGCCATACTTCACACCTCCCAGTTTTTTGTTTTTTTTCAATTCTCTCTTTATGCCCTCCTTCTCTCCACGGTGCTTCCTTACCTTCAGGATACTCCCATGGCCTTGTACGTCCCCGCATGTCTGTCCAGTTACCAGTGCAGTCATCCCCCCATGAAGCCTTGGTTATACCCCCAGGTGGGTACAGGATAGAGCCCCCTTCCTCCTCCCCGATGCATCTGTATTTCGTCTGGGATCTGTCGTCGGTACTGGCAGATGCGTTGGGATCGGGGCCTGAAGCTCCGTCTACAGGGAGCACAGCAGGTGTTTTCCTGCCTTTTTCTGGACCCTCCCACAGGATGTTGGCACACTTGGGGAGCTATGGGGTGCTGCACGTCAAGATGTGCGAACATTCCGGCTCCCGGCCGACATCCCCCCTTCCTTCTACTTGCTGTCCCGCTGCTAAACCACCTATGGTCACCCAGGTGGCGGTACAGCAGCAGGGACATGCAACCAACCCACCCGCCCCGGAGGAGGAGGAGAGCAGCCTTAGGCGCTCAATCCTCCTCCCCCCGGCTGGCCCTCCAGCTACCCAAGTCCGTTCCCGAACATGGGTCGCTGGCGCCGCAAGCGGTAGCACTACCACTGCGCCGGCGGGCAGGCACACACCTTCCAGTTTGACTGCTTTCACAAACAAAGGGCCATACTAACAAAAGAACTTGTTTGTAACCTATAGCTGAAACAATGAATGATATTACAAGATTTGTTTCAGAAGTATGTGAGTACTCACAATGGCACAAAAACCTGACCAGCACAGAGCAAAACCAGATTACCTGATAGGGACCCTGAAAATCTAGGGGCTGACTCCAAGAAGGCCGGAGTAATTTGCATGCAGTTGCAAGTTATCCCGATCGCCTCTAAGCCAGGGATCTTATGCTGCATTCCAGAAGCGGCAGGGTCCCGGCCCTTGCGACATGCGAGATACGCTATGCGTATGGCAGTAGCCCATGCATGATGTATCGCAGCCGCATGTCGCAAATCACGCTGAGCGACAGGCAGCTTCCCAAGCCCCGCCACCGGCAGGCACCAGGCTGGACATATGGTACATCGCATATACACGCATATCGGACCACCGGGGTCCCTGGCGTCGGGGTTGAGGGCAGGGTGTGCTGCAGGCTAGGGGTCCCTATGGTGCCATCGCCGGGCTCTGCATGGCGGCATCTGACAGTGCCAGCCGTCGGATGCTACTTCGGACAGCTCCAAGCTGCTGGAGTTTCCCTATGCTACTGCGGCTTTGGGAATTGCAACCGTGGGTTATGACAGCCGCTCACCTGGAATTGGGCTATGTGCATGTCATAACCCGCAGCTGTTCTGACCTTGCGAGTGTCGCAGCCCGCAGACGCACTGGCGTACGGCACCTCTTGGAATGGCGCCGGGCGTATTGCATGGCGTAAGTCATGGGGTAAGCCATGGAGAGTGGCGTATCCTGCCTTACACTGGCATAGCCCGACTTGGAATCAGGCCCCGATCACCAGGTAAAAAAGTTGACAGATGGCAACCCGATTTAAATGGCAGGAAATTAAATCACAACTCCTACAGGTTACTACTCCCATTTGCTATGGCAAACCTCACAAAATCACTTTAATAAAATCCTATCAAAATTTGTCTGGGGGAAGCCCAGGATCAGATGGGGTTTCTGTATCACTCCATGTTGTCAATGGGGAGTTAATACATATGAGTAACCAACACCCCTACTGGGGTAGTGGTACAGCCCAAAGCTGTCAACCAGCATAGAACCTTGTACACATGAGAATGCAGGGATCAGCAGTTACTCAGTGTTTGCAGTACCACTAGAGAAGTAGGCAGCATAGGATGACCTCTCTCCGAGAAACATCTGTCTACAATTAATTTATTTTCTGACAAGAACTGTGCAACTGGGAGGCAAGTTGGGGCTACCTGGTGACAGAGAGCATCCTCAAATTTAGAAACAATGCCTGCTAACCTGCATCTTTCAAACTGACTGACCTGCCATACTGTATAATTATCATCCCAGTGCCTCTGTGCATGAATTGAGGACTATGTGCCATGTTCTTGCACTTAGGGTGTGCAACAGAGGTCTCTGATCACCACAGCCTGGTGCCTCGGGTAAGTGTTTTTACTTATGGGGGGGGGGGCACAGCTTCTGGAACTACTATAATCTGTTTCTTTTTCTCCCTAGCGTGCTACTGGTGATGGACCCTCCATTCCTCTTCCTTTTTTTCAGCTGGAACTTACAGATAAGCTCTTAGAACTGACCATAGGAGACAGAGTGGACCGTCGAAACTGAGCAGTGCCTTTAATGCTCCTGTTTAAACTGTCGGATTTGCATTTTTTCCCTTGGCTCTGAAGGCATCTATTCAGAGAGCTATTGCCAGAGAAAAGCCCTTTAAGGGTAAAAAAAAGTCTCTAAAGTAGTCACACTTTTCAGGAGATGCGCTCTCCAGCATGACAGTTTCACACCCTTTTCCTGTGACATGCAGTTCACCCACAAAATTGCTGGTGGCTTGTCAGTGTGCACTGTTCACACAGCATTACTAGGTTTGTGACTCCCCTGCTTACTGATCACCATGGTATGCTCATGCCCGATAGATGTCGTGACATCATACATATCGCTTGACGACACCACACAAGCACATGATCGCGCATCTATTTCATAGCTTGCCCAGCACAATCGCTGAAGCGAAGCATCCTCTCTTCAGCATGACTACCGTTTGGTACCATTTCTCTGGGTCCCTAAGTTGGAGACCTGAGAAGTGAAGCTGTGTCCTGTTTCCGCGCAGCAGCTCCGGGGGCGAATTTGTTTTTACACATAGGCAACAGCTGCACTCAGTGTGCAAGCACCGGGGATGAGTTTGTTCTTATACACAGGCACTAGTTTGGGTCAGTGTGCACAGTGCTCAGAGAACAGACGTCCGTCTGCTCAGGGTCAATTCTTAGCTTGGACTCAGTGAGCTAATGTAGAGCTCAGTATGGGGGGATATTTATTTATTTATTTATTTAGTTAAACATTAGTTTAGAAACCTTTGAGCCAGAGGCTCATTTACAAAGGTACCTCGTCACAAAGAGGACATCAGAACAGCAGTACAAGGGACACAGTACTTACAAACAAAAAAGTTACAGTTCAATTACAATTTTGTTACAATAGAATACAATCTCCAATGAGCTAAAGATAACAAAAGGTGCAAAACTTATGGTCGGGGGATAGCTGGTGGGGGTAGAAGGGAGGGAGATAGGGGAGGAGGAATAAGTAGGGAAAGGAAGGGGGGGAGCCGCTCAGTGAGCATTGTCAAACAGAGTATATATATATTTTTTTTTTTTTTTTTTACACTAGGCTAGCGGCAGTATATAATCACTAGGATCAGTAGGATATAATCAGGTACAGGTGAAAATGTTCCCCCTTTTTATTTTCTGCAGCATAGGACCATACAGGCTTTGTATTCAATGGATGCAGAATACTTTTTGTGCACTATTTAGTGGCTATTAGGAATTGGCACCATGGCTTATAGAGACCAGTCATGTTTAAGAGATGTAAGACCGGCAAGAGGATGATGAGATCTTCTCCATTAGGTCTCACTGCCCTAACTGTGTAACACAGTCTAACATGTATAGTTTGGTCCCCCTACCCAAACCCCCCACCTGTGTGTGGAGAGGGGGGGTGCAACATGGGCACTGACTGGCAATGGTAAGGCTGAGTTGCACAAATCGTTTTTGGTGCCCTTAGACGAGTTGCTGAATTCTGATGTCCCATAGGACACTTCTACTAATACAACTAAACCCTAGGTGGGCCCCTCATGTCAGAGGGGCCCATACAGACACATCCAGGTATGCCAGAGCAGAGTGATACTGCTCACCCAGATCTGCAGGCAACCCCGACCCTAACAATATGGAAAGTTAAGATTGGGATACAGTGGGGCATCAGGAAAATCCTGACCTGACAGCACTGTCAGATGAGGAAGAAGAAGATCCCTTGGAGGAGGAGTGGGGAGTGGATGGAGCCTAAGAAAAAGATTCCGATCCTTCCCATGTTTAATACAAAGTCTTTGTCATATCTTATAATGGAAGCTTGTTGGACACTGCAGCTGAAGGAGGTGCAGGTCATGGAGTCCTTGGACGTGAATCCTATCCTGTCTGCCTCTGCAAAGAAGTGTTTTCCAAACTTTGTGCACTGAGACCAGATTACTGAACAGGAATGGGCCAAGACGGATAAGTACAAGCAGCTCCCTAGGCCAAGGGTGAGATGTTACCGGTTTCTGGAGAAGAGCTCAAAAAAATGGAAGGTTTCTACACTGGCAGATAAGGTTGTGCACAATTCTGTCAAGCACACAACTGCACCTACTGAAGGTCCATCAGTTATAACTGACTGTAACATAAGAAAGTGGACACTCTGTGCAGAGGGGCATTTGCCCTGAAATCTTCACATCTTGTGCATCTTTTATTGTTTCCAGAACATTAAACTCATGAGTCACAGCCTTGGGCAGCTACATCCCTCCAAAGCCAGAGGGGGCAAGCATTTTACAGCTTGGGTCCATGGCTTCTGCCTTTCTGAGGGATACGATGGTGGACAATTTACAGATTTCAGTCAGCTCCATTTTTCATAAGTGGTGGCTATGTAGGATGTCTGGTTATGACACATGCTCGTGGACAAGGCATCCAAGTTGAAGCTGTTCAACCTGTCCTTTGCCAGAGAATTATAATTCAGTCCGGATACAGACGATATTCTAAAAGATGTCCAGGATAAGGGGCAATTACCAGTGTCCGAGAACCAACAGAAGGCAAACCCAACATCGAGAGGACATGGGTTTGCTTGGCAGTGACAGGCCAGAGGTGGTTTTTGACCCTTTTGAAATTTCGGAAATCAGAGGAATAGGGAAGCCTATTCTGGATTCAAGGGTAAAAGTAACAGAGGATCCTTCACCCACAGATGTAACAAAGGTGTGAGAAGAACTGGAGGTAACCTCCCAATAAAGGTACCTGGGTCCATTTTTGCCCCCCCCCCTTCCCTTGGTGGAAGACTGCAGAAATTTTTACAATGGGTCCAACTAACGTCAGACGAGTGGGTGCTGGAGATTCTGGCTATAGGCTGTGTCACAGAGTTCTCCTCGGTGCCCACGACAGGGTGTTTCCTGCAATCTTCAGTACATCAAAATCAGGTAAAAAGGCAAGCAGTGAGTCAGACCTTAAATCACTTGATAGAGATTGAGACAATTGTCCCAGCCCCCCTGACAAAGCAGGGCCTGGGATTCTATTCAATTTATTTTTGGTTCCCAAAAGTCGGGGAGGAGGTTCTGACCAACTGTGGACATGAAACATTTAAACAAGTTTGTCTCCCACACAATCTTCAAGACAGAGTTCTTGTGATCCATCATATGAGCAGTCTAACCAGGGGATTATTCAGTACCACAAATCTGAAGGATGCCCATCTCCACATCCCCATTTGCCAGTCGCACCAGACGTTTCTGAGGTTAATTTCCAGTACCAAATGCTTTCCTTTCCTTTGGCCTGATGACAGCATCCAGGTAATTTTCAAGATCCTGATCATACTAGTGGCATAACAGAGACAGGAGGGACATCACATATACCCATACTTGGACGACTTGCTCATCCAAACTCACTTGCTTGCATGGCAGAAAGGTCCGTCTCAAGGATCTGAAGACACATAGTTGAGCTGTCAATTGGGAGAAGAACTCAGAGTTTGGAGCACCCGGGGGGCAGTGTTCCAGATGGACATGGGGAAAGTTTTCCTTTTTCCTTTCTTCATACAGGAAGGAGAACCTGAGGTGAGAGGTTCTGTTGCTGAGAAGCCAGTTGGTGGTTTCTGCTCACATGCTCACCGCTTCTCCGGATTCTAGGTCTGATGACAACAGCGATAGAGCTAGCGCTGTAGGCTCAGTTGCATATGCGTCTCCAGAACAGGTTGGTCACCAACCCTGGAAGACTACCAGGCCTCGATCCCGCTACCTTAATTGGTACTGCAATTGCTAGCATGGTGGGAGAACCTCAGCAAGGGATCTCTTTTGGAAGTCCCAACAGAACTGATTCTGATGACCAATACCAACCTGTTGGGCTGCACAGCGGTCCTGGACCAAATCCCGATCTAGTGGGGTCTGGAACTCCCAGGAGAAACAGTTCCAGATAAACATGCTGGAAATGACAACAGTGTTTCATGCTTTGCTTCATTTTCACAGTTCAGTGCAGTCCAGGGCCAGGAAGGTAAGGTCGGACAATGCCATCACTATGGTACACACAAAAAATCAAGGAGGCACAGGAAGCCATGGAATGCTAGCAGAAATAACCAAGGTACTACTGTGTGTAGAGAAAAACCTTCTGATCTTTTGGGCAGTTTATCTAGAAGAGGAAATGAACCCACAGACTCACTGGCTGAGTTGAGAGACAGTTCTATCCAGGGGAAGGGACCTTGAATTCGGAGATGTTCAGACTTCTGTGCAGAAGGTTAAGTCGACCTCAGATTGACCTCTTCAAGTCAAAGGAAAATGCTCAGGTACTAAGGTTCTGCAACTAGTGCTGGTGTCCTCAAGCAGAGGCAGTGAGTGGTCTTTCCCAGCAATGGGATTTTCTCAGAGCTTACTTGTTCCCTCCAGTACCACTAGTTCCCAAGGTAATTCCAAAGATAAGGCAGTCAAGAAGAAGATTCCAGCTCCAGTGGACAAGAAGGCTATGATTCTCAGACCTTGTGAATCTAGCTCACTGGGCCCAATTTTGACTCCCGTTCAGGGGGACCTTCTCTTTCTCAAGGTCCCATTCTGCATCAAAATCCAGAGGCAATGCAGTTAGCGGCCTGGCTTCTGAGAGGAGGAGATTATTAAAACAGGGTTTCTCCAAGAAAGTGGTGGATACCCTAATGGCCTCAAGGAAGGTTTCCATGTCTGCAGATTAGGACTGTGTGAGGGATACCTTCTTTGTTTGGGCCAGAGAGACAGAGGGGTATCAGGCCATCTAATGCTAAAGTTCTGCAGATACTGGATTACTTGCAGGCAGAATAGAAAAAGGTCTCACATTGAGCACCCTGCAAGGCCAGGTGTCTGCACGCGGGGCAGTGCTGGGAACATCCATTGGCTCATCTCTATGAACCAACTTGGATGTTATCTGTTTTTTCAGGGTAGTAAGCAGAAGTTGACCATCTTTTTGATCCCCAGTGCCACCATGGGACCCAAACTTGGTGCTGAATGCTCTTTGTCAGGCACCTCTTGAACCTCTTTCATCAGTGCCTTTGGACATCCTGTCCTACAAGGTGTGTTTTTTAATGGCAATCTGTTCAGCTAGAAGGACTGGCGAACTTGAGGCGCTGTTCCCTAAAAAGCCTTACCTTAGTGGCTACGTCGGCAGTGAGGCCATGATGTTGGGTACCAGCCACTCCCCTGAACAGGGAAAATATGCACACAGTCTCCTGGATGACGGAGCACCCAGCGGAGACCCTGATTGTCCATGCACCTACCTGGCTGCTCGGAAGGTCCAACAAAACAAAGAAGTACTCGGGGTGTCCTGCCCCATACCCGCCTGGGGGGGGGGGGCAGCCAAGGCTCCATGGGGACTGACTGGAGCTCAGGTGCTGTGTAAGGGGACACTGACTGTGTCCCCGGAGTGATACATGCGCCAGGGGAGTACAAAAAAAAGAAGTAATAAAAAAAAAAGCCTTACCTTATAATGCATAATGAGAAGGTGGTATTGAAGATGGTTCCATCCTCTGTGCCTAAGATCACTACAGCGTTTCATGTAAATCAGAAAATTGTCTGCCGTTCTTCTGTCCCAGGCCAGTAAATCCGAAAGAGAATGACTTTCAAAAGCTGGATTTGCTCAAGGCAGTCAAGACTTATCTTAAAAGGAAAAAACGAGTTCAGAAAGTTGGAGAGTTTATTTGTTCTCTTTGGAGCAGCAAAAAAGGTGAGAAGGTTTCTAAGGCCGCCTTAGCTAGGTGGGGAAGGACTTGCATCGCCAAGGCATATGCAGCTGAGAAGAAGAAAGCTCATGCTCTCATCGAGGCCCACTTCACCAGGGCGCTTGCTATGTCCTGAGCAGAGAGAGGAGAGGACAGGCACCTGTGTTGGAACTGTGCAAGGCGGCAACATGGTCCTCCATTCACACATTTACTAAGCACTACAGACTAGATGTCCAAAGCTCTGCTGATGCAGCCTTTGGCTGCAGAGTTTTACAGACCGTGGTTAGCAGATGATTATTATATATCGCCCCTATGGGTTATATATGAGACTGTATTCTCCCCCACCCTGAGTAGCAATGCATACTATTTTTAGAACCAGTATGTATCAACTTCTCATTGACAACATGGAGTGAAAAGAATGTCTTTTCATACTTACTGTAATCTCTTCTGTTAGCTCCAATGTTGTCAATGGGGCCTCTCCCAGGAGCCCCTGGCTTCTGCTGGAGAATACTGTCCAATATTTTTTAAGGACTTTGGATTTCAGTAGACAGGAGTTGTATGTGATTATAGCTGATTATCCAGAATTGTCTGCTAACAATGGAGATGTTCATATTTTATTGGATATGTCAGGCACACAGGTTGCAATTTTTGAGTATTGTTCGGTGCTTCGTCATTATAAGGTTAGTACTTAACTTGTTCTTTTCAGCTATATTGCATTCACATTTAAACCTCTTTATGTTGTTTATGTTGCAAATGTTAGCCAACTCTGTCAAAAGATTAGTGGCCTGACACTTAAAAAGCATGAGAGAAGAACTGGTCAGTGAGACTCCTTCAGCCAGATCTCCAAAAATGGGGTAGGTCATCCATTTATCCTTTTATAATGTCATAAATTATTTAGATGTCAAAGTTGCTGGTGTTGGGTTATGGAGAATTCATTGACCTTGGCGATATGGAGACTGCTGGTTACATAGATGTATACATAGATGTATACAGGTACTCTGTGGACAAAGGTGACTGAGTAACTGGTGATCTCGGAATTCTCTCGTGCCCAAGGTTCTATATTGATTGACAGCTTTGGGCTGTACCACCACCCCAGTAGGGATGTTCATTACCTATATATATTAACTCCCATTGATAATGTTGGAGCAAACAGGAAAGGAAATTACAGTAAGTATGTAGGAATTTCTCCTATTATGCTCACTCAAAAAAAAAAGGGGTGGGGGACTAGGTGTTCCACGTTTAAAAGCACACTACCAGTTGGCCCAGCTTCAACACTTAACTAGGCTCCTTTGGGGACCCAAAGCCCCAAAATTGAGCAAAAAAGCATCAGGACATTCCACATAAATGACCTCCCTTTTATCCCTTATTACCAAACCAAAGTTTCCTCCATCACAAATCCCTGGGCAAAGACTATGGTTCATACTTGGTGGCAACTGACTAAAACTGGAAATAACTCCACACCAATTAGAGCTTGCCCAGATTTACCCCAGCCCTGACTTCTCACCACCTTCAAGAGATGGAAATCTGACAGTTTGAGCAGAATAAGCTCATTTATAGATGGGCACAGTAAAGTCATTCAGAGAACTACAAGTGGAATTTGGCCTGCCTGAGTTAGAGTTACTCAGATTCTTTTATTTAAGTCACTAGTTAACTTCACAGTCATAAGACACATAGACAATGATGGCAGAAAAAAATGGATGGTTCATTCAGTCTGTCCATATTACCCTACTATACCTCAGGATCTACTGTCTCTGTGGGGTCTTTGTTTACACTAGTCCCCCTTTTGCTATCCGTATTTTCATCCCGCATTTCCTGCTGAGTAGATAATATCCCCTTGACTCAATCACGCCATTTATGGTTTTGGCACCCACCACCTCTGATGGCAGACTATTCATACCAGACTGCCCTATAGAAGCCAGTTAATGTGCTCAGCAAACTTTTGGCCTCCTAAATAGGCCAAAGCAATCCTTACAAAGTCATCTTGAAAAATTATTAAGGTATGAGAAATCTAGAAGGAGACTCAATGATCCAAGGCAAGAAAAAGTGGGAGGCTGAAGCTCACTGTGGTCTGACAGACAAAGACTGGTCCACACTGTGGCAGTGGGCAATCAAAACTACCACCTAACCAACCTGGAGGGAAAAGAGGTAGATGGTATTGATTAGATATTTCCGCACACCTGTTATAACTAAGCATTTTGGGGCACATCGCTATAGCCTCTGTTGGAGAAACTGTGGGGAGAAGGGTAACTATCTATGCATATTTTACAGCTGCCCAGTTCTAACGGAATGTTGGGAGCAGGAGGGGGCAGCAACAGGAGAAATTTTACAGATACCTCTCCTACATACATTCCCACAGCCGGTGCTAGGGAAAGATCTGACTGCAGCAAACAGTCGTATTACTAATTATTTATAAAATGTAGTCATTGCAGTGGTCCCAAAAGTGATAAACCAAAAGTGGCTAAACATCAGAAGCTTCCACTCCAAATCACTGGCTATCAAGATATATATAAACATATCACATATATGATGCGAATAACAGCTCCCATTGGACCCTGCCAGGAGAAACATACTTCTAGATGGCTACCCCTATTAGAATACTTGGCAAAGGTGCGGAGGGCTGAGGAACTCAGCACATCATCTCCTGTTACGCTGGCAGGTTACTCGGGTGCTGGCCTGGGAAGGGAAGGGGTTGAGCATCTGTAGGACTGTTTTCTTCCCACAGGGAAGGGAGCTGCTGTGGCTCACTGTTTGTCTACCACCTGGAAGTGTCCAGGTGGACGCCCATGCAACTCACATGCAGAGGGAAGGGACTACATTCAGGGTGCCACGGAGGTGGAGCTCACACAGCACGCCCATTGCATGTCTATGGGACCCAGGGGTGAAAATCAGCAGAAAACAACCCCCGATGACAGGATGATGACTGACCCCCTTTCAGGCTTTGCACTTGTGACTGGCACCTTTCTCACGTCCTGTGGCAGAGGATGCAGAGGTAAGGTAAGTCACAGAGAGGCTGGGTGATGGGGCTGGGGGGGGGGAGGCCAGTCGGAGAGGGGCTGCCGGGAGAGAATCAGGAGGGTAAACATGTAAATAGTAATAATAAAAAAAAAATACTTGGCAAAAAGTGAAGGCTCCTACATTTGGAAGTATTGGTAGAGGAAGTACATGCATAAGGAATATAAAAACAGCACTTAAAAAGGCAGCGACCATGGTCCTCACCTACATTTGTGGTAAAAAAAGGAATCAAATATCTCATTTTCTAATGGACTGAGACTACAGTCTAGTAATGATGACTTTTATTTAAAACACAATATGAAATTAAGTTCTTTGCAAGTTTGCAACCAGTGGGCTGCAGTAGTCTAACTGGAATACTGGCATGTTAATAGACAGAGACAAACTGTAAGGAAAGACCTTCTAAAATCACCTCTAGCAACAAACAATCTGAGGAGTGCTTGGCAGGGCAGAAGAAGACCAGAAAACCACTGATAGCTGCAGTAGGAACTGTGGCAGGAGGGGGATGGTCCATATCCACACACAGATCAATTTTGGGATTTCCTGGCCGGGCCACAGCTCTGGACTCTGGTACCTTTGACACCTCCACTGTGGCTTCATTGACATTATGTCGCCAATGGAAGGAATTAAGATGTGATTCTGTTGCCTCTGCTGCTGTTGCTAACTTCCACTGTCACAAAACAAAGAACATCCAGCACCCCCTGGGATGAGCCTGACCCCAATCTTTAGTCAGTTGTCTGATGGATTGAAAAGTTGTGTTAAGAGTTCTTGATCCAATTAAGGATCTCCACCTTATTGAGTCAACATGGTTACTGCCCTGAAAGTAGATAGAGGACATTTATGATCTACGAGAAAGAAGAAATGCATAACCAAGAGAGCTGCCTCACTGTCACCCCCATAGCCACTGAACAAGTGGCAGCATTTGATGGGTGTAGTGCCATGTTTATTTATTTATTAATTTAATTTTAGTGACTGGGTAGGCCCACTGAGCCCGGAGGTCCCTTTTTCAGGGGTGACCTGGGATTACATGGTATAATAGGATATACAGTGAGAGTACAATAAATAAGTCGTAGCAGTTGATACACCTCATAGCAGTAACATGTTATGCAACAGGTTTCAGATTTAACAGCATTTCTAAAAGTGAGAAAAACCATACAGGAAACACAAGCAATGCACAGAAATTGAGTGATGTTAACTACATCGAGCATTTGTAGAGGCATGTACCTGGATGGGAGAGATGGGGAGGTTTCAGGTACCATGGCATTGGCATGTGCTAATAGCGAGCATGTGGGCCTTGAGCCCAGTGTGGAAAGTCTTAATTGAGGGGGCTTCCTGCCCCCAAGGTGGAAGTTTGTTCCACAGGGAAGGGGCGGTGTATGAAAAGGACTTGCCCCCTACCTTGGTCCTCACTCTTGGAACGTCTAGAAGAGTTCGGCCTGAGGTCCGGAGGTTGCGAGGTTTTAGCTTGGTGGCAATGAGTCCAGAGAGACTAGATGGAGGAGTTGAGCTAATTAGCTTGTATGCTAGGCATAGCAGAGGGTACTGGAAGCGAGCTTCAAGTGAAGGCCAGTTGATTAGTGCTAGGGAGTCATAGTGGTGGCTCCTGGAGTGGGACTGTGTGGCGAAGCGAACCACCTTGTTGTACAAGACCTGTAGTCTACTGATCTCAAGCTTTGCCATACCCTGAATGACTGGGGCGGCATAGGTCAGTGTTGGGAGGAGGACGCTAGAGGCAATAACAATCCTAGCTTCGGGAATCAGCTGGTCCTTGAGGCGGTAGAGGGTTCCAAGTTTCCCATGTATGATTTTGGTAATTTGGTCAACATGGTTCTTTAGAGTGAACCCTTGTAGCTGGTACTTTGCCGCATCCATATCACAGACCACAAGGTCACTCATTTGCTCTTGCTGTCTGTCCAGGAGGAAGTTAAGAATATCTTTGACAGAGTACCATAAGGAGTGGGGGTAAACAAACTATACAGTCTGTGCAAATAACATGATGAATGCCTAATGTTCCAAAGGCAAAAGTCCATTTCTCAGTCTGGTCCAACCCCTTTGACTCTTTACCCAGAGATCAAAAGGACTGGCTATGAAGATTGATCATGCTGAAAATGGCTAAGGACATTAACCTTCTGTATAAGGATGGCCCAAGAAAGCTGGAACTCATTCTGCTGGGACTGCATGATCGTTGACCATAAGTTTGAGGGGGTTCTTAGGATGCCCATTTACCCTAAACATGCTGGATATGGTCCATGATTTCTTCAGTGATGGGAATGGCATGAAAGGAACAGCCCTCCTTGTAAAAGATCTGCTGGAATGCATAGGAACACATATCAGTCATCAAAGCTGCAAAAGTCTATATGTCCTCTGGAGGAGTCAGACTGTTATGACCTGTTTTGCTACAACAGAAAACTCCAGGTAATTATCGTAGCTCACATCTAAGAACTCTCGGTACGACTGACTGTACAGCGAGAACTTTATTTGTTCTGATGGAGTGTAACAAATAACCACCCTGAAAGGAAGGTGTACCAATGTCAGGACTAGCCTAGCCGGATCCTTAGAAGGAGGCAGCAGGTCTGGAAGATGGGGAAGGTAGTCCCAAAAAATAGAATTAGGAGCAGGTGTAGGGGTTTCCTTTAGTTTGGGGGGGGGGGGGGGGGGGGAGTACATTTAGAGGTCTCCTTGAGGCCTGCTGGACTTAATGAAGATTAGCAAAGGCAGGCATAATGAGAGCATCTTAGTCCTCTCCTCTGGGTGAGATGTTACCAGGAAGGATAACCAACCTTTTCACAGGTGGGCATGCTGGAAGAGCTAAGAGCTATTTCACCCAGAATGGGTCATCACCTCTATGTCTCTGTGGGATAAATACCTGTGACAGCTAGATCCCAAGAAAGACACAGAAGATGATATGTAATATCTCAAACTCAATGACTTGTGTTTCATGTATCTACAAAGTTTTGACCTTGAATATGAGCATTACCTTGACTTCTCTGAAGGATTCTGTGGCCTCAAGGGACTTTGTTTGGGCTTTCCTGAAGTGAAAAGAGGTCCAGTGCCCAGCCATGTATTGACACATTTTGTCAAGAATGATGGACAGACTTTAGGGCTTAGTCACCCAGAATACTGCAACTCATGCTCCTTGATGGGCTCACTTTTTTTTTCTTTACCCAGAACAGCTCAACAGAGATGCAATGCCTCACATTCAGTGGGGCCCTGCTTTTTATCCATTTTTACTGTTAGGTGAACAGAGAAGTTATGTGACTTGCTTAAGGCCTCACACTGAGTAGCTGTGATAGGATTTGAACCCTGAGCCTCCTGGTTCCCACATCTATACCTTAGCCACCAGACCACCCTGCCTCAATTACAGTGTGTACTGATCATACACTGACAGCTGACTCACATACTTGTGGCATCCATGGCCCAGCACAATCGCAGTTTCAGACTCTCTGCCAGATCCAGAATCTTCAAGAAACTGAGTTCAGATCCACCATGTTTGATATCAGCAAACAGTCGACAAATTTTAAGTTGTACTCCACAGGAGGAGAAGCCAGGAAGTACTCCTTGACAGTGGCTAGCTTCTGACAGTCCATCCAGACTCGATCTTCCACTGCTTGAAATCAACAGCAACAACACCCTTGGAAGACCATGGGCCAACTGTTTTGCCAGGTTAGAGATGTGGAGAACTGATCCTTAAATGGAGGTGGCTTACCTTTTTTTTAACTCAGTCTACTGATCCTTCAAGAGCTTGGTAATCATGGGCCTGCACCACTTGAAGTCCTCTGTATCATGGTCCAAACATATTGTACCTACACAAACCACCCCTCCTAAATTCTGACTTCTGGGCTTCCATGACAAAATCATTGACCGCGCAGACAACACTGACAAATGGGGACTTGACGACTTAGATAACTGGTCAGAGAAAGAATCAACCTGCAGACAGAAAAAAGGAAGAAATCTAGTGAAAAACTCACTAAACCACAGAAAAACTGTTAAATTCCAAAGGGAAGTGTGGAAAAAGCTTCTGAGTCTTTTAGCAGGAATTGAAGACTCGGAGACCAAGACGACTCAAAGATTTGTAGTTGGTTGATGCGAGTCAAAATCCGCTAACATGTTTTTTAAGGCTCAGAGTATGCTCAGTGGACACTGCGGGAGTGAAGATAATGAACTGAATCTAAGTAGTGTAAACCTCTTTCATACCGATAAGGAAAAATTACTCACCTTAGTAATGTTGTTTCTTCTAATGGAGTCTTGCTATATTATGACAATTGCAGTTTGTCCCACCATTAGAACTGCTCCCGGAGGTGAAAGAGTTAACTCCATTCCATGAATGGAACTTAGAGCACGAGCTCTAAAGAGAAGCTCTGTCTGTGTAGTTTCAAACCTGAACTGTCAGATCTTTATGAGCAAAAACTCACTAAGGTCTGTGTGGAAGCTGTAACCTACACTAGCCAACTGGCTACCTAAATATTAACACCTCATTGCTGGTCCCAACACAAAAGACTCAAGTCAGGGGACCAGAACTAATAGTATAATTTAACAATATGAGAGAAATATAAGGAAAAATGAAAACACCACCCCCAAACCCCAAGAAGGGTGAAAACACATAAAAGGCATAAAATAGTGCCCACACTAGACTACCCACCCCATACCCAAGTAGAAGTTCTGAGAGGGGCAGGCTGGGGAGGTCATAATATAGCAAGACTCCATTAGAAGAAACAACATTACTAAGGTGAGTAATTTTTTCTTCAAACAACATGAAGTCTTGCTATATTATGACAACTGCAGACTACACAGCAGTACCTCCATGGAGGAGGGACAGAACCTACTTAGGGAATAGGCTCTGAAGCACAGCTGTGCCAAACCGAGCATCTCTCTAGCCTGGACATCCAGGGAGTAATGCTTGGTGAAAGTGTGTACCGTTTTCCAAGTAGCAGCTTGACATATCTCCAATATAGGGATGTCTCTGGCAGCAGCTAGAGACGCGCTGTACCTCTGGTAGAATGAGCCCTCAAGCCAGAGGGGGCTGCCCAGTTTCTGATAACAAAAATTGGATACAAGAGACAATCCACCTGGCAACTGATCTCTTAGTGGCAGGTTTCCCTTTCCCAACCTCACCATAAGTGAGAAAAAGTTGGAGGGATTCGAACCTGTGACCCTTGGTACGTTCTATATAGTAACTAAGGGCCCTCTTAACATCCAAACTGTGCAATCTCCTCTCACCAGAAGAGGAATGTTCATTGAAAAACACTGGGAGGAAGACAGATTGGTTAAGATGGAAATCTGAAACCACCTTAGGCAAAAACTTCCTGTTAGTCCTGAGGACTACCTTATCCCTGTGGAAAGAAATAAAGTCAGTTTCTACTGACAAGGCTTGCAACTCACTTATGCGTCTAGCAGAAGTGATAGCCACTAGGAAAACAGTTTTCCAAGTTAGATACTTAAGCTCTGCAGAAAACAGAGGTTCAAAAGGGGGTTGCATTAACTGGGCAATGCAAACATTAAGGTCTCAGGCAGGGGCCGGATCCCGAAAAGGTGGATTAGTATGAAGTAATCTCTTAAAAAACTTGGAAAATACAGGGTGAGCGGAAAGAGAGGATGGCTTTCCTGCTGAAACAAAAGCAGAGACAGCTGCCAAATGAACTCTCAGGGTAGCTGGTCTCAGGCCCAAAGAATTAAGATGGACCATGTAATCTAACACAATGGGCAAATCAGCAGATTCTGGGGAAATATGTTTCCCAGAACCTTTTCCACTTAGAATTATAAGTAGCCCTAGTGGAAGGCTTCCTAGAAGCCTTTAGGATTTCAAGAACACCTTGAGAGAGGTGTAGGTCAGCAATTCTAACTCCTCAAGAGCCAGGCCTTGAGGTTGAGGGATTTGAGGTCTGAAACCAAACTCTCCCTGGGCACAGGTTAATAGGTTGTGATTCCTGGGGAGACACAGGGGAGATGGACTGTCAGGGACAGAAGGAGTGGGTACCAGGCTGCCTGGCTCAATCTGGGGCAATCAGAATCACCCTGCAAGGCTCGGATCTGATTTTACTAACACCTTGAATAGGAGAGGAAGGGGGAAAAGCATAAAGAAACTTCCCTTCCCAATCCAGGAGAAGGGCGTCCAAGGGGACTGAGCCCAACACTGGGGGCCTGCAACAGAACAGTGGAAGTTGGTGATTGTCTGGGTCTGCAAAAAGATCTATCTGAGGGTGCCCCATCTGGCAAAGACTATCCCAGTACTTGAGGATCCAGAGACCATTCGTGATGGCCCTGAGAAATCCTGCTGAGAGCATCTGCTAGACATTGTCCTTTCCTGGAAGGTGAACTGCTATGAGTGAAGTGTTCAGGGAATAGGCCAGAGACCACAACTTCATTGCCTCGGTGCACAAGGCCAAGACCGAGTGCCCCCTGTTTGTTGATGTACCACATTGTGGTATTGTCTGTTCTGACTTGTACCACTTTGTTCTGGACAGAAGCAGAAAACGCTGAAGTGCTAAAAAGACAGCTCTGAGTTCCAGCAAATTGATGTGGAGCAGAGATTCCTGGGGGGACCACATTCCTGAGTGGAGAGATCGCCCATGTGGGCTCCCCACCCCAGGAGGAAGCATCCGTAGTGAGGGTCAAAGTGTGAGAAAGGGGAACGAAGGGGACCCCCAGTCTTAAATTGCTCTGATCCTGCCACTACTGGAGGGCCTGGATCAAGGTTCGGGTCACTGGGACCAACTTGGAAAGGGGGTCTCTTCTCTGAGACCAATAGGCTCTCAAGTGAAACTGAATGTCTCTCATCTGAAATCTTGCTCCCTACACTACAGCTGTGGACACAGCCATGTGCCCCAGGAGCTGCAAAAAGTGTCTTGCTGGTCGAGAGACCTGCAGAGTGAAGGAGGAGGCCAGAGCCACCAAGTTCCTTACCCTTTCTAAGGGAAGAAAAGCTCTGGCCAGATTTGTGTCCAATTCTGCACCTATGAAGGTGAGTACCTGAACTGGTTCCAGAACCGACTTTGGTATATTCAGTAGGAAGCCAGGAGGTGAGAAGCTTGCTGGGTGACTTGCAGGTGAGATTTTACCTGTTCTGGGGACTGGCCTACAATGAGCCAGTCGTCCAGATAGGAAAAACAGCAATCCTTTGCCTCCTTAAGTGAGCCACTGCTACTGCCAGACATTTTGTGAATACCCTTGGGGCAGAGGTAAGGGCGAAAGGGCACTGCTCTGAACTGGTAGTGACCTGAGGGCAGTTCGAATCTGAGGTACTTTCGTGGGAGCTTCTGATTAGGGACGAAAATAGGCATCCTTGAGGTCCAGGAAGCTAGCCAGTCCCCTGGCCTTAGAGAGGGTAAAATCATTGCCAGAGTTACCATTCTGAACTTTGGTTTCAAAAGATGCTTGTTCAGATATCTGAGGTCTAAAATGGGCCCATTCTCCTGTCTTTTGGGGGTAAGGAAGTATCTGGAGTACAGACCCTTGCCCTGGTGTAGGGAGGAACCCTTTCACCGCTCTGAGAGCTAACAGGGTTGAGACCTCTGTTTCTAGAGTAAAGGTCTCTTAAAGAGCTTGCAGGTGGAAAAGACCTGATTCTCATCTTTGGGAACTTTTGAAGCTGAGAACCAGACCCTGGCTTACTACTTCCAGAACCCCACTTGTCTGAAGTTAAAGACACCCAGTTCTGACTGAGTAAGCCAACCTGCCCCTACTGGTAAAGGAGATCGGCCCTGGGCACCCCATCAGGGTGCCTGCTTGGCAGGTGCTTTAGGCTGAGGGGTGGGGCAGGCCTGCCTGTGCCCGTCTGCCTCTGCCTCTGAAGAACCCCTCTGAGCATAAGCAGAGGAGGCCTGGGTTTGTAAAAGGCCTGTGGAAGGCCTACCCCTACCCTGGGGTGTGCCTCTGAGGAGTGGCTTGCCGCTCCTTGGCTTAAGCACCTTTATAGGTAGTCCTATATTCATCCATCTTCTTCATATAATTCTCTGTCTGCTCCCTAAACAGAGAATTTCCCACCACAGGAAAATCCATAGCCTTAGACTGGGTATCCTGTGACAAGCTAGTACACCTGAGCCAGGCCAACCTCATTAAAAGCTACAGATGTGGCCATGACTCTAGAGGAAACATCATTAAAATCCACAGCAGCATGAAACTGCACCTTAGAAGCCTCAATGTCATCGGCAGCCACCTGCTCCAGCTCACTAGCAAGTGGCCAGGGCTTGTTTGGCTAAATCCATAACAGTATCCCATCTAGATTTCTGATACCTTGCTACATAAGCCATATAATTTGCTTGCCTGAGTCCCAAGGATCGCCATGTACTGTTTTTTTGCCATGGCATCAATCTTCCTGGAATCCTTGTCAGGAGGATGTGAAGCCAGGAATATTAGCTTTATCACAGGCTGCAGCCTGAACTACTCAACATGACTGCATTGCTGAGAAAGGAATTCTGTATCAGGACCTTGACAGTGTGTACCTCCTGTCCATCTTTTATCTAGGGAGGCACAGAATTAGGAGTTTTTAAGATTTTTATTGTTTGTCTCCTAAATGACTTATGCAAAGGAATAGACAATCTCCTAGACTCTGGTATATCCATCATTTCTACAAAATCAGGCTCCTCTTGCTCATCCACAGCTTCCTCCAAAGGAAGCTGGAGGGTTTCAGCAACTTTTTTGTAAAACATAAAATGAGAGGGGGACTCAGAAAGCATGGGGGGAGATTCAAAAGGTCTGTCTGGGGAGATGTCCGGTTCAATGGGCACACCCAGACCCTCTAAGTCACATTCATACTGTTCATAATCATCCTCCCCCTCCTCTGGTTCATAAAACTCCTCAACATCATATTCCTGAACCGATGGAACCGACCGAACCGACCTTTTACCAGATAGTGGCGGTTCGGACGGAACCGGAGAAAGTGACTGGACAATCTGAATAGCTCTTGCTATCTCTGCAGCAGTTGGAGTAAGAATTTTGGGCTCCAAACCTGCTGACTTTCTTGTTCTCTTTACTGGAACTGGTTCATCCGAGCCAGCTTTTCGTTTGCCCGAGGAAGTCTCGCCCTGGTCAGAGGGCACTCCCTCCGGTTCGGTTGGCACTGAACCGGCTGGCCATCCGGTCACGGACTTTTGTCTCTGCCCTGAGCCTGCCCAATCTCTTTTCCAGGGTGGCTGCAGGGAAATTCTTACAAATCTGGCAGTCTGACTGGAGGTGGTCAAACCCAGACAATAAACACATGTGGGTGTGGGTCAGCCTTGGCAAAAGACTTCCCCACAGACATCACAGTGTTGAAACCAAGTGGGCCGGTTTTTCTTTTGGGTTTCTCAGACATAATGCCAGCCTAACCAGGAAAACTTGCCCTTTAAGCGGCAGTGCCAGGCAGACACCCTTACGGTTCCTAATGTCCACTGGTATTGGAAAAACCGTAATAAATCCGCTTTTTTTAGAACCGATAAGAACCGAGAACCGCCTTCTAAAATCTCAAATTTAAAACTTTAAGTTTTAACTTAAAGCGATCGGTTCAAAACCGAACTGATAAAACTTACAAGTTCCACACAGAATTAAAATATGAATTACTTACGATACCACAGACAGAGCTTGAACCGATCGGTTTTGGCGGTTAAATAAAACTATTCTCGGTTGAATTGAACCGAGAAAACACTGTTTAAACCGAGAAATGAACCGAGCAGTAGGAGAAATCTCCGAGGCGACTGTTCAGTGAGGTGGAGTAAAGAATCTGACAGTTCAGGTTTGAAACTACACAGACAGAGCTTCTCTTTAGAGCTCGTGCTCTAAGTTCCATTCATGGAAAGGAGTTAACTCTTTCACCTCCGGAGCAGTTCTAATGGTGGGACAAACTGCAATTGTCATAATATAGCAAGACTTCATGTTGTTTGAATATGGAGCTGTATTATCTGGAAGCTGAACCACTTAAATCAAATTCCAGTTAGATGACTACTATCTTAAGAGAATCTGGCAAAAACTGAAGGAAATCTGAAGCACTTCCATTGACATATCCACTGCTCAAGCCTACTAGTCTTCATCCACAGTTTTGGCTTGACTCCAAAATAGATATAAGTAGCTGGGTTTACATATTGCTGCTGCAATTTCTAATAATTAATCCCTAGCCCTTAAACTGAACTAGAACAATACTGACACTACTGCCTCTTCCAGTCTGTTCCACGTAATATTATTAAACACAGCTCCACATATGATTCATAGCTTTTTTCTGTTATCGCTACAGAATCCTCCCCTTTATAGTTCTGAATGTTACCTAGGAAGAAAGAAAAAGTTACATACTTTGTAACTATAATTTTCCTAATCGATATTTTCATCTGATTACCAGTATAAGCAGACAGCCTGCAAGTGATCTTGTCCCAGAACATCAGAATAGTTGGAACCAATCCAAGCACTGACTGCATGACCCCTATGCCTCAACTGCTAGAGTATTTAATGGTAAAGACAAAACATCCTGAAATAAAATGCTAACACAAATATATTTAGTAAAAACATAATAAAATGTAACAAATATTTCAAAATAAACATTTTCTAATAATTTTTTATGAACTAAACCACTGGCTCTTTGCCAGCTTTACTGTGACAGTGTGAAATCGTTTTAGCTGCTGGGTAACCCCTAGTCGCTTCACCATATTTGTCAAATAACTGAGTATTATCACCTCTAAAGGTCTCTTCGATTAATGTAGCAACTGAGATACTTTTTACATCCAGTTTGTGCAGCTATGACTCTCTTGAATTTGCATAGGGTCTAGTAGAGAATACTGGTAGAGTATTAGCCCGATTCATGTAGAATTGAGTCACTACTGTGGAATTCCCTTCCACTGGCTCTCAGGAACCCCATCACCCCCCCCAGTAATCAATAATCTTAATATGAAACACTCTCCCCATTTCTATAAATTCTTCCAGGGAGGTGCGTCTATCTAAACCATCCGACTGGAGCCTCCACAGCAGGTTTACTAGATGGGGCTTTCACCATTTCACTACCACTACATGGTTGAGTGTCACTTTGCACACAAAGAGTTTAGTCCCTTGATCACTAACCAGTTTCCTCTCCTTGTGTGACTTCTTAACCCTAGTGGCACCAAGAGACGAACTGCCCTCCTTTGCTGTTTTTTTTGGCACAGCAGTTCAGAGACATTAAGATTACTGGTTCTCTCCACATTAACTAAATGTTTCTGTGTTGGTTAGTACTGCACGGGTACAGGTGCTAGAAGTGACAACCTTTTACATTCTCTGCTTTTAACAGTTTTAGAACAGACTGTAAGGCGGGATTCACAATCCTGCCGAAAATGCTCAGGTTACAAACACTTAAAACACAAATTATTGTCATTGGCCTTAGAGACGTTACCAAGACATTCCACACACTTTTTAAAATCTGGTGGGCTTGTGTATTTTTGTTTGTTTGTTTTGTGTCTGTGACATTAGTGTTACACGCAGGAATAGTTTTAAAATGATACCCTTTTTCTCCTGTGGTTTGGAACAAAAAGAAAGCCAAGCTTCAATAGAGTACCATCTGTTTACTTTTATACGTGTAACTGACATTAACAACGGGACCCAGAACTGGAAAAAAAAAATCAGCAAAAATTACTCTGCACTGATCACCGCCTGACTGGAAACAAAATACAAATCCAGCTGGACTTCAAATAAATGTTTTGCTCACAAAGGCAAGATTTTTAAGCAGAGTGAAGCCCAGGGTGTCAAGCCTTTACTGCAAATAAAAATTATCTGGCAGCTGCAACTTAGGGGTCGCACAATTAGTGCTTGCATTGGTTCAAATTACTCTTGATGTTCTAAGGCAAAGAGCACATAGGTGCAGACTGTTTACTTAAACTAGCAAGTAGATAAAAACATTGATGTTGTTAAAATATTTGTCACTGTGCTGGCTCTCTGAAAAGTAGATCCTCTGCACAGTGTGGTACATACAGAATAAAAACTAGGAATGCAGCAGTGTGCAAGTACAGTATTTCCACAGAGTAGAGCAAACGCACTAATAAACCATGAGATTGAAGGCTGAATGTTCCTATTAGCTCATGTGACCCACGAAATGGAATTATTTTGCAAGTTTATAGCACTTTCCTACTGTTTAATATGTTGCAGCAAATTAGTGTCGTTTGAAACGTTTAATCATAATATTTTAATTTGACGGCATTTGTTTTGATATTTTTATTTCCTAGCTGGAGAAGGATGGTGTATTTTGTGGTGGCACAAGAAAACAGAAGAATGCTTCTGGACTTATACCTAAAAAGAAGAGCTATATAGAGAATAATGCATGAGGTAGTGTGGTTTACGAGAATATCATACACACCCAAAGGGTTAGATGCTTCATAAACCCCCAGAACGAAGCTTGAGGGGTTTATTCAAGCATCACACCTTGAGGGTGTGCATTAAATCTGTGTAACCACACCACCCCATGTTTTATTTTATAACATTTCTGCCCATCAATTTTTTTTCTTCCTGCTCCTCATCCCACTTTGTTAAGCAGGTCCATCACTCATTTGGTCCACTGAATTTAAAAGTATAAGGTCACTTTGTGCCTCAACCTGAACCATGATCCCAGCACAATTAGTATTTTTTTTTTTAAGCAGAGAGACGATTTCACGTTCGGAATGAATGGGGTTTTGGTCGAAAAAGAAAGTCTACAGAAGACTTATTTGAGGATAAGGTTAGGTTGTACTAGGTTTTCCATCTAAAGTTGTAGCTGTTTTTTATTTATTTATATTTATTTATCTATGTTCGTATGTCTTTGGTAACCAGGTAAGTGCACTAATCCATTGGAGCAATTTTCAGACACAACCTAGGCCACAGATGTGGCTGCAAAATAATGTGATCAACAGAGACGATGCACAAAAATAGCAATAGTACAGAGTAACACATATAATACAATATAATACAAGATATGGTAACGTACCTCCAGATAGGGTAATTAACACGGGATGGAGACAAAGCAGGTCTGCAAGCACAGTTTCAGTGTTCAATGTCTATCTAAGATGCCTACCTGCTGTAACAGTTGACAGTAGGCTAAATTAGTAGCTACATGGAAGTTTACATAGAGTATACAAGCTATACAAGCTGACAATGATCTAGGATAATTAGGTGCATAGAAGCTCAGACTTGCTAGAGAAATGTCAAAACAGTGGACCAGTAATACTGCAAAGAGGTAAGAACAGGTTAGGAGAGCACAGAGTACCGTCAGTTACGATGCAGGTAAAGAAGGCTAGGGGGCAACAGGGAGCCGAGTTCTGTGGCTGCTTTTACAGGGATGGCTTTCACTACTGAAAAACTGCCATCTGACTGAGCACTGCACTCCAGACTGTCCCGAGACTGCAGCTGCTGAGTGTGCACATTTGCCGTAATAATCGGCCAGTTATTATGGCAAATAATAACTGGCTATCAGCATTGAAAAAACGACGACAACACCCAGTGTTGGGTAAGTTACTTTTTCTAATACTTTCTATTACTTTTGCAAACTTGTTCCAGAAAGCTCTGTGCAGTCACTAGCAAGGATGGAGAAGTACTGGGAGATGTAATACACCTTACAGTTATAATTACTTATGTCTTTTTATACAAAAGAAATATATAATTGTAACTGAGTACATTTATTTGAAAGTAACTAGTAACTAACATAATACTTTCAATAAATGTCATTTTTTGTAGTTATTTGTTATTTTTGTATTGTTTTTGTATAAAAAGAAATAAGTAACTATAATTGTAAGGTGTATTACTTTTTCTAGTGCTTCTCCATCCTTCTAGTGACTGCACAGAGCTTCCTGGAACAAGTTTTCAAAAGAAATAGAAAGTAATAGAAAAAGTAACTTACCCAACACTGACAACGCCCAAGGGATTTATAAAATGCATCCCACAACGAGGGTGTGTGTGTAAAATCGAATTTTACACACCACCCCACATTTTATTTTACATAATTACTGGGAAGTGTTTTCTCTCCACAGCAGTTATATAAAATAAAACTGCCCCAGTCAGGATGTGAAGCACTGTCAGTCCGCGGCAAGCAGCTGCTGAAATTTCTGATTTTTAAAATGTTTATCCCAGGATTACAAGTTTACTGAATGACTGAAGTTTTTGAGCGACAACTGTTGAGAGAGGAGGCAAGTTTTTTACTTAATTTTTTTGAATTCACTTACCCGCTGAGAAGTGATAGTTGCGGGCATGGCCAAGTATCTGGTGAGTGCTTAAGGGGAGAGCAGTGGCAGACGCATGAGTGGAGCAAGGGAAACCTGGTGTGTGTTCATCATTATGATCCACAGGTTATAACAGCAAATTATAACCGGGTTTCCCTCTGGGAGAAAACGCTCCCCAGTTATTACAGAACAGTAAAGTCCAGTACAGAAAAGGGATATACCAGCGTGCTTGGTTTTTTTTGGCTGGTGAACATTAAGAGATCAGACCCTGCATTTCATTACCTTAACAAAAGTGCTGGATCTAAATAGCTTTCCATCTGTGGCAACAGAAATGCCTTTGGATAGCTTTTCTCCATTGTATGTCAGATTTACAAAAGTTATGTTTACATGCAACATAGAGTGTTAAAGAAGAATGTTAAACAATTCTGTCGAACTGATATATTTGTGGAACATTAAAAAATATAAACAAGAACCCATTATCTCCCTAACAACAGTAGCTACACACAGTTGCAGCAACATACATGCTCAGATAATTCTAGATATTTTGAGACATCTGTAATGAGATTCTCTCTTGTGGCCTACAGTGGTGCTGCAGGCAAACAGTTGAGCAGGGAATTTCTCTAGATTTATTACCAAAACTTCAGGCAATAGCCAAACAAGTCTGTTGCAGTAACTGTATGTCATATTACACTTTTTATGAACAGTTACTCTTGAAAAGGTAAAAAAAAAAAGTGCTTTTCATGAACAAGTGTACTAGCCAAAAAAAGAGATAGACTTTTTAAAGAAACATAGTACAACAGTCAGAATTTGCAACAACATATGTTGTGCTGAGTGTTTTGATTTGTGTGTGCAGTCCTAGTATCTCCTTCCCTTAGTTTGCTATTAGGAGTTTTTCTAAATTTGACTTCTAGTTGTATGATCCCTGGGGATATCCATGTTCGCATTTATGTCTCTTCTTTTTGCTACAATGCCTCCTGCCCCATGTGACAGTGATGCACCTAGCATCATAGATTCAACAGGTACTAGTTTAGAGTCAATTTTACAGCAGTACAACTGCGATTTTATGTAACTTTCCCTTTCCAGTAAGCATTAAAGGCTACATTTACAGTTTGGCAAACACTTCAGGGATAACTGAGTGGATTATTCTGTAAGAAAAACAGCTAGAGTCTTCACTAATTATAGCATTAATGACCTGGGGTGTTTTGTGTGCTTTTTCTGGCTGTGTGTAGTTCGATGAAATGAAAAGCTTTAAAACCAAAACATTTACTCCTGCTGGCTAGACTTAGACACATACCCAGAAAACAAAAATACTGCATTAGAGTTACTTAGCTCAGGCCACAATATCAGGCTCCCTAACTACAGATTGCTGCTGCAGCAGCTTTCCCTAAATTAATCAGAGGTCCTGGATGCATCACCGTCATGAGAGACAGGAGGCATTATAGAACAAAGAAGAGCAATAAACAATGCTAACATGGAGAGCCCCAAGGTCCATAAAACTAGTAAGCAAATTTAGAAAAAAATCCTAATAGCAAAACACAGGGAAGGACACATCAGGACTACACACACAAATCACAACACTTTGCACAACATATGTTTTTTTTTCTAATTTTGACTGCAGTACTCCTTTAACAATGGACAAAAGGTGCTCTTCGAAGATACAAAGATCTAATAAATTTACAGTCTGCCAAGAGCTTGCCTATCAGCTGCAGACAGTAAAAGGAGACTGAAAATTCACTTTTAAATGTCCACGGCTTTACAGTGGTAAAAGACAGAGGGCACAAATTTTAAAGAGGTGGATGCAGCACTTGCATCCGTATTTTGGACATGTGCTGCATCCACGCAGCTGCTTCCATATGTATCTGTCCTATTCACATATATCTGGACACATCTGCGACAATTCCCGTGTTTATGACAATGTCTGCCGCAACTGCATGACTCGTGTCCGTTTTTAGGTTGCAGAATTTTGTCCTGGGCGTTAGACCAGCTTTTTGTGGTCTAACTTCTCAGGCAGAATCTCACACTCACCTGCCCATTTCTCCTTACCTACACTGTTACCACAGACCATACCCAATCTACAGCCCTTTTTCCCTCTCCCTTTTCTTTCCACTATAATTCCCCTGTGCTTATCCACCGCTTTTGCCCCCACCTCTGCTGGAAGGCTGTTTCAGGAATCTACCACTCTTTCTGTGAAGAAATACTTTCTAACATCTCTCCTGAATCTCCCCCCTCCAGCTTCATATCATGTCCCCCTGTTCTTGAGCACCTTTTCTTCTGAAAAATACTTCCCTCCTGTATCTTGTTTACACCCGTGAGCTAATTAAAGGTCTCTATAATGTCTCCCCTCTCCCTCTTTTGTTCCAGGGTGTACATATTGAGATCCTTAAGTCTCTCCTCATAGGGCTTTTGATGCAGACCCTGCACCATTTTACTTGCCCTCCCCTGGACCATCTCTACTCTATGTCTTTCCAGAGATGTGGTCTCTATAACTGTACACAGTACTCTAGGTGGGCTCTTACTAGTGAGCTACACAGAGGCAACACCACCTCCCTCTTTCTGCAGTGATAACCCTCCCTATGCACCTCAGTATCCCACTAGCCCCCCCACCTGCATTGTCACACTGCTTGACCACCAATAGGTTATCAGATATGATTATGCCAGGTCCCTTTCCTGCTTGGCGGTAGTCAATACCACTCCACTCATTTTGTACTCTGCCCCTGGGTTTCTGTCCCCTAAGTGCATTATTTTGCACTTTTTTGCATTAAAACTCAGTTGCCATACCCTTGACCACTCCTCTAGTTTTATCAGGTCTCTGCTCATCCCTTCCACTCCACCCCCAGAGTGTCCACTGTATTGCAGATTTTCACGTCATGTGCAAAGAGGCAGACCTTCCCTTCCAGCTCCTCTTCAATGTCACTTATAAAGACATTAAAGAGGACTGGTCCCGACACTGATCGCTGAGGCTGGTCACCGTTTCTTCCTGAGAGTGAACTCCATTTACCACCACCCTCTCTTGCCTATCCCCTAACCAATTTCTTATCCAGTTTACCACCTTTGGGCCCACTCCTAAGCTACTCAGCTTGCTTACTAGTCTCCAATGTAGAATGGTGTTGAAAGCTTTACTGACATCTAGGTAGGCCATATCCAACTCTCCGCCCTGATCTAAACCCTTTGTGACCCAGTCAAAGAAATCTACCTAGAGTTTTGTTATGTGTCATTTTTGTGGAAATTTGTTCTCTTTCAAATGAGCTATAATATGGAACTATAAGATACCCCTAGCTACAGTTATTAAGATAAATCAATTTCTCAGAGGTTAGAACTGAGACAAAGACAAAAGTCATTTTAAAAGCTTCCTCAGATGATGGCTGACAAGGAGCTTTTATTTTCATAGGTGACTATCTCTTACTTTAGCATTATGGGCTATAAGGAAATATGTAACCAAATCAAACTTTGAGCTACATTCCACAGAAATGACACTCCCCTTGGAAGTGGGCTATGGTGAGGGGGAAACTACTCCTCGATGTTTCAGTGCTGTCCAATTAGCATCAGCCAGCTTGGCAAACTGTGGCTCCTGCAACCCTATAAATGTCCCCAGCAAGAATCACACCTTCAGAAGTTTGAAGACTTTTTTTTTTTACTCTGAGCATTCTACATATTAATGAAACATTTGGCCCGGGAAGAAGGGGAAAAAAATGTTCAGGCATTCATTTGGAAAACCCTCCAGAAGTCGAGAAAAAAGAAAATGAAACCGCATGGCCATCTTTAAAAGGTTTTCAAGAAAGAAGCCATGTTCCAGTGGAAAAAGCTGTTCCATGAGTGTTTCTTCTTTTTGTGAGTCAAGCATCGAGAGCACTACTCTGCTGCATTATACCAAGTATCCCTACATATATTTATACTTTATAGCACAGTATGGGGTTGGTAAAGGAATAAGTGACATAGGTAATCCTTCCAGTTTTGGATTATAGAGATGTCATTTACAGACATGCCTCAGAAACCTGCTTGACTTCATTAAATACTGTTTACAACCAATTGCTTTGTTTCCTCCTAAAAGCCAAATGGGATGAACATCATTGTTTACTAAATACAACATGAAACTGGCTATCCCTGTCACTCAGGAGAAACTTACACTGGTTGCCACTAGTGTATAAAGCAGTACATAGCCCACTGGCATGGAGGGTTGAGGTGCTGGACACCACAGCTGTCACCACACCGGTGACCTGGGTTCGAGACCGAGCCTGGATAATTGGGGGTTGGCTGAGGGAGAGGAGGAGGACTGAGCATCCCAGAGGATGCGCTCCTCTTCTGTGGTGGAAGGGCAGTTATGCTCTGGTGCAATACTGCCACCTTGGTGACCAAAGATACCAGTACGCTCAGAAAGACCTACTGGGTGGGTGATGTTGGTGGTGATGTGCGCTCCACACTTGTGTGTGAGCCTGCATACCACCCCAAAGATAGCGTCGCAAGGAAGAACATCAGGAGGGAAAAAATTCCTGACAGAGCAAGGATGAGAAGTACAACCACTTTCAGGCCCTGCGCCAGTAACAGGGTCCTCCCTCCACAAACTAGATCCACGCTCTGGCAGGTAAGAGGGGGCCCTCCTGACCCTGTCACAGGAGGTAGGGGAGCTGTGAGGGAAGAATGGAACCTGTGCAAAGTCCCTGGGATGTACGATGAATGGGTTATTTCTGGGGGTTGGACCAGGATTATACGGCCTGTACCGGAGCAGCAAAAAAAAATTAACAAAAAATAAAATAAAGTAGTACATAATCAAAGTGCCTCATATTTAGCACCCCCCTTGCCAGCCTCAACCCATCGGTATGGTCTCCATAATACTTTACACCATAGTTACCAACTGCCAAACTTTTCTTGAACCACAGCTTTGAAACTGACCCAGTGTAGGGATTTTTAAGAGAGTCATTAAATCCTCTGTGTTAAATGTACAATCTTGTAACTGTTTTTGTACCTTTTTTGTGTGGTATTATTGTTTCTGCCTAATTAAATTTTGGTATATGTGATGACTGAATTATTTTCTGTAGAACGGAAATACAGGTTATTCACCTGTAACAGGAGTTCTAGGAATGGTATATGTTGACAAAGAACCGCTGTGCGCAAACACTGAGGCAAGGGTTACCCCAAGGGGCATTTGGCTGGGAAGCCAAGTTTCAAGAAAATACAACATCACACATGCCCCCACAATGCAAAGCATCATGGGCTGCATATGCAAATCACCACAGAATGTTATGCTGGTCCAACTTTAAGCAGAATTGCATGGTGCCGAAAGGCCTCTCACACAGTTTGCAAAGGGTGGTAACAGAAGACATAGACATGTGTTTCGTCCTACCAGAACTCAGACAGAATGGTATATGTTGTTCATCCACACTGTCTGGCAGGTATCCTTGCCGCTTTAAATCTTGCCGGAAGGTCTTCAAGCTGGCTCCTCCCACCCACCGGGTGGTAAAACTCTCGCTCCGCCCCATGCGCCTAGATCTGGCCCGCTGGAAGCTCAGGTTGTGCATCGGGCCGGGAGGTCAGAATGGGGATGAACAACATATACCATTCCTAGAACTCCTGTTACAGGTGAGTAACCTGTATTTCTAGGGACATGGATATGTTGTTCATCCACACTGTCTAACGAACTCTAGCAGTTCTCCAGGGAGGGAGGCAGCGCACACCCCGATACTTACTTGAAAATAAAGACTGGAGAACCAAGGCCCCAAAACCAGCATCCGGTGTGACTCAAGGTCGATGTGGTAGTGGGTAATGAAGGTGTGTGCTGACTTCCAGGTAGCCCTGCAGATTTCCTGGATAGGGACATCCCTGAAGCAGCCACTGATGCAGTAGCCGGGTAGAATGAGCTCTTATCCCTCTGGGAGGCTCCATGCCCGCCAACTTCTATAGCAGATCTATACGGGAGGTGACCCACCTGCCTATCGTCCACTTGGCTGCAGGTCTGCCAGAGTGCGGCTTCAGCGTGGGTGACAAACAACTGGCGAACCTCTCCCGAATTTCAGCCTCAGGCCCTTATAGTGCAAGCGCCTTCTAGGGTCCAGAGTATGGAGCCTATATTCGCCTCCGAGGTGTGATTGGGTATAACACCGCAGAGTCAACACCTGATTAAGGTGAAACTCCAACACCACCTTCGGAAGGAATTTCGGGTTGGGGCGCAGGACAACCTTGTCCCTGTGGAAGACCAGGTAAGGAGACTCGATGCAGAGCGCCTGGAGCTCTCCCATCCTTCTGGCTGACATAACAGCCACCAAGAAGGCGGTCTTCCACGACAGGTGAGAGAGTTCACACCTGTGCATTGGTTCGAATGGCTTGCCCATGAGCTTTGCCAGTACCAGCAGTAGATCCCACGGAGGTGGAGGTTCTCGCACCGGAAGGGAAATGTGATCAAGGCCTTTGAAAAAGCGCCAGACCACCTTCTCCTGCGCCACCGACTGCTTCCCGGCCTGCGCCCGGTAAGCAGAGATGGCTGCCAGGTGCACCTTAAGGGTCGTCGAACTAAGCCCTTGCTGAGAAAGGGACCAAAGGTAGTCCAATATGCTCGCCAAGGAACAGGAGGAAGGGTCCACGCCCTTGCCCTGACACCAAATGGAAAATCTTTTCCATTTGAAGGCATAGCATTTTCTGGTCGACTCCTTACGGGACACCTCAACTACGTTGAGGACCTCGTCGGAAAGACCCAAGGCCTGGAACTCTAGCCGCTCAGGAACCAGGCCGTCAGGTGCAGGGATTGAAGGTCCGGATGGAATACCTTCCTGATTGACTGAGAGCAGGTCTCTGAAGCTGGAGGCTGCCTCGGGAGCCTGGAGCTGAGGCTGAGGAGATCTGGGTACCAGTATTCGGGGGCCAGTCTGGGGCTATCAGAATCACCTGCGCCTTGTCCCTCCTTGCTTTGAGCAGCACCTTTGTATCAAGGGGAACGGGGAAAGCGTGAAGAGGCCCGGGGTCCACGGCCTCGAGAAGGCATCCCCCTTCAGTGATCCCTGCTGAGGGGGGCCGGCATGGAACAGCCTCAGCTTCGCATTCTCCCTGGAGGAAAACAGGTCCACCTGAGGCGTGCACCAATGGGACAATAGATCTTGTACTACCTCCGGCAGGAGAGACCACTCGTGGGACGCAGCCCCTATCCGGCTTAGGGCATCGGCCAGGGTGTTGGAGGCTCCTGCCACATGAATGGCTAGGAGATCCACCTCCAGGCTGCGCACGAGTGACCAGATGCGGAGAGCTTCCTTGCATAGAAGCATGGAGCGCGTCCCGCCCTGGCGGTTTAGATAGTACATGGTCGTGGTGTTGTCCGTCTGGACCCGGACCACTTGACCCCGAAGAAACGGAGCAAAGGCGGTGAGAGCTAGGCGGACTGCTCAGAGCTCCAGCAGGTTGATGGGCATCGACCTCAGGGGACCAGAGGCCGCGCCGTATTCCCCAGATGGGCACCCCAACCCATCAGAGAGGCATCGGTCGATAGAGAGACCGCTGCTCGGGCGGACAAGCGGGATGCCCTCCTGCAGATGAACTGGAATGGTCCACCACTGGAGCGCCCACATCCCCTGGTCACCGCCACTAGCTGGTTCAATGGATCGCAGCGCTGGGACCACTGGCTGGCCAGCCCCACTGAAGGGGCGATGTTCCAACGGGCCCAACGGACCACGCTGGTACAGGCCGCCATGAGACCCAGGAGGCGCAGGAAGTCCCGGCAGGGCGAATTGCCCAACCAGAAATGACTGGGCAAAGGAGGAAAGAACCTCGACCCTGTCCGCCGAGCCATGCCCTGGCTCAAGAGAGTCGAGCTCTGCCCCGATGAAAAGAATCACCTGCTTCGGCTCGAGTTCCGACTTGGCCTCGTTGATGAGGAGGCCGACCTGAGAGCAAACCTGGAGGGCCAGATCTCTGGACTGCTCCACCTCCTGTCTGGAGGGGGCTGCAATCAGCCAATCGTCCAGGTAAGGATAGACCTGGACCCCTCGGCGCTGCAGGAATGCTGTCACCACTGCCATGCATTTGGTGAAGACCCTGGGAGCTGGAGATAAGCCGAAGAGCATGGCTTGGAACTCGAAAAGGGATCCCTCCGCTCGAAAGCAAAGGAACCTCTGATGGGACGGATGGATAGTGACGTGAAAGAACGCGTCCTGTAGGTCCAGAGAGCAGAACCACACGCCGTGTTCCAAGGATGGTATTATCTGAGCCAGAGTGACCATCCTGAAGGTTCGAGACCTTAGGAACTTGTTTAGGTCGTGTAGGTCGAGAATGGGGCGCCAGCCCCCTGTCCGTTTCGGAACCAGGAAGTACCTGGACACGAACCCCGGGTTTGAGGGAGGGTCCGCCACCTCTCTTATCACCTCCTTCTCGGGAGGAGGCGATGTTGGCTCGGCGAGCTGACAGCGAGCTTGAGACCGAGGCCCCAGTGCGGCGGCTCTGAAGGGTGGGGCCTACTCGAACTCAGAGGCAGGCCCTTTCCTACCACTTCAACACCACCGGTCTGTGGTAATAGCAGACCAGGCAGAAAGGAAGAACTGGAGCCGACCCCCACGGGGGGAACCTGGGGTGAGGTGACGAGGTTGGGGGCGACACCCCTCAACCCGGCACTGTGCAGGCTTGGAGGAGGGACCAGCCGAGGGACCACCTGGGCCTTTACCTCCCTGCTTCCTGGAGGAGGAAGCTGTGGGCTTGGGTTTGGGACACCAAGAGCGAGCCTGCTGGCCCTGATGTTGCTGGGCCGGACGTGCCGGGGGCACAGACGGACGAAAGGGCTTGGGTTGCGGTCTGCGGCCCTTGTCCCTCTGAGCGGATGAGACCGAGTCCAAGGTGGCATTGGACTTTTCAATCCTCTGGAGGTGGCCTTCCACTCCAGGGCCGAAGAGGTCGGTCCCCAGGAAGGGGACATCCGCCAATTTGTGCTGGGTATCCGCCATGAAGGTGGATATCCTCAGCTATGCCCGACGGCGCATAGCCACTGCGGCCGCGACTGACCTGGCACATGAGTCTCCAATGTCCAGAGCAGTCTGAAGTTGCTGTTTGGCCACTGCCCTGCCCTGGTCCCGCACCTGCCTAAACGTGGTCTGCAGGTCAGCCGGGAGATGAGGAACTACCTCGTCCAGGGAGCCCAACAGGGCATGGGAGAAATGTGCCATAAGCACGGCCGAGCTTTCCTGACGAAGGCCAAGGGAGGATGCAGCGTAGACTTTTCGCCCGGCATAGTCCAATTTCTTGGACTCCTTGTCGGGAGGTTTGTCCACGTCCCTAGCATTTCCGGCATGCCGGAAAACGCTGTCGGTAACTAACCCCTCGGCTGAGGGATGTTCCGAAAACCAGACAGGGAACCGGTAGGGACCGCATACTTCCTGGCCATCCTGGCCGAAGGCGCAGGGCAAGAAGCAGGGCGCTGCCAGAGCTCCAAGGCCGGGCCCACAATGGCCTCAGCCACAGGAAAGGCCTCCGTAGGGGAATCCCCCCGGTCCAATATCTCTGTGAGGGGATACTTGGCCCGCTTGGATACGGGCTCGAGCTGCATCCCAGTGTACTCCGAGATGAGCCTGAGCAAACCCAGGAAGGACGAAGGGCTGTCGTCCAGCGACTGACCTCCAGAGGACTCCAAGCCACTCGCTTGGAGAAAAGGGAGGAATCGTCGTCGGACTCAGAAGAGTCTGCAAAGAGCTGCCTCGGCCTGAGCCACCCTCCACCTGCCGAGGCGATCGGAGTGAGGGTGACCGACAGCCTATGGGGCAGACCCTGAGCCGACCGAGAGTTCTTGGTCAGAGCCCCAAACAGCGGCTGTGGAGGCGGAGGTTCCACCGGAATTGGTGGGGCAGCTGGTTTTGGCCGAACAACCGGCCTGGGAACAGGCTCCTCGGGTAAAACGAGGGGTTGATTCGGCCGCTCCGGTGACAGCCACTTAATGGCCAGGAAGGCGACGGCGTCGGCTTGTTCCCGGTCAGAAGGAGCTGTTGCCACATGAGGTCCTCATATTGTCGACGTAACTTACGTCGAAGCCTCCCCTCATCCGAGGAGGAGGACGAGCGGCAGCGCTGCTTACCGCGGTGCCGAGATCGAGACCGCCTATGACGGCGGGATTGGCTGGACCGCGAAGAAGTCCGAGACCGAGAACCTCAGCCTTTCCGAGGACGGTGCGGGGAGGGGACGGGTGGAACCGGCTCCTCCCTCGGCTAGAAGGGTTCGCCCGAGGGCTCCGGAACCGGAAGCACTGGCAAGCCCGGATCCTCAACTCCACCAGGGGAACCGGGAGAGGGATTTTAAACCGCGGTCGACACCCGTCCAGCGGGTGAGAAGATCTCGACTGCGTCGGCGGAGTCTCGGTCAACTGACCTGGCAGGGGACACCGTGAGACCAGTGGCGAAGCTGAGCGATCGGCCGAGTCGATGGCCGACAACTTTCGAGAGGACCTTTCCCGCTCCCAAGAGCGTTGCGGAGGGACTTACCCTTGTCTTTCTTCTTGGACCGAAAGAAGGTCCAGCAGAGCGTTGGTCCCTCTCCTCTAGTGGAGAGGGACAGACAAAGCTCCTTAAAGGAAGCTGTGTAAGAGGAACCCAGGGAGAGTGGGATAAATGCTGCGGTCGAGGAAGATGCGGCCCGAGCTGCCTCCTCTTGAGGCGATCATCTGCTCTAGCTGATCCGCCCGAGCCTACCGCCCATAGAAACCGCCCGACCAGACCTCTTTTGACTTCACCGGAGAAAAGCGCTTTCGGACGCCCCGTTGTAAACGGGCAGCACGGGTCTTCGATGATCGAGGGCTGAGAAAGAAGAGCACAGGTCGAAGCCTGCGGGTCGTGCTCAAGGCCTAAACAGTAGACACCGTGGAGTGCGGATCCGTCCGAGACATCTTCTGCCCATAAAGGAGCATCTCCAGCATCGAGTCGATTTGGCCGCCATCGCAGCAGAGGGATAGAAGATCAAGTCTATAAAACTTTTAAATTCGGAAACCAAGAATTAGGAACCAGTCTTATACGCAGAGCGTTAAGGAGGGAACCTGAGCTTCCAAGCGGTAAGGAAGATCTGGCATCATGGGGCGGAGCCGAGAGTTTTACCACCCGGGTGGGTGGGAGGAGCCAGCCTGAAGACCTTCCGGCAAGATTTAAAGCGGCAAGGATACCTGCCAGACAGTGTGGATGAACAACATATCCATGTCCCTAGAACTGAATAATACTGCTGTTTGACAAAATCTTGATCGGTGTATGTGAAATCTAACCAACAGCAAGGCCAGTGTAGAAAGGCCTATTGCATAACGCTACGCTATCAAACCCGACTCCTCACAAAAAAAAACTCTACTCAGGCTATCCCCTCCTGGGGTGACAGCCTCCATCCGCCACACCCAACCCACTATCACAACCCAAACCTCCAACAAGCCCACTCTACTGGTCCCCAGATCCAGGACCACCTGTGGTCAGAGGTCCTTCTGCTACAGAGCTCCATCCTGGTTTAACTCTCTCCCGGGCTCCCATCTCCAATGCCCCCACAATCTCCAACTTCAAAACCATCCTTCAGGGCCAACTGTTTACCACTCGCAGCTGCTCCTGTCTCTAAATGAGGCCTCAATCACTCCACACTTGACAACGCCCACTGGGTGACACTCCACCTCAGCCCTCCCCCCCATTTTTTCTCCCCGCTGCATATTGCCTATGTCATTACTAACTTGTTTAATGTAAGAAACTTTCTCTGTGTAAATTGTTTAAATGTATGTAACCATTTCTGTGTAACTTTTGAACTCAGTTGACTTTATGCTGTAACCTAAAATTTTGTTTCTGTCAGTCCTCAATGTGACGAGGTACCTTTGGAAATAAGCCTCTGGCTCAAAGGTTGTAAACCGATGTACAAATAAATAAATAAATAACTAAAATAAGGCAGCCTCGAGAAGGATGAGGTATTTTTGTACACATAGACCAGCCCCGCTTCAGCTGGAGATGGAATGGCATCATTGGTTAACTCTTTTTTGTTGTATTAAATATCCTTCAAGAAGAAGTTGCTTGTCCAGTAGCCCATGGCACCACATTATGGAGACAAAGGCAGCATCCTAGAACTGGGTCTGAAATCAGCTTCATCTAATCAGATGAACCCCTGTACAGGGGAAGTGAGATCACAGACCCTAAACTCCACCTCGCCTCTGGGGTGAGAAACAGAGACAGGAGTTTAAAAGGGGCCAGCACAGAAAGTTCACTTTTTTTTGCTAGGAAAATTCTGTATGAGCTATTCCAAGGAAGGGGCAGCAATGAATTCTGTGGTACTGTAATGATCCCACTCCCTCGGGCAGGAGCATTAGCAGAATAAAGTGGCAACGGGTAATGTTGATTAGTATTAGCAGAATAAAGTGGAAACGGATAATGTTGAATAGCATTAGCAAATAAAGTGGAAACGCGTAATGTTGAATAGCATTAGCAGAATAAAGTGGAAACGGGTAATGTTGAATAGCATTAGCAAATAAAGTGGAAACAGGTAATGTTGAATAGCATTAGCAGAATAAAGTGGAAACGGGTAATGTTGAATAGCATTAGGAAATAAAGTGGAAACGGGTAATGTTGAATAGCATTAGCAGAATAAAGTGGAAACGGGTAATGCTGAGTAGCATTAGCAGAATAAAGTGGAAACAGGTAATGTTGAATAACATTAGCAAATACAGTGGAAACGAGCAATGTTGAGTAGCATTAGCAGAATAAAGTGGAAACGGGTAATGTTGAGTAGCATTAGCAGAATAAAGTGGAAATGGGTAATGTTGACTAGGACACGTGTAAGCAGCCAGAACAAGAGAAGGAGAGCCACTATCATTTCTAGTGACATGCTAACCTCATTTTTTATTTTCAGTCATCACTGCATTGCACCCCTTTTTACAGTGAACCCTCATTATAATGAACGTCATGCATGTACCTGCAGGCATCCACTATAACTCTGGAGGACTGTATCTGTTTACTACCGTTGAGCTAAATGGGAATGGAGGAATTGTTCAACCAGGAAAGACACACTAAGCCGGAACTTATTTCCAGGTGCAACCAGGGAGCACAAGAAAGTTAAGTGGCTTGCTCAGGGTCACACAGTATGCAAGTGGGGGCTGATGGGATTCAAACCCAGGTCTCCAGGTTTGCAGCTCAGAGCCCTCAACCATTACTCTATACTGTTTCCTCAATGTCTATGAATCATGTTACGTGTAAATGTTGTAGATACCTGTTAACTAGTTACTGCATATCTAGCTGACTTTTTTTTATTAAGACTGGAGTGACTGGTTTGTGTGCAACTACATCCTTAAGGGAAAAGTACCTGGATAAGATATGCAGGGTAAAGTGTGTTCAAGATAGAGCAAAGAGTGCCTGCCCAGCACAGAGACCTCTCCCTGCAAGGAGTCTGTACGGCAGAGTGTGGCAGACAAAGGGATTATTACAGCATCAGGGTCTGCACATTTGCTATAAATGGGACGCAGATGGTGGCAACGCTGGTCTAGACAATCTACCGGGCAAAGCCTAAGAGAATGAAAGAGGACCACTGGGGACTGCATGGTGCTCTGACTGTTACAGTATACAAAAAATGTTTAACACTGGAAATTCCAAACTATTTAAATTTCCTGAAGAGTAAACTGATGTATCTTGCATTTCTACTTCTTTTCACTGTTTTTTTATATTATTTTTCTACCTCAGACATATATTTATGCCTGTAATGCATGGAACTGTGAAGGGAAAACTTGAGCAGTTTTTCCAAAGAAACAGAGTGTTTACTTTGAGTTTTAAATCCTAATCAAAAGCAGTATAAGGACTGACATGCCAATCTTTTTTTCTGACATATGTCAAACATTTATTTAGCCAAAAATTGGCTTTTTTTTTCCTTTTATAGATTTAAACTTTCCAGCGTGATGGGAGATAAGCTCATGAAGCACTTTGTTGGAGAGCTGATTGCTGCACACGTGTTTGTGAATCAAACACTGTGTTGGTTCCTGACTGTTGTTGTTATTGAGGCATGGTAGACATGAAAAAATTACCCACCTTAGTAATTACATTTCTTCGAATGGAGTCTTGCTGTATTCTGACTATTGCAGTTAGCCCCAGCCTTCAAACTGCCTCAGAGAACAAAGGGTTAACTTTCTATGCAGAGCATAGAATGCTGAGCTCGAGCTCATTTGAGGTCTCTGTCTGCAGCCCTTTGAAATCCAACCGTCAGATTCTTACGAGCAAAAAAATCACAAACTATCCTACATGGAAACTGTAACATTTTTACTAGCCAACTGGCAACAAGAGTTTTGAATTTCCAGGGAAGACTCAAGTCAGGAAACCCAAAACCAAAAAACAATCCAAATAAGAATAATTATAAAACAAACACACAAACAAAAAGACGAGGGTGTAAAAGAAGCACCCCGAGGTGCGACCCTGCACCTGCCCATCCACTTCCCAAAAACAGGTTCTGAGAGGGGAGGCAGGGAGGGAGGTCAGAATGCAGCAAGACTCCATTAGAAGAAACATAATTACTAAGGTGAGTAATTTTTTCTTTAGACATGAAGTCTTGCTGTATTCTGACTATTGTAGACTACCAAGCAGTACCTCCATGGAGGAGGGAAATAACCTACTTTGGGAATAGGCTCTGAAGTACTGCTGTGCCAAACCCAGCATCACTCCTAGCCTGGATATACAGAGAGTAATGCTTGGTAAAGGTATGGACTGTTTTCCAGGTGGCTGCTTGACAAATTTCTAAGAGAGAAATATCCCTGGCAGCAGCCAGGGAAGCAGCTGTACCTCTGGTGGAGTGAGCCCTCAGGCCTGAGGGTGGAATCTTTCCTAGTTTCTCATAGCAGAATTGTATACAAGACACAATTTACCTGGCAATAGTTCTCTTGCTGGCAGGTGTGCCCTTTCCCACTTCTCCATAAGTGTAGGATAACTGGAGGGAATCAAACCTGTGACCCTCGGTACGCTCTATGTAGTAGCTAAGGGCCTTTTTAACATCTAAACTGTGTAGCCTCCTCTCTCCTGAAGAAGAATGATCAGTGAAGAAGACAAGAAGAGAGACAGACTGATTCAAGTGGAAATCTGAAACCACTTTGGGAAAGAACCTTCTATTGATCCTAAGCACCACTTTATCCCTATGAAAGGAGATAAAATCAGGATCCACTGATAGGGCTTGTAATTCACTGATACGTCTGGCAGAGGTAATGGCTACTAAAAACACAGTTTTCCAAGTCAAGTACTTAAGCTCTGCTGAGGACAAGGGTTCAAAGGGAGGTTGCATAACTTGAGCAATGCAAACATTTAAGTCCCAGGCAGGGGAAGGGTCTCTAAAGGGAGGATTGGTACAAAGCAATCCCTTAAAAAAATTTACAGAACACAGGATGAGATGATAGTGAGGAAGACTTCCCCACTAACAGAAAAGCAGAAACAGCTGACAAGTGTACCTTGAGAGTCGCTGGTCTGAGGCCTAAGCCATTCAAATGGACCATATAATCCAGAACTGTAGGCAATTCAGCAGTGTCTGGGGAAATATATTTCTTGAAATACCAAATGCTGAATCTCTTCCATTTGGAGTTACAGGTTTTTCTAGTTGCAGGCTTTTAAGAGGCTTTGAGAATATCCAGAACCCCCTGAGACAGATGCAAATCTGCATACTCTAACTCTCCTAGAGCCATGCCTTGATCTTAAGAGACTGAAGACTGGGGTACCAAATCATCCCCTGAGAGGAGGTTAACAGGTTGTAATTCCTGGGAAGAGACAGGGAAAGATGGACTGCTAGGGACAGCAACAGGGGATACCAAGGCCGTCTGGCCCAGTCTGGAGCAATCAGAATCAGTTTGCAAGGTTGTGACCTTATCTTGACTAAAACTTTGAACAGTAGAGGGAAGGGAAGGAAGGCATACAGAACTTTCCCTTCCCAGTTCAGAATCAGAGCATCCAGAGGGACTGAGCCCAAGACTGGGGGTCTGCAAAAAAAGAGAGGAAGTTGGTGATTGTCTGGGGCTGCAAAGAGATCTATCTCTGGAGTGCCCCACCTTGAAAAAAAAACACCAGGGGGTCCAGGGACCATTTGTGATGGCCTTGTGAGATCCTGCTCAGTGCATCTGCTAGCACACTGTTCTTCCCTGGAAGGTGGACAGCTATCAGAGAGGTCTGCACGGAATAAGCCAGGGCCCACAACTTCATGGCTTCTGTGCACAAGGCTGTAGACCGAGCACCTCCCTGCTTGTTGATGTACCACACGGTGGTGGTGTTGTCTGTTCTGACCTGAACAACCTTGGTCTGCATTGACTGAGAGAAAGCTTGCAGGGCCAGAAAAACTGCCCTGAGGTCTAGGAGATTGATATGCAGAAGGGATTCCTGAGGGGACCACAGTCCCTGGGCAGTGAGGGCTCCGCAGCCCAGAAGGGAAGCATCCATGGTAAGGACCACAGAATGAGACTCAGTGACAAATGGGACCCCTTGCCTTAAATTGTCCTGATCCTGCCACCACTGAAGGGCTAGGATCAGGGTCAGAGTCACTGGAATCCGTTTGGTAAGGTGATCCTTCCACTGGGACCAAAAGGCCCTCAGATGGAACTGAATGTCCCTCATCTGGAATCTTGCCCCTTGGACCACTGCTGTAGAAGCTGCCATGTGGCCTAAGAGCTGAAGGAAATGCCTTGCTGGTCGGGACACCTGAAGGCTGAAGGAAGAAGCCAGTTCTATAAGAACTCTTGCCCTTTCCAGGGGAAGAAAGGCTCTTGCTTTGACAGTATCCAGCTCTGCCCCTATAAAGTTAAGGAGCTGCACTGGCTCGAGAACTGACTTGGGAAGGCTGAGAAGAAATCCTATGGAAGTGAGCACTTCCTGGGTCACTTGCAGGTCTGACTTGACTTGGTCTGGAGACTGGCCTCACTATAAGCCAGTTATCCAGATATGGAAAAATGGAAATTTTTTGCCTTCTTGGAAAGGCAATGACTACTGCCAGGCACTTTGTGAAAACCCTTAGGGCTGATGTTAGGCCAAAGGGCATTGCTTTGAACTGATAGTGGCCTGAAGGCAACTCGAACCTGAGGTACTTTCTGTGGGAGCACCTGATGGGAATGTGAAAATAGGCATCTTTGAGGTCCAGGGAAGCTAGCCAGTCCCCTGGCCTTAGAGAGGGAAGAATTATTCCTTGAGTTACCATCTTGAACTCTGGTTTTAAAAGATGTTTGTTCAGGTATCTTAGGTCTAGGATGGGTCGCCACCTCCCTGTCTTTTTTGGGGTAAGGAAGTACCTGGAGTAAAGACCTTTGCCCCAGTGTAGGGTAGGAACTCTCTCTATGGCTCTTAAGGCCAGCAGAGATGAAACCTATGCCTCTAGGGCAAGGATTTCTGAGAGACCTGCAGGTGGAAAAGATCTGGCTCTCCTCTTCGGAAATTTTTTGAAGCTGAGAACCAGTCCCTGGCTTATTACTTCCAGAACTCACTTGTCTGAAGTAACAGACATCCAGTCCTGGACAAAGTAAGCCAGCCTGCCCCCTACTGGAATAGGAGAGTCAACCCGGGTATCAGGGTGTCTGCTTGGCAGGGGCCTTAGGCTGAGAAGTGCATGCAGCCCTGCTCATCCCCCTTCTGCCTCTCCCTCTGAAGAACCCCCTCTGTGAAAAGGGAGAAGAGGCCTGTGCTTGGTGAAAAGGCCTGCCCCTGCCCCTAGACTGCTGCTTTTGAGAAGCTGCCTGCCTCTCCTTGGCCTGAGCACTCCTATAAGTGGTCCTGTACTCATCCATTTTCTTCATGTAGTTTTCTGTCTGCTCCCCAGAGAGTTATCCACTACGGGAAAATCCATGGCCTTAGCCTGGGTGTCCTGTGAGAGGCTAGTACATCTGAGCCAAGCCATCCTCCGAAGAGCCACAGATGTAGCCATGACTCTTGATGACACATCACTGGAGTCCACAGCAGCATGAAACTGTACTTTTGATGCCTCAATCCCATCAGCAGCCACCTCCTCCAGCTCCTTGGCTAGCTGGGGGGAGGCCTGTTTAGCCAGTGCCAATACAGTGTCCCACCTGGACTTCTGGTACCTGGCTGAATAGGCCATATCGTTCACCTGCCTGAGACCCAAAGAAGATGCCATGTACTGCTTTTTTGCTATGGCATCAATCTTCCTGGAGTATTTGTCTGGGGGGGGTGTGAAGCCAAGGGAATATTTTCCTTGTCACAGGCAGCAGCCTGCACTACCCCAACATGGCTGCATTGTTGGTATAAAAACTCTGTATCTAAGCCTGATAGTGTGTACTTCTTGTCCATCCTTCTGTCAACAGGAGGTACAGTATTGGGAGACTTTAAGATTTTGAGTGTCTGCTTCCCAAAGGATTTGTGGAGGGGAACAGACAGACTCCTGGACTCTGGGATGTCCATCATTTCTACATAATCAGGCTCCTCTTGATCCTCCATGGCCTCCTCCATAGGAAGCTGGAGGGTTTCAGCCACCTTTCTGTAAAACAGAAAGTGGGGTGGGGACTCAGAAAGCCTAGGAGGGGAAACACCAGAAGGTCTGTCTGGGGAGATGTCTGGTTCCACAGGCACATCCAGACTTTCATCATCGTCACCATCATCCTCGAACTCCCCCTCCTCCTCAAACTCCGGTTCATAAAAATCTTCAGGGGTATAATCTTGAACCGGGGGAACTGACTAAACCGTGCCCCTGCCAAATGGTGCCAGATCGGTCAGAACCGGGCGAAGCGATTCCACAATCCGAATCGCTCTGGCTATTTCTTCAGCGGTCGGAACATGAACCTCTGGATCCGAACCAGTTGATTTCTCTTTGTGATTCTTTTTTGTAGGAACTGACCCCTCAGGATTGGCTCTCCTTTTGCCCGAAGAAGTATCGCCCTGGTCAGAGGGCACTCCTTCTGGTTCGGACGGAACCGAACCGGGTTGGCCATCCGAGTCAGCAGACGTTTTGGCCTCCTTTTCCCTCAGTCTACCTAATCTCTTTTCAAGGGTAGATTTAGGAAAATTTTTTACAAATTTGACAGTCTGTATCGAGGTGTTCAAACCCCAGACAATAAACACAGGTGGTGTGAGGATCGGTGTTAGCAAAGACCTCCCCACACTCACTGCAGTGTTGAAACCCAGTGGGCCCGGTTTTCTTCTTGGGTTTCTCAGACATGGCCATCCTAACCAAACTTACCATTTTTAATGTCAACCGCCAGGCAAGACTCCCTTATCAGTTCCTAACCGTGTCATGGTTGTTGGAAAAAAACGTTCAAAACACGTTTTTTTAGAACTGATAAGGACCAGTAACCACACTCTAAAGTAAAAGACAGAAATTCACTAAGAGTGATCAGTTCAGCCAAACCGATCAAACAAGTTTACAATTTCCACACAGAAATAAAACCTATCTAGTACTCACGGTACCGCAGACAGAGGCTGAATTGACTAAGCGGAACAAATTTGGCTTAAAACCGACACTTTAACCGACTTTTCGAACCGAGCCGAAGGAGAACACTGTTCAGCGACTGTTCAGTGAGGCGGAGTAAAGAATCTGATGGTTGGATTTCAAAGGGCTGCAGACAGAGACCTCAACCGAACTCAGCATTCTATGCTCTGCATAGAAAGTTAACCCTTTGTTCCCCGGGGCAGTTTAAAGGCTGGGGTTAATTGCAATAGTCAGAATACAGCAAGACTTCAAGTTGTTTAAACTCATAAGCAATTTTTTTTTTCTTACTTTCTCTTTATTCTCCCCCTCCTCACAGCTCTCCCCTCTTCGGGAGACACCTACAGTCTTATCAGCCCTCGCTCACCTACCTGGTGACTGGTGCAGTCCATCCCCCATGGAGCTGTGGTTGTACCCCCCAGGCGGGTACGGGGTGGAAGCCCTTACACCCTGATGCATCTCTCTGTATTTCGTCAGAACGCTGTCTCCGGGCAGGCAGGGGCATTGAAGGTCAGGGCCTGGTGCTCCGTCTACTGGGAGGATGCGAGGTTATTTTTCCCGATGTTCTCTCAACATGCCAAGTCCCCGGACATCAAGGCACTGTAGCGCCAACGTCTGGCAAGTCGCCCCTCTGTTGAGCATCAGGTTTGCTGTACCTCGGGTCTCCACCCAGGGCCAGACAAGAGCCGAGCTCTGATTCCCCACCCCCCGGAGAGAATGAGCAGTCCTTGGGACGCTCAAGTCCTCCCCTTCCCAGCCGGCCCTCCTGCTCCTGGGCTAGTTTCCAAACCTGGGTCGCTGGCGTCACAAGCGGAAATCCAACCCCTGCACCAGCGGGCCGGCCACTCATAAGCAAATTATGTGTCTGATTTAGGTGTGGGCCACACCTCTCAACCTCCTGCCTTGCAAACTGTATTTACTTTCTGTGGTCCAGAAATGAAAGGCTAGACAATGCCGTCTATTTTCAGACTCACCCAGTGGGGGGAATACAGATGCAAACCAACTGAAACAGAGACAGATTAAGTGTTTGGTGGCATTTTTAGTGAATCGGGAAATTTGGCCAGGGCAGCAGGGAAATTCACCTATCCTTTTTTGAAAGGTGCTATGGGATCTTTACCATTCACCTGAACAACCACATGAAGAGGTTGGCAGGACCTTGGTTTAATGTCTCATCCGAAGGACAGCACACCACGACAGTACAGCACTCAGGTGTCAGCGTTTATGGTATGAGCCCAATCCCAGTGCACGATTAGAACCCAAGACCTCATGATCCAGAGGTGGATATAGTACTAAGTGAGCCATGTTGAGAACTTAAATGAGGGACAGGGCTTAGGAAAATCAGGGAAAAATTACCAAAATCAGGGACAAATCTTAAAAATGATATCGGCTCAAGAAATCTCCTACAATGTGTGGCTTGATATAAAATCATTTTCTGATGTAGAACTAAGCTGTATCGTTAATGTCTGGCATTATTTTATGCTTCAAAACCCTACTCTTCAGTGACAGAAATGCCAATTTTAGGGGAGAGAAAGGAAATGTTTGACCCAAAATCAGGGATGTCCCTGATGAGTCTGAAGCTGTTTTTTGTCATGCTACTGTGGAATCTGTCTGGAAGCATTGTTCTGCAAGTTAGTGAGTTTATTTTTTATCAAAATGTGTTTTATAGAAAATCACATTAGTTTGGAGTTTACTGTAAATGTCTTTTTTCAAGTTTTAGCAGTGTTTTGTACTGGGGTGAACACTAGCCCAGAGAGGTGTGATGCACCATTTTATGTGGATCATGTTTTTCACCTTTATCCTCAGTCAGTGCAGTTCCTACATTTTGTGTTTTAAATCAAGTGCAGGAAAGGCAAGATGAGTACATACACAGTGAAATTTGCTGGAATTTGAACTGTTTGTAATACGTGCTGTCATACCTTTTTACTATGTTATTTTATTAATCTATGGTTTCCCAACTGAGGTGTAGTATCTTTTTTATTTTCATTGGAATCCTGTTTTTTTACCCACTTCCTCAGCTGGGTGGACTGCAGTCCTGGGAGGTCAAGTGAGCTGGAGAATGTCTTTAACAGCGCGTGCGTGTGTGTGTGTGTGTGTACAGTAGCTGTGCTGGCACGTAAAAAAAACGTTGAGAAAGTCTTTTTTTTTTTTTTTTTATAAAAATTTAGCTTTGAAACCGAATTAGGAAAAAGTTCTGTATTGATATCACAATTAATTAGTCGGAGCATTTCAATTTAATGATGTTATAACTGATGTATTGTAGGGTGTTGTAAATGTGTAAGTGGGCGTACATAAACGTTCTTAACCTTCAAGCCAATCTAATTAGTACAGTGTTTTGAATTGGTCACAATTTTTAATGGGCAGTTATGATATAGTAAGTTTTGTATTTATACAAGGATACACAAAGGCAAACAATAAAGTAAAAATATATACTGAGAGATCAAACAGGTACTGGCCTCTAGCCGGCTTGCAGGAACAGGAGGAAGTACAGGGGAGAAAAGCAGGGAGCTGAAGCACAGGAAACATAGTGATCCAAAGTGAAAGGAACTGCCCACAGCAAGGGAGTAAGGGAACAAGGGAGGAGGGACAAAAGCGGTACAGTAGTAGAGGGGGAAGACAAAAAGGGATGAGGGATGCAGCAAAGGACAGGAAGGGGAAAGGGAGCACGAAGGGGAGGATGATACTGAGGGAGGTGGGGGACAGGAGAAGAGAAACAGCATTGGAGACAGTGAAAGCAAGGGAAAGGCAGGTGGGGAGGAAGGGGGAAATGGTAGTAGTAGCAAAGACGCGAGGAGAGAAGGAGAGGGAGACGGGACAGGGCAGATAAAAAGAGGGCAAGGGGGTAACAGAGATGGAGACTGCAAGGGTGGAAATACAGGGAGACCAGTATAGAAACACTGGGAAGTCAAGAAATGGAAACCAAGGTAGGGATAATGAGGCAGCAACAGGGATGGAAAATACAAAATCGATGATGGTTTATAAGGACTCAATCATAAAGGGGATCCACTGGTTGAGGAAGGGGTAGCGTATAAGGGGAGATCCGTTTTCTGTGACCCAGGAATGGAGGCAAGCAGAGCACTGCCAAGAATCAAGGAAAGCATTACATTACTCGGTGGTAAACCATACCTAGTCCTGCACCTCAGAACAAATAACCTGACAGGGGAGGAGATGGAAGAGGTATAAAGAAGATTCAAGGAGTTAGCCAAGGGGTGTAAGGGGATAGTTAGTTCCCTGGCTTTTTTGGAAGTCCTGCCAGTACACTGTGCAAGTACAGTCAGGCATCTAAGAATCAAGGATTTTAACCAATGGCCAAGGCAGTGGTGCACAAGGGAGGGAAGGATATGCATGCATAGGGGAATGGGGGGACACGTGGGTAGACAAACACCTGTATGCAAGGGACAGGTTGCATACAATTGATGAGGGAGCTAGACTGCTAAGGGGGAAGCTGCAGGGATATACAGACGAAATCCTGGGGAAAAATTTAAACTAAGGAGGGGGAATATAAAGATAGGGGAGGACTAGAGAAAGTAGCTAGTGGGACTTGCCTAACTTGCACTCCCCCGTAAAAGAAGGCAGGGGACACTAGAAGGAGGGAGAACAGAAGAGCAAGGGATAGATTGAAGGGTCTGCTGGCAAATGCTAGGAGTCTGGGGAATAAGACGGGGGACCTGGAAGCAATGGTGAGGATGGATGACATAGACCTGATAGCAGTAACTGAGATGTGGTGGACCGAAAACCACAGTTGGGAAGTAGAAATACCACAGTATAGCCTCTATAGGAGGGACAGGAGAAGAAAAAAGGGGGAGGGGTAGCCCAATACATAAGGGACAGGATAAGAGCAACGACATGTGGGGAAGGACAGTGCTCAGCAGAAATGCTCAGAGTCATGTTGACGAAGAGAATGGGAGGAAGTAAGGATAGTGGTGGTGTACAGACCACAAAATCAAGGGGAGGACAGGGATAGAGAGATGGGAATGGAACTGCAAAGGAGAAATTCTTGAAGTGGGCGATCTACATTTTCCCGATGTGAACCAGAGGATCCCAGCAGCAGCATCCGAAAGGAGTAGGGAGCTGCTGGAGTCCACGCAGGAGGCACTTATTTAATAGCTGGTCAAGGAATCTACCAGAGGAGAGGCCATACTGGACCTGGTAATGACAAATGGGGACAGTGCTGAGGATGTTGAGGTTGGGGAAAATCTAGGGGATAGCGACCACAGAATGGTCAGGTGTAGTCTTCGGACTGGGATGGAGAAGAACAGAACCACTACTAGGGTACTGGACTTCTGGAAAGCGAATTTTAAGAAAATAAAATACATTTTCTAAGACAAAATAAAAGAGGAAGTGGTGGGGGCTGAAACAATCACAGGATTTAAGAATGCATGGGATAGACATAAAGGAATTCTGGAGGTCAGGGGTAAGGGGCAACAGATTCTTGGAAAACATAAACTGAACTTACAAGCTCAAATGGGCAGACTGGATGGGCCATAGGCCCTTATCTGCCGACACTGTCTATGTATTTTCAAAAAGGAACTAGAGGGAAAGAGAATCTAGAGGGCATTGAGGAGTTATGGAGGGCAATAAAGGGATTCTGCTGGCAACAGATCAATGCATCAGGAGGGTGAGCAAACACAAATAAGGGAGGAAACCACTTTGGTTTACAAAAGAGGTGGAAAGAGCAGTCCTGGAAAAAAAGAAAGCGTTCAGGACCTACAAAACTTCACAGGGGATGTAGGAAAAGGAAGCTTACAAGGAGAAGCTAAGGGATATGGGGAAAATAGTCCGGAGGCTAAGGCGGATACAGAGGAGAGAACAGCAAGGGAGGCCAAAAAGGGGGACAAGACATTTTTCCAGTATATAATTGAGAGAAGAAAAGGCAAGCAGGGGATTATAAGGCTCAGTGGGGAGGAGGGAGCTCTGATAGAGGGGATGAGGAAAAAGCTAATCTGCTAAACGAATACTTTAGCTCAGTCTTCAGGGTTGAGGAAGACAAGAAGAGGCCAGAGCTAAGAAGCAGGGGAAGAGTGGTCAGGGAGATGGACACAATCCCCTTTACAGAGGACAGGGTATTAGAGGAATTAGGAAAGTTGAGGACAGACAAGGCAATGGGCCCCAATGCCATACACCCAAGAGTGGGTGCTCAAGAAGTTGAGGGAGGAACTTGCGGCACCACTCACAAAGTTATTTAATCTGTCTCTAGACAAGGGAAGAGTTCCAGGGATTGGAAAAGGGTTGATGTGGTGCCGTTACACATAGGGGGAGGAAAGGAAGTACTGAGCAACTATCATTCAGTCAGCCTTACCTCTGTGGTGGATAAACTCATAGAGGCACGTATAAAGGAAACGCTGGTACAATATCTGGAGGAGGAGGGACTCATAGACTACGACCAGCACAGGTTCACAGGTGGAAAGTCATGCCAGACCAATCTGATTGAATTCTCTGATTGAGTAACAGAGATATGTGATCAGGGAGGGGCGGTGGATGTGGCCTATCTGGACTTCAGGAAGGCCTTCAACACCGTCCCTCACAGGAGACTAATAAGCAAGTTAGGCAGCTTAAGGGTAGGGAGCAAACTGGGTGAAGAATTGGCTGGCAGATAGAACTCAGAGGGTGGTGGTAAATGGGGTGCAGTCCAAGGAAGGGGTGGTAATGAGTGGGGCTCCCCAGGGTTCCATGTTGGGCCCCATACTGTTAAACATATACATCGGGGACATTTCTGAGGGCCTGAATGGGAAGGTGTGCCTATTTGCAGACCACACAAAGATCTGTAACAGGGTGGGCACACTGGGAGGGGTGGAAAGAATGAGGGAGGATCTGTCCAGGTTGGAGGAGTGGTCAGGGAAGTCTGGCAACTTCAATTCAATGTAAAAGAATGCAAAATTAGACACACAGGGTGTAGGAACCCAAAGGCAAAATATTGGCTTGGGGGGAGGAACTTGAAACAACAGAGCAGGAAAGGGACCTGGGGATCATCATTTCAGATAACCTGAAGGTTGGAAACCAATGCAACAAGGTGGTGGGGAAGGCAAGCAGAATGTTGGCATGCACAGGGAGGGGCATTACGAGTAGAAGGAAGGAGGTGATCATGCCACTATACAAAACTATGGTTAGACCACATCTGGAATGTGGGGTGCAGTTCTGGAGGCCACACTTACAGGGTGACAGAGACAGGGTGAGAGGTTCCAGAGAAGAGCAATCCAGATGGTTCAGGAACTACACAGGCAGTCATACATAGATTTTGACGGCAGATAAGGACCGCTTGGCCCATCCAGTCTGCCCATTTTCCTACCTAATGGATAAGCTGCAGATCCTAGTTAACCAGCAGCCTACTTCTTCCTACCCCCAACCCCTAGAATTGCCTTATGGCTGTCCCATGCATGCTTGAATTCCACCACTGTTTTTGACTCCACAACCTCCTCCAGAAGGCTGTTCCATGCATCCACAACCCTCTCTGTGAAAAAATACTTCCTTAAATTACCTCTGACCGCCCCTTCTATCTTCAAATTGTGCCCCTTGTTCTTGCACACCTCTTTTGAAGATGCTACCCTCTTGGACTTTGTTGATTCCTTGAGGTACTTGAAAGTTTCTATCATGTCCCCCTCTCCTCCTTTCTCGAGGCTATACATTTCAGCTCCTCAAGTCTCTCTTCATAAAGTCTTCCGTGCAGACCCTGCACCATTTTAGTTGCCCTCCTCTGGACAGCCTCCATCCTGTCTATGTCCTTGCGGAGACTGATCTCCAGAACTGCACCCAGTGCTCAGATGGGTCTCACGAACTGTCTGTACAGAGGGATAATAACTTCCTGTTTTCTACTGGTGATGCCTCTTCCTATGCATCCCAGTATCCCCCAGCCCTCTTGCTGCCTCACATTGCTTGCCCACCTTTAGGTCACCTGATATGACCCCCAGGTCCCTTTCCATTTTGTTGTTGTTAGTATCTCACCCCCATTGTGTACTCTTCCCTGGGTTTTTGTTTCCCAGGTGCATTACCTTGCACTTCTTAGCACTGAATCTAAGCTGCCATACATTTGACCATTCCTCTAACCTTGCCAAGTCCTTCTCATCCTTTCCACCCCACCTTGTGCATCAACTCTGTTGCAGATCTTTGTGTCATCTGCAAAGAGACATACTTTTTCCTTCCAGTCCCTCTGCAATGTCGCTTAAAGACATTGAAGAGGACCGGTCTAATATTGAACCCTCGGTACCCACTAGTAACCCCTTTTCTTCAAGTGGACTCCATTTACTATTACTTTCTGTGTCCTATTCTCCAGCCAATTCTTTACCCAGGCTGTTATCTTGGGACCCACTCCCAGGCTGGCTAACTTGTATATTAATCTTTTGTGTGGGACTGTGTCAAATGCCTTGCTAAAGTCTAGGTAGGCCATGTCCACAGCCCCTCCCTGATCTACTACTTTGGTCACTCAGTCAAAGAAATCTATCAGATTTGTCTGGCATGACCTTCCCACTGTGAATCCATGCTGCCTTGGGTCCTGAGCCCCTCTGGCCTCTAGATACTCGACAATTCTTTCCTTCAGAAGTGATTCCATCATTTTCCCTACCACGGAGGTTAAACTAACAGGTCTATAGTCTTCTGCTTCTGCCTTGCTCCCACTTTTGTGAAGGGAAATCACATCTGCCCTTCTCCTGTTCTCGGGTACCACCCCATCCTACCATGATTTGTTAAAGAGGGTAGTCAGTGGTGTCACTAGTTCTACCCTTAGTTCTTTTAGAATTCTGGGATGAATCCCATCAGGCCCCATTGCTTTGTCCACCTTCAGTTTTAAGAGTTCTTTCAGAACCCTTTCTTCTGTAAATGGGCTGGTTATCAACTTCTGTAACCATAGTGTTTCTACTGTTTGTTTTCGGTACCTCCCCCACTTCCTTTGTAAATACTGAGCAAAAATATTTGTTTTAGTATCTCTGCCTTTCACAGTCACCTCTGCCCACCCTCCCTCCTCTTTATTAAGCCTCACTAGCCCTCCCTTGGTCTTCCTTCGCTCCCTGATGTACCTATAAAAGGTTTTATCCCCCTTCTTAACTGAGTTGGCTAACTTTTCCTCGGTTTGGGCCTCTGATGTTCTGACTGCCTTCCCAGCTTCCTTTGCTTTAACTGATACAGTTCTCTGTCCTGCTCCTTCTGTGATTCCTTGTACTTCCTGAATGCTTTCTTTTCTCTTGAACCTTCACTGCCACTTCCTTTGAGAACCATAGTGGTTTTTACATCGTTTCGTTTTGTTAATTTGCTTCACACAAAGGCTTGTTACCTCTGTGATGGCAGTTTTATTATTCCCATTGTTCTTCCACCCTCCTTCCTGCCCATTTGGTAGTGCATTCCTTAGGCACTCACCCATTTTAGCAAAGTCAGCCCTCCTAAAGTCCAGTACTTCTGCCTTTGTATGGCTTGACTTATTGCTGTGTTTACTGTGAACCATACTGTTCGATGGTCGCTAGTTCCCAGATGGCTACCCACTTCTACATCTGTGATCCTCTCTTCATCTCCATTTGAGAGAACCAGGTCTAAGATTGCTCCCTCTGAGTGGCTCCAATACTAGTTGTCAAGGCATGCCCTTGTAGGGCATCTAGAATAACCCCACTCTTTGAAGTGGCTGCTGCAATTGCACTCCAGTTAACATCTGGCATATTCAGATCACCCATCAGCAATATCTCCCCTTTTTCTGCCATTCTAAGTATTCTTTCTATCATTTCCTTGTCCATTTCCTCCTCCTAAGAAGGGGGTCTGTATACAACCCCTGTGCAGATTGTGGTACCATTGCCGGTCTCCAAATTTACCCACAGTGCTTCTTCTCCTCCCTGTTTTCCCTTTTGTTCTGTTGCTTTGATTCCTTCCTTATGTAAAAGCTACCCTCCTCCTCTTTACCCTCCTGTCCCTCCTGTAGATAGTGTATCCTGGTATGTTTATGTCCCAGTCATGGTTTTGTGTGTACCATGTTTCTGTGACTCACGATATCAGATGTTCCTCCTCCATCAAGGCCACTAATTCAGGAGCTTGTTACTCAGACTACAGGCATTGATACTCATTTCTCTCCATTTTTTGATGGCTTTACCTTCTTTTGCAGCATCCCCCACTGACCTGTCTACCTCGGTCTTTTTCTCATTTAGTACCCTGTTTTGTAGGGAGAGGCTGGGATTTCCTGCTGCTTATCAGTGCCTCCCCCCCTTGACTAGTTTAAAAGCTTGCCAATGAAGCATTTAAACTGACTGCTCAAAAGACTTGTTCCTTTCCTGGACAGATGCAGACCATCCTGCCAGTATAGGCTGGTGTCCTTCCAGGTGGAACCCCAGTCCCCAATGAAGCCAAACCCCTGTACTCCACACCATTTTTTCAACCATTCATTAAATTGCATGGTGCACAGTACCCTCACCTCACTCATGCCATTGACAGGCAGCACCTCAGAGAAGGATATTGTGTGTGCTACTTGTCTTAGGCCCCACCCCAATTCTACAAAGTTCTTCTGCACTGCTCTAATCTCAAGATTAGCCAAGTCATTTGTCCCTAGGTGGACAATGACGTCCAGCTCAGACTCCCGTGCAGCTGTTCTCGTGATCCTGAGGATGAGCTTCCTGTCTCTCCAAGCCATGGCACCAGGCAGGCACCTTACTTCAGTTTTCCCTGCTCCCCCCAGTTCTATCCCCCTAATAACTGAGTCCCCCACCTGGTGCTGCTTCCTTTCCTTGTGGTGTCCTCTGCCTCCTTCCTGTGGGCCTCCCTTGTGACAGCTGTCCTCAGCCTCCTTAGTCTCCTCTGCGGGTGCATCCATAGGGGAGCTATGCTCCCCCAGAATGGTGTATGGATTGTGGTGTGGAACAACTGACTGGGTGTGCCTCTGTTCCACCATCCTCACCCTTCCTGAGCCCACTGTGGTGCAACTGCTGTGCTTTCTTCTTAGTTGTCCCAGGCCCTCTTGAATTTGCTTACCGAATCTACCCCCACCACCCATTCTGGCAGCCTATTCCAAGGACCCACCATTCTTTCAGTGAAGAACTGTCCCCTCACATTTCCCCTAAATCTGCTGCACTCCAGTATGAATGTGTGTCACCTACTTAAATTTTTCACTCATCATGAATATGCTTTCTTTCCTCACTTTGTTTATTCCCTTCAGGTATTTGAAGGTGGGGTAGATTCGGTAAGCAAATTCAAGAGGACCTGGGACAACTACCTGGGGCTAAATAAAGATATAAATGGCCTGGAATAAAGAGAGTAGGATAAACCAGACAGGGAGGGGGTATAGGAGGCATACGAGGAATGAATGGAGAAGCTAAACTTGTACACACTGGAGACGAGAAAAGAAAGGGGGGATATGGTAGAAACCTTCAAATATCTGAAGGGAATAAACAAAGTGAGGGAAGAAAGCATATTCATGATGAGTGAAAACAAATTAACTAGGGGACACACATTCATACTGGAGTGCGGCAGATTTAGGGGAAATGTGAGGGGACAGTTCTTCACTGAAAGAATGGTGGGTCCTTGGAATAGGCTGCCAAAATGGGTGGTGGGGGTAGATTCGGTAAGCAAATTCAAGAGGGCCTGGGAAAACTACCTGGGGCTAAATAAAGGTATAAATGGCCTGGAATAAAAAGAGTAAGATAAACCAGACAGGGAGGGGGTATAGGGCAGACTGGATGGGCCAAGGTGTCCTTTTCTGCCGGCAAATTTCTATGTTCTGTGTTCTTATATCTGAAGCATTTTTATTTTCTGTTTGCCTTTCTGTTTGCTAATTAGAAGCTTTTCCACCTGTCAGTACTGGGCTGATGTGTGGAGCAGGACTCTGTTTGGGGGCATAAAAGAGTCAGTCCTGTTCCTCCCACTACATCATCAGAAATGTGACCAACACACTGAGGCACCACAACTCTTGCAGCCTGAGCAGTGACTTTCACAAGTTACCAATCAAAATGTAGGAAACTGTGACATCACTAGTAACCAAGAAGAGCCAATCCCTGCTGCTTTATGTGAAAGAGAATAATCTGGCAGTGAGAAATAGTTCTCCTTGGTTACTAGTGATATCACTCAGTTTCTTTTTAGCCTCCAAACAGAGAGCTGCTCCACACATCATCCAAGTACTGCCAGAAGTAAAATCTAATTAGCAAACGGAAAGGAAAAAATACTTCAGATATAGGAAATAATAGCTGACTACATCTGAGAGTTACCATTAATTTCATCATGTACACTAGCTGTGTACAGCCACACAGGTCCCCTCATCAGTTACCTGACATTTTAATTAATTTTTGAGCTCATCAACTGTTACCATACACCCAAAGTAGACGGAGGCACTAATTCTGTCGAGTGGCTATCCCTGCAGACTAACAGCACACATCCTCCCAGCCGACCTTCCTTCTGTTAGTCATCAAGGTCCTGGTTAGCATCCCTATACTTTTTTCATACTTTTGTTACTAGAGCTACATCATTTGCAATGTCCAGATCTCCAGACTACCCAAATGTTACTGTCATCAAGTGTCATTCCTAGGACCCAATCAATAATGCAAATGTAACCACCCTGTTATCCGGGGTTACCAGAATCCCAGTAAGACCTAGTGGTAGTCAGGGAAGGCAGCTTGTGAAACTCCAGTTAAATGGATTTCACACTGTCCCACTCTGTTCTCAATCTCAGCTGAGACTGAGGGATGACATAATTTTAGAACTGTTGCAGCTGCATACGCCATACTGGAATGTTGCTATTGGAGGTTAGAGTAGAACGTTGGGGAATTTGAAGGGAGTTCAGTAAAAGTCCGTTGCATTCTGCAGTAGAGGTGCTTTACTGTGGGCAGGCCCTCAGAGCCCTAAGCACTGTCAAAGAGATATATTTTTTTGTGTAGGTGTGTGATCTCACCTGAAGAGGAACACAACAAGAGCACATTGAAGTGGTAGAGACCGCTTTCAGTGGTTCAGGGCCCCATCCCTGTGGGGATGGGGGGAAGGAATCAGCCTGCTTCCAGGGACAACTCCCCTGGTCTGGCTAGGGAGAAAAGAAGCTGCCTGATTTAAGTTTGTGCTGAGGCACCAGAAGTTCTGGATGAGATTCCCTTTCAGGAGGAAACGCCTGTGGGGCACCTGCAACCAAGGGGTGAGCTCGCTCTGCTAAAGGGCCAATTGTTTTCACCCGAAACAAGATGAAACTAAAGAGACTGTTACTGCGGGGTCAGGAAAAGACAGCCAAGTACAGTTTGGAAGATGTGGGGATTGGACTGCTTAACTCTGTGGGGGGTCTAGAGTAATGGACACAGCCACTTATTAAGTATGTTCAAGTTCAGCACAAATGGGATGTAGAGACAGTAGACTGAATGTGAATACATTTAAAAAGAATCCACATAACAAAGTGTTTTAAAGGGTGAGATGTTACAGTCCAGAGAAACGTCCGAGTGTTAATTATGGGAGCAAGAGGTGGGAGACCCCCCATCAGTAGTAACCAAATTCACCTCTACGGGTTTACTTTGGGACACCTGTTGCTTTCTCTCAGGTACTTGGCCAGTGCCTGAGGAAAGTACCCAGACATGGGATTGATAAGGAAGATTTCCCCGATGGAGCAGAAGTGCTCATAGGTGGTTTATGGAGCCACCAGTAAACGTTTCCATGCTATATGGAAAGTGTCCAAGTGGCTGGCAAGGGAGCCGAGCCAAGGAAACCCAGAGCAGAGTACAAGTGCAGGCTGTGTGCCCAGTCTGTTTCAGAGCCTGAGGGCTAAAGTGAATAACGATGTGTTCTGATCTCCATAAATCTGCATTACCAGGAGTGTAGCCCCGTGGGGCTCCATCTGTGCTTTGTTTATTCTGTTGTATGTGAATAAAATCCACACTTTAGAATCCCACTTCTGGTATTGGACATTTCAGTTATTGCTTCCTTTGTCCGGAGTTACTTGGGTGCCCCTGTTGCAGAGTAGCCAAACCTAGCCAATGTGCTGAGTGACACATTTCTCCCCAAACCCAGCCCACCAGGTACTGCTGTCAAGATGGAAATGGCATACCTGGGTGGGGGTTACACAAATCATTGAGAAGAGCTGATTTACAATAGTGTTCTGCTAAGGCAAACTTTGGATGACAAGGGAATATGTTACAGACATAAACATTGCTACATACAGCATACAGCTCGCAAAGCACTGTATGCTTACATAGGCATAATAAAGTTTTAAATGCAAGGTAAGGCCCGGGTGCATGGGTAAAGAGATGGAAGCTCACAGTTGCTGCTACCTACTTATGTTATACCCTTGGAATGATGGCAACAGAGTTTATGCTCAAAGGAAACTGACAATAACAAGTCTGTGACTTCTGTAGGTGCAGTTTGCCAGCCATAGCGATTTTGGCAGGCAGTTCCACACAGTCCGGCATCTGCGACTGAAGGTATTTATCAAATCAACTTTATTTATATAGCGCCTTTCAGAGCCAAGGTGCTGTACATAAGAACATACCCATAAATAGATTAAAACAACATTAAAATATATCAACTATATTTAAATCAAAGCTAAACTAAATAAATATGTTTTTTAAACCAATTTTAAAACTATCGACGGTTGGGCATTCTCTCAACCAATGAGGTAGAGAATTCCACAGGGTTGGTGCTGAAAAAGCAAAAGCACGTGAACCTGATGTTTTCAATCGAACCCTGGGAATCTCTAGCAATCCCTCGCTGGTGGAACGGAGAGGATGGAGAAGACAGTAGGGAATCAGGAGACCTTTCAGGTAACTGGGTCCCTGGTCATGTAGGGCTTTAAAGGTTAGTAAACCAACCTTAAAGGTGATCCGCCACCTAACAGGCAGCCAGTGCAGTTCGCGAAGCACAGGTGTAATATGACTGGTTCTAGACGACCCAGTCAAAAGCCTGGCCGCCGCGTTCTGCACTAGCTGCAGGCGGTGGATATCAACCCCAGGTAGCCCTAGGTAAAGGGAATTGCAGTAATCAAGATGGGTAGTGACAAAGGCATGGACCAATGTTGGAAGATCGCCCGACGGAACCAGGTGTTTCACCTGGGCGGTACTCCTCAGATGGTAAAAAGAGGATTTGATGACAGCTGATACCTGAGATTTTAAGGTCAGACCCTCATCAAAAATAACGCCCAGATTACGCACCTGATCAGAGGTAGGGAGCGGCATACCACCAAGTAACAAACCTGAGGGTTGTCCAACTCCCAAACCCACCCAGGGTCCACTACCAACATCTCAGTCTTATCCGGATTCAGTCTTAACCAGCTGGAACTCATCCAAAGTCTGATCTCAGCAAGGCAGTTGTTTAGCACGGAGAGTGCATCACCCTGGCCGGGGAGAAAGGACAGATACAGCTGGGTATCATCTGCATAGCAGTGAAAACCCAAGCTGCATCGCCTGATGATTTCTCCCAATGGTAGCATATACACTGCAAACAGCATGGGAGCCAAAATGGAACCCTGCAGTACCCCACAAGGCAGGGAATGATCGCCAGAGAAATATATTCTGGTGGCAACTCTCTGAGACCTGCCTGTGAGGTAAGAATGAAACCACTTGAGGACTGTACCAGACAGCCCACAATAAACCTGCAGGCATTCCAGTAGCACACCATGATCTACAGTGTCAAATGCAGCACAGAGATCGAGAAGGACCAGAATGGTACATGCCTTTCGATCTCTAGCCAATAGGAGATCACTCAATACCCGGACAAGGGCAGTCTCCGTGCTGTGCTTCTTCCTAAAACAAGACTGGAGAGTGTCATAGACATTATGAGTCGTAAGATGATCATCCAGTTGCAACACAACCGCCTTTTCAATAACCTTACCAACAAATGGCAGGTTAGAGATAGGCCAGTAGTTAGTTAGACAATCTGGATCCAAGGAGAGTTTTTTTAAGAAGTGGTCGAATGACTGCCTCCTTGAGGGTGTCAGGAAAGACCCCCCTCTCCAAGGACTTCCAGACAATGTCAGCAAGGATTGGGCAGATAACTTCTACACATCCTACTAAGAGGGGTGTAGGGCCCGGATCCAAACTACAACTAGTTGGTCGCAATGTCTGGATGATCTTTACAGTGTCACTGAACTCCAGCCGGCGAAAGTCTGACCAGTCAGACCGAGTACATGCCACTTCCCGCCGATCACCGCAGTCCCCCAAAGGACAGGTTGGACCGATGCCAGACCTGATGCTGGCCACCTTATCTGCAAACAACTGAGACACCTCCTCACATCTTAGCTGAGAAAAAGCTTCCTTAGGCTGGAGACAGATTGGATTGCACAATCTGTCCACAGTCTGAAAAAGCTGAGCCGGTCAGTTCTGTGCAGCAGAAATCTCCCTGGCAGGAATTCTGCCTACTTACAGGTGATTTCTGATTGATAGCTATCATAATGTGCCATCAACCTAAGCCTGTCAGCATCATTGCCAGACTTCCGCCAGAGTCTCTCCAACCTTCTGCCAATTCGCCTTAACTCCTTCAAGGAGACACCAAACCAGGGGCTCCTTGGACGAAGGGCGAGAGGCTGAACACAAACAGGAGCAATTTTGTCCAGAGCATCTCCCACAGCCTTATTATAGGCTTGTACGAGATCATCTGGACCATCCGCTCGAGTGACTTAGTGGAGTGCAAGGATCTAGGACAGGACAGGACAGGACTTGCAGGTAAGCCCTTGGTGCAAATAAGAGGGGACAATGCCTTTGATGCTCTTCAGGAGGAAATGGACAAAGTGCAATTCCCTCTTGTCACCCACAACCACTTTAATGCCATGTAGAACTTACAACGGGGAATGCCATAAGGGCAGCCAAGTGTCAGCCTGGCTAGCCTGTTGTAAAGCACATCTGATTTGGCCAATCTAGTCTTGGAGCCACCATGGAAGATGTCCAGGTAGTCGAAAGAAGGGAGCGTCTTCTCGGGTCGTTGGCCTGCGGCCTCGTGCCCAACCACCCGAGGCGTGACGATATCCCATGATATACCACACCCTGTCGTGCATTATTGCTTAAATATACTATTGCTCCTCTGTGCATGTCCCCACCCTTCACTTTGCACTGCACATACATTATCTGATAGCGTTGGCACTATCACATTGCACCAGCACTATCTGGCCTTTTGAATAAAGCACTCCAGTGCAAATGTGGTGCAATCGATTTGCGCTAGGCACAAAGTTTTGAATATCTGGCCCTTAGAGTCATCCCTCTGACAGGGTGGGTGTTACTTTACCTACATTCAGACTCATCTATGTTGTATTCCGCATTAAAATGATAATTTTACCAGGGCTAACACTTTCACCACTAGCAGGAATTAACACACATTAGGCCCCTGTTAAAGAGCATCTTTCATAATGATCCAAAAAGTTACAGCTTGTAGTCATTATATGCAGCACTAGACCTGAAAGGGTGTGTGCATTTGTTATTTTTGGTCAAGGTTTACTCTGCCTTCAATAATTTGGATTTGTTTTTGAGCCCTGCTTTAGCTCTGCTGCACTTGCCTTTGTGTCTAGCTACTGGGCTGCTGGTTCCCGATGGCATCACTGTAGGGCAGAGGTGTGACTCACACGTTGTAGTACAGTGCAGTCCCGGCAATTTTGCAAGGGAAAACTACCTGTACCTAATATACATACTATGTTCCCCCTTCCCCAATATGCCCTGTATCCAAATGCCTTGTCAATATGTCTTTTTGTTGTAAAATTGACTTTCTTCTGCCTCGGTAACAAAGCATGGAGATTGAGAGAAGACAGAGTTGCTGTCAGCATCTTTCCCAGTCCTTTTGACTTTCATGCAGAAATTACCCCATTTTGTGAAACACAGGACATGAAACTTACAAGAATAGAAGGTCAAGTTTCAACTGCTAGTAAAAGACATCTTACAAAACAGAGCAATATTTTGTTGAGAGGGAGAGATTGAGATTTAGAGTACCTTTCTCAGTCATTTTGACTTTCATGCACATATTACCTTTTTTGCGCTGATTCTGGAACTGCATTTCGTTCATTTTGCAGAATGCAAAAACTAACTGTAGAGAACAGTAATAAAATTCAATTCCAGAATCAATGCAAGAAATGATAATTTATGCATGACAGTCAAAAAGACTGGAAAAAGGTGCTGTTTAAAATTTGTTATAAAGCAGACACTGACAAACAGCAGTGAAGTTACCAACATTATGCCAAAGTAGTAGCAACACAGCTTCCTAACACACACAGTAGAGTAGCACCCCAAATGGTATCAGCAGCCTGGAGGCATGCTGACTCAGCATTCAGCAACCATGGAGACATGGACCATATCAAAAAGGCATTAAAAATATTGAATTGGTTAACTTTGTTCCAAAACCTGAAACACACATAATTTTACAGAAATGTTTTTTGAATGTTACTGCCTCTGTTACTTGTAAAAACCATTGCACACAATTTTTAAACTTTGGAAAAACGGGTCATGTAAGCTTGTTGACAGGGAAGACTAGACTGTGAGTTCTGGAGATGACATCATCAACAGCTCTTCATTGAAACTAGCTTTTTTGAACAGGTAGTGAAATCAGGGTTACAAAATAGTTCATAACTTTAAAACTAAGTAACACAGAAACCTAATTTTTGGTATGTGATTTGTTGGGTATGCTCTTTAAAGACAGTTTTGAGTCAAGGAGAAAGGCTTGTAAGTCATGAAATCCCTTTTGAAGAGTGGTCTGCACAGCAGGGATGTTGGCTCAAGAGGGATAGGGCAGAGTATCATGCTGACCAAGGTCTTTTACATATAAAAAACAGTAAGGGCGCAAGCACGGAGTCTCGTGGTACTCTTCCCCCCCCCTTAGGTTTATCTACAGATCTGTCTGCCTGTCCTCCTTGGACGGCCCTCCAGCCCAACCAATCGTCATCGCTGGGTCTTACTCAGTTTCCTCATGACTTACCCTTCATGGCGGGGGTTGGGGGTTGCCTGTGCCCCTCCACAGTGGGATCCAGTAGGTGGTGCCAAGCCTAGAAGGGGATGCCCATCATTGTGCCAGGCCCAATTTACTTTCCTCCATTTTTAGCCCCTAAGATGTCAATGTACAATGACACGGAAGCATCTATCAATGTCCCACACATGTCTGGGGCTTCCCAACCGCTATATACCCAGTCTCCGCAGGGCATCAAGCAGGTCACTGGTGGTGCAGTTCCCCCTCCTTGGGACAGAAGAGCAGGCTGCTGGATGCTCAACCCCCCCCCCCCTCGCCAACCTTTAGTACTAAAGTGTGTGCAACAGAGGCCATGTGGTACACCTTTAATGACTTGGAGGGGGTTACACTCCATGCCTTGTATCCTAACTCTCTTTTTGCAGTTAGATAACTGCTGAACCAGCTGGCTATCTCTGAGCTCATTTGCAGCTCAGTTAGTCTGGTCACTTGTATTCTGTGGTCCATTGTATGGAAGGCCTTCGATAGGTTGATGAAGTAGGTGCCAACACATTTTCTGCTGTCTTTGACAAAACTGATACCACTGAATAACCCGGCTGCAGCAGTGACTGTACTGTGACCTGTTTAAAACCTGAAAGGTATTCATTGAGCAGCAATGTATTGTTCAGGAATATGATGATTTGGTTGTGTGGTATGCACTCCAGTACTTTAGAGACCACAGGCAGATGGGGGCTAGGTCTGAAGGTGTTTAGGTTGTTGAGGTCGCCTCATTTATGGATGGGCACCCCTCTGATAGTTTTCCAGCAAGAAGGATCAAATGCTAGCTCAAAGGAGCAATGGAAGAAGTAGGTCAGAGGCCTAAACATTTCTGTGGCAGCAAGTTTCAGCAGTTTGCTGTTCAGATCATCTGGACCACTGCTTTTCCTGTCTTTTAAGTGAAGCAGTAGGCTGAGGAATTCTGAGAAGGGGGGGGGGTGTCCTCTGGTTCCGGGGTGGGGGGGGATTGCTAGGTGAGGACTAGGCAGAAGACAAGGGGTGGCAAAGGGGAATAAATCAGGTAAGCAAGAAGGAAGAAGTAAAGGAGACAGGTAATGCACAAGGTAAAAAGAAAAGAGGTGGGTTGGGGGAAGCAGACAGGGAGGGTTTAAGGTGTGGAGAGCACTGTGTACCATCACAAGGTGTCTGAGAAATACATTTCCAGACCTGAAGGCCATCATGACAGAGGCTAGTCTGGATTTGGTGGCCATAACAGAGCTGTGGGATACCTACAGCCATGACTGGGACATGGCCATACCAAGTTACTTTCTGTTCAGGAGAGACAGGGAAGGGAGGAGAGGAGGAGGGGTTCTACTTTATGTGAGGGAGGGAATCAAAGTCATAGAAGAACAGGGGCATCCGGAGGAAAAATAATTACAGCAGGTGCTGAGGGTCATCTTGGAGTCATGCACTGGGGATGCTACCCTTACAGGGGTGGTGCACAGAGCTCCAGCACAGGGTGAGGAGTTGGGGAAGGCACTTGGGGAAGCCATCACCAGTGTTGCATGTAAGGGGAAGGTGCTGCTAGTTGGTGACTTTAATCTGCCAGATGTGAACTGGAGCCTTCCAAATACAGCTTTGGCAAGGAGCAGTGTCACCCTTGACTCCCTGTAAGGGTTTTTTCTCAGCCGGGTTGTCAATGAACCTACTAGGGATGGGGCATAACTGGACTTGCTGCTAACAAACAGGGACAGCATTGCAGACATCACAGTGGGCAGTCCCCTTGGTACCAGTGATCACCTTACAGTGTGGTTTAATGTTAAGATGGAGACAGAGGCAAACTACATGAGGATGAGAGTCCTGGACTTTAGCAGAGTGGATTTTAAAGAAATGGGAGACTGCCTCGAAGGAGCGGGATTGCCAGGGAGGGGTAGAGGTACAATGGGGCAAAAATAAGAGAGGGCATAAGTAAGGAAACCAGCCATGGTTTCCACACAGGAACAAGAGAAAGTAGTGATACCTCAGCTCATACTGGCATGTTAAAATTTCAAGTGTAGATATGTGACCGATGAGGAGGTCACCTTGTCATCGGTGGTCAGGCTAATTGTGATTTAGCCAAATGATGGACCAAGGACCCCTTTAAAATGGTGGCCCAGTGGCATAGAGCGCTGAAGCGCTGGTGTCTTACCTCAAACCACGTCGGCAACCCGAGTTCGGGAACGGACTCGAGCACCAGGGGTCAGAGAGGATTGAGCGTCCGGAGGACGGTTCTCCTCTCCTGGTGTGAGCTGGGGAGAAGCTCGCTCTGTAGCGTCCCCTGGTGGAGACCATGAGCACTACAGATGTGGTGCAACCAGGGAAGCTCGGAGGAAAGACAGAAAATGGCACCTCGATCGGCCGGATGACAGCCGCCTCAACCTTCACCTCTGCGGAGATCTGGGAATGCTGAACTGACCTCAGCAGCACCCAGGGCTAAGATGGATAGCCATAAGGCACTTTCTCCTCAGAAGGAGAGAACCCACTCGATGAAGGGATATATCGGGTTACCCCTGAGCGGCTGCAATATGAGGCCGAGGGATGACGATGGGGTCCCGGGGAGAGGTCCTTGGCAACTGCCTGAAGGAGAGGCCAACTGAGACACGGGGGACATAACTAATACAAAAAAAATGATAAAATGATGGAATGAAGACAAAGTAAGAAAACAAATATTTGAAAAATGAGGGAGGGCATAATTACGGTAACCAGCCTCTGCAAGAAGGAAGTGAGTAAAAGCAGAAGGAAAAAGAAACTATTACAGTTCTCAAGGGAAGAAGAAAAAAAGAAGGCATTTGGGAGGTATAAGGAAACACAGAGGAAGGAAGACATGGAAGTGTACCAACTAAAACAGAGGAAACCAGGAAAGGTAGTGAAGGGAGCAAAGGCACAGACAGAGGAAAGGGTAGCCAAGGGGGTAACTAAAGGGGATAAGGCTTTCTTCAGGTACATATGTGAGAACAGGAAAGAAGGGGGAGGGATAGTAAGGATAAGGAGGCAGCAGGGGTGACTGTGCAGAAGAACACCAAGAAACAAGAAAACATCCTGAACAGGTACTTCTCCTCAGTCTTCATTGTGGACCACCAGGAAGCAGCAGGAACAACAGAGGTCGGGGCGGGGGTGAACACAAGTCCATTTCAGAGGAAAGAGTCCTGAAGGGAATTGCAGCTCTAAAAGTGGACAAGGCTATGGGATCAGATGGGATACAACCAAGGGTGCTAAAGGAACTCAGGAGAGTGCTGCCTGGCCCACTGACAGCCCTATTCGATAACTCTCTTGAAATAGGCGTGGTTCTGGAGGACTGAAGAAGAGCAAACGTGGTCCCGCCATCTACATAAGAGTAGCAGCAGGGAGGAAGCTAGAAACTACATGCCAGCGGTCACACCTCAATGGTAGTGCAATTCATGGAAACCCTGTTAAAGGAAAGTTTGGTAGAGTATCTTGAATCCAGTGGGCTGCAAGACCACATGCACCATGGATTCCTTGGGATGGGGGTAACGCCAGATGAATCTGACTGATTTCTTCGACTAGGTGATCAGGAAACTAGATCAGGGAAGGAAGCGGATATGTTCTATCTGGACTTTACCACGGCCTTTGACACTGTGCTGCACAGCAGACAGATTAAGAAACTGAGCAGCCTAGGGATGGGATCCAAAGTGGTGAACTGGGTTAGAAACTGGTTAACATATATGGGACAGAGGGTGGTGGTTAACAGCACTCATTCTAATGATGGGAGAGTGACCGATAGGGTACCGCAGGACTCAGTACTGGGACCGGTCCTCTTCAATGCCTTCATAAGCAACACTGCAGAAGAACTGGAAGGGAAGGTATGTCTTTCTGCAGATAACACCAACATCTGTAATAAGGTGGACATCCAGGAGGGGCTGGAGAAAATGGGTAGTGATCTGAGGAAACTCAAGGAGTATCCAAGAGCATGGCATTTAAGGTTCAATGCCAGAAAGTGCAAAATCATGCACCTAGGGCACAGGATCCCAGGAGCTGAGCACAGGATGGGGGGAGAGGTACTGACAGTCACTAAGCAAGAAAAGGACCTTGGAGTTATCATATCTGACGACCTTAAAGTGACAGGGCACTGTGACAAAGCAGTGAGCAGGGTAAGTGGGATGCTGGGATGCCTAGTGAAAGGTATCTTCAACAGGAGGAGGAAGGTGGTGTTGCCCCTACATCGCTCACTGATGAGACCCCACTTGAAGTACTGTGTCCAGTTCTGGAAGACAACACCTCAGAAAGGACATAGACAGGATGGAGGCAGTCTTGAGGAGGGCAACTAAAATGGTGCAGGGTTGCACTAGAAGCCCTACAAGGAGAGACTGAGGGATCTCAACATGTACACTCTGGAAGAAAGTGAGAGTGAACATGATAGAGACCTATAAATACCTCACAGGGGTAAACAGGCTGCAGGAGGGTAATCTCTTTCAAATGAGAAAGGGTGTCAGGACCAGAGGGCATGCAATGAAGCTGGGAAGAGAGTTTAAGAGGGATGTGAGGAAGTATTACTTCACTGAAAGAGTTGTAGATGCCTGGAACAGACTGCCAATAGAAGTGGTGGCAGCGATCACAGTGACAGACTTCAAGCATTCATGGGATAGACAGGGGAATATTAGTAAATAGCGAGGAGAGGAGGGAGGGTTGCTGGAGACAGGATAGGGTCTGTGGAGACAGACTAGGCATGGACCATCTGGGCAGACTGGGTTATCCAAGTGGTCCTTTTCTGCCACAAATTCTATGTTTAAATGCTATGGCAGCTTGGGCAGAGGGAACTGGTGAGATGGTATGGGTGTTCCGGTTATCAGGTGGAGCTCCTCTGATGTTTAGGATGCCCACATGAACAACATTAATGATGACAAAGAGAACACGGATACAGTCTTGTTGAACTCAATTTACTCTCAAACCATTCAGTTTGCCCAGCCTTTGTCCTCACAAAATTAATAAAAGCTTTTGCAAATCTTCCTTAATGTGGAGTACAGAAGTGCTGCCCTGTATAGCCCTCTCCTTACTGACATTCATGATTCACCCATCTTCACAGTGTTTTGCCAGTAGTATATACTACACCCTTATGCATTTCACTACTACACTGCTACTGTACATACTACATAGATGTATCTAGTCTGTATTCGTGTATTAGGCAACATGTCTGTATTGCCACTCTTAAGATAACTATTTTTGTTTATACAGGTATATGTCCTCAAGCAGGAACAAACTGCAGACAAGCTATTCAGCCTAAGTGGAATATCCTGGTGAAATATCTTTTACTAAATACATTTATTAATAAATGTCATTGTGCTCACCGACTGCCACTAGGTACCCTCACCTCCATACATTATGAGATGATACTGCCCTCCTCTTAACAGCTGCTTCTTCTCTGCGATATTCCATTTTGTATTGCTCATTTTTTATTAATATCCCTCAGTGGTACTGCTGTCATGATACTGTTGTGCCGTTCTGTAACACCATGGTGTCTTTGTCCATTTGTTCCCACTTTCTAACCTCCTCCCCTGGGGTCGAACCTGGGAATGTGCCTTAGCTAGGAGTGCCTCTCCCGGTCACCAGTTTTTAAATAAATAAGTACTGCTTTAATAATTAGTGCATGTATTTTCCCCGGTTTTTATGGGCTGCTCATCCTCAGATAAAGGGGGTTTACAGGTTTCAGACTAAGTAACCCCCAGTTGGGCATCCAGAGGAAGTATGATACTGACCTGCCTGTCAACCTCTGGCAGCAGAAGGAGCAGCTGCTGTTGATATTCCACAGGCAGCACAGAGAAGGTGTGCTTGTTTATCAGGGCCCGCAGGTTCGTGTTCACTAGGATGGAGTCTGGTGTTTCAACGTCGATCTCTGCACATTTTGTTCTTTTCAGCTGTCCTAACGGGCAAAAAACAAAAAGCACAAAATATGATTACTGTACAGTTTGCATTAATATGTTACTGGTTTCATGCTGCAATAAGAAACAAAATAATTTACTGGAAGACAGGGCTCTGTTTCACAGCAATGCTGTGGTCAACGTGACAAAAAAAAAAAAAGATCAGTTTTGCACGTCAGCATTTTTATTTTGTCGCCACATACTCCTCTTACTATCACCTTTTAAGTGCCAGCACAGCAGATTGCAGCAATGTTTTTTTTTTCATTAATGGAGAACTGCGCTGGACCTGCAAATCATGTTTTCTGCAGAAGTGGTTTCTTATTTAAATACTGGTTCACATTCTATTATTGTTGTCTCTTTGCTGGTCATTTTAATCAACTCACTGGATGGTTCTGACTCATACACTGGTGTTAGGGACCATTTTAGAACAGTATGACGTAGTTCATATCTTTGTCCAGCTTCTGCACTGTTTACATTTCTTTCTTTTTTTTTTGTTGAAATTGCACTTTATGCCCCCTTAATCACCGGCACTGTCACCCGGCAGATCCCTCCTGCACCCAGACCACTGGGAGGACCCCCCACAGAGCCGTGGATTACCCCCCAGGCAGGGACATGTTGGGAAGGGGGCCTCTTGGTTCTAACCCATCCCCATATCATACCTCTGTGATGTCATCGGTGTTCTCGACCAGGGTCCTGGGCACTGGAAAGCGAGAGCCGTCCCTGGCTCTCTCGCCAGTTTTGCACCAGGGCCAAGCTTTTTCAATGCACGCCCCCTCCTGAGACATGACATACGCATGACATCAGGGCAGGCATGCCGACATCCGTCATGTCTCCCCTCACGTGTGGCTCGGGTATGCTATGCCTCTGGCTTCTGCCAGAGGCCAATCATGCACCAGCTTTAGTACACCCCTCACTCCGGAGGAGGTGAGCAGTCCCTGGGATGCTCAAACCTCTTGCCCCTGGCTGGCCCTCCAACATCACAGACTCGTTCCTGAACCCAGATCACCAGTGTCACAAGCAGTAGCGCTACCGCTGCGCCAGCAGGAAAGCTTATTTACATTTCTTTTTACAATGAATGCAGTGTGCATATACAGTAGCTGAAATACAATACAGAAGTGAGAAAGGAAAAAATGCCCTAGCTAGGATTTGAACCTAGGCCTGCTTGGAATATCCGTCTGCTACACTATCAGCAGTGCAGCAGAGACGACTGGAAGCCTGGGGGTCCCCAAGGCACTCAGCCTCTCCCAATCCACACCCTGAAGTCACACATCAGAACTACATTTTTATTTAAAGGAGTGCAGTATGAATATATTGGACATACAGTTTTATAAGTGAGAACAAAACAAGGGCTCTATCTGGTATTTGAACTTAAATAAAATAAATATATAAAATAAAAATAAACTAGCTGGCCCAGTGGCGCTGAGGGCTGAGGCGCTGGATGCCTTACCTTGCGTTACGCCGGCGATCCATGTTCGGGAACGAGCACGGGTCGCCAGAGTTTGGCAGGGTTTAAGAAGGATTGAGCGTCCGAGGGACTGTTCTTCTCCAGGGAGGTGGAGGTCTGCCAGTGGTTGGTGCTCGACTGGTCCCTAGCGGTGGCTGGGGAGCAGTGCACTGACACTGCAAAAACAGGGGGCGGAAATGGGTCTGATGTCTGGAGGTGCGCAAGCGGATGCATGTGCGCTCTCTCTGCTGACATCCTGCATGCCGCTCTCCATAGGGGAGAAAAAAGCAGGAAAATGGAGCCCTCGCCACGGATGACGATGGTCCCCCCCCCTTACTGCGCTGCCAGGAGGGCACCTCCCCCGAAATGGATCCGGACTGGTGGGCGAGAGTCTCCCCAACCCCCGCCATGAGGGGTAAGTCGTGGGGGCTGAAGGGGAGGGGTCTAATACCTGGTCGGCACGGAGGGGTTGGCCGTCAGATGGCTAAGCAAGGGCTCCCGAGAAACAACACCAACAAAAAAATAAACCTGAACCAAGGTCTACTTGGAATATCATTCTGCTGCACTACCAGCTGTGGTACTATGTCAGTTAGAAATCTAGGGATCCAAAAGGCGCTCATTTTTACTCACTGTACACCCTAGAGCCATGCAAATTAGAACTTCATTTTTATTCACATGGGCTGTGGTGTACATGTTTCTGAAATATAATTTGGAAGTGAGAAAAGAGCCATAGCTCAGAAATGAACTTAGGTCTGTTCAGAAAACCTTTACACTGCACTTCCAGCTGTGTTACCAGGACAACTGGAAACTCCAGTTCCAACTAGGGTGATTATTTCTTCAGGATCCCTAGGCTAACAGTTGTCCTGGTAGAACAGCTGGTAGCGCAGCTAGGGCACTTACCTCTTTCACAGTGATAAACTGTATTTCAAAGGTATGCACACCACACTCCTTGCAAATAATAAGTGGCTCTAGGATGTGCATTAGTGCCTCTGGGATCCCCAGGGTTCCAGTTGTCCTGGTAGCCCAGCTTGAAGTGTAGTTGAATTGTATTCTGAGGAGGCCTGGGTTCAAATCCCAGCTAGATCGCTTATTTCTTTCTCACTTCTAAATTGATTTTTTTTAATTTATTATTTTTGAATATTTGGCCAGGAAAGGCATACCAAGCCAAAGCTCATTTCAACAGGCGACCTGGGTACCCAGAGAGTTTAAGTGACTTGTTCAAGGTCACAAAGAATGCAAGTGGAGGTGTGGGATTCAAACCTAGGTCTGCTGGGTTCTGCAGGTTCATAGCTTGGTGCTCTTAACTTCTAGGCTACACCTGTCACAATGCATCTGTTTTCTGCCGCAGAACTGTGTGCCTGAAAGGGACATAAGCTACATCATGCTGTCCTTAAGTGTTCTTTAACAACAGTATGTAAATCAGAAATACACACAGTTTGCTAAAAGGCCTGTAATGGCTGAACAATACTAGAACTACAAACAGTATTTAAAAACATAGCTTGTACTGAAGAACATGACTTACAGTACAGGTTCAGCGCAGTTCTCCTTTAATTGCTAGCCCTGGACAGAAACTGAAAGGATCTTATCTTTGAAATGTTACCAGTCAGCACATAAAGTATTTATTTAAAGTTTTCCTCACTAAAATCATGAGATGCAGCATTTATTTTTTCAGCAGGGCCCTGCACCGACAACCGGGTTCGGGAGCAAACCCAAATTACCCAGGGCTGGTGGAGGACCAGCCGAGGATGGGGGGGAGAAGGCTAAGCATTCGATGGACTGCTCACCTTCGGATCTGCTGCTTGGTAACATACCGACCCCTAGAGATGGCTAGGGGTGAGTAAGCCTGGAACCAGTGCTGTGGCTGGGGACTGGTGGACGGTGGACATCTGCACGTTGGGGGCAGAAGTGCACCCGTCCATGTGCTGACATCACTGCATGCTAGCTTCCACCAGGAGTAGCTATAAGACAGGAAGAAAAGACCCTTGGATGAGCAGAATGACCCCTGAGATCCCTGCCAGTGCCACCTCCGCTGTCTCATAAGCCACCGAATTAGCATCTAGGTCTTCTCCCTACTCTGAGAGATGGGGAAGCCACATCATGGGGGACAAGCCATAGTTTGCTGGAGATCAGGTGAGTTCCAGTTGGGACAGTGCATGGGGGCGAACCTTAATAGGACCAAGCAGGCAGATGTGGGGTACATCCCTAACCAACCTAAGGAGCAAAAATAGAGTTAATAAAAAAAATAATAAAACAGCTAGTAAGGAAATAAAGTAAAATAACTTAACAAGCCCCAATCTAGGGCTAGTTAACATAGAAAGTAACTAGCCAGCCTATAGACTGCTTGTAATGCTGCCAACTCAGGTTCAGGAATCAGCCCAGGTGACTGGGCTAGTAGGGACGAGAGGGATTGAGCATCCCAGCAGATGTCTGCCTTCTCCTGGGGAGGGAGGTTGACCGAGCTGCTGCACAAGTGCCTCCTGTTCTGGCATAGGAGGCACAGCACACGTGGTTGGAAAGTGATCAATGAAGACACATTGCTAGTGGTCCTCCATGTCTTACTGAAGGGATCAGTTACTACATAGTACAGTATTGGCTGCATAAATATACACTGAGCAAGGATCACACTGAAAAGGACCGTCATCAACAATAATTGAGAAAAGAAAGGGGCTTATTATACACCCTTGTAGCACTCCTGGTGAAATGTCTCTAACATCTGAATTAATACTACTGATAGCAACTAGTTGAAGTCAACCAGTGAGATACCTGACAAACGGCCAAAACAAGAGTTCATGGGTCACTGATTCAGTGGGCAACTAAGTTGGATTAATTACTGCAGTGGATGCTTACGCAATGTAGTGTACAGTGCTTATGCAATGTAGTGTACAGTGCTTATGCAACATGGACTGGATGAGGATACTGAGTATAGTCAGTAGGTTAGTGTTACTGGTTAGGTGATTTTTGACAGTGAGTCAAAGAACTGGTACTCCATATGCTATATTTGGTAAATGTAGCCTTTGACTCCTGTCGCTGTATGGGACTGTCACCCTTTTGGGGCACCAACGGTTGAGGAACTCTCTCAAGGAGGGTTTTTTTCTAGAGGCGTCACATGACAGTGGACCCTTTTTGCTAAAGGTACCTTTAGGAAAGAAGCTCTGAATGAGAGAGGTGAGCTTCCAGAGGAGGATGGGGGATGGTGGGAGTAAGAAAACTGTCGTTTAAATGATGCCTGTAAGGCATGCACTTCTAAGTAACGTTCGATAGGGACAAGGTGTGAGTAAACTGCTGCTGCTCCAACACCAGCTTGAAAGTAGTTCAGTACTATTGGTTAGGTGATTTTTGACACTGAGTCGAAGGACTGGTACTTCATAGGCTACGTTTGGTATAAACGGCCTTTCACTTTCTCCATACCCAAATGGGACTATCATCCTTTCAGGGTACAGATATCACAGGAACTCTCTTGATGAGAGTTCCAGCCCTACAGGTGCCACATCATAAGAATTTACACAGGTACTTATAGCATGAGCCATTGTCGACCTGCACATTTTTAATCTAATGTTGATATCTTTCTTCAATGTAATAATCATCCAGTGATCGTTTAAATTGGTCCATGGAACTACAGGATACTACGGTCTCCAGCAGTTCATTCCATCTGTTGACCACCGTTTGGGAAAACCAGTTCCCTCTGTTGTTCTTTTTGTAAACCTCGCCCTTGAGTTGGAACCCATGCCCTCTGTTTTTGTGCAATTTCTAGCACTCAAACCCATGCATTCCCAAAGGTCATTCTCTCTGAATGCCCTATATACCACGCACATGTCAGCTTTAGCTAAAGGCACCTTAATGAAGAAGCCCTAAAGAAGGGGTGAATACAACTGTCGGAATGTCATCTTCCGCCAAGTTGAGAGGGATGGCTGTAATGCTAATCAAAATCAAGTGCAGAAATGGAACAGGACCCCCACCCAAGATCTCAGTTCCACTGGTGGAAATGCAACTTATTTTACAAATAAACTAGCTATTTTTGGGACCTTCGGCATGGAAGAAAAAAAAAAAAAAACCCTGGGGAAGGCTGGTCTGCCTACGCAGTGGTGGAGTTACCGCTTGCGACACTGACAACTCTGGTTCAGGAATGATTCAGGGCTGTCTGACGGCTGGCCATGTGGAGAGGGACTGTACATCCTAGAAGCACTCTTCTGAGGAGGGGGCTTTCCACTGTCTGCTGCTCTACCGCCACCTGGGTGACCACAGACGGCAGTGCATACCAAGTGAATGGGTAGTTGAAACATACGTCTGTCATTCAGAAGCATCAGGTGTGTTAGCACCCCATAATGTAAGCACTCCCACGGGTGGGTAGACAGGTTACAGAAAAAATGGTGCAGGTAGGGTAGATGACGCCCCTACTGGCCCTCCATGCTCATATCAGGTTCCAGCCACCACCCCTTGTGGGACATCCTCAGTCTTCACTTCCGGCATGAGTGGACAGATGTCTACAAAGAAGAAATGTTGAGTGAGTTACAGAAAGGTGAACCCATCCCAGAGAGCAGCATAGTGGTGAGTCGTAGGTAGCTGTGGGGTCTGCGAATGCTGGCTGGTGTAACCTCAATGGGTTGGATTAGGGCATAGTGAGGAGGTAGGAAGAGGACTTGCCTGTGATCTGAAGGATAAAACACCCTCTGAGGATCCATGGCTTTAGGCCAACATCCCTCCATACTAACATGATACTATTATACCCCATAGGTGGATTTAAACCTGCAACACACCACTGCAAGCTAGGCAGTTTGTTTGAATACACCTTCTGTTTCAGAGATACATATTGTAGATGTTTATGGACAGAAAAAGATCCATGGTCCATCCAGTTGGCCTGGTTATCTGCTTTGTCTCGCTAAGATCTCCACCCACAAGAAGATGCTAAAGGGCACTTTAGATTCTTTAATCAATATAAAAAATGTATTGCACTGCTATTTTTGCACTATACAGCACTTTAAAGGATATAGGGCATTAATTAACAATTGTGCCTTACATGCTGCATAATTATCAAAAATTGGCCAAAATGGGTATTAATTTATCACTGCAAGCAATAATTCAACAGTTTTTGACACTACATTTAGGTATTTCTAGCAATTAGCTATACAAATAAATGTAAACATGTATATGTATGCTTTATACCTTTTACTGTTGCATACTTAAGCAACATTAGCCTAGCTGGGCACCCCCAGAGGATGTGCCTGAGCAGCACAAAGCATGATGGGTGTTAGGCTTGTCATGGAAGCCTTCTTACTGCTCTTCAAGTTTAATAAAATACACTGCCGGCCTGGTGGTGTAGATTACTGAGGCGCCATGGGTGCCTTACCTCGTCCCATGCTGGCAAACCGGGTTTGGGAACGGACGCAGGTTGCTTGGAGGTTGGCTGGGAGAGGGAGGATTAGGCATCCATAGGATTGCTCTTCTCCCTTGGGAAGGGGAGATCTCGTGCCTCAGCACTTGACTGCCATCTGGAGGAATCCAGATGGCAGCGTGTTTGAGCCACAGTGGGGGAAGGATGCACGTTCAGAGCACAGGGGGCGTCTCCATGGAGACAGAGATCACACAATATGCTCACTGCACGTCTGTGAAGCCCAAGGGGTACTAGGAGGAAGAATATGGAGGATGGCTTCATGAAGCACTGCCCGCCACACCAGTGGCCTGCTCAGTCTCTCGGGTCTAGGGACGAATCTGGGTTGTGTGCTCTGGGTTGGGGAGGACAGCCCTTCCTTCCTGGCCCCCATAGGGGGCAATCCATGGGGGATAGGGTCCCCTGAAACTGGAGGAGACTCGGGATGGCCGCGGCTGACAGGGACAGGGCTGAAATGCTGCCTGTACCTGTGATGGTGGATGAAAATCTATTAAAAACAATTTGTAAAATACTTATCTGGTTTAAAAGTCAAGGCTGCTTTGTTTTGTAGTTTAAATGTTTATTGAAATATATCAGTTCTGTGGACAAGGTATACACCACATACATCTGATGGATAAATTGCCTGGATTGGTGGTAGTTCAGGTGGATGTTAAAGATCCCATGGCACTTATCGAAAAGAGTAGGGGAATTTTTATTAAAGTTGGAAAGGAACATACAATCAAAAAATGTACAAAACCTAAAGCAATTTATACAAATCAATATACAGATACCAAATGCCAAAATAAATCCAAACAGTGTTAAGTCACACAATAATTTTAACTAAACCATGGGCTGGATATTCAAACTGCACCATTCATAGGCGCAAGCCCTTGTGCTGCGCAAAATAGTTGCGCAGGGGTGTGTCCAGGGCGATATTCAAAGGAGTTGTGCTATTGAGCAACTCCTTTGAATATCACCCCCCAGCCACAGCCACTGTGCATGGCGCAGTGGAACTTGCGCCACCGCAAGTTGACAAAGTGGAGCATTCAACTTGCGGTGGCGCAAGTACCATTGCGCCATGCGCAAAATCCCGATATTCAAAAGGTGACATGCAAATGGGGCTATAATTCATGCAAGGTGCAGAGGGGCCATTTGCGTCTGATTATGGCCCCATTTGCATGCCATTAGCATGCAGGTGCGCCGATCCCCGAGGACTTGCGCCTGGCGCCCTGCCAGGCAGCAGCCGTCAGGAAGGATACTCCCTGCAGCTCGCGGGCAAAAAGCGTAAAACCCACCACCACCACCCCACTGGACCGATTGCAGGCATGGCGTCAATACCCCCACCAGCCCGATCGCGGGCAGCAATGTCTCCCCAACACAGCCCTGGTGGTCCAGTGGACCGATAAGCCCGATCGCGGGCTGGGTATTCAAACACACACCCCTCGATCATATCCCTGGTGGTCCAGTGGACCGAAAATCCTGATCGCGGGATGTAGTTGGCAACCCCCAAACACATCCCTGGTGACCTAGTGTCCCCCACCCACCCACCCACGAGCCCACCACCCGCTCCCACCCCTGCAGCGGCAGCATCCCACCGCCTGCCGCGCCCGCTGACAGCTGCCCGGTAGAGCTACGCCCATTGGTGCAGAGCAAGAGCCACTGGCGTGCAGGCCCTACTGGCAGTCAGTCGGGCAGGCGGTGGGGCGGGTGGATGCTGCCGCCCGCCGCCGCGGGGAGCGGGTGGTGGGGCTCAGGTGGGTGGGGTGGGGGACACTAGGTCGCCAGGATGTGTTTGGGGGTTGCTAATCATCCCGCGATCGGATTTCGGTCCACTGGACCACCAGGATATAGATCGGGAGGTGGGGGTGTTTGAATACTCCAGCCCCGCGATCGGGCTTATCGTCCACTGGACCACCAGGGATGTTTTGGGGGGCATTGCTGCTTTCATGATCGGGCTGGTGGTAGGGCACAGAGGGAGTGGGTTGAGGGCCAGCCACAGGTGGCAGCTACTGTGTTGCGCCCTGCAATGCAGCAGCTCACCTGGGTGGCCCTCAACGATCCTTTTTTTTGGCTCAAAGTTGTGCAGGCGCAGGTTGGGAGTTGCGCCTGCAAACTCTGCACACCTGGCTGAATATCAGGCTGTGCAGTTTATGCATGGTTCCTCCCCCTCCAGTTCAGCATGCATTCATTTGCATTGTGCTGTTGCTCAGCATGTTTTCTGTGGTGCAACTGCCTCCTGCTGAATATCACAGAATGGAGCAAGTTCGGACTTGCGCATGGCGCAACCCTATTGAATATCTGGCCCCATATGTTTAAACACAATCACATAATTTATAGGTATATTCGTATAACACAAATCCTAAATTATTTATTCTATATCATGCTTAAATATAATAGGCATATATACTTACTATACAAACTCATTTTACTTATATCTATTATAACCAATCAATAGAGGCCCATCTTCCTTGAAAGGTTGTCGACTGGATTGAATTATAATCTTGCAACCTGATGTCTTTAATTGCTGTTTCTATCATAAAAAACAACTCGTCAGAAGTAAAATGTAGTTGTTGAATAGTCAATCTGCACCAGACAAACCATATGTAAAATTTAAAACAAACAAGAAATAACCATAGTGTTACTCTATCATGTTTCGTCCACAGAAAAGGCAAAATACCAAGGCATAATATTTCTAAAGTCATAAAACCAAACGGAGATGTAGGCCAGTGACATTGAATAGATTGCCAAAATCCTTGAATAAAAGGGCACTCTAGGAATAAATGCTGCATTGTCTCAATTACATCTGGACATGTTCCTCTAGGACAATATCTCTCTGACACCTGTCTATGCTTTAGATTTCCTCTTACATTTAGGCAACAATGCAAGGCCAACCAAGTTACACCCCACATAAAAGTAGGAATACAAGGGGAAATCAGCATTTCACATATCAGTAATCTATCTGGCAAAGAACAAGAATCAAATTCTGCTGTCTCTTGGAAATATTTTAAAATCAAAGATTCATACAAGTTTTTCCGAGTATAAGAAAGGAGATGCTCTTTGGAAATACCCCATAGCTTTATTCTAGCAAAGCAAGTTCTTACTGGATCAGGTAAATAAGAAATCGAAATTTGTTGCGGAAGGTTATCATACATGGGCCAAATAGAGAAAATAGGTCCCAAGGAATCTAAGACCCAAAGGGACCATCTATTAATTTTTTGAGCTACCTAGGGGAATAAATTGGCATATAAATATATGGTGAAAAAATACCACAGGTTGTATCATCTTCAACCCTCCATTTCTTTTTTCTCTCAATAGTAAGCCTCTTTTGATTGGATTTAAACGGTTTCCTCAGATACATGAAAAAAAACAACTATATATTCTGGTTTCTAAAGTTGACGGTAAGCTATACACTGTACTTAAATATAAAAATATGGGTAACAAAAAGATTTTTATTGTGTAGATTCGCTTTAATTTAGCTAAACGCCAAGCATTCCAAAGATTAACCTTATTTTGTGCTTCATTCAATTTAAGTATCCAATTCTGATAAGCCACATCTCCAGAACCAAATAAGATCCCTAAAATAGGGGCTGTCCCTTTTAATACTGGTACCCCAATTATTATATCATCTGTGACATCTTCAGCATTAAGAGGAAGGCAACAAGATTTCTGGTAATTTATTTGAGCTCCAGTATGAGTCGTAAAATTAGTTAAAATTATTCCCAGATTATGTGCTGATGGGATATTTCCTATTATAAAACAAATGTCATCTGCATATGCAATGCTCTTTATTTCAGGGTCTTCACAGGAAAAGGATACACCCTGTATACCTCTAGTTTTATCCACCATTCTAAGTAGCGGATCAATGGTAAATAAATATAGTAAAGCACTCAGAGAGCAACCTTGCCGTACTCCCTTTAAAACAGTACACCTACGACCTATCCACCCATTACAAAAGGCTTTAGCAGAGTCAGACTTATAATATGTTTTAATCCAATTAATAAACATTTCAGGAATGCCATATGTAGCCAAACTCCATAAATACTCATGATTAACATTATCGAAAGCCTTAGCTTGATCCAGACTAAAAATAAGACCTGTAAGCTCACCAGTATTACCTCTATGAAATATTTCTCTAAGTAATATTAAACCATCAGAAATCTTTCTTCCTGGTATTGAACATGCCTGAGAACTGTGTAACAGAAAATCAGCCATTGGTATAAGTCTATTATGTAATAGTTTTGTAAATATTTTAAAATCTGTATTAAGCAGGGTAATTGGCCTCAATTTGATAACTTAGTTCTATCTCCTTTTTGTACATAAATACCACTAAACCATCTGACATACTATTTGGTAATAATCCTGTAATCAAATTTCCTTAAGACCTCTACAAATTCTTGTAATAATATTGTAAAATTATTTTATATATCTCATATGGCATACCATCACTCCTAGGGCAGTACCTGCCTTTGTTAATGAAAAACTAGCTGATACTTCTAAAGATGTCACATCAACAAGCAACAGGCCTGTGCTATGTTTATCAAGCATAGGTGGAATCACTTGAGCTAACCATAAGGAATGTGGGAACCAGAAACAGTAGCATATCCAAATAATTGCTGTATATGATTATCTAAAGCATTCATAATATCTTTCCTGGTTGTACATTTTTACCTGTAGAGTCACAAACCTCTGCCATACATTTTGATGTCTTTGTTCAGCACAAAACTGATAGGGGTCCATAAAGGCTTTACCTCCTTAGGAACCAAATCTTCTTTCTACATCTAAGATTTATATCTACTATATTGTGTTGAATTTAATAATTTTGAAGTCTATCTAATTCAGATAAGGCTGTATAATCCTTGTGCAACTATAAAATGTAAGTCTAAAACTGTTGTCGAGTTTTTATATATGTATCTTTATTAAATTTCCCATTAATCTTGCCAATTATTTGGAAATACTGTCTTGTATCTATTTTTGTATCTTCCACCAATCTCTACTCTGAATCATAGAGGCTAACCACTGATTTCCTTGCCTGTAGTACTGCCAAAATTCCTTCTTTGACAGTTGGTAACTTAAGTATTTCCAGGTTAAGACGCCAATATCCTGGTCCTCTATGCATTATTTCATAACTACCTATCGTAATCTCAAGTATCACATGATCAGAAGGTGCAACTGGTATAGTTTGAGCTTTTTGTATTGTTAAAGTATCTAAAATAAACCAGAAATCTATCCTTGTTGCTTTAGTACCTTGAAAAAACGTGTTTTGTGGTTTACCTAATAAATCAAAAACATCAACCAATCCTGACTGTGTCAATAAATCATTAAGACACTCAGTATCACAAAATAACTTTGTGGATCGTATACCTCTCTCTGTATGATAACGGCTACAGTTAAAATCTCCACCTAAAAGCACAAATCTAGAAGTGAACAAATAGGGCAATAAAGTCTTAAATAATGCTATTCTTGCAGATTTAGCTTGCGGAGCGTAAACATTAATAAATCTACAGTGTAAATCGTTAAGTATCATATCTAACAATAATATGCGACCCGGCAAAACATCTATAAGTTGAACTAGGCGTGCTGTAGGATTATTAACTGCTATACCTACCCCTGTACATAGCTCTTCACCAACAGACCAATAAACAGTACTCCATTTCCACCTTTCAGTGGCCTGTTCTACCTCAAACCTGGTATGTAACCGAGTATCTTGAAAATAAACGACATCATCCTTGCCTCCATCAAATAGTGAATATATCAACATTTGCTTCTTATTTGACTGAATACTATTAACGTTTAAGGATGCCAAATTTATATTCAAAAACATAGACAAAAGAGGAAGGGGAAAGAAGGGTGTTGTCATAACTCATATCAATGTTCCCTTTTATTTATATTATTTCTTTTTTGTAGATTTTCTCGTCCCAGGTTGACCCTTTTTTTAATTTTCACTGTATCCATAACATCAGCAGATGGTTCTGGATCAGAAGATCCTTCAGGGACTTCCGGTGACGTCATGCACTAAGCAACAGCTTGGGTCGCGAGGCTCCCTACGGAAAATAGTTAATACCTCAATTTGAAAAGCTTAACAGCAAAACAGAAGCCACTAATTGTAAACCAGAGGTAGCAGAATGCCCAGAAAAAGAGGCGACTCCGTTCGTGGATCCCCAAAACGCATAGATGGAGAGAGATCCCAGGAAGAAGATTCGGAGAGCGGGGACTCGTGGGCATCATCGACCTCCCTTCGACAAAACACAGGCGACCGGGTCCCTTTCCATTTACAGAGGCAAATGTCCCAAATGTTAACAGAAATAGGGACTTTCGGAAGAAATCGCAGACAGCAGTCACTGCACTACGTCGCGGACATGGGCAAGCTTCGAGAAAAAGCAGGAGGAACATGAAGAGCAACTGGCCGCCCCGGACAAGAGAGAGTGGGGAGGCGGAATGTGCGATCGTCCAGCTACATGCACAATTAAAGCCTCCAGGATCCAAGGCATAATATTTCTAAAGTCATAAAACCAAACGGAGATGTAGGCCAGTGACATTGAATAGATTGCCAAAATCCTTGAATAAAAGGGCACTCTAGGAATAAATGCTGCATTGTCTCAATTACATCTGGACATGTTCCTCTAGGACAATATCTCTCTGACACCTGTCTATGCTTTAGATTTCCTCTTACATTTAGGCAACAATGCAAGGCCAACCAAGTTACACCCCACATAAAAGTAGGAATACAAGGGGAAATCAGCATTTCACATATCAGTAATCTATCTGGCAAAGAACAAGAATCAAATTCTGCTGTCTCTTGGAAATATTTTAAAATCAAAGATTCATACAAGTTTTTCCGAGTATAAGAAAGGAGATGCTCTTTGGAAATACCCATAGCTTTATTCTAGCAAAGCAAGTTCTTACTGGATCAGGTAAATAAGAAATCGAAATTTGTTACGAAGGTTATCATACATGGGCCAAATAGAGAAAATAGGTCCCAAGGAATCTAAGACCCAAAGGGACCATCTATTAATTTTGAGCTACCTAGGGAATAAATTGGCATATAAATATATGGTGAAAAATACCACAGGTTGTATCATCTTCAACCTCCATTTCTTTTTCTCTCAATAGTAAGCCTCTTTTGATTGGATTTAACGGTTTCCTCAGATACATGAAAAAAACAACTATATATTCTGGTTTCTAAAGTTGACGGTAAGCTATACACTGTACTTAAATATAAAAATATGGGTAACAAAAGATTTTATTGTGTAGATTCGCTTTAATTTAGCTAAGCGTAAAGCATTCCAAAGATTAACCTTATTTTGTGCTTCATTCAATTTAAGTATCCAATTCTGATAAGCCACATCTCCAGAACCAAATAAGATCCCTAAAATAGGGGCTGTCCTTTTAATACTAATTACCAATTATTATATCATCTGTGACATCTTCAGCATTAGAGGAAGGCAACAAGATTTCTGGTAATTTATTTGAGCTCCAGTATGAGTCGTAAAATTAGTTAAAATTATTCCCAGATTATGTGCTGATGGGATATTTCCTATTATAAAACAAATGTCATCTGCATATGCAATGCTCTTTATTTCAGGGTCTTCACAGGAAAGGATACACCCTGTATACCTCTAGTTTTATCCACCATTCTAAGTAGCGGATCAATGGTAAATAAATATAGTAAAGCACTCAGAGAGCAACCTTGCCTACTCCCTTTAAAACAGTACACCTCGACCTATCCACCCATTACAAAAGGCTTTAGCAGAGTCAGACTTATAATATGTTTTAATCCAATTAATAAACATTTCAGGAATGCCATATGTAGCCAAACTCCATAAATACTCATGATTAACATTATCGAAAGCCTTAGCTTGATCCAGACTAAAAATAAGACCTGTAAGCTCACCAGTATTACCTCTATGAAATATTTCTCTAAGTAATATTAAACCATCAGAAATCTTTCTTCCTGGTATTGAACATGCCTGAGAACTGTGTAACAGAAAATCAGCCATTGGTATAAGTCTATTATGTAATAGTTTTGTAAATATTTTAAAATCTGTATTAAGCAGGGTAATTGGCCTCAATTTGATAACTTAGTTCTATCTCCTTTTTGTACATAAATACCACTAAACCATCTGACATACTATTTGGTAATAATCCTGTAATCAAAATTTCCTTAAGACCTCTACAAATTCTTGTAATAATATTGTAAAATTATTTTATATATCTCATATAGCATACCATCACTCCTAGGGCAGTACCTGCCTTTGTTAATGAAAAACTAGCTGATACTTCTAAAGATGTCACATCAACAAGCAACACGTCTGTGCTATGTTTATCAAGCATAGGTGGAATCACTTGAGCTAACCATAAGGAATGTGGGGAACCAGAAACAGTAGCATATCCAAATAATTGCTGTATATGATTATCTAAAGCATTCATAATATCTTTCCTGGTTGTACATTTTTTACCTGTAGAGTCACAAACCTCTGCCATACATTTTTGATGTCTTTGTTCAGCACAAAACTGATAGGGGTCCATAAAGGCTTTACCTCCTTGGGAACCAAATCTTCTTTCTACATCTAAGGATTTATATCTACTATATTGTGTTGAATTTAATAATTTTGAAGTCTATCTAATTCAGATAAGGCTGTATAATCCTTGTGCAACTATAAAATGTAAGTCTAAAACTGTTGTGAGGTTTTATATATGTATCTTTATTAAATTTCCATTAATCTTGCCAATTATTTGGAAATACTGTCTTGTATCTATTTTGTATCTTCCACCAATCTCTATCTGAATCATAGAGGCTAACCACTGATTTCCTTGCCTGTAGTACTGCCAAAATTCCTTCTTTGACAGTTGGTAACTAAGTATTTCAGGTTAAGGCGTAATATCCTGGTCCTCTATGCATTATTTCATAACTACCTATCGTAATCTCAAGTATCACATGATCAGAAGGTGCAACTGGTATAGTTTGAGCTTTTTGTATTGTTAAAGTATCTAAAATAAACCAGAAATCTATCCTTGTTGCTTTAGTACCTTGAAAAAACGTGTTTTGTGGTTTACCTAATAAATCAAAAACATCAACCAATCCTGACTGTGTCAATAAATCATTAAGACACTCAGTATCACAAAATAACTTTGTGGATCGTATACCTCTCTCTGTATGATATCGGCTACAGTTAAAATCTCCACCTAAAAGCACAAATCTAGAAGTGAACAAATAGGGCAATAAAGTCTTAAATAATGCTATTCTTGCAGATTTAGCTTGGGCGTAAACATTAATAAATCTACAGTGTAAATCGTTAAGTATCATATCTAACAATAATATGCGACCCGGCAAAACATCTATAAGTTGAACTAGCAGTGCTGTAGGATTATTAACTGCTATACCTACCCTGTACATAGCTCTTCACCAACAGACCAATAAACAGTACTCCATTTCCACCTTTCAGTGGCCTGTTCTACCTCAAACCTGGTATGTAACAGTATCTTGAAAATAAAGCGACATCATCCTTGCCTCCATCAAATAGTGAATATCAACATTTGCTTCTTATTTGACTGAATACTATTAACGTTTAAGGATGCCAAATTTATATTCAAAACATAGACAAAAGGAAGGGAAAGAGGTGTTGTCATAACTCATATCAATGTTCCTTTTATTTATATTATTTCTTTTTGTAGATTTTCTCGTCCCAGGTTGACCCTTTTTTATTTTCACTGTATCCATAACATCAGCAGATGGTTCTGGATCAGAAGATCCTTCAGGGACTTCCGGTGACGTCATGCACTAAGCAACAGCTTGGGTGTGAGGCTCCCTACGGAAAATAGTTAATACCTCAATTTGAAAAGCTTAACAGCAAAACAGAAGCCACTAATTGTAAACCAGAGTAGCAGAATGCCCAGAAAAAGAAGCGACTCCGTTCGTGGATCCCAAAAGCATAGATGGAGAGAATCCCAGGAAGAAGATTCGGGAGGCGGGGACCGTGGGCATCATCGACCTCCCATGACGCAAAACACAGGCCGACCGGGTCCGCTTTCCATTTACAGAGGCAAATGTCCCAAATGTTAACAGAAATAGGGACTTTCGGAAGAAATCGCAGACAGCAGTCACTGCACTACGTCGCGGACATGGGCAAGCTCGAGAAAAAGCAGGAGGAACATGAAGAGCAACTGACCGCCCCGGACAAGAGAGTCGGGGAGGCGGAATGTGCGATCGTCCAGCTACATGCACAATTAAGAAGCCTCCAGGATCGTGCGGAGGATGCAGAGAGTAGGAGCCGCCGAAATAATATCCAGCTGTCGGGGCTCCCGGAGGGAACGGAAGGCACTGAAATTATTATTTTCACCCAGAAAATGCTGAGAGAAATCCTAAAATTACCGGAGGGGATATCGCTAGAAATGGAGAGGGTACACCGCACTCTCGGTCCTAGGCCAGCAGTAGGCGCCCGGCCTCGCACACTACTAATAAAATTTCTAAGACACCAAGAAAAGGAAACGGTGCTACATACTGCTTGGAGACAGGGAACAGTCTGTTATGGATCGCACAGGTTATTCTTGACAGACTTTGCCCCGAGTAATGGCGGCGGAAGGCCTACATTCCCGTCATGAGGCGCTTAAAGCGGCAGGAGTGCGTTTTAAGACACTTTACCGTCGAGGATTGTGATCCACTTAGAGGAGGGTCCCACATTTGATAATGCGGCTGAGGCAATTGCTGAACTTAAATCAAGGAAAATCGAGATCGCGCATGGCATCAAAGGGAACTGCAGCTACCCCTGCCTCTAAGTTGGCCCAGAAACTGTGGAATGCTGGCCAGCAGGGACTCCAAACGTCGCAAGGGTATAGAAGCCATACAATCGATCGTTAATTCCCTGAAATCCAGACCCAGTGTTCCGATTGAGAAAGTTACCCCAGCGCCTAGCACCTGAAGTGGTCGTAAGTATTTGAATGGACTCTGCTCATTAAATGTGGTCATGACAGATAGATCCAGCTATAATTAAGCCTAAATCTGAACGTTTTTCCTTTTCGCCATGTTCTGGGTAGGGCGTGGGGGAGGTGGTGTAAAAGTATGGGAGTCCTTGGGGTAATATGGACAGGGCTTAACGTGGGGTAGGGCAGGTACTGGAGAGCTGTAGAGGTTATTGAAGCGAAGACAGTCTTTGAAAGGGTGGCCGTCAGGATCTCAGGGAGGTATTGGAATCCGCGGGTATTAATCATTGTGCCAACGTAGCGCGATTTTTGAGTAGCCACGTGTTGCAATGGAGACTGCTGGGGGTCGAGATTCCGACCAGGCCTGTACATTAATTGGCGATATTACACTGTAAGCTTGAGGGGAGGAGATGGAAGTGGGGACCAGCCCTAGTGGATGGGGGGATCTCAGGGTGGTGCCTCCTTGTACTTCTGTGAGCTGGGCTTGGGACATTGTGGGTTCTGAGTCCCAATGGAAGAACAGCTGACTCCACGGAGGTGCTGAGAGGAAGGCCTTAGAGCCTGGGCAGGTGGCACTTGACATGGTAGCTGCTGGGTGTGGTTGGGCGGGGAGGCACTTGCGCGGACCCGCCGATGGCGAGTGACTGCACTTCTTGCGGTCCATACAGGAAGCGGGTTGGGGAGGGACAGCGTTGCAATGGGCTGAGAATGCAAGGGAGGGTGGGGGGTACATGTTCGGGATGGGGACTGCATGCGTAGTTAGATCACGGCGCCTAGCAGGAAAAGGTGCGATCAGTGGGGGTGGGACAAGGATACTGAATGATGGTGGTCCAGTACGTAGCATCCCCACCCGTCCCTGTGGTTCCTTCATTGCTTTGGACTCCAATGCCAGCTGAGATGACATCACAAATATTGACCCCTAGCTTTTACACCCGGGGTGGAGAGCCCTGCATGTGCAATCGAGGGGAATGGAGGGGTGACTTAGGGAGATGGGGTTACAAGCTACTCACCCCAGGTACAGTGGACCATATAGCCTGCAAAGAGTAACTGGCTGCGAGATAAGGGGGGTGGAATGGAAACTAATTAGATGGAGGGTGATAGATATACAGGTGAGAACGGAGGAATCCACGAACTGAAGACTATATATATAAGATATGGGCAAGAAGGTCAAAGTGGACACGTGTAAAGGATCAACTGAAATAGGATGTGCAGGACTATTAGAGGTGGGGAGGGTGGGAAGTTGTGGACAGACTAAGGTTGGATCAAACAAACAACTCACACCAGTTGGGTCTTAATGGGGTGTGGACTTCGGTCCTAGCCCATGGGCCACGGATGAGGTGCTCCTTCACCTAGGGGTGCTGGATCTGGGCTGGGGGAGCCCTTCTCCGGGTGACCACGACAGAGGGATGGGAGGTTAGTTCTTGGGAGGGCAGAATAGGGGATTTCCCCTGCTCCGGGACTAGCAGCCTTTGCGGAGGGAGCCATAGTGGAGATGCTGGGCTGCACGTCTACGGAGTTCCGTGAGAATGGAGAAAGGCGTGAGATCAGGAAATGTACTCATGGATGGAGACTTTCTCGACCCAGGGGCTCCGTGACAGGTTGGTAAAGGCGAGTTACAAGCTGGGTTCAACCCGGCTGGATGGTGGAAGCGGTGTCGCCCAGTATGCATAATGAGTCTCTCTAGGTCCATTATAGCTTCCGGAGCCTACGACCCTGACATGGCTGTCACTTGTCCTAAACCCGTTCTCTTACAGGTACCTTGGTACCTTAAGCCCTGAATAAATAAGGGCTGCTCAGGTTGGGTCATACACCACCTTCGGATCCAGGGCTTAGCCCAGATGCGGTGGAGGTGCCAGTAGTTGTTTAGTTGGCCAGGTTGGTCATTAGGGGTATATTATGTACCTGTTTCTTGTTGGTCTATATTACCTGTTTTGTTGGTATTGTTCTGTTTGTCTAGGAGTCACTGAATTCATGCAGTACAGAATACAGTCACAAGCTACGTCTAACCCTGGTGGGGGGCCCTGCGGGGGACTAGGGAAGCCGGGCGTTAAATACCACAATGATTGTTTACAATGCAAGCCCATGCATTGAAGTTGTTGTCCCTTAATGTCAAGGGTCTGGCCTCGCCCATTAAGAGATCCAGGGCACTGGCTTATATTAGAAAGTCAAAGGCAGATATTGCCTTCCTCCAGGAAACGCATATGAACCCCGCTGAACATAACAAGTTAGCTAAACTAAGTGAGGGCAAGTGTTCCATTCATCTTGTAAAAGCTGGCAAGGCGAGGGTAGCTATTATCTTTGCACACCACTTGGTGAGATCACTTGGTCGACCCAGAAGGTCGACTAATAATGCAAGGAAAATTAACGATACAGAGGTGGCTAGCAAATGCTTACCTACCACCAGGCATTACGGTCTCAAGACTGAGACCTCTGTTGGATAAGATAATTCAGAAGACCAAGGGCATCCTCATGCTGGCAGGTGACTTTAACCTAATTATGGTCCCCTGGGACGACTCCACCAGCCAGAGACCTCAAAAGCAAACGTCTACCCAAAAGTTTTTTAGTAAATTCATATCGGAGGTAGGCTGGTGTGACGTGTGGCGGAAACTACACCCAAATACGAAAAATTACTCCTATTATTCCCGGTACCATACTTGTTCCGAATAGATCATACATACACCCAAATAGAAAACCTAAGCACCGTGTGGGATGCCCAATTGGCGATATATCCATCTCAGACCATAAGCCCTTGACCACCCACTGGGACGTGGGCCTTCAACGAGAAGCACGCGGTGGCGAATGAACCCATTCCACCTGCGGTCAAAAAATTCAGGAATTCCTATCAGATAGAATTGCAGAAATCATAGTGGATAACCATACATGACTCCGTCCTCAGTACACTGGGACACAATTAAAGCAGTCCTTAGAGGACATATAATTAAATATACAGCGGAATTAAGGAGGCAGCGAAAAAGAATACAGGAGTAAATTGGAGGCATTCTTCACTTCCTCAAATGGCACTTCAACAGGGGATAGATGGGTCTACCCAAACTACAACAAACCAGGCGGGAGCTGGACTCGCTGATTCAACCAACAAACTGAGTGCCTTAACCTTCCTGAGACAAGATTTTATAGGGGAGGCCCGCGGGCTACTCGTTTGCTACCATACCAGCGCGTAAACAAAGAAGGGGGCAACTATTGCATCCATTAGGCACCCTAGAGGGGGCCAACCGTTATCCCGGCTACATGACATAGTGGATGCCTTTGCAACATTTTATAAAGCCCTTTACACCCCGGAGACTACGCCTCCTGTAAAGCAAATGATGGGGCACCTGGACTCGGTATCCCTTCCCTCTCTTACGGAGGCACATAGGGAGGACCTGATGAAACCCATCACGGGATTGGAGGTAACTCAGGCAGTGGCCAAGGCTAAATCCATGAAAGCCCCGGGACCGGATGGCTACGGCCCAGAGTTTTATAAGGCGGTTAAAACCCAGATTGCTCCCTACTTCGGTCTTCTTTCGGTTCTGAAGAGAACCTCCGCGTCAATGGTCCCTCAGCACAATTTCAGTAATACCTAACCCAGGTAAGAACCCCAAAGATATGCCTCTAGGCCAATATCCAGTGTAACAAGACTATAAAATATTTATGCACATACTGGCGCACCGTTTAGACAGGGTGCTACCCTGCTAGTACACAAAGACCAGGCGGGGTTTGTTAGATCCCTTTTACCAGGATAGCATCAAGAGATCCTTATATATAGTGCAACAGATGCAGAAAACAGAGATCCGGCGGTTTAATAAGCATTGATGCAGAAAAGACCTTCGATAGGGTTGCAGTGGCCTTACCTGTGCAAACCTTAAACAAATTTGGATTCCCCTTATTTGTCCAAACCCTACAGAATATATATTCTGCTCCTAGAGCATAGTGTTAAAGTGAATGGGCACCACTCTGGTTTCCAACTTCAAGGGGCACCCGTCAGGGATGTCTTTATCACCCTATTGTTTGCCATAGTCATCGAGCCTTTAGCGCAACATATCCAGAATCCCAGCGATCCAGAGATCAGAATAGGGATACTGAACACCGTGTGGCTTTACTCTGTGGATGATATACTTCTGTACCTTTGGGACCCCGACCTCACGATCCCAGCTGTGAGGCGGATATTGGATACCCTACAGGCGGTATCAGGATATAAATTAACTTTGCTAAAACAGAAATTCTTACCTTTAACTATGCCCCCATGCAGGGTATCGAGATTCTCTACCAGGCAGATGGGACTTGCAGAAATTGAAATACCTTGGTATATACATTCCAAAGATCACGAAATATTATAAACAAAACTATACACCATTTATCTCACAATTAAAACAAGATTTGCAAGCTTGCGCACCTGCCCCATAGCCTATCAAGGAGAGTGGACCTAATCGGAATAACAATCCTACCAAAGACCCTATATCTATTTCAAAACATTCCCTATACATTTCCATTAAAAACTTTTAAGGAAATAAACTGCCTCATCGGAAGTTCATATAGGCCTCCCAAAACCGAAGTCGACTAGGGATACTCTCCTCCACGCCAAGATGAGGGTATAGCTATCACGGTTGATGCTTTATCAACAGGCAACTACCCTCCACATATAATATTTCCGACAGAGTGGGGCCCATCACGCACTGGCTTGAATAGAAAGGACCTTATTAGCGATCAGGCATACCTCAGGACCCTATATCGACAGGACCCAGGAAGAGCCCAACAGAGTCCCAATCTCTGGCTGGGCGCAGTTTAAAAACTGGTGCATGCTTAAAAAACACAACACTTGGCACCCTATCAGGCACTCATCTGCCCGATCTCAAACCTAACTGACATAGCCCTAACAGCATGGACAATGGTTTCATTCATTGAGGAAAAGGCAGGTTAAAATACTTGTTATAAATAATGACACAGGGCAATATCTGGTTAATGCTTGAAATCAGAAAATTTCACCTGCCACACAGGGTTTTTCCGCTATCTCCAGCTGCGACACTATATAGGGCCTCCACGAATGTTATGGAACCGGAGGGATACCGGCGTTGATTCAATGCCAGATACAGCTAAATGGCACAAGGACACGAGACCGCTGATCTCGCGGTATTATCAGGCACTAACACACAAAGAAGTGCTCTCACTGAGGGTATTAGTTCACAATGGTCACAGGAGGCGGGACATCCGCTTTCCTAGAGGAATGGAGACAGGCTTGCAGTCTGTCAGGCCGATCACTAGCTCACATCAGTGGCGAGAATTCGCCTGGAAAGTTCTGGTCCGATATTTCGCTCCCGGTGGTTCACGGCATTATACTCAAACAACACAGCAGAATGCTGGAGGCAATGTGAGGAGCTGCAAGCCAATTGTCCCATGTTCTGTGGCTGTGTCCGGCTCTCGAGATTCCTCGTGCAGCTTGAGGCTCAGCTGAGAACTAATTGACCCACAACTCCACTGTCCCTGGAGATGTTTTATTTCTAGATCTCCCTAGAGCTTTTGAAGCCCCAACACCAGGTACCTTATTCTGCTCTTAGCGACTGCAAAAAGCAATCACTAGGCAGTGGTTAACAACAAAAATCCCTTCAGTCCAAGACTGGTGGGATATCACCAAACAAATTTATAGCATGGAGAAAATAACACATAACCTAAATGAACAGGAAGAAATTCAAGGCCAGATGGACACGCTGGCAGATATACTATATGTTGAAAGATCCTACCTTTACCCTAGGGATCTTAATGTAGAGTCGGTTGGGATTAGTGGATGGAGATGGTGGTGGATTGCATCCTGCTGCTCCTCGCCTGGCTTCCCTGGTCCCCCGCGGGGCAACGATCCATAAATAAAGGTGATGCACTGGTGCTGGTCCAGGTAAGGAATGGCCATTGAATGTATAAGGTAGTGGCAAGAGAACCAAGGGAACGATCAAGAGATCGGTATAGTTAGAATGTAACCCGAAACGGGAGATAGGACAAACCAAGGCCATGTATTGACACCTCAGCCCCTTTCTCTGATGCGGAGGGGACTATCTGAGGGTTGACCTGGAGTGCCATGGCATCAAGGGTGGAGCAACTTAATGCAATGGTGAACCTGTGCCCTCTAATGGTAGATACCCATATGCTTGAGGTCATCTATAGAGGCGGGTTGGAGTAACTTCTAGCCCTCAAGCCTGGGGTGAGACCCCCTGCAAATATTAACCAGCTCAGATCCTGAAGTGAGAGTGCAGCCCGGTTGTATTTATAATGAACTAAGCATATAACTGTAAATTAGATAATGAGCCACACAGGGGATGAATTTCATTGAATTTCACAACATCACTATTGTCTGACTGTATATTATGAACTTTATGAAGATTTTATAACTGTCTAAATACTGGTGACTTATATGTATATATGTTGGAAACTTAATAAAAAGAAGAATTACAAAAAAAAAAGAAGATCCTTCAGGTTGTGAAGAATGGACCGAGGTGGAATGTGACTCAGTATCTATGTCTTCCTGTAATACCGAAAATGCATTCTGGAGGGGTATCAAACCTTGTTCAGATATAGGTATTTTAGAGGTCCTGGATCTTTTTTTTTTTTTTTTTAACTTAATTTTTATTGGTTTTTCATTTTCCATTTAAAATTACAGTAAACTTAATTACATCCATGAATAAAAGAGACATACATTTATGCTGAGAATTAATACCACATTAAATAATCATCTTATTTTCTTATCATGTTCTGAGTACTTCTATAATTACCATTCTTAATCATAACAAATTTATCATTCCTTATATGTTTGCTTTTATTTTATACTTGTATTTATTTCTTCCTTTCTTTCTTTGCAGGCTGGACTGACTGGTGAGATCTATCCAAATAGGATGTCTATCCGTTAGGATTCCCTCTTTCTCCACCGGAAGCTTTCCCCTTTCTCCCTTCCTTCTTCTCCTTTTTTTCTTCTTCCTTTTCCCTTTTTCCCCTTTCCTTTCCTTTTCCTTTCTCCTTCCCTCCTTTTCCTCTCTTCTCCTTTCTATCTCCCCCACCTAATCCAGCCGTCATGGCCGTCAATTAATCAATTTTGTCTCTCTACCCTATTATATGGTAATATTTGTTGAGTTACACTAAACACCCTTCCTTACCTTCTCTCTCTCTCATTAAAAGTAAACCTTTATTAGTTTTGTTTGAATGATTTATTTAATCTAAAAAAAAAAAAAAGGGGGAGGAAGAGTCTTATTAGTTAATTGTGAGTGTTCTGAAAGTTTCTCTCTTTTCTAACTAGACTTAACATCTTTACTGATTTATTTTACTAAAAGTTGATCCAATACTGGGGTACCATTTTTAGCTTCCACATACTCGTAGAAGGGGAGCCACCTTGAATTAAATTGATCTGTTCGAAGTCTAAGCTTAGCTGTAAGCGCCTCCATGCTTTTAATATTTATTACGTTTGCCCACCACCCTGAATAGGAGACCCTCTCCGAAGACAACCATTTTTGTGTGATAGCCTTAGAGGCTGCTGCTATTAATATATAAAATAGATATCTTTGTGCTTTAGTTTTTTCTCCATGATAGGGAGTCCTAATATTAAGTTTGGAAACCGGGTGAGTTTTCTACTTGTAATATTTCTTTAATAGCCATAGTTATCTCCTTAGAAGTCTCTAAGTTTGGGACAACTCCAGAGTATGTGGAATTGAGAGCCTATATTTGCACAACCTCTCAACATTTATCAGTTTTGAGCTCGTATTTTGATGAAATATCTGGGGTGATAAAATATCTTGTTGCGATTTTCCATCTGAACTCCCTCCACAACAGGGAGTTAGTTGTTTTATTTATCCCCTGCCATATGAGAGCCATTCCTTATTAGATATTTGGCTTCCATACTCCACCTGCCATTTATTTTCAACTGCTTGGATATATAGGGTTCCCAAGCCCTCCTGAAGGGTTTGCTTTATAAAGGTGATATGTTTCGTGGTACCCTCCATGCAGCTTGTTTGATATATGTACTTTAATGGTGGAGCTGGGTCATTTTGTATGGCACTAATCCCAACAGTGTGAGATATAAAGTGTCTACACTGAAGGTACCTAAAAAACTCTTGAAGAGCTGCAAACGTTTTGATCCCTTCGTTATCTACCATTTGGTGCAGATATTGGAGCCCTTTTTTGGACCAACTGCTCCAACAAGAGTCTTTGTGCGTGGCTGGGAAATGTGGCAGATATTTCAGTGGAATGTATTTCCAGGTAGGGGAAAAAATCTCCCACCACTGTCTAACCCTGAGCCAGGTTTTAAGGGTACTTCTTGTCCATATATTACTTAGGGTTTTCAGGTCAGAAGGCCTAATTGTCCAGGGTAAAAACTGCAGCGGAACCCAAGGGTGGGCTTTCTCTTCTAATCTGCACCAGCCTCCTTTCTGTTCTGGTTTCAACATTTTTAAGACAGGGGCTGTTTGTGCGGCTAGGTAATATTTTAAAAGGTCTGGAACCCCTAATCCTCCCTTATCTTTAGCTTCTGTTAAGATACCCCATTTCTTGCGCGGGTGACGCCCTGCCCAGATAAACCTAGACAATTTACTTCTCATTTCTACGCCTCCTTCCTTCAATAAGTATAGGTAGGGCTGAGAACATAAACAGAAACCTGGGTAATATGTTCATCCTAATTACCTCCACTCTATTAATAAAGCTAATAGGCATATTGTTCCACCTCTGCAAGTCCTCATAAACATTTTCTTTTCATGTTTGAAAGTTATATAGGTATAACTTATTTAGGTCTGTTGGTATATTTACCCCTAAGTATTTGATTTTATCTTTCACCCATTTGAAAGGCAGGGGACTCTGCATGTCCTTATGTGGGGATCCACCTAATCTCATTATTTCTGTTTTTTCGATATTTACTTTGAAACCTGAAATTCGATGTATTTTTCTAATACTTGGAGCAATTCAGGAATTGAAGTTTCAGGATCCTCAATATATATTACTGTGTCATCTGCATATAATGAGATGTTATTTTCTATATTATTTATTGTTATCCCCTTTATATTTGGGTTTTCCCAGATGGACTGCACAAGTGGTTCCATGACCAGGGCGAACAGTAACAGTGATAACGGGCACCCTTGTCTTGTTCCTCTATTTATTGGGAAAGGTTCTGAATTTAAACCATTCACCCTAACTCGGGCTGTTGGATTTTGATAGCATAATTTTACCCATTTAAGGAAATTACCTCCCACGCCCATCCTGGACATTACCCCTTCCATATACCCCAGTTCACCCTATCGACGCCTTCTCTCGTCTAAAAATATTGCCATTGGGTTTGTCTTAGGGGAGTATCTATGTGAGACAATGTTCAGGAGTTTCCTGGCGTTATCTTGAAGATGCCTATCGGTATAAATCCTGTCTGATCGGGTGGACTAGAGTCTCTACATGCTGTTGTAATCTTGAAGCCAGTATACGAGTTAGTATTTTTAGGTCTTGATTGAGGAGTTAGATGGGCCTGAAGGATGAGCATAAAAATCGAGGCCTTCCAGGTTTCAGGATGACCGTGAACATCGCTTCCTGCCATGATTTAGGGAATTCACCCTCCCTGAGGCTCATATTATAAATATGCACCAATCGGGTATTAGGGTTTACTCAGCTTTTATACCATTCTGCTGGCAGTTCATCTGTGCCTGGTGTTTTCCCCGTCGGAAGGTCTTTGACGGCTTTTAGGGCCTCCTGTTCTGTGATTGGTTTTGAAAGTGCCTCCTGTGCTTTTATGGGCAGCGTTGGTAATTTAACTGAGTTAAGGAAGTTTAGGGTTTCTGATCTGACTTTTTCTTCTGTTCTACTTTCCGTATATAATTTCTTATAAAAAGCCCTGAACTGGGTAGCTATTTCTTTTGGCTTCGTCCATTGCTTTTCTGGGTTTGATATGTCTCTAATTACTGATACGTTCCTTTCCGCCTGCCTCTTACAGAGATGAAAGGCAAGAAGTCTCAAAGCCCTACCGCCCGCCTCATAGTACCTTTGGTTGGTAAATCTAAGGAGACCCTCCACTTTTCTATTCCCTAACTCATGTAGTTCAGACCTAAGCGGTTTAGTTCTTTAGATATTTGTTTAGATCCTGTGCCCTTCTTGTGCTCAATTTCTAGCTCTGATAATTTATCCTGAGGGTTTTCTGCTACATTCATCTGTTTTTTCCTGGCTGCTGCATGAGCTAATTGTTGCCCCTCTCAGCGGCCTTTAAAGTGTCCCACCACAACATTGGAGAGCAGTTTTCCATAGGGGAGTCTTTTTCTAGGTTTTCAATTGTCTTATTCATAAGTGTTATGAAGGGCTCCTCACTTAACAAAGAAACATTAAGTCTCCATAGAGGCGTTTTGTCCTCTTGCTCCATTCTAATACTAACTGAAATTGGGCTATGGTCAGAGAGGGTAATGGAGTGTATTTTGGAGTGTTCGAAATAGTGCATGTCTGTTTTGAATGTGAGAAAAAGATCAATCCGCGAGTAAGAGCATTGTGCACCTGAAAAAAAGGTATAGTCTCTTTCTCCCTTGTGCTGCATCCTCCATATATCCACCATACCAAATTCAGCCATTAGGGCCTTAAGCTTTTATCGCTCAGTTATTGGTGCTTGTTCTTAGATGATCGATCCATCTGCGGTGAGGGCGCAGTATTAAAATCCCCTCCGATTAATATCTGGCCTTGGGGTAAGTCCGCTAGCTTATTAAAAATTTCCCCTAGGAATTTTTCTGTGCCCACATTAGGGGCATACACATTTACTAGATGCAGTATTTTATTTTGCATCAGGCATGTAGCCCTGACGAATCTACCTTGAAATCCTTCTTCTGTTGATTGTACCTTTAAGGGGCTATTGCGCTTAAAAAGTATAGCTACCCCTGCTCTCTTGCTTGTGGGATGCGATGCTGATACTACTTGGCCCACCCATCTTCTTCTAAGTTTGGAGTGCTCCAACTGTGAGAGGTGTGTCTCTTGCAAAAATGCTATGTTACATCTTAGCTGTTGGAGTTCAGTTAATAGCCTAGTTCGTTTAATTGCGGAATTAACCCTTTCATTATAAGAAATGATCTTTAAGGGGGCCATGTTGCTTCTAGGATTATGTCTGTTTTAAGCCTCTGTTTCAACTCTCCCTCTCCCTGTTTTCCAGTCCAGCCTGCAAGACTCTCAAATTAAACTTAAAGTTACTAAAGTGAAAAAAACTAAATACTTAACTATCAACTTAGTACATACATTTTGTACCGTCTTAACAACAAACTTTGAAACTATATACATTACTTCATTGTTTTCATTTTCTCTGACTTCCATGTGAAGCCCACAGAAAAACTGTGGGGGGTCAAATTGACCCAGTCAGTGCCCCTGCTACTTGGGGCAGGAGGTGCTACGGGTACTCCTCAGTGAGGCCCTAGTCACCCCCTTAAACCCGTCACCTTCAGGATTCAACCCAAGCTAACAGTTCACTTTCTGTTGTCTCTCCTTAGTTCCCCCCTCCATTTTTCCTTTCCTACTTTACCATTTCCCTTCTTCTCCCATGTTGGGTCATTTTTCTGAGCCACTCTGTTCTGTTCCCCCTACTGTTTATTCCATTCTCTTACACTCTTTATATGCCACCTGTAATTCTTAAATGACACCCATATTAAGCATTATGCGGGTTATTGGAGTGGGGCTAAAGAACTTCCGTTCCTAAGAATAGTTTCTCTATACTCCATCCCCTTCCCCGTTCTTTACTTAAGACCCTCCCTATTGGGCATGTATTCATGACCCCTTTCCTGCTTCCTATATTTTGTAATGAAGCCTTTCTTTTCTCCCCCTGTGTCTATTGCACTTTTGTCTCCCAGTATCTCATCCACTTCCTTTACGCTTCCTTGTCTTCCCTTCTCAAAACACCTCCACCTATATTTCCGTCTAGAACCCTATCCTTGAAGGGCAGCTCCCTCCTTAGTCCTTATTCACTTGCTAATTTGTCCCCAGTTTTCCCCTTATTAACCCACTTATCCTTTTTGCTTTTGACCTCTATTTTGGGGAGTTATTCAGGTCAGATTTTTACTTTTTCTAATCCGTCTTTACCTTTTTTTATCTTCTATTTCTACCCCTCTTCTCCAGCCAATAAATCTTTGCATTTTCCATCTTTCATCCCTGCTCTTAAAAAGCCTTAAGCAAGTTGCCCCCTCTTAGTTGCATTAACCTTTTCCAGCACTATGTATGTCAAGGAGGACCTACGATTCTGGTATCTCTCCCACTTTCTTTCCGCTTCCGTGACCGGCTATGCATCTAAAAAAAAAGGGCATTTCTACATACATAGATATATGCATGACTTTCTTTTCATAACTCTACCTTTCATTTTACCTGAAAGAGTCTTCATCTTCCGAACAAGGATGCATCTCCAATTTTGGTTCCATATTCATGTAAAGCGGTTTTGTCTGTTCGTCCCCCCCCCATCTCCTTTCTGGGGTGCACGCCCTTTATCGAACGTTTTCCATTATTAAAATATAAGGCAAATTTAAAAGGTCATTCTTCGTGTGTCCAAAGTTTTTTCCCCTTTTTCTTCCCCGCCTTGTCCCTTCCCTGAAGGTTTCCTCTTCCCCGGCTGTTAAGTCCACCGTGATCAGTATTCCAAGTCCATTTATTTCCCCTGTAAACTTTTCATCCTTCGGTTGCTTGTGATTCTTTCCCGTCTTCCTGTAGTCTGATTTTGGTTTTCCCGATTAGGTTTCGAATGTCTGAGGAGAACTCCTGTGGATATGAGCCTGGGGCAGCTCTTTTCCGTCCTCTGAAATAAGGGGCTTTCGACCACATCTCCAACTTAAGGTTTTTCTCCAGCTTTTGCATCTCCAAGTTAGGAAGAGATATTTTCAGGTTCTGAAGGGCTGGTGCTGCATCCACCAAATTAGAAGATTTTGTACCTGCATCCAAATAAATTTTGATCCTGGCAGGGAACATTAATTGAGCTTTGATCCCTTTTTTTGTTTTAGTTCTTTGATTACTCCCTTGACCATTTGCCTCTCTGCCTGCAAGGCCACCGAGAAATCCTGCTCAAAAAAAAAAGGTACTTCTTTATATTTAAGATCTTTGTGCCTCCAAGCTTCTTGCAGAATCCAATCTTTGCTCTGGAAAAAGACCATCCGCACTATCAGGGAACGCGGTCTGGCTTTTGAATCTTGGGGTTTTGCAATAAGGGATCGGTGTGCACAATCTATGTCTAACTTGATATCCGAGGGGAGAGATAGCACTGAGCGCAGTATATGTTGCACAAAGTCAATTGCTGAGGAATCCCTCTTGGCATCCTCCAGTCGCCCGTGTATTCTGAAGTTATTTCTTCTAGACCTATTCTCTAGGTCTTGAGCCGTATTGATTTTCTCGATCTCTGCAGTAGTAGTAGAACTAGTCTGTCTAGGCGTTCCTGGGCCTCGAAACCATGGTGAGGTTTGCAGCATTCGTGTGACTTTTTATTTAATGCCTGTATCTCTTTTTAGGTCTGTCAGGAGACGAGTCAATTCTGGTGACTGTTGAAAGATTTGTTGGAGTGTTTTTTGCATAGTTTCCGGGTCTGTAATTTCTGTAGTGTCTGTCCCTTGTGAAGATTCTGATGCCGTGCATCTGCAAGGCGTCTGGGCCGCGAAACCCTCCATGTCCTCATCGAGTACGAGCTGCTTAAATTTAGTCAAATTGCTCGCCGCTTTAAAGTTTTTGTTTCGTTGTTGTTTTCCTGACATCTTCCCCAATTCAGGCTGTCGATTTCACTGTGTTTCGGACTTGTAATTCAATGGGAGTATATATTTTAAAGTCGGCGGGAGAGGAGCTCCGTGATTTAGCTTGCAGTCATCCCAGTGATGTCACCGGAAGCCAGAGGTCCTGGATCTTAAACTGCAACGTCTAGCAGGAATGAGGTTAAAAGATTCTTCAGATAAAAGGGGGGGAGGCATAGTATTAGGAATAACCTGGCCCACAACAGAATCTGTAAGAATCACCATTTTAGTAGATATTAAGTTCTCCTCTTCCTGGGAGGAAGTAGTTGATACAATTTCTGAAATGTCCGCCCATTCCATACTAGGTATGGTTTCAGGCCTACTTGGGGGTGAAGCGGAGGTACAGGTTTTGCCTCTAGATCGCATGTACTGCTGTATTTAGGTAAAATCCTTGCATAAAATCTCCATTTGTTTTATTTTGGGCAGCCCAAGGACAGTCAGTAAATACATGGGGTTCTTCACAAAGTGAGCATTTAGCTGGATGATGACAATCTGACATTGTATGCCCCAATTCTCCACACTGGACACATTTGGTGACTTTACAATTCCTGCTAAGGTGTCTACCAGAACCACATTTATAACAGTGACGGGGCTGTCCTGGATAAAAGATAAATCCTTTATCCCTTCCCAAATAAAAGCAACTGGGAAGATGTTGTAAACCTTCTTCGGTTTGGTTTAAGTTAACTTTAAATCTCCAACCACCATTCCAAAATCCTTCTGTATCAAGAATGGGCTCTGGGTTTCCTTTCAGGGTACACTTTTTCTCCAACTAATAGGAGATATCCTCCACATTAACCCCTTCATTACGGAACAATAGAGTAATAACCTTGAATGTCTGTTTGGTTAATGGTATGGCCTGAAAATGGACCCAAGCAGGATTAGTCTTTAATAATACGTATTTCATCCAAAATCTGTTTAACATATCTGGTGTACGAAAACTAATGTCATACGTATTGTCCCCTGGTGTATGAATCAAGGCATACACCTCACTGGGCATAAAACCCAGCATTTGTTTAAGTAAGACTTTCCCCACATAGAATCTGTCAGGCATGGTATCAGCGGGTCCCAAAACCTCAGCCTTACAGCATTTCGTCTTTAGCCAAGGAACAGGTTTATGAAAAGGCTAGCATAGGAGGTAGTTGGGGTTGTAAGACGTGGTAGGGTATTTTGATCAACATCAGGTCCTATATCATTAGTAGCTTTATTTTGGTTGGCATTTCCCTCCAAATCCCCACTTTGGCATTGTCGAGGTGATTTTGATCCTAGTTTAGGACTAACTGGCTGGTTGTGGGTAACCACAGCACCTGGATCCATTAAAGGCCTGTTTATGTTGGATAATTCTACATTCTGTATTATAGAACCAGGGTCTAAACTACCCTCAGACCTAGCTGCAGGAACACTAGTCTCAGAATTGGGCCCATCTAAAACTGCAAGACGGGTATGATCCATTCCTGGAATTGGTATGGCAGGGTCTGCGATCCACCAACCTGAATCTAACAGCAGCCACCCCGCCCTTTTCAGGGCGATATCTGGGGACCATGCAGGGGATGATTCTACTTCTATATTCCCTGAAATCTTCAGTGAACAAGCTTGTTTCCCCTCAGGGCTGTTTGCACCTTTATGTATTTTCAAGTCAGTACCTGTATGACCCGAGGGTGAATCTACCTTGGGTCTCTTCCGTTTCCGAATCTCTTCTTCAGCAGCAAGCTGAGCAATTTGATAATCCATAGCAGCCTTCTCCCAAAGGCGTCGTTTCTCTTGTAATATAGTGAGAGCTTGTTGATCTTCGAAGCATCATCGGCTGTCTCAGCATTTAAGTCGCACTTCGGGTTTGGATTTAAAAGCGACGTGCTCTTGCAATTAAAGCTAGACATACTCCTCGTATGTGCTGGACTTGCGGTGCATTTTTCACCTTCCAGCTGAAAACTGTGTTTTGAGGGGTTAGATACGTTTTGATGGCCACCACTCGGGTGCATTTCAGCAGTATCATTCCCCTCTGCTCTGGGTAAAGCCTGTGAGCTCTCTTGCATCTGAGCTCCTCCACTGTCGTCAGCCATCCTGAGACTGTTCCTCTCTCCCAACAGTCTCACAGTGCCACCATTGTCCACAAGAGATATTGGAACAGAAAGGGATTCCTTGTTTTCTGTCTGTGTCTCTCCTGTATGCAGTCCTCCTCCACCAGGATCCATGGGAGCCGCCATCTTGGTCCCACAGGAAAATGGGTTCCCCCCCTGCTCACAGGAAGCAAGAGTAGGGGAATTTCCCCGGTGTCCTGGTCAAATTTCCCTCATTCACTAAAAATACCACTAACAGTGTAATCTGGTTCAAGGTGAGTTGGCATTCATCTGTATCCCCCTCCCCCAGGTTGTGCCTGAAAATAGGCAGGATTTGTCTAGTGCACTTACCTGGTCAACAAAAACTAAATAAAATAAAAAAAAATCAGTTCATGCCACTGCAAGTTGTAAAAGCTCAAAGTCTGGAATGTCAGAGTGCAGGCATAAATCAAACTTAAACTTGCATGGAGCTGGTTATCATACCTAGCCCATGCCATCGTAGTATTAACATAGTAGCTGTTTCGAACAAGAATACATTTGAACCAGTCCACCTTATTTAACATCAAAAGAGTAACAATAAAAATAACTCTATACAAAACCAAGCTACACATAAATGCATTTTATGATTTCCATTGAAGGCCACCATACCAAGGAGCATCAGCACACACTAACAACATCTGGTGCACGCCTCTGGTTTTGGAACTTCAGGGCAATGGCAGCAGATCAATGTTTCTGTACTATGCACATTCAGTAAAGTCATACGTTCAGTTCTCTTTAGCTCATTTACAGTTTTGGTTTTTTTCTACTTTGAGGCGAGCCTTGCAACTAAACGAGACCCTGAATGAAGAGGCTCTAACTTTTTGAAGTGCAGCGAGACTGAACCTGAATGAAAAAAGAATGCTGGGGTTATGAAAACCCTAAAGAAAAGGAGAAGATGCGAGGAACAAGTGCTTCAGGTCTAGCAGTCCTAGTACGCACCTCTGAAGAAAAAAGGTTCACAGATATAAAAAGAAGCTATGCTCTTGAGAGACACGGTAAGTGCAGTATGAAGCTATGAATGGATGAAAGCATACTGAGCTGTCCTGGTCATTTGGCTGTGTGCCTGACTGTCAGGGCATATGACAAATTGTCATTGGGGAGTGTGCCCAACTGTCATTTGAGGTGTATGCCAGATAGTAGTATTAGTAGTAAAGTAGGATTTGAAGGTATGGTCAATTAGTTTGAGAAGGCTGAGCTGAGCCCTGAGGAGAGGACCGGACAACCAACTGGAAAGTCTGGTGGGTATGGTTTGAGAAGCAGTGAATCAAGGGCCCAATAATACAAGGAGCAAAGAACAGCCACAGTCAAGAAAAAGTATGTCTCTTTGCAGATGACACAAAGATCTGTAACAGAGTTGATGCACAAGGTGGGGTGGAAAGGATGAGAAAGGACTTAGCAAGGTTAGAGGAATGGTCAAATGTATGGCAGCTTAGATTTAATGCTAAGAAGTGCAAGGTAATGAACCTGGGAAACAAAAACCCAGGGAAGAGTACACAATGGGAGGTGAGATACTAACAACAACAAAAATGGAAAGGGACCTGGGGGTAGTCATATCAGATGACTTAAAGGTGGGCAAGCAATGTGAGAGGGCAGTAAGGAGGGCTGGGGGGATACTGGGATGCATAGGGAGAGGCATCACCAGTAGAAAACAGGAAGTTGTTATCCCTCTGTACAGACAGCTGGTGAGACCCCATCTGGAGTACTGTGTGCAGTTCTGGAGACCCAATCTCCGCAAGGACATAGACAAGATGGAAGCTGTTCGGAGGGGGCAACTAAAATGGTGCAGGGTCTGCACCGGAAGACATACTGAAGAGAGACTTAAGGAGCTTAATATGTATAGCCTCGAGGAAAGGAGGGAGAGGGGGGACATGATAGAAACTTTCAAGTACCTCAAGGGAATCAACAAAGTCCAAGAGGGTAGCATCTTTCAAAAAAAGAGGTGTGCAAGAACAAGGGGGCACAATTTGAAGATAGATTGGGGGCGGCTCAGAGGTAATTTAAGGAAGTATTTTTTCACAGAGAGGGTTGTGGATGCATGGAACGGCCTTCCGGAGGAGGTTGTGGAGTCAAAAACAGTGGTTGAATTCAAGCATGCATGGGACAGCCATAAGGCAATTTTAGGGGTTGGGGGTAGAAAGAAGTAGGATGCTGATTAACTAGGATCTGCAGCTTATCCATTAGGTTGGGAAATGGGCAGACTGGGTGGGCCAAGCGGTCCTTATCTGCCATCAAATTCTATGTTTCTATACCCGGTAAATAAGAAAATGGTGCATTGATGTCTGTTGCCACTACTGCCCCCTGCTGCTGTTACCTCCCCAACCAACCCCCAACTCAGCACCCACCCACCCCACCCCAATACCTTATTTACTTATTTACTGTGGGTCTAGCTCCATAATCCTCTCTGGACTGGAGACATGTCTTCACTCTTCAATGCCGGACCGAAGTGAGGAAATCGGGTAAACCGCGTCAATATATTTCAGTACATTCTGAACTTATAGCTTGAGTCATTTTTTAATATTTTTCCTCAGAATTTCAATATAGCTCTTCCGGGAGCCCACCTCACTGAACAAGGTAGGTGAATTTTTTCAAATCCATCCTGAAATGTGATTTCAGCACACTCCCGCCAAGTCACCTCTCCGGGCGGATTTGAAGCCACCTCACCTACCAGGTTGGCTGAGGCGGGGTCAAAAGAAGACTATGCTGAATATCGGGGGTAAAAATATTAACAAAAAAAACAATAACGTTATGAAGGAATGTTGAAAATGTTCACGCTCGCTCATAACTGTGGTAATTTTCAATATTCTGACTCCAAATTTTCAACACAGCCATATTTTTCACACCACCTCATGAACATGACAGGTGTCATTATTCAAATCCTGGCCAAAAGGTATTTTATAAATGACACCTGTCATGTTCGGAAGGAGGGGTCATAAAAAGACTATGTTGAAAATTTGAGGCAAAATGCCATGAAACAAAGTTATGAAGAAATGTTTATAATTTTTTTAACATTTACTCTTAACATTGCGATGCGTGCAGCTTTTGTCCCCCAGTTTTTAACATAGCCTTCTTGCTACCCTACCTCATGAGCATGTCAGGTGTCATTCTTCAAATCTCTTCCAAAACCTCACTTTTCAAACAGGATTTAATAATTCCATGTGCTGCGATCACAAGGTGGGATCATTAAAAGACAGTAGTGACAATTTGGGGTTAACAAACAACTAAGTTATGGGAAAACATTGAATTTTATTTCAAAGTTTACTCATAACTGTGTTTTTTTGCAGATTTGGGCCCCAAATGTGCACACGACCCTTTTGTTACCCCACCTGATGAACATGGCAGGTATCAGTTTTCAAATCTCCTTTGAAACATGTTTTCGCAGTCCCTCTGTGAAACCACCTTTTGGAAAGCATTTTAGGAAATTAATCTGTCTTGATCATAACATGGGGTCATAAAAAGATTATGTTGAACATTTGGGATCAAAATGTGAAAAAAACAACTAAGCTATGAAAAAAAACATTGGATTGTTACAACAATTACTCATGACTTTATTTTTGCAGATTCTGGCCCCTAATATTCAACATATCCCTTGTTGTTACCCCACCCAATGAACATGACAGGTGTAATTTTTCAAATGTCCTCCAAAACATGTTTTCGCAAGCATACTACAAAATCACCTTTCGGATGGAACTTAAAAAAATTTAACGTCAGGTCATAAAAAGACCGTTGTAAATTTGAGGTCAAATGTGGCAGCCCACTGAAAATTAGATACTGCCTCTCAGCTGGCCTATCCTGGGTAAATACAATCTAAAAATGTGTAAAATCAGGACACCACTGAAAATGTGATACTGCATCTTCTCTGGTTTACTAGGTTACTTAAGACATAAGAAGGCCGAAGCCCAACGTGAATGTCTCCCACAACTATGTGGGCAGACTAGTCTGGACCCAAGATTCATTGCAGGTGTCTGTCAAGTCTGTATTTAAATACATTAAAATTTTCAGCTTCAATTACATCCACTTTATCCTGGGTAAATGTATAGTAAAAATGTGTAAAAGCAAGGCAAATTTTCTTTAAAAACGTCCAATCCCTGAGGCTATAGGTGCCGTACATAAAAACAAACCAACAAAAGAAAACTCATCAATAAATAGCAACAGTAATTAAAAAATTCAATAATAAATAAATAAAACTCAGTGAATAAATAAAAAGGCATCAGGGACATACAATACAAATAGTCAGAGTGGGCGATATTTATAAAGCAGGATCAGGAAAAGCTTGCTTAAAGAGGAAGGCCTTAAGGCATGCCTTAAATGCCTCCACCGAGGGAGGGAGAGAATTCCACAGGACAGGGCCGGCGACACTAAAGGCTCTGTTGTCAGCCATTTTTAGCCTCGTCCTGGGAATCGCAAGGAGGCCCCATGAGGAGGAACGAAGGGAGCGGGCTGAGGTAGCAGGTGCAAAAAGGTCCGCCAGGTAACCAGGGCCCAGGTCATGTAGGGCCTTAAAGATGCGCAAGCCCAACTTAAAGAGGACCCTCTACCTGACTGGCAGCCAGTGCAGTTCATGCAGCACCAGGGTGATGTGACAGTATTTAGACTGCCCCGTCAACAACCTGACAGCTGCGTTCTGCACTAGCTGAAGCCGGTGGAGGGTACCTTGTGAGACCCCGAGGTAGAGCGCATTACAGTAATCCAGCCTGGATGTCACGAAGGCATGCATTAAGGTAGAGAGGTCCAGGAGCAGAACTAGGGGCTCAATCCTGGCGATATTTCTCAGATGGTAGAAACTGGTAAGGACAACGGCCGACATCTGAGCCTCAAGTGTCAGTCCACTGTCCAGAATAACGCCTAGATCATGCACCCTAGAGGAGGCCTCAAAGGCACATATCCCAGGACAAGTCCTGTCTCTGTGCCCGAGGCTGTCCTATCACGCCCTCTGTTTGACTCCACTACCAGTACCTCTGTCTTATCAGGAATCAATCGCAACCAGCTGGAGGCCATCCAGTCATTTATTTCAGCAAGGCAGTTGTTTAACACATCCACTGAGTTGGATGTCCCAAGGTTAAAGGACAGATACAGCTGGATATCATTGGCATAGCAATGAAAACCCAAGCTGTACTTCCTAATGAGCCTTCCCAGGGGCAGCATGTACACGGCGAACAACACTGGTGACAAGACCGAACCCTGAGGTACTCCACAAGACAGGAGGCTGGGGGAGGAGGAGAAATTCCCCATCACTACCCTTTGCCTCCTGTTAGTGAGAAAGGACTCAAAGCAGCAGATGACTGTGCCGGCGAGTCCACAAAAATGTTCTCAGGCGGTCAAGTAACACACAATGGTCCACTGTGTCAAAAGCTGAAGAGAGATCAATGAGAATGAGATTTGTCCCTTCCCCTCGATCTCTTGCCCTGAGAAGGCCATTGTACACTCGAACTAATGCAGTTTCTCTGCTATGCCTTGCCCAAACCCAGACTGATGAGGCTCATATAGATCAAAGGCCACGAGGTGCTCCACCAACTGAAGCGCCACAATCTTCTCAACAATCTTACCCAAGAATGGAAGGTTGGAGATAGGACGGTACCCCAGTACAGCAGAGTTCCCACTGAACTGTGCGTCTATGCTGCTCTATCCTGGGAAAAATACATCATAAAAGCTGGACCCCACTGACAATGTAAAGCACAGTTTGCAAGAACTTACCGTAACAGTAGATCTTTGAGAGAAGCTCTTGCAGCAGGTAACACATATAGGACTGAGTCCCAAGCAGTACAGGAGACCAGACTAGACTCAGGAGGAGGTAAGGAAAGAGTGAAAGGGGAAGTTCCCTTATGAGAAGAGTCCCTGCAAAACTGCAAGGCCAAAACCTGCTCTGCATCGAGAGGCAATGTCAAGGCTGTAGTGTCTGATGAAGGTGTAGCCTGTGTGCCACGTGAACTTTAGGAGGACTGACTTTGGGAAAATGAGAATGTGCCTCAGAAAAGCACTCGCAAATGGGTAAGAAGAGGGGTGGAGGAACAATGGGGAATAATGAAAACAGCCATCACAGAGGCAACAAACCTTTGTGTGAAGCGAATCAACAAAACTAAACAAAGGAAAAAAACACTATGGTTCTCAAAAGATGTGGCAGGGAAGGTTAAGGAGAAAAGGATAGCATTAAGGAAATATAAGGAAACACAGAAGGAGCAGGACAGAGAACTCTATCAGTTAAACCACAAGGAGGCAGGAAAGGCAGTCAGAATAGCAAAGGCCAAAACCAAGGAAAAGATAGCCAACTCTGTTAGGAAGCGGGATAAAACCTTTTATAGGTACATTAGGGAATGAAGAAAGGGAGGGATACTGAGGCTTAATAAAGGGGAGGGAATGTGGGCAGAGAGTGACAGTGAAAAAGCAGGGATACTGAACGACTATTTCTGCTCAGTATTCACAATGAAAGAGGAAGGGGAGTTACCTAAACCAAATAAGAGAAACACTCTGAGTAGGGGGGTCAATACCAGCCCATGCACAGAAGAAAGGGTTTTGAAAGAACTCTTGAAACTGAGGGTGGACAAAGCAATGGTGCCTGATGGGATTCATCCCAGAATACTAAAAGAACTAAGGGTAGAACTAGTAACACCACTGACTACTCTCTTAAACAAATCATGGGAGGATGGGGTGGTACCTGAGGACTGGAGGAGGGCAGATATGATTCCACTTCACAAAAGTGGGAGCAGGGCAGAGGCAGGAAACTACAGACCAGTTAGTCTGACCTCAGTTGTAGGGAAAATAAAGGAATTACTTCTGAAGGAAAGAATTGATGAGTACCTAGAGGCTAGTGGGGCACATGACCCAAGGCAGCATGGATTCACAGTGGGAAGGTCATGTCAGACGAATCTAATAGATTTCTTTGACTGGGTGACCAAAGTAGTAGACCAGGGTGGGGCTGTGGATATGACCTACCTAGATTTTAGCAAGGCATCTGACACAGTCCCACACAAAAGATTAATATACAAGTTAGCCTGCCTTGGAGTGGGTCCCAAGGTGGTAGCCTGGATAAAAAATTGGCTAGACAACAGGATGCAAAGGGTAATAGTAAACAGAGCCCACAGTGAAGAAAGGAGGGTAACTAGCGGGCTACCGCAGGGTTCAGTACTGGGACCAGTCCTCTTTAATGTCTTTATAAGTGACACTGGAGAGCACCTGGAAGGAAAAGTATGTCTCTTTGCATATGACACAAAGATCTGCAACAGGGTTGATACACAAAGTGGGGTGGAAAGGATGAAAAGGGACTTGGCAAGGTTGGAGGAATGGTCAAATGTATAGCAGCTCAGATTCAACTCAAAGAAGTGCAAGGTAATGCACCTGGGAAACAAAAACCCAGGGGAAGCGTACACAATAGGGGTGAGATACGAACAACAACAAAAATCGAAAGGGACCTTGGAGTAATTATATCAGATGACTTAAAGGTGGGCAAGCAATGTAAGAAGGCAGTAAAGAGGGCTGGGGGGATACTGGGATGCACAGAAAGAGGCATCAACAGTAGAAACAGGAAGTTGTCATCCCTCTGTACAGACAGTTGGTGAGACCCCATCTGGAGTACTGCGTGCAGTTCTGGAGACCCCATCTCTGCAAAGACATAGACAGAGTGGAGGCTGTTCAGAGGAGGGCAACCAAAATGGTGCAGAGTCTGCAGCGGAAGACATATGAAGAGACTAAAGCAGCTTAATATGTATACCCCTGAGGAAAGGAGGGAGAAGGGGGACATGATAGAAACTTTCAAGTACCTCAAGGGAATTAACAAAGTCCAAGAGGGTAGCATCTTTCAGATAAAGAGATCTGCAAGAACAAGGAGGCACAATTTGAAGATAGAGGGGGGACGGCTCAGAGGTAATGTTAGAAAGTATTTTTTCATGGAGAGGGTTGTGGATGCATGGAACAGCCTTCCTGAGGAGCTTGTGTAGTCAAGACCAGTGGGAGAATTCAAGAATGCATGCGACAGACATAAGGCAATTCTAGTGGGGGTAGGAGGAAGTAATCTGTTGGTTAACTAGGATCTGCAGCTTATCCATCAGGTAGGGAATCAGGCAGACTAGGTGGGCCACATGGTCCTTATCTGCTGTCAAATTCTATGTTTCTATGTGGTGGCTGCACATGTCCATTGCAGACACATTTCTTAACGCGGCAAAGAAGGCCACTACTCCCCTTGTGAAATGACCCTTAACTGAGCCTGACAAGGGTTTGTCGTACTTTTGGTAACAAAAGGAAATACAATTTACAAGCCATTTAGAGAGGGTCTGTTTGGCTACAGGCACCCCTTGGGTCCTAGGAGCGAAGGAAATAAACAACTGGTCAGAACATCTAAAGTCCTTTGTTCTAGATAAATAGAACTGCAAAACGCGGTGAACATCAAGAGTTTGAGTGATTTGGATAATATACTGGGAGACGGATGTCCTGATTTAAGGTAATCTTGGACACCACCTTTGGTAAGAATTTAGGATTGGTTCTTAAGGCCACCCGGTCCCTGTGAAACACCAAATAAGGCTCTTTGCACATCAGGACCTGAAGCTCAGAAATCCTTCAAGCCAAGTGACATCAACTAAAAATAACACTTTCCAAGACAGAAAGCGAAGCTCGCAATCCGCAGCTGGTTCAAACGGGGGTAAGGTCAACTTCTCCAAAATGAATAAAAAATCCCAAGGAGGGACGGGGTCCCTTATGGGAGGCTTTATGTGCAGAATCCCTCGGAGAAAGGAGCAGGTTACCTCCATCTGTGCCACAGTTCTGCCTTGGACAGAAAGATGGTAGGCAGAAATGGCTGCTAAATGCACTTTGATGGAGGAGTAACCCAATCCTGAGTCCAAAAGTAACAACAGCTACTCGTGGAGTGAGTTCACTGGACAGACCAAGGGGTCCAGGTGTCCAGACATAGCCCAGAGACAAAAGTGTTTCCACTTCATGGTGTAAGTTGCTCAGATGGAGGGTTTCCTGGCAGCCACCAGAACATCAGCGACCCTGTCTGAGACCTCAAAACAGAGTCTGGTTAGGTCCTCAGGAGCCATGCGTGTAGGTGTAGGGACCGAAGGTTCAGATGAACCAAGGTACCGTCATCCTGGGACAGCAGATGAGTGCTCAATGGCAAGGGAATCGGAGGTACCACAGACAACTGTTGCAGCAATGGAAACCAGATCTGTTGTGGCCATAGTGGTGCCATGAGGATCACTGCTGCACCCTCTACTTGCAGCTTGAGAAGGACCTTTTGAAGGAGTGGAAAGGGTGGGAAGGCATTGAGAAATCTCCCCTTCCAGGAAAGGGACAATGCGTCTCACCAGAAAACACCAGGCCCTGGATCTAGCGAGCAGAAACTGGGCAGTTTTGTGTTGCTAGGGACGGCAAAGCAATCCAGTTCTGACTTGCCCCATATGTCGAATACAGCATCTACGACTGATTGAAGGAGACTCCATTTGTGTATTCTGGACCGAGTACGACTGAGAATATCAGCCAGAGTATTTTGGATCCCTGGGATGTGAATTGCTGAGCTCTCTAGATGGTGGGATATTGCCCAATTCCACACCCTCATTGCTTCCCGGCAAAGGGGGTAGGAGTGTGTGTCTCCCTGCTTGTTGAGGTAGAACACCACCGACATATTGTCTGTTTGACCGAGGAGATGTCCTGGTCATAGTACAGTGCCCGAGGCTTGCAGGGCATACATAACTGCTCTCATCTCCAGGATATTTATGTGGAGGGTCTCCCCATTTGCAGACCAGAGACCCTGAGTCCTGTGAATGCTTAGGTGTGCACTCCATCCTGTGCCTGAGGCGTCGGATGTCAGCACTTGATCCGGTGTTGCTTTTTGAAAGGGAATCCCTTTTTGTAGGGAAGGGGAAGTCATCCACCACTGGAGTTCTTGACGAACTGGATTCAAGATGGAAACCGGTTGGTCCAACTCGTCCCATCTTTGGTCCCATTGGACATGCAATGTCCACTGGATCGTCCTCATGTGCAGCCTTGCTAGGGGGACTGTGACGCTGCCATATGGCCTAGCAGTCGTAACAGGGTCCTGGCTGGTACCACTGAGGCAGAAGAGATGTGATGAGCTAAGGCTTGAAGACAAAGAGCTCTGTCCTTGTCGTCAAGGCACAGCTCAGGAAGCATAGGAAAACCAGGAGCATTTGTAGAATACACCAAAAATATTTATTTACACCAGCAGTAACATAAAAAAATAAACTTGTCCAGTATAACTATTTACAAAGGCCAAAAAAAGAAAAAGAAAAATTCCAGCAGTTTTTCTTCAATCTCTGTGTCCATCCTTCTTTTTTCCTTCTAGCAGTTGCAGCTCTGCTCTCTATAAGTCCTTCCAACCCCCATTCTGAACAAGCATCCTGTTTTTGCATGTTTCAGGCAGGTGCAAAGCAGGAACACAGTGTGCCTGAGCTGAGGCCCCTTTTCCACAGTTCTTCTGCAAAAGGCTTAAAAATTTGCACTCAGGTAACCTCTTGAGTTCCCAATAACTTTTTGAAATCATCTCATACCACAATTATATACATTTTAAAAATGAACACTATATAATGTCTAAACAAAGGGATCCCAATATCAGTTACATTTCCACATAATGATTTGCATATATTTTTATATCAGCAGATATACAAGGGAGGAAAAAAGAGGTACACCGTTACCACAGTGACTCCGGCACAGTGAAGACTATCACAGTGACAGGAATCGGGAAAAATCCACCCGTCGCTGTCGTGGTCTGTGTGTTGATCGGGCCACTGCTGATGTTTGCCCCCGGTCCAACTTCAACTCGGAGTTAGAATCCTAGAGACTGGGGGGCAGAGGGGGTGGTCTGGGGGCGAGTCTCCTGATTGTGTGCACCGACATCCCCGTGGCTACAAAGCCAACAATCAGCATTGCAGCCGTTGCTGTAGGGAATGTCAGCGCTAGCACTGTCAAAGCGCTATAAGTAAACCGAAAAAAGACAGACAGCAAGGGAAGGCTCAGAGACAGTGAGAGGCAAAGAACTGTGAGACTGTTGGGGTGAACAAATCCCAGGTCGCACTTGAAAATTTGGTTGTGCAACCAGACAGACAAGAGACAGGAAAGGAATGAACAGATCCTTGCATTTAAACACTTTCTCCATAACAGCTGGGACAGGGTCCTCCTATTCCACACTGTCATAGTCCTGAGGCAAGTAAGCCCTCCCTCGAGTAGTATCTAGAAGGGCCCAGATGAACTGGAGGTTTTGTGATGGTATCAGGGAGGATTTCAGGACACTGACCGTGATACCTAGTTCTCCGAAAAGAGAACAGGTGTCCTGAATGGACCTTTGAAGTTGCCCTTTGGACAGTGCAATCAGGAGCCAATCATCCAAATAAGGGAAGACATAGTGTCCTCTCCTTTGAAGGGCCACTGCTACCACTGCGAGGCACTTCGTGAAGACCCTTGTGGCCGATGACAGGCCGAAAGGTAGCGCCCTGAACTGGTAATGCCTTCCCTGGAAGAGGAATCTGAGAAACCTCCTGTGGGGCTTTGCCACTAGGATGTGTAGGTAGGCATCCTGCATGTCCAGTGATGCTAGCCAGTCCCCTTGATTTATCATGGGGACCAGGCCCTGGAGGGTTACCATTTGAAACCTCTTGTTGAGGTCGCTGAGGTCCAGAATGGGTTGTAGGTTGCCAGTCTTTTTTGGCACTGGAAAAAAGTGTGAGTAGAAGCCTGTTCTCCTCTATGCTGGGGGGACTGGTTCTATGGCATTTTTGAGCAGTAGGGCTTGGATTTCTGCTTGAATCAGTACCACATGTACCGGTAAATAATGGCATGGGGGGGTGGCATGTCCAGTGGAAACTGGACGAACTCTATTGAGTGTCCATTGTCTACAAGCTTACAGACCCATTGATCAGAGGTTATCCTTTGCCAAGGCTTCGGTGTAAAGCAAAAAGTGGCCTCTGACCACCTCCCCTGCCGGGGTCATGGGAGGTAGATGCTCCAACAGGGAGTCAGGCTGTAGATGGGGGGGGGTGGCTTGGGCTGACTTGGCCGAGCGAGAGGTGAGCCGTGCAGAACCTCTATGGGAGCCTCTGCAGCTATACCCTCCTCAGTGAGGCTGTTGGTGCTGAAAGCGAGGTTGTGGTTGTTGTCCCCCACGGCCTCGAAAACGAGGTTTACGAAATGGCCGTTGTTTTGGAAGGTACATAGATTGCACTGTCCAAACAGCTTTGCCTGAGTCCTGTAGTCTGGTTATGATCCTCTCTGTGTTCTCTCCAAAGAGGACTGTGCCTTGAAAAGGGTGTATCCGCAGGTTGAACTGCACATCCTGCGTGAACCCCGAGACCCGGAGCCAGGAGTGTCTGCACAAGCATGCTCCTGTTGCAGCCACCCTTGCAGCCATGTCCACCGAGTCATATGCTAACCGGAAGGCATGAGTAGCCACGTCTGAACCGGTCGGAAGAAGTTTAACTAGTTCTGCCTTCTGCGGGCACTCAGGGATATCTTTAACAATGTCCATCCCCTGTTCCCAGAGAGCGTTCTGGAACTGAACCATGTGTGTTCAAATGTTCAAGCTCCGAATGCTGCAAGTGGCTAACGAATACATTTTATGCCTCATGACGTCCAATTGCTTGGATTCTTTGTCTGGGGGTTGTGTGCTGAGGTGTTTCGGCCTCTGGGATCTGTCATAAGCACACGAAATCCCCATGAGTCAGCCAGTGGGTATTCCGCCAAGAAAGTCTGTTCCTTGGGAGCCCTATAGAGGCTGTCTGCCTTCTTAGGGATAGCGGCAGATGTGTGGGCGCGCTTCCAAGCTGCCTTTGTGACGACCACAAAGGTGTCAAACTAATGGTGGTATAACCACTGGCTTAGGGTCCTTCTGGTGTAAATATTTCGCCAGGTGGAGTCTCTCTGGGTCCAAGTCCTCCGTTTCCTACTCCATATTCAACTGAATGTGCCTCATGACCACCAAGAAAGTGAGGTCACCAGGTGGGGATTTCGGAGTGTACCTCGGATCCAGAGGAGGTAAGTCTTCAATAGACGAATCTGAGTAGGAAGTGTCCAAGGACTCATAAGAGTCCGTGGAAGAGGAGGAATGGGACCGGTGGCGCCACTTCTTGTGCCTATGATGGTCAGGAGAACTGAATGAACTCGAGCTCCGTGATCATGACCTATGACGCCATTTGCGAGGCGCCTTCCCCTTATTTTTATTAGAAGGGGGAGGGGGCTCTATGCCAGTGTCCTTGTCTGGAGAAGGGGTAGGGACCTTGGCAGGAACCAGAGGTGGGGTAGGAGCCTTGGAGGGAGCCTCAGCATCTGGGGTGGTAGTCACCACTGTTTGTGGCTTAGGTGGGAGGGGATCAGAGCGGATGTTCTCCCACAGGTAGCCAAAGAGGTCCTTGACCTGGGACAGATTCAGTTTGGGATCTAAATCTGTGGCTCGGCCCAAACGCTGGTCCAGCACCTGTGTCTGGCATAGTGCCATGGTCTGGTGAAGGTGGGCACAACGGAGGTGACATTGGGGCAGCGTTAGATGACCTGGTGCCAGTATCTGGCATCAGCTGGCGGTACAACGCCCATCCGTCCTCCGTAGGGATGACTCCTGACCTGTTGTCCACCGGTGGCGAGGTGAAACTGGCAATGAAGGTGCCTGTATCTGCGGTGTCGGTGTTTGGGCAGCCACGGTAGTGACGTTGGTAGACTGATGTCGGTGTTGGTCTGACGCATGTTTTGATGACGTACGTTTATCCGACGATGGTTTGTGTTTATCTGTCGACGGTTTGGAATGCCTGGGGGGCTGAGAAGCCGATCTCCCAGAGGAGTGCCCCGAGGTCTTATGCCTATCACGGGAGTCGGCACCAGTGACAAAGGCTGACTGGGAAGGTACTGACGAACTCTTACAGGGTGTCAGAGCAGCCTGACGGAAGGTCCAATGGCCTGATTTTTAAAGGCTGGAGAGTAGGGCCTGAAGACCTGGATTCTCTGTCCTTCATGCCCGATGCCCGAACCAGGGCAGGGGGGCTTGACCACAGTGAGCCTGGAGGGAGAACGGGTGGTCTGTGAAGCGGAATCCAAACTACCCCACAAGGGGGAGTGGGAGTCTGAGGACCTCGAACTTGAAGAGGACCTTTCTTTCTCTCTCCTCTTATCTTTGTGCTTCTCTGTAGATTTTTTGTTATGGTGGGAAGAGCCTTTTTCAGAAGAGGAGTCTCACTCCATGGCGGCCAAGCATTACTCTGTGAGATAGGTCTGGAGTGTCTTCTGGCGTCGGATCCGCGTCTGGCTGTTAAACTTCTGGCAGTGCGGGCAATTTTGGGTTTCGTGGTCTGGACTCCGTCACAGCAGACAGGCCGAATGGCTGTCTTTGGATGGGATCTGCTTCCCACAAGCACACTTGGATGGATGCCCCTTGGAAGCAGGTGTCAGGGAAAACGACATGCAGAATACTGTTGCTGAAAATTGGAACTATGAATGAGAAAACAAAGAAAAATTGACAAAGTCGTATTAAAAATTAGGCAGTTGAACTAGTGAGAGGCAATTTGTGGAGCTGATGAGCGTGAGTTGAAGACGGGAAAAGAACTGCGGTATGCTGGGGACTGCCTACCCTTTATACCATACATGACGTCGGGGGTGAGCCGACGTCAGGGGGCGGTCCCTGCTACAGACTGCTGGCCAGACATTTTCCGTGGGGCCTGCTGCCTGTCGGCTACAGTCCTATATGTGTTAGCTGCTGCAAGAGCCGACTCTCAAAGTAAGATCTTGCTTTTCAGCTGGGCTATCCTGGGTAAATATACTATAAATATGGATAAAAGCAGGGCCCCACTGAAAATGAGATGCTGCATCTTGGCTGTGTTATCCTGGGTAAATGCAGTGTAAAAACTGAGAAAAGCAAGCTATAACTGAAAACAAGAGAGCATCAGAGCTGTGCTGTCCTGGGTAAATACAATACAAAAATGTGTCTAAGCAGGATCTGTTGAAAATGAGATACTGCAGTCTCAGCTGGGGTTATCTTGGGTACGTACATTGCAAAACTGTGTAAAAACAGGATCCTACTGCAGAACCCACTGAGAAAAGGATGTTGCATCTAAGATGATCTGTCCTAAAAAATACATTATAAAAGCAGGACCTCACTAAAAATGAGATATTGCATCTCACCTCAGTTCTTCTGAGTAAATACAGTATAAAACGGTGTAAAATCAGGACCCCCCCTTGCAAATAACATATTACATCTCATCTGGTCTGTCCTTGGTAAACAAATATATAGTAAATGTGTACAAGCAGGACCCAGTACAACAGCATGCAAACAACATTCGGAAAATGAGATACTGCATCACTGCTTTTAAGCTAGTGTGGGACTAGTACTGTGGTAATCTCGGAAGAAGAACAGAATAGAGGGTAGGCAAACTGGGCAGACTAGATGGATCATACAGTCCCCTTCTGCTAACACGTTCTTATGTTCTTAACTGACAAATGCTTGCTAAGTTTGTGACGGTCTGGGTTGGACACCTAACCCATCAGGTTGTTGGGGGAGACGGCCATATGTTTTATTCCCTGATGGGGCAAGTTGGGCATTAGAATCGTCAGGTAGTTGGGGTGGGAGACAGATTTTTTTTATTATTATTCCATTAGGCTGGGTTGTGCTTGTGGATTGTCAGGCTGTGAAGGAGAGGGTGATAGTTTTTTTTTTTTTACACTTCCTGATAATCTGGATTTGCCCCTACATTCAACAGGTAGCTGGGTAAAGGAGAAGGGATAGTTGTTTTTTTTTGGGGGGGGGGGGTAATCTCACAGATCGTGTTGGCTACTGAACCTGTTAAGTAGTTTTGGGGGGGTTTATTTTAGATCCCTGTTGAGACTGGTAGGGCACTGGACCCATCAGATAGTCTGCAGGAGGGGGACAGATTTTATTTATTCTCTGATGGGCCAGGATGGGCACCCGACCATTCTGCTGTGCAGCTGGCTGGGTAGGAACGTGCATGGTAGTGGTAGAAGCAAAAGTGCAATAGCAGCCCCAAGCCTCCTGTGAAGTGTTTCAGCCCCTCACTGTGACCTGACTGGATGGGTGTGGGGACAGTAGTATTTTACTACCCCCACCTATTCCATTTTCCACTCACCACTTTGCTGCTGCTCCTCCTTATCTCCGCTTGGCTTAATACACAGGCCAGCTTGGCCACAGGAGCCATCAAGTAGTTGAAAGGGGAGAGATATTTTAATTCCCGACAGCGCGGGTTGGGCACTGGACCTGTCAGGTAGTTGGGCACTGGATCTGTCAGACTGCTGGGGAAGGGGCAATATTTTTCATTCCCTGAGAAGCAGGGTTGCATCCTGGATCCATTAGGTAATTGGGGGGGGGGGGATACTTTTATTCCCCGGTTGGCTGGGTTGTGTATTGGACCAGTCAGTTAGTTGGAAGGTGGGCTGGGGGAGGGTCAGATTGGTTTTCATTCCCAATAAGTCAGGTTGGGGACTGGATCTGTCTGGTTGTTGGGGGAGGGTGACATATTTGTTTTATTCTCTGATGAGCTGGGAACTGTACGTACCCATCAGGTAGTTGGGGGGGGGATTTGTTTTCCCTTCCAACTGGCTGGGCTGCTCACAGGACCCAGCAGGTAGTTGGGAGAGGGGACCAGTTTTTATTTTATTTCCTGTCGAGCTGGATTGGGCACTGGAAAGAACAGGTTACTCACCTGTAACAGTAGTTCTAGGAGTGGTATATGTTGTTCATCCACACTCTCTGGCATGTCCCTTTCCCCTTTAAATTCACCGGAAAGTCTTTGAGCTGGCTCCTCCCACCCACCCGGATGATAAATACCTTGGCTCTGCCCCATGATGCCAGATCTTAGCCCGCTGGAAGCAAGGTGGTGCGCCTAAAGCTGGGGAGGTCGGGTGAATGTGTGTGGATGAACATATACCACTCCAGAACTACTGTTACAGGTGAGTAACCTGTTCTTCTAGGAGTGTGGATATGTTGTTCATCCACACTCTCTGGCAGACTCCAAGCAGTTCTCCAGGAGGAGGGAGGCAAGGCGCACACCCCCTACTTAGGAAATAAAGATTGGAGAACCGAGGCCCCAAAACCAGCATCCCGGCGTGACTGAAGTTCGATGTGGTAGTGGGTAATGAAGGTGTTTGCTGACTTCCAGGTAGTAGCCCAGCAGATTTCCTGGATAGGGATGTCCCTGGAAGCAGCCACCGATGCAGCAGTATGGCGGGTAGAATGAGCTCTTATCCCTCTGGGAGGCTCCTTGCCCACCAACTCATAGCACAGACCTATGCATGATGTAATCCATCTCACATTAGCTGCAGGCCTGCCAGAAGTGGCTTCAGCGTAGGTGACAAACAGCTGGTGAACCTCTCCCCGAATTTCTGCCGTTCTTTCCTTATAATAGGAAAGAGCATGTCTCAGGTCCAGAGTATGGAGCCTGTACTCGGCGTCCGAGGTGTAGTTATGGTACTATACTGGCAGAGTCAACACCTGGCTAAGGTGAAACTCTGACACCACCTTTGGAAGGAATTTCAGGTGGGGGCGCAGGACAATTTTATCCCTGTGAAAGACCAGATAAATGGAGTCCACCGACAGCGCCTGGAGTTCCCCTGTCCTTCTGGCTGACGTGATAGCCACCAGGAAGGCCATCTTCCACGACAAGTATGAGGGCTCACACTTGTGCATGGGTTCAAATGGCTTGCCCATGAGCTTTGCCAATACCAGCAACAGATCCCACGGAGGTGGAGGTTCACGCACCGGAGGGGATGTGTGATCCAGGCCTTTGAAAAAGCACACGCCCACCGACTCCTGTGCCAATGTCGGCTGACCGGCCCGCGCCCGGTAAGCAGAAATGGCTGCCAGGTGCACCCTAAGGGTTGATGACCGTAGACCCCCTTGGGACAGAGACCAAAGGTAGTCTAAAATGTTAGCCACAGAGCAGGATAAGGGGTCCATACTCTTACCCTGACACCAAATGGAAAACCTTTTCCATCTGAAAGCATAACATTTCCGGGTCGATTCATTACGAGATGCCTCCACCACAGTGTAGACATCCTCAGAAAGACCCAGAGCCTGGAACTCTAGCTGCTCAGGTACCAGGCTGTGAGGTGCAGGGATTGAAGGTCCGGATGGAATACCTTCCCCTGATTCAATGATATCAGGTCTGGGCATGTACAAAGTGGCTCCGGAGCCCTGCGGCTGAGCTGAGGAGAACTGGATACCAGAACAGGTGGGGCCAATCTGGGGCTACCAGAATCACCTTCGCCTTGTCCCTCCTCACCTTGAGAAGTACCTTGTGGATTAAGGGAAATGGAGGGAATGCGTAGAGGAGGCCTGGGGTCCAGGGCCTCGAGAAGGCATCCCCCTGCAGCAAGCCCTGCTGAGGGGGGGCGGGCATGGTACAGTCTCAGCTTGGTGTTCTCCTTGGAGGCAAACAGGTCCACCAACGGTTTGCCCCAACAGGAGAACAGATTGTAAGCTACCTCTGGATGGAGAGACCACTTGTGGGATGTCTGACCTATGCGGCTGACAGCATCCACTGGTTGGTTCAAGACTCCTGCCACATAGATGGCTAGGCGATCCGCCTCCAACCGGCTGACAAGGGTCCAGATTCAGAGCGCCTCCTTGCATAGCAGATGGGAGTGCGTGCCACCCTGTTTGTTGAGGTAGTACATGGTCGTGGTATTGTCCGTCTGGACTTGAACCACCTGAACTCGGAGCTGAGGAGCGAAAGCTGACAGGGCCAGTCTGACTGCTCTAAGCTCCAACAGATTGACGTGGCATCGGGACACCTCGGGGGTCCAGAACCCGTGGGCCCTTTTGTCCCTCATGTGGGCTCCCCAGCCCAAGAGAGAGGCATCGGTCGTCAGGACAACCGTTGGCTCGGGGCGGAAAAATGGCATCCCTTCCTGCAATTGGGCTGCGACGGTCCACCATTGGAGAGCGTCCCACATCTTCTGGGTTACCGTGATCAGCTGGTCGAAGTGACCATATCGCTGAGTCCACTGGGCGGCCAGCACCCACTGAAGGGAGCGCATGTGCTACCTGGCCCAATGGACCACCGAGGTGCATGCCAGCCATGTAGTCCAGAAGGCGCAGAAAGTCCCAGGCAGTGCGCAAGTGCCCAACCAGAAATTATTGGGCAAAGGAGGAAAGAACCTCTGCCCTGTCTGCCAGGAGCCGAGCTCTGGCTTGGCGAGAGTCGAGCTCTGCCCCGATAAAGCCCATCACCTGAGAGGGCACGAGTTCCGACTTGGCCTCGCTGATCAGGAGGCTGAGTTGGGAGCAGGTTCGGAGGGCCAGATCCCTGGACCTCTCCACCTCCTGAAGGGAAGAACCCACCAGTCGTCGAGATAGGGGTATATCCGAACTCCTTGATGCCGAAGATGGGCTGCCACCACTGCAATGCACTTGGTGAAGACCCGAGGGGCCGATGACAGGCCGAATGGCATGGCTCAGAACTCGTACAGGGTCCCTTCGACCCTGAAGTGGAGGAACCGCTGGTGGGACGGACAGATTGGGACGTGAAAGAACGCGTCCTGTAGATCCAGTAAACAGAACCACATGTTTCGCTCCAGAGATGGTACGATCTGGTTCAGAGTTACCATCCGGAAGGTGCGAGACCTGAGATATTGATTCAGGTCATGGAGATCTAGGATAGGGTGCCAACCCCCCATCCGCTTGGGCACCAGGAAGTACCTGAACATGAAGCCTGGGTCTGTAGGAGGATCCGCACTGGGCTACTCGCCTCCTTGGGCGAGCAATGTCATCCTGAAGGGCCGACTGAGTGCGAGCTGAGATCCTTTCCTCTCGAGGTGCACGGGCTCAGCTGGGAGGGTACTGCTCGAATTCTAGAGGCACTCCTGGCCGACCACTTCCAGAACCCACCTGTCCGAAGTGATACCGGACCAGGCGGAAAGAAAGTGGCGGAGCCGGCCTTCTACAGGAGGACCCAGAGTTGGTGTGATGGGTGTAGGGGTGGCAACCCCTGACCCGTCACTGAGCAGGCTTAGAGGAGGAGGAGGCTTCTGGACTGGCACCTCGGCCTCCTTTCCGGGGCTGTTGAGGACCCTGCTTGGGCCTGGGGCGCCAAGCTTGAGCCTGCTGCTGCTGCTGTTGCTGCTGACCTCCTTGATTTGAGGACTGTCTAACTGCAGGGGAAGAGTGCCAAAAAGGCTTCTTCTTGCGCTTCTGCTAGTTCTTGCCCGAAGAACCCTTTGCAGAGGTAGCATCCAAGGTGGCACTGGACTGCTCTATATGCTGGAGGTAACCTGCCACTCCCGGACCGAAGAGGTCGGTGCCGAGGAAGGGCATGTCAGCTAACTTGTACTGAGTAACCACCGGGAAGGAGGATAACCTCAGCCAGGCCCTGCGGCGAGTGGCCACCACGGCTGCTAAGGAGTGGGCACAGGAATCTCCAATATCCAGGGCAGTCTAGAGCTGCTGTTTGGCAACAGCAAGGCCCTGGTCACGGACCTGCTTAACCGTGGTCTGCATGTCTGCTGGGAGATGAGGAAGGACTTCATCTAGTGACCCCAGAAGGGCATGAGAGAAGTGTGCCATGATCACAGCCGAGCTGGCCTGACAAAGTCCCAAGGATGAGGCCGCATAAACCTTCCAGGCAGAATGGTCTATATACTTGGACTCCTTGTCCGGAGGGCAGTCAGTGTCAGCTGAGCTACCCGTCCGTCTAAACACAGAAGCAGTCACAAGGCTCTCGGCCGAGGGATGCTCTGTGAAACCTGCTAGGGACCACATGGGTACCGTATACTTGCGGGCCATGTGGGCAGATGAAGCTGGGCAAGAAGCAGCGCGTTGCCATAGCTCAAGGACCGGGCCAACAATGGTTTTGGCCACTGGAAAGGCCTCCGTCGGGTTATCACCCTCTTGAGGATAACCGTGAGGGGGTACTCCACCTTCTTCTGGATGGGCTCCAAGGGCATTCTGGTCAATTCTAAAATGAGGCGGAAGGATGCCCTGAAAGGAGGAAGGACCTTCCTCCAAGCCTGCCACTGATGACTCGTCATCCCCCGGATGCGAGTGCAGACCAGTGGCATCCAAGTCCGAAGAATCGGGATATAAGGGTCTCCCACCTATGCCTCCTTCGATATGCCGAGGGCGATCGGGGACAGCCTTAAGGGACAGACAACGGGGAAGGCCGGTGTTTGTCCTATCCTCTTTCGAGGGAGCCCCTCCTTGAGGATGCTTGGGCGGTGGTTCCACCAAAATCGGTGGGGAGACCGAAACAGGCTGAGCTGGAATGTGTACCGGCCCTATGAGTGGAGGAACTTGATTCCTCGGTTCCGGAAGGGTCAGTGTCGGCCTAAGAGGCTGAGGCCAAGTAATGGCCGGTGGTGCTGGCAGAGCCGGCTTCTGACCAGTCAGAATCAGCTGTTGCCACATGAGATCCTCATAACGTCGACGGAGTTTCCGTCGAAGTCTCTCCTCATCCAAAGAGGATGAGGATCGGTGGCACCGCCTCTTTCTAGAGTGCTTGTGACATTTCTTCAGTTTTTCGACCGGAGGGGTCCTGGTCCTCGACCAAGACCGACGGGGTTGGCTGGTTCGATCGGGAGAAGCCGAGTTGGTGAGAACTGAGGTTCTGGCACCTTTCCCTCGATCGGGATACCCGAGGGCTGGGTCTCCTCATCGGGGAAGGAAAGGATAGGTGTCCTTTCCAAGAAGTCGTTGACAGGAGTTGGCGACAATGGCTCGATCAGGTCAAGAGTAATCTTGACCGGTTCAGCCGTGTCCTCGGCCTCAGTGCCTTGGCCTGACGGAAGGTCCAAGAAGTCGGTGGCCGAGGAGGCAATCTCGACCGAGGTCGAGACCGCAAGATCCTGGGAATCGGACTGCTCTCAGTCCCAGGAATGTCTTCTTTGGGCAGAAGAAGATTTAGGGTCCTTGTCCCTTTTCTTAGGGCGAGAGGAGTGTGAGCCCGAGGGTGCCTCACCCCTGGTGGGAAGAGACTAGCATAGCTCCCAAAAGGACCCAGTGAAGGTAGAACCCAGGTTAAGTGGCACGAAAAAACTTCGGCTGGCCGAAGCTTGAGAAGCTTCCTCTTCGAAAGCCGCCATCTGTTCGAGCTGCACGTCGGATCCCGTGGCTGCGGAAACCACCCACTTGGCCTCCTTCAATTTCACCGGTGGGTTGCGAAGCTCCAGTCTCCCTAGTTTTAGCCGTGCCTTGCAGTTGTCCAGGATGTTGGGATGGAAGGCCAGACAAATGGTGCAAGATGTGGTGTCATGCATGACACCTAAGCAATAGACACACAAGAGGTGGGGATCGGTGTGCGACATTTTCTGTCCGCAGGGACACCAGCGAAATCAAGGAAAAGCTTGCCCTCCATGTCCGATGCACTCGGATCAGAATCGTAAACTCTGATGAGTTTTAAAGAAAGCGACTGCAGTGAAAACCGTCATTGAGAATCCAGGGCCTACGAACTGCAGAAGTAGAATGAGGGAACCTGAATCTTCCAGCGGAAAGGAAGATCTGGCATCATGGGGCGGAGCTATTCTTGTCTACATTCTCCATGATACCAGTATGGGAAATCCTGTGCCTTGTTAAAAAAAAAACTCTGGGCTACAGTGTGTATGAAAGTTATGGGATACAGTGTGTATGAAAGTTATGTTAGTCAAGTGTTGTTTTGTACATTGCCTCACCCTGGCCCCTTCTTGCTCCAGTATCTGATCCTCCACCACCCCCCTTTGTTTTCCCAGTTCCTAGTCAGGGTACTTGAACTGACTGGAAACTCAGCTTTTTTTGCATTATATAGAGAGGCTGAGGGCCACCCCGGTGGCACTGGGGTTGAGGTGCTGGACGCCACACCTTGTGCTGTGCCAGCGACCCGGGTTTGGGAGCAAGCTCGGGTGCTGGCAGGGGAGGGAGAGGACTGAGCGTCTGATAGACTGCTCTCCTCTCCTGGGGGGGGACGACAGGGTTGTCGGGTGTCCCAGTGACCCCTGATGGAGACTGGGGGCACTGCAGGAAGTAGGACCAAGTGTGTAGGGGAGTGTGACAGATGCCGGCAGGGTTGCCGTGTGCCATGGCATCACTGCACGCTCCGCTCCGGGGGAAGAGGGAGCTCACGGGGAACAAACGGGAAAAACCCCTTTGGCCCCACACAGGTGACAGCCCCACAGTACCTGGCCACCACACGCCCAACACTGGACCTCCGCCTCTGCCCCTTCTATCTCCTCACAGACCTTTGGGTCAGTGGGGTCCCGTGGGGAGAAAGTAACATCCTTGAAGAAGGCAGGGTCACAGTGGGCGGTACAGCAGCAGGCAAGTTGGGAGCCTGAGAGAGTTCTGTGTCCCTGGAGGATTAGCAATCTGCGTGGGTTTGAAGTGCCGGGGTTATAGTGCTAGTCCACTCTGCATTTCTGTACATTAAAGCACTCAGCATTTCTAACTTACTGTGTTTTGGTTACATTTTTTGCAGTTTGCATTGTTTGCCGAGGTTGCTGCATTCCTGTCCTGTGTGCCCTGGCCGCACTGTTTGCTCTAGATTAAAAGAGAGGACTGAAGAGGAAAGATCGTTAATGCATTCACAATGGTGATGCTCAGAGAATAAGATGATTAGTCAGGGCTATATGTATTGATCGAGGACGGAAGAACAAAGTGACATGAATTTAAACTCAGAGGATGAAGATTCAGAAGGGATGTATACATACATTATTCTACTGAGAGGGAAGTTAATTCTTAAAATAGTTTACCACGGAAGGGAGAGAAAGCATGTAGCATAGATACCTTTAAAGCTGAAAAACAAGTTGTGGTAGCCGTGTTAAGTCAAGTTGAAGCCGCAGATAAAAAAACAACAAACAAAAAGAACTGTTGTTGATACCTTGTAAACTAGACAAACAAAATACTGCAAGTGACAGAAAATGTGTCCTAGTGCTCTACCAACAGAGTTATCAAACCAACAAACCCAGCAAAATATTCTTAAAAAAAAAGTAAAATAACTGCAGTAGCTCTTGTTCTATATATCTATCACAAATCTCCGGAAATGATGGACCTGGATTTCTAGAGCTATGCTGTCCATCAGGTCAGTGGTTGCAGAGCAAAGTTTCCCTCCACATGCAGTACACAGTTCAGATGTGGTTTCAGATTGCTGTATTTTGACTTGCGCGTTCAAAGGTTGAAGGAAGGGTCAGGAGATAACAGTTACAGACAGGTGGGGAGCAGGGCTGGATGAAATTGTGGGGTTTGGCATCCACAAATTTCCACAGCAGAATACAGAATTTCAATGGAATTTAGCCTATTAACTGTGTTGATTTTTTTTTTTATAGTAGCATAAATTACAGTGTTTACATTCCTACACATTCTTATACTACAACTGGCATTGCACAAATAAATCGTGCACCTTTACTGCACTGACTGTGGATAATTGGGAACATTTTAAAAAATAATGCTGGTGAAAACAGAATTCTGCAGAATTTTCACTAGGTTGAATTTATATTATTTTCCAAGAAAAGCAAAGTTAGCTGAATTTTAAATTCAGCCCTTTTCTGCCAGGCAGGTATAAAAATCTGCATTGCCAAAGCAGGGAGGACAGTTTTTTTTCCTTGTCGTAGAATGTTTGGAGACTGTGGTTGTTAGCCAATGTAAAACAATAAAGATGACCCATGTAAGGGGCTAACAGTTTAAGTATACATGCTTTCAAAACTTCTAAATGTCCTCCATCAGGTATTATAGTACATTATGCTGATACTTCAGAGCTCTCAAAAGGCCATATACTAATGTTATCCACTAATTCAAAGGGTATCATCACTACCTGACAGGGTCTTAAATGGTCAGAAGTATGGCAGCTTGGATTCAATGCAAACAAGTGCAAAATAATGCACCTGGCAAACAAAAACCCAGGGGAAGAGTACACAATGGGGTGAGGAGGTAGTAACAACAACAAAAATGGAAAGGGACCTGGGGGTAATCATATCAGATGAACTTAAGGTTAGCAAGCAATGTGAGAAGGCAGTAGGGAGGACTTGGGGGATACTGGGATATACAGGCAGAGTGATCACCAGCAGAAAGAGACCCCATGTCCGCAAGGACATAGACAGGATGAAGGCAGTCCAGAGGAGGGCAACTAAAATGGTGCAGGGTCTGCAACAGAAGCCATATGAGGAAAGGCTAAAGGAGCTTAATATGTATACCCTTGAAGAAAGGAGGAAGGGGGGGGACATGATAGAAACGTTTAAGTACCTCAGTGGCATCAACAAAGTCCAAGAGGGTAGCATCTTTCAGAAAAAGAGATGTGCAAGAACAAGGGGACACAATTGTAAGATAGAGGGGGAACGGCTCTGGGGTAATGCGAGGAAGTATTTTTTCACAAAGAGGGTGCTGGATGCATGGAACAGCCTTCCTGAGGAGGTTGTGGGGTCTAAAACTGTGGGAGAATTCAAGAATGCATGGGACAGATATAAGGCAATTCATGTGAGGGGTAGGAAGAAATAGGCTGTTGGTTAACTAGGATCTGCAGCTTATCCAGTGGGTAGGGAAATGGGCAGACTAGGTGGGCCAAGCAGTCCTTATCTGCTGTCAAAGTCTATGTTTCTATGTTGCCCTCCTGTAACCGTAGTTGTTCTTGTAGCATTCAGTTCAGTTATACACACTGGCAGTATGATGAGTTCAAGGGTGTAGCCACCAATACGCCAAGTACACAGTGTACAAATTTGCAGGAAAAGGGCTTCAAACAAACTGAGCTGGCAGCTACAGGGAAACAAACTCAAATGGTGGCCACGTGGTGTCTTCTGTTTTTCATGTTTGGCAGTGCTCCTTTGTTTGTTCATTTGGTCAGGAGGCGGGGAGCAGGAGCCAGCAACGGAGAGGGTGCAGAGCAGCAACCAGCAATAGGGTGTAGCATGGCACTCAATTAGGTCAATGGCTCATTTCATTGGCTGCTATGTAGGCAGGGGGTCTAGCTAGCCTGGCCAAGGCACGATTAAAAGATGTTACACACAGCCCTTCTGGATTTAGGACACTTGGAACAAAGAGTGCAGAAGACTGAAGAAGGAACAGTTGGTAGCACTATGGATTTACAGAGCGTTGTCAAAAAAACTTCCAAACTATATCCTGGACTGCTTCACTCAGACCTCTCCCAGCTCCTATGCCCTAAGAAGCAACAACATCATCCTGCTCAAATTGCCCAAATTCAATACCAGGCTAGGGAGGGCAGCAATCAGCTATTCTCTAGCTATAGCATGGAACACCCTACAAAAATCCCTAAAACTGTCCAATATCATTCCATTTGCATCCTTTAAACAGCACTGTACAGTCTTCTTCAAAGAGAAATGCAATTGCTACCACTAGAGCTAGCATTGTCATCTCACAAATCTCCCTTCCAAACCATATATGGCATATTCCTTCCAGACAGACACCCCATCTTATGGCACCCAGTAATATATTCACCATCCTAGTATTACATTATGTTGAGTGTCTGCCATGCCCCCCCCCACTGGGATATGTATATACTGTACATACTGTAAATATTAGCTTAACTTTCCTGTAACCGTTTTTTATTATGTGAATTTACTGTACATCACTGTGTTTATAAACGTTATTTTCCCCTGTATGTATAACTGTCTTATATAAGTGTATGATGTATCTGTTGTGTATCAACTATTGAACCTTGACCTTATCAGGTCCATCTTGTAAATGAGCCTTGCTCAATGATGTTCGCCTGAATAAAGATTTGATGATGATGATGATGATGGTAGCAACCTCTCATGGTATTAGAAGCAGTGACTGGGTGGTGGCAGAGAGAAGACTCAAACTCCAGACACTAGTCTCATCTCTGATTGGCAAGTGACGGTGAAGCAGTGGGTGGCAGTCCATGGCAGAACCAGCCGTAACCTCCTCCGTTACAGCTTCTCTGACTGTGGCATGTCTCTGTCCTACCCCCCCCCCCCCTTCCTTCTCTGGTGTCTTTACAACTGTGCGAGTCTTCAACCAGGTCCTGACTTCAGCAGCAGGTGGGTGGTGGCAGAAGCGGGTGGTAAGCAAGCAACCAGAGAGTGCAGGCCATGGTTGGCCAGCTCAGGCTCTCAGTGTCTTGTTGTGTCAAACCATAAAAAAGCAGCAAACCAGCAAAGTTAAGTAATCCCTTCCTTCTGGCCAGCATTTGGGGTAGCAGGAGAAATCAAGCACCAGAATTCAAACTAACAGAGGCAGTGTTTTGGGGGCTGAGTCAATGCAGCAAGTTCTTCTTCTGGCATTAAATAAGCTGAACAGACATTTGTTAATGGTCTGCCCTCAACCAGACTAGACACACACGTATCTAAAAATATGCAGTACAGACAGATTCAATTTACAGCTAATATGCAGCCAGATAAAAGTTTGTTATAAGGTTTAGCTAGAAATAGTTCCTACCTAAGCCCACATCCCACTCAATATGGACTTGGGGGGGTCTGCATAGATATGTTTATTACAGTGTCTGACAAACTGAAGGCAATGAAGGAGGGGGGATATTTCAGTTTGCTTGCTACAGTAGGAAAGTGCCTGGCAAAATTCAAAGATTAAATAATTTATTTTTCCAGATCGAGCCTTTCTGAGCTACTGTATGGTCATTCTTCGTTTAAATAAAGTGTGTGCTCTATAAAACGGCCTTGTATCTAAAAACCAGGCTGAAAGTCTCTGCAAATGGCTTTTCAGCATCTGGGACTGGATATAACAGAAATGCCTCTCTATAGCAATAGAGAAATGGAAGCTACTAATAGACTGGATGGTGTGATTGTTTTTTCCTTGGACTGTCATTTATGCCAACCAGCCTACAAACTAATGGAAACAAACAGTATTATACAATTTTAAAAAGTATTCTATAATCTTAAGTATTAAAATCCTTCTGGAAAAGGAACAGTTTTGCTACTGTTAAGAATTTTTACTACAAGCCCTTTCTGATTCCCAGCAGAAAATTCATGGCATTAGCAGAATTCAGTTACACAAAATTGTGCCATGATGTTTGTATACATGAGGTTGGGTGAACGGGGAAGGGGCCTATTTGAAATAGGACTACTGGTGCCATTATGTATTTTGATACACGTAACATGGTATATACAGTATTTGTACAGTAGCAATAGCTGGTGTATGTGCATGTATATCTAACATATTTAAATAAAAGTCAGAAGAAACCATTTTGATTGTCAGTTTATAATAAAATATATTGCAACATATTAATACACAAAAAGTATTCATGTACTGCTACGTGATATCTGCTAAGGATCTCTATGGGAATTACTGAATGTTTTTTTTGGGGGGGGGGGGCAACAGATTGGTTCATTGATATAGAATTTATAAATAGCTTGCTGTATTCCTGGCCAAAGTGTCAATTGCGGTGATGACACTGCTTGAGCTCATGATAAATGCTCACCTAATGCTTCCCACGAGCTTACTGTCATTACTGCTGGCTGTTTCACACAGTGAATAACTTTTGAGGTCCCTGTCTGTTATGATAGCTAGGGCCCTCTCTTCACTAGTGAAAGTTAGGTGTAGCCTACCCTATAATATACAGCACCCCCACAAAAGCTTGAAAGTATCATATCCTCCTAACCCTTCTTTTCTCCATTATGTACATACTTAGGCTTGTCAATCTTTCCTCATGTGATTTTTTTCTGTTGCCCATGTGTCATCTTAGTGGCTGCCAACTGGGCTGTCTCTTCCCTCTCCCTATACTTACTTAGGTGAGGGCTCCAGAACTGAACACAGTACTGGAGGATATGCATCACCAAAGACCTGTACGACGTGATCACCTCCTTCCAGCAACTGGTAAAGCCCATCCGATACAATACAGCACATTGTTGGCTCTCCCATGTGCCTTTTTATCATACACCGTGTTGGAAACTGAATATATTTACTGGGGAAACCTACCACCTTTCATGTAGGATCAAACATCCTGGACAGGGTCTGGGAGCACGATTCCTCATTGTGTGTTGTAATTAAACACTTTAGTTGATCTGTTTTATGCCTGGCGGGGGGAGGGGGGTACATTTTACACAGGAGTAGCGTTTCCTCATTTTGCTCCTAGAACTGAGTCAGGCTTTTAATTTTACTCCTGAAACCGAGTTTCCCTGGTACCCCCCACCACCATTTTCACAACTCATCATATGGATTGGGAGACGGCCATCACATTGTCACTGATGATTATCCCCAGGCCCCTTTCTCTTGCCTAGATTGTTGCACTCTTATGCCATTGATCCAATTCCACTTTGGGATTTCTGTTACAATGTGCATGAATTGTACTTCTTGGCACTGAATTTCAATTGCCATATGCTGACCAATTTTCCAACCTCTCTACGCCCACTTCATATTTTTTACACCCTCTGCATTATACACCTTCCCACAGAGCATGATGTCATCTGCAAAGAGATACACTTTGCTCTATAGGCCTTTACTCATGTCCTTGATGTACACAGCATGTTTAAGACTGTGGGGCCCAGAACAGACCCCTGTGGGACCCACTGGTAACCTCCTTCACTCCTGAGAGTTTACTGTTTAGGACCACTCTCTGTGTTCTGCCCTCCAACCAGTTCCCAGTCCATCTGGTTAGTTTTAGCTCAACCACACAGATCTACAACATTCTTTATCAACCTCTTTGGAACAGAATCAAATGCCTTACTGAAATCCAGGTAAAGTAAATCCGCTGTCTGGCCCCTGTCCACCACCTGTGTCACTGAACTGAAGAAATCTATCAGATTTATCAGGACCTGCCCTTTACACACACCTGCTGCCTCTTGTCCTACAGTCCATGTGCTTCCAGTAAGACTACTCTATGCTTCTTAAAGCAGCAGTACCAGTTAACAAAAATTTAAATAATTTGATTGGCAGTTAGAACAAACCAAAACATTAATACATCTGGTTTTCTTTTCGCTTTATTTCATTCTTATGGCAAGACAAAAGATTTTAAGTTCTTAAAAGTTATTGCTCCTTTGCCAGGCCCACCAGCATGGATGTAAGCATATCATGGTGGTTCTTTTCTGTTGACTATTACAAACATATCCTGGCAATACCCTGACATATCTACATCATACAGTGGGTGCAGTAAGTGTGTGATCTCAGGAAGAAGATTTTTGAACGTTGCTAGGGGCTGCCATCTTTATTGCAGATCCACGCAAATTACAAATGATGTTATTAAACATGGTCTTACTAAGAGATCACTGAATTTCAAATACCCCAATGAAAAATCTAACATGATCAGGAATACATTAACACTAACAAAAGGAAGGATAACTTTTTATTTTGCTGGCTAACTAGTACTACTGCTTTAACAACAGTTTGTGATAACTTCCTCACTATGGACGTCAGACTCACTGGTCTGTAGTTCCTGGGGTCCTCTAACCCCCTCTTTTGTGGAGTGATACCACAACTACTGCCCTCCAATCTCTCTGAACTGCCACAGTATCTAATTCCATCTGGGCAAAGGGATTTTTTTCATTTTTGTGATTTAGCTTTCCCTTGCGCACTTTTCTCACAGTAATTTCCCAAACCTCTACCCTCTTATCTGAGGGACTTTTGAATCTTACCCTGGTTTCTGGCATGGGTGCTGAGACTCATACCATAACACAAAACTGCAAACATCGTTGAGGGTGTTTGCCTTGCCCACATCATCCTCCATGCTTACCCCATGCTCCCTCATCCTTTCAATGTCCTCCCTCTTCTTTCTATTTTCCTTATGTATCTAAAAAAATGCTTCGACATTTACTTAAGCCCTTCTGAAGAAACACATGATAGGGTTGAGGCAGAGCACAGGAGGGCCACCAAGATAATATAAGGGCAACAAGGTAAGTCTTATGAAAATAAAAAATAGACCTCGGCTTATACACATTGGAAGCCAGGAGAGAGGGGGTGACATGATAGAGACCTGTAAGTTTCTAAATGGGATAAATATGATGGACTGCATATATTTACTGTCTTTACAATAAATGCAAACACTGGCACAAGAAGTAACTCTATGAAACTGGTGGGAGGAAGGTTCAGAAAGCATGTCCGAAAGTATTTCTTCACCAAGGGGGTAGTGAAGTGGAACAGGCTTCCAAGGGAATTATCTGTGCCAATGTATCAGATGGACTGAAGCATGGGTGGGGCAGACACATGGGGATTGAGATGGGTGTGTGTGAGGATACACATGGGACAGAAGTGAGTGGTCAAAGGAGTACACATCATACACTAGGTAGAAATGGGCAGACTTGATGGGTCACTGGGGCTTTGTCTGCCGTCAGTTTTTATGTTTCTGTCTCTCTGCACTTCTGAATTCTGTTGTGCCTTTACCTCCATTACTATCTCATTTGCTCAGAGTTTATCCTAGTATGCCACCCTATTTGCCCCAGACCACTTCCCTTGCATCTCCTTAAGGCATTTTTATTTTCCCCAATTACTGCCCTCAGTTGTTCACTGAACCAAATGGGCTTCCTATGTCTCTTGCCCTTTCTAACATACCTGACACACTCCGCTGTGGTCCTTAGCCACACATTCTTGCTTTCTGTCCATCTGATCTCCACTCCTGACGCCTAGTTTATTCCTTACACTGGTTCTCCAGACTTCCCACCATGATGGCAAAGTCTGATGTCCTAAAGTTATGGACCATGGTACCAGTGTTTAGGCACTAAGCCTTCAGAGCAATATAACAACTCACAGTAGTATGGCTGCTTTGCCCTAAAATGTCTTCAATTCTCAGATTGCTCATAATGTCCCAAATGGACAACACAATGCCCAGAATTACATTCCCCCAGTTGCATATTTCACCAGGTGACTCAGGAAGCAGTGCAGTGCTGCCTCCAAGAATCTTTTGCTATTTTGACTTTTGGCCTCCTGAGGTTTTCAACCAGTGTCCAGAAAGTCGAAACCCCCTTAAGAAATACTGTGCCCATTCCGTCTGCCTACCTAATTTCTCTGTCCAGCTGTTCATCTACTGATACAGTATACTGTAAGTTTGTTTTGGGGGTCTGTAAACCATACCAATCCTCAGACTCCCGCCCCATTTGCTCTGACACCTGGGGCCATAAGGACTCTACCACAACTTTAACCTTTATGGTCCAGTCCTCCATGACTCTAATGGAATCCCTGACAGTACTGCCACACTTCTCCCCTTTAATTCTTCCTATCCCTCTTAAACAGTACATAGCCAGGGACTGTGAGGTCTCAACTACTATTCTACATTGTTGATGTCTCTGTGCCAGCTATAATATCTATCTTATTGGCAGCTATTTTTTTTTTTTTTAATTACTATTTTTTCTCCTTCCTTCCTGCCTGCCATCCCCGACCCTTCAGGAGCCTCAAGGTAGACATCCCTCTGCCTTACACCCTGCCCGTATGACCCCACAGGAACCCCATAGAGCTTCGGTTTACCCTCCGAGCGGGGATGGGGCAGAGCCCCCTTACCCCAACAATCAACTTTCGTCAGTCCGGGGGCCATCGGGCAGGCGAGAAAACTTCGAGGACATGTCTCCAGAGGCTCCATCTTCCGCGATGGCAGGCGCTTCCGCTTTCTCCCACCCCTACAGTGTAGGACCCTGACGCTATAGGCGCAGAGCACCGACATCACGCTTATGTCGGCAGCCCTTCCCTTTAACATTGGGGGCTTGCAGTACTCGGAGTCAGACAAGTGTTCGGGCTATAGCCTTAACCCTCCCTGGAGTAGGCGAGTGGTCGTGGGACGCTCAAGCCTAACTCCCCCCGGCCGGCCCACCAGCGACCCGAGTCCGCTCCCAAACTCGGGTTGCCGGCGTGGAGCGAGGTGTGGCGTCCAGCGCCTCAACCCTCAGCGCCACCGGGCCTATTGGCAGCTATTTTGGTCAGTACATCCTTTATCTGTTTTTGCTAAGCTTCTGACATTTGCTAAGAAAAGCTTCCATTTCCCCTTCTTGCTCTCCTGTATTCTTCCAATATTGTTTTCCAGTGCCCCCTGGTTCTTTTTGTTCCCGCACTACCCCTAGTCTGTTGCTTTTTTCTTGTTTTGTTTTTTATTTTATTCTTGCTTATTATTCCATAATCCCTGTGAGCTGAGGAGAGACAACCTGGCTCCCCTTTTGTGTGTTAGTGCAATGGCATGATCTAGCACTGCCCCTCCACTCCTGGTTTAAATGGCTATCTAGAGCCACATCTGGCTGCTGGCCCAGCACACTGGTTCTTTCTGTTAGGATGCAGACCATCCCTCTTGAATAGTCCACTTTCTTTACAGAAAGATCTTCAGTCCTCCAGGAGGTGAACCCCCTCCTCCATGCACCACCCCTTTAACCACATGTTAAACGCCTGGATTTGAATCTGTCTAATCGCTCCCTCACATGGAACCGGTAGCACCTCAGACAAAGTAATCAAGACTGCTACTACCTTCTGCTTCCTGCCTCGTTCACAAAAGCTTTCCTTAAGCCACTCTGCACTCTACTCTACCTATGCAGACTGTTGTGCCCTAAATGACTGGCCATATCTGGCTCCCCCACCAGCTGTGGAGAGTTCTTCCACCCAAAGAGTATACCTGTGCGCTGTTGTCCCGCGAGACAACAAATCTAGGAGTTACGATTAGTGACAGCCTCAGGACCTCTACCCAGTGTAACAAGGCATATGGAGGAGCTAGCAGGATGTTGGGCTGTAGTGACAGAGCCTTCTCGAGCAGATGGAAGCAAGTGATCCTACCCCAGTACAGGTCCTTTATGAGGCCATACCTAGAGTATTGTATACAGTTCTGGAACCTTCACCTAAAAAAGGACAGGGGCCACCTAGAATTAGTCCAAAGTAGGGCAACAAAAATGATTCATGGTTAGTAGGGAAGGGCATTTGAAGAAAGACTGGCTGATCTCAATATGTACTCAGAGGCCAGGGAGAGAGGGGGTACGTGTAGCTGAAGGGTATAAACAGCATGGAGCACAAAAAGGAAAAAATTGTTGCACACTAAGCATTCAGATAAATAAAATAGTTCAAAAGATATGAAGATACAAATTTAAAAAAACATGCATTTTACCGTAAGCAGCATGACACAGATCACTGCTCCTGCCCAACGCTTCGCCTCAAACAAAGGCCTTGCCAAGAGGCTTCCAATAAAATGCATGGTGTTTGAAATGAATACCTTCATCAGTATCTAACTATTTTATTATCTGAGCATGTAATGCGGGAAAGTTTTTCCTTGTTGTGCACTGTCTGCTGCTGTGCTAGCCACTCTCACAGTTGGCACCTTTTGTATAACCCAGGACAAGTCAATAAGTGTTTATCCTGTTCTGTGTAAACAGAACGGACAGCCAGCAACTGTTTAAGCTTCACAAGGTGTCAATCACATGGGGCCATATCTATGAGCTGGGAGGAGGAAATTTAGGAGGGACATGAGGAAATACTTTTTCATGAAGAGAGTGGAGGAAGACTAGAACTGTCTGCCTGAGGAGGTGGTCAGTGTTAAGACTGCTATAAGTTTCATGAGCAGGTGGAATAGACACAGACTGGTGAAGGGGACAGGGGATGGGGTTGTGGTTAACTGGGGCGGAGGTTAGTCCAACGGAAACAAATGGAGGATTAATCTGGTTTTAAGACCTGGCCAGTATAAGACTGGTAAGGACCTGGGTAGGAACCAGGCAGATTACATGGGCCTTAAGTTTTTTTCTGTCCATAAACATCTATGTCTCCTAGACCCTGCAGCAGCTAACTCAGAAGCTGGAGCCCAGAACCTCCTACGCACTGAGCAGTAGTCATTCATTCAAAGCACCCTCTGGAATACAGCAGCTCGTACTCCCTGAAGCTGAACAGCACCCCCCAGATCAAAAATCAGGTACACATTTGGGCGGGAAAACAATAACTGTTACACAGATGTAGATGTAAGTCTGCAGTTGAAAATACGGGCAGTCAGATCCAAGACAAATCCTTATGAAATAATATTAGTAATATGTATTAGGCTTCTGGTTTCTGCCATTACCAAAAACCCATAAACCACAACATAGCTAAAACATGCACTAAAATCCAAAGTGTTGTCTTAACAGTATCCCAATTTATACCATATTGTAAAAAAGCAACATTTCGTCAACGTGATAACTTGCCCAATACACTGAAGGCCTACAGTGATTTCAGCAACCGCTTCCATTGAAAATAAAAAAAAAAAAAAACTAAGAAAAATACAATCAAAATTTATAAAAAAATCTTACATAAGTTTCGCCAGCAGAAGTTATATTTTACTACATGTCTACGGTACTCACTCATAGGGATCACATATATGTCTTTTTTTACAAGTGATCTCCATGTGAATATCCTTGGGTAGGCAGGCAGGTGGTGGTGGCAGGACACTTAAAGAGGAACTTCCCCAGTCCTTTTAACTTTCATGCATAAATGACCCCTTCTTGCATTGATTCTGGAATTGTATTTCATTACTGTCTGCTGCAATTAGTTTTTGCACTCTGAGCTGCTAAAAACTGCAGGGTGTACCAGATCTTCTATAGTTAGCCTGGTGTTGCCGTGGGCACAGGGTCGTACTGCTGACATCACTATAGGGCAGAGTCAATTTCACACAAAAAAAAATAACATACTGACAAGGCATTTGGATTTTGGCATAATGCACTGCTAACAGGGTGTCTTGGGGAACAGGAAACACAGTATGTACACTGAATACTGGTAGGTTTCCCTTGCAACATTGTTGCAACTGCATGGTACTGCACAGTGTGAGTCACTCCTCTATTCTACAGTGATGTCATCAGGAGCTAGCAGCCCAGCAAGCTGAACAGCAAAGGCATATGCAGCAGGGCTCACAAACAAATCCAAATTATGGAAGGCAGAGTAAACCTTGACCAAAAATAACAAATGCACTCACCTTTTCAGGTCTAGTACTGCACATAATGACTATAAGCTATAATGTTTTGGACTTCACTGGACAATTTTCACACTTCCTTCCTGTTGGCCTACTATCGCGTGTCTTAGTAAATAGAAAAGCAGCAAGATCAGGAAAACAAGTACGAAAGACAGGGTTTCATAAGTGTGGGGGGGAGGGGGTTGAACTGTCAGAGGGGCCAGCACCAAGGTCTCATTGTGTGACTGTAAGTCATATGACCACCCACTGCGTTAATCCTCACAGTAATAACATAGGACAGAAGTGGTAACCCACTGAAAACAAGATGTTGCATCTCATCTGGGATTTCTTAGGTAAATAAATTACAAAATAAAAGAGTAAAAATCTCTATAAGACAAAGCAAGCCAGTTTCATATTCTAGAATGTCACAAAAAAAGCAATCGGCTGTAATTTGATCGCCATCCCATAACTCCTTATAATGTTCTTACCAGTTTTCGAAGCTGTTTGGTCAGTTGTTGCTCTGACAGTTTTTAGTATGTTGTGCTGGTTTGAAGAAACTGGCATGCCTGGTCTCCTTTGTTGTTGCTGCTGCTGCTGCTTCTGTTGCTGTTTTTTCTGTTGCTGCTGCTGCTTCAAGGCCTACGAACAAATTAAACAAAAGACAGAACAGGGTAGGCAACCACACTGAAGGCTTCCACTGTTTCATAAAGAATTATCTCTCTGCAGTCTGCAGCACCTGTGTGCCTCAGTGTTTTTTGTACTTGTCGAACAAAGAAGGCATTCAACTGATTGTCACACACCTGTTCTTAAATATATATGCAAGAAACACCTTAAGATTATGATGATTTTTTGAAATAGCTCAGAATTTTCTGACTTTTTTTTAAAATGTGGTCATATCATGCTTCCTTTCTGAAAACCGTAACTTGAACAACAGTGCTGATAACAGATGACTTGCAACTATTAAGAGACTGCTTTAACAAAAAGGAAAAAACAAAGTATCAGTTACTGTCGTGCTTCCAAATGCTGCTGAAGGACTCCCATGTGGGATTTCCCAAACTTGCTTGCCGATACGATGCTAAAACAGAAGTATTGAGGAGGAATTCTCAGCATAAAGGGTGCTAAGTCTAAGTTCCAGTGAAGCTAGGTTGTCTTGCAAAGCTGCTGACTAATCCAAGCACCCTGGCGTACTTTAAGGCACCCAACACAGGTGGTTACCAAGGGATGCCTTCCATTACGTCCATCCTCTGGATGAGATGCTAAACTAAGGCGATTGCTGGAAGTCAATGATCCCATGGCATCTGGCACAGCATATGATGTAACCTCAAAAGACAAAAGGGGGATGGAGGGAATGTATGGCGTGGCCTAATGGAGGAGATTTTCTCAAAGATCTACTGTTACAGTAAGTTCTTATGTAACTGCTCTATCTTCATTGTGGATATCTCCTCCATTAGGTCACATGTTTGGAATGAGTCCCAAGCAGTAGAAGGCAACCTGGGAGGATAGCACAGTCTGATAAGTGATCAGGACAGAAGGATTTGCAGTCTAGCAAGCCCAAAGCCAGCACATCTATGTAAGACAATGTCAAGACTGTAGTGTTTAGTGAAAGTATAAAGTGTGCTCCAAGTGGCAGCAGAACATATGTCAGCAGCAGGGACATTTCTGAAATAAGCAACAGAAGTGGCATGCCCCGTACGGTGTGACCATGAACAGTACCAGTAAGTTCCTTACTGTACTTCCTACAACAGAACATAATACAATGTGCCAATCATTTGGACAGGCATTGTTTAGACACAGAGGTGCTCTCTTTCCCGGGGTGAATGAACAAGAGGCTGAGAAGTTTTCCTGTTGCTCTTAGTGAGAGTAACAGTATCTTTCAGTGTTCCATATACATCAAGAGTGTGGAGCAGCACCTCCCTTGGTTGGCATGCTTAGGGTAATAGACAGGAAGGTGTGTTGTTTCGTTCAGTGTAAACTTCTGATACCACCATCGATAAAAACGTACGATTCATACACAGACTTTTTTGTTTGAAAAATCAAATAAAGAGGCTTGTGCATGAAAGCCTGCAGCTCGGAAATTCTATAAGCAGAAGTCATGATAATTAAAAATAATATTTTCCATGAGAGGACACCAAGTCACAAGTCACAGCAGGCTCAAAAGGAGCTAATGTCAATTTCTCAAGTATGAAATTCAATTCCTAGGGCAAGTGTGGATTATGTATAGGAGGTTTCATATATAGGATACCTCGCACAAAAGTACAGGACACCTCCAGCTAGGCAACCATACAGCCATCAATAGGGACATGGAATGCTGATACAGCAGGCAAAGGCACCGTAACATAGAAATACTGTAAACCTGACTCAGATAAGGAAAGCAAGTATTCAGAATAGAATTCAAAGGACATGTAAAAGAGTCCAGATTACTGGAAGCTGACCACAAAGTGAACCACTTCCATTTCAAAAAATAAGTATGCCTGGTAGAAGGCTTCCTAGCCGCAAGCAGGACATCAGCAATCTTAGGAGACACCCAAAGGCATGCAATGGCTACGTTTTCAGAAGCCATGCATCTAGGTGCAGGGACGTCATATCCGAATGGACCAGAAACCCCCTGTTCTGTGATAATAGACCCCAACATTAAGGTAAGGGAGTAGGATGCTGCACCCCCCCCCCCAAAGATGTTGCAGGAGTGGAAGACATATCTGGCAAGGCCACAGAGGAGCTATGAGGATGATATGGGCACTCTCCACTCTTAGCTTGAGCAGGACTCTCTGAATTAGAGGAAAGGGGGAATGCATACAGGAAATTCCCTGTCCAAGAGAGGAACAATGCATCTCACCCAAAAACTCCCAAGCCCCGGAGCAAGTGAGCAAAAAAGTGGCAGTTTTGCAGTATGTGGGGACGCAAAAAAATCCAACTCTGGATGACTCCATCTTGCGAAGAAGTCAATTACCATGGAGGTCAACAGTTCCCATTCATGTACCAGGGACTGAGACCTGCTTAGCCTGTCTCCCAAGATGTTTCGGAGACCTCGAAGAAACACGATCAACAGCTAATAGTTGTGAGACACTGCCCAGTACCTCATTCCCACTGCTTTACTCCACAGGGGATAGCAGTGAGTGCCCCCTTGCTTGTTTATGTAGTTCATGACACTGACAGTGTCTGTTTGTATCGACAGAGGACCGAGGCAGAGATGATTCTGAAACACTTGGAGGCTATGTAGGACCACTCACACCTCCAAGACATTTATGTACAATTCAGCCTCCACCTTGGTCCAGGAACCCTGTGTCTGGATAGGGCCAAGACGAGCACCTCAGACGGAGCCCAAGGCATCCATGGTGGGGATCTGTACAGGAGATGGTACAAGAAATGGAACGTCCATGAGTTGATTGCTGCATTCCATTCACCACAGCAGTACTCGATGAAGAGCAGACAAGATCAGAACCATTTGTTTCTACTTGTATTCATCCCAGTGTACCCTAAGCATCTATTGTGGGATTCTCACATGAAGTCAAACAAATGGCACTGTCACTATGGCAACAGCCATCAAACCCAGGAGGCGTAACGTTGACCTGACTGAGACGTAGTGGCTCTGATAATCCAAGCATGTCTGAGCAATCAGGGTGTCTTCCCTGTCCTGAGGCAGGAAGGCACACCCCTTTGTCATATCCAGGACCACTCCAATGTACTGCAGGAGTAGACATGGTGTCAGAACAGACTTTGGCACATTCACAGTGACCCCTAAGGCATAGACCAGTTCTGTTGTTCAGAAAAGGGAGTGAAGAAGGGCTTCCCTGGAACTGGCCTTTAGAAGCCAATCATCCAGATGATGGAAGACATAAAGCCCTTCCCTGCGAAGTGCTGCAGCAGCCACTACCAAGCATCTGGCAAAGACTCACGGTGCAGAGGATAAGCCAAAAGGACAACACTTTGAACTGGTAGTGCCTGCTCTCCAGCAGAAAGTGAAGGTATTGTCTGTGGCACTTTCTGGTCTTGATGTGAAGATATGCATCTTTCATGTTCATGGAACAAAGCCAGTCACCTGTTTGTAAGAGTGGAATCAAAGCTTGCAGAGACATCATTCAAAACTTCTTGTATTCTATGTAAAGACGGTGTCTCTGAGATCCAACACAGGACGTAGATCTCCTGTCCACTCTGGGACTAGGCAGTATCTGGAATAGAACCTCTGTTCCTGTCTTATGGAAAAACTGGTTCGATAGCACATTTTTGAAACACGGTCTGGAATTCCTCTTTTAGTAGGGACAAGTGGCCTGAAGGATATTAGGAAGGGGATGGTGGATGATGTGGAGCACATCGGTAGCAAAATCAGCTACTCTGAGCCAGGAATAACATCTAATGCAAAAACCAGACCCGCAGCCCTGAAAGAGGCATGAGAATCACCATAAGCTGAATGTGGCAAATATCTGCCAACTTCATCACCAGCGGACAGGGTTTTGAATAAGTCAGTCTTGGAAGGAGCATCAGGTAAAGCCTGGGCTGCAGTGCATGCAGCTTTTCAGAGGCTACTCTGACATATTATCACATGGGCCTGGTAATTTGCAATCCTAAGGCCCAAGCATGCAGAGACATAAGTTTGCTTGCCCATAATATCCAGCTTCCAAGATTCTTTATCTGGAGGAAAAAAGCTCATGAGTCCTAGGGGCTTTTGAGGGATCCTGAACAGCAATAATGACTACAGAGTCAGTTTCAGGTTGAGATGCATAGCAAGGCTTAGCAGAAGGAGCACAGTACTGCTTATCAGTCTTCCTTGGAACTGCAGGCAGGGTATTAGGCCTCTGCCATGCAGCAAAGTTAGCATCATCTTTTTTTGTGTCGACTCCCCCGATCCCCCCCCCCCACCGGGGCTCAGCTCCCACCCTCACCACCTCCTCCTGCCCAGGCTTACCCCCCTGGGCGGGGCTTCCAGGTGGGCACCCTCCCAGGTCAACGGTAACTTGCCCTGGCTTACCCCTTCCAGGGTGGGGCTGTGGGAGCGGGGGTCCCACCCAGCGGACACAGTAGGCAGTGGAGGTGGTGGAGCACAGCTTCACGCCTTGAGGGCCGGCATTTCTATGCGGCTGTATTGGGGGCGAGGCGTGCAATGTTGACCAGCTGTACCCCCACTGATATGGCGCCGGGCACTGTGGTTCCCCAGCCTCCACTAGGGGTTCGTGAGTGTGCCGGATACACAATCCCTCCACCCCTGGAGAAGGACAGCAGTCCCTCGGATGTTCAATCCTTCTATCCCAGCCATCCCTCCAACATTCTGAGTCTGTTCCTTAACCCAGGTCGTTGGCGTTGCAGATGGACGCCCTGCCTCTGTAGTGGTAGGATGGCATATAAAGTTAGCATCCTCAAATGCAGGATACACAGGAGGGATTATAATGGATGGTACACAAGTAACCTCCAAAAATTTACTGAGTCAAAAATACTGCTTTCCCTTGTGGGTACTGTCACTAGTTAATCTAGCAAATTTTCCTTATTAGTAGCTAAGAATTCTTCCTTACAATGTCAGAGATGCTTTGCTGTGTGCCCAGTCTATGCCAGGGTAATTAAATCGCCCAACCACAACATTACTCAGTTCCCATGTAAGTCTGATTTCGTCTTGTAGATTCTATCTGTATACTCGCAATTGGGAGGTCTATAGCATAACCTAAATATCAGATGTTTGCCACTAGTATCACTAATTCTGAGCCAAACAAGATTCAGTATACAGTACTATCAGCCAGTTTTACATTATTTAATTCCATACATTGAATACCATTTTTAATGCAAACTGCAACACCACTCGCATTTTCTTTGATTGCTAATTCTCCAAAATAAAGAGTAGCCTTCAGTTTGCTTCACCTACATATCATAGTCATTCCGCCATGATTCTTTCTTTCTTTTTTTTTTTTTTTATGGGGATATGATTCCCCTACTGCTGGCGAGGCTCAGTGATAGCGTACTGACCATCCGCTCCGTTCCCAATTACAGGGATCACAGGGCACGGCAGGGGGTGTGGGTTTTTTCCATGGTTACGGAAGTAGCTATGGGAAGCCCTAACACCCCCCACAGGGTGCCGGTGCAAAGGACTAAGGTACAGGTGGGAAGCCGTGCAGAGACATGGCTTCTGCCAAGCACCTAACAGCCCTCCCCTGCCGACACCGCTCTGCAAGTCCGTGCCCAACCCCTCCCCGCTCGGAGAGGAGAGCTGCTCATGGTGGCTTAATCCAGCTCCTCCCTTCCCCTTGCTGACCTGGGTTTGTTTCTGAACCCGGGTCACTGGCGTAGCGCAAGGTGTGGCGTCCAGCGCCTCAAACCTCAGCGTCACCGGGCCAGCGTCCACAATGATTCTGATACGCCAACAATATTAATGTTGTCTTTATTTAGGATTACAGCTAGCTCAGTGATTTGGTATTTATTCAAGCTTCCTGCTTTTATAGCCCCATACCTTATAGCAGCGTGAGCTAACAGGCGCAAAAATTTTAATTTAAAAGTTTTTACTTTTTGCCATGGTAGGGATCATAACTAGCACCGAAAGACTCGGCCAGCCGATCCCTTCCTGCTTCTAGGTGCCCCCGCTCTGCCCCTGTGCTCTCGGAATTTGTGATGTGTGGCCAGGGAGAGCACTTGGGAGAGCCCCATACAAGTCTATGGGGGCTATTTGTAAAGCGGTTTTTAGTCATTTTAAACAGTCTTAAGGGAAAATTAAAGCAGTCGCTTAACTAGTAGGGGGAGGAGGGGGCAAGGCACACACACCCTATTTAGGAACAGAGATTGGAGAACTAAGGTCCCAAAACCAACATCCCGGCGTGACTCAAGATTGATGTGCTAGTGGGAAATAAAGGTGCGTGCTGACTTCCAGGTAGAAGGCCTGCATCTCTCCTGGATAGGGATGTCCCTGGAAGCAGCCACCGAGGCAGCGGTATGACAGGTGGAATGAGCCCATAGCTCTACGGGAGGCTCCCTACCCATCACCCTATAGCAGATGTCGATGCAGGATACAATCCACCTGCCAATCATTCGCTTAGCTGCCAGTCTGCCACGTGTGGCTTCAGTGTACGTGACAAATAGCTGGTGGACCTCTCCCCAAACTCCAGCCTTGCGAGTTTATAATAGGTAAGCACTCAACGCAGGTCCGAAGTATGAAGCCTGTGGTCAACCTCCGAAGTGTAGCTGGTGAAGTACACCAGGAGATTAATCACTTGGTTTAGGTGGAAATCAGACACAACCTTCGGGAGGAACTTCGGGTTGGGGCAAAGGACAACCTTGCCCCTGTGGAAGACCAGGTAAGGAGACTGCACCAAGAGCACCTGGAGCTCACTGATCCTTCTGGCCAACAAGATAGCCACCAGGAAGACAGTCTTCCACAACAGGTGAGACATCTCACACCTGTACATCGGTTCGAATGGCTTGCCCATAAACTGTGCCAACACCTGCAACAAGACCCAGGGTGGTGGTGGTGGTGGTTCAAGCACCGGAGGAGAAATGTGGTCAAGACCTTCGAAGAAGTGCCAGAGCACCTTCTCCTGTGCCACCAGTGGCATACCATCCCGCACCTGGTATGCAGAGATGGCTGCCAAGTGCACCTTAAGGGTCGTCGACCGAAGGCCCATCTGGCAGAGGAACCAAAGGTAGTCGAGAATGCTAGCCACTGGGCAAAATAAGGGGTCCAGCCCTTTGCCTTGACACCAAATGGAGAATCTCTTGCATTTGAAGGCATAGCATTTTCAGGTCAGCTCCTTCCAAGATGCTACGACCACTGCGAGGACATCATTGGAGAGACCCAAAGCCTGGAACTCTAGACATTCAGGAACCAGGCTGTCAGGTGCAGGGATTGAAGGTCCAGATGGAGTATCTTCCCCTGAATGCAAGAGACCAGGTCCAGGCGGAGAGGGACACACCTCGGGAGCCTGCTGCTGAGGCTGAGGAAATCGGGGTAACAAAACTGGCAGGGCCAGTCCAGAGCAACCAGGATCATCCATGTCTTGTCCATCCTGGCCTTGAGCAACACCTTGTGGATCAAGACGAACCGAGGGAAGGCATAGAGAAGGCCCAGGTTCCAGGGCCTCAAGAAGGCATTTCCCTGCAGCATTCCCCACTGAAGGAAGCGGGCACAGTACAGCCTCAGCTTTACGCTCTCCCTGGAGGTGAACAGATCTACCAGAGGGGTGCCTCATTGGGAGAACAGGCTGTGTACTACCTCCAGATGGACAGACCACTAGTGAGACACCTCGCCCACATGGCTGAGAGTGTCCACCAGCTGGTTGAGTCGCCGGCCACATGGATGACCAGGAGATTGGCGTCCAGGCTGAGCATGAGGGTCCAGATGTGGCGAGCTTCCCTACATAGAAGAACGGAGTATGTCCTGCCCTGTTTGTTGAAGTAGTACATGGTTGTGGTGATATCCATCTGGACCTAAACAACCTGACCCCGAACTTGCAAAGCAAAGGCTATCAGCAGCAGCTGAATCACCCGCAATTCCAGCAAGTTAATGTGGCACCAGGACTCCTCAGGGGTCCAGAGCCCATGGACTCTGTGGTCCTCCAGGTTGGCACCACAGTCCATCAGGGCGGCATCGGTCGTCAGGATGATCATCGGCTCTGTGCTCTGGACAAACGGGATCCCTTCCTGCAAATGTTCCAGGACTAACCACCACTGGAGGGCATCCCACATCAGCTGGATCACAGTGACCAGCTGGTTGAAGTGGCCACAGCACTGAGACCACTGGTAGGCAAGCTCCCACTGCAGAGAGCGCATTCTCCACCAGGCCCAACAGATCACACTGGTGCAAGCCGCCAGAAATCCCAGGAGGTGCAGGAAGTCCCAAGCAGGGTGCAACTGCCCAACCTGAAAGATTGGGCAAAGGAGGAGAGAGCCTCTGCTCGGTCTGTCAGAAGCCGAACCCTGGCTCTGCAAGGTTGAGCTCTGCCCCAATAAGATAAATCCCCTGGGGAGGCATGAGTTCCAACTTGGTCTCACTGACCAGGAGGCCAAGGGACATGCAGGTCTGAAGGGCAAGTTCCCTGGACCATTCCACCTCCTGCCTGGAGGGACCCGCAATCAGCTAGTAATCCAGGTAGGGGTATACCTGGATCCCTCGGCACCTCAGGTAAGCTGCCATGACTGCGATGCCTTTGTTGAAGACCCTGGGAGCTGAGGACAGGCCGAATGGCATGGCCTGGAACTCGGAGAGGATCCCCTCTGCATGGAACCAGAGGAGACGGTGGTGGGACAAATGGATTGGGATGTGGAAGAATGCATCCTGAAGATTCACATAGCAATACCACATGTTCTGCTTGAGAAAAGGTATGATCTGAGACAGAGTGACCATCTTGAAAATGCGAAGCCTGAGAAACTTGTTAAGGTCATGCAGATCTGAGATGGGGCACCAGCTCCCCTGTCCATTTTGGCACCAGGAAGTACCTGGAGACAAAACCTGGGCATAATGGGGGGGGGGGGTCTGAAACTGAAGCCATGACCTCTTTGCGGAGAAACTGGGTAATGTCATCCCAAAGGGCTGACAGAATGTCAGCGGACACTATGCCCTCCCATGGGGCACGCGCTCAGCAAGGCGGGTAAGCCTCAAATTCCAGAGGCAGAACCTGATCAACCACCTCGAGAACCCACCTGTCTGTGATGACAATGGACCAAGAGGAAAGGAAGTGGCAGAGCCGGCCCCACCCCCACGGGAGGACCCAGGAGAGTCAGGACGGGCATTGGGGAGGCACCCCCCATCCCGTCACTGGGCAGGCTTGAAGGCGGAGGAAGGGCCGGCTGAGAAGCCACCGAGACCTCAACCTCCCGGCTTCCAGACAACCAACGCAACGGACTTCGGATGGGAACACCAAGCCTGAGCCTGCTGCCCAGCTGGGGGCTGAGACGATTTGGCTGCAGGGGCAGAGAGGGACTCAAAGGGCTTCTTTCTTTAAGCTTTAGAGCCCTTGGAATCCTTCTAGATGGAGGTCACCAAGTCCAAGGTGGCACTGGACTTCTCAATCCGAGTGATGTGCCCTTCGACCCCTGATCCGAACAAGCCGGTGCCCAAGAAGGGGGACAGCCACCAACTTGTGCTGGTTATCTGCCATAAAGCTCAAGATCCTCAGCCAAGCCCTGCAATGCATGACAACCGCCACCACGGACTAAGCAAAAGTGTCGACGATGTTCATGGCTGTCTGGAGCTGCTGCTTAGCCTGAGCTCAGCCCTGATCCCAGACCTGCTTGACTGTAGTCTGTAAGTTGGCTGGGAGATGGAGAAGCACCTCATTGAGCATGCTCAAAAGGGAATGGGCGAAGTTGGCCATCAAAAGGGCCAAACTCACCTGCTAAAGGTCGAGAGAGGAGGCAGCATATATCTTTTTGGCCATGTGATCCAATTTCTTGGATTTCTTGTCGGGAGATGTATCCACGTCCCCGACATTGCCAGTATGCTGAAACACAGAGTCGGCCAACAAACCCTCAGCTGAGGGGTGCTCTGTGAATCCAGAAAGGGAATCGGTAGGGACCGCATACTTGCTGGTCATCCGGGCCAATGGTGCAGGACAAGAGACCAGATGCTGCCAAAGCTCCACAGCAGGGCCAAGAATGGCCTTGGCAACCAGGAAGGCTTCCACAGGGGACTCTGGTCGAGAATCTCAGTAAGCGGGTACCTAGCCTGTTTTTGGACAGGTTCCATCGGCAGACCCGTTGACTCTGAGATAAGGCAGAGAAGGCCCATAAAAAAGGTGGGACCATGCTCTGTCGAGAAATCCTCTGCCGACTGATTCCATGTCCACTGGACGGGAGTGCAGGGAGAAGCCCAGGAACTATGAGGATTCATCAAATAAAGGTCAACCCACAGAGTCCTCGCTGACCCTACAGGACCTGTCAGGAGTTATGGTGACTGACGGCCAATGAGGGAGCCCTGATGCCGTACAGACATCCTTAGAAGGAGGGCCGAACTTCGTCTGTTTAGGCAGCGGCTCCACCAAAATAGGTGGAGAGGCCGTGGGAGGCCGAGCTGACTCCTGCCAAGCCAGGGTAGGCTGAGGCCTTTGCAACGAGAGCCATGTGATGGCCGGGGTAGTGGTCGAGATCGGCTTCACCCTGGTGAACATGAACTGGTGCCACATAAGCTCCTCATAGCACCAATGCATCTCGCGGTGGAGCCTCTCCTTGTCCGAGGAGGAAGAAGAGCCGCTTGCCCGAATGTCGAGAGCAAGAATGCTGATGCCCACATGGGCTGCTCGACCTGGGACATGGGGATCGGGACCATAACCTCAACCGTCAGGGCCACCGACAGTGGGTCTCAGAGGGAGTTAGTAAAAGTCGAGGATCCTCCAGATCCTGAGGAAGAGGGATCGGATTAGCATGCTGGTCTGACCTTCCCCGAGAGGTAACAGGCAGGACCAGAGTCCTAGAGAGGGAGGTATTGGCGTCATCTTGTGACAACAGGTTGATCAGCTCGAGAAAAATCTCAACAGGTTGATCGGCCTGCATCTTGACCAATGGTCTGACAGGGAGACCATGGAGCCAGCAGATCGACCGTAGCCAAAACCTCTGTAGAAGTGCAGGAAAGTCTGAGAGCACTCGCAATACCATGATTGACAGCGAGACTTCTTTTTAGCCTCTGATTTCGTGCTCGAGGAAGGTCCCTGTCCAAAGGTGGGAAGGGCTTGGCAAAAATCTCTAAATGACCCTGAAAAGGAGGCACCTAAAGGAAGAGGCAAAAAGGCCGAAGCTGAAAAAGCATGCTCCACAGCCTGAGCCGCAGCTTCTTTGAATGCTGCAAGCTGTTCAGTGAACCCTGCAGCTGCGGAGACTGCCCAACGGGCATCCTTGGACTTAATGGGAGGATCTCGTTTATCAGGACGCCCCAGAAAAAGTCGAGTATTCCGGTCTTCAAACATAGCAGGATGCATGGTGCGACACAGACCGCACACCTGAGGATCATGCTTGTGACCTAGACAGTAAACGCAGATGGTATGCTGGTCCAGTCGGGACATCTTCTGCCCACATGCACACTTTTTAAATCCTGGCACCGACTTCATGTCGTCCATCACAGATGTGGCGAAGAAGTTGTCTGAAGACAAGAAAATCACAATGCGAAAATTTTATTTATTTTTTAAAGCAAAGGGCCTAATCAGCACGAGAGCGTACCTCTCTTCCAGTGGAAAGGAAGATCTGACGTCATGGGGTGGTGCCAAGGGAGTTACCCCCCAGGTGGGTGGGAGAAATCAGCTTGAAGTCATTCCTGCTGAAGTTAAAGGGAAAGGATTACTACCAGAAGTGTGAGTACGTACACCATATATACGTCCCTAGAACTAACTGTTCTACTGAACTTGTCATTCTGACAGATATGTCTATTGGTATAATGAAGTACAGAATCTCTAACTACTAACTGTTCAGTTAGAGTGTTATGATAATTTGGGTCATGGTGTTCACTATGAAGGATCAGGGTAGTATCTAAACTGTCACTGATTTCTGCTTCTAGGTTAATTAGTGGTGCAATTCTGTTACTGATAAGTCACTTGAACAAAAATCTGCTCTCTGGCCTCTTTTGTGGTCACTGTTCCTACTAACCAAACAGCAGTTGTCGACGTCATTTGAAATTTAGTCAGTTTCCCAGAGTCTTTATTTACTCAATCACTACTGCAGGTGTCTCCTCATTTGGTTCTACCTGAACCATATCTGGTTCTGTTTCACTAGTTTTGTTAATGGTGCTTAGGCTGGACAGTGTTTGGTAAGTATAGTTTTTGAGACACCTAATTGATTTTATATTAGCTAGCTCTTCCTCAAGTGTTTTTTTTACATAGAAACATAGACACTGATGGCAGAAAAAAGACTCTAAGTACAACTAGTCTGTTCTAAGTTGCTGCCTATTGCCCCACAGGTGTACTGCCTGATAAAGTCTATCCATTTAACTTCCCTCCCTCCCTCCATAACTGGAATCACCAAGTCCCTGAATCTGCCACACCCTACCTTAAATCCCACCAAGGTACCTGCCCGCCGCCACCTCCTTTGACAGCCCATGCCATTGGCCTGTCCACTACTATTTCGGTGACAAAGAAACTCCTACCATCCTTTTAAATCGCCCAACCACCAGACTCTAGTCATGCCCCCTAGTTACCGCATTTCCAGTCATAGTGAACAAGCCCTCACTATCGTGTTTACTACCTCTCAGAAACTTGTATGTCTCTGTCATACTCCCCCCTCCTCTCTAGCCTACAGCAAGCACATGCTGAGGTCCGTCAGCCTTCCCTTGTTTGTCTGATGCTGTTGCCCTGGATCATTACCTTCATTTACCTTCTCAAGTTTGCTTATGCAATAAATAGCATTCTGTACACATAAAACGCTGAGAAACCCACTGCGGAGCCCATGCTGAATTTCATACATCATACATTGTATTCCCACCTTGCCATCCACAAGGAGACACAACTGTCATTATTTGCTCTTTTGAGGTAGGAAAGAAACACACTTATACAGTACCTACTTATAGTATAGTTTCAAAAATGTATTGCTTCAGTGGCAGAGTTCCAGGCACCTTGGCAGACACTGTCGCTGCCAGTGCTCACCAACACTCACATAGGCAAGTGGCTCTGTATGTCCAAAACCAGAAGCATATTCAGGTGCTACCTAACTAAAACAGAATGGCTACAGGAGCAAAACTGACAGTCACATCCACTGTAAATGTAAATATGCTGTGACTCAGCCTCTGAATAGAACAACAAGTATCGAGGGATCCTAGGGTTCCTGTCCACCTCCTGGAACCTGGACTTCTAATGCCTGCAAAAACTAATACAGAACAGTGCAGAGGAAGAGAATCGAGAGAGAGAGGAAGACCTTGGGAGCGAGAGTTATTTTGTTTATGTTTTCATTTAGCTTTCTAAGTGAAAAGCTACAGGATTTCTCCCCAAAGGATGCACCTCACAAAGCAACTCTTAACACTTATAGAATACCTCCTCAGACAGTACTTGAAATAACTGTTACCCGACAAATTCCCTAACGGTGGTCACGGGTGGTGGTTATACCTACAAAGCTTTAACTCACAGGAGCAGTCTCAAAGGCATCATTCTGTAGTGATGAAGACAACCACTACTCGTAATCAACTGGAGCACCCACTTTCTGGTGATGTTTATTCACAGAAAAGCCCTTCTATCTACAAATGTAAACGGGGGCACCTGGCTGTTCATCTCACTACTTAAAGGGCTCTGGTCAACAAACAAGTCCCAGCTGGCATAAGCAGAACTTACTTACACAATACTCCGAGTCCTGCCAGACTTCGAATTTTTATTAGTAAGGGCATACTGAAAACTGATCTTTGTCCGTTACAGTTCATTTACAGCTAAGGCTTGTTCTGGAGCTAAGTTATAACCTCCCACCAAGGCACATCAGCCTATTACTGTGGAAATTAAAATGACAGCACAAGTATGACATTATGATTTCAGCTCCAAAATAAGCAGCTGCACATGAACTGTAAAGGGCAACAGTCCTTTAGTGCACGCAAATAACTTTAGTAACCGTGCACCTGAGAATGACTAATGCCAAGTGAAATTTTGTTTGCTTGTGACTGGATCCCCTTTTGAAAAACTCTCTGCTGCTGCTCCTTGCCTGCCTCACCTGTCAAGTTCAGCTGTGTGGTGGTGGTGTTTCATCAGTTCAAAGATCAAGCAGAGGAGAAAAATAACAGGTGACATGTAAATAAAACAACGGATGAAAAGAAATAAGAAAACTTCAGCAGTAACACTTAGGCATGGGCTACCTGAAGGGTAGCTAGATCAGGTAGTGCGGGTATCGCCAATTTTTGGCTGGGTAGTGTAGTTTGTATAATATACTAACCTACCCGACATAACAGTGTAATTCTCAGGTTGGGTAGTTTGAGACGAGTAACAGGTAACAGGTCACTTAATGTACTGGAAGCTCAGTACTCCGTTACGGTCTCCAACAGGCATTCAAAAGCGCAGCCTATGGGGTCCTTCACAAAGCTTGTAGCAGACTGGCGGCACATGACATCGGGCTAACACTCGACTGGACAATGGTGTCATGGGCTGTGCTCTGATTCTGCATGTGGCTCAGACTAGTGTGGGCAGCTCGGTGGAAACAGTACGTCTATCGCTCTCATTCTCCAATCTGCAGCACATTTGCGCCCATTTTGGAAAGAGACCTGAGAAAGACTTTGTCAAAGTTTATAGTTTAAAAGCACTACACTATGCTGGTAAGTTTGGGGGAGTGCAGAAAGGGCACCAGAAACGCAAACTGAGAGAGAAAGGCAGCAGGGAACTATGAAAAATAAAAAGATCTCTGGGAGGGATCTAACAGTTGCCCTAAGCTGGGGTGGTACTGAAGGACAGCAGAAGCAGTAAGGAGAAAGAAAGACAGCAGTGGTGGGGGGGGTGAACGATCTCAGGGAGGGGATTTAACAGCTGCCCTCAGAAGTAGTGCTGGGGAGGGAACAGAGAAGGAGAAAGATGGGGGGGGGGGAAGACATAGACAAAAACACAAAAGGCAACTGGTTTGAAATTAAAAACTGAAAGCATTACACTGCTTGTTAGGTGCCCCGAGCCCAGTCATTTATTACTGTGACATAGTGAGCTACATTGTCAGTGTCAGTGGCTCAGTAGGTAGCACACTCGCCTCTGAGGCCGGGAGATCAGAGGGCTGTGGGTTCAGTTCCCACATCTGGCACTTGGGTTAATATCTCAGTACTGACACTGTAGTGCAGCATGAGAGGGGTGCTGCACTTCTGAGGTGCCGTCTTTCGGATGAGACGTTAAACCGAGGTCCCATCTGCCTGGATTGGTGGTAGTTCAGGTGGATGTTAAAGATCCCATGGCACTTATCGAAAAGAGTAGGGGAATTTCCCCGGTGTCCTGGCCAAATTTCCCTCATTCACTAAAAATACCACCAACAGCTTAATCTGGTTCGAGGTCAGTTGGCATTCATCTGTATCCCCCTCCCCCGGGTCGTGCCTGAAAATAGGCAGGATTTGTCTAGTGCACTTACCCGGTCAACAAAAGCTAAATAAAAAATTGTCTGTCTGCAGCAGTTAGTGAAATTCTTTTATGGCTGTATTACACTGTTTGTGGTTGCCCCCCCAAGGCCTGAGCCCTGTCATTTATTTATCTAGTTGTTTAACCAAGAGTAGCACACTAAGCTGAAAGATTTTTTACAGGTACAACCTGGGAGTACAGGGAAGTTAAGTGACTTGCTCAGGGTCACACAGTATGCAAGTGGAAGCTGTGGGATTCAAACCCAGGACTGGTCCGCTGGATATCACCAGATTTGCAGCTCAGAGCCTTAGAGCCTTAAACCACTGCGCTATACTGCCTTTTATTTATTTTTTAACATCAGTTTAAAAAAACCTTTGAGCCAGAGGCTCATTTACAAAGGTACCTCGTCGAAGGCAGACACAACATACATACATGAGGGAATCCAAAATAATGTACAGTAAAAAAGACAAGGCAAGTAGCAGGCAGAGGTGAGACAGTCAGCAACAGAAATGAACAATAGGCAAGTGTCACAATTGCAGGTGAATGAGTTACCAAAACACCATTGTCGGTTCAGACATTTTTTTTTTTTTTATACATGCCTTACTGCCTTACTGTCACACTGTCAGTTACACTGTCTGTCTCTGCAGCACTTTGTGAAATAAGATCCTTTCACATCTGTGTCTACTATGTCTCGTATTTCCCAGTCTAAGTCTACTAAAAGGAAGTACGGTGTTGCTGCACGTGCAACTGTTAATAATATGGACAACATGAATCATAGCACTAATGAAGAACATAGCGACAATAATAATAACATCTCCAGGATTGGCATTAAATGTCCTGAAAAAAAAAATGTTAGCAATGAAATGATAGTAGAGTTTCTGAAAGAATTGACTGGAGTTACTCGTAGAGGTACTGAACATTTTGCCACATGTGCCAGGATACTTCCAACTGCTGAAGCAGCACGCAAAGAAGCATCCTCCTTAAATATAAGATCAGATGCTGAGGTGGCGAATGCTGATAGAGACGGTTATGAATTGTGATGGTGGAGACTGGGAACAGGACAGCCCAGGCTACATTCCACATAATGATGATGGCACTTCTAGTTCTTCTGAATTTTGCAGCGAAGAGGCCGGTAGTTTCGATGAGGGGGTAGGAGAGGATGCCACTGTAAGGCATGAGAGGCAAGTGCAGAAAAAAAAATCATATGCTAAACCTAAGAATACTCTCTATGCATTAGATATGGAAAAAAAACAACGCATTTACTGGGAAAGGTAGTCATAATTTCAAAACCAGTACCATTCTGAGACATGCCAATTCAGGGGATCACAAAACAGTTGTGGCTAATGGCATGAAAAATGATTTTGCCCAGGCATTAAATAAAGCAATAGGATAAAATGAAAGAGCCACCACTCAGGCTCATGCAGAAATGTGAGTGTTTAATAGCACTTCATTAAGAACTTAAATACCCTCATGTTGACAAATTAGCACTTGGGCAAAAAGCAACACACACTTCAGATACAACAGCTAATGATATTCTTAACCCACTGGCATCAGTTATATCAACAACAAAAAAAAGACATCGGGCCTGATTCTCAAAGGGGGCTGTGTCCGGCGCAAGCTGCAGCAAACAGCAGCCAGTGCTGAAGCACCATGTGCCAGGGACCCTGCACCAAATTCTGGTACAGGAGGGGTCCCGGCACCTAAGTCCCCACACTTACGGCAACCCTTCCCATGCGGCAAACGACTGGCGCATGGGAGGTGTCTGTCACAAGTCGATGCAGCACAAGCTAAAGTGGACTCCCCTGTCCCGATCCCCAGGGACATGTACAATACCCTGGCACCGGAGGGAAAGTGTCCGTCCCCAAACCCCAATGCTGCCTGAATGTACAATCATCCAACATGATCCCCCATACACTCGAGTCCCCAATACCTGGTGGTCTAGTGGACCCTACCCCCACCCTGCAGTGCTCATCCAGCCGGCAACTGGCTCAACCCACCACTCACCTCTGCAACCAGCCGCCAACTGTGATCCGGAGCAACACGTACTGTGTATGTTCTGTGTACACTCTCAGTGTATGTTCAGTTGGGTCTGTGTGGTGGCTGCCTGTGTTTGTCTGTGTCTGTAGCTTAGTTTTTGTGGATTTACATGGTTTTCTGGTTGGAGTAACTACACCATTCTTGCTCACTACATCCTGGAAAGTCTCCTGGACTGGATTTCTACACAGCATCATTACCAGGTATCTGCATTTTTCATTTTAAAATCATTTTAAAATCAACTTGTTGGAAGGTGTCCCAAGCAAAACATAAGTGAAGCAAGGAAGTCTGACAAATTCAGTGACACTGGGCCTTGCTTGAATCCACATTTTCGTCTGACCTGACCCATGATCTGTAGTTGGCTTTTCAAGACCTCTTTGAATGACAAAGACGATACAGACAAAAGGATTTCACATCCTGCATATGTACAGGCAGAGTTCATCCCTTCAGGAATTCTAACACATTCTATGACTGTGGACCTCAGCTGTTGATTATTTCTTTTAGCTTTTGACTTAACCACCAGGTATCAAACATTTTGAATTGAAAGCAACTCTTAATGTACTTGTCTCTAAGGGCTATCTATCCAACAACCATTTTGAAGAATGCCGCTAGGCATTCTTTCTGCTAAACTACTTATTCACCTGGCCCGCGGCTCCTTATGCTAGCTGGAGATATTGAACCCAACCCTGGCCCTAAAGTTTGCACCTTACCCCCCACAACGGCTGGCACAAAAAAGGGACTGGTCATAGCCCATATGAATATTGAAGCCTCACGAATCACCTGGCTGAGCTCGAAACCTGGACTAAACTGATTGCCCCTGACATATTATGCCTCTCAGAAACTTGGCTGAAGCCTTCTGTACCTGATGCTTCATGTCTTATACCTGGGTATAATATTCTCTGGAGGAGACCGTGCTGGGTCTGAGGGGGTATTATTTATAAAAATCATCTGTCCTCAACATCCTACCTGCCCTGATTCCCCATACCTTGTGAATGCTGCATGCTACCCTGGCACTGGGTTTGAAACTGCTGCACATCGTATGTGTATACAACCCACCAACCAGTGGGCTGAGTGGTCTTCAGAACCTACTACAGTATGTCTCTCAGAATACAAAATCAAATGAGGCACTCCTGCTTGGGGACCTGAACCTTAACTGGCTGGGTCCACAGCACAATATTCTTGCATCTCTGATCCAGAAGTACAATCTCCATCAAATTATTACAGACTGTACCAGAGCTACGACTCCTCACTCAGGGTCACTACTTGACTGGATCCTCACTAATAGACCGGACCATGTCTCAAGTGCTTCAGTGTTGGCTGATTCAATTACTGATCATTCCCCACACTCTGTCACTGGCGCCTCTGCCCACCACCTCCTCCTCAACCATGACTGATCACTTTTACGTAACTATGCTGCCCTGGATAAACAAGCCTTCCTATTGGATATCTCCTGTATTGACTGGACTGACATTTTCACCACTACCAATGTTGATACTGCCTCAACTCATTTCTAACCAAGTTTGGTAATGTTCAAAAGAAGCACCTCCCAAAAGCCAAAAGGAGAGTTAGAGGCCAGCACTCTAGATGGCTGAAAAAGACCTTCTGCACAAGTTAAAAGTCAGAGACAAGCAGTGGAGGAGATACAAACAGACTGGACTTCAGCCTGATCTCATTCTGTATAAGCAATACAGAAATGACTGCAAAGGTGCATCAGGCAGGCCAAAAGTAAATACTGCCAAAACCTGCTGGTTAATTCCTCCCATGACCCTCGTAAGTTTTGGGGTCACATTAAGTCCTTCTTAGGATCTGCTAAAGATGTCACTCCCTCTGATATGGTTCTACATGGCGTACACTGCAATGACTACCACAATTGCTAATGCATTTAATCAACAGTTTTCGGACTTATCTGCCTACACAGCTTCCCTTCAATCACAATCTCCTGCCTCACAACCTAACTTCTCAGCACCTGGCGAACCATCTAACCTACCTAACCCCTTCTACTTCAGGGCAGTGTCTAGGCATCAAGTTCTCAAGCTGCTCAGAGCCCTCTCTGACAACACCAGCACTGGCTCCGGCGGCTTGAACCAAGACTACTAAAATGGCTTCTCACTACATCTCTGGCCCCTAGCAAGAATATATTCCCTCTCTCTCCAATGGCGTTGTCCCTGAAGTCTGGAAAGCAGCCAGAATCACTCCAGTATTTAAGAAAGGTAGCAAAATGACACATCTAACTCATCGCCTATTGCTATTTTGTCTGTCCTGAACAAAATCCTGGAAAAATAGTATCAACACAAATCACAGAATACATTGAGAACTTCAATCTGCTCAGTCCAGCCCAACATGGCTTTAGAAAGCATCACAGCACCATGACTGCACTTGTAAAATTCTCTTCTGACATTGTCACAAACATGGATAGAGGGAAGTTAACAGGGACAGTCTTCATTGACTTAACCAAAGCTTTTGACCTGGTTGATCATACATTACTACTCTCTACCCTCAGTACCTTGGGCTTCTCCCTTCCAGCAACTACCTGGTTTAAAAGCTACCTCACCAACAGAACCCAGGCTGTGAAGTTTAATTCAGCGATTTCAGACAGTGCTGTCATCAACATTGGTGTCCCTCAGGGGTCCATACTTGGCCCTTTTCATTATTCAGTAAATAATCTCCCAGAGATGGTAACCACTGGTCACTCACTGCTGTATGGATGACCTGGTCGCTTATGCTCACTCTGACAACGTTCTGGAACTGAATGCTGCCCTCACTGCTGATTTTCACTGCACAACACTGGCTGAACTCTCAACGCCTTGTTTTAAACACAAACAAAACCAAAGTCATGCTATTTGGCTCCACTCACAAGCTCAGATCATGTCCTTCGACTATCTCTGTTCCTGACATTGATGGGAACCCACTAGAACCTGTCACTTCTTTCCGTTACCTGGGCATCCACCTCAACCAAACCTTGGACCTAAAAACACACATCCAGGATACTTGCAAGTCAGTCAATTGCAAGTTAGGGGCTGCTTACAGAACCAACTACCTCCTTACCCCTGCTGCTAAACTGGCAGTAGCTAGAGGTATACTGTTGCCAACCCTTACATATGGTTGTCCCATTCTGTCTTTGGCCAATAAATCTGCACTGCATCTGTGGGACACTACTTTCAATAATGTATGCAGGTATGCAACAAAGCACCTTGACTGCAGCATCACTGCCAACTATATCAAGACCTTGGCTGGCTCTCTCCTCCTCTCCACACAATACTACCTGTACAATCTATCAGATACCATCATAAGGATATCCAAACCTGCTATCCTATCAGAACTCCTTAGACCAGCTATTCCCTACGGAACCTTAGATCTGCAGATCAGACCTTATTATCCATCCCCTCTGTCGGACAAAAAGGGCATGGGCTCCTTCCATTATGCTGCTCCTCACCTGTGGAACCTGCTGCCTCAGGAAATAAGGGATGTCCCTACTCATGCAACTTTTAAGGGCAAACTCAGGACTTTTCTTACTGCTTTGGACAAATGTGTTTGCTTTGATCCTACCTGATCCCTTGCTCTTAACCTGTTTTCCCACTTCCTTATTGCTAGCACTTGTGCCTTTCCCAATGGTTGTTTTATGTGGTGTTTTACTATAATTGCTGCTTGAATCTGTTTGACTGTATGCCAAATATTAGCTTTTGCCATTTACAAGTTGTTGTTTACTTCCTGCCACACTTGGCTTCCCTTGATCCCTGTTCTCTCTCCCTCACCTCTCAGCCTTCCTTCACTCAACTCCTGCTCCTCTCCTCCCCGACCACATCTCCTGCACTCTCCTTTTCCCTTCCCTCTGCCTTCCCCTTCCTTTCTCTGCTTGCTTGCCTCGCCTTTACCTCCTCCTGAGTCACCCCTGCCCGCTCGCCGTCCCACCCTCCCAGCTGAGCATTGTTCCCTATTACCTCCACTTGCCGTAAACTTACCTCCCTCCTGACCTCTTCTTCCCTGCCCTGCCGTCTCTCGGTTCCACTGGCTCGGCTTGGCGTTGCACCTTTTCTACTGCCGTAACTCTTCGCTTCTCTCCTCCTCTTACCGGCATCATCACCCTTGCCCTGCCGTCTATCGGTTCCACCAGCCCAGCCGCATTCTGCTACCTTTGCCGCTGTTGCCGTCTTTTGCCGTAACCCGTCACCCTTTCTCCGCTTGCCTCTTTCAGCTCCACCGACTCAGGCCGAGGTTGGAACCTTGTATGCCGCTGCCGAGATTTGCTGGCTTTCTTTTAACCCTCACTCCCTCCCTCCCTCTCCGGCCATCCCTCCTCTACTCCCTCCTACCTCCCTATTCCTGCCACCGCCTCTCTGTCCTTATATTCTTAGCCATTTCTTTAGCCGCCCCCCCCTGTTTTGGCCCCTGGCCCCTCTATCCTTCCCTCACCTCCTCACCTCCTCACCTTCCCCCTTTTGTCATTTTCCATCTTGTTTCTGCTACCCTCACACCTATCCTCTCCCTTTCCTAGGTCCTTCAATGCACTTTATGTATGCTCAATGGAAAATGTCCTTGAAATGTATTTTGCCTTGTATTTTCCTTTGTCATGCATTGTATCCTGCCATATGTATCTTCCTGTATTTCTGTGCATCATGTATTTTCGTTATCCTTACTGTATCGTTATGTTCTGTAATTTTACCTCCCGGGTCGTGCCTGAAAACAGTCACTTGCTGGCTAGTGCACTTACCCGGTTAACAAAAACTAAATAAATAAATAAAAATAAATATGTGCTCAGCAAATGACAGCTGCTGCCATGTACTGAGCACATATATACAGTATGCGCTGATTTGGATCACAGTCAGCGGCTGACCGCAGAGGTGAGCAGTGGTTTGAGCCAGTCACCGGCTGGATGGGCACCGCGGGGTGGGGGTGGGGTCCACTAGACCACCAGATATTGGGGATTCAAGTGTATGGGGGAACACATTGGATAACTGTACATTCGGGCAGCAGCGGGGATGGGGTGGAGGCATTGTACACAACTGGGACACATTGGGGTTCGGGAGGGGGTGCCATCTATACATGCACACCAGGGCGGCATGGGGTTGTGGGGTGGAGATGTCATTCACATCAGAGGGTGGCATCAGGGATCGGGAGGGGGACCTGTACATTTATTCTTACAGGGCCACATTGGGGTTCCAAGGGGAGACCACAGCATACAATGGCACTGATTACATCCATCCCATAGGGACATATTCTAAGTGCCCTTAGACTAGCCCTGTCTGGTCTAAGGGTACTCAGAAGTGGCGTCATCATGGTGTTGTTCCTGAATCCCATTTTAGGGGATATGGAGGCTTACGCCATGCCGCAGCTACTTCTGTGGCGCTGGGGTGATGCATGCCCCACTTGGGGCAGGCAGCCTGCACTTGACGCAGGCTGCCTTTTGTGAATCGCTCCTGGCCGTACCTTATGGACCAAGGTGCACCGTGCGCCATTCTCTGTGGCGCAGGCACATTGCGCCATGCCGGAGCCTTTGAGAATTGGGGCCATTGACTCAAAAATGTAGCCTTCCCCATTTATTGGTATCTTTACTGATGAAACCGCAGACATTAGTATTCATAAAAAGTTGTTAATTTATGTTCATGCTCTTGACCCTGTCACATTCACACCAAGCATTCATTATGCAACTAACGTTCAACTTCTGGGACTGGAAAAAAATATGGTGACAACTCTACTTCAACCACGTCTAAAGTGATGGCCCTAGGCCGCAGTGGAGCTAAAGTAATGATGGAGCAATAGGACATCTTCTGAGGCAGTACCCATGCTAGTGAACTATCATTGCATGGCCCATGCATTGGCTCGTTGGTCCAGGCAGCAGATTCAATGCCTTACTGGCAGCGTTACTAACAGGGTCTGACAGGGCTTTTCTACTACTTTAACACATCTTCCAGTCATTGCAAGACATTACAGGGAATTAAGGGAATGCTTAATGGGCTATTTCTAAAAGTTAAAGTGAATGATGTATGCTGACTGGCTGTATATAGTGCAGTTAAAACTATTTACCAAACTTTAGACTCACTAATAACATTCGTGCCAAGCGCTAGTGATGCTAAAGCCACAAGCTATGCCCCCCAAAAAAGTCCCAGGTGGATTTGTGGGAACAACATACATGCTCATGGATGTGTTACCAGTCATTACTGAGTCATGTCTAGTCTTCCAAAAAAAAGGATCTTGATACAGAACTTTCAATAAAACATTGCATGTCAACGCTGAAGAACATTAAAAACGGAGACAATCACATGTTGAGTGGGCATCAAAGACATCTGCAAAAGTTGGAGGAAGACATCATGACATATGAGAATGGTGAACATATCTTTACAAAATAACCATATCCTAGGGGAGGCCTAACATTCTAGCAATCAGAACCACCTTTATGGAGAAGCTGTTAGAAAACTTAAAGTCCAGGTTTCCAAAAAACGACAGCAACATGATGTACGCATTTGGTGTTTTAGCTACGAGACCACTATCTTTTCTTTCAGCTAATGATGTGTCACAGTGGGGTAACAAAGAGCTAGACATCCTTTTGTAACACTTTGGGAGAAAAAAAAAAAACACAAACATGGGGAAGAGGTCACAAAAACACCACCAACTGGAGATGTTTTGAGAGTTGCTGGCGAAAGGGGTAAATTGAAAGTTCTTGTATTACAAGAAGGTTACCCAAGGGAAAAAAGGTCTGTGCTATGGGGACAGATTAGCTAGTACCAAAGCGATACAGTTCCCAAATCTAATCAAACTTGCAAACCTAGTGCTGATAGCACCCATTCACACCACAGATTGTGAAATGGGATTCAGTTCTCAAAACTTGATAAAAAACACTCTCAGTGACCCCCATGTCAGGTGGAAGGAATGGACAAGGATATGATAGAAGGCATTCTTAGAATGGCAGAGAAAGGGGAGATACTGATGATGGGAGACCTGAATATGCCAGATGTTAACTGGAGCACATTTGCTGCAGCCACATCCAAGAGCAGGGCCATTCTTGATGCCCTACAGGTGGCAGGCATTAGACAGCTAGTTTCAGAACCCACTGGAGGGAGCAATCTTAGACCTCGTACTCTCAAACGGGGGCAGTGAGAGGATCTCAGATCTAGAAGTGGTTGCCATCTGGGGACAAGTGACCATCAAACAGTGTGGTTCACGTTAAACTTAGCTACAGAGTCAAGCCACAAAAAGTGAGGGTACTGGACTTTAGGAGGGCTGACTTTGGCAAGATGGAAGAGTGCCTCAGAAAAGCACTAGCAAACAGGCTAGAAGGAGGTCTGGAGCAACAATGGGGAATTATCAAAACTGCCAACACAGAGGCAACAAGCCTTTGTGTGAAGCAAATAAACAAATCAAAACAAAAGAAAAAGCCACTATGGTTCTCAAAAGAGGTGGCTGTGAAAGTCAGGAAGAAAAGATAGCATTCGGAAGTATAAGGAAACACAGAAGGAGCAGGACAGAGAGTACCAGTTAAGGCAGAAGAAAGCAGGAGGGAAGTCAGAATAGCAAAGGCCCAAACTGAGGAAAAGATAGCCAACTCAGTTAAGAAGGGGGATAAAACCTTTTATAGGTACATCAGCGAGCGTAGAAAGACAAAGGGAGGGATAGTGAGGCTGAATAGAATGAACGGTGGGTGGGCAGAGGGGGACAGTGAAAAAGCAGGAATACTGAACGAATATTTCTGCTCAGTATTCACAAAAGAGGAGGGGGAAGTGCCTAATCCAATTAACAGAAGCACTCTTGATAGGGGGGTCGATCCCAGTCCTTTCACAGAAGAAAGGGTTCTGCAAGAACTCCTAAAACTGAAGGTGGACAAAGCAATGGGTCCTGATGGAATTCACCCCAGAATTCTAAAAGAATTAAGGGAGGAACTAGTGAAACCACTGGCTACTCTTTTTAATAAATCATGGGAGGATGGTGTGGTACCCGAGGACTGGAGGAAGGCGGATGTGATTCCCTTCACCAAGTGGGACCAAGACAGAGGCAGGAAACTACAGACCTGTCAGTCTGACCTCTGTGGTAGGGAAGTGATGGAGTCACTTCGAAGGAAAGAATAGCTGAGTACCTAGAGGCCAGTGGAGCACAGGACCCAAGGCAGCATGGGTTCACAGCGGGAAGGTCATGTCAGACGAATCTATAGATTTCTTTGACTGGGTGACCAAAGTAGTAGACCAGGGAGGGGCTGTGGACATGGCCTACCTAGACTTTAGCAAGGCATTTGACACAGTCCCACACAAAAGATTAATAGTCAAATTAACCAGCCTGGGAGTGGGACCCAGGGTGGTAGCCTGAAAACATTGGCTGGACAACAGGACACAGAAGGTAATTGTAAATGGAGTCCACTCTGAAGAAAGGGGAGTTACTAGTGGGGTACCTGAGGTTCAGTATTGGTCCAGTCCTTTAATGTCTTCATCAGTGACATTGCAGAGGGACTGAAGGAAAGGTATGCCTTTTGCAGATGACACAAAGATCTGCAACAGGGTTGATACACAAGGAGGTGGAAAGGATGAAAAGGGACTTGGCAAGGTTGGAGGAATGGTCAGATGTATGGCAGCTAGGATTCAATGCAAAGAAGTGCAAAATAATGCACCTGGGAAACAAGAACCCAGGGAAGAATACACAATGGGTGGGAGGTAGTAACAACAACAAAATAGGAAGGGACCTGGGGTAATCATATCAGATGACCTTAAGGTTGTAAGCAATGTGAGAAGGCAGTAGGGAGGGCTGGGGTATACTGGGATGTATAGGGAGAGGCATCATCAGCAGAAAACAGGAAGTTGTTATCCTCTGTACAGACAGTTGTGAGACCCCATCTGGAGTACTGTGTCCAGTTCTGGAGACCCCATCTCCGCAAGGACATAGACAGAACAGAGACAGTCCAGAGGAGGGCAACTAAAATGCAGCAGGTCTGCAAGAGAAGCCGTATGAGGAGAGACTAAAGGAGCTTAATATGTATACCCTTGAGGAAAGAAGGGAGAGGGGGGACATGATAGAAACTTTTAAGTACCTCAGTGGAATCAACAAAGTCCAAGAGGGTAGCATCTTTCAGAAAAAGAGACTTGCAAGAACAAGGGACACAATTTAAAAGATAGAAGGAGGGCGTTCAGGGGCAATGTAAGGAAGTATTATTTCACAGAGAGGTAGTGGATGCATGGAACAGCCTTCCTGAGGAGGTTGTGGGTCTAAAACTGTGGGAGAATTCAAGAATGCATGGGACAGACATGAAACGAATTCTTGTGGGGCGTAGGAAGAAAATAGGCTGTTGGTTTACTAGGATCTACGGCCTATCCTGTGAGTAGGGAAATGGGCAGATTAGATGGGCCTAGCGGTCCTTATCTGCCGTCAAAGTCTATGTTTCTATGTGACGGCCCGCCAGTGCCGTGGTAGAGTAACCGCTCATGACGCTGCCGACCCGGGTTCAGGAACGAGTGTGGGCCACAGGAGGGACAGCTGGGGAGGGGGGGACAGAACAGTGTCCCAGAAGATACTCTCCTCCTCCTCTAGGGGGAGGGTGCCGCGTCCTGCTGCTTTACTGCCACCTGAGGAATCCCAGAGGATACTCTCCTCTTCCAGGGGGAGGGTGCTGTGTCCTGCTGCTTTACTGCCACCTGAGGGATCACAGGTAGTGGTGCAGGGGATCCAAAGCTTACGGGAGGGGCCTTGGGAACACAGTCTCGGATTGGCTGCATCAGGGCTCCTGGCAGCTTATCCCGCTGCATGCTCCCAGCAGGGAGGCGGGACACCCAGAACAGGGAAAATGGAAGCATAGGCTCAGGCAAATGAAGCCTCTGCTGGACACCACTTCCACCATCAGATCTGCACAACCATCCATCGGGGATACCACCAGTCTTCACCTCCGCTGTGGGTGGCCAGATGACTGCAGGATTGAAATGCTGAAGGTGTACCCAGCCCTGGGGGACAAGCCATGGGGGCAGCACAGCAGTGTGTTGCAGGTGGGATGATGGTCCTGAGGGGTGGCTGGCAGGACCTCGGCACCTCTCCCCCATCCAGGAAGCACCAGAGCCACCACCACTACCTCAGAGGTTGTGAAGAAAGCACAGCAGTTGGACCACAGTGGGCTCAGGTAGGGTGATGGTGGTGGAACAGAGGCACACCCAGTCAACTGTACCACTCCACAATCCATACACCATTTTGATGGAGCATAGTTCCCCTATGGATGCATCCACAGAAGAGACTAAGGAGGTTGAGGACAACTGTCACAAGGAAGCCCCACAGGAAGGAAGAAGAGGACACCACAGGGAAAGGACGCAGCTCTTGGTGGGGGGCGCAATCATTAAGTGGGATAAAACTTGGGGGAGCAGGGAAAACTGAAGTAAGGTGCCTGCCTGGTGCCATGGCTTGGAGGGACAGGAAACGCATCCTCAGGATCACGAGAACAGTTGCACAGGAGACTGATCTGGACGTCATTGACTTGACTCAACATGAGATTAGAGCAGTGCAGGAGGAGTTTGTGGAGTTGGGGAGGGGCCTAAGGCAAGTAGCACACACAGTAGCCTTCTCGGAGGTGCTGCCTGTCTATGGCAAGGGTGAGGCGAGGGTACTTCACACCATTCAATCAATGGATGGTTAAAAAATTGGTGTAGAGCACAGGGGTTTGGCTTCATTGGGGACTGGGGTTCCACCTGGAGGGATACCAGCCTATACTGGCAGGATGGTCTGCATCTGTCCAGGAAGGGAAGAAGTCTTCTGGGCAATCGGTTTAAATGCTTCATTGGGAAGCTTTTAAACTAGTCAAGGAGGGAGGCACTGATAAGCAGCAGGGAATTCCCAGCCTCCCCCTACAAAACAGGGTACTAAATGAGGGAAAGACCAAGGTACAACGGTCAGTAGGGAGCAGGACAGGGGTGAATGGAGAAAGCAAAGTCAATGAGGACAGGGATAGTGCTACAAGTGGTAAAGCCATCAAAAAATGAAGAGCAATGAGTACTAATGCCCGTAGTCTGGGTAACAAGCTTCCTGAATTAGTAGCCTTGATGGAGGAGGAACATCTGGATATCGTGGCAGTCACAGAAACATGGTACACACAGAACCACGACTGGGACATAAACATACCAGGATACACTATCTACAGGAGGGACAGGGAGGGTAAAAGAGGAGTAGGAGTAGCTCTCTACATAAGGGAAGGAATCAAAGCTACAGAACAAAAGGGTAAACAGGGAGAAGAGGAAGCACTGTGGGTCAATTTGAAGACAGGCAATGGCACCACAATCCTCACAGGGGTTGTATACAGACCCCCATTTCAGGGGGAGGGCATGGACAAGAAAATGATAGGAAGTATCCTTAGAATGGCAGAAAAAGGGGAGATATTGCTGATGGGGGATCTGAATAAGCCAGTTGTTAATTGGAGTATATTTGCAGCAGCCACTTCTAAGAGTGGGGTCATTCTACATGCCCTACAGGGGGCATGCCTTAGACAACTAGTACTGGAACCCACTCGAGAAGGAGCAAACTTAGACCTGGTACTCTCAAATGGAAATGGTGACAGGATCACAGACTTAGAAGTGGGTAGCCATCTGGGAACTAGTGACCATCAAACAGTATGGTTCACAACAAACACAGCAGTAGAGTCAAGCCATACAAAGGCAAAGGTACTGGACTTCAGGAGGGCTAACTTTGCCAAAATGGGTGAGTGCCTAAGGAATGCACTAGCAAATGGGCAGGAAGGAGGGGTGAAAGAACAATGGGAAATAATCAAAACTGCCATCACAGAGGCAACAAGCCTTTGTGTGAAGCAAATAAACAAAACAAAACTATGCAAGACACCACTATGGTTCTCAAAGGAGATGGCAGGGAAGGTTAGGGAGAAAAAGAAAGCATTCAGGAAGTACAAGGAATCACAGAAGGAGCAGGACAGAGAACTATATCAGTTAAAGCAAAAGGAAGCTGGGAAGGCAGTCAGAACAGCAAAGGCCCAAACCGAGGAAAAGATAGCCAACACAGTTAAGAAGGGGGATAAAACCTTTTATAGGTACATCAGGGAGCAAAGGAAGACCAAGGGAGGATAGTGAGGCTTAATAAAGGGAGGGGAGGGCAGAGGGTGACTGGTGAAAAGGCGGAGATACTAAACAAATATTTTTGCTCAGTATTTACAAATGAAGAGGGGGAGGTACCTAAACCAAACAATAGAAACACTCTGGATACAGAAGTTGATACCAGCCCATTTATAGAAGAAAGGGTTCTGAAGGAACTCTTAAAACTGAAGGTGGACAAAGCAATGGGGCTTGATGGGATTCATCCCAGAATTCTAAAAGAACTAAGGGTAGAACCAGAGACACCACTGACTGCCCTCTTTAACAAATCATGGGAGGATGGGGTGTTACCTGAGGACTGGAGGAGGGCAGATGTGATTCCACTTCACAAAAGTGGGAGCAGGGCAGAAGCAGGCAACTAGAGACCTGTTAGTTTAACCTCAGTGGTAAGGAAAATGATGGAATCACTTCTGAAGGAAAGAAATGTCGAGTACCTAGAGGCCAGAAGGGCACAGGACCCAAGGCAGTATGGATTCACAGCAGGAAGGTCATGTCAAACGAATCTAATCGATTTCTTTGACTGGGTGACCAAAGTAGTAGATCAGGGAGGGGCTGTGGACATGGCCTACCTAGACTTTAGCAAGGCATTTGACACAGTCCCACACGAAAGACTAATATACAAGTTAGCCAGCCTGGGAGTGGGTCCCAAGATAGTAGCCCGGGTAAAGAATTGGCTGGAGAACACGACAGAGAGGGTAACAGTAAATGGAGTCCACTCTGAAGAAAGGGGAGTTACTAGTGGGGTACCGCAGGGTTCAGTACTAGGACCGGTCCTCTTCAATGTCTTTATAAGTGACATTGCAGAGGGACTGGAAGGAAAAGTATGTCTCTTTGCAGACGACACAAAGATCTGCAACAGAGTTGATACACAAAGTGGAGTGGAAAGGATGAGAAGGGACTTGGCAAGGTTGGAGGAATGGTCAAATGTATGGCAGGTCAGATTCATTGCTAAGAAGTGCAAGGTCATGCACCTGAGAAACAAAAAACCTAGGGGAAGAGTAGACAATGGGGGGTGAGATACTAACAACAACAAAAATGGAAAGAGGCCTAGGGGTAGTCATATCAGATGACCTAAAGGTGGGCAAGCAATGTGAGAGGGCAGTAAGGAGGGCTGGGGGGGATACTGGGATGCATAGGGAGAAGCATCACCAGTAGAAAACAGGAAGTTGTCATCCCCCTGTGCAGACAGCTGGTGAGACCCCACCTGGAGTACTGCATGCAGTTCTGGAGACCCAATCTCCGCAAAGACATAAAACAGTATGGAGGCAGTCCAGAAGACGGCAACTAAAATGGTGCAGGGTCTGCACCGGAAGACAAATGAAGAGATACTTAAGGAGCTTAATATGTATAGCCTAGAGGAAAGGAGGGAGAGGGGGACAGGATAGAAACTTAAAAGTACCTCAAGGGAATCAACAAAGTCCAAGAGGGTAGCATCTTTCAGAACAGGTGTGCAAGAATAAGGGGGAACAATTTGAAGATGGTGGGGGGCGGCTCACAGAGAGGGTTGTAGATGCATGGAACGGCGTTCTGGAGGAGGTTATGGAGTCAAAAACAGTGGTGGAATTCAAGCATGCATGGGACAGTCATACGGCAATTCTAGGGTGTAGGGGTAGGAAGAAGTAGGCTGTTGGTTAACTAGGATCTGCAGTTTATCCATTAGGTAGGGAAATGGGCAGACTGGGTGGGCCAAGCGGTCCTTATCTGCTGCCAAATTCTATGTTTCTAGGTAGACAGATGTTGTCAGTAGGTGGAAGGAGTTTCCGACCTGCCCCGAAACCAAGGAGGATAAACAAAGTTTTAAAAAAAAATGCACTCTTAGAAGTAGGCTTTCACCAACAAGAGTAGATGATCTGATATTGACTACTGTTGAAGGGCCCTCACTTACGGAATATTGCTTTGTTTCTTCATCACAGCACAGGAGAGGGAAAAAAGAACAGAAGAATTTTTACATGATTGAGATGATCCATCTGAATCAAATTTTCAAACCTGACCTGAGCGATCTCAAACAACACATTATCTTAGCTATAATTTTTTTTTTTAATATACTGTTTTTCCCCCACCACCAGAGCTGTACCCGACTCCCCTGCCCGCCTCTCAACCACCCAAGGTTTCCCCCCATTGAGCTCTGGTTTACCTCCCAGGCGAGGTCTGCGGCGGGGGGCTGTGCCCCACCGCAAGGAATCAAGTCTTCGTTGGGGGCCTTAGTGGCAGCCTGACTGGCTGGGGAGAATCCACTATTGGGCCCTTGGTGTTGCTCCCGGCGGTGCATTTTCTAAGTCACCCCCAGGCGACGCACATGACGCCATTGGTGGGGCACCGGGGCTGCAACACCTCTTGGCTGCCGCCAGAGGTCAGGCCACTCCCGGGCCAAGGAACCCCCTTCCCCCAAATAAGCTGAGCAGTCCAGTGGACGTTCAGGCTACCTCCCCCTGGCCGGCCCTCTGGCACCCAAGTCCACTCCTAAACCTGGATTAACAGCGTTGCAAGCGGAAATCTAACGGCTGTGCTGGTGGGTCGGCTCCATCTTATCTATCATTTTAAAAAAAGTCAGTCATTTTCAGTCTCTTTTTAAATTGTCTCTGCAGCATGGAAATATGCTGCACTAGGCAGAGATTTTCTAATCGCCTCATCTTACACACCCTGGATGGAATGCCATTAGAGAACATCACATCCTTTAGACACCTTGGTATCTGGTTAGACCAACACCTGGATTTTTTTGTACATGTTCAATGCAATCATCAAGAAACTGCACCCAAAACTTGGTGCACTTATAGAAACCGTGATTGTATTCCTCTACCGGCTCGCCGTGCACTTGTACAGAAAATGCTCCTCCCCACCTCTGACTATGCAGATATAGTCTATAGTGTTGCTCCCAAATCCATCCTGGCAAGACTGGACACCCTCTATCACTCTTTCTGTCGGTTTGCTCTAGCCTGCCAACCTCATACCCATCACTGTGATTTTGACACAGCCCTCTCCTGTCCTTCCCTTGAAACTAGGCACCTCATCCACTCTGCTTCCTTCATAGACAAATTCTGGTTTGGGTCACTACCCCCCCCCCACACACCTTACCTCTACTCTATCTACCCACTCCTTAGCACGGGTCCCAGACCCCTGGCCTTCCCACACAGATCCTCTATGGCTGAACAATCTGCCTCCTCGTATCGTTGTTTTAAGTTCTGGAATGCCCTCCGCCCTCCATCCGAAATGCCCCCTCCCCCGCGGCCCTTACCTCTCTCCTACATAACTACACCTCCCATACTTGTTCCTGTCCCTAATTTCCCCTCTTCTCCAAACCCAGGCCCTTTCTCTTCCTTCCAGCTAACCTACACTGCCCTCCTTTCCTCCTGGTACTCCACACTCGTCACACAACAAACACTGACCTTGACCCCGCTGTTTCCTGCCCAGTTCACCCTTCTCTGAGTACTACATGCTTCCTCTCTCAGGCCAGTAACCCCCTCATACTCCTGCAACTCCTTTATTATTACCACCCATTCTAATCACACCAAACAGATCCACAGGGTGCTGCTGCGAATCAGCAGTGCAGGGTCAGTTCTGTACAAAGGGCAACCAGCCCAATACAATCATGAAAGTCACAATAACAGCACTCGTGGCAACATAGACAGTCACACAGAAGATACCTTTTGCTAATGCAGATTTGTATTTGTGCTAGAATCAAATGTCCTTGGGCACAACTTGTTCTCCATCACTGGGAAGTGACGGAGAACAAGTTAAACTCTGTTAATGGCTTTTTAATGTGCTTTGACCTTTTACTCATAATTTTTATAATTTCTTAATATTTTTACCCAAAATTTTCGATATGGCCTTTTTTAACACCACCTCATGAACCAGGTAGGTGACATTTTTCAAATCCTCCCAAACGGGTTTTTGCAGCCTCTCTGTGAAATCATGTTTTGGATTGGATTTTAAAAAATGTCACCTGTCTTGACCATAAATTGGGGTAACAAAAAGACTGTTGAAAATTTGGGGTCAAAATCTCAAAAAAGAACAAAGTTATGAAACAATGTTGAAATTCTTCAATGTTTACTCATAAGTTTACTATTTTTCCAAATTTTTGACCTCAAATTTTCAACATAGCTTTTTTTTTTTACCCTCGTCAGGTGTATCTCCTCCAAAGCATGTTTTCGCAGTCACTCGGCAAAATAACCTTTCGGATGGATTTAAAAAAATTCACTTGTCTTAATCATAAGGTAAAGTAATAAAAGACTATGTTGAACATCTGTGGTCAAAATCTTAAAAATAAAGTTTTAAGCAATATTGAAATTCAACATTTTCTCATAACTGTGATTTTTCTACATTTTGTCCCCAAATTTTTTTTTTTTTTTTTTTTTTTTTTTTTTTTTTTTAATTTTTCATCCTCTCTACTTGCAGCCCCCTCCTCTTGCAGCTCCTCTTGGAGACACCTAGGGCTTATCAGCCTTCGCTCACCTACCTGGAGCGGTGCAGTCCATGCCCCATGGAGCGTGGCTATACCCCAGGCGGGTACGGTGGACACCCTTCCACCCGACGTTCCGCTAATCTTTGTCGGCATGCTGTCTCCGGGCAGGTAGGGGCATTGAAGTCGGGACCTGGTGCTCCGTCTACCAGGAGGCTGCAAGGGTTTTCCTGGTGTTTCTCGGCGTACCAGGTCCGATGGCGTCAAAGGCGAGCGCCCGGCGTCTGGCGCGTCGCTCCCCTCTGTTGGAGCAGCCAGACTTGCTGTGCCTCAGGTCTCCACCTGGGGTCAGACAAGCACCGAGCTCAAGTACCCCCTCCCGGAGAGGGCCAGGCAGTCCTTGGGGCGCTCAAGTCCCTCCCCCGGCCAGCCTCAGCTCCCGGGCTCGTCTCCCGAACCCGGGTCGCTGGCGCCGTAAGCGGAAATCCAACCGCTGCGCCGCGGGCCGGCCCTGTCCCCAAATTTTTAACATCTTTTTTCCCCACCTTATGAACAAGGCATGTGCAATTTTACAAATCTTTTCCGAAACAAGTTTTCACAGTCACTCCATGAAATTACCTTTTGGATGGGATTTAAAAAATTCCACCCATCTTGATCATAAGGTTGGGTCATAAGACTATGTTGAAAATTTGGGGTCAAGATCTCACAAAAATAACAAAGTTATGAAGAAACGTTGAAATTCTTCAATCTTTGCTCCTCACTTTCCTGTTTTACCAAATTGGTGCCCCACATCTTCAACATAGCCATTTTTTCCACAGGCCCATCAGTACAGCGGTTGGATTTACGCCAGCGACCCAGGTTCGGGAACAGACCCGTGTCACTGGAGGGCTGACTGCAGGGAGAAGGTTGTGGCTTGGTGTGTGCTGACTCCGGGCGGAGGCAGGGAGCAGAGCATTTTGGCAAGCCCCGCTGAATGCAGGGAGTCTGGTGGACGTTGGCGTATGCTTTGGCGATGCCTCCGGGAGAAAATGGGAAAACAGCTTCCCAACCGACCGGATGCCGGCCCCGCCACCACGGAAGCCCTGGGTCCCCAGTATCACCTCACCATTGTTCCACAAACCAATGTTTTAGGTCGTATTTCATAAATGACACCTGTCATGTTCATATGCTAGGGCAAAAAAAAAATAGTATTTTGAAAATTCAAGGTCATAGCCTAAGAAAACAACAACGTTATGTTTGAACCTCTTCATTTCCCAATCATGACAATTTCACTATTATAACACGTTATTAATTTGTTAATTACTGCCTCTGCACTATCAGTACTTAACACCTACACAGCAAATACAAGCAAGCAAACATTCGGCATTGACAAATGCTTGTTTCTCTAAACAGTAGTATGTTGCAGATTACTGGATCTCATCTTCTTCTAGCTGGACAGTCTGTACTTGGTTTCAGTATGACACGGGAAATGGGACTAACCAAACTGGAACTAATAATAGCTCCGTACATTGATAAAATCTACTGCAAACACTCTCCTGTGGCTGATCCCTGGCTCTGACATCAACTGCAGGAGGTTCTGGGATTCCCCTTGAGTGACACTTGTCACAAAATGCCGTTGGGAAGGATGGCAGGATCAACCAGACAAACTTAAAATAGTAAAACTTGCCAGAAGGTACAGTTTTTATTTTTGGCAGAAAGCCTAACTGGTTGCTGCCCCACACTGTGGTGTGGAGCATTTGAAGGTGGACCTTTCCCTTTAAGTTCTATTGCCAAGATATATAAAACTGCAATTGCATATACTGTTTTCAATTGATTTTTGTTTATATTGGGTGCAGCAAGTGTTTTGGCTGTAAGTTGATAAGTTTTTTTTATTTTACGTCTATAAATTCTATATAACTATTTAGTTGGGTTAACAGGTTATTTGTTTCAAGCACTTTTGGTGCATTTAATTTAGGATATTTTCAATAAAATGATTACACACATTTTGCACATCTCTTTATTTTAATTAAGAACACAGTTAAAGGACAAATAAACAAGGAATTAAGGGGGTGAATGAAACTGGAAACGCTCCTGTGTACAGTATGTGTAGAATAAGGGCTACTGATTTTCATGATGCCAGTATTTATCTGTAAATCAGCAATTTTTCATGGTTTCGTCAGTAATGAAAAGTTCCCCCGAATGTAAACAAAACTGGCGACTGGCTCCGTTTCCGAGCTGCAGCTCGGCTCACAAAATGGCGTGGACATGCACACGCGATGATATCATCACAGCGACACCGCTCCACTTCTTCTGTTGAAACCTATGGGCACTGTTTTTAAATGTTTTATATTGGCTCTGTATGTGGCTCTCGTCATTTGTATCGATACTTAGCTTGTGCATCGGTGTTCCAGTTTCATTCACCCCCTAACTCCTTGTTTATTTGTCCTTTAATGCACATGTTCATTTCTCTTTAATTAAGAACACAAGCTACATGCCAAAATACAAACATAACCTTTATTGTGGTAAATTAAGTTGTTTGTTCATTTTATGACAAAATGCGCAAGTGCGCCGCACCACACTGTGAAAAATCAGGTGTACCACATTTCAGTCATTTGTCACACATTTTAAAGCCCTCTGTCACACATTGGCAAGCTGGGAGGTTGTGAGGTATGTTGGCGGTTTAAGAACAATGGTGTCTATGTCTGTGCCTTTTGGTCCTGGCTGTAGTGGGTGTGGTACAGGTGGAGCCACACTGTGCTCATCAATGCCCTGTGTGTATTTCTGTGGCATACTAAGTGCCATGCCTGTGTCCACTGGTACCACCTGCTGTTCCGGCTGGTCTGTGCTTAGGTGTAGGGTCCTTGAGCCATCATGGGCTATTCCTGGTCCATTGGCTGGGAGTTCCTGGCCCTCCTCACAGGTGTGCTTGCACCTGCACCTGAGGTACAGCACGTCCTGGTGAGCCTATGGAGGGGGGAGTGTGGTTACTTGTCTGGGATGGCCACACGAGTGCTCAGTCATTGCTGTGCCACGGTCTACATGGATTGCAATCACCTCCTACATCCAGCCGCTGTGTGGCTTCAATAGCAGGTGACAGTGCTGCGGGGGGTGGGGGTCATCCTTCACTTTGGGTCTGCATAGCCAGTGCCATCTTCCGGGGGGGGGGGTTGGTCTCACCTGGTAAGATGTCCATCCCGTCCTCCTCTCCTCCTCCCCATCAAGCACTTCCTATGTCAGGGTTTCCACAACAATGGCCTCGATGGGAGTGAGGTCAGCTGTAGGGCCTGATGGTGGCCCGTCCTTGGTCTGGAGACTGGACCGGTGTGCTGCTGCCACCTTCCCTTCTGTGGTGGCCCAGAGGTCCTTGCATTTGTACTTTATGGTGGACAGAGTCTGTGGTTCAAGTTTGCATGCATTGATGGTGGCATGTATTTTGAGCCACGTCTGCATTTTGTCTTCTGCAGGCACCCTTCAGCAATCTGGAGCCATACAGGGTGCTGTGGTGGCTTCAGATCTAGGTTGCCAGCATGGCCACCTGTTGGGAGCTAAAACTGGATGACCTGGAACAGTATGGCCCCAGCATGCCTACCTTCCCACATCCAATAATGTATCTGGGGCATTTGGCTTTGGACTGTGGTCGGTGATGCAGCCCCACCATCCTGCTCTGGGGCTGGGATGCCATTGTTGGGCTGGCTCCCCTGGCTACAGCGTTGTATGGTTGGCGTCTCTGGTTTCATATCTGCAACTCCACATGCACTTCCATGTATGTGCATCGGATAACTACGTGTCTGTAGTGGTGCGGATTACTTTTATCGTGGGGTTAGGAGGCATGTCTGCCGCCAGCAGTCCCTCCCATACCCTGAGCTTCACCCCCTGCATGCTCCTGTGCATCTCTCTGTGCTTGGGGCCGTTAGTAAATGCTGTGTGTTGTGCATGCCTCCATACTGCAGGTGCACAGCACCACACACATCACTACGCTCCATTCCAGTGTTTGTGGCTGGGTTCATAAATAGGGCTGATTGTAAGCATTTTCATATTTTTCTCTGCTTTAGGGATGTAGGTCCTGAGATGTCGAAGTGCAGGAAATTATGAACCATTTCCTCCCAGAGAGCAGAATTCGCAGAAACATTCACTCCCCAAGTTTACCACATATTTTCTCCTCCATTCAGCGGCTCATCTTGCCTTTACCCCAGACTCTGAAGACGGCCTTGGCTGATGACATAACTGCTCTGTCCAACAATAACAGTAGAAATCAGCACTATGTGGGAAAGGCCAAAACCAAAAAAAAATTGAACAGAAAGTCTGCACAGAGCTGGAGACGTGGTTGCAAATAGTGAGTAACAGCACACTTACCCTCATAGGTTATGCAGAAGCTGCTACTTTGGCTGAAAAGCCTAATAATCATCAGGGGGAGAAAAGAATGCATTCAAAACAAACAGGACAAACAGAATAAAACAAAAGGGGGCTAAAACAACCCTATCTGACAACATAAGCACAAACATAGTAGGTAGCTCCCATGCACAACTAAATTTACCTGCTGCATCCATGGAGTGGTGTCTGTCTGGCAGTCAAATAAATGTGAAGTTATTTATGAAACTTTTGAAAGAGTTCAGCTACAGTATTTGGCAGGACATCTCTGCAGCCCTGGCTGCCAAACAGCAGACATTGACCAGGCTGCCATCACCAGTCAGCACAATAACAAATCAGCTGGAAGCTCTGTCTGTGCAGACAGCAGAATTAGAGGGGAGATTCAGCAACGTGGAGAACAGAACTCGGGTCGCTACCCTCTAAAGTTGCACAACATACAAACCAGTTTAACACTGTGCTACAAAGAATTAATGAGTATGAGGATTGATCTCGATGAGGCATCCTGTTGCTGTGTGGAATTAGAAAGGGACTGCAGGGTCCCGGTGAATAAGATAAGACACATGACCCGGTCATTGCTAGGATTGGTGGAAGATAAAGGGTAGGCCAAAACAGGAAATAGGAGCAACACCCTATCTAGGGTAGGTGTACAAAGGGGATTAGCAAACAACAAAAAGGGTAGCACAAAAAAAAAACCCACATATCAGGGCAAAGGGTGCTCAATGGACAGGTGAAAGCAAAAGGGTACACCAAAACTGGGAGTAGGAGCAACACCCTGTCTAGGTTAAGTGTACAAAGGGCTATACCAAACAGCAAAGGAAAAAAACAGAAATACGTGTCAAGGATAAAGGTCCATAACTATCTCCAAGTAGCACAGTAAGAGTAGAAATCGGGAATGCTGGAAGTGGTGCAGTAGCTGCGGGGAGGCAGTTTTCAGAAAGCCCTTCTGGAGATTGCTGTGCCGCCCCATCCGCATGTACCTCTCTGGGTTGAGGAGGGAGGTCACTAGACCCAGGCCGAGTTGGCTAGGATTCATGGGATCTTCTCCCCACCCAGGGACCACCAGGTCTGCCGCTGTTATCTCAGAGGATGCCAGCAAGGAGGAACGGCTGGACTCTGGTGGGCTCTGGAAGGGTGCGGTGGTAGGCTCTGGAAGGGTGGGGGTGGTGAGTCAGAGGCACGTTCCTTAACGGGTACCACTAAAAGTCTCTGATGCTACTCTGGCAAGGCAGGGCTTTCAGGAGGGGACACCCATGAAACTGGCAAAGGGAGGATGTGGGGGTCCTCCGCAGTGGAGACCCCAGTGAGGGTGGGAGAGGATCCCAAAGGAGAAGGAAGCAACTTCTGGTAGGGGTCTCGATTGTCAGAGGGACAGATCTGGCAATAGTAAGGAGGGAAGAGAGGGAGATCAGGTGCCTACAAGGCTCCACTGCCCGGAGGGATGGGAAGCGGGTTCTGGGGATCGCTAGGGCAGCAGGATGGAAGGGGGATCTGGATGTCATTGTCCACCTGGGTAAGGAAAGGGGCTGAGACAGTACAGGGGGAGATTAGGGAGCTGGAGAGTATTCTTAGCTGGGTAGCAAGCTCAGAGGCTTTCACTGAGCTGCTGTCTGTCTATGACAGAGGAGAGGAAAGGGATCTCCACACCAGCTGCTTCAGCTCATGCGTGAAGGAATGCTGCAGAGAGGAGTTCAGCTGTACTGGGACTGGGAATCCACCTGGATGGATAACAGCCTATACAGGGGTGATGGCCTGCATTCAACTGGGAAGGGAACCACAGACCTCGATGGACAGTTTAAATGTTACTCTGATGAACATTTAAACAAGCCAAGGGGGGTGGTGGAAGAAATCTGGGAGAAGAAACTGCTCGCCCCACACAGGCTGAAGAAGAGAGCAGGGGAAAACCTGAGGGGAGAAGACCCCCAGTGCAAATTAATAAAGTAAGTAGGGCGATAGAAGCAAAGGAGGATGGAAACAGAAGCTGTAAAACGAGAGAGAGGGGAAGGAGGTGAGGCAAAAAGGAAAAAAGGGAGTAACAAGCAGAGTGCTAACAAAATCTGGAAGGCCATGTGTGAATGCTAGGAGTCTAGGAAATAAGATTCCGGATCTAGAGGCCATCATTTATTTATTTATTTATTTGTTTGCTTGTTGACTGGGTAGGTGAACTGATCCGATGGACTGTTTTCAGGCATGACCCTGGCCATGAAGATGGCACATGTGATACAAACACATACAAATTACATACATAAAAAATGATTCAGGTGAATGCACAAACAAGAAAATACATTGACAATGCTTAGAACACAAGGCATAAGAAAAGGTATAGAATACAATGGAAAATGCAGGATATACAGATGTAATATAAATACCATTCTGTACATGAAATGCAGTTACACAACATTGGTATAACTACCTGGTAAGTAAGGAACAAGTGCTTGTTGAACAAGGTACTTCTGGAACATTCTGTAATGGCAGAGGCCAACCTGGATACCGTGGCCATCATGGTGCACTGAAACCCATGACTGGGACATGGCCATACTAGGCTATACTCTGCTCAGGAAGGACAGAGTAGGAAGGAAAGGAGGGGATGTGGTGCTTTATGTGAGGGAAAGCATAAGAGCACCAGAGACACAGGGAATACGGCGGGGGGGGGAGGTGCAGGGGTGATGTGGGTCACCCTAGAGATGGAGTACATAGCCACTATTTGCACTGGCGTGATCTGCATACCTCCAGCACAGGGGGAGGAGTCAGATAAGGTACTGGTGGCATTGGCAAAATAGCAGAAAAGCAGGGGGGAATGCTGCTTTTGGGGAACTTCAATCTGCTGGATGTAGACTGAAGTCTCCCTCAGCTAGAAAGCAAGGACCTCCTGGACTTCCACTTGAGGCATTAAATCGAGCAACTAGTTTGTGAACCCACCACTCATGATGGGGCAATACTGGACCTGGTACTCACTAACGGGACAGATTGCAGACGCCAGGGTGGGTAGCTGCTGGGACCACTGACCACTGTACACTGGTTCAGTATAAGGACTGGCTTCAGAATCAATCACACAAGGTGAGGGTCCTGGACTTCAGGAGGGCAGATTATATAAAGATCGGTAAATGCCTCAGAGATGACCTGGTGGGAGGATGACTTGGGGGGGGGGGGGATGGAGGAACAGTAGGCAAGGCTAAAAGAGGTCATAATTAAGGCGACAAACCTCTTGTGTCAAGCAAGTGAGCAAAAGCAAGAGGCAAAACAGACCGCTGTGGTTTTTGAAAGTGGTGGCAGAAAAGGTAATGACTAAAAGCGAAGCATTCAGAAGGTATAAGGAGACGCAGAAGGAGGAGGATAGAAAGGTGTATCAGGGGAAAGAGAGGGAAGGAGGGCAAGCAGCAAGGAGTGCAAAGGTGCAAACTGAAGAGAGAATGGCCCAGGCAGTAACAAAAAGGGACAAGACATTTTTTAGGTATGTAAGCGAAAAGAGGAAGACCAGGGGAGGGCAGGCTAAAAAAGGACGGGGGGAATTGTGCAAAGGGAGACCAGGGGAAAAAAAGGCAGACATCCTGAACAAATACTTCACCTCAGTGTTCACAGAGGAAGGAGAAGGGCAGGGGTCATAAAAAAGTAACAGAAGCTTTGGAATGGGGGGAGTGGACACTAGTCCTTTCGAAAGAGAGTCCTGAAGGAATCTGCTAATCTGAAAGTGGCCAAAACAATGGGGCCAGAGGTGGGGCATCCAAGGGTACTGAGGAAGCTCCAGGAAGTACCGCCTGCACCATGGACAGTCCTATTTGACAGCTCACTGGAAACAGGAGTGGCTCCGGAGGAACGGAGGTGTAGCCCCACTTCATGAAAATGGCAGCAGGGAGGAGACTGACAATTATAGGCCAGTCAGCCTCACATCAGTGGTGGCAAAGTTAATGGGATCACTGCTCAAGGAAAGGACTGTGGAATATCTTGAATTCAACAGATTAGAAGACCTGAGATGGCATGGATTTACTGAGGTGGGGGTCATGTCAAATGAATCTGATACAGTTCTCAGAAGGAGCAGGACAGACAACTGTATCGGTTAAAGCAAAAGTAAGCTGGGAAGGCAGTCAGAAGAATGGCCCAAACCAAGGAAAAGACAGCCAACTCAGTTAAGAAGGGGGATAAAAACATTTATAGGTACATCAGGGAGCGAAGGAAGACCAAGGGAGGGATAGTGAGGCTTAATAAGGGGAGGGAGGGTGGGCAGAGGGTGACTGTGAAAAGGCAGAGATACTAAACAAATATTTTGCTCAGTATTTACAAAGGAAGAGGGAGGTACCTAAAACAAACAGTAGAAACACTCTGGATACAGAAGTTGATACCAGCCCATTTACAGAAGAAAGGGTTCTGAAAGAACTCTTAAAACTGAAGGTGGACAAAGCAATGGGGCCTGATGGGATTCATCCCAGAATTCTAAAAGAACTAGGGTAGAACTAGTGACACCACTGACTACCCTCTTTAACAAATCATGGGAGGATGGGGTGGTACCTGAGGACTGGAGGAGGGCAGATGTGATTCCCCTTCACAAAAGTGGGAGCAAGGCAGAAGCAGGAAACTACAGACCTGTTAATTTAACCTCAGTGGTAGGGAAAATGATGGAATCACTTCTGAAGGAAAGAATTGTCGAGTATCTAGAGGCCAGGGCACAGGACCCAAGGCAGCATGGATTCACAGCGGAAGGTCATGCCAGACAAATCTGATAGATTTCTTTGGGTGACCAAGTAGTAGATCAGGAGGGGCTGTGGACATGGCCTACCTAGACTTTTAGCAAGGCATTTGACACAGTCCCACTCAAAAGATTTATACGCAAGTTAGCCAGCCTGGGAGTGGGTCCCAAGATGACAGCCTAGGTAAAGAATTGGCTGGAGAATAGGACACAGAGAGTAATAGTAAATGGAGTCCACTCTGAAGAAAGGGGGTTACTAGTGGGTTAGGACCGGTCCTCTTCAATGTCTTTATAAGCAACACTGCAGAGGGACTAGAAGGAAAAGTATGTCTCTTTGCAGATGACACAAAGATCTGCAACAGAGTTGATGCACAAGGTGGGGTGGAAAGGATGAGAAGGGACTTGGCAAGGTTAGAGGAATGGTCAAATGTATGGCAGCTTAGATTCAATGCTAAGAAGTGCAAGGTAATGCACCTGGGAAACAAAAACCTAGGGGAAGAGTACACAATGCGGGGTGAGATACTAACAACAACAAAAATGGAAAGGGACCTGGGGGTAGTCATATCAGATGACCTAAAGGTGGGCAAGCAATGTGAGAGGGCAGCAAGGAGGGCTGGGGGGATACTGGGATGCATAGGAAAGGCATCACCAGTAGAAAACAGGAAGTTATTATCCTCTGTACAGACAGCTGGTCAGACCCCATCTGGAGTACTGTGTGCAGTTCTGGAGACCCAATCTCCGCAAGACATAGACAGGATGGAAGCTGTCAGAGGACAACAAATGGTGCAGTCTGCAGGAGAGACATGAAGAGGGCTTAAGGGCTTAATGTAACCCCCTGCAAATGGGGGTTCCTAAAAGACTTCCAGGAGCTTGCTTGAATGCTCCAAGCCTGAATGGTGTTTGGCATTTAAGCCATTTATCAGTGAGTGTTTTTAGAGCCTCTGGTACTGTCTCTTTAAGAGCTGTCTGCTTGCAGACATAATTAGATTTATAGTGGGGGACTGTGTGTTTCTTTTGATTGAGTACCACTCAAGCTGCTGCAATCCACTCATTTTGCAGTCACTAGGAGTGCAAGGGAACCTATCTGAAAGATGTAACTATTTTTGAGAAATTATTTGAGTAATAATGAAATTACAGTTTGTCTAACCTGCTTTCTTTGCAGTCAGAACTGTGTCTGCTAGTTCCCCATTCTAGTTTTGAACTGCTGAACTGGACCAATCAGTGTGGGGTAGCTAGCTCTAAAATGGTGCCTGAACGAATCAGAACTTGGACTCATAATCTGAGCCAGCCACAAGAGGATTGTATGGGCAGTGACTCTGGGAGATGTAGTTTAGACTTCAGTGCCTTTTGGACCAACAGCAGCAGTCTGTGAGTGACAGCCAATCCAGTCAAGAACTGGGAGGAACTCAAAGGAAGTACCGGTTTTGTCGGTTGGAGTTTCAGTTGAGCTTTGGCAGTGAAGAAGGAAGGCCCTGTGCTTTTTCAGTGTGCAGTTTTAGTCAAAAGCGTGTGTAAGGCCAGGTTCGGTCTGCAACGTGTAACAACTTGTTGGGACTGAATCCGTCCTGATGAAAAAGAATCAAAGGATCTCTGAAAGTAGAAACCAGGCTCACCTGTAGAAGACTGGAGGAATGCTGAAAATTGCACTCTGTCTGTCAGGAACTGAATCAGCTGTGTGTTCTCCGGGTATTGTGCAGTAATTGCGATCGGGATACAGATGCAGCCTGCCTGGTATAGTGCTTTCTTTTATATGGATGTGTAGAAGAGGTTTGTGTACCTCAAGTGAGCCCTGCTGACATTGAAGGACCCTATCTTATTTGGAGGTCGTGAGTACTAATTCAGGGTCGCTCCCTGTTGAATTGCAACATTAAATCAAAATGGAATTACTGTACTGCTGACTGTTTAATTCTCCTTTTCTCTGTGTGAAAGGGCCCCTACCAGCTGCCACGGTTTGGACTAGCCACTAGGGCTTGGGTACCTAGGGACAGTAACTGATAAGGATAGGCCTGTGCACAGAGCCATAGGTAGATTATTAGAGTGATAAGCTAATTAACCTGATTTCCCCCTGTCCTTGTTATATCCCCCTAAATAAATCAGAGCTGCTTGTTTCAGCAAAGTTATACTGCCTGAGGTATTTGTCTATGTTAAAGTACTGTACTGTGATTGTTGCGCTGTATCTCATTTCACAGGAGGTCCCAGTGCGAACCAGACCTGGGGGTAAGTGTATACTGTGAAGATAATTCTGATATATTGTGTGGGCCACTAGTGGGAAGAAAGGGGGGTTGCAGTGTCCCAGAGGGCTGTGACCAAGTTAGTTTAACTATTGCAAACCCTGACCTCTGGGTGGAGGCACCCGCCATTGGATCAGGCCCCTCAACCTGTTGGTAGCAAATCAGGCAGGGGTAGTAGCCCTGGAAGCGCCATCTAGAGGTTACATCTTGGAGCTCACCGCTGGGATTGTGTGTCCTCTAGTGGCCATATTACGAACCACTGTTAAGAAAAAATGGGTACCCGGCAGAGTGGCTGTGCACCGCTGGTGGAGTGGTGTACTAGGAGGAGATCGACCCCCAAATGCTATGCTTATCCTGGACATCCCCTGGGTATCAATACGGACACTGTGCAGGATACTTTCCAAGGTGGAAGGTTTACAAAACCCTGTGGTGGTGGGTCGGCATGCTAATCTGCTCACCCACACCTTCCAGGCCCTAGTAGAGTTTAAGGATCCCATAGATAGCTCCAAAGTGCCACAGACCATTACCCCAGAGGAGCCCTCACTGCTTGGAGAGTGATAACTAAGGACAGTAAAGACTGGGGGAATCAGCCCCATCACTATCTGAAACTTTTGAGGAGAATTTGCTGAATGGTTGCTGAGAGAGGAAAACTGTGGAGGACTTGAAGAAACTATTCTTGCCACCTAAGGTGTTCCTCCCCAACACCCTCTCCTGCTCAGTGCCCGTAATGGTGGCTGAACCAATGCAGACTCCTATTTCTGCACCTGCCATTAGTCACGACTCTTCGAAGGTTGAGGATCTTCTCTGGCACCCTCCCACCCCAGGGGAGGATGACTGGGAGACCTGGATGAACTATGTTGCCCCAAGTGCTAGAATGGCAAGTGTGCAGGCAGCCGACTAAGAGGGTTAGTGAGAGCCTCCAGGGTCCTGCCCTGGCTACCATCCGTGCTAAATGGGCCAGTAACCCTGAAGCGACTGCACAGGCCTATCTTGAGGCCTTGGAGAATGTGTATGGGAGCCCAGATTCTGATGAGGACCTATGGTGGAGAGTAAAAAATGCACAACAGTACCAAGGAGTTGTTGTCTGTGTATGTCTCGTGGAAAAATTGTTGCAAGAATGCCTCAGAAAGGGTAGTTTGCCAGCGATTGAACTGGACCGAACCAGACTGGACAGAATCCTTAAGTCTGCTGCCCCTTCTCAGAACTGCTGTTGCTTCGATTCGCCTGGCAAATCGACTGGAATCCCACCCTCCTATGATGAGTTAATGAGAGAAAGTCGGGAGTTGAGAAAAGGCGACCTCGGAGGTACCTGCACCAACAGCTGTGGCTACGACCCGAGTGACTGAGGGTGACCCATCAAGTGAAGTTCAGGGCAGAGGTTGACAGTCAATGAGTGCTCTGACAAGGAAAAGATATGCCACAATGGGCGAACTGTTGAGAGAGATCCGGAATTCAAAAACAGTCCCTTTATGAAGGCCACGCCTGCAAGTCTGAGGCCCTGACCTATATCCGACTGCATCTGCTATGGGGTGGGGTACTCACCCATGTATCTCTACTGATAACAGCTCCAAACTCAATTCCTTGACCATGGAAGTGGAGAAACTGAGCGAGATGTCTCCAAATGCTTATCACACGCAGACAGAGATGGCACCCAGGTTTCCAGTTAGTAATACCCCGCCTGGCTCCCAGTGTGCGCCTCGGCCAGCTCAAACTCCAGAAGTATGTTTTGCTATAATTGTGGGAAAGATGGGCACATGAAAAGGAATGCCAGTCCCAAAAGACACTGACAAAGTTGCATATAGGCTACAAGGAGAGCTTGGGAGAAGAAAATCAGTGGTTAAGAAGGTGCACGACATGATCCCAGTAGAGGCACCAAAATGCTATTCGTCCCTTTGTGCTAAGGTCAGTTGCCCAGGCCCCCACTACCGCCTCCAGACTGGTCCAGAATAGTGGGTCCTCCATGGAGACCACTGTAAGGTGAATGGAGTGTCTACAAGAGCTGTGATAGACAGTGGCTCCCAAGTGACAATTATGTTCCAAGTTGGTATCAGAAGCATTTGTCAGGCGTACCCACTTACAACCATTAGAAGGACTGCATGTATGGGGTTAAGTGAAGGCCTACCCTATTCCGGGTATATCGAATTTGGCTGTCTTTCCCCACCTCCATGGCTGGAGTGGCCGAACAAGTAGAGACCCTAGCCTTAGTGTGTCCCCCACTGGACTGTATGATGGTGTCCCTTTGTTGATTGGAACAAATGCTCATATGTTGGGAAGGCTGGCACAGTTGTGTTATGAAAAACAGGGTCAAAGACTAGTAGAGCTTTAAGAGTTCAGGCTTTTAATTAAGAAGGCCTATGGGCACAGAGAGATGCTGAAAAAACAGAACCAGAGGAACCGATTGGAATTGTATGGAAGAAGGATCCTGAGTCCCTGATCCTGGTGCCAAATGCCCAGTGTACCTTACAGGAGAGGTCAGTATCAGAAAGGATGTTAAGAATAAAATATTAATGTTGGATGCACCAGGCATGGAAAATTGCCAGAGGGACTGCTGGTCAAGCCTAGTATTTTGCCCGCTAGAGCCCATGCTTATGCCAGAAGGTAATGGTCCAAGTTCATAATGTGTCTGAAAGAGACATTCGAGTAAACAGAGGTTGCATCCTGGCTAATGTGCATTGTGCAGACACTGCAGTGCTACCCAGCAGCAAGAGTTCAAGGAAGAATGACAGAGTAACGCCTGACTTGTTTGATTTGCGACTCCCGCTGCCAGCTGAATGGAAAGTGAGGATCAGTGAGAAGCTTGCCCAGAGAGACCAGGTGTTTTCTTTAAAGGAATGGGACGTAGGATGCGTGCAAGGAGCTGAGCACAATATCGGCTGCATGACGAAAGACCATTCGTGAGAGGTCTCGACGCCTGGCACCTGCTGACATAGATGATGTGAGCGGCATCTGCAAAGATGTTAGCTGCTGGTGTAATACAAGAATCCAAGCCTTATGCTTCCCCTGGTAGTGAGGAAAAAGAATGGAACAGTAAGGATGTGTGTGGATATCGCACCTTAAACGGTGGACTATCCTGATCAGTACACAATGCCCCGCATTCAGGATGCTTTGGACTGCCTAAGCGGGAGCAAGTGGTTCTTGTGCTGGATCTCCGCGGTGGGTACTCTAGATCGATGACCCCAGAGGACCGTGAGAAGGCGGCCTTTATCTGTCCGCTTGGCTTCTATGAATTCATGAGGATGCCTCAAGGTTTCAGGTGCCCCAGCCACTTTTCAACGATTGATGGAGGCGTGCAGTGGGGACATGAACTACTAGAGTGCCTGGTATACCTAGATGATGTTATTGTGTTTGGCAGCTCACTGGAGGAACATGAGAGCAGATTATTTAAGGTATTGGACCGACTGGAGGACTTTGGCCTAAACTGTCCATTGATAAGTGTCAATTCTTTCAAACATCAGTAAAGTATGTGGGACACATAGTATCCACCGAGGAATAGAGACCGACCCAAGTAAAGTTGAGGCCTTGACCACCTGGCACAGCCCAAAAATCTAAAAGAACTGCAAAGATTCCTGGGATTCTGTGGTTATTATCGGTAGCTTCATCAAGGACTATTCAAGAGTGATCCGCCTTTACTTAACACTTCTCAAGGGTATCCCCAACCCACAAAAAATACCAAAAGTCAGCGTCCCTCAAGACTGAAAGAGTGTATTTTCATCCGAGTGAAGTATTTGGGGCCCGCTGGACTCCTGATTGTGAGACTGCTTTTCATGAGATCATATATCAACTTACCCATGCTCCAGTGTTGGCCTATGCTGATCCAAGAAAACCTTACGTCCTGCACACTGATGCTAGCTTGCAAGGGTTGGGGGCTGTGTTGTACCAAGAGCACGAGAATGGCCTGAGACCAGTGGCCTTTGCCAGTAGAAGCCTGACCCCATCCGAAAAGAACTATCCTGTACATAGTTAGAGTTCCTAGCTTTGAAGTGGGCTATGTTGACCAATTCCATGAGTACTTGTATGGGGCCAAAATACTAGTAAAACTGACAATAATCCTTTGACCTATGTGCAGACCTCAGCTAAGTTGGATGCCACTGGCCATAGGTGGCTTTCTGCATTATCTACATATGACTATGCTCTCAAATACACGAGCAGGTCTGAACCACATAGATGCTGATGCTCTCTCCCGGAGGCCTGTTCCCCAGAATGATTGGGTCGATTGGCAGAACCTGACATTCGGACACTCTGCGAGATTTGACAGGAGGAACAAATGTCCACAGGACGCAGTGGACTGCATGGTGGATTGCTTGGGACCCTCTGAGAATTGCATACCTGCTGCTTATTGCCACTTTTCTGCAATAGACATTGGTGCACTGCCTCAGCTGGACAATGACAGTATTGGGCGGCTCAATCCCGCGATCCCATGATCAAAGCAGCTTTAGAAGCCTCTATGCAGGAAAAGATGTGTCCAAATTACGCTCCACTGATTTGAGAACTGCACTGTTATACAAAGAAGGTCCTAAGTTGAAACTGATCAATAAACTGTTATACAGAGAAACAGTAGATAGAGGGGACAAGTAGACAAACAACAACTAGTGCTCACTGCCTTTTGAGACTCAGTACTGAGGTCCTTGCACAACCCATGGGGCACCTTGGTATAGACAGAACACTTGACTTGGTGAGATCCAGATTCTATTGGCCTAAGATGGGGCTGATGTGGAGCAACACATTCGAACTTGTAGATCGCTCTTACAGAGGAAAGCTTTGCCCCAGAGGCTGCCCCTTATTAACATCACCACCTGTGCACCCATGGAGCTGGTCTGTATTGATTTTCTGAGTTTGGAGTCAGATCAAAGAAATATCAGTAATGTGCTGGTGGTCACTAGACCATTTCACGAGATATGCCCAAGCTTTCCCCACCAAAGACCAGAAAGCATCCACTGTGGCCAAAGTACCTTAGAAAACTTTTTGTTCACTATGGGGCTCCACAAAGAATCCATTCTGATCAAGGGAGAGACTTTGAGAGTCGTCTGATCAAAGAGATGCTTTCTCTGTGGAAGTGCGAAGTCCAGAACCACTCCTTACCACTCCCAGGGGACCCACAGCCTGAACGCTTTAACTGCACTTGCTAGATATGCTAGGCACCCTGCACCCAAGGACAAGCCTAGATGGAGCCAACAAATTAGCACCCTGGTACATGCTTATAACTGCACAAAAGTGATGCCACTGGATTCTCCCCCTACCGCCTGATGTTTGGAAGAGAAGCTCGACTACCAGTAGATGTGTGTTTGGGTCTCTCCTGATGGGGTTCAAACTGACAACTATTTACAGTATGTGCAAAAGTTAAAGGCCCAGCTAACTCATGCGTACCAACTGGCCCAAACCATGGCTGCCAAAAGAAATCTGGCCAACAAAGAAAGGTATGATAAAAGGTGGCATACAGGAACTCCAGGAGGAGATCGGGTTTGCTAAGAAATCTGGGACTGCATGGCAAGCACAAGATTGCTGACAGATGGCACCATCTCCCTCACATTGTAGTGGGCAAACTAGATGATCTGCCAGTGTACAAAGTAAGCCTGAGAATAATTCAAAAGATGTAAAACAATGCATAGAAATCATTTACTGCCCATTGGACAAATCTTAATTGAGTCTGAGCCCCTAGAAGATGCCCCTCTGGACCAGTGACTAGAGCTGCTGCTAAGAAAAGATCAAGAAAGTCTGCACCTACAGAAGCAAAGTTAAAGTGTTCCCTCCACAAGTCCCAGTTGAGCATGACTGTCAGTCCATATCGGAAGAAAGTGAGAGTGACTTTGAATACTATCCTTCTTCGAACTGAGTCAATTGTTTCGGCGCAATCCCCTAGTCAATACTGGAGACAAAGCTGGGCCTTCTGGACTGTCTAAGCCCCCAGCTTCATCCCTGGAGCCAATGCTCCCAGAAAGTGAAGTGCAAAGCATCAGATCAGATGAAATGGAATCATTGTGCATGGTTGAACTGTTTGAGCTTTCAGGGGAGGAAAATGATAGATTGGGGCAGACTGGTGATACACCCGAACAAGAAGAGTATTTTGAGTGCCCTGACAGTCCACTGCCAGTGTCCGAAAGCTCTCCATGCGAGCCAAATGTTGTGGACTCAGAAACTGTAACTCCTGGAGCTGAAAGTGCCCCAAGTTCAGCCTCTCTACCCCATGGAGACTCCCCTGACAAGTGAGGACAATGCTGAAAATGAGGCTCAGAGTGCAGAGACTATAACAGTTCCCCTAGAAAGACTGGTCGAGCTGTAAAGCCTGTGGTGCACCTCAGTTATGATTCACTTGGGAGGCCTGTGGACTTGCCTCTCAATGTTGTCCATAAAGGAGTGTATGTGTCCCCGAGCTCATTGCCCAAACTGAGCATCAGTGCTAACTCCAAGTTACTTGTGTTGCCCTCTAGTATGGTGCCCTTGCCCCATCCAGCCCCAAGGTAACTGATAGGAAGGGCCCTCTCTTCAGGTTTCATGTACAAGAGGTAATAACTTGAGTTATGGTACAATGTGTATGTAATACTGTGTAAAGAGTGACGTACTGCAATGTTTCAGAAATGTGTTCTTGGTAAAATGATATATTGACTGATGATTACGTATGCGAGCCTAATGCAAATGTATATGGTTGCAGTTGAAACTTATAGAAGTACTTGCTTGGCAGACGTCAAGCTTTCCCAAGCCAGGAAGGGTGTAACCCCTGCAAATGGGGGTTCCCAAAGACTTCCAGGAGCTTGCTTGAATGCTCCAAGCCTGAATGGTGTTTGGCATTTAAGCCATTTATCAGTGAGTGTTTTAGAGCCTCTGGTACTGTCTCTTTAAGAGCTGTCTGCTTGCAGACATAATTAGTTGTATGGGGACTGTGTGTTTCTTTGATTGAGTACCACTCAAGCTGCTGCCAATTCACTCCATTTTGCAGTCACTAGGAGTGCAAAGGAACCTATCTGAAAGATGTAACTGTTTGCCAGAAATTATTTAGAGTAATAATGAAATTACAGTTTGTCTAACCTGCTTTCTTTGCAGTCAGAACTGTGTCTGCTAGTTCCCCATTCTAGTTTTGAACTGCTGAACTGGACCAATCAGTGTGGAGTAAGCTAGCTCTAAAATGGTGCCTTGGATGAATCAGAACTTGGACTCATAATCTGAGCCAGCCACAAGAGGATTGTATGGGCAGTGACTCTGGGAGATGTAGTTTAGACTTCAGTGCCTTTTGGACCAACAGCAGATCTATTGTGTGACAGCCAATCCAGTCAAGAACTGGGAGTAACTCAAAGGAAGTGCCGGTTTTGTCGGTTGGAGTTTCAGTTGAGCTTTGGCAGTGAAGAAGGAAGGAGCCCTGTGCTTTTTCAGTGTGCAGTTTTAGTCAAAAGCGTGTGTAAGGCCCAGAGTTCTGGTCTGCAGCTTGTGTAACAGCTTGTTAGGACTGAATCCGTCCTGTGAAAAGAATCAAAGGATCTCTGAAGAGTAGAAACCAGGCTCACCTGTAGAAGACTGGAGAATTGCTGAAAATTGCACTCGGTCTGTCAGGAACTGAATCTGCTGTGTGTTCTCCCGGTATTGTGCAATAATTGCGATCGGATACAGATGCAGCCTGCCTGGTATAGTGCTTTCTTTTATATGGATGTGTGAAGAGGTTTGTGTACCTCAAGTGAGCCCTGCTGACATTGAAGGACCCTATCTTATTTGGAGTCGTGAGTACTAATTCAGGGTTAGCTCCTGTTGAATTGCCACATTAAATCCAAATGGAATTACTGTACTGCTGACTGTTTAATTCTCCTTTCTCTGTGTGAAAGGGCCCTACCAGCTGCCACGGTTTGGACTAGCCACTAGGGCTTGGGTACCCAGGGACAGCAACTGATAGAGATAGGCCTGTACAGAGCCATAGGTAGATTATTAGAGTGATAAGCTAATTAACCTGATTTCCCCTGTCCTTGTTATATCCCTAAATAAATCAGAGCTGCTTGTTTCAGCAAAGTTATACTGCCTGAGGTATTTGTCTATGTTAAAGTACTGTACTGTGATTGTTGCGCTGTATCTCATTTCACAGGAGGTCCCAGTGCGGAACCAGACCTGGGGTAAGTGTATACTGTGAAGGTAATTTGATATATTGTGTGGGCCACTAGTGGGAAGAAAGGGGGTGCAGTGTCCCAGAGGGCTGTGACCAAGTTAGTTTAACTATTGCAAACCCTGACCTCTGGGTGGAGGCACCCGCCATTGGATCCAGGCCCTCAACCTGTTAGTGGCAAATCAGGCAGGGTAGTAGCCCCTGGGAAGCGCCCATCTAGGCGTTACATTAATATGTATATAGCCTCGAGGAAAGGGGGCATGATAGAAACTTTCAAGTACCTAGGGAATCAACCAAGTCCAAGAGGGTAGCATCTTTCAAAAAAAGAGGTGTGCAAGAACAAGGGGGCACAATCTGAAGATGGGGGCGGCTCAGAGGTAATTTAAGGAAGTATTTTTTCACAGAGAGGGTTGTGGATGCATGGAACGGCCTGCCGGAGGAGGTTGTGGAGTCAAAAACAGTGGTTGAATTCAAGCATGCATGGGACAGTCATAAGGCAATTCTAGGGGGTGGGGGTAGGAAGAAGTAGGCTGCTGGTTAACTAGGATCTGCAGTTTATCCATTAGGTAGGGAAATGGGCAGACTGGGTGGGCCAAGCGGTCCTTATCTGCCGTCAAATTCTATGTTTTTATGTTTCTTCGACTGGGTGACCAAGGAATTAGATCAGGGTGTAGCAGTGGGCATGACCTATCTAGATTTTAGTAAGGCTTTTAACACCCTTTCAAATAGGAGACTAGAAAGCAAGCTAGGTAGCTTTTGGATCCAAAGGTAGCAAACTGGGTAAGGAACTAGTTAGGGGATAGGCGACAGCGGGTGGTGGTAAACAAGAGTTTACTCTGAGGAAGGAAGCATGAGCAGCAAGGTGTTTCAGGGATCAGTGCTGGGACCGGTCCTCTTTCATATGAACATACGAGGAAGCCAGCAGAAGAAGGCCATTTGGTCTATCAAGTCTGCTCGTATTGTAGGGTCTACAACTTGAGCTAATGTCCCTGCCCTCCCTCCCCACTCCTCCCTACCCATGATCCTTACCATCCCCCATGCCTATCCCAGCCTCTCTTAAAGCTGCCCACTGTCTTCAACAAGATGACCTCTTCCAGCAGCGCATTCCAAGTGTCAACCTCCCTCTCTGTGAAGAAGTGCTTCCTGACCTCCCTCCTAAACCTCCTACCCTCCTGCTTAAAACTGTGCCCCCTCATGTTATGGTTGCCACTCCACTTAACGAGAGTCTCCTTATCAACCTTATTTATCCCTCTCAAGTACTTGAAGGTCTCAATCATGTCCCCTCTCTCTTCTGTCTTCCAGGGAGTACATGTTCAGTGCCCTCAACCTCTCCTTGTATGCCTTGCCCTGCTGACTGGCTATCATCATTGTAGCCATCCTCTGGATCTTCTCCAGCAGGTTAATGTCCTTTTTGAGGTGTGGGCACCAGCACTGAACTCCACACTCTAGGTGCGGCCCTACCAGTGACCTGTACAAGGGCAGTATAACCTCCTCTCTCCTACTACTAATCCCCCTAGCTATGCATCCCAACATCTTGTTTGCCTTTGCTGCTGCTTTCTTGCACTGCGTGGAGTGCTTATCATCACTCCCAGGTCCTTCTCCTCCTCTGATGCAGATAACAGACTCCACCCAGGTAATACTCTGTCCTGGTATTCTTGGCTCCAATATGCACAAGTTTGCATTTCTTGGCCTTGAAGCCAAGCTGTCAGATCCTGGACCACCTCCCCAGCTTTTCCAGGTCTTCCTGTAGGTCCTGTATCCTTTCGGCTGTGTCCACTCTCCCACAGAGCTTGGTGTCATCTGCGAATAGGCACATTTTGCCCTTAATGCCATCCCTAATGTCACTGATGAAGACATTGAACAACACCGGCCCCAGCACCAAGTGCTATGGGGCTTTATTCCTGTCTTTCTTCATTTCATTTTATTGTTTTCTTCATAACTAGATATGAACAAGAATGAACTCGAGTGAGTCAAGGCTCATTTGCAATGAGGTCCCCCAGCAGTTTGTTACAAGATAGCACGGATATTAAAATTCAATAAATAATTTTACAATATGCAATGTGTAATAATTAGCACCATAAAGGATAACAACAACTGTAGGAAATGAGAAAAAAAAAAAATAATTACAAATAATACAAGCCCCCCTAAAATTTAAAATGTCTAACAACAACACAAAAGTTATTTGGCTTTATCATCAAGCCATTGTTCTATCCTACCTCAGCTAATCTTGCCAGATGGCAGGTATCAAAGTATGTGGGATACTATTTTAAACCATTGACCCAGGATAGAAGAATGACATTCTACCTATTTCCAAGTTCTATTTGGGGAACACTAATTCCAGTCCTTTACTGTTTACTCTCTATGGACCTTATCTCACAAGTACCGCACAACTGCAACTTAATACTTTATGAAGATGACGCAGCATTGGTGTCTCACAGTACATCTTCTTCTAGAAGTCAATTCTACACTAAGCAGTGAGTTTACTAAAACTCAAGATTGGTTTTGTCAAAACGGTCTGGTCCTAAATAAAATAGAAACTAATGCCATATTGTTTGGATCTGATGTTAAAATAAAAATGCTCAAATGACTTTACAGTTTGTTCACGGTGGGGGCAATTGAGACTGTAGATTCATTTAAATATCTAGATATTACTTTGGACCCATTCCTAAAATTCAATGTTCATACGGACAAAGTCACTTCCAAGATATATGCAAAGATAGGCACATTATACCGATAATGATATTTCTTAACAAAAGCAAGACGTCTTGCTATTGCTCAACAAAATCTCCTCCCAATACTGAACTATGCATCATTGGTTATTGATACTGCTCCTGCTTGTACTGTATCCAGAAAAGAAACATTACTACAAAAAATAGGGAAGTTTGCTCTCTTGGCTCCCTATCGCACACACCACTGCCAAATATTAAATCAACTCAATTGGTTTTCTGTACAGAATAATTACAGGTTTACAATGTACCGTTTTACATTTAAAATAATAAATACTGGAATTCCGCAGGCCCAGTGGCGCTGAGGGTTGAGCGTGGGCCTCACTGCTGGCGACCTGGGTTCGAGACCATGAGCGGACTGCCAGGAGCTGGCAGGGAGGGACAGTATCGAGCATCCATAGAACTGTTCTCCTATCCCTGGGAGGAATCCAGGTAACCACTGCTCTGTAGTGTCCCCTGGTGATGACCGGGGGCACTACCAGAGAGATGGCAGCAGGTGGCAGAGTGTGGCAGACATCGGCAAGCAGTGCCTAGATGTCACTGCACACCCACACTCTGCAAGGGGCGAAAATCAGGTGGAAAAATGGCGGCGCGACGATCTGGTGGCTGATGGCCGCACCCGGCACATCCCGGTTCCCTAGAGGATCCTGCCACAGAGTGCATGAGCAATAAATGACTGGCTCTGTGGGGGTGCCAGACTGGGCCAGGGGGTGGGTGCTGGCGGCCAGAGATCGCGGAGATCCGCTCCGTGTGTGAGGAAGACAAAATAGAGATGTTAAAAAAAAAAAAAAAACTGGAATTTCAGTCACTTTACGAAATTCACTTACCAAATATTCTCCCATTTATGAATCACAATCATCTACAAAGTCTCAACTGGTCTTGCCCCTCGTACGATCAAACGCAGGCAAGATAACTTTTGCCTACTGTGCTGTTTCTTTCTGAAACACTTTACCTCTCAATGTTAAGCAATCTACATCTGTGAATACCTTCAACATCGCAGCTTTTAATCATTTTAGAAGTCTGAACGAATGTGTATATAAATTAATGTATTGTATTGCTGTCATTTCTGTATTTCTTATATTGTTAAAATACACATATTTGTATGCTGTACCTTTACTTGACTTCAGGTCATACCTGAAAACGGAATGTAAATTCCACAGTACTTACCTGAAATTTCAAAATAAATGAAATGAAATGAAAGTCCTGTTGCCCATCTTAAAGAGGCTTGTATCTGTCTATGAAAAATCTTAGTTGAGATATACTCTGGGAGTTGCCCCTGAATGCCTTTATACATAAATGAAAGGGTGTGACTATTTCTGCAGTCACTCAACCTCTGCCAACTCAAATCAGCATACAGTTGGCAAGAGTAAGTCATGTGAGGAGCACCGAGTATAAAGCAGGCGAGCCTGTTGTAACAAACATCGAGTCTCGCTAGCTCTCTCCTGTCTGTGTCTATATACACAATGGTCCCGATTCTAGAAAAGTTATGCTTCGCAAAACAGCACTTGCACCAAGTAGAATGGCGGAAGTAGCAACTTATGCCAGCAGTTGCGACTTGTGCAGTTCTACAAAGTGGCAAAGTGCTGAAGAGCTGTTACACAGGCAGTTGCGCCATAAACCCCCTGCGACATGGCGCTAGGGGGTTTACGGCAGCAGTTGCACCCCATTACAGAAGAACAGCAACAAAGACCCCAATGTCGGGATTCTGCAAGAACTCCAGAGGAGAACCGTCGCGTAAGTTACACCTGCATTTTTGCTGGTGTAACTACATAAATCCTCAGGTCCTGTAGAGACCAGTCCATGCCCTCCCCCTGCCCAGATCATTCGCCGTTGGTGCCCCTATGGGCATGGCACATTCCACCCCATACCCCCATACAGTAAGGCCCACCTCGCACCCCTGCTCCCAAATCCTGTGTACAGAATGCCCAGCAGGCTGCACACCCCAGACCCCAGTCTCCGCTGTAAAATGCCGCCGAGGCAGTGCTATCATCCCCACCCGTGCCCCAACCCCTGAGATGCCGGCCACAAATGCAGCAAATATCCTGACAAGCTCTGGTAGTCAAGTGGCCCCTATCTTGCTGTGCCAGCCTACCTGGCACCCCCACCCATCCCGAGCCAGTGACTGGCACAGTCCACTCTTCTCCACGTTGGACGCCGATTGAGTTCAGGGCGCTACCGGAAAGACGCGCAGGAAATTTCTGCGCTATCTTTACAGTGCAGCCCGCCACTTTGTGCTGGCAACCGGCCGTGGGGCGTGAGAGGGCTGTGCCAGTTGCCGGCTGGGGTCAGGTGGGGTGCTGGGTGGCTGGCACGGCTGGGTGGGGGCCACTAGACTACCAGGGCTTGTCAGGATATTTGCCACATTTGCGCCAGCCACCCAGGGTCGGGGCATGGGTGGGGATGACAGCTGCCGCTTATGGGGCGCTTTACAACAGGGATTCGGGGTCTGAGGGTGTGGGGTTCTGCAGGGCATTACTTACACAGGAGTCGGGGGGCAGTTGGTGTGTTAGTTCCCCATGGGACATTCTGTACAGAAGGATTCGGGGGCAGGGTGGGCAGCCCTGTGAGGCATTATGTACACAGGGGCAGGGTGGGCAACCCTGCGGAGCTCTACATGTACACTACGGGGGGCGGTTAATGTGGGCAGCCCTGCTGGCGTCTAATGTGGCTAGCTGGGCATGGGGGCACTTGAGGTTCTCGTTGCGGCTTGCCACATGCTGTCAGGTGCACCCTCTGTTCAGTGTGCCTGGCCGCATGTCATAAATCGCAGGACTTAGCTGCAGAGACCCTGCCCCTTCTAGAATAGGGCGCAGGGTCAATGTTGCAGTTGTGGGTGGCGCAAGTTGCATTTAGCGGCGACTTGGCCACCCTTCTAGAATCAGGCCCAATGTTCCCATAATCAAGGACTGGAAGGACAATTGTGTTCACTACCCGTCTCCTAAGACATACACAGTTTTACCTGGTAAAGGGAGCCTTATCATTTGCCAATACTGTTCAGCAGCTTCTCTATATGAACATCCCATCTCAAACCGGAGTCCAGTCACATACCCACATATCTAAATGAGTGAACCTGTATTCCAGTGTTATTTTCTGTTTTGATACTCAGAACCAATTCTTTAGTTTTATTCTTACTTCGATTAAATAAAACAAATTGAGTTTTTTTTTAGGGTTAAGAACTACTTTGTGATTTTTGGAAAAAAAAATTGTATTTCATCAAAACCATCTTGGAGTTTATTTCGGATTTTTTTCTAGAGAAATATATTATATGTATAAATAATTGTATCATCTGCATATAAGTGGCACAGAATCGATGGATCGTTGAAATGCAGGTCATTTGCATATATATATTAAAATAGAGCTAGTGTACTGCTTAAAACTAATATTAGATTTTAAAAGCAGTCAACCATTTCCTTTTGTATCTGAGGTACCTTTTCATTTCCCTTAGGTTAATTCGAAAATTGTCTACCGATGTTAGTAGGGGTGATGTGTGGATAAAGCTACCAACTTTCCGAGGCCTAAAACTGGGACAATCCATCCTGACCATGACACCCCCCACACTGTGTCACTCTCACGGGCACCGCTGCAGACAACACTGCACACAAACAATTACATTTTGCTGCTTGCTCTGGCCATGCTGCCCCACAGTAACACCAGTAGCAAACATCCAGATTAAAACAATACATCATTCTGCTGCAGCAAGTTCCAAATCATAATGTACAGAAAGTTCATTAAAAGCAAACCTGCATTAAATTGTGATCAGACATTCAAGCTGCATTTATGTGTGGTTCATAGCTCAGTGCTTATGTAACATATAGTTGAATGATGAATATGGTTGTTGGATACAGAGGCCAGTACAGAAAGGACAATGTTCACTAGGTAATAGTATAGAATGTATTGTGCTTAGGTACTTGGATGCTTGAATAGAGTCGTTTGATAATATTTGAAGGTTTTGGCCTTTCTCTGTATCCCACCTGTAGGAAGGAAGCTTGGTTTAGAATTTTGAAAGCCCCCCCGCCGTGGGATAAGTGTGCCGCAGAAGGAGGAGGTGTCGGGGAGGATGGTGGGTAGAATGGGCTCGCTCACAAGCAGCAGCAGTCAACTGCTTCATTTAAATAGGCTGTGGGAGGCTCTTCCCACATAATCCATGACTACTCCTGCAAATATTGTTCCTCTGACAGTCCCATCCAACCGCTTACTTTCACCTCATTTGTGGGCAAACTTCACTTCAGTAACTCCCACCACCACACCAGATTGTTTTCACACTTCCTACAGCTGATCAGGTTTGGGTACCTTAGTTCCTTGCTGCCGGTCTCTTCTCTGTCTGGAGTCCCTCTCAGCTGCTGACAGGCAGACATCCACATGTGCTTGTTTGTACTACTACCCAGTCTAATCTAACAGGAAGGAACATGCTTTACTGTGCTCTCACTGACATGCCTGCAGTGCAACACAGGCACAGGGGTTGAAGTTGCAATCTGCTGTCCAGCCACAGCAACGTCACAGTGGTGCTGAAATATCTGTCACTCATGGGTTAGCAGTCAGCTAAAAAAAAAAAAGGGACAAAAAGGGGACAAGTAAGCAAAAAAAGGGACAAAAGTGACATTTTGCAAAACTTGTGGGGACACTGGAACATGTTGCCTAAAAAAGGGACTGTCTTGGGAAAATAGGGACTGTTGGTAGCTTTATGTGTGGAACAGCACTCAGCCTGGCAGCTGACATATCTAGCTGTATTCCCCCACCACTACATCGTTAGCACTGTGACATCACTGCTGCTTAGGAACAGCCACTTGGTAGCTGCCAGATCATTCACCTGGGATGTCACAGCAAGAGCACAATACTAATAATGATGAAGTAAGGGAGAAAAGACAGATATGTTAGTTGCCAGGCTGAGCGCTATTCCACAGATCCAGCACAATATTATCACATAGAAACATTTTTAATGAGCCAAAGGAAAAAGAAAAATATTTCAGAAATAAAAAATTACAACTAGCTACTTCTTAAAATTTATGTCTTTTTCCTATCTGCCAGTTCTGGTTCCACTAGCTCATTAAATAGGAGTGGGCCCAATATTGAGCCCTGTGGAACTCCTCTGGTGATGGATGAAAGGCTGGATGAGTAGTCACCAATGGAGACTGTTTCCTTCCCTCAAGATAAGCTTTAAACCACTTAGTACAGCCTCCAGCCATGCCCATCGAGGCCAGCCTGGACAGAAGGACACCATGGTCCAAGGAGTCAAATGCCTTTGATAAATCCACAAAGACAGCTCCCATTGGTGTCCTCTTGTCCAGGGCAAACTGGATGTCGCTGACAACTTTTATTAGGGCAGAGGCTGTACTGTGGTTCTGTCTGAATCCTGTTTGAAATTTGTTCATTTTATTTTGGGATTCTAAATAATGCTTTAGTTGAGCTGAAATCCACCTTTCAAAAATGTTTGATACTTGAGGAAGAAGGGATATGGGATGGTTCCCCAATCCTGATTTCTGCCCTGATTTATAAATGGGGACTACTTTTGAATATTGCCAAGCTTTGGGAAATTCTCCTGAGCTAAGTGAAAGATTCAAAATGTTGGTAACAGGAAGCGCAATTATTGGTGATGCATACCTTAGCAGTCTGGACGGACTACAATTCAGACCAATAGCTTTAGTGGTATCTAATTTTAAGAGTTCCGACCTCACTTCCTCCATGGACATACTTGGAAAAGAAAACTGGGGCGGGGAAATATTTTGATCCTGCTAACTAACCATTGGTTGCTTAAAACATCCTGATACCTCACTGCCCATTTTGGTGACATGACTATTAAACCTTTCCATCACCTTCTGGGGCGGGAGACCATTTGACCATCAATAAGGAAAGTGCTAGTTGTAGAATAATCTTTAACGTTTACGAGATTTGACATGGGTTTCCAGAACTCTCCAGGACTTTTTAAATGATCATCATCAAATTTTTGTTTATAAAACATTTGTTTAGCTCATTTAATTACTTTCACATACTGGTTATGGAATTGTCTGTATCTGTCCCAGTCAGTTTTAGTGTTGCTTTTCTTAGCTCTAAACCAGGCTGTATCTCTACTGGTTTTGAGTTTTTCAAGCCTGAACTGTACCAGAGTGCATTATTATTTTTTAGGTTTTTGTTTTTTCATTGAAGCATGTTTATCATGTGCCTTCAGAAACTAACTAGAAAAAAATGTCCAGGAATCATTCACTGTCATTATCAGTTCTATTCTTTCCCATGGGACATTTTCATAGTCCATCATAAATTTCAAATGATCAAATTTCTTGTAGCATCGCCACTATAAATATATCATGGGCTGAGAGCCGTGTCCTTCTTAGAATACAATATATCATTTGGTGATCCGAAAATGAATCTGGAAAAAGATGGGGAAAATTTGTAAAGATTGCATCTTCTAAAATTGAGGTTGAGGGGTCTTTTTGATTCATTCTTGTGGGTTCATTGATTAACTGGTTGAGACCCAAGCTCACTTGAAAATCTACCAATGGGTATACGTCACCAATGAGAAAGCCAATTCACATTAAAAGCACCTACTATCAGCAATTCATGGGTATCCTTATAACCAAACAAAAGATCCTGTAACGTATTAAATGCTTCTGGTTTGACTTTAGGAGGATGATAAACCTCAGCTATCAACATTTGTAGTGAATGGTAATTTCAATTCCAATGTTAACACTTCTAAGCCAGCTAAATCTAAGTTAATGTCGGTCTGAAACATAAATAAACCTTCCTTCCCATAAACCAGAATGTCCCCTCCCTTTTTGCTTCTATCTTTGAGCCATATTTGGTAACTAGGGATGTTTATGTGTTTACCCTTGATTTTATTGTTCAGCCATGTTTACTTTATTACTACTAGAGCCAGCTGGTAATTAAAGATCCATTCCCTAATTGGATCCAACTTGTTAATTACACTCCTAGCAAGGTACAAGGCTAAGACCCTGTTTTGCAAGCATCTCTGCTGTAAACTCATTAGTGGTTGGGGAAACAGAAATTCTGATGTATAGGGCCTTGGTCTGGGTGAACAACTCCACAAACAAACAGAAAAATGAAGAATAAAATTTTGACTACCTTAGATATTTCTGAGCAATATTTCTTTTTGTTAACCACATTCATAGTCAAATTACCAATAAGGTACGGGAGGCTTTTAAATAGAGGTAAATTATGCTTAATGGTAATAGAAAAGTATGTAAATTTCAAAAAAAAAAAAAATTATTCCCAGCCTCTGTTTGAACAGGTCGAGTTGAGCAGCTTCCCCCTAGCCCACAGCTGACTTAGGGAATGCTCCTGGGGTATGTTTCGTATCAGCCCTATCTAGTGAATTGAACCTAAATGATCTATTCCCTCTCCTCCAAGAAATAACTCCCAGATCCCAGCTTAACAGACAAAAACCTACCCATAACATGCCTTTTCAGAACATGATGGCTACCTCAGTATTGGGCCAGTTGAATCTTATTGTTAAATTAGTGAACAATTATTCTAAATGAACCAAGTAAAAAATAATAATTTCAAAATATAAATGTAAGTTGCTATAAATGTTGCTAAAGAAACCCCAGATTAGTTAGTACGAAAAAACAGCTTATGCTATCTAAGTAAGTATAATGGAGTTCAAATCCTTGTTTTTATGAATGTTTCTAATAAATTACACAACAATTTACAAAATGCAAAAAACAGCAGAGCTGTCTAAATAGATACAGACCAAAAACCAAGTATGATTTTATATAAGGAATCCACAGTTACCGGAGCTTTAAGAGAGGGCTTCCTCTGCAAGAAGATTCCCCCAGGCTTATAAATAATGCAAACATTTCATGATTCTCCTTTCCCAATTCACTTAAAGTCTTGTAAGTTATGCACCCAGCCCACAGTACTAAGACCTCGGAAAAAAATCTTTTAAAAGGGGAAAATCCCTCTATTTGAGGTCACATTAGCAGTGCAGTCTGTAGGGGAGAAATCAGTCCTTTTGCAAACATTAAGTGTACACTAAGGTTTTACTTGGAGGCGATTTCCTTGAGAGGTACACACTTCAAGTCCCAGCAAAACAGCAGACTCAGTAGCTATTTCTTATAGACTCACCACTCAGCAGACTTGCAGGGACATTATACATTTTTCTTTTTAGGCTCCGGGAAAGAAATCTTTCCTTCTTCTTTTCCAAGTGGCGCTTGCGTCACTGTGCTCGTGCCACGGAACAGCATGGGCGTTTATGCAAACTGGGAGCCCTGCCCCCTCACTCCATCACACAGCTACTGGCTCATCGCCGAGCCCCCTTGTTAGCTGGGGGGAGTAATTACAAAGTCTGTGTGGGAGGGCTGTAGTCAGGAAAGCTGCAAGGTGTTCAAAGATCAGGCTGTCTTCCCTTCTACTGACAGTAGCAGCTTCCTGCATCATGCCAGTGTGTAGTAGCAGAAAAATGTATAATGGAGGGCAGCGCAGGCATTTATGCAAGCTGGGAGGCCCACCCTCTTGCTCTACCATACAGCAACTGGTTCACCGCCTAGCCCCCTTGTCAGCTGTGGGGAGTAATTACAAAGTCGTGTAGGAGGGCTGTAGGCAGGAAAGCCGCAAGATGTTCAAAGATCAGACTGTTTTCCCTTCCACAGACAGTAGCAGACTCCTGCAGCGTTCTGGTGTGTAGTAGCAGTGAAACGTACAAGGGAGGGCAGTACAGGTGTTTATGCAACCTGGGAGCCCCGCCCCCTCACTGCACCATACAGCTACCAGCTTGCCGTCGAGCCCTCTCGTCAGCTTTGGGGAGTAATTACAAAGACTGTGTGGGAGGGCTGTAGGCAGGAAGACCTCAAGATGTTCAAAGGTCAGCCTGTCTTCCTTTCCATGGACAACAGCAGCCTCCTGCAGCGTGCCAGTGCATAGTAGTGGTGAAATGACGTTTCTCATTTATAAACAGAGGAGCTGGAAGGGATGCTGTGCCTCTTTGCAGATAACATCAAAATCTACAATAGGGTGTATACTCAGAAGGTGGGGGTGGAAAGGATGAGCAGAAACCTGAGAAAACTCAAGGAATGGTCAAGGATATGGTAGCTGGGTTTTAATGCAAAAAAGTGCAAAATAATGTACTTAGGGCACAGAAACCCAGGGGTGGAGTACAAAATAGGTGGAGTGTGTTGGTGACCACTAAGCAGGAAACAGACCTGGGGGTAATCATACTGGATGACGTAAAGATGGCCAGGCAGTGTGGCAAGGCAGCTGGGAGGGCTAGTGGGATGCTGGGGTGCATAGGGAGGGGTATCACCAACCGAAAGAGGAGGCAGTGTTACCTCTGCATAGATCATTGGTAAGAACCTACCTAGAGTACTGTGTCCAGTTCTGGAGACCACACCACTGGAAGGACATTGACAGAGTGGAGACAGTCCAGATGAGGGCAACTGAAATGGTGCAGGGTCTGCACCAAAAGCCCTATGACGAGTAACTAAAGAACCTCAATATGTACACCCTGGAAGAGAGGAGGGGGAGATATGATAGAGACCTTTAAATACCTCATGGGGGTAAATAAGGTACAATAGGTAAGTATTTTTCAGAAAAAAAAAGAAGCTTAACAACAATGGGGCATGCTATGAAGTTGGAGGGGGCTAGATTCAGAAGAAATGTGAGGAAGTACTGTACTTCTTCACTTAAGGAGTGGTGGATTCCTGGAACCGCCTTCCAGTGGAGGTGGTGGCAGCAAAAACAGTAGTGGGGTTCAAGAATGCATGGGATAGGCATAAGGGAATCTTAGTGAAAAGAAAGTGTGGGGGGGGGAGAAAGATCCAGATATCATTTAGGGTCTGTAATGATGCTGTAGATTGGGAAAAATGGGCAGACTGGGTGGGCCAAGCAGTCCTTATCTACCGCCAAATTCTATGTTTCTATGGATCCTTTAACATTTTTTGAAAACCGTATCACTTTGGCTATGTGTAGGACGTTTTCTAAGGAGAAACTAATATTGGAAAGAGCACATATATGAGGCAGCACCCTGGATGATATACATTGAACCCTACTATTGCCAGGAAAAGGAATCCATTCTGAGGAAGGCCCAGCTGGAAACAGGGCTGACTTGTAATGCAGCTAAATTAATTCCGTGTCTACGCAGACTTTTGTGCATACATAATTGCTAAGCAAATATCACTCAACCCAGTGAAGGCAAAACTATTCCCAAAGGGGTCAACATTTTTAGTGATACCCCCTGCTAAAACATGATTTGAAATCAATGGCAGATCCAGAGTGTGCACAAATCCAGAGGACACACTCCATGCTAGTAACCTGTACTTCAACTCTGCAGCACGATCCTTGATTTCTTCTTACACCAATATGTCTGCTCCTTATTCTTCCTCAAGACAAAAAATAAGCAAAACTAGACAACTCTCAAGCTAATATCAGCTACACATTATCCCTTGAATCAAACCAGGGCTTCAGCTCACAGCTGCCTGTTGTTCTTCCTCTACAAACAGAGATAACACCAGGAACATGAATGATGGAAATAAAATGGACCGATGGATGTTGGACTGAGTCGGCAATATTTAACCTGAAGGACCAGCTATGGATAAGACCTCACTGTCTGGCTCCAAGATATGAAGATGGAACTGAATATTAGAGTACCAGTAGACTATACCCCGCTATGGCTATATCACAGCTCTTGGGATCTGGAGCCTAAGAATATGCAATCACACTACAGATTATGAATTTAATACCATGATCAAGTCTGAATTATCTTTCTGCATCTGCATGTTCCCCCACCCTCCTAACCTCTTCTCCCCTCCTTCTCTGGGCTTCTACCAGACTCCCCCATGGGTCTCCTTGCCCCTTTTTTTATGTCTCTCTCCTTCCTTTTTCTTTCTTGGTACAGACCTACCTTCTATTTCATAATTCCTTTCTTTCTCCCGTTGAAAACTACTGCCAACAAATACAGTACAGGGCTGTCAGAACTGGTACAGCACGTTACGGCTAGAGCCGTACCACTTTTTATTCCCTGGCTACATCACACTAAAGTGCTGAGTGCTCCCTTGTGACCCGTCCCCCAATCCTGGCAAGTTTGTGTCTGTCACTTTGCCACAGTCTGCTATACAGAGCCATGCGGCAGAGTGGCGGCAGAGAGCTCAGCACTTACTTGTGTCAGTTGCGTCTTGTTGGGGTTGGGAAGCCAAGGCTCGGCTGTGGCGTGTGCAGGGGTTGGACTTCCACTGATGCTGAAAACAGGCACAAAGGGCAGCTTGTTGGGTCCTTCACTCACGGAGCTTGCAGATAAGCACATGACACCAGGCTGACACCTGTGATTGGAGGACAGTGCTGGGTTGTGCTCCGTTTGCTAGCCTGTGAGCCTGTGTGATGCAGCCAGAGAGAGTGTGTGTGAGCAGCAGTGGGAAGCAGCTCTGTGGGCATCTGTCACTCTGCAGTCTGCACAACACATTCATGGTCATTTTGGCATGATAGTCATGATTTCAAGACGAAAAGACTTATATTAAAAGTTTAAAGTTTAAGCCTTGGTTTACCCTACACTAGTAAATCACCTATTTTGTGCATCTTGTCCTACACTAGTATGGGACGTTTTGGAGGGGGTTGGGGCAAGGCAAGAAGAGCAGAAACCTGGACAGGAGAGCAGAGGGAGAAAGAAAAGTAGCAGTGGTGACTGGTGGAGGGACTGAAAATGATCTCAGGGGAAGGGGGATTCTGTAAGCCTGGCTCAGAGGAGGTGCTGGGGACAGAACAGAAGGAGCAAGGTTGGGGAAGACACTAGAAGGCAGCTGGTGGTGTACTGCTGCCCCCCCTTCTTAAGAATCCTCTACTCTATTAAATTAAAAAAGGGAGGCATCTGTTAGCCTCAGAGGCGGTGCTGGGGAGAGAATAGAAGGAGATGTCCCTAGAGACTGTAGCTGCAGTTGGGGGGTGGGGGCCAACTGACTGATCAAGAATGCCATCAACTAACCACCCACCCCAAGGGAAGCATTATTGCAGTGTCCTGTGAAAAATTCTTACATAAAGGCTGGGGGTCGCTAGGTGCCCAGAAGCTCTTGGGGTCTAGATGCTCTGTGATGAGTTTTGGGGCTTTTACTGAAGATAAAACACACTTTCGTTATGTCTTTCCTACCCCTGACTCCTGAGAAAAATTTTTTTTTTCCCCTGGAGTCAGGGGTGTGGGAGACCCCAACCTGAGAATCCAAAACTGTAAACTTGGTTGTAAAATTTTCTAATTTTGTATCCACTGACTGACTGGTGCTGAGCAGAGCTGCATTTGTAGGCTGGTTGTTCTGTCTCAGGGGATGGGGGGTTGGTCTCTTTTGACGTGGCTGAAGTCTGTATTCCCTCTTTAGGCCATGCTCCCTTTCCACCATGTGCTGATCTGTTTGGGTAACCCATTTCGACCGATTCGTAGATTCTGAAGGTAAAGACAGTATTATTCGGTTCAGTGATGATAGTTCTTGTAAGATGTATAGGTTTGACCTTGACTGGAGTTGAAATTTCTAAGTCTTGAATGAAATAAGGAAGAATGCTAGCAGAGCTCTAAATTCTTGCTGCTCTGAGCTCACCGGCTGGCTCTTTCCCCCTCTAAAAAGACTTACCTAAAGGGTTAATTCCTTGCAAGATTTTTTTGATTACTAGTCATTTCTCACCGCCCCATATTATCTACTATCCAGCATGCACCAGACGGTACTGCAGTACACAGCCAGCAAACTCTACTGTCCAGCATGCCCCAGACAGTCCTGTGGTACACAGCCCAGAAACTCTACTGTCCAGCATGCCCCAGACAGTCCTGTGGTACACAGCCCGCAAACTCTACTGTACAGCATGCCCCAGACAGTCCTGCAGTACACAGCCCACAAACTCTACTGTCCAGCATGCCCCAGACAGTCCTGCGGTACACAGCCAGCAAACTCTACTGTCCAGCATGCCCCAGACAGTCCTGTGGTACACAGCCAGCAAACTCTACTGTCCAGCATGCCCCAGACAGTCCTGTGGTACACAGCCCAGAAACTCTACTGTCCAGCATGGCCCAGACAGTCCTGTGGTACACAGCCCAGAAACTCTATTGTCCAGCAAGCCCCAGACAGTCCTGTGGTACACAGCCCACAAACACTACTGCCCGGCATGCCCCAGACAGTACAGCAGTACACAGCCCGCAAACTCTACTGTCCAGCATGCCCCAGACAGTACTGCAGTACACAGCCCGCAAACTCTACTGTCCAGCATGCCCCAGACAGTCCTGCGGTACACAGCCCACAAACTCTACTGTCCAGCATGCCCCAGACGGTACTGCAGTACACAGCCCACAAACTCTACTGTCCAGCATGCCCCAGACAGTACTGCAGTACACAGCCCGCAAATTCTACTGTCCAGCATGCCCCAGACAGTCCTGTGGTACACAGCCCAGAAACTCTATTGTCCAGCAAGCCCCAGACAGTCCTGTGGTACACAGCCCACAAACACTACTGTCCGGCATGCCCCAGACAGTACTGCAGTACACAGCCCGCAAACTCTACTGTCCAGCATGCCCCAGACAGTACTGCAGTACACAGCCCGCAAACTCTACTGTCCAGCATGCCCCAGACGGTACTGCAGTACACAGCCCACAAACTCTACTGTCCAGCATGCCCCAGATAGTACTGCAGTACACAGCCCGCAAATTCTACTGTCCAGCATGCCCCAGACAGTCCCGTGGTACACACCCCAGAAACTCTACTGTCCAGCGTAACCCAGACAGTCCTGTGGTACACAGCCCAGAAACTCTATTGTCCAGCATGCCCCAGACGGTACTGCAGTACACAGCCCACAAACTCTACTGTCCAGCATGCCCCAGACAGTACTGCAATAGACAGCCCGCAAACTCTACTATCCAGCGTGCCCCAGACAGTCCTGTGGTACACAGCCCAGAAACTCTATTGTCCAGCATGCCCCAGACAGTCCTGTGGTACACAGCCCACAAACACTACTGTCCAGCATGCTCCCAGACAGTACTGCAGTACACAGCCCGCAAACTCTACTGTCCAGCATGCCCCAGACAGTACTGCAGTACACAGCCCGCAAACTCTACTGTCCAGCATGGCCCAGACAGTCCTGCAGTACACAGCCCGCAAACTCTACTGTCCAGCATGGCCCAGACGGTCCTGCAATACACAGCCCGCAAACTCTACTGTCCAGCATGGCCCAGACAGTACTGCAGTACACAGCCCTCAAACTCTACTGTCCAGCATGGCCCAGACGGTCCTGCAGTACACAGCCCGCAAACTCTACTGTCCAGCATGGTCCAGATGGTCCTGCAGTACACAGCCCACAAACTCCCAGCAGCACAGCATCAACTGCTGCTCATGTCCCACAGACTGCAGTGCAAATGGCTGACCCTCTCAGAAGGTGTCGCTTCAAAATATTTAGTGCCAATACACAAATCAGAAAGGTAAAAGAATACAAACGTAGCATCATTTTGCCATTTCATTCTCTTTTCAGGGGAGGAGGGGCTCCCCAATGTTATCTTAAGGAACTTCTGGACAGAGTTTAGTCACTTCTTATTACCTGTTTGACGGCCTTCTTGCTGTGCTGCTGGGATGGAGAAATCAGTTTGCTTGCTGGGATGGACGGAGACGGGCAGCCAGACTGAGGGGAGGATGGCTGGGAGGACAGTCTTGAAGAAACTGAAAAAATACAAAGAGAGAGAAATCATCAGATAGGCAGGGAATGAAAAAATGCTTCTAAAGTGCCACTACACAGGGGATGTGTTCCCCACTTTAGCCTTTAGCTACTTTAGCCTTCTAATATACAGTGCCAAATTTATCTTCATTTAAAATGCCTTCAGTGGCTAAAATAAATCACTTATCTGTAAGGACTGACTCTCACCTACTTTGTATAAATAAGGCCTATGCCATGACCATACAGCAAATATCATAGATATTTTTTCTGAGTGGCATTTTTTTTTGTAAACATATTTTATGAAGAGCTTCTGGTAATATAATACATAGGCCAGTATATTCAGACTGGTGGAGGGACTGGCGCAAGCCTGAGTGCAGCGCAACTGTGCTGCGCCGGGGCCAAGTCTGGGTCCAGGTGATATTCAACGGTGCTGCGCCATATTTCACGGGCAGTGCACAAACTGCACATGGCGCAGTGGCATTGCGCCCAGCATCGCCCACCGATAGGGAGCAAGAGGATGCTCTAAATGCTAAGTGCAGTTGGTGTTAAGTGCATCACCTGCAATATTCAGCAGGAGGCATGCAAATGAGGCCATAATATATACAAGGCACAAAATGGACTCATTTGCGTATCGTATAACTGTTGCGCCTTGCAGGGCAGGGCGGCAACTTGCGCCCTGCACAGTATGACATGTGCTGTGGGGATCCCGGGGCATCCCCCGCCCTGTAGCTGCAATCGCACAGTATAAGGTACAAAAGACAGCCCTGGTAGTCTAGTGGCCCCCCCAGTCCCCGATGTGTATGTAACAAGCCCATCCCTGGTGGACTAGTGGTCCCCCTTCCCACCTGAGTCCCCGAAAAATGACATGAAGACGTCCCTGGTGGTCTAGTGCAAACCCCTCCGCCCGTTGCTGCAATTGCGGTAAACACCCGTATTGAAATGCCCTGGTGATCTAGTGGCACCCCCCACACAGAACCCCTTGCTCCCCCCCCCCGTCATTGGTGGGTGGCTGCATCCCGCCACACTGCTCCAGTTGCCGCCAATGACAGGTACACACGGGCTTGCAGGGCATACTGTACTAGACAGTCCAGATATGGAATGGAGCCATTCACAGATCTGGAGATTGTCTAGTACAGTATGCCCGCTGCCCATTGGTCCACACTGGGACCAATGGGCTTACAGCCCAGTACTGTACTCTGTCATTCGCAGGCTGCCGGCGAATGCAACCACCCACCAGTGACACGGGTGGGTGGGTGGAGGGCAAGGGTTCTGTGTGGGTGGGGGGTGCCACTGGATGACAGGCGTTTAATATGGGTGTTTATCATGATCGCAGCAACGGGCGGGGCTTACACTAGACCACCAGGGACTTACATCATGTCATATTTCAGGGACTCAGGTGGGAGGGGGACCACTAGCTACCAGGGATGGGGCGTGTTACATACACATCGGGCATCGGGGACTGGGGGCCACCATAGACTACCAGGGCTATCTTTAGTTACTTATACCGTGTGATCGCAGCTATGGTTGGGGGTTCCACTGGACTACCAGGGTTGTGTGTGCTTGCAGATGGTGTTCTGGGCGGGCGGGTGACCACCCACGGCTAGGCTGCAATGTTGCGCCCTGCAATACAGCAGCCCACCTGTGGGTCGCTGGGCTTTGCTCCTACTCTGCACGGGCTCAACTTTGAGCCTCCCTATGCGGCGCAGTGCAGGGGTGTGCCGGCATATGCGCCGGACATCCAGGGCTGAATATCGGGTTGTGCCGCATGTGCATAGTACGGGCACCTGCATCTGCACCATACATTATCACCGAGCCCTGGCACATCTGGATTTGCACCGCCAGGCAGCCTTCTCAATATCTCACCGGGGCACAATGCGGGGTTGTGCCGGTGCAACTCCGTTGCACCAGAAGCAATCCCTTTGAATATCTGGGCCATACAGAATACTGGTTGGGCAACCATGTGTAATCAGCCTGTGCTGCCACGGAGAGGTTCATATTATAGCAGACCTCGAGAGCAAAGCTCGAGAGGTTCATTGTAATCTGAACCTCGAGGTGGCAGCACATGCTGGTTGGGTATGGTTTTGCTGAACCAGGTTTTTTTTATAGTTGTACAGAGATTAAAAAAAAGTTCTTTTTTTTTTTTAAACTGCTTAAACTGTTGTGTCTGATTCTCGTCCATCCTGCTGTTGTCATGTCCCGTTTTCGGCCATTCTCCCGCTGTGAATTACACTAAATCGGAGAAACAGCTGCTTTTTTCCTTAAAAAAAAAAAAAAAGTTAATGTCCATAGAAAAGTTTAATTGTTCAGAATTGAGAGGAAAACATGAGCAAACAAGCAAAGGTCCACATTATCATGTTCGGTTTTCTGGTATATGTTGTGAGAGGTTTTTTTTTTTTTTTTTAGCGCTTCTTTTCTTCGAGATGGTCACGCAGACATTGTTTTCACCTGTGTTGAATGCTATTGTACCACAGAAGGATACAACCGTGTTCCACGACCTTTGCACTGTGGTAGAATAGTGTTCTACTCAGGATGAAAATCCATGCAAAACAAGCTTCCTCTATACACTTATAGAGGATTGTGTACGAGCAATCATAAAAAACAAGGATATTTTTCAATCGAGAGGTTTCCTTGGTAACTGGAGACATTGAGAGCATAGCTCGAGAGGCCTTGCAACCATGGAAACCTCAAGATTTTGAAAAAGCCTTGTTTGTGTATGACTGCTCATACACAATCTTTTATAGTGTATGGGCAACCATAAATGCAGTCCTTTACCAAAAAACAGTCCCCTAGTATACAAAAAATGCCCTCCTTTGCCACAGCTGTAGCAGCTCCTTCCAGTGCCACTTGCTTCCTCACCGCCTCGGCCACTACACTGCACATGCATGACTACGTTTGATATTGTTGTGCTGCACTAGTGATGTACTCAGTGCAGCACAACATCATGACGCACTCAGGGCAGCACAACAACACTGTTCCAGGCATGGATTTCAATGCAGAACAGCATTCCACCATACACTATAATTCAGTTCATCATCATGGCATTTCATATTGTACATATACAACACAAATATGGGGCTGCCGGTATGTGAACAGAAATGACAGCAAATGACATTACTGTGGAACACTGGATAGTCTAAGTTTAAATATTTAAATAATTAAATTTTATTTATGTATTTATTGAAATGTTTCACCAGGAAGGCACACTGAGCAACAAGTCGCTCGTCTCCCTGTGCAACCTAGGGGAAAGGGGTACAACTAGAATGAGACATTAAACATTCAAGTTACAAGATCAACAATAACATACAGTTGTAAGGCAGGTTTTACAAAGTGTTACAGCAGTGTTGCGTATAACATGTAGAAAGAGTGGACAATAATAAGTGTCGGGTTAATAAGTAAACAAGTGCTTACGTGAAAGAAAAGGGGGAAGGGGAGGGAGGGAAGGGTCAGGTGGGAAGGGGGAAGAGTTGTGTCCCTGGAGACCCCTTCAGGATGCGAGGAACCCTGCAAGGGGACCGGGGGGGGGACCAGACAGAAGGGGATAAGGAAGTGTCCCAGAGAGACCCCTTTAAGATGGTGGGGGAAGGGTGCAGATGAGAGATACAAGCCCCTAGGGGGTAGGAGAGGGACCCATGGAAAACACTCGGGGTCCTTTACATTCTGTGAGAGATCAAGGGAGGCCAGTAAGGGGGAGCAATTTGGGGGAAGGGCAGGAGGGCTAGAGATTTGGGGGGTGGGTGTGCACAGGGTAAAATGAAGGTGGGGGTAGGGGGGTAGGGTTTGTCCTTAAATAACAGTTCATGCCTTCTATTGTGTATCAATAGACATATAAACACATCTATATGTAGTGGATTTCAGGTATTGGCTTGCTCCTTCTACTAGGGTTAGGATTAGGAGTTTTGTTTATTAAGCCATATCCTCAAAACCAACTAGAGATAACTATTTTTTTTCACATATTGCTACAGTTATACAGTACCGATACCATTCTCTAGTGCATCTAATAAAGGTTGCCATGTTAGTCTAATACATTTTCTTGGGTGTTTGCTGTCAAGTTGGTAATGTTCAACCTTCATACTCATGGCCAAGTTGTTTAGCCAATGAGTTTTGCTGGGTGGGGTGTCACTGACCCAATGCTGGGCAACTGTTTTCTGGGCATTCACTAAGGCAACCTCCCAAAGTCTAAGAGAATTTCTATTTCTCCTCTCCCTCGGTTCCACTCCCAGAATGAATTCCAGTGGGGTGCTGGGGAAGACTCTGACTCAAAACCTGGGCTACTTTACTGCACATTAAGGCTTGATGTAGGAAGCCACCTTTGTCCGTATGACATTCTGTGCAGACCTTGGGTTTCGCTGCATCCAGTCTATGCAGTTTTGATGGGGTTAGGTAAGCTCTGTACAAAACGTTGAGCTGAACGCCGTTTATTTGTCCTAGAGCAGCTGTGGACATGTTGTATTGCTGTTTGCCAAGTGACCTGATCTAGAATAATGTCCAGGTCTTTTGCCCAGTCTGACTTGGCCTGGATTTCAGGGGTGGAAGATGCTTCCATCAAGAGCTTATAAAAGCAGTGAGGCGCACCATGCACAGCTGGGGCTACACATGATTTCTTCTATCAGGGACATATCTGAGGTAGAGGTAGCTAGATATTGCCTTATTCTCAAGCAGGTGAAGAAGTCCACTGGTTGTATGCCATGCATCTAACCAAGTTCTAAGAAGGATTTAAGAAATCCACCATAAACAGATCTCCCACACCAGCTAAATCAGCTGTTTCCCCATCTTAACAGGGCTTGGTGTAAGAAAACATTATAGCCCCATAGGCCTTTAATGCTCATATGTAGTGCAGTGTTGGAAGAAAGCCCCTTGGAGTGCCCTATGCATATATGCATCCACACCCATGTTAGTTCGTGAGTAAACGGAATTTTTCTTTTTGTGGGGGTTTGGCTGGTTCAAACAGGGCATTCGGAGACCTTGAAGGAGGCCACCTGTTATACATTCTTCCTCCATTTGTCTCCAAAAGGGAACTTTTGTAGTATTAACGCCACCTAGGAATGCCAATTGTGACGCCCAGTAATAATGGCAATACTAGACCTCCTTCCTTCAAGGAGAGTTGCAGTATGCTATGTTTTATACATGCAGCTTTCCCACACCACAAGAATCTGTGCAATACACTATAAAGTTGCTTAAAAACTTGTTCGGGAACCCTGACGGGAAGGTTTGGAAATAAGTACAAACATTTAGATAGGATATCAATTTTAATCACATTTACCCTGCCAATGAGACTGATAGGCAGGCCCTCCCATCTTTCACAGTCCTTTCTGATGCTCACAAGCCAAGTGTTGTAATTTTCTTTATATTAGCAAGAAGGCTGACTGGATATGTTGATACCAAGGTATATGAGGGAAGTAACTACTTCCATATTCAGTGGACTGTCAGTCAAGAAACTGGGAATCCCCCCTTCCTCAAAGCTATCACCTCACTTTTTGCCCAGCTGAGTTTGCGACTAACGAGGGACCCATACTCCTTAAGAATGTTGTGCAGGGCATGGATACTTTTCTTGGGTGCCTGTAGATATGCTAGCAGGTCATTAGTAAATAAGGCTGCCTTGTGATGCACCCCTCCTGCCTGCGATCCCACAATGTAGTCATCCCAACGTACTGCTGCATCCAATGGTTCTAGTGACATTCCGCATGTGTGTGTGTCGGGGGCAGTCCTGTCTGGTACCCTGGACAGCTGGAAGGGTTTTGTTAGTGCACCAATTACTAGAATCTGGGTAGCTGGCTGATTATACAGTGTGCGTATCTATCTGAGCATGTTTTCCCCCAATCCAGGCCTCTGGAGGGTTTCAAACACATACCCTACTCCGCATACTCAGATGCCTTTTCAGAATCACGGGCAAGGATAGCAGCACTTTCCCCAACCAATCTCCCAGCTCACTTCCACACTATGTTTAGGGTATGTCTAACATTTAATTTTGTTTGGCCTCACTTTATAAAACTGCTTGATCCTTGTGAATTATATTACCAAGAATTTTCTCAAGTCGATTAGCTATTACTTGTGCTACAGTTTTGTAGTTGGCTGTTGACAGGGAGATCAGCCTGTAAGACGAGCACTGTTGGAGATCCTTGCCCGGTTTAGACAAAATACATGGAGGGAGCACACAACCTAGCTCCAGGCATTCTTCAATCATTTCTTGCAAAGGGGCCTGCAGTTCTTGCTGGAATAATTTAAAAATGTCAATGGGGAAGCCATCGCCACCCCAAAGAAGACAGAAAAAGATCTCTTGCTGTTTTTAACTGTTAAATGAATGATAAATACCAAGCAGTGGCCTCTGTGTGTGCGGCAAATGCACATTTCTTTATATGATCATTAAGTTGACAGACCACTGACTTTACAGCCTGTATTTTTGTATTGGGACAGTATCAACAGTAAAGACTGATGCCATACTGCATTTCTAAAAAGTACATCCAACTAACCCAACCTTATCATTCGGCAAGCAGCACAGCCCCCCACCTCACCCCACCCCATCCCCCATCCTAGGCTGGTCACCATACAAATCATGGAAAACTCTTATTTCTGCAGGAAAAAAAAAGAAAATTATTTATTCCCTCCCTGGTGTCCCGTGTGTGCCCAACCTATCCTACTGTTTCAATGTAAGTGCACCGCCCCCTCTCCTCCCGAGGAAGCTCCTTAGCTTATCCTTCATGCCCCATGAGGCTCAGCATCATCTGGAGTGTCAAAATCCTTTTTTTTCCCACAGGGAGCACAGCATGGCATCAGTTTTTACTGCTGAAGCAGTTGTCGAGTCTAGCCTGAGCGCTGCAACTAACTGAATGCTGTATTGGGAGTCTGTGACTTAAGCTTTTCAAAGCTTGACACACACCGACTCCTGATACAAAAACACAGATTGTCAAAAGTCCATGACCTGTCAACATAATGATTGTATTAAAAAATGTGCGTTTTAAACATTAAAATACACAGACAGAGGCCACTGTTTGGTATTTATTATTTATTTAACAGTTAAAACAGCAAGAAATAATTTCCTATCTCCTTTAATGTGGGAGATTATGTTTTTTTTTTTTTATCTCTTCCCATTGTAATAATAACTGCTATTTGACTGATGACCACAACGGTGGCACAGTAACTGCAGTACATTGTATAAATATATTTATGCAATAATAGTGGGGATATTTTTTTTCAAATAACTGTTATCTTTGTTAGCTTTGGACTTTGTGTGAGAATATATAGGTTACTCACCTGTAACCATAGTTCTAGGAGTGGTATGTAGTTCACATTCACACTGCTATTTCCACTGGATCGGTTAATTTGCTGGATGTCTTTAAGCTAAGCTCCTCCCACCACCTGGTCGGTATATACTTTGAATCTGCCCTGTGACATCAGATCTTTGCACACTGGAAGCAGGGATCTGTGTGCCACTTGGCAGGGGAGGCTGGGTTGGTCATGTGGACGTCAACTGTATACCACTTCTAGAACTACGGTTATAGGTGATTAATCTATATTTCTAAGGGTGTAGATACTGTTCACTATCCACACTTTGGCAGACTCCTAGTAATTCTCAGGGAAGAGGGGGCAAGATGCACACCCCTATTTGGTGAACAAAGACTGGAGAACTGAGATCTCAAAAGCAGCATCCTGACGTGACATAATCTCAATGCTGTAATGGGAAATGAAGGTGTGTGCTTTCCTCCAGGTAGCAGCCCTACAGAGTTCCTGTATTTGGATGTCTCTCGAGGCAGCCAATGAGGCAGCAGTATGTCTGGTGCTATGAGCCCTAAGCACCCTGGGAGGCTCCCTGCCAGCCGAACAACAGCAGAGGTTGATGCAGGATGTTATCCAACTGCCAATTGTCTACTTAGCTGCCGGTCTACCAGGCGCAACTTCAGCAAATTTAACAAACAGCTGGAGAGCCCTACCCTGAACTCCATCTGCGTGCTCTCTATAATGAGAGCATGCCCTCCATAGGGTACAGAGTATGAAGCCTACGGTTGGCCTCCGAAGATGCGTTAGTAAAGTATAACAAAGGTTAATCACCTGCTTCAGATGAAACTCTGCTGCCACCTTCGAAAGGAACTTCAGGTGGGGGTGAAGGACAACCTTGTCCTTGTGGAAGACCACATGTGGAGACTCCTCCGAGAGCACATGGAGCTCACTAATCCTTCTGGCTGACGTAATGGCCATCAAGAATACAGTTTTCTGTGATAGGTGTGACATCTCACAACTGTGGATAGGCTCAAATGGCTTGCGTTTTCGCGTGTGAACAGCGCTTTCTCAAGGCTCCTTGAGAAAGCGCTGTTCATGTACGAAAACGTTTGGCTGGTTCTCATGGGAAGGGGCATTTGCATCCTGCTGCTGGTTTGTTTCCAGAAATGAAGGCTATGTATGTTTATTCTTGTGCATTGAGCTGGATTATTCATCTGGACAGTGACGGTGAAGTCGAGTCCATTGTTAGTGACTTATGGATGCCAGGTGCACCTCGAGAGTTGCCACTTGCAGCCCCAACTGAGATAGGAATCAGAGGTACTCCAGGATGCTTGCACATGACAGGCAAGGCAATCAAGCTCCTTGCCCTGACACCAAATGGAAAATCTCTTCCATTTAAAGACTCACACACCACAGAGGACAAGTTGTCAAGGCTGTCCAAAACATGGGCTCCAACCCCCGGACAGCTTACCCTCCAGTTTAGATTTTAACAGCAAGAGTGGCATTTTCTGCATCGCAACTTCCATATTTTTAATTTTTAAAACTCTGGAACAAGGTATGAAGGCAGGGGACACTCCATTTGCTTAAAAGGTGTGGCAACGCACTGCTCGCTTCAAAAAAAGTACTGAAGCGAGCGGTGCGCCACCGCACCTTTTCAGAAAATGGAGCATCCCCTGCCTCCTCCATACCTCCGGGTTCCAGAGTTTTAAAAATTAAAATACAGCAAGTTGCGGCGCAGAAAAATGCCACTCTTGTTGTGAAAATCTAAACTGGAGGGTAAACTGTCCGGGGGCGGGAGCCCACGTTTTGGACAGCTTTCCTTTAAAAAGTTCCCCACCACCTCCTCCTTCTGGACCTCTGTCTGTTTACCAGCCCACACCCAGTAAGCAGAGATGACTGCCAGGTGCACTTAAAGGGTCATCACATTCAGGCTTGACTGCGGGAGGGACCATAGGTAATTCCATATGCTTGCCATAGGACAGGTGTAACCCCTAGATGGCGCTATCCCAGGGGCTACTACCCCTGCCTGATTTGTCACTAACAGGTTGAGGGGCCTGGATCCAATGGCGGGTGCCTCCACCCAGAGGTCAGGGTTTGCAATAGTTAAACTAACTTGGTCACAGCCCTCTGGGACACTGCAACCCCCCTTTCTTCCCACTAGTGGCCCACACAATATATCAGAATTACCTTCACAGTATACACTTACCCCCAGGTCTGGTTCCGCACTGGGACCTCCTGTGAAATGAGATACAGTGCAACAATCACAGTACAGTACTTTAACATAGACAAATACCTCAGGCAGTATAACTTTGCTGAAACAAGCAGCTCTGATTTATTTGGGGGATATAACAAGGACGGGGAAATCAGGTTAATTAGCTTATCACTCTAATAATCTACCTATGGCTCTGTGCACAGGCCTATCCCTATCAGTTACTGTCCCTGGGTACCCAAGCCCTAGTGGCTAGTCCAAACCGTGGCAGCTGGTAGGGCCCTTTCACAGAGAAAAGGAGAATTAAACAGTCAGCAGTACAGTAATTCCATTTGGATTTAATGTGGCAATCAACAGGGAAGCGACCCTGAATTAGTACTCACGACCTCCAAATAAGATAGGGTCCTTCAATGTCAGCAGGGCTCACTTGAGGTACACAAACCTCTTCACACATCCATATAAAGAAAGCACTATACCAGGCAGGCTGCATCTGTATCCCGATCGCAATTACTGCACAATACCCGAGAACACACAGCAGATTCAGTTCCTGACAGACAGAGTGCAATTTCAGCAATTCCTCCAGTCTTCTACAGGGTGAGAGCCTGGTTTCTACTCTTCAGAGATCCTTTGATTCTTTTCACAGGACGGATTCAGTCCTACAAGCTGTTACACAAGCTGCAGACCGAACTCTGGGCCTTACACACGTTTTTGACTAAAACTGCACACTGAAAAAGCACAGGGCTCCTTCCTTCTTCACTGCCAAAGCTCAACTGAAACTCCAACCGACAAAACCGGGCACTTCCTTTGAGTTCCTCCCAGTTCTTGACTGGATTGGCTGTCACTCACAATAGACTGCTGCTGTTGGTCCAAAAAGGCACTGAAGTCTAAACTACATCTCCCAGAGTCACTGCCCATACAATCCTCTTGTGGCTGGCTCAGATTATGAGTCCAAGTTCTGATTCGTCCAAGGCACCATTTTAGAGCTAGCATACCCCACACTGATTGGTCCAGTTCAGCAGTTCAAAACTAGAATGGGAACTAGCAGACACAGTTCTGACTGCAAAGAAAGCAGGTTAGACAAACTGTAATTTCATTATTACTCTAAATAATTTCTGGCAAACAGTTACATCTTTCAGGTAGGTTCCCTTTGCACTCCTAGTGACTGCAAAATGGAGTGAATTGGCAGCAGCTTGAGTGGTACTCAATCAAAGAAACACACAGTCCCCCATACAAACTAATTATGTCTGCAAGCAGACAGCTCTTAAAGAGACAGTACCAGAGGTTCTAAAAACACTCACTGATAAATGGCTTAAACGCCAAACACCATTCAGGCTTGGAGCATTCAAGCAAGCTCCTGGAAGTCTTTTGGGAACCCCCATTTGCAGGGGGGTTACACAGGCAAGAAGATCAAGCTCCTTGTCCTAGCACCATATCTAGAACTGTTTCCATTTAAATGCACAGCATTTGTGAGGATCCAAGGAAAAGGCAAGTGTGTTCCTGGACAAGTGCTGTCGGTGCACCAACTGGCTGCTGGCCAACCTCAGACAAAAATAACAAACAATGGTGCACTCAAGTGAATAAGCAAGGCACCAAAAATGCAGTGAAATTTCAATTTATTGCAGCGTCCACATGAAAACGCCAACAGGCAGCCCCATAGCATTTGTGAGTCAACTCCTTTCAGTAAGCCTCCATAACATGGAGCACTTCATCTGAGAGGCCCAAGACCTGGAACTCTAGCCACTTGGGAACCAAGCCAAGAAGTGCAGGAACTGAATGTCCAGGCTCGGGATCTTCCCCTGTTGTCTGGTCAGCAGGCACAGGCGAGGAGGCAACCACCAGAGAGCAGGGGTGCAGCCAGGCATTTCAGGTTTGTACACCAAGCTGCCACACTGCTACCCCATCCCCCACTGTTGTCCATGCCTGCCCCCCTCCCCCAAATGACTGGAGTCCAAAGTTCCTGGCTCCAATCAGATGATTCCCACACTAGACCTGCTGTCTGCACTGCTAACGGTGTTTGGCTCCTGCTGACAAATGCCACTGACTGCACCACGAGTTCACAACCATGGTAGAAATTTCTTCTTTCTCCCCCACAGGTAGGCTGACTCGCTCCACTTGCCACTTCACATGAAGTTTTCATTCTTTTAGCTGGCTCTGAGTCTGTTCTTCTGTCTGCTGCTCCTCAGTTCTTCTACTGCTTCTTTTGCTCCCAGTACAACTGAACTAACAGTATGGCTTCTAACTTTGCTGGGGCATTTAAACTCGCCGCCCTAGACTTGCCACACCCCCACCAGATGCTGCAGCCAATCCCTATGCAGGTAGACCATGCGGACCTAATTGAGACCTTCAGCTTCAACATCCGTGGTCCACTCAGCCAGCCCTCCCCCCAAAACAAAGCTGAAAGAGAAAGGAAAAAGCCTGCGAAGCCAAACAAAGGAATTTAAAAGCAATGGACTAGAGAGAGCAGAGGAATGCTGGCCAGCTTGTTTGCTACCCTATACTACTAAACTTAGTAGACCATGGCTTACTTGGTATATCAGTAGCTACACCCTTGCCAGAGAGGCCTGCTGCTGTGGCAGAGGAGATCCAGGTACCACAGAAACATAGAAAAGTGATGGCAGAAGGGGACTTTATGATCCATCTAGTCTGCCCATTTTAGAGTAACTACCCCCCTCCCCTATGTACTGCCGAATGCTATGATGCCTTTGTATTTATCCCATGCGTGTTTGAAACTTCTGACCGTCCTGACCCCTACCACCTCCTGGGGGAGACTGTTCCATGGGTCCACCACTCTCTCTCTCTCTCTCTCCATGAAGAACTTCCTCGCGTTACCCCGTATCTTTCCTCCCTCAATCTTCATATCATGCCCTCTGGTTTTTGTGGAACTCCTACCCAGGCACAGGTCTTGTACCCGAGTTCTGTTGATACCATTTAGGTATTTGAAGGTCTCTATCCTGTCCCCCATCCCTCCTCTGTTTGAGAGGCCAGTCTGGAACTATCAGGATCATCCACTCTTTGTCCTTCCAGGTCTTGACCACCACCTTGTGGATCAAGGGGAAGGGAGAGAAGACATATGTGAGGCCTGGGGTCCAAGGCCTCATGAAGGCATATCCCAACAGTGTCGCAGACTGTGGAGGCAGGCACAAAACAGCCTCAGCTTTCTGTTCTCCCAGAAGGCAAACATATCCACCAAGGGAGTGCTCCACTGGAAAAACAGGTGACTTACCTCCATATGTACAGGCCACTCGTGCGCCGTCTCTCCCACTTGGCTGAGAGCATCTTCCAGATGACTGTGGACTCCCGAGAAATGAATCACCAAGAGATCTGCACCCATGCTGCACATGAAGGCCTAGGTGCAGAGGGCCTCCCAAGACAGAGGGAGGGACTGAGATCCCCCCTGCCTGTTCAGGCAAAACATGGCCCTGGTATTGTCTGTCTTCACCTGCATGACATGACCCCTGATCAGAGAAACAAATACCGTGACAGCCAGCCGCACTACACTGAGCTCCAGCAGGTTGATGTGGTGATGGAACTCCCTGAGTGACCAGAACCCATTGGCTCTGTGGTCTCCCAGGTGCGTTCCCCACCCCACCAGGGACACATTCATCATAAGCATGATGGTCAGCTCTGGGTGGAAAAATGGGATTCTTTCCTCCAGATGTTGAGGGGACCAGCCACCACTGAATGGCATCCCACATTGCCTGGGTCATGAAGACCAGCTGTTACAGATGACCTAGGCACTGGGACCACTGGCGGTCCACCTCCCACTGCAGGTACTGCATCCACCAGCATGCCAAATGGATTACACTGGTGGTGGATGCCATATACCCCAACAGCCAAAGAAAATCCTGGCAGGATGTGAGCGCCCAACTTGAAATGACCGAGCAAAGGAGGTAAGGTCCTGAGCCTGGTCCGTAGGGAGATGGGCCTGGGCCCACAGGGAGTCTAGTTCTGCCCAGATTAACCTGATTACCTGCAAGGGTATCAGTTCAGATTTGTTCAGGTTGACCAGCAGACCCAAGTCTTTGCAGGTCTGGAGGGTCAGATCTCTGGATCACTCCAGCACCTCCTTGAATGGCTTGGCTATCAGTCAGTCGTCAAGGTAGGGATACACCTTGATGTGCTTGCACTACAGGAAGGCTGTTACCACTGCCACGCACTTGGTGAACACCCTGAGTGCTGACGAGAAAGCTGAAGGACATGACCTTGAACTGATTAAGAACCCCCTCTGTGCAGAACCTGAAGTACTGCCAGTGGGACAGATGGACTGGGATGTGGAAGAGCGTGTCCTGGAGATCCAGGGAGCAGAACCAGTATAATCTGGCTCAGAGTGACCATTCAAAACTTGTGCTTTCACATGAACTGGTTCAGGTCATGCACATCCGGTACGAGGCACCAGTCCCTGTTCTGTTTTGGCCAGAAATACCTAGACATGTACCCCTGCCTTGCCAGGGTGTCTGGGACACGGGCTATTGCCCCTTTTGCAAGGAGCTGAGAATGTTTTCCCTCAGGGTAGACAGTGTGTCCTGCAACACCGAGGCACTGTGGGCTCCTGAGGAGCACAGAGTTGGTAAGGCGGGAGACCCTTGAAGTCTAGATGCAGTCTTCTGCCTATCACCTCCAGTACCCACTTGTCTGTAGTAATGATGGACCAATGTGGCCAGAAGTGGCATAGCCAACTCCCTACTGGGAGTTGCGTCATGGACTGCACAGGCAGGAGGATAACGCCCCTGACCAATCGCTGGGCAGCTCTGGAAGGTACACCGGCTGCTGGGGCTGGAAGGGCACCACTTCCCCTACATCACCTCTTTTTGGTCCCTGGCTGCCAAAGTTGGGCTTTGGCGCACCAAGCCTGGTATTGCCCCTTGTTGGGGCTGCTGCCAAGGTTTCTGTGGCTGAAAGGACTAATACTGGAAGGTCTTTTTCTTAGGCTTCTGAGCCTTCGGGTCCTTGTGGGATGAAGCTACAGAATCTAGGGTGGCACGGGACCTTCCACCTCAGAGGCAAAGATGTTGGTGTCCAAGAATGGGACATTGGCCAGTTTGTGCTGGATATCCATCATGAAGGCGGAAAACTGCAATCAGCCCTGGGATGCATTGTGACAGCTGCCACCATGGCAAGGGCACATGAGCTGCCCATGCCCGAAGCTGTCTGAAGCTGGTGCTTAGCCAGTGTTTGACCCTGTTCTCTGACCAACTTCACTTGCCGCTGCTTGTCAGCAGGGAGGTGAGAGAGGAGTTCATCCAGCACCCCCAACAATGAGTGACCAAAGTTGGCTATCAGGATAGCATAACTAACCTGGTGGAAACTGAGAGAAGCAGCAGAAAAGACCTTCTTGCGCAGTCAAGCTTCTGCGACTCTTTATCGGTAGGGCTTGTCAACATCCTCTTGGCCACCAGACTTCTGGAAGGCCGAGTCTGAGGCAAACCCTTCAGTCATATAGTGGTCTGAGAACAACAAAACGAACCCCATAGGGGCCACATACTTGTGGACCATACAGGTAGAAAGTGCTGGGCAGGATGCTAAAAAGGCTCCAGGGCCAGTCCCAAGATGGCCTCAGCTATGGGAAAGGTAAGCCACAGGAAATCTTCCCTGTCCAGTATATCAGTGAAGGGCACTTAGCTCACTTCTAAACTGGACTCCAACATAAGGCAGAGAAAAGCCCCAAAAGACATCAGCCCATGGTTGGTGGATACTTCCTCGACTGAAGCATAGTTAAAAGTGAAGGTCTTCGAGGACAACATTGGCAAACCATCCAAGTCATCTGAGGACCCTTCAAAAATGTCCCTGGACCATTTGCCACCATGGACTACCCTAGTGCTTCGAAATGGTGATATCCTCTGAAAACCGGCCTGGCAAGCCGGCTGCCGCACAGGAGTCCTTAACCTGGAGTCCCACCAAAGGCTGCAATGGAGGATGGACAGGCGAGGGCATAACTGATGGTTGCCAGGTGACCGAAGCTCCAGGGGGTAGAGCCCTACCCAATCTTGCAATCGTCCACTGCTGCCAGAGGAGGTCCACGTAGCACCTCCACATCTTGCAGTCGTGCCTCAACTCGCCTGAAGATTAGGAAATCGAGGAGTGTCAACAGAAGTGCCTCCCTATCGAGTGGGATCAAAAGAGTGATTAGCACCTCGACTGCTAACCCAAGGGCTGACGTTGAGGAGAAGTCTTAAGAGGGTCAGTGTAGACCATATGCCAAGCCATGTTCAAGAGCACTGGCTTCAGAGGCACAACCACCGGTGGAAGCTGGTCATGAGGTGATTTGGTTAGGGACACTAACCTGGCCACATCCTCCTGGGTGAGGACTGGGAGCACCAGAGTCTGGGAGATTGACCAGTGGTGCCACAACAGTTTGAAAAGTGGTAGGGCCAAGGACATAAGGGGCAAATTATCCCCTATTAAATATATTACCATGATAGCAAAAAGTGATAGGGCCACTTACGAAAGTGGTAGGGCCATGGCCCTAGTGGCCCCCATTCTGGCACCTATGAGATCGACTCCTTGTCAGCCTCCTCCAACAAGTGGTTGATAAGCTTGAGAAAAATCTCAATGGCCTGCTCGACCGGTGTCGAAGTCAACAGGCAGAGGAGCTATCGACTAAACCCTTGATTAGAGGAGAGGAGATGGAGGAAATTAAGCATAGCAAAACAGGAAAATGCCCGGGTACAGATGGCCTCCCCTCAGAATTTTATAAAACATTTAAAGGGGACACGGTTCCCTGCTTCAGGCAGTCTATCGGGTAGCTGTGACCCAGGGTGGGGAATTGGTTCTTTCTTGGAATTAAGCTATCATTTTGGTCCTGCCCAAGCCCAGCAAATATCCCACCCTTTATCCCTCGAATTACCCCATCTCAATTTTAAATGCAGACTACGTGTTTTTTCCAGCCATATTCACCCATCACCTGGAGAGCACTGTTCTGGACCTGACTGACTCAGAAAAAAATGGCTTTTTGGTAGGAAGGCAGGTCCAGGATAATTCTCAGAGGGTATTACCCATCACAGACCACTTCTCCAAATTAAAGACCCCGGCCCTCATTATGAGTAAGGATGCTGAGAAAGCATTTGAACAAGTAAACTGGCAACATTCTTATGAGGTTCTTGGGTTTGACTTCTCCCCTCAGTTTAGATCCCTTATTCAAACACTATACATGGATCCAGAAGCCTATGTCAGGGTGAACAGTCATCTCTATACCAGGTTCCATTTGGGTCGAGGCACCAGACAGGGGTGTCACTTGTCTCTGGTACTATTCGCTCTATATATTGAGCCTCTTGCACAGGCCATACGACAAGATGTAAAAAGACAGGGGGGCGGGAGCACAGAATTGCACTTTATGCAGATGATGTGCTACTGTACCTCACTACCCCTAAAACCTTCTTAACTAGAGTCATGGACATGGTGAGGGAATTTTCCCTACTCACCAGATACACCCTAAATAATACCTAAACAGAGATCCTCACCTTCAATTTTGACCAGCCCACCACCCTACAAATCAATACCCAATGAAATGGGGCATGATGAAACTGAAATACTTGGGTATTTACTTACACACCACAACTGTGTTTTGTACCAGGACAATTTTGTCCTACTAATGCAAACACTGGCAACTGACATTAACAGATGGTCTCTACTGCCCCTGCCACTGTATTCTCAAATACAGACAATTGAAATGAACCTTTTGCCCAGGTATCTCCACTTATTCCAGTGTGCCCTGGTGCATTTGTATAGTTTGAGACAGCTCAAAACAAATCATGACATTTATATTTATTTTATTTATTAAAAATTGATAACTGGGAAAGGCACACTGAGCCGAAGCTCGTTTCCATGTGCGACCCGGATACAGAGCGTACACAGAAATGAGAAGAGTTACACAAGGAAATTCCAAAGACACAGTATACACAACCATTTTACATACCGTACACAAAATTTTTACATTCACAATAAAGTAGACCAGTACACGGAAAAAAAGTGTACTGAGCTGCTGCAAAATTTCTAATTGCAGGTGGTAGGGCTTAGGGGGCGTTCTGGGACTATTGGGGCATTTGGGGCAGAGGGGGTTCGGGAGGAGCCTGAGGAGGTTTTTTTATGGATGGGAGAGAGGAGACCAGGCACAGGTCAGAGGGAAGGCTGTTCCAGAGAAGGGGGAGACGGTACGAAAAGGCAGCTTGGCCGGTAACATTTTGTGGCCGAGGCATGTGAAAGGTGTGCAAATCCCTGTGTCGGAGAGGGTAATCAAGGGAGTTTGCTGGGGTCAGGCGGGAAGTGAGGTGGGGGGAGAGAGAACTGAACCAGAATTTTGTTATGAAGGAGGCGCTGTGGATGGTTCTTCTGTGGGAGAGCGGAGCAAGGGAGAGTGGTACGTAGAGGGTGCAGTGGTGAGTGCGTGGGGGGGAAGGCAGTGGCAAAGCGGCAGAAAGAGCTGAGTAGGATGTCCAATCTGGAGAGAGACGAGGTTGGGACTGTTCCATAAACAATGCTGGCGTAGTCCAACACTGGCAAGATTTTTTTACGTACGAGCTTGCACCAGGTGGGAAGGGGTAGGCTGGCTTTGTGCCAATAGAGGACAGTGAGTTTTGGCTGGAGTTTGGCGCAGACAGTCTCAATGTGAGTAGAGAAGCGGAGGTGGCTGTCCAGCCAGACACCCAGGTACTCTGAAGGCTGGTACTAACTCAAGGGCAGAGCCATCCAGGGTGGTGATTAGTGGGATGGGGATGGAGGCAAGCTTCTGTCCTGATCCAAAACCATGGTGACAGTTTTGTTGGTATTTAGATTTAGCTGGTTATCCTGGAGCCAGGACTGAACTCATTTTAAGTCGTTCTGGAGATTAGGAAAGATGCTATCGTAGGAGTGGCCATAGGCAAAGATGATAGTGTCATCTGCGCAGAGGTGCACATTAGAGGAGAGGCAGGCAGAGGGAAGGTCATTTATGAAGAGAGAAGAGGATGGAGCCAAGGATCGAACCTTGGGGGACACCTGATAGGATAGGGAGAGGAGAGGAGAGGGTGTCGCCTACTTGAACTGACTAAAGTCTATTTTGGAGGTATGAGCAGAACCGGTCAACAGCAGATTGGGAGAAGCCAAAGGAGCTGAGTTTACGGAGTAGCAGAGGGTGGGAGATGGAGTTGAAGGCTTTTGCCAAGTCGATAAAGATGGCGACAAAAATTTGGCTGTGATCCATGGCCGAGAGGATGGAGTCGGTAACGCGCAGCAGAGAGGTAATGGTGGAGTGGTGTTTTCTGAGTCCTGACTGCACGGGTGAGAGGGAGTTGTTGGAGGAGAGAAAGTCTGACAGTTTGGACAGAATGAGGGATTCCTGGACCTTTGCAAGGGAGGGGAGGAGCGAGATGGGCCTGTAGTTTCCTGGTAATGAGGGATCTCCATCTTTGTGCAGAGGGATGATCTTGGCCCGTTTCCAGGCTGCAGGAACAGTGGCTGTGGAGAGAGAGAGAGATTTATTATGTGTGTCAAGGGGGCAACTATGGCAGTGGCAGAGATGCGGAGCAGTCTGGGGTGCAAACCATCAGGGCTGGATTTGGATTGGTTTAAGGCGGTGATTGCATTGTATACTTCCAGTGGTGTGAAAGGAGGAAAGATTATATGGCAGCAGACGAGACCCAGGGTCCAAAGTGGAGTGCTGCGAGCTGGAAAGTGCCATGGAGGTTGTGCCATCCCTTCATTAGAAGCTTACTGGTTTGCAGAACAAGTCAAATTGGGTTTGCTGTGGAGGAACCAGACATATGTTCAACATGCTTACTCAACTAGATGAGATGAGATGATGCTTGTGTAACTTGATTTGCTTTGTGGCTTTCCGCCTCTCTATCCATGGGATATACCACCCTGCAGGGATACAACGCAAGGAACCCTAGAGGAGGGTTCCCCATTTACAGATACCGCGGGAATGATTGTGTCGGCTAAAGGTAGGTTAGGAAGAAGCCCAAAAAGAATACTCAAAGGTGTCGAGCATCGAAGAGGCGAGGATGATGAATAAATGAATTCTAAGAAGATGATAAGGGTTGACTTCCTAAGGAGAGATGGGAAAGCCAGGAGCCACCATCCATTTGCCTCCATCCAACAGTGGAACCTAACTAATTAACTGAAAAAAGCATTAACTCTAACTATTATGACCATTGGCACGGAGGAGAGGGAAAAACCCCCTTTGAGGAGGAACCCTCTGGGGATCCAAGGCCTAGGTCGCCTTCCCTCCAGGCTGATGATGTTTGATTTGGGGATGTATGCTGTTAAAGAGAAGGATTCATTAATGATAGGGATATGAGTAGGGAAGATGACGGGATAGGGAAAAAACCCAAAAGAAAGTAAAAAAAACTCCAAAAGAAGCATAGATTGAAGAAGGAACATGAGGCAGCAGGGACTCAAGAGAGGTATGCTCGAGTAGTCAATGGGAAGGAATAGATCCATGGGGAAGTCAGAGGAGCAAGGGGTATCCAGATATGCTCACGACGAGACCGAGGATAATGCAGACTGGTGTGATTGAGCGATGTGAGTGAGCAGACACTGAGGCCGATGAGGCATGCTTGATTATGCGATGTGAACGACTAGACCCTGAGGATGCAGTCGATGAGGTAGCATAGGAATCAATGAAAGGAAGGCTTGAGTAAGTGATGTAAATAGATATGGTAAGGATGAGTAAATGATGACTGGAGTTCTGAACCTACACATGCGCAGGGATGCAGGTCATGGGCTGGATGGGGTGGCATAGGAGCCATGAAATATCAATTGCAGGCCTCGATTGGAGTGAATCCATGATGGAATGGGAAAAGGAGGAGACAGGAATGAACTTAAAAATGAACTTGAACTTGAAAATGAACATGTACGAAGGTAGGATGCTCGATAAAGTGATGCGAGTAAGAAGGCTCCTCGAAAAGTGGAAGACTCAAGGCCAAGAAGACATGTCTGGAACCAGAGGGTAGGCGAACCAGAGGGTACGTTCAGGATGAGGAATCGAGAGAAGCAAAATCAGAAGATGTATGATGAGGAGAGAAGCCTTGAGTGGAAAGAATCCATGTGGGCTGGGACGAGAATAGGTGCTAGGCCAAGGAAGGTAAAAGGAACGGATGAAGGACGATGATGGATTGAAGCCATGGAGGCTGGTATGGGAAAGCGAAGTATGAAAGGACAAAGGATGGTAGGGAGGTCAATGGGGTAGCATAGGATCCAGCCAGTACGGGATGAGAACTGCAGTATGGCAAGTCGGATGAGGCTGGATGGAGTCAGCCAGAGCATATGATTAAGGATAGGTATGGTCATGATTGGAGGCTCAATGATATAAAAATGGTTAAATTTGACCAGAGACAGGAACTTGAGACATGTGGCAGGAGGGCTGCGGATTGATGAGGTGACATATGATTAATGACAGGTATGCCCAAAAGAAATATCAATCGGAGGCCATGAGCACAGCGAATCTTGGACGGCCAGCACGGAGCTAGAGAACCGGTCACCGGCACAGAAATAGCACCCTCATGACATGCTCATGAAATAGCAACTCAGAGCAAGGTCACATAGTAATGCAGAGTCACTGGCACACTACTGCAGGCCTTAGCGGGTCACACCGGAATGCAGAGATAGGTAAGGCAGAGCAGGACTAGTTCACCTGGTAATGCACAGCAATTAGAATATGGGGCAGGACTAGTGTACACAGCAATACGCAGGAATCACTTGAAAGTCAGTGCTGCACACAGTGCTACTCTGAAGTAAACGAACACACTGGTACAAGTAGCCCTTTTTACATTGTGGCAGCCAGGTGGGCCGCACCATGAGGATGCAGCAATGCCCAGGCCGGTCTGCCCCAGTCACAACCTAGCTCCCTTGAAGCAGCAGTACTATCCAGAGGATAGCATCAGTGGATCCGGCGGATCAGTACAAAAGGGAAAAAAACAATATCCAGCAGCATACGAAATTAAAAGTACCTCACCATTCCGAGCGTACCTGCTCGACGTCTTTGGTAATTGACCTGTCAGTCAAATGTAGAGCTGCAATAAGTGAAATGGTCAGTAAAATAAGGCAGCAAACCCCAGCGAGTAAATGAAAGAAATCGAAACGGGTACTCTGAAACGAACTACGGAAGGCAAGAAAAGCAGGCAAGCCAGCAGATGGGAAAATGCAAGCACTCAGCGGGCAGAGAACTAAGAGACAGGTGGACTGGAGCAGAAAACAGAGACAGGGCTGGCTGGGCAGGAGAAGAACAGAGCCCAGAGAAAGCGAGGGGAAGAGGGAGTGACGAAGGAGGTACGGGGAAGAGCAGACGAGGAAAAAGTGAGGCAGGAGAATTAAGAGGGCAAAGAAAAGAATCACCCGGAGGAAGGGCAGACGAAGGAAAGGGTCTCCGGACCGACCGGAGGGACAAGCACAGAATTGCTAAGCAGTTATAGTGATGCAAGCAGCAGGAGGTTGAGCGCGGCCAGAACAGAACACCTGGAAGCGCCAGCATCGAGTTGGAGCGGTGTCCAGCGTGGAGAACCTAAAGGGACCGAAGGAGACATACGAACGAGGTACAGGGCACCAGCCAGGAAGGAGGCAGGGAGTGGAACAATCGGGAAGGGAGCAACCAAAGGGGAAAACAGGGGAAGCAGGACAGGAAAGGAGCAGAAAACAGGATACTGGAATGCGAGTAAGAGGAGACTGGAAGTGCACGGAAAAACGGATAGGTGAGGGCCAGACGATGTAGTCTCCGGCTGCAAAGAGAGGCAATGAAAAATGAATCTTGGAAGGGCCCAGGATGGGTGGCCTTTTAAGCCCATAGGGGGGAATGACGTTGTTGCTCTGCCCATTGAACCTCGGGCTTAAAGCCCTCACATTGCTACCTGGAAATCTATGGAACAGGATCTACTAGAACCCATCCCACTCCCAGCCCTTTTATTTGACAGATCACTCTGACAAGAAGGAAACGCAGACCACTTTGCAGCAATGCAGGTAACCTTAGAAGCTAAATGCCTTTGGAGATATAAATGGCTAGCTTGGGATAAGGACTTCTACCCAAGTATAATAAGATCCATGGTTCAGAAGGCAAGCTTTCCACAAACTACAATACCCTACAGGGTGATACACTTAAACCTTTTGAGACCTGCAAGGCAGAATTTGGCTAGGCAGAGACCATTTTAGATATTTGCAACTTTGGGACTATACACTAACTAAACTAAGATGTAAGCGGGTAGTGGGAAGAGTGGACCAAATGGATGTTGTCCCCTTCCCCACCTTTCTGAGTTCTATACCACAAAAAAGGAGCGATTATATTACTGCATCAGTTTCTGATGCAAAGTTCCGGTACACAAACCCAGTATATAATAGATAATTGGCAGGCAGAGGCCCAGATTTGGATAACACCAAAGGAATGGGCTGAGATTTGAAAAGCCATGTTCAAAACAGTATTCTCCCCTAGATGGCAGGAATTTGCCTGGAAAGTACACATTCATTACTGTCTTACCCCAGTTACAAAAGCCAAATGGGACTCTGGATCAACAGTCACCTGTTGGGAGGGTGTGGAGCTGGGAGAGCAGATCATAGCTACATATTTTGAACTTGTCCTGGCCTGCAGCAATACTGGCAAGCAGTGTGGGACAAACTACTTAACATTTTCAATATAGAAAAGCCCCTTCAGGTCCAACACCTGATTCTTGGGCTCCCCTCATGAGGGGTTAAAGGGAAGGATACTACTTATTTATGGAATATATGTAAAGTAGCGGCTGCAAAAGCCATCATGATGTGGTGTGTACAGTCCTTCCCTCCCACAGCAGGTTAATGGGAAGAAGTGCTAAATCAGATTTCTGAGATGGAACCGTTGACCTTTGCAGTTCAAGACAGGATACAAGAGTACCACACCAGATGGATGTGCTGGGAAGTAACACAGGATTTGGGGGTCATGGATGAGGTTCCTGATGCTTCTGCAAATGTTCCTTAATACCTAGTTCAGAATACATACGGGCCTTGCAGACCTGTCATTTTCATCTTATTAGCAGCCAACTGATAGTGTTCATTGCCATGGATGCAGATAATTTAATTAAGACTGTATAACCACATAACGTCACTCTAGTGGTTTTACTGTATGTTGGATTAGTTTAGTTACGTGTTATATAAAAAGTTTAAAAACCAACAGACGGATCCAGACATAACTTTGCACAGGGACAAAGTCGGATGCTAAACAGTGTAAGCTGTAGTATGGAAAATGGATATGCTTCCTGTGCATTGTATGTTTTCCCTGACTTAATCCGATAAAGCAAGTAAAAAACAAAAAATGATGACCTTGAAGAATTGGTTTGGCTACTAGATTTTGAAAGCCAGTGGCCAACTAACCAGCATCACAAAAAAATTGTTGGCCGGCCCAGTGGCGCTGAGGGTTAAGGCACTGGACGCCACACCTCGTGCTGCACCAGCAACCTGGGTTCGGGAACAAGCCTGGATTGTCGGGGTTGGCTGGGGGGGAGAGGATGAGGAACGAGACTGAACTGCCGCAAAGCAGCTCTCTCCTCCTGGGAGGGTTTGGAGGCTCCCCAGTCACTGGCCACCACCTGGTGGTGGACGGATGGCGGGACTGACCTGAGGGAGCTCTGGCAGTAGCCAGGGGGGAGGTGCGGAAGGGGCTGTGTCGGCATCACGGGGCATGTGTGCACCTCCATGCACGCACAACATCCATGTGCTGGGGACCAGGGGAGAAAAACGTCAAAAACCCAGAAAATATTTAAAAAAATATATATATATTTGTCCCACCCTGAGCTGCATCCAGTATATACTGGATTTCAGCTACATGTTCAAACACATGGCCCTACCAAGCCATCCAGATTTTTCTTGGTTTGTCACTAAGTGTCACAAAAGTGAGGCTGTATCTCACAAAAGTAGTTTTGGGTGTCCCTAAAGCATGTTCATGAATGTCGAAAGCAGGGCCTATTTTCATTATATGCTTCAGCCTAATTTAATTAATAATTGAAAAAGTATTTTTTTCAGAAACACTTTAAGAATCGATCTTACACTATACATTGTCAAGCACACACGTTTCAGACTTAACTTCTAACACATTATGTTGTTTTTGATGCACAAATTGTTCTGTCTTTTTTCACATTTACTGTATGTGACTTCTAAGATTCACAAAAGTGGGTCTGAGTCACAAAAACAATTTCACTTGTCATTAAAGAAAGGCATGCTTTCATAACTCAACAGCCTAATTTAATTAAAATTTTAATTTCTTTAATTAAAATGTTAAAAGTATTCTTCAAAAAAAAAAAACAGTGGAAGAAACAAACTTGCACCCAACAGTATCTATGATGACTTAACTTCCTATACATTTTCTTGCTTTTAATGGGTAAAGGTTTCTCTTGTTTTTCCCCATTTACTCTTGGTTTATTTGGTTATAATGGCAGAAGAAGGCACAGGGCCCATTGAGACTGCCTTCCCCACACTGTGTGGGGAGAATTAACTAATGTTGTATAAAATATATTTATCTAATGCTGCTTTAAATCTGTTAAAGTCCATGATGTCCATTCAGGATGGGACAAATCAGGTAGCCAGGTGGCCAATGGCTACTTACAAAATTGGTTTGGCTACCAGATTTTGAAAGTTATTGACCAACTTGGCTACCTGCCTACAAAGTGATTTTTGAGCCCATAAAAAGAATGGCCACTACAAATATTGGTTTGGCTACCAGATGTTGAAAGGCAGTGGTCAAATTGACCACCAACTCACAAACTGATTTGTCCCACCCCTGAGTCCATTATACTCTTTGGAAGAGTATTCCATTACCTACAAGCCTGAATTGTGAAAAATCCATTCCTTTTATTAGTTGATGCCCACTGGATACGAAGTTGCCAATTATGGGAGCATAAATTAGGTGGTTTAGGTGCAGCAGTAATTGCATTACTCGGTATTACTCGATTTGGCAAAAGTGGAAGTAGGCACTAGGCCCATTGAGACCACTTTCTCCACAAATGTGGGGTGTACTAAAAATAACTCCCAAGAAGCAATTTGTCAAGCTCTTATTTAAACTTTGGAACAAATGCTAAATCCACTATATGCTGAGGAAGAGAGTTCCATAATTTACCTGCTCTAATGGTGAAATAGTGTTCCCGTTTTATTTGTAGATCCTCTCTCTGTATTTGGATTTGCTTATTATGGCATCATAAGATATTTGGTTTATTAGCAAATGCTAGATTACAGTTTTCCATTAACTCATTATCCTAGCAGGTCCAGGTCATGTAGGATGGTAAACAGCCCGAGAAGTTCACCTCTATCTCTACATTTTTGTAAATCATACAGCTCTAGGGCGTGTAACCTGTTTGGATATGGGAGTCCTTTTGGTTTTGGTACCATTCTAGTGACCCTTCTCTGGATGTTATCTACAGTAGTAGCTTTCTATCTTTAACTAAACGTAGGGCCCAAAAGGATGCAGCATAATCCAAGGTATACTCTAATATAAGCTTTGTACAGTGATATCAGGCATACTTCGCTTCTGCGAATAAAGGACTTACGAAAGGATCTAACAATTCCGTTGGCCCTCAGGTCTATCTTTCTATAGTGCTCCCTGTGTGTGAGATCCTTATTGATGGTGATACCTAGGTCAGTTTCAGATTTAAAAGATCTTAAGGTGGTCACATTTAGTATGTACAAATTGAAGCACTTTTTTTTTTTGCCCAGATGGACAACAGAATATTTTACGACATTGAAAACCATATAATTATTTATTGCCCAGTTCTCAATACTTAGTAAATCCTTGGCAAGTGTATACAGTATTATATTTATGTAACCCGCCCTACAAATGGGAGTTCCCGAAAAGTCTTCCTTGAGCATGCCTGAATGCTCACTGCCAGGCTAGTGTTCTGCATTTTAGTAGATTAAATGTATTGCCACAGAGTGCCTGTACGGCCTCTGTGTACTGTCTCTTTAAGAGCTGCCTGGATTGCAGTCTTAATTAATCTAAAAAGGAGCTCTGTTAGAAGATGTGCTTGTTTGCTGATTATCTGTTAGAGTAGTAATAATATTGCAGTTTGTTCTAACCTGCCTTCTTTGCAGCAAGGACTGTTCTGTTTATCTCCACTAACTTGGCCCGGGACTGTTAGAATGAGCCAATCAGTACTGTTGGGACTCTAAAATGGAGCCTGCCTACAGGGGCTTGGTGGGGTCAAAACTTGTAGGAATTTTAGTTTTTGCATTTTGGCGCCTAAATTAACCTGGGGGGGGAGCCCTTGTTGTGACTGACAGACAGATCAGCTAACCGAACCTTTTGGATCTTGGGGAAATTCCCAAGCTGCTTGCAGCTAGTTTCAGTTCTGAGTTGGGAAGTGAAGATATAACAGCTTGAATGATTCAAGCAGCAGTCCCGGCATAGATTTGCGTGGGAGAACTGTGGAAAGGCCTGAGTTTTGGCCTACATGCCTGCCTGCTGTCCTTGAGAGGGAACTTGTGCCTTTTTTGGACTGAATCCGAACTTGGAGAGCGAAGTAAGCCACTGAATTGGGACCAGGCTCCTACCTGAAGAAGACCAAAGATTTGCTGAATGTGATCAGCCTGTCTGGACTTCCAGCCACCTCTGAACTCCTGGATTGTGCAGAGACTCTGTAATTGCAACCGGAGAGCCTTTTGCCTGGTACAGTGGAATTTCCTTACATGTGAATGTGTTGTGTGCTTATAGTGGGTCATGATTTGGTTCCCCACTGTGGTTTGAATTGTGTTCTGCTTGCTGGAAGCTGCATTAGAATTTCCTTACATGTAAATGTGCTGTGTGCTGCTAGTGGGGTCGCGATTTGGTTCCCCACTGTGGTTTGAACTGTATTCTGCTTGCTGGAAGCTGCATCCAGCTCCACGGACTGAATCCAAAATCATCTCCACTGGACCTGGGCCTTTGCCACACTGGCCCAGCCCGACTACCCACTGCACAGAGAAAGCCATCGACGAGAGACCTGCCTGGGAATCAGCCCCCTGCTCAACACCTGAACAGGAACGACGCCTCAGTGATTCATGTGGGCCCCGCTTCTCCGGGCACTCCAACTCAACAACCTGCAGTCTCGATTTTGTCCTGCCTGTGTCCAGTACAGGGTATTGTGAGTAAACATCAGGGTAGCTCCCTGCAACAACAGCTAAATCTAAAGTGTTGTCATCTGATTGTCTGGTTGCTTTTTCTTTCATGAACTGAGCCCTCCGGCTCCAGATTACAAATAGTGTGTGTTGCTTTCTTCCATCACAGGGCCCCAACCAGCTGCAATGTTCCTGGCTAGCCCATCATCTCCCTACCTGGGTACCCAGAGGTGTGTGACTGTGTGGGGACTTAAAGCACATGCATAACTGTTTGATTAATATAGCCTTTAAGCCAATCAACCTGATTATGCCCCTTCCTTGTTCAAGTCCCCTGAATAAATCAGATCTGACTTTTTTGCTGCATTTAACCTGACTGTGGACTTCCGGTGACGTCACGGAGGCAACAGCAAGCAACTGAGAGTGGCTCCCCATCCACTTCTTTCAGAGAAACAAATTAAAATAAAAAAATATCGCTAAACAGTTTAAGAATGGCATCTACAGGACTTACTAAAGATAAACAGAATAAGGAAAAAACAAAAAAAACAAATTAATTCATCGGATGACCGAAGATTGACTCCAGCAACTAAGAGACCGAGCAGAAGCCCTTCACCGGCTAGTATAGTAGACACGGAGGAGGAATCCGATCAATTGTCTCGATCGCGGTTTGAACAGCTTTTTAAAGAGATTCGGGAAATGAGAGCCGAGACAAAGCAGGAATTTAGGAACCTCGACCAAAAATTATCTAAACTGGAGAAATGAGTAGAAGCGGCAGAAGACCGGACAGTGCTGAACGAGGATGGCACGACACAAACAGGCCTGATTCTACAAGCACTAGTGGCCCAAACTGAAAGATTACAAGTAAAATGTGTTGACCTCGAAAGCTGCTCTAGAAGAGAGAATCTTAGACTATATGGTCTCCCCGAGGGAACAAAGACAGGCCAAATGTCCGATTTTTTGACAGATTTGCTGATGGATATCTTGAACCTACCAACGGGGTTTCAATTAAATATTGAGAGGGCTCATAGAGCGCTGCAGCCTAGACCTACAGATGAAAAGGCCAGACCGTGGTCGATCATTATTAAGTTTAACAGCTACAAAACGAAAGAAAAAGTCCTGCTAAGGGCATGGAGACAGAAAGAAGTCACTTATTTAAACAACAGATTGTATTTCGATCATGATTATCCATAAGAAATTCAACGGCAGCGCTTGCAGTACTCAGACATAATAAAAGTATTAAAAGCCAAAGGTCTCCACTTCCATACACCCTATCCAGCTAGAATTTGTATATTTTGGCCTGAAGGAACCAAAATTTACAACTCACCAGAGGAAGCCAGAGGGGTTATGGTAGAGAAGGGTTTAATGGAGCTACAGGCCACAACAAGCAAGAACTCGAGTTCCCAGGAGTCTTTGGAGCATGCCAGGGATTGGGTAATTACATTGGGGAGGAGGAAGAGAGGTTGTGACCTCGTCGCGGGTCATCTGTTGCACCACTGCAGGCGATGAGAGTGTTGCTTCAGAAATTCCAGGAACAGTGTAAAGATCTTACAAAAGATTCCCAGGGCTGAAAGAATCCGGAGAAGACCCTTGATATTTTCCTGAACCGGGTAAGACGCCTGTTGGCAACCTCATTATCACACGGCCTGGGCTGAACTGGGTCCTGATTGTTCCCGGCTAATTCAGACTCTAAAGCTGCCAATTAAGACTCTTAATAGAAGGCAGACAGATCCATCTTCTCACCACGAGTGAAGTTTTCACAAGGGACTGACCAATGGACTAAATTATATGTTATGTTTAGGGGCGATGTTGCTCATTCTCACTTGTTTTCTGGCATATTCAAAGCCACTTACAGGCACAGTAAAAAGTAGATATGTCTGTAGATTGTTTAAGTGGTGGTAAATGGCTGATAATAAGCAATATTGTTTTATAAGAGGTTTCGAATTATAGTGTTTCAGACTGGGCGGGGTGGGGTGGAGGTCACTGATCTGTGGTGTTACAGTTTCTCTTTCTAGATAAACACTTTCTATAGTGTATAATAGAGACTGAAATATACACCTAGAGGCTCTCGAGGAGTAGCACACGTGGTGTGATAGCTCTTACTCCTCATGCTGGTGATCCCAGAAAGTTGAGGGGGATTACTGGTAACAGAAACCCTGATTAGAGGATGAAAGGGTTCCCATTGTTGGGAGTACAAATTTGTTTAGTATTTGTTCTAAATATATTTGTTCTCACATCAGTCTGTAGTTTAGACATGGTGTGGCAATGTTTAATATTTTTTAGGTTGTCAATAAGTCAACTTTGGGGATTTTGCCTTTGTGGAGGGAATGAAAATATTTTGGGAGCAGCTGAAGCTGATAATGGGATAACAGAAACGCAGCATTTTTTTAAATACCAATTAATCCAAACTGTTAAATGGATAAGGCAGATATAACTACATTATCTTTTAATGTTAATGGATTAATGCACCCCATCAAAAGAAGTAGAATAAATGTCCTTTTTGCGAAAGTCCCAGGCAGCATTCATAATGCTACAAGAAACACATCTGAATAAAGATGAGCATGAAAAACTAAAAAAATTTGGCTACCAAACAACTGTCTCTTCCTCGTATGGGAAGGGTAGAAGACGGGGTGTTGCAATTCTTATACCTAACAGTTGCCCTTTCGAGGTGATTGACTCGATTAGAGATAAAGAGGGATGCTGGGTCGGTTTAAAGGGTAAATATAATGGCACAACAGTCACAGTGGTTTCAGTGTATGCACTGCCAGGTTCACATTTTTCATTTTATAGGGATTTTATTTTATGTATCTCTGACTGGGCAGAAGGTTCTCTTATAATAGGGGGAGACCTAAATTTGAGGTTAAATGCACATATGGACACATCTTGAGGGGTTGCCAGACAGTAGAGTGGAACGGCGAAGAAGGTAGTAAAATTAATGGGGGAAATTGGCCTTGTAGATACTTGGAGACAGATGCATAAGGGAACTAAGCAATTTTCTTTCTATTCTGCGGCACACAAAACATATTCTAGGATAGACTACTTTTTAATGCCTAGCGATATTACAGCAGTATGCACTGATTCCTGGATGGGCGATATATTCTTATCAGACCATGCCCCAATTTACTTGAAATTAAAAAATAGGTCCCATTCGGCGTTCTGCTTTCTGGTGGCTGAACCTCTCCCTGATATGTAGCCAGGAAAATAAGGATATGATAACTTAGGTGATAGACCAAGCAGTAGGTGACAATGCAGATCCAGATATTGTCCCTGGGATCTTATGGGATACAGTGAAAGCAATAATACGAGGAAAATGCATCAAAATATCGTCCAGAAATAAGACAGTAAGGGAAGCACGAAGGAAGGGACTTCGGGAGCAGATAAGGACTCTGGAAATTCGACAACAACAACAATTAAATGCAGACAAGGGAAAATTATTAGGTAAGTTGAAGAAGGAACTGTTGGAAATTCTAGACTACCAAGTCGAGCACAAATTACTTTATCTATATCAGAAATATTATGAGGGCGGTCCAAGGGCACTTCGACTCTTAACATGTAGGCTCAGGCAACGAAGAGCTAGGGCTAGCATCCCAAAAATATTAGACTCCAAAACAAAAACATGGAAATATAATGTGGAAGGGATTGCAGAAATATTTAAAAATTATTATCCAAACCTTATATAGTAAGGGGGCCAGCCCTACCCCAGAGGAAATCGAAAAATATTTAGCACCTCTACACCTACCCAAAATTTCGGACCAGCAGAGAGAGGACCTGCTTTCCCCTCTTACAACAGGAGAGATACAATTAGAAATATCCCATTTAAAGACAGGAAAATGTCCCGGAACTGACGGGTTTCCGAATGAATTTTATAAAAGTTTCAAACCAGTAATAGTGCCTCTACTCAGGGATGCGTTTAATGCCCTCTGGATGGAGGAGGACAGGGGTGCCCCATCTTGGAATCAGGCCATTGTTTCTGTGTTACCAAAGCCAGCCAGGGATCCCAATAAATGTTCTTCATATAGGCTGATTTCAATATTAACTACTGACTATAAAATCCTGACGGGGGCTTTGACCTAGAGATTGGAGAGGTTTCTTCTGGACATTATCCACCTAGATCAAACCGGTTTTGTCCCGGGTAGACAGACCTCAGACAACATAAGAAGGTCAACAGACATAACTGAACAACTCCAACTTTCAAAAACCCCGGCCTATGTGATGAGTCTAGACGCAGAAAAGGCTTTTGATCAAGTATCTTGGACTTTTTTGAGGGGTACTCTGGCTGGCTTTGGCCTCCCAGCTGTTTTTGTGAACTTGATTTTCAGGTTATATGAGAGCCCAACATCTTACATAAGAGCTAACGGACATACATCTAGCTCTTTTAAGCTAGAGAGGGGTACTAGGCAGGGCTATCCTCTGTCCCCATTGCTATCTGCTATGTATATTGAGCCTTTGGCTCAGAGCAAAAGGGCGAATAACCAGGTAACTGAGGTGGTATTGGGAAACACAATCCACAAGATGGCGCTTTATGCCGACGACGTTCTGTTGTACCTAACAAATCTGACGGTATCACTGCCTGAGGTCTTTGAACAGATTAAAGTTTTCTCGGTTCTTTCAGGGTATGCCTTGAATTGGTCAAAGACAGAAGTCCTGGTATTGTCAGACACAGTCCCAGATCATATTCAATTAGCATACCCTATGAAATGGGATTGTGAGGTCATTAAGTATTTGGGAGTTAAACTTGGCAAATCACCCTCTACACTTTTCACAGACAGCTATCCAGCCCTGATAAAGCAAATAAGAGCAGATATGCAGAGATGGGACAGTATTCCCTTCCCTTTCTATTGCAGACTTCAAATAATCAAGACAAATGTTATGCCAAGACTGCTATATTTATTTCAAGCGGTTCCATGCATGGTTTCCCAGAAGGAATTTGAGATATGGCAGAGTTGTATAATGGCCTTTATTTGGGGAAACAAACATCCCAGTTAATTAATTTACTGGGCCTCACACAGATTGTTTCCTCCTCAACCCATATTGGTGGTCATTCATTGGACTTGGTGTTCCTCCTGGGCATGGAGCTATCCGAATTGGTGGTGGAACCAGTCGGGTGGTCGGACCATCATTCCATCAGCTTCAGTTTTGGGGCCCCCCCAAGAGGTCTGCCCCTATGGAGATGGTCAAGCACCGCATTTTGAGGGGTGCATCCCCGGATGGCCTGATGGTGGAGCTTGACCTATTGAGCATGCCGAGAGAATGCGTGGATCCAGAGGATCTTGTGCTTGCTTATAATAAGGCAGTGACAGAGGCCCTGGATTCCATTGCTCCGATTCGTGTTCTTCCACTCTCCCTTCGTTCTAGGTCTCCATGGTTTGATGAGGACCTGAGGGAGTTGAGGAGAGTTGGACGAAGGCTAGAGAGACGATGGCGGAGATCGGGCCTGGAGTGTGACAGGCTTAGTTTGATGGACCATTATTTGGTCTATCAATGAACAATTTCCCATAAGAAGGCAGAATATCTGTCCAGGAAAATTGCTACCGGGCAGAATCGACCAGCTCAGCTTTTCTGGACCGTGGACAGATTGTGCAATCCACTCTGTCTTCAACCCAGAAATGCTTTTCAACAAGAGCAGTGTGAGGCGATTGCTTGATTCTTCGCGGATAAGGTTGCCATGATCAGATCTGAGGTCTGCACGACCCTTTCTCTAGGGAGTAGCAGTGGTCGGCAGGAGACGTCGGACCCACGGTTCAAGTGGTGTGACTCTGATCAGCCTACAATCAGTGATATTGTGATGGTTATCCACACTTTACATCCTACCAACTGTGGTCTGGATCCGGGCCCTACGCGTTTGCTTGTTGGCTGTGTTGATGCTATCAGCCCGGTCCTCGCAGAGACTGCCAGGTTATCCTTGGAGAGTGGAATTTTTCCAGCTTCTCTTAAGGAGGCCATGGTTCAGCCGCTTCTTAAGAAGCCCTCCTTGGATCCTGACTGTCTTAGAAACTACAGGCCTGTCTCTAACCTTCCATTTTTGGGTAAGATTATTGAGAAGGTGGTGGCTTTACAATTGGATGACCATTTGACCAGCCACAATATCTATGATTCTCTCCAGTCCGGTTTCAGGAAGAGACATAGTACCAAGACTGCTCTTGTTCAGGTACTAAATGATCTCCTGATAGCGAGAGATCGAAAGACTCGTTCCATCTTGGTCCTTCTTGATCTCTCTGCAGCATTTAAAACTGTAGACCATGGTGTGCTGCTGGATCGCCTGCGGTTTATCTGTGGACTATCAGGGGCTGTCCTCAGATGGTTTCAATCCTACCTTACAAGTAGGACAGAGAGTGGTGTCTGGGGTTTGTACCTCAGCCCCATTCTCCCTGCCCTGTGGGATTCCGCAGGGATCCATTTTAGCGCCCATGTTGTTTGCAGTGTATATGCTGCCATTAGGAGCGATTATTAGACAGTATGGCTTGAGTTTTCACTGCTATGCAGATGATACTCAGCTATACATGTCTTTTGTGCCTGAACAGGATGATGCCATTTCAGTGCTCAACAGCTGTCTGGCTGAAATCCAGGCCTGGATGAATATGAGCTGGCTAAGGTTGAACCCTGAAAAAACTGATGTGTTGGTTGTGAACCCAAGTTGTCAGGAGGCGGGTGTGTTGGCAGGTTCACCTTCGGGCTTGTGGCTGGGAGGTGTCCAGCTAGCTACCTCAGACCAGGTATGGAACCTGGGCGTTATGTTTGATAACTATCTGACTTTGAAATCACAGGTGTCAGCAGTTGTTAAAACCTCTTTCTACCATCTGAGAAATATCGCCCAGGTAAAATATCTGGTTCCTCCCGATGATCTTCCAATGTTGGTTCACGCCTTCATTACCTCCCGCCTTGACTACTGCAATGCCCTTTACCTAGGGCTGTCAGGGGTTGATATCCACCGCTTGCAGCTGGTGCAGAACGCGGCTGCCAGGCTGTGGCTGGTGCTGAGGCCAGTCATATTACGCCTGTGCTCCGCGGTCTGCACTGGCTCCCGATTAAGTGGCGGATCACCTTTAAGGTTGCTTTGTTAACCTATAAGGCCCTGCACGACCAGGGACTGAGCTACCTGAAAGATCTCCTTTGCCCGTACTGTCCCTCCGGTCCTCTCCGATCCACCGATGAGGGATTGCTAGAGGTCCCCAGGGTACGTTTGCAGACATCGGGAGCAAGGGCATTCAGCTCTACTGCTCCGTCCCTGTGGAACTCTCTACCTCATTCGGTTCGAGATTGCCTGACCATCCAGAGTTTTAAAACTGCATTAAAAACTTATTTTTTTGATCTGGCTTTTGGTAACTGAAGTGTTTTTATGTGGTTTCATATTTATTGGAATTTATATAATGTATGTAATTTTATTTTTTATTTGTTTTATTTTATTGTACAGGCGCCTTGGTTTTGGAAAGGCGCCTTTTTATAAATAAAACATTGATTGATTGAGTAGCTAAAAAAGTTTTATATTTATCAAAACAGGAAGGGAGAAGAGCATGTCCACATATAAGCAGCTACTGGGCTGCTGCCCAAATGAAACAGGCTTTGCTGTGGGCCCATAAAGGTTATCGAGCCCATTGGCAGCAAATTGAATCACATTTATTGAGGAGAGCACAACTCTGCTCAAAGCTTTTTGACCCACAGGGTCGCACCTCTAATTTTGAGGAACTTTTGACCTCAGTAAGAGCAACATTGCACGGATGGTACCAGGGTATTAAAAGAGGCTATACAAAAAGAAAGATTTGGAAATATAAATGGTTCATTACTGATAAGACCTATACTCCAAATAATTTTTCTAATTGGTATCAAAGACAGGCTGCTGCAGGATTTATTGCAGGCTGGCAATTGCTTCAGGGGAGCACATTATTATCTTTTGAAAGAGCAAAGGAATTGTTCACCTGGTCAGAAAATAATTTGTTACACTATTATCAACTAAGAAACTTTATTAATGGGAAACTGCAAGAAGACATCCAATATGAAGATCTTAGACCTTTTCCCAGGGCATTTGAAAATATTTGGGAATCTACATGTGGTAAGGGGGCAAAAACAATGCTATACTGGAACCTGATAGCAGACCAGATGCACAGTACAGCCTTATTACAAAAAAGATGGGAGCAAGAGCTGGAAATACAACTAAACCAGAAGAATTGGGAACTGGCCTTTAGAAGTAGTTGTCGAACAACTTCATCACCTATGTGGCAGGAATTTGCCTGGAAGATTAAAGTTAGGTATTTTTTTTACTCCAGGTAGATAGTTTAAGATGAGTTCCAGAACCAACGCCTTGTGCTGGAGAAGATGTGGCTGTCTCCATGCAGAGATGTCTCATATTTTCTGGTTATGCCCAGGTCTTCAAACATACTGGGGTACCATAAAACAGCATTTAACAGAAATATTTGGAATAACAATGGAAATAGGCCCGGAAAATATAATATTAAGGATTTGTCCAGCAGTCATTAAAGGGAAAGAAGGGCAATATTTATGAGCTGTGTTGTGCACTGCGGCCCTGAAGGGCATAACTAAGAAATGGTTACAGAAGTCCCCCCCCAGAAATCAGGGAATGGATGAGTATAGTAAGCCAAATTCAAATTATGGAAAGAATAACTTTTGCTACCAACTATTGTATAGAAGCTTATACAAATAGATGGACTGGTTGGGACTTATATAAAGATGGGATATTAAAGTAACAGAGATAAAAGTGTACCCTCTGCCACCCCTCCCCCTCCCTTTTTTCATTTTGTGTTTAGTAGCACTCTCCATAAAGAACATCAGTTTTAAATTAATATTTATGTAATACCAAAATATATGGACTTCACCTTTCCCCAAAGGTATAAGTTGTTTTTATATAATTTAATTTAAAAGTCAATGATTTTGAGTGGTTAACAAATATTGTATAAAAATGGAAAGTGTATAAAATGTGTATGTATTATAATATGGTTGTTTTATACTAGTAATATTTGATAATGAGCTTGTTTATAACAATGTCTGTAAGTTACAACCAAAATGATACTGAAACACTTTCAATAAACTAAGTTTAAAAAAAAATAACCTGACTGTGGTTCCAGTTTGTGCCAAGAGTACTGTACTGTTGCTATTTACTGTGCATAACCTTGTTTTACAGGGGGTCCCGAGGGTCGAGCCAGAGGAACCAGCCCTGGTGGTAAGTGCAAACAGTGTGGGTACTGGTATGGTGTACAAGGGGTACTGTGAAAGTGATTATCGTATATTGCTCAGGCCACTAGAAGGGAAAGAGTGGGGTTACAGTGTCCCAGAGGGCTGTTCCCAGGTTAGTTTGACCACTACCAACCCTGACCTCCGGGTGGAGGCACCCATTTCAGAACTCAGGCCCCTTAACCTGCTACTAGCCGTGCAGGCAGGGGTAGTAACCCTTGGGATAGTGCCACCATGGGGTTACATTTACTAAAACTATCCACTTCGAAATTAAGCTTGGTATCATCTGCAAATTTAGTGATATTACACTGGATTATGTTATGTAGGTCGCCAATAAAGATTCCAGACAGAACTGGACCCAACACCAGTCCCTGGAGGACCCCACTAGTTACCCTAAACTCTTCAGAAAGTATGTTAGTAACTTTAATCTGTTGTGTCCGTCCACGGAGCCATTCCTCTACCTACCGGGTGATGTACGTATTAAATCTCAGCGTTACCATTTTGAGTATTAACTTATTGTGTGGGATGGTATCAAATGCTTTACGGAAGTCTAGATAAATCACATGTACTGGTACACCCACTGCGGTCTAGGCTACGACTGACCTTCTCATAGAACGTTATTAAATTAGTAGTGCAAGAGCACCCCTTGACAAAACAATGTTGTGCTGGGTTCTTTATTTCCTCATTCACTCTTTTTCAATCTGATTTTCAAAAGCCTTTCCATAGCCTTACAGACAATTGATGTCAAACTAATCAGTCTGAAGTTACCAGCTGAGGTTCCATCTCCCTTTTTATAAATCTGGACCACCATTGCCTTTTCCAGTCCAGAGGTATAATACAGGAGCTGAGGGACTTACTAAGTTTTAAAGAATAGTAAGGGGTATAGTGAGTTGGTCAGCAGATTCCTTAATTTTTTTTTTTTATTTAGTTGTTTAACCAGATATAGCACACTAAGCTGAAAGCTTTTTTACAGGAGCGACCTGGGAGCACAAGGAGGTTAAGTGACTTGCTCAGGGTCACACAGTATGCAAGTGGAAGCTGTGGGATTCAAACCCAGGTCTGGTCTGCTGGATGTCACCAGATTTGCAGCTCAGAGCCTTAGACCACTGCACTATACTGCCTCCTAATTTAGAGTTCAAGTGATCATTACCTGAAGATGAATTGTTTTTTAATCCTTTAAGAACTTTATTAACCTCCTCGGGCAAGAAGTTGTCACACTTATGAGATGTATCGGGATTGTAATTCTCCCTTGATCCTTTCTTGAGAAGACAGAACCAAAGTACCTATTGAATGTCTCCGCAACTTCAAAAGGCTCCCTGATTTCACCCCATCCTCGACTAGAGGGCCTAGACCATTATCTCTGGAACAGCTGTAGTTAATATATTTTTGATTATCTTTACTGGTGGATAGCCTGCACTCCAACTTTCTCCTTTTGTTCCCAATCATCCTTTTATTTGTTTATTTTATTTTTTTTTTCAATTCAACCTTAAGGATATCCTTATTTTGTTCACTTGGAGTTCTTTTGTAATTTATAAAGGCTTTTTCTTTTTTGTGGATTTGTTTCCTAATATTTGCTGTTAGCCAGGGAGGTACCTTGCCCCTTTTGTTGTGAACTTGCTTGATAGGTATATATAGGTTTTCCAATTTCGTTGACAACTGATTTAAGAAATAGCCAGGACTCTTTTACATCTAGGTCTGCCATCAAATTATGCTAGTCATACGATTTAAGGGCTAAATTAATCCTATGGTAGTTTCCTCTAGCATAATTTTATCGCTAGCAAATTTCCTTAATGATAGTTTTTGATCTAGCCAGGTTAAAGGTGACAGCTAAGGCTCATGAAATCTGGGGTCTTATCTAATGAACGTGGGTGCCTACTCAACAAGATGACATGCATCAGTTTTTGCAAAAGTCCAGTTATGAAACAATTTTGTAACAAAAAAAATGTGCATGCATGAAAACAGCTTTTCTTTAACTATTTCCAACCTACAAATTCATTCTTGGGCCAAACTCTTAAACTTTCAACTCATAGATTTGTGCTGTTGGTGAGTGTAAAACAAACGCCTTAAAAAAAGCCTTAATGACCATACTTTTATGTAGTTTCAATCTAGAACTGAAATTGCAGAACTAACCATTAAACAATGTGCAGGATTCAGAGATCCTGCACCAACTATGCACATGTCAGGCTATTCTGTACAGAGATGGCCGTTTTATTAAGGTGCAAAAATTCTGGATTTAACTTAGAAGTGGCTACTCAATCCTAACAGAAATGATGTGGTAAAAAAAGAACTACTGAAAATGTACCTGCCTGATTAGTGTGGAAGCTGATCTTCAATGCACAGACTGTTCAGTATCAATTTTTTCAGAGAGGCAAAGCTGTGCTGCTCAAAATATACATTTTTATTCAATAGCCTTTGGACCCATAACGAATCCCAGCAGAAGTTGCACCTACTCTAAGGTTCCTATTGGGCAATAAGTATTGTTTGTATGATCATTATGTCTATCTGGCCAGGCAAAAACATAGCAAAGTATTTTTAAATCTGTAGTCCTCAGATCCATCAGTTTAAAATCAGCAACTTATTTTCTGTTGATGGGATCCAGATGTATTAGGATTAAGCAAAACTCATCAAAACATAATCTGAGAACTGAAGTAAATATGGGTCTAATTAACTAGATGTTTTGCTCATTTTAAGCAGATTTTTTTACAAAAACAACCAAACTTCAAAAACAATCTACGTCAAATGAAACTGAAAATGTTGTACCACACACTTCCTTAATCTGAATGGCTGTTCTGCTTTTTCAGCATGTGACGCATACAGTTTTTCTACGTACAGTTCTATGAAACTGAACTAAAAGCTGTGGTTTTGTTTTCTACAGCCTTGTGTCTAGACAACACAGTCTTTCAGCAGGCCAAACATAAATGCAGTCCACGGCAGTAATGTCTTCCAAAAGTAGCTGCAATAAAGATGTGAGCGCCCCTGCTGTGTTACAGCACAAACCGCTTCTTACAGAACTGCAACACTTGGGAACAAATAACGAGGGCAAAGACCAAGTTTTACCTATGGAATCAGTGCTGGTGAATTCCTGGTTATTAGCTGCAGGACATATATATAAATGTTTAAATTTGGCATTAAAGTAAAGGTAGCAGTTACTTTGTATGGTAGCATTTTTCCCAGTTCCCAGATGATTCTCAATATGCAGTGGATAGGACCCTTACCACTTATACATTGAAAAACTTCTGCAATATTCTGGATGGAGGTTGCCTGGCTGCCTGGTCATAAGTTTAGTGTGTCAAAGCCAGTATCTGTTACATATGGTATATATAACCACTGCATTGTCAGTGACTTATTTTGACCTTCTGATACACGTTAATTAATATTAAGGTTATATCCCTTTAATATCTGGAGTTGCCATTGTAGTGACCAGATAAAATCATACTGGACTGCCTGAGGTATTTAGAATGAAACATATTCTTATTACTCTTCCCTTTCCAAGCAGCTTTCTTGGGAGGAAGGCAGGAGAGTAGCAATCTTCTTTGTGTTCAAAACAGTACATGTACAGTATTGCTATGCCTCATAGGGCCCAATAAATGCATTACTATGCTGTCTAAATATCCATAATACTTCCCATGCGGTGAAGTAAGGCACAAGCAAAATCATATTGTAGGGGTCGCTGGATGGCCGTGAGGTGGCCCCTTATGACAACCCATCGATGACTCAGGTTTCCACTGTGAACCTGGATGATAACTGTATTGGGGAAGCAAGGACTAGAAATACTGTCTGCAGCTGCACTCTCTGTTCTAGGGCAGGGACATATAACGTCCCACTTTCAATACGCTGGCACACCACTACACGAGGCTGTGCTTATTTATTTTATTTGATAACTGGGTGTGTACACTGGACTGAAGGCCCATTTTCAGGTACGACCACAGCCAATCAGGCACAGGAACATGATACAGTACCTTTGAGGTAGGCACAACTACATAGTTATATACAGGCTAAAACAACAGTTCCGTAACAAAGAGAAAAGTGTAAGCAGAATAAACAAATCAGTACGTCATAATCAAATCAGCATGTCACTGAGCAGACACAGTCAGTATGCATACAGTATGTCAAGTGGGTCACAAACACACATTGGGATAATAAATGGTCCCTGAGTCGTGATTTAAACTGGGAATAGCTGGAAGTGAAGCGCAAGGAGCTGAGGAGATTATAAAATTTAGTACTGGATATGAAGAAAGATTTGGAACCCCCAGTTGTTTTTTGCAGTGGGAACTGTGGGAAGGCACTGATCAGAGGACCTCATATTTCTGGGAGACCATCACAGACAGGAGCTGGGGGGGCTTATGTGGGATCGTGGGGGTGAGTGGCTGCTGGGGCACATGGCACAGTGGTGCACCCCCGGTGGACGTACAGTACACTTAGACCAGCTAATAACTGGTCTAACTGTACTCAGACCAATGTACTCCGGGGGTTGTCTTGGAATAGCACATTTGCTGTTCCAACAGTCACCCTCTCGCAATCGGGTGTAACTGCTGCCATAAATCCCCTTGCACCATGTTGCAACAACACTTTTTTAACAGCTTTTAGAAGGTTTCAATCACAGGCAGCTCTCAGAGCACACTGTCTCCTACTTCTTCCTACACATACTACCCCAAACTGAGGCTGTGCAGATCAATATAGAGTCCATGTGACCTGAAATCCCATGAATCACTGCAAATTTCACCTTCGGAGCTCAAAATCAAAGTGAAGTGAGGTGAAGTGCATTGTTCTCAATGCACTTCGCCTTAATATTTGGTGGAGTAGTGGTCTGGGAAGGCAGAGTAATGCAAAGTCATTGATTTCAATGGACTTCGCGTTACTCATTATAACGCTAAGTACTCAACTTCGCATTGCGGATCACTGCGCAAATCTGCCTTTGCGGATATGTGCCATGTCACAGGGGGTTTATGGCATACACAGTGGCGTAGAACAACTTTGGCACAGGCAGCCTGCGACATGCCACAGACTGCCTTCTGGAATACCGATTGTCATAACGCATGGCGCAAAGTGCTACTTGCGCCATTTTGTGTGGTGTACGTCACTTTGCGACATGCGTAACTGTTCTGGAATTGGGCCCATGGACTATTTCATTGCTGTCTTTCTTTACTATTGCCTCTGCATAGTGTTATTTATATAATTCAGTTTTATTTCTAAATGTTATTTATGTATGCCTGCTTGTAAGAATGGTAACTGTACTGTCAAAGTCTCCAAGTGGGTACAGATGGACACATAAGCCAAGTTGTAGTCTTGCAAAAATAACTTCTTTTATTACACAGGAACAAAAATAAGCAGACTTGTTTCGTCAAAATAATAACATAAAATAAACAAATCAAGTAAGAACTTAAATAACTTAATTTCAGCGTTAATACACTCCAGGAAAACAAAACAACTAGTAAGCACTAGTTCCTCTGGGTGCTGCTGCTTCAGCACTCCAACTGCATCTGACTACACAGTGTTAAACATTCACAGCTATACCCTGAGACATGTTCTGGATTGGTTCAAGTCAGCTGTCAATCAACTGAGGTTACATAACATGATTAAAACCTTGTTTAACAACTTTATTATTTGTTTAACTTCATTGTATTAGTTCAATCTCATTCAAATTCTGCTTTAGAGTGCAGCAAATCTCATTTTATTTCATTATTGTAGATAATGTCAGGGGTAAACACTCTAATTGTCCCTCCCACCAATAGGCTGAGCATAAATATGGCTCTTCTATGGCCGGCCAGCTCTATAAGCGCTCTAGTTGCAGAGGGTACCACACAACGGCACCTCTAGCCTGTTTAAGGTGAGTTTAATTCTTTTCTACACAAAGAAATCCTTCAATGTACTTATTCTCAGTGTACATAGTGACTTCTGCTATTGCGCTATTGCACTATTACATTATTGCGCTATTGCATTATTGCATTACTGTGCTATTGCGCTCATTCGTGAAGAAAATGCCACAGTTAAATGGGAGCATATTAAAACAGCTAGCTTTCAACCAGAAGCACAGCAATTTGTTCTTCACAGATACTAAGGGTGTTTTAACTAACACATACTTTATTTGAAGCTCTTAAGCCCCCGGTTTTATAAAGGGATTTTCCTAATACCTTCTAACCTGTCAGGTGTACCAAAATTGGGGGACAAGGACACAACAAACAAAAATACATGGGTGGCCAATCCATGTAGGACAAACAACAATGCACATACAAGAATAACATACAGAAAAAGAGGAATAGACACGTAAGGGAACCCCCTTCTTGGCAGGCATGTACAGTCCTAGCATAGTCCTAGCGGACTCATTTCAGATTTCCTCCCTACCTAAGATAAAACCTACTTAGGTTTTGTCTCCATATACTTACAGAAACATCAAATCTCTCTAACAGAGAGATGAGCCATAGCCCATCCATCACCTAAGGCTCCACCTCGGGGTCCCTTATTACTGGTATTCAAGATAACAACAATAAAGTTTCCTCTTTTTTTTTATCTAAAACAGGAAGCTCCACATCTTTTCATTACCCCGAGGTTTGATGTTTCAGTTGTTTTTACTATTTACTACACCTGGATAGGTAATCGGCATTCCCATGGCTTTTTCCCTTTCAATGCTTAATTGTAAACTGGTAGGGTTGCAATGTAAGATACCAGTGCATTATTCTAGGTCTCTTATCTTTCATTACCTGGAGCCAACACAAGAGATTATGGTCTGTCCAGATTTCAAACTTGGTACCTCATAAATAAAATCGAAGGGCTTCTACTGCCCACTTGATCGCCAAGCACTCTTTTTCAAGTGTAGAATATTTGGTCTCTCTAGCATGTAGTTTGCAACTAATATATATTATGGGGTGTTCCTCACCATGGATTACTTGTGTAAGTACGGCTCCTAATCCGCTACTGGATGCATCAGTTTGTAAAAGGAAGGGTTGGGTGAAATCAGGCATTTTTAACACAGGTGAAGAGCATAATCTTGCTTTTATAGTCTGAAATGCCTCTTCACATTCAGGGGTCCATTGTATTTTATCTGGCCTATATTTGCGGGTTAACTCAGTAAGGGGGGTAGCCAGGGTAGAATAATCTGGTATAAAGCGGCGATAGTAGCCAGCTAATCCTGAGAAAGACCTAACACCTTTCTTTGTTTCAGATCGAGGACTCTCAGCTACTGCCTCCACTTTACTTTTCTCAGGTTCCACCTGTCCCTGTCCTATTTGAAAACCCAAATATTTTATATGTTGCATAGCTATAGAACATTTAGCAGGGTTGATAGTAAGCCCTGCTTTCGAAATGGCTGATAATATCTGGGCTAGGTGTTGTATATGATCATCCCAGGTGGGACTAAATACTATGACATCATCTAGGCAAGCAGTGCTATAAGTGACATGGGGAGCTAAAATCTTATCCATTGCCCTTTGAAAGGTGGCAGGGGCACCATGTAAGCGGAAAGGCATTACCGTGAATTGAAACAACCCCAAAAGGGTGCTAAAAGCATTTTTTCTTTTGCCTTGTCGTCCAAAGGTATCTGCCAGTATCCTTTTGATAAATCTAGCGTACTAATGTACCGTGCATTGCCTAGATGATTCAGAATATCATCAATCCTAGGCATTGGATAGTTGTCAAATTGTGAGATATTGTTAAGACGTCTAAAGTCTAGACACAGTCTGACTCCGCCTTCTTTTTTTTCTACTACCACCATAGGAAAGTTCCATTCACTTTTAGATGGTTCAATGATGCCTAGGCCGTGCATTTTCCTCAATTCTTTTATCACTTCAGGCCTCATCTTTTCAGGGAGACGATAGGGTCTTTGTCTAATGGGGGTTTCAGAGGTTACGATGATATCATGAGTTACCTCTTTGGCCCTCCCTGGAATCCCTGAAAAGCTTGTCTTCATATATATGAAGCATGGTCTGTAACTCAGCTAACTGTTGTGAAGTCAGCTCTGGATTTATGGTGATCTCATCTAGACCCCCAGGCTTTTCCAACCTGTGGTATGCTTGTGTAAAGGCACTATCTGGTTCTTCTGGATAGATAAAGGCACACATAGGAGGAGTTCTCTCGGATCATGGTTTGAGCAAGTTTGCATGATAGATTTTCTTTTTAATACCTTTATCATGCATAGCGATCTCATACGTGACAGGACCCGTTCGTCTTAGAACTGTATGGGGTCCCTGCCATTTCATTAAAAGCTTATTGTCCGAGGAAGGTAATAATAACAAAACTTTATGTCCCTCTTCAAATTCTTTAAACTTAGTTCCTTTATCATAATGATATTTTTGTACCATCTGCTGTTTTTGGTTATGGGAATGTGCTTTCTGGATAAAGTTTAGTAGTCGCTTACGTATCTGGCACATATACTCAGAAGGTGCTATCCCCTTAGGTACTTCCCCAGCTTCCCATTGTTCTATTATAACATCTAATGGGCCTCTGGGATTTTGGCCATAATAATTCAAAGGTGAAACCCAGTGGATGATTGTGGCACCTCTCGGTAGGCAAACATTAGGTAGGGCAGGTACATATCCCAGTCCTTTCCTTCCTCTTGCACATATTTCTGTAACATTTTTTTAAGTGTTTGATTAAAACGCTCGACCAAGCCATGGGTCTGGGGATGGTAAGGGGTTGTATGTATAGCTGTTATCCCCAGGCTTTGGTATAGGCGTTTTAACAACACTGAACAAAAATTGCTACCACGATCTGTTAAGATTTCTCGTGGTATGCCTACTCGACTGAATAACTTGCTTAGTTCTTCAGCTATTTTTGGGCCAGTTACATTACGCAAGGGAACAGCCTCTGGGTACTTGGTGGCATAGTCACTGATCACTAAAAATATACTTATTTCCTTTTTGCTTTTTATCAAAGGACCCACAATATCCATGTAATATGCTCAAAAGGCCGTTATTAGAGGGAGGGGTTGTAGAGGTACCTTATCCCGTTTACCCAGTTTAACCACCTTCTGACATTCCGTGCAAGTATTACAGTAAGTGGCTACTTGCTCATGAATCCCAGGCCAAAAGAAATGATATAATAATCGCTTCAGGGTTTTCTCTCTGCCTAGATGTCCAGCTAATGGAATATCGTGTGCCACCTCTAACAAGTGTTGCCTACACATTTGGGGGACCATTAACTGTTTCACCTCTTCCCCAGTCTTTGGATTTATACAATTTCTATATAGCAGTTCATTTACTAATACATATTTATAACCTGCAATAGTAATGTCGAGGAGCTGACCCTGTGGAAAGAAAGGTTGTAAAGTAACATCACTACGCTGCACATCTTTAAACTCTTGTTTCTGAATTTGGGTCAAAGAGTCTGGTACATTAGTACTATAATGTTTATTAGTCCATTGTCCTTTTTCATTCCTCTTCTGTTTCCTGGTTTTCCTATCCTTACCAGGGGTCTCCATCAGTTTATCTGAAAAGGGAAACACTTGATCCAAAGTCTCTTTAAGGGCTTGGGACCGAGTTACCATAGCGCATAAGTTGGTAGTCAATAAAGTCTCAAAATCCGGATGATCATGTCCCAATAATATTGGCACAGGCAAATGTGGTACTACTCCCACTGGTAACTGCTGGGTATGGCCTTGTATAGTTATTGTAATGTCCTGCAATGGATAATGATGAACGTCCCCATATATACATGTCACGCCTGTCGTTGGCCCTCCTACTTTAGGCATGCAATTTATAACGTCTTTTTGTACCAGTGTCTGTCTACTTCCCGAGTCCAGTAACCCTTGTACTGTTTTCCCTTCTATTGTGACTGGAACTATATACTGTCCCCAGTTAGCCAATGCCAAATGAGTTAGTTCAGTTTTCTTTTTAGGACAGAACCTTGCAATGTGCCCTTTTCCTTTACACTTGTAACAAATGATCTTGGCATTATACCCCTTTCCTGTTTTCAAAGGCTGTCTGACCCCAAAAGTAATTCCCCCTGTATTTGGTCTTACCGGAGTTGGATGTATAGTGGTGGGTGCTGTCCCTCTTTGTCTATTCAGTCTTGCAGCCAGATAGTCTTCTGCCAGTCGTATGGCCACTTCAGATGTTTCTGGCCGGTGTTCTTTTACCCATAATTGTACGTCAGAGTTCAATATCCGGAAAAATTGTTCCAAAACGACAGCTTCAATTATTTGGTCTTTTGTTTTCATAGTGGGCTGTAACCATTTGAAACATAAATCCTTAAGGCGTGTATAAGCATCCTGGGGGTATCTGCAGCTTGAAACTTATATGTACGAAACCTCTGTCTATATGTCTTCGTATTAACATCATATCTCTTTAAAATGGTAGATTTTACCCGGTCATAATCGTTGGCATGATTTATGTCCACATGGCTGTAGGCCAATTGTGCCTGTCCAGTCAAATAAGGAGCCAGTCGTATTACCCACTGATCTCGGGGCCAGGCGCATGCAAGGCCTACCCTCTCGAAGGTCATTATGTATGCTTCAATGTCATCTGTCTCAGATAACTTTACTAATTTGATGTCTTTATGTACATTACCAGGGGAAGCAGGGGGCTGATGAGTGCTCATGGCTTGTATGGCCCGTAAAGTATCTGTCCATCGGGTCTCATTCTCTCTCTCTCGTCCTTCTCCCTTTGCTTCTGCAACTCCACTTGCCGTATACATAACCATCTAAGCAAGTCCTGAGACTCCCGGGGGGGCCTCTCCTGTTTCCAGGGGCTCTCCTCCAGTAGCCTGTTCTGCTTTCTCGTCTTCTTTGCGTTCTGCCATTATGGGCTGTTGCTTCTCCTTTCTTCTTACTGCCAGGGGAAGTCCAGATAACAAGGGTATCTTGTATGCTACTGCTGCTGCCCTTGTGATAGTTGTCCCTGGGAACCTGCTGTCCTCCGCTTTGTCCTGTGACATTAGCCGTCCATCAAGATCTTCTCCAGATCCTTCCAGTGGAAATCACTTCAACCACTGTATCCCACTGTTGACACCATATGTCAAAGTCTCCAAGTGGATACAGATGGACACATAAGCCAAGTTGTAGTCTTGCAAAAATAACTTCTTTTATTACACAGGAACAAAAATAAGCGGACTTGTTTCGTCAAAATAATAAAATAAACAAATCAAGTAAGAACTTAAATAACTTAATTTCAGCGTTAATACACTCCAGGAAAACAAAACAACTAGTAAGCACTAGTTCCTCTGGGTGCTGCTGCTTCAGCACTAAACTGCATCTGACTACACAGAGTTAAACATTCACAAATATACCCTGAGACATGTTCTGGATTGGTTCAAGTCAGCTGTCAATCAACTGAGGTTACATAACATGATTAAAACTTTGTTTAACAACTTTATTATTTGTTAAACTTCATTGTATTAGTTCAATCTCATTCAAATTCTGCTTTAGAGTGCAGCAAATCTCATTTTATTTCATTATTGTAGATAATGTCAGGGGTAAACACTCTAATTGTCCCTCCCACCAACAGGCTGAGTATAAATATGGCTCTTCTCTGGCCGGCCAGCTCTATAAGCGCTCTAGTTGCAGAGGGTACCACACAACGGCACCTCTAGCCTGTTTAAGGTGAGTTTAATTCTTTTCTACACAAAGAAATCCTTCAATGTACTTATTCTCAGTGTACATAGTGACTTCTGCTATTGCACTATTACATTATTGTGCTATTGCATTATTGCATTACTGCGCTATTGCGCTCATTCGTGAAGAAAATGCCACAGTTAAATGGGAGCATATTAAAACAGCTAGCTTTCAACCAGAAGCACAGCAATTTGTTCTTCTCAGATACTAAGGGTGTTTTAACTAACACATACTTTATTTGAAGCTCTTAAGCCCCTGGTTTTATAAAGGGATTTTCCTAATACCTTCTAACCTGTCAGGTGTACCAAGATGGGGGGGGGGAAGGAAGAACAAGGACACAACAACAACAAACAAAAATAAATGGGTAGCCAATCCATGTAGGACAAACAACAATGCACATACAAGAATAACATACAGAAAAAGGGGAAAAGACACATAAGGGAACCCCCTTCTTGGCAGGCATGTACAGTCCTAGCGGACTCATTTCACATGTACGAATGTACTTTGGATCTCCTTGAAAATGAGTTCGCTCAATGGAGTTTTTAATCCAAAATATGGTTTTTGAATAAAATATACTACTATCACGCTGAAAACGGGCATGCTAAATACAATACCGTTAGTTTCTAGCCCTGTACAGTTAGTCAAAAATGTATGGGTCATAATCCCTATGAAGCAACTGTAATAATATCCACAGCATAGGTTGTGACGTTACAAACAGACCGGAATATGACTTCAGGTATACACATGACAGACTCATGAATTCTAAGGTACAAAAAAGGCCCTTACTGTATGAAAAGCTCTTTGGTAGAGAATGAGAGACAAGAAAATACAAATCATGTATTTATTTTCTTTCTTTTTTACACAATCATTGGCAGTAAAGGCACACTGAGCCGAAGCTAGTTTCCAGGTGTGATCCAGAAGCACAGGGAGGCTAAATGACTTTCCCATGGTCATACAATGTATGCAAGGTGTGGTTGTGGGAATTAGAGTTGTTGTTTTAAATAGTGAAATTGGCTGCCATTCACCAAAAACAGATGGTCTATGTCAGAGTCTGCCATCCTGATTCAGTTAACTACTGGCCAGCTGATACAGAATGGCAGGAGGGAAGAGACAGGAAAACACCAAGTGCCCTATCTCGCGGCAATCTACAGTAAATGTATTCTCTTGATGACAGAAAATAAAAATACCTTACTTGCGGTTAAACTTCATTTTCAGGTCAGGAGACAAGATGATAACATACAAAGAAGACAGTAATGCTGTCTTTAGAATGGCGTGCTGCTTTGAGAGATAAAGTACCGTGCTCAAAAAACAAAGATGGCAAATCTCACAGAAATAAAAAAATAACTGTAAAAGAACTAACTTGGGAAATGTGTCAGTCAAAGGAATCTGGCTCAACAAAGTTAGATTAGGCTTTCTGACGTTTCATGAAAGGGTCTTCCATATTTAACATAAATATCTTTAGCATCTGATCAGTTCTGAAGCTATGTACCCAAACTTAATAATCTGAAGATTCCCCCAATTTTTGAATTATTAGCTAATACACTATAACGGGTCTGCTGGTGTCTTGCTGCATCCCGAGCTGCTATGCATTAACCAGACAACACTATAAGCCTAACATTATTAGCAAACAGGAGTGTCTTCCCAACACAGACCCACAAAAGAGACTTAAGTACAGGATTTGCTTTTTAACTTAGTAACCTTCTAGATCTTGGGAATTCTGCTCTTTGATTAAGCTCTATTTAATTGAGTGCCCCTTGCACCAGTTATTTTTGCCATCAATAGCATAAAATATCAATTATTAAGTAATAGCCCCCAACCTGAACACTATAAATGCTTCTCCCAGACACATCACTTCCTTTGGCCCCATTCCCTATTCCCGTCTTTCCTCATCCCTCACCCTGACCTATACCCCCCTCTTCCTATTCCCGTCTTTCCTCATCCCTCACCCTGACCTATACCCTCTTCCTATTCCTGTCTTTACTCTTCCCTCACCCTGACCTATACCCTAACACACACACCACTACCTCACCGCTCAACCCCTCTCCACCGAATTATTATATCCCACCTATGTACCTCTCTGCATTGGCTATAATATGCCTAGGCACTTTGGCCCCTTGTTGGACGTCTGTTAGGCCTCTCTAAGAACAGCTATCCACAGCTTGTAAATTCAACTGAATAAGTAAAATTATAAACACTAAATTGTTTATATTGCTATAATCTGCTTTTTTATTATGCTTCCTCCTTCTTCTCACTGTATAGTCTACCGCTCGCGATTATGTTACATTTTTGTAATTGTTTCTTCTCCCTTGTCACCCCCCAGCCCCATCCCCCAGGACGCATCTGGAAATGAGCTGCTATTCAGCTCCGTATGTCTTTCCTGGTCAAACTTTTGAAATAAATAAACAAACAAATAAATAAATAAATAATGTTTTCCTCAGGCACATCCTAAGGGGAAGGGTGACAAAGTGCTCTGTTTCCATTGTAGGGTCCATGACTAGACATTCACACTGCTGGTGATGAAAGAACCCTGAAGGTACATTAAAGGTTTACAACTTTTCTTAACATAAGTCACAACAAACTGAGATGATGGTTACCACAAAAAATAAACACTACCTCGTTAAAGGAACACTATCACTTAAACACCAAAAAGGAGAGATTCTGGACAGTGTTAAGCCGATTTATTTATTGAAATTCTGCTCCCCAGTTTATATCCCTTCTGATGCAGTTTCTTGTTCTGGCTTTAACTAAAGTTAAAAAAGTGTCAAACTAAGATATTATATTAATCTTTAAAAATGCAAAGCGTGTTTTTTTAAATAGAAAAAAAATGGCATTGGTATAACTGCACCAAAACACTGCTTGTTTCAATTATACTGAGCACGCTCCAGTTCATTCTAATGGCGGCAGTGTACTGCAGCACTACTGCACTCATTTAAAATGTATTTTAAAAGCGGAGGGCTCAATGTGCAAATGCTTTATGACAAAAATATCTGCTCCACAAGACTGAATCCACAGTTCCCCAGCATCGCCAATTCACACATGGAGCAGCGTGTGGAGGGGCTGGGGGTGTTCTGAACACCATCAGGTCTTACAAAGGTCTGAGGGGGGCCAGGTGCAAAGGGTCACAAGAGTTACTGCTATGTCTGCCTTGGCATAATGGTGCCACCCTCTGCGGCACAGAGTCTTCAGGTCACATGGAGGAGATACATAACCCCTACATGCAAGCCCAACCTGACTACATAGACATGTACATACAAGGAGCAGGATCAGCTGTGGAGGGTAGATGTAACATGGTGAGAGCCACGGGGTGATCCACCTGTGCAGAGAGGACACTCTGGATCCTTTTCTGGCCCTCCGCACATGCAGAAGGGCAACAAACATTTTGTTAATTGGGCTCTACTTCATTATAGCCACTTACTGCAACCCTTCTTCATTGCAGCCTGGCTGACCTATGGTCCTGACCCCTTCCAGCAAGGTCACAGGAACAAAGGAAGGAGCAGTCATCCCAATAGCCTGCAGAGCCATGTTCAGATAGTCATCAACCGCTGCACAGCCAGCTGCAGGCTTCTGCAACTCTTCTGCCTGTAGGACTTCTACAGGCAGCCAGCAAGAGCTAGGGCTGGGCAAAACTAATCCCACTTCTGAGGAATTTTGCAAAAATACTGCTTCTGTGGAATCGGTTATTTCTTAAAATATTGTTCCTTTTGAGGAGAAAATGTGCTTGATCCATGGAATTACAACTCATCTGTGGAAACAAAATCTGGGATTTACACAAAACATGACCAAAAACTATGGGAGGAAAGAACAGGTTACTCACCTGTAACAGTAGTTCTGGAAGTGGTATATGTTGTTCATCCACACTTATTGGCATGTCCCCTTCCACAGTAAATCTTGCTGGAAGTCTTCAAGTTGGCTCCTCCCACCCACCCGGGTGGTATATACCTCAGCTCCGCCCCATGACGCCAGATCTTAGCTTGCTGGAAGCCAGGCTGTGTGCGTCAGCAGCCGGGGAGGCTGGGTGGGTCCGTGTGGATGAACAACATATACCACTCCTAGAACTACTGTTACAGATGAGTAACCTGTTCTTCTAGGATCGTGGATATGTTGTTCATCCACACTTATTGGCAGACTCCTAGCAGATCTCCAGGAGGAGGCAAGGCACACAACCCCTACTTAGGGAACAGAGATTGGAGAACTGAGGCCCCAAAACCAGCATCCCGGTGTGACTCAAGGTCAGTGTGGTAATGGGTGATGAAGGCGTTTGCTGACTTCCAGGTAGCAGCCCGGCAGATCTCCTGGATAGGGATATCCCTGGAAGCAGCCACCGATGCAGCAGTATGGCAGGTAGAATGAGCTCTTATCCCTCTGGGAGGCTCCTTGTCTGCCAACTCATAACACAGACCTATGCATGATGTAATCCATCTAGCAATGGTCTGCTTTACTGCAGGTCGCTTCAGCATAGGTGACAAACAGCTGGCGAACCTCTCCTTATAGTAGGAGAGAGCATGTAGCAGGTCCAAGGTGTGGAGCCTGTACTTGACCTCCGAGGTGTAGGTTGGGTAGTAAACCGGCAGAGCTAACACCTGGTTAAGGAGAAACTCTGACACCACCTTCGGAAGGAATTTTGGATGGGGCGCAGGACAACTTTGTCCCTGTGGAAGACCAGATAAGGGGAATCCACCAAAAGCGCCTGGAGCTCCCCTGTCCTTCTGGCTGACGTGACAGCCACCAGGAAGGCCGTCTTCCACAACAAGTGTAACAACTCACACTTGTGCATGGGTTTGAATGGCTTGCCCATGAGCTTTGCAAGTACCAGCAGTAAATCCCATGGAGGTGAAGGTTCACGCACCGGAGGGGATATGTGATCCACACCTTTGAAAAAGCACCCAACCTCTGTCTCCTGTGCCACCGTTGGCTGCCCGGCCCACGCCCTGTAAGCAGAGATGGCTGCCAGGTGCACCCTAAGGGTCGATAATCGTAGACCCCATTTGGAGAGAGACCAAAGGTAGTCGAGAATGTTAGCCACGGGGCAGGACAGAGGGTCCAGGCCCTTATCCTGACACCAAATGGAAAACTGCTTCCATTTGAAAGCATAACATTTCCTGGTTGATTCCTTTCTAGATGCCTCCACCACAGTGTAGACTTCTTCGGAAAGGCCCAAAGCCTGGAACTCTAGCCGCTCAGGTACCAGGTTGTAAGGTGCAGGGATTGAAGGTCCGGATGGAATACCTTCCCCTGATTGAATGATATCAGGTCTGGGCGTGTACAAAGCCACTCGGGGGCCTGCAGCTGAGGAGATCTGGATACCAGAACTGGCGCAGCCAGTCTGGGGCTACCAGAATCACCTTCACCTTGTCCCGCCCCCCCTTGAGGAGTACCTTGTGGAGCAAGGAAAATGGAGGGAAGGCGTAGAGGAGGCCTGGGGTCCACGGCCTCGAGAAGGCATCCCCCTTCAGCAAGCCCTGCTGAGGGGGCCGGGCATGAAACAGCCTCAGCTTGGTGTTTTCCCTGGAGGCAAACGGGTCCACCATCGGTTTGCCCCAACGGGAGAACAGGCTGAAACCTACCTCTGGATGAAGAGGCCACTCGTGGGATCTCTAACCTATATGGCTGACAGCATCCACCAGATGATTCGAGGCTCCTGCCACATGGATGGCTAGGAGATCCGCCTCCAATTGGCCCAAGAGAGTCCAGATGCGGAGCGCCTCCTTGCACAGCAGATGGGAGTGCGTGCCACCCTGTTTGTTGAGGTACTACATGGTCGTGGCATTGTCCGTCTGGATTTGAATCACTTACCCCCGGAGCTGAGGAGCGAAAGCTGGCAGTGCCAGTCTGACTGCTCTGAGCTTCAACAGGCTGATAAGGCATCGGGACTCCTCAGAGGTCCAGAGCCTATGGGCCCTTTTGTCCCCCAAGTGGGCTCCCCAGCCCTTGAGAGAGGCATCAGTTGTGAGAACAACCGTCGGCTCAGGGCGGACAAATGCAATACCTTCCTGAAACCAGTCTGGGGCGGTCCACCACTGGAGAGCGTCCCGCATCTTCTGGGTTACAGTGATCAGCTGGTCAAAATGACCGTGGCACTGAGTCCACTAGGCAGCCAGTTCCCATTGGAGGGGACGCATGTGCAACTGGGCCCAACGGACCACTGAGGTGCACGCCGCCATGTAATCCAGAAGGCGCAGAAAGTCCTGGGCAGGGCGCAATTGCCCAACCAGAAATGATTGGGCAAAGGAGTAAAGAACCTCTGCCCTGTCTGCGGGGAGCCGAGCTCTGGCTTGACAAGAGTCGAGCTCTGCCCCAATGAAGCCCATCACCTGAGAAAGCACAAGTTCCGACTTGGCCTCGTTGATTAGGAGGCTGAGTTGGGAGCAGGTCTGGAGGGCCAGATCCCTGGATCTCTCCACCTCCTGTAGGGAGTGACTTGCCAGAAGCCAGTTGTCGAGGTAGGGGTAAATTCTGATCCCCCAACGCCGTAGATGGGCCGCCACCACAGCAATGCATTTGTTGAAGACCCATGGGGTCAATGACAGGCCGAACCACATGGCTTGGAACTCGTATAGGGTTCCCTTGACCCTGAAGTGGAGGAACCACTGATGGGACTGATGGATTGGGATGTGAAAGAACACGTCCTGCAGATCCAGTGAACAAAACCACAAGTTTCGCTCCAAGGATGAAATGATCTGGGACAGTGTGACCATCTGAAAGGTGCGAGAACTGAGATATTGATTCAGGTCATGGCGCTCTAGAATGGGGTGCCAGCCCCCCGTCCACTTGGGCACCAGGAAGTACCTGGAGACAAAGCCTGGGTCTACTGGAGGATCTGCCACGGGAGCTATTGCCTCCTTGAGGAGGAGCTGAGCAATGTCATCTCGAACAGCTGACTGGGTGTGAGCATATATACATTCCTCCCAAGGGGCGCGGGCTCAGACGGGAGGGTACTGCTCGAATTCTAGAGGCAGTCCCTGACCGACCACTTCGAGAACCCACCTGCCCAAAGTGACAGCGGACCAGTTGAAAAGGAAGTGGCGGAGCCAGCCCCCCACGGGAGGACCCAGAGCTGTCATGACGGGAGTAGGGGTGACAGCCCCCACCCCATCACTGAGCAGGCTTGGAGGAGGAGGCGGAGGCTCCAGCACCTGAGCCTCAGCTTCCTTTACGGGCTTGTTGGGGTCCAGGCTTGGGCCGAGGGTGCCGAGCTTGAGCCTGCTGCTGATGCTGGTGCTGGTGTCCCCTTGGAAGGAGGACAGCTGATCTGCAGGGGAAGAGTGCCAAAAGGGCTTCTTCTTCTTCTTCTGCTGGTTCCTGCCCAAAGAACCCTAGGCAGAAGTGGCATCCAAGGTGGCACTGGACTGTTCTATGCGCTGAAGGTGACCAGCCACTCCTGGGCCGAACACACGTCAGCTAATTTGTGCTGAGTATCCGCTGGGAAGGAAGAGAGCGTCAGCCAAGCCCTGCAGTGAGAGGCAACTGTGGCAGCCATTGAGCGGGCACAAGAGTCCCATATGTCCAGGGCCGTCTGGTGCTGCTGTTTGGCAACAGCTCAGCCCTGGTCTCGGACCTGCTTGACCGTGGTCTACATGTCCGCGGGGAGATGTGGGAGGACTTCGTCTAACAACCCGAGAAGGGCGTGTGAGAAGTGTGCCATGATGACGGACGAACTTGCCTGACGAAGGCCCAAGGAGGAGGCCGCATAGACTTTCCTGGCTGAATGGTCCAAGAGCTTGGACTCTTTATCAGGAGTTAGGTCAGTATCAGTAGAACTGCCAGTACGCCTGAACACAGAGGCGGTCACCAGGCTCTCAGCCTAAGGGTGCTCTGTGAACCCCACTAGGGACCCCATGGGTACCACGTACTTGCGGGCCATGTGGGCAGACTGAGCTGGACAAGAGGCAGGGGGCCTCCATAGTTCAAGGGACGGGCCGACAATGGCCTTAGCCACTGGAAATGCCTCTGTCGGGGAATACCCTCTCTTCAGGATGTCCGTGAGAGGGTACTCCGCCTTTTTCTGGATGGGTTCCAGGGGCATCCCTGTGGACTCAGAGATGAAGCGAAGAATCCCTTGGAAGGAGGAAGGACCTTCCTCCATCCCTAGGCCAACGAACGACTCATCATCCCCAGGATGAGAGTGATGCCCAGTGACATCCGAATCCGAGGAGTCGGGATACAGTGGCCTGCCACCCAAATCCCCCTTGACACGCCGAGAACGGTTTGGGGTGAATGTGACCGATAAACGCCAGCGAAGCTCAGTGTCCAGTCAGTCTTCTTTTGAAGGTGCTCCTCCCACAGGCTGTTTAGGCAGTGGTTCCACCACGATGGGTGGAGTGACTGATGCAGGCCGAAGAGGTGGATTTGCCAGCCCCACGGTGAGTGAACTGAAGATTCCAGCTCCAGAGGGGTCGTCTTCAGCCTAGGAGGCAAAAGCCAAGTGATGGCTGGGGTAGGCGCCAGAGTAGGCTTGTGCCCGGATAAGATCAGCTGTTGCCATATGAGGTCCTCGTAGCGCCGGAGTTTCCGCCGGAGCCTCTCCTCATCTGAGGAGGACGAGGATGACTGATGGCATCGCCTCTTCTTTCAGCGCTTATGGCTGTTCCTCGGCCTTTCGGTCGAGGAGGTTCTAGACCTCGCCTAAGATCAGGCTGGCCAACTCAATCGCTCCGGAGACACCGGTGGGACCAGTGATTTCTGGGAGTCCAGAACTGAGTCCTTGAAGGGAACACCAGGGGGCTGAGTCTCCTCATCGGGGAAGACAAGGACCTGAGTCCTTTCCAAGAAGTCTTCGGCGGGCGACAGTGGGTCAATGGAATTGATGACAATCTACGACCTGCGTGGGCTGCTGTCTTCGGTGGTCTGGCCCAACGGAAGGTCCGAAAAGCCAGCGGCCAAAGAAGTGATCTCGACCAAAGTTGAGAAGGCATGCTCTTGGGACTGGGACTTCTCTCTGTCCCAAGAGTGCCTTCACCAAGACAAAGGCTTACTCGGTTCCTTCTCCTGCTTACGGGATCGGGAGGAGTGCAAGCCTGCAGGCGCCTCTCCCCAGGTGGGAAGAGACTGGCACAACTCCCAGAAGGAGCCCGAGAAAGTAGAGCCTAGGTTAAGAGAAACGCAGAAGCCCCGAGCATCGATGGCACAAGCCGCTTCTTCCTCGAACGCTAGCATGCGTTCCAGTTGTTCGGCGGAGCCCACAGCCACGGAGACCGCCCATCTAGCCTCCTTGGACTTCATCAGAGGGTTCCTTTTCTCCGGTCTCCCAAACTTTAAGCATGCCAGGTGGTCATCCAGAACGTTGGGATGAAAGGCCAAGCAAAAGCTGCAGGACGAGGTGTCATGACCCGACACCGAGGCAGTGAGCTATGCGATGAGATAGGGATGGGTGCGTGACATCTTCTGGCCGCAAGGACACCGCGAAACTCAGGGAAGATTTTCTCCATAATCAAGACGAAAGGAGCGATCGCTAACTTGAACGAGTTTTAATTTCGTTAAAACTGAAGTTTTGAAAGCCAGGGCCTACGAAATGCATGAGCACGAGGAAGGCAACCTGAATCTTCCACCGGAAAGGAAGATCTGGCATCATTGGGCAGCGCCAAGGTGTATACCACCCGGGTGGGCGGAAGGAGCCAGCTTGAAGACTTCCGTCAAGATTTAAAATGGAAGGGGACATGCCAATAAGTGTGGATGAACAACATATCCACGATCCTAGAAAATACATTGTTCCATGGTCTGCATTGGTAATGAAAAATTACTGCAGTTGGCCATCCCAGTGGCCCAGTGGCAGCAAGACATGCTGCCATGTAGGTGACCTGGGCTCAGGAGCAAACTCAAGCTGCTGCTCTGAGAGGCAGGCTGAGCCGTAGCAGCTGCAGCTGGGCAGTGCATTGTGGCCAGGAGGGAATGGTGTCAGGTTCCGGTACAACAGTCACTGCTGTGGTGGGTCAGGGAAGCTTTCTCCCTCCACAGGCATTTCTACATGCTTCTGAGGCCATCAGAAGGCTTCGCCCATGCCAGTAGAGCTGGTAGAGTCAGGGAAAAAACAGGGGATAGAATCCCTATAACCATCTATACGACAGCTGACGTCTCAGGCTCCCCTGGGTCCTATGGGATCAGGGTATATGAAACTGTGGCCAGGAAGGAGGGGGAGGGGCAGAGATCACCACCAAGCACAGCTTTGTTGTTTGTCAGCACTCTTGTTCGGTGCTGAAACCGCTGACAGTAGCCAGGATCCATGGTTGGTTGCCAACTCTGGTGGTAGTGGCAGCATGATAACAGGTCCATGCACAATGGTAAAATAACCAAGCAAAGTCGAGGCACGCAATGCATCTAGTGCACTGCTAATCTGGAACTGAGAAACCCCACAAAAGCAAGGTCTGCTAATCAAAAATGAAAAGCTTTATACGAAAAGTAGAGATTTCAAGGAGAACTCCTGTTCTCCCAGCACTCCATCCCCAACAAACAAGCCAATTAGGCTTTTGTACTGCAAACTAATTTTTGTATTATGTCTTTCTACATTGACCCATGTAGCAGCACTAATGTAAACAAACACAGAGCAGCACGGCGCCATTTCACATGCGCAGCACAGCTCCATGCCGCTTTACTGTTTAAGTGATACCGTGAAGTGGTGCAGAGCCATGTGGTGTGTGTGAAATGATGTTGCACTGCTTCAGGTTTGTTTCAGTTAGCAATGCTACACTGGAGCCAATATAGCAACAGGGAGGTAATGAAAACATTAATTTGGGGGTTCAAAAGCCTAATTGGGGTGGTTTGGTTTGGGAGATGGGGTGCTTGGAGGACATTTATATCAAAATCCCATAATGGGTCCAGACAATCAAGTGCACCATAGTGGTTTTTGTGTTTTTGCATGTTTGGACCCATTATTATTTTGCTTTGCATTTATAAAGCTTTTTGAGCCAGAGTTTTTGTTGTTTGAGTAGCACTCTCTGCTTTTATGTTTTTATTTAGTTTTTTAAAGAAAACGCTGTTTTAACCACAGCAGAAACACATCTATGACATCTAAACAGCTTCACTGGTGATCATGGTGTTGGGAGGATGAAGGGGCTTTGATGGAGGGGGCTCCGTTACCACCATCTCCCCCTTTTTTTTTTTAAAGGAGTGGCAAACCCCTCTATCTCAAACAAACTGATAAAAAAAACATACCAACCCTAAGTGGTGCAACTTGCGTATGGTACGGATATCTACGCTGCACAGCAGACCTCCACTATCACCAGTGAAGTAAGGCAGGAGGGAGATACTGTTCAGGCCATCAGCAAGGGATAAATAAGAAAAAATTACTCACCTTAGTAATGTTGTTTCTTCTAATGGAGTCTTGCTATATTATGACTAATGCAGTTTGTCCCACCATTAGAAGAGCGCGAGCTCGGTTAGAGAAGCTCTGTCTGGAGGATTTCAAACTGAAACTGTCAGATCTTTACGAGCAAAACTCACTAAGGTTCTGTGTGGAAGCTGTAACCTACACTAGCCAACTGGCTACTTAAATATTAACACATTTTTCCTGGTCCCAACACTAAGACTCAAGTCAGGGGACCAGAAAAATAAGATAAGATAAGATAATATAAACACACACCAAACACCCCAAAAGAAGGGGTGGAAACAAAAATGGGCACCAAAAAGTGCTAACACTGGAATGCCCACACCATACCCCAAGGAAGTTCTGAGAGGGGCAGGTTGGGGAGTTTATACATAGCAAGACTCCATTAGAAGAAACAACATTACTAAGGTGAGTAATTTTTTCTTCAGACAACATGAAGTCTTGCTATATTATGACTAATGCAGAATACACAGCAGTACCTCCATGGAGGAGGGACAGAACCTACTTAGGGAATAGACTCTGAAGCACAGCTGTGCCAAACCGAGCATCCCTCCTGGCCTGGATATCCAGGGAGTAATGCTTGGTGAAACTTTGTACCGTTTTCCAAGTAGCTGCTTGACATATCTCTAAGATAGGGATGTCTCTGGCAGCAGCTAGAGACGCAGCTGTACCTCTGGTAGAGTGAGCCCTCAGGCCTGAAGGGGGAACCTTTCCCAGTTTTTGATAGCAAAATTGGATAGAAGAGACAATCCACCTGGCAATGGATCTCTTAGTGGCAGGCTTCCCTTTCCCAACCTCACCATAAGTGAGAAAAAGTTGGAGGATTTGAACCTGTGACCCTTGGTACGCTCTATGTAGTAACTTAGGGCCCTCTTAACATCTAGTTGTGCAACCTCCTCTCACCAGAGGAGGAATGATCAGTGAAGAACACTGGAAGGAGATAGATTGATTAAGGTGAAATCTGAAACCACCTAGGCAAAACTTCCTGTTAGTCCTGAGGACTACCTTATCCCTGTGAAAGGAAATAAAGTCAGTCTCCACTGACAAAGCTTGTAACTCACTTATGCGCCTGGCAGAAGTGATGGCTACTAGAAAAACAGTTTTCCAAGTCAGTACTTAAGCTCTGTCAAGACAGAGGTTCAAGGGTGGTTGCATCAGCTGAGCAATGCAAACATTAAGATCCCAGGCAGGAGCAGGGTCCCTGAAAGGTGGATTAGTATGAAGTAATCCTTTGAAAACTTGGAAAATACCGGTGAGCGGAAAGAGAAGAGGGCTTTCTGTTGAAATAAAGCAGAGACAGCTGCCAAAATGCACTTTCAGGGTAGCTGGTCTCAGTCCCAAAGAATTAAGATGGACCATATAGTCCAAAATAATGGGCAAATCAGCAGATTCCGGGAAATATGCTTCCAGAACACCATATGGAAAACCTTTCCATTTAGAGTTATAAGTAGCCCTAGTGGAAGGCTTCCTAGAAGCTTTCAGGATTTCGAGAACACCTTGAGAAAGGTGTAGGTCAGCAAACTCTAACTCCTCAAGAGCCAGGCCTTGAGGTTGAGGGATTTGAGATTGGGATACCAAACTCTCCCCTGGGCACAAGTTAACAGGTTGTGGTTCCTGGGGAGACACAGGGGAAGATGGACTGCTAAGGACAGAAGGAGTGGGTACCAGGGCTGCCTGGCCCAATCTGGAGCAATCTGATTTTAACTAGCACCTTGAACAGGAGAGGGAAGGGGGGGGGAGGCATATAGAAACTTCCCTTCCCAATCAAGGAGAAAGGCATCCAGGGGGACTGAGCCCATCACTGGGGGGCCTGCAACAAAACAGTGGAAGTTGATGATTGTCTGGGGCTGCAAAAAGATCTATCTGAGGGTGCCCCATCTGGCAAAAACTATCCCAGTACTGGATCCAGTGACCATTCGTGTGATGGCCCTGGGAAATCTGCTGAGAGCATCTGCCAGGACATTGTCCTTGCCTGGGAGGTGAACTGCTATGAGGGAAGTGTTCAGGGAATAAGCCAGAGACCACAACTGCATTGCCTCGGTGCACAAGGCCGAAGACCGAGTGCCCCCTTGTTTGTTGATGTACCACATTGTAGTGGTGTTGTCTGTTCTGACCTGTACCACTTTGTTCTGAACAGAAGCAGAAAAACCTGAAGTGCTAGAAAACAGCTCTGAGTTCCAACAGACTGATGTGGAGCAGAGATTCCTGAGGGGCTCACAATCCCTGGGTGAGAGATCGCCCATGTGAGCTCCCCCATCCCAAAAGGGACGATCTGTAGTAAGGGTCAAGGAGTGAGATAGAGGGATGAAGGGGACCCTTGTCTCAGATTGCTCTGATCCTGCCACCACTGAAGGGCCTGGATCAGGTTTGAGTCACTGGGATCAACTTGGATAGGGATCTTTCTTTGAGACCAAAAGGCTCTCAAGTGGAACTGAATGTCCTCATCTGAAATCTTGCTCCTTGCACTACAGCTGTGGAAGCAGCCATGTGTCCTAGGAGCTGTAGAAAATGCCTTGCTGGTCGAGAGACCTGCACAGTGAAGGAGGAGGCCAGGGCCACTAGGTTCCTTACCCTTTCCAGGGGAAGGAAGGCTCTGGCCTGCCTTGTGTCCAATTCTGCACCTATAAAGGTGAGTACCTGGACAGGTTCCAGAACTGACTTTGGAAGATTGAGAAGAAAGCCCAGAGAGGTGAGCAGCTGCTGGGTAACTTGCAGGTGTGATTTGACCTGGTCTGGAGACTGACCCACAATGAGCCAGTCGTCTAGGTAGGGAAAGATGGCAATCCTTTGCCTTCTTAAATGAGCAACTGCTACTGCCAGGCATTTTGTGAATACCCTTGGGGCAGAGGTAAGGCCAGCGCATTGCTCTGAACTGGTAATGGCCTGAGGCAGTCTGAATCTGAGGTACTTTGGTGGGAACTTGATAAGAACATGGAAGTAGGCATCCTTGAGGTCCAGGGAAGCTAGCCAGTCCCTGGCCTTAGGGAAGGTAAAATCATTGCCAGAGTCACCATTTTGAATTTTGGTTTTAAAAGGTGCTTGTTCAGATATCTTAGGTCCAGAATGGGCCGCCATTCTCCTGTCTTTTTTGGGGTAAGGAAGTACCTGGAGTACAGATCCTTGCCCTGGTGTAGGGGAGAAACCCTTTCTACAGCTCTGAGAGCCAGGAGAGTTGAGACTTCTGTTTCCAAAGCAAAAGTCTCTAGAGGATTTGCAGGTGGAAAAGATCTGATTCTCATCTTTGGAAATTTGGGAATTTTTGAAGCTGAGAACCAGACCCTGGCTTACTACTTCCAGGACCCACTTGTCTGATGTTAAAGACTCCCAGTCCTGAACGAAGTAAGCCAGTCTGCCCCCTAGAGGTAATGGAGAATCGGCCCTGGGCACCCCATCAGGGTGCCTGTTTGACAAGGGCTTTAGGCTGAGGGGTGGGAGCAGGCCTGCTTGTACCCCGTCTGCCTCTCCCTCTAAAGAAGCCCTCTGAGCATAAGCCGAAGAGGAGGCCTGGGTTTAGTAAAAGGCCTGTGAAAGGCCTGCCTCTACCCCTAGGGGGCTGTCTCTGAGGAGTGGCTTGCCGCTCCTTGGCTTAATGCACTCTATAAGTGGTTCTATATTCATCCATTTTCTTCATATAATTCTCTGTCTGCTCCCCAAACAGAGAATTTCCACCACAGGAAAATCCATAGCCTTAGTCTGGGTATCCTGTGACAAACTAAGCACACCTGAGCCAAAGCCAATCTCACGACAGGCCACAGATGTAGCCATGACTCTAGAGGATACATCATTAGAATCCACAGCAGCATGGAATTGCACCTTGGATGCCTCAATACCATCAGCAGCCACCTGCTCCAGCTCTTGGCAAGCTGGCCAGGGGCCTGTTTGCCAAAAGCCATGACAGTGTCCCATCTAGACTTTTGATATCTTGCCACATAAGCCATGTAATTTGCTTGTCTGAGTCCCAAGGACGCTGCCATGTATTGTTTTTTAGCCATGGCATCAATCTTCCTGGAGTCCTTGTCAGGAGGATGTGAAGCCAGGAGAATATTAGCCTTATCACAGGCTGCAACCTGAACTACCCCAACATGACTGCATTGCTGTGAAAGAAATTCTGTAACAGGACCTGATAAAGTGTACCTCCTGTCCATCTTTTTGTCCACAGGAGGCACAGAATTAGGAGCTTTTAAAATTTTTATTGTTTGTTTCCTAAATGATTTATGTAAAGGAATAGACAATCTCCTGGACTCTGGGATATCCATCATTTCCACAAAGTCAGGTTCCTCTTGCTCATCCACAGCTTCCTCCAATGGGAGCTGGAGGGTTTCAGCAACTTTTTTATAAAACAGAAAATGAGAAGGGGACTCAGAAAGCGTAGGGGGAGATTCTAAAGGTCTGTCTGGGGAGAGGTCCAGTTCAATGGGCACATCCAGACTCTCAAAGTCACATTCACACTGTTCATAATCATCCTCCCCCTCCTCTGGTTCATAAACCTCTTCTATATCATATTCTTGAACCGGTGGAACCGGCCGAACCGACCTTTTGCCAGATAGTGGCGGTTCGGACGGAACCGGAGAAAGTGACTGGACAATTTGTATTGCTTTAGCTATCTCTGCAGCAGTTGGAGAAGGAATTTTGACTCCACACCTGCTGATTTTCTAGTTTTCTTTGCTGGAACTGGCTCCTCAGAGTCAGTTTACATTGCCGAGAAGTCTAGCCCTGGTCAGAGGCACTCCCTCAGTTCGGTTGGCACGAACCGGGCTGTCCCATCGGGTCAGCGGACTTTTTGGCTCTCGTTCCCTGAGCCTACCAACTCTCTTATCTAGGGGTATCTGCAGGAAATTCTTACAAATCTGGCAGTCTGAATTGAGGGTGGTCAAACCCCAGACAATATACACATGTGGTGTGTGGGTCAGCCTTGGCAAAGACTTCCCCACAGACACTACAGTGCTGAAACCCAGTGGGCCTGGTTTTCTTTTGGTTTCTCAGACATAATGCCAGCCTAACCAAAAACTTGCCCTTTTCCCGGCAGTGCCAGGCAAGACACCCTTATCGGTTCCCAACCGTGTCACGGGTCGTGGAAAAAACCGTAATGAAATCTTTTTTTTTTTAGAACTGATAAGAACTGGGAACTGCACTCTAAAAGCTTTCAAATGCTTGAGAATAAAGTTTTAAAACAACTTGATCGGTTTGAACCGAACCGATAAACATTTACAAGTTCCACACAGAAATAAACCTGTCTATTACTTACAATACCACAGACAGAGCTTGAACCGATCGGTTTTCGGTTAAAATAATAATAATCGCGGTTGAATTTAACCTAGAAAAACTGTTTTAAACCGAGAAATGAACCGAGCAAAAGGAGGAATCTCCGGAGCGACTGTTCAGTGAGGCGGAGTAAAGAATCTGACAGTTTCAGTTTGAAATCCTCCAGACAGAGCTTCTCTAATCGAGCTCGCGCTCCAAGTTCCATGCCTGGCATGGAAGTTAACTCTTTCACCTCTGGAGCAGTTCTAATGGTGGGACAAACTGCATTAGTCATAATATAGCAAGACTTCATGTTGTCTGAAGTTTGCTTTCTCTGTGACAGCAGTTTCAACCTCTCAGCTTAGAAAGATGGAAACAGAATATGTCAGCAAATAAGGACTGCTTGGCCCACCCAGTCTTCCCATTTCCCCTACCTACAGTACCACCGCAGACCCTACCTAATCTCCTGATCTCCTGCTCTCTCTTCCCTTTCTCCCTTCCTTTCCACTAGGATTCCCTTATCCCACGCATTCTTGAACCTCATCACTGTCTTCACCCACACCACCTCCGCTGGTAAGCTGTTCCAGGAATCCACCACACTTTCGTGAAGATGTACTTCTTCACAGCTCTCCTGAATCTACATCCCTCCAGCTTCATAGCATGTCCCCTTGCTGTTGATCCAGAAACAAATGATTTGATACCTTTTGTTGGACCAACATGGATGGTGTGTGTGTGTGTGTTTTGTTTGGGTGTGCGTGGTGTGGTGCGATGAGTGTGGGTTGTGTTTGTTATATTTGTTGTGTGTTGTGGTTGTGTGGAGTGTGCAGGGGTGTGTGTGCGTGTGTGGTGTGGTGTATGTACACGTATGTGTGGGGGGGAGTGTGGCATGGGACAATTGTTATGTGGCTAGGACACTTAGTTTTCCTATATAGTGTACATTTACTTCCTTCTACTAGTTGTCAGTGGTTGGATTACACACTGTCACATTTTTAAATCTACTCATATTAAGATGCATATCTCATTTACTTGGGGGTTCATAAAAGGTATAATTCCTTTGGGTACAGATTGATATTGGTGTGAATGATGCTATATTATGACTCTTGTACATACAGTATATCTCATTCCTACTAGTTATAGTATCTTTCCGGGGAGAGGGGAAAAAAAGGAGGAGACCTGGAGGATTTCATCCTTGGAAGTTTTCATTTAGATTCCTTAGACTGATTCTGTGTTGAAATCTGCACTTATCAGGCTCATGGTCTCATTTTCTTGGGGGTCCTTGACAAGGATTTTTATTTGACACACTGACAAGTGATACTATCATGCATCATGTATATATGTATATGTTTAATTTGAGGCTTGCTTTCAAGTTGCAGTTATACCTAATTTCAGGATTTTTTCTCTCATTATCTGTTCTTTAATACACCAGGACACTTGGAATGTAAGTTGTAAGCTCATCTTACATGTATTAGAAAGAATGCTATCCCAAGGTTTTTTATCACTAGAATGCTTTCTTAGCATACTGAGACATTTTAAAATGTATGTGAGAAGAACTCTCTCTGGTTGTTGAGAATTCTTGATAACCTTTGCCCTTCTGAGGCTTCTCAGGTAAAAGCATACTGGTGTTAATTAGATTCTCTGACATAATCTTCTGTTATGTTTTAAATGTATATGTTAAACCAATGAGAATTATTTCTGTTTTTTCAACAATCTGATGTTAATAGTATGGGATTTTCAAAATAACTGCCATAAAGCTTCCGAAGAAGGACCTGGTTGGTTCGAAACCTAGAGTACTTTGTTCTTTTCTGTAACATCCATGTTGATCCAATAAAAGTTATCAAACTATTTGTTTCTGGATCTGTTTTTAAAAGGACCTACAACATTTTTTTGCCCTTATTGTTGAGTAACTTTTTGTGAAAAATACTTTCCTCCTGTACCTTATTTGCCTCCAAAGAGATATTTAAAGGTGTCTGTCATATCCCAGCCCTCACATATTGAGTTCCTTTAGTCTCACCTCATAGGACTTTTGTTGCAGACCCAGCACCATTTTAGTCAGTCTCCTCTGGATCGACTCCACCCTATGTCCTTCTGGAAACCACTCCTCGAGTTTTCTCTAGTCACTGCTCATCCTTTCCACACACACACACACACACACACACACACCAGAGTGTCCACCCTACTGCAGATTTTGATGATATCCCCTCCAGTTCCTCTGCAATGTCATTGAAAAAGAAACATACTAAAGAAGACCAGTCCCAGTGCTGACCCCTGAAGCACCCCACTGGTCACCCTCCCCTTCTTGGAGTGAACTCTGTTTACTGCTACATTCTGTTGCCTATCCCCTAACCAGTTTTGTACTCAGTTTACCACCTTTGGACCCACTCTTAAGCTTTCCAGATTGTTTACTAGTCTCCTATGTGGAATGGCGTCAAAAGCCCTACTGATGTCAAGGTAGACAACATCCATCTCTCCACCCTGATTCAATTCCTTGTTCACCCAGTCAAAGAAATCTGTCAGATTCCTTTGACATGACTTGCTCCTGCACTTTTTTTTTTGTTCATATAGTTTTTTTTTTTCTCTCTGGTCAGCACGGGAAAGTTCTCAACCCTGTCCCCATCTCCCCTTGTCCGGCATCTCATCTCTCCCGTATCTCAGGCCTAGAAACCCCCATGGACTACCTCTTGTGGCAGGGCCACAAAAGGGAGGACCAGCCTCCCCCCACGCAGAGATCCACATCTAGACTGGGCCGGAGACTGGGCGATGTCGGGGGACAGAAATAGGCTGGCAGGGCTTCATGTAGCCCGCGCCAACCATTTTTCTATTTTCTCTCTTCCCCATTGCTGGAATGCATTTTTTTCATTTTTTCATTTCATTTTTATTAAATGGGTTAGACCATTGAGTAAAACTCATTTAAAATGGTGACCCCTTAGGCTGGCCCAGTGGCGCTGAGGGTTGAGGTGCTGGATGCCACACCTTGCGCAACGTCGGCGAGCCGGGTTCGGTAACAGACCTAGGGAGCCGGGGCCTGGCAGGGGGGGAGGGAGGATCGAGCGTCCCTACGGATACTCTCCTCCCTCAGGGTTGGGATACCCGGGACACGCAAGCGTCCGTCATTCCCATAAAGGATTCGGTGGAAGCACCGATTCCTGAAAGGGACGGGTGACTCCAACTTAGGGGTCGAGGAGGGGGGACATCGCACGGCGCATGAGAGGCTAGACGTGCGTCAGCACGTTACCTCTCGGGATCTAGTCCCAAGCGCCAGCGCCCCAGGGATGGGACAAACAAAAAACAGCAGGAAAATCACCGTCGCAGTCCTGGATGACGGCCTCTCTGCTCAGACCGTCACCTGACAAGACCCCACTGTGCAGGGAAAGGAGTGGAGGCACTCTAGGGGCAGATCCAGGGACGGCTTGGAGCATTGAGAGGCCTGAAGGAGTAGGACCAAGAGGGCAGGAAAAACCAAGAGGGAGAAAAAGAAAGTATAAAAAAAAAAAAAAAAATGGTGACCCTTGGTCATACAAATTATGGTTACTACAATTATATGAACACAAAAAAAGAAAAAGACAAACATACATTAACATATTTAACATAGGAGAAAAAAAAATACAATAAAACTTATTTAACCACAACAATCCTTCTTTTGCCCAATAAGGGATTCCAAATACCAAGTTTTGACAGCTTTTCGTGAAGGTATTTTATGATTACACAATCGAAATCTTACAGGAATCATATTCCAAAATCTAGGAACTAACTGACTAAAAAAGAAATCAGATGGTTTCGTTTTCCCGTTGCTGGAACGCACACGTCAGCGTGTGAATGTGAAGGTGTGTACACGCTGCAGAGCCTCGTAGCGTGCTCCCATCTTTGGCACCTCTGAACCCGAACTACCCTCAGGCCTCCACTTGGCAGCAGTCACTCAGCGGGAACGTCAATCCACCCTCCCCGGAAGAGGTGAACTATCCTCCGGACACCTGATCCTCTCTCTCCCCGGCCGACCCCCAGCAACCCATGCTCGCCACTGAACACTGGTCGCTGGTGTGGCAGGAGGTAAGGCGTCCGTGCCTCAGCCCTCCATGCCACTGGGCTGGCTTCTTCATGCCTGCATCAACAGTAAAAGACTGTTTGCTTTACTGTTTATGCAGCCATACTTATTCATTAAGACGGGGACCAGCCAAGATGGTGAGGAGAGGGCTGAGCTACCAGCTGTCTATCTTGATCTATTTTCACATATTTTGTAAATGTGTGTTATGAGGATCAGGACCAAGAAACTGCATTAAAACTTCAAGTATGAAAGGTCCCAGCAGAATGTCAATATGTGGGGAGATCCTGGCGCCATTCAAAGGTTTAAATGGGAACTGGAATGTTTTACAGCTGACAATATTAGCTGCATCTGATGGATCAGTTGTACATGTTGCAATATCATCATGTGATGAGATCCTTTTTGTGCTGGATTTCAATTAGAATAGGGATATTCTATATGACAGTAGCTCATGCTGACTATTAACAATGTTCAAAGCTCACTCATTGTAATGCCTCACACACACTGACTCACCGAAGATGCTACACACTACCTACCTAGTAGATAATAGAAGTAAGCATCAGTTTTCATTTTGAGGAAGCATTAAAGAAAATGATGACAGCTTTTGCAAAATCAAAGAATGACACTGGCATTGCTCAGGGCAACAGCAGTGCTAATATAAGAAATGGGGAAAGCACTATGGAGGGGCATGTGAAACAACATACAACTGAAGAGTCTACAAACCCGGTGCAAAACATAATTGACCATTATTCTGAAGAAACAATTGTCAATTACGTAACAAATGACACCAAAAGTAATACAAAAAACTGTTGCCTGTTAATGTGGAAATTTCAGCAGGTTGTGGTTGCATTTTGGCGGCTTCTTCGGTTGAGTCAGGGTTGCAATCTGGCTGGAGCTCATGCCAGACGCATCCCGCTTCCAGACTGATTCTGGTTTTCACCAAGTCCCTTTATGGGCATTCTGGTTCTGGGTTTGTACCTGTCTTCACCCACACACCACAATGTTGACATTTTCTTGTGGAGCAGATTCATCCTGGAGATCCTCTCCCCCAACACAAAACAATTACAATACCAGCAAGTTTTCTCCAAGGCCCCCCACCCCTACCCCCATATTCTTGTAACATGGTTTTGATGAAAACAGCAACAATGTCCATGGTGAGCCTGCACCATGTGCCATTTAAACTTGCCACAGAATCCGTCGGAGTGCACACGACTGACTACCCTGCACACGCCCATCTAGTTTTTTTTTTTTTATCTTACTCTACTCCTCCCCCCCAAGGACTGACCTATCAGCCCTCGTCACTCACCTGCCGTGGGACTTACCTCTCCATGTCGGTTCTGATCCCCTACTCGACTGGGCTTCCTGGTGGCAGTACCATCTGTGGTCTCCACGACCACCTAGTTTTAAAAAGTACTGCATCTCTACTGGCTCGTGATTTATGTAAAAACCAGCAAAACTAAAAGCAGGATGGCCAGCACAGCAGCCAAGTGAAGACTGCGCATGCTGGAATACCATCAGGACAAAAGTCAGAAGAGATTCAAACGATACTGTCTAGAAATCAGAGGGGTCTGGTCCAAAGTCCGATCATGGCTTGATTCAGTACCCCCGCTCTACCAAGGGGACCAGAGGAGATGCCACCGATCGTGGTCTGCTGTCTATGTCTGTCAAACACAGCTTTGTTGCCTAACCTGGCTTACAATGTTACACACACAGTCAGACTTGACAACGCTATTCATCCAGGAGTCGGGAATATCTTTCATGCTGCTTAGCTGCCTCTTTACTCAGATAGTAGTTACTACATTTTATTGTTTTTCTCTGGGAATGGTTTGTTTTTGTGGTTTAGAGGTAAGTGGAGGTGGGTAGGGGTGACTGCTGTTGTTGCTTACTACCGCAGTTACTATGAGGAGGCATTAAAATAATCCCCACACAGTAACTGTGGTAGTAACATGGGTAAACTCCCTCTGCTGGATTCCATTTGCTCGTATATAGTGATTCCAAGAGGTCTGTCCTGACTACATCAGGCAACCTTAAAAATCATGGTACATCACTTACTAATATTTTAGGAACAAAGTACAAACCATTTATTTTTAACTACTAAAGATAAAGATGAAAATAAATTTCTCTCAAAGTTAAATTCACGTGATACCACAGTGAAGAGATGTTATCTATCCAAATGTGGTATATAGGCAAGTGCTCTAAACAGATTTCAATTAACAGTGGTCCTCCTCAGTATACCCACCTGACAGTGACTTTGACAGCGAGGTCTCCTACAGCGAATACAGCGCCATGCCGCTGTAGGGAACCTGCTGGAACCTGGCACTGTCTGTCGGATCCTGCACCCCCAAATAAGCTCCAACCTCGGTTATTAACCAAGTGGGGGCTTGGGGCAGAGCCCCTGAAGAAAACACTTTGTGGCACTGAAACAGGCAGCCGACTGCAAATGTGGCCGATATGCCGCTCATTGTCGCTTTGACAAAAATTTTGTCGAATAACTGTCATAGATCCATCATCCTCGAACACCAAGATCTGTGTCAATACACAGCAGCTTAATACTGCACTGCATGTGTGTCTCTTGCTCTATTACACAAAGCAGAGAAGGTGGTCCATCAACTGAAAAAGAGATGTGTAAGAACAAGGGGGAACAATTTAAAGTTAGAGGGGGGACAGCTCAGGGGTAATGTGAGGAAATTCTTTTTCACGGAGAGAGTGGTGGATGCATGGAACCGCCTTCCTGGAGAGGTTGTGGGGTCTAAAACAATGGAGGAATTCAAACATGCATGGGACAGACATAAGGCAATTATAGTGGGGGGTTGCAGGAAATAGGCTGTTGGTTAACTAGAATCTGCAGCTTATCCAGTAGGTAGGGAAATGGGCAGACTGGGTGGGCCAAGTGGTCCTTATCTGCCATCAAAGTCTATGTTTCTATGTAACTGGGCATGGGTACGGAACCTTCCAACAGGTCCCAGGTTGTTTCACAGGGTGTTAACTGGAGTCTTGTTAGGCTACCCATGAAAATCAGCGTGGTTAGTACCACCTAATTAGTTCTGATACAGGCTGCTGCCCGAAAAGAACAAGGCCATATTCACTGGTTCAAAGGTCAGGCCCAAGCAGGCAGAGGATAAAATGTAGCACATCCCAGTTGATCATGCACACATTGTAAACCAACTGGAGAAGGGAGAGGCAACAAGTGTAGTTGTGTATGCCTTCTGTTTGATTCCAGGAAGTTACAACAGGCTGAGAAAGACAAGTATCATCTAATTAAGGCAAAATAAGCACAGCTGACCACAATATTCAAAGTTATCACACTCAGCAGTGCAGCAGCTGAAAAGGGGGCTCACTGGTTAGCAGAAAGGGAGAATGGAGGGATGTGGACCCAAGAAGAAGGAGAGGAGTGCTGTTAGTCCTCACAAATGCTCTGACAGTACCCTGACATTTTTATTTACTTATAATTAGGGCTGTAATTTTTTCACAGTAAAACGGCAAATTTCACGGCAAGTTCACGGTGAAAACTGCTTTTTTCACAGCATCACTTACATTTGTCGGACCGGACACTGCAGGTCTCACAGTCACTTGTCACATGTTGTCTAGCTAGTCCTTAAAAAGAACAGCAGGGGATTTTAAATAGCTAGCAACTTAGCAAGGAGCTAGAAATCTCCCATACCCTGTTAGAACATGCTGCCAGAGGACGGACATATCAGGGGTCGGCAGAAAGGGCAGGTTCTGTAGAGACTACTGATGCAGCTGGCACTGTGATTCCCTCCCTCTCTTCACCTTTGATTTTGATTCTTTTTTTTTTTTTTAAGTGAAAAAATACTGTGATGTTATTAATAACCAATTGTGCCAGTTCTTTAAGAAATGAGGATAAGCAGTAGGAGCTTACTTTAACTTACATTTGTCTTTTGTGGGTCTCGCATTCACACTTGCCGCACGCCATCTAGTCAGTTCTTAAGAAGAACAGCATACCATCTGAGGATGGACATATCATGGGTCGGCGGAAAGGGCAGATTCTGTAGAGACTACTGATATAGCTGGCACTTTGATGCTCTCCCTCTAATATCTTTTGATTCTGATTCTTTTTTTTTTAAGTGAAAAAAGACTGTTATGAGGATTTTCACAGGTAAGGACATATTTAACAGCACTGGTCACATTTCATGGAAATCGTGAAATCCGTGACCACCGTGAAATAATTACAGCCCTACTTATAATTATCTGAACAGAAAAGGCACACGAGCTGGGATAGCTCATTTCCAGGAGTGGCCTGGGGGATGGGTTAAATGGACTTGTTTTATTGACAGGGGAATACTGACCATTACACCAGGGAAAATTCCCTATCTTTCTTCATTAAGAGCCATGGGATATTTAATATCCATCTGGAAAGAGACCAGGGATGGTACTCAGAAGGGACCTTGGGTCAATGCCTTGTTCAAAGGACAGTACCACAACAGTGCAGGACCCCACTTGTACTGTACTACGTTGCATGTTGTATTACCAACAGTACCAGGTGTGGGGCTAGAACCCAGGACCCATTTTACAGCCTCAGAGGTGTGCCTGCTACCTATTGAACCACTGGTCCTGCCATATAGCAGCCACATTAGGGTAATTTATTTATTTAGAACTTTGCAAACCATAAGTCTTACCTCTGCAGTATTAAGCTATTTTCTATAAGTGAGTCTTTTAAGCTAATGTCCCTCAATATGGATCAACTCTTACTAACCCTTGTTTACTGTCATGGAAATATAACTAAAACAACAAAAATAACATTAAAAAAAACACTGCACACTGGGATATCCACATTAAGACTGCATGCCTACAGTATTTTTCCAGTGGATCCTAAGAAATAGTTACGTCAACACAGCACTTACAGTTCTAGGTAAGTCTTATTAAATACGCAGTCAATAAGGGACACAAAATAAAGTAAATCATTTGCATAAATAGTCAAGAAGAAACTTCATGGATCTGGGAGAATGTTACAGGGAGCCAGAATAGAACAGACTTACGAGGTGGGATAGGGTAAGAAAGATGGAGGTGTGAAGAAAATAAGGCCAGGAAAGGCTGGTGTGTGAGGGTATCACTTGTGTTGAGTGACGTACTTTCGCAAGGGCTCTGGAGGTTGTTGAACATGACACATTTGAAGGCCTGGATCTTTGCAGCTTCTCTGACGGATGTCAAGGAGGAGATTCCAGGTGGTCAAGTTGGCTCTGACAAATACTTTTTCACTGATGGTTCTGTACGCTCTGGGTACTTGGAACAGATTTTTGGTTTGTGAGCTTAACTGATAGGCCGTAGCATGTATAAGCAGCAGCAGGAATTGATGGGGTGGATAAAGTCCTTAACAAATTTGAATATCAGGGTGGTACATTTGAGATCACAGCTTATTCAAAGGGAGGAGGCCAAGGCAGTCTTATCAGAGGCAGTGATGCATTCTGTCACAGTCAAGTGAAAACCTACATACTCTGTTAACCCTTGCTGTGCCGTGGACTGATATAATCTGTCCAGAATTCCTATATGTTCTAATTCTGTCAGCAGTCTAACTGTATACCTCGCTGCTGTATTCCAGTTTGGTAGTAGGGATTATCATAGAATTAGTTTCCTGGAACTCAGGGCTGGTTAGACAGTTTCATATCCTGACTACTTTAGTGGGGTGTAGTCTGAATAGTTCAGTTTGGGATCTAACCACATCCTGAGGTATTTGAAGCACTATACATTTTCTAATGTGGGTCCCATATGAGGCAGGATTTATTAGGTGCTGGGGGTGGTTGTCTTCCTGCTAAAAAGCATGACCTTGGTTTGAAGTTGTTTCACAGTAGACTGTGTTCATCCATGGTTTGCTCCCTGCAAGAGCAAAGCTTTTGCCAAGGAGCTAGCCACAGTTACTGGGCATGGCACCTGTGCACCCTCCACGTGGTGCCATGGGCCAGCCAATAACTGTTGCCAGCTTTCTTACTAACTTCAGTTCTGCTCAGCAGGAGAGAAACCAAAGTGGGGGAAATTAAGAAAGGGCTAAGAATCTTCCTAGCCCAAAGGGATAGGGAAAGTATACAGGAAATATAAATAAACAACAAAATAAAACCTGACTAACAACCTTTGAATAAAGGAAAAAAGGGTTAAAGTTGGGTATGGAACCAGTGCCTCGCATCACTAGCCAGACAGGAGATGGGTATTGATCTTTAAGGCAGCAGTCCTGAAGCATGTGGCCCTGGCAGAAAACACGGAACTAGAATATGGCAGATAAGGACCACTTGGCCCACCTAGTCTGCCCATTTTCCCTGCCTACAGTGTCACCGCAGACCCTACCTGATCTCCGGCTCTTTCTCGCCACCTTTCCTTTTCACTACGATTCCTTTATGCCTATCTCATGCAGCCCTGAACCCCACCACTGTTTTTGCCACCACCTCCACTGGAAGGCTGTCCCAGGTATCCACCACACTTTCTATGAAGAAGTGCTTCCTCACGTCTCTCCTGAATCTATCCCCCTCTGGTTTCATTACATGCCCCTTGTCCTTGAGCACCCTTTTGTCTGAAAAATACTCCCCCCTGAACCTTATCTACTCCCAAGAGGTATTTAAATGTCTCTATCGTATCCCCCACCTCCTTCTTCTTCCAGGGTGTACATATTGAGATCCTTTAGTCTCTCTTCGTAGGGCTTCTGATGCAGACCCTGCACCATTTTCATTGCCCTCCTCTGGATCTTTCCTACTCTATGTCCTTCCGGAGATGTGTTCTCCAGAACTGGACATAGTACTGTAGGTGGGGTCTTACCAGTGATCTATACAGAGGCAACATCACCTCCCTCTTTCTGCTGCTGATACCCCTCCCTATGCACCCCAGCATCCAGCATCCCATTAGCCCTCTCAACTGCCTTGTCACATTGTCTGGTCACCTTTAGGTCATTCAGTATGATTACCCCCAGGTCTTCTTCCTGTTTGGTGGTTGTCAATAGCTCTCCGCCCATTTTTTTACTCCGTCCAGTGCCCTAAGTGCATGATTTTGCACTTTTTCGCACTGAAACCCTGTTGCCATACCCTTTACCACTCCTCGAGTTTTCTCAGGTCTCTGCTTATCTTTTCCACCACCTGGAGTGTCCACAGACTTGCAAATTTGAATGTCATCCGGAAACAGGCAGAACTTCCTGTCCAGTCCCTCAATAATGCCACTTATAAAGACAATAAAGAGGATCGGTCCAGTACTAATCCTTGAAGCATTGCTGGTCACCCTCCCTTCCTCGGCATGAACTCCGTTTACCAGCACTCTCTGTTGCCTATCCCCTAAACAATTTCTTACCAGTTTACCACCTCTGGACCCACTCCTAAGCTGCACAGTTTCCTTGCGGGTCTCTTATGTAGAAAGGTGTCAAAAGTCTTACTGAAATCTAGGTAGGTCACATCCACTGCTGTGTTCTGATCTAGTTCCCTGGTCACTCAGTCAAAGAAATCTATTAGATTAATTTGACATGAACCCCCCCCACCACCACCACCACCACCGTGAACCCATGCTGCCTTGGGTCTCGCAACCTAGCGGATTCCAGATATTCCACAATCCTTTACTTCAGTAGTGACTAATTTAACTTTCCCACAACCGATGTCAGGTTGAGTGGCCTATAGATGCCAGCCTTCTCCTTACTACCACTTCTGTGAAGTGGGATTACATCTGCCCTCTTCCAGTCCTCGGAATCACTCCTGTTTTCAGAGAACTGTTAAATAGACTGTCAGAATTGGGACCCCCTTGAAACTGAGATGGCACAATGTACCAAAAGAAAAAATTACTCACCTTAGTAATTGCTTTTCTTCTCATGGAGTCTTTGCTATATTATAACAATAGCAGTCAGCCACTGCAGCTGAACTGCCCCGGAGAGGAAGGAGTTAACTCCAGAAGATCTGGAGTTCTAGAGCGCGAGGGCTCTGTGCCCAAAGTTTCATCTGGCAGTTTCAAATGAAACTGTCAGATCTTTACGAAGCCAACATCAAAGGACGGAAAAAAGTCTGTGTGGAAAAACTACACTAGCCTATGGCTACCTACTAGTAGTAATAACAACAATATAAACAACAAAGAAACACCCAGAACCATAATAACAAAGATTGATGGTATTATGGTTCGTTTTACCACCCTTGACAAGCACATATGAACCCCCTTTCCCCCCAAGACTCAAGTCCAAGAAGGGGGCAATAAAAAATAACCTAAATGAACAATCTAGATCCCTAACCCAAGGGAAACAGGGTTAGGGGAAAACTAAAATGGCATGACACAGTGCTTGCACCAATTTGCCACCTCTACCCAAGTAGGAGTTCTGAGAGGGCAGGAGGGCGTGGTTATAATATAGCAAGACTCCATGAGAAGAAAAGCAATTACTAAGGTGAGTAATTTTTCTTCAAACACCATGAAGTCTTGCTATATTATAACAATAGCAGATTACACAGCAGTACCTCCATGGAGGAGGGTCAGAACTCTACTTAGGAAATAGGCTCTGAAGCACAGCTGTAGCCAAACTGAGCATCTCTCCTGGACTGGACATCCAGGGAATAATGCTTGTAAAGGTGTGAACTGTCTTCCAGGTAGCAGCTTGACAAATCTCCAGAATAGAATGTCTCTAGCAGCCGCTAGAGACGAGCTACCCTGGTGGGTGGGCCTCAATCCTGAGGGGGTACTCTACCCAGTTTCTGATAACAAAATTGGATACAAGAGACAATCCACCTTGCAATTGTTCTCTTAGTGGCAGGTTTCCCTGCCAACCTCGCCATAGGTAAGAAACAGTTGGAGGGATTCGAACCTATGACCTCTGGTGCGCTCTAGATAGTAACTTAATGCCCTTTTGACATCCAAGCTGTGCAGTCTCCTCTCACCTGAGGAAGAATGCTCAGTGAAAAATACTGGGAGGGAGATAGATTGATTCAGGTGGAAATCAGAAACCACCTTAGGCAAAAACTTTCTATTAGTCCTAAGGACTACCTTATCTCTGTGGAAAGAGATAAAATCTTCTTCCACTGACAGGGCCTGTAACTCACTTATGCGTCTGGCAGAGGTGATAGCTACTAGAAAAACGGTTTTCCAAGTTAAATACTTGAGTTCTGCTGAAGACAGAGGCTCAAAGGGGGTTGCATTAACTGAGCAATGCAAATATTCAGGTCCCAGGCGTGGAGCTGGTTCCTAAAGGGAGGGTTATGTGAAGCAACCCTTTAAAAACTTGGAGAACACAGGGTGAGAAGAAAGGAGGCAGGCTTCCTGCTGACACAAAAGCAGAGACAGCTGCCAGATGAACCTTCAGGTAGCTGGTCTAAGGCCTAAGAATTCAGATGGACCAAATAGTCCAAAGAATGGGAAGATCAGCAGATTCTGGGGTAATCTGCCTCTCAGAGCACCAGATGGAACACCTCTTCCACTTAGAATTATAAGTGGCCTTTAGTGGAAGGCTTCCTTGAAGCCTTTAATATCCATAACACCTTGAGAAAGGTGTAAATCAGCAATTCTAGCTCCTCAAGAGCCAAGCCTTGAGGTGGAGGGACTTGAGGTCCGATACCACACTCTCCCTGTGCACAGGCCAGTAAGTCGGAACTCTGGGCAGGCTCAGGGCAGGGTGGACTGCCAGGGCAGGAGCAGAGGGTACCAGGGCTGTCTGGCCAATCTGGGGCAATCAGAATCACTCTGCAAGGTTGAGATCTGATTTTCACTAGTACCCTGAAAGGAGAGGAAAGGGGGAAGGCATACAGAACTCTTTCCAATCCAACAGAAAGGCATCCAGAGGGACTGAGCCCAGTACTGGAGGCCTGCAGCAAAAAGAGGAAGTTGGTGGTTGTCTGGGGCTTCTAAAGATCTATCTGAGGAGTGCCCCACTGGCAAAGACAGACCCCAGTACTTGTGGATTCAGAGCCCATTCGTGATGGCCCTGAAAATTCTGCTGAGGGCGTCCGCCAGCACATTGTCCTTCCCTGGGAGATGAACCGCTATCAGGGAGGTGTTCAGGGAATAAGCCAGAGACCACAACTTCATTGCTTCGGTGCACAAGGCTGAAGACCGAGTGCCCCCTTGCTTGTTGATGTACCACATTGTGGTGGTATTGTCTGTCCTGACTTGAACCACTTTGTTCTGGACAGAATCTGAAAAGACCCAAGAGCTAAAAAAAGACAGCTCTGAGTTCCAGAAGATTGATGTGGAGCAGAGATTCTGAGGAGACCACACTCCTGAGTGGTAAGGTCGCCTAGGTGAGCCCCCCACCCTAACAGGGAGGCATCCGTGGTGAGGGGTGGAGGGAGGGAGAAATGGGAATGAAGGGAACCCTTGTTTCAGATTGCTTTGATCCTGTCACCAGTGTAAGGCCAGGATCAGGGTTTGAGTAACTGGGACCAATTTGGTAAGGGGTCCTTCCTCTGAGACCAATAGGCCCTCAAATGGAACTGAATGTCCCTCATCTGGAATCTTGCTCCCTGCACAACAGCTGTGGAAGCAGCCATGTGCCCGAGGAGTTGCAGAAAATGCCTTGCTGGTCGAGAGACCCGTGAGGGTAAAGGAGGATGCCAGGGCGATGAGTCTGTCCACCCTTTCAGGAGAAGAAAGGCCTGGCTAACCTTGTGTTCAATTCTCGCCTATGAAAGTTAGGGGCCTGAACTGGTTCCAGAACTGACTTTGGTAAGTATAGCAGGAATCCCAGAGAAGTGAGAAGCTGGGTGACTTGCAAGTGGGATTTAAGCTTGACCTGGAGACTGACCCACAATGAGCCAGTCGTCCAGGTAGGAAACACAGCAACCCCTTGCCTTCTTAAATGAGCCACTACTACAGCGAGACATTTTGTGAATACCCTTGGCAGCAGAGGTAAGGCAAAGGGCATTGCCCTTGAACTGGTAGTGGCCTGAGGGCAGTTCGAACCTGAGCAGTACTTTCTCGTGGAAGGCCTGATCAGAACATGAAAATAGGCATCCTTGAGGTCCAGGGAAGCTAGCCAGTCCCTGGCCTTAGGGAAGGCAATATCATTGCCAGAGTTAACATTTTGAACTTTGGTTTCAACAGATGCTTGTTCAAGTATTTTAAATCCAGAATGGGCCGCCATTCTCCTGTCTTTTGGGGTAAGAAAGTATCTTGAATAAAGCCCCTTGCCCTGATGGCAAGGAGGAACTCTTTCCACTGCTTTGCAGACCAAAGAGAAGAAACCTCTGCTTCCAAAGCAAGGGCTTCTGAAGGATTTTGTAGGTGGAAATGCCTGGCTCTCATCTTTGGAAAATATTTGAAGCTGAGAACAGACCCTGGCCTATTACCTCCAGAACCCATCTGTCCGAGGTTAGGGACAGCCAGCTCTGGCTGAAATAGGCCAACCTGCCCCCCACTGGTACAGGAGAATCGGCCCTGGGCATCCCATCAGGGTGCCTGCTTAGCAGCAGCCTTAGGCTGAGGGGAGGAGACGGTCTACTTAGGCCATGTCTACCCCTGCCTCTGAAGAAACCCCTCTGCGAGACAGCAGAGGAGGCTTGAAATTGGTAAAAGGCTTTGAAAGGGCTGCCTCACTCTCTGGGAGCATGCCTTGTGGCATGGCATGCTTTCTCTTAGCCTGGGCACTTTTTGTAGGTAGTTCTGTATTCATCCATCTTTTTCATATAATTTTCTGTTTGCTCCCCAAACAGAGAATTTCCTACTACAGGAAAATCCATAGCTTTGACTGAGTATCTTGGGACAGATTAGTGCATCTGAGCCATGCCAACCTACGGAAAGCTACAGAAGTGGCCATGACCCTGGAGGAAACATCATTAACATCAACAGCAGTATGAAATTGAACTTTAGAGGCTTCAATGCCATCAGCAGCCACCTGTTCCAACTCACTAGCCAGCTGGCCATGGGCCTGCTTGGCTAACTGCAATACTGTCCCACCTAGATTTCTAGATATCTAGCCACATAAGCCATATAATTTGCCTGCCTGAGTCCCAAAAGAAGCTGCCATATACTGTTTCTTCGCCATGGCATCAATCTTCCTAGAATCCTTTGTCAGGAGGATGTGAGGCCAGAGGAATATTAGCTTTGTCACAGGCTGCAGCTTGTACCACACCTACATGACTACACTGCTCAATAAGGAAGTCTGTATCCAGCCTGACAAAGTATACCTTCTGTCCATTTTTTTATCTACAGGAGGGACAGAATGAGGATTTTTAAAATCTTTGTTGTTTGCTTCCTAAATGACTTATGCAAAGGAATAGACAACCTCCTAGACTCTGGAATATCCATCATTTCCACATAATCAGGCTCCTCTTGTCATCCACAGCCTCCTCTAAAGAAGCTGGAGGGTTTCTGCAACCTTTTGTAAAAAATAAAGAAAGAAGGGGACTCAGACAGAATAGGGGAGATTCTAAAGGTCTGTCTGAGAAATGCCGGTTCAATGGGCGCGTCCAGACCCTCCCAGCCACACATATATTGATCAAATTCCTCCTCCCCCTCCTGTGGTTCATAAAAATCCTCAACTTCAAAATCCTGAACCACTGGGACTGAACGAACCAACCTTTTACCAACTGTTGGTGGTTCTAGAGATCCCTGAGACAGTGACTGGACAATCTGAATGGCTTTAGCTATCTCTGCAGCAGTTGGAGACACAATTCTGGACTCCAAACCTCCTGATTTCTTTGTCTTTTTACTTGGGACTGGTTCCTCTGAACCAGTCTTCCTTTTGCCCGAGGAAGTCTCGCCTGGTCAGAGGGCACCCTTTGGTCCAGTGGGTACTGAACCGGCTGCATCCGGTCAGCTGGACTTTTTGCCTCTCGCCCTTGAGCCGCCCAATCTCTTCTCCAGGGTGGCTGCAGGAAATTTTTACACACCTGGCAGTCTGACAGGAGGTGGTCAGCCCCAGACAATAGACACAAGTGGTGTGTGGGTCAGCCTTGGCAAAGCGCCCCACAGACATCACAGTGTTGAAACCCAGTGGGCCCGGTTTTCTTTTGGGTTTCTCGAGACATAATGCCAGCCTAACCAAAACTTGCTCTTTGATGGCAGTGCCAGGCAAGACACCCTTATCGGTTCCTAACCGTGTCACGGGTATTTGAAAAACGTAATAATTTCGTTTTTAGGAACCGATCAAGAACCGGGAACCACACTCTAAAACCTACAGTACAGTTTTAAAGGCAGAAAAATTAAGCGATCGGTTCAAACCGAACCGATAATTAATTTTCCACACAGACTTGAATTTTTGTACTTACGGTTACCAGATAGAGCTTTAGAACCGAAATGCGGTAAAATAATGATTTTGCCGGTTCAAATGAACCGAAACTACTCTCTTGAACCGAGAATGAACCGAGCTTGAAGGATGGATCTCCGGAGCGACTGTTCAGTGAAGGAGAAGAATCTGACAGTTTCATTTGAAACTGCCAGATAGAGTTTTAGCTGTTACTGCTCGCTGTAGAACTCCAGATCTTCTGGAGTTAACTCCTTCCTCTCCGGGGCAGTTCAGCTGCAGTGGCTGACTGCTATTGTTATAATATAGCAAGACTTCATGGTGTTTGAATAGGAATGAATTACATATCTCCTAGAAAAAAAAACAAGAAAACAACTTACGTACTGATGGAGGACTGGCTGAATAGACAGTCAAAATATGTTCCCCTTTTTCCCATCAGAAAAAAAAGGCATCTCAGGTGCATATGGAGCTGCAAGGCAGAACAGCCCAAAGGGGTTGAGGTGTGTTCATCTCCCCAGGCACCCCTTAGGGAAATGGGCTAACAGCCCAGCTGGCATAAGAGAAGATGGGCATACCAACCAAAATGATAGTCTGGCATAGTCAGAAGACAAAACTGCCAGAGAAAAGGACCTGCTTCTCCTGCAACAGGGATGTATCCTATATAACAGCCAGTGTACCTGATCTGATCCAGTGCACTGCACTCCTCCGTAAACAGTGCAACTGGCAAATGGAGTTAGACTAGTTAGTGCCCTAAGTGCATTTAGCAACTAACAGGAATATACCCCAGGAAGGGATATACTCTGGGCAGGGAGAAGGAGGCCAAGACAGAAAAAGATGAAGGGAACTACCTTCTCTCGCTTTTTTTTTTTTTTTGGGGGGGGTGGTAAGGGCCCTAAAAGGAACCCAGCAATGGGTCCCAAACTGTTTTTTTTTTTTTAGAACAGCTACTCCAAAGGGAATACAACTGGGAAGATGCCATGGCACTAGATGTGCCAGCCACCACTAATAGGGTCAGCAGCCCAGAGGCCCTGGCTCCGCTGGAGTGGGGGTGGGGGTGTTGTAATTAATGGTGAAGATATTCTGGAAGATCAACAGTTGAGGTGAGTGTACAATTTTCATATCTTCCAAGAATCAATCTTCACCACTGATTCCCACTTATGGGTCCGAGTACCAAGCCTTCTCTTCTTTTAAGAGGGAGGAGCTGGCTCACCCTGAGGACAACAGATACCCTCATCCTTCAGCGTGGGGGAGAACACCTGTGGGCAGGTCTGGCGAGACCTGAGATTGGTCAGGGCCAGGAAGGTTCCCTGAAAGCCCCTGCCTGACCATAGGGGAGAAGAAACAAGCCCCTTGGAAGTGCAAATTAAGCACCTTACGCCAGGCTAGACGCGCCAGTCGGGAGAGGCGAAGTCATGCCGCCACCCTGATGTAGACTGCAGTTCCTGCCAACCTGGAAGCCACCATGACAGCATTGTAAGTTATAAGACATGAGGGGCTGTGCATTAGAAAAGTCTGCATTAGACCCTGAGTGTCTTATTGTGCTTATAAAATGGAACTGTGTATTTAATTCAATTACATTTAAAAATTAAGAGGTTAAAACATAAAAAAGTCGCATTCCTGAAGTAATTTTACATACAGTAGTTCCTCCGCCTAATGCATTTTCTTTTTACCTAAAGAATTTTGCCCTAAGTAGGCTTCCACAGCTGTACTTTTGACATTGGGTCCTGTAGCTAACATCCCCCTTTTGTCCAATGCTACCCCCAGAAAAGCACACACCCACATACTTTTTTAAATGTTGTCTTTTTATTGTATTAATTTAGTCTGTTTATGTTTTAAATAAAATTATGTTGACAGAGCGAGTGAATGGGCTCTGCTGATGCTAGGCACCATTCCCATTTTGTCTCTTTTTTTATCCAAATTCTGGTTCGGCACTCTTCCCACTTATCTCAAATCCCTTCCCCCCTCCTCCTCCTCCTTCTTCCTTTTACCCTCTCCGCAACAATACTTTTTATTCTCTCTCTCTTTTCCTTCTAGAAAACCTATTGCTTTTTCTTACCGCTTTCCAAAACTTTGGTCTTCCCTTCCCCTTGCTATTCGTTCTGCCTCTTCTCCTTCCTCTCTAAAGTCTCTTCTTTCTGACTTTTGTCATCCTACCTGCAACTGCTTGTGACCCTTCCTCTTTTTCTCCATTTTCTAGTCTTGCCTTCTTCTTACTATTCTGCTATTTTCTCTTTCTGTATATAGTAGTTTCTGTTCTTTTCTAGATGCCTTCATTTACTATTCTTATCCTGTTTTGTACGCATTTTTGAATCCTTGTATAAATCTCATTGTCCCGAAATGTTTCTTCTTATCCCGTTTTACCATGTTTCCCTGTGTACCAATTGTCTGAAATGTTTTCGATGTGGAACCTATGTAAAGATCTCTGAGCTCAACTGGTCTTATCCGAGAAGTGAAATAAATAAATAAACTATTCTGCATATAATATTTATGATTTTGCTTGTAAAACTATATTCTTGTATTTTACCTTATTTTTTTTATTGTTAGCTATCTTCTATTCCCTTCTCCCCCAGGACACATTTGGAAATGAGCTATTTTCAGCTCAGTATGTACTTCCTGGTTAAACTTTTAAATAAATAAATGGGCAGCCAGTCCTGAGTACTTCGACAGTTTGAGCTGTGAGCCAGTGGGGAAAGTGTGGCGTTACAGCTGAGCTGAAATTGCTTATATTTTGGCTATGTTTCTTATTATTTTTTGAAAATCACAGCATTAACAGCCAGTAATGGCTATAGTAACACATGACAGGCAGAGCTGGCTGGAGTTGGGCAGAATTTATGTGGTTGCCATGGCTCCCCCAACCCCTATTATTTGGCATTACGGTCAAAACAGTAATACACATTTTTCAAAAAGCCAATATGTTTTCTGATTTATTTACTGTTCTGTAGTGAAAACAATGGACTTCTGTGTGCTGGAGACACACTGTTGGGTTATGGCAGGAGCGAGCGGACGGGTGGGAGGAAACAAGCTTGCGCTGAAGGAGTGATGCGATCTTGGTTTTCAAGTGTGAGTTGCTTAATAAAAATAAGTATGATATTATGTGTATTCAGAGGTTTTGTTTTGTTACTGCAGGCTCGTACTGAAAGGAGCTTAAGAGGATGTAGTTGTGTACTACAAGGGAGCAAACAGACGTCCCGAGCTGGTGGCAGTGGTGGGGGTGATCGCAACTTTGCTTCAATATAGAAAAGTAAACAGAAACAAAAACCAGTAAAAATAATGGAGTTTAGGTCTGTTTATGTATGTCTGTGTTTTGTCAGATAGTATTGGGCAGGGTAACAAGCAGCTGCTGTGAAGTTGTGAAGGGAAAAAACTGTGCAGTCTTGCTAAGCGGAGGAAAGAAATGGCTGCTTTTGCCTTTTAAAATTCTGAGAAGCCTCAAGGTTTTATAAACATTTTCTGTGGCCAGGTTATGAGGACTAGTTTTTGTAACAATCCCTCGACTGATGCTGAGCTACCTCCAGGCCCCAGGCAAAAAGGTCAACGGCCTGCCTGAGTGTCTCACTCTGCAGCAATGTAGCTAAGAGTGTGCTTAGTTGCAACCATAGACAATGGTTATAGATCGCTATAAGTGCCTCATGTACAGAAATGCACATTAAGGCATGAGCCAAGGAAAAAACCTTTCTGCCAAGGGCATCCATCTGAGTGGAATCTGTCTCTGGAGATCTGTCACACATGAGGCATTGTGGCCCCGATGGGATCTACAGCACTACAAGCCCCAAGAGGGGTAAGGTACTTCACTTGCGAACCTTGAGGGTGCACGATACTGCGTGAGGAGGTCCCTGGGGATATTGGGTTGGAGAAATGACACCTCCACACTGCTCTGGGTGTTGCCTCAATGGTTCTAGATCATGGAGGAATGACAGAGGTATTGGGATTGGGAACTCCAAGGAGGCCTAATGGCAGGGCTGCTGGATCACAGCTTGTAAAAGCATATAAGTCGAGCACTGCAAGCTTCTTCACCAAGAATCACTGGTACAGGGCATACTAGGCAGCTGAAGGAAAGTGGACAGATGATTCATTGTCCTCTGAGTAGGATGTTGACTGAGATGAGGCGCCAACTTCAGGAACTATTGCTGCCAGGGAGAAGGACCTGTGCTGTGCTCTGTCAGAGTCCAGCTCTCTAAGACACTAATGAAATCCCGGTATTGTTCTCACATTAAAGGCCCCTCATGGCCAATGAATGAGGGCAATTTCCCCAGTAAATGGCATGGCCCTGCTAGAGGGGGTTAAGACTCTTGTTCTCAAAGGCTCTCGTCTGAGGGAAGAGCCTAGAAGATTCACATGAAGGGTGTCCTCCTATATCTGAGGAATGACCAGCTTGGTGCCCATGGGGAGAACCCCCAAGTGGGGAGAGCAGAGCCACACAGGTTGCACAGTGCGACCCCAGTCCTCACTGGTGGCAGTGATGTCCAGTGGCTCTGAGGAAAACTCCATTTCCGGGCCACCATCTGACCCTGAGCCGGCGTTGCCTCTAGCACTCGGTTCAAGATCAGTGACAGCCTCAGAGACACAGTTATCCCTATCACCATGGCCAGCACCACCCCTGACACCATGCTCAGTGCTGACTATGTCACTCCCGGAGCCATCACCCTCCTCAGCATTGCAAATGACACCAGAGTCAGTGAAAACCTCCGAGACAACATTATTGTCAGCACCTCGCCCACAGCCGGAGCCAGGACCAACACCATGGCCAGTGCCACCTCCATCATTGTGTCCAGAGCCGTCATCTTCCTCGGTGTCACTAGCCATACAATGGATGGTGATAATATCTAAATTGGCAACAGTGTGGCAAATAGCTTTGGTGCCAGTCCCTGTCCTAGCACCACAAACAGTGACATGAGACAGCCCACCGTTGTCCTCTGTGCCACCCACCATGGCATCACTGCAAACAGTGACAACTGCACGGGCGATGCCAGAAAAAAGACGTTGAGGTGTCCACCGTGTAGACCGAGTACATAGCTACAGCCTCACCACCAAGGACGTTTGCTGGTCAGGGCAGGCAGACTGTGGAAGTTTCCCAGTTGACTACCCAGAAGGAGTTGACTATCCTCCAGACCCATCCACGAGAGTGTCCAATACCTCAGCATGGAGAAGTTAAAGAGAACTCTGTACCTCCATGGAACCAGAGGTCCTGGGAAGAGGCCTAGAGGAATGAGCTTAGACGTACACATGCGAGATCTGCTTCCAAAAGTGGGGATCGGGCAGTCCCATATCAACGCACAGTTCTAGAGAGTATGGCAGTCTGTAGAGACCTGCTCCCGTCCAAGACAGGTGGCTCAGGTCTGATGCCAGTCCAGAACAGTAATCAGTTTCCCACAGAGGCAATGATGCATAATGGGTGGCTATCAGACCTTCTTCAATAATTTGGCCCTTTCTTACTGAACTTTGGTATTGCGGTAAAATAAGAAACACAAGCAACACTCCAAAAAGGGGAAAAACAGTGGTGACACAAATACAAAAGCAGCAACAAGTTCAAACTGACATGCTGCAGTCCCATGGCGTGCACTCGACGATGGGAAAAACAGAACTGAGGTTAGTGAGGGAGCCAGCAACGGTTATTGGCTGGTGTGCGGTACCACATGGGGGTGCGCAGGCACCATGCCCAGTAGCTGTGGTGGGCCCCCTGCCAAAAGCTTTGCTCCCGCAGGGACCTAGTGTCTCCAATTCAGACCCATAAGTGATAATTAATGGTGAAGACTGATCCTTGGAAGATCACTGTTATCAGTGAACCTGTTGCAACCACCTGGCCTGAGAGCAACACATGCTGGGGGGGGTAAGGAATAGCCAAAGAGGAGAGGGGCAGGGATTGGAAAGAACATGGAAGGCGTGATTACAAACAAAATAATTAAAAAGTGTCACATTACAGACTTTTTTCGGTGTTCATGCTAGCATTTTCTTTGCTAGAAACGGAGGACACATACTAACACATCATTATTTTTCAGTTATGTCTGCATCATTGTCTTAGGATATTCTGTTTGTATAGATACAATGATTTTTATTGCAGACACTCAGGATAATGTGTTTTCCAAATAAATTCCATTTGTCTCAGGGCAAGGTAACTGTTCAAAATTAAAGACAGATATCTAATGAGAACTGACCTTTTCATTAGGGATGCTGGGGTACATAGAAAGGGAGATCAGTAATAGAAACGAAACCGGGAGGTGATAATTTCTCTGTATAGGTCCCTGGTTTGTCCCCACCTGGAGTACTGCGCAAGGTTCTGGAGCCCACACCTATGGAATGACTGTGATATGGCAGATGCTGTGCAGAGAAAGGTGACCAAAATGGTCTGGTGGCAGAGTGAGAAATCATACAAGGAACGATTGAAGGATCTTAACATGTACACCCTGGAGACAAGGAGGAGGGGGGACATGATACAAACACACAAATACAGTATCTCAATGAAATTAACTAGGTGAAATGCACTGAATCGTTCACCCTACACACAAACACGAGCACAAGGAGGAAGGCACTGAAGCTGGCGGGGGTAGGTTCAGGAGGGATATCTGCAAGAACTTGTTTACATAAGGAGTGGCGGACAAGTGGAACAGATTGCCTAAGTAAGTTATCTGTGCCAAAACAGTGAGTGGTTTCAAATGTGGGAGGGAGAGGAACAGATGCCTGAAAGGGTGCAGGAGAGGGTGTCAAGGGGGTGGGAAAAAGGAAGGCGATAGTCACTTAGGCCATCACAAAAGTAATGTGTAGGGTTGGGCAGACTGGATGGGCCAGTACGCTTTTTCCTGACATCATGTTCTGTGTTTCTATGACACCCTCCCTAAAATCAGAAAAGCACCTTGGAAGAGCCAATGACAGTGTTTCCAGTGCAAAGGAACTTTATTTCTTTTTAGCTGGCCAGGCTGCACAACAGCAGCATTGCAGCTCTGGATGCCAGTGACCCTGGTTCTCACTCCAAACCTGGAGCGCCAGAGACCAGGAAGGAGGAGGACTGGGAATCCTGGACGATGCTCTCCTCCTGTGGGAAAGGGTTGCGAGGTCCACTGTGATTTCACCACCAGGTGACAGTACAGCAGGAGCTGCATATGGGTAGGAGGATGCCAACAGGCTCTGCATGGCACACAATTGTTTAAGTGTACCCTGTAGCCCATGCAGTTGGCATCCAACAGGGAAGGGCAGTAACAGAGAGTGCAAATTCCCGGGCCTATAAAGGGATGCTATGGTATTCTTGGGTCCCGTGCAGGTTGAGGGAGATAGGCAGATGTGTGTTCTGGAAGAGATTGCCACCATTTTGAAAGCCCCACTACCAGGCCAAAGATGTGGTGTGTATAAGGATCTCTGGTAAGGCTGTGTCGGGGCTGGAAGGCTGCCAGATGGCAGATGGGGTAGGACTAGTCCAGAGGAAACAGCAGAGTAAACATCATTCAAGGAAGAATTGAGGGCCCTTTCCAGGTATACCCTGGCAACAAGGAGGGAAGAGGTGGTATATGATAGAAACATACAAATAGCTCTATTGGATTAACAAGGTAACTGTTAATTTTTGAAGCAAGACAAACAACTGAAAGTGTGGTATTGCGTTAACTAGACTCTTCCCAATGAGGAGAGCATAGGACACTGGCAGATGCATCTGGCAAGTTTCAAGGAGATGAGTAAACTATATTATGCATTTTTTTTTAAAGCTTTTTATTTTTGCATTTTTTATAATGTGTATATCAACCAGAAAAATACAATTACATTTCTACAATGTTTTTATGTGTAAAAAACACACACAAGGACATCAATTTGTTTATTCCATAGTCAGGAGAAAAGGGAAAAAAACAGGCAAACAGAAGTATATATACATAATCAGAGATTTAGTCTGATCTCAATTTCTGTGAAATATATTCCTTGAAAAAATAACTGCACATATCTTGTTTAGTACTGTACTTACACTAAAAAGAAAAGGGAGACTAAGTAACAGCCTTGTAGTTATTACTTTCAAAATGTAGGCATCAGTTTGGTCCTGAAATGAACTTAGTGCTATTTGCCTTCCGCAGTGAGAAATGGAGCTCCCCTCAAGTCCCATCACCAACTAGGCTTTAAGGCAATTTAAGCGCTTACTCTTCCATGCATTTTTTAAATATTTAATTTTCATCTGTGCCTCAAAAGACTTCATCTTTATGGGAAGCTTTTTAATGTATGTAAGCTGACTTTCATAATTATTTTTCTGTCTCACTACAAAGCACAAAGCCTTGTTCCCCCCCCAGAAACTCAACTGCCACATCATTAGTGAATGTCTATGTGCTAAAAAAAGGCAAAACATTTCTTCAGTGTAATGGAAAGCTTTTTTTTTTTTTTTTTTGTTCTTCTGGGTACCTCTGAAGAGCAACACAAATTTAAAAGAACAAAAAGGCTGACGCATGAAGTGGGTGGAGTGCAAATAAAACAAAGGATTAAATGAAATGCATGCAGAAACTAGAAAATTAGAATGGATGTGCCAACGATTAGGTCTTCTTCAGGAACAATGTTTTCAATTTTCAACATGAATTTCATTTAATCCTTTTGCATTACAGTGGCAAGCTAGTACCACTATAGTGAGGGTTCATACTTTCATATTTAATCTTGACTTTTAGCCACTTGTATCTTAGCTGTTTCTTGACTCTCTTTTTTTTTTTATGGAATTTTTGAAAGCGTATTTTCTGGCACATGCTCTCTTGATCTGCCAGTTTTAGTGAAATTTAGTTGAGCTGTTGTTTCGCAGGATAGCTCTGTGGCTCGGTGGGCTAAGGCAAGTGGCCTTGCTGCCAGCCATGCCAGCAACCCTCGTCTGGGAACAAACTGGAACCATTCGGAGGCTGGCCGGGGGAAGAAGGATTGAGCACCCTAGAACAGCTCTTTTCCTTTGGGGAGGGGGGACAGCATAGACAGCTGCTTCACCAATGCCAAGAGGAAGCCTGGTGACAGGACAGTGGTCGCCAAACTCGTTGGTGGGGTACAGAGTAAACACAGAAGCATCACAATGTCTTCCCACAGTGTGTGCACGTCACTGCACATATGCCGGTCTGGGGGAAGCTGTAAACAAGAAAACAGCTCGGACGGCGGATAATGGTGGCACCTCAGATGGCACCGCACCACCCACCACAGGCACCCACCCACCCACGGTGGTTCAAGAGTTAAGAAGGTAAGTCCCGGGGAGGGTGGGTAATGGGGCTGAGGCCGCTGCTGTAAAGAGGGGCTGCCCGAGCGAGAAGCAGATAAACAGGTAATAGAAAAAGTAGTTATTTCACTAGAGAGGCAAAAAACATGAAAAAGATCAGCTTTTTCAAAACTGGCAGCAATTCATACACCACTGTCTGACGTGCAGAGAACAGTCAGAGGCATGTGAACTGCTCTTAATGGGGCTTAGAGCAAACAGTGAAGGCTGTCATTACTCCACTCTCAGATAACTATGGGAGCCACTCCTTGCCACAGGCAGTGTATCCTATGCTGTGTTTCTCTCTCGCTCTCTCCCCTCCCTTCCACCTCCACCCCAGACACTTGGCTGCTGAGTTTGTTTAGATTTACCAGCGGTCAAGAGCTCATCCACACTGCTGGTAGTGCCTCCGCCACTACATCTCTTGCCTCTTCCTGCAGGTGCTCGGCTGTTGAATTTGTGCTTTAATTTCCTAGTGGTTCGAAGCCGATTACCCACTGCAGGTTGTGTTGCTGCTGTGTGTCTCTCCCTACCCCCACCCAGTAAGGTAAAAATCCCTTCCCCATCACCCTCCCCACTCACCTATTCACCACTGTTACTCACTATAACTTCCAGAACCTTCCTGGCAGGGACCTCCTCCACCCCTACCACCGCAAGACACTTGCAGTGTGCCTGCACCCCCTCAGGCACCCCCCACAACCAGGCGACTTACAGTCCCCCCACACCACCAGTAACACAACAACCCCATCTGTCCTTGTTAATACTGACAATGTCCCGTCATGTCCAGCTGCACCTTATTCCTGCTTTAAGAAGTGAAGGAGAGAGATGTAGAACCCATAGCATTTTTTTGTTACAATTTATTTACCCAGGAAAACATGTAGCAGGATTATGTTAGTCTATACAATCTTTTGTTCGAATATGGGGGTATTCCAAACATTATATCATGATACATTTATAACAGTCCAAGGATAGCTGCACCCCGCGAGACTTTGGGTGGTCACCTAGACAAAAAAATAAAGTTATACCAAGCATATTTAATTCAACCATGAAGTTGATATGACCCCCTTCCTTTATGAAATTTATAGCATTGCTAAGAGAGACTTTGCTTAAATATCCAGCGTTTACTAATCCAAACATTTAGTACCAACATTAAAGTAGAACATATCAGAGAACAACATCGAGGTGAGATTTAAAGAACTACTCCCTCATAAGATACAACCAAGCAGTCTATCACCATATGGCTCGAGATAATAAAAAATAAAATTAGCACTGAACTGTGCAAATCATAGGTGACAGTTAATTAAAATACAGTTCAAAGTCCACCATCTTGCTGATAACAACTGAAAGAATGTCCCCCAATGAGCAACATGCTCTATTCAGTAAATCGATGGTTTTGTATTTATATGGACCATGCGGTTTCACAATGTTCTGGGAACCCCGCCTGAGTTAAAAAGTACTTGCCCACTGGTTCCCTTCAGGTTTCCTCCTCATCCGATGATTCCTGGATGCCAACCACCTCGAACTCTCGGGCTATGGCTTCTGCTTTTCTCCCCGTTTCCTTGGGATCGGAATATTGGAAAGTATGCCCCCCGTAATGGATCCGCAAACCTGCAGGCATAAGCAGTGAGTGGGCCCACCCCAAGGCTTCTCAAGTTTTGCTCGGACTGCATCAAACCTCTTTCTTCTTGCACACATAGCGTAGGGTAAATCCAGAAAGATATGAATTGTAGTGCTTTGAAAGTTTAGCGCTTCAGATTCCCTTGCAGCTTGAAGAATCTTGTCTCGAGTTGGCAAACTTGCAGTTACCAGAAGAGCAGTACAAGGCCTGCCATCATTGACCCCCGAAGCCCTCAGTGAGACTCGATAGGCCTTGACGAGACTGAGTGTTAAGTCTTTAGAATGGAGCTTCAGAGCTCCCGGGAGCCAATCTTGAAGAAAAGTTAAGAGGTTTTCGCCTTCACAGTTTTCCAGCAAGCCCACTAATCTAATGTTAGAGGCCCGTTGTGTGTTTTCCAGGGCCTCGAGGCGATATCGGAGTTGAGAATTTTCCTGGGCCATTTTGTTAGTAGCAGACAGTGCCTTCGTCACGGTTGATTCTGCCAAAGTAGCTGTTTTTGTTGCAGCCTCTATTCTGACCTCCTGCTCGGACATTCTCAGCAGGATCGATTCTACCTTTTGGTCTATCGCTTGCATGGACAACTGAAGTGCCTTCCATGGTGGCTCCGTCCTCTGTGAAGGTTGTGCTGTAACCACATGTTGTGGGTCTGTTGTCATCGGGGCTTTAGCAGTGCTCCCAGATGCTTTATTCCTACAGCCCATGGTGGAAAAATATATGAGTAGATTTTGCTCTCTCAGGAGATTACAACACTGTCCTCCAAATTTCAATACCAGTTAGTATTAATTTATATTTTGGCAATAAATGCTTGAAATATGCAGAGCTCTCTTAGAGTGCGTCTTGTCGGCAGGTGTGCTCCACAGCACCCCACAGCATCTTGTTACCGGTAGGGTCTATCTCTACCCATTTCCGCTGGGTTGGCTGGATCAGTCAGAGATTAAGTGACTTGCCAAGGTCACACAGTAAGTATTTGGCCCAAGCACTGTTTGGAGCTGCAGTCTTCTGATTGCCAAGCCAGTAATCCAACAACCAGAGCCCACTGACTCCCATCCTAGTACCTATCAGGGACATAGATAACTAAGCTTTTAGTGACAAGATTGAACCAAAGTTCCTAAATATGGGGCTTTAATACTCTTGGCACTCTTAGCCAATATATTTAACTTATCAATTACTACAAGGCAACTTGACCTGTGTAAGCAAACATTTGTCACACTAGTACATAAAGGGGGACCAACACCTATCATAAACAATTACGGACCTATTTCCATATTTCATTTATTAGTAGGGTCTGTGGCTCAGCAGGTTGTACACTCGCCTCTGCGGCCTGCAGACTGGAGGGCTGTGTGGTCTGGCTCTGCACCAGGAACTTGGAGTTAAATCCCAGTACTGACACCAGTGTAGCATGAGGGGGTGCTGCACACTTGAGGTGCTGTATTTTGAATGCGACATTAAATCGAGGTTCCATCTGCCTGTTCTGGTGGTTGTTCAGGTGGACATTAAAGATTCCATGGTACTTCTTGAAAAAAGTAAGATTTCTCTAGTGTCCTGGCTAAATTTCCCCTATTCACTAGAAATACCACCCAATAGCTTAATCTGGTTCACCTTCAGCTGTTTTTCATCTGTCTCCCCACTCTCTTCCCCGGGATGAGACAGAAAACAAGCAGAATTGTCTTGTCCTCCTTTCCAGGTCAACAAAAACTAGTTAAACTAAATATTGTGTGTTGCAAAACTCCAAGAGGCATTAATGCACAAACTACTTCAGAAGTATTGTATATGGAAACTCGCTTTACCCTGTACAATATAGCTTAGGAAAGGAGCACAACACCACTATAGCCTTGCTCTTGTTTATGAATGACCTCCAACAAGCTATGGAAAAAGGACTGACAGGGGTGGGGGGGCATGTTTGCAGGCAAACATGACAAAGTCTTTTGACCTGGTGAATTATACTTTATATTGTTAATAAACCCTCTGCCAGAGTTATGTAAACAATTAAAGTTCTCTTATATGCAGACAAAGCAGTGTTATAAAATGGGTAGTAATAAACTCCAAACCTAACTGGTCAAAAAGCATTACCTGAGTGTTGATTAAATCCCCTGGTTAATCCACAGTTGGCAACCAAACTCCCTGCCATCTTCGTTTAGAATTAATGTAACAAATACAATATCAGTATGCATTTCTGAGCCATTAAACAGTTTATAAACTTTTATGATATTTTCAATCAATCAATCAAAATATTTATTTAGCCAGGCGAACACCACTGAGCAAGCTAATTTTCGAGATGGACCTGAGCAAGATACATAAACAATACATAAAGAGGAATACCAACTTACAGAGTCATTACATAGAATAGGGATTACACACAAGAGGTTAATAACAGCACTGGAGTACATTTATAAAATAAGACGGAAAGTTAAATACCATGTGCTACAGAACTTGCGCTACAAAAGATACAGAGTAAACCTATACAACCATATATACAGAGTTTTCATGGAGCAGGCTTGGATTCAAGTATCGAGTACGTAGTTCAAGGAGGGGAATGGGTGAGGAAGGGGAAGGAACTCAGGAATGAGAGCATAAGTACACGGGTGCCTGAGGGGCTTTAGAGCACCAGTGGCAGGTGGCAATGGTTATAAAGTTAGGTGCAATATACCAGGAACAGGGGCCGAGGGTGATGTGCCATGAAGTGTAACATTAGTAGATGCCAGGATGACTCAGAGAAGGAGACTCCAGTTTAGATTAGGTGGAGCCATCAGGTGGGGTACAAATAGACACAGACACACTGAGTAGTGGAGCAGGAGTACCAGGAATGGAATGCCCTGATAGGGCTAGAAACTGAATCGGGGAGACAGGACGTTGGGAGGCTGTGACATCAGGGAAGCAGTTACAGGATTTCTTGAATGAACGAGAATATAGTGCTTTGAAGGCGGATAGTTTGGGAATGCTACTTGCAAGGTTTTTTGCAGGTTGTTCCATAGTGCAGGTAGATTGTGATTATTTCATGCTCACAGCAAAATGTTTTGACTGCTACTTTAAACAAACTACTTCACCCGGTGGATCAATACACAATAAATTTCTTAAGTTTTCCACTTCAAAAGTAATTTTCTTCCATTTTTTTTGGTTTTAACATCTAACCTATTTTGTAAGTACAATAACCCACTCCAAGGCATGGTGTTATGGTGAATTAAAGTTCTTCCCGGGTGCTGGAGGACACTCAGGCTTTGGCTTCATGCCTCATAACTCACCCCAATGCATGCATTAATTCACCATAACCCCATGCTCTGTGTAGGTTACTGCTTACATAAACAGCAGTGCTAAAGATACTAATAACATGATGTCAGATTTGGGTTCTGATTTTAAAAGATTTCAGACATGGCTACTATCCTACACATTCTGGCTGAACAAGAGAATGATCAAAGCCATGCCTTTCAGCATTAGAGCTACTGTAAGCACAGCAAGGCTATCACAGAATTCTACGCTGTGACCTCAAATGGAACTAAGCCTAAGGTGGCCGATATCTGTAATCACCCGGAAGTACACCTAGACTCAAACCCATCATCTGAAATACATACTGACATATCATAAAGCAAATCCATCACAAAATAGTTTGTATAGAATAAAGAGCTTCCTAGCACGCAGTACAAAACAGCTACTGTAGAAAGCTGCCACCTTCCAGTGCTGCAGTATGGCTCAGTTGTAAGTGGACATGTATCAGTACAAATAAAGCATAGGAGGCAGACATGCAGTAACTTGGCTGGATGATTCAACCTGGCAGCAAACTGTAGGGAAAACACCATCGCACTGTTTACAAAAATGTGAACTGGCTCTGACTTAGCAGTACCAAAGTAATAAAATATCTTCATTGAGCAGGTAACAGCCATTTGAACAAGCCCATTTTCAACAGCATCCTGTTTGCACAATACGATTCCATAAAAATATTTAAAAAAATAGATAAAATGAGCTACATCTACAAACTCAATATAACTGTTGTATACATATTTATAATAAGCAACAAAAAGTCACTGTCAAACATGAAGACAGTGTCAAGCTGAGACACAATTTAAAGTGATTTTGTGAGGTTTTGCAGATGCCTTTTTTCACATAGTCTGCCATTGCCACCCATGATTTGGATGGTGAAGCTGCAATTTGTTTTGTTAAAAAAACTGTCATCGTCATTTTGTTTCATATTTCATCAGCATTTTGTCCTCCAGTTTTCTGTGTATGGCCACACCACCAGAATGATGTCATGCAAGGGAACTGTCAATGTTTTACATATGGCACCTATGCATTCTGGGCCAATTATAAAGGTGATTTAATTATTAGTTACTCAGAGGTGCAGTCCCTTATTTTGGTGGTGGTGACTACAAGAGGTATTATGCTGACAAACTCTCTTGTAGACCTGTGTCTTGAACAATTATGTCTGTAACAATTTTGATCTGTTGCTGATTTAAAAAAAAACATGTAGACATATGAAGCAAGGCATTTTGGGTACAATAAGACATTGTTTTCCAGTCTCTTTACTGTGAGGTGCAGTCTCATATTTCTGTAGTGGCTTCAACAATAAAAGCTCTCAAATGTTTATTTTCAAAACAAGGCATTGTACATACAGTATCTTGGTTTACTTGGTTGGTTACTTGGTTATAAGGGACAAAAGAAGGCCATGGCCCATTGAGATTGTCCCCCACCATTATCTAGCTGACAAGATTTCTTTGCTGAAAGATGTAGCTTCCTATATCGGTAGTGTGAATGTCTGCAATACTAAAACTGACCAACAGAGGTCTCTGTTTCAAACCAGTGCCTAAAGTGATTTTTGTGAGGTTTCAGAGATGTCTTTTTCATCCAAAGAACTACCTATTGTATTTTTGTTCTATCCTCATGTGTAATACTACTCTGATTGTTGTATTTACCCGCCATATTGTTTCTACTGTTTCTGCCATCTGCCAAATATGTAGATTGCCCTTGTAACACGGCACTATTGACAGCTGTAGCAGGGTGGCACGCGATAGACGAGAGGGCATCACGTGGTGCAGGAGCAACACGGCATTATGAGACGATAATGCCGTGTTGCTCTTGCAGTAGCCACAGTAGCCACTGGACGCGAAATAGCGCTGTGTCAGCCCGACGCCGGCCAGAGAAAGAAGCACACAGGCAGCAAGGAGCCAGACTGTAGGATAGGGATGGAGCGGGGACAGGTACAGAGGAGACACATAGGCAGACAGATGTAGCGAGCTGGAGGCACTGTAGGGAAGAAGCAGATGGCAGTGCAGTTTAGTTTATCTGGAGCAATGGATCTCGAAGCGTGGACCGATACCGAGTTCGGGAACCAGCTGGATGTCAGTTGCAGTGGGAGACCAGATCCAGGGAACATGCCAGAGGGGTGAGAAGACCTAGTGCTGAGGAAGAGAGGTGCTAAGCTGAGGCATGTAAGCAGCCCATGGAGCGGCAGTGAGGACGTGGCCGACACGCAAGATGCAGTGCAGAGTAGCCCAGGAGACAGCTGCGAGAGCCAAAGACATATCTACATGTCACAGAAAGAGCTGGATGACTTGGAGAGCAGAAAGGTGGAGCAGAACACAATGAAGAACATGCAGTGGGCGTGTAATGTGTTTTCTGACTGGCTCAGATCAAAAAAATGTCAGTAGACACAGGGACAGTGACAGTTGAGAGGCTGAGTGCTATTCTGAGGGAGTTCTATGGGTTTGTGAGGGCAGAGGATGGGGAGCAATACAGCATCAGCTCCTTCTGTGGGCTGAGAGCAGGACTCAACAGGTATATCAACAGCATCGAGGTGAGGAGAAATATCAATATCATGGCCGATGCCCACTTTCAGGGGGTGAACAACGTATTTGTTACTGTCATAAAGCAGTATAAGAGACAGGGCAAAGACACTGTTAAGCACCACCCTGCAATCAGAGAGGAGGACCTGGAGAGAATAAGGGACCCTCAGTGCCTCAACCCAGAAACTGCACAGGGGCTGGTGAAGAGGCTCTGGTTTGAGCTGCAGCTGGGGCTTGCGAGAAGAGGACGGGAGGGGTTAAGAGAGCTGACACAGAGATCATTTGAGGTGGCAGAGGATGACATGGGTCAGGAGTATATCACCCTGTCATTCAACGAGGCAATGAAAAACCATGGGCGGCTAGAGGAAAGGAACAGAGAGGCACTGAGAGGTGTGCTGTATTCACAGGGAGACTTCAGGGACTATCCAGTGGCACTCTTTAAAGAGTACATCAGCTGGTGCCCTACGTCTGCACCTGCGTTCTACCTGCACCCCATTAAACAGGCACAGAGGGTGCTAGACCAGAAGGAGGTATGGTACTCTAGGCAGCCGATGGGCAGAAATTTCCTCGGGGAGATGGTGGCAAAGATATCAGAGGAGGCAGGCCTTAGCAGGCGCTATACAAACCACAGCGTCAGGAGCACTGCTGTTCAGATGTTGTCCCAGGCAGGAGTGCCAACCCATGAGATCATGTCTGTGACAGGGCACAGGTGTGAGAGCAGCATTCAGAACTATTGGTCACCCACACAACAGGACAGGGAGAGATGGTCGAGTATCCTGTCTGTGCCAAAACCAAGGTGTAGCCAGCCACCGACCCCGGCACTGTGAGCCACGAGACGACCAGCTGTCACACCCACGGCCGCCCCGCAGTGGACAGCATAGATGACAGCCTGATACTCCAGTACTGCTTCACGGACAGACATACAAATGACCTTGGGGGCAGGGAGTCTGACACAGCACAGCAGGGAGCAGCAGGCAGTGGACGGCACACCCACAGACCCCTTCAGGTGGACATGACAGCTAGTGGGTGGCAGCCCCAGCCCAGTACTAGTTGGGGCATGGAGCGCCGCAGGGACACAGGGAGCAGCCAGGAGGAGCCATGGGGTGCAACTACAGAGACAACCCTCGCCCCGGCGGCAACCTCGGCAGAGCAGAGCGGGACACATCGCAGGCTGCAACAAAGCGCCTGGCAGAACAGAGTGGAACCCATCAGGAGGGAGCACCACTGAAGCACAGATCCACTCACCCGGAACCACAGCAACAGGGTGAGGCAGGAACCAGCGTGGAGGGTCTCGCAAGAGGAGCAGCAACATCCGGTTCCGCATTCAGCTGCCACAGTTTTACCGTGCACGGGACTGTGATCTTTAATTACAGAGTCACCAGGAGCCATGGACAGTCCACCGGACATGACCAGTAAGGGAGCAGAGGTACGTAGTCCTGCTGCAGCAAATGGTGCGGGCAGAGCGGTGCAAGCAGTGTAAACACACCCAGTGAGTGATGCCACCGGCATGCAAATGAGGGGCTGCCCAGCCATGCACAGGTCTCAACCAGGGAAACTGCGGTCCTCTGAGGCAGGCTGTGAGGGAAACGGCCGCTCCGAGGCATGGGAGATCTCTTCTGAATGCCAAGCTAGGAACTGTATCCCCATATAGCGAAAGCAGTTTTCACCCACATCTGTATGTAACAGAGCACTGTGATCGGATCTGAAAGTAAGAATAAAGATCACACAAATTTCTCCACTTGCCGGTGTCTTTATTCTGAGTCAATTAGCACACTGTGTGGCCTGGGCCACTACCGAATTTGTCTGTGTATAAGCGCGTAATCCTGCTGAAGGTGGCATCTAATGGGGAGTTAATGTCGGTCATTGACTGCCCTTGGGCCTCTGGCCCCAATAGTTCTTAACCATGCATTAACTCCCCATTAGATGCTACCTTCAGCGGGGATTAATGCTTACTTGTATTTTGTGTAACTATTGTATTACTGACTCCTCAATTGTACCCATGTACTATATACTTCTGTAACTCCACTTCCCTGCCCCCTCCCACGCATCTGGAAATGAGCAATTATTGCTCAGTATGCCTTCCTGGTGAAACACTTGAATAAATAAATAAAATAAATATCATAATCATATGTATACATATGTAGTAAGGCATTGTGGGTACAATAAGAAGTTGTTTTCCCAATTTCTTTACTGTGAAGTGTAGTCTCATATTTCTTTAGTGGCTTCAACAATAAAAACTCATATATGTTAATTTTCAAAACAAGGCATTGTGCATATAGTATCTAGCTAACAGGATTTCTTTACTGAGAAATGTAGTCCCCTATTTTGGTAGTGCAGAAGTCTGCAATACCAAGACTGACCATCAGAGGTCTCTGTTTCAAACCAGCTTTGTTTCCCTTGCATGATGTCACGGTTAGGGGTTGCAGCCCTGAGAAAAAGAAGGGTCGGGTTATGCAAATGAAGCAGAGCACAGAAATAAAAAAAACATTTTTTCAGGGAAAACAGCACTTTTGGGCAGTTTGAATGGTAGGAGATTAAATCACAACTCCTACAGGTTACTACTCTCATTTGCTATGGCAAATCTCAGAAAATCACTTTAAGTAGTGCACACTTAACTGTTTTAAAAAACAATGTTTTAGAACCTGGGTAAATGTTAAGCTGCCGTTAGTAGGGTGAAGAAACACCATTAAAGGACCAACGAATGTAAATGCCCACCCTACTGCCAGAGGAGCTTCTGGATAAATCAGTGACAAACTGCATATCGGCCTCGGAGCATAAGCCAGACCTTCATAGGCATCGTAGGTCAGATACAAGCAAGCAGGCTGCTAGAACCTTTATACTGCTTGCCTCTGTTACCACAGGATGTATTCTCTTATGTTGTTCCCTTCCAAGAATTTGTTCATGTGTGACTTAAAGCTATTCACAGTTTCACACAAAACTACTGAAACTGGTGGAGCATTCCATGTACCTGCCAATCTCCAAGTAAACCACTGTCCTTGTATTTGTCTTGTACAGTGATCGTTTAAGTTGTCTGCTGTTTCTTCTGCCCTCATATGTTTCTCTTTAGTTTGAGCCCCCAGCATTCCTAAAAATCTGGATTCTCAAAAGCCTAATATATCAGGCACATATCTCCTGGAAATCTCATCTCCAGACTGTACATGTCCAGTTCATCAAGTCTTTCACAATAAGACTTGCCCCTCACTTCTCCCACCATGTTGGTTCCTTGTCTCTGAATGCCCTCCAATAATTTAACATCGTTAGCATACTGAGGTGCCAAGAACTGGCTGCAGTACTCTACATGTGGTCTCACAAAGGAACTATAAAGTGGTAGGATCACTTCCTCATTTCTACTGCTGATGTTCCTACCTATGCAGCGCAACGCCTTATAACCTTTTGTGGTCACCTGTTTGCAGTGTGTACTGAATTTAAGGTCGTTAGTAACTGTAACTTCCAAATCCTTTTCTTCCTCTGTCACTCTCAGTACCTTGCCATTTAGTTTGTATGTTGCCTGGGGGTTTCTTTTCCCAAGATGCATGATGGTATTCTTGCCGATGTTAATGTTTAGCATTACTCTGTTTTAAGATAGTTTTCTGTGGTGCTAATGCCGTTTTCACCATCCACTGTTACCGCAACCTTAGAGTCATCAAACAGTTCTTTGTGTGGCACAGTATCAAATGTCTTGCCATAGTCCACATAAACCAGATCCACAGGGTGCCTTCTATCCCGAACACTCCGCTAACTGGCTCAAAAAAGCCCATCAGGTTGGTCTGGCAAGACCTGCTCTTAAGAAAACCATGTTGCATATTATCATGGATGCCATTATTAGTGTGCTGCTCCATCTCCTCCTTCACTATTTTTTCCCAGTACCTTACAGGCCTATAATTCTGACAGTCACATTTGCTCCCATTTTATACGCTGGAACCACATCAGCTTTTCTCCATGTCTGTACCAGCCTTCCCTTACATAAGGATATTCAAAGATGTATCTTAATGGCTATGAGAGTTCTGATGTCATTTCCCCAATTACCCTTGGGTGCAGCTCGTCTGGCATGGGTGACTTATTAACATCCAGTTTTAGAAGAAGCTTCTCAATCCTACTTCTATCTATCAGTATTTTATTACCTCCTGGGGCTTCTGTTTTGTTTACTTTCTCTCCATCTGTGTGACAGACCAAGCAAAAGTACTCATTAAAACTGGATACCATCTCTTCTGGACGGGTTATTACCTTGCTTGGAGCTGTCCCTTTCACTCTGTTCATATACTTATAAAAATATTTATAGTTGTCTTTTGCAGCCACAGCCACCCTAAATTCTTCTCTTTTTTGTTTTTCCTAATTTCCCTCTTACATTTATTAATCAAGATCTTATATGTCTCCAGTTCTCTTCTTTTCCATCCTCCTAGCCGTGTCAAATGCTTTTTTTCCCTTTGCTCTCAGGATTTTAAAAATATTTATATCTAGCCATGAAGATAATTTCCCTTTACTACTGTATTTCACTTTAGTTGGTATGCATGTCTTCTCTAGCTCCTTTTTTTTCCCCGCCCCCCCGTGCCGCTGGTCCCCCACTCCTTCAGGCTCCACAGGCTCCCTCCATCCCCGCTGTCCTTACCCGGCCCTCCTCTGGTCCTCATGTGGCAGCCGATCCCCGGGATATCCCGGCGTATCCCTTCGCCGGGCGGGTCCCCCTCCTCAGAGGGGAAAGGCACCGGGGAGAGGGGATCACCCCAGCACACTCACTACTAGGGCCCGGGGATGCTGCTGAGGAGCGGAAGGCACTGGAGGCTCAGGGAACAGAGAGCCGTCATCCAGCGGCCAGCGAGCAATTTTTCCCTTTTGGGGGCAGCATAGTGATGTCACGGCATACGCCAACATCTGCTCCTCCCCCAGTTAGCACTGGGGCCGTGCATCCTGTGATACTCCCAGCCTCCGCTAGGAGCCAGCAGGCGCCGGACCAGTCCCCTACCCTCCCGAATGGGGAGAGCTGTCCATGGGACGCTGAATCCTTCTCCCCCCGGCCGGCCCTCCAGCAACCCGTGCTCATTCCCGAACCCGGGTTGCTGGCGTCGCAAGCAGAAATCCAACCGCTGCGCCGGTGGGCTGACCTTCTCTAGCTCATTGATCTTATTTACTAGCAATTTGCAGGTATTTCTAGCTCTAGGCCACATAGTTCCCATTCCCATTTCCAGTCTCTTAATTCCCTTCTCGTGGCTTCAAACTTAGCCTTAGCAATGCATTTAACAGTAGTAGCACCCGTCTTCTTATCCACATTATTGCTTATTTTAAATGTAACCTTATTATGATCGCTAGTTGATAGGGTCACAAACTTTGCATTCTTTAACACCCCCTCTATGTTACAGAGTACCAGGTCCAAGACACTAGATTCCCTAGTGCCATGATGTACAAACTGATCCATAGTTAACATTGCAAGCAGATCCAAAATTCCCTTTCAGATAGAATTGTTCCTGTCATGTATCCCAACTGGATCCCACTGGACCTTGCGCTTTTTAATTTGACTACATATAATAGGTAAGCTGGGACATTATCCAAGACACACTTATGCATCAGTTGAACAAAATGGAACTGACGTCTGATTTCCATTGCTATATGCTCCAGCATACCGATATATAGCATTGCATATCACATGGCAGCAATATAATATATCATTTTAAAACCATTCTGGGAAACTTTATAAAAAGTGTTGTGGGAACAAATGTATAAAAGGAAGTGCAAAAGAAGAAGGAAACCACTTTGGTTCTCAAATACAGTAGCAGAAAAGGTCAGAGCCAAAAGGCTGGCCTTCAGAAAATATAAGGGAACACAGCGGGATGAAGATAGGGAGGCATACCAAACTGCCCTAAGGGAAGCAGGTAAGGCAGTAAGGCAGGCAAAGTCCCAAACTGAGGAAACACTAGCACGAACAGTAAAAGAAGGTGACAAGACTTTCTATAGATACATTAGTGAAAGGAGAAAGTCCAGAGGGTGCTAAGCTTAATGGAGAAAAGGGAGCATGTGAGGAGGAGGACCCTGTAAAGGCATCTATCCTAAATAGATACTTTGCTCAGTATTTACTGAAGAGAAGGTAGGCAGGCCCACAGCTCAGCATCATGGACACAGGGAGGGAGGTGAGCACTACTCCCTTCACAAAAGAAAGGGTCCTACAAGAGCTTGCTAAGCTCAGGGTGGATAAGGCAATGGGACCTGATGGCATACATCCCAGGGTACTTAAGGAGCTAAAGGAGGAACTAGCAGAGCCATTAGCAGAATTGTTTAGTGAGTCTCTGAGCACAGGAGAGGTCCCAGAAGACTGGAGAAAGGGCTCATGTGATCCCACTCCACAAGAGTGGTAGCAGGGAGGAGGCGGGGAACTACAGACCGGTCAGTCTTACCTCAGTAGTGGGCAAGATTATGGAGGCACTCCTTAAGGAAAGGATAGTGCAACACCTGGAACCATAGGGGCACAGGATCCAAGACAGCATGGGTTTACAAAGGAAGGTCCTGTCAAACTAATCTCATAGATTTCTTTGACTGGGTAACCAGAGTGGTGGACCAAGGAGCAGTTGATGTACCTACCTTGACTTCAGCAAAGCTTTTGACACTGTTCCACATAGAAGATTGATAAATAAGCTAGGTAGGCTCGGGGTGGGTCAAGTTGGTCAACTGGGTGGCAAACTGGTTGACTCGCAGAAAACAGAGAGTGGTGGTAAATGGTATACAGTCAGAAGAGATGCAAGTCACAAGGGGTACCTCAGGGATCAGTCCTGGGGCCAGTCCTATTCAACATCTTCATTAGTGACCTCGAGATGGACTAGAGGTAAGGCTTGTCTGTTTGCAGATGACACCAAGATCTGCAACAGAGTAGATGATCCAGATGGAGTGGGCAGAAGGAGAAGAGATCTGGATAAACTAGCAGAATGGTCAGAAGAGTGGCAACTGGGATTTAATGCAAAGAGGCAAAATCATGCACATAGGGAAGAGAAACCCTGAAGCCACTTATAGGCTGGGAGGAGTTGCTAGCAGTCACAAAGGAAGAAAGAGACTTGGGCATCATCATCACTGATGACCTAAAATCATCAAGCAGACCTCTAAAGCAGTAGGTAAGGCTAGGGGGGTGTTAGGGTGTATTAGTAGGGTATCACAAGTCGTAGGAGGTAATAATCCCTCTGTACAAGACATTAGTTAAGGCCCCATCTGAGTATGCGTGCAGTATTGGAGGCCACACCTTCACAAGGACATTAACCAAATTGAGGCAGTCCAGAGAAGGGCAACCAAATGGTGCAGGGACTGCATCAGAAGACATATGAGGACAGATTAATGGAGCTCAATATGTATACCCTTGAGCAAAGGAGGGAGAGAGGTGATATGATCGAGACATTTAAACACCTTAAGGGCATAAACAAGGTGAAAGAGTCTAACATGTTTAAATATAAGAAAAATAACAGGACAAGAGGACACAGCATGAGATTAGAGGGAGGAGGCCGATTAAGGGAGATGTGAGGAAATTCTTTTTCACAGAAAGAGATTGAGGTAGATGCATGGAATGGCTTACCACAAGAAGTGGTGGCTATGAATACAGTGCAGGGCTTCAAACAGGCATGGGATAGGCATAAGGGAGCAATACAAATGACTATGAATAGATAGGTCACTGACAGAGCAAAGGCCGATGGCACATTTATAAGGTAGAAAAAGAAATGGGCAGACTGGATGGGCCTTGCGGTCCTTATCTGCCGTCAACTCCTATGTTTCTATGTTTCTATGTTTCTATATTGATATATAGTGGTATAAGTCATATACTAACTCTAACTAAGCTCTCATTTAAAAAATTAGGTTCCTAGCCTTAACAGGTCAAAAGGTATAATTTCTTGAAGTAATTACCTTACCTTCAGACCTGTTAGGGCTAGGAATTTACCTTTTTTTTAATGAAAGCTGGAGTCAGTGCTACATGCTGCAATATATTGAATATCGCTCTGAACATTTCCAATATATCAATAGATAGATTTAAAACTGTCCTGGGTATTATTTTTTAAATAATGTCATTGGAACAAATAAATATCTTTATCAACAGTACAGTGTATCCATATCTAGTGATATACTGGATTCTAGTGTTTATTCAATTATAACGTATGTTTCATGTTTATGATTTGTTCCTTGTCCTATGTACAGTGCCTTGAGCCCCATTGAATGGGTGCTAAACAAATAACATTTTACTTAACATAATTACAAAAGCGCAGTTATGAGACCAAGCTTTAAGTTTGTTTTTTTTAATCAAGTTTTTAGCCCTAATGGGTTCAATGTTATCACTTCTGGAAGTAAGCACTTTTAGAAGGATATAACTCTGGAACCGCTAGGGCTAGGAATCTTTCCTTTTTTTTTTTTTTTCCAGCAAAACTTTGGAGTCAGTGCCACATGCTCCAGCATTTTGATATATAGCATTATTGCAATTTATCGATATATGTTTTTAAAACTGTTATGGGACATATTTTAAAAATACAATCATGGGACTAAATATACTGTATATGTGTGTATATATATATATATTGATACATATCAGTATATAGCGATATACAGTGTTGCAGTGCTGATGCCAAGCTTTAATGTTTATTTATTTTATGTTAAATTTTAATAACTGGGTAAGAACCCAAGGGCAAATAAGTCCATATTCGGGGGGGATCACATAAAACTGTACATACATAATAAATAATGCAGTCAGGAAAAACATGTACAATTGGAACTGGATAACAAATAATGGGCACTGATTCACTAATGGGGCAAGTAGCTTTCTGTGGCGTGTAACTGGGATGCGCCTTCCTCCGCACCTACATGCCCGCATGGGATGCACTAAGGGGATGTGCAGCACGATATGCGATCCCCAGCTGTGCGAAGAGCAACGCGCTGGGGGGCGGGCAAGGGGCAGGCCAGCACTACGCACCATGCACCAAGGCGCATAGTGCTGGCTGCGGGAGTGCAGATGGATACGCAGGCTACACCAGGGAGAACGCTGCCATAAGCCTGATACGTGCCCACAGGTACTGCACCATCCACTGCAGGAGGACTGGGAATCGGCCCTACTGCCACTACAGCCCACTAGCCGACAGGGAGCATTGGGGCACTCGAACAGGCGAGTGCTGGGAAAACCATGGCTGTGGCCCCTATGTGCCCCCCCGCGACAGCCGCATACTCAGTGATACTCATGCATCATCCCCCAACCACACAACAGTACACCAGTCCCAATGACTGAGGACACCCCAACATGCACACACAGACCCTTCTGCACCCCGACCCCCTACATGTGCAGCAACCCCCGCCACACAGCATGATGCATGCCCCCCACCCGAACCCAGCAACTCTGCCCCGCATAGGTGTCCACTGATCCCCTTCCAGCACCATCACCCCTGTACCTTTGTGGTGGTACCACCTCAGACAAACAGCACAGTCCTCCTCTCACCACCATGGCCTCCGGCCATCTGGCATGTCTGGGCGCGCAGCAGATACCGTCCGCGCATATCGGACGGCCAGCTGTCAGATGGGAAGACGGTGACTGGCGCTGTGCCACTGGTCGCCTCAGGGGCAGTACTGCCGAAGGGTAATGGGGTGACAGTGCCATGGGGGTTTGGTGACACGGGGGGCACTATCCAGCCAGCCTGCCGGTTGGGGAACCCGCGGGCGAGTGCGGTTGCCAGTGGCAGTGGTACCGACATGGGGATGGCCCACTGCGGGCAGGGGCATGGGTGAGAGGGTTCAGACTGCCATCCCCGGTGGTGGCCCTGCAGCGTGGGGGGCCACCCAACACCAGCCTGTCATGGTGGCATGTGCGCATGGGTCCGGGTGCCCACGAAGGGCATTCACGCACCCGGATCCGTGCCTCTCAGTGCAAGGGGTCCACTTTCGGCCCATCATGGGCATCCGATTGGATGCCTGCCTGGGACTGCAACCCGGCCCCGGCCACCCTGTGGAGTTCTGCGTGCTGGAGGGGTGGGGTCGTGGACAGGTGCGCTTACATGGTGCATACCCCGGGTGCGCACCTGTCCACAAGTGCAGATTTACGCAGGCAGGATACTAGTTCCCGCCCATTTGTGCATAGGGCCCAATGTCTGTATTGTACCTTAAATGTACGTTTAACATCCAACAGATGATCAAGGCTACAGTTCCACACTTTTGATATGCAATAGAATCTTTGTCCAGATTTTGTTCCCCTAAAAGGAACTTTCAACAGTGAATAACCAGAAAGCATTACGATAGAAAATAAACCTGCCAAGGAACTAAGTCCTGTCTCCCTCAATAGTTACCAAGTCATAAATAGCCCAAAATAATCTCAACGCTGTTCCAACAACAACCACTGTAGCTCACAGTATAAAGAACAGTGAAATGTCTGCATGTCTGTGCCCAACATAAATATTCAGTAACACTGTACCTCTGGGCCAGCCCGGTGGCGCTGAGGGGTTGAGGCGCTGGACGCCACACCTTGCGCTACGCCGGTGACCCGAGTTCATGAACGAGCCCGGGCCGCCGAGGGTTGGCAGGGGAAGGAGAGGATTGAGCGTCCGAAGGACAGCTCTCCTCTCCTGGGAGGGAAGGGGACCCTAGGGTCGGAGCCTGACTGCCCTCTGGCGGAGGCCAGGGGTGCAACAAGTTCCCTATCTCAAGACATAGGGGAAGTGTATGGCGGACGTCGGCAGGGGAGGGCCTTGATGTCGGGACGCACGCCAACACAGGAACACCGGAAAATCACCCTCTAGGCTCCTGGAAGACCAAGCACTTTAGCGCAGACCCCACAGCCTGCCTACCTGTCCTGGTCTGGTGCCCTGATGAGATAAACATAGTTCGGGGGTGAAGGTGCCCCATCCCTGTCCCCGCCCGGGGGGGCAATCCGAGGCTACATGGAGGGACTACCGCAGGTACAGGTAAGACGAGGCTGGGGCAGACGCAACTAGTGACTCCCGAGGTGGTGGAGGCTAGGGGGTAGGGGAGGAGCATAAATAGCAAGTTAAAAAAACAAAACAAACAAAAAAAAAAAACACTGTACCTCTATGGAAGCACATTTCCGTAGCCGAGAAGTACATAAGTAACACATAATCTATAATAGATACCACAAACCAATATCTGCCAGTTTCCTAGATTCTTGAACAAAACTTTTTTGATACAATATAGTAATCCTAATCTAATATATGCAGCCTTAACTAAGGCATCAGTATAACTAGCGCAAGACAAAAACTATCAATAATCAACCCAACATATTTAAATTCACTAACAAACTCAATAAATTGGCCACTAAAAGCCTTGATCTCCAGTGGCAGAGACTCCACCCTTCTGAGACCAGAACAAAGCATAACTTTTAGTATTTAGTAGTAAGTACAGTGTTTAAGTCCCGGAGCGTATATTTATGTAAGTGAAAGTTTCTATGCTTATTCAAAATTGCTACCTCTGGAGTAATGTGTTAAAAAAAATTAAGTTGCTAGCCCTAACGGGTCTGCCATCAGCTCAGAAAGTAATTACCTTTACTACATCATTTTTTTAATGAAAGCTTCATGTTTCAGTATATCGACACATGGCACTGTATATCGCAGTGCATCAATATACAGTATTAAAACTGTCATGGGAAATCATTTAAAATAATGCCATGGGGAAAATGTTAATATATACTGTATTTTCTGTATATCCACTTGTGTCTCTTCACATATCCACATTTATGCAGACAATACAGTCATTTACACCTCCAGCCCATTGGCTTCAGCTGTCAAAGGTCCGCTCCTACAACTTCTCTGCTCACATCAGTGCCATCCATGCTAAACTTCACCCTAAACTTGGTGCAGTGTACCACAGTAAGGACCACCTCTCCCTCCAGATCTGCCAAGAGTTGGTAACCAAAATGGTTATCCTAGTTTTTGACTCTGCGGATGTGGTCTATGGTACTGCCCCTTCCTCATCCCTTGCCAGAATGGATACCCTCTGCAATGCCTTTTGTCCTTTTGCTACCAACTCCCCTCTCCATATTCACCATCGCTCCCTCTACTCCTCCTTCTTTATGCCCACACTACTTTCAAAAGAGATGTCGCGACTTACCCAGCTCAGGATGATGCTCACCGCTGTTCGAGCAGCCAGTCCATGAGTTCAAAGTACAAAAACAAAATTGCAGTGGCACACAGGACCAAATGACTTGAAGTACCAAGGATATCTGGTGCAAAATCAGTTTATTTGCCTCAAAATTATCAGAAGGTCCAACAGTACAAAGCTCCTTCTTGATCACCCTAATGTCTCGACTCCTTGCAAGTCCCCTTTGAAGACTCGCAAGGAGTCGAGGTGCTAGAGTGATGTGTGAAGGAGCTTTGTACTGTTGGACCTTCTGATAATTTAGAGGCGAATAAACTGATTTTGCACCAGATATCCTTGGTACTTCAAGTCATTTGGTCCCGTATGCCACTGCAATTTTTTGTACTTTCCCCACTACTTTCACATTTCCAGTTCTACTGTGCCTCCTTGATGGCTAATTACTGGTATGGGTCCTTTACCTCCTACCTCTCATCACTCCTCTCCCCTGTCCTCCCCCTCTTCTTACTCTCTCCGCTCCAGGGATCCCCGTACTTTCTCCATTCCCCACCCCCACTCCTCTGATGGCAAGCTACTTTCTTCTACCACCTCCCTTCTCTCTGGAACCTGCTCTTCTCTTCTCTTCACCTATGCACCTCACTCCCTGCCTTTAAACTCCTGCTAAGGCTTCTTCCTGCTCCCTCCTGTTCCTGTCAAGCTCGCTCCTGACTTTTGTTTCTCTTACATCTGATCCCCCTCCTGTTCAGGCATCCCCTAATTAAGGCTAATTGTGGCTTCCCCCATGATCTGTATCTGTTTCCCTATAGCACTGTCACCCTCCCCAACTTCACTTTATTGCAATCTTGCATGACTGTCCTCATTCTCTGCATTAATCCATACCATTGTTAACTTACTTGAGCACCACTTCAGCTTCTGCATCTGTGACACTGTCCATGTAAAATCAATCTGATGTTTGTAATTTGTCATTATGTCTATACTACCCCATCCCTGGGATATCTGGAGATGTGCCTCGGCTCAGTGTGCCTTTCCCAGTTAAGATTTTTTAAAATAAATAAATAGTAATATATAGCGATATACGAAGTGCTGACACCAAACTTTTATTTTAAAAGCAAATTTAGTTTCTAGTCCTAATGGGTCAAACACTACCACTTTTGCAATAATTATCTTTGAAAGGGTATAACTTTGGAACCATTAAGGCTAGCAATGTACTTAGCTTTTATTTAATTTTTTTTTATTTACTGTATTTTGTTCGCCCCAACACCAACCGTCCCCCTTCAGTCCCTCCATCCTGCCCTGTCACCCGCCTTATCTGGGACTTGCCTCTCTCCTATGTTGCTCTGTGTATGACCCCCATAGGAAGGGCTGCCCGGGGGCCACTCCTTACCCGCAAGTGGAGCTGTAGTGTTGGTCAAGAAGAGAGAGCCTCAGTCAGCAGTGTGGGACCTCCAGAAGAGCACTGGGTGGCATCTTGCATGATCAGGGATTTTTTCCATTTTTCTTCCCCTTCCTGTCAGCATCACAAGGATGTTGTGTCTGATACCAAAACGTCAGAATGCCAGTGCTCCCCTCCCAGCACACTGGCTCAGCGGCACTACCACCTGTGGTCACCTAGGTGGAAGAGTTGCGGCGGAGACCACTACCCCGCTCACCCCCAAGGAGGCGAGTGTCCATGGGATGCTTAACCATACTCCCCATGGTCAGCCCTTCAGGAGCCCAGTCTCGTCCCCAAAGCCGGGTCACTGGTGTTGCAGGTGGCAGTGCTACTGCACTAGCAGACTGGCCCTGCAATTTGTTTTCAAATGAAGGCATTGAGTTAGTGCTACATGCACCAATATATCTACCAAAATTAAATCTAATAGATAACCTGAGACCTTATCCAAAAACCACCTACACAGCTGCTGAACTAATGTCTGGTTCTCACTGTTACGTGCTCCAACATATCAGTACTGTGTACTGTAATGTATCAATATGCAGTTCTAAAATCATCATGGACATTTATTTTTTAAATAATGTCATGGAGACAAATGTATATCGATTTATATTTAACGGAGCCTTTTACAGTCGTACCACTGATTCCAAGCTTTCATTTAAAAGCAAATTAAGTCCATAGCCCTAGCGGGTCCATTACCACCTCTCAAAATAAGTACCTTTAAAAAGGTATAATTGTGGAACTGTTGGGGTGGAAACTTAATCTATATATCGTTGTGTGTCAATACATGTTTTTCCATGATTTTTTTTTTCTGATTTTGGTTTATATTCAGCATAAACAAATAAAGATGATATCATTTTGCAAGTAGTCATTTTCTAAAGTAGTGTAATCACATCACAAAAAATAAATTTTTCCTTGACTCCACCCCATAATCTTCCTATGCTTGCATCAGCTTTGACAGCGAAAACACTGGAAAATAATAAAACATGTGCTACAGAGAAACGTGAACATGACATATGTTCTGTGCAACAGATAATATTCTTCAGGTGAACATTCTTAAGGTGAAGCTACGTCTGGCTGGAAGCTGCAACACTGAACATAGGATTTGCAAGAAAGAGAGTTGTGCTCACAACAGAGGAAGGTGAACCTTACAACTGTCTTTGGTTTGTAGCAGATATTCTGCAGGTGGAGGCTACTTCTAACCGAAAGGTGAAATAAGGAACTTCGAATTATCAGGAAAGACAGTCTTTCAAGCAACAGAGGGAGGTGGATCTAGCTTTACTTTTGTTCCAATTCTTAAGATTTTCAGTGCAGGAAGAGTTTAAACCCTGGGCTAGAATTTGTCATAAGTCCTGAAGTAAGTGCAAGTACAGGCTGTGTATTGACTTAGACAGTGCCCCAGGGGGTAGAAACCGTTTTTTTGTGTTTATCTGTGTGTGTGCCTTAAAAGGCCAGGCCAGACTGTGTCAGAAAGTGCTTACATCATAGCTACTTATCAGCCAATAGCTTTGGAAGAGTCTTACAGACCTGAGAACAACAGTATTATAAGCAAGTGTTTTATAGCAAACTCATCAGAACAGCAAATATTCTTCAGGTGAAGCTACCTCTGGCTGGAAGCTGCAATACTGAACATAGGATTTGCAAGAAAGTGAGTTGTACTCACAACAGAGGGAAGAGAACCTTACAACTGTCTTTGGTTTGTAGCAGATATTCTGCAGGTGGAGGCTACTTCTAACTGAAAGGTGAAATAAGGAACTCAGAATTATCAGGAAAGACAGTCTTTCAAGCAACAGAGGGAGGTGGATCTAGCTTTACTTTTGTTACAATTCTTAAGATTTTCAGTGCAGGAAGAGTTTAAAGCACAGCTGACTTATTTTGAGGCTGACTGCGTTCAGAGCACAAACCACCAGGCTGTTTTGGGGCTGGGGAGGTTTAACTGTGTCTGACTTGGATGTCTGGATTTTTCTCTGTTTGATTAGCAGGGTATTTTCTCTGTCAAATTGTTGTTTAGGGCATCTTGGTGACATGAAGGCACTCATCGCAGTGGTGGGTCAGAGCTTTTAGCTGATTGTTTCATGAGGGCACAGTTTAGGCCCAACCCCTGCCCTCACCCACCCACCCCTGGAAATAGTTCCTTTATACCTGGGGTTCTGACATCATTTCCTCAAGAGTGCAAGGTGCATATCACTGTAATAGCCTCTCTAGCACACTGCACTGACAATATAAGCATACACATTGTATAATACATATATTTATATATAACAAACCAATCACACACACACACACACACACACACACACACACACACAAAAGTAGATAAACATGTGGGAAGTAGTGCAATGTAATGGCTGTGGGGCAGCAGTCTTCCGGGAGTCTTTCTGGAGGCTGGGATGCTGCCCTATTTGCAGACAACTCTCTGCCCTGAGGGAGGAAGTTGCCCGTCTTCAGGCCACACTGGACAGTAGTAAGGGAACCTTCCCCCAGGCCACACTGGACAGTAGGAAAGGAACCTCCCCCATCCAGGGAGCACCAGAGCCACCACCACTACCTCAGAGGTTGTGATGAAAGCACAGCCATTGGACCACAGTGGGCTCAGGGAGGGTGAGGATGGTGGAACAGAGGCACACCCAGTCAGTTGTTCCACTCCACAATCCATACACCATTCTGGAGGAGCATAGCTCCCCTATGGATGCACCCTCAGAAGAGACTAAGGAGGCTGAGGACAACTGTCACAAGGGAGGCCCACAGGAAGGCGGCAGAGGACACCACAGGGAAGGGAAACAGCTCCTGGTGGGGGACTCAGTTATTAGGGGATAGCACTGGGGAGCAGGGAAAACTGAAGTAAGGTGCCTGCCTGGTACCATGGCTTGGAAGGACAGGAAGCGCATCCTCAGGATCACGAGAACAGCTGCACGGGAGTCTGAGCTGGACGTCATTGTCCACCTAGGGACAAATGACTTGGCTCATCATGAGATTAGAGCAGTGAAGGAGGACTTTGTAGAGTTGGGGAGGGGCCTAAGACAAGTAGCACACACAGTATCCTTCTCAGAGGTGCAGCCTGTCAATGGCGTGGGTAAGGCTAGGGTACTTTGCACCATGCAGTTTAATGAATGGTTGAAAAAATGATGTGAAGCACAGGGGGTTTGGCTTCATTGGGGACTGGGGTTCCACCTGGAGGGACACCAGCCTATACTTGCAGGATGGTCTGCATCTGTCCAGGAAGGGAACAAGTCTTCTGAGCAATCGGTTTAAATGCTTCATTGGCAAGCTTTTAAACTAGTCAAGGGGAGGCACTGATAAGCAGCAGGAAAATCCCAGCCCTCCCTACAAAACAGGGTACTAAATGAGAAAAGACCGAGGTAGAAAGGTCAGTGGGGATGCTGCAACAGAAGGTAAAGCCATCAAAAATGGAGAGCAATGAATACCAATGCCCGTAGTCTGGATAACAAGCTTCCTGAATTAGTGGCCTTGATGGAGGAGGAAGATCTGGATATTGTGGCAGTCACAGAAACACGGTACACACAAAACCATGACTGGGATGTAAACATACCAGGATACACTATCTACAGGAGGGACAGGAAGGGTAAAAGAGGAAGAGGAGTAGCTCTTTACATAAGGGAGGGAGGAGAAGAAGCACTGTGGGTAAATTTGGAGACAGGCAATGGCATCACAATCCGCACAGGGGTTGTATACAGACCCCCTTCTCAGGGGGAGGAAATGGACAAGGAAATGATAGAAAGTATACTTAGAACGGCAGAAAACGGGGAGATATTGCTGATGGGTGACCTGAATATGCCAGATGTTAACTGGAGTGCAGTTGCAGCAGCCACTTCGAAGAGTGGGGTTATTCCAGGTGCCCTACAGGGGGCATGCCTTAAAACTAGTATTGGAGCCCACTCGAGAGGGAGCAATCTTAGACCTGGTTCTCTCAAATGGAGATGGAGAGAGGATCACAGATGTAGAAGTGGGTAGCCATCTGGGAACTAGCGACCATCGAACAGTATAGTTCTAATAAATACAGCACTAGAGTCAAGCCATACAAAGGCAAAAGTACTGGACTTTAGGAGGGCTGACTTTGCCAAAATAGGTGAGTGTCTAAAGATGCACTAGCAAATGGGCAGGAAGGAGGGTGGAAGAACAATGGTGAATAATAAAAACTGCCATCACAGAGGTAACAAGCCTTTGTGTGAAGCAAATAAACAAAATAAAACGATGTAAGAAACCATTATGGTTCTCAAAGGAAGTGGCAGTGAAGGTTCAAGAGAAAAAGAAAGCATTCATGAAGTACAAGGAATCACAGAAGGAGCAGGACAGAGAACTGTATCAGTTAAAGCAAAAGGAAGCTGGGAAGGCAGGGAGCGAAGGAAGACCAAGGGAGGGTTAGTGCGGCTTAATAAAGGGGAAGGAGGGCGGGCAGAGGGTGACTGTGAAAAGGCAGAGATACTAAACAAATATTTTTGCTCAGTATTTACAAAGGAAGTGGGGGAGGTACCTAAAACAAACAGCAGAAACACTCTTGATACAGAAGTTGATACCAGCCCATTTACAGAAGAAAGGGTTCTGAAAGAACTCTTAAAACTGAAGGTGGACAAAGCAATGCGGCCTGATGGGATTCATCCCAGAATTCTAAAAGAACTAAGGGTAGAACTAGTGACACCACTGACTACCCTCTTTAATAAATCATGGGAGGATGGGGTGGTACCCGAGGACTGGAGGAGGGCAGATGTGATTCCCTTCACAAAGTGGGAGCAAGGCTGAAGCAGGAAACTACAGACCTGTTAGTTTAACCTCAGTGATAGGAAAATGATGGAATCACTTCTGAAGGAAAGAACTGTCAGATCTAGAGGCCAGAGGGCACAGGACCCAAGGCAGCATGGATTCACAGCGGGAAGGTCATGCCAGGCAGAATCTGATTGATTTCTTTGACTGGGTGACCAAAGTAGTAGATCAGGGAGGGGCTGTAGACATGGCCTACCTAGACTTTAGCAAGGGCATTTGACACAGTCCCACAAAAGATTAATATACAAGTTAGCCAGCCTGGGAGTGGGTCCCAAGATGACAGCCTGGGTAAAAATTGGCTGGAGAATAGGACACAGAGGTAATAGTAAATGAGTCCACTCGAAGAAAGGTGGGTTACTAGTGGGGACCGCAGGAGTTCAGTATTAGGACCGGTCCTCTTTAATGTCTTTATAAGCAACATTGCAGAGGGACTGGAAGGAAAGTATGTCTCTTTGCAGATGACACAAGATCTGCAACAGAGTTGATGCACAAGGTGGGGTGGAAAGGATGAGAAGGGACTTGGCAAGGTTAGAGGAATGGTCAAATGTATGGCAGCTTAGATTCAATGCTAAGAAGTGCAAGGTAATGCACCTGGGAAACAAAAACCCAGGGAAGAGTACACAATGGGGTGAGATACTAACAACAACAAAAATGGAAAGGGACCAGGGGTAGTCATATCAGATGACCTAAAGGTGGGCAAGCAATGTGAGAGGGCAGCAAGGAGGGCTGGGGATACTGGGATGCATAGGAGAGGCAGCACCAGTAGAAAACAGGAAGTTATTATCCCTCTGTACAGACAGCTGGTGAAACCCATCTGAGTACTGTGTGCAGTTCTGGAGACCCAATCTCCGTGAAGACATAGACAGGATGGAAGCTGTCCAGAGGAGGGCAACTAAAATGGTGCAGGGTCTGCACGGAAGACATATGAAGAGAGACTTAAGGAGCTTAATATGTGTATAGCCTCGAGAAAGGAGGAGGAGGGGGACATGATAGAACTTTCAAGTACCTCAAGGGAATCAACAAAGTCAAGAGGTAGCATCTTTCAAAAAGAGAGTGTGCAAGAACAAGGGGCACAATTTGAAGGCAGAGGTGGCTCAGAGGTAATTTAAGAGTATTTTTCACAAGAAGGTTGTGGATGCATGGAGCGGAGGCTGTGGAGTCAAAACAGTGGTGGAATTCAAGCATGCATGGGACAGTCATAAAGGCAATTCTAGGGGTGGGGGTAGGAAGAAGTAGGCTGCTGGTTAACTAGGATCTGCAGCTTATCCATTAAGTAGGGAAATGGGCAGACTGGGTGGGCCAAGGGTCCTATTCGTCAAATTCTAAGGATAACAGAAAACTACATTTATCTGTAAGCCCCAAACTTAACTGAGCTGTGCAAGTGGCCCAAGAGAGTGGGTACAACATAGACATAAACCTGTGTGGTCCTACTTTCAAAAGGACCCCTCCCATTTTGTGCCAATAAGTTTTTTGAAAATGGTCTCCTGTGTTACAGTTCCTCTGCTCCAAGCATAAGGCCACATTGCTTCCTCTATAAATCCTATGGTTGATATTTATTTGGTGTTTGTTGAAGGGGCAGCTCATCTCATACTCCCAGGTATTATTCAGATACTTGAATTCTGGATTGAATGTAGTTAAGTATTATAACCATTGGAGAACTGGAAGCTGAAGTTTGTATAGCCATGTATAAAATAAACACAGAAGAAGAACCATCCAAACTACAAATGCAACAAATAAAAAGAAACGAGAATAAAATTGACATATGACACACTTTGTCTTTACAACAACAAAAAAGAAGAATAGGTGCAGGTTCAGACAACAGAATGCAAAAACAGCTCCCTGAAACACACAATTTTAATATGTAATTCACAATTCCAGAGAGACCTGAAACAAATTCTGAGACCCAAAGGATTCTAACTAAAGAGGAGGTACTGCTCCCAGTTCAGCAGAGCTAGACTCCCCCAACACAGGAAAACGCTGATCCCATGCTGACTAGGCTGCCACAACTCCACAATTTGTGGGGCCACCACCAGGGAATCATCACTCTCAGCCTCACTTGGAGACTGTTTTCCTTCCTTGAAGGGACTGCCTCTGCTGAGGCTCCACTCCCTGACCGGTCACCACCATTTAGGGAGTCATTACTCCAAAACTACCTAGGCCACTATTATCCATTGATACTCACTCTCCAATACAGATGGACTACTCTGCTAAGTGCTGCTTCTGGGTCATCCAGCACATCACCACTCCCAACCTACAGCATGGCAGACACAGAGAGACCATCATGGGGGAGATCCTGTTCCGAGACTCACTCCAGCCACCAGTGGCCACAGGCAACAGCAGCAACAAAACAAGGGACAGGAACAGTCACAATGATAAACACACCAAGATGGAAAGCAAGATAAACTGCCCATAGCCCCCCAGTGACACGCATTTCGAGGGTCTGACACACAAATTAACATTTAAACCTGCAGACTAGCACAGACTTTCCAAAACCTGCAAATTGCGCGAGGTACCAAAAAAAAAAAAGAGTCTCCACATGTGCGCAGTACAGATGAGTTGAGTGCGTGCTAGATGCTCATTCCAGGCCTTGCTCAGAGCAAAGTTGCCAAGTCTACGCCTGCGCAGTATGGTCTTACTCAGATCCATTTCAGCACCCGTCACCCAGTGGCACATTTTGAGGTGGCGATTTATTTTTCCATTTCGCTGGGTAACTAACTTAATTAAAACTGTTTGCAGTTCAAGAAGAGGCGAACCAACACGTCACTGTTGGACAATCACGCTGGTGAGGAGGAGGTCCCTTTTGGTGTTCGGTAAGTATTGATTAGGTGATTGAAAAGAAAAAGTGCTGCGGGCCAAGAGTAAATTGGGGACTGTCACCATTTGAACTAACCGGGAAGAGCAGCTTGCTGCTGTGACTTGGGTGAGGCTGGGTAAATTCTGAAAAGGACACAAATTGGATCCTCAGGCTCCAATCCCCTCAGAATCTCCGTCTGCACTCAGATGAGATCTGGTGTGGGTTGGGGTTATGCTGGGTATATTAAGATGTTCTAAAAAATATATACTATAAGCAGGTTTCCTAATTGCATCCAGTCAAAGTAATTGTTCATTGAGTCACAGTAACCATTCAACTATAGTACAGCAATGTTTCTGCAGAACGGGGGTACCACTCCAGCTCTTTGTAAGAGTGGGATCTGAACATGGAACTCAGAAAGATGATGATGGTCTTAAATCTGCACTGTAGCAGTTCAAGTTCTGGCCAAAATTTTAAACATATACCTTTTTATTCCATTTTAGAACGCCCATTTTCTCCTGCTCTGTTAGATGACCATTTCCCCATTTTAAATACAATTAGCATATTTTTATTCAGCAAAAAGATTCTCTTTTTATTTCTCTCCTGCTTTTGTGTGGGCTAACATGGCACAACCCTGCCATTTTTATATTGAAATAATTAAAATGATGAGCATCATTAAATATGACTACCACAAAGCTGTCATCAATATTCTCAAATGTATTTGAACCTCCTTAACTTAACATCATTTTTCTTGTAACTAGGCAGAACGTAACATGAAATGTGGCACCATATTAACAATTCGGAAACACAAACAAACAGAAGGAATCGACTTCAGGGGTTGCAGAGGTGTGCATAATGAAAAGTATACAGTTAAAGCCAGGGACAAGTTGCAAAAATGTTTTAACACAGACTGTCGCTTTAAACTTTGTCTACATTATTTTTGTACCTTCTGTCTTGCCTAGTAGACAAAGCACCTGCTAGTGGGCTTTTGTACAGTTTGATACTTCTGAGGCAACTGTTTCCACTGAAGAGTAACTACTGACTGGGGGAAGAAGGAGGGGTCGTTTCCTCATCTTACCAATGGTAATAAAAGTGTGCTGCAGCAATGTAGGGACACTGCCAGGGTCAAACACCTAACTATAGAAAAAACATAACAAGTCATTGTTTATGCATTTCAACATCGGCTGGTGGGGATTAAGATGCAAAGGAATACTCTCACATGTGAAATAAGACATGCAAGGGAGACAAAAAAGAATACAACTTAAGCTGCTTGTTTTTAATGGTGTAGAATGAATGTGGGTCTACCAGCTGTAGACGTGTTTAGAGGTTCTTACCTGCAGGTTGAGTACGGTCATAGAGCTGTCTACCAAACATTTCTCTTGCGTCTGTCTTTACCAAACGAGCTCCAGATATTTATATGGTTGTGTTATACATGCACTGAATATTTTTATATCTCCGTTCTTAGTGACCGACTGGCTAAAAAAAAATGGTACAGAGGGCCTAAAGCTGCCGATTTCAATCTATTTTGCAGAAAATGTCAGTTTTACTGGTGACTATGCTCTTTATTTTTGTACATATAAGGAAGTGGTTTGCTGATGTTATCTGAATGTACTTCCTGTTTTACTGAGCAGATCAAAAAAAGTGACATTACGGAGTGCTAACTGCAAACCACTTCAGCATATTTCATGCCTGGAAATACCATAGTTACTCTCGACCCTCCTCAGTTACTATGAACTTGGCTCCCTTGGTCCCTTCCATCAATGCTCCATGTTAGTACAATTACTTGGGCTCATCCTAGCCACAGAGAAATGGATGACTGCAAACTCAGAATGCAAAACGTTGTCCAGCCCACAACTGGAAAATAAACATGTAGTCCATTCTTGTTCTGAATAGATTTTTTAGATGTATTATTTCTGCTGTAGTGCTGCTTGCCTCCTACCTCTTCTTCCATCAGATTCTCGTTCATTCGAGCTGCCCCTCTCACATGCTTACTGAGCAAAGACTGTCACCAAACCAGATCTTCTGCCTCGCCCAGCAGTGCTTCTTGCTTCCTCACCCCCTCACGCTCACAACAGGTCCCCATTCTACTGGCCATGCAGCGCCAGACCAAGGAACAAGCTGAGGCAGTGAACCAGAGAGGAAGGAAAGCAGGCTGTTAGGTGGTGCTGAGGTCGGTGGAAGGGCAGCGCCCATTTACAATGCCATCCTATGAGCAGGGTGTGGCTGGCTTTGTGTGGCAACGTCAATGTGACCACCAGCACCCACCACAAGTGGTTTTGTAGTTGCAGGCTGTCCAGCCCCCTCTCCCAGGGTCAGTATGCAATTCCTGCACATCTGATTCTAGACATTACCAGCCCGGGCCGAGGGCGATTCAATCCCAGGTTTCTCCACATGATAGCACAGAGCACTATCAGCTAGACCCACTGGGCCAGGCAGATTCTTTTCTCCAATTCTTCTACTTTTTTTCCACCTGGCTTACTGGTCGGGATTCTATTCAGCCACCGCCAATCCTGCTTTTTGTCTGAGAGGCTCTCTGGTCCTGTCCTTCCCTGGCCACACAGAATGGCCCACCTGCAAATCATCTCTACGATGCCCAACCCCAAACCATGCTTGCCCTCGGTGGCTGGGTCCTTGTTGTCAGCTTATTGGCACCCCCCACAGCTATCCAGCTCCCTAAAATGAAGGAGGAGGCACCTGAGTGAGCAAGCAACCAAGTTTTTATTTCTAAAGCACCCTTTCCCTGAGGCTCAGGGCACTGTACAAAGTACAGGCAGTAGTAGAGTGGCAGGCCAGGAACAGGGGGATGAACACTTGTTGAATGGGGGAGGGCACGTGATGTCATCCTACTAGCCCCTCACAGGACCCATGTTTTCTGCCTGCTTTCACCCTCTAACTCACCAACTGGGATACTTCAAATCTGCACTACTGATGCACTGCCCATTACATCTCATCCACTCTGTGCCTGGCTTAACCCCCCCCCCCCATGTCCAGCACTTATAGGGTGTTTCAGGCTTTTAGAGGGGATCTGATACTTTTGGGGGGAGATTTATTTTTTCAAACAGGAGCTCTTAGGCTTAAAGACAACCCATCAACACTACTTTTTTTTGTAAATGTAGTCTTTATTAATCATTTTTCCAGTTACAACAGGGTACAAGCAGTCACAAATCATCAATAAAGGGTCAGTTTAAATGTACAGGGGTACAGGACATAGTTCAGGCAAAGAGTTCATAGACAAATAACAGCGGAAACAGGCTAGCTGTACAATATTGCAGGAAGCAGCACATTATAGATGAGCGTTCAGGCTTTTGGTTCTAAATATTACCTATCCTTGGTCCCCTCTCATCCACTTACTCTCCTGGACCAGACAAGCAGTTTGATTCTTTAGGGAACAAAGGTTGGATCATTGGACATAACATACAACATCCATCTATTTCACCTCAGTGGGCAGAGTTCTGGTCTATCATTCAGAAAAAAAGGATTCACCATGTCCCTCCAAACTGGGACTGTAGGAGTTAAGGACATAAACCAGTGTTGTGTTATGGTCTTCTTGGCTGCCAGAAAGACTACTCCCAGAAGATAACGGGTGTGGGGGTCTTTGAACTCCAGGGGAAATACATGCAAAATGAAAAATTCCCCAGAGAGAGAGAGAGCTAGGCTGGCCAAACAGGGTCCCTAACTCTCGCTCCAGGGAAGTCAAGAAAGGTTTTAACCTGGGGCAAAGCCAAAATACATGAGAGTGATGCACTGCGGGGTCACCACGCTGGCACCAGCAGTGTGCGGAGCCAGGGGTGAGGTAGTGGGAAGTACCTAATAAGGAGTTGCCAGGAGAAGAGATGCCAGGTATGGGAAAATGTGAGCTTAGACATGGCGAGACAACTGATTTCCCATTGTTTGGGCGTGATGTCCGCTCCTAGTTCCTCATTTCCCCAGCAACACTACTTTGATGTATTTATACTATTTAATAAATCATTTTGACTTATTGCTGTTCCCTGGAGTCTTCCTGCTTGGTTTCTCTTCCCCCAGTTTCCCTACTCTATTTTAACCCCACCCCTCTCAAGAAGACACAGGCTCTTATTCCTCTGGACCTCACTAAAGCGTTCTTCTTCCTCACCTGACCACTTTCCTTTTTGACTCCTATCCTGTCTATCTACCATGAAGGCTAATACAGACACACTAGCCTTCACTGAGTCCACTCACAGATCCACACAGTAATTGCCCTTTTGTACCCTGCACATGCTGTTCTTGTCAAATGTTCACTTCATGGTCGGCCAAGCTTCCTCCCATTGCTCACTGTATGCCAACTATGTCCAGGTTCTCATGCATTCGATGACACAGACACGGTTAATCTCAGCACTGCCTGTGTCACCATTCTGCTCCACCTCAACACAGAAGCCGCCAGTCCACAGCATGAAAATTAACCCCAGGATGCTGTAAAATAAAAACATCTTGTGAGAGCATGCATACCACCAAATACAGAGAAGGTGCTCCAGTCAAGCACTCCACCGCCTTCTATGTATTGTTTTGTATGCAATGCAAAAAGAGTACACAAAAGCACTGAAGTGTTTTGCAAAAGAACGGTCCCATCTGAAGGTCACAAAGATAGTGGGAGGGCAACAAAAATAGCACAAAACATACTGTCACCATGAATTTTATGCCCTGCTGTACTAAGCCTCACAAATGCACCACCACTGAGATAACATAGGTCAGAACACAGGTAGTAGATGCACCTACTCTACCACCAGGGAGGGAGTGTGTGTTTTCTGAGGCACTCTTTCATCCTACTGACAGCCCACAGTGGCCTCCAGGGTTCACGGCATGACTCAGGATGAAAATCACCTCTCCTAGTCACTGCACTGTTGTGCTGGCCCCATCATTCTGAATAGATCTAAACAGGTTTAGTCTCTGACGTTTACTGCTCTAAATGGAAGAGGGTTCTGTTCATATCTCTGACCTCCTGACAATCATTTAAAAAGAAAAATACAGCCAGACCGGTGGCGCTGGATGTTGAGGAGCTGGCTGCTACACCTTGTGCCACACTGGCAAACCGGGTTTGGGAATGAGCCCGGGCCATTGGCATAGGCAAGAGAGGATCGAGCATCCGGAGGACTGCTCTCCTGTCTCGGGGGAGGGAGGTTTGTCATCCCACTTGCTGACTGCCCTCTGGTGGTGGCCACAGGGCAGTACGGGTCTGGAAGGCACGCACTGGCGTCCTTACGTCAGTATGTAGGAGGGACGGGAGAAAACGGAGCCAGCAGGCTTCATGATGGCTGCACCTGCACCCTGGCCGGCCCCCAATGATGGCTGCACCAGCACCCTGGCCGGCCCCCAATGATGGCCGCACCAGCACCCTGGCCGGCCCCCAATGTCTGGATTTTGCCTGGGGTTGGGGGTAAAACCCCTTCACCCCAGCCCTGCCATGGGGGAAAACCTGTGGGGGATTTGGGAGGGTGTTGAGCTGGGGAACAGTGCAGCCGGAGACAGAGTCCCTCCGAGGGATGGACCGGAGCCGCCTGCCAGGTCAGAAGCCCTAAAAACATATACTGTATATATATATATAAAACAGAAAAATACCTTGGATAGCACACCTGAGGAGAAATAATCTCATTTTCAGTGAGGGTCTAGTTTCTCTCCAATATTACAACTGGGTAGACAAGCACAGAGAGGATAAGTGGCTTGCTAAAAAAAAAAAATCACACGGTGAGTATGTGTCTCTCGCAAGATTTGAACATGGGTCTCCTGCTCTCAAAGCTTTTATTCTAATCATTTAGACAACAATATATGACACAAGGTTTCGGTTACAAACTAGCAGTAGATCCAATAATTTCAGTTAACACAACCCAGAGCTGCAATAAACTCCAATCAGAGATCCACAGCCTGGTTAATATTAAAAATAAGTTAAATCATGGCTCTTACGAAGGCTGGTACATAACTCTTTTGAATGATGGATATTTATTATCTCTACTGGAGTGCAGTTCTTTTATATTTCTTTCATACAACCACAAAATGTTCTGAATAGGGCCACTACTAAGGTACCAGATATGTATTTGCCATGGAGATAAGTATTTCACCATGCAGAGTCAATCTGATTTTAGACTTACACAATGAGAACCACCACAAATGATTTTTCATACTGTTATTCTGGATTTCTCATGCTTTTAAAGGAATTAATAAATCATTATGTCATCGGTACTTCATCCAATTTCATGTTTGGATGCAAGGAACAGCATCATAAATCTTCCAGCTAAATGTACCAGCTGCCTTCTGAGATACAGCAACTGAATGTAAGAAGTAATATGGAGAAGTTGGTGCGGGGAGGGCATTAAAGTTGAAGTGTAAATTCATACCGAGCATAACAAACTTCAAAAAACAACAGGTAAGCAGCTGACTTTCTTTTTACAATTACCATGGTTACAGTCATATGGCTAACATTCAATGCAACTGCATGGACGTCGCCTTAGAGTTGCCTAAGCAGCCACGGGTCATGTGACATCAGTATAAGGAAGGATTCTGTGATAGCAAACGAGCAGTAGCCTATGTCCTGCCCATGTCCATACAGGGCAGGCTGCGACCTAGTTACAGTATCTAGACAGAAACTCCAGCTACTATAGAGCAGACTCCCCCCCACACACACACACACAGTCCTAGTTTAATGACATAAAGTCACCCTTTTGCCGGCCCATCAGTGCAGAAGCAGGGCTGAAGCTCACAACGCCAGTGACCTGGATTTGGGAATAAGCCTGGGATGTGGGGGGCTGGCCAGGGAGGAGAATCTCCAGAGGACGGTCGCCTCTTCCGGGGAGGGAAGGGTGCACTGCCATACTCTGTCACTGCCACCCAAAGGAATACAGGCAGTAGTGCAGCAGGCAGGAGTGATTGGGGGGAAAGCTGCAGAGCTCCTGGTGGGATGTGCGCATGCGCATGCTTCTTCTGGGACAGCTGCCCTTGAGCCAGCAAACCCATAAGGTGGATCTAGCAACTGGGGGCAACTAAGGGGCTAATCCTCTCTGTCCACCTCAATGATGCCCAATAACGCTAGAAGGTGGTATATCTGCACAGCTGGACAAGGGAGCACAAAAAGTAATTAAAAAAAAAAAATTAGCACCCCTTTGTCCTATAGACAAAGGGATTGCAAGCCCTTCCCTTTCCCTGGTGCAAAGAGAAAGTGGCAGGATCCAGTGAAAATGAAGCATCGTGCTATACATAGATGCTTCCCGGCCCCTAGACAGCCATCACATGCTACAGCACTTCTGACCCTGTGGAACTGTGAAAAGCATTTCCACAGGGGTGGTGCAGGCATGCAGGGCTCACTGAGTACTCGACGAGACACTCAGATTGGCAAGGGACCATTAATACACAAGTCAAGCACAAGGGTACAAGGCTGGGCGGGGGTTACACTGGACACCAGAGATAAAAATCATACTGATGAAGTGACTGGGACTTACTAAATGACCAGGGATAATCAGTGACAGGTCAAACTTGAAAAAGTACTCAGCTCACAAGCAGGCTATAAGGTACAGGGTTGGGAAGGGCAACGTAGCAGTCACACCTCATAACACGGCCTCTGGGCACAGCACTGCCCACCATGTAACTGGCACAATGCTATGGCCAGAAATCTGTTGTGGTTGCATTTCTGATGTTTGCATACAAAAACCCTGTTAGTGACTATAAATATCTGATAAAGAACCTTAGTGCGGAAGCACTGAGGCAATGGCTACCCCAAAGGGCATTGGCCGGGAAGTCAAGTTTCAAAGAAATACAACATCACACATACCCCCATAATGCAAAGCACCATGGGCTATACATGCAAATCACCCCAGAATATTATGCTGGCTCAACTTTAAGCAGAAATGCATGGTACCAAAAGGTCTTCCACACAGTCTGCAAAGGGTGCCAGCAGAAGACACATATATATGCTTCGTCCTACCAGGACTCGTCAGTGTGCCTCATCTGTGTGACACCCCAGTGGAATGAACCAGCTACCCTAAGATGGTCAATCTGGGTTATGTTGTGGTGAACCCAATAAAAACAAAAAACAAGCTAAAAGACAAAGAACCTCAGCGTGCAAGCACTGACGCAATGGTTGCCCCAAAGGGTACTGGCATCTGATGACCATCATTTGCATAGTGGCTTAGCCACAGTGGCAGGCCCCTCCTCCAGCATCTAAGTTAGAGCTTTGTGCACAGCAGTTTTCAGTAGTGGTAGCTCAGGGAACCTCTTTGCACCCCCAAAAGTTCACCACTCCCAGTCTGAAGTGTGTATCAGCCCTAGTATCTACTAAAATAAAAAGCATTCCAATTATTATTCATTTATTCATTACAAATCGAGTTTAAAACCTTTGAGTCAGAGACTCATTTACAAAAGCACCTCGTTGTGGGGGGGGGGCAGACATCAAGACAGTCATTACAGTGCAGATTAAAACAGAGGATAACATTACAGGTGCAGTAAGGAGCATTTAACATAGATTATAAAAAGGGTCTCAGAAATGCTGCAATCTGATTGGCTGTTAGGGTTCCAACAGCCTTACATTAATCCATGTTATACTGTCATGTACAGCCTGATCACCATGGCACATGAATTCTTTCTGTCAGCATTCCATCCTCTAGCCCCGCTGAATGTGTGGAATGATGCATTCTGATTTTGAACCAGCATTCTTAAACTGTTGGTGGAAGAACTATTTTATTAAAAATCTCCCTCTAAATGAGGAAAACATTGAAAAAGTATACTTTTAACACTTTTCCTTTGGTGTGTTTTTTATAATAGCAATAAGGCACTCCCAGGAGTTAGATTTACAGTCAGTTAATCACCCCCTAGGGGCAATATGGCACTCGGCTGCGCCTTGTGCCACATTACACCCCTAGTGGGTGATTAACAGACTATTAATCTAACCCCTGGTCATGCCTTATTGCTTAATACACTTAGGTTACATAATGTAATAGTTTGTATGTTACTTAGGTTACATAATGTTACAAAATTGTGAGTTACACTCAAGGATATAGTAGGTCCTCAGAGAAGACAGTGGGTTACATCCCTGTTTGGACCTAGTAGGGATGGGGTAGGTCTGAGGGAGAGAGAAGCTGTCCAGTGGACGTTGTCGAGCCAGGGGGCAAGGTGGGCGGAAATCACAGGTTACAACAGGGAGTTACTTGCACCTACAACAGCGAGTATTAAAGATATGGTTCCGAAGGGCTGTTCTGAAGGAGCCAATTTTTGGCAAGTTGGAGATGTAGCTAGGGAGGGAGTTGAACCAGGTGGGGGCTCGGTAGAGGAAGGATCTCTGGGCGAGAGAGGTCTTGGTTCTGGGCACCTTGAAAGTGGCCTTAACAGAGCTATGGGTGGTGGCGGATGAAGATGGCTGCTGTAGGGAGGTGGAGACCCCCGGGGGGAAAGAGTCCTAGCAGAGATTTCTTAGCGAGAAGGCAGGTCTGGTAAAGCAGTCGCTCCTCAAAGTTGAGAAGATTGGTGGTAATATAGAGAAGGCAGGTGTGAGTTCGGCTGGGGACACTGGTCAGGAGCCTACAGACCTTACTGATGGAGAGTTGGATTTTGGAGAGGGCAGTGTTGTCAGCTGCAGCGTAGATGGGCAAGCCATAGTCCATGAGGTACAAGACGGAGGAGGTGATGGCCAGCCTGAGGGCAACCTGAGGCAGGCAGTCCCTGTGCCGGTATAGCAGGCCAATCCGAGAGTTAATGGTGGCTGACAGGGCATTAATGTGGGTGTGGAAGGAGAGGGCAGTATCGAACGTGATGCCTAGGTACTTGTATGTGGTCACTTGTTCTAGCGGGTGCAGAGTGCTGGGGATAATCAAGAGGGGGGTATTTTTAGCTTTATTTTGGTGGTGGGAGAAGAGCATTGATTTGATTTTCTTTAGGTTAATCACCAGTCTGCAGTCTCCGAACAACCTTTCGGCTTATATTTAGCTATGTTTAATTTTAGTGTTTTCTACTTTTTTTTTTACTTTCTGGTGGTGCGAACAGAGGTCTCAAAGTGGTAAGGCCTAAATGGGCAGGGATGAATACTATGGGTATTTTAGGGAATTTTAGTGGGGTGTTTCAAATGGAGATGTTCCATTCAGAAGAAGGAAACAGTATTGTTCACTGCAATTTAGGCTTCAGTGTTTGGAAGGGCACAGAGGAAACAACGCAAAACAAAACCTCACAACCCTAGTGTAAAGCAAACAAAAATATAGAAGGGAAAGCAAGATAACAGGCATAATGGAAATATTATTTAACTGGAGTGATTTACTAAGTAAGCTATAAAGCAGGGCATACTAAGAGGCCTGAGCAGCTGTTGTGTTTGGAACCAAAACTGGTAAACAAAGTGCAGACTCTGTGACTAAGGGTGCTTGCTGAGGAACAAGAGCTGCAGATACAAGAGGGTTAGTAAGGACAGATTTGGCAGAATGAAGTTTGCAGGGGAGAGTTAGGTAATCTTGATTGCTATGGGGGTGGGGGGACATATATTGTTGGGACTAAGGGTAGCAGTAGCAGTAGTAACAGTAGTAGTAGCAGCAATGCTTTTATTTAGCACAGCTCTTTTGAACTCAGTGTGCTTCACAGTCAATAAACAAATTAATACTACAAAAAAATAACAATAGGTGCATCAGTTTGATAAGATCGGTCAAAGCCTCACACTGCAAAGAGTAGCAAACTAGGAACTGGAGTAACGGTAAAATATTTGGGGATAATGTAACAGAACTCCTGGGCGAAAGTGTAAAAGTACCCTCAAAAATGTTTAATATTGATGGTGTAGTCACCTTGGACCAAGCTGAAATAGCCAACAAATTCAACTTAACCTTCACTGATCTGTCCTTCCTTCTAATAATGGGCTAGGGGCTTGTAAAGGGGATGGGACAGGACTACCTAGTAGTTCTGACCATGACCCTAGTTGCCACAAATTCTATTTCAAGCCTACCACAATAACAGATACTCTCAAATATGTTGAAAGGGTTATAGGGAAAACTAGGGTGGGGGGTGACATGAACAATGAAACTGCTATCCCTGGCACTTGAGGAACTTGCCCAGCCCATCACTAAGATAGACAACTTTTCACTGTGGGTTTACCAGGAATCTGGAAAACTGCATTAGTCACACCTGTGTCCAAAGGTGTACCAGCCATTCAGCTGCTGGATGTGCCGCATGACATCCATGAAAGCTGGATCGTTGGGGGGGGGGGGGACCAAGGGGTGTCTTTAGCTCTCTCCAGCTCCGATGAAAGGTCGAGTCATCACAGCCTGAAAAGGAGGAAGAGTACCCATTCAAATCCCCAGAATCTGGGAGGCGAGAGGGGAGCAGGGCTGCTTGCGTGGCTTCCCTTTTGGTCGGGAAGGGGGTACTAGCACAATCTGGCATTGGAGTAGATCCCCATAGGTGGAGGGGTAGGTGGTCGAAACTGGAGGCTTGCCAGAAGGTTGGCCCTGAAGAGTAGATCTGAAGAGCTCCTTAGGGGTGTCCTTAAAAAAGGCACACCAGGCCGCAAAAAGCTCATTTTAAGCCTGCAGAGGATTGAGCGCGGGGCTAGTGTGTCCAGCGTTGGGAGATTTGGTTTAGAGGGCCCCGGCATCTGGTCATCAGGCTGGGGTAACCTGGGCATCAGTGCCGATCAATTCGAGTTACCTGGTGTCGGTCCCTGGGGGTCCAAACCATCTGGCATCGGATGGGCTAGACCAAATGTCAGGCCGTCGGGCATCAGCTGAGGGTGGGCATCGGGCCTGGCTGGTGACTTAGGAGGATGAGATGGTGATGGGGTCACTGGAGGGGATGTCGGGGAAGCCAGTGTCGAGGGCACAGGCGTAGGTGGGTGTCGGACTGGTGACTCAGCCAGCATCCGCCTAGGAGTCGTCGTCTGAACTGGGGAGCTGGCTTCTCTGAGTGGGACGAAGGTGCCAGTCTCGCAAGACAGGAGAGCGCCTGTCCCGAGGGTCACCTAGTGGAGTCAGCTCCTGACATCGGGAAGGACTCGGCAGACACCCTGGCTGGAACAGCGACAGGTAAAGACCTGCCGCCTGAAGAACCACCAGCCAAGCCACCCGGCTTAGGACCCACAGGAACTAAAGGCCTAAGCTTCAGGGGCTGAGAGGCGGGGGATGAAGTCCCGAGCCCCAAAGAACCTCCTCCCGAAACAGTAAGGAGGGAGGGAGGGAGGTTTAGTCACTGGTAACCCAGTGGAAGGAGTCAATTCCTGTGGGGGAAGCCTCAGAAGCGGTCGTCAACCTAGTCGGGGACCTGGAGTGGGAAGCTGACTGGGGTTTCTCCCTGTGCTTCTGCTTGCCACTCAATGACTTTTTTCCAAATGGAAAGAAGAAGTTGAAGCCCTGGAAACTGGGGAAAATGATGAACTTTTCCAGTGAAGCTCCTCCTCCATCTCGGTTAGCTTTGAGGAAAGCAGGAAGGCTTCGAGGGTCTTCCAGCAGTGAAGCCGAGTGCGCTGGTTGAAATCTAGGCAATGCTGGCAGGCCTCTGTGTCATGGTCTGGGCCTAGGCAGAACAGGCAAGCCAAATGGCCATCCTTGTGAGGGACCTGCTCACCGCAGGCACTCTTCGATTGCCGCTGCTCAATGGAGGTGGACGGAGAAGAAGACATGCACAAGATCCTGTAGGAGTAAAGACTTTTTGCAAAAATAATAAAGCGCAAGTGATCGTGAAATTGGCGGTCAACTGAGAGCATAAGGCGTCCATGGAGCCGAAGTGTGTGGGTCGACGGTGGGAAAAGAACTGAGGTTGGGCTGGGGTCCACCCCTTTTGTACCACACATGACATCAACGGCGGGCCAACATCAGGGGGCGGTGCCCCACTATGGACTGCTAGCTGGACATTTTCTGTGGGATCCTGGTGCCTGCCGTCTTCAGTCCTAAAGGTGTTACCTGCTGCAAGAGCCCCTTCGAAGAAAGATCACCTGAACCTCACCACCGAAGCAAGGCATCTTGCAGTGTCTTGCACAGTCCTACTGATTCTGAACAACGGCCTCCCTGTCTATGCAGCTAGTGACTTTGTAATTGACAGAGTTAGGATAATGCTTAAAATGGCTTGTCACTTTGCACTTCAGGCTGACATGCTTGCAAATAGCTGCTCCCTTTATACCCTGACTAACTGTCTCCCCCTTCATGAAAGGCTAAGCTACCAGACCTGTTAGCACACAAAAATAGCACTACTGGGCCTTACCCCATTAGCAATTCGTAACTTCTTCTGCTCCATTAACAACCAATACACTACCAGGAGTACATCTAGGAATGCCCTAACATAGATGTAACAAAAAGAACAAAGTGCTTTAGCTTTCGGACCAACAAGTCCTTCCTTGGAAGCTTAATTGCAGTTATTTAGAAAATCCCATACTTTTAACACCCAGATCATGGAAAAAACAGAAAAAAAGTCCCATTGGTCCACTGTTTGCATGATCTGGGTGTTAAAAGTATGGTATTTTCTAGATAACTGTCACTAAGCTTCCGAGGAAGGACTTGTTGCTTCGAAAGCTAAAGCACTTTGTTCTTTTTGTTACATCTATGTTGGTCCAATAAAAGGTATCAAATCATTTGCTTCTGGATCTGTTCTTACAAGGAGCAATATGGCAAAGACTAAATCTGTATGTTAGGAATGCCCTAGAGATACCTTTCCATAAAACTAGCTTTGACAAGCGCTCCTTTGCGGTAAGGGCATCTAAATGGCTCAACTACTTGCCTGAAACCCTTGTACGACTCCTAAAACTGCCCAATTCAAGAAAGCGCTGAGAATAGAACTCACAAAGATTACCAAATGCACCTGTTAGAGTTAATTAGCTCCCCTTGGCTCATTCTCTCACCCTACATCTTATGAACTATGTGCACACAGGTACCTAGGGCTTCCAGTGCTCACTGCTGATTATGCTTCCCTGAAGCTGCGGTTTTTTAATTATTGTACCTTGCACATGAATAAATGAATAAATAAATAAATACAAGTATTTATAAATGCTGAATGTTTGCTTGCAGTGTAACAGGGCTTTAAAGAGCCCCTGGCATTGTTCAGTCAACTCTGAAAAAACATACCATCTAAACACAGTTTAACTTACTGTATATTTCAAGGTGAGGTATGATCAGGCAGGGAATTTAACAAACAAAACCATGACAAATTTATGAGTGAGACAGGGGTGTCTTCTTGCTTCACTCTTATTTAATCTTTATATCAACCCAATAATATCTGTTTTGGATGATTCTGAATTTCATGCCCCAGCTATATTAGGCAAGAAGATTTACTGTCTTGCTCATGCGGATGATATAGTAGTATTATCTACATCAAAACCTGGATTACAACGTAAACTGAGTTATTTTGTGGAACTTTGAAAAATTGATAAGCTTCAAATCAATAGAGAAAAAACAAATGTGGTGGTCTTTTGACTCAAAAGTAAACATTAACCTTTTATTTATCTAGGTGGAGATAAAATAAGTACAGTGAGTTATTATGAATATCTCGGAGTTTGTTTTGCCCAAAATTGCAGCTGGAACTTGCATATAGACAAACAAATAATCTTAAAGTAACAACAAGGCACTTAAAAGATTTAACATAAGTTATGAACACGCTTCAGTGGAAGGCTTATTAAGAACTTTTAATACAAAGCTTAAGACCTCCGCTCTTTATGCCTCCGAAATATGGGCAGAAGCAAATAGTAACACCTTAGAAGTCATTATAAACCAAATGTATAGATATTTCTTGAGGATACCTCAATCAGTGCCCGGCTGAAATTCTGAGATGTGAATTAGAACAAAAATCTTTCAAAATACAAGTTATAGAAAGAAGATTAATATTCACATTAGGACTATTTCTTCTTCCATCATTTAGGCTTCCACGTATGCGTCTGGAAGAGGAGTTAGAATATGACCATAGACGATTTATGTCAACATCTACTATAACAGTTAAAAAGTCACTATTTTCGATAGGCTTGGGCCAATTACTCTATGAAATATTTCTAATCTCATTTGAACAGATAAAGATACAGGTTAGATCAAGACTTTGGAGCATTGAACAAGCAGAGGATCATATTAGAATGATGCAATTAGTAAATTATAGGTGGTATAAAATCATGAAAACATCAAAGGCACTAGAGACATATTTAACAAACTTATCGGACTGGAATGAAAGGAGAGTGATAACAAGGTTTAAAATGGAATTATATCCAGCAAACCATAAAATGATAAGACAGAGAAGAAATGAAATTAAGACCTCATATTGTGTGCACAATAATATAGTGGAGGATGATCTAAAACAAAGTGTACTACACTGTCCTAAATATGATAATCAGAGAAAATACTGGCTTAGTCCTATTCTGGCAACCCTCGGTCTTCCCCCGATGAGCTTCTTATTCATTTGTTTAATTCTAAAGATATTACAGTATTAACAAGTTTGAGCTGTTTTTTTTTTATTATCTATCAAGCTAGGAGGATTGAGACACGATAAATAATTGATTGTATGGAAAGGAAAAGGTTTGAATAGAATCATAATGTGAACAACGTCCTACATATGTATATTTATGATGTTTATTTGCTTTGTGTAACTGATTTTATTGATTTTCTATTGCAATGACAATTGTCGAGCAATAAAACTTTTCTACCTACCTACCTACTGTATATTTCACGCTATTTCTGCGACTGTCCCCCTTACTTCTTTACTACTACGGACATTTGCATGGAAACAGGATCTCTGCCATATTTGCTGTGTCTGCTTGTCGACGTCTGCAGTCACACTTCTGTTTATGGTATCCCAGTCTGTTGTTGTGGGGATAATTATGATGTCATAAACAGTGCATTCTGATGTCATGTGTAGACAAGCAGCCACAGCTAAAGCAGTCCAAGGGACAGTAATCTTGTTTGTATGTCACTTCCCTCAGTAATAAAGAAAAAGGGGAAAGAATTGCAAAAATATAGTTCTGGCTGAATGGTTTAGAGAGTAAAAGCACAGAACTGTAAAACAGTGGGTTGCAGGTTCAGCCTCCCTTAGGGCCACAAACAGTGTTGTCTAAGGAAATGTGAGCCACAGTAAACTTGTAGCAGCTGGGCCAGTGGCATGGAGGGCTCAGGCACAGGATGCCTCACTTCTCACCACACTGCTGACTTGGGTTCAGGAATGAACCAAGGTCACTTGGGAGCTGGGGGGTAGGATTTAGTGTCCATTGACTGATCTCCTCCTTTGGGTGGAGGGAAGTGTGTACTGTTGCTTGACTGCCACTTATGGCGGGTAGGTAGCACAGCAGTGGTCACCAAAACTGAAAGTTGGAGATGGGCGTTGAAAGTTTGCACCATCTTAACGGTCTACGTGTGTGCAAATGCACGCAGCTGGCCCTGACTCAAGGGGAGTAATAGATGGAAAAGAACCCCATTCGGCAGAATGATACTGTCAGCCTCCAGGCATTGCACCACCACCATCATTATCCATGGTACCCACTCTCACAATGAGGTAAGAAACACAGAAGCATAGAGTTTGACTGCAGATAAGGAACGCTTGACCCACCCAGTCTGTCCATTTCCCTACCAAATGGATAAGCTGCAGGTCCTAGTTAACCAACAGCCTACTTTCTCCTACACTCCACTATAGAAACATAGAAACATAGAATTTGATGGCAGATAAGGACCGCTTGGCCCACCCAGTCTGCCCATTTCCCTACCTACTGGATAAGCTGCAGATCCTAGTTAACCAGCAGCCTACTTCTTTCTACCCCAACCCCCCAGAATTGCCTTATGACTATCCCATGCATGATTGAATTCCACCACTGATTTTGACTCCACAACTCCTCCGGAAGGCCATTCCATGCATCCACAACCCTCTCTGTGAAAAAATTCCTTAAATTACCTCTGAGCCGCCTCTATCTTCTTCAAATTGTGCCTCTTGTTCTTGCACACCTCTTTTTTGAAAGATGCTACCCTCTTGGACTTTGTTGATTCCCTTGAGGTACTTGAGAAGTTTCTATCATGTCCCCTCTCCTCCTTTCCTCGAGGCTATACATATTAGCTCATGATCTCTCTTCATATGTCTCTGGTGCAGACCCTGCACCATTTTAGTGCCCTCCTCTGGACAGCTTCCATCCTGTCTATGTCTTTGAGGAGATTGGGTCTCAGAACTGCACACAGTACTCCAGATGGGGTCTCACCAGCTGTCTGTACAGAGGATAATACTTCCTGTTTTCTACTGGTGATGCCTCTCCCTATGCATCCCAGTATCCCCCACCCTCCTTGCTGCCTTCTCACATTGCTTGCCCACCTTTAGGTCATCTGATATGACTACCCCCAGGTCCCTTTCCATTTTGTTGTTGTTAGTATCTCACCCCCATTGTGTACTCTTCCCTGGTTTTTGTTTCCCAGGTGCATTACTGCACTTCTTAGCATTGAATCTAAGCTGCCATACATTTGACCATTCCTCTAACCTTGCCAAGTCCCTTCTCATCCTTTCCACCCACCCTGTGCATCAACTCTGTTGCAGATCTTAGTGTCATCTGCAAGAGACATACTTTTCCTTCCAGTCCTTCTGCAATGTAGCATAAAGACATTGAAGAGGACTGGTCCTAATACTGAACCTCAGTGTACCCCGCTAGTAACCCTCCTTTCTTCTGAGTGGACTCCATTTACTATTACTCTCTGTGTCCTATTCTCCAGCCAATTCTTTACCCAGGCTGTCATCTTGGGACCCACTCCCAGGCTGGCTAACTTATATATTAATCTTTTGTGTGGGACTGTGTCAAATGCCTTGCTAAAGTCTAGGTAGGCCATGTCCACAGCCCCTCCCTGATCTACTACTTTGGTCACCCAGTCAAAGAAATCTATCAATTCGTCTGGCATGACCTTCCGCTGTGAATCCATGCTGCCTAGGGTCTTGTGCCCCTCTGGCCTCTAGATACTCGACAATTCTTTCCTTTAAAGTGATTCCATCATTTTCCTATCACTGAGGTTAAACTAACAGGTCTATAGTTTCCTGCTTCTGCCTCTCCCACTTTTGTGAAGGGAATCACATCTGCCCTCCTCCAGTCCTCGGTACCACCCCATCCTCCCATGATTTGTTAAGAGGGTAGTCAGTGGTGTCACTAGTTCTACCCTTAGTTCTTTTAGAATTCTGGGATGAATCCCATCAGGCCCCATTGCTTTGTCCACCTTCAGTTTTAAGGTTCTTTCAGAACCCTTTCTTCTGTAAATGGGCTGGTATCAACTTCTGTATCCAGAGTGTTACTACTGTTTGTTTTATACCTCCCCTCTTCCTTTGTAAATACTGAGCAAAAATATTTGTTTAGTATCTCTGCCTTTCACATTCTCCCTCTGCCCACCCTCCCTCCCCTTTATTAAGCCTCACTATCCCTCCCTTGGTCTTCCTTTGCTCCCTGATGTACCTATAAAGGTTTTATTCCCTTCTTAACTGAGTTGGCTATCTTTTCCTCAGTTTGGGCCTTTGCTGTTCTGACTGCCTTCCCAGCCTCATTTTGCTTTAACTGATACAGTTCTCTGTCCTGCTCCTGCTGAGATTCCTTGTACTTCCTGAATGCTTTCTTTTCTCTTGAACCTTCACTGTCACTTCCTTTGAGAACCATAGTGGTTTCTTACATCGTCTTGTTTTGTTTATTTGCTTCACAAAGGCTCGTTACCTCTGTGATGGCAGTTTTATTATTCCCATTGTTCTTCCACCTCCTTCCCACCCATTTGCTAGTGCATTCCTTAGGCACTCACCCATTTTAGCAAGTCAGCCCTCCTAAAGTCCAGTACTTTTGTCTTTGTATGGCTTGACTCTATTGCTGTGTTTATTGTGAACCATACTGTTCGATGGTCGCTAGTTCCCAGATGGCTACCCACTTCTACATCTGTGATCCTCTCTCCATCTCCATTTGAGAGTATCAAGTCTAATATTGCTCCCTCTCGAGTGGGCTCCAGTACTAGTTGTCTAAGGCATGCCCCCTGTAGGGCATCTAGAATAACTGCACTCTTCGAAGTGGCAGCTGCAACTGCGCTCCATAATTGCCTTATGTCTGTCCCATGCATTCTTGAATCCTCCCACTGTTTTTGACCCCATGACCTCCTCAGGAAGGCTGTTCCATGCATCCACAACCCTCTCCATGAAAAAATACTTCCTCACATTGCCCCTGAGCCATCCCCCCTCTATCTTCAAACTGTGCCCCCTTGTTGTAACACATCTCTTTTTCTGAAAGATGCTACCCTCTTGGACTTTGTTGATTCCCTTGAGGTACTTAAAAGTTTCTATTATGTCCCCCCTCTCCCTCCTTTCCTCAAGAGTATATATATTAAGCTCCTTTAGTCTCTCTTCATATGATTTCTGGTGCAGACCCTGCACCATTTCAGTTGCCCTCCGCTGGACTGCCTCCAGAAGTAGATGGGGTAAGTCCTAGAGGTGGGAGAAGGGGCTAGGGGTAGCCAGCAGAAGAAGGATGATGGAGAGGGGCAGCAGGATAAGGTCCATATGAAAAACAAGCATTTGTCAATGCCAAATGTTGGTTTGCTGGCATTGGTAGTTTATGAGTTAGAAATGTGAAATAGGAATGGCAGTGAAGTACTGAAGTAATGCCAACACCCAACTCCCCGCAGAGACTGAAAGGCGTTGGGAGTGTGGGTTTGGGTTGGCCATAATGCTGATGCCATTCCACCTCACTCCACCCTGTAGAGAGCGACAGGTGTCGGGGTGTGCATTGGGGTCTTTGGCCTTTATGCTCACCCCATTCCATAAGGAAATAAGCTGAGATGGGTGCAATATAGGAGAATGGGTGAATGTTAGGGTGACAGAACCCAAGGCACACACTCAATGTCTGTCAATGGCTGTAGGGTAGGGGGTGGGGTAGAATTCTGCAAACATTATGGCCGACGAACCCAAGTTGCGTCCCTGATGCCTGTCAGTATCTACAGGGTGGGTGTATGGTTGGAAACCTTAATGCTCCGTGTGTTTGTTGGTATTTTCACTCCAAATTTTCAACAGTAGCTTTCTGGGACCTCATCTCATGAACAGTGGTGCTATAATTTTGTTAATCCTGAAAAGTGATTTCACACAACAACTGTGCCATTAGGGGCCACAGGTGCAGAAACACATTTCAGGCAGGATGCAAAAAATGACAGCTGTACTGTTCAGGAGGAGGTTTAAAAAAATGGCAATGTTGAAAATCTGGAGCGAAAATATGAAAAAGTTGCAAACGTACGAGCATGCGTAGATACTGAGCAAAGCACACCTGTAATGCAGTCATTTTTGGGATTTTCTTTTTACCAAATTTTCAACACTGGCATTTTGGGACCTCTCCTCATGAACAGTGCATTGTGATTTAGTTACTCTGTCCCAAAAGTTGATTTTGCACAATGACCCCGCACCCACTATGTGCCACTCGTGCGAAAACACGTTTTGGGCAGGATGTGAAAAATGACAGCTGTACTGTTCATAAGGAGGTGTGCAAAAATGGCAATGTTGAAAATCTGGAGTGAAAATATTAAAAATTCTCGACGTTACGAGCATGCGTGGAAACTGCGCACTGCACATTCGTGACATAGTCATTTTTTGGAATTTTTTCACCAAATTTTAAACATAGGCATTTTGGGACCTCCACTCATGAACACTGTTACTGTGATTTTCTTAATCTGTCTCAAACTTTGATTTCCCACAGCGATCGCACCATTGTGCACCACATGTGCAAAAACACATTTCTGGCAGTATGTGAAAAATGACAGCTGTACTGTTCATAAGGAGGTGGGCAAAAATGGCAACGTTGAACATCTGGAGTGAAAATATAAAAAATTCTTGACGTTACGGGCGTGCAGGGAAACTGCGCAACACACGCTGGTAACAGTAATTTTTTGGAATTTTTTCACCAAATTTGCAACATAGGCTTTTTGGGAGACCACCTCATGAAAAGTGGTACTGTTACTTCATTAATCGGTCCCAAAAGATGATTCCACACAGTGACTGCAAAATCACCTTTCAGGACCGAATAACGAAATGACAGTGACTGATTTCAAGAAGTGGGGTCCCAAGAACCCCATGTTGAAAATTTGGAGCCAAAAGTAAAAACAAATGGCCGAGATATCCACCTAAGTTGAACCTCCCCATTTATGCCATTATACAGCTTACTGACATTTTTCAGTTTGTGATCGACTTTAAAGAATGCAGGCGTGTTTCTGTCCATAAAGATCACCTGTCTGACCCGGAGGTAAGCATAAGAGGGGTGTGTGTGGCAGGGGAGGTGGGGTGCACAGAGGGTGGGTGCAGGTTGGGGAGTGGGGGCGCCGACAACGAGGAACCATTTTCTTGTTTTGCAGGGAAAAAATCTTCAGGGGAAGGTTTTTGTTTTTACAGGTGACACTAAGACATTTTTTGCACACTGGGGTGGGCTCTCAGTGTGCCACCTGTTTTTTTTTTTGGGGGTGGGAGACTGGAGCCGATGGGGATTGGGTACCCCATTGGCAAATAAAGTGTGTCTGTGTTGAGGGGGCTGATGCCGAGGCGGCTTGGGCACCCCCGTTGGCAGACAAATAAAACTGGGGGGGGGCATTATGCCGGCGGGGACTGGGCACCCCCCATCAGCAAACAAATTGAACTGGGGAGGGGATATGCTGACAAGGCAATTAGGCACCCCCGAAGTCGGCTTTCTAGGGATTGCGAGAGGCGGACGGCGAGAGCTGCCACCATGTTTATTGAAATGTTTTACCAGGAATGGCACATAATGGAGGCGTGTCAGATCTACCGCTGCAATCACGAGCCCTGTCTCTCATCGCAGCAGCATATTTATTTTAAGTTGGTGGCACTCTCCGAAACTGCTATCATCGGCAGCCTGCTCACTGGTTGGTGGCTGAGGGACACACCGGCTAAAGCATTCCCTGGATTTGCCACAACACTGACACATCTTCTGCAAGTGTTAGTACAGACATGTGTGCAAGCCAACATAAAAAGGACTGTAAAGATATATGAACTATAAACTGAATTGTGTCTAACTCTCACCTCTTTCAAAGCTATCCAGTTTAACATATTTTAAGCTATTATGTTTGTATTCTGCACGCAGTCCCCCCCCAACTCTGTTTAGTGCTTTCAAATACGCACTTCCTATCTCTAAGCAGGGACACACACACACACACACACACACACACACACACACACAGTGTGAGGCTTGATGTTTATCTTCAAAGCCTGAAGATGTCTGCTAGCTGGTTAATGGGGCAGAACACCTGAGTGATTGGTGGGGCTTTCTCCTTTGAATTTGCAAAAAGTTTACACCCATCAGCCAGCTGAACACTATCCTCATCTGCCTTCTAAGCACTGGCTTTTGAGAGGCAAGCCTCCTACTACATTCATTAGCTTATACAGTACACACCTACACAGCCCCCTACACTACAGTACCAATATGTTCACTTTGCACATGCATACAAACAGACATAATAAATCATAACAGAGTAGATTAGGCAGAATGGACTAGAGTGGGTCTAGAAAGGCAGTGTTAAAATCCACCCCATCACCTTTGCTTTGAAGCGCCATAGTTCAGAGCATCCCCTCTGCATTCAGGCTAGGCTAGGAGAGAATTCTAGAGAACAGGGGCAGCCACTGCAAAAACCTTGTCCTCCACCAACTTCAAATGTAAGCTCTTGCTCTCCAGAAGGAGAGTGGGGGGAGGGGGGTCAAATAGTCATGGAGCTGTGCGAGACCCAATCTCTTTAGGGCCATAAAATGTCAAAATTAAAACTCTGTAGCCATTTCTTTGCCTAACAGGCATCCAACCCGGATCGTGCAGCACTGAGATGACATTCTGATTTCCAAATGGAAAAAAGAAGACATGCTGCTGCACGCTGGGTTTGTTAGTTTGTTTTGCCCGGTGCCAAATATGACCACAGGGTAGGCCCTACAGAGTGCAGTACAGTGGTTGTGCTAAGTTGAGTGCCACTACCTAAGCTAGTGTCTTCAGATTTAAAACTGAGAAGATAGGAGCACCAGGAATGTGTGGTGCTGTTATTAAAAAACGATAAATGCAAACAAATAAGCACCCACACAGCTCAAGCAACACAAGCGAACGCTATTATGGAAATTTCATAGCGTTTAATATATCAAACATGCAAAATGGATACAGAAGGTGGTTAAAACGAATAAATTAATGTTTCACCTAGACTCTGCCAGGCTTCATCAGAAGGATCCTCAGATTTGCAGAATCTAGGCAGGGATGCAACCTGGTTCTATCTTTAAATGAAAAAAGCCACTCCTGACTACAGCCAACACTTGAAATTCCATGGCCAGCTGCTCATAAAGAACCACTCCCAAGTTGCAAACATCAACCCTACCCGCTTCCATTTGAATGCCATCCAATGATGGAAGTTTTAGGCAGTTGTTGAGGGCAGATATCTACTTTTATGATCCAACCAGTAGCAGTTCAGTCCTTCTGGGAATTAGAGATGGAAGTTGAGGCCATTTAAGTTGATATCAATTAAATTGTTCTTTTGCTTAGTTCCACAATTTACTGCATGGAAATTTACTTATTGTCAGTGTATTAGTAGGCATTATTGTCATGTTTATTTTTGACATACTTATTCCATTCTGTCTTTTGTATTCTGTATCTGTTATCTTTTTCTTTCTTCCCCTTCCCCTTCCCCCAGGATGCATCTGGAAACAAGCTATTACCAGCTCAGCATGTCTGTCCTCGTAAAATCTTTGAAACCAATCAATAAAATCTAAGACCTGCCTTCCTCAAGGCATTTCTCAATGGTACATACAGAGCAATCACCCTGTCTCTGATCTGTGGCAAAGGAAAGATTCAGCTGGGTACTATCCCCACTAAAAGAAGTCTGGAGGATTCCAAGGCAAAGCCTGACAACAACTTGCCAAATTCTGCATAAAATCTGTCTCACTTTGAGGATAAATACTGCATCTCAGGTCAGCCACTGACAAAATGGCTACCCACTCAAAAGACTCCAGTTGCTCCACAGGTGACACCATAAGGTTCAGCTTAGTTCCAAATAAGATGGTCATCTCACCCCATCCCACCCCCTGTACTCTGATATCAGGTACTGTATTACGGAGAACCCGGGTAGAAACATCTCATTCAAAACTGACCCCAAACTAGCATCCAGCCAATTCTCTGTGATACACACTAGATTGGCCTGGGAATCAGACCTACGCTCTCTCAAGATAAAAGTCTTACTAATGACCAAGCTAGTAATGTGAGCAATACCAGAGTTGGAGGAAACTTGGTGCAGCACCCCAACTCAACCTTCTCAACAGAACCAGACCAGGAAATAGGGCTGAGGCAGGATAGATGTCTGCTTGACTCATTTTCCTTTCACCAGTGCCTCCTAGCCCACCTTTTACAGCCCTATAGTTTTGCTTCCTCCGAGAGTCCCTCAGAATACCAGATAACCCATATATCTGCCATAACCTCCACTCCATCTGCAGAATCTGGCCCCGAAAAAGGGCACACCTGTTGCAGCTTTCTTTCCAGGCATGTATTAACCCCCCACTGCAAAACTTCAAAGCACCAAAAGAATCAAATCGAAAGAAAAGCAGTCTAGATCCAATGGCCACCACCAGATGGCAGGCAGATAGGCAGCTGGAATAATGGGGGTACCACAGGAGGAGGGCTGCCTCTGGAAACACTGCAGCCTAAGAAGAATTATACAAGTAGGCAATCTGGCTTTGGTAACTGTTTAAGAGTTCTGGTGGCATTTACGGGGTCACTAATACTTGTGATGTAAGCCAGCAATTCTGGTATACTTACCTGGTAGTGTGGAGGCAGGAACAAACTGAGGCATGGGGACAACTGCCTTTTATAGGTATAAGAATGGAAAGTGGGACAGATCACTTCCTGGTCAAGGGCAGGACAGCCAGTATATGACAAAAGGTCTCCACAAGTGATTACCATTGGATAAGTTGTATAAAAATCTTTAAAAATGTCATGCGTCCGACTGCTAGATCATATGTTTTGAAAATACAGGTGGTGGGGTTTGAAACTCTTGTTCCAGGTATTCCTATCAGTATTTAATTTGATAATAATTACTGGCTAGACATGATTAACCACGGATAACCATGGTGTAATCTACAGTTATAACCGCCTGGTTCAAATGGCGAATGTGAGACAATGAGACCTGTCACTTTAAATACAGGTGGACAGTAGCTAGCACAGTGGTATGGAGGGCTGAGTCACTGGCACCTTACCTCCTGCCACACCGATGACCCATGTTCGGGGATGAACGCAGGTTGCTGGGGGTTGGCCGGGGAGGGAAAGGATTGAATGCCTGATGGCTGCTCTCCTTTCCCGTGGGAGAGAGGACCTGCATGCTCCACTCAACGACTGCCACCTGGTGGAGGCCAGGTAGTAGTGTAGGTCTAGGAAGGTAGTAGAAGGGAGGGCTGTGGGACTCTGCAGCGTGTGCATGTTCCAGCACAGGGAATGGCAAGAAAATCGGGGAAAACATTCATGTCCCCCACCACCGTATGTGACGGCCCTTGGGAGAGTCCCGAAGGGCCTGATGACCTGAGAAGGCAGCAGTGGGCAGGCAAAAATATATAAAAAATACAGGTGGACGGATGCAGTTTGAAACTCCTGTCCTAGATATTCCCCTTAGAGCATAATTCTATAAACATACTCCGGTCAACTTCTACAATTTACAAGGGACATCTATTCCAAATTTCACTTGTCCTACACATCTTGCAGTAGCACACTGTTGCTATCCAATACATAAATTCTGCATAATGAGCTATCATCAGGTTTTTCTGACCTCACAGTGCACTTGTTATGACATTGCAGGGATCACCATGACAACTGACTATGATGTCACAAACACAGCAGCTGTGAGTTCAGTTAGGACAATCAGATGTTTTTGAAACAGACAGTGGAATAAGCACTTTTTAATGGGAACTATTTAGAAGAATGATAGCAAGAAAAAAACAACCTAGAAAGCATTAAAGTTAAATGTAAATGCAATAAACATAATGACTGTAAAAACTCTATTTTAGTAGATACCTGCTCTTTATGTCCTGCTGCCTCTTACTGTACTTTGAGTATGAAAACACTGCAGGAAAGACGTGGGGTCTCTACTAACATGATAAAAATACTCCTGGTGATGAGATATTTATACCAGACACCTGGTGTTTTCACCATTCCTATACAAAGCTCATTTTACAGTCTGTTAAGGATCCATGGGGGCGTGGAATCATGGATTCAGAACCCTTTTTATTTGGTGGTGGGTGAGTGGGTGGCACTCATCGTGTTAGAAAAACTTGCTTAATAGACTGGGCACAGGCTTGACCAAAGTTGTTGTTAACTCTCCCTCACTCTTGGGTGCTTAAATGCTGCTCCACAGCCAGCAGCAAGTCACATGCACATTCAATGGACTGATAGTTCTATCTTGCTCATTACAGAGCTTTGCAGTACCAGTTGGGGGTAGAACCAGCTTTAGACACTAGCAGTGTTTGAAGCAGTTACTTTCAAATATGTATTTCTAATCAGTTACGATTACTTATTACTTTTGAATATAATGTAATAAGTAACTGTAACACATAGTTTTGTTATACTACTTTATATTGCACTTGATAAATTATGTGGTACATTTTTCTCTAGCACCTAAGGGAAGCAGCATTCCAACCCCCATGGCAGCAGCATTCTTACCTCCCATCTCCTCGATGATAAAGCACTTTTGCACATAATGTCTCCCCCACCCACCCATCGCCTACTGACAGCAGCAATTACTCAAGCCACTTTCCTGGACCGTAAGTGAGCAATAAGACATGAAGGGATGTGCATTAGACAGTTTAATGCACGGCTAGGGGGACATAGTGAGGCATGAGGCCACAGGCCGAGTCAGTGTCAGTGGCTCAGTAGGTAGCACACTCGCCACTGAGGCCAGGAGATCAGAGGGCTGTGGGTTCAGTTCCCACATCTGGCATTTGGGTTAATATCCCAGTACTGACACTGTAGTGCAGCATGAGAGGGGTGCTGCACTTGTGAGGTGCCGTCTTTCGGATGAGACGTTAAACTGACGTCCCATCTGCCTGGACTGGTGGTAGTTCAGGTGGATGTTAAAGATCCCATGGCACTTATCGAAAAGAGTAGGGGAATTCCCCGGTGTCCTGGCCAAATTTCCCTCATTCACTAAAAATATCACCAACAGCTTAATCTGGTTCAATTTCAGTTGCTTAATCTGTATCCCCTTCCCCTCAGTCACCCCTGAAAAGGGACTTCTAGGTCCAGTGGGCTTACCTGTTAAACAAAATTCAACAACAAACATCCCCGGAGTGGCTTACTGCACTTATAAAATGGGCCTGTGTATTCTAAATGGAGGTTCTAGTTTTAGCTGTGCATTAGACACATCTAATACACGGCTAACAACCAATCAGACTGCTTGAAATCCTTTGCCCATTTTATAAGACACAATAAGGTATGGGGTGTTGGGGCAAACCTGCATGCCCAGGGGCACAGTCAGTCCCTGGAAATGTGGTATCCCCAACATACCACACCCTAATGTGATTTATTGCACTCAGAAACTGGGATTTGCTTTATATTTTAAAGAAAATAGAAAAATATTTTAAAATGCTTTGTAAATTGGTTGTATTTGTAGAATAATTATTCTGCTGGTAGGTTACCATTAGAGGGTGCTAGTGTATACTATACAGAGGGTACTGGTGTAGTGTAGTGTAGTGTAGTGAATCTTTTAGAAGTTTCAGTTGTTGGCAGACAGTTTTTATTTCTATTTTTTGGCTTTTAAAATGTTTGATTTGTTTGTATCTTACAAAGTTATTTTAATGCAAGTAAAGATACTGCTTTGTGTTCCGTTTTGTTTCCTTGACTTACACTACAGCCACAAGTGAGTGTGTGTGAGCACTGCAAGGTGTTTGAGTAAGCATATGGGACCGGGACTCAGAAGCTGGTTAAATATAATCAGTAGACACAAGTGGGCAAGTCTGATAACTGGATCGGGAATAGCCTTGTTTTTTCCACAAACTGTTTATTTGGTGTGTTCAAGTCCAAGTGACAGAGGTTGTGAGTGACCAGGTTAGTAGGTATAAAGTGGGAATTGCACTGTTTTCGTTTGTATCAGGGGAAACAATGGTGGCCACTTAAGAAGTGAACAATCTAAAAGCTATACACTGATATGAGCAGTAATGGGCAGGGCAGTACTGGGTCTTTTTTAAGGAGGATGGTGTTGGGACATAGACATATGGCATTAGAATGCCAAAAGCCAATCAGATTCAAGCACTTCTTCAACCCATTTTCTAATGCTCTTTGGATATAGTGCCGGCCCCCCAAGTCTAATGACAGCAGTATTCTCTCCCCTCACTCTCCTGGATTAGAGCATGCTTTGGGATATAGTGCTGTAATTCTCCACCTGCTAGTACTACTGCCTCACTCACACTAATGAAATCTAGTAATCCTCCTGAACATCCAACCCACCCTCCGTACACAGATCGGACACACACTCTTTGTCAGCCGGTATCGTTAAATTAATTTTTTAACAGTCCAGTGCGGCATGAAGATCCGTATCATCTCTGTCTCACTGCCGGCCTGAATGCTGCTCATCTCACCTGATCACACAAAGCACAAGTGTGGCGAGATTACTTCTATTTGGGCCCAGCAGTGAGACAAGAGGATGAGGATCTTTGCATTGTGTTGAATAATTAAAATAATGAAATGTAAGGTCCTGGTGGCAAAAAGGGGGCATCTGGTCCGGGTGAGGAGGGTAGTGGGGCTTAGATGGTCAGGGGTAGTTTTTACAGTATCTAAAGCGGGTGAAGCTTCCAGGGTGAACGTTCACTAACAGGAAAACAGTTACAGTAACACATCATTTGCTAAACATGTAACATTGTAACTTCCCAAATAACATTTTTTTAACAAGTAATCTGTTACTACTAACATGGAATATGTCAGCTGAAAAAGGCCTAGCAAACCCACCCAGTTTGCCCTTCCCTGCCTAGCTAAAGAGTGAGCCCATCAGCTCACATACCTTCCTCTGTCCTGCCATTGTACCCAACCACACTTTCCCATATGCTTTTCCCCTCCCCTCTTAAACCCTCCCACCATATGACTTCATCTAGAAGTTTGTTCCATTCTGCCACCACCCTTTCAGTAAAAAAGTACTTACTGCCATCTTTTGTTCCCCCCTCACCACCACCACTATTACTTCTTATTGTAAACAAGTTACTGGTGTTTACTGCATTCATACTGGGAAGGAATTTAAATATCTTAATTATATTCCCTCTTTCCCCCTATCCTTCAGAGTATACATGTTTACATCCTCTAGGCTTTCCTCATAAGTCCTTCTATACTGCCCCCATTCATCTTGGTTGCCCTTGTCTGTACTGCATCCAGTCTGTTCCTATCTTTCTTTAAGTGGACTCCTAAACTGTACATAGTACTCCAAATAAGGTTGGACTAGTGATTTATACAGGGGCATTATCACCTCCCTCCTTTGGCTAGTGATCCCACCCACTATGCAGCATATCATCAGATTTGCCTGTCCCACCACTTTACTGCACTGTGCCGATTCTGTCAAAGCATTCATGATCACTAACCTCAGATCCTTTTCCTCCACTACACTGTTCACACACACCCATCCCAATTTCAAGTATTTGGTCACTATGTACAGTATATGACTTCTTTGTACAGAGTTTCAGGTGTTTCACTTTAGACCATCCCTCTAGCTTCTGCAGATCCCTATTTATGGCTCTTACCCCCTCCTTGGAGTCCACTCTACTGCAGATTTTGGTGTCATCTGTGAAGAGGCAGATCTTACCTTGGAGTCCCTCCCCTATACCACATATGAATATGCAGAAAAGAAATGGTCCCAAGACCGATCCCTAGGGTACCCCACTTCTGACTTCCCTAATCCCTAATGACGCTCTGTTCAAGACTACCCAGAGTCCTTCTGCGCAGCCAGTATTTTACTCACATAATTTTCTCTTCCCCAATCCCCAAATCACCCCTTGCAATACTGACGATACTCAGCTCTACTTGACCTTCACACCTGGAAGATCTGATGCTGTCAATGTGCTGAATAAGAGGCTAGCCGAGATCCAGACTTGGACATCATCTAACTAGCTGGGGCTCAGTCCAGGTAAGACTGAAGTATTGGTGGTGGGACCGGGTCAAGGGGGGGAGTGGGGGCCTCTGGGGAAAGTTTAGGGCTTTTTATTGGCCCAATAAAACTAGAGGCCTCCCCAAAGGTTCAGAATTTGGGCACTGTTATGGACGACGAGCTGACACCTGATTCCCAGGTGTCGGCCATGGCCATGTCAGATTCTACCATCCCCTCAACATTGCCCAAATTATGTCCCTTGTCCTCACTGATGATCTGAGTCACCACTTTAATACATGTGTTTGTCACCTCCAGGCTTGACTACTGTAGCACAAGCTACCAGTCAGTAGGGGGGTTGAGGCGCCTGCAGATGCTTCAGAATGCTGTAGCCCAGCTAGTGACGGGTCTGCCAAGATCCAGTCATGTAAGGCCGGTTCTGCGTGAACTGCACTGGCTGCCAATGTGTTGGCGCATCTCCTTTAAAACAGGCCTTTTAACCTGTAAGACCATACATGGGTTAGGTCTGGGTTACCTGAAAGAGCTCCTAAATCCCTACACCCTGAGTCGTCTCCTTAGGTCAGCACGGGAGGCCCTCCTGGAAGTGCCCAGAGCAAGACTAAAATCATCTGGAGACCGGACTTTCAAGGTCGTGACCACAGTTCTCTGGAATTCCCTGCCGGGCTACCCCCAGGAGGTACCCTCCCTTGAGATTTTTAAAAAGGGTTTAAAATCCTTTCATTTTCAAGAAGCTTTTGGGTCCGGAGTGACAGAATTGTCTGTATATGCAAGCAAGTTATATCTGAGAAATGTACTGAAATTGATTTTATTGATGTGTTTGTTATTTATCATGACTATGTTTTACCTATGTAATGCCTGTCCCGTATTTGTAAGGGTGCCCTGAGCCTTCGGGGAAGGGTGCCCCAAATAAATAAAATACTACTACTAGTACTACAACTACCCAATTTCTTCCCTATCCTCCCATGAGGGGCAGAGTCTACAGTTTTATAGGAATATCCAGATATAGTATGTCTACAGCTACTGTCTGCAACTTATCATCCAATCAAAAAAGTTGATCTGGTTCATCTGGCACTATGAAATGGGTAAAAGACTGCTAGCTCCTGATTGGTTGAGAGCTACTTTCAGCCAGGCCATTATTCCAGCAGAGCAGCCTGGCTGAAAGTAGCCCTCACACAATCAGGACTTGGCAGTCTTGTAAAACTAATCTATCTCTCACTTAGGGCACAATACCCACAAAAAACATGGCAGATCCGGTACACTCTGGAACTCAAACAGGCACTAGGGAACTGTCTGTGATACACAGAAATATGTTTTTTGTTTGTTTTTTAAGTTTCATTACCATAGCCACTGAACATGGCTTAAAAATAACAGCTTTCTCTCTAACTCAGCTTCCGCTGTGCTACGCAAGGCACTGCACATTTATAACTTCTGCTCACTGGTCACTCGCTCTCTCCCATCACTCTGTGTCACCGGAGCGCTTTTCGTCACCCAAATTCCTGCCAATTTCAGGCGTTCTTAAAATGTTCCAGCAGGCTTCAGAAAAAAATGCCTATCTGTGACAGCAAAGGGAGAGAGCAAGCAGCAGGCGATGCAAGCTGTAGTGGGCAGCAGCTTGTGTAGCACAGCAGGTGCTGACTGAGAGAAGAAAGATGTTACTTTTGAGCTGCATTCAGAGGTGACGGTAACTGTAGGTTTTCCTGGTAAGGGCAAGTGTAGCTGCCACTCCCTTCAGATTCCTAATAAAACCTGTCGCGATCACAAAGATGCTCCAGTCTTCTGCCCATACTTGGTGCCATCATGCAGCACCGGAACCACTAACTGCCAAACTACAAACACCACAGGACAAAGGGCACTACTTTTTATTTTCTTTTTTCAATTTATATGTATTTTTAATCATTTAACTCACAGAAACAGTTTTTCTTTTTTTTTATTTTTATTTACTAATACATGGCTACCTAGCAAGAACTAAACTTAAATCTAGACATAGCCCAGACAGCACAGATGTGAAGCTGCTCAGATTAGTGCTGAGGGAAGTCATCCACTCCTTGCAGATTATTTTCAGTCTGCCCCTTTCTACTGGGCAAGTACCTGAGCTTTGGAAAAACACCCACGTGACCCCAGTATTTAAAAGGGTGATCATAACCTGCCATCAAACTACCATCTGGTCTCTATTTTACTCTCTCTATCAAAAACTTTAATGAGTAGTGAATGATCAGTTTGTTGAATACCTGGATCAGCATAAGCTGCTGGCAAAACAGTAGTATGGGTTTAGAAAAATAATTCAGCACAACGACTGCACTCCTGGAGTTCGCTGACTCAATTCATTGTTCTCTGGACAGAGAGGAGAATCAACCGAGTCCATATATGTAGACCTTAATGAGGCCTTCAACCATGTTAGCCATGCCCTCCTTGTGACATGGTAGAATAGGACCCTGTCCCATTTGTTATGGAGAAAGTGTTTAAATGCAAGGACCTGTTCTTTTCCTGTCTATTTGCCTGTCTGGTTGCGAAGCCACATTTTCCTGTGAGACTTCGGATTTAATCACCCCAACAATCTCGCAATTCTTTGCCTACTATCTCATTTTTCCCTTGTTGTCTGTTTTCCCTCCCTTGCATATCTGCTAATATAAAAATATGTGCAAATCATTGTATGGAAATGTAACTTACATTGGGATCACTTTTGTTTAGAAAATACATAGTGTTACTGTTGAAATATATATAATTATATTTTCAGATGATTGCAGAAAGCTATGGAAAACTCTAGAGGTTACTTGAGTGCAAATCTTCCAGCCTTTTGCAAAAGCTGTAGGGGCCTCAAGAAGCACACTGTGTTCTAGGAGCTCCTGAAACTTACAAGGACAGGATGTTTGCTAAGAGTGGGGGCTGAAAAAGACTTATAAAAGAGCTAAGCTGCAACTTCAAGAAAGATGATCAGGAGAACGAGGGAACACAGAGACTGAAAGAAAACTTCATTTTATTTTGCCTTTATAAATAGTTATACTGAATGAGTTTATTTTATGATACTGCTAGTGTAAATAAATAATTTTTGGTGAATTCTGCAACTGCTCCTGGTTTTCCTATGCTTCCTTACCTGTGCCTCAATGACACTCCTCTGCCAGAAACTACTTAATCTAGGACTTTCTGAAGACTCGGTCAGCTGGTTCAAAGGCTACCTGACTGGTAGAGCATGAGCAGTAAAATGCCACAACATACGCTTGGAGAATAGGCTAGTCACTGTGGGTGTCCCAAAAGGGTCAATCTTAGGACCCCTTCTCTTCAGTCTACTTATAAATAATATACCTGTCATCTGCAGGTCAACCAATATATTACTTTATGCAGATGCCGATGACCTCTTCTTCTCCAGTGACAAGTGCCCAGAGAAACTGAGGCTACAGACTGACTTTACTACTATCCAGGAAAGGTTCTCCTCCAACCTGCTGGTAATAAAAACAAAACAAAACAAAAAAATCCCACAAAATGTAACCCTTACCTCTAAAACTGCCCCCCCCCCCCCATGCATAGACCTTTAAGTATCTTGGAGTTACTCTTGACATCACTTTGTCTTTCAATGCACATACTCACCTCTTGGTGAAGGCTTTCAGCTCAAGACTAGGGCTGCTCCACAGGCATAGAAACTTCCTCCCAGAGATTAAGAAACTACTTGTGCAGTGCTTCATCACAAGCATAACCGATTATGGAATTGTGGTTTATGGCTCTGCGAATGATTGTGTTCTCCAGAGTCTGACGTCTCCTCAATAGGGCCTGCCACTTTGTACTTGGCTTACGACATCACACACACACACACACGTATGTGCTATAGCCAATACAGCAGTATGAACTGGTTAAACCTTGACCCAAAGCTGCTCTACCACACCCTGGTCACTGGCAATAAAATTTTGCAAGGCCTGCTGTCCCCTGGCCTACAGTCTATGTTCAACTTTGTGGCTAATACATACTCCACCAGGGGTGTGGTGTGACACACCTTGCTGCCTCCTCGAAGGAAAACCTCCCTTGGTCAATCTTGTTTTTCATACCGTTTTACTAAGCAATGGAATGACCTACCTGACTATTTAAAAATTATTGCTCACTGAAATGTTTAAATCCTAACTTTTCTCCTTGTGTACTCTACCTGGGTCATGCAATTGCTACTACTGACCATCTAATTTGGCCCGTGTATCTATGTAATCTCAACATGATACACATGTGCAGTTAACTACTATACTAGCACCAGTTGTACAGCATTGTTTTATCTGTGGCTAAGGGTGTATAACTGTAGTTTTACTGTAGTGTATACTTGCAATCTACTTTGTGATTGTTGTCCTCTGTTGTACCTGACTCTAAACCCTTTCAAAATAGGCATTGCCTAAAGGGGTTTATGCGAAATAAAAACTAAACAAGACTAAACTAATACTGATGGACCCATATTATAATCGCAATAAGGTACTCCAGGTGGTGTATTATGTTAGGCTAACGGCCCTTCTCGGGCAATGGAAGCACTCAGCTTTGCCGCATGCTTCAACCCACTGAGATGGGCTGTTACCCACCAAAATGCACCCCCAATGTGCCTTATTGCTTAATTGCCACCCACTGGTAAAAATGAAAATTACGTACCTACCGTAATTCTTGATCTTCCTGTGTAGCTTCATTATTCATCACTGGTGGGTGTAAGCCGGAACGCAGCACCTTGTGGGAGCTTTTTTTTTTTGTTACTAGGAGGAGCCAGCACCAGCAGCGCCACCCACAAGGCCGACGCACTGTGTGGCACTCGCGGGTTGGCCAGAAATGGCCTTTGCCTCCTCCTCCTCCTCCTTCTCCACCTCAGTTCTGCTCACCGGAGAGACAGGAAAAAACAGAAGGATAGAGAAAAAAACGAGGGCAGGGCAAGGAAGCCTAAGGGACAGCATAAGGAAGAGATATAAACCGAAAAAGTAATAGGCCAACCAGAGGACAGAAGAGGAGGAGGATCTGAGAGGGTATGGTCCGAAAGGCCCCAGTCCCTGGATGACCATACGGACAGGAAAGGAAAGAAGAAAGAGCGAGAGACAGAAAAAATGGGAGGAAGGAGAGAAAGTAAGGAGGGGCCCATCAGCCATGCGTCTTGAGAGACTCAGAGTCTTGCGTGACCAGGAAAGTGCCTCCAGAGGTAGGCAGGCAGCTAGGCTGCAGGCAGTTGCTGCAGGATCTGCAACCTGGTGTTGTTATCCCCTTCCAGGGACAGATTTAGCGGCTATGGATAAGATCCCTCCCTCCTTCCTCCAACCCGCACTGGGCAGAAAATCCACTCCTGGTAAGGGCTTCTCACTCCTCCCTCTAGTTACTGTTTTCCAAAAAAAAAAAGGGTTGGGGGGGGGAGTGAGGACCCCACCTATTTAATAAAACCTCCCTCCCAGACGGAGGAGGGAGATAGAGGAAGTAGAGAAGTAAGAAGACATGGAGGGAAAGGGGAAAGGAGGAGTCCCTGCCAGCCCCATCCCCCCATCCCAGGGGACCCAAAAGAGAGTCAGCACACCCCAAAGGAGTGGACCTGTCCCAGAGGTCCTACTCAGGACAAGGGAGAGGTGCCCCCCAGGAGTCCCCATCTCAAATTTTTTTTTTTTTGGTAACTTATTTTTTATTGATGCACACTAACCAGTACAGAGTTCATGACAAGATTGTACATATATCAGAGTGACCAAGTTACCAAGGACTAACACTGTTAGCTAAACCCTAAGTAATGTCTCTTTATGTTTCCTTGTTTGTTTTTATAGGTTATTACACAAAACTGGGAATCTTCACTTCACTGCTGGAGCGATAAAACCCTAGAATTGTCCCAAGGAACAAGGTCCATTAACTGCCCTCTTGGAAAAGGCTATGACGCTTTTCATCATGAGTCCATTTTTGTGCTGTAAATGACTTCTAAGACAGTTTGTACAATGCAACACTATAAAAGACAGTAACAAGGAAACAAAATAAACAAAATAAAGTTGCACACAACCATAATCTAAGGTAGTTGTGATATTTTTCAAAAACTCAAGAGGCTGTGCTCAGGAGAACAGCAAAGTCACTGCAGAGATATCCCTCGCTCACCATATAAAGGAAGTGAATGCAAGGCAGTGAGGGCCCCATGCCACACCCGTAACTGTGCACACCCCCGGAAGCTCCCAAAACCGTCACAGACCCTCCCCTTTCCACGGTTTCTACAATTACATATGTTTATCTAGGGTGAGTCTTAATGATGTTGTAGTGTGTTCCATCCCTTCGATCTCCTCCCCATCTCAATTTTGATTGAGAGGCCTTACCAGCCCTCCTCCCAAGAGTCCTCTCCGCCACCTCCTAGGACAAGAAGGGGCCCTAAGGGTACAGAGGGAGACCCAACTGGATCCCCGAGGAAGAGGTCAAGCAGGGAGGAGGCATTGCTCAGGGACCAATGCCTTCTAAGGGGAAGGTGGGTGGGATTCAGTGATGAATGGTGAAGATACACAGAAAGATCAAGAATTACAGTAGGTACATCATTTTCATATCTTCCTTGTGTCAATCTTCGCCATTCATCACTGGTGTGTGAGTACCGAGTCCCCCAAAGGGGGTTTAGCTCTTTCCTGAGAGACTAACACCCCTCAGCCCCGTGGGGGAAAACATGGGAGGGAGACCTTTGTAAGCCAGCTAGGCCAGGGACTGATCACAGCGAGGCAGAATCCTCCGTTCCCTGGGGGGAACGAAGGTACCCCTGCAGTTCCCGTCTCACCCTATGGGAGAAAAGGTGGGTCCCCCGGAATGTGGAGGCCATCACCCTATGCCAGGTTAGGGGTGATAACCGGGAGAGACGAAGTCATACCGTCCACCTAATGCAGATCGCTGTCTCCATAAGCTGTGAAGCGATTTCACTGGTGTCATAAGATGTCCTTAACTGGTGCCTCGCCAGCTCCAGGCCTATCGCGGAGAGGGCTATGGCCTGCCTGCTAGCCCCCGAATCAGGCAGGGATGGCAGCGCCTGGCCCAGCATCCGGGGTGCCAGAGCCTTTCTAAAAGTGGGGGGGCCAAGGTCCGGGGGTGAGGGGATAGTCGTGGGAGAGGGTGTAGCAACAGTTATTAGGAAGCATAGCTCTGGTGCCCCTGAATCAAAGTTCTGCATTGTTTCATTTAGTCCAACAGGGCTACTCACCCAGCCCACCCTTCCCATCTCTCTCACCTACCCTAGGGCTCAGCATGACCGCATTGTCGCTGCCAACTCCACCCCCCAACCCCCCCCCATGTTAGCAGATGACACAGCTGTGACAGTAGGCACAGACCGGTGGTGACTCGCTCCCTCTGTTGTCTCTGGACCTCTGATCATAACTACTTACCCCCTGGTACTACAGCTTGTACTGTTCTGTTCCACAAAACACAATGGGCTGGCCTCCACTCTGTCAAACTCCGGCCTGGCCACACATGCCGCCAACCACAACATGCATACGCCTCAGTCCACCGGGAGTCGGGACCATCACCACACCATGAGGTACTGGTACGACTTGACTACTCGACTGCTGCAGTAGTGACTGTCACTCAGGCAGGGATCTGGAAGTCGAGATCGGGTCAGGAGTATGGTCTGGCAGGACACCAGGACTGCGACTGCTGCTACCATGATGAGTAACTTCCAAGTCCAACACATTCTTTCTCATTGCTGCCTAAAATCCTGTGCACGGATCCTTCAGTCATGCACAGTCATGTAGCAGGCTGCAGCGCATGACAGGATGAGCGTCACTGTGTTTTTTGTTTTTTTTTCACCCACGGCTGCTTTACCTATCTAAAAGAACTACTTATCGTCTGTTGCCAAGCAACCACGGGCAGAACTGCAAGTGGTCCCTCGCACCTTACAACAGTGGCTATTTCTGCTCCGGACCTCCACCACTGATACGAGACCCATTTTATTCCCCCATGCACATGTTCCTTTTCTCAGAAAGTGAGGGGGCCATGACCCCTCTGTTTTAAAAGTTGGGGGGACATGGCCCTGCTGGTCCCCCATCTCCTGCGCCCCTGCCAGCATCGCCCACAGGTGCCTGTTACAGGCAGCATGGTGTGCCTGATGTGAAGCGATACACAAAAGCATCCACGCCGATGAGAAGAGTCTCCGCCCCAGGCGGTCGAACTCCGCAGAGTCCGTATCCGGGGGCCAGTTGCGGACTGGGTGTCTATGCCCAGTAGGGTTGTCCAGTCACGTCAGTCCTGTAGGGGGATGCGGCAGTGTACCTGGAGACCTCTGGGGTGCGCAGTACCGATGCTGGCAGTCCAAAGGGGCTGGAGCTGGGATGGATAGAAGCTGCCAGGCACTGTATGACACCTCCTGGAAAGGGATAGTCCAGGACAGGACCACCAAGTGGTGTGCATTATATTCGCCCAAGAAGGCTTGCATCATATGCCCAGTATTACGGCGAGCCATGTAAGAATTATGCAGGTCCTAGACTAGCCTTGCAAGGAAGCGCTGATACTGTGTCTGATCAGCACCAGAGGACAGATGGATGGAGGTCTGCTCTTCCTCAATGGAGGAAGACAAGGAGGCCGAGGAACCTGACGATTCAGGCCCGGCTGTGGATGGGGAGACAGGCAGAAGACCTGCTCGTCCATGGCCCTAATGTAACAGGTGAAATCCACAGCCTAGGATCTGAACTGTTCCCAGGTCAGAGATCCCAAAGGACCGACGTGGCCTGAGAGAAGAGGGTCTGGATGCAGAGGCAAGGGGGGAAGACCCTACCACAGCACACATAGCGCCTCTGCCAGGGCTAAGAGGCCTAACAGGCGGTCTTGGAAGAACAGAGGATCCGTAGGTCTGATCTGTCACCAGCCCGAGAAGCAACTTGAAATGGTCTGGACTAAGCCCTGTAGGGGAAACATCCCTATGAGGGAACTGGGTTGCATGAATCCAGAAGGGCGGACCCCAGCCCCACCCAATGAGGACTCCCTCGAAGCAGATGAGGGACAGAACTTGGGCTCAGCACTGTGGCTCCTCCCCAAGTCCTGAAGGACTGCAGAGGAGTGCCGCAGCCCCTCACTCCATCCCCTCAACCCTGCCAACTCTGACGAAGACCTCTTCCTCACACCATGTGCCATAGGATCCCCCAACTCTGCAGGTTTCCCAAGGAGAGCCGCAGAGAAGGGGGTTCCGGTCCTAGCATCAAGGTGGGGTGGCACCGGGGATGGTAGCCAACCCTTCCCCTAATGCCCAGACCACCGCACCCTTAGCCTCGGGGCCGCTGACCTGCGCCACCACCCTGGCGCACCCGCCGGCACGGGAGTCGGCATGGGTTGCAGTCACCAGGGCTGCGGGAAGGGGCACCTGGACAGGTGCAACAGTCCTGGGCCCAGGAGAACCCACCGACTCTGAGTCAGGTCACTAGTCTGAATCGGCCTCACGATCATCCGGCTCCGGAGAGGAGGAGGAGATCTAAAAGACCTCCAGACTGGCAGCCTTGGGGGCTCTCCTACCTATGGAGCCACTGGCAGTCCCAGTACCCCTCGCAGCACCATCTTGATCACCAGAGCCACAAACGGCTCCAGGATCTGAGATAGTGCCAGCAGGTGACACCAAGGAACGCCCCACGCTGGACCCAGCAACCGTGGGTCCCGACAATGGGAGAGCCTGCACCCCTGAAGTGATGACTACCAGGGCGGTGCTCTCGGCATGGCCCCGGATACAGCCAGACTGGTCCTCCAGCACCACAGTAGAGACCTCCTCCGCGACAGGTCTAGAAGAGGAGGAGGCCTCCTCCTCACCGGATCGTATAGGCCCAGGAGGGGACCCAGAGGAAGGGCGAAGAGACCTGCACTTGGAAAACAAGAGCAATGCTGCCTCCTGAAAGTCGGAGGAGCCCTGCTGACTTTTAATGCACAGTGATCTATGTCATGCTGGGGTCCAAGGCAGGTAAGGCAGACATCGTTTAAAACTAGGCTCCGGGACTATCTCACCACCAACAGCTCCTGTGACTGCCCAATTTAACCTTGTTTCTCCACTTCCCTGCCTGCTCTAGTGGTCCCCCTTCCCCTCCTACTGGATTCTACCCTTACATCTTGGTATACCCAATGCTGCACTTTTCACCCTCTCCCCACTCTACCTACATTCCTTCCCCATGACTCTGGCACTTCTTATCTCTTGTCTTTTTCTCTGACAAATGCCGTTGGCTGCCTTTAATGTTACCCTTGAATTGTATTAATCTGTAATCTGTTTGCAATGGCCACATTGTTGTAATGTCTGTCTTGATGTTCCCCATAATTTGTATTTCTCTGACGTGGAACCTTTGTAAAAGAGCCTTGGCTCAAAGGTATTTGTAATCCTAGACTTGATAAATAAAATAAAAAATAAATATATAAATAAAAATCATGCCGGTCCATCACAGAAATTTGCCAGCCGCAGAGATACTGATGCATAAGAGGCCAGCCCGCTTTCAAAGAATGCTTCTTGTCTTCCGAACCTGGCATGATGCAAACGGTAACTTAAATAATAAACAGTAAAGACTCAATGCCGTTAAGGAAAAGAAAAGGAAAGGTCTTACCGGATCTTCAATAACAGCACAGAGTACTGGACAGCAAAACCAAGGCAAAGATTTTACTAGGCGGCGTCGAAGCGGCTCCGAGGAGGTGTGGTGTCACGTTGAAACTAGGCCACAATGACACAGTACTTCAGTATATTTTCTGCTGCTGCAGGCGATGTGCTGTCTCAACAGCGGGAGAAGCAAAACTGAGGCGGAGAAGGAGCCAACAGCTGTTTCTGGCCAACCTCCAAGCGCCACGCAGTGCATCAGCCTTATGGGTGGCGCCAGCTCCTCCCACTAAGAAAAAAAAAAAGCTCTTGCGGGGTGCTGTGCTCTGGCTTACACTCACCAGTGATGAATGGTGACGACTGACACAGGGAAGATCCATGCTATTTGGAGTCGTGAAGCCCATTCACCTCCAGAAAACCCAGAATTCTCTAATTTATAACAGATTCCAAGATCTTCCCCATAATATTTATTTTTTTATTTGTTTAAAATTACTCCATCCAGAATTGTTCCATGAGGTGCAGCATCTCATTTTTCAAGAAGGTCCCAGGGAGGACAGCAGGTTCACACAGTCCAGCAGGAATCATACCAGCTAAAATATACACAAGAAAATAAATACAACTGAAGGTAGGTAAATCCAAGTAGTAATCAAAGCTAGCTTACAAAGTGGTGTCTCAGCAAACAAAGAGCGTGAACACCGTTATACAACATGATCACGGTTGAGGAGAGGGGGATTCTGTACCAGAACAAATTCAGGGAGCTGTAAGGTAGCTGAAAAGACTAGACTTGAACACTTGCCAGCTAGAAGTATTCCTCTGCTGGAGTTGCAACTTGTTTCAGGTGTCCGGTGCCGCAAATGCAAAAGACTTTCTACCAAATTCATGGTTCATCCTGAGAATTCAAAAGGAAAGTCCTGCTGTTGAAGGAACTGTATAGGCACTGCCTGACTATGTGAGATGGGCTAGGAGATAATCAGGGTCTTTTTCTTTGCACAGCTGTACAACAAAGAAAGCCAGCAGTAATCATACCTAACTGAGGGGCTTGGTCAGTCAAGAATAGCAGTATAAGTGCAGTATAATGTGGGGAGTGGTGCAATGAAGTGGATGCGAGACAGCCGTATTCAGGCAAACCTTCTGGACGCTGAGGTGCTACCCTATCTGCAGGCATCTCTCTGGACTTCGGGATCAAATAGCCAGACTCAGAGCAAAAGTAAACTGGGTCAGGAGTACCTTCCCTCCTATCCAGAGACCACCCAGTCCAATGCCACTGCCTCAAAGGATGCCAAGAACGAGGAGCACTTGGATGGTGGTTGGCCCGGGAAGGGCTAAGGCGGTCTGGCAGAGGCACATCCCAAATCCTATTCCACTCCAGATCTCATATGCTGCACTAGCAAATGGGGACAACCAAACAGAGGTACCCAGAGAAGTGGAAGGGAAGGATGTGGAGGTCAACCGAGGAGGTGACCTCAGTGGGGAGAGCAGTGGACCCCAGAGAAGGAGGAGGAAGTGAATCCTGGTGGAGTAGTCTATCATTAGAGGGATCCAGCCAGGAACACACGAGGTGGAGGACAGGGAGGTGAGGTGCCTACCAGGTGTCACGGCATGGAGGGATGGGAGCAAGATCCTGGGGATCGTCGGGAAGGCAAGACAGGAAGGTGAGCTGGATGTCATTATCCACCTAGGTACTAATGACCTGGCAAACGGAGAGCCTAAGGAAGTTCAGGCAGAGTTTAGGAAATTGGGAAGGGGTCTCAATCAAGTAGCTACATCTGTCACCTTCTCAGAAGTACTACCTGTGAGAGGCATGGGAGAACGTAGGGGCGCATGTGCCAGGAACTTTAACACATGGTTGAAGAACTGGTGTTGTGAGGAAGAATTTGGATTCATTGGTGACTGGGGACCCACCTGGAGGGATAGGGGCTTGTTCAAGCCTGACAGCCTGCATCCGTCCTGAAGGGGAATCCAAGCACTCAATGATAAGTTTAAATGCTACATGGACAAGCATTTAAACTAGCCAAGTGGGGTGGCAGGCCAGCAAGGAGGGTACCTAACTGCCCACCCCTCACAGCTAGCAGCAGAACCAGTGAAGAGGAGGAAGGGATATCTCTACAAAGCAGTGTGCGAAAGATGGAGATAAGCACCCAAGGGGACAGGCAGAAAGGGGGCAAAATTCAACAGAAGGGCAGACAGCAGGGAGAACCAGGGGATAAAGTACAACCAGGGTGGGGGCTGGAGTAGAACAGCTAAACAGTCCAGGGAGTTCACATTATGGAAAGCCATGTGTGCCAATGCCAGGAGCCTTAGCAACAAGATGGAGGATCTGGAGGCTGCCATGGTGCAGTCAGACCTGGACATTATGGCCATCATGGAGACCTGGTATAATGATAACCACGACTGGGAGATGGCCATACCTGGCTACAACATATTCAGAAGAGACAGGGCAGGCAGGAAGGGAGGAGGAGTGGCACTTTATGTGAAAGATGGCATGAAGGCCACAGAGATCCAGGAGGAACAAAATGGGAGAGATACTGTGGGTTAAGCTGGAAAGGAAAATGGGGTCAGCCATCTGCACAGGGGTGATCTACGGACCACCAGCTCAGGAGGAAGAAACAGACAGGGAGTTGATGCTAGCCATCCAAAGGATGGCAGACAAGGGGGAGGTGGTGCTGGTTGGAGACTTCAAAATTCCAGACGTGGACTGGAGCCTCCCAGCAAGAGCATCAACCAGGAGCAGATTTATCCTGGACTCCCTTCAAGGTGCCTTCCTTAAACAATTGGTCATGGAACCAACTCGGCAGAAGGCAATACTGGACCTCATGCTCACAAACAGGGACAGTGTGATGGGGTAACAGCGGGGGAGCACCTGGGGAATAGTGACCACTGGTCACTGTGGCTTGAAATCACAGAAGGAACAGAACCAAACCGAAAAGAAACACGTATCCTAGATTTTAGGAGAGCAGACTTTGGGAAAATGGGTACATGCTTGAAAGAGGCACTAATGGGAATGGGGAAGGAATCGGGGGACAGGACCAATATTTAAAACAGGGATTACAAAAGCAACAGAATTATGCATTAAGCAGGTTAGCAAGGGGAAAAGGTAGAGGAAGCCATTATGGTTTTCCAAGGAGGTAGCGGAGAATGTGAAAGCCAAAAAGACTGCATTCAGGCAATACAAAAAGACACAGGCAGAAGGGGATAGGGAGAAGTACCAGAAGAAGCAAAGGGAGGTAGGGAGGTCAGTAAGGGAAGCCAAAGCTCAGACAGACGAGCACATTGCAAAATCAGTGTGTAGAGGGGACAAAACCGTTTACTGGTACATAGGTGAAAAAAGAAGGGCAAAGGAAGGGATAGTGAGACTGAAGGGGGAGGATAGGGGCAGCGCGGAGGATGACAACAGTAAAGCTGACATACTGAACAGATATTTCTGCTCAGTCTTCACTGAGAAAGAGGAGTATAATAGGCCAGAAGGGAGTACAATTGGTGGAAACGGCACAGAAATGGACACAAGTCCCTTACACGGGAAAGGGTCCTAAGGAAGCTGGAAGGAATAAGAGTCGATAAAGCAATGGGGCCAGATGGGGTGCACCCGAGGGTCCTAAAGGAACTAAGAGAGATGGTGGCTGAACCTCTGGCAATCCTGTTTAGCTGATCACTGGAAACAGGGGAGGTACCCAAAGACTGGAGGACAGCAGATATAGTTCCCTTATACAAAAGCGGGAACAAAGAGGAAGCAGGTAACTACAGACCAGTCAGCCTGACCTTGGTAGTGGGGAAGATCATGGAAGCACTACTGAAGGAAAGATTGGTGGAAAATCTGGTTGCCAATGGACTTCAGGACCCAAAGCAGCATGGTTTCACCGGGGGAAGGTCATGCCAGACTAGCCTCACTGAATTTTTCGACTTGGTGACAAGGGAGTTGGATCAGGAGAGGGCAGTAGACGTCACCTATCTGGACTTCAGCAAGGCCTTTGACACTGTGCCACCTAGAAGGCTATTAAACAAACTGGAATACGAGAGTGGGCAGGACAGTAGTGCAGTGGGTGGGTAATTGGCTGGGCAGTTGAACACAGAGGGTGGTGGTAAATGGCTGTCTCTCCACAGTGGAAAGAGTGACCAGCGGGGTACCACAGGGAACAGTGCTGGGACCGGTCTTATTCAACATTTTCATCAGTGACATTGTGCAGAACTAGAAGGCAGAATTTCCCTGCTCGCTGACGACACGAAGCCCTGTAGCAGACCAGACACACCAGAGGGTGTAAACAGAATAAGGAGGGACTTGCAGAAGCTTGAAGAATGGTCAAGGGTTTGGCAGTTGAAATTCAACGCAAAGAAGTGGAAGATAATGCATATGGGGTAACAAAACCCTGGAACAACATATCAGTTCGGGGCGGGTGAGGATATAGCATGCACCAAGCAGGAAAGGGACCTTGGGGTTATCATCTCTGATGACCTCGAGGTAGGGAAACAGTGTGACAAGGCAGCAGGTAAAACAAACAGGATGCTGGGATGCATAGGCAGGGGGTATCACCAGCAGGAAAAGGGAGGTCATAATTCCGCTATACAAGAATTAGTGAGGCCCCATCTGGGGTACAGTGTACAGTTCTGGAGACCTTACCTATGTAAGGACATAGACAGAGTAGAGAAGGTTCAGAGGACAGCAACAAAGATGGTGCATGGATTGCATCACAAGTCCTATGAGGACAGGCTGAAAGACTTGAATATGTACTCCCTGGAGGAGAGGAGGGAGAGAGGGGGTATGATAGAGACATACAAGTATCTTACAGGGAGGAACAGGGTGCAGAAATACACAATTTCCAGCGAGAAAGATGTTCCAGGACTAGAAGGCATGGGATGAAGCTGGAGGGAGGATGATTCAGAGGAAACATGAGGAAGACTTTCTTTACAGAAAGGATGGTGGACAAGTGGAACACCCTGCCAGAGGAAGTGGTGGGGGCTGAAACAATCACGGGATTTAAGAATGCATTGGATAGGCATAAGGGAATTCTGGAGGTCAGGGGTAAGGGGCAACAGACTTCTAGAAAAACGTATGGGAACTTACAAGCTCAAATGGGCAGACTGGGTGGGCCATAGGCCTTTATCTGCCGACAGTGTCTATGTATCTATGGTCATACAGCAGGCAATGATGGGTAGACCATTCACAGGAGAGGATGAACCTGCACAACTTGTTGTACCAATGCCACGGGGGCAGTAGAGTAGTTTTGTTTGTACAGCGGTATGTGATGTCTCCATAGTCGATGGGAGGGAGTACTTGCTTCCTCATGCCAGCACTAAGAGAGTGTTTAGACTCATAGAGAAAGTTGAACGTGGGCCCTATAGTTGATAACATGTAATCAATGTGCCCACTGTATGCAAGTGATGCATCAAGCCATATTCCTAAGCATTTGAATAAGATGACTTGTAGTGTTGCCATCTGCTGAAATGATTGCAAGTGGATCAACTGAAAGAGTTAGCAAGTTCTGAGAGCCAAACACAATAGACTTAGTTTTGGCAGCTCTGTCCTTGTTGATTCTTTTGTAAAAGTTTGTTCTGTACCTAATTTATGTGACGTGGAACCTTTGCAAATGAGTCTTTGACTCAAAGGTATTTCCGAATCCTCAATAAATAAATAAAATAAATTATGGATCAACACAATATTCGGCTTTGGATGAGGTTGGCGTCTCTGCTTCTCATAAAATACAGCCAAAAGCCTTTAATTCCAATGTTCTTTCAGTTTATTTCTGAACCAAAAGAAATTGGAATTAAAGACTTTTGGGTTTATTTTGTGAGAAGCAGAGAGGCTGGTAGTTTAGACTTCCAGGGGAAGCAAAGAAGAATTAAAGGGACCATTACCCATGGAACACCTTATATACATCAAGGATCAGGCAGTTTTAGAACCATTAGTAGCTCTCATTTGGCAATCCTCCACAGTACATGGGATTCCTGAGAGGTCAGGGATTATAAAATTACATTCTTTGTGGACAATATTCTCTCCATATAATTATTCTTTAGTCAGTCAGTCGCTGAGAACAGAGATATACAAATACTCAGTGCATGTATAACACATTCATATACATATCTGAAGCTCGTCTGGTAAAGACAGATGTAAGAGAAATGTGTGTAGACAGCTTCATGACTGTACTCAACCTGCAGGTAAGAACTTCTGAACACGTCTACAACTGGTAGACCCCCACTCAGTCTACATCATTAAAAACAAGCGGCTTAAGTTGTATTCTTTTTGTCTCTCTTGCACGTCTTATTTCACATGTGAGAGTATTCCTTTGCATCTTAATTCCCACCTGCCAATGCTGAAATGCATAAACAATGACTTGTTATGTTTTTTTATATAGTTAGGTGTTCGACCCTGGCAGTGTCACTACATTGCTGCAGTACATTTTTATTACCATTGTTAATCTCTAAGAGATGCCCCGGGCCGACGGAGCCAGGAAAAAACAAAGAGTTAAAAAAAAAGATAAGAAAACAACCCCTCCCCCGGTCAGTAGTTACTCTTCAGTGGAAACTGCTGCCTCAGAAGTGTCAAACTGTACAAAAGCCCTCACTGAACTGGCAGACTTCCTGCTTGTGGTCTGGGATATCTTAAGAACAATTCGAAATAATTGCTGGATTTCAATTAAACACAACCAAAACAGAGGTTCTCACAGTTCACTATGCCCCGTCTGCTACCGCAAAAACATGACTCAGTATCAGGTGGACAAGAACCTCTCTTAAATATATATAGGCACACAACTCACCAAAAACCCGGATGATTTGGATAGCCTTAACTATGAACCTCTTTCCCTAGCTGTGACCAATGATTTGCCAGCTTGGGCACTTCACCTTAGTGTTTTGGACAAAGTGGGGGCTATTCACCCGAACATACCACCCCAAATACTGAACGACATCCAGACCCTCCCCATTGTTACTGACCGAAGTTACTTTCCATACTGGGGATAAGCTGCTGAACAGATTTCTCTGGAATGGGGCTAGGCCATGGCAATGCCTCTCTCTTTCAACTCTCTGTTGCTAAAGGTGGGGTTAATTTCCCTAATCTAAAACTCTATGTTCAGGCAACCCAGCTGCGGTTAATATGCCTGTGGACCTCCCTGACATTTGTAGCTCACTGGAAAAGTATTGAGTTTGTTCTAAACGATCTACATGCCACAGATGCAATCTTGCATGCCTTCCCTCTGGGATATCGCCCTTTCACAGGGTTTGACCCACACATAGCCACAGGTTCTACAGACCTGGCGCACCCTTCGTCAAGCAGGACGTGCTCCAGGGCTATGGACCTCTTCTTCTGATGCTGAGCCAGGATAGTGTCAACTCGCTGAACTCAACTGATCCCTTTCTCAGACTCTGGGCCAAAAATGGCCTTCATTATTATCATCAATTCTGAGATGACAAGGGAGTACCTACCCCTTCAAGCACTAAGGGATACCTATCAGCTCCCGTCCACAGATCATTTTAGGTACCTCCAGTTTAGGGCATACGTTAACACGTTGCTGGAGCACTTACACAAGCTTCCTATGCTTCCCTCGACTCTTTTTGCTCTGCTACAACACCACCAACAAGAGGGAATAGGCTTGCACCTGGTAGAGTGTCTTTATGTCATCCTGCAGGACCTCTCGTCGCACTCTACACTCTGGGTGGCACATACATGGAATGAGAAACTCCAAACTACCTGTACCCCCTAACAGTGGCATAAATACACCATCCCCAACTACTGACATATCATGGTCCCTGACATGTAGGAATTCACCTGGAAGAATACTATCCATTACTTCTGAACACCTGCAATGCTTAGCAAATATCTGGGACCCCAGGCAGGGGTATGCTGGAAAAACTGTGGGAAGACAAAGCAGATCAGGCCCACATGTTCTGGAGTTGTCATATCCTCATGCCTTCCTGGTCAGAAATTTCTAATGTCTTGGAGACCTCTTCAACATTCCAGATCCCTCTCCTCAACCCAGTTTCTGATGGCTATCCTTCTCAAGGGAACACAAATACAAGGGAGGCAAAGAACAGTTACGTAAGAACTTATGTTAACCATGGATCTTCAAGTGGATCCCAGTCATCAGGTCACACCATAGGAACTTCACCGTCAGTGAAGCAGACGTCACATGGAAGATTTTCAGCAGTACAACTGGGGCCGCCCACGCCAATGTCATGTGATGCAATCACCAACTCTATAAAGGTGTGAGTGGCCCCGCTCCCTCCTCAGTTCCCCCCCACAGACAAAGGAAGCATAGCTCTAGCCATCGGGGATCAAGGAGAGATAGAGGTGCCCAGGTCTGTACAAAAGGCTGGGTATGCCAGATAGCCAGTTCCAGGAAAAAGTACCCCCCCCCCAAAAAAAAAGGAGGAAGGTGAGAGGGAAAGCAGACATGATGATTGAGATCCCCTCAAAGATCTACTATCACAGAAGTTCTTACATAACTCTTCTTTGGGGGTATCGCAGTCATTAGGTCATACCGTAGGAATGAGTTCCAGACAGTTACAGGTGCAACAGGACAGTCTAGGAGGAAGGCCAGCCTTAAGCTTAAGACAGGAGGCCCTGGAGTACAGCCTTTCTAAAACCTGCACGGGCTCTTGATGCACTCTCCAGACTGTAGTGCTTGGTGAAAATATGGATGGTACTCCAGGTGGCAGCGGTACAATCGTCAGAGGATAAGACCCCTCGAAAATAAGTCACAGAGGTAGCCATGCCTCTTGTGGAATGAGCTTTTACAACTCCAGGCAACTCTTTGCAATACTTGTTATAGCAGAACACAATACAATTAGCCAACCATTTAGATAGGGCAAAAGAAACAAACAGCTGCTTCACCTTTCTGCTTTCCTTGGTGTGAAGCAGGTAGTACTTCAGGGTTCTGTGCACATCTAACGTATGGAACAGTGCTTTACCTGCATTGGGACACTCAGGAAAATAAACAGGAAGATGGATGGATTGATTGAGAATAAACTCAGACACCACCTTGGGGAGAAGCTTAGGATTCGTGCGCAAAGGCACTGTCTTTGTGAAAAATCAAATAAGGCTCCTCCCACCAGAGGGCCTGAAGCTCGGAAATCCTTCAAGCAGAAGTAATAGCAAACAAAAATAATGCTTTCCAAGAAAGGAAGTGTAGCTCGCAAGTTCCAGCTGGTTCAAAAGGAGACAGTCAACTTTTCCAAAACAAAATTCAAATCCCAAGTCGAAACGGGGGAATGGATTTGGGGTTTCAAATTCAGGATGCTCCTCAAGAAAGTACAGGAAACATTCAGCTGAGCTATTATACTGTCACCTACTGGCTCATGAAAGGCTGAAACAGTTGAAAGGTGCACCTTGAGGAAGCAGTACCGGAGACCTGAATCAGACAGTGATACAGGTAGCCCAGAATCAATCACCAGACAAGTGAAAGGGTTCAGATTATGTTTGGCAGCCCAGATGGAAACCTCTTCCACTTCATGGCATAAGTGGCTGAAGTGAAGGACTTTCGAGTGGCCACCAGAACATTGGTTACCCTATTAGAAACCCCAAACCTGGCGATGGCTACATTCTCAGGAGCCAATCATGCAGGTGAAGGGACTTGAGGTTGGGGTGGACCAGGGTCCCCTAAGCCTGTGTCAGCAGGTTCCTGCAAAGAGGAAGAGGGACTGGAGGCTCCTTCGCCAGCTGCTGTAATGATGGAAACCATATCTGACAAGGCCAGAATGGAGCTACCAGAATCATGCTGGCCCCCCTCCATCTGCAGCTTGATTAGCACCCTCTGAATCAGAGGAAATAGAGGGAAGGCATAAAGGAACCTCCTGCTCCAGGAGGGAGACAACGCATCTGGCCAGAAAACTCCAGACCCTGGATCTAGCAAGCAGAAATTGGTCAGTTTTGCAAAGAGTGGGAACACAAAAATGTCCAACTCTGGATGACCCCATCTGTCAAACAGATCTGCAATGGATGAGAAGCTCCCACTCATGCTTGCTGGACTGCGTCCAGCTGAGGCTATCTGCCAAGGTGTTTAGCACTCCTGGGACGTGAACTGCTTAGAGTCAGACCAAGGTCTAGTGCCCAGTACCACACTCTCATGGCTTCCCTGCACAGGGAATACGACTGTGTTCCTCCTTGCTTGTTGATGTAGTACACAACACTGAGGTTGTCGGACTGAATCAACAGCTGGCCTGGAAGGAGATGATTCTGAAAGGACTGTATGGCATACAGCACCACCCGTATCTCCAGGACATTGATATGCAGGCAGGTTTTGATCTGTGACCAACAGCCCAGAGTTTGAAAGGGACCCAGATGAGCCCCCAGCCCAAACCAGAGGCATGTGTGGTGAGGATCTGATAGGGGAGGAGATCTGGAAGGGCACCCCTTGCAGCAGGCTGGAGGGATCCATACACCACTGGAGCTCCTTGCAGACAGGGGAGGAGACTAGCACTAACTGATCTAGCTCATCCGTGCGCTGGTCCCATTGTACCAGGAGAGTCCACTGGAGGATGTGTATGTGGAGCTTGGCCAACAGAACGGTGAAGATGGTAGCCGCCATCAGTCCCAACAACCTCAAGTACACCTTTGCGGGGATAAAATGGCTCTGGGCGACTTCCTGAGTCTGGGCGATAAGGCACTCCACTCTGTTCTGTTCTGAGGCAGGAAGGCCCTTCCCTGTGCCGAGTCTAGGATCACCCTTATGTATTGCAGCCTTTGGGATGGGGCTAGGACCAACTTGGTAAACTGACTGTAATGCCCAGGGAGAAGAATAACTGAAGAGTTCTCTCCAGAGTCCACAGGAGCTATTCTCTGGATGGTGCCTTTAAAAGCCAATCATCCAAATAAGGGACAACATACAGTCCTTTCTTTCAGAGAGCTGCAGCTATAGCTGCTAATCATTTGGTAAAGAGGACAAACCAAAGGGCAGCATTTTAAATTGGTAATACTCATCCCGGAAAATAAATCGAATGAGCCTCCTGTGGGGTGGAAATACCAAGATGTGCAGATATGTGTCCTGCATGTCCAGAGAACACAGCCAGTCGCCCTGCCTGAGAAGAGGCATGAGGCCTGGTAGAGTTACTATTTGAAACTTCTTATACTGGACATACTGACTGAGGTCCTTGAGATCTAAGATGGGCCTCATGTCTCCGGTTCTTTTGGGGACCAGGAAGAACCTGGAATAAAAGCTCTTGTTTCTCTGGCACTGGCTTGATGGCTTGTTTGTGCAGAAGGGACTCCCAGAGAACAGACAGGTGGTCCAGAAGTAGGTGGAGGGCAATGGAACGGTCTCCAGGGGTGACTCGAAGTGCTCCAGAGTGTGACCCCTTTCTGTGATTTGAAGTATCCAGGCATCTGACATGATGGTTCTCTATTGATTGAGATGTAAGGAAAACTGACCTCTGACCACCACCTCTTCGTCGAGGACCGGAAGAGGGGGGTCTGGCAAGGAGTCAAGCGGAGGCAGATCCAGCTGCTGAGGCTGGTCCTTCAGCCCTGGGGCATTTGGCCACAGCTCCTGCAGTGGAAGGGACAGGCAAAGTGGCAGAGGCTCTGCACTTACCTTGGGGCCGAGGGGCTGCTCTGGGCCTGTTGGACACCTTGCGAAAGGGAGGGCGCTGCCTGCTCCTGAGTTGTTTATGGTAGAATGAGTGGTCAGACTTGACAGCCCTGTCAGATGCCTGTAAATCAGTAATGGTGTCCTGAACATCTGGCCCAAATAACTTTGAGCCATTGAAGGGGGCATTCAGCATCTTTTGCTGGACATCCGCTGCGAAGCCCGAGACCCTGAGCCAGAAGTGCCTATGGAAGCAAATACTTGTAGCAGCAGCCTGGCCGTAGTATCCGAGAAATCACAGAAGGCCCACAAGAGGTGCTTGCTAATCTTCAGCATTTTGCAAGCACTGAAGAACCTCCTGTTTCTGGGTGCCATCTGGAAGGGCTTGGGCCGAGGCCTTGCCTTTTTTCCAAATGGTATTTTGGTACTTCACCATAAGGTAGTTGGCAATCCTCAAACCAAGTGTGGAGAAGGCATAAACCCTCTTGCCCCAGAAATCCATTCTACGGGACTCTCTGTCATGGGGTGGGGGGAGGGAGCGGAGGTGCTTGGGTGCCTTAGACCTATTATGAGCTGCCTTTATTACCATGGAATCTGTTTCAGGTTAGGCAGCATAGTCTGGCAAACCCTGAGGGGCATGATATAGCTTTTCAGCCCCGTGGGGCATGGCTGGCACCATGTCAGGTCTGTGTCAGGCTGCAGTGGTGGCATTCCTCAGGGCACGCAGGATAGGAGGAATGACCTTAGGAGGAGAGACTGAAATCTCCAGGAAATCCACCAGATCTCTTCTGGTTGTATCCTTCTCTTCAGCATGGAAGCCCATAGCTGAGGACAGCAGCTTCATAATATTAAAGAAGGTAAGGTCCTCTGGAGGAGACCTAGGGGTAAGTTTGACCTAGACCTCACTCATCGAAGAGGCTGTAGATCTGTCAGAGGAGAGGAAATCTTCCTTGTCCTCTTCTTCCTCAGGAAGAATAAGATTAGGATGATATTCCTCCTCAACATCGACCTGTTCAAGCCTAGGTCCGCGAGTGCGGTGTCAAAGACAGCCCACGGAGAGCCAACTGCAGAGGCCAAAGCGGAGCCAACAATGATGGGGCCATCGATGGCACAGGCAAAGTAGGCCTAAATGCACCTAACTGATTGACAAAAACAGATGTGAACTTGGTCAAAATGTCATTGAGGTCGACGATGGAGAACTGCTGCGTCAACAGAGGAGGGGCTGACGGTACAGGGAGCAACGACCCCTGTGGGCCCTGAGAGCCTGAAGAGCCCACTACCAGAGGACCTGGGGAAGCATCAGGCCTTGCCAGGAGGGCTGTCGATGACGGTCCTGTCGATGACGAAGAGATGGCCGATGACCTGGATGTCAAGGAACAGCTGCCCTGAACATCAGGCGGAGGTGCTGTCAGTATGGGTCTGGTAGGAAGACAGACCTGGGCAGCAGTTTTAAGTGTCAATTCAGCTGCAGCCGATGGAGTACCCCCGGATGTTGAAGAAGAGGCCGTCAGAGAGCAGGACCACCACCACGGGGCGTGGTCCCTATCTTGGTCCTTTTTGTGACCCCCTCCGAGGACTTGTCTCAGGCCTTGGAGGCCTGGAAGCTCAACAACCCTACCGGTGACTGAGAGGGAGGGACCCTGGAGGACCCCTGCCCAGAACTGGCTATCTGTTGCTCCATGAGGAATTGCTGGAGAGTCTTTTTGCATCACCTGAGGATGGTTTGATTAAACTCCTGGCAGAGCTCACAGTCTGAAGCATCGTGGCTAGGCCCAAGACAGCAGACACAGTGTGTTCATCTATAGAAGCAATCTTCTTTCTGCAGCAGCAGTTACAGAAGAGAGAAGTAGAAGAATTAACTCTTGACATAAACAAGGTAAAGGAATCTCTTTAGAAAAAGAGCTAGTAAAAGATAGGTAAATAAAAGCCGTAGATGAAAAAATGGCATGAAACTGTGTCGGAGCTTCTGCAGAGACCCATGCGAACGAGTTGACGGTGGGAAAGAACTGAGGAGGGAGCTGTGCCGCTCACGCCTTTATGGGGTTGGTGATGCTGGCAGGTGATGTCGGTGTGGGCGGCCCCAGCTGTACTGCTGAAAATCTTCTGTGTGGATCCTGCTTCACCGATGGTGAAGTTCCATCTGTGGGACTTGATGACTGAGATACCCCAAAGAAGATGACGTTTTTTATATAAAATACTGACTCCGAAATAGTGATTAAAAATGGTAAACTCCAGTTTAATCCGGTTTTTTCCATTTTCATGGAAAAGGTGGCCCAACCAAAGACCTAATTATCATGTAAAAGAATGGAACAGCTTTTCTCTTAATGTCGCTGGGTGGCCAGAGCAGGGTGGGACAAATCAGTTTTTGTGCTGGTGGTCAGTTTGGCCACTAGCTCTCAAAATCTAGTAGCCAAGTAGTCGGGAAGCAGGATCGCCGCCAGGGGGAGTGGTCCCTATCTTGGTCCTTTTTGTAACCCCCCCCACCTCAAGTACTTGTCTCAGGCCCTGGAGGTCTGGGAGTTCGACAACCCTGCCAGCGACTGAGAGGGAGGGACCCTGGAGGACCCCTGCCCAGAACTAGCTACCTGTTGCTCCGTGAGGAATTACTGGAGAGCCTTTTTATATCACCTGAGGGTAGTTTGATTAAACCAAAAGGTGTCCCAACCAAAGACCCAGTTTTCATGTAAAAGAATGGAACATCTTGTAATTCCCTGTTTTCTCATAATGTCACTGGGTGGCCAGAGCAGGGTGGGACAAATCAGTTTTTGTGCTGGTGGTCAGTTTAGCCACTAGCTTTCAAAATCTAGTAGCCAATTCAATATCATTAGAGGCCATCATTTTTTAGGGCCCAAAAATCACTTCATGGACAGGTAGCCAGTTGGTTGGTAACATTCGACGTCTGGTAGGCAAACCAATCTTTTTAGTGGCCATTGGCCACCTGGCTACCTAATCTGTCCCACCCCGGGCCACAGCCCCTCTTTAATAAATCAGTGTGTCTTGAAAACTAATGATAATAATCAGAGGAAAATAAAAGAGACCATTTCAGTAGGTCTGCAGAGAACTAGCTACAGAGCTGGAGCACAGGTCTGTTCCAAGTAGGAGATGGTATCAAGAGAAGAAGATGCTTGGATGACCTAGGAGACTTGGGTACATCTGGGATTGAAACTTTAAGATGAGGAATCCTCATTTAGCAAGGCTTACTTGACATTTTGTGCAATATTCAATGCTGTAATACCATTATAAATGCTGCTATGAATAATAACATTGATTACTATATTTCATTACTGAGCTATCCAGCAGATGATTACCTTTCCTTTTCCACCTGCTCCTCTTCACTTCTTTGCTGCTGTTGCTGCTGCTGTTCTCTGTGCTTCGTGAATCCGACTGGCTGTCACTGCTCTCTTCCGACCCTTCGGACAGCTCTCTCACCCCATCTGCAACGTCCTTCTGCGAATGCCATGAGCAAGCTATTTTAGTCACACACATCCATGTGGCATGCATCTGTTGTCATTATTTTGTCTCTGGCGGGTTTCTGTACCTCAGTTACAGTTCAATAACTAGAATCAGACTAATGCTGAAACTTAATGAAGACAAAATATTTAAAAAAGGCCAAATAACAGCACAATGTGAGATGATTACAAAAACATGCAGTATGCAGCTAATTTACAGCTACGTTTTTTGGAAGCTGGCGAGGCAGTGTTAAGCCACTTTCACTTTATAAATTAATAGGGTCTCTGTGGGATGTCTTATAGTATCAGAAACTCTGAGCGAAAGGGCCGTAAAGCTGAGCGGTTCTGGCCGCCTAAACCTCATGAGAAGAGTCTCTTATACCATAAAAGACACCCTGCGCCGCAAGCCCTACTAACCTATTATATATCAATCAAGTTAAGTACTGATTTATTGTGTCTTCAGAATTTTTATTTCCAAATTTAAATGAAGCTGATCTCAGCCCAGCCCCGAAGTGGCACACTCCACTCCTGATGTTCCTGCATGAGAAACTGTATGCAGAATAAGAAGTAGAGCGGCTTGGTAAGCCAACTGGCTGAAATCATATAAATGACTAATCATCTTACATGATTTCATCCACTCAGCACTCTGGGGCTCTTAGCATATGCACAGCTGCCATCTCATGCAAGCACATCAAACAAGAGTGAGCCACTTCAGAGGCAGAGAGGAGCACTGCATGGACTTTTCTAAATTGGAAAAACAGGATTTAAAGAATAGCAACTCCAGTGATTTATAATAATGAAATCAACAAAAGGAGGGCTCGCTAACAGCAGTTCACAGCCAAGTAACAGTAGCAGCAAAATTAAACCAATACTCTCAAAGCCAGAGTAGGGAGAGAGAGTAGCACGCAGGGCAAACTAGGTTGCACTGAGGTAAGGGGAACAGGGAGCTACAGTATTAATGGGCTTTTAAACTACTGCAGAAACACACACATTTTCAATGGTATGTGTTATTACGTCCCCAGAGCCACTCGTTGCTGAGTGAGAACAGCGAAGCTGAGCTGAGCTGTTCTGGCTCAAGCTGAAGACAAATGAAACCACTCATTTTCAGCAACCAGTGGCAAGGGAGGACATATTAATATATTATTGATCGAGAGCAATCAATAATATACATATATTTTAAAAAACTCCCCTGACCCTGCTAATTTCCAGGGCATCTGCGTGTAAGACGCTCTTCATAGAATAAGAGCGTCTCACACGTGGAGGAAAGGAGCACTCCGATTGGTTGGAAGTGTTCCCTCAATCTATAACTTGTTAACCAGGTTCTGCTAGAAGTAGATCAGTCCTAGCAGTTCATTAACTTCCACAGACCTAAGTGACCCCTTTCCTAAGGGATTCCAAGGGAGGAGGAGGAGGAGCACATGAAGAAGGGCGACACCTGCAGGGGCATCTAAAGGGAGTTTGAAGCTCTGCTGGGGACTCTACCCACCAGGCAAGGCAAGGGAATGTTATTTCTTTGGCATCATTTCCCTGGGGCTTAAACCACCATGCGAAAAACATTAAAAAAAGTTGTAATAATAAATAAGTAGCTCCAAGAAGCAAACATATTCCAGCTAGCCGCAGTTCAGAGCAAATTTATGGAATTAGATCAGACAGTAAGACAGTTTAAAATCTCAGGCAGGAACCAATAGCACTCGAAAACCGGATCAAGTGAAGTCACTGAAATGAGAAGTCTCAACACAAGTGTGCCGTCTGAAAGGTGAATTTATTCATCACAGACAGATGTAAGATTATAAATCATTTATGTGATTTTAGCCAATCAGCACATCTTGCCGCTGCACCTCTTATCATGTGTACAGTCTCTCATGCAGGAACATTAGGAGTGGATCTTTAAAAGTCTCAGTGTATTTAATAAGTATGTTTGTAAGTACATCGTTTGTAATTTGATATCACGTAAGTTACTTCATTGTCACATCATGGTTTGAATCACCCTTGGGGTCGCTTATCACTTCAGTCACTTTTTGTTCTGTAAAACCATCAAATCTGACTGAATGGCTATGACTGTGATGTGGTACTTAAGAAGTCTGCTAGCACAGATAGCCGCTCCCTGATAAAGACCCACATGGTCGAAGTACTGGGGCACCTGTATCTGCTGTAAGGGCACTTTTACAGCACTGTCAGTGCCGGTCTGTTTGTTATCCAGCTTGAGGTGAAAAGATGGCATTTAAGAGCCCCCCTCCCCCCACGCTGGCAGATCGAATTTAGACTAGCATGGAATTCCACAGTTATTAGTGCAGCCACCATAAAAGACCCCTCTCAAGAAAGCTTTAACAGACAGTATGTCAGCATTGATGGAGCAGAGAGGGTGGACAGAGGTACACTGAGGCAAGATATCTTTCAGACAGGCAGGACCCAAACTACCTAGGGCCTTTAATGCCAACAAGCATATCTCAAGTTTAAGGTGCCACTGAATGGGCAGCCAGTGCAGTTCCTGAAGCACCAGTGTAATATGATCACTATGAGATGTCCCAAAGATGAAGCATGCTGCCACGTTAAAGACCAGCTGCAGGCAGCACATCAAACTCTCAGATAATCCTAGGTAGAGAACATTACATTAATCCAACCTGGATGTAACAAAGACATAGACTTTCATCACCACGTCACTGGGTGCTAGAAATGGTTTAATTTGGGCAATGTTTCGAAGATGAAAAAAGCCACTACAGACAACTGCCGACAACTGGTACTCCAGGGTCAGCCTAGAGTCTATAGTGACTCCCAGAAAATCGTGCCCACAGCTCCAAGGACAGCACCATTTGAAGATGGCAACCAGGTATCGCTCCCTGTCATAGCCAACCCGCTGGGACCTGGGTCGATGATCATCATCTCAGTCTTGCTTGGTTTGAGGCTTAGCCAATTAGATGCTATCCAGTCATTGATCTCTTTCAGACATCGACACAGTACCAGGTCTGCATTAACCCCATCAGGAGCACATGACTGGTATAGCTGGGTATCATCTGCACAGCAGTGAAACTCCAGACAGTACCATCTAATGATCTCACCCAAAGGCAACATGAACATGACAAATAATATGGGGGCCAGGACCAAGCCTTGAGGCACGCAACAGTCTAGACGTCGGCAAAGCACTGAGAGTCACTGCACACCAATGGGGAGGGTGAAACAATCTGAGGAAAAACACACTCCAAACCACACAGGATGATGATGGCTCTCCCACAGACCTGGCACCACCAACCAGGCACCTTCACTGAATCCTGCTTCAGGGGGGACACCGGCAAGCCCCCCAGACCCCACCACGAGAGGTACGTCATGGGGGCACAACAGGTGTAAGATCTGGGAATGGTGGGTGACTGGGCAGGTGAGGTCACCAAGATGGAGGCCAGGAGGAGATGCCGAGAGGACAAATCTAAGGGGAAAAAACCCGATAAGAATGGAACAATGTGCCGGCCCAGTGGTGCTGAGGGTTGAGGCACTGGACGCCACACCTCACACTACGCTGGTGACCCGGGTTTGGGAACGAGCCCGGGATGTCGGGGGTCGGCAAGGGAGAGGGAGGATTGAGCATCCGTAGACTGCTCTCCTTTCTCTGATGAGGGATCCAGGGACTGCCCAGTGCAACAGCGACCCCCAGTGGAAGCCGGAGGGACGTGCGCATGTCTGGGCACAAAGTAGAGGGGTGGAGTTGTGGCAGATATCTCGAAACATCATTGCACGACCGAACTCCGGGGGGGTGGGACGAGGGACGTACAACAAAGGAAAATCCCCGCCTCAGCTCGCGGAGATGAAGGGGGCTCTAGGGACGCAGCCCACATCCCTACGTCGACCCGATGCCTCGGGGGACTTCACGCCTGACTCGGCGCCCAGATAATGCCTCTCTAATTTCAGACAGGCCATAGGGGGAGGACGGACCCACCCCGGGGGGGGGGGTGATCCAGGGGACTAGGCCTGCCTGGGTGGCCTCGGGAATCCAGCCAAGGATAGTAGGGTTCAGACAGGGAGTAGAGGCTCCAGTCAAATGAGCACCCGGAAGGATGCCCGGGTTGAGGAGGTGCAAAAATAGAGTCAAAAAAAAAAAAAAAAGAATGGAACAAAGTCATGTGTCTCTGAGGATGGTGATGATGCTGAGGAATGATGAAGAGAAATGGGCTCCAGGATAGTAAGCAGCATGGGTTTGTGGCAGGCAGGTCTTGTCAAACCAGCCTGATAGTTTTCTTTGACTGGGTAACTAGGGCACTAGATAAGCGACAAGCAGTAGATTTACTCTGTTTTGACTTTAGCAAGGCATTTGACTTGGTGCAACACAGAAGGTTGCTGAAGAAATTAGCGGATCTCTGGGAGCAGCAAAGGACCTAGTTCAATGAGTGGGAAGTTGGTTGGGGGGGCACAGCACAGAGTGGTAGTAAACAGGATCAAATTAAGGGAAAGACCAGTCACGAAAGGAGTAGTGCAGGGAGTCAGAGCTGGGACCAGTCCTTTTCAATATGTTCATCTGCAACACAAGTGAAGGAATACAGGGCAAGATGTGTCTCTTCGCAGGGGACACTAAGCTCTGTGGTAGGGTAGACAGCGAAGAGGCTGTAAAGGAGTTAGAGAGGGACCTCCAAAAATTAGAGAGGTGGTCCAAGGTCTGGCTGTTGAAATTCAACACCAAAAAGTGCAAGGTGATGCACACAAAGAGAACCCCAGGAAGGAAAAATGGATGGAATGAGTTAAGCTGGCCACAACTTCAGAGGAAAAGGGACCTGGGGGTCATCACAAGCAACTCTCTAAAACAAACTACCCAATGTAACAATGCCTACAGCAAGACGAGAATGTTGGGGTGTAGTGGAAGGGGTTTCGATAGAAGGAAGGAGGAGGAGGAAAGAAGTAATACTATCTCTCTATAGATCACTGGTGAGACCCATCTGGAGTACTGTGCCCAGTTCTGGAGTCCTCACCTGAGAAACGCCCGCGAAAGGCTGGAGACAGTATAGTATACAGTAACCAAAGGGGAAGATCCTATGATGATCATCTTTGGCCACTGAACATGTACTCACTGGAGGCCAGAAGGGAGAAGTTGAACATAATAGACACATTCATCTTCCTGAAAGGAATAAACAAGGTAAACTGTGAGGAACTATTTAGCAGGAATGGCAGATAAAAAACTAGTGGAAACAGCCAGCCCAGTGGTGTGGAGAGCTGATGCATCATGCCTTACCTCCTGCCACACCGTTTACTTTATCGAGAGAGTGGTTGAGTTGTGGAACAGCCTGCCAACAAAGACTTTGGAAGCAAAACCATTAATGGGTTCATGCATGGCTGGGACAGAGTAAAGAGGTTCACAGTTACTCAGGGGGTAGCAGTAATGCAGGGAATGAGAGAGGAAGGGAGAAAACCCTGGATAATAGGTCATGGGGTACAGTAGGGTAAAACGGGGCAGACTGGATGGATTAATGGTCTTTTTCTGCTGATAATGTCTATGTTTATCTCTCACCATGGCATCACTGAATGTGGTAAGGGCAAAATTCCAACTGGAGAGGCTCACAGATATCATAGCTAAGTACAACATGGATAGGAAACAACTTCTAGAGACTACATAACATGCAAGTGCCTACCTGGGATAAGACTACATAAATGGTTACTGGGAGCATTGTGTAGCAGGATACCTTGCTAACAGACATCTTGCTATCTGAGGATGGGCTGTATAAAGTGGTTACTAGGGCACTGTGTAGCAGAGTACGTTGCTAATAGCTAACTCCCTATCTGGGTGGGGCTTCATAAGAGGTTACTGGAAGCACTGTGTATCAGGGTTTATTTAGCTAATAGCTAACACCTTATCTGGGTAGGGCTACATATGTAGCTACCAATGGCACTGTGTAGAAGAATATGTTTCTAATAGTCATCTCCCTATCTGAGGTAGGGCTACATAAATGATTACTGGGGGTATTATTAAGCAGGGTTTGCTTAGCTGATAGTTAACGCAATATCTGGGGTAAGACTACATAAACGGCTACTGGGGGCATTGTGTATCAGAGTAGGTTGCTAATAACCATCTCTCTGTCTGGGATAGGGCTACGTAAATGATTACTGTGGACATTGTGTAGTAGTGTACAGTGCCGATAGCCATCTCCCTGTCTAGGGTAGGGCTATTTAAATGATTACTAAGGGCTTTGTGTAGCAGCCAGGTTTACTTAGCTAATGGATAACTCCCCATCTGGGGTAGGGATACATACTAAGTGATTACAAGGGGCATTATGTAGCAGGGTTTACTTAGCTAATAGCTAACTCCCTATCTGGAGTAGGGATACTCAACTGATTACAAAGAGCACTATGTAGCAAGGTTTACTTAGCTAATAGCTAACTCCCTATGTGGGTGGGGATACATAAGTGATTACAAGGGGCACTATGTAGCAAGGTTTACTTAGCTAATAGCTAACTCCCTATATGGAGTAGGAAAACATAAGTGATTACAAGGGACATTATGTAGCAGGGTTTACTTATCTAATAGCTAGCTCTCTATCTATTATGGGGCTACATAAGCTGTACTGGGGTCACTATGAAGCAGGGTTTACCTAGCTCGTAACTACTGTATCTCTATATCTGGAGTGTGGTTTGTAGTCAGTGATATCTCTACATTAGTAATTACAGGACACGGCCCGGTGGCACTGAGGGCCAAGGCGCTGAATGCCTAACCTTACGCAGGGTTTTAAATAACTGATTAGCAGTTTTTTTCTTGGGACAATACTAACTGTACAGAAAGCATTTATATAGGTTTTCTAGAATTATCATGTTTGTTAAACACAGTGAGGCAAGTGATATGCATTTTCACAATGTTTTAGAACTTTTATGAGCAAAACGCTAATCAATTTTTAGAGTTATTTAAAACCCTGTTACGTCATGCCGGGGACCCAGGTTCAGGAGCGAGCCCGGGCCGTCGGAGGTCGGCAAAGGGGGGGGGGGGCTGGATGGAGCTGCCGACATGCACACTCTCCTCTCTGGGGAGGAGGGATGGCTCCTCTCAGCTGATGGCTGCCACCTGGTGGACACTGAGGACAGCACGGGCCAGGAGAAAAGCCTGGCGCTAGGCCAATGGAGTGGGAGGAAAGGGGCTCTTACTGGGGCCGTGGGACTAATATGTGCCTCCACACACATGCGTACCCACTCCCGGGGCCCCTGGGAGAAAACCAAGGAGGAGAAAACATTGCTGGCGGCAGGATGGCGACCGACTCCCCGCAGGCACCGCTCCCGGCCGGGCGTAAGGTGAGTCCCGTTATTCCTGGGCATGGTGCACAGGGCTGGGGGGGGGGTCGAACAGATTGGGGCAGCCAGGTGGAGGTGCAAAAAAAATCTGACATGATAAAAAAAAAAATCAATAATTGCAGGACAAATCATCATGCAAGCGGGACACTACTGGAGGGACTGGATAGAATACAGAGGCTGCTCTGTGGTCCTGACAAATAGGGTGCTCTGGGTTCATGGTCACTGCATCAACTGTAGGAGGATACAGAAATGCCTCAACTGTAGGTGGATAAAGAGGTTGCGAGTGGAACCGAAGGCTGAAAGGGTGGAAATTCATTTCCTGGTGGCCATGATCAGTGATCAAACACAGGGACTACAGACTCCATTGCAACAAAGGGCTCAGAGGCCTAACAGGGACTACTGGACTGTAGTTAGGAGAGAGTGAAGGGGCATCAAAGGTGTGACGTGAACCAACCTCTAACAGGTTTCAGCCCTTGATGGATGAGGCCCTTGGAATCACTTCAGGAGGAGGAGGAGGCAGGGTCCAGCACTCATGGGAGGGGGCTCCAGAGAGTGGGCACCCAAAGTGGGCAGTATAAGCCATGGTACTTGGGGACTCTAATGTCAGGAACACAGAATGGATGGTGTGCTTCACACTGGAAATCAAGGGGAAAGTCTACTGTTTCCCCGGGGCAAGGGCAGATACCCACTTAAGTAAAGTGCTGGAACTCACCGGGAAGGATGAGGAAGCCAGATATGACAGTGAACACAGGCAAGAATGATCTGACCAGGAAGGGATGTAGAAGAGATGAAAAGAGCTTCTACACCCTAGGCAGAGCTCTCAGGGAATGGGCAGGTGCAGAGACCTTCCCTGAGGTCTTACCGCGGTCATGCTTGAGTTGCAGGGTGCAGCTAATGCACTGCAGAATGACTCATGTAAGTGGGAGAGCTTTCAGCTCCTTGGAGACTGGGGCCATATTTGAGGGAGTGGAGGCAGTTAACTAATCTCACCCTGTCCTGGTTCAGAAGCTATCTTGACTGTTGTTCCCAAACTACCTCTTACTGCAAAGTCCAATCATCTCACTCTGCCATCTCCTGTGGTGTACCTCAGGGCTCTATACTCGGACCATTGTTATTCTCCATCTTCATTAACTCTATTCCTACCTCCACCGCCCACTGTAAATCTATCATGTATGCTGATGATCTGTTTCTTTATACTGTCTCCACATCTGTCAATGATATCAATACTCACCTATCATCTTCTTTCAGTCAAATCCAGACCTGGCTCTCCTCTAACCAATTACTTCTCAATCAGTCTAAGCCATGTTCTTTGGGTCACAAAGGAAATTCAATGTCAAATCCCATTACCTGAGAGTCCAATGCCCTGACGGATCTGTACCATCAAACACTAAGACCTTTAAATATTTAGGGGTGACTCTTGACCCACAACTCAACTTCACCTTGCATATCAATGAGGACTGCTAGCAGGTCAATTCAAAGACTGGAGCTGCCTACAAGGTATGTCATTCACTCACTGCTTCAGCCCGGGTCTCCGTAGCCAAGGGGGTCTTGCTGCCGCAGCTGAAATATGCTCTCCCTGTCTTCTCTCCTATCAAAGTAGCAGACCTACACAAATGGGACACTACATACAACAACATATGCAAATTCGCACTGTTGGCTCCCCGTCTCACCCATCACTGCCATCTGTACTCTACATTGAACTGGCTGTCTCCTGACAGCCTATGCTCCTATACTCTGGGTAACTTTATTGATTCCTTACCCCCCTCACCACGTCCTGACACACTTGTAACCATGCTTAAACTTGTTACCCAAGCTCGTCATCTAAGGTCCTCAACTTCTCCCCTGCTTGCCATTCCTCCTTGCTCCTCAAGAATGGGTGAGCAAGCCTTCTTCCACTTTGCTCCCAAATTCTGAAACTCTCTCCCACTGACGTGAAGCATTCCCCAACTCACAACTCATTCAAAAAAGCACTTTTCCAGGCTCTTGCTGACTCGAGATGCCCGGACGCCCCGGAATCCACCTCAGCAGCACCCGGGAACTGATTGACTAGTGTGCTGGCTTCCCCCTCCTGGAGCCTTCCCCCTTGGAGAAGGGATATGCCGGGCCATCCCTGGGTCGGCTGCGATCTGAGGCAAGAGGAAGGGGGTCAGGGCGAGGGGATCGGAGGAGTCATGAGCAGCCGGAAGGAGAGGCAGGCCAGGGGGCAAGTAAGGCGAAAAAAAAAAAGCACTTTTCTCCTACTTGATCTCTCCTGGTGTCTGCAGTTGCCCTAACCACCTCTCTGGTCCTCCTTGGCTCACTCAATGCTGATATTGCTAAGTAGCCATACCCAGTTCCTGTATAATCCTAATATTGCTAACTTAGGCATATTAAGTTCCTGTATAATTACCTGGATGTCTTGTTGCCTATGCATACATGGATGTTTTTCTGAACCCTTGTTTGACCACCCTGCGTGGTGACCCAGTGTTTCTGTGCATATACTTGTGTTATCCATTGTAATATTGTCCCTTGTTGTACTCTCCCGGGTCATGCTTGAAAATAGGCAGGTCTTTTGCCTAACGCACTTACCTAGTTACCAAAAGCTAATAAATAAACAAAAGGGATGGTCACTATCCCAATGAGAAGGGCATCTGGGTCAGGGTGCTAGGACACAGGTTCCCACTTCTTAGACAATAATTTAAACTAGCTGATGGGGGGAGGCAGGGGGATATCTACATCCACACAACTGAGAGTCACGCTGAGCAGCGGCGGCATACCAAGGTAACCCCTTCAGGTGTCTGAAGGGTTGTGAAAACTGGAAGCAGTACAGACCAAGTTCTGGGACACAACCAGTCTGTGACAGGGAAAGATTCACTTTGGGGAGGGGGACAAGCAATGGCTGCCTTCCTTCTGTACACCTTTTTGAGATCTATATTGAACCTCTAGCCCAGGTCTTCTGGGAGAATAGCAGATATTGGGAATCAGAGTGGATGGACATGAACAAAAAATCTATTTTTATGCAGAAGACATCGTGCTCACCTTGTTGGACCCAGAGACTTCTTCAGGGGAGGCACTCTCCCTGCTTCATACCTTTTTTTCTCCCCACAAAGGTTTTATCTTCTCATAAAGGACGGGCAGTTATCAGCCCTGCCCCCGTGCGTTGCAGTCATCTTTGACCCTCATCAGCCAAGGGCTAGTTCCCCCATGGATTTCCCACCACGGGAGGGCAAGGGAGGGAAGGCCCCCCCCAAAGCACACATATCCAGAGTACCCCTGGCTAGACAGCACAATGGGCTATGACTACACGGCAAAGCTTCATGAAGCCCATCCGCATGTCCTTCCTCCTTAGTTTTTCTCCCTCCCCACTGTTGGCGTGCATGCGTTGGTACAGGCGTGTAGAGGCACACACACACCATAGATGTCCCACAACTTCCACCCTTCATGCTGCTTCATAATGATCCTACTACCAGGCCTCCACCTGATGGCACTCATGTGGCAGAGCTGGCAACCCTTTCCAGGAGAGGAGAACAGTACATCAGATGCTACGTCCTCTTCCCCCCCCAACCTCCAGCCAGCCCCCGGCAAACCAAGATTGCTCCCAATCGGGGTCACTGGCGTGGTGTGCAGTACTGCTATCACTGCAACACTGTACCAGCACTGCTTCACACCTCTGGCTTATTTCTAGTTTACAAGATTAATGTCCTCAAGATGGAAGTCCTAGTCACTAACTATGTTCCACCTCCAAAATCTAATGCTAGATACTCACTGCACTTGGACAAATTTGCTCTGAAGTATCTGAGAAGTGAAAATTCCAAAACAACTGGGGATTCTCTACAAAGAAAATGGTGAGCCTTTAACAGAACAGCTTCAACCGGACCTTCAGCACTGGGGAACTCTCTTGATTGGTCTCATACATAGAGTCCAAACAATTCAGATGAATGTCTCTGCCACCTTCTGTAGCTGGGATGAACTTAGTGGTTGGTGGCAGGCATAGGAATGTGCACTGAAACCTGGTTTCATTTTTGAAGCAGCAATTTCTATATGAAATAGCCCTCGGTTTTCAAAAGTACTAACACTGTAGAAATCAGTACAGTTAATACTATGCAGAAAGCTCTGTATTTTATATGCCTCCAAAATCACCAAACTCGTTCATGCATGTGTTTGGTATCATTCAGTGCCATCTCTGTGTCGGGGACATTCTGGAAGGAGATGACTGTGGCTTTTAGGTCAGGAAAAATAAAATTCTTAGTGGAAAATAAACATTACTATGGCAAATAATAACTGGCATCACCACTGAAAAAAATAATGCCCACTTATCAAACAATATAATTTTCTGACTGCTTTTTGTAGCACTTCTAGCTGTTTAGATTTGTGACCAACAAACCACTAATCAGTATGGATGATGCCAAGCAAAAGTAACTCAGTTTGAATGAGACTTACAATGGAGACAGCCAGGATGCAATGCAGTACCTTGCAGTAAGTGACATGTCACAGAATACTGCATGACAAAAGGGCTTAATTGCCACAGAGTTACACTGTTCAATGCAGCATACATAATGCAGGTCTAGGAGGGCAGTGGAAGGCAGGGATGTGGGACTCCGGGGCATGTGCGCACCTTCACATGCCACTATCTACATACGCACCCCCTGTGTGGAGATCTGAGACAGAAAAGGGAAGGCTCCGGACTAGTGAAGCCTGGCCTGCCTGCCCCCGCTCCCATATTGCCATGTGACCACCATCCCGCAGGGGTTGGTTGGGGTGGCAAACGCCAGGCGGGGGTGGCAGGGACAGGGCTGAGACCCTCCAGGGCCAACCTAACTGGGAGAAAAAGCTATCTGAAAAGAAAAAAAAAAAGAAAACAAGGAAGAAACCCATATGTATACTCACAGACAGCCCCCTGTGTGACTCTTGGATCCTAGCACTGACTATCACTTGATCCTATCCATGGAATTTCAGAGAAAGACAAAAACAATGCAGAAAGTTCACATGTACTTTGGTCATGGGGTGGTGAGGTTGCCAGGTTGAGAGCTAAAGGAAAGTACCACCAATGCTGGACATTTGTACAGAACCAATGAGGTGTCAAATTCAGATTAGAGCACCAGCCCATCAGTGCAACTGTAGTGCTAACGCTCCTGACATTGGTGACTCGGGTTTGGGAATGATCCCAGGTTGCTGCGGGCTGGCCGAGGAGGGAAGGAGAATAGAGCATCCCAGAGGGTGCTCTCCTACTCCTCTGGGGATGGAGGGGCACTCAGGGCTGCTCTTGTGCCCTACCATGTCCTGCCACCAGTGGAAGCACAGGCGCCGGGCTCAGACTCTCAGAGTTGGGAAGGTGAGGATGCCGGTAGGTGCTTGGCAGCCTGGACGTATGCCATTTTCACTGGCACCCTCCAGAGGTTGGGACCAAAAAAAAAAAAAAAACTCCTCGGCATCAAGCAGTGTGACACCGGGATCACGGTACGCTGGGACCCAGCCATAAGAGCTGGTGATTCCAGTGCACCAGGACCCAGCCGAATAACGGGGGGGAGGGGGGTCAGTGGTATCCTCCTAGGCCGACGTTCGGGGACAAGTAAAAAAAAATGAGATTACAGAGCGAGTTGTAAGCTATACAAATGAACAGGCAAAAAAAGTGTAAAACTAGTAAAATAGTGGGGTTAGGGTTAGGGAGATCAATGTTGATGAATTGTGATGTGGAGAGAAGAGGAAGAACTTAATACTAGAATGATCACAGATTTCTTAGATAGGAAAGGTTAGGCCTCAGAACTCCCCTCTAGTTATTCACAGGAACAACCATGAAATCTTGTGAAGACTTACGGACAGAATTTAGCCTACCTCAGAATGACTTCTGTAGATCCCTGCAGCTCAGGGCATATCTCCTGCCCCTAATGAACTGCCAACAGGTCCTCCGGCAACTGCTGGGGTTGCTGACCTTATCTATCTCGGCTACTCATAGGTAACCAGGGGAATGCCTTATTTATCACACTTACAAAGCCCTTGAAGATTCAGAGCCTCAGAACAAACACTATATCAAACAGAAATGGGAGACTGAGTGGGCCATTCTGATACCAGATAAGATGTGGACCAAAATGTGCTATTTGCAAGGTAAGACTACAAGTGCCCCAATTTGACATAAAAACACTTGGAAGCACCTGGCCTGGTTCTTCTGTACATCAGAGATTCAAACCAAGTTCATGCCTCAGATGACAAATGCATTCTGGAGGGAGTGTGGTACCCACATTCTGTGGGAATGCTCAGAGATCAGACCTTACTGGAGACAATGTTTTTTGGAGCTTTTATTTTTATGTACTTTGTACTTCTTCTTCCCCGGCTGCCCCCTTCTGACCGACCCACCCATTCCCGTCACCCAGCTCCCCCAGGACTTACCTTACACCGAATGTCCTCTGCCACAGGACTTTGTGGTGTGTGCCCAGCCACCAGTACAGAGCCTGCAGGTGGTCGGTCCTCATCTTGTCTCCGGGTTTTTTTCTGCTTTTCTCCCCTTACTAACCCTGGAGCCTCAGTCTTCCATGGTTGCACATAAGCATGGAGGCGTGCATGTGCACTGGCACGAAAGACAGCTCTGATCCACCCAGCTTAGCGCCAGCACTCCCCAATGCCCAATGCTGCAATCAAACCTCCACTTGGTGGCAGCCAAGAGCCGAAGAGGCCTGCCACCCCAGCTTGGGAGACGAGAGCTGCCTGGCGACTGCTCCCTCCACGCCCAGCCCTCCTACCCCCAGAATACCGTGCTCGTTCCCGAACACAGGTCGGTGGTGTGGCGAGAGGTAAAGCGTCCGGCACCTCAACCCTCTGCATCACTGGGCTGTCTCCTGGAGACAATGTTTGATGGAATTCAAACATGTAATAAGTATTGCAATACCAGAGGATCCCAGATATGCTCTGATGGGGGTCCCTCCACAGACACTCAAGGAAAAGAAGAGAAAACTGTGACTGATGTTCCTAGCAGCATTTATTATTTTTTTTTACTTCATTCTTTTACCTCTTCGGCTGGGAGGTGGTCCTATAGTTCCCCTCATTCTTCCGGTGACCTCCCGGCTGCTGCCCTGGACCCAGTCAGAGCTCATACCCTTTTTCGCCCTGCCATCCCAGGTCACATCACAGTGGGAATCCATTCCATGCACTGCAGAAACCTGGAGGCCGGGGGCTAAAGTGGAGCTGGCTTAAATGGGTCCTCCACGGTGCCGTTTAGCCAGCCATCACTTGCGCTGGAGGATTAGTAATTATTTTCCCCTCAGTCCCTCCATGGTGCATGCATACAATGGCGTCAAGGATGCTGCTGCGTGCACTCTCGCATGCAGCATGTCTGACACCAGCCCGCGCCAGCCCACATGTTGACCACTAAGTCTGCACCATCCCCAGCCACCAACAGGAGCCAGTGCCTCCGCAATACTCCCCATCCTCCCTCCCCGGAGGAGGAGAACAGTCCAGGAGACACTCGATCCTCCTACCCCCGACCGACCAGGTCGTCGGTGTGGGAAGAGGTAAGGTGCCTCAGCCCTCTGCACCACCTGGCCAGCTACCTTGTAACATTTAAAAGAACAATAACTAGAAACTGGCTATCGAAAACTATCCCTACTCTCACAGACTGGTAAGACCTGGTATCCAATCTATACCTGATGGAAAAGATAACCCTAAGGAAAATCAGCATACAAAGACTATTTCATGATATCTGGGTACATTGAGTTCACTATATTGTGGCAATAGATCAAGACTTTGTGGCCTAATGCCACTTGTTTGTTAGTTCTGAGTCACCTCACACTGTAGACTTATCTCTTCTAATTGTCCTTCCAGTTAGCATCTGGCATACCCTTCCTAATCTGTCCCTTTCCACCAGACAGCCATGTAATCTCCCTTGGAGGTTACACTCTGTATGGTTCATCTACACCACCTGTACATAGTTTATGTCATTTTTTTGAGGAAAAAAGTTGTTAATGCCCAGTCCACAGGCACAACAATTCTGGGAGGGGATAGCTATAGTACAACTCTCGGAGGCCTCTTACTATAGGCAGGCCTCCTCAATAAAAGTTAATCAAATCTTGGTCATGCAGTTCCACTCCCCGCCCTTGGGGGGGGGAGAGTGAAGCAAACGCCCCTTCCCCCTTCATGTCCATCCCTAAGGTTGTGGGGTGTACAACCCACCATAACATGTTAATGATTACAAAGGTATCATAGACTGGAGGCATACAGGTCATGGATTTTCTGTATCTATTTACTGCACTTACTGGCCCCGCACAACAGAAAAACTGCTAATAAACTTTCATTACAAAAAAACAAACAATAACAACAAAAAAAAAAAGCCTCATCTTTCTGTTCTCCCATGAGGGTATGTTTCTCCATATTGCTTGAGCAAAATGGAAGAATCAGCCTCGTACCTCTGTTTTTGGAAAGGCAGTACTGAATGATTTCCATGCTGATCTTTCGAAATCCATAATAGCAGAGGCAGGTTTTAAATCGGGGCACAACTCTTGTAGCTGGCTATACACTCGTGTGTAAGACCTGCTTTTCCTTGCACACATGAGCACAAATACTGCTGTGACTACACACCCTGACCTAAGGCAATGAATTGTGTACAGCTGATCAAATAACAAGGGGCAGAACTTAAAATTCCCCATCAAGCATCCAGTCAGTACTGTCCTGTAGTAGTTTCAAATTGCTCTCTGTAACAAAAATAACAAAATGGTCAGGTTCACTGCCAATGTCATATAATAAAAATGGAGCTCCTGATTTTGTAGTTCTAAACTCTAGAGGGATAATCAACTCCTGAACAGTGGCAGGTGTTGCAGGATAGCCTCTATCAACTTATCTGATTCTCTGAACCGTCCGTTTTATCAAAGGAACAGCAGGCAGAAGATAAGCTAAACTAACAGCAGCACTGCTGGTGCACTGAACAACAACTTGAGATGTTGATTCCACGCTATTTCGTGCACGCTCCCTGATCTGTGCCATTACTTTTCGTGCCCCAACATCACCTGCATCTGGGACATGTGTATACTCTTTAATTACAGCAGAAACCTGGCTTCCCATGATGTGAAGTCTACCCAGGCACCGATACTTATGTGCATCAACACAACGGCAGTAGATTTTCTCATTTGTTTCCTTGTCCTTACGGTAGACATTGCCATTATATATTGCTAGGGGCTGACTTTTCTGGCTTTGAATCAGCTCAAACTCCATCATGTAATCCAATTACTATGCCAGAACAGGAACCAGAACCCAGCAATCAGTGATGATATTTAACTTACAGATAGGGGGGAGGGCGGGAGGAGGGAGGAGCATCCACAATACAGGAAGTAGTGAAACTACAAGAATCAAGGTGAAACACTGACTTAACATTGACTTAATAGAAAATACAATGATCACTAATATTCATTATTAGCTATAATATGCGGCGCCATTATGCAGCGTTTCTATTTTGACACTCACTATAAACACTTCACTAATATTTTCCGCGCTATTGAGTGCTCACTATTTTTACATGAAACCACTGAGAGGGACTGCCAGGTGACTGTTCTCTCCTGCGAGATGAATCACCAGGAGATCTGCTTCTAGGCTGTGCATGAGCATCCAGGTATGGAGAACCTCCTGACACAGCAGAAAATACTGCATCCTGCCCTGAATGTTCAGCTAGAACATGGTGCTTGTGTTGTCCATCTGGACCTGAACGACCTGACCCAAATCAACGGAGCAAATCCCGACAGAGCTAGATGCATTGCACAGAGCATCAGCAGGGTGATGTGGTGTTGGGACTCCAGGGGTGAGCAGAACCCATGGTTTCTGTGGTCTCCCAGGTGTGATCCCTACCCTACCAGAGATGTGTGTGTCGTTAATGTGACAGATGGTTCTGGGCGGACAAATGGAATTCCCTCCCCCAGGTGACGTAAATGTGCTTGTAGACCATAAATGTGCTTGTGAAGACACCCATCACTGGGTGGCATCTGGCATCGGCTGGGTCACCCAAGACTGGCTGGTCCAGGTGACTTAGGTACTGAGGACCACTGACGACCCAACTCCCACTGTAAGGGACTCATCCACCACTGGGGCCAATGAAATATGCTGGTGGAAGCCACCATAAAAACTAACAGCTGCAGGAAGTCCTCAGCAGGGTGCAAGCGCCCAATTTGAAATCAGTCAAAGGAGGAAAGATTTGATGCCCGGTCTGCTGGGAGGAGGGCCTTGCCTGCAGGAATTCTAGTTTGGCCCTGATGAACTTAAATCACCTGGAAGGGGACCAGTTCTGACTTGGCCAGGCTGACCAGAAGGCCCAAGACTTGACAGGTCTGGGGAAACAGATCTCTGGATTTCGCCACAGCCTCCCTGGAGGGCCCAGTTATCAGTCAGTCATCCATGCAAGGATATACCCCGATGCCTTTGCGCCGCAGAAAGGCCGCCATCACTGCCATGCACTTGGTAAACACCCTGGGCACAGGTGAGAGGCAAAGGGTATGACCTGGAACTGGTACAGGACTCCCTCAGGACAAAACCAAAGGTACCGGCAATGGGACAGATGGACTGGGAAGTCGAAGAATGTGTTTTGGAGACGCAGGGAGCAGAACTGCATGCACTGCTCCAGAGACAGAATGATGTGATTTACAGTGACCATGTGGAACGTGTACGTCCGCATGAACTGCCATAGATCATTCAAATCCAATTTGTAAAATGGCATGAGAAAATCTAGAATGCTCATTGGCCAAGGGACATCAACTGACCGTATATTAAATCTCTATATACGCACAGTCATCCTGGTCCTAAACCACATCACACAATAAGCAAATCAGTCCTCCTACAACCAGAACTATCTTCCATCAGTCCCCCTACAATCATAACTGATTTTCCATCACAAACATGGCTGCTACCTTTACACTGTAAAAAAAAAAAAAAACTTCAACTGGGCCCTAAAAATAAAACTATTTTAAATAAAAAAAGAAAAATTAATTAAATGCTTTTTGCTTGATCATCACACTCTCCTTACACACATAAACAAATTAGAAACAGTAAGTATTGTTTATAGTTTTCATTACAACTGTTTATTTGCTGACAGTGAAAATTCCCCCTTCTATCTTTACCATGCCCATCAGGGAAATCTCTTCTGCTTTCCCTGACAGTGAGATAATTGAGTCTGTGGCTTTAGAAAAGGCCTCTATGTGTGTGTGTATATAGTATGATAGGACAGGAACATTCTGCAAGTGGAATTGAAGAAAATGTTGAATCCCTGTATTCCATGATAAACATTCCATTTCTTGAATGCGAGGAAAAAAAACAGAACGAAGAAAGTAAGCAATAATACTGTACTATATAAACAAAGAGAAAAGGTGGTAAATGACTTGCCCTGCTGTTTAACTTTTAGGACAGAGCGAGCAGTTCATGATGCTGTTAGTGAGTGTGGCAGTTCTGAACCATACTCATGCTTGCAGCATCGGGGAACTGAGAAGCCTCAGTTATGGCTTCCGTTTAGTTTTGTCTACAGAGTGAGAAGAATGAAATAAAGTAAGCGGGATATGTGTCATAGTTAGAATGAGGAAAACAGCATTTGTGAATTGTTGTGGCTGGCAGGGAAATATGAAGCTTAAATGGGCAGGGAGGCACACGCTGTATAACACTACTTTAATCTAGCACCAATAGGCGGAAGGACTATTTTATCTTAAAAGCACAGATTATTTTTACTTATTTAAAAATGTGCTTCAAAGTAAAAAAAAAACTGCTTCTCAAAATAAAGGGCCATTTTATAAGCGCAATAAGACACTCCGGGGTTGTGCATTATGGTGTGATAACTACCCTCCTAGGGATGACCAGCACTCGGCCTTTGGCCTCATACCTAACTATGCCCTTAGAAATGCAGTTATCACATTGTAATGCACACCCCGTCATGTCTTATTGCTTACATGGGGCAGAAGCCCCTCCAATCCCTTTTGGTAAGTACCTGGATACATATCCCTGATTCGCTAGGGTGTCTGGAACACAGGTTATCACTTCATGCTCTAGAAGCTGAGCAATGTCGACTTAGTACAGACTACGTGTCCTGAGATACCCTGGATTCAAAAGGAGCTTAGAGACGGTATGGTGGGAGAGACTCAAAATCCAGAGGCAGACCCTTGACCACACTTCCAGAAACTACTTGTTGGAGGTAATGGCAGACCACTGTGGCAAGAAGTGGCCCAACCGACTCCTGACCAGAAGCTGAGACAGGAACAGGATGGGGAGGATGACACCACACAGCCCATCATTGTGCAGCCCTGGAGGGGGCTCCAGGTGCAGGGGAACAGAAGGTACCACCACTTCTGTACCCTCCTTTTTTTTTTTTTTTTACACCACACCGCTGAACTTAGGCTTTGGATGTGAGCACTGGAACTGCCTCTACTGAGACTACTGCTGAGGTTGTGGCTAAAAGGACCAAAACTGCAAGGCCTTCTTTTTGACTTTTGGACCTATGAGTCCTTCTGAGATGAAGCTACAGAATCTAGGGTGGCATGGGACCTCTCAGTACACGTGAGATGTCCCTCCACACCAGGGCCAAAGAGGTCATTGCCCAAGAAGGGGACATCAACAATTTATGCTGAATGTCTGCTGTAAAAGTGGACAGCCTCAGCCAGGCCCTACCACGCATGGCAACAGCTGTAGCCATTGCACAGGAACAGAAGTCACTCCTGTCCAAGGCCATCTGAAGTTGGTGCTTAGCCAGCAACTGATCCTGCTCTCTGAAGTACTTTATAGGAAGTTGTTTATTAGCTGAAAGTAGGGGGAGGAGTTTCACTAATACTTAAAGAAGGAAGTGGCCAAAATCTGCCATCATGACCAAGCAGCTGACCTGACAGAGACCCAGTGACGCGGCAGCATATACCTTTTTAGCTGCATGAGTAGCCCACGTGGTCAGTCTTCTTGGACTCCTTCTCTGGAGGTTTGTCCATGTCAGCAACAAAGAGAAAGGCTCGCATTCCAAAATGTGCAATCAACAATATGAACCACCAAGTCATGTGCAGTAAAGCCCCCCAAAATTTTTTTATTGCAACTTACACAAATCCATGTGATATAAAACCAGCTATATAAACAGTTCCCCTTAGCCCGAAACCCCAACGGCATTTTGTACCCTAACCTGGCACTTTGTCAAAGGTATCAAGATAAAAAAAGTGCTGTTTAAATAGTGTGACATATGACATCATCATCACAGGTGCATCAATCTGTAACCCCCTCTCTATACAAATTACCTAAAAAGCACACTTAAAGCACTACTAAAAACCTATGTAAGTAGATACCTATAGAGCAGTGTATGAATGTTTTTTAATAAATATACCACTCAAAAAACAATGCAACCCAAGAAATAATCCATATTATTGAAAATAAAACCTTTGTCAAATATAAACAAAGAGGTGGAACTTGAACATTATAACAGTGATGGGACTTAGAAATATTGTTATCAGTCCATATGTAATTACTTTTAGATCCATGTTCTTGAATATGAAAAAGAACAAAATGGTAGAATTTATACAAGAATATTATGTCAGTGGTGGGACTAGAACAAGAATATTGTATCAGTTTATATGTGTTTTTTTGTAATCCGTTCCTATATAGCTTCTCGGGTGGCTTGATCACTTGTTCTTCCATAACATAGGTAAAAATCTTGTTTTATTGCGCATGACTCGGTTCATATTGCTGAATGTGCACTTTGGAGTCTGAGCCTTTTTCTTTGTCGCCGATTGTGCTTATTGGCCCACACACCCTTTTTCCCTAGCGATCCTTTTCTTGCCCCATGTCTGTCCATGTCTCCTTGGTCTCCTGATTTATGTGAGGCAGAATCTGTTACCAGAATTTGGCCGAGGGTGGGTGGAGAATTCAAAAAGGGTGCCCGTTGGGCCCGCATACATCTAGACCATATGGGTAGAGGATGCCAGGCAGGATGCTAGATTTTGCCAAAGCTCCAGGGCCAGTCCTAAGATGGCATCAGTCAAAGAAAAGGCAATCCCTGGGGATTCATCCCTATCCAGAATATCAGTAAAACAGGTATCTAGCTCGTTTCTGGACTGATTCTAAGGAAATGTAGTCTGCTTTTTGACTGATTCTTGGTCAGAGTGTGAGTCCTGGTTGAAGTCATCGACGACTCAGCTTCCTAGTCAAAAGATTCTTCAAAGATGGCCCTCAACCACTTATCACCATGAATCACCCTGGTATCCTCATCCTGGGAAATCTACACTGACAGCCAATCCTGCAAGACTCTTTGGTTGGTGCCCCGAACAGTGACTGAGGAGGGGGTTGCTCCACTCAAAGTGGAGGCGAAGCAGACACTGAGAACTGGTGAACTTGATGGACTGGCAAGGGGACAGCTGGCAAAGGCCAAAGGACCAAAGGTGCAGGGGCAGAGCTTTACCCCTGCAATGGTCCACAGATGCCTACTGCATTCCTTGTAGTGTCGGCGTATCGTGCATCGATGCATCTCTTGCTTGAAGACAAGGAGGTCAAGAAGCACTGGCAGTGATGCCTCCCAGTCGAGTGAGGGAGAGCGCGAGCGGCACATTGATCTCAACCGTCGACCCAAAGGCCAACGTCAATGGGAGTCCTCTGGAGGGTTAGTGTAAATGACCTACTTTGGCAGGGTAACCCTGATAGGATTTGGAGGCATGACCATCAGTACAGGCACAGCTCCTGAGGCAACTCAGCTCTGCATGAGGAACGGGAGCACCAGAGCCTGGGAGATCATCTCCTCGTTGATCTCCTCAGACAACCAGTCGATTGGTTCGAAAAAGATCTTGACCACTTGCCTGATCAGAGTCGAGGCTGAAAGGTGCAATGGGGTTACCGTGGAGCCCATGATCAACCCCTCAACCGAAGGAAGCCCAACCAAGGCTAGGTAGTTGGGGAAGTCGAAGGAGCAGGAACAGCCTGATCTTTCTCAGTCTCACAACCTGTAACAATGTCACCTTTTGTGCTTCTTGCTGCAGTGAGCATGACTCTCCCCAAAAGTCTGGAGGACCACACAGATCTCTCTGAAATCAACAGAGAATGACCCTCTGATGTTATTCTCAGCCAGAACAGCACCAAGAATGACAAGGAACTCACTATAGCTGTTGCCGCTTCTCTTCCATGATGGCAAGCTGAGCAGCTGACCCCTCAGGTGTGGAGGCCATTTTGTCTTTTGATTGTCTCAATGCCAGCCTAGCCTTCTGATCTTCAATGGACAGTGGAAGAATGGCCCAGCACTTACTACCAGAGAAGGCATCTTGTCGACCGTCTAGGCAGTAGATGCTAATGTCATGTGGGTCTGTGGCCAACATCTTCTGCCTACACCGAGAGCAGAATTTGAACTCCAGTTTCTTGCCTTCCATCATCAATCACCATCATAGAGTAGAATCAGAAGATGCAGGATCAACTCTAATGTTAAATACAGACTGAACAAGTCAAATATCTGCCTAATAAAGCACTTGAAACCTCAAAATCCCTGAACGCTACAGAGCTGAGAAAGAGGAAACCTGTCCTTTCCAGCAGACAGAAAAATCCAACATTATGGTGCGGAGCCAGAGGACATACCACTTGAGTGGTGAAAGCAACTCAGCTCGAAGGCGTTTGATGACTCAGCTGTCTCCAGGAAAACTGCCAGCATGTGGATGTTGAACTGTATCCACATTGTTAAAAATGCTGTTCCCTGTGGATTGCCAATTTTGCTTCTAGCTTGATGATGTCAGCATTAGAAAGATGAGTAGATGGGTTGCACGGGGCCCCTTATTTTGCTTCCACTGTGCTTTGGTCTTGGGCTGCTGGTGGTGAGTACTCCTTTTGTTGATTTCAGCTTTTTGCTAATGTACTCCCTCAGAAGCGACTCGGAGCTGCACTGTTTTTGGGGTTTTTTGTGTGTGTGTGTGTGTGTGTGTCATTACAGAACCCTTATATGTGCTGTGCAATATGTCTTTTATGGTACAAGAGGATCCTCCTGCATAGTTTGGGCAGACAGGCCCCAACTGCACAAGATGACAGTCACAGCACAAGAGACGTGTCACTCAGCACTTAGAAATATATTAAATACCTCACAGTAGTAGTTGGACTACATACTATACGTTAGAATACAATGTTCACTTTGTTTCATTATGTGCTGGTCATCCGTCTTATCAATAGTGTGGGCAGTGGTTTTACTAGTGTTATTAAACAAGCTATTCCAAATCTACATATAATTTCTGAAATAACTGTCTCAAGGTCCACAATGGAAGTCATACTATTGCCCATTCTAAGTATGGGGAACCAAGATGTGTTGTGAGATTCATGAAACATTTGCACGTGCCAATTTCGTTGTTCCAGCACATTTCAAAATAACTTTCTTTTGGGGGGGGGAGGGATGGCTGACTGTCCCAAATTTCAGTGGCCAACACCAAGATTTATGGAACTATAAATCCCAATGCTGTTATTACAAATTCTGGACAGGCTTCTTCTGCTAGGTTACTGTTTTAAAATAAACTGGAGCAACCACATCACACGTGCAAATGTTTTGCTAATGTAGCCAGTGGAGACAAAGTGGAGACATCATGGCAGACCTTAAAGAGCCAGTAGCATCATAAACAGCAGACAGAAAATGTGAATAATTTTTAAAAAGTATTCGGATGTTACTCTTTTGTTTCTGAAGTATTTTTTTTTCATTTGATCATTAGAAGTTTTTTTTACCTGTTAGTATTAGGTGTGATGTGAAGAACAGTACTTTCCCTGAAAACTGACACATCCAGTTTTATTCCTTATCGTACCTAATCAGCATTGCAGCCTTACTCAATGTGACATCACAAGTAAAAAATCTGGCAGCCAGTGAATGGCACCTCAAATTCAATTGCGATGTCAGTTAGTGAAGTCACAATGTTGGTGAGGTGTCAAGGGGAACAGAACCATACATGTCAGCCTCCAGGTAGATTACTGCTCCACACATTGTACCTACTCTCAGGCAGAAACTCTTCTAATTAGCCAAACAGAAAAGAAAAAGTACTTCAGATGTTAAACGTAACACTTGGCTTATAGCCAGGCAATGTACAGTACTACTGTAGCTCTTTAAATCTAGCCTGTGTAAAACTCGTGACACACTGCTGTACTGATGTATGTATTTGTCCCTCTAGCTGTGCATGGCAGACAGTTCTCACTCTGGCGTTTCTTCAGTAAGACTGCCATGCTTTGGGATGCTCACATGTCAGAGTGTACAAATCCCAGTGCTTAAATACACAGGGGATATTCAATGGACTGACTCAGGTAAGTGATCTTCAAGTATGAGGGGACAAGACCACAAATGACCAGTGAAGGAGCCGTGAGTTATGAACATCCTGCCCCCTCATAAACAATGATAGATTGCATATTTTGAGACAGGCCACTGCATATTTGGCTCATACAACATCAATTCACTAGTTATACATTTTTTTTTCTTAGTCTCTTTATCAGCCTGGTCCCTGACGGCGATGCCTCCTGTTGGCTCCCCCAGCCCCGTCCCCCGCTCGTAACCCACTCTTTTCAGCTGCCCCATGCCTTTGCCCCTTCCCCCCATGGCGGGATCCTCGACCCACCGTAACTCCATATTTGGTGCTGGAAGGTGACTGCCCATCATGGGCGGCGCCTCTTGAGGACCGACTGTCATACTCTTGCGGTGCCAGTACCTGATTTTCCACCTAGGTTTTTTTTTTTTTTTTGTCCCTGTAGGCGGTGCAATTACACGCAAAGAACAAGCGCCTACGCTCCCAGGCGTGCTCCTCTGGTGTCTGCTTCACCTACCCCTTTCTTGTGGAGTGTTTGGTCGCCAGTACCCAGCTTCCGCTAAACAGTCAAAACACCGACCCACTGGTGTCCCCCCCCAAGAGAGCAGTCCTGCGGACCTTCCGATCCCTTCTCCATCCTACCGACCCCCGGCGGCCCGTGCTCATTCCCAAACATGTTTCAGCACCGTAGCGCAAGGTAAGGCGTCCAGCGCCTCAGCCCTCGGTGCCACCAGGCTGGCACTAGTTATACATTTTAATGCAGCCACTTGTGAAAAGATATAACTGTTTCTCTTTTATTTGAACTACTGGCTACAGGGCTATGGTGTTCTCATGTGCATTGCTAAAACTGCTCTGTTTAGTTCAGTAGTCCATTGTGACGTACCCACTCTTCAAGCCAGTGATTGTGACCTATTGAACTTGCAAGATAACATGTTAAAGGAAGTTTCCAACATAAGGTATTGGGCTTCATAGCCCAATACCTTATGCCAGCGTGAGCTGATTTGCCTGAAAATGAAATTTTTTTACTTACTGTGTGATAGATAGAAACACAGAAGTTGATGGCAAATAAGGACCACAAGGCCCATCCAGTCTGCCCATTTCTTTTTCTACATTATGAATGAGCCATCGGCCTTTGATCTGTCAATGGCCTATCTATTCATATTCATCTGTATTGCTCCCTTAAGCATATCCTATGCCTGTTTGAAGCCCTGTACTGTATTCATATCCACCATTTCCTGAGGTAGGCCGTTCCATGCATCCACCACCCTTTCTGTGAAAAATAACTTCCTCACATTACCCCTTAATCGGCCTCCCTCTAATCTCATGCCTGTGTCCTCTTGTCCTGCTATTTTTCTTATATTGAAATATGTTAGACTTTTTCATCTTGTTAATGCCCTTAAGGTGTTTGAATGTTTCGATCATATCACCTCTTTCCCTCCTTTGCTCTAGGGTATACATATTCAGCTCTGTTAATCTGTCTTCATACGTTTTCTGATGCAGTCCCTGCACCATTTTGGTTGCCCTTCTCTGAACTGCCTCAATTTGGTTAATGTCCTTGTGAAGATGTGACCTCCAGTACTGCACGCAGTACTCCAGATGGGATCTAATCAGTGTCTTGTAAAGAGGAATTATTACCTCCCTCTTCCGACTTGTGATATCCCTACTAATACACGTCAACATCCCCCTAACCTTACCTACTGCTTTAGTGGTCTGCTTGGATGATTTCAGGTCATCGGTGGTGATGATGATGCCCAAGTCTCTTTCTTCCCTTGTGACTGCCAGCAACTCCCCTCCCAGCCTATAAGTGGCTTCAGGGTTTCTCTTCCCTATGTGCATGATCTTGCACTTCTTTGCATTAAACCCCACTTGTCACTCTTCCAACCATTTTGCTAGTTTATCCAGATCTCTTCTCATTCTGCCCACCCCATCTGGATCATCTACTCTGTTGCAGATCTTGGTGTCATCTGCAAACAGACACACCTTACCCTCTAGTCCATCGGCAATGTCACTGATGAAGATATTGAAAAGGACTGGCCCCAGGACTGATCCCTGAGGTACCCCACTTGTGACTTGCATCTCTTCTGACTGTATACTGTTTACCACCACTCTCTGTTTTCTGCCCGTCAACCAGTTTGCCACTCAGTTGACCAACTTCTGACCCACCCCGAGCCTACCCAGCTTATTAATCAATCTTCTATGTGGAACAGTACCGAAAGCTTTGCTGAAGTCAAGGTAGGTGACATCAACTGTTCCCCCTTGGTCCATCATTCTGGTTACCCAGTCAAAGAAATCTATGAGATTAGTTTGACAGGACTTTCCTTTTGTAAACCCATGCTGTCTTGGATCATGTGCTCCTATGGATTCCAGGTGTTGCACTATCCTTTCCTAAAGGAGTGCCTCCATAATCCTGCTCACTACTGAGGCAAGACTGACTGGTCTGTAGTTCCCTGCCTCCTCCCTGCTACCACTCTTGTGGAGCAGGTTCACATGAGCCCTTCTCCAGTCCTCTGGGACCTCTCCTGTGCTCAGAGACTCACTAAACAGTTCTGATAATGGCTCTGCTAGTTCCACACTTAGCTCCTTTAGTACCCTGGGATGTATGCCATCAGGTCCCATTGCCTTGTCCACCCTGAGCTTATCAAGCTCTTTTAGGACCCTTTCTTTTATGAAGGGACTAGTGCACACCTCCTTCCCCCCTGTGTCCATGGTGCTGAGCTGTGGGCCCTGCCCTACCTTCTCTTCAGTAAATACTGAGCAGAGGTATCTATTTAGGATAGATGCTTTTACATGGTCCTCCTCCTCACATGCCCCCTTATCCCTTTGATCTTAGCAATACCCCCTCTGGACTTTCTCCTTTCACTACTGTATCTATAGAAAGTCTTGTCACCTTCTTTTACTGTTTGTGCTAGTGTTTCCTCGGTTTGGGCCTTTGCATGCCTTACTGCCTTCCCTTAGGGAAGTTTGGTATGCCTCCCTATCTTCATCCTGCTGCGTTCCTTTACATTTCCTGGAGGCTAGTCTTTTGGCTCTGACCTTTTCTGCTACTGTTTTTGAGAACCAAAGTGGTTTCCTTCTTCTTTTGCACTTCCTTTTCTCTCTAACACAATGGGATGTTGCTTCAAGTACTGCATCCTTAATGCTTGCCCACTTTGCCTGTACCTCCTCATGTGTATTTCTTTTTGCCAGGGCTAGCTTAACTCTGTTGGCCATCTTATCAAAGTCAGCTCTTCTGAAGCCCCATATTTTTGCCTTGGAATGGGATGATTTAGTTCTAGTGGCCAAATTGAACCATACCATGTGATGGTCACTGGCCCCCAGGTGACCTTCTACCTGTAGATCTAAGATCCTTTCCCTGTTAGTCAGTACTAGATCTAGGATAGCCTTGTCTCTTGTGAGTTGTTGTACCAGTTGTTTGAGGCCCTCCCCATGCAAGGAATCCACCATGTGTCTAGTTCTGGCAGATGATTGTTGTGAAGGGATCGTAGTTGGCTCCGTAGCCATCACCAAACGATCCTTTCCAACTTCCTACTTGCTCTGCTCCGCCCCGTTCTGCCCCCGTGCTCAGTGTTTTTGTGTCGTGTGAGCAGGGAGAGCGCAGGGGCAAGCTCTATACAAGTCAATGGGGCATTTTTTAAAAGGCAGTTTATGAAGCTGGGAGCACTCCAAGAAGGAAATGAAAGCCACCGCTCTACTGATAGGAAGGAAATGAAAGCCACCGCTCTACTGATAGGAAGGAAACGAAAGCCACCACTCTATTAATAGGAAGAAAATGAAAGCCACCGCTCTACTAATAGGAAGGAAATGAAAGCCACCGCTCTACTGATAGGAAGGAAATGAAAGCCACCGCTCTACTAATAGGAAGGAAATTAATGCCACCACTCTACTAATAGGAATGAAAAGAAAGCCACCGCTCTACTAATAGGAAGGAAAAGAAAGCCACTGCTCAACTAATAGGAAGGAAATGAATGCCACCGCTCTACTGATAGGAAAGAAATGAAAGCCACCACTCTACTGATAGGAAGGAAATGAAAGCCACCGCTCTACTAACAGGAAGGAAATGAAAGCCACCACTCTACTAATAGGATCCTATCAGTAGGCGGTGGCTTTCATTCGAAATAACTCACAACCCGTAAACTGCCTTTTAAAAACACCCACTGACTTGTATAGAGCTCTCCCCGGCACTCTCCCTGTTCACGTGACACAAAAACACTGAGCGAGGGGGCGGAACGGGGCGGAGCAGAGCAAGTAGGAAATTGGAAGGGATCGGCTGGTGATGGCTACTGAGCCAGCTATGATCCCTTCACAACAATCACACAGTGAGTAAAAACATTTATTTTTCAGGCAAATCAGCTCACGCTGGCATACGGTATTGGGCTATGATGCCAAATACCTTATGCCTTTTCATCGGAAATTCACTTTAAATTGTATGTTGGGTGCCACGATAATAAAGGAATAATGCACAACAGGGTGTGTGTCGTGCTGGGAAAATGCCACGCCTGGGTGGTTGGGCACAAGCCGCAGGCCAAGTGTGTCCAACATTCCAGGCATGGCGTTATCCCAGCACAACACACACTCTGGAGTGCATTATTCCTATTATACAATGGCTCAATTGTAAAACAGTAAAAAAAAAGAGATTGAAAATATATTAAATATATTAAAATATATATTTTTTTTTATTGTTTTTGCAGTGAGTAGGATTACATTATGACAAAATAGTGCAGATTTCTACTTTAGCCAGTAGGTGGAGCTACACTGTTTTGGTGTGGCTTTGTGCTCCTGACAGTAATCTTTGTTAGTGTTGGCTCTGTTTACAAACCATCCTTCTGTATTAGCATTATAGCCTTGGGTTTATGCTTTGGTTTGGGAGACGTTGTACAGGATTTTTTAAACTCCTTTTTTTCATTGTGCTGCTAGCTCTGGTGACTTCCCTGTGCTGAACGCTGTGGTCTCCGCTGCCCCCCCGCTTACATCAACTGAGTTACTGCCAGCCACACGCTTCTTTGAGGATACCTGCATGGGAGGTAGGGACATGTTTTAGAAAGTGGGTTTCAGAAGTGTTGTGTGGTGAAATTAAGAAGGAGAGGAGGAAAAGTACAGTTATGTAAGAACTTACCGTAACAGTAGATCTTCGAGAGAGGCTCTTGCAGTAGGTAATTACATATAGGACTGACGCCGGCCAGCGGCAGGACCCCACGGAAAAATTTCTAGCTAGCAGTCCCTGGGCGGGGACCGCCCCCCACGTCAGGTGACCGGCGTCATATGACATCGGTATAAAGGGGTGGTCCCGAATGCCCGCCTTCCAGTTCTTTCCCGCCACAGGCCCGGAAGGCCCGGATGAGAGAGAAGCAGATGTTTCCGTTCCTGGAAAAGGATCTGAAAATGCCTAGGGGGATGGAGGGCGGGAAGGTATTACCTACTGCAAGAGCCTCTCTCGAAGATTTACTGTTACGGTAAGTTCTTATGTAACTGTACTATCTTACTTCGAGAGGGCTCTTGCAGTAGGTAATTACATATAGGACTGAATTCCACGCAGTATGGAGCAAAGAAAAGGCATCGGGAGGAGGAAACTACTCCAGAAAGTAGCACTAGCCTTGCAAGCCTCAAGACAGGAGGCCTTGCAAAACAGCCAGCCCGAAGCCCGCTCTACGGCAAGAGGCAATGTCCAAACTGTAGTGTTTCGTAAAGGTATGGACGGAAGTCCAGGTGGCAGCAGCGCATATGTCTGCCACAGACACATTCTTGAAACAAGCTGCAGAGGCCGCTACTCCTCTTGTGGAGTGGCCTCTAACCTGACCCGGAAGGGTCTTGTTGTACTTGTTATAACATAAAGTGATGCAATGAGCCAACCACTTCGACAGGCATTGCTTGGAAACAGCATTGCCTTCCCTTTTGTGAGCAAAAGAGATGAACAACTGCTCAGTCTTTCTGAGATCCTTCGTCCTGTCAGTGTAGTATCTCAGAATCTGGTGAACATCCATGGTATGGAGTAAATATTCCCCTTGATTAGAGTACTGCATAAAAAAGGCAGGTAGCTCTATGGACTGATTTAAGGTAGACTCTGCTACCACTTTGGGTAGAAACTTAGGATTTGTGCGAAGAGCAACTCGTTCTTTGTGAAAAATCAAATAGGGGATTTTACACATAAGGGCCTGGAGCTCGGAAATTCTTTGAGCTGAAGTAATGGCCACCAAGAAGAGCGTCTTCCACGAAAGAAACTTCAGATCTGCAGAAGCTGCAGGTTCGAAGGGAGGGAGAGTAAGCTTCTCGAGAACAAAATTCAGGTCCCAAGGGGGGGCAGGGGTACGGATGGGGGGCCTTAGATGAAGGACCCCTCTGAGAAAGGTCTTAGAGACCTCCAGTTGAGCGAAAGCTTTATCTGCGAAGGGAACATGGTAGGCTAAAACAGCAGCCATGTGAACCTTCAGGGAGGAGTGGCTGAGACCCAGGTCGAAGAGATGACGTAAGTACTCCAGCAGAAAAGCCACTGAACAGGAGAAAGGCTCCACGTTCCTAGAGGCTGCCCAAATAGAAAATCTTTTCCACTTCATGGCATAAGTGGACCTGGTGGAGGGTTTTCTAGCCTCAACCAAAATCTCCGCCACTTTTGGAGAAACACCAAAACAGGATTGGGCTAGGTCTGCAGGAGCCATGCATGAAGTTGAAGGGATTTGAGGCCTGGATAGACCAGCGTCCCCTGATCCTGGGTCAGCAAACCTCGAGATAGAGGAAGAGGAAGAGGAGGAACCTCTGAGTATTGTTGTAGAAGAGAGAACCAGATTTGCCTGGGCCATAAAGGAGCGATCAGAATCATTCTAGCTCCTTCTGTGGTTAGTTTCTGCAAAACTCGTGGGACCAGAGGAATTGGGGGAAAAGCATAGACGAATCTGTCCTTCCAGTTTAGAGACAAAGCGTCGCTCCAGAAAGCACCTCGCTCTGGAACGAGTGAGAGAAAATTGGGAAGTTTTGCATTTTGGGGGAAGGTGAAGAGATCTACCTGCAGAGTCCCCCAAAGCTGAAAGATATCGTCTAGCACCCTTTGATCCAATTCCCACTCGTGTGCCAGGGCAGAGGAGTGGCTTAGCTTGTCTTCCAGGGTGTTGTCGACTCCTGGAACATGAATTGCCGTGAGGTGAAGGTTGTGTTGAGTTGCCCAATCCCAAACCCTCATTGCTTCCCTGCATAGAGGGTAGGACCGAGTTCCTCCCTACTTGCTGATGTACCACACCACGCACATGTTGTCCGTCTGGACAATTAGGTGGCCAGGAAGAATGTATTGGTGAAGGGCTTGGAGAGCGTATAGCACAGCTCGAAGCTCGAGCACGTTGATATGGAGAGCTAGTTCCAGTCTGGACCATAAGCCCTGGGTCCGATGAGGGCCCAAATGGGCTCCCTAACCTTCGCCTGATGCGTCTGTGGTCAGAGTCTGGGAGGGGGGAGGATGAAAGAAGGGGACCCCCCCCGAAATAGGTTCTCTCGAACCATCCACCATTGCAAGTCCCGTGCCATCAGCAAGGACATCAGAACTAGTTGATCTAGGTCGTCTACAAGTTGATCCCACTGGGAGCGAAGAGTCCACTGAGAGATCCTCATGTGGAGTCGAGCTCGGTGGACCATCGGAACAGCGGCCGCCATGAGCCCCAGAGGCGGAGGCGACCTCGCTGGAACCCTCCTGCTTTCTGATAGGGAAATCTGGGATAGAAGAGGCCGCCTGTCTGGAGGCAGGAAGGCCTTGCTCACCGTCGTATCGAGGATAGCCCGATGAACTGTAGCCTCTGGGAGGGTCCAGATGGGACTTGGAATGGTTGATGGTATGCAGGCAAGTGAAAACCTGCTGGGTGAGGGACAGAAAATGCAGGAGTTCCTCCCTGGATGAGGCCGCCAGGAACCAGTCATCCAGGTAAGGGAACACCTGTACTCCCATTCTACGCAGGTGGGCCACTACCACAGCCAGGCATTTGGTAAATACTCAGGGCGCCGAGGAAAGACCAAAAGGGAGCGTCTTGAATTGGTAGTGGTCCCCCTGAAACGCAACACAAAGATACTTGCAGTGAGAAAGGCGAATGGGAATGTGCAGATAGGCATCCTGCATATCCAGTGCGCAAAGCCATTGACCCGGCCGAAGAAGGGGCAGAAGGCTCTGCAGAGAGAGCATCCTGAACCTTTTGTATTCCACATAAAGGTTCAAGGAACTGAGATCCAGAATGGGTCTGAGATCTCCCGTCTTCTTTGGGACCAGGAAGAAATGTGAATAGCAACCCGTCCCTTGAAGATGAAGGGGGACGGGTTCTATCGCCTGCTTCGCGAGAAGGGACGAGATTTCTTCCTGGACCAAGGGAAGATGGTCCCTTGAATAGGACGACTTCGGGGGAGGGTGGCGGGGTGGTTTCTGATGAAACTCTATGGAGTGCCCTTCCGCTATAAGCTGGAGCACCCAAGAATCCGTGGTTATCCTCTCCCAACCCGGAAGGTGGAGGGAAAATCTCCCTCCTACCGGTTCCTCCGGTGGGTGGGGGCGGTGGGAGAGGAAATGAGTCAGGTGGTGTGGGGCAGCACCGTAGCTGAGGCACCTGCTGATTTTTTGGGCGGGGGGGGGCCTGGCAGCTGCGGGGGCCCGATGTTTAGTGGCTCACCTTCCTTGGGGTTTCGCTTGTGGCCGAGTCCGTCTGCAAAACGGACGGCACTGCTGGGGATGAGGACGGTACATGGAATCAACGGACTTCAGAGCCGTCCCCTTCTCTTGCAAGTCAGTGATGATGTCTTCGACATCACCCCCAAAAAGCACCGACCCCCTGAAAGGTGCCTCCTGAATAGCGGATTGCACCTCCGGGACCAAACCTGACACGTGGAGCCAGGCATGATGCCGTAGACTCACGGCAAAAGCGGAGCTCCACCCAGCAGTGTCCACTGCATTGTATGTCACCTGTAAAATGTGGCAACTGGCCGAACGAGCAGAACGGACAAGGTCTGCTAACTCCTGTTTGACTTGAGAGTCAGGTAAGGAGTCCAGTTTAGATTCCGCCTGGGTAAGGATGGCCTTCTGGCAATCCCCCATGTGGGCGACATAATTCAGGGCCTGAATTCCCAGTGTGGAAGAGGCGCAAATCTTTCTTCCATACTGGTCCAGGAGGCGAGATTCCTTATCCGGAGGAGACGAGCTCAAATGCTTTGGATGTGCCGACCGGCCGTGAGCGGCGTTAATCACAACTGAATCGGCACGAGGGTGAGAGTCAAGATAGTCTACGCCCTCAGGAGCCTGGTATAGCCTGTTGGACTTCCTGGGAAGTGGGGCTAATGCCGATGGTTGTTTCCAAATCGCGGTAACAAGGTGGGCGTGAGGCTCAATCCAGGGTGGCACTAAAGTTGGAGCTGTCACGGGCAGGTCCAGATGTTCTGCGAGTTTGAGACGCTGAGGATCTGGTTCCAATGAGTGCCACTGGTGAATTTCCTGTATTTTTCTAAGCAACTCCGTGAAGGATGGATCCTCCGGAGGAGACTTCTGAGGGGTCTTCGGCCAGGGCTTAGACGGAGAGCGGGGCTCGTTGTCTCTCTCGGAGCATTCTTCGGAAGAATCCGAGAGGGAAGAAGAAGCTGAAGAAGAATAAGACTCCCTTACACGACTAGGGGGGGAGGAACGGGTTCCTTGGGTGGTACCTGTGAGCGTGTATCCTGCCTCTCGGGATTCAGAGGAAGAGCCCTGAGTCTGGGCGGTGAGAAGTGTGCCGCCTCGACGTCTGCAAGGGCCGGGGCGGCACCATCATCGTAATCTCTACCGCCTTGGTGAGTTGAGCCTTGGCTTCCAGCCACAAGAGCCAAGTCTCCTGCAGATCCATCGGCCCATGGGGTCGGTGGAGGTGGGGGAATTATGCAGGTTGTACCCGTGAGGCAGTATCGAAACCCGGCTACGGGAAACCCGGCGTCAGGTAATGTGGTGTTGGGTACTACGGCGCCGGTGGGATCGGCATCAGGTACTGTGGTGCTGGATACTGCGGTCCCGGGTACGATGGCGTCGGATAAGATGGCGGATACCCGGGTGCCAGGGGAGCTGCCGGAGCAGACAGCCTGGTTGGCGGCCCCACAGGCGGATCCACATTAATGGGCCCGGGGGTCGGAGGGCCTGACGGAAAGGGGATATCCCCTGCCGGTGTCGGCAGTACCGGCGTAGGAGGTACCGGCGTCGGAGGTACCGGCGTCTGAGGGGCCGACGTCAGATCCGGTTCCGTCGGAAAGGGGTCTGACAGAGGTGGAAGATCCCCCGCATCACCCGGGGAAGGAGGAGAGAAATCCCCGGAGTCAGGCTGAGGTGACTCAGGCTCCCCAGACGGCAGCGAAGGCTGCGGGGAACCGGGTATGACGGACATGGTGGGGTCCGTTGTTGTTTCCGGCAGCCTGGTGCTGCGTCCGAGGCCAGCGATGGGCTTGGGGGCGGTTCCGGCGGGCGCGGAGGGCTGGCGTCCAGCATGGGAGCCCTCACCGGGCGGGCCAAGGGAGGGGACAGCCTAGTCCGATGGGGAAGTGGTCATGCGCCGCCCTGAAGGGTCGGGCGTCTTATCGACCCTCTCCATGCGTACGTCAGAGGAGCCGACGTCCGACTTAGAGGAGTCGCCCATGCCAGTAGGCCGCAATCCTGTGGTTGAACCAGGGGCGGGAGGACTCCATTCGCCGGGCGCCCGCCAGGCCAGTGCGAGCCAGGCCAGGTGGGCGGCGCCTCCAAACCCTTAAGGCTGCCATCGAGCGGTCCCCGGAGGGAATGTTACCTGGGCGCGACTCCGGCGGAAGACGATGTAGAAGAGACTTCTCCGGTGCCTCTCCTTGTCCTTCTTTTCCGATGTCCTTCGGAAGTGGATGCCTGCCTCAACTTTTCAACTCTTTTCCATAGAAGACATCTTTTTCTTGAGAGATGGGCTTCCAGGGACTGTTAGGCGCCTGCGGAGTAGCCGAATTGAAGTTGAGGCAATGCTGGCACTTATCGACGGATGGTCGGGCCCTAGGCAGAAAAGGCACAAGGAATGGCCATCATGTTTTACAGCAGTTTAGGCGCCGCTGAGTCGCACTTATTCTTGTTGCTCGGAGGGTGTAGGGACGACATACACCAACGATATACCTGACGACTGAAAAGAATAACTATTTTTCGGTAAAAACTGATGAAAGGCAGGGCTGACGAACTTTACCTTGGCGCTGCACGAGCTAACAGCGGAAAAGAACTGGAAGGTGGGCGTCGGGACTGGCCCTTTATACCGACATCGTATGACGCCGGTCACCTGACGTGGGGGCGGTCCCTCGCCAGGGACTGCTAGCTATAAATTTTTCCGTGGTGTCCTGCAGCCGGCTGGCGTCAGTCCTATATGTAAGTACCTACTGCAAGAGCCCTCTCGAAGTAAGATGTGTATTTACGAGTGAGAGCTGCGGTGACTGTGTGAAAACATGGTTGCTCACTCGCTCGCTAACTGAGCCACGCGCTCACTTTCTGTATGGGGCTACAATTTATTATTTTACAGAAAAAATAGGAGTACAGTATTTGCTTTATGTTGTGATGGCTGTGTTTTTTTTTTCCAGGGTTATGGTCTGTGGTGGGGGCGGGTTTCCAGCTATGTGACGGCAGCGCCGACTGGCAAAGCAGGTACTTACAAGGAAAGCTGCTCGTAGGCAGCAGAGAGATGTTTCTTTTACACCGAGATGCGGTCATCACTGTGTTGGCACTAGAGCCGTGGTGTTATGCCAGGATAACACCATGGGTCCAGTCCCACACTGACCAATGACAACTTGAGTTTTTTTCTTGCCATGGTATAATATGTTTTATCTTGCATAATTAATTTTTACACTTGCATAAACTAAAATAGCCACATTGACATAGCCACAAAGTTCTTGGTGGCTGTCCAATGAAATTTAATGAAGCTGTCACCATCGCTAGAGCTCTGGGCATCACACGTTTTACCTAATAGCTCCCTGATTCCCATAACATGAACATGACCTGTCAGAGTTCCATGTTGCTTTACATTATACCCACTTGTAAAAAAACCTCTGTCACCACAGGGACAACTAAAATATTCAAGAAGTACACTTAGTTTAGCTTATATTTCATATACTTGCCTACCTCTCGTACTTCTTACGTTCAGCATTTTCATTAAAACAGAATCTCAGGCTCACAGCCGTATGCTCAGACTGCTTGTCTTTAAGTGACATACTGAATTTGTCTCATGTGACATAAAAACTGACTGCTGTAGACATGATTATGATGCCACAGGAGAGGATTCTGATGCCAGTCAGAGACAAGCAGCCAGAGACGATGATGACTACGTGATAGAAATCCTGTTTTCATTCAACTGTCCTTAGTAAAGTAATAAAGACTAGGAGAACGTATGAACTTACGAAGAAGCCAGCAGAAGAAGGCCATTTGGTCTATCAAGTCTGCTTGTATTGCAGGGTGCACAGATTGAGCTAATGTCCCTGCCCTCCCTCCCCACTCCTCCCATACTCCCTACCCATGATCCTTACCTTCCCCCATGCCTATCCCAGTCTCTTTTAAAGCTGCCCACTGTCTTCAACAAGATGACCTCTTCCGGCAGCGCATTCCAAGTGTCCACCACCCTCTCTGTGAAAAAGTTCTTCCTGATCTCCGTCCTAAACCTCCCACCCTCCAGCTTAAGACTGTGCCCTCTCGTGTTATGGTTGCCACTCAGTTTAAAGAGACTCTCCTTATCAACCTTATTTATCCCTTTTAAGTACTTGAAGGTCCCAATCATGTCCCCCCTCTTTCTCTCTCTCCTATCTTCAGGGAGTACATGTTCAGTGCCCTCAACCTCTCCTCGTATCTTACCCTGCTGACCCACTATCATCTTTGTAGCCCTTCTCTGGACCTTTTCCAGCAAGTTAATGCCCTTTTTGAGGTGTGGGCACCAGTACTGAACTCCATACTCTAGATGTGGCCTTACCAGTGACCTATACAAGAGCAGTATAACCTCCTCTCTCCTACTACTGATCCCCCTAGATATGCATCCCAACATTCTGTTTGCCTTTGCTGCTGCTTTCTTGCACTGCGTGGAGTGCTTCAGGTCACTAGTGATCATCACTCCCAGGTCCAGGTCCTTCTCCTTCTCCTTCTCCTTCTCCTTCTCTGATGTAGATACTTGGACTCCACCCAGGTAGTAATCTGTCCTGGGGTTCTTGGCTCCAATATGCATAACTTTGTATTTCTTGGCATTGAAGCCAAGCTGGCAGATCCTGGACTACCTCCCCAGCTTTTCCAGATCTTCCTGCAGGTCTGGTATCCCTTCAGCTGTGTCCACTCTCCTGCAGAGCTTGGTGTCATCCACGAATAGGCACGTTTTGCCCTTAATGCCATCCCCAATGTCACTGATGGGTGAACAGCATCGGCCCCAGCACTGAGTCCTGCGGGACCCCACTGGTTACCTATCTGGTGCCAAATAACTCTCCTCCCACAACCACCCTCTGGGTTCTGTCCCTCAGCCAGTTTTCCAGCCACCTGGCCATCTTTTCCACAACCCCAAGATATACCAATTTCCTGATCAACCTTTTGTGGGGCACAGAGTCAAAGGCCTTGCTGAAATCAAGATAGAGGATGTCTACCACTTGGCCCCTGTTTGCTGTCTTAGTGACACAGTCAAAGAAGTCAATCCAATTTATTTGACATGATCCCCCCCATGAAGCCATGCTGCCTCGCATCCTGGAGAACATGCTCCTCTAGATATTCCATCAACCTTTCCTTTAGTATGGTCTGCATGACCTTGCCCACAATGGAGGTCAGACTGACTGGTCTGTAATTCCCTAGGTCATTCTTGGGACCTCTTTTGTGGAGGGGCACTACATGTGCTGTTCTCCAGTCCTGCGGTACCACGCCTGACTCTAGTGAACTATTAAATAGTTCTGCCAGTGGTCCTACTAGCTCCTCAGCCAGTTCCTTTAGTACCCTTGGATGTACTATGTCCGGGCCTGGTGATTTGTCCACCTTCAATGCCAGCAACCCCTCCCACACTCTATCCTTCTCTGTCACTACATCTGTGTTCCTCTCCCTCCTTCCTCTTCTTTTCCCTCCTGAAGGGGGTAGTGGGGAAGGGGAAATTGTTTAATCAGGAAAGGCACACTAAGCCGAAGCTTGTTTCCGGGTGCAACCTGGGAGCACAAGGAAGTTAAGTGACTTGCTCGGGGTCACACAGTATGCAAGTGGGGGCTGTGGGATTCAAACCCCGGTCTGGTCTGCTGGATGTCACCAGATTTGCGGCTCAGAGCCTTAAACCGCTGCGCTATACTGCCTCCTGAAGGCACTGGTCTGTCCATCTCCCTGATGAAGATGGAACAGAAGTATTCATTTAGCATCTCTGCTTTTCCCCCATTATCCTCCACCCACTCCACCCCTTTCTTGAGCCTAACAATCCCTCCATGTCCCTTTTCTCACTTAGATAGCGAAAGAAAGTCTTCTCCCCTTCTTAATTCCTTCAGCTATCTGCAGCTCCTTCTGTGCCTTTGCTCGCTGGACTTCCTTACTTGCCTCACTAGCCAACCTTAGGTAATTTTCCCTATCCACTCTCTCTTGAATTTTCTATAGGTCAACCTCTTTTCCCTTACTGCCTGGGCAAGCCCAGAACTTAACCACTCGGGCGCTTTGGCCCTTGTGTTCTTCCCCCTGAGCACTCATCTGTGGCAACCAATATTCCTTCCTTAATGAAGGACCACCTTTGGTCCACCCCCATATCTGCTCTGATGCCCACCAGATGGCTCCTTGGCACTTCGCCCATTTTCCTGAAGTCCGCCTTCCTGAAATCCAAGATTTTGGTCTTAGTCGGGATGCTTTCCCTGCCCATATCCAACTGGAACCACACTGTGCAATGGTCACTTCCACCCAGTGGCTCCTTGACCATTATTTCTTGTGCATGCTCCCCATTTGTGAGCACCAGATCAAGAATTGCCTCAGCTCTTGTTGGTTCAGTGATGCCCTGAGTCAAGAACCCACTCTGTTGTCCTTCCAGGATCACCTGACTCCTAGCGCATGTTGTGGAGGGTATGCTCCAGTCCGCCTTGGGCAGGTTGAAGTCCCCCACAATTACCACCTCTCCTTTCCCCACAGCTTCCAATATTTGTGAGCTCAGTTCCCTGTCCCTCTCCTCATCCTGACTGGGTGGTCTGCGAACCACCCCCAATCTCACCTTTCTCCTTCTATTGGACCTTAACTGAACCCATAATGCCTTCAGCTCCCCTTCCTCCAACTCCTCCCTCGTGCAAGTTATTCCCTCATTGATATAAACTGCCACCCTTCCCCCCTTCCCAACTACTCTGTCCCTCCTGTATAGTTTATATCCAGGGATCGCAAGGTCCCAGTCATGGTGTGATGTTGCCCAAGTCTCGGTTACTGCAGCTATTTTCACCCTCATGTCTGCTAATAGTGCCTGCAGGTCGTCCATCTTGTTTCCAAGACTCTGTGCATTCAGAGAAAGGTAACTATAAGAAATCTCCAAGTTAAATTCAGCCTAAATGTTTTAGTTATCAAAGTTTTTCCCCTCTGACATCGGAGGCAAGAAGTCTGTTACATTATTAAAACTGTGCAGCCTGAGAAAAGAACATCCGTGAGCTCTCATCTCTATATCTTATTTTGTCCGCTGATCTACTGAATCAGGATTATTGGATTGACTTGTCAGAATGAGTTTTAAATTTCTGAAATCTACACCGAGGAGAGGTGGGGCTACCAAGCATTACTGTGGGCTATGAAATCTTCTGGGTAACAAAAATAACTACATTTCCATCTCTATCAATATGTAAACTTTTTTATACAATATTATCACCAAAGTTCTCAATAAAGTATTACATTCTCCTGCAATCCCCCATTCCAGCTTGCCAAATGTTCACATTGGCTTGCTCATTTTTTAAATTAGGTGTTTTTTGGCAGAAATTAGGAGATCCCTGACTCTTTCTGGGTAACCTCAGATGAAATGCAAATGCTCTAAAAATAAATAAACAGGCCAATGCTTATATCGTGAGCAACAGCAGTAGGAAACAAAAGCACAATCTGCAGAATACACTGATGTAAGTCATGGATTGCCAGCTGTTTCCCCAGATGTGTTCTTTGTGTCGTCATGATGATCAAATATCTTACTGTAGATCAGGAGGCCTGAGTTCTGATGTGGGCTCCTGCACCTGCAGTATTACCCAAAAGCTAGCTAGTGAAAGATGAGAGTGACTACATGGAAATGCTAATCATTCTTATTTTGGGGGCATGAGGACACTCTGTGAATTTAACCATTGAGATAAAATAGGTCTTTTAGGAACCTCCTGATATTATCCTGCAAAAGGCGACCCTTTATAAATCCAGTTTGATTATGATGGATGAGCTCTTGAATCACTGTTTGTAACCTATTAGCAAGTATACCGGTGAAAAGTTTCTGGTCTGTATTTAATAGTGAAATAGGGTGGTAGAAGCCATGCTCCAAGGGGTCCTTACCTGGTTTAGGCAAAAGAGAGATCTGGGCTAGATTCCACGAAGGGGGGGACCAACTGGCTATCTCTCAGAATATGGTTGAATGCTTCCTGTTGCATGGGTTATATGTCTGGTTGAAAAACACTTATAAAATTCTGCAGGAAGTATCCATCTGGGCCTGGGGCCTTTGCGATTTTAAGTGTTTTATTTGGGTTATAAGTTCCTGCTGACTGATCTGGGCTCCCAAGGCATCTCTCTGTACCTCCATTAAAGAAAGGAGGGCCAAGCCTGCTACATAATTCTGGATATCCTCCTCATGTGAAGGGCCTCTTTCTTCATTATAAAGTGATTTACAGTATGCAGCAAAGCTGCTGGCCATATCAGCTGGGGAAGTAATCGGCCCACCCCCTGCATTGGTCCGCAATTTTAAAATAGTACGATTTGCTACCTCCTTGCGGAGCTGTGCAGCCAGCAGTTTTCCAGTCCTATTCTCGTGTTCATATAACCTATGCTTAGCGTACCATAGGGAATCCTCTATCTTTAGGTTTAATAGCTGGTTAAGTGCTTTACGAGCCGTGGTCAACATCTGTAAATGCTCCTCAGAGGGATGTGTTTTATGGTGATAAAGTCAAAAATCTCCCTTTCTATATCTTGCTGTTTCCTCAGTCTCTGTCTCTTCACCCTCACTGCATAAGCAATCAGTCTACCCCATAGGTAGGCTTTAAGGGCATTCCAGTATATTGTAGGGCAGGAATCCTCAACAAGATTACATTGCTAAAATAATTTTATTTCTTCCCTCACCAAGGATTTCAGCTCCTCCTGATTTAGTAGGCTCACATTCAGTCTCCAGGTGGAGTTATGAGGGTGAGGACCAAAAACTATTTTCATAGTTACTGGAGCATGATCTGAAAGGGCCATGGTACCAATTTTTATTGACTCCACTGCCCAGGCCAATCCATAGGGACTAGAAAAAAATCTAGCCTTGAATATTGCCTGTGCCTGGGTAAATAATGTGTATAATCCCTTACCATGGGATTCATGTGTCTCCAAGCATCAAGCATGCCATATTCAAAAAGGACCCTAGTTAGTTCTAAAGAGGCATGTGATTTCTTCCCCGGGTGCACATCTGATTTATCTAAGCATGGTGAAATTGTTGTATTAAAGTCCCTACCAATTATAACCAAATCTGTGGTGGTCAGGCCCACTTCTGACAAAACCTTAATGAGGAAAGTTACCCGATCCTGCTCCTCATTTGGAGCGTACAGGTTAAGAATAGTAAAGGCTTGTGCCCCAGTTCCCCCCTCAAAAGGACAAAAAGTCCCTCAGGATCCCAGTTAACATAGATTACCCTCAGGGGAAATTCTTTTTAATTAATACAACGACTCCTCTTTTATGTGGCTGCCCTTGACAATGGGCAGCACAAACCTCCCCCACCCATGCCCTTTTTAATTTTGCATGTTCCACAGGAGATAAATGTGTCTCCTGTAGGAGTGCCACATCTGTTTTTAAATCTCTTAATTCCTTCAGTAATCTAGCTCTTTTAATCGGGCTATTTAAGCCTTTAACATTGTAAGAAGTGAATCGTACCTGAGTCATGGTGTATAAAAAACATATGCTTTTTTAGGTCTCCACGAGACTTTCATCTTTACGCAACAGTAGTCCCATCTGTAGTTCATGTGCAGCAGAATTTTAAACAGTACTTGAATCAGAAATAACAGATCACCAAAACCAGTTACATTAACACAGAAATAACTTTGGACAATCGTGCATATTTTTTGCATTTGAAAATCACCTTCAAGGTGGGAAGCCTCCCTGTCTCCCATCACAAAAGGTAGCATGGTAGTAGAGGAGAGTTACGGTTACCTAGCCAGATGTAACCTAATTCTGTCCATTTGTTGCACAGTCAGAAAAAAGGAAGGGCCAAACAGCCAGCATTCTTTTTTTTTTTTCTTTACTCTATTTCACTCCGGTCATGGCTCGTGGGGCCTTCTCTCAGGCATCTCGTCCTTCATCCTGCCTGCCTGTGGCTCCCTCAGTCTGTGCCTCCTCGCCCCCCCCCCACACAGCCAGCACCCCCGGTTTCACCCGCCCAGGGTGGGTCACCCTCACCTCTTGGGCTCACTTGTAAATCAGACTCTGGCTGCAGGTAGAGCCCGGGGGAGGAACTGGAAGGCCAGCCGAGGAGAACCCAGCGGAGGGCATGGGGGACAGGTGCTGTTGCCTGTCCCATGAAGCCGGTGTTTTCCTTGTTCTGCACTAGACCCCCCCACCCTGTGTGGGCACACCCAACACACTGGCACACGGCAACCCTGCCAGCATCAGCCACGCTAGTCTCATGCTGCCCGGCTTCCTGCAACGTGCCCTGGTCTCCACCAGGGGTCGCTGGCATGCCGAACCAGCCTAGCCCAATCTCCCTGGGAGGAAAGCACCAGAAGGGCACTCCATCCTCAACCCACCCCACCAGCACCCGAGCTCACGTACAAACCCGGGTCGCCGGCATAGTGTGAGGTGTGGCGTCCAGTGCCTCAGCCCTCAGCTCCACTGGGCCGGCGGCCAACCAGCATTCTTAGGGGATACCTAACAGGCTCTAGCCATTCGCCAACTGCTCATTTACAAAAGTTCCACGTCAAAGGATGTAGGGTAACATACATACAAAGGTTGACAATGATTACAGTCTTAAAACACAGAGATGGCAAAGCTTTAAATATACAGACGTTAATGGAGAGAGACATCGTAAGTCAGATTATGACAAGTTTCAGGGTGAACAGTATATAGTGAGTATAGGGTAGGAAGGGGTCAGGAAGGAGTAGGCAGGCTAAAGGGCCATTGTCGGAGGGTGGGGTTGGTGGCAAAAGTGCAAGGTGGAGAGGGTCTGAAGGGCCCCATTTCAGTAAAGTGCCATTAAAGATGGGAGGGGTAGGTGAGGCAGGGGGGTGGAAGAGGGGAGTTAGGGGTGAAAGTGGGGGAGGCTGGTGCCAGTAGTGTGGAGCTCTAAGGGAGGTTACAGGTCACCTTCGACTAGAGTAAAATGAAGAGGCAGTTCCTTTAGAAGAGGCTGTTACATTGAGTGGTTGAGGCGAGGAGCAGTCGGAGTTGCCTTTTAAAAGGTCCAAGTGTTGCAATTGTAAGTGTTTCTTTGTTAAGGGTATTGTACCACTGAGGAGCCCTGTGGGTGAACGACCTCTGACCCACTGTGGTCCGGCATCTGGGGACCTGGAAGGTTTGATATTGAGCACTACGTGTAAGCTGGGTACTGCTGTGGGCAATAAGGAGCTTTGCAACACCTGATGGCATGAGCCCGAGGAGAACCTTTCTGGTTAACAGGCAGGTCTGATATTGTATTCTGCTGAGCAGTGGAAGCCATCCGGCCTGGGCGTACAGGTCACAGGTGTGTGTTAGGTGGGCAGCACCCGTTAGAAGCCTACAGGTCTTGTTGAGTGTCACCGATATCCTCCAGAGGGCAGTAGGGAGAGCAGAGCCATAGATGGCTAGACTGTAGTCAAAGATGGAGGTGACAGAGCTGAAGGTGGCCAGTCTAATGGGAATCAGTGGTCATGCAGTGTTTGTGGTTGTGGAGCAGGCTGATCTGTATGTTGGTGGCCTTAGCTACATTGCCACTGTGCTGAGTGTAGGAAAGGGAACTGTCCAGGGTGATGCCAAGATATTTAAACTCAGGAACATGTTCAAGTGAAGTCTCAGCGTAGTTCTTGATGGTGAGGGGCAGAGGTTTATACTTGCTCCCTGTGTTGCAGACTGTCATGACCTTAGTTTTGCTATAGTTCAGGACGAGTTTGTGTGAGCTAAACCATTCTTCAACATGCCTGAAATCACACTGCAACTGACTCTCAAGTTATTTAGAGTCATGTTTGCTAGTAAACAGTACTGCATCGTCCGCATAGAGTAATATTTTCTGTTGGCAGACACTAGGGAGACTGTTCAGGAAGAGAGAAAAGAGTAAAGACCCCAGTATAGACCCCTGAAGGACACCTAAGAGGACTGTTTTTTCATGAGAGGTGACACCAGCAATCCTAACATGTTGGATCCTTCCCCGAGGTAGCTAGTAAACCAGAGCAGTGCATCTTTGGAGAGCCCGAGAGTGGTCAGTTGCCTCAATAGGAGTGGGTGATTATCAGTATCAAAGGCCTTCGTTAGCTCAAAGAATACTGCCCCCCCCCCAGTTTCCTTGGTCGAGGGTGTCATGGATGAATCCCATAAATTCCAACAGTGCTGTGGTGGTACTATGCCCTTTCGAAGTCATGCTGTTCCAAGCACTGGATTTCATATTTGTCCAAGTACTCGACAAGCTGGTCTGAGACTATTCGTTCCAGAGCTTTAGATAAGGAAGGGGGGGTAGAGATAGGCCTGTAGTTGGTGTGCAGTGACTTGTCTCCACTTTTGTGTACAGGTGTGATAGTCGCCCGTTTCCAAAGTGATGGGAAATGACCCAATCTTAGGGAAAGGTCAAAGACCTTTGTCAGGGGTTCAAGGATTTCATCTAGGACTAGTGCAAGCAACTTCAGGTCGAGTGAGTCACCACTGTAGCCAGTTTTGCAGATGGCCTTGCGTGTATAGGTTCTGGCCAAGTGCATTGGGATCTCTTTGAAGAAGAACTGCAGAGCTGTGTGTACTTGGGATGCAGTGTCAAAAGGGGAATTGGTGGTGGGGGTGTTGAAAAAAATCAGGTGGAAGGATACTGCCCAGGTTAGAGAACACATTATTGAATGTATTGGAGATGGTACCAAGGTCTAGCATAGGTGTTCCATTAATGTCGAGCATGGTGGGTCGTGCCTTAGGATCCTTGCCTGTAAGGTCCTTCAAGTTATTCCCAGAATATTTTCCCATCACCCCAGGAGTTGCAGAGTGCCTCCCTAAAAAATTTGCTTTTAGCCTTCCGTATAGCTCGGATACAGCAATTTCTTGCAGATTTGTATTTTTGTATGTCCCCTTGCGCTGATGTGGCTCGAGCACAGTGCCAGAGGTGGTCCCTTTGTTTGAGCCGTGCTACAAGCTCAGAGTTTATCCATGGGTTAGACCTGCCTTTAACCTTCATCTTTTTAAGTGGTGCACGGATATCGCAGGCCGCAGTAAAGCGGCTGGTGAACAGTTCCAAGGCTTTGTTTGTATCATTGACTGAGCCAATTATTGCCCAGTCCAGCCTGCGTAGATGAGATTTTAGCAGCTGAAGGTGCCCCTGCTTGAGCACCCTGGTGTGAATTATCTTAGGTGGGGGCTTGGTGAATTTGTTAGCCCAGGAGCAGATAACGAGTGAGTGGTCACATATTGTATCAAGGAGTACTGATACCTTAGAGATTCATTCGGGCGGTTTGACAGTATCCAATCAAGCAGGGTGTAGGTCCCTATCCTATAGTTGTACCTAGTGGGCGTGGGGACAAGCTGTGTGAGGTGTTGTACCGTGATAGCATCCTTGTAGGTGCAGGCCTCTGACGAAAGCCAGTTTATGTAAAACTTGCCCAAAATCATGGTCTCTGAGTTATGGTGTAGGCCCATAAGGTATTCCATGATGCTGCTGAAGCCACTGGCCTGGTCCTTTGTGGGTATGTAAACAGAGGCTATAGTAAGAGTCTTATTATGGGCCCCTAGGAGAACTTTGAAGGTGAGGACCTGATATGGGGATCCCGGGTTAGATAATGGAATGACATGTCCCACGAGGGTATCCCTCAGGTAGATGGCACAGCCACCACCTCATTTTGCAATCCTGTCCTGCCTGAAGATAGAGCATCTGGGAACTGTGACCACAGTGTTAGGGATCTTAGGGTTTAGCCATGTTTTGACAACAGAGAGAATGTCAGGATTGTGTTGTTGTATCCAGGTTTGGAGGTTATCAAGTTTGCTGAGGAGGCTACAGACATTGATTGATGCCAGTGTGAGGGACCCCTCCCTCCTATTCGGGGCGGGTGAGGTCAGCCCAACTGGTCCTGGGTTGGGGTGTAACGTTTCCAGATAGCAGAAGTAGCATTAAAAGAATTCTCAAGAGAGAGTTTTAACTATTTTGCAAACTTGCTTGTTTGTTAGGTGTCTGTGCACCTTGGTGCTATGGCACCGGGGTTGTCCTGCCTTGTTGCAGAGAACTGCTGACAATTGTAAGTTCTCTGGAGGGCTGAACACTTGTAGCTTCAGAAGGTTGCCAATGTGCCAGATAGGGGTTAAGTGGGCCATGGTATTGTTGTTATTGATTCCCATGGTCATACCTTGTGCGTAATGCAGGGCAGAAGGTGGCGTTAGCTGGTAGATAGTTTGAAAACAGGTGACCTCAGGAGAAATGGAGCAGTGCAGCACTATCATCACCACCACCACAACTAACAACTTGGGATGCAGATTTAAACATGACATGATTTGGTTTCACGAAGGAAACACAGTTTGGCTGAGAGTGGCCACTGTTATAGGCTAATATAGCAGCAGGTTAGGTGAACTGCTTAGACAAGAAGGAGTGATTAAAGGCTGGGTGTGCTGGACCAAATAGGAGAAACAGCCCAAGGTGGGAGGGGCGAGAGTGTATTTAAAGGGGGCCCGGGAGGGGGTGGCAGGGGTGAGAGAAAAACCTGAGTAGCAGAAGTACTTCAGGAAACAGAGAAAGGCAGTTTAGGGAACAGTCTGTGAGCACACCAATGGCTGAGGTGCCGAAAGCTGTCCTGTCCAATCACAGGCTACTGGCAGCAGTGCTGCACCAATCGGAATGCGGCCGCAAAGTATGGAGCTCCCTGAAAGTTAGGCAGTCATACCTGTTGCTAGATCCAGGGCAGAGCTCCAGGGAGGTGGGCAGAGTCAAGCTGTGGAGTTGGCGTGGCAGCCATTGAGCACTGCTTTCAGCGGTAGTGCCAAAATTCAGCTGGGATCCCTAGTGGGGCCAGTAAAGAAGAGGCAGATTAATAAGTGGAAGCAAATGCCCCCAATATGTGTTCCACAGTTAACTCACTGCCTCGGCGGTCCCATTGCCTGAAAGTTCAATTTCTGTCCACCCTTGTTTTTCGCCGCTGGCATCTGAAATCGTGCCAGAATTCACATGCTGAATCCTAGACTACAGACATGCAGGGCGCTTTGATGTTAAGAGCGATCCCTGGGGCTCCCACCATGTTTGCCTTTGCATCTCCATTGCCGGAAACCTTGGGTGAGTCTCTTCTGGCCTGATGTTGTGTTCCAGCAGGAAGTCTCGGGCTGCAACAAGATCCTCGAATCTCTTGGTTCGCTCTGATGTGACCACTCTCAAACGTGCTGGATACTCCAAATAAGCCTTCAGACCTGCCTGTTTAAACTGTTTTATCACCAAGAGGATGCCTCTACGTTTAGACATTGTGGCTGGAGCGAAATCATGCTAAAAAAAACAAGTGTCTGTCTTCAAAAATAATCTCCTTTTTCGACCATGCAGTCTGCAATATCTTCTCTTTTATGCTAAAGTCCAAAAGTGCTAGGATGATGGACCTTGGTCATGCTGCTGAACTTTTGGGGGGAGCCACTAGTGCTTAATGTGCCCTAATCACATTAAAGGGTAAGTCTGCTGGCCAGTCAAGGGGCTCTTTGATCAGGCTTTCCATAAATTCAACCTTATTTCCTGACCCCATTTTTTCTGGTAGGCCATGTATCCTAATATTACTTCTACAGTGTCTGTTCTCTAACTCCTCTAGTTTGTTAGACAGTTCTTGCTCCTGAGTGTGTAGACAGAGGAGTGCTGTATTGTGTAGGTCTATAAGTTGGGTATACTCCAAGAGGGATGCCTCTACTGCATCTGTGCACTTTTCCATGGCCTGGAGGTCCTTTGTGTTGCTTGTAACCAAAATCTCCATTCTAGTCAAAGCTTCCCCAATTTTGAACAGTTGGGCGTGAAGTTGTTTGGAGGTAATGGTAAAATCAGCCTCATTAGTGTCTCCAGTTGCATTCGGTTCCTCTGATGCATTCAGCATGGTTGTAATAGGCCCATCTGCAATCTGCTGCCACTCTAGGGTTTGTTGTTTAGCAGCCTTTTGGGACCTCTTTGCGGCAAAGTCGTCGACATATGTACTGTTGCTCCCCCGTGCTTTGGTTTCACAAACCAACGTTTAGATGCCAGGATGGGAGGTAAGACTATTTCCGGGTGGCTCAGAGTACTAAACCTACGCAGTCATTCAAGACGCTGACGTCACTGGAAGTCTAAAATAGGTCTTTTGATAGGAGGCTCTCCATGTAATCAATCTTAATCAGTTCGCTGTTGAGGGCACAGTAGCTTGAGTCTAAGTCATTAACATTCACTTCCTGGCTACCAAGAAACCCACTCTCAAAAATCTGTTCTATTGAAGGAGTTTCAATTCTGTATTCAGCACCTCAAACAGCGCCATAATTGGAGACGAAGGAAATTTGACATCTACAATGATAGAGACTAGAGAGTAAACATTCAAACTTGTTCCAGTGTGAACTGCGCAGTGGCACAGAGCCCCATGAGTAGAGACGCTCCCAATAAATTTTTGCTGTTCACTCCACCTCACTTCTTCCTTGGTTTCTGTGTACGAGTCCATTTTTCTAAAGAATCTGCTGCACAGCCTGTAGTGTGCACATTTACATCTGCTAGGGATTACATTCTAATTAATGGAGCTGGCAAGAACCAGCAATAAACTGTGTAAAGAATTGATTATAAATTATCAGCACTAATTCCGCCAACGAGCTCCAAGACTTACTTGGAAGGAAGGACACTTGAAACCAGAAAAGGCCGTCTTCCACATGCAAAGGCAAACCCCCTTCCTAACACTCTCACATCCTTTTCTTCACCCTCTCTGCTTCAGGTTACCCCCTGGTCTTTGGGTACCCTAATGTAAACTGGTTCCCCTCTTGGCAGAAAATACCATCCACTTGGTTAAATCCCTCAATCTCATGCAACTCATCACTGAACCCAACTGTCTCAACCCTCACTCCTTTAACCATTCCTTTAACATCTGGATATCATCTTTACACCCCACCACATTCTTCCTACTGGCACCCTTCTAGATGCTACACGTGACCACTGTATAAGCTCTACGGTGTCTGAAAGATCCGTTGCCCTAAAGCCACCCCTTGTCCCCAAAGTTAATCTGGTCTCAGACGCTCAGCTCCCTTGACTTCTTCCTGCTAAATGAGTTTCAGAATACTGACTGGTCACTGATGTTTGCTCCACCAACAAAGATGATGTTCTGACCTACTTCCAAGCCAAAATCATCACATCAGGATGTATTATGTCTGTGGGTCCCACCTCCCCTGGATATCTACAAAGCACCAAGGCAACCAGGGAGGCAAATTCAAATGACTTTGCCACCAACCTTCACTGCAACCTTAACTCCTATTCTCCCCTCACCTACCCCTTTCCAACCTACCACCCCACACCCTTTATTTCCTCCTCCCTTCCCTCTGTCCCCCTGCCCCCACCTCCACCTCTTTTCCTTCTCCCCATCTCTGACTCCTTGACATGAAAGCAGGCTAAAGTCCTCTTTCTCCACAAAGGGGATGAATCTTCCTCCCCAGGGATTTACTGTCCCATCTCCCTCCTACCTGTCCTGGCTAAGATGCAGGAAAACTTGTACTGTCTCAGCTCTCCTCCTTTTTCAGTGCCGTCTCATTCCCCTCTTCTTTTTTTTCTATAACAGTGTTTATCCCCCTTCATGGCAGGACAGGCGGTTGGTTCTGCTCTGTCCCATCAGCCACAGTCATTCCTTACTCTCTTCCAGTAGACTGTGGACCAGTATCCCCCGCAGATCCCCCCTCACGGCGGGGCCAGGAAGGGAGGGACATCCTCCCCCACCCAGAACACAAATCCAGACAGCTCAGATTCTGGAGAGAGTGGCTGCCCTAACGGCTTGATGGACAGGGCTTCCAAGAGCCCATCCCCCAAGTTTTCCTGCTGATGTCTTTTTCCTCTGGCTCCTCACATAATGTGCAATGAGCATAATGTGTGTACTCCGCCTCCACAGAGTTACGCCCCCACTGCCCTGTCATGGAGCCCCCCCCCAGCAGCGACTCGCGTGCACCTCCACAAGGATTCCTCCAGGTGGTGATCGATCGCCAAGCCATGATGTCCCCCTTCCTCGAGGGAGAAGAGCAGTCCAATGGATGCTCAATCCTTTCTCCCCCAGCCAACCCCCAAGTGACCAGGCTCCGTTCCCGAATACGGGTTGCTGGCATGGGAAAAGGTAAGGCACCTGCAGTGCCTCAGCCCTCTTCGTCACTGGGCTGGCTTCATTCCCCTCATCTTTATAGTCTGGCTCCCACAAACATCACTCTATCATCTCCTCCCTTCTCACAGTCACTGACTCTGTGCTGAAAGGCATGAACCAGGGCTAAATCACTGCAGTCCTTTGCATCAGCTTGACTAAGACATTCAATACTGTGGCCCACCCCTCCTTCTGGATAAGTTTGTGAGGGGTAGGACTGTCCAAACTGGTGGTCAACTGGTTCCACTCATATATCTCGGACCAAATCCAGATGGTTTCGATTACTGACACCCTATCTACTCTACTGCTCTTCAGGTCGGGTATCCTTCAGGGCGCCTTCTTTGCCCACCATCCCCTTCATTTTCTTTTCTTTTTTTTTTTTTTTATATTTCTTTTTTTCCCTCGCCTACTGCCCCACTAGAGCCGCACCATCGGGTGTCGCCCATTAAGCCTGCCCATACCAGTACCTACCTTACATACCTCGGTTCCTCCATCCAGCCATGGAAACCCCCGGGCAGAGTCAGGGCAAGGGCAGCCCCCCAAATCTTTCAAGTCACATCAGGGTCCTGAGGCTGCAGGCAGGCACTGGCACATCAGGACCCAGTTCGGCACTCCGTCTTCCCAGCTCCAGTGGGGTGTTTGTCCGATGTTCCTTGTGGGACGTTGCGGGCCCATATGTCATGGCCACAACGTCCCTCCCCTCCTTCCTCGAAGGAGCAGCCCCCAAGGCTCACTGGTTGCCGGCCTACGCCAGTAACCAATCATGCCCCAGAGACTCCAGCTTGCCGTTACTCCCTCAGCCTCCACCACGGGTCACCGTTTGCCAAATTAGAAGATCCCCCTTCCCCTGGAGAGGGCAAGCTGTCATCTGAGGCTGCAGCCTGCCTCCCCCCGGCGGCCCGAGCTCATTTCCGAACCTGGGTCGCTGGTGTGGTGTGAGGTGTAGCGTCCAGCACCTCAACCCTCCAAGCCACTGGGCTGGCCTTCATTTTCTTAAAGAAAAATATATCAAATTGTTGTACACAGTGTCTGCCTATCTAAACTGGCGTGTGCTCATAATTACTGCCCATGTAGCTTTGGGATCATCCAACAGCAAAATAAAAATAAAACTGCAGGTCATTTAGGTGTCATTTCATCATTTAGTTCTGTCAGGCACTGCACTCTATATGCTAATGAGTCCCCAGTGCTTGTGCCAGTACTACAAAATCATTTTGCTCCCACTTCCAGTGCATTCGGGACACTAAAATGGTGCTCCACATTCCAAACACACCTCAAAGATTGCTGATATTAAACGAGCAAACGGGGACATAAAACAATATGCAAAAATGTTTTAAGTGCTACCAATTTTAATGTATGAATGCTACAACAAAGAAAAATGTGTGTTTTCCTTTAAATTACCTTCCCTTTGTCTGTGTCTCCTCACACACCCAAACTCTGTCTCTGAAATCTCAGTCCCTCAGCTTGAATTGCCGCTCCAGTAGGACGATGGCTATGTCCAGTACTGATGCCGCTCAAGTCAGCTCTCACTCAGTTCCAAAAAGGACTGTCACCATAACCTCTGTGGCACAAGGCAGAGACTAGCATGGTACTAACATATCCCAGTCTTTACAACAGTAAAGCAACTCACTGAAAGTGGTGCTCAGCTTCAGGTATTTTGGTGTGTGTCTAGACCAAAACCTCAGTTAAGCCACCCACATCCATGTTATGCATAATTATTTCTGCCCTTTGCTCAGTGCAGTTTACTGTACCCTGCCTTCCACTCATGGTCTGCCATGAGACCCCCCCCCGATAAGCATACCAGTGTTTGACCATATGGATGTGGTTTACTGTGCTGCCCCCCAATTCCATCCTTCCAAGACTGGGACCCTTTTACCTCTCCTTCTGCCATTTTGTTTTTAATTCACCAACCCTTACCCATCACTGTTTGTTTCTGCTAACCTCTCCTCTCCCTTAAATCCCATCACCTTTTACTATACTCATCCATTCTGGATAAATACCGACTTGCCGCTGTTCCCCTTTATGTGTTCTCTCTCTCTTTACCCCTTCAACCCATCCTCCTACTCGCTCTACTCATCTGATGCTCACTCCTTCCATTTCACTTGCTGCAGCTATACAACTTGTCAGTATGCCTTTGCTAGCCACCTTCAAACCCTGTGAAATAACCTCTCTCCCTATCCAACTTCCTTCCTCACTCCCCTCTCTCAAACGGTTCTTGCTGGTACACTGATCAAAACCATACCATGACTCTGTTATTTTCTTCTTACTGACCTAACCCAGATTACCTTTGCTACTTTTGTAAAATGTATTTTATAAATCGGTACGTTTGTATTTTGCTGTCTTACTGTTTTTGTACATAACCCTGCTTTTGATACTTTATTACTATGTTGCATTTCACCCTTGCACCCCCAATACCTGGAACCAAGCTATGGCTCAGCATGTCTCTCAATGTAAATAAACAAGTTTTGAAAAAAGTGGGTTGTTCCATTTTTTTTTAACAGGGTGAATTTTGATTTTATTGTTTTATGCATGCAAAGGCTGTCCATGGCTGACTTCACTGATGACCATCAGCTGTGGGAGACCGAAGGTCAACAAAATTGTCAAAGACACTCCAAAAAGCTGGTCGCCAGACCCGCATTACTTCAAAAGCTAAGCATAGGTAGCATTAGTTTTTGAGTAAGGTGCAACTGTGGCAGTAAAAATGTTCACTGTGACCCGTTACTCGAAAGTGGCCAAATTACAAATATAGCCCCTGCTTTTAATTTTTTTTTTGCCATGTTTGACTCTTTGTTCCCACACCGACGATCAAGGTCACCATGGTCCTACCCTTCTTCCGGTCAGAAGAACAGGTGAGAGGATGCCATCACAGCAGATGCCATTGCCGCTCCTTAGTCAGCCAGCATGAGCTGCACAAATGCTGGGTGGCCAGCACCCTTCCTCCCCAGGAGCTGAGTGACTTACCTCCACTATGCACTCGGCTCCCCGCTGGCCTACAGGTTTGTTACTTACCAGTATCGTTAACTTCTGAGGTTTATGTAGTATCACACATTTTAGGTGTGTACTAAATTCTTTTATAACATGGGGTACTAAAATGGACTCACATCACTGGAGGAACAGCATCAGGTGAGTATTGATTAATCCATGATATACGCATAGCTAGTGTTAAGTGCCCCTAAAGGAAAATCCATGGGCAGGATGGCACTGGCTATGTTGTGGGAAAAAACTGGCATGAGAAAGGCAGCCATTGAAGCAATCCTTCTGCAGGTCAAACTTGATGCTGTTGTACCAACAAGGTGCGTCCGTTTGTAGTACCGAAGTGATAGTGCTTTATTATATACCTGCATCAACTTACAAGCACCCCACATCACCTGACAAACACACTGTACAACGTGAAGTACAGTGAGGAGACACAGACTGCTTCTCTTCCCCTTACCATGTCTCAGAGAGAGCGACTATCCCCTGCTGTGCTGGTAGCTGAGAGAGCGGGTGACTTTTACGTACCACATCTCAGTGTCTTTCCCCATCCCGTGCCGTCTTTGGAGTGAAACTCCTCGCCATGCAGGCAGAGTCAGCAGTGGATCAACAGAGAAACACACACACACACTCAGACAATGTCTGCTCTGGGTGCTATCATAGCAGTCTGTCCTCCATTAGGTGTCACACCCCTTCCCCAACGATGTCCGCTCCTTGTTATCTGATGAAGTGCGTATTATTATATATCTATAACAGCTTACAAACACCCCACATCACCTACTTGACACATCTCATTGTTGGTGACTGCAGCTTAACATTCCTCTCCACACCGTCCCCATGACCAGTTCAGGATGTGCTGCACAGGGGAAGAGAGACAGCGACAGAGACACAGAGCAAGCACCCCACACAGCAAGCAGACAGAGAGAGCCAGACGCAGCTCCTAGGAATCGGGCCAGTGTTAAACAGTACAAAAGTCATCCTGCCACTTATGAACTGCAAATGTCAGAAATCCTGCTACTATATTTCCAGCATTGTCTGTACATAAGTGACATATGCATGACTTGTTGGGGATTACTTTTTCAGTTGGGAAGATACTGTGGGGTTTCTTTTATTTGAATAGAAATATAACCCTTTCTCTTCATTATTTTGTTGTCATGACAGACCCCATGTTATAAGCGCAATAACGCACTCCAGGGTATGAGGTTATTTGGGATTAATCAACACCCTGGGTGCTGTGAGGGCACTTGGCCTGTGAACCTCGTGCCTCACATTGCACCAGGGCTGTTGATTAATCCCCAGTAACCCCATACCCTGTCGTGGGTTACTGCTTATGAAATGCACACCACCGCATGCATTACTCTATATACTGTTACTCCTCAGGAACTGCGCTGTCAGGTATAAGAATTTCAGGCCTGGATGAAAATTCTGCCCTGTGAGATTGAGATGGAAGGTCCTGCCTCAGCCGAAGTGTTATGGGGTTTCTCTGAGATAGACTCAGAAGTAATGAGTACCACGGTTGCTTAACCCAGTCTAGTTACTTAGCCCAGTCTTCAGTTAGGGAGAGGGAGAAGAAGCCTTTAGCTGGTGGCTGTGAGTGTACGTAGATCTGAAAGATTTTTTTAGCTGGTATTTCTGTGTGTTTGTAATTGTATTTGAAGGCTGCTCTTAACTGCCATTTATTGTGCTTTTACATTTAGTTTGGGCAGGAGTAAAGGATTCTAGCAGACAAGTTGGTGTTTGTGTGTTTAAAAGTTGCTGTCTGGCCTGTAAGTGCAGGCATCATATTACAGGGGATTAGTGCTGCTTGAATGCGAGGTGTAACTGCCATCCCAGTTAGTCTTCAGTTAGAGGAGAGGGAGAAGGAGCCTGTAGCAGGTGGCTGTGAGTGTAAGAAGATCTGAAAGATTTTTTTAGCTGGTATTTCTGTGTGTTTGTAATTGTATTTGAGGGCTGCTCCTAACTGCCATTTACTGTGCTTTTACATTTAGTTTGAGCAGGAGTAAAGGATTCTAGCAGACAAGTTGGTGATTGTGTGAGGTGTCACTGCCAGAGGACTTCTTGGCTGATTGTGTTTGGACACAGCCTGTGGTGTACTCCCTCCCACCCTGCAACCCACCCGCCCAAGGCTTGCCCTACATTTATTGGGTGAGTCCAAAAAACACTTGCAACATAATACTACGGGTGATGCTTGGGTAGTGCTGGCTACTGCATCCTGGGTACTGTTTGTATCGATTGTTCAAGTATATGCTGGCTACTGCGGGGAAAAAGTAGATTAATTGGTGTGCTCTGGGATTAGAAATACTTTTATTGCGAGGGGCCCATTGCCCACACCTAACAGTGAGGATGGGATCAAATGATGATGTGAGAGCCAGTATCTTCAGGAGGGTGATGGGGTATATGCGGTGTGGGGGACGGCCATAATATCGAATTGGGCACGGAGGTTTGAGGGATGCCCAGTGTGTTACCAGTTGGCAGGCCTCAGGTGGGAGGTCGAGGAGATCAGGAAGCAGTTGGAGAGAGAGTGGGTTGGAGAGGGAAGGGGTTGCAGGAACCATATGATGATAGGCAAGGACAAAATAGCATACTCCAGGGTATAGGGGCGAGAATGAGAGGACTAGGACCACATGGTCACTCCGGGGGGGGGAGGGGGAGAGACATGAAAATACCTGTGTATGGTCTTCACTCCGAAAGGAGGGGGCGGCCCAGAGAGAGCCAAGGAAGGGGAAGGGGAGAGGGACAGGAGTGGGTGAGCTTGGGGCAGACATCACACTTACAAATCGCTTCACCCTGCTTTACCCAGATGATGAGGTGGAAGAGGCTGGCAGGCAGGGGAAGGATGATGGGGAGGGATTGGTCAGGTGTCTGGGGGGCAGGGGACAGGAAGGGGGGCCTGATCCAAAGGAGGGGAGGGCATGGGGAACATGAGACCAGGGCACCAGACGGGCAGGGTGGAGGGCAGGAGCCCGGGTCTGAGGGAGGTAAGCAGAGGGGGATGCACAGAACACAGTCAGGGTGGACGAGGCCAGGACCCAGGACAGACAAAGTGTAGGAAGCAAAAAGCAGACAAGGGGGGGTGAGGTGAGGAGCACTCTGGGTAGGCCAGCTCCAAGACTGGAATTTCCAGAAGAGGGGGGTGTAGAGAGCACTAGGGCACAAGGGTCCGTTACTGCAAAACCTGAGGGAGGGAAGGAAAGCAGGAATAGGAGGCCTGGGTGGAGAAGTCAATAACAACAGACCAACCGGGGAAGAGTTAAGGGGGGGGCAACTAGTGATATTCAGACTGTGAGGGGTGCGAGGAGTAAGCTGGGAGAGGGAGAATGAAGAGGGAGCCTGGAAGGGCACAATCAAACTAGTGGTGCCCAGGCTGTGGGAGGGATGAGGAGCCATCAGGGGACCATATTCAGGAGAAAGAGTCTGGAAGGGCACATACAGACCTGTGACCCCCACGTTGCACGGGGTGAGAGAAGAAAACTGGGGGACACAGGCAGAAGAGGGAGCCTGGAAGGGCACGCACAACTACACTCAGGCTGGTGGGGGGTGCAAGGAGCAAACCGGGGGACATAGACAGAAGAAGAAGTAGTATGGAAGGGCACAAATGGGCTAGTAACTTGGGGGGAGAGGTGAAGTTGCTCCTGCTGGGTGACTCTATGATTAGAAATATCCAGTGGGAGGGGGTTGGGGAGGGAAAAGGCAGCCCAGCCAAGGTTAACTGTATCCCAGGCCTCTCAGTACATAAGGCCAAATTCCATCTATACTCAATGGTAAGGGAATGCGGAGGATCCCCAGACTTTCTAGTTCACCTGGGAACAAACAATTTAGAAGAGAACAGTGAACTGGAGATACAGGCAAGATTCAGGGAATTGGCCAGGGTTTGCCACTCTATAAGATGCTCAATTTCCTTTTCTGAGATACTGCCAGTACCAAGGGCAAGCAGGGAAAATAAGCAAAAACTTAGGGGGGGAACCAGTGGCTCAGGGAGTGGTGCAAGTCGGAAGGGTATGGATTGATGGGGGACTGGGGTGATACATGGGAAGACAAGGGGCTATATGCCAGGGATAGGCTACATCTGAACCTGGAAGGGAGGGAGATCCTTAAACTAAAGTTTTTGGATTCATTGGTGATAGGTAGGGTTCTGTGTGGGTAGGTGAGTGCCACTGGACCACCAGGGATGTATTGCAGTTGGTTTTATGGGTGATCGGTGTTCTGGGAGGGGTGGAGGGGGTTCCACTAGAATACCAGGGAATTATTAGAGTTTTATTTGTCAGTGATTGGGGTTATAGGGGAGGGAGGGGGGGTGTCACTAGACTACCACAGAATTATTGCACTTTTATTTCTTGGTGATCGGGGCAACAGGGAGGGAGGGGAGTGCCACTAGACTACCAGGGAATTATTACACTTTTATTTCTCAACGACTGGGGCTATGGGGAGGGACGTTAGTGCCACTAGACCCCCCCCTCAGGCAGCACAGCATGCTGTGCAGTGCGCCATGCGCATTTCGCTGGCCTGCCCTGCACAACACATGTAAATGGAGCCATAACTACATGCAAATGGCTCTATTTGTGCCTTGCATGTATTATGGTCCAATTTGCATACTGCTGGCTGACTATCAGGAATTTGCACATAGCGTAACTCTGTTGCGCTGGCGCAGTTCCCATTCCTGGTATTCAGCCTGTCTGGGGGGGGGATGCACCAGTGCACTGTATTTGCGCAGTGCGCATTACCTGATATATTCAGAGGTATTACCCAATATATCCCTTAGATGCACCAGTGCAACTCAGTTGCGCTGCACCACCACATGCGCCATTGCCAGGTGCAATTGTGAATATTGGGGCCATGGTTTCTGACTGTTGTAATTAATTGCCGTCCTGTGTTGTAATTTTATGTCAGTACAGCTTTAAGGTACCGATATTTATTGATGTCACCTTGTGTGCATCGTGCTTTTGAAAAAGCACTAAGGACAGTGTGAAACACATTAGGTGGCCCACTTACCTGTGGAGCTTTACTTTTTACTTCGTCACTTTTTTCTGTACTTAAGATACTTTTTCAACAAGGATTACCTTGCTCTAGCTAATGCTAGTCTGATTCAGTCCTTGCACAAGTGCTCCAGATTTTTGTGGCTGATATATTTTACAAGTACTGTTTTATCAGTTTAAGTTTGGTGATGCAGAAATGTGAATCTTGCATCCGTGCTGCTCAGGCTACACAGTGTCCCCGATCAATGTCATTTTTAAAGTTTGGGCTCCAGAACTACACTCAGTACTCTAGATGCGGCCTCACCAAGAACCTATAGTGGGGCAGAGTCAATTCCTTCTGCTAAAAAAGGACATGCCTATGCAATCTAGCATCCTGCTGGCTTTCCCACATGCCTTACTGCATCAAGCAGTGTTCTTGAGGCTACACATTATGGTAACCCCAGGTCCCTTTCTCTGAGGTCTGGTCTAATCTGACCCCCTTCATCCAGTACTGTGTATTCAGGCTCCTGTTCCCCACCTGCATAACCTTGCACGTTTTGGCATTAAGTTTGAGTTGCCAGATCTTGGACCACATTTCTGATTTCTTTAGGCCTTCTTTCATGTCTCTAACACCTTCCTTACTGCCCATCTGCCACATATCTTAGTGTCATCTGCAAATAGATACATTTAGCCCTGGACCCCTTCTTCAATGTTATACATAAACAGACTGAAAAGCATATAACCTAGGAACGACCGCTGAGCTCCTCACAGGTCACCTTCCTTACCTCAGAGTGTCTTCTACTTAGCATTTCCCTTTGGGTTCATTCCCCTAACCAATTCTCTGCCCACCTTATTATATCTTCCCCTGCCCCAAGTCACCAGACATTTTCAGAAGATGTGTGCGGGGCACTGAGTCTAAGGCCCTGCTGAAGTCCAGACTCATGATGCTCCCCTTCCCCGTCAGACCCTTTTATCTGCAGCCTGAGACACTCTATTGAAAAATTCTATGAGGTTTATTCAGTACGGCCTTCCTTTCATGAATTCATGTGCTGTTTACTATCCTGAAGACCGTGATACTCCAGGAACTCTACCGACTGCTCCTTGATAACAGTCTCCAGCAGCTTCCCTGTAATGAAGGTCAGGCTTGCCAATCTGTAGTTGCAAAGGTCTCCACTGCCACAACTTTTGTGCAGAGGCACATTAGCTAGCTACCTTTCAAGCCATAAAACCATGCCTGACACTAGCAAGCAGCTGAACAGGTCTCCAAAGGGTGCTTCCACAGTCTGCTCCCCTCTCTGGGTATCCAGGAATGCAGGCAACCAGGCCTCAGTGATTTCTTCACCTTCTTTAATCCAGTTTTTTGATGTGCAGGCTGTTGATCTGCTCCTTGCAGTCTCCCAGTCTTGTTCACTGCTCTGCCCCTTGTTGCACGGACAGGTATAGACACAGGGCAAGGTCCAAGAGTGCCTGCAACCATCATACACAGAACCTGCAATATATCTTTTCTAGTTTTGTTCTACCCCTTGGCATCACCCAGGCACACAATGTCAGGCAGTGCATGGTTTTCCACACTAGCATGCTTCACTCCCCTGTGGAGAAGGCAAGCTCCTTGATCCACCACAGGGGTTGCTATAGCAGCAGAACCTGGTGCCATCCCTCCCTCACTGGGAGCACTGCCACATGGCAGCACCTCTCCAGCCCTTCTGAGTCATCCAGCTGGCTTGCGAATCCTCACTCAGACTTGGGTCGCTAGTATGGGAGCACAACATGCTACCCACTGGGTCACAGAGTAGCCCCTGACTTTCCCAATTTCAACCCCCTCAGACCCCTGAACAATCTGTCCTCAGTGTTGGTCGCCATCAGAATCGTAGTCTCCCCCCCCCTCCCCCAGCTTTAATGCTGCATTCTGGCAGTAGCGTTCCTTCTTCAACCATGAGGACTAAGCAGAAAAAATCACTTAACATGCCTGTGTTGGATAGGAAGGCTAGTATGTATCTGACAGGAAGGTAGTGAGGTGGGAGTGAGCAAAGTGCTCCTAAATCTTGAAGAAGGATGGAGGAGAAAAATGGCCCAATAATTTCTTGGAGTAAATTTGTCCTTGTGTAATGGGACAATTTTAGATATCTTCCAGGCCTGGTACACTGTCAAAGAGAGGAAGGAGAGGTTCTGTAGGGAACTCCTAAAACTCAAGGTGGACAAAGCAATGGGACCTGATGGGATTCACCCCAGAATCCTAAAAGAACTAAGGGAGGACCTAGTGACACCATTGACCACACTTTTTAACAAATCATGGGAGGATGGTGTGCTACCTGAGGACTGGAGGAGAGCAGATGTGATTCCCCTTCACAAAAGTGGGAGCAAGGCAGAAGCAGGAAACTACAGACCTGTAAGTTTGACCTCAGTGGTAGGGAAAATGATGGAATCACTTCTGAAAGAAAGAATTGTTGAGTACCTAGAGGCCAGCAGGGCGGGACCAAGCAGCATGGATTTACAGCAGGAAGGTCATGTCAGGCCGGATCTAATAGATTTCTTTGACTGGGTGACCAAAGTAATAGACCAGGGAGGGGCTGTGGATATGGCCTACCTAGACTTTAACAAGGCATTTGACACAGTCCCACACAAAAGATTAATAATCAAGTTAGCCAGCCTAGGAGTGGATCCCAGGGTGGTAGCCTGGGTTGCAAACTGGCTGCGCAACAGGACACAAAAGGTAATAGTGAGTGGAACACATTCCGAAGAAAGGAGGGTCACTAGTGGAGTACCTCAGGGCTCAGTACTGGGTCCAGTCCTCTTTAACTTCTTTATAGGTGACACTGCAGAGGGTCTGGGGGAAAGGTATGCCTCTTTGCAGATGACACAAAGATCTGTAACAGAGTTGATACACAAGGGGGGGTAGAAAGGATGAGAAGGGACTTGGCAAGGCTGGAGAAATGGTCAGACATATGGCAACTTAGATCCAATGCAAAGAAGTGCAAAGTAATGCACCTGGGAAACAAAAACCCAGGAGAAAGCTGACCCGGTGGCGCCGAGGGTTGAGGCGCTGGACGCCACACCTCGCACTACGCTGGCGACCCGAGTTCGGGAACGTACTCGGGTGGCCAGGGGTCGGCAGGGGAGAGGGAGGATTGAGTGTCCCAATGGATGCTCTCCTCCCTCAGGGGTGGGAACCAAGAACGCAACCGCGTTCTGCATCCCCTTCGCAGCTGGTGGAAGCACCGACAACTGAAGGGGATAAGGCGGTTCGCTGAGTCGGGCCGAGGGGAGGGCGTCGATGCGGCGCATGAGAGGCCTGGCGATGCGTCAGCCGCCACCACTCAGGACATACGCCCTAAGAGCTCGACGTCCCAGAGGGCAGGGGATTCAAGGGGGGAAAAATGGAAAACACCTCTCGGCAGCCCTAGATGATAGCCTCTCTGTTATCATCCGGACCACCAAGAAGGACAGACCCCACTGTGCAGGAGGAGAGAAGGAGGCACTCTAGGGACAGATCCCTCGGAAGGTGGAATGGGGGATGAGAGGAAGGAAGGAGAGGGCTCCGAGAGTAGGCAAGGAGAGATAAAGAAATAAAGTTAAAAAAAAAAAAAAAGAGAAGAGTACACAATAGCAGGGGAGGTACTAACAACAACAAAAATGGAACAGGACTTGAGGGTAGTCATATCGGATGATCTAAAGGTGGGTAAAGCAGTGAGAAGTCAGTAAGGAGAGCCAGGGGATACTGGGATGCATAGGAAGGGGCATCATAAGTAGAAAAGGAAGTAGTTATCCCCTGTACAGACAGTTGGTGAGACCCCATCTGGAGTACTGTGTGCAGTTATGGAGACCTCATCTACATGAGGACATAGGATGGAAGCAGTCCAGAGGAGGGCAACTAAAATGGTGCAGGGTCTGCATCAGAAATCATATGAAGAGACTGAGAGAGCATAATATGTATACCCTTGATGAAAGGAGGGGACAGGGGGACATGATAGAAGCGTTCCAAGTACCTCAGGGAATCAACAAAGTCCAGGAGGGTAGCATCTTTCAGAAAAGAGATGTGTAAGAACAAGGGGACACAATTTAAAGATGGAGGGGCGGCTCAGGGGTAATGTGAGGAAATCTTTTTATGGAGAGAGTAGTGGATCGTCCAGACTGCCTTCCTGGGGAGGTTGTTGGGGCTAAAACAGTGGGGGAATTCAAACATGCATGGGACAGACATAAGGCAATTGTAGTGGGGGGTGGCAGGAAGTAGGCTGTTGGTTAACTAGAATCTGCAGCTTATCCAGTAGGTAGGGAAATGGGCAGACTGGGTGGGCCAAGTGGTCCTTATCTGCCACCAAAGTCTATGTTTCTGTGTTTCTATGAGATACGTCTGGCAATGGCTGGAGTAACAAAGAATAAAAATGACTAACCAAGCCATCATGGCTGCCCATTTTTTTATATTGTATTTATATTCCAGACTTCTCCCGGCATTGCCCTGACCTACCCCCAGCCCTTTCACTCCAGCTCCTCCAAGGCTACCTGCACTTGTTCCTCAGCCCGGCGACTGTGGTTGAGCCCGGCCACTGGTGTAGGGCCTGCGAGAGGGTCGGTTGAGCATCCTGACATCTGGGAAGGTTTTTCCTCCATTTTCTCCCTACCTTCCCTTTGCTGGGGCGCAACACATCAACCTCCTACTCTTGGCATCCTTGACCACTCCTACCTTCAGGCCTCCATATAGGGGCAGTCATGTGGCGAGACGATTAAGCCGCCCTTCCCAGGAGAGGAGCCGTCCTCCAGATGCTCGATCCCTCTCACCCCCCCCCCACCAGCTGATACCCAGCGACCCGTGCCCGTCTGAGAAGACGGGTCGCCGGTGTGGTAGAAGGTAAGGTGTGATACCTCAGCCCTCCACGCCACTGGGCCAGTTATGGCTGCTCTTTTTAAAGGCATCATGGGTAGGGATTCCTTGAGGTATGGATAGAAACCAAACTGGATCTAGAAGAGGAGAACAGAAACAGGAAGGTGGGAGGTTGTGTGGAGGGGAGATCAGTAAGGAGGAATATGGCAAAACTAAAAGTATTTGTTGAAAGTAATAGCAAGTTCAGAGGGAGTAGAGCAGAGGGCCTCAGCAACTATGGTGGTGACAGATGGGGATTCAAAAATGCTGTCAACCACCTTCCAGAATTTAGAGGAACTATTTAAATTGTTTTGGAATGTGGCTCTAAAATAGTTAGCCTTAACTTCATGCAGTTGTTTAGTGAAACTGTGGTTGCCTGTACAAGCCCAAGTCCTTGTGAGCAGCTCAGAATGTATCCCGGACTTTTCCAAGGGCAACAAAGTCAGCTGAGACCCAGGAGAGGCGGAAACCTTTTATTCTGGTTTACTGGAGGAAAGCGTGTTTCTCCCCATATCCTAACAAAAGTTCTGTCGACGTAGTCCAATGCCTTACCAACACTTTTAGAGTCACTTGATGGGGACCTGTCAGTATTGGAGACATTAACCAGCAGGAAGGAGAGGTCTAAATCATAGAAACACAGAAACTTGGATGATAAAGGCAGAAAAAGATCAATGATCCATCCAGCCTGCCCTATAGAAGGAAAGGATTGTCCCAGAGGGGCCTTTAGGTCTGTGGAATTTCCTCACACAGAAGAGAGGCGAGGCACAAATTAGGCTGAAAATATCTGAGAGGGTAGCTGCTGTGATATGTTAATTCAGAAAGGGTGGGAGTGGGGTTCACTAAGCGATGGTGAAGTGTTACAGCTCTCCTCAAAAATGGAAAAATAACTTAAATAAATATGCTTTATAGTTGGAGTTCAAGAATTACACAATCAGATACGACAATCGGAATATCAGAACAACAAAAATGGGTAACCCCAAAAAAAGAAAAATACCAGCAAGAAGAAGCAAAAAGTAAGAATCTCTCAGGACCTCCAGCCACGTGGTCGACTCAAGGCAGCACTACAACTGAAGAGCCTGGTACCGGAGAGGAAACTCTACAAACCTTGGGTCTTAAAATTAATCGTCTAATCTTCACAATGTCGGGTTTGGCAGAAAATGTGATACCATGGCGAATAGGGTGACGAATCTGGAAACAGAGATGACTCTGATCAAATCGAGAACCATGGAGAGCCGCAGGAGCTCGGAGGCAGCCATGGGTATGGCCTCGCTGGAGCGAGGGAGACCATCTCGGCCTATTTGTACACAAATGGGAGCAGCAATTGGGGAAAACCTTTTCAGATTGCCAGATCAAGAAACAGAAAGCCTATCGGGTGGCATCCAGGGGCAGCAACAACTCCGACGCAACCAGAGCTATAGTCGCAGTTATGGATGGAGTAAGTTTGAAGGATTTTGTTCTGACATTAGCACACCAGAAAAGAATGCTGCTCTACGATGGCACCCAAAAAATAATTTACCCAGACCAAAGTTACGCTACAAGGCAAAGGAAAAAACACTTTGACTGAGTCAGGGCCATCCTACGGAAAGCAGGAATACCCCACAACATGCTGTTCCCTGCTCGCCTGCAGTTTATCCACACCAGCAAGGTCTTTAGTTTCTCGGACTCCAGTGGGGCCCCAGAGTGGGCCCAATGACATGCAGCGCTATCCACTCGAGCGGATTCACCAGACCAAAATGACCAGGATGAATCAGACGAAGGGGAGTCCTGATCTTCAGCTCTTGCGGCTGGCTCCAGGTTTGCTCTACTCAGGCTAGAAATTATAGCCTGAATTTTAGACTGATAGAACAACAAGTAATATAAAGTGCTATAATGCACTGAATATGTTGAGTTGAATAGGCTCCTGCTATGATTATTCCCTGTTTAAAGGATCGTTTTTTTTTTTCCAGTTAAAATTCTCCTGAGAGTGACATCCTAGCTCCAGGCATCTTTAAATAAAGAAAAAAGGCAGTTAAGAAAGGGTATTTTACCTTGGGGCTAGGGACATACATTCCTATGTGCTGGCTGCCTCTTCGAATATACTTGTTTTTCACTGGCTGTGATTATTCTATACTTAGGCTGAATACTTTAAAAAAGTTAGCATTTGGAGAGATTTACATCTAATTTTAAAAAGGATACGACTATGGTTCCTTAAAAAGCGGGTTAGCATAATCATTTTCTTTTTTATCCTTTATAGGATATAGTTCTCAAAAGCACTATGGACATTTCTTTATGGACTATATTATCATGCAGCTCATGGGCTTGTTTAAAGCAGTACAGAACGATTAAATATACTACTGAATTAAAATGTACTTACTGAATCCCCCCATATGATGTATCTAATTGAAGCAGTATGGTAAAGTTTTAACCTGCTTGTATTAAGAGGGGTGGCGCCCTCATGTGGACTTTTCATGAATGTCTCCGCATGTACTGCCTCTGGAGAATTTACTGTATCTCTATTGAATAACAATAAACAGAAAGTTAAACAAAAAAGGGTGTTGGAAAGGATCCAGTCATATGGGGTGAACTGGAGATCCAGGGTTCAGGCAGGTAGGTTGACAAATAAGCTGTGTCAGATGCAAACCTTGTAAATCACAGGATAATTTCTTTGTGGGAAGGGCACAGCCGGTTTCTGTTGAGGTTCCCCACGAGAAGGTGCTCCCCTGCAGCAGCCAGGGAAACAAAGGTTGTGATATGTGATGACCACCAGTAAGGTATCAGCAGAGGTACCAGGGTGAAAGCAGATGGTGCCGATGAAGACTATGACATAGCAAGGGAAGGAAATCTTACCAATAATGAACTTAGGGGATTTGGGGATAGAGGAGGAGTGAAACACCTTGAAGATGAGACTTTGCAGAACATACACAGCTATGCCTTACTCGCATTTATCCTATTGTTTCGTATGGACAATGAAGCTGGGGATGGAGATGTCATCATCCCTGATATTGTGTTAAGAGCCATGTCTCTGGGTCGGCCCGCCAGCGCATCAGTAGGGCTACTACTCACAATGCCAATGACCTTGGTTTAGGAACAAGCCCAAGTCCTCAGAGGCATACCTCTTAAGTGTACCTCATTACGAGGGACATCCCTCATTTTGCCCCTTAAAATTGCTCTTTCCCTCATCCGTCCCTCATTGAAAAGGTGCTGCCCACACAAAGAATGTGCTGTAAATTCAGACTTTAAAGCAGAAACTCTTAATATTCTAAAATACTAAATCCAAAATAAACTTTGCACTAGTAAACACTTTGGTTTTCACAGTGTTATGAGCTTGTATCTCCATGTTTGAGGACGTGTCCCTCATTCTGAGAGTCTGTGTCCCTCATTGTCCCTCCTTTTGAGTGTCCACAAATGTCCATGTCTCTCATTTCAGTGACAAAAGGTTGAGAGGTATGCTTAGAGGACCGGCTGGAGAGGTGAGCGGAGCATCCCAGAGAATGCTGTCCAGCTCGGGAAGGGAGAGTAGATAGAAACTGCTGTACTACTGCCATCTAGGTGACCACAGGTGGCAGTGCAAGCACAGCTGTGGATGTGGGGAGGGCGCTGATGTGCTCTGACAGGTAATGCATGTCAGTAGTGCTCTCAGCGCCCTATAAGGGGCTAGGCCCAGAAAACTAAAAAGACAGGAAGGCACTACAGGAGGACACCCGTCTCTCACCACAGGCCCCCCACCGCTGATCACTGTACTCTCTCTCCTCTGAAAGCTCCTACTCAGTCTCTGTCAGGTCTAGGGGTCCTTCCCGATGGCCCCACCCTGGGGGGGGTCAGCCAAGGAGGCTAGGAGATGAAGCAAGTCCCGGAGAAGGCAGGTGAGGGGGCTGGGTGTGTGGGTTGAACTGATGTGGTCTGGCTGTCCACAGTAGCAGGAAAAAACATGCTAAATAAAAAAAAACAAAGAAAAACATGTCTCTCAGATGATGATCATGTCTTGACTGATCTGCAAAATCCAGAGTCTGAGCTGGTCTATCTTGAACAGAAGGCTTTAGATATACTATATACTGCAGGTGGACTACTCTTAGCCATTTGGGTAGAACAGGTGGTCACTGGATAGAGGGAAGGGGCCAGGATTTGGTTTGATGATGCCGGCTAGCAGGAGTAGCTGGACAAGGAATAGTTTAACAAAGTTTTATGTCTTCTAATGGGAGACATTGGTACATGGGGAAAGGAGGGAGACATGTTAGAGAGTATCACATGGCCTCATGGTGCAGTCAATGAATGGGTTGGAGGCTGTAGTTTATGTGCTAGTTGGTAAGGTTGCTGTAAGCCAAGCATACCTCCTGGTTGAGATTTCTTTGGCTACTAACCTAGTGGAACAGTACTTTATACAGACTTCCATCTGAAGCTGAAATTGCTGTATCCAAACCTGCCTTTACTGAAGTGCATTTCTGCAAGACTCGCAAAAAGCCATGACTGCAGACAAAAGGTATTTTGAGCAAGGGACTATGCAGAGTCAAAAAGCAGCCAGCATTAGTGTCAGTGCGGCTGACAAGTAGCCTTTTATCTCCAATAAATCACTCTTTTAAATTTTTATCTGGCACATCCGTTAACAAATTAAGTATAGCTTTCACACTGGCAGCTGCTTACTATCAGCCTCTATGCAAGAGATAGAAAGAAAAGATATTCTGATTCCTCTCAGACAACCACTTATCTACTCTGCTCTCTATTTTCATACCAACGGCCTGTGCAGAACCCAGCAACTGTAAAATACATCTTGTTAGTATTCCTGTACTGCAATATACACTCTTAGTTGAAGTTTAATCCCAATAAGCACACACATTCACGTTCGAATAAATCGAATTTAGCCTCATTTGTCAGTATGGCCAAACGCTAAACCCCTCCTCTTGCCGGGTGAGGACTCTGAATTTCCTTCATCAGATCTTTTATGCCAGTGTTCTTTGCCACTAAACCTAGCTGGAGGTTTTGCAGCTTTAGCAGCTTCAGAGTTTTTTTTTGTTTTTTTTTTATGAAGTTTGCTGTTTTGGAGAAGAAGTGCCACTAACCGGTTCTTTCTTCGTTTTCTGAAAGTTTCACTTATCTGCTTGACTGGAGAACATGCTAACCAAGCAGAGGTGCAGGCAGGAGCAGATAGAGACAGTCTTTTATCTTCCCTTCTCCTCTCATGTTTGGGTCAACAACTTTACAATTCTTACACATGTCAGTTATTATGACTAGGGCCCAAACAACGAAAATACTGTAAGTGTCCATCAGCCTTGGGCACCCACCAACCACAGAAGGTACACTGTTTAAACCTTGCAGGCCCCATTGTTTTTTTCACTCTCTCTGACATACAGTAAGTTACTATCTAATAAAAAAAAAAGATTGACCACAATCACACAGTTAAACAATAAAAAAAGAAATAATTAACAATTGTGTTTAGCAGAGGAAAAAAAAAAGAACTCCATAACAAGTGCTTGGGATATGAGAAAACAGCACAGTAGTAGTTCCCTTGAGCCAAACGTTGACCTATAAAAGGACAATAAAACAGAATAAATGTATTTATTTATTAGCTTTTGGTAACCGGGTAAGTGCACTAGGCAACAATCCTGCCTATTTTCAGGCACGACCCGGGAGAGTACAAGAAGGAATACAAAATAAGCACAACTGTACAAGTTCATACATAAAACAACATAGTGCAAACAATATAATACAGGTAAGAGTACATTTTACCACTAGGACAATTCCCAGCCAGGAGACCTAGTGGTGATTAAGTCTAGGTGCATTTGCAGTTACCAGGGGTGTAAAGGTGAGAGAACAGTGAGCTCTTAAAGACACTGTGGGTGGCAGAATTTTTAACCTGCAGGGGTAGCGAGTTCCAGAACTTTGGAGCAAAACTGGAGAACACCTATTCACCCATTTTTGTAGCACAGAGTCTAAGAGAGAGCACTGGGACGGAAGAGGACCTAAGGGTGCGGGAGTGGGAGACCGCCACAGAGTCTGGACATGGTGGTCTAGTAAGTGAGTCAATAAGACACCCGAGGGAGTAAGCCCTGAGTCTCTGAGGTGATAGCCAGTTTAGGCCGGAGTATAGGAGGCAATGATGAGTTAGGTGAGGGGCAGATAAGGCAAACCTACAGATATTGTTGTAGGAAGTGTCCCATTTACCGAGCACACTGGCAGAGAAAAGAACTGGGAGTGCATATAGGAGCTGTGGAAGAAGTACTCCTCTAGCTACTAATAGTCAAGCTGAAGGAGTGAGGGAGTGGCAAACACAGTAGGCAGCTCCAATTTTTGAATTAACAGCCTGACAGACCTCGTTAACATGGGCTGTAAAGTCAAGAGCAGGGTCGAGTGTAACCCTGAGATATTTCACAGAAGAGGTGTTGGAGACCAAGGTTCCATCACTGCAGCGAACCAGGAGCTTAGGAGCATCAGAGGGAAATTTATTTGATGATCCAAAAAGCATAGCCTGAGTTTTGTCTATGTTTAGGATTTGGTGGTTGTCCGAGAGCCATAATTGCAGGGACTGGAAGTTATGTGAAAGGTTGTGGTTGATTTCATCCATTGATTTAGATGAGGAATAAAGAACCAGGTCATCAGCATACATGAGCATGCTACTGTTATGAGAAGGACTAGGATTATCATTAATGAATATAGAGAAGAGGAGAGGACCAAGAATGGACCACTGTGGAACACCACGGGTGATAGGTATGGGGGAGGAGAGAGCCTTATGAAAGGCAACAGCCTGAGTTCGATTATCCAAGTAACTGTGGAACCAGGATAGGGTAGAGTCAGTTGCTCCTATAGTGCGTAGCTTCATCAGCAGAAGTGGGCGTAGACCATATCAAATGCTTTGGACAGGTGATGAAAACCGCACCAGTAATGACCTTGTCCATATTACCTTTGACATTGCTGGTTAGTTGGCTCCGAGCAGTGGTGGTACTGTGCCCCGCCCTAAAGTCGTGTTGGCAAGGGGTTTGGAGTTTCAACATGGTAAGGTGCTCAGAGAGCTGTCGATGGACTAATTTCTCTAGGAGCTTGCTGAGAGTGGGGAGAAGAGAGATGGGGCGGTAGTTGGATAGTTGTTTATCATCTCCCTTCTTAAACATGGGTATTGTTCTAGCCGTTTTCCAGACCAGGGGGACTGAGGAAGTGCAGAAGGATAGGTTGAAAAGCCAAGTAACGGGCCTAGCAAGCCAGGTAGCAAACTGTCTTAAGTATCCCAGGATGAATACCATCGGGGCCCGGGCCTGCATGAGCCGGAATGGTTTTGAGAAGTTTAAGTACTTCATAGTATAGGACCTGATCAAGTACCAGTGTAAAGGGAGTAAGGGTGTTGGAAGAGGCAGCTCACCGGGCTTTTTGAAATCCAGTGGATGAGAGAGAAGGTAGCGAGGTAAAGAGGGAGTTGAAAGCGTTGGCAATTGTGAGAGAATGGTTGCGGTGTGTCACCTTTATGTATATATCAGTAGGCATCTGAGGCTTGTGGTTTCCAAGAATTTCCTTGATTCGGGCCCAGTACCTTTTAGGGTTGGAGAAAGAGGATATAAGGAGATTCCTGTAATAAGAACTTTTTGCATGGCGTAGTTCCTTTTTACAATTGTTCCGTGCAGCTCTATAGACTTCAAAGTCTGTCCGTAGATGTGAGGTCTTCCAAGCAGACCACAGCTTATCCCTACGTTTCAGTAGTTGAAGTAGGGGACACGTGAGCCATTTGGTCACCCTCCCTTTTATCCTCCGTGTGGTGACTGGGATGTGTTTGTTTTGCAGCAAGAGTAGTACCGAGTTGAAGTACCCCGTGGCAAAGTTAATGTCCTCGGAATAGTATAGAGGAGACCAGTCAATTAGGCCAAGATCATGTGCAAAGGCATCGACATTAAGGTGGGAGAGGTTAGAGAAGGTTATCACTTTTGAAGGGAAGGAGGTGGAGGAAGTATCCCATATACTATAAACTGGATAATGATCACTAATGGTGTCAGGGAGTACTCTTGCCGAGGTTATGAATTCCTTCCTATTCGTAAGAATCCAATCAAGTAGGGAGGCACATGCGCCCCCACAGGAGATCCTAGTGGGTTCCTGAATAATCTGAGAGAGGTTAGCCTTGCTAACCATGGAGGATAGGTGAGAGGAGCTAGGTCCTGCCCAGTCTGGGTTAAAATCACCAAGACAGATGATGTCACTTTTTCCTGAGACTGATATCAGATAATCAATGAATTCACTAAGCCCTTGCCTGGAATTCCTGGGAGGAATATAAATGCAGAACTCCACCAATTAGAAGTAGAGAATGAAGGACCTCACAGCTGGACAGCGGGGGGTCATGCATTAAGGTGATGTTTAGGTGGGATTTGTGGTAGAGAGCCAGGCCACTGCCTCTTTTTGAAGCAGTGCAATCCACCCGAAGCATTTTATATCCATGAAAGGAGCATTGTGAGTCAGTAATTAAGGGTTTGAGCCAAGTTTCGGAGCTGGCTAACATATCAGGGCTGTTTACCCTGATCCAAGCCTCGAGATCAGGAGATTGGCAAGAAGGCTCCTGGTGCTGATGTGTGCAAAGGTGAGACCATCTGTTTGTGGCAGACAGCGAGCAGGGAGAGCCTGTGTGTGACTGGGTACCTTTGCAGGACCAGGATTAGTCTCGACATCCCCTGCAAGTGTAAGGGATAGGGTAAATATCCAGAGTGAGGCAATAATGTGAGCCCTTGCTGCGCAACAAGGGGATATAGAGAACCTTAAATTAACAAACAACAAGCAATGTAGGACCAACAATATTCTATTAACAAAAAAGAAAATCTAATGAAAGCAATTTTTAGCACCCCTCCCAATAAAGGGTTCCCCATATATCAGGGATCCTGCCCCAAATATGTGTTTTGTTTGTAAATGTGTAGTGTCCCCCTAAAGCGACAAACACCAGTGTGTATATAGTTTAAATTCGTTATGCTAGACTCTACTGCCCCCATGTGGACAATGACATTTTAATGTGTAACTACTTAATGCTTTTAGTGACAGCTTTAAGAAACCACTTTGTTAGCCTCCACTTCCAGTGTTAGAATTATTGGGGGGTTGCCAGGGCTCAGTCCCATAGCTGTGAAGTAATCCCTTGTAGTTCACACATTACTGCCATTAACTGAATAATGGAAAGTGGAACACAATTTAAAGCTGGGACCCAAATGAGCCCCCACAGTTCCCAAAGCTCTTAAAGTGTTGTAATTCCAACAATGCTCCAGTACCTGGAAACCATAAAGAATCCTGGCTGGTTCCTCACCCGCCCTGAGAGGTAGGGCCTGTAGTACCCAGCATCCAAGGAACTGGTTACAGTACTTGTTTCAGTTTCTCTAGCAGAGGTTATCTGTTCATGGCAGTGGAATAAGATGTTTGCTTAGACCCTAGTCCAGCTGCTAGGCACTGCCACGTCAAGGGGGAGGCACTGACAAGCAGCAGGAAAATCCCAGCCTCTCCCTACAAAACAGGGTACTAAATGAGAAAAAGACCGAGGTAGAACGGTCAGTGGGGGATGCTGCAACAGAAGGTAAAGCCATCAAAAAATGGAGAGCAATGAGTACCAATGCCCGTAGTCTAGGTAACTAGCTTCCTGAATTAGTGGCCTTGATGGAGGAGGAACATCTGGATATCGTGGCAGTCACAGAAACATGGTACACACAAAACCATAACTGGGACATAAACATACCAGGATACACTATCTACAGGAGGGACAGGGAGGGTAAAAGAGGAGGAGGAGTAGTTCTTTACATAAGGGAAGGAATAAAGCAAATGAACAAAAGGGTAAACAGGAGGAGAAGAAGCACTGTGGGTAGAATTTGGAGACAGGCAATGGCACCACAATCCGCTGAAGGGTTGTACTGAACCCCTTCTCAGGGAGAAATGGACAAGGAAATGATAGAAAGTATACTTAGAATGGCAGGAAAAAGGGAGATATTGCGATGGGTGATCTGAATATGCCAGATGTTAACTGGAGCGCAGTTGCAGCTGCCACTTCGAAGAGTGCAGTTATTCTAGATGCCCTGCAGGGGGCATGCCTTAGACAACTAGTACTGGAGCCCACTCGAGAGGGAGCAATATTAGACTTGATTCTCTCAAATGGAGATGGAGAGAGGATCACGGATGTAGAAGTGGGTAGCCATCTGGGAACTAGCGACCATCGAACAGTATGGTTCACAAAAAACACAGCAATAGAGTCAAGCCATACAAAGACAAAAGTACTGGACTTTAGGAGGGCTGACTTTGCCAAAATGGGTGAGTGCCTAAGGAATGCACTAGCAAATGGGCAGGAAGGAGGGGTGGAAGAACAATGGGGAATAATAAAACTGCCATCACAGAGGTAACAAGCCTTTGTGTGAAGCAAATAAACAAAACAAGACGATGTAAGAAACCACTATGGTTCTCAAAGAAAGTGGCAGTGAAGGTTCAAGAAAAAGAAAGCATTCAGGAAGTACAAGGAATAGCAGAAGGAGCAGGATAGAGAACTGTATCAGTTAAAGCAAAGGAGGCTGGGAAGGCAGTCAGAACAGCAAAGGCCCAAACCGAGGAAAAGATAGCCAACTCAGTTAGAAGGAATAAAACATTTTATAGGTACATCAGGGAGCAAAAGAAAGACCAAGGGAGGGATAGTGAGGCTTAATAAAGGGAGGAGGTGGGTGGGCAGAGGAGACTGTGAAAAGGCAGAGATACTAAACAAATATTTTTGCTCAGTATTTACAAATGAAGAGGGAGGTACATAAAACAAACAGTAGTAACACTGGATACAGAAGTTGATACCAGCCCATTTACAGAAGAAAGGGTTCTGAAAGAACTCTTAAAACTGAAGGTGGACAAAGCAATGGGGCCTGATGGGATTCATCCCAGAATTCTAAAAGAGCTAAGGGTAGAACTAGTGACACCACTGACTACCCTTTTTAACAAATCATGGGAGGATGGGGTGGTACCCAAGGACTGGAGGAGGGCAGATGTGATTCCCCTTCACAAAAGTGGGAGCAAGGCAGAAGAAAAATTACTCACCTTAGTAATGTTGTTTCTTCTAATGGAGTCTTGCTATATTATGACAATTGCAGTTTGTCCCACCATTAGAACTGCTCCGGAGGTGAAAGAGTTAACTTCCATGCCAGGCATGGAACTTAGAGCACGAGCTCGGTTAGAAAAGCTCTGTCTGGAATATTTCAAACTGAAACTATCAGATCTTTATCAGCAAAACTCACTAAGGTTCTGTGTGGAAGCTGTAACCTACACTAGTCAACTGGCTACTTAAATATTAACACATTTTCCTGGTCCCAACACCAAGACTCAAGTCAGGGGACCAGAAAATAAGATAAGATAAAATAAAACACAACACCCAAACACCCCAAAAAAGAAGGGATGGAAAACATAAAATGGGCATCAGTAAGTGCCAACACTGGACTGCCCACCCCATACCCAAAGTAGAAGTTCTGAGAGGGGCAGGCTGGGGGGAAGGTCATAATATAGCAAGACTCCATTAGAAGAAACAACATTACTAAAGTAATTTTTTCTTCAAACAACATGAAGTCTTGCTATATTATGACAATTGCAGACTACACAGCAGTACCTCCATGGAGGAGGGACAGAACCTACTTAGGGAATAGGCTCTGAAGCACGGCTGTGCTAAAGCGAGCATCCCTCCTGGCCTGGATGTCCAGGAGTAATGTTGGTGAAAGTGTACTGTTTTCCAAGTAGCTGCTTGACATATCTCTAAGATAGAATGTCTCTGGCAGCAGCTAGAGATGCAGCTGTATCTCTGGTAGAGTGAGCCCTCAGGCCTGAAGGGGGAACCTTACCCAGTTTTTGATAGCAAAATTGGATACAAGAGACAATCCACCTGGCAATGGATCTCTTAGTGGCAGGTTTCCCTTTCCCAACCTCACCATAAGTGAGAAATAGTTGGAGGGAGTCAAACCTGTGACCATTGGTACACTCTATGTAGTAACTTAGGGCCCTCTTAACATCTAAGCTGTGCAACCTCCTCTCACCAGAGGAATGGTCAGTGAAGAACACTGGAAGAGAAATAGATTGATTAAGGTGGAAATCTGAAACCACCTTAGGCAAAAACTTCCTGTTAGTCCTGAGGACTACCTTATCCCTGTGAAAGGAAATAAAGTCAGTCTCCACTGACAAAGCTTAGAACTCACTTATGCGCCTGGCAGAAGAGATGGCTACTAGAAACACAGTTTTACAAGTCAAGTACTTAAGCTCTGCCGAAGACAGAGGTTCAAAGGGGGGTTGCATCAGCTGAGCAATGCAAACATTAAGATCCCAGGCAGGGGCAGGGTCCCTGAATGGTGGATTAGTATGGAGCAATCCCCTGAAAAACTTGGAAAATACAGGGTGAGCAGAAAGAGAGGGCTTCCCTGCTGAAATAAAAGCAGAGACAGCTGCCAAATGCACTTTCAGGGTAGCTGGTCTCAGTCCCAAAATTAAGATGGACCATATAGTCCAAAACAGTGGGCAAATCAGCAGATTCGGAAATATAGCTTCCCAGAACACCATATGGAAAATCTTTTCCATTTGAGTTATAAGTAGCCAGTGGAAGGCTTCCTAGAAGCTTTCAAGATTTCGAGAACACCTTGAGAAAGGTGTAGGTCAGCAAACTCTTAACTCCTCAAGAGCCAGGCCTTGAGGTTGAGGGATTTGAGATTCGGATACCAAACTCTCCCCTGGGCACAGGTTAACAGATTGTGGTTCCTGGGGAGACACAGGGGAAGATGAACTGCTAAGGACAGAAGGAGTGGGTACCAGGGCTGCCTGGCCCAGTCTGGAGCAATCAGAATCATCTTGCAGGGCTGAGATCTGACTTTGACTAGCACCTTGAACAGGAAAGGGAAGGGGGGAAAGGCATAGAGAAACTTCCCTTCCCAATCGAGAAGAAAGGCATCCAGGGGGACTGAGCCCAACACTGGGGGCCTGCAACAAAAAAGTGGAAGTTGATGATTGTCTGGGGCTGCAAAAAGATCTATCTGAGGGGTGCCCCATCTGGCAAAAACTATCCCCAGTACTCGGGATCCAGTGACCATTCGTGATGGCCCTGGGAAATCCTGCTGAGAGCATCTGCCAGGACATTGTCCTTGCCTGGGAGGTGAACTGCTATGAGGGAAGTGTTCAGGCAATAAGCCAGAGACCACAACTTCATTGCCTCGGTGCACAAGGCGGAAGACCGAGTGCCCCCTTGTTTGTTGATGTACCACATTGTAGTGGTGTTGTCTGTTCTGACCTGTACCACTTTGTTCTGAACAGATGCAGAAAAAACCTGAAGTGCTAGAAAAACAGCTCGGAGTTCCAACAGATTGATGTGAGCAGAGATTCCTGAGGACCACAATCCCTGGGTGGAGAGGTCGCCCATGTGAGCTCCCCATCCCAAAAGGGACATCTGTAGTAAGGGTCAAGGAGTGAGATAGAGGATGAAGGAACCCCTTGTCTCAGATTGCTCTGATTCTGCCACCACTGAAGGGCCTGGATCAGGGTTGAGTCACTGGGATCAACTTGGATAGGGATCTCGTCTTTGAGACCAAAGGCTCTCAAATGGAACTGAATGTCCCTCATCTGAAATCTTGCTCCTTGCACTACAGCTGTGGAAGCAGCCATGTGTCCTAGGAGCTGTAGGAAATGCCTTGCTGGTTGAGAGACCTGCAGAGTGAAGGAGGAGGCCAGGGCCACCGGGTCCTTACCCTTTCTAGGGAAGGAAGGCTCTGGCCTGCTTGTGCCACAGTTCTGCACCTATAAGGTGAGTACCTGGACAGGTTCCAGAACTGACTTTGGAAGATTGAGAGGAAAGCCCAGAGAGGTAAGCAGCTGCTGGGTAACTTGCAGGTGTGATTTGACCTGGTCTGGAGACTGACCCACAATGAGCCAGTCGTCTAGGTAGGGAAAGATGGCAATCTTTTGCCTTCTTAAATGAGCAACTGCTACTGCCAGGCATTTTGTGAATACCCTTGGGGCAGAGGTAAGGCCGAAGGGCATTGCTCTGAACTGATAATGGCCAGAGGGCAGTTCGAATCTGAGGTACTTTCGGTGGGAGCTTCTGATAAGAACATGGAAGTAGGCATCCTTGAGGTCCAGGAAGCTAGCCAGTCCCTGGCCTTGGGAGGTAAAATCATTCCCAGAGTCACCATTTGAATTTTGGTTTTAAAAGGTGCTTGTTCAGATATCTTAGGTCCAGGATGGGCCGCCATTCTCCTGTCTTTTGGGGTAAGGAAGTACCTGGAGTACAGACCCTTGCCCTGGTGTAGGGAGAAACCCTTTCTACAGCTCTGAGAGCCAGGAGAGTTGGGACTTCTGTTTCAAAGCAAAAGTCTCTAGAGAGTTTAGCAGGTGGAAAGATCAGATTCTCATCTTTGGAAATTTTCTGAAGCTGAGAACCAGACCTGACTACTACTTCCAGGACCCACTTGTCTGATGTTAAAGACTCCCAGTCCTGGATGAAGTAAGCCAGCCTACAGGTAATGGAGAACGGCCCTGGGCATCCCATCAGGGTGCCTGTTTGGCAGGGGCTTTAGGCTGAGGGGTGGGAGCAGGCCTGCTTGTGCCCCGTCTGCCTCTCCCTCTGAAGAACCCCCTCTGAGCATAAGCTGAAGAGGAGGCCTGGGTTTGGTAAAAAGGCCTGTGAAAAGGCCTGCCTCTACCCTTGGGGGGCTGCCTCTGAGGAGTGGCTTGCCGTTCCTTGGCTTGTGCACTCCTATAAGTGATTCTATATTCATCCATTTTCTTCATATAATTCTCTGTCTGCTCCCCAAACAGAGAATTTCCCACCACAGGAAAATCCATAGCCTTAGCCTGGGTATCCTGTGACAAACTAGTACACCGAGCCAAGCCAATCTATGAAAAGCCACAGATGTAGCCATGACTCTAGAGGATACATCATTAGAATCCACTGCAGCATGGAATTGCACCTTAGATGCCTCAGTACCAGGCAGCAACCTGCTCCAGCTCCAGCTCCTTGGCAAGCTGGCCAGAGGCCTGTTTGGCTAAAGCCATGACAGTATCCATCTAGATTTCTGGTATCTTGCAACATAAGCCATATAATTTGCTTGTCTGAGTCCCAAGGGCGCTGCCATGTATTGTTTTTAGCCATAGCATCAATCTTCCTGGAGTCCTTGTCAGGAGGATGTGAAGCCAGAGAATAGTCTTATCACAAGGCTGCAGCCTGAACTACTAACATGGCTGCATTGCTGTGAAAGAAATTCTGTATCAGGACCTGACAAAGTGTACCTCCTGTCCATCTTTTATCCACAGGAGGCACAGAATTAGGAACTTTTAAAATTTTTATTGTTTGTTTCCTAAATGATTTATGTAAAGGAATAGACAGTCTCCTGGACTCTGGGATATCCATCATCTCTACAAAGTCAGGCTCCTCTTGCTCATCCACAGCTTCCTCCAATGGAAGCTGGAGGGTTTCAGTAACTTTTTTATAAAACAGAAAATGAAAAGGGACTCAGAAAGCCTGGGAGATTCTCCTAAAGGTCTGTCTGGGGAGATGTCCGGTTCAATGGGCACATCCAGACTTTCAAAGTCACATTCACACTGTTCATAATCATCCTCCCTCCTCTGGTTCATAAAACTCCTCTATATCATATTCTTTAACCCAGTGGAACCGCCGAACCAATCTTTGCTAGATAGTGGCGGTTCGGACGGAACGAGAAAGTGACTAGACAATTTGGATTGCTTTGGCTATCTCTGCAGCAGTTGGATAAGGAATTTTGACTCCACACCTGCTGATTTTCTAGTTCTCTTTGCTGGAACTGGCTCCTCTGAGTCAACTACGTTGCGAGGAAGTCTTGCCTGGTCAGAGGGCACTCCCTCAGTTCGGCTGGCACCGAACCGGGCTGTCATCCGGTCAGCGGACTTTTGACCTCTCGTTCCTGAGCCTACCAACTCTCTTATCTAGGGTAGCTGCAGGAAATTCTTGCAAATCTGGCAGTCTGCATTGAGGTGGTCAAACCCCAGACAGTAAACACATGTGGTGTGTGGGCCAGCCTTTGGCAAAGACTTCCCACAGACACTACAGTGCTGAAACCCAGTGGGCCCGTTTTCTTTGGGTTTCTCAGACACAATGCCAGCCTAACCAAAAACTTGCCTTTTCCGGCAGTACCAGGCAAGACACCTTATCAGTTCCCAACACGTGTCGCGAATCAGTGGAAAAAAACGTAATGAAATCCGTTTTTTTTAGAACCGATAAGAACCGGGAACCGCACTCTAAAAAGCTTTTAAATGCTTCAGAATAAAGTTTTAAAACAACCTGATCGGTTCAAACCGAACCAATAAACATTTACAAGTTCCACACAGAAATAAACCTGTCTATTACTTACAATACCACAGACAGAGCTTGAACCGATCGGTTTGCGGTTAAAATAATAATCGCGGTTGAATTTAACCCGAGAAAAACTCTTTTAAACCGAGAAATGAACCGAGCAGTAGGAGGAATCTCCAGAGCGACTGTTCAGTGAGGCAGAGTAAAGAATCTGACAGTTTCAGTTTGAAATATTCCAGACAGAGCTTTTCTAACCAAGCTCGTGCTCTAAGTTCCATGCCTGGCATGGAAGTTAACTCTTTCACCTCCGGAGCAGTTCTAATGGTGGGACAAACTCCAAATGTCATAATATAGCAAGACTTCATGTTGTTTGAAGCAGGAAACTACAGACCTGTTAGTTTAACCTCAGTGATAGAGAAAATGATGGAACCACTTCTGAAGGAAAGAACTGTCGAGTATCTAGAGGCCAGAGGGGCACAGGACCCTAGGCAGCATGGATTCACAGCGGGGAAGGTCATGCCAGACGAATCTGATAGATTTCTTTGACTGGGTGACCAAAGTAGTAGATCAGGGAGGGACTGTGGACATGGCCTACCTAGACTTTAGCAAGGCATTTGACACAGTCCACACAAAGATTAATATACAAGTTAGCCAGCCTGGGGTGGGTCCCAAGATGACAGCCTGGGTAAAGAATTGGCTGGAGAATAGGACACAGAGAGTAATAGTAAATGGAGTCCACTCAGAAGAAAGGAGGGTTACTAGTGGGTACATGAGGTTCAGTATAGGACGGTCCTCTTCAATGTCTTTATAGCGACATTGCAGAAGGACTGGAAGAAAAATATGTCTCTTTGCAGGCGACACTAAGATCTGCAACAGAGTTGATGCACAGGGTGGGGTGGAAAGGATGAGAAGGACTTGGCAAAAGTTAGAGGAATGGTCAAATGTATGACAGCTTAGATTCAGTGCTAAGAGTGCAAGGTAATGCACCTGGGAAACAAAAACCCAGGGAAAGTACACAGTGGGGGTGAGATATAACAACAACAAAATGGAAAGGGACCTGAGGGTAGTCATATCAGATGACCTAAAGGTGGGCAAGCAATGTGAGAGGGCAGCAAGGAGGGCTGGGGGATACTGGGATGCATAGGGAGAGGCATCACCAGTAGAAAACAGGAAGTTATTATCCCTCTCTACAGACAGCTGGTGAGACCCCATCTGGAGTACTGTGTGCAGTTCTGGAGACCCAATCTCCTCAAAGACATAGACAGGATGGAAGCTGTCCAGAGGAGGGCAACTAAAATGGTGCAGGGTCTGCACCGGAAGACATATGAAGAGAGACTTAAGGAGCTTAATATGTATAGCCTCGAGGAAAGGAGGGAGAGAGGGACATGATAGAAACTTTCAAGTACCTCAAGGGAATCAACAAAGTCAAGAGGGTAGCATCTTTCAAAAAAGAGTGTGCAAGAACAAGAGGGCACAATTTGAAGATAGAGGCGGCTCAGAGGTAATTTAAGGAAGTATTTTTCACAGAGAGGGTTGTGGATGCATGGAGCAGCCTCGGAGGTGGTTGTGGAGTCAAAATCAGTGGTGGAATTCAAGCATGCATGGGACAGTCATAAGGCAATTCTGGGGGGTGGGGGTAGGAAGAAGTAGGTTGCTGGTTGGATCTGCGGCTTATCCAGTAGGTGGGGAAGTGGGCAGACTGGGTGGGCCAAGCGGTCCTTATCTGCCGTCAAATTATATGTTTCTAAGTAAGGGCTCTAGAGAAGCTCAGTAATGATGAAGAATTCCTGTCCCACTGCCCTTAACAGTATCCTTCAGCCCTTCTAACATTAGTGAGCCATTTACAGTCCTAATTTTTTAGCCGCCACCCCAGATAAAAACAATGGACTGGGTCTGAATATCTGTAGACCCGAAGGTGTGTCTAGAGGGTTAGTATACGAGGTTTGGTTTGTGTGGTGTACACCTATATTCTAGATGCTGGCTTGTACCATTCATTGATTTAATTATTTATTTAGATTTTTACACTCTAGGATAGCCTCATTTAGGTTAGACACCTACTTCACGAGGGTCCCGGGGGGCATTACAGCAACTAGATGAAGATAACAACTAGGGCAAATTGTATGTGACACTGTAGACAGCCTATGCTATCTCTAATGCTCACTTCCTGTTCTACATTTCGTTCCTGGTACTGCTGATAAGGTTAGAAAGGAATAAGCACACTTGGCAATGGATAAAGTTTAAAGATTCTGAAGCACCCAGTGAGAAGGTTCCTGATGATCTATGCCTCGCTCTGTGTGAATAAAGACAAACAGAAAACATCTATATCAGCCCCAGTCCTCACCACTGTAGCTGACCCAGGAGTCACCACAAAGGGCCCCACACCCAAGTGTGGCTCTGGACCCAGTGTGCACTTCGTGTGCAGAAACATTTTGGATTACTTACTGTTTACTGTACTATAGTAGATTGCATTACACTATTTTTACTTAGCTCTAGGCTGACATCTCCTGTTACTACAAACCACAGAATCCTGTTTCCTGTACTATAGTAGACTATATCAAACTAATTTTGCTTAGTTCTAGGCTGACATCTCCTGTTACTACAAATCCCAGAATCTCCTGCAGCTGACATCAGCGCAGTAGGCAGCAATGGGTGATTTAATAGCCTGCAATGCATGTTAGAGATTTTATAAGCTCCGATCAGATGTTTTCTTGGTCTGCTTTTCTCCAGGGGGCTAAGTACAGTCATCTGTGACTGTACATAGTCCAGGGAAGACAGCAGGACCAGCAAACAAAGATCACAGCTTATAGTATGTGCTACCAGAAGTAGATGGGATGGAGTGTAGGAACAGGGCAAGGGCCACAGAACACGACGCAAGGTGATCTGAAAGTAGTTTCCTACAATGTAATGGGAATTAATAACCCCATTAAGAGGTCCAGACTCCTGAAAGAACTGAACCAGCAAAGGAGGGTAGTGGTGCTGTTCCCAGAAACACACCTAATGTCCAGTGAGCTCAGCACACTTGTTCTGTCATGGATGGGGCAGTGTCATTCAGCTTCTTTGTCTCCACTGAGGGGCGATACAGGGATACTTCCATACTGAATGTTTAAGCTCCAAACATGGAGGCAGAGAGGGATGCGTTTTTTCAATCTGTTCTGTTAACGCTGTCTACAAATGGTGTCCTATGTATAGTTGGGGGGGGGAGGGGATTTTTATGCAGTCCTCCATGCGGGCAGGTATAGACAGCACATGAGACAGGAGAGTGTGGAGGACCCCTGGGTGGACCAAGGGTTTAAGCAGCTGATCAGAGAACTCAGTCTGGTTGACACATGGCATTTCACACACACCCCAGGGATTCCGATTTCACATTTTATTAGGCTCCCAGAGGTCCTATTCATGAAATGACATGGTGCTGGTTATCACAGTGTGGGCACATATGACTGGGGCAGCCAGGATTGGTCACATTACCCTATCTGATCACTCCCTAATTGAAACAGACTTTGTGGCTGCCCCAACACCTTGAAAGGCCCTCTGGAGGATGAACAACTCACTCCTTAACCAGTCAGATTTTAAAGAGCTAATACAACAGTGAATAATTACTGGGAGAACAATAGGGTTGGTGACATGTCTCTGGCCAACTGGTGGAATGACATGAAAGCCACGGTCAACAGTGTGATACTACAATATCCATCTCAGAAGAAAAAGAAAGACGCAGCCCAACAGATTGAATTAGAGCAAAACCTTTTCAGAGATACCGGATGATTTACGACCCCTCTTGTGCGAAAGGATAATTATGGCAGTTTCACCGTAGCTACAGGCTGTTGCTCCACCCACTGCCGGCTACCAGTACACTCCCTCGTAAAGAATAAAACAACTAACAGTCATAATAATAAATGTAGCTGTGCAAATTACCAAATAGAACCCAGGGGGTGTGGGGGGCGGAGCACCCCCACAGAAGAAAGAACAAACAAATAATATATTGTATATTCTAAATTGTGCGCCAGATCACGAGGCGAAACGAGCTGAGGCAGAGGACAATGCTGAGAATGTGCCGTACAGTCAGAAAACCGTCAGAAAGTCGTAAAAACAGCCCTTCTGGAGCACTTGCAGACCTTCGACAATATCCCAGGGTATAAAATGAATTATGGCAAGTCCAAAGCCATAGTTATTTTGTGTGTTTGACCCCCTTACTTTAGAGGAACCTAGCCTTTTAAGTGGGCCTCAAGGATCACGTTTACATATTTAGGCATCAAAATAACTCCCAGGCTGACAAAACTTTACACACTGAACTATCTCCCCCTGTTGGAAGAAGCTTCAAAAGACTTGCAAAAGTGGGGCAGCCTCCCGCTGTCCCAAGGGGACAGAACTGAAGCCTTAAAAATGAATGTACTTCCCTGCTTCATCTTCCTTTTCCAGGCCTTCCCTATTAAGCTCCCTAGCACCTTCTGAGCAAGGCTTAAGAAGCTAAGGATGTCGTTTTTGTGGCAAGGACATAGGATCTGGGTGGGCACCAGTACTCTCAAGGACAAAAGGAGGGGGATGCCTAATTTCAAGCACTACTACCTAGCAGCTCAGGTAGCCCAAGTGGTCACCATACTGAAACAAAGACTGGAATCTGTGTGGTATGCCCTGGAGAATAAATAGGGTGGAGTTACCCACACATTATTCACCCCACCACACCCCCCGCTGTGGGGCATTACAAACCCCTGGACTAGACACTCACTACTGATGGTCAAAAAGATCAGGCACCTGACCCATACCCCCAAATGAAATGGGCCCACTCATCACTACTGTAGGAAGCTTGGAATTTGAAACAATGTATAGAGACCCCAGCTTTGTACGAAGGAATAGATTAGCTCTTACTAAGCATGCCCAACTAGTAAATGAAGGGGTCATTGTCTTCTTTGGGCACCTAAAGGGGACTTATGGACTTCCTAACAGAGACCTATTTTGATATTTACAACTTCTTCATTACCAGAATACTGACAGACACCTGGAACAGGTCACCAGACCAGTAACAGAATGGGAGGACTTCCTATACTGGTCAGCCAGCCTAAATGTCCGAGGTAACTATATCCTGCTTGCCCATAAAGTGTTAAAATTAACCAGTATCCCAGCCCTGGTAGTGGATACATAGAAGTGGGAGGCAGAAATGGGGGAACCCATCCCTAATCTGAAATGGCAAAAGTTTCTGAAAGAAGGATGGAAAGAAAACGGGAGCCACTACCACATATTCTGGAAAATGTCCTAAAGTGCAAGAATTCTGCTCTCAGGTTCAAACTGAGCCAAGCAGGATCTGGGGACTATAAAGCCACCTAGACTTAAAAGACCAGTGTGCTGGATCTCCCACCAAAATAGATGGAGACCAGAAGCCACAGTGAGGTTTTGCAGTGTATGGCCATTGCAGCCCCTAAAGTGATCATGTCCCATTGGTTATCATCCCTCCTACTCATACTGGCTGAATGGCGGGAAAGGGTAAATGCTATAATGCGTATGGAAAGGATTACAGCCTGAGGCTTAAGACAGAAAAATTTATTGAAAAATGGTCCCAGTGGGAACTATACATAAATCCACTCCCCACCCCACCCTACAGCTAGATGAGATGGTGGGTAAGACCCCTGACTAGGGAGCTGAGGGAAGCCCACCCTGATCACTGGGCTGGAGTACACATTATGCCCATATCTGCTCAAGGACATCCAGGTAGATTATGATTTAGCATCTAAATCCCGTGATTTACAAGGTGGCAAGAATGTAGCAAGAAACAAAAAGACACAAATTGTTCAGGTTCTGTGTTTATTAGTTGTACCTTTTGTATTACTTCTGTTACCTGCATGTCCAGGTTGCAGACAATGTGGAGCAAGTGAGCACATGTTCACATAGGACTTGGAATCATTATGACATGTCTGTTATGATATGAAAATTGGAGGTTTTTGTATATGAATGAAATGGGATCACTGAATGCATGGTGATCTTATTGTATTCTGCTTCATATGATTTTCAATAAACTTGAAGTTTAAAAAAAATCAGAACTTACATAAACTGTAACATGCACTCCTGGCCATTGAGTCTCTCAGAGCTGCATAATACTCTGATGTCAGCTGCAGGGGATTCTGGGATTTGTAGTAAAAGATGTAAAGCCCACAACTAAGGAAATTACTTTGAAACAATCTACTACAGTAAACAGTAAGCAAACCAAAATGTTTTTTCACACAAAGTGTTTACTGGGGCCAGCCCCACAGTTGAGTGTGGGGCCCTTGGTGGTGACTGTTCTTGTTTAAGTTCCCATCCACAATTAGGCAGTTTCCACTGGTGATAGCCCAGTAACTGGAACAGTCTTCAAGCTTGACCCCTCCTACCACCCGCGAGGTCATCTTACAGCTCCGCCCCACCTGATTTCAGATCTGCGGATGTAGGAATCCAAGCAAATCTTGCTAGGGGAGGTTGGGTTGGTTGTGTGGATGTGAGCTGAATACCAATAGAATGACTACAGTTACAGGTAAGCAACTTCTATTTCAACTAATACTGGACCAGGTAGCAGCCCTGCAGGACTACTCAATATGGATGTATCTGGTAGCAGCAAAAGACGCAGCGGTATGTCTGATGGAGTGAGCCTTCAATCTCTGGGTGGCTCCTTCCCAGCCAACTGCATCAAAGATCAATGCAGGATATGACCTACCTGCCTATCATCTGCTTGGCTGCCAGAGCAGCTTCAGCATAGGTCAGAAACAACTGCCGAGGCTCACCACGAGCCTCTCCATGTGGTCCTTGCAGTACAGGAGTACATGGTGGACATCCAAGGCAAACAGTGTATACTCAGTATTTGAAGCATGAGGCTTCTGGAGGACAATGCTGAGATAAAGCATCTGGTTAAGGTGACACTCCAAAACTGCATTCAGATGGAACGTTGCAGGGGGCCATACAATGACCTTGTCCTTGCCACAAACTAGACATGAAGATTCCATTGAAAACTCCTGGGGATCACTTACTTGTCTGGCCATGGTAATGGTGACCACAAATACAGTCTTCCACACCAGGTGGGACATCTCCCACATTTTAATAGGCTCAAATGGTTCTCCCATCAGCTCTGCAAGCAGCAGCAGTCCCACAGTGGCAGAGGCTGCCATACCAGAGGTGACAGGTGATCCAGGCCTGAACATTTTCTCCTGAGCCACTGTTGGCACACCAGCCTGCACCCAGTATGTTGACATGGCAGCTAGCTGCACCTTAAGGGACATGGCTCGTAACCATGATTGAGTCAAGGATCAAAGGTACTAGAGAATGCACACCACAGGACAGGTGAGGGGGGTCTACCTCCTGCTCTGTGCACCAGTAAGAACACCTCATCTACTTAAGGGAGTAAGTCACAGAAGCAGACTTCTTACAGGATGCCTCCAAAACATGGAGAACACCTTACAAAAGGCCCACAGCCTGGAACTCTAGCTGAGACCACAGAGCAATCAGCACACCCCTCAGCCTCACAAACTGGAGACAGACTATGAACTGCAGTACAGTAATAAACTGAATTCATTAAGGCTAGTACCCAAACAGGTCATAAGTGCTTTATCTCCATGTCCAAAATATAAAACAGTTTACTTCATAGCACAAGATAGGTTACCCATACCAGACTTTCCTCACAGCCACCCCAGCGCTTCGGTTCACAAAATAAAGCCTTCATCAGGGAGAACTCTAGCTACTCAGAAACCAGGCAGACAGGTGCAGAGACTGCAGGTCCAGATGCCTGATTGTCCCTCCTGATCTCATCAGCGGGTCCGGATGCAGAAGAAGAGACCACGTGGGCCTGCTGTGGAGGCTGAGAAAATCCTGGTAGCAAAACTGTCTTGGACATTCTGGAGCTATAAGGATCACTTGGCCTTGTCTCTTCAGGCCTTGAGAACCACTCTGTGGATCAAGGGCAACAGAGGAACGCCATTCATAAGGCCCAGGGTCCAGGGCTGGGGGAAAACATCTCCTTCAGAGTTCCCATCTGGTTTAGGGGTGAGGCAAGCACAAACAGCTTGTTTTCTGTTCTTCCAGGAGGCAAAACAGTCCACCAGAGGTGTGCCCCACTGGATGAACAGCTGTGTCACCACACTCTGGTAAAAGAATTGCTCATGAGACACCTTTCCCACCCAAAAGAGTGCATGCCAACTGGCTGTCCTTCCCTGACAAGTCCACTGCAAGCAGATCTGCCTGCAGGCTGCACACCAGGAATGGGTGCAGAGTGTCTCCTGACACAGGAGAAGGAGCGTTTCTGACTTGCTTGTTCATGTGAAAAATGATGGACATGTTGTTTGTGTCGACCTACACAACTTGACCCCAAATCAGAGGAGCGAACTCTGTCAGTGCCAGGCGCACTGCCCAGAGCTCCAGAAGGTTGATATCTTGGCAGGTCGTGCTTAGCGACCAGAACCCATGGGTCCTGTGGTCTAAAAGATCAGTACCCCACCTTAATAGTGACACATCCATCGTCAAAGTGTGGTACAGCTCAGCTCAAAGGGGATTCCTTCCGAGAAGTTCTGAGGGCACGCCCACCATTCAATGGCTTCCTGCACTGGCTGTGTCACCCAAACTGTCTGGTTAAGGTGGTTGTGGTACTGGGACCACTGGTGTCCCAGTTCCCACTGCAAGAGCAGCATTCTTTAATTGGCTCAGAAAACCACTGATGTTGTAGTCACCATAACCCAAACAGCCAGAGTAAGTCCCAGGCCGGATGCAACAGCCCAACCCAAAATGACTGCGCAAAGGAGGCAAGTTCCTCCACCCAGTCAAAAGGTACATGAGCCCTGGCTTGAAGGAAGTCCAGTTCCGCTCCAATGAACAGGGTTATCTGCTTGGTACCAGCTCTGACTTGGCCAGACTGATCAAGAGACCTAGATCCTGAAACACTTGAATAGCCAGATTCCTTGACCGCTCCACAATGTCCCTGGTACTGACCATGATGAGCCAGTAATCCAGGTACAGAAAGAGTCTGGCATCTCTGCACCTGAGGAAGGCTGCCACAGTCAATAGGCCTTTGGTAATCATCACCTTGGGTGCCAATAAAAGGCTGAAGGACATGGCCGTGAACTAGTACAACATGTTGCCCATTCAGACCCCGAGAACTACTGGTGGAACAGATGAACCAGAATATGGAAATGAGTATCCTGGAGGTCCAGTGAGCAAAACCAAGACCTGGGCTGCACAGAGGATATTATCTGATTGAGGGTGACCATACAGAAGGTTCGCCTGCAGATGAGCTTGTTCAGGACATGCAGGTTGAGGATAGGGCACAACCCCCCATCTGTTTTGGTCCCAAAAGAAGTAAGATACAAATCACTGCAAGGCTATGGAATCCAGGACAACTTCAATAGCACTGTGCTCCAAGAGCTAAACGATCTTGTTCTGCAGTGCGGCCAGCGTGTCTATGGGCATCACAGACTCCCAACAGACTTGACATGGAGAAGAGTCTCGAACTCCAGGTACGGAACTATCCCCAGAATTTCCAAAACCCACCTCTTGGATGTTATGGCGGATGACTATGGAAGGAAGCCGGATAGCTGACCCCCAACTGGAAGTTGCAGCAGGGACTGGGCGGGAGGAGGAATGACTTCTCACAGCCTGTCACTTTTTATACCGGGATGGGACTCTGAAGGAGGACTGGCTTCCAGCTGCACCATTGCCTTCATCTTTTGTCTGACCCTGACCTCCAGACTTGTTTGGTTTAGTCAAATAGTAGTATTGGAACTGCTGCCTCTGTTGCTGATGAGGCTGCTGCTGGTATCAAGAATTATGAAAGGCACTGGGAAAGGGACCTTGCTGGAGCTTAGGTGGTTGCTTAGCCTGATAGGACAATGCAACATAGTCTAGCGTAACACTGGACTTGTCGATGTAGGGCAATGGTTCTCCACCCCTGGGCCAAACAGGTTGGTGCCCAAAAAGGTCAAATCTGCCAGCTTGTGCTGGGTCACTGATGTAAACATGGAGATATGCAGCCAAGCCCTCCTGCTCAGAGATACTGTCACTGCACACTGGGGGCCAAAGAACTGGAGTCCAAAGTCATCTGCAGCTAGTGCCTAGACAGAGAGTGTCCCAAATATTGAAATGGCCAGGCTTCAGGTTAGCTATTCACAAGACGCAGAGGGATCACATTAGCAAACTAAGAATAGCGTGTGACTGATTGGGGTGATCAGAGACACACAACTGACCTAATGGATCCCAAGGGAGGCCCCTGCACAGACCTTGCATCCAAGGAAGTTCTACTTTTTGATTCCTTATCCGTCGGCTTATCCACATTGCCCTGCACCTTTAACCTTTGGATGACCAAATCAGCCACAAGACCCTCTGCAGATGGATGCTCTCAGAACTCGGGAGATCCCATCAGTAAGGACTGCATACCTGTAGTCCATTTGAGGAGGAGGGGCTTGGCACTGCCAAGTGCAGCCAAGTAGTGGGTGCCAATCTCAAGACAGCCCTGGCAACCAGGAATGCCACCCCAGGGGAGGAATCCTACTCCAGGATGTCCATCAAGGGGGTCAGACACCCACTTCCAGACTTCTTTCAAGGCAACATTCAGAGATGCAAAAATGTGCTGCAACAGAGAAGCTTCAATGTTTGGGGAACAGCAATGGGGTATATACTGCTTGTGTAGCTTGTAGTACTTTTTGTGGCTTAACTCTATTCCCACCCTTGAGCAGTAGGTATGTAGGTAGTAATTTGTAGGGAACAGAAGGCCCAGGAACATGAGTGAGAAGAGCGCGGAGCAAGGAGGGGATGGTGGTGGGATCGAAAACACTACCTAAGCTAAGAAGTGGTTAGTAGAAGGCTTAAGTAGAGGCTGTGGGAGGACCTATTCCCCATACTGAACCATAGGCAAAGCCCTCTCATTCAGTGTTTGGGGAATGGCAATGGGGTATATAGTGCTTGTATAACTTGCAGTACTTTTTGTGGCCTAACTCTATTCCCATCCTTGAGTAGTAGGTATGTAGGTGGTAATTTGTTGGGTGAACAGAAGCCTCAAAAAGATACCTCCTCCAACTCACAGAGAATATGACTCCCCGGCACTCAGGAGAGGAAAAACAAACAGGTGGAGGAAACCTCTGAGAACCCATGGCCGGTGGTCTGCCTGTCCTCTGGATATACTAAAAGGCGAAGGACCTAGGTTCTAGTAACCACAACTAATTTTAGGGAATGTGATCTTCTTGGAGAGATGATGGTCCATCCTTGATCCATTGACAATGCCATCTGAATGGTGATCCTGAGGTTGATGAGTTGATCTTTTCTATAGGAGCGGTGGAATCCTAAGTGTGAAGCAGATCCAGTTGAATAAGAGTGAATGAAGTCCAAATTATCAAGGTGGTGAAGGATGCTTGTCCATAGGGAGTTGCATGAACGTAATGAGCAAAGATAGTGGAGGGTGGATGTGCTATGGTATGATAAGCCATGGGTGACTGATCGAACTTGAATAAAAAATTTACTTTCGAGGTAAGGTCTGGAAGCATGGAATTCAGTAATGAGCAAGGAGTCGCTAAGACAGCTTCCGTGAAGTAAAAAATGAGTAGAAGAGAGTCTTTTAATGCTTTGGAGATGATGGTCCATTCTCGATCCATGGGCGATGTGGTTTGACAATCCTGAGGATGAAGAGTGGGTCTTTTCTGAAGGAACAGTAGAATCCTAAATGTGAAGCAGATCCAGTTGAGGAAGGGCAAATGGAGTCTGGATTTCAAAGGGAATGAAGGATGCGTGTCCAAAGGGATTGCATAGGCGTAATGAGCTGGGAGAGAACAATTTGATCAATATGTTACCAGACAACAAACTGAGGAAATCGGACTGATTTGTGCAGTCATAAGTGAATGATATGACTTGAGTAAGGCTGATTGTCAAGGTAAAGTCTGGGGGCAAAGAATGTAACAGTTGCACAATGAGTAGCTGAGTAGGCAGCTATACAGCAGAAATGAGTAGGGGGAAGTCTGTGCGTGCTCGATAGGAGGACTGCCTTAAGTGATTAGTAGACAAATAGAAGGAGATGTGCAGATGCGGTCCTGATGGCAATCGAATGTATATAGAGACTGCATACTTGTATATGCTCGGCTGGTATGCTAACTGAAGTAAATACAGGTATTTCTGCGACATGATTGTCTGTGAGATGCACTGTGGTGGCTTATGGTGGGTTAGTTTACAGGTAATCCAATACCCAAGTCCTTGAGAGCAGCTTGTAGGTGGATACGCTAAAGGGTCTGTAGGTGTAATGGTTGCAAATTTCCGGATGGAAATGGGAAGAGACTAGTTTTGGTGATAGTCTTTACTGGAGAGATTAATGTAGAAAGTTGATTAAGGAGAGCTGGAGAGTCTGCTGGAAGGGTGATTAACTCGAGTGAAAGTACCAGATGGAGAAGTGTGGATGAATGTATGAGGAATGGTGATGTCCAGGAGCCAAAAAGATGGTTTGCATGGTGTGATATTCGGAAGCAGCTAATCGATGGAGATCCAGCGATGAATAATCTGAAGTCAGCTAGGAAGGTCTCAAAAAAAGCAGTCTATTGAGGAAGTAAGAGTAATACCATAGTCAGCAAATTTCATGATGGTGTAAAGCTGTGGACTGAAAGTAGGTAATGTCTGAGGTGCCATGATGTATCTAGCAAGTCACGGAATCCGAAGAAGCAATGCTGGAGAGTAAGTCTCAGCATAACAGGAGAAGTTACATCCTTACTGTGCGAGAAGATAGCCTGTGATGCATGGTAGACGGGAAAGTCCATGAAGACTGAATAGGCAAGATTCACAGGAGTATCCAAGTGACAGGGAATGTATGTTTCTAGTATCCGGACAAATGAGAGTCCGGATTGATCGAGGGGAGCTGATTGAGTGGTATGGAAAACATTAATCAATGTGAGAGTTTCTGAGGCATGTTGCGAAGAATGCATGCTATAAGTACATTTCTCAAGTGACATGAACGGTGATCCATCGAGTGGTGAATGGGAGCTGCAAGGATGGCCAGGGTAGGAGTATGCACTGAATACCTCAGGGTAGGAGTTGCCTAAGTAGAAATACTGGCCAGGGATATGGTAGTATGCCCCAAAGAGCCACAGCATGCAGAATGAAGCTCCGAGCCTGCAAGGCAGAGATGGAAAGCAGCTATCAGAAGATGGGAGGAAAGTCTGGAGGAAATCCCAATTGGCTGAAGGACTGATACAGGATGGCATTGAGGTGAAAGAAGCCGGATGGCATACCGTGCTGGAAGGAACAGGACCGGTTAGCTGCTCAGCAAATGGCAGCAGAATACAGCAATGCAGTAGCAGTCACCTGATGATGATCCATGGAGGGCTGAAGAGCGAAGGGAAGTACTAAGAGCAAGAGGGTGAAGTACATAGGTCCCACATCAGACAAAGGCTTCAACCAACTTGTGAAGGGACGGAAGGAGCTGGAGCGAGGAAGGATAAAGTTCTCACATCCAAAGGAGAAAATAAACTCCGACATTGACTGGATGGGTGATGAGCAGCAAGGAATTCCCAGAGGCAGGCAAACATGGTCAAGATGGAGAGCGGATCAGCTAGCAGGATCCAAAGCATGGGGAAAAGTAGGATAAGAGGGCAAAGTATGATGGACCCAGAATGAGTGGGATGGCAAGTGGTGAGGAAGGCTGGAAGGTAGTCAGAGTAAATGGGTCCCAAGACAGGAGAGGAGTGGCAACAAGGGGATATGGACATGCAGACCTCAACCAGACGTAGGTGAGGCGAGATGAAGGGCATGATGCTCCAGATAATGGGTAAAGGTGAAGGTACATTCAGGAGAGCTCCAGGCCAGGAGGGAACAGCAAGAGACGGTTGGGTGGACAGTAGGTACAATGGGAACTGTTGATGGAAGAAACGGACTTCCAAGCACGAAACACAGGGAGAGAGAACCAGCAAACTACAGCACTCCAGAGAGGCAGAAGGATGGAGGCAAAGAACTGAGATCCTCTTAAAACAGGAAGCAGCATCCGGCAAGACACAGAGAAGACAATAACTCAGTTGATCCAGGGACGGGCTACGACTCCATGATGTTGATGAGATGACAAGCAATCCAAGTCAACAGGCAGAGCCGAAGGCGGAAGGCAGGTGGTGAGCAGTGGTCCTGTTCCTAAAGGGAAGTGGCGACGTGCTTCTGGGAGGCAAGGGAGAATGGAGACTGCGGGCAGGAGGATATCCAGGTCCAGAAGAGATGCAGCATCCAACAGCAGGTTGAGAATGAATACATATGAAGCAGTGGAAAGTAAACTTGGGCAACCATTCATGACTGTAGAGGTCGAACACGGATACAGACCCCCGGCCCTGGAAGTTAGCATGACTGAGGCAAAATCAAGTTCCTGAAGGGAAGAAACATCCTGGTAGCAGGCTGAGGAGGTGGAAATGAAACAACAGAATGTAGACCCAGACATCTGCTGGGGATGGCTGAAGCAGGATGAAGGTGACGGGGGGCAGTCAGGCAGAGGTAAATCGATGAGGGCGCCAGGGCGAAGAAGTTCTGTTCCCGAAGGGAAGCAGCAACTGGTATGACGTAAAAAAGGTATGGTAAACTCAGAAGATTGTAGACATGGTTCCCATCCCTGGTAGTTGGGGCGAGCTAACCTGCACTCAATACTTCCAAGCAGAGTTAGGGACAGAGAATGTCAAGTTGGTAGGTAGTGGGAGGTAGCATGTGGAACAGAATCCCATCCCTGGTAGACAGAGGAAGCCTACCTTCACTCAGCACCTCAGAAGGTAAGAGTTAGGGACAAAGTCTGGAGTGCTGCTGGTATGGGCTGGCTGAAAGCACAGAATGCTGTTGCAGAAGAGAGTAGATTAGGGAATGGAATTGAGATAGACATGATGTATGAGCCACAGGAATGGGAAAGCATTCATAGTGAGATAAGAATGGTAGGCACATAAACAGGTACATTGTAGAGAAGGTCCAGCTGTGGAAGCAGCAGCAATGCAGGGGAAATATGGCTCCACTGTAACTGACTCAGGGACGAGGGGGAGAAGTAGGTGAGTGCCAGCGACTGAGGTCGTGGGCACTAGGAGCGAGCAGGCTAGTACAACTAGGGTCAGGAGAGTGAGGCACACCCCTCAGGGCCCCCACCGGTACCTCCCCCCCTCCCCCAACAACCTGAGGCAGGTAATGCCAATGACCATGGAAATGGATAGGCATGACTAGCGGCTGCTAAAAGAGGAAGGAAAGCGAGAGCACGGCGCTCAAAAGAGGCCACACTACAGGGCACTGAGGTAGTCATAGGGTGGCCACTCAGACAACCCCTCCCACCACCACCAGAACCAGGCACTCTGAATACTGAAGCTCCGATATGGAAGTAATGAAGTGGCAGCATAGGCCCACCCCAGATAAGTGAAAATAATGTGTACCAACTCAGGGGATGTTCTCAGTCCACTGCAGTGAATGCGGAGCAGGTCTGACAAAAATGAAAGCTGCAGAGAACATTAATACATGCCGACAGGGGGTTACAGTAGAGACGGGTAGTTGAGAGTGCTGCTCCGGAGTTCTTTTGCTACTCGGAGAGCTGAGTGAATGTGCCATTACAGCATTGAAAATGGGTCACTGCCAGACATGAAATTGTAGTTGCAATCAAACACTCACCTAAGAGTGTGTCAGTGGCAGTAGGCATAGTGGATAACAGCCAGAGTACTTATGGCAGGAGTGGAGCAAGTGGTGGAGACAGGCAGGTTGCCCGGTAGTAAAGGAATCCAAATGGGAGTGAGTAAGAGAGGGGAGTGCTGTGACCAGGAATGAAGAAAATGCGCGCAATGGCAGAGGAGCCTCAGTTCGGCATGGCATGCCGTTGGAGAACAGCTGCGATGGTTCAGGCATAAAGCGGTCCTCATGAAATATGAAGGCATCCGGGACCGCGGAGCACACAGAACAGAAGAAAATTTGAGATGAGGAGGATTGCAGGTATTCGCTGGAAACATGTTCAGTGTGAGCCAGCAGCATAACCAACAGGTAGAGTCGGATGCAAGGAGAGACCAGGACAGCGTCAGGAGGGGAGAAGGAGGAAGGCCAAAAATAGGGGAAGAGGAGATGCTCAGAAGCGTCGGCGGTATGGGGACAAGAAGTGGGCAGAACGCCCAAAAAACCACGGGGGGAAAAAGCAGAGACCAGCGAGGAAGGAATGAGAATGGAGGAAGAAGCAGGAAGGTGGGATGGGGCCGCTAAGAAAGGGGAAAATGTGCAAGACACAGGACTAAAGGGGAGCAACACACAGAAAATGGAAGAAAGGAACCACAAGGGAACGGAGAGACAAACACAGTGCAGGGAGAACAACCGGACAGAGCAGCCAGAGGCGCAGGAACAGCACAGCCACATGAGCCATGCAGCAAGCTCAGGGACAAAAAACATTCCCTAAGCAAGGGGGTGCGGTTAGTAGAAGGCTTAAGTAGAGGCTATTCCCCACATTGAACCACGGGCAAAGTCCTTCCAAAAGGACATCAAGTCACCAGGGGTGGGCCAGCTGTCTGAAGAGTTGATGTCCATCTGATTCTGAGAGGAAGCCACAAAGAGTACTCCAAGTCAAATTGTGGTCCCTAAACAAAGGCTAGGGCCATCATTCAGGAGTGTAGACTAGCCCCTTTGTTAGGGTGACAATTTGACTCAGGCCCATAGCCTTTCATCAGAACACCCTCATGTGGCTTCAAAGTGGGTGGCTCTACTACAACTGGCTGCTGTGGCATCTTTGGATTGCTGAAGGGAAAACTGGTGAATGCTGCACCAAAGGCTGTATCAATAAGGGCACCAAGAGGGTGTCAAAATAGCCAGCAACATCAGTCAACCACGACCCTGACCAACTACTTGCAGGGCTCCTTGTTGCTAAAGAACATCTTTATATTTGTGGCACAGTTAAAGCCATTGATGTCTAACCACTGAAACAGAACAAGCTGGATGACGACTGCCAACTGCCTACCATGATGGCGATGGTGCTGACCTGAGCAAGATCAAGACCTTGATTGGAACCCAAACCTTGACCCTCAATCTACAGGTCAGCAATGGCCTGACAGATGTGTAGTGGAGTATCCACCTGGTGGGGCACCATATGAACATACATATAAACACATGAATGTGCCATTAGAAACAGACCACCCGGTCTATCTAAGTCTGCTCGAGTGTGTAGCCAACACCCCTAGTTTGCAGTTGCCCCAACCCCCCTCCCTTTTGTCATCCCACTGCCACCCCCCACCTTCACTCTCCTCTGTTCCCTGTCCCATGCTCTTTTGAAGCTGTTCACAGATTTACATGATACCACCCATTCTGGTAGGGTGTTCCATTTTGCTACCACCCTCTCTGTGAAATAGTGTCTCCTCATTTCCTTCCTAAATCTTCCCCCCTCCATTTTTAGCATGTTCCCCCTGGTGACCCTTCCCCTTCTTAACTTAAAGATCCCACCTGCCCCCATCCTTATTGATTCCCCTCAGATACTTGAATGTCTCTATCATGTTCCCCCGTCCCTTCTATCCTCCAGGGTGTACATATTGAGGTCTCCCAGCATGCTGTTATAGTCTCTCCCCTCCATTCCACATATCATCTTTGTTGCCCTCTTCTGCACCCCCTCTAGCAACCTGATATCACGCTTTAGGTATGGTCTCCAAAACTGCACACAATACTCTAAGTGCGGCCTTACCAGTGATCTGTACAGGGGCAAGACCACCTCACTTCGCCTGGACGAAAACCCCCTTGCTATGCTTCCCAGCATTTTGTTCGCTTCTGCAACCGCTCTCCTGCACTGGGCAGTGTTGTTCATGGTCCCCATTATCATTACCCCAAGGTCCTTCTCCTCCTCAGTGGTCCCCAGCTTAACCCCCCTCCCAGCCAGTATTCTCTCCTTGGGTTCTTCACCCCAAAGTGCATAACCTTACACTTCTTTGCATTGAACCCAAGCTGGCACCTCTCTGACCACTCCTCTAGCTTGCTTAGGTCCCCCTGCAGTTGCTTCCACCCCTCCTCTCCATCCAGCACTGCTCCGATTTTGGTGTCATCAGCAAACAGACTTACCTTGCTCACCACCCCATGTCCAATGTCTGATATGAAGAGCCCAAACAATACTGGCCCCAACACAGAGCCCTGTGGCACCCCACTCATCACCGACCTTGGAGTTGAGTGCTCCCCTCTCACCACCATCCGTTGCAGCCTCCCACTCAGCCAGCTTGTAATCCAGGTCATCATTGTTGCCCCTACTCCTACACCAGTTAGCGTCTCCCCAAGCTGCCCACAAGGCACCGAATCGAAGGCCTTGCTGAAGTCCAAGTAAAGAACATCCACCGCATGACCCTTATACACTTCACCTGTCACCCAGTCATAATATTGAATCAGGTTGCTTTGACAAGACTTCCCTGAAACAAACCCATGCTGCCTCACATCCTGGAGGCCATTGCCCTCCAGGTACGACACACTTTCCTTTAGTATCATTTCCATGAGTTTGCACACTATGGATTTGAGGCTTACCAGACAATAACTACCCAGTTCATCCCTTGGCTCGCTCTTGTGTAATGGCACTACGTGTGCCATCCTCCAGTCCAGTGGCACACATCCAGACTCCAGTGAGGTGCTGTACAGATCCATCAGTGGCTAAGCCAACACCTCCGCCATCTCCCTCAGCACCCTGGGGTGGATACTATCTGACCCTGGTGCCTTGTCTACCTTCAGTGCCCTCAGTCCCTCTAAGACTCTACTTGCCTCAATTCTTCCATCTGTCGCCTCTTCTCCTCCTGTCCCCACCCTCCCAGCCCATGCTAGTAGCAGTCTCCTTTTCTTCCATGAACACGAACAAAAGTATTCATTCAGTGATTCTGCCTGCTCCTCCCTTTTCGTCCACTCCCACCCCTTTTTTTTAACTTGCTGTTTTTCCGCCTTCCCTGCCCCTACACTCCACTTCTTGGGAGCCTGGCATCTGCCTCAGTTCCTTCCATGCCTGGAGCCCCATGGTGAATCCCCATGTAGCCTTGGACCTACCCCAGGCAGGGGACAAGGTGGGAGCAGCACCCAAACTAACATTACTCGCCGGGCAGCCAGGTGGGACAGGCAAAGAACCATTGAGGTCTGTGCTGGCGCTCCGTCTACCGGAGCGACAGAGGTGTTTTTTCCCCTGTTCTTCTGGGCATGCCATGCACCCTGACATCAAGGCGGAGCTCCGCCAATGTCTGGCACACCCAACCCTCCTGGATTGGTCAGGCCCTTGCTGTACCCCAGGCCTCCGCCTGGGGTCAGTCAAGCTCCAAACCTTGTCCTCCCTCCCTCCCTGGAGAAGGCAAGCAGTCCCACGAATGCTCAGCCTTCTCCCCCCGGCCAGCCCTCCAGCTCCCCGGGCTGCTTCACGAACCCAGGTCATTGGCGCCGTGAGCGGTGAAGGCATTCACTGCCGACAGGCATGCCACCCCACCCTTTTTATCCTTACTATTGTCTCCTTGCACTTTCTTTTCTTCCTGATGTATCTGAAGAAGTCTTTCTTCCTCCCCAATTAATATATTTTCATTTCATTTTTTTTTAAATTTTATTTATTTTTATACTGGTAAGTCTGTGGGACAAGCCCATTTTCACAAACAACCAGTTTGTACAAAAAACATGCACACAAACTTAAAACAGTTTACCATCCATAAATATGCATTATACATAAAATTTACAATTTGAATTCTCCAACAAATTTTTTCTAAAGTTCTGTCTTGAAAATAGATAGCTGCTTTTGTCTTGTAACATTATAAGGAAGTTGATTATACATCATAACAGTAGTAAAATTAAAAGAATTTTGGCTAAAAGTTGTATGAAAGAAAGGAACCAAAAAGCTCTCCCTACTCTGTAATTTTGTACAACCAGATTTTGTATTCCTAGGGAATAAACTAAGAATACTTTGTGGCATAATACCTAAGTGAACCTTGTGCAAAAACAACAATGCCCTAAAATTAAATCGCCCCTCTAATGACAAAGAGCCAAATTGTTTGTAAAGAGAACAATGGTGGGTTAACGTCGATTGACCAGAAGCAAAACGTAAAACAGAGTGGTACGTAACTTGGAGTCTTGTAAAGACTCTGTCAGAAGTATAAGAATATACTACAGATCCATAATCCACTCTTGATAACAATAAACTACGTGTAAGTAATAATCTAACATCAACTGTTTTAATACAATAAAGAAGCCCCAACCTTTTATGTACCCTACTAATTAACTCCATAACATGAGAATCAAATGCTAAGTGACAGTCAGTTAATATTCCCAAGTATTTAAACTGCCTAACCTGTTCAATTGCATTACCAAAATTATCAGTAACTTTTAGTTCCTGAGTTTGCACTCTCCTGGAATGAGAAAACACCATTGTCTTGGTTTTTGCTGAATTTAACACCAATTTATTGTTTATCAAACCAATAATGAAGCAAACTAAAATCTTGTTGTAAAGTATTTTGTAGAGTCAAAAAATTAGAACCAGAACAAAACTGCATCATCTGCATATAACAATAACTCAGTATTTTTAAAATTAACAGCTAAAGAATTTACAAATAATGAAAAAAGCAAAGGGCCTAGTATGGAGCCCTGTGGGACTCCACATTTCAGCACTGAAGGCTCAGATAATGTTCCATTGATTAGTGTCTTCTGATTCCTATTAACTAGGTAATCACCGAACCAGGAAATAACCCCATCTGGCAACTGTACAGAAGATAACTGCTTCAAAAGTACATCATGATTCACTAAATCTAAAGCCTTGGTGAGGTCCACAAAAGCTGCTGCAACAACATCTCCAGTATCTATTGCTCTAGCAACTTGACTAGTGAATCTCACCAACACTGTCTCAGTATTATGGTTAGGCCTGAAACCGTGTTATGAGTCTGACCAAAGATTATATTTTATTAAGTGTTCTATCAACTGGACTGAAACTATTTTCTATAAAATCTTAGAGAGGGGAGCCAACATAGAAATTGGACGATAGTTATTTGGATTAAGTCTTGACCCTGACTTATAAATAAGCTTTACCACTGCACTCTTCCACACATCTGGGAAGGTCCCATAACAAAGAGAATGGTTAAACAATTTTGTCAATGGTCCGGCCACACTATTAATAACCCTTTTCAATATCCTATCATCAAGACCATCTAATCCCCTGTTAGGCCTTGGATCCATTTTAGACACAAACTCAACCACGTCCTTAGTTTGTAAGAAAAGGAAGTAACATTTTGGAATATTATCACCCCCATCTATTCTATCACCACTTGGTTGCAAGAGAGCATCCAAATGGCTCCAAGAACCATCCATGCTACCCACAGTAGAACTGTACCTGCCCAAATTAGTAAAGTGTAAATTAAAGGCTTCTGCCACAGTTTTAGGATCCATAATAATACTACCATCCTTGTCTAATACACAGTTTTCACTCCCTTTCAGTTTACCCATTAACAAATTAATTGTATTCCATGTTGCACTTGGATTCCCCTTAACTTCTGCAAATTTTCGCTTAAAATAATCCTTTTTTGCCGCTCGAATAGCTAATTGACATTTATTCCTAAGCTTTTTATAGAGTATTTGATGATCCAGTTGTTTAGTCCTTCTTTATACTTTCTATGCTCGATTTCTTTCCCATATCAATTTCAAAAGGTTAGGGGTAAACCAAACATTATTATTCCCCTTTACCCTAATAGATCTAATAGGTATTATTTTATCACAAATGAAAATAAAATAATGACAACATTTCTGATATGCTTCATTAATATCATATTATCCAAAAATGACCAGTCAAGTAACTGTGACTCCTCAAAAAACCTTCGCTCATCTAAATCTCTGAACCTTCTGTATTTTATAATCCTAGCTTCTTTTTTATCAGGTTTAACCGACCAATCAAAGAATACGGGACTGTGATCACTGATCCCATCAGGGAGAATTCCGCATTTAATTATACGTGATGGACTATTGGTAATAACCCAATCAAGGGTTGAAGAGTACCCTGTTTTATAATTTACCCTGGTGGGGCCAGCGATCAACTGTTGGAAACCCAAGATCAATGACAATTCCCTGTGTTAATCTCAGCTCCTTCTGGGCCTTGGCTTCTCTCACTTTTCTGGTCACCTCCCTGGAACATCTTTCATATTCCTCCCTGTCCACTTCCTTCCATGTCCTCCTAAACTTCTGGTGAGCCACTCGTTTTGCCCTCACCACCTCCACAACCTCGCTGTCCAACCAGCATGGTTTTATGCCTTGCTTCTCTTACTCTGTGCCTCGGTGCAGGCTTCTGTTTCCTATGCAACCCCCCGTTTTATAATATCCCATTACAGCTCCATGTCCATCTCATGCCTTATGCCCTCCAGTTTCTCTTTCAGTACTTCCTGCATCCTCCCAAAGTCCACCCCTTGAAGTTTACCACCCGAGTAACTGATTTCTCTGGCTCCCCACACACTGTGATATTAAACCACACCGTTTGGTGATCGCTGTCAGACAGTGGGTCCTCTACCTTTATTTCCCTCACTGCCTCCCCATTCGACAATACCAGATCTAAAGTGTTCTTTAGCCTAGTAGGTACAGTAACCAACTGTGTCAGGAGACCCTCCTGGATCGCATCCAGGAGCACTTGCTCCATAACACTGGAGGTGACCGGAATGCTCCAGTCAACCCCCGGCAAGTTGAAATCCCCCACAATGACTACCTTCCCTTTTCTACATACCTTTTTGATTTGTACCGCTAGCTCCCTGTCAAGCTGCTCAGACTGGGATGGCGGCCTGTATACCACCCTGAACCTTAGTTTCCTACCCCTTGAGTCTAGGAGCAGCAGCCAGATTGACTCTGTTCTCTTTTCTTCTCCCTCATCCCTTGTGCATTTGATCCTGTCCCTCACATAGACTGCCACCGCACCCCCCCCCTTACAGTCCTTCCTGTATAATTTGTATCCTGGGATTGCCAGATCCCAGTCCTGGTGCTCAGTTGCCCAGTTTCTATGACAGCTGCAATATCCACCCTCCACACTGCTAAGAGTGCCTGTAGCCCAGCGGATTTGTTTCCTAGGATTCTTGTATTCAGACCACCCTCCATAATGCCCCCTTCCCTTCACTAGCCTCCATCTCATCTCTTCTACTCCCTCCTTTTTTGGCCTCCCTGAGGCCTTCCCTGCTAGCCTCAGGGGAAGGCTGTGATTCCACTCTATTGGATCCCTGCCTACCTGCTGTCCACTTGCACCCCCCCATCTAGTTTAAATCCACCCTTGTCGCAATATTCCTCTCCAGTCTTTGCTTTAATACCTCCTTCCCCTCCCCACTCAAGTGCAGCCTATCCCTTGCAAACAGATTGTTATTATCTCAGATACTGCCCCAGCTGCCCACAACCCCATACCCCTTAGTTCGACACCATTCTACCAACCATGTATTCAACTCTCTAATCTTCTCCTTTCTCAATGTGCTTGCGCAGGGTACTAGGAGCACTTCGGAGAAGGCCACAGACTCCCCAGTCTCCTCACACAACCTTCCCACTTCCTCATTTCTCTCCCTTGTTACCTCCACCATTTCCACCGCTAGGTCATTCGTCCCCACATGTACCACAATGTGTGGTTTCCTTCTACCACTCTTTACACACCTTAGGATTGCCTGTCCTGCCATGTCTGCCTTTAATCTTGGTATGGACTCCACCCATATCCGACTGTGCCTCTCCCCCTTGCCACCCCATCTGATCCCCTTGAGTATGGAGTCCCCCAACACCAGTTGCCACCCCCCCACCCAGGTTCTCATTTTTGGAGCCACTCAAGACTGTGTTTTTACCATGTGCCCCAGTGTCTTCCCCACATCCCTCCCACTTAAGACCCTTCCCTCTCCTCTTGCTTGGCTGCCAATCTCCCTCTCCCTCCTCACCTCTCTGAGCATTATCCCTCCCCCTGTCACACCATGCTCAATCTCTCCACTAGTAATGCCCCTCACACCTTCTTCTTTGTAAGTGCTATCCCTTGTGTAGTCACCTCCTACATCCGATTTTCCATGCGTTTCTAGCAAAGTAAACATGTTCCCTATCCCTTTTGCCTTACTATGTGCTTTCTCCTCCCTCCTGACTACTGCTGCTCCTCTTTTTCTAGGTTCTACTAGAGTCTACCTTTCATCAGCTGGCTTCCTATCTAGTTTTCCCCCTATGGGTAGAACCAGTGTCAGTACCGGCATAGTGATCTCCAGTGGAGGCTGCATGAGGGTCGGTTCAATCGGAGACACAATCTAAACTTGCTCCTTGATCTGAAAAGGCCCCGGCAGTACCAGCGTCCAAGAGAGGGATGAATTCCCACCCCCATCCAATTCCGGGTCAACCAAGTCAATGACTATATCAACTAGATTATGCATCAGGGTCGACAGGGTTGTCAACTCCTTCAGTGGTACTGCTGGAGTGTCGACCACCAGGTAAGTGCACTGCTGCCAGAGGTGCCTTTTTCAGGCATGCTACAGTGTACAATAGTACAATACATGTATAACAAGATACACTATAAAGATTACAAATTCTGGCAAAATACATTCACAAAATTATTAATAAAATTATACAAAACAAGCACAGGTGGTTAATCTAAGATACTGGCTTTCCAGCATTGAGAACACATTATTTGATAATGACAATTTTATAGGAGATGGACTAGCAATCCAGAGTGAAACTGCACAATAGCTGAGGGAGTGTTGCCCCATATTTAATTTATTTACCATATTAATGTGAGTGTTAAGTTTAAGTTGAGTTACTTTTCTATAGGTTAAAACCCTTCCTAAACAGAGATTCAAAGATGAGGTTACTCCAGGCCATTTTTCTCTCAGTTGTTGACTATGCAGACTTCCTTTATAGTCACTGCCCCATCTCCTACCTACACAAGTTGGATACCTTATACCATAGAACAATAAGATTCATAACAGATCTGCCACCTAATACCCATCATTGCTCACTTTATGCTGCAGTTGAATGGGTTTCCCTACACCTCAGAAGGAACAGAAATGCAGGTCTATGGATTTACAGAGCGTTATCAAAAAAACTTCCAAACTATATTCTGGACTGCTTCACTCAGACCATTCCTAGCTCCTATGCCCTAAGAAGCAACAACATCATCCTGTTCAAATTGCCCAAATTCAACACCCGCTAGGGAGGGCAGCAATCAGCTATTCTCTAGCTATAGCATGGAACACCCTACAAAAATCCTAAACTGTCCAATATTATTCCAATTGCATCCTTTAAACAGCGCTGTACAATTTTCTTCACAGAGAAATGCAGTTGCTATCGCTAGAGCTAGCTTTGTCATCTCACAATCTCCCTCCCAAAAATTCACCATATTTGGCATAATCGTTGTTCTTCAGTTCTCCCTCCCAGGCAGACACCCCATCTTATGGCACCAGTAATACCTTCCACCATCCTAGTATTACATTATGCTGTGTGTTTGCCATGGCCCCTCCACTGGGATATGTATACACTGTATATACTGTAAATATTAGCTCAACTTTCCTATAACCCACTTTATCATGTGAATTTTACTGTACTTCACTGTGTTTATAAATGTTTTTTTCCCCTGTATGTATAACTGTTTTATATAAGTGTATGATGTATCTGTTGTGTATCAATTGTTGAACCTTGACCTTATCAGGTCCATCTTGTAAATGAGCCTTGCTCAATGATGCTCGCCTGAATAAATAAAGATTTGATGATGATGATGATGATGAAGTGATTAATAGTTGTAGATGAAAACAATTTGATCCATGGCAGGCTAAGCAGCAGAGAGTTCCCTGGTAAATAGGCAAAGACAGGAGGAGGATTTTTTATGGTCATCAAATGAACAACAATAATGAAACCTATGAACAATACTTGATTTTTGTCATTTGTTCATGTGTTTATTTATTTATTTATTTATTTATTTGTACATCGGTTTACAACCTTTGAGCCAGAGGCTCAATTCCAAAGGTACCTCGTCACAAAGAGGACAAATACAGTACAACATTTAGTTACAATATTGCTGTTACAGCTTACATCATTGCGGTTACAGTTTTGGTAGATACAGGCAGTTATAACTTAGTTACAATTTAAGTGTTACAGGAATGGTATTCACAAGTTATTACAGTTATATGGGTACAGATTGAGCGATAAGCATACATTGGTAATGTGGATAAGAAGTCTTGAGCAGGGACTGCTAGAGGTGAATAAATTCAGGGGCTAAGGGACACGGTTTGTGATTAGTTTGGGTGAGGCGCCACTCAGAGAGTTTTGTCAGTTAGTTTAGGTGAGGAGCCACTCAGAGAGTTTTGTCAGGGCATATCGAACTAGATCACCTAGAGACAGGAACAGCTACGCATGTTAAAAAGTTGACTCCGAAGTGACATTTTGAAACGGGAGATTGTAGGGGTGTCAGAGATGAAGGTGGGGAGAGTGTTGTACCAGGAGGGAGCTCTGTAACAGAAGGACCTTTGTCCATGTGTGGTCCTGGACCTAGGGACTAGCAGGGTGGCCTTGGAGGAGTTACGAGTTTGGACTAAGGATTGTGCAAGGTGGATAGAGGCTGTCAGACCAGGTGGGGATAGTCCAAGGAGGGTTTTTTTCGTTATGAGGCAGGTTTGGTATCTGAGCCGTTCATCCAGGTTCAGCAGCCTAGCCATGTCATATAGCTCGCAGGTATGTGTGAGCCTAGGGGCTCCCGTAATGAACCTACAAGCCTTATTCAAGGTGAGGCAAATTTTATTGAGGGCAGTCATGTCCGCAGCACCATAGACTGGCAAGCCATAGTTCACAAGGGACAGTATTGAGGAGGTGACTGCTAGTCGGAGGGCATTGTGGGGGAGGCAGTAAGTAAGGAGAGTGTGATGATCTGGGAAACAACATTTAATGATTTTTTTTTGTGTGTTTAGAGCCTAGTTAGATTTTTAGTTGAGTAAAGGTGGCAGCCATGTTTGTAATGGCAGATCAGTTATTCTGAGTGTAGGAGGAATAACTATGAGATGTGATGGCTAACAAAGTCCTGTCAATTTTAGGACCAAGATGACTGTGCATTATGCTGTATTTCTAGTGAGTCCCCCACCTGCTGCATCCCAACATCCTGTTAGCCATCCTGTATGCTTCACCACACATTCGGGTCTCTTTCTTTGAGTGCTCCACCTTTATCCCATTGCTGCAATATTCTGTTTATGGATTTCTACAGCCAATGTGCATAACTTTACTTTGTGGCACTGAATTTCTATTGCCAAATATTGGATCACTGTTCCAGTCTCTCTACATCATCTTCCATGCAGCCAATTCCCTTTTCACTCTCCACCCTCCCACAGAGTTCATAATAATAATAATAATAATAATAAATAATAAACTTTATTTATCAGAGCCTTTCAAGATATCAAGGCACTTTAACATACAGGTTAAATGAAACAAGGTAAAATATAAAACACAATATTTTATTTATTTGGTTTTTGTTTACCGGGTAAGTACACTAGACAACAATGTTGCCTATATTCAGGCACGACCCAGGAGAGTACAGACAGGGGAGACCAGAGTCAACATTAAAAAGTATTTCATGACGCAGCATGAGGTGAGAACAAACATTTGAACAGTATACAGCCAGGTACAGTCATTATCAGTAATGACAAAGAGAAACAGATAACATTACATTAATTATTTTCATCTGATGATACATCAATGACTAAATTGAGATGACAAACAGCAAACAAAACTTAAATGAAGTAGCATTATAACAATAGGATTTCTGCTGGATGGGAAACTTTCAGATTTTGGAGACCAGTAGGAAATCAGTAAGTGCCATAGGAGGAGAAAATGCTAGGAGAGAAGCTCAAGTTACAGCACAAGAGCAGCAGTCGGATTCTAATAGGTGTGCCCCAAGACTCAGTTTAAATTCCTTGTGGGATTTGGAGAGTTTGATGTGGGAGGAATGGAGTTCCAGAAGGGGGAGATATGACAAAGGACTGCTCTCCTTTTGTGAGATATCTGGGAATTTCAAGTTGGGTCTGAGCAGATGCCTGAGGAAGTATGCTTGGAGGGCTGAGTTAATAGTTCGCAAGGTATTTAGGGACCCCATTCTGATCATATTATCAATTGTACAGCTCATGGAATAGTGTCTGAACGAGTCTGGGGAGAGCCAATTTAGTTTTGAGTAGAGCAGGCAATGATGGGTAAGTCTGTGAGCGGAGAGAGCAAATCTGCATATACTGTTATAGCAGGTGCTCCATTTCTGAGTGCTCCTTTGCTAGCTTTAAGGTAAACCTGAGAGCAATATGTTAGAGCAGGGAGGAGAAATCCTTGTGCAATAGCAAGCCAGGCAGCATCATTGAGGGAGGACCTAATTTTAAAGGCAAGACCAAGTTTTGAGTAAACTGTCTTACATGTAGCAGCAATGTGGAGGTTAAAGTCAAGAGATGGGTTGAGAGTGACTCCTAGATACCTGAAGGAGGTAACGAATTCAAGAGGGGAGTCATCTAGAGAATGTATCAATAAGTCTGGAGTAAGAGATCTGATTCTTGACGGGGGCCAAAAGCATAGTTACAGTTTTCTTAGCATTCATTAGGAGCCTGTTCTGTAGTAACCACTCCTGCAAGCAGTTGAAGTCTGCTTGAAGATGTGCTCTTACTGATAAGGGATCTTTACCACTGGAGAGAAGCACCATGTCATTGGCATAAAGGATTAACGAGGAGGAGCAGGGAAGGGAGGGCAAGTTGTTAATGAAAAGGGAGAAAAGTAGTGGGCCAAGAATAGATCCTTGGGGGACTCCAACAGAGGTAGGGGAAAGATTTGAGATAGCAGATTCAATTTGGACAAAATGCAACCTCCCTGAGAGGTAGCTACTGAACCAGGAGATGGACGACATGTCAAAGCCAAGGCGGGACAGTTTGGAAAGTAGCAGAGAGTGATTCACAAGGTCAAATGCCTTTGTGAGATCGATAAATATAGCCCCAGTGAGCAGACTCTTATCCATCACTGTAAGGACTGCATTTGTCAGCTGAAGTAGAGCAGTTGTGGTGCTGTGTCCTGTTCGGAATCCGTGCTGGGTAGGGGATATAAGGTTGTTAAGGTGCAGGTAATTTGTGACCCGAGTAGCGATGGCCTTCTCGAGAAGTTTATTTAGGGTAGAGAGAATGGCAATTGGTCTACAGTTTGACATATTTTTGGTATCCCCTTTTGTGAACAGGGACAACGCGAGCGGTTTTCCACAATGTTGGTACCGTTTAGGTTATTATGGAAAGATTAAAGATTCTTGCAATAGGAACAGCAAGGGCAGGGGCTGCCTGCTTCAAGAAGCTTGGCAGTAGCCCATCCGGGCCAGCAGATCCATAGGTGGATACTGATTTGAGGAGATGCAGCACTCCGGTGGAGGAGACTAATGTGATATGAAAAGGGGTTTCATGCAAAAGTTGCACCTCAGGAGGAGGTGAAAGAGGTTGGTTTAATAAATATAAATATAGGTAGTCAGTAAAAATCAATCTGGGTAGGCTTGGCGCCACAAGTAAGCCTTCAAGGCCTGCTTGAAACCTCCCACGGTCGCGCACTCCCGTAGCTGACGAGGTAGAGAATTCCAAAGGGCTGGAGCCGCATACATAAATGCAGGCCCCCAAAGATTTTAAGGATACCCTTGGAATCTCTAGTAACTCCTCGTCAGCCAAGTGGAGCAACTGCCAGGGACAGTAGGAGGACAGAAGCTCTTTCAGGTAGTCTGGACCCTGTCCATGTAGGGCTTTATAAGTCAAAAGTTTGACCTTGAAGGTGCTCTGCCACTGAACCAGCAGCTAGTGCAGTGTGCGCAGCATCAGTGTAAAATGACACATCCTAGGGGTCCCTGTCAACAACCGGGCTGCTGCATTCTGCACCAGCTGCGAGCGGCGGATATCAACCCCCGGCAGCTCTAGGTACAGGGAGTTGCAGTGATCGAGGTGCGAGGTCACAAAGGCGAGGATCAGCGTGAGAAGATCACCGGATGGAACTAGGTGCTTGTCCCTGGTGATGTTCCTCACATGATAAAAGGAAGACTTGATGACTGCCAACACCAGAGATCGCAGTGTCAGCCCATTATCAAGAATCACCCCCAGGTCCCGCACCCGTTCAGAAGCAAGAAGCTGGGAGCCTCCCAAGAAAAGCCCGTAGGCTGACCAGCCCCCAACCCCTCTATCCAGCGACCCGGATCCACAACCATCACCTCAGTCTTTTCCGAGTTCAACTTCAGCCAGCTGGAATTCATCTATTGTATGCAGACAGACTCACTTTTCCCTCTACACCCCCCCCCCCATGTCACTTATATAGAGGTTAAATTATAGAGACCTCAGGACAGGCCCCTGAGGCACCCCACTAGTCGCCTTCCTGGCATCAGAGAACATTCCATTTAGGACCACTTTCTGAGTCCTAACAGTCAATCAATTCCCAGTCCAGCTAGATAAACCATCCCACAGTCTTAGGTTCATTATATTCTTCACTAGCTTCCGACTGCATGTGGCAGTGAATCAAAGGCACTGCTGAAGTCCAAATAAATTATATTGAGTGCCTTGCCTCTATCAACTGTTCAGGTCACCAAACTGAAAAAAGTCAATCTAATTCATTTGACACCACCGGCCCCTATGAACCCATGCTGATCCCTAGCCATGAGCCTCTTTAATTGCAGTAATTCAACTATTTGTTCTTAATAACTGCCTCGGGATCACTGGACTATAATTACAAAAATGACTGGAGAAATACAGCTTCCTGGTTGGCTGCTGACATGCTACTGAGCTTATGTTAGCTTTGGGTAAACATAACAGAGTTCAATCAAATCCTAAACAGGGTACAATTCTATTTTAAAATACCCACTTTTATAATAGCAATAAGACACTCCCAGGGTTTAAGTTAATGTTCAGTTAAGTACCCTCCAAGGGCATGTAGCACTCCGCTACGCCTTGTGCCACATCACACCCCTAGACAGCGATTAACAGAACATTAACATAACCCTGGTCATGCCTTATTTCTTAATCAGTTTGTCCCCATCCTTGCTCTAGAGCAGTGGTTCTCAAATGATGAGGCCAGCCTCCCAAGGGAGGCCCCAGCTTGTTCCAGGGGAGGCCCAGTCAAATCTGAGAATGTACAGTATTTAAATTTTAAGTTTGGGACGTTTTCTGTGAAAGGATTAAATAAATTAAATATGGATAATTGCAGGTGAGATTCTTTATTTATCCACAAATTTGTGACCAGGAAGTCCCCATTGAGCCAAACCTTGTTTATCGGTATGTATTTATATGTAAATGAATGCCTGGGGAGGTGACTTGGAAAGGCACAGTGATCTGATGCACGTTTTCAGGTGTGACCTGAGGTAAAGGTACAGGAAGTAACCTAACTGCAGGGTAAGAGGGGGAGAGATGAAGTGGCTAGGTTAGTTGTTCCAGACAGAGAGGAAACAGAGTAACAAGGGCCCAAGAGTCAGAAAAGTGGAGCGACAAGTATAAACTGGGGTGCCAGGTCAGGGGTACAGAGCAATAAGATGAATAAAAAGAGAATATACTCTGTTAACTTTATTAGTTTCACTTTATTCCTGGTGTACTGTGCAAAGTAGAATTTATTTTTTTCCATGGGGAGGGCCAAGATTTTTTCCAAATTTGAGGGAGGTGCACTATCAGAAAGTATGAGAACTAATGCTCTAGAGGGACACTGTTTTCCACCTCCCAGTTCATCAGCACTACACATGTTGCTAGAGATTAATTGAGCAGGTCTGCCAAGAGTGCTACCAGGGCCTGCCTGGTCTCCCCCAATAACCATGGATGCATCCATTCTGGCCCTGAGGCCTTGTTCACCTTTAGGTTCTTCAGTACTCTTTTCTCAGCTATCAGTGCCATCACTAACTAGCTGCTACCATTACTCCATAAGTCAGGATGGAATGAATTAAGGAATGACAAGGGACTGGATTTCCAGCAGTTAATCTCTGGTACAACAACATTCCAGCTGATCAGACATCCTCGTGCCACCTGTTTTTTTTTTTAATACTGCGCTACAGCCCGCAACAATCAGTTTAAGGTCTGAGCTAAAACCATGACTGCGGCAGACCTGGGACTGAACAAATTACCACCAACTTCCAAGCTCCAGGACCTCAAAACAAATTAATCACTGTTGGATAAGTAAACTGATTCTTTCTTTTTTTTTTTTTTGTTAACTGACAGTTTCTTCTGCCTTACTGTCATAGCTGCTGCTGTTGCCAACTTCTCTTTATGTGTGGCATGTGGACTGCTGTCATGGAACTGCTACGAGACCTCTTTCACTTTCAACCCCCAAAAAAGTGAAAGAAAACAATTAGACACTATAAACAATAGTGACTGGGCAACAATTAACACAAGCCTGTGCTGCCACCACGGTATTCTGATTACATCTGACCTGTCAAGCTTCTCTCTAGGTCAGTGATGTCATCAGAACTCCTCTGTGGCAGCACAGGTTTATTATGCATGGTTGCATATCCACTATTCTCTATGTTTTGCATGTGCACAAAACAACATACTGCATGCAGTACACTGTAATAAACTTTCTTGACATTCTCCCTTCCACTGCTCTGATAGTGTGTCCTCCTCCTCCTCCTCCGTGTACAGCCAATGTTTCTAATCCACCTCCCTCATTCAGATTTTCACTCTTTTTCCTAAAATGTATTTATTTATTTAACTTTTGTTGACCGGGTAAGTACACTAGACAAGAAATTTGCCTATTTTCACGTACAACCTGTGAGAGTACAATGACATACAAGTTCATACAGAGGACAACATGATACAAGCTTGGCATTACACAGAATCAGGTAGAACCAGATCAACATAACACAAGCAGTCAATAAACACAGAATAGGAACAAAATATATACACAGAGTCACCAAGGCTATGAACAATGCATCATACAATTCTATACAGCTCAGAGCCCCAAAAGCACAGCCGCAGTCAAAGCATCACCTGAAACAGACAGTAAATACATTATATACAGAGCAGAACCCAAGCAGGCAGGATGCATCAGCAGGACCTGCTCAAGGGTACCAAAAGAAGGACATGTAAGTGCAGTACAGGGGAAAGGCTAGTTATGGCGGTTTAGGACAACCACATACAGAGGAGAGCTTCAAATAATTCCACAAGGAGCTCCAAAGGCATGAGTGGGATGGGGAGGAGCAGACCTGGGCGGGAAAGGAGTTCCATTCTCTGGGGGCACATGAAGCAAAATCCCTGTGCCCCTTTTGCGTTCCAGTGGCAGGAACTTTGAGAACAGCAGGGCACAATGACATAAGGGAGTAAGAAGAAATACTACAGAATATTATGCTAAAGGAATAATGCATGACAGGGTGTCTGTCATGCTGGTATAATGCCACCCTGGGGGGGGTTGGGCACGAGGCTGCAAGCTGAGTGCATCCAATGCCCCAGGCATGCCGTTATCCCAGCACGACACACACCCTGGAATGCATTATTCCTATTACACAATGGCTTGTTGTTATATATAAAATAAAAAAATAATTTTAAAGAATGTTTTTATTAGCGTGAAAAAAATATTTTTGTTTCTTAAGAGGAGATGCAGAAAAAGAGATGCTCTATGTCCATAAGCTCATTTCAAATGGTTCACTTTTCTGAGACTAGACCCTGTGGCGTTGTGCTGGGATAACACCACGGGTCCAGCCTCAAACTGACCAATCACAGTCCAAGATTCTTTCTTGCCATTGTATAATAATTAATATATCATAATGTTTTTCACACAATACTCAAAATTTTAAATCGTGACAGCTCTACTCCTATCAGACTGCCAGCAAGGCTGCCGGCTACAGTAGTACCAATTAGGTATTTGTCCTTACATGAAGCGGACACCTTAGACAACTGTTTTTCAATCCACATAGACCAATGAACATTCAGCAGATAAAAATGGTTTCTGGTTGCCACTCAACTGCTGCAAATTCCAACAGTGACTGAGAAAGACCAGTGAGAAAGAACAGTACCTGACACTGCCACAAAAACATTGAAACAGATGATATTTAGACACAAAAAGGCACATGCTTCATGTTTTCTGTATTTATCTTCCCCTGTGCTGTTTATTAGCATGGATATTTGCCTGAAAAAGTTCGTCTGCAGGCAACAATGCCTTCTTGGTTGTCAGTCCACTCCATTAGAACAACCTACCACTCATTATCAGTGCAGATAGCCAGGGGTTCAGTTAATTAATTTTTAGTGGAAGTCTAATACTTCCACAAGTCAAAATCTGGAAGTCATTCCAATTTTTTGAAAGTCGGAATACTTCCCAGTTACCACTATTTGGAAGACAATATTGTAGGAAGGATCAATTTATGGATGTTAATATAAATATTAGTGGTAAACGACAATTTCTTTTGGAAAAATCCACTATTTCTTGGCCTCTATGCTTTCCGTTTTGGAAGTCATTCAATTTTATTTTTTACATTTGGAAGTCAGTGATTTAATCCCCCTTTATTTTGGAAGTTTCTGCCTTATTTTTGGAATTTAAATACTCCCAAAATGCCCTAAAGTTAGCATGCTTGAAAGATCTGTTTTAAAAATGTGTCAAATGCATTTATTTTGTGAAGCTTTTCATTATTAAAAAGATGCCATACGCTTGATTTTATTGTTGTTCCTTGTGATAGTGTAGGTTTTGTGGCATGCAGTATCTAATTTTTACGCATAAGCATAAGTTCCGGGGTTGCTGTTGATCACTGAACAAGGTGTGTTGTATAAACATGGAGCTCAGCACCTCGAGCCCATTCAGTTTATAAAAGAACCTCGTCCTAGTTGCTTTACTTAGTTTTAACCAGATGGCCTCAAAAGACTTAAGCCAAAGAAGACAGCAGGAGAGGCGAGACAGAGCTAGCTCACCATACATGTTGACAAAACCGAATGACTCTCTGACACACAACACCCCTGACATGGATGGCAAGGGGGGATCACAGGCCACGGTCCTCTGAGAGACACTACAATTCAGCATGCATGTGAAGAAAATGTCAGGAGAGATTACACACATAAAAAGCACAGTACTGACAATCCAGTCAGCCCTCGATAAGATTGATAAGGGATTTGAGGAGATGGAGGACAGTGAAGAGAAACAGACAATAAAACAGACGAACTGCAAAGCAGCAGCCATGATGTAATGCACGAGAGGCTGGCAAGCTGAAAAAAATAATAATAGTGGACTTGAGAGGCTTGCAGTCACCGTAACAATATCAGAATACTACGCTTTGCTGAAAAGGCAGAAGGAGACAATGCCACAAAATTCTTGCAAGCAGTGCCACTGCAGATCTTAGAAATGCCCTGCACAGCTCAGATCGAATCTGACCAAGCGCACCAAGCCATCCAACCAGCACCCTCTCCAGGCAGGAGACCATGGGGGCCATCAATTGAAGACTGCTCCAGTTTCAAGACAAGGATCTGGTCATAGGGTATGCAAGGGAAAAGAAATCTGTGATGTGTGTCATGGGACGGGGCATGGATCTCAATATTTCATGATTTCCCCAAGGAAGCCTTAGATGCTAGAAAGCAATTTAATGCTGGTAAAGAAAAACTGACTGCTGCTAGAATATATGTACAACATGGGGTACCCAGCATTATTATCTTTCAAAAGGAATGGCACCCAAGGGAGTATAGCTCAGAGGCAGAAGCAATGGCCGATGTTTTTGGGCAAGTCTGCCGACAATCAGCCAGAGGATATGGAGGGAATTACTGAGCAGGAGGCATGTAAATAAGGCAGAGAGTTGTGATGCCTCAGTTCACGAATACAACTTTCTGTCTGTGCAGATGTTCCGAGTCGGTGGCCTGCTGAGTGAATACCTGCATGGAATTCCACAGTTCTGGGAGTTCTACAGATTGCTGGGGGCCTGCAGCGATGACAGCGTGAGGCATGAACTCAGATACACTTTCAGTCTGCTTTTTTGTATCATGCTGCCTAACTAATAAGTGGGCTGTCTTGTGGGAATTGGCTCTGCTTGTGCGTTCTCATTTACAAACTGCCAGCAGACCGTATCTTGGGGCAGTTTAAATAACAACTGTGATACTGAGTTGAGACTTGAACACAGACAGTTCAGGGACACATGGTACACAAAATGGTTAATGGCCTCAACCACCTGAGCAGGATTTCTTGGTGAAGACAGACAGTTGGCATCCTTTTCTTTGAAGTGTTTTTTTTGTTGTACACTGCATCATCCTAATGGCAGGGTTCCAAAAGACTGCTTGAACTGACTCCTTGATGGGGCAGTAGGACCCTTCACTAGCAAGCGCAGGTCATGTTACTGGACTCTTACACAAGTTACTGTTGGACAGTTTAGTTGTTAAACTTGCAGTTTTTTAAGTCATAATATTAATTGGTATGGCTGAGAAATGTTGATAATTTCAACTGAAATGAGCAAGAGAAAAGGGTACATATAAGGAGGAATGCACAGAGGGGAACTAGTGTGGATAAAAGTGTACAGGAGCAGCGTGCTATATCCGACTGAGGAGAGGGATTTACCTCCTCCGCCCAAAAGCTGATATATGCAGCTATTAGCAACAAGCAATTTAAACTGTGAGGGGTGGGCTCTGGATCCCACATGCAGTCTGTCACCACCTCCAGGCTGGAGCTTGGGATGGGGGTGTGGGGACTATGTTGGGCATTCAACTCACAGCCCAGAAAACCATATACCTGGTGCACTTAAGCCCCAGCACTTTCGTTTCTGCACATGGCAATTATAGTTCCCTTGCTCACTGCAGCCCACAGCACAGTCTGTGTTACATCACCCCATGAGCAGACTGGATGGGCCTTGCAGTCCTTATCTGCCGTCAACCTCTATGTTTCTATGAGAGGCAAATGTTGCAAATAGTGTGAACATCAGGCCATACAAGGCACCTAATAAACAGTAACCTTAATAGCAACATGGGGATGGAAGACTGAGAGGAGAGATCCCCAATTATTTTCCACAAACTGATGCTGGGTGGACTGCTTTCTGGCAACAATGAGTAGAACAGGAGGGAGGGGGGAGGAGAAAGCTTAGCTACAACTGTGATCAATGCTACTGTATACAGCTATACAGTACAAATGTACTACCATAGTACATAGTAACATAGTAGCTGATGGCAGATAAGGACTGCTAGGCCCACCCAATCTGCCCAAATTCCCTGCTTGCATCAGCGACTGCTGACCCTACTTGCTCATTGGCTTTCGCCTCTCTTCCCCACAGCTTGGGTTCCCCTATGTCTGTCCCATGCGTATTTGAATTCCCTCACTGTGTTAGCACCCTCCACTTCCTGGGGTAGGCTATTCTAAGCATACACCACCCTTTCCGTAAAGAAAAACTTCCTCACATTTCCCCTGATCTTGCCCTCCTTCAATCTTATATCGTGCCCCTTCATCATTGTACACCTCTTGTACTGAAAGATGTCACCTGCCTGCACTTTGTTCAAGCCTTTAAGATACTTGAATGTTTCAGTCATATCCCCCCATTCCCTTCTCTCTTCCAGTGTATACATATTGAATTCCAAAGTTTTTTTTTTAGTTTACTATACTTTTTCCCTGTCTCCTGACTGGCCCACATAGGTCCATCACTCCACCCACCACCATCAACCTCCCACCCATGGGACTTACCTAAGCTCCTTGTTCTTGAATGGATGACCCTCAATAGGAATGGTTGCCAGAGACAATGTCTTACCTTCAGACAGAGGTTAAGGGTCGGTCTTGGAGTGAGAGCCCAGTCGGTCGTGCAGGACCCGTGGTAGACAACAGACAGCATTCCACACAGTCGGAGGTCTTTTCCGCTTTTTCCCCTTGCCCTCAAATGTCATGAAGGTGGTGCATCTGACAAAGGTTGTGTCAGAGTGACAATGCCCCCCTTCCTTACCACTGGCTCCAGCCTGCACTGTGTTCGCTGGGATGCTCAACCTTTCCTCCCCCAGTCAGCCTTCCCACAACCCAGGCTTGTTCCCGAACCTGGGTCACTGGCGTGAGAGTAGTAGCCGCTACTGCTGTGCCAGCAGGCCAGCTCCCATGTACTATCAAAGTTGTTTTGTGTTCTTCTTAAATGTTTTGAATGTGTTTCATATGTTTAATGTTAATGGCGCCACTTTTGAAGGAGTGCTTATGCAAACATACCTGATGACATGGAAGTAGAATACAGGGGTTGACTCTTAATGACTCTCACTACAAAGGCAACTATGGCTAGTATGGTGGGGCAACTGCAAGTGGTAAAACTCATCTCAAGGAATCTGTGAGGGTTAGAACATCCAGATAAATGCACCAAACTGAGGGCTAAACTGAATAAAATGCATGTAAACATCATTTTTCTACAAGAGACCCACTACACTGTTCGAGAGGTTAAAAAGTTATGCAGGGTATGGATAGGGGCGGAGTATCACAACACATACAATTCCAAACAACAGGAAGTTGTGGTCCTGATTTGTAAATGGGTGGCCTTCAATGAGGAAGAGACAGTTTGAGATGCTGTCGGCAGATGGGTGCTAGTCAAGAGGAGAGCTAATGGGACAAAAAGTAGTGATTGGGGGTCAGTGTATACCCTTAATGGGGATGACCCTAATTTCTTTTTTGGAGCTGGCACACAAGTTGGAACAATTTCAGTTTTCACACGCAGCTGCAGGGTGAGATGTTTACTTAGTGCCTGATGACATATTAGATCGTTCTTACCCAACTAAGAAAAGGCCTATCCCCAAAGCCAGGAGTGCTTACAGAGAAGTACTAAAAGAACATGGCCTCACTGACATCTAGAGTCATCCCCCTCCCGATAGTCAGGAATTTACTTGAAACTTGGGGGTTCAGGACAGCCAAAGCAGGATAAACCTGCCTCTTGTAGACAAATCATGGGGAGACTGAACCAAAAACATTTAAATTGGGGATTTTGTGATTGTTGGACCATGCACCTCTAGGACTGTACACATAATGTGGTCCAGTCACAGACCAGTAACTGAGATGGTGGCTAAACCCAAGTGTTACAGGAACCTGTATATATGGCCAGATAATTAGTTATACTGCAACTAGATGTAAACTCTGCCAAGCAGAACTGAAGGAGAAGGAAAATAGATTTGAGACATTGAGAAAAAAATACCAAAAAATGCAAAAAAAGAACTCCACAACGGATAAGGGAGCTCACAGCCTTTAAGTATGAGATAAAATAGAGGCTAATGTATGGGCAGTGATGAACAACCACACTATGCTAGCATCGAGTGGTTCCCTAGGCAACTCATGTAGGGTTTATAAAAGCTGCCTAGGGAAACATGAGACGTTAGCATAGTGTGGTTGTTCATCACTGCCCATACATTGTTTTTTATAGTGTATGGTCATCGGTGTCAACTCCAATTTAAACAAACAGCATCTGCAATGATTTTGTTTTGTTTTCAAAGCACCCCGCAGTCACAGTGAATAACTGAAAAACTTGCCTTACATTACACTGCAGTTCACTGTCTGCCGTTCATATTGTCAAGAGTAAATATAAAAAAATAGAGCTAACCAAACTCAGACTGAACTGAAGAATGTACTGTTTAGTTAAAACTGTAAAACAACATCTAAGGGTAACATAACAGAACTTAGTCACGGAAACAAACCATGTGACTCTAAAAGCCAAATGGCAATTGCTGTAAACAGGAGACAGGGTAGGGACGTGAAGCATTAAACTTTAGGGCTATTTGGATATCAGACCTTCAAAACAGACACACTAGTGACAAATATAGATTTAGTCTTCAGCCTGTGGACAAAAAATCAGCATTCTATATAGCACTTAAGTGGGTGAGTGAGAGCGGGCTTGAAGAGTTTTTGATAGGGATGGGGTTAGGAAGCGGGCGCGGAGATTAAAAAAAAGAAACAGCAGACTTCAAACCGAATTCTTAGCATTCAAGTGGCACTGCTGCCTAGGGAACTGTTGCGCGTGTCAATTCCATTTTGTTATGCCATCGATGTGACGTACCATCGATGGGTTAACAACAAAGCTGCATCACATCGACGGTATAACAACATTGGGAAAAGATGAATTTCCCCTAATAACAACGTTCTACCACACACTATTAGGGTATTGAAGGGGACAGAAACTGATTACTTATGTGAAGCTGTTTGAAATGTCTCTAGTTTCATAGATCATAGTAATACCTCTAAAGGATTCCTATTTAACTGTGTCTGAATAAAAACTGAAGCTGTCAGTTGTGTTTTGTATTGTTTTCTTTGTATGGACAACATTCTGTGCAGTTCCTTTCATGGAACCAAGGATTTGGAGTTTTGACTATGTCACGTCATGGTTCAGAAATGTGAGCATGAACTTATTAGTACAGTGCCAACGGTTCTGAAACCATGCAGTGACATAGTCAAAACTCCAAAATTCTTGGTTCCATGAAAGGAACTGCACGGAATGTTGTCCATACAAAGAAAACAATACAAAACACAACTGACAGCTTCAGCTTTTCTTCAGGCATAAATGGGAATACTTTAGAAGTAGGAATATAATTTATGAAAATAGACATTTCTAACAGCTGCATATAAGTAATCAATTCATGTCCCCTTTAAGCTACAAGGCTGAATATGCATTTGTAACCCCCCTGTTACCTGGGGTTACTAGAATCCTAGTAAGACCTAGTGGTAGGCAGGGAAGGCAGCTTGTGAAACTCCAGTTAAATGGATTTCACACTGTCTCACTCTGTTCTCAGTCTCAGCTGAGACTAAGGGATGACATCACCATAGAACTATCGCAGCTGCAGAAAGGAGTTAGATTAGAATGTTGGGAGTTTGGAACAGTCAGAGTGTTCAGTCTGTAGTTGGAGATTGTTGTGAGAAGAGCACAGCAGTTCTGTGCACAGGCTCTTGGAGCCTCAGCTCTGAAATAGAGCTACTTTTAGGGAAAGGTGTGTGTTTCCACCTAAAGAGGGACACAGTAGGTTGTTTTTTAAAGTGGTGGAGACCACTGATTTGGGTCTCTGTGCCCCATCCCTCAGGGGATGGGGGTGGAAGGTTTGCCTGCTATTCCAAGGGCAACCCCCTGGTTACTGCTAGAAAAGAAGCTACCTTATTTTCTGAAATGTGTTGTGACACAAGAAGATTTCAAGATTTGCCTGTGGGGCACCTGCAACCAAAGGGTGAGTTCTGCTCTTTCTAAAGGGCCCAATGTTTCATCCTGAACTATGTTAAAGTGGGGACTGGACTGCTGAAGTAGTGGGAGGCCTAGAGTAACAGGCTTAGCCAAAAGTAAAAGTATGTTCAAGTCCAGCACAAAGGGAAAGTCAAGACATGTAGAGGAGATGTGATATACGTCTACCCTGTAATCTACATTGCCAAGCTTTCAAAAGAGTTGTTTAATGTCCAGAGAAATGGCCGGGTATGGATTGTGGGAGCTGGAGGTGGGAGACCCCCCATCTTTAGTAACCAGGTCCACCTCTATGGATTTCTGCTTTGCCTCATGCACTTGGCCAGTGATGAGAGAAGTACCCAGACGTGGGATTGGAGGGAAAATTTCCCTTAAGGAGTCGAAGGCTCTAAGGTGGTTTGGGGAGCCACCAACAGGAAAACTGGTTCATTCCCATACGGACTGCGATCAAGTGACCGGCGGGGGAGCCGGGCCATGGGAAAAACCCAAGTAGTGTACAATTCGGGCTGTGTACCCAAAGCTGCGTGCAAGTCCGGGCTGTGTGCCTGGTGGGTTCAGAGCCTGAGGGCTGGAATAGTGAAGAAGTGTTCTGTTGCTCTAATCTGCATTACCAGGATTGTAGCCCCATGGGGGTCCGTCTATGCTTTGTTTGTTCAGTTTGGATATGAATAAAAGCCACACTTTAGAATCCCATTCCTGGTTTTGGACATTACAGTTATTGCTTCCTGTGTTCGGATTTACTTGGGTGCCCCTGTGCAGAGCAGCCAAACCTAGGCCCCCTATGCCGAGTAACCTAGTCCTCCCTGAACCCAGTCCCCACCTGGTACTGCTGTCAGCTTCAACAGCATGCTACCTGTCGTTTTGCAAAAAGGCAGGGGTGAGGGTGTTGCTCTTTATTCCACCAAGGGAAAAGATATTGGGAGAACAGTGAGTGTGCTAGGTGTTTACTAGCTTTCCAGGCCCATCTTAGACAGGATGCTAATTGTATATACTATTAAAAAGCCCGGCAGAGCTCTTACTTCCAATGAAAAAGAAATTAAGGCACATTTTTCAAGAATATTATGAGAATTACACAAAGCCAGTTGAGTCCATGCACCTGAGCAGATCTCCAGTTTTCTGGAGAAGGTACACCTTCTAGGACTGTCACTGGCCAACAGCAGAAAGAATTTTATTATTATTTTTTTTAAACCAGGACGGACACACTAAGCTGAAGCTTGTTTCGGGTGCGATCTGGGAACACAAGGAAGTTAAGTGACTTGCTCGGGTTCACACAGTATGCAGTGGGGGCTGTGGGATTCAAACCCAGGTCTCCAGGTTTGCAGCTCAGAGCCTTAAACCACTGCACTATACTGCCTCCTGCAAAATGTGAAGCGTTAGCATATGAGCCAAGTACTGTACTACCCCTTCTATTCAGCACATCTCACCTCCTACAGGACATAACAGCAGAAAACAGGTAATGTTGGGGAGAACACAACTGGTGTGAAAGCATCAGTGCTAAAAGGAAAGTCGGTCAGATTCAACCAGAGGATTAGTGTGAGGAAATTAATATAAAGGAGAACTGCACATATCCTTTCTCACTTACTGCCTCTACACACACACCCTTGTTTTTCTTTTTATGCTTCCACAAGAAAAAATTACTTACCATAGTAATCTTGTTTTTTCCCAGTGATGCTCAGATATTCATAACTTTATGCAGCAAGCCTGAGGAGTTGGACTGCCCAGAGAGATGGAACACATTGAAATGATGGACACTTTGCACATGAGCATCTTTCAAACACTGCCTCTACTAACTGCCTGTGTTCTAACCTCTTCAGATTTTATAAAGAAGCCTGAAAAGGTAGGCCCAGAATAATGTAGTACTATTTTTTTTTATCAATAAAATTGGGGCTACCCAACAATATGGATTTACCAAAAAAAATAAACCTCCAACTGGAAGAACAAACAATTAAGTAAAGTTAGAACAACATGCCAGAAAATACCAAAAAGATAAACACAATGAACTCCGTTCACCTAACTAATACAGGTGCAGAGGAAAGAATTTCACTCCAAGGGTGTATTGTAACATGGTGGCACCAGCATGCGGAGTGCAGAGGCTGAAGTTCTGGAAGGGGAGGTAGGGAGGGAAGTTATGAATACCTGAGCATCACTGGGAAGAAACAAGATTACTATGAAATAATTTTTTCTTCTAACCCAAGTAATGCTCAGTATATTCATAACTTTATGCAGACTAACAAGCAGTACCCCTGGAGGTGGGCACAGGACTCTATTTTGGAAACAGACTTTGAAGGACTGCTGTGCCAAACCTAGCATCACTCCTGAATAAAATATCCAGGTTGTAGTGCTTTGTAAAGGTGTGTACTGTTTTCCAGGTAGCTGCTTTACATATATCTACCAATGGGACATCCCAGGCAGCTGCTAAAGTAGCGGCTGTACCTCTTGTAGAATGAGCCCTCAATCCTGATGGGGGCTCCCTACCACCATTAGTGTAACAGGATTGGATACACTGGATTATCCATCGAGAAACTGATCTTTTTGAGGCTGGATTACCTTTTCATACATCCCCATAAGTCAGGAACAATTGCTTTCTATCCTGTCTAAGGTCTTTAGTGGCTGTCATGTAATAACTGAGGGCCCTCTTCACATCCAAACTGTGAAGTTTCCTTTCACCAGAAGTGGCATGATCGGTGAAAAAGACAGGGAGAGTGATGAATCGATTTAAGTGAAAATCAGAGACCACCTTGGGGAGAAATTTTCTGTTTGTTCTAAGGATTACTTTATCCCTATGAAAAGAGATATAGTCCTGATCTATACGGAGAGCCTGAAGCTCACTGATTCTTCTTGCAGAAGTCATTGCCACTAGAAAAACTGTTTTCCAAGTGACATACTTTAGATGAGCTGTAGCCATGGGCTCAAATGGAACAGACATGAGCTTAGCTATACATACATTCAGGTCCCAAACTGGCACTGGTGGCCCGTGAGGGGGATGCAAATGATTCAGGTCCTTTAAGAACCTTTTAAAAATAGGATCTGAAGCTAATGTTACCTTTTTCCCAGCAGAAAGGTAAGCAGATACTGCTACAAGGTGAACCTTCAAAGAACTGGGCTGTAAACCCAGAGAATGTAAATGGGTGAGATAATCCAATACCACTGGCAATCCAGCCTGGGCTGGTACCAGAGTCTTGCCCGAACACCAGATAGAAAATCTCTTCCATTTGGAAGAATAGATTTTTCTAGTAGAAGGTTTTCTGTAACCACTTAGAATATTTAAGACAGGTTCAGAAAGTTTTAAATTAGCATATTCAAAGTCCTCAAGAGCCAAGCTTTGAAATTGAGGGACTTCTGATTCGGGTACAACTGAGTTCCCTGGTTGGAGGTCAGTAGGTTGTGCCTCCGAGGGAGATGTATTGGGTTTGCAACAGACACTGAGAGCAGAAGAGAGTACCATGGCTGCCTTGGCCAGTCTCGAGCTATCAAGATCAGTGATGCTGCATGGGATCCGAGCTTGACCAGTACTCTGTACATCAGAGGGAAAGAAGGGAAAGCATAAAGGAACCGTCCTGACCAATCCGGACTCAGAGCATCCAGAGTAAGCATTCCCTGATCTGGTGGTCTGCAGCAATACTGTGGCAGATGGTGGTTCTGGTGGGATGCGAACAAGTCTATCTCTGGAGTGCCCCCACCTTCTGAAAATAACTTGTACCACCTGTCTGTTTAGGGTCCATTCATAATGGGCCTGATTTATTCGACTCAATGCATCTGCCAGGGTATTATCCTTCCCTGGTAAATGAATTGTCTGCAGAGATACTTCCAATGAGTAGGCCAGAGTTCAAATCTTTATGGCTTCTGTGCAGAGAAGGCCTGACTTTGTGCCTCCCTGCTTGTTTATGTAATACATTGTGGTGGTATTGTCTGTTCTGACCTGAACCACTCTGCCCTGGACTAGGGAAGAAAAGGTTTTTAAAGCTAGCAAAATTGCTCTGAGTTCCAGTAGATTTATGTGCTGAAGGGACTGCATGGCTGACCAAGTGCCCTGGGTTGTGTGTTCCCCTATATGGGCGCCCCAGCCCAAAAGGGATGTATCTGTTGTGAGAACCACTGAAGGATTCTCTTTCTGAAAAGGAACTCCTTGCCTTAAATTGGAGCCCTCCTTCCACCACAGGAGGGCCTGTAGCAGTGCCCTTGTTACTGGAATAAGCTTTGAAAATGGATCTTTTCTCTGACACAAATGAGACCTGAGGTGGAATTGGATGTCTCTCATGTGGAATCTAGACCCCAGCACTGTGCCTGTGGAAGCAGCCATGTGACCCAGTAGCTGGAGAAACTGTCTTGCAGTTTTTAAGTTGTGCAGCCTGAAAGAGCTTGCTATTAGCTGAATGCTCTTCACCCTCTCCAGAGGCAGATATGCTCTGGCTTGTTAGGTACTGATCTCTGCTTCTATGAACTGTAATACCAGTGCAGGAGTAAAGACTGACTTTTTGTAATTGATCAGGAATCCTAGAGACTCCAGGGGGTCCTGTGTGACCTTCAAATCTTGCTGCACATGCAGGGGAGATTTTCCCACAACCAACCAGTCATCCAGGTAAGGGAAAACAGCTATTCCCTGTCTGCGAAGATGTGCCACTACAGCTGCCAGGCACTTTGTGAACACCCTTGGGGCCGAAGAAAGGCCAAAAGGCAGGGTTGAAAACTGGTAGTGACCTGAGGGAGTCTGAATCTGAGGTATTTTCGGTAAGACTCCTTTATGGGGATGTGGAAACAGGCATCTTTCAAGTCCAGTGATGCCAACCAGTCTCCTTTTTGAAGCGTTGGCAGAATCAGAGCCAAAGTTACCATTTTGAACTTTTTTTCAGGAGCTTGTTTAGAGCTCTTAGATCCAGTATAGGCCGCCATGACCCACTTTTCTTTGTGGTTAGCAAGTATCTGGAATAGAAGCCCTTTCCCCTCAGAGATTTTGGAACTGGTTCCACTGCTCTCAACTGTAGCAATTTTCAAACCTCTGCCTCCAAGAGCATCTTTTCAGCTAGGGAGGGAGAACTGAAAAATTTGGACTTTTGACGAGGAAAGGACTTGAATTCCTGAGACAGACCCTGACCCACCTTCTCCAGAACCCACTTGTCTGTGGTGATATTCAGCCAAGCCTGGAGGAAGTGGGACAGTCTGCCCCCAACAAGTAGGGAGGAGGCAGCCTGTGGTTCAGGGGGTCTGTTTGGTCTGTGACTGAGGCTGAGTATGGGATCCTCATCTCTAGCCCCCTTCTGCCCTGTCCCTGGAGTATCCCTGCTGTGGGTACTGCTGGTACTGGGGTAAGGCCACTAGTTAGAAGAAGGGCCTGGTGTAAAAGTACCTGCCCACGCCTCCCCTTCCATAAGGCCTGGTGGATGGAGAAGCTCTCTCTTTGGCACAGTTCATTCTATAAGTGGCCTTATATTCATAGAAACATAGAAGTTGACGGCAAATAAGGACCGCAAGGCCCATCCAGTCTGCCCATTTCTTTTTCTACCATATGAATGTGCCATCGGCCTTTGCTCTGTCAATGGCCTATCTATTCATATTCATCATTATTGCTCCCTTATGCCTATTCCATGCCTGTTTGAAGCCCTGCACTGTATTCATATCCACCATGTCCTGAGGTAGGCCATTCCATGCATCCACCACCCTTTCTGTGAAAAAGAACTTCCTCACATTACCCCTTAACAAGCCTCCCTCTAATCTCATGCTGTGTCCTCTTGTCCTGCTGTTTTTCTTATACTGAAAAATGTTAGACTCTTTCACCTTGTTAATGCCCTTAAGGTGTTTCAATGTTTCGATCACATCACCTCTCTCCCTCCTTTGTTCTAGGTATACATATTGAGCTCCATTAATCTGTCCTCATATGTTTTCTGATGCAGTCCCTGCACCATTTTGGTTGCCCTTCTCTGGACTGCCTCAATTTGGTTAATGTCCTTGTGAAGGTGTGGCCTCCAGTACTGCACACAGTACTCCAGATGGGGCCTAACCAGTGTCTTGTAAAGAGGGATTATTACCTCCCTCTTCTGACTTATTATACCCCTACTAATTCACCTCAACATCCCTCTAGCCTTACCTGCTGCTTTAGTGGTCTGCCTGGATGATTTCAGGTCATCAGTGATGATGATGCCCAAGTCTCTTTCTTCCCTTGTGACTGCCAGCAACTCCCCTCCCAGCCTATAGGTGGCTTCAGAAGTTCTCTTCCCTATGTGCATGATCTTGCACTTCTTTGCATTAAACCCCAGTTGCCACTCTTCCGACCATTTTGCTAGTTTATCCAGATCTCTTCTCATTCTGCCCACCCCATCTGGATCATCTACTCTGTTGCAGATCTTGGTGTCATCTGCAAACAGACAAACCTTACCCTCCAGTTCATCTGCAATGTCACTGATGAAGATATTGAAGAGGACTGGCCCCAGGACTGATCCCTGAGGTACCCCACTTGTGACTTGCATCTCTTCTGACTGTATACCATTTACCACCACTCTCTCTGTTTTCTGCCTGTCAACCAGTTTGCCACTCAGTTGACTAACTTCTGACCCACCCTAAGCCTACCCAGCTTATTAATCAATCTTCTATATGGAACAGTATCGAAAGCTTTGCTGAAGTCAAGGTAGGCGACATCAACTGCTCCCCCTTGGTCCACCACTCTGGTTACCCAGTCAAAGAAATCTATGAGATTAGTTTGACAGGACCTTCATGTTGTAAGCCCATGCTGTCTTGGATCCTGTGCCCCCTATGGATTCCAGGTGTTGCACTATCCTTTCCTTAAGGAGTGCCTCCATAATCTTGCCCACTACTGAAGTAAGACTGACTGGTCTGTAGTTCCCTGCCTCCTCCCTGCTACCACTCTTGTGAAGCGGGATCACATGAGCCCTTCTCCAGTCTTCTGGGACCTCTCCTGTGCTCAGAGACTCATTAAACAGTTCTGATAATGGCTCTGCTAGTTCCACCCTTAGTTCCTTTAGTACCATGGGATGTATGTCACCAGGTCCCATTGCCTTGTCCACCCTGAGCTTATCAAGCTCTTTTAGGACCCTTTCTTTTATGAAGGGACTAATGCACACCTCCCTCCCCCCTGTGTCCATGGTGCTGAGCTGTGGGCCCTGCCCTACCTTCTCTTCAGTAAATACTGAGCAGAGGTATCTATTTAGGATAGATGCTTTTACATGCCCCCTTATCCCTTTGATCTTAGCAATACCCCCTCTGGACTTTCTCCTTTCACTACTGTATCTATAGAAAGTCCTGTCACCTTCTTTTACTGTTTGTGCTAGTGTTTCCTCGGTTTGGGCCTTTGCATGCCTTACTGCCTTCCCTTAGGGAAGTTTGGTATGCCTCCCTATCTTCATCCTGCTGCGTTCCCTTACATTTCCTGGAGGCTAGTCTTTTGGCTCTGACCTTTTCTGCTACTGTTTTTGAGAACCAAAGTGGTTTCCTTCTTCTTTTGCACTTCCTTTTCTCTCTAACACAATGGGATGTTGCTGCAAGTATTGCATCCTTAATGCTTGCCCATTTTGACTGTACCTCCTCATGTGTATTTCTTTTTGCCAGGGCTAGCTTAACTCTGTTGGCCATCTTATCAAAGTCAGTTCTTCTGAAGTCCCATATTTTTGCCTTGGAATGGGATGATTTAGTTCTAGTGGCCAAATTGAACCATACCATGTGATGGTCACTGGCCCCCAGGTGACCTTCTACCTGGAGATCTGTGATCCTTTCCTTGTTAGTCAGTACTAGATCTAGGATAGCCCTGTCTCTTGTGGGTTGTTGTACCAGTTGTTTGAGGCCCTCCCCCTGCAGGGAATCCACTATGCGTCTAGTTCTGGCAGATGGTCCTGCTGGTATTGACCAATCTGTATCTGGCATGTCGAAGTCTCCCATTATCAGAACTTCCCCTTTAGCTGTCATGTTTTGTATATCTTCTAACAGTAATGTGTCTATGTCCTCCCCCTGGTCTGGAGGCCTGTACACATCCCCAGGTCATATGGCTGTCCCATTTCCTGTTTCCAGGGTGACCCACAGTTCTTCTGGCTCCTTATGTATATTCTGAATTTCTGTAGCGTTTATATTTTCATTGACATAAAGGGTCACTCCACCCCACCCCCCACCCTTTTTTGTACCTCGGTCTCTTCTGAACAGTACATAGCCAGGTACTGAAGTCTCCCAAGTGTGGTTACTGGTAAACCATGTCTCGCTAATGGCTACTACGTCCAGTTTAGCCTCTGTCATTATTGCCTGCAGGTCTGGGATCTTGTTTCCCAGACTGCGAGCATTTGTGTACATGATTTTCCATTGGCCAGATTTTGGTGTGTTAGTTGTTAGGAGAGGTCTGGAGTTACCCCTGTGCATCATGTGGGGAGCCAGACCTTTTTCCTAACCTGGTGATGCAAATGAACTTCAAACATGCTGAACTCCTGTTTGACCACTAGCTGAGGGGGAAGGGGTGTTCTTCCCATTCAACTTATGGGGTGCTGCACCCCTCTCCCCATTTGCTAGTTTAAATATTCTGCAAAGATGTCAAACTTCTGCCCCAATGCACTGACTGCCTCCTTAGTCAGATGCAGTCCATCAAATTTAAAGAACTTTCGCTCTCAAAACTACTGCCAGTTCCCTACAAATTTGTGTCCTTTTTCTTGGCACCAGCCCTTGAGCCACATGTTTAGCTTGGCTATCTCCCCTTCTCTGACCTTCCGTCCATCTGCCACCCCTCTCCCAGACTGGCAGGATCTCAGAGAAGAAGATGCCAGACGAAATGAATGATAGTTTGTCACGGAGCCTGATCAGGTGTTTCTTGGTCTCCACAACTGACCGGCTGGCGAGATCATTAGTCCCTATGTGTACCAGGACGTCAATGTTTTCTCCTGCTTCCTGAACAATTTTATCAATGCGGTCAGTGTCTCTCCACACTGGTGTACCTGGGAGACATCTGACCACTACCCCTGGCTGGAGATACGTATCAACTCCCCGAATCATGGAGTCTCCTATGATCACCCACCTTCTTCATGTATTCCACAGTGGACTCTCCAAAGAGGGAATTTCCCTCTAGGGGAAAATCCAAAGCCTTTGATTGTGTATCCTGAGTGAAGTTTGTAGCTCTGAGCCAAGCAAACCTCCTCTGTGCCACCATATTCACCATCCATCTGGCTGCAGTGTCATTAGTGTCAGCAGCCATTTGGAATTGGTACTTAGCTGCCTCTAACCCAAACCTGGCAGTTTCAGCCAGGTCATCTGACAAGGGCGAAGGAGCTTTCTGGGACATGGCCAGGACTAACTGCCACAGGAATTTTTGATACTGGGCAGCATATGCCTGGAAGGTAGCCTGACACATAGCCAGAGAGGCTGACAGGTACCCTTTTTTGGCCATACTTTCGATTTTTCTAGAGCCCTTGTCCAGAGGATGTGAGGACAGAGGGACCCTAGCCTTGTCACAGGCAGCTTGCTGTATGACCCCCTGGTGGTCAGGGTGGGAGAAGAGAAAATCAGCTCCCTTCCTTTCCAGATGGTACCTTTTGTCCATCCTTCTTTCTATGGGAGGAGTGGAATTTGGTGCCTATAGAATCTTTAATGCATCTTTTTTAAAGAATTTACAGACAGGGAGGAGAAGAGCCTTTGTGGGCGTTAACCCCATAATCTCTAGGTACTCCACTTCCTCCTCATCCTCGATTTGTTCAGTGCTGGAGATGTCCAGTGCATCTGCCATCCTCCTGACAAAGGTAAAATTGGATGAAAAATCCTCAGACACCCTTGGAGGAGAACCAAAGTCCTGTTCAGGGGACACTTCTGGTTCTATTGGTCCCTCCTCCTCATCATAATCATCATCACCAAAAGTATCCACTCCTTCTTGAGGGAGAGGATGCACATTACTGCCAACCTGGGGAGCCGGAGGGGTGGGGGGCAGGAGGCTGTTGAGAAGGAACTATTGCCTGAAGAGACTGAATTATTTTAAAGGCCTGAGCAATCTCTTGGGCCATAGGTACAGGCAAAACAGTCACAGAAGTCCCCCGGTTTAGCAGGTGAGGGTTCTGTGTGCTTCAGTTTTTTGCTTCTTTTAGCAGAAACTGGGGATTCAGCCGGTTCAGTAACTCTTTTTGTTCCTTTTGTGCCCGTCTCAGGGGCAGGAACAGACAAAGATGTGGGTTCAGCCACAATATCTTGGGGTATCGGCTGGTCAGAGCTAGAGGAACACCTTGGAATTTTCTTTTTAAGCCTTTCAAGGCATTTCTCAATGGTCTTCTCAGGGAATGTTTTACGTACATCACATTCCTCTTTTAAATTATCAAAGCCCAGGCAAACTACACAAAGTATGTATTTGTCTGCTTTTGCAAACACCTCTCCACATTAAGTACAGTTTTTGAAACCGGGTTCACCAGTTTTCTTTTTGGGTTTTTCTGACATAATTCAAAAAACAAGCAACCGCTAAGGAAAAAACGGTTCCAAAACCGAAGAGGAACCGATGGAACCGGACCGTTTACAAAATACAGAACCAGGTTAGTGGTTCAGTAACCGAGATTTATCGGTTACAAAAAAATAAGCAAAATTAACGTTTTAAAGTATAAATAAGGCGGTTCGTTAGTCAGAGAACCCCGATTTCAACTAAATCTATCCCGGTTCCCCCACAGTTATCCCGAACTGAGAGGAACTGAAAAAAACAATAAATTTAAATGTAAATAAAATTAATTATACAAAACAATTAGTAGAGACAGTAAATGAAAACAAAATATACTTAAGGTCAGTATTTGTCGTTTTCTTCATGTAGGAGAAAGCGGACAAACGGCACTCCGAGCGTCCAGACTTTTCATGCAGCGATAAAAATCTGAAGAGGTTAGAACACAGGAAGTTAGTAGAGGCAGTGTTTGAAAGAAGCTCACATGCAAAGTGTTCCATCATTTGCATGTGTTCCATCTCTCCGGGCAGTCCAACCCCTCAGACTTACTGCATAAAGTTATGAATATACTGAGCATTACTGGAGTTAGATTGTGTTTATTTGCTGTACTCCTCATAATGCCTGACTGTGATGTGCTGTTTGGTACTGTTTTATCCAATCTGTGTTGCAAACTGTAATCAATTATTACTATCCCTGTAATTGCACCCTACTTTGTCTTGATTGTGCCTCGGGGTCGCACCTGGAAATGGGCCTTGGCTCAGTGTGCTTTTCCCGGTTATCAACTTTTAAATAAATAAATTAAACCCCCCCTACCCAAATGCTGCCCTGCGAACTACAGTTATTGTGTTAAAAATTTAAATACTTGTATTCTGAAATGCAATAAAGAAAACAGGGGTCTCTGCAAGTTGCAGTTGATGGTACTACCCTGCGGTTCTACCAGGCACGTTCACTGCTCCTGCTGTAAAAATGTAGCTGCTGCCCAATGGCCAGCTTGGCAGTGCACGTTTGTTCAATGCAACTGGCAGCGGTGGATGGTACCATCAAGTCACAAAGCCCTCATTTGTTTTTGTTTTCATTTCTGCAGACATGTACTTTTCTCTTTTAGTATCACCAAAACTGAAGTTTAACAGGGAGTCTACACTGGCACACAGGTGTTCTCTTTTAGAGATTTGTCTTCATTTAGGAAATGATTGAAACTCTCCTGTTTGTAATATCTATACAACTCAAGGTTGCCTTTTGTTTTTTTTTTTCCTAAGGGGTGGTGACAAGCTTTTAAATGCGGCACCCAATCAAAATTTCCTGAGGGTTAGAAACATGGTTGACGTCATGCCCTGACAGCTGACAACTCCTGATTTTGTTTGTCTGAGACTCTTACCTTCAGGGTATAGACTCCCATTCGGCCAGGCACCTTATAGAAAATACCTTCGTCCCCTCGAGAATTTGTGTGTAGCATAGCATTCAAGCAGGCAAGAGGAGACGTACCACTGGAAACAGAAACACATAATTATGTTTAGAACACAGAGCAATTACCCTAATTGTTTTATTACAGCCGGTCCGTGGCTATTTTGTTATGACACCAAATCAAGTTCTTAGTGTTTCGCAATAAATCCTATAGATATGTAACAGCAGCTACCAGAAAAAACAAATCCTGTAGATGTGCAACAGCAGCTGCTAGGAAAGTAACAAAATGCTGGTGTGCATCTATAGATGTTTAGACTCCCCATAAGCTCCTGTTCCTCAAGTTTGGTCACACAGTCCAGATAGCTATACTTCAGCATCTGCCTGAAGGCAGGAAAGAGTCCCTAGCTACCCGCTAACCTGCTTGAAGAGTGGCCCTAGGAGCCTATCCCTGGTGCCGCAAAACACCCCCTACCTTCTGAAAACACCCCCGTCCATCCCATCCATTCACAAACTGAATATGCTACTGGTGCCCAACCCCAGTGCCATGAAACAAACATTCCCCACCCCAGACTGTACTTGTCTCCAGGACAATCTTGTAAAATAAATATAAATTAATTACCCCACCCCATCCCCAAGTCTAAGTATGGCACCAGAAGCCCATACCTTGTGCTGCCAAATAACCCTCCCCCACCCCCTTGAACACTGAATGTGGCACTACTGGTCATCATTCCACCACCCCACCCCTCTAGCTTAAGTGCAGCACTATGAATGTAACCCTGGTACTGCAAAAGACCCACTACCACCTCCCAAAAGATTTAGTGTGGCATTGGTAACCCATCCCCAGTGCTCTCAATAATGAGTACTCTCCCTCCTGCCAAATTTCACTGTGGCACCAGGAAGCCATCCCTGGTGCTACCACAGAACCTGACTACATTCAAAGTTATGCTGCAGTGCAGGGAACACCACTGCCACTGAAGACCCCTCTCCCCCTGTCCCACACAGCGAGCAGCACAGCCCCACTACTTATGGCCACTGGACACTGGGTGCTCCATGGGGAGAGGAGGGAGTGCCACTGTACACCAATGAATGCTTCACATGGGAAGGGGAGAGGGAAGGTTGCCACTGGACAGTAGGGAGTGTCTAGCATGGGAAGAAATGATAGAGGGGATGCCACTGGACACCAGGGCATGCTCGGCATGAGATGGAGTGAAAGCAGGGATGCCACACCATTGGACATCAAGGAATACTTAGCAATGGACAGAGAAGATGCACCAGTGGACAACAGGGAGATCTTGGCATGGAACAGAGTGAGGAAGGGGGTGCAAATGGACACCAGAGAATGCTTGGCACAAGATATGGTGATGAAGGAGTGCCACTGGACACCAGGTAGTGCTTGGCAAGTGACAGGGAGAGAGAGGGTGCAACTAGACACTGTGGAATGCTTGCACAGGACCCACTCGTGCATTTTCACCACAGGGCCAGCTGTGGTTGGTGGTAACTGATGGGGTTGCGTCATTCGTCATCAGGAAGGTTGGAGATCATGGAGGCCATTGGATGTTATGGAAGTCTTGGGGTTAGGAAGGGGGTGCCACTGGACACCATGAATGGATTCACTTGTGATGGGAAGAGAGCATGGGGTACCTATGGACACAAACGAGGGCTTGGCACTGGATGGCGTGAGGATTGAGGGTGCCACGTAACATCATAGAAAGTTGGCCCAGGATGGAAGCTGAACATTTAGGGAATGCTTGGCATGGGATGGGAAAAGGGGGAAGGTGCAAATGAACACTAGGGAATGCTTGGCACAGGATGGGGAGAGACAGGGGTGCCACTGGACAAAAAGTAAAGCTTGATATTGGATGGGGAAAGGCAGGGCATATCACTGAACACTAGGGAATGCACTGGATAGGGACATGGAGGGGGTGACAACAGAAAACAGGGAATGCTTGGCAGCATGTGGGGGTGAGGGAGTGGGTGCCATGGACACCAGGATATGCTTGGCACGGGACACGCTTATCTACAGCTATGCTGCAGGACCAGGTGCTGGTGTTGCCAGCCAACCCTAGTTTATTTTCAGTTAATCTGCTTCCTTAATTCTTCATTACTGGAGAGCATTTGCACTAACACAGGAGCTGTGTCTCCCCCTTTGAATTTTGAATGCTTTGAAAAATGTGTTCTTATCTTGAATTTGAGGGTGACATATAGCCGTATGGCTCGATTAGACACAGATGAGTGACTGTGGCAGCCTTTTCTAACATACCTAACACATCAGCGGATAGAATTAGTCATTTGGAAAGGTTGGGGCCAGGACCTGGTATGTAAGTTTACCTGGTATCTGTGTTATGTTTTGCCATCCTCTGTCTCTGTAGTGCTAGACTGCTTGTCTACCCTACAGTTTACTGTCTTGTTCCAACAACATGTATCACTTGCCTGTGAAACCCTGAACTGTGAAAAAAAGTTTGTCTAAAATAACAGGCTCTGTATCCCCTACCACTCAGCTGTTCCTGCTGCTTGTCTGCATCTAAACTCATAAATATAACACCTTGTAACATCACAATCTGTTGCCATAGAAATGACTATAGAAGGATTTCCAGTCCCACCTCCCATCCATGAAGACTGGCTCCCTCCCCTGGATGGCAAAATCCATAACAATCTGCCCATTAACCTACTATTTTTGTGCAAAATCAAAGACTCAGCTAGTGCCTAACAAAGATGCCTATCAAACCGAAGATTAAGGAAACAATTATGGACTTTGCGAAAAGACAACTGCTCCTGCAACGCACCAGGGCCCAAAGCAGAGGCAGGCTGGCCTTGGTTAATTCGGCGCAGATGACTCATCAAAGTGATACAAAGGGTGAAGAACAGCTGACTATCACTTCCCGTTGTCTGTTTTTCAAACTCGGTGAAGTGAGCACCATAATGGAAAACTAGAAAAAGTGATTGGGTAGACATCCAAGGACCTCTCAAAGGTCTCCCAAAGGATGATGGACCTTGAGCAGGCCTCACCAAGGCCATGGAAGCAATCAACTGCCAAGACATGGCCTTACACTCACTATACTGCTGAGACCTTACAGAAAAAAAACAGATGATCTACACCTCCTCTCCTGATGTCAGAAATTAGGAACCATGACTTACCGAAGCATACAGAAACGGAAGTCACGGAACTCTTTCTTGAATCTTTCCTCAAGTAGTTACTGGACTGGCTCCACTCAGAACCCCTTCATATTTTCTGTGCACACAGAGCACTTTGCTTGAGACCAGTGGACCACAAAGCAACACCCCAAACTGTAGTCCTAAAGTATCTAGACTACAGAACAAAACTAAACTTTTTCTAAAAGCCTGGAACAAAAAAAAGGAGATTACCATCGGAGACACAAGGTTAGTTTTTGAGCATGATTTCACATCGATGACACCGCAGAAGAGATGGGTGCTGATGACTCTTCAAAAACACCTTGCAACACGAAATAGTAAAAATAGTAAAGTAAAGAGAGTAAAAGTAAAATTTATTTAAAAAACGCTTTTCCAATGATCAAAGCGCTTTACAAACAGTAAGCAACAATACAACATTAATAATATAAAATCATAAGTCATAAGCTTTAGAAAATAAAAAAGTTTTCAACTCTACTTTAAAACTCTCGACAGTCAGGCAGCTTCGTATCCGATGAGGTAGAGAATTCCACAGGGCCGGAGCTGCATATGAAAACGCACGAGCTCCTGATGTTTTCAAACGAACCCTGGGAATCTCTAGCAATCCCTCGTCGGCGGATCGGAATGAGCGAGAGGGGCAGTAGGGAGTAAGGAGATCTTTCAGATACTGCAGTCCCTGTTCGTATAAGGCTTTATAGGTCAGTAACCCAACCTTGAAGGTGATTCACCATTGTACCAGCAACCAGTGCAGCCAGCGCAAAACAGGCGTAATATGACTAAACCTAGATGTTCCAGTCAAAAGCCTGGCTGCTGTGTTCTGCACTAGCTGCAGGCGACGAATTTCAATGCCTGGTAGCCCCAGGTAAAGGGAATTGCAGTAATCAACGCGAGTGGTCACAAAGGCATGGACCAGAGTAGGAAGGTCAGCCGGAGGAACCAAGTGTTTTACCTGGGCGATATTCCTCAGATGGAAAAAAGAGGACTCGACAGCGGCTAACACCTTTGATTTCAGGGTCAAACCATTGTCAAAAATAACACCCAGGTTCCGCACCTGGCCTGAGGTTAAGAGCTGGGCTCCACCAAGCCAAAGGCCTGCTGGTACTTCAGCCCTATGACCCACCTCAGGGCGACCTGGGTCCACAACCAACACCTTGGTGTTATCCAGGTTTAACCTCAGCCAGCTGGTGCTCATCCAGTCATTGATTTCGGCTAGACAGCTGTTAAGCAGAGAGACTGCATCATCCTGACTGGGAATAAAGGACAGATACAGCTGGGTATCATCTGCATACCAGTGAAAACCCAAACTGTAACGCCTAATAATATCTCCCAATGGTATCATATAAACTGCGAATAACATGGGCACCAAAATGGAACCCTGCGGTACCCCACAGGACAGATAGATTGTATCAGAGGAATAAATCCCCATTGCAATCCTCTGAGTCCGTCCCGTGAGGAAAGACTGAAACCGATGTAAGACCGTACCAGACAGTCCACAAAGAAGTCACAGGCGCTCCAGCAGCACTCCATGATCCACAGTATCAAAAGCTGCAGACAGATCAAGAAGGACTAGCATAGTACAAGCCTTTCGATCTCTCGCAATTAGGAGATCATTTAAAACAAGATGGAAGATCTGGAGGCTGTCATGGTGCAGTCAGACCTGGACATTGTGGCCATCACTGAAACCTGGTGTCATGATAACCACGACTGGGAGATGGCCATACCTGGATACAACATATTCAGAAGAGACAGGGCAGGCATGAAGGGAGGAGGAGTGGCACTGTATGTGAAAAATGACATAAGGGCCACAGAGATCCAGGAGGAACAAAATGGGGGAGAGATACTGTGGGTTAAGCTGGAAAGGAAAATGGGGACAGCCATCCGCTCAGGTGTGGCCTATAGACCACCAGCCCAGGAGGAAGAAACAGATAGGAAGCTGATGCTAGCCATCCAAAGGATGGCAGACAAGGATGAGGTAGTATTGATTGGAGACTTCAATATTCCAGACGTGGACTGGAGCATCCCAGCAGCAGCATCAACTAGGAGCAGATTTATCCTGGACTCCCTTCAGGGTGCCTTCCTCAAGCAACTGGTCATTGAACCAACCGCAGAAGGCAATACTGGACCTTGTGCTCACAAACAGGACAGTGTGATGGGGTAACAGTGGGGAGCACCTGGGGAACAGTGACCACCAGTCACTGTGGTTTAATCACAGAAAGAGCAGAACCAAACCACACAAAAACACGATCCTGGATTTCAGGGAGCAGACTTTGGGAAAATGGGGAGATACTTGAAAGAGGCATTAAGGGAATGGGGCAGGAATGGGTTGAGGAACAGTGGGCAGTATTTAAAATGGGGATTACAAGAGCAACAGAATTATGTATTAAGCAGGTTAGCAAGAGGAAAAGGAGGAGACCATTATGGTTTTCCAAAGAGGTAGCAAAGAAAGTGAAAGCCAAAAGATTGCATTCAGGCAATACAAAAGACACAGGCAGAAGGGGATAGGGAGAAGTACCAGGAGAAGCAAAGGGAGGCAGGGAGGTCAGTAAGGGAAGCCAAAGCTCAGACAGAAGAACACATTGCAAAATCAGTGGGTAGAGGGACAAACCTTTTACAAGTACATAAGTGAAAAAGAAATGCAAAGGGAGGGATAGTGAGACTGAAGGGGGAGGATGGAGGCTGTGTGGAGGATGACAACAGTAAAGCTGACATATTGAACAGGTATTTCTGCTCAGTCTTTACTGAGAAAGAGGAGGGTAATGGGTCTGAACGGAGTACAAGGGGTAAGAATGGTGCAGAAATGGACACAAGTCCCTTTACAGAGAACTGTATCAGTTAAAGCAAAAGGAGGCTGGGAAGGCAGTCAGAACAGCAAAGGCCCAAACCGAGGAAAGATAGCCAACTCAGTTAAGAAGGGGATAAAACCTTTTATAGGTACATCAGGGAGCGAAGGAAGACCAAGGGAGGGATAGTGAGGCTTAATAAAGGGAGGAGGGTGGGCAGAGGAGACTGTGAAAAAGGCAGAGATACTAAACAAATATTTTGCTCAGTATTTACGAAGGAAGAGGGGAGATACATAAAACAAACAGTAGTAACACTCTGGATACAGAAGTTGATACCGCCCATTTACAGAAGAAAGGGTTCTGAAAGAACTCTTAAAACTGAAGGTGGACAAAGCAATGGGGCCTGATGGATTCATCCCAGAATTCTAAAAGAACTAAGGGTAGAACTAGTGACACCACTGACTGCCTTTTTAACAAATCATGGGAGGATGGGGTGGTACCTGGAGGACTGGAGGAGGGCAGATGTGATTCCCTTCAGAAAAGTGGGAGCAAGGCAGAAGCAGGAAACTATAGACCTGTTAGTTTAACCTCAGTGATAGGAAAATGATGGAATCACTTCTAAAGGAAAGAACTGTCGAGTATCTAGAGGCCAGAGGGCACAGGACCCTAGGCAGCATGGATTCACAGCGGGAAGGTCATGCCAGACAATCTGATAGATTTCTTTGACTGGGTGACCACAGTAGTAGATCAGGGAGGGGCTGTGGACATGGCCTACCTAGACTTTAGCAAGGCATTTGACACAGTCCCACAAAAGATTAATATACAAGTTAGCCAGCCTGGGAGTGGGTCCCAAGATGACAGCCTGGGTAAAGAATGGCTGGAGAATAGGACACAGAGAGTTATAGTAAATGGAGTCCACTCAGAAGAAAGGAGGGTTACTAGTGGGGCACCGAGGGTTCAGTATTAGACGGTCCTCTTCAATGTCTTTATAAGCGACATTGCAGAAGGACTGGAAGGAAAGTATGTCTCTTTGCAGATGACACTAAGATCTGCAACAGAGTTGATGCACAGGGTGGGGTGGAAAGGATGAGAAGGGACTTGGCAAGGTCAGAGGAATGGTCAAATGTATGGCAGCTTAAATTCAATGCTAAGAAGTGCAAGGTAATGCACCTGGGAAACAAAAACCCAGGGGAAGAGTACACAATGGGGGGTGAGATACTAACAACAACAAGAATGGAAAGGGACCTGGGGGTAGTCATATCGGATGATCTAAAGATGGGCAAGCAATGTGAGAGGGCAGCAAGGAGGGCTGGGGGGATACTGGGATGTATAGGGAGAGGCATCACCAGTAGAAAACAGGAAGTTATTATCCCTCTGTACAGACAGCTGGTGAGACCCCATCTGGAGTACTGCGTGCAGTTCTGGAGACCCAATCTCCGCAAAGACATAGACAGGATGGAAGCTTTCCAGAGGAGGGCAACTAAAATGGTGCAGGGTCTGCACGGGAAGACATATGAAGAGAGACTTAAGGAGCTTAATATGTATAGCCTCGAGGAAAGGAGGGAGAGGGGGGACATGATAGAAACTTTCAAGTACCTCAAGGGAATCAACAAAGTCCAAGAGGGTAGCATCTTTCAAAAAAAGAGGTGTGCAAGAACAAGAGGGCACAATTTGAAGATAGAGGGGGGACGGCTCAGAGGTAATTTAAGGAAGTATTTTTTCACAGAGAGGGTTGTGGATGCGGCCTTCCGGAGGAGGTTGTGGAGTCAAAATCAGTGGGGGAATTCAAGCATGCATGGGATAGTCATAAGGCAATTCTGGGGGTTGGGGGTAGGAAGAAGTAGGCTGCTGGTTAACTAGGATCTGCAGCTTATCCAGTAGGTAGGGAAATGGGCAGACTGGGTGGGCCAAGCGGTCCTTATCTGCCGTCAAATTCTGTTTCTATGTTTCTATAAAGGGTCCTGAAGGAACTGGAAGTAATAAGAGTTGATAAAGCAATGGGGCCAGATGGGGTGCACCCCAGGGTGCTTAAAGAACTAAGAGAGGTGGTGGCTGAACCTCTGGCTATCCTGTTTAGCCGATCACTGTAAACAGGGGAGGTACCCAAAGACTGGAGGATAGCAGATGTAGTCCCCTTATACAAAAGTGGGAACAAAGAGGAAGCAGGAACCACAGACCAGTCAGCCCTCACCTCGGTAGTGGGGAAGATCATGGAAGCACTACTGAAGGAGAGATTGGTGGAACATCTAGTTGTCAATGGACTACAGGACCCAAGGCAGCATGGTTTCACCAGGGAGGTCATGTCAGACCAACCTCATTGAATTTTTGACTGGGTGACTAGGGAGGTGGATCAGGGGAGGGCAGTGGACATGGCCTATCTGGACTTCAGCAAGGCCTTTGACACTGTGCCACATAGAAGACTATTGCACAAACTGGGAATAAGGGTGTGGGCAGGACTGTAGTGTAGTGGGTAGGTAACTGGCTGGGCGGCAGGACACAGAGGGTGGTGGTAAATGGCTGTCACTCCACAGAGGGAAGAGTGACCAGTGGGGTACCACAGGGATCAGTGCTGGGACCGGTCCTATTTAATATCTTCATCAGTGACATTGCGCAGGACCTAGAAGGCAGAATTTCACTGTTCGCTGATGACACAAAGCTACTAACAGAGTAGACACACCAGAAGGTGTAGACAGAATGAGAAGGGACCTGCAGAAACTTGAAGAATGGTCAGGGGTTTGGCAGTTGAAATTCAATGCAAGGAAGTGCAAGATAATGCATATGGGGCACAAAAACCCTAGCACAATATATCAGTTTGGGGGGGAGGGGGTGAGGATATAGCATGCACCAAGCAGCAAAGGGATCTTGGGGTTATCATCTCTTATGACCTCAAGGCAGGGAAACAGTGTGACAAGGCAGCAGGTAAAGCAAATAGGATGCTGGGATGCATAGGCAGGGGCATCACCAGCAGGAAAAGGGAGGTCATAATTCCACTATACAAGACACTAGTGAGGCCCCACCTGGAGTACACTGTACAGTTCTGGAGACCTTACCTACATAAGGACATAGACAGGGTAGAGAAGGTTCAGAGGAGGGCAACAAAGATGGTGCATGGATTGCATCACAATTCCTATGAGGACAGGTTGAAGGAACTGAACATGTACTCCCTGGAGGAGAGGAGGGAGAGGAGGGATATGATAGAGACATACAAGTATCTTACAGGGAGGAACAGGGTGCAGGAATACACTATTTTGAAGCGAAAAAGATGTTCCAGGACTAGAGGGCATGGGATGAAGTTGGAGGGAGGATGATTCAGAGGAAACGTGAGGAAGAATTTCATTAACAGAAGGGGTGGTGGACAAGTGGAACACCCTGCCAGAGGAAGTGGTGGGGGCTGAAACAATCACAGGATTTAAGAATGCATGGGATAGACGTAAAGGAATTCTGGAGGTCAGGGTTAAGGGGCAACAGACTTCTTGGAAAACATAAACTGAACTTACAAGCTCAAATGGGCAGACTGGGTGGGCTATAGGCTCTTATCTGCCGACACTGTCTATGTATGTATGTAACCCATACAAGGGCAGTCTCAGTGCTATGTCTTTTCCTGAACCCTGACTGGAGAGCTTCATAGATGTTGTGATTCATAAGATGGTCATCCAACTGTATCGCAACCACCTTTTCAATAACCTTACCCACAAAGGGCAGGTTAGAGATAGGTCCTGGATGCAAAGTTTAGTTCTAGCTTAGTTCAAGATATTTCTTGCAGAGGATCCACAATTCTTTCACACACCAGTAGAAGCCAAGTCACTGTTGAAAAAGCCTCCCTCTCAAATTCTGTTCAGCATCAGGTCCTGCCTTGGGTGCAATGCCAGGCCCAAACCCCTGGAAAACTGCTCCCAGAAAAGGGGCCAAAACCACTATGCCCAGGCGTCCACCTCCAATCCCCTGGCTGACAAAACAACTCCATCTCATATGGACAGAAAGCACAACCAGCTGCCACAGAACCCTGACGAAGCCGATGACTTAATCCATTTCAATATCCTTTGTTCAGTCAAACTAATTCTTCTAGTATGCCCTGCTGAAACTAACCCTATGAACAACTTTCACTGGACCTTTGCTAATTGGTGTGTTAAGCCTAGTCAATAATCTAACTTATTTGTAAGGGAAGAATATTGAATAAAATATATGCTTGGTGACAGTCAAGTCGGATGGAGGTGGCGGGAGCTCAGGAAGAGAGGCGTCATTAATAAATGCAGCAGACCACGATGTTAACTAAAGGCCCAGCTATACATATTCTAGAAAACAGCCCCATATAGAGTTGCCCCACCTGGCGACTCCCCAGAACAATAAACATAAAACCAAATATAGCAAATTCTCTTCTTTTTCCCCATTTTACTTCTTTAGGCGGGGTGTAGGGGATGGGGAATAGGTGTAGACAGGATGGATGTTCGGTGGCCTCCCCAAAGATGGCAGATCAGACATGGAGCTGTGCAGCAAAAATAAGGTCAGCCTCTCCAGGAGGTGCCGGGAGTCTGAGAATGGGTTAGCTTATGTGACCAACGGCTTATGTGGCAGGTGGGAGGAGAGAGGGAATGACCCTGGTCAAGGAACCCCACAGGCCTTGAACAACAGGAAAAAGTCAGCTGCTACAACAGAAAACAGAGATTGTAAGGCTGGCAGTGAACCACGAAGAACACTAGAGACACCAGAGAGCACAAGAAGGGGGCAGTGGTAGCACCTAGGAGGACAGTGGCTGATTACTGCATCTCCTTTTGGGCAATGTGACTCACTGGCCTCGAAGCAAGCCTTAGCCATCTAGAAGACATAACCTTTGGAACAAAGGCTTGTAAGAGTCTGTGGAGGCTGCTGGATTACTTATCTTTCACACCTTGGGGGGGGGAGCAGGGGGGCACTGCCTCAGCTTCAACCTCACCTGACACAAAGAGAAATCACCTTCTGAGGACTGATTTACGAAGTGAAAATGTGCACACTACTTGGCCCAAGGGATTGAAAATACCACTCTTGTACAGAGAGATAGAGGTTTCTGGACATCCCCGAACAAACTACAAGAAAAGTGCCTGGTCCCCTCAAATGCTGGGAGGCACACAGAGATCAAAGAGAGGGGGACCAGAGTTAAGACAGAGGAAGCACTATGGGAGCTCACATTCTGACAAATATGATAGAGCTATTCAGACAGGTATTAACAAGCCACAGCCCATCCCTTCTAGACCGTTTAGACCAAGAGTCCCATATGGGACTGGAAGAAATATACCTTGACAGTAATATGGTCGATCTTGCTACTAAAGGCTCAACATTGCCCATCACACCATTCGGGGGATGAGAGAAGACAACTAACTGGCTCCAAGGGCCACATGCATGGGAAGTGCCATCTTAGAACTAGCAGGAGGGTTGACATGTTAGGGGGGCTCATTAAGCATCGGCAGTGCACACAGGCAGCGTCCTGCAGGCCCCACCTGGCTAACCTCATACCAATAGTCAGTGTAGCCGTGTGACGATGTAACAGACTGAAGTTTCTTGTCCCACGTGAGTGTTCAGAGTTCACAGTTCTCAAACACTTATTCTGTTTATGATTTAGGCACTTAGTACAACATACTGCAAAGGTGACAGTGGAGGGGAAGGAAGGGTGGGGGGAGTCTCATGGTAAGAAGAGGGGGACTAGAAGGCACTATGTAAAACATGGCTGAAGGTTAAAAAATTACATTTAATGTCAGAGGCATAAACAGCCCCATTAAGCATACCAGGGTCCTAAGGGAGCTACAACATCATAAGATGATGGTAGCGTTTCTAAAAGAGACCCACCTCACCACAAACGAATATACCAAGCTGAAATGGGCATGGATGCGTGCAGTTTACTATTCAACTTACCATGCATACCCACACTGCAGGTGGTTGACCATATTAGTCCACAAAAACTACCCCCTAGAAGTGGAAGAGGTATTGGAAGATCATGAAGGGCAGTTTGTATGCATTAAAGGTCGATATAGAACAGTCCCTTGCACACTTCTCAACATATACTATATAGTACCCTAAATTCATGATCACTATATTTCATGTCATTAGCTGATCATCCATATTCGTGCCCTTTTGAATTAGCTGGCAGAGGATCAGCTGATAAATGCATGTAGTGTCACTACCCTCATTCAACTCTGTTGTGCCTGTAGCGCCTGTGTTTACAACCGAGAAATACAGAATGTCAGTTCTTACATGGCTGACTGGCTCCAAATGCAAGCGGCAGTATCCCACTGATGTAGCTGATGCAAATGCCAACTCAAATGTGTCCACTTCAGGGGTGCAACTTCATGTTGCTGCTGCTGTGACTAGAGAACTGTCCAGCATACCTCCAGCCAAAAGAAAGCGAGCATCAACTTATCAGCACTTTATTGCAGTGGTGTTCTTTGAACTTGGCCACTGTGCTGCCAAGAATGAAGTGATGTTGGCAGTGCGGCATTATAGTGCAAAGTATGGTGGCGATATCAATGAAGGCACTGTGCACAAGTTTAAATCAGATTACCAACTGCTGTTAAAAACAAATCCTGACCAAACAAAAGTTGCCCAAGTTTTGCCCCAGAAACCTCACAGTCAACCTATGATGCTCATCAATGAGTTAAGAGGATCAGTTAAAAATAGTTGTCCACAGCCTGAGAAATGCAGGCGCTGTGATTAATGCCCGAGTGGTTCAGGCTGTGGCATTAGGCATTGTCAGAGCAAATTCCCCTCAGCTCCTCCTCGAAAATGGTGGCTACTTAAATCTAACCCTAAAATGAGCTTGGAAATTCTTGCGGCGTCAAGGACACAGTATATGTAAAGGTACAAAGGCTAGAATGAAAACGCCTTCCAATTTTGCCAAGTTAAAGTCAGGTTTTCTGAAACGAATAACAACTGCATGTGCACAAGAACTGATCCCTAACCAACTGGTTATTAACCTCGATGAAATCGGTGTCGCCACGGTCCCAGTCTCAGAGTGGATCATGGCAGCAACCGGTTCAAAGCAAGTGCCACTAACGGCTTGATAATAAACGTCAGATATCAGTGCTTTTGGCTTGCACCCTTGCTGGTGACTTTTTACCACCCCAAGTGATTTAAAAGGGCAAAACAAATGCGTGCCATCCCTCCCACAAGTTTCCGACTGACTGGAGCATCAGCCGTTCCGTGCATCATTGGGTAAACGAACACAAATTTCTCAATTATATTCGCACTGTGCACGTTCCCTGTTTTGAGCGAATTCAAGAGCAGCTTAGCCTGCCAAATAAAAAAAAAACTCTGGTAGTTTTGGATCTGTTTCGAGCGAACACTACTTCAGCAGTCTGTGACACTTTAACAGAGCTCAATTTTATACTTGTTTATCTACCTGCTGCCTGCACAAATTTACTGTAGCCTTTGGACATATTGGTGAATAAGCTGTTTAAAGATATGCTCAAAAAACATTTTACCAACTGGTATGCTGGGCCAGTGGCTACACAGATTTCTGAGGGGAATGAAGAAATAAAGGTGGACTTAAAGCTGCAGTATCTTAAAGAAAAACAAGCCCAGTGGCTAGAAGCCACATTTATTGAGCTCTGTGGCCGCACAGAGGACTGCATACGAGGGTTCCAGCAGTTCGGTATCGCAGATGCCCATCAGAATTCCCTTAACCCCTGTAAGTGAATCTCTGTAGTTCTAGCTGTTGCCTTTTAATCAAGTTCTGTACAGTACTCACTTTTTTTGTGTGTTTCAGGTGCCTTGGAAACGGAGGAGGACTGATGACAGGAAAGCCCACAACTGACACGTGGTGCACTGGTGTGCTGACGAACGCGGAAAGATTGCACATAGAAACTGTATCCCTACTTTTTTTCCGGCTTCACTCTTTTCTTTTCTTTTCTATCAAATACAATAAAATAAACCATTAAATGCATCAAAAACTGGACTAGATATTCATTTGGGATACCTGGACAAGGATGTGCTGTGAGTGAGTGTGTGAGCGAGCAAGAGCACAGAACGGCGTGCAGAGTTAAAAATACACAAAAACACACTGCAGCAAGCTACAGTAGATTCAGTGTAATTTAAACTAATATGCAGTATCTGTGAGCATGGTAAGGTTTTAAGAAGTGGGTGGGGGGGCAGAACTGGAGGTGGTTAGGCGGGTGATGTCTCTATAAGCTACCGATGCCGTGGTTCCCACTAGCAGATGCTGTGCAGGTAATGCAACACTGAATGATCACTGGTGGTACATTATTTTCACTGGTCCTATATATTCGCTGGTAATGACCACTCAGCGAATATAGCTAATATTGAGGACCAGTGAAAATAAGGTACTATACAGTGTGCGCCAAACTAGGAGAGCGATAACACTCAATTCCTAAAACACACTCTTCTTTCCATGACCCCAGACCCGGGGGCTTTGTATTTGACAGGGGGAGACTTCAGCATAGTCATACAACTGAAACTGGAAAAATCAGGACACAGTATGGGGAGGCCCAAAGCAAAGTGGGAGTCTGCCACAAGAGGCTGATACTGGAACTGGGCTTGGTAGAGATGTGGTGCTTCCTGCACCCGAAGGTCAGGGACTACACCCGCTGGTCAGCATCCCACCAGGCATACTCCCACCTTGACTATTTCCTAGTCTCCATGGATCCACACAGTGGACTCCTGTGAGATTAAGTCCATAACTCATTCGGACCAGGCACCAGTCATAATTTATTTATTTATTTGCTTTTGTGTAACCGGGTATGTGCACTAGATAGAGCTGCCTTTTTTTCAGGCACAACCCGGAAGAGTACAAATCAAGGAACAGGTAAAAATAAGTACATAAACAGTGTTGTACAATAGGAGATTCCAAGCAGTTACACAGCGGTGCAAGTTACATAGTACATAGAGGAGGTACATATTACACAGTATAATGGGAACAAAACAGACAAAAAGGCACAATTTACAGTTAATAATGTACAAAACATGACAGTGCTGTTGGTAAGTCAGCAAGGAGACAATTCCAGGCAGAGACAGGGAACAAAGTGTGTAGCTGCAGCTGAGGAAGAGTGGACCTGGTAATGGACCCAGAGGCCAAGTCCTCAATCTGGAGAATTAATATCTCCCTATTAAACAGCCTGGATTATAGCCATGGTAGAGGGCTACCTTGAAGAATACTTGACACTTAATCCCAGGGAAGTAACCTCAGACAAAATGTGGTGGGATGGATTCAAAACAGTGGCGTCAGGTAGAACAATCAGCTTTGCATCAAACTATAAAAAAGGAGAAGCTGAGGGAACAACAACGGCTGGAAAACCAGCTCTTTGACCTTGGAATAGAATATAAAACTGTCCATAACAGGGAGGTCAAGAAACAGAGGAATGTAGAGCTCGGTTAAACAAGCTATTGGATAGGTGGAAGGTGCACTATACTAATCCCACCAAAGATTCTACGAGGTCGGTATCAAAGCGGGTCATCTGTTTGCATTGCACCAATGAAGAGAGGCAGCCAGCAGAGCACTGCTTCACCCACGCAAAAAAGGTACTGTTTAAGAATTTCAGACAGACCCCCCTAAAATTTGCAGAATTGTTCAGGTCCTTTAACCCGAACCCACATTGTGAAGAACAGAATCCATCACTTTTTTAATAAAATGCAGGTCCACAAACTCATGGAGGAAGCCCAAGAAGCCCTAGAAAACCCAACGTTCACAGGTCCAGATGGACTGGCTCCAGAATTTTACAAGGGTTTGTGGGAAGAACCAATGCCACACATCTATAGGGTCTGTAGGTAGTGCAAAAAGAGAAGGGAGCACCATCATCATGGCAATATGCCCAGATTTCAGTAATTCTGAAACCAGGGAAGAACCCTCCGGAGCACTGGTCCTACTGACCAATCTCCTTATTAAATGTAGACCAAAAAGTGCTTACTTCTATTCTAGCAGGACTTCAGTTCTTTGTGGGATCACCAGTTAAGAACAAATGGGTTTTATCACTGGGAAGCTGATCTCTGATAATATCAGACGCCTATTCACCTTGATATCCTGGCAGTTTCAGTTCCCAGATCTTGCGCTGGCAGTATCTATGGATGCCGAAAAGATGTTTGACTGGGTGACCTGGGGATTCCTGCACAGAGCATTGGAGGAGATGAAAGTGGAAGAAATATTCCGAACCTGTGTACAATGTACACCTCCTCCCAATCAACTGTCAAGGTAAACGGAATTCAGACCATTTCATATCTTTTTGTTTGTTTTTTTGTTTATAACCAGGGGAACTAGGCAGGGGTACCTTCTTTCCCCTCAGCTGTGTGCACTCTGTACAGACCCCCTGACAATGGCAGTATGCCAGAACTTGAGTGTAGAGGGAATCAAAGCAGGGGGAAGGGTCCATAAGATCTCACTTTATGTTGTCGATTCCCTGTTCTTTTTCACATCACCAGAAACCTCCATCCCAGCTTTGCTGGAGAAACTTCAGGAGTATGGAGAGACCTCTGGTTGCAAAATAAACTTCAACAAGTCAGAGGCAATTAGGGTCAGTGGAAGATGCCCGGCCAATTTCAGGGATACATCTCCTTTCAAGTGGGCTAATAAATAATGTCAGATACTTAAGAATAAGAAAGTCCCCAAATCTGACCTCTCTCTTTTCTCTCAACTATCAAAAACTAATGGATGAAAATGAAGTCAACAAAGCCAGGTGAGACTTCCTGCCTCTCAGTCTGGGGAGAAAAACAGCCACTCTTATAAAGCTACCAACAGTCCCTATTCTCCCAGTACAGTCTCTATTTTAGGCAACATGTTCCAGTGACCCCACAAGTTTTGCAAAATGTCACTTTTGACCCTTTTTTTTGCTTACTTGTCTCCATTTTGTCCCTTTTTTTTTGCTGACTGCTAATCCATGAGTGACAGTTATTTCAGCACCACTATGACGTTGCTGTGGCTGGACAACAGATTGCAACTTCAACCCCTGTGCTTATGTTGCAGTGCAAGCATGTCTGTGGGAGCACAGTAAAGCATGTTCCTTCCTGTTAGATTAGACTTGGTAGTAGTGCAAACAAGCACAGGTGGATGTCTGCCTGTCAGCAGCTGAGAGGGACTCCAGACAGAGAAGAGACCGGCAGCAGGAAACTAAGGTACCCAAACCTGATCAGCTGTAGGGAAGTGTGTGAAAACAATCTGGTGTGGTGGTGGGAGTCACCAAAGTGAAGTTTGCTCAGCAAATGAGATGAAAGTAAGCAGGTTGGATGGGACTGTCAGGAGGAACAATATATGTAGCTTGAATGTCTGATCACAAGTTAATGCAGGTTTGCTTTTAATGAACTTTCTGTACATCATGATTTGGAATTTGCTGCAGCAGAATGATGTATTGTTTTAATCTTGATGTTTGCTACTGGTGTTACTGTGGGGCAGCATGGCCAGAGCAAGCAGCAAAATGTAATTGATTGTGTGCAGTGTTGTCTGCGGCGCTGCTCGTGAGAGTGACACAGTGGGGGGAGGGTCATGGTCAGGGGGCACTGTCCCAGTTTTAGGCCTCGGAAAGTTGGTAGCTTTATACTCTTACCATGAACATCTTGCTCCGTTTTTCTGGAGATGAATGCAGAAATGACCGCTATTGTTTGTGTGTGTGTATATATATATATATATAGAGAGAGAGAGAGAGAGAGAGAGAAAAAGAGAGATAGATAAATCTTACAGAGGCGTGAGCAGCGAGCTCCTATAGTTAGGGTTGAGTGGAGAGCTCAATGTTAAACCCCCTAACTTTTTGGTGGCATTCGACAGAATAGCCCCAAAATATGTATGTATGGTCACAAAGCCATAGTCTCAAAACATGAAAAGTTACATGACAGCACTTTGTGCAGAGTCTGAGATCTGGATAACCCTTATTTTGTGAAAGGGTCACTCTTTTCCCCACACTTAACATGGGTTTTGCCTTGTTTTTGCTTTGTTTTGCTCTCGTGCACAACCTAGACGGTAATGAATTCATTCATGAAACTTTCAGGGTAGAAGTAGCCTGTGCCATGGTAGTGCCTCTTGAAGATTTTGTGAAAAAATATGAAACAGTTCCAGAGTTATAAGGATTTAAAGTTTTGATAACCCTCTGGTGCAAACCCAAAAAAAACACTGGTTCATGGGAGTTTTTTTGGTTCGCATTACTAAGCTGTCATGAACTGGAAATACTCCTCGTGATTTTTTTTTTCTGCTCATGACAGCTGCCATCTTGTCTCCCCCCCCACCAACTAAGAAAAAATGGAAAGTACATAAAAATAATGTATTTGTTAAAAAACAAACAAACAAACAAAAAAAAACCATCTGAACCTAGCTAAATTGGACATGCTTAACTCGACTCTGGTGTTTGTTTTTTGAAAACTGCCCTGAAAGTAACGTTTCTGGGCACTCGAGAATCCTGGATGCCCAGCTTAGTGAGAGGAGCTGTTCACCTGTGTTCTCTGTAGGAGACCAACAGGACTTTCTTGACATGTGCAGCCGCAGATGCTCGCGTGCTGCCGGCTTCATTGGTAGCAGTCAGCCAGCAGCAGCAGTGAGTATTTACCAGCGTGTGACTGTTTCATATTTGGAATTCAACATTGAGGCCACTGTTGTTTTGCTGTATTTGTTTTTATTTTGGTAGCAATACAAATTTTAATATGAAATGGATCATTGGCTTAATTTTATTTAATTATTGAAATTTGCTGACCGGGTAGGCCCACTGAGACAGCAGGATCCCTATTTCAGGGACGACCCGGAATTAATTACATTGAATAGAGACAGCATTTGCATATAGGAGACAATAGCAGAACAGGCAACAGTAATGGTACACAGTTAGAAGAAGTTAGTATACAAGACTAAAGCAACAAATCAAATTATACAACAAGACATTTCACACGCATTAACAGGAAAATACTTAATACAGTAAACAGCCAAAGCCATGTGACATCTCCATTCTGTTTTTATCTGTCTCCTACTGCAGAAGTGAGAACTATATTAAACAGCGGGCCAATTCCCTTGGACAGTGCTCCTGTACCCTTCCTTCTCCCACTGTTTGGTGCCACCATCTAAGGGGCACTAGCTCCCTGTCCGCAACCCCCAACCCCCACCCCATCACCATATGATTTTGAAGAAAAAGAAAAACAGTGTGAAAACCAACTGGTGCTTCCTAGATGCCCAGATTTATTTTCTGAATTATTTTCTGCTCCCTGACCTCCCACGACAAAAAAGGTCACCCCCTCCCAACCAGCTGCTCTCACAACCTCCCTGCTCCCATTCTCATTGGTCAGCAACATGAACTGTTGCCAGGGCTTTATCAATAAATATATAAATTCTGCAACCCCAGGCAGCCTAATTAATTTTATTTCTGCCACTGAAGGCAACCCTTTCTTGCCCAGCTAACGGACTGGAAAATTCACCCCACCCCAACAAGCCAGTCATTTAAACATATAAAAATTAGGGGAAAAGAGCTGGTTCCATTGCTACTTGGAAAAGAAGACAGACTGGAGTGCAGTGCAAATATAAAATGCCACAAGAGTTACACATTCTGTGTTGAAAACAGCTGTCTTGTAGCAGTTGGACCAGTCACGGAAGCCTCTCTCTTTTTGTAAGACTCTATAGGCTAACAATTCGATTCTATCCTAATTGCTGTTTCTAGTTCCGTTTTCTTAATATTGCCCAGTACAATGACCTATATAACATATGACAATACACATCATTTTCCAATCAAAATGTTCTTGGAAATAAGGAGTAGTGGGGGAGCAGCACACATCATCAAGATTTCTTCAGCATTAGGAATGTTGCACCATTATTATCATAGAAACATAGAAGTTGACGGCAGATAAGGACCGCAAGGCCCATCCAGTCTGCCCATTTCTTTTTCTACCTTATAAATGTGCCATCGGCCTTTGCTCTGTCAGTGACCTATCTATTCATAGTCATTTGTATTGCTCCCTTATGCCTATCCCATGCCTGTTTGAAGCCCTGCACTGTATTCATAGCCACCACTTCTTGTGGTAAGCCATTCCATGCATCTACCACCCTTTCTGTGAAAAAGAATTTCCTCACATTCCCCCTTAATCGGCCTCCCTCTAATCTCATGCAGTGTCCTCTTGTATCACTTGTTAAATTCTTTTCTTAAAGATCAATGCCAATGTTTTATCTTTCTTTTCTTATTTATCTAATGGTTTAGTGATGTTTGTAATAAAACAGTCATGTTGAACAAGAATCTGTGTCTTTTTCATTATTTACATAATCCATAAACTTCAAATTGACCCAAGCTATGCAACTCCATAACACTGAAATGCTATTTTTTCTCTCAGATCTTGGACAAGCTCTGATACAAATTGACGTAATTCACAGAGTGACGTGAATTACAGCAGCACAAGGAGTGTACACCATCAGCTGATCAGTACAGTTGTCTTGTGAAGGAGCGTATCTTTTTTCCCAGCAAACTCCTGTGTGCCACATTCAGAGAGCACACTGTATCATTCTTGGGTAAAATGAAACCTGTGTCAGCAGTTAAACATTCAGTTCACTCTATGCTCACTAATGCTAGCTCGTATGAGAGCGCGTCTTTTGCCTTGACTGATTCTCAATGGCACCTCCTCTCAACACATATACCAAACAAAACAAAAAAACTATCATCATATATCATGTGTTTTAATCACATTTTAAAGGATTTGTAGCAATGAATCATGACCCTGACATAGAAACACAGAAACATAGAAATTGATGGCAGGTAATGCTAGGCCCATCCAGTCTGCCCATTTTCTCTGCCTACTGTAAAAGCCGTAGACCGTACTTGATCTCCGGCTTTACGTCCTCGTTCCCACTGCTAGAATTTCTCTGACCCTGTCCCATGCATGCTTGAATCCCTCTCCCCACTGTGTTTGCCCCCACCACCTCCACTGGAAGTCTATTCCATGCATCCACCACCTTTTCTGTGAAGAAATACTTCCTCATGCTACCCCTTAGTCTACCCCCTTCCCTCCTCATGCCATGCCCCCTCGTTCCTGAACATCTCCTTTCCTTAAAGATGCTACCCTCCAGTACCCTATTTATGCCTTTTAGATCATTTGTAGGTTTCCATCATATCCCCCTGTCTGTCCACTCCTCCAGGGTATACATATTGTGGCCTCTGAGTCTCTTCTCATATGATTTTTGGTGCAGGCCCTGCACCATCTTTGTTGCCCTTCTTTGAACTGCCTCCACCCAGTCTACATCCTTATGGAGATGTGGCCTCCAGAACTGGACACAGTACTCCAAATGAGGCCTCACCAATGATCTGTACAGTGGCATCACCACTTCCTTCCTTCTGTTGGTGATACCGCTCCCTATGCACCCCAGCATCCCACTGGCTCTCCCCACAGCCTTGGCACATTGTTTGGCCACTTTGAGGTCATCAGATATGATTACCCCAAATCCCTTTCCTGTTTGGTGACCATCAATTTCTCCCCCCTCCTCCATCATGTAATCCTCCCCTGGGTTCTTGTGTCCCAAATGCATGATTTTGCACTTTTTCACATTAAATCTCAGCTGCCACATTTTGGACCATTCCTCCAGTTTACCTCGGTCCCTCCTCATTCTTTCCACCCCTCCCGGAGTATCCACCCTGTTGTAGATCTTAGTGTCATCTGCAAAGAGGAACATCTTCCCCTCCAGCCCCTTCCGCAATGTCATTTATGAAGACATTAAACAGGACTGGTCCCAGAACTGATCCCTGTGGCACCCTGCTGGTCACCGTCCTTTTCTCAGACTGAGCAGAATTTACCACAACCCTCTGTCTTCTATCACTCAACCAGTTCCTAACCCAGTTTACCAACTTTTTTTTTTCTAATACTTTCTTTATTGTATTTTAATGGTAGGCAACAACCATAACAATACATGGAGAGATGAAATACAGACATGTATACAGGGTTCAATACATACTGAACATTATAACAAAAGAATCCAGTAGCACCTCTCTCACTATGTTACGACACATGGGGCTCATTTCCATAAAAGTTTGCAACATTCAGTAAATGTCCAAGAAACCATAAGGCCGCACAAGGCAAGGGCCACTATTATACTAAAAATGTTACAAGTAGAAGGTTTCCATCATCTGAAAATTGGTGTAGTGCCCTAGAGTCCTAGAAGTGTTTATAAGTAAGTACTGCAGGGAACATTGTTTAAAAAAAACAAAGTTTCATATTTAACATTGCTTAAAACAAAACTTTAGAGTCGTGTTTTAACAAGTTACGCAACCAAGAACATATTGCTATCTTATAGTGCATTTATTTTCTTTCTACTATGAGAACTGGCCCCATTTACCAATCGAACAGTGTTTGGATATAAATTCAGCTGTCTGTACCCAATGTACGCATCTTTACTGAACAGAGATAGACACATGGAGGGGGTTCCACCGGGAGGGAATCAAAAGACGCTGACAGCGCCATCTTGTTCATTTAAACAAGTTTGAACAACTTTTAACACAGAAAGGCTATAAACACCCATTACGGTCCCCTAAAATCCTCACCCCTAAGCAAGATCTTTTCCTAACTACACAGGTGAATGCTCATGTTTTACTATAATGTGATAACTCAAACACTATAATACTGAAAAAGTGTTTTTTTTCCTCCTGTGTATACAAAGACACATACAGTTTAAAGTACTGGTTCAGGTGTCCGACTCGGCTTTGGACTATACTGAATGCACTCAGGCGACAAACTCTTGTCTGATCTATTCTGCCATCTTGCCTGCATCTGTAGGGTTGGAATATGTTTTGCCCCCATAGTGAATCTTCAGACATGCAGACATCAGTAAATAATGATTTACTCCCAGTTCTGGTAAGGCTGAGCGAACTCCATCAAAACTCTTCCGAAGAGTTCTGGTGCTGAAGCTTAGGTCTGGGAAAAACGTTATATTGGCTGCCCCGACGTTGGCTCCCTTAAGACATTTCACTGCAAGAAGAAGCTCATCTCTCTCTTCTGAACCCCCGGTGACTACAAGAATAGTTCATGGGGTTGCTTCATGCTGCGGAGGTCTCCGAGGGGTAATTCTGTATGCCTGTTTGATGTGGAGATCTAAGCTCAACAATAGTGCCTCCAGTATCCAGCCTGACAGGAATACTGTCAAATTGTCACCCTCTGTATCTTCAGGTAGGCCAGTAATATGAATATTGGTGGCTCTGGTAAAATGTTCCAGCTGCTCCAATCTTGCATGCAGGGTACTATTCTCATGTTCTAGCCCCGTATGTTTCAAGGACTTTTTCTGCTGCTTCATCCGCCGTTGATGCTTTGGCTGAGGCAGATTTTGTTTTTTGCTCAAGCAGGGCTGTTTTATTTGTGAAGCCCTCAATCTTTTTATCAAGCCCCTGTATTACTGACGGGGCGATGCCAAAACGGGTTCCCTGTCGGCAGTTGACACTCCTGAATCTCCCACCTTAGCCCATGTGCTCGGGGCCTTGGATGTTGTTGAAACGGTCAGCAGCTGATTTTTGGTCTTCCCCATCTTTCCAGAAGCCACTAATCTTGCAGGAGACTCTAGATAGCCGATTGGTATTTGTAGTACTTCCAAATTTGCACTTTAAAAGCTATTTAAATTGTTTTTAAAGTTTGTTCCTTGCGGAGCACTGGTTCCCTGCATCTGTGCACGCCGGCGGTCAGGCCACGCCCTTCCAGGGACCAGTTTACCAACTTTTTACCCACTCCCAGGCTGCCCAGCTTGTCGACAAGTCTTCTATGTGGAATGGTATCAAAGGCTTTACTGAAATCCAGGTAGGCCACATCCACCGCTCTCCCCTGATCTACGACCTCAGACACCCAGTCAAAGAAATCAATTAGATTTGTTTGACATGACCTTCCCACTGTAAATCCATGCTGTCTCATATTCTGTGCTCCGCTGGATTCAAGGTGTTCCATGGTCCTTTGTTTAAGTAGTAATTCCATAATCTTCCCCACTGTTGAAGTGACACATTGAAGACTGCTATCTAAGCAACAGTAATCTCAGAGTAAAATCAGAGAACCCTGAACGTAAAGTTAATGGTCATAAAAACTAGATGATACAATTCTTTCACTGGTTTAAGTGATAATTACATTTATTTTTTTCTGTTATACCAACTGATTTATTCACCTCAATGTGCTTTAGCAAAGATTCATTTTTTCATTTTTTTTTATTTTGCTAAATGATTTACCTTAATGTACTTTAATAGAGTTTTTGTTTTTTCAGAATTTCAATCTTGCACTATACACGAGCCCTGTCACAAGGATCTGCTGTTCTCTGGCAGTGCATTGACTGCCGCATGAGGAATTCAAACTGGCCAAACACGCTACATCCAAAAGCAGTGCTTTTTTCCTAGCAGGCTCAGTTTGTGTATGGCACTGTATTCTGAGTAGCAGCACAGAAGATACTACCTTAATATATTTTTTGAATATCCTGTTTCAGTGTGCGATCGTGTAATCAAGAAATCATGGTCAGACTGTTTTCAATTAAAAAAATACATTAATAAGAAGATTAATTAAAAGCACACAGCAGCTGCTTCTCAGTTCTGGGGATACACTCCTGTCAAACAAAAGTCAGTGTAACACACTGAACCTAGCACCAGTTACACAATGACACACTGATACAGGATATAAAAAATAGTAAGGCAGTATCTTACGTGCTGCTATTCAGAATACACTTCAGTGCACAAGTTGAGCATGCTAGAAGAAAGTGCTACGTAAGCAACAAGACACAACAGGGTGTGTGTTAGACACTTTAACACATGGCTAGGAGGTGTAGTGAGGCACGAGGCCACTGGCCGAGGGCAGCCAGCCTCCTAGCCGTGTGTTAAAGTGTCTGATACAGAGACCCTGGAGTGGCTTATTGTACTTATGAAATTGCTATCACAAATACAGATGTATATGATAGCTAAAATGTATAGTATTTAAAAGTGAAAACGTTTAATTTCGTCTTTTTTTTGTAATTATATTTTATTGTTTTAGTAGTAAAACAATTACATACAATTATCTCATGCAAGAGATCAACAGAGTGTCAGATAATACATTCAGTGTAAGCAGGAGAGGTAGTCTGTACAATCAGCTGTTTGGATATGGGGAAATATCATTTCATATTAAAATTCTAAAAAGAAATCCAAAGTATGCTGCACCCTACATACTATGGGTGGTCAAGTCAATCAAAAATATTTTAGCCAAACATAATAACTCAACCTCCTATGTTGATGTGACCCCCAATCAACATGAATATTTATTTATTTGTAGTACAGAGGAGAGTAGGGAAAAAATAAAATACCCCTTAACCTGTTAGCTTAAGAAATTCCAAAATCAACTTGAGGAATCCAAACCTGGTTACTATTAATAGTAATCTACAAACCAAGACAGTCCCTTAACACCATTAAGAAATGTGTTACTCCTGTCCCCTGGATCGGTATAATTAAATTAACCTGAGGATTCCTCCAACGTGTATACTGGAACGCCTGCGGGTCTTTTGTGGACTGTCTGGTACAGTCCTCAAATGGTTTCGTTCTTACCTCACGGGCAGGTTTCAGAGAGTTGTCACCGGAATTTATTCCTCTGACACTCACTTCCTGCCTTGTGGGGTACCACAGGGCTCCATTTTAGCTCCCATGTTGTTTGCAGTGTATATGCTGCCATTAGGAGAAATCATCAGCGATACAGTCTGGTTTTCCTGCTATGCAGATGATACTCAGCTGTATCTGTCCTTTCTCCCCAGTCAAGGTGATGCACTCTCTGTACTTAATAATTGCCTTGATGAGATCAGACTGTGGATGAGTTCGAGCTGGTTGAGACTTAATCCGGATAAGACTGAGGTGCTGGTTGTGGATCCAGGTCATCCGGGGATGGGTGTGGGAGTTGGGCAACCATCAGGTTTATTACTTGGTGGCGTACCACTCTCTACCTCTAAACAGGTGCGAAACCTGGGCGTTATTTTTGATGATGGTTTGACCCTGAAATCTCAGGTGTCAGCTGTTGTCAAGTCCTCTTTTTACCATCTGAGGAATATCGCCCAGGTGAAACATCTGATTCCCCCGGAGGACCTTCCAACATTGGTCCACGCCTTTGTCACTACCCGTCTTGACTGCTGCAACTCCCTCTACCTAGGGCTACCAGGGGTTGATATCCGCCGCCTCCAGCTGGTGCAGAACGCGGCAGCCAGGCTACTGACTGGGACTTCTAGAACCAGTCATATTACGCCTGTGCTCGCAAACTGCACTGGCTGCCGGTTTGGTGGCGGATCACCTTTAAGGTCGGGTTTACTAACCTTTAAAGCCCTATATGACCAGGGACCCGGTTACCTGAAAGATCTTCTGATTCCCTATTGCCCCCTCTGCCCTCTCCGTTCCGCCAATGAGGGATTGCTGGAGATTCCCAGGGTTCGACTGAAGTCATCAGGATCTCGTGCCTTTGCTTTTTCAGCACCGACCCTGTGGAATTCTCTACCTCGTTGGTTGAGAGAATGTCCAACCGTCAAAAATTTTAAAGTTGCTTTAAAAACATATCTTTTTGGATTAGCGTATCTCTGCTAGTTGTGGCTAACTTTTAAATGTGATTTTATTATTTTAAAATTTTGTACAGCGCCTTGGTCTTGAAAGGCGCTTTATAAAAATTGAAAATTGAAATATACTAAGTAAGCATTAATCACCAACAGAGGAGGCTCTACTGGTGGATTAATGCCGCTGAGGGACTGGTGCAGGGAAGCCCAGGTGTTCCTACTCCAGCGGGCATTAATCACCGGTGAGCCTGACTCTGGAGGTGATTAATGCAATTTGTAACATGGCAAGCTTAACGGAAGTACTGTCAGAATACTGGGTGAGATGCCAATGAAGGCGTTGCGAGAGTGGCAATGTTCGCTGGTTACCTGTGGTATCTTTGGCTGCTTTCAGCTGACTCTGCTACTGTGAGGACATGCGCGGTCATGTCGCACGCTACACATTCTTTTAGATAGTGTTGAATATTAGCCACTCGAGACGAGGAGAAGATTAGTGCGAGACACATATCTTAGTACCCTAATTTGTCCATTCCTACCGGCCGTTTCTTTGCTGTCCCGTTCAATGCTGGCTGCCGATCACGGAAGGGAACAGTGCAGTCTGGGACACATATTCTCCGCCCCTACCCAAAGACAGCTCACAGGCGCCACTGAGATAGACAGTTTGCATGTACAGAACTCCGGCTGGTGTTGGGGATAGAGTGAGCAGGTACAGGATCAGCCACCCACTGGTGATGGCACGGTATCTGGCAGGCGGGCACTGGAAGGCTGCGGCTCGCGAGCGCCGCAGGTGGCATCAGAGGGTGGTGATGGAGCGGGCGGGTCCCCTCTACTGCTGCGCTGGCCACAGGTGGTACTAACCGAGCAGGCGTTAACTGTGGGTTAATCACCGCTCGGTTGGTGTCACCTGTGCCACTTCAGCCAATGCGGCTCCTCCATTTCAGTCCTCTCTCATATGCCGTGTTACAACATGCATTAGACCATCAACTTTGCATTATGTTAACATTACCCCCCAAAAAGGTTAAACTTATGTGCTATGATTTGTACTGCCTAAACATTAAGCCTAATTGGATTCATTCTAGTGAACTTCAAAGTAGTTGTTCTACTTTTACAACAATTGAGATATGTTTTTAGTGTACAAAATAAAAAGGTCTTAAGTCAGGCAGTCCAATGTAGCCGATTACATGGTATTCCAGTCCCGATTCTCCTTTTCAAGAATCCTGATCAGAGTAGGATTCTTCAGCAGTTGCCTGAGCAAATTCTCTGCTGAAACATTCAACCTTTTTACCTGCCTCATCTGGATCTGTAAACTGATATGCTTTCCCTCCGTGGAAAATGCGAAGCCGAGCTGGCATCAATAAGGAATGCACAATACCAAGGCTCCTAAGTTTCACCCGGACGCCATCAAAACACTTGCACCTGGCTCTTGTTGCAAAATAAAGGTCCAGGAAAAGTGTTGTCTGTCCATGGTAGGGCAGTGCTCCTGAACCTCTGGCGGCCTGCAGAATAAGATCTCTTGTCGTTGCTCCGGTGGTAACCAGGAGGATGGTTCTCAGCGCTACATTTAGAATCCCTGCAGCCCTGGGAGACACTCAGTAAGCCCTCAAAAGACTAGTCAGGGTAAGTTCTGTTTTCAAGTTTAGGGTGGATGGAAGCCATTCTTTCAGAAATGCTAACTAATCCTCACCTTCAGAATTTTCAGCTAGCCCCACAATGCGCACATTTGAAGCCCTCTGAGCATTTTCCAGCGCCTCCAATCTATATTGGAGTTGCGAGTTCTCCTGGATGAGTTTAGAGGTTGAGGACAGGGCTTTAGTCACCATTGACTCTGTGACCCCTGCTGTTTTCATCGCATTTTCTATTTTTATATCTTGATCCGCCATCCGCGTTAATGTAAGCTCAATTTTCTGATCAATAGCCTGCATGGATTTCTGAAGGGCCTTCCATGGAGGCTCCGACCCTGATTGTAGTGGAGTTTCTGTTGATGTTGCAGGGTCTGTTGACGGTGTTTTTTTTTTTCCCACAGCTCCCGCTGTTTTGTTAGTGCGACCCATAGTATAATTTTGGTATCTATGTATTCCTCTTGATAGAAGGCGTCGAGTTCTGGGAGGCAAATGCCAACCAATAAAAATTAAATGTTAAATTTCAAAGCTACAAAGTTGTGGAATAGAGAGCTCTTCTTCTGTACACCTAGTTGGTAGGTGTGCTCCACAGCGCCCCCCTTGTCTTCATTTTTAATAAAATAGCTCCTCCGCCTACTGTTTTTTTTTTTTTTGTGGTTTAAGGAATATTGCCCTACAAAGGCTTCTGTAGTTTACATCAGGTTGTCATGGCAGTATACCCCCCCCCCAAGCAAAGAAGTGGATTCTGTAACTAATACAGTAAATAAATTACTTTTACATAAATTGGAAATTAGACACTATGCGGGGGGAAGTTGTAACCGGCTGCAAGTTAGCAGTTGAGCTGAACAGACACTGAGCAGCCGGCAGGGAGAGAGATCGTGGCAGTACTTTGTTTAAATGTTTCATCGAATGTAATAATCGGCAGTCGGCTTCTGATTAGGATGGAGAGAGAGCGAGCGAGCGGGCTGGGAGACAGATAGCGGCACTTTGTCCCCCCCCCCCTTTGCTACATGCTGCATGGATTTAAAACAGAAACATTCAAAGACCGAGGCCAAGTGAACAGGAGGTCAGATGTATTTATGTTATTTTTTGTTACAGTTAGGCTGGCATCACTTCTGGCAGAAACAAGATGGCTGTGTTTTCTTTTCTCAAGGTTCTGAGTGGGCAGCATCACCCATATCAGTGCCCACTTGCCACAGCTTGGCACAACCTTATCTTTTTCCCATGGTGTTAGACATATCAGCACACTCGTAGCAGCCAATCAGAATGCTGCTTTGCTACCAGCCATTTCATAATTTTGGATGTAGCATGTTCGGGCCAGTTTGAATTCTTCAGATGGCAGCAAGTTCACTGTCAAGAGAACTGCTGATCCACGTAACAGAACTCATGTAGAAAGCGAGCCTGCAATTATTTTGTGCTAAGTGTTTGTTGTATTTGCTTAATTATCTGATGCACTTTACTGTTGTTATTGTTGATGCACCTTCTGATTCACTTGTTTTGTTGCAATGTTTTGTCACAATGTACTAGTTTCTCCTTGCTACCCAGCCATGCCTGATAATAGGCATATTATTGTCTAGTACACTTGCCTGGTAATCAAAAACGAAATAAATAAATAAATGAATGGTGAAAATCAGAAACTCTGCTAAAGCACGTTGAGGTGAATAAATCATTTAGTAAATTAAAAAAAAAAACACCAACAGCTTAATCTGGTTCAATTTCACTTGGTTTCCATCTGTATCCCACCCACCCCGGGCGAGGTTAAAATAGCCAGAATTGCCCAGCCCTCCTTTCCCTGTCAATAAAACTAAATAAAAAAATTACAATGTTCACAAAACCTAAAGTTCTTAGTAAATATGTAGTTCTTGTATTATATGCATTAACAATTACTTGAAGTATGGCCTGGTAAGATACACTGGCCCCTATGCATTATGGGCAGGGTTGCTTAGCCACCGCGGATCAGCAGTGCATAGGCAACCCTACGTCTGAAAGTCATGGACCCTGCATGCATTCATGGAAGGGACGCACATCCCTTCCGCAAAGAATCTCCCAGCCAGTCATGCAACTATGTGCGCAGGCAGTCCTGAGGTATATCTGGGGGGGGGGGGTGCTTGCACTCCACGCATTTCAAGCAGGCTCAAAGTGCTGAGAAAGGAGGCTCAGGATATGGCAGCAGAGACCCTGTAGTACCTTTTGCGTTCTCCCTCAGTTTACACCTGCTGGGTGCGGCGGGATGAGGACCCCCAATAATGCTGCCCCAGCCCTCTGGGCTGACTTGGAGGGCTCAAGCAGCCATTAGGGTGCTCACCCATCTTTTAAAAACACAGACATCCTGTGCTGTCCCAGAAACCCCCGCTCCACACAGGGGATCCACTATGGGACCAGTTCGGGCATCCAATTGTATGCCTGCCTCTGTCCTCTGATCCGCCCCTGCATAGCAATGTACCAGGAGGGTGAGTCTGCGGACAGGCACTGAGCAGTGATGTACATTAGTGCATGACACGCTCCATGTGCCTGTCCGCGGGTGTACCTGGCTCGCATCTGTGCACAGCCCCCATTCTTATTGTGGTGGTCATATTACACACGTGATGTCATATGAAAAAAAAACTGTTTGCAAATAAAGTATTCTTTATAAACTAGAGATTCAATGGTATCTTATGCACTGAGGTTCACATAGTACTGCAATAAACATGAGCTGAAAAAATCAGAGATGCAAGCAGCTAAATTGTGGCATGTCTTGTTTTGGGTGAAATGGCGTACTAAGACAAACTGTTGTGGAATTACCACCACGTAAGGATTAATAACAAATAATGAAACATTGCATACTACAGTACCTAAATAAATCCCATAGCCATTAATATCAAAAATAAATGTTGTGTTGTTGTTTTTTCTTTTTTTTTTTGGAAAAAAATTGCAAAATTGACCTCATGGATACCATGTTACTCGTGTTACACTGGCCACATGGAAAATTACAGATCCATTCTTTTAAAACTTTTAAATGATGAATTATTTTAGATTACAATACTCTCACATGTACTCAATGTAACTATGATATATTTATGGCAATTAAATTAAATTTTTTGGGGACTTAATTGTCGCACTAGTTCTCTCCAGCAGCACACTGGTGCGTAAATGTATATATAAGTTCTTGTTCTTGCCAACGTAAAGATATGGGACCACTGTTTGGGTTTTATACAAAACTCCCTCCATATATTGCAACTCATACAAAGAACCATAAGAGCTCAAAATGGAATACTGTACATACCGATTTATGAACTGTATCTCTTTATTAGCAACTTGTATTGATTTATACAAAATAATAAAACTATAAGTTTTTTTTTTCTTTTTCTGTTTCTCACTGTCTGGCCCAGACCCTATCTTTCCAGGCAACCAGCCCCGTCACCTCTGGTCACATCTCTGGCACTAGCGAGGTGCCAGCTGGCAGGGTGAGGGGCCTGCGAGAGGCCAGCTGTCATCCTGCCGGGCGGGTATTTCAGCCTCTGTTTTCTCCCACTCCCCCCTCCCTGGCGTATTCCTCTACTCTTTTATATGTCCAGTCAGTCACGTTATGAATTACCTCTTGTCTCTTACAGATAGGGGCCTTGGGTATTCCTCTGTTAAGGTTCATCTTGCTGCGCTGTTAACTCTTTATGCCCTAATTCATCGCAAAAACAGTGGCCCAGCTTGAGGTTTCCTGCACGGTTCTTACAGAGATTCTGCTTATGCACCCCAGTCTGAGATCTGGTTCCAGTGTGGGACTTTAATATGGTTCTGGAGACCCTTACTGCGCCTCCCTTTGAGCCTGCTGCTACTTGTGAGCTAGGCTTCCATTCTTGGAAGACACTGCTCCTCATGGTCATGATGTCTGTTAGATGTATTCTGTGTCGCAGGCTCTAGCTGCGGAGCCTCCTTAACTTTCTCCCATAAGGACTGGGTTACCTTGTGTACCAATCCTCATTATCTGCCAAAGGACATTTAGAGTGTACACAGAACCAGACAATTGACCTTCCAGTTTATTTCTTGACTCCCATGGATAGTGGCGAAAATCATCTGCACACACTTGACATCTGCTTGACATTACATTGGTACCTTGATCGTACTATGGATTGTAGGAAATCCTCTCAGCTACTTGTGGCTTTTGCCCCCAGGATGCAGTCTCCCTCATATCTAAGAGGGGCCTTTCCAAATGATTGGCCTGCTGCACTAACTTCTAGTATCAGAAACATGGTAAGCAGTTTCCTGGTCCTGTCCATGCTGGTTTCACTTGTGGCATGGCTACTTCCATGGCCTGTTTTCACAATGTGTCTGTTGCTGACATCTGTGCTGCTGCCGCTTGGAGTACTGTTCACACAGTCACTAAACATTACAGTCTGGACTTCTCTCATAGATGTTCCGGATTTGGCCTTACTGTCCTCAAAGGCCTCCTTACTCAGGGTATTTAGTTTCTTCCTTCTCTCAGTGCTTTGATACTGCTTGGTGATCATTCCATGATGTGGCTAAATCGTCGGCGATATCTTCGAAGAAGATAGAATAGTTTCTTACTGTAGCAGCAGATCTTCAGGAGAATCTCCTCCATTGAGCCACAATTCATACTCCCTCCTTCCTCATAAAATGTTCTAAAAATAGAGACTAGAGTATTTTCGAATCTGTGGGTGGGTCTGTGTTTTTTTTTTCCATTCTATGCATTTTCTGCTCTCTCTTCCAGTTTTCATTGCTATACAAAATCCACAAGTGCTATATTTCCTTTCCCCCTGATGGGGATATTACTAACTAAACACATCTTCAGCTTCTTCCAAGCACCAGTATGCATATTCCCTGCCCCTACCATCTGCTGACACGCAGCCTGCCCCTAAATGCACATCTCAGTCCCCCTCCCATCTGCTTGGCACCAACATGCACCAGTTGTGAACACAGAATAAATTTCTTCACACTTACTGTAATTTCCTTTTCTGTTAGCTCCAGCATTGTCAATGGGAAGTCACAACAACTGGGTATAGTGCTCCTCTACCAGGGGTATAGCATAGCCCAAGCTTTAGAATGTTGGGAATATGAGGATTCCATGCAGCAGCAACTCCCCGGTCACTACTGACCTCACAGTGCCATGATGAGCTTAACTACCATATTTTGCCTATTTGATAAGAGAAAACAATTAACTAATTACATGTATGCAACCTTCCTTCTACACGGTTGACAGAAACTGCCTTACCTTTTTGGCAGATTTCTGAATGACGGTCATTCCACCTCAGACACAAGGCTTAGTCGAGTCAGTACTCTCGGTGTAAAAGGCGCACAGCCCACAAGGATCCTCCCGCACCAGCAGCTTCTCTGGAACTCTGATGCTGATAAACACACTGATGAACCTTGACAAGCAAAACTGTATGCAGTGAACTACATGCAACAAGGAAAACATCTTTAGCAATATACACTGAATCTGTTAACATGCATGCTCACAGTCTGACTGTATATATAGATAGACAGATAGAGATATATACACACACACACACACACGCACGTGACCCAAAAGGATATATAGAGGGATGCCCAGGAAGTCAAAACAGGGTTTTGATTAAAAGGACATCCCCCATTGGCATACCAGATAACATTCTCCAACAAGAGCAAGGCTCCTGGGCGGGCCCCACTGACAGTGTTGAAGCTAACAGAAAACAAAATTACAGTAAGTATGAATATATTTCTTCTTTCTGTAGCGCTCCACATTGTCAATGGGAAATTATAACAACTGGGTTCTAAGAAGCAGTACTCAGAACAACCGGGGGGGGTAATATTATCCCACATGTCAAAAACAAGTACTAAAAGAAGTTACTTGTGAACTGATGCCTGCAACACTCTGTGACCAAAAACTGCATCAGCAGAACTCTGAACATCCAATTTGTAGTGTTTAGTGAAAGTGTGGATGGAAGGCCATGTAGGTGCCCTGCATGACTCTAAAACAGACGCTTCACCTCTCTCTGCCCAGGATGCGGCCATAGCCCGGAGGAGGGAGCCCTGATCAGAGCCGGATGCCTCTTCTTTCCTGCAACATAAGCCATGACAACACAGGCCCTCACCCACCTAGCTAGGGTGGCCTGGGTGCTTTGGTCCTGCTTGACCATTTTGAAGGAACAAACAGGCTATCTGATTTCCTGAACTCAGCCATTCTAGTAAGGTATATCCTAATGGCTCGTTGCAATCTAACTCGTACAACTCCTCTTTTGGTTGAGATGGTTGTAGACAGAAAGAGAAAGGCACACCTCCTAGGAATAAAGATGGGACTGTTCTGAGCGCCACCTTGTCATTGTGCATGACAACATACGGTTCCTGTGGGATAGAGTCTACAGCTCACCAGTCCTCCTGGGTGAGCGCACAAGGCAATAAAAAACACACTTTGTAAGACATCACATCCAGTGAAAAAAGGATGACAGTGGTTCAAAAAGTTCCTTACAAATGGCATTCAGAACCTTGAGGGAGGAAGTTGCCCATCTTCAGGCCACACTGGACAGTAGTAAGGGAACCTTCTCCCAGGCAACACTGGACAGTAGGAAGGGAACCTCCCCCATCCAGGGAGCACCAGAGCCACCACCACTACCTCAGAGGTTGCGAAGAAAGCACAGCAGTTGGACCACAGTGGGCACAGGGAGGGTGAGGATGGTGGAACAGAGGCACACCCAGTCAGTTGTTCCACACCACAACCATACACCATTCTGGGGAGCATAAGCTCCCTATGGATGCACCCGCAAGAGAGGAGAATAAGGAGGCTGAGGACAACTGTCACAAGGGAGGCCCACAGGAAGGAGGCAGAGGACACCACAAGGAAAGAAGCAGCTCCTGGTGGGGGACTCAGTTATTAGGGGATAGAACTGAGGGAGCAGGGAAAACTGAAGTAAGGTGCCCGCCTGGTGCCATGGCTTGGAGAGACAGGAAGCGCATCCTCAGGATCACGAGATCAGCTGCACGGGAGTCTGAGCTGGACATCATTGTCCACCTAGGGACAAATGACTCGGCTCATCATGAGATTAGAGCAGTGCAGAAGGACTTTGTAGAACTGGGAGGGGCCTCACAAGCAGCACACAATATCCTTCTCTGAGGTGCTGCCTGTCAATGGCATGAGTGAGGCGAGGTACTTTCACCATGTAGTTTAATGAATGGTTGAAAAATGGTGTAGAGCACAGGGTTTGGCTTCATTGGGACTGGGGTTCCACCTGGAGGAACACCAGCCTATACTGGCAGGATGGTCTGCATCTGTCCAGGAAGGAACAAGTCTTTTGAGCAATCGGTTTAAATGCTTCATTGGCAAGCTTTTAAACTAGTCAAGGGGGAGGCACTGATAAGCAGCAGGAAAATCCCAGCCTCTCCCTACAAAACAGGGTACTAAATGAGAAAAAGATTGAGGTACAAAGGTCAGTGGGGAATGCTGCAAAATAAGGTAAAGCCATCAAAAAAATGGAGAGCAATGAGTACCAATGCCTGTAGTCTGAGTAACAAGCTTCCTGAATTAGTGGCCTTGATGGAGGAGGAAAATCTGGATATCGTGGCAGTCACAGAAACATGGTACACACAAAACCATGACTGGGACATAAGCATACCAGGATACACTTTCTACAGGAGGGACAGGGAGGGTAAAAGAGGAGGAGGAGTAGCTCTTTACATAAGGGAAGGAATCAAAGCAACAGAACAAAAGGGAAAACAGGGAGAAGAAGCACTGTGGGTAAATTTGGAGACCGGCAATGGCACCACAATCCGCACAGGGGTTGTATACAAACCCCCTTCAGGGGAGGAAATGGACAAGGAAATGATAGAAAGAATACTTAGAATGGCAGAAAAAGGGAGATATTGCTGATGGGTGATCTGAATATGCCAGATGTTAACTGGAGTGCAGTTGCAGCAGCCACTTGAAGAGTGGGGTTATTCTAGATGCCCTACAGGGGCATGCCTTAGACAACTAGTATTGGAGCCCACTCGAGAGGCAGCAATCTTAGACCTGGTTCTCTCAAATGGAGATGAAGAGGATCACAGATGTAAGTGGGTAGCCATCTGGAACTAGCGACCATCGAACAGTATGGTTCACAATAAACACAGCAATAGAGTCAAGCCATACAAAGGCAAAAGTACTGGGCTTTAGAAGGGCTGACTTTGCCAAAATGGGTGAGTGCCTAAGGAATGCACTAGCAAATGGGCAGGAAGGGTGGAAGAACAATGGGGAATAATAAAAACTGCCATCACAGAGGTAACAAGCCTTTGTGCGAAGCAAATAAACAAAACAAAACGATGTAAGAAACCACTATGGTTCTCAAAGGAAGTGGCAGTGAAGGTTCAAGAGAAAAAGAAAGCATTCAGGAAGTACAAGGAATCACAGAAGGAGCAGGACAGAGAACTGTATCAGTTAAAGCAAAAGGAAGCTGGGAAGGCAGTCAGAACAGCAAGGGCCCAAACCGAGGAAAAGATAGCCAACTCAGTTAAGAAGGGGGATAAAACCTTTTATAGGTACATCAGGGAGCGAAGGAAGACCAAGGGAGGGTTAGTGAGGCTTAATAAAGGGAAGGGAGGGTGGGCAGAGGTGACTGTGAAAAGGCAGAGATACTAAACAAATATTTTTGCTCAGTATTTACAAAGGAAGTGGGGAGGTACCTAAAACAAACAGCAGAAACACTCTGGATACAGAAGTTGATACGGTCCATTTACAGAAGAAAAGAGTTCTGAAAGAACCTTAAAACTGAAGTGGACAAAGCAATGGGGCCTGATGGGATTCATCCCAGAATTCTAAAGAACTAAGGGTAGAACTAGTGACACCACTGACTACCCTCTTTAACAAATCATGGGAGGATGGGGTGGTACCCGAGGACTGGAGGAGGGCAGATGTGATTCCCTTCACAAAAGTGGGAGCAAGGCAGAAGCAGGAAACTACAGACCTGTTAGTTTAACCTCAGTGGTAGGGAAAATGATGGAATCACTTCTGAAGGAAAGAACTGCTGAGTATCTAGAGGCCAGAGGGGCACAGGACCCAAGGCAGCATGGATTCACAGCGGGAAGGTCATGCCAGACAAATCTGATAGATTTCTTTGACTGGGTGACCAAAGTAGTAGATCAGGGAGGGGCTGTGGACATGGCCTACCTAGACTTTAACATGATGTTGACACAGTCCGACACAAAGATTAATATACAAGTTAGCCAGCCTGGGAGTGGGTCCCAAGATGACAGCCTGGGTAAAGAATTGGCTGGAGAATAGGACACAGAGAGTAATAGTAAATGGAGTCCACTCTGAAGAAAGGGGGGTTAGTAGTGGGGTACCGCAGGGTTCAGTATTAGGACCGGTCCTCTTCACTGTCTTTATAAGCGATATTGCAGAGGGACTGGAAGGAAAAGTATGTCTCTTTGCAGATGACACAAAGATCTGCAACAGAGTTGATGCACAAGGTGGGGTGGAAAGGATGAGAAGGGACTTGGCAAGGTTAGAGGAATGGTCAAATGTATGGCAGCTTAGATTCAATGCTAAGAAGTGCAAGGTAATGCACTTGGGAAACAAAACCAGGGAAGAGTACACAATGGGGGTGAGATACTAACAACAACAAAATGGAAAGGGACCTGGGGGTAGTCATATCAGATGACTTAAGGTGGTCAAGCAATGCGAAAGGGCAAGCAAGGAGGGCTGGGGGATACTGGGATGCATAGGGAGAGGCATCACCAGTAGAAAACAGGAAGTTATTATCCCTCTGTACAGACAGTTGGTGAGACCCCATCTGGAGTACTGCGTGCAGTTCTGGACACCCAATCTCCGTAAAGACAGACAGGATGGAAGCTGTCCAGAGGAGGGCAACTAAAATGGTGCAGGGTCTGTACCGGAAGACATATGAAAAGAGACTTAAGGAGCTAAGTATGTATAGCCTCGAGGAAAGGAGGGAGAGGGGGGACATGATAGAAACTTTCAAGTAACTCAAGGGAATCAACAAAGTCCAAGAGGGTAGCATCTTTCAAAAAAAGAGGCGTGCAAGAACAAGGGGGCACAATCTGAAGATAGAACGGGGGAGGCTCAGAGGTAATTTAAGGAAATATTTTTTCACAGAGAGGGTTGTGGATACATGGAACAGCCTTCGGAGGAGGTTGTGGAGTCAAAAACAGTGGTGGAATTCAAGCACGCATGGGACAGTCATAAGGCAATTCTAGGGGTTGGGGGTAGGAAAAAGTAGGCTGCTGGTTAAACTAGGATCTGCAGCTTATCCATTAGGTAAGGAAATGGGCAGACTGGGTGGGCCAAGCGGTCCTTATCTGCCGTCAAAATCTGTTTCTATGATTTAGATCCCATGGGGAAAGTACTGATCAGAACACAGGGCGGCTCCTCCTAACCACATGACAAAATGAATAACCTCCCTTTTAGTCCCTAGAGGAAGCCCAAGAAAACTTCAGGGACAGAGACCTGGCCTTTTAAAGTGCTCAGGGCCAAAACCTTCTCCACCCCTTCCTGTAGGAATCCAAAAACTGTGGAACTGAAGCCTTGGGAGGTCGAAGATCCTTCTCCCTGGCCCAAGTCGAAAGGATGTTCCATACACGGCATAAGCTGCAGAAGTAGAAGTCTTTCTAGCAGCCATCAAAGTATCTGCTACTTTTTACAAGAAACATAATTTTGGAGTCTCCTCCTTTTAGGAGCAAGGCAACAAGCTGCATCGCTCCTGGACTGGGTGCAGAAAGGGACCCCGAGACATATGGTCTCCTTGCACTGAAAAGCGAAAAAGCGCTTGCTGAGCTACGTTCAGTAAGACCGAGAACCACAGTCTTCTTGGCCACTCTAGAGCTGCTAAAAAGAAGCTGCCTCGAGTGTCTTATGTTTGTATGACCTTGGAGAGAAGAGGCAGGAGAGGAATGCAAATGCTCTGTGACGATCCACTCCTAAGACAGAGTGACCACTGCTTCCACCTGTGGACACTGATAACAGCTGAAACCTTGGCGTCTGAGCATTGTGGCTGGAGGCAAACAGACCAATCTGAGGCTGACCGAACTGTTGCACAGAAGGTCGAACATCTCCGGTTCAAACTCCACTCCCCCGTGTGAACGTTTTCACGACTCAGCCAGACCACTTGAATGTTCAACTCCTCTGCCAAATGTACTGCTGACAGAGAAAAAATTCTCCTCTGGCCAACTGTGAAGATCGGAGGCTTCTTTAGCATCTCCCTGCTCCTTGTGCCGCCTTGATTTTTTATGTACGCCACTATGGTGGCATTGTCTAACCTTATTTTTTTTCACTTGTCTGTAGCAGATTGAATCAAAGGAGAGCAAGATGAACCAATCTTATTTTCTGAACATTTATGTGGAGGCGCTGTTCCTGAACTGACCAAGTTCCCTGAGTGGGTAGATGGTTCAGGACTGCTCCCCAACCATGCAGACTGGCATCGGTTGGCACTCTCACCCACCAACTCAGGGAGTGTTGAGGGTAAGGAGAGAGGGTGACTCTGGCTAGATGATCTTCCGAGGTTGGATCCCAGGCATTTTACGTCAGATCCCAGGCCGACAGCAATCCCATTTGTAAGGGCCGCATGTGAAGTGACCCCACAGGACTAGATCTACTGCTGACACCGCGAGACACAGCTTGCATAGCAGGCTGAGGGCTGAAGCTGATGACTGAGCCCTGAGTCACTAGACTTCCATCAACAGAGTCTCCTGTCTGTAATGTGAGAGGTGGACTTTCCCTAGTTTCGTGCTGAAGACTGCCTCCAGGTGATCTAAGGTCTGAGATAGTTCAAGACAGTTTTTTCACTGGGTTCACCACCCAGCTCTGGGACTCAAGCATCTCCAAAGTCCTGCACCGTCGAGACAACCCTGGAGGCAGTTGCAAGGCCAAAGTGAAGTGCCTTGTACTGGAATGCCAGTTCAGTATTGAAAACCTGATATACTTCTGGTGAGGCTGATGGATGGGGTGTTCAGCTCCCTTGCCAATGTGAAGGTAGGCTACCGTCAGATCCGTAGAAGCTCGGAAATCCCCCAGCTGAACAGCTTGGGTGATTGATCTCAGGGACTCCGTCTTGAACGTTGTGTGACGCATGAACTTGTTGAGATGTTTCAGATCCAAAATGGGCCTGAAGCCCCCCGTCTTTTTGGGAACTACGAGTTAGATCAAGTAAGGACCCTGACCTTGTTTGCTTGGCAAAAAATGGCACTATTGCTCCAATTTGAATGAGGTGAGTCAGTGTCTCTGACACCACCTGACTACTTGCAGCATCCTTGGAGACTGGGGATGGCAGAAAACATCCCCTTGAGAGAATCACTGAAATTCTATTTCACAGCCCAGGTCTAGAATTTCCAAAACCAAAGCTTCTGACATTGTTTGGGCCCATCCTGGTAAAAACCTTCTGTGGTCTTCCATCCAGGAAAGTGCAGCAAGGATGGACCTGCGTACCCTCATTATGAGGTTCCAGGGCTTTGGGCTGGACCCCCTGCATGGCATCTGGCCAGGGCCCCTCTCGGACACTGTTGTTTTGACAAGGAAGATGTCCTTCTTGTCTTGAAGCCTTTAAAATAGCATCTAGGCCAGAACCGAACAACCGGCCTTCCTCAAGGGAAGGCTAAAAAGCTTAGATTTTGAAGCTTGATCAGCGGCCCAATGTCCAAGCCCTATGCCCCGCATGACCAGCACAAAGTGATAGACTGAACAAGCAGACATGCAAATTCTCCACTGCAGAATCACATAGAAAGTGGAGGCCATGGTAACTAACTGAAAATGCTCGCACCTTCCAAACCAGGGGGAACGAAGCTGCCCAGAGTAGTGACCCATAAGTTAAAGGCTCTGGCAACTAAAAAGGAGGCTTAGGAAGTGCGCAGGTTGTGCTGTTAGAGGCAAAGCCCTCCTACATGCAGCATCCACTCGTTTGTCATGGGAATCCGTACAGGCCAGACAGCCTTTGATAGGAATAGCAGTGTGCTTGACTGCATTATAGACAGCCTTGTCTGCTAGCAGTGGAGCTCCCCACCTATGAAAATTTTCCTCTAAAGGGAAAAAAGGCAGTGTCTTCAGTTTTGGAAGATACTGTCTCTGATCCACACCGGCCCATTCTTGCTCAATAAATTGGTCACAGAGAATAAAACTTAGATGACATCCACTGTCTCCACAGACTGTTTCTCCTTGAGCTGTAAGGATCTACATGCCACAGCTATCAAAAAGGCAAGAACCTGATGTCAAACAGGGGAGGTAATGGAATCCTTAACCTGGGCTCCGTCCACTCCCCTTCCTCCTCCTCCTCCTTCTCAGAGGGGATGTCCTCCCTACTAATGGGCAACATTTTTTTTCCTTTTTTTAAACGCCAGGAGTTTCCCCAAGATCCCCAAAATCCTTATCTTGACCCTCTAATTAATCAAGGATGGGGTCTGCCTACATATCTGTCTCCACAGCATTTCCTTGCTGTGACGCAGCTCGACGTGCCTGTGTGCCCCCCCACCTCCACCCAACCTGAGGGGCCCAGTTTGGGGTCGGGTGTGTCTGCTGGGATGTCCTACACAACATCAGGGCCCAAAAGCTTGCCAAGGAGCAACAAAAGTGATTTTTGCAATTCTGCTTCCACTGCCAACTGAAAAACCAGGTGCCCTCCTTCCCAGCTTGGAAGACCAGCTGGGAGGAATCACAGAGAAAAAATGTGCTAGGCAACACTATGAGGGCAATAGGAACCCATGAGGGAGGGCCACATCACCCTTTTGCAGGTCTTATACCTTTCCATAGTTAATGGTCTCCGAAGCCATGGTGCCAAGTATAACAGTCCTGTTTATAATTGTGAATGCCAAAGAGATAATTAATTCTGTTAGCTTGCCTGCACTGAGGGCACTCAAACTCAGGGCAAATTCCAGCACTACCTCTGTTTAGGTAAAAAGATCTTGCAGGTAGAGATCAGTGCGTCTAGAGAGAGCAGCCTAGACATGTGCGCTCACTAGCAGAAGTGCGTACAACGTCACAACATCCTACGTGATGTTAGCATGCTAAGCAGAGACGTGCGCGCACTTGTGGCATGCAAACAAGTTAGCACAATATAAAGAATAGGAGATTGTGCCATGCTATCTGCACCTGCATGCAACCTCTGGCGCATGGGGAACAAGCGTGGGGAAAACTAACTGAGAAAAAAGCATGTGCCCAACCATCAGCATGGCTTAATGGCGGTCGCACAAAGCGCACAGAGGGTTTCGATAGAGAAACACTCCTATAGTCCTCTGATCACAACAAAAGTCAGTAAACATAAGAACAATATACAAATTGTCAGTACAAGCATTCAGCTAGAATAAGTGAGTCCCCAGCAGGTTAGCAAGGAAAAAACACTACCCAAGGAACATGACTGCAGACTGCCAAGGAGAAAAGTCAGAAGCAATATCCCAAGGCACAGGTTTTTCTCTGTTTGAAAAATAGTTGCACAGAAATCTGAAGCTTAGTGGGGGGAGGACAACTGACGCAGGAGGCGAGGGAAACCCCCAGCAGCCCTAAACTACCACAGAAGTAAAGTAAAATGTACCTACCTGTGGCACCTTAATTTTTTTGTTTATGTTTTTAAACAGAGACCATTAAAACACCCTACAAGGCATATGTGGCTCCCAGTCCACAAATGGAAATGGGTGAAGCAGGTTAGTCAATTTGAAAGTCGCAGCTTAACAGGCACAATTTTAATTTAGGGGTGCTCCCTGAAACCAGGCAGTCCCAACCTGCGATGCAGAATTACAGCCCCAACAGAAATCTTGAAAAGTCTGGAGAGAAGATAAAAGTAGCTATGTCCTCTTCCAATGATACAGCTGAACTGGGGAATTGCTGCTGCTTGGAATCCTCATGTGCTCAACGTTGTAAAGCTTGGACTGTGCCATTTCCCTGGTAGAGGTGCACTATATCCAGTTGTTATAACTTCCCACTGACAATGGGAAGCGCTACAGAACAATGATTTCCCACCTATCCGAGGATACCCCACCTTGGCCTGTCACGTCCCAGATCTCCATCTGCTGACATCCACACTTACCTAGTTATCACATTCCTCCTTGCCCCCCCCCCCATCTGAAGACACCTCTCATGTTATGATGCAAAACCATCACCCACCAGCCCCAGTAACTATTGGCAGGATAACCCAGCTTGGCCCACTTTCAACATCCCTGACCATCCCACATCTACTGACATCCACAGAAGCTCAGTTATCACATCCCTAAGCCTCCATCTTCTGACATTTGTCCTTGTCCAGTTATCATATCTGCAGTATCTACTGGCAGAACAATCTTCTGTGCCTCCAAAAAAGAAAAAATAATTACCCTCCCCTGACACAGCGTCCCAAATTAGCAGATTTTCCTTTCTTACAGCCCTGTCAACTTAACAAAGAAAAAAAATATAACTGTCCCTTCTTTCAAACAAACCCAAGCTGAACTGTCTGGGCCTATCCAAACTGCAGGGCAGAGACACATTCTTGCCGTACTCTCTCTCTTTCTCTCCCTCTCTCTCTCTCCATATGGGCATGAAGCTGCTTTAGTCATATTTAGCCCTGACGGTAAGTGAATGTTGGAAGTCTGAGTGGTCCCTCTGCTCATCTTACGTTTTTTCATACTCTACGGTCATCCTGGCACTGGCATGTCACTCTCAACTCCTGGCTGCTCTCCCCTTACCGTAGTGGCATTGTCTTGTGCTATTTTCCTGCACCAACTGCCTCTGTTCCTCCTTTGGGTTGGAAACATCATGGGTGCCTGTGTACGCTTAGTTACTAAAGTATCGAGTGAAAAATGGTAGATACTGGCACGAGGGAGAGCAGGGAGCACAAATTAGAATGTCTGGCGGCATCTCAGGCAGGAAACAGCTGTGAATACATTTTGGATCGTTTCATGTTTGTAGCTAGATACTGGTGACATACTGAGGTCTCCACCCTACCAATCACACTGTCGAGGGTGTAGGGCAGGAGTCTCAGACTGCCTCCTTATTCAGTGACAACTGTTAACAGTTGGGCAATTCAGGAGGACCTATACATGGTACACAGCGCATGAAGTCCATTTTTATCTGGATCCACCAGGCAGTGTTGGTTCCAGGTGGGTTCTGATTGTGGGTGGACTGGTCCACCCATCTTTAGTTGGTGCTGTAGCACCGAGACTACATGTAGTGCTTCACAGAATTTTCAGTATGACTACATTTTTTACGAAGGGATCCAACCATCTAGAAAAATGGATATTAAAAAATAGATTATTCCATTAATAAACCATGACATTATTTCTAGCCAATCATGACTGTTTATTTTTAAACATTCTGACAAGCTTATTGACACTACAAATTCTCGGTGCATCTCTTCAGCCACTCAGTCAATCAGAAAGTACAGTACACTCTGCATGAGAAACACCTCTTGCACAGTAAAGAGATGCTCTCATGTGGAGTATTTAGTTGTCACGAAGAACTCCAAAGCAGACACGTCCTCTATTACTAATGGTGTCCTTCAGTTCCTAACAGATGAGATCTCAACACAGCCAATAATGATCAAATATCACAAAAAAAGGAAGAAATAAACAGGAAAACAGGGAAATATCTGGGGTGACTTTTATATTGGGTTAAAACAATTGTAACCCATAGGTGGTGCTATCCCAAGGGCTACTGCCCCCGCCTGCTTGGCTAGTAGCAGGCTAAAGGGCCTGGGTAATGAAACGGGTGCCTCCACCCAGAGGTCAGGGTTGATAGTGGTCAAGCTAACCTGGGCACAGCCCTCCAGGGCACTGCAACCCCCCTCTTTCCCTTCTAGTGGCCTGAACAATATAAAATAATTACTTTCACAATGACCCTTATTCACCAGGCAATTACCCACACTGTTTGCACTTACCACCAGGGCTGGTTCCTCTAGCTTGACCCTGGGGACCCCCCTGTAAAACAAGGTTAAGCACAGCAAATAGCAACAGCACAATACCTTTGGCACAAACTGGAACCACAGTCAGGTTAAATGCAAACAAAGTTAAATCTGATTTATTCGGGGGACTTGAACAAAGGAGGGGGCATATTCAGGTTGATTTGCTTAAAAGCTATATTAATCAGACAGTTATGCATGCAGTTCAGAGTCCCTACACAATCACACACTCTGGGTACCCAGGTAGGAAAATGGTGGGCTAGCCAGGAACGTTGCAGCTGGTTGGGGCCCTGTGATGGAAGAAAGCAACATACACAACACACACTATTTGTAATCCAGAGCCGGAGGGCTCATCTCATGAAAGAAAAGGCAACAAGACAATCAGATGACAACACTTTCAGATGTAGCTTTTGTTGCAGGGAGCTACTCTGATGTTTACTCACGATACCCAATACTGGACACAGGCAGGACGAAATCGAGACTGCAGGCTGTTGAGCCTGGAGTGCCCGGAGAAGCAGGGCCCACACGAATCACCAAGGCATCATTCCTGTTCAAGACGTTGTGCAGGGGACTGATCCCCAGGCCGGTTTCTCGTCGATGACTTTCTCTGCGTACCAGGTATTCTGGCTGGGCCAGTGTAGCAGGGCCCAGGCAAATGGAAATGGATACAGATTCAGTCTGTGGAGCTGGATACAGCCTCCAGCAAGCAAAACACAGTTCAGACACACAGTGGGGAACCAAATCATGACCAACTATAAGCACACAGCACATTCACATGTAAGGAAATTCCACTGTACCAGGCAAATGGCTCTCCGGTTGCAAGTAGTCTCTCTGCACAATCCGGGAGTTCAGAGTTAGCTAGAAGTCCTAACAGGCTGATCGCATACAGCAAATCCTCAGTCTTCTTCAGGTTAAAGCCTGGTCACAATTCAGTGGCTTAATTTGGTCTTCAAATTCAGATTCAGTCCAAAAAAAGCATAAGTTCCTCTCAGGGACAGCAGGCAGGCATGCAGGCCAAACTCAGGCCTTTCCACAGTTCTCCTACATGAATCCACTATGGACTGCTGATCTAACTATCTCGAGCTGTTACTTCTTCACTTCCCAACTCAGATCTAACTGAAACTGCAAGCAGTGTGGGACTTTCCCCAAGATCCAAAAGGTTCGGTTGGCTGATCTGTGTCAGTCACAACAAGAGCTCCCCCTCCAGGTTATTTTAGGCGCCAAAAGCCCAAAGCTACAATTCCTACAAGTTTTGGCCCCACCGAGCCCCTGTAGGCAAGCTCCATTTTAGAGTTCAAAATGTACTGATTGGCCCATTCTGACAGTCCAGGACCAAGATGATGGAAACAAACAGAACTGTCCATGCTGCAAAGAAGGCAGGTTAGAACAAACTGCAATATTATTACTACTCTATCAAATGATCAGCAAACAAGTACATCTTCTAACAGAGTTCCCTCTTAGATTAATTATGACTGCAATCCAAGCAGCTCTTAAAGAGACAGCACACAGAGGCTATACAGGCACTCTCTGGCAATACATTTAAACTGCTAAAATACAGGACACCAGCCTGGCAGTGAGCATTTAAGCAAGCTCAAGGAAGACTTTTCAGGAACCCCCATTTGTAGGGGGGGTACATGACTATTTAGGGACTCATAGTGTGTTACTATAACGACTGATGGAACCTTTTCACCTCACTGTTCTCATGCTCGAAAATGGTATGTGAACCACTCTTATAGTGCAGGCCCACAGCCAACATACTGCATTGACACAAGAGGGTTCCTCCTGGTAAGAGTTCCAAAATTCTGAAGTTCTAAATTCAAGTAGCATGGTCCATTTTATGCAGTGGGGATTCTCTAATTTTCTACAAAGTAACCCTTCTGGTTTGAAATTCAAGGTATTTTTTAAACGGATATCTTTCACATGGTTTACGTGTATATGTACAGTGACAGAGTCTCTTATGGTAAATGGGGGCTCTGTCCCAGTGAGCTTCACTTGGTTACTGTTAGAAGATATACAAAACAAAACATGACAGCTAAAGGGGAGGTTCTGATAATGGGAGACTTCAACATGCTGGATACAGATTGGTCAATACCAGCAGGAACATCTGCCAGAATTAGACACATAGTGGATTCCCTGCAGGGGGAGGGCCTCAAACAACTGGTACAACAACCCACAAGAGACAGGGCTATCCTAGATCTAGTACTGACTAACAGGGAAGGGATCGCAGATCTCCAGTTAGAAGGTCACCTGGGGGGCCAGTGACCATCACATGGTATGGTTCAATTTGGCTACTACATCTAAATCATCCCATTCCAAGGCAAAAATATGGGACTTCACAGGAGCTGACTTTGATAAGATGGCCAACAGAGTTAAGCTAGCCCTGGCAAAAAGAAACACAGGTGAGGGGGTACAGGCAAAGTAGGCAAGCATTAAGGATGCAATGCTTAAAGCAACATCCCATTGTGTTAGACAGAAAAGGAAGTGCAAAAGAAGAAGGAAACCACTGCGGTTCTCAAATACAGTAGCAGAAATGGTCAGAGCCAAAAGGCTGGCCTTCAGGAAATATAAGGGAACACAGCAGGATGAAGATAGGGAGGCATACCAAACTGCCCTAAGGGAAGCAGGGAAGGCAGTAAGGCAGGCAAAGTCCCAAACTGAGGAAACACTAGCACGGACAGGAAAAGAAGGTGACAAGACTTTCTATAGATACATTAGTGAAAGGAGAAAGTCCAGAGGGGGTATTGCTAAGCTTAATGGAGAAAAGGGAGCATGTGAGGAGGAGGACCATGTAAAAGCATCTATCCTAAATAGATACTTTTGCTCAGTATTTACTGAAGAGAAGGTAGGGCAGGGCCCACAGCTCAGCACCATGGACACAGGGGAAAGGGAGGTGAGCACTACTCCCTTCACAAAAGAAAGGGTCCTACAAGAGCTTGCTAAGCTCGGGGTGGACAAGGCAATGGGATCTGATGGCATACATCCCAGGGTACTTAAGGAGCTAAAGGTGGAACTAGCAGAGCCATTAGCAGAACTGTTTAGTGAGTCTCTGAGCACAGGAGAGGTCCCAGAAGACTGGAGAAGGGCTCATGTGATCCCACTCCACAAGAGTGGTAGCAGGGAGGAGGCAGGGAACTACAGACCAGCCAGTCTTACCTCAGTAGTGGGCAAGATTATGGAGGCACTCCTTAAGGAAAGGATAGTGCAACACCTGGAATCCATAAGGGCACAGGATCCAAGACAGCATGGGTTTACAAAAGCAAGGTCCTGTCAAACTAATCTCATAGATTTCTTTGACTGGGTAACCAGAGTGGTGGACCAAGGGGGAGCAGTTGATGTCGCCTACCTTGACTTCAGCAAAGCTTTTGACACTGTTCCACATAGAAGACTGATAACAAGCTGGGTAGGCTCGGGTGGTCAGAAGTTGGTCAACTGGGTGGCAAACTGGTTGACGGGCAGAAACAGAGAGTGGTTGTAAATGGTATACAGTCAGAAGAGATGCAAGTCACAAGTGGATACCCTAGGATCAGTCCTGGGGCCAGTCCTCTTCAACATCTTCATTAGTCACCTTGCAGATGGACTAGAGGGTAAGGCTTGTCTGTTTGCAGATGACACCAAGATCTGCAACAGAGTAGATGATCCAGATTGTGGGCAGAATGAGAAGAGATCTGGATAAACTAGCAAAATGGTCAGAAGAGTGGCAACTGGGATTTAATGCAAAGAAGTGCAGGATCATGCACATAGGAAGAGAAACCCTGAAGCCACCTATAGGCTGGAGGGGAGTTGCTAGCAGTCACAAAGGAAGAAAGAGACTTGGGCATCATCATCACTGATGACCTGAAATCATCCAAGCAGACCTCTTAAGCAGTACGGCGTTAGGTAGTGTTTAGGGGTGTGCATAGTAGGGTATCACAAGTCGTAAGAGGGAGGTAATAATCCTTACAAGACACTGGTTAGGCCTCATCTGGAGTACTGCTGCAGTATTGGAGGCCACACCTTCACAAGGACATTAACCAAATTGAGGCAGTCCAGAGAAAGGCAACCAAATGGTGCAGGGACTACATCAGAAGACATATGAGGACAGATTAACAGAGCTCAATATGTATACCTTGAGCAAAGGAGGGAGAGGTGATATGATCGAGGCATTCAGACACCTTAAGGGCATTAACAAGGTGAAAGAGTCTAACATGTTTAAATATGAAAAATAGCAGGACAAGAGGGACACAGCATAGAAGTTGAGGTTGGCGATTGAGGGGGAATGTGAGGAAATTATTTTTCACAGAAAGGGTGGTGGATGCATGGAATGGCCTACCTCAAGAAGTGGTGGCTATGAATACAGTGCAGGGCTTCAAACAGGCATGGGATAGGCACAAGAGAGCAATACACATGAGTATGAATAGATAGGCCACTGACAGAGCAAAGGTCGATGGCACATTTATAAGGTAGAAAAAGAAATGGGCAGATTGGATGGGCCTTGCAGTCCTTATCTGCCGTCAACTTCTATGTTTCTATGTTACCAAAATCTAAATAAATGGTTTGAGTGTGTTCTTAAAGGGCACAGGAAATGTGTGCTACAGTAATTGGCAACAGTTAGTAGTGTTCCTTTCTACAGAAATGAAATGTATACCTTCAAATGATCCATATTTAATTGTACCTGAACAAACACTGATGTGAAAAACTGTGTTTTCAATCGTTTCCTTTTTATGGACAACATTCTGCACGGTTCTCTTAATGGAACTTGTAATTTGGAGTTTTTACTATGTCATGGGCTATGCACAGACTTCTAAGCACGAGCCATTCACCTATCAGAACCATGCTTAGAGCTGGCCCATCGGTGCAGTAGTAATGCCACCAGTCACGACATTGGTGACTGCGGTTCAGGAACAAGCTGGGGTCGCCACAGGGCCGGCCAGGGGGCGAGGAGGATGGAACATCCCAGAGGACGCGCTCCTCCTTTGGGGAGGGCAGGTTGCTGTCCTTGCTGCAATATTGCCAATTTAGTGACCACAGGTGGCAGTGCAGTCGAGGGCACCGTGGGAAGGGCGGAACAGGCCACGGGGATCCACGAGGTGCACGCCTGGAATAGAGCATCGCATAGGTCTCCTCACGCCTTCGCATCAGAGGACCAGAAGAAACCTGAAGGATGACAGATCGAAGACGGCTGGTCCCAAACCCCACAGCAAGCCACTTGACAAAGGTGAAGCAGTCAGAATGGTTCATCCCCTCTAGTCCATCCAGGGGACATAAACAAGGCAGCAAGGAGGTAGGCAGCTGATGGAGGGACAGAAGCCAGCCATCTTGGGGGTTCCAGAGGGAGTTTGGACAGTGGCAGTCGTGTGCCAACACACACAGAATTAACATGAGGGGGAAAAAAACATGCTTTGAGTTCTGTACACAGACTGTAACATAGATAAAACTCCGCATCACTGGTTCCATGAAGAGACCTGTAACAGAATGCTGCCCATACAAAAAAAACACTTCTGAAATGTATTAAAGCCTAGCCTACAAAAGATGTAGCAACCTCTTGGGAAGAAGTCTGGCAAACATCTCTGCCAGTAGCAATTTGGCCATTCATTCACAATTTTTTTTTAAACCACAAACTGAACCCTCTTAACACTGGTGACACAGTTTTTTGACATTGTGCTGCACTCATTCAGCAAATCAGGATCGTCATAAGTACATCCCCTCTCCCCCCTGCCAAGAACATGTTTTCAAATAATTCCTAGCTGGTTTTAAAAAAATATTAAGTGATATATCAAGTTAAAAAATCAAACAAGTGTGTAGCATTTTTAAAATGTTAAGTGATATTCCAAGTTAACAAGTAAGTGTCTGGCATTTTTTTTTATCTCCCCTTTCTTAGCTGGTCTGTTGACCCCTTCCCAGTGCCCTGTGCAGTCCCAACCCCATCACCCCCACCATCTCCCAGGACTTACCTGTCTCCTGGGGTGGTACTCTGGGGTATCCCCTCCCCATGGTGGAGGTCCTCCGGCTGGGCCGGGTCCTTTGGAAATGCTATGCTTGAGATCCCAGGACTGAGCCTAAGTCAGCGGAGTGCAGGGGCTGTGGGCTGCACAATGCTGTCATGGTGCTCAGCTGGGTTTTTCATGTGTTCTCCCTCCTTCTCCCCAAGGATGCTGCCTTAGATGGTCATGCTTCAAGCAAGGAGTGAGCATCCAGCCACCCAATCAGCAGTCCTAACACCTCCCTACTACACATCGCCTGCACCGCCACACTTGGTCACCCAGGTGGCGGTCATACAGCAACAGTGATCTCTCCTCCCTCTCTCCCTCCCTCCCCAGAGGAGGACAGCATCCTGTAAGATGCTCAATTCTCCTCCTGCGGCTGGCCCTCTGACAATCTAGGCTCATTCCCAATCCCAGATTGTTGGCGTCACCAGTGGTAGCACTCACTGTACCAGCGAGCCGGCCTCCATGCCTGGCATCCTAAAAATATATAGATTTACAATGTTTAGCAATCTTACAAAGAAGCTGCCATAGGCTGCAATGCTTTCAGAAAAGAAAGGTTATTAAAGTTGAAATGTTTTATTCTGTTTACTCAGTTTTCTTATATATCAGCAGGAGGAATTAACTACTTGGAGACATTCTGCACCAAGAATGTCACAGAGAGCTGCCCAATGGCCTAGTGTATGCACTAGGCGGTTCTCTGCCAGTGACCTGAATGCGGGAGCAGATTCGGGACATCAGATTGGGTGACGGGGTTGGAGATGCGCTGCCGTGTGGCAGTACTCTCAGTCAGGGGATACAGGCATCCTGGTTCTGGTGCCATTGCGACCCCTGAGATGGACCAAGGGAGCTTGTCTCCTACGCAGGACGTCACTATATGCAACTGAGGAGACATGTGTGGAGACACACATCATACCAGTATGCCAAGAGAGGGGATAGGCAAGAGAGATAAACTACAAAAAATATAAGCACCAGCTGCCATTAATGACCAGACCAGTGCCCTCAAGTTTCTGCCCATGTGGATATGATACCCGTCAGGGTGGTGGTAGAAGAAGTGACAGCTGGGAGTGAGGGTGCCAGAACTAATGTGTGAAGCAGGCGCCCGGAGGCAACCAGAGTCCACAAAAGCTTTCTGGAAAAAAAAGAATGCCAAAGTCTGCTAGCTGATGATGTAATTCAAAGATTTTATTTCCAAATGCCAGTTAGTGGGAATGCTCACCTACGTTCAACTGTCCGTGATGGCTGATAATCTTATTACGTCTGTCCCTCTGTTGAGCATGCCACAGAGTCTGCGTGCTGATGATGTTTATTTATTTTATTTAAAATCTGGTGACCAAGTGTGTTTGGAGAGAGGGAACAGAGAGAGAGTTCAAAAACAACAATCATAAATAATATCAGCAAACATTATACAAGGTGCAGCTGTGAGTTACGGGACAGTGTGCCGAATACTACGTACTGTATGCACTTAATGACGGTACAAAAACAACAATCATCAATAATATCAGCAAACATTATACAAGGTGCAACTGTGAGTTATGGGACAGTGTACAGTATACTACATACTATATGTATTCAGTGACAAGGTACAAGAATAACAATAACCAATAATATCAGCAAACATTACACAAGGTGCAACTGTGAGTTATGGGACAGTGTACAGTATACTATATACTATATGTATTCAGTGACAAGGTACAAGAATAACAATAACCAATAATATCAGCAAACATTACACAAGGTGCAACTGTGAGTTATGGGACAGTGTACCGTATACTACATACTACATGTATTCAGTGACAAGGTACAAGAATAACAATAACCAATAATATCAGCAAACATTACACAAGGTGCAACTGTAAGTTACGAGGCAGCGTGTTGTATACTATGTACTCAATGACAAGGTACAAGAATAACAATAATGAATAATATCAGCAAACACTACACAAGGTGCAACTGTGAGTTATGAGGCAGCGTAATATACTACATACTGTATGTATGAGGAGGGCTACAAAGATGATATCTGGTCAGTAGGGTAAGACATATGAGGAGAGGTTGAGGACACTGAACATGTACTCCATGGAAGGCAGGAAAGAAAGAAAGAGAGGGGGGGGGACATGATTGGGACTACTCCATGGAAGGCAGGAAAGAAAGAAAGAGAGGGGGGGGACATGATTGGGACCTTCAAGTACTTGAAAGGGATAAATAAGATTGATAAGGACAGTCTCTTTAAGCTGAGTGGCAGCAAGAACACAAGGGGGCGGTCTTAAGCTGGAGGGTGGGAGGTTTAGGAGGGAAGTCAGGAAGCACTTATTCACAGAGAGGGTGGTGGACACTTGGAATGCACTGCCAGAAGAGGTAATGTTGTTGAAGACAGTATGCAGCATTAAGAGAGGCTCAGACAGGCATGGGGGAGGGTAAGGGTCATGGGTAGGGAGGATGGGAGGAGTGGGGAGGGAGGGCAGGGACATTAGCTTAAGCTATGGACCCTGCAATACAAGCAAACTTGATAGACCAAATGGCCTTCTTCTGCTGGCTTCTTCGTATGTTCATATGTACTCAGTGACAAGGTACAAGAATAACAATAACCAATAATATCAGAAAACATTACACAAGGTGCAACTGTGAGTTACGGGACAGTGTGTAGTATACTGCATACTGTATGTTCTCAGTGTAACAATAACCAATAATACCAGCAAACATTATGCAAGGTGCAACAGTGAGTTACAGGAAAGTGTGCGGTATACTATATACTACATGTACTTAATGATAAGGTACAAGAATAACAACCAATAATATCAGAAAACATTACACAAGGTGCAACTGTGAGTTACGGGACAGTGTACAGTATACTACGTACTGTATGTACTCAATGACAAGGTACAAGAATAACACTAACCAATAATATCAGCAAACATTACACAAGGTGCAACTGTGAGTTATGGGACAGTGTACAGTATACTACATACTGTATGTACTCAGTGACAAGGTACATGCATAACAATAACCAATAATATCAGCAAACACTACACAAGGTGCAACTGTGAGCTGCGAGATAGCATGTAGTATACTACATACTGTATGTACTCAGTGTAACAATAACCAGTAATACCAGCAAACATTACACAAGGTGCAATAGTGAGTTATGGGATAGTGTGCAGTATACTACATACTGTATGTACTCAATGACAAGGTACAAAAATAACAACCGATAATATCAGCAAACATTATACAAGGTGCAATAATGAGTTATGGAACAGTGTGTAGTATATTACATACTGAACTTACTCAGTGACTAGGTACAAGAATAACAATAACCAATAATATCAGCAAACATTACACAAGGTGCAACTGTGTGTTATGAGAAAGTGCACAGTATAATACGTACTATATGTATTCAGTGACTAGGTACAAGAATAACAATAACCAATAATATCAGCAAACATTACACAAGGTGCAACTGTGAGTTATGGGACAGTGTACAGTGTACTACATACTGTATGTACTCAATGACAAGGTACAAGAATAACAATAACAAATAATATCAGCAAAACATTTACAAGCTGTACTTGTGCATACAGGCAATGTGCGACATACAACATAGGAACACGAGAATCAAACTGCACATGCCAAAGATTCTGTTTCCTGTTTACCCTTGCTAGCACTGGTTCTAGCTGCAGAACTGACACAATAGCTATACAACAGAATTTAATAAGAGCCAGATACTGACAAGTAGGAACACCCGCCCTAGTTCAAATGTCAGCGATGGATGATTATTTTGTTATGTTTGTCCCCTATGTTGGACAGGCTCAACAAGAGCCCTTGTTGGGGAATCAAATCTCAGACCCTGAATCAAAGCAGCTCTAACCAGTCAGATAAGGGGAATCCCCTCTAAGCTGGCAGCCTCTTACCATTAGAGGGCGCTGATGCCATGTGAGATGCATGATCCCCCCCCCCCGGCCAGCTCTCTGATGCCCTAGGCTCGTTTCCAACCCAAGTCGCTGGTGTCACAAACAGCAATGTTGCAGCTGTGTCCACAGGCTGGCAGATTTTTTTTATTTTGTTTAAGCAATAAAGTATGACAAGGTGCACGTTGTGCTGAGATAAAATCACACCTTGGGTGCGTCAGTCACAAGGCCATAGGCTGAGTGATCTTCAACCACCTGAGAAATGACATTATCCCAGCACTACACAGGCCCTCAAGTGTCTTACTGTGATTACAAAATGGCTTATTTACATAAATGTAAATATAAATGTAAAAAAAAAGCATTTTAAAATATTTTGTGTGATGATTTTTTCATGAGTAGGTATAATGTAATAAAAAAGAGTTTTTAGTTTGTGTTGTTTCCAGCAGGTGGCGCTGCAGCAGTTTAAACAGAAGCTTTTGGCATTGCTTCAGCTGGCAACCCCCCTCCACACCAGGAAGTTGTTTCATTTTTGTATTTTAGAAAGTGGTTAAGTAAGGGGCAGCAGGTTTATGTGGGGCAGGGGTTGCACTGTTGAGCAGATTCAAGTGGAGAGGACAGCTAGTGAAGATGCCCACACACATGAATGTGCTCCATTATTTGTTGTAGCAGGGGATTGTGAACATGGAGACTGTACCATGAAACCACATGAAGTGGCAATTTGGGAAGTGTGTTTAAGAGGAGCAAGGACCAGACTTTGAGCCTAGAGATTACAGCAACGAGCTGTGAACGAGCCTGACACAACCAGAAGCCTTCGATTTGCTTCCCACAGCATCCTCCTGCCTAATGTGTGACCCTGAGCAAGTCACTTTACCTCCCAGTGCTTCCGGGTTGCCCCTGTAAATAGGTCATGTGCCCAGTGAGCCTTATCCATATACAAAAAGAATGAAGAACAAAGATACTTTCCATTCTGTGTGGCTTCTACAAACATACATAAAGCCAAAGGCCTCAAACCCAACACAAAGCATCACAAAGCAAATCCATGTGTGTTTTGTGTGTTTTGTGTGTGTGTGTGGGGGGGGGGGGATGACTAGAAAATGATCAAACTGGTGCTGCATTCTGTTTGACATGTCATTACTCAGGCTTCACCACACCTCTTCCTCCACCTAGAGGCCACCAAGTCTGACATCATTACCTCAGAGGATGCCAGGGAGGAGAAATGGTTAGACCACAGTGGGCCCCGGAGGGGTGGTGGTGGGTCAGAGGCACATTCCTCAACCACTACCACTACAAAATTCCTAAACTGCTCTGGCAAGGCAGGACTGCCAGGAAGAGGCACCATGGTAGTGGATGGGAAGAATATGGGGGTTCTCCAGAGTGGAGACCCCAAGGGGGGAGGAAGAGAACCCCAGATGAGGAGGAAGCAACTTTTGTTGGGGTACTCGATTGTGAGGGGGATAGATTTGGGAATAGGAAAGGGGGGAAGGGAGACTAGGTGCCTATGCAGCTTCATGGCCCGGAGGGATGGGAAGCAGATCCAGAGGATCGCTAGGGCAGCAGGATGGGAGCAGAGCTGGATGTCATTGTCCGCCTGGGGACTAATGACCTGGATAGGGATGGGGCTGGGATAGTACGGAGGAGTTAAAGGAGCTGAGCTGGGGGCTGGCAGGGGAATAAGAGGATCGAGCATCCGGAGGTCTGCTTTCCTCTCTTGGGGTGGAATGGGTGGCAAGCTTAGCTCTGTAGTGGCCCCCGGTGGAGAGAGGGGGCACTGCAAGTAGTGGCGCAGGAGGGGCAAACCAGAAAAATGGAAACAGCTCTAATGGCCGCCGGATGATGGCTGCCATTCTCCGCCACCACCAGAGTTCTCCAGGGAGCCCTCTCTCGGTTTCAGCAGCACCCTGAACCTACTTAGAGTGTGCTGGTATGCCTGCTTCAGTGCCTTCCCCCTCAGAGGAGGGGAACCCACCTGGCGCAAGGGTTATGCCAGGATACTTCAGGGTCAGCTGCGATGTGGGACTGAGGAATGGCTCGAGAGGGACAGTCGGGGTGAGTCGGTAACATGGCAGCCCGGAAGGTGGGGTCACTGAGGGGCGATGAGGGAGATATCATACAAAAAAATAAATAAAAGAGCTGAGGAGGGGTCTTAGATGGGTAGCACGCTCAGTGGCTTTCACTGAGGTGCTGCCTGTCTATGGCAAGGGTAGGAAAGGAATCTTTGCACCAAGACATTCAACTCATGGTTGAAGGAATGGTACAGACAGCCGGGGTTTGACTACATTGGGTACTGGGGATCCACCTGGAGAGATAAGAGCCTTTACATGGGTGATGACCCGCATCCTTCCAGCATGGGAGCCACAGTCTTCTGTGGATGGTTTAGATGTTGTTTTGATGAACATTTAAACTAGCCGAGTGGGTGTGATGATAACTGCACCCCACAGGCTGAAATAAAAAGTAGAGAGAATGCAAGGGAAATGGAATCCCTCAGGGTGAAAATTAATCAGGGAAGCAGGGCAGTAGAAATGAAGGGGGATGGGAATGGAAGCATTAAAAAAGGAGGAAAGAGTCACCCCGGTGGCGCAGAGGGTTGAGGTGCTGGACGCCACACCTCAAACCATGCCAGCGACCCGGGTTCGGGGAATGGACTCAGGGCGCGGGGTCATCAGTGGACAGAGAGGATTGAGCATCCAGAGAATGCTCTCCTTCGGGGTGGGTAGGGTGGGCCGCTTCACTCAACAGTGGCTCCTAGTGAAGACTGGGGGCACTATTTTGAGCGATGCAGTACAGGGAGAACCAGGAAATGGAAAATGGCTCCTGCGTTCGCCGGATGATGGCTCTCCCAGTCTCCGACTGCACCGGAACCTCGGTGAGCCTCCTCTACCTCAGCAGCACTTCTGGAGGTCCTAACAGAAAGTGCACTGGACTCCCCTCCCTGGTGCTTTCCCCTCAGAGGAGGGGGGCCCGCCTGATGAAGGGATACATCGGGATTCACAGAAGTGTGACGGCAGAAAAGGACCGAACTAGGCCCACCAAGTCTGCCCATTTGCCCAGCTATCTGCTTGGATCTTGGATACCCCTCAGAGGTCAGCTGCTATCAGGGGAATTGAGGAGGAATCATGAAGAGGACAGCTGGGGGTCGAGGAGCAATGAGGAGCCCGAAGGAGTGGGGAGCCTGGAGCGAGGTAGGCGGGTAAACAGATAATAAAAAAAAAAAAGTGGGGACAGAAGACAGGGCAAAAACGAAAGAAAAGGGGGTAACAAGCAGAATAACAACAAAATCTGGAAGGCCATGTGTAGGAATGCTAGAAGTCTAGGAAATAAGATTCCTGACATAGAGGCCATCATGGTAGAGGCTGACCTGGATACTGTGGCCATTACTGAGTCATGGTGCACTGATAACCATAACTAGGACATGCCTATACCAGGCTATACTCTGTTTTAAAACACTGCTGAAGACATATTTATTTAGCCAGGCATTCTCAGTAATGTATTGAATATATATGTATATGTTTTAATATATTTTCATATGTTTTATTTTAAAATTGTGTGTTTTTGCTGTAAAGGCGCCCAGAGCAGAAAAGGAAGACATGCTGCTAGTGGGAAGGCTTCAATCTGCCGGATGTAGAATGGAACCTCCCAGCTGTGACTTCAGTTAGAAGAAGGGAACCCCTAGGCTCCCTGCAGGTGGTGTTACTCAGGCAACTATTCGGTGAACCCACTCATGATGGGGCAATACTGAACCTGGTACTCACTAACAGAGACAGTGCTGCAGATGTCAAGGTGGGAGGCCAACTGGGGAACAGCGATCACCGCACAGTGTGGTTTAATATAAGGACAGCTACAGAACTGAACCACGTAAGAGTGAGGGACCTGGACTTCAGGAGGGCAGCTTTAAAAAGATGGGCAAATGCCTCAGGGATGACATGGCAGAGGGGGATTACTGGGGTGGAGAAAAAGCACAGATCGCTAAACTAAAAACGGCCACAGGGACAACAAACCTCTGCATCAAGCAACTGAGCAAAAGCAAGAGGAAAACGAGACCGCTATGGTTGTCAAAAAAAGTGGCAGAAAAGGTAAAGGTGACAAGAGTAGCATTCAGATGCTATAAGAAGAGGGAGAAGGATGGCAAGGTGTCTCGAGGGAAGCAGGGACAGCAGTAAAGAGCGCGAGCACAAACTGAAGACAGAATACCCGAGGCGGTGATGAAAGGGGACAAGACATTTTTTAGGTATGAAAGTAGAAGGAGGAGGAAGAGCAGGGGTGGGGTTGTAAGATTAAAAGGGAAAGGGGACTGTGCAGAGGTGGACCAGGAAAAGGCAGACATCCTGGACAAATACTTTTGTTCAGTGTTCAGAGGAAGGAGAAGGGGAAGGGCCACAAAAAAGTAACAGGAACACTGAAGCGAAGGAGGGGGACACTGGCCCATTTTCAGAGGAGGGTGTCGTGAAGGGACTCACTAAACTGAAAGTGAACAAAGCAATGGAGGCCGGATGGGGTGCATCCAAAGGTATTAAGCGAACTCAGGGAGGTACTAGCTGTACCTCTGCCAGTCCTGTTTAACAGCTCATTGGAAACAGAAGTGGTTACCGAGGACTGGAAGGGGGCAAATGTAGTCCAACTTCACAAAAGTGGTAGCAGGGAAGAGGCCGGCAAGTACAGGCCAGTCAGCCTGATTTCGGTGGTGGGAAAGTTAATGGAGTCACTGCTGAAGGAAAGGATTGTGGAATATCTTGAATCCAATGGGTTGAAAGACCTGAAGCAGCATGGATTCATGGGGGGAGGGGGTCATGCCAAACAAATCTGATGGATTTCTTTAACTGGGTGACCAAGGAATTAGATCACGGTGGAGCAGTGGATGTGGCCTACCTAGATTTCAGAAAGGCTTTCGACACCATTCCACACAAGAGGCTAGAAAGCAAGCTGGGTAGCTTAGGAGCGAGTCTAAAGGTGGTAAATTGGGTAAGAAGTTAGTTAAGAGATAGGTGGCAGAGGGTGGTAGTAAACTGAGTTCATTCAGAGGAAGGGAGGGTGACCAGCAGGGTGCCTCAGGGATCAGTGCTGAGACCAGTCCTCTTTAATGTCTACATGTGACATTGCAAAGCAGCTGGAAGGGAAGGTCTGCCTCTTTGCGAATGACAAAATCTGCAATAGGGTGGACACTTGGCGGGGGGGGGGAGTGTAAAGAATTAAAAGAGACCTCAGAAAACTCAAGGAGTGGTCAAGGGTATGGCAGTTGGGTTTCAACATGAAAAAGTCCAATGTAATGCACTTGGGGGGCAGAAACCCAGGAGCAGAGTGCAAATTAGAAGGAGTGTTACTGATGACCACCAAGCAGGAAAGAGACCTGGGGTGATCAAATTGGAAGACCTAAAGGAGGCTAGGCAATGTGGCAAGGTTGTTGGAAGGGCTAGCGCGCACGGCCCCTGTTCACTGTGGCACACTGGACCAACGTTCTGCAGCAGGACCTCATGCTTCCTGCGGTCAGGCTATGAGCAATCATGCAGCAATTCTGTGATGGGCATTACAATTTTCTGGCAACTCAAATGAAGTGGACACCTGCCTCAGTTTTTGAGCTCCTTCTCCATCGAACTCATCTTTTTCTTCAAAATATGGGCTTCCAGGGTTTGCTGCTGCCTTTTCCAGGTAGCCGCGTTGAAGCTGAGGCAGTGCTGGCACTTCTCGACCGGGTGATCGGGGCCTAGGCAGAACAGGCACAGGGAATGGCCGTCCTTGTGCGGTAGTTGGGTGCCACACAAATTGCATTTATTTCTGTGCTCGGAGGGTGTAGGGGATGACATACATCGACAATGTACCTGACGTTAGTCGAAAAAAACAAATTTACTTCGGTAAAACCGACTAAGGGTAGGCTGATGAAGCAACAAACTTTTCCGCGAGGCGCTGCACAGGCTAACGGCAGGAAAGAACTGGAAGGCAGGCATCAGAAACTGCCCCTTTATACCGACATCTCATGACGCCGGTCACCTGACGTGGAGGCGGTCCCGCCAGGGACCTTAGCCAGAAATTTTTTCTCTCGAGGTCCTGCCGCCTGCCAACGCCAGTCCTATATGTAATTACCTACTGCAAGAGCGCTCTCGAAGTAAGATCTAGAGTTAGAATCAACATTTCGACCATAGGATTTCTTCAGGAATTATCAATAAAGAAAAAAATTAGCAAATTCGGGCTTGCATAATAATAACAAAAACAGCAACAGTTACAAACACTAGCTTGCTGACTTGGGGAAATTGGTGGTGCTCTGAGCCAGCAGGTTTGTGTCTGTAACTGCTGCTGCATTTATTGCTATGCGCTTTATTTTGTACATGATGCATGAATAAAAGATTTAATATGGACCTGCAGTATGTTCCATTCCTTTTGCCTTAGTTTGTGGGCGTCTTGTGGCATCAGTGGCAGTACCTTTGAAATGATGCGTTCCGGACCTCTTTTTGTGAATCTCCATCAGTGCTGCCTGCCTCCAACGCAGTCAAAAAATATATAGACTCTGCTTACAGTCCTCTCCTATTGGTGCATGGGGCTGTCCATCAGGGAACTAGACAGCCCATAGGACAGAGAAAAGGCGCCAAAATCTGGGGTACCACCTTCCACCAGAAGTCCTCTGGATTTTGTTCAGTTGCAGCGGTGCTGAGTGTGTGTGTGGGGGGGGCACCAACACAGGTCCATTACAATGTACACAGATTGTCTGCATTTCTATTTCTTATTCTTTATTGCTAGGTACATTTACATGAGAGTGGATACATGTCCTCTACATTTGACTTTTACCTGCTGTTTAAAACTTTGCAGGGGGGGTGCTAATGAGCAGCTAAAGAGTAAGGACGCACACCTCCAGAGTTCTGCATCACAGAGATTAAAAGTAATATTTCTACAACTGCAAACAACATATAACCCCATAAAATGGGTGGTCATATGGACGAGTACCTGACTTCAGGGAAAATGTCAAGGCATGGGGCTAAAAGTCAGCGAAAAAATCCTCCGGAGAATCCGTTGACTGGTCTGGGCCCAATCTCCTTCTCTGCGACCGAACTAGCAGTGATCAGCAAGGCCATGTCCGAACAGGTAGTGGCGGACTTGCAACCATGCTGGGACAAGGTGGATAGGTCTCTAGCGGGGCTCACTACTGAATTATTCTGGGACACTATCCAAAGCAGAACAGTGCATATCGGTTCTTGAAGCCAGCTCCAGCTTAGTGCCCAAAAAACTTGCTAAAATGGAACGGGAGCTGGAAGAGTTACATGAGGCACTAGATTATCAAGAAAATTATAGCCGTCTAAATAATCTTTGGATCAGAGGTTTACCAGAGGGGGCTGAGAAGGGCAATTTAATGGAATTCTTCACAAACATACTACCTAATCTTCTCAAAATGCAAAATACGCCAAAAGGTCTAAAAGTAGAATGGGCCCACAGAGCGCTGGCCCTGAGGCCACCTGAAGACCAGCCGCCAAGGCAAGTTATCTTTCGGCTTCATCATTACCTGGACAAGCAGGCTATCTTGGCAGCATATCGCAATCTCAAAGATCTGCAGTATGAGGGGCATCGACTCACCATTCAACAGGCTATTTCCTCGCATGTCCATAAAAGGCAACAATTTAATCCACACATGGATCGACTGAGGGAGGGAAGAGAGAGATTGAATTCTTTATGACATATCCTGCGGTGATAAAGGTGAAGTGGGAAGAAGCTACATTCTCCTTCCGGGAATCGGAGAAGCAGAATACCTTTATTGAGGACTGGGACAAGAAACACAAGAAGGGGTGAGCTAAACTGAGGTTTGTTCTTGGTTCTATTGCTACTTTATCTACCTCTGTCTGGACCCACCCTCCCTCGCTGTGGGGGACTGTTTGATCTGCTATTCGAAGAAGGAACCCTTTCTCATGCCTATAGAGACAAATTAAAGCTAAGGATTTGAACTGTGTACAAAGGGGACCCCAATCTTCTGTAGGGAATATAATATGCAATTTGGGCGGCTCATTGAGGAAGTTGCAACGGGCTGCAAATATGCTAGTGCAGGAGATCAGGACTGCAGCCTCATGGCGTACTTCAAAGATGGGCCATAACGTCACAGCATTCACATATAGAGCCTAAAGAATGCTGATTTGGGGAGAATTTGTCTTTTTTGCTATTTCTTATAAATGTTACTAATCAAGAGATGGGGGAAGGGGAAGATTGGCCATACAAAGAGGGCTGAATGGCGGATCATGGTTACTACAGTGAATGAGTTGGGGGGGGGGGAGGCTGAGAGGTATGTGGGCCTCTTGGGGAGAAGAGTGAATACCTCTCGATACTATATCTTGTCCTGCAACATTGCGAAGGAATGCTTTAAACAGTGGGTGAGTGGGGGAGGTCATAGACAGAAGGAGGGAGAGAAAAAATGGTGAAATGAAATAAGGCTACTGGAAGAAGGAGGAGATGTAGAACAATAAAAGTACAAGGGGACGGGGAAAGAGGATGCGGAGGGAGGGGGCGTTGGAAATTCTGGTATATGAATCTAGCAAACTAAACTACTTTAATCTAGAAAGCTGGATATGTACATAGTTTTACTTATTAACTTGCTAAAGCTGGGATTGATATTCGCTCAGACCAGTTATTGTTTAATGCTGTTACCACAGTTTTTTGATATTTTTGTTTACCTGATATGGCTGTGCTTTCAACAATACATACTCCGAAGAGGAGACAGAAGGTTTAAATTAATCCAACATAGGTACAAGAGGCAATAAATACAGGTTACTCACCTGTAACAGGAGTTCTAGGAATGGTATATGTTGTTCATCCACACTTATTGGCAGGTCCCTTGCCGCTTTAAATCTTGCCGGAAGGTCTTCAAGCTGGCTCCTCCCACCCACCTGGGTGGTAAAACTCTCGGCTCCGCCCCACGACGCCAGATCACAGCCCGCTGGAAGCCAGGTTGTGCGTCGAAGCCAGGGAGGCCGGGTGGGTCGTGTGGATGAATAACATATACCATTCCTAGAACTCCTGTTACAGGTGAGTAACCCGTATTTCTAGGGACATGGATATGTTGTTCAACCACACTTATTGGCAGACTCCTAGCAGTTCTCCGGGAGGAGGGAGGCAAGGCGCACACCCCTACTTAGGTAGAAAGACTGGAGAACCGAGGCCCCGATCAGCACCCCGGCGCGACCCAAGGTCGATGTGGAAGGGGAACGGTAAAGCTTGCTTCTGGGCAGAAGCCCTGCGGATATCCTGGACCGGAGGGTCCTTGGAAGCAGCCACCGATGCAGCGGAAGGACGGGTTAAAAAGAGCGCTTATCCCTCTGGGAGGCTCCATGTCCGCCCGCCTAAAGTGGAGACCTTGCAGGGGTGACATGCCCGCTCGTCTTCCACTGGGCTGCAATCTGCCAGATGCAGCTTCAGCGAAAGTGATGAACAGCTGGCGAACCTCTCCCGAACTTTAGCTCTACGCTCTCACGAGGTGAGCGTTAAAACGGTTCCCACGGAACCTGAATACGGCCTCCGAGGTGTGAATGGGGATAAACCCCAGCAGAGGCAATACCCCCGAAGGGAAGACTCCACCACCGCCTCCGGAGGAACTTCGGTTGGGGCGCAGGACAACCTAGTCCCTGTGGAAGACCGGATAGGGAGGTTAAAGGAGTGCCTGGAATTCTCCCAGCCTTCTGGATGGCAGAGTGGCCACAAGAAAGTGTTCTTCCACAACAGGTGGGGGAAAACGCACCTGTGCAAAGGTTCGGATGGCTTGCTCATGAGCTAAGCCCATACCAGCAAGGATCCATAGAAAGCAGGGGATACTCTCCCAAAAGGAGGCGTGATCGAGGCCTAGAAGTGCCAGACACCTTCTCCAGTACCACCAGCTACCCTCCAGCGGGCCGGAAGACAGTGGTGACACTTAGAAGCACCAGAGGGTCGTCAGGCAACCCTGGTCTAAGGATGGACCACAAATGGTCCAGAATGCTATGCCTAGGGACGGGAAGGGCACAGCTATCCATCATCAGAAGAGAAAACTCCTCCCAAAGGACAAGCATCTTGGCCGACTTCTTAGCAGGACGCCTTGAAGGTCGAGGACCTTGCCGAAAGACCCTAGGCCTGGCCCCTAGCCGCACAGGGGACGGCCAACAGGTGCAAGGATTGAAGGTCCAGATGGATAACCTTCCCCTGAAAAGGAAAGACAGGACCGGCGGACTACAGACCGTCTCGGGAGCCTGGGGCTAAGACTGAGGAGAGCTGGATACCAACACTGGCAATCCAGTCTGGGGCTACCAGCATCACCTGCGCCAAGTCCCTCCTCGCCTTGCCCGTAGGTCAAGGGAAATGGGGGAGAGGCACGGAGAGGCCCGGGGTCCAAGGCCCCTATGGCATCCCCTGCAGCAGACCTTGCTGAGGGGCGGGCAAAAAAACAGTCTCGGCCTCATATTCTCCCCGGAGGGAAGAGGGAGAAGATCCTGTGCTACCTCCGGCAGGGGAGACCACTCATGAGGCACAGCCTATGCCCAGTTCAGGGCAACAGCCAGGGAATTGGGCTCCTGCCAAGAAATGGCTAGGAAGCCTCGACTGCGCAACCGCCCAATGTGGAGAACCTCCTTGCACCGAGACAAGGGGATAGACCAACCTGGCGGAGTAGGTAGCACATGGTCTTGGAATAGTCCAACTTGGACTTAGACCACTACACCCCGCACAAGCGGAGCGAGCGGTGCTGGCTAATCGGACCTTCTGTCTCCAGCGAGCAGGAAGGACAGCAGGACTCACAAGAGGACCAGAGGCGGCACTCTGTATTCCCCAAGATGGGCACCCACCCATCCAGAAGCATTGGTCGGAAGACCCGGCAACTCCAGGAGGCGAACAAGCAGGATAGTCTCCTGCCAGGTTAGAAACGGTCAAGGGCGTTCACCTAACTCCTGGGCTGTAAGTCACGAACTGGTCCACGGACACGGCGCTGTGACCTCTGGCTGGCCCCTCCCAAGGGAAGGCCCCCTGAGGCCAAGAGGAGCAGGAGGTCCTGGCAGGACGTAATTTCCCAGCCAACCCGACCCGGCAAAGGAGGAAGAACCTCGCCCTGTTAGCCCCGGAGCTGAGCTCGGACTCAAAGTCGAGCTTAGTCCCGAAGAAGCTTCACCGCTAAGATAAGAGTTCTCACATGGCTCAAAGCGGAAGACCAGTCTGCCTTCCGGGTGGGGTGACATCCGGACCCTTCCATGCCGTAGAGACTGCTGAGCAAGGAAGTGCTAGGAACTACGTAAGCAGCTCCCCAGCGAGAAGAGGTGGAGCCTCCCTTAAAAATGGACAGAATGAGGGAGGTACATCCTGGAGACCAGGAAACAGCTACACCACGTCCTGAGGATGGAATGTCTGCAGAGAGAGACCATCCAGGCGTGCAGAAGGATGGGCGCAAGCCCCCATCCGTAAGAGACCAGGAATACCTGGATGCGAACCCAGGGTTGAATGGGGGGGGTCCACGGCCTTCCTGATCATCTCTAACTAGAGAGCCAGGCATGTCGGACGACCGACACAGGGGCAATGAACTCAAAATCCCCGTGGGGGAACAGCTCAAAGGGGATCCGCTTGCAAATTGTGACAGGATCTACCCTAAATACCTCCAGAACGAGGTGCGGAGCCATCCCCCCACGGGAAAACCCAGGCTGGGACGACGGGCGGAGCAATGCCCCTTGGCCCGTCACTGAGCAGGCTTAGAAGGGAGCGAGGAGCCCTCGGTTTCCTGCCTCTCCAGCTTCCTTTTGGAGGAAGGCTGGTTTGGCAACAGGCCGCCCAGCGCATGCCTGCTGGCCCTCATGCTGGGCCGGGGGGGGCCCCAGGGCTCAGGGGCCAAAGGGGCTTACGCAAAGGCTGACGGCTGCCCTTGACCCCGTAGGCAAGAGTGACAGAGTCCGGAGTGGCATCGGACTTCTCGGGCCCATGGATGTATCCCTCAACTCCAGGGCCGAACAGGTCAGTCCCCAAGAAGGGGATGTCCGCCAACTCGTGCTGGGTTCCCAAGGAGAAGGAAGTTAACCTCAGCCACGCCCTGCGGTGCATGGCCACTGCGGCCGCCACCGATCTGGCACAGGAGTCACCTAGATCCAGAGCCGTCTGGAGCTGCTGCTTCGCCACCGCCCTACCCTGGTCCCGCACCTGTCGAACCGTGGTCTGCAGGTCACCTGGGAGATGAGGAGAACCTCGTCAGGGAGCCCAAAGAGGTGTGGGAGAAATGTGCCATCAGTGCTACCGAGGCTGGCCTGGCCGGAGGCCTAGGAGGGCCAGCTTAAACCCACATCCCGACATAGTCCATCCTTCTGGACTCCTTATCGGGGTCTGTCCACATCCCAAGCGTTCCAAGACATTGGAAGCGTCGCCGGTAATCACCCCTTCAGCCGAGGGTGCTCCAAGAAACCCGGGCAGAAGAACGAGCCGGGATAGGATACCTCCGAGCTACCCTGGCCGAAGGCGCAGGGCAAGAAGTAGGCCGCCGCCATAGCTCCAAGGCTGGGCCCACGATAGCCTCAGCCACTGGGAAGGCCTCCGTGGAAGAACCCCTTCAATCCAGAATCTCCAGAATGGAGTAAGGAGCCTGATCAGAGACGGGCTTAAGCTGCATTCCAGTAAACTCTGAGATGAGCTGAAGTAGACCCTTCGAAGACTATGGGCTGTTGTCTACTGGATGTTCCTGGGAAGACCCGGGGTCCTCCCCGTCAGGAAACAAGGCAGAGCCTGCTCCAGGTTCCGAAGGGTCTGCAAAAAGCTGCCGCGAGTCAAGTCACTCTTCCGTCCGCGAGGGCAGGCAGGAGTGAGGGGACCAAGTGACCTGAAGGACAGGCCACTGTCCGGCCTGAACTCCACCGAAGGCGGAGGGGCAGCGAAGGTCGAACGAGCAACCGGTCCTGGAGAAGGCTCCTCGACCGATTCAAACGGCTGCCGACCAAGCGGCGGCTGCTTGCTATCCGGAGAATGAATCGGGGTCGATTGAAACCCAGACAACTGCTGTCTCCACATAAATTCCTCGTAACACCAACGCCAATGGCATCGAAACCGCTCCTCATCCGAGGAAGAACGGCAAAGCCACTTAACCCGGTGCCCGACCGAGAACGCCCGAGATCAGCGTGGCGGCCTAGACCGAAAGTAGACGGAGCCGGAGACCTAAATCCTCGGGTAACCGAGGGGGCCTGGGAAGAAGCAGGGGAGCACCTGCTCCTCCCTCGGCTCGGAAGAACAGACCCGAGGGCTGTCGACCCAGAGGACAGACCTCGACTTCGGCGACAGCGGGAAGACGGCCCCAGCAGACCCCCAAAGGCGGGTCTAAGACTCCCTAGCGTCGATGGGGGAATTTGGCCGGCTGACCTGGCCAGAGGGTACCGTGAGGCCAGAGGCGGCTGAATCCTCGACGAAGTGGGGCATCGGCCCGATGAGGAGGAAATTCGCTCCACGGCGAAGAGACCCCTTGCGGCCCCTTTAGCCATAGGCCGAGAGACGGGGCTCAGGCTCCCTCTCCCTTGGAGGAGAGGGAATGGCAAGCTCCTGAGCGAAGCTGAATGAAAGGATTCAAGGAGGCGGGATAAGCTCCGCAGCAAGAAGGAGAGAAGGGAAACCCGTCCCTTCCCCGGCAGGATCAGACTGCAGAGAAACAGTCGAAGCGGGCACCTGCCGGTCCGATGGAATCTCTGGAGCGGAAAAAACTACCGGATGTCCGAGCCCCGAACGGTCCTCCGGAGAGCTGACCGAAAGGGCAGAACAAAGTTGCAAGCCCGAGGATCGTGATCCAAGTCCAGGCAAAAAGAGCACATGGAGTGCGAGTCCCTCCTGGAGGAACTAACCGTACGTCTCTCGGGGCCGGAAAAAGCCATCGCCGTAGCGAAGAAGAAAAGATCGAAGAATTCAAGAATACTTCAATAAATTTGAAGACTGAACTTTTCAGGAACCAGTCGAAAACACAGAGTGCTAAGGAGGGAACCTGAGCTTCCAAGCAGTAAGGAAGATCTGGCGTCATGGGGCGGAGCCGAGAGTTTTACCACCCGGGTGGGTGGGAGGAGCCAGCTTGAAGACCTTCCGGCAAGATTTAAAGCGGCAAGGGACCTGCCAATAAGTGTGGATGAACAACATATCCATGTCCCTAGAAGGGATAACTGCTGGGGGGATCATGGCTAGGCCACAACACTACACTATCATTTCATGGAATATTAGAGATTTTACCTCACCTGCCAAGAGAACTAAGATTTTGCTAGCACTAAAGAGAAAGAATGTGATGATATCTATGTTACAGGAAACACATATGACACATAAAGAACATGGAAAATTGATTGGTGGATGGGTTGGGGCTTGCCATGCATCCTTCTACAGCTCCCATAAGAGGGTTGTGGCGATTCTACTGCACAAAAACCTTCTCTTTAAACACATTTGCATGGTATGAGACCCATTGGGAGGTCGATATATTTCTGTAGTGGGAAAGATACAGGGGAGGGAGGGAGGTCACACTGGGAAATATTTATGCGCCAGCAACAGTCGACCCAGAGTTTTACCAAATGATGCTGGACCTAATGATATGGGAACAATTCCCTAATCTGATCCTTGCAGGGGATTTTAACTGTGTTATAGATCCAAAGGCTGATTATTCCGGCATGAGGATTAGGGAAACTACCTTAGTAAAGTAATGGCCCCAGGGCCTCATGGGTCTTGATTTAGTCGATGCTTGGAGGGTGGCAAACCCGGGCACCAGTGAATATATGTTCTACTCAAACTCTCATAATACGTGGTCCAGATTGGACTACGTGTTTGTGACAAGAGACCTGTACCCTAAGGTAAGGAAGGCGACCTACAGCCCAATCTTCTTATCGGATCATGCTATGGTCCAAATGAATATAAACTTGGTACATGTGGGAGGTGGGGGAGGGGTGTGGCAATTCCTGAGTTACTTATTAGCCAAGCAGGAATTTAAGCAATTCCTCCAGTCACAGTGAAAGAAATTTGAAATCACAAAGGATCGGTTGAGTCAATGAACACGTATTGGGAAGCCAGTAAAGCTTTCATGAGAGGGGGAAGTAATAGGCTACACAGCAAAGATTAAATGGGAATGGAAAAAGAAGCAGCAGGACTTAGAAGAAATGGTTAAGGATTTGGAAATGCTAGTAGCACAAACAAGAGACTCTACCTATACGAAAGAGTTACAGAATGTGAGGGAAGCCCTAAATGTGAATGTGTCGGAGGAAGCTAGGGGAAAATTATTCTTTGCTCAACGAAGAATATATGAGTGGGGAATCAAACCTGGTCCCTTGCTGGTGAAATTGATGAAAGGAAATAGAACCACAAAACGAACTGTAGCTATTAGGGATAGAACAGGAACCCTAATACATGAGGAGGGTGGTATTAAGTCATGTTTTAAACAATTGTATGAGGCTCTATATAAAGCCGAATGCAAAGGCACGTCAGAAGTAATGGGCAACTTTCTGGAGGGGTTGCCCTTACCCTAGCTGACTGAACAACAAAGCACTAAATTGGGGAGTAACATTATGATCGAGGAGGTGATGCGGGCAATTGGGATGCTTAAGAGGGGCAAAGCAGCGGGACCAGATGGGCTCGGGAGTGAATACTATAAAGAGCTCAGATGGAAGTGGCTGCTCCTTTGAGAGATGTGCTGGAGGAGTCGAGGGGGGAGAGAGGGCTACCTAGAACTTGCTGTGAAGCCAATATTTGCGTCATCCCCAAACCAAACAAAGATGACACAAAGTGCGCCTCATACCGACCCATCTCTCATTATTAAATTATGATTGTAAAATTATTACTAAGGTATTGGCGGTCAGATTAGAGGAATTTTTACCCTCCATCATACATACAGATCAAACAGGCTTCATACAGGGCAGAATGTCCTGCTACAATATCAGACGCCTGCTGAATATCATTCATTGGGGATCTAAAGCCAAAGACCAAACATGTGACACGTCGATGGATGCCGAGAAGGCCTTTGACAGGATTGAATGAGAATACATAATGAATATATTAGCCAAATTTGGGGTGGAAGAGAAGTTTATTCAGCTAATAGAGGACTTCTACAAAACACTCACTGTCAAAATCCTTATTAATGGATCGGTATCAGAGGCCCTCACTCTTGAGAGGAGGACATGGCAGGGCTGCCCCCTCTTCCCCCCAACTCTTCACACTGGCCATTGAACCACTGGCTAGCAAACTTAGGGGGGGACCCCAGAATTAGGGGAATACCTGGTGGAGCAGGCAGGAAACACCTCATTACTTTATATGCTGACAACATCCTCCTGTCAGTGACACATCCTGAGCAATCACTTCTCCCCATATTAGAAATTATAGTAGCATTTGCCAAATTCTCCGGCTATAAGCTAAATATTAATAAATCAGAAATACTGTACCTCAAAAGAGATAGGGGAGGAGTGGAGAATTCCTGGGGTCTCAAAACTGTGGAAGATGCATTCACCTATCTAGGAATAAGGGTGAGTGGGGATCTACAAGACCTATGTAAATTAAATTATACACCCATTATAGAAACCATCCTCAAGGACTTACATAGATGGAGAGCCCTGCCCATTTCATGGCTAGGTAGGATTAACCTCCTAAAAATGAATGTGCTACCAAGAATTTCATATGTAACACAGATGTTGCCCTGGGGACTAAATAAAAAAGATATAACACAAGTGGAAAGGAGAGTCACGGACTTCTTATGGCAAGGAAAAGGGCCAAGAATTAGTTTAGCCAGACTAAAGGCTGATAATACGAGGAAGGGCTTACATTTTCCGGATAGTAAAGGCTACTACCTGGCCACACAACTTTGATATATCCACAATTGGATTAATAGAGGAGAGGCGGCAAACTGGTTGGACTTGGAAGAAAAGGATAGCCCAGGGAGAATTTCAGCATACTTAGGAGAGAATGGGCTAAGAGCTTATAAAACTCTTACAAACTCCAACCCACTGGTGGCAACCAGCCTGGAGGCATGGAAAGAGATAAGAAAATGACAAAATATAACTCAGGTTAACACCCTCCTAGCTTCAATAGCCAGCAACCCAGCCTTCTTGCCAGGATTGGAAGATGAAGGGTATAAGGACTGGGAGAGGAAAGGGATTAGATGCTAAGGAGCCTTAATAGAGAGAGGGGAGCTATACACTTTCAAACTCTCCAGACCACTCTAGATGTTCCCTTATCCCATATGTTCAGATATTTTCAAATCAGGACTTATTGGAAAAAGCAAGACAGAATCATAGATCAGGAACCCTCCATGTGAGAAGCTGAGAGAATAATCCTGGGAGCAAGGGACAATGAAAGAGGTCTTATTGGAAGGATGGCAACATTTAATAGGTCTCACTTCCAAGAGGAAACACAAAAGACCAAACAAAAGTGGGAACAAGATCTACAGTGGCGTGAAAAAGTATTTGCCCCCTTCCTGATTTTCTCTATTATTGCATATTTGTCACACTGGATGTTTTCAGGTCTTTAGACAAAATATAATATTAGATAAAGGGAACCTGAGTGAACAAATAACACTTTTTTTTTTTTACTTATTTCATTTATTTAATGAAAAAAGTTAACCAACACCAACTGGCACTGTGTGAAAAAGTAATTGCCCCCTAGTTAAATCAACCCAATTAAAGGGATAATTAGAGTCAGCTGATTGAACACAGCCAGGCTTGATTACAGCCAGCCCTGCTCAATATAAACCTCACTTATTTTGGCCCTTACCATCAGAGTCATGTTGCCAGCACAAAGATTCAACAAGCACATTATGCCATGATCAAAGGAAGTTCCTGAAAGATCAGAAAAATTTGTTGCCCTCTATCAGTCTGGAAAGGGTTACAAAGCTATTTCTAAGGCTCTGGGACTCCATCGAACCACAGTGAGAGCCATAATCTCCAAATGGAGAACACTTGGAACAGTAGTGAACCTTCCCAGAAGTGGGCGTCTGCCAAAATTACTCCAAGGGTGCAGTGTAAAATCATCCAAGAAGTCTCAAAGGATCCTAAAACAACATCCAAAGAACTGCAGGCTTCTCTTGCCTCAGCTAAGGTCAGTGTTCATGACTCACAATCAGAAAGAGACTGGGCAAAAATGGGCTTCATGTGAGAGTAGCAAGGTGGAAACCACTGCTAACCAAGAAGAACATAAATGCTCGTCTCTCATTTGCCAAGAGCACCTGGATGATCCACAAGCCTTTTGGGAAAATGTTCTATGGACAGATGAGTCCAAAGTGGAACTTTTGGACAACATGGATCCCATAATGTCTCGTGTAAAGCAAACACAGCATTCCACAGTAAGAACACCATACCAACAGTCAAACATGGTGGTGGTAGTGTGATGGTGTGGGGATGCTTTACTGCCTAAGGACCTGGATGACTTGCCATAATTAAAGGAACCATGAATTCTGCTCTGTACGAAAATTCTTAAGGAGAATGTCCAGTCATCCTTCCGTCAGCTGAAGCTGAAGCGTGGTTGGGTCATGCAGCAAGACAATGATCAAAAGCATAAAAGCAAGTCCACATCAGAATGGTTAAAAGAGTAAAATTAAAGTTTTGGGTGGCCTAGTCAAAGTCCAGACTTAAACCCAATAGAGATGCTGTGGCAGGACCTGAAACAGGCAGTTCATGCTCGAAAACCTACCAAATGTTACTGAATTAAAGCAGTTCTGTGAGGAAGAGTGGGTTAAAATTCCTCCACAGTGATGTGAAAGACTGATATTGAATTATAGGAAGTGTTTGGTTGCAGTCATTGCAGCTAAATGTGGTATAACCAGTTATTAAGTGTAAGGGCAATTACTTTTTCACACAGTGCCAGTTGGTGTTGGTTAACTTTTTTCATTAAATAAGTGAAATAAAAAAAAAAAAACAAGTGTTATTTGTTCACTCAGGTTCCCTTTATCTAATATTACATTTTCTCTAAAGACCTGAAAACATCCAGTGTGACAAATATGCAATAATAGAGAAAATCAGGAAGGGGGCAAATACTTTTTCACGCCACTGTACATCTTGAGATCTCAAAGGAGAATTGGGAAATGATCCTTAACACTCATGTGGGCTTACACTTTTACAATAAATTTAAAGAGCTACAATATAAATTCCTACACAGACTTTATTGCCCCAGTATGATGCATAGTTTCTGTCAAGGGATTTCCCCTTTGTGGAAATGTGGAAGAGCCAGAGGAAACGATTTTCACTACTACTGAGATTGTCCAGGAATCCAAAAAAATTTGAAGGACATCTGGGGAGAACTTATTAAAATGGGGGGTGGGGAGTGCAGTTTTTAGCATGCTCCCTGTTGTTCGGGGTCTCTGATCAAGCTAAGGAGGAATGGAGCCTCTACCCCAGATGGGTCCAAATTCTCCTGGTCATTGCTAGGCAGTAAATACAAAACATGTGGATTACGAGCCATACCCCCACAATGGCCCAATGGAAAAACATAACTACATAGAAACATAGACTTTGACAGCAGATAAGGACTGCTTGGCCCATCTAGTCTGCCCATTTCCCTACCTACAGGATAGGCCGCAGATCCTAGTTAACCAACAGCCTATTTCTTCCTACCCCCCACAAGAATTGCCTTATGTCTGTCCCATGCATTCTTGAATTCTCCCACAGTTTTAAACCCCACAACCTCCTCAGGAAGGCTGTTCCATGCACCCACTACCCTCTCTGTGAAATAATACTTCCCCACATTGCCCCTGAACTGCCCCCCCCTTCGATCTTTAAATTGTGTCCCCTTGTTCTTGCACGTCTCTTTTTCTGAAAGATGCTACCCTCTTGGACTTTGTTGATTCCACTGAGGTACTTAAAAGTTTCTATCATGTCCCCTCTCTCCCTTCTTTCCTCAAGGGTATCCATGTTAAGCTCCTTTAGTCTCTCCTCACATGGCTTCTCTTGCAGACCCTGCACCATTTTAGTTGCCCTCCTCTGGACTGCCTCTATCCTGTCTATAACTATAACAGAGCTCTGTCTATAACAGAGCTCTCAGCTAATTTTAGAAAAGAGTAAACACAGCCATTTTCAATCAACTTAGAGTACTAATTATACTTCTACCATTCAATTTTTCCCAAATGTTCTTTTTTGTTTCTCTTCAACTAAAGAAACTCTTAAACTGCTACAGTGGAGATATGAAAGTGTGTAAAGGGTAATGGTCTGGCTTGTATTTTATTTTATAGTGTGACCAAGTAATAAGGAAAACATGCCAGAAGTGATAAAAAAACTATATAACACAACACGAGAAGAATAGTACTTTGAGAAAAGTACAGTTACGTAAGAACTTACCGTAACAGTAGATCTTCAAGAGAGCCTCTTGCGTAAGGTAATTACATATAGGACTGACGCCGCCAGGCGGCAGGACCCCACAGAAAAATTTCTAGCTAGCAGTCCCTGGCGAGGAACCGCGCCTACGTCAGGTGACCGGCGTCAGGAGATGTCGGTATAAAGGGGCGGTCCCGGATGCCCGTCTTCCAGTTCTTTCCCACCACAGGCCAAAAGAGGCCGGATGAGAGAGGAGCGGATAGTTCCCTGAATGGAAAAGGAGCTGAAAAAGCCTATGGGGATGGAGGGCAGGAAGGTATTACCTACTGCAAGAGCCTCTCTCGAAGATCTACTGTTACGGTAAGTTCTTATGTAACTGTACTATCTTACTTTGAGAGGGCTCTTGCAGTAGGTAATTACATATAGGACTGAATCTCAAGCAGTCTGGAACAAAGAGAGGCACCGGGAGGAAGAAAACTACTCCAAAAGGTAGTACTGGTTGTGCAAGTCTCAAGACAGGAGGCCTTGCAAAAGAGCCAGCCTGAAGCCTGCTCTACGGCAAGAGGCAACATCCAAACTGTAGTGTTTCGTGAAGGCATGGACTGAAGTCCAGGTGGCGGCAGCACAGATGTCTGCGTAGACACATTCTTGAAACAAGCCACAGAGGCAGCTACTCCTCTTGTGAAGTAGCCTCTGACTTGACCCGGGAGGGTCTTGTTGTATTTGTTATAACAGAAAGTGATGCAATTAGCCAACCACTTATACAGGCATTGCTTGGAAACAGCATTGCCTTCCCTTTTGTGAGCAAAAGAGATGAACAACTGATCAGTCTTTCTGAGATCCTTTGTCCTGTTGGTGTAGTATCTCAGAATCCGGTGAACATCCATAGTATGGAGTAAATACTCCCTTTGATTAGAGTACTGCATAAAAAAGGCAGGTAACTCTATGGACTGATTTAGGGTACACTCTGCTATTACTTTAGGTAGAAACTTAGGATTCATGTGAAGAGCAACTCATTCCTTGTGAAAAATCAAGTAAGGAATTTTACACATCAGGGCCTGGAGCTTGGAGATTCTTTGAGCGGAAGTAATGGCCACCAAGAAGAGCGTCTTCCATGAAAGGAACTTCAAATCTGCAGAAGCTGCAGGTTCGAAGGGAGGAAGAGTAAGTTTCTCGAGAACAAAGTTCAAGTCCCAAGGGGGAGCAGGAGTATGGATGGGGGGGCCTCAGATGGAGGACCCCTCTGAGAAAGGTCTTGGAGACCTCCAGTTAAGCAAAAGGCTTGTCTGCGAAGGGAACATGATAGGCCGAAATGGCCACCATGTGTACCTTCAGAGAGGAATGGCTGAGACCCAGGTCAAACAGATGACGTAGATACTCCAGCAGAAGCCCCGCTGAACAGGAGAAAGGTTCCATGTTCTTGGAAGCGGCCCCAATAGTGAATCTTTTCCACTTCATGGCATAAGTGGATCTGGTGGAGGGTTTTCTGGCCTCCACTAAAATCTCTGCCACTTTGGGAGACACTCCAAAATGGGATTGGGCTAGGTCTACAGGAGCCATGCATGCAGTTGAAGGGATTTGAGGCCTGGATGGACCAGGGTCCCCTGATCCTGAGTCAACAAACCTCGAGATGCCACTCAGCACTAACCATCAAGTAACAAACAAGCGAAGAACAGCACACACAACAAAGGTCAGTGCAGCAGTACAACAGTTCCATAAAATACAAAACAAACAAAAGAGTACATATAGCAACCTACAAGGGACACTGCCGACAAACTCCTCCAACATTTCACCAATGTGCTACAGTAAGTCTTCCTCAGGGAGGCAGAGTTTATCTGCCAATGCCTCCCCCTTTAAACTTTAAACAAGCTATTTAAAGTAACAGTACTTATCTATATTGGTGAGCATTATCAGCTGCACAATATACAATGCGCAGGCCGGCCCGGTGGTGCTGAGGGTTGAGGCGCTGGACAACACATCTCGTGTCACTCTGGTGACCCGGGTTCAGGAATGGACTCGGGCCGTTGGGGGTCTGCAGGGGAGGGAAGGGATTGAGGGCCCAGAGGACTGCTCTCACTTCCCTGGGGAGGGATCCGGGTCTCACACCGCTCTTTACTGGCCCCCGATAGAGATTGGGGGCAGTGCAAGGAACATGCGGTGCAGTAGCAGAGGAGGAGGAGCAGCAACAGATGTCGGCACTAAGGTGCCAAGACGTCATGGCACAGGGAAACCACGACTAAAACTCCCCAGAGGACCAGGGAGGCAACGAGGGCCCCAGGGATCGGACCCACATCCCCAATGCTGGACCACTCCTCTGACGGTCCCAGGCACCACCCACACAGGACGGACCCTCTAATTACAGAAAGAGCCGCCAGGTAGGTGAGACGGGCCCTACCGGGGGTGGGGGTTATCCAGGGGGCTGGGAAGTCCTGGTGGGAGGAACCAAGGAGGAGGGTCTTGGCGGGGGGGGTAGAGGTCTGGATCGAGTGGGCACCTCTGAGACATGCCCTGGTCTAAAAGAGCACAAACAGAATGTACAAAAAAAAAAAATATATATATATATATAATGCACCCAAAATAATTATGTCACATATCAGCTCACCATCTAAAAGTCAGCATTAACTGAACAGATTAACAAGAATATACTAGCCATCTAAAAGGGGAAGTCAAAAAGGTCAGACTTCTGTCATGCCATTTTCACGGCTGCATGGACGGAGCTCAGCTAACGTTTTGCGATCATCATCATATGTGATCATCATCCCAGAAGAGCACTGTGGAAGCACGTGACAGGACCACTGTCCACTGTGCTTCCATAGTGCTCTGGCACTTTTCCAGTGGTTGTGTTTATGAGGCCCTTCCCCTCAGCCAGCTGCATAAACACACCCACTTCACAGGGCACTTCTTTTTCTTCTGCAACTGCGGAAGTGACGGGCACCGTGCACAAGATGGCTGCTGACTCAGACTGCGCATGCATGACTATCATGCATGCGCAATTCTGTCACAGCTGCCATCTTGTGCATGGCATACTCCGGCGGCACTCCTAAAAGCACTCTGTAGTCATATCGGCTCTGACTAGAGTTTATTACAAACTGCAAGCACAATCAGCAAGATGCACAAACCGAAAATATACAAAAAGGCACAGTATTAAAAAAGTGATCATATTAGCACTGTATCAATTAGACTACATTTGACTATCACGTGCCTTCAGTTAGAGTTCAAACATTTTTTTATTATCTATATATTCCTTAAGCAACATGCAATCATTTTGTCTCTTTGTACCCAGTCACCAGGTGTAAATGAAGCCCATTATGTCTGTAGTGAATTTCATCCTTATACATTATTCTGTGTGGTTCATAGCTTACTGCTTGCTACGTACAGTAGAGCTGCATGATGCAGGTTATGTCTGGATACATAGGCCAGACCAGTAAGTAGGACAATGCTTGCAAGGTATATGAGTTGCATGAAGTGGTTAGTGCTTAGATACTTCAGCATGGATATGAATCAGTCAGTGATTGTAGTACATATGAACTGGATTGGATATGCTTAGTGTTTAGGTGCTTGAATGATGAATGGCAACTTGTCAGGACTTGATGTTTTGGCCTTTCTCTGTATCCCACCTTAGGAAGGCTGTTTAGCTGAGCAAGATGAGACCCCAAAAGAAAGAATTATGATTGCAGGTACGATTATCTCCTCCAACTCCGGAGAGTGTGGCCAGTATCACGCAGGAGAGGAAACCCCCCCTTGGGGGAAAACCTCTGAAGACCCATGGCTACTGACCTGCCTGTCCTTCTGGGCATATTAATGGAGAGTAATCCTAAATGAAATATATATATATATATATATTGGCTAGTCTGAAACCCCCGGAGATGAAGATCCCAAGGACGATAAAGAGAAAACAGAGTCCAATACTGACGGCAAATGTCCAGCGAGCAGATGGTAGCATATCCTTGGCACATTCCTAGTCAGATGTCAATGTCCAGGGCAAATATCGATAGAGGTCATTTTGAATCCAGTTGAATGCAGAATCAGTCTTGAGGCGTTGGTCCGAGTTCCGATATACGAATTTATGAAAGCATAGAGTCTTAAAAGGCAAGGCAAGTAAGCTGGATGCAAGTTATGAAGCTGAAGAAGGCAGAGCAAATGAACCTCTGGTCCTGAGCATCGAAGAAGTACTTGGACATTAGGCTAGAAAGCCTGGAAAATCTCCAACCTGTCCGGCAAAGCAAGTACAGTAAGGAACAGAACCTCCACGCCCCAAGTAAGGCGAGGGAGCTGTAAGTAGAAATAATCGAACCTCCAGGCCCCGATGCTGGGTGAGGCAGGTGTAGAGTAGAAATAGTCAAGCCTCCGGCCGCGATGCTGGGTGAGACGGTGTAGAATAGAAATAGTTGAACCTCCAGTCCCTGATGCTGGGCGAGGCAGGTGGAGTAGGAGAGCTAAAAAGCAGGTGAGCAGCTGAATGACGACTGGAGTTCTGATATCGTAATGAGCACTGAGTGCTGAGACCTTACAAGGTCGAATGCAGTACTGAGTGCAGCAGAAACCCAGAGGCTGAAGCCGAGGGGAATGGTGGTAGGCATGAAGCAATGGTTTGTGTAAGCAATGAGCAACAATGTTGTATGCAAGCGTGGACCTGCACGTAGGTCGGTAAACAGAGTAGTAATAAGTGGACCCACATGTAGGCCTGCTTAATACAGTAGCAATAATATTCGAAACTCCCATGCCCCGAATCGGGCAAGGCAGGTAAAGAGGCTAAGGCAGTCTTATGAGAGCAGTAAGAAGGTCCTGTAGAAACGCCGTGTTACTGAAGATCAAGGTTGGCAGAAGAATGCAGTAAAGAAAACTGAGATGGATGAGTTGGCAACCCAACTAGATTTAGTAAGCCTCATGGCACTGGAGTAGGTTAATGACTGAGGCCTAAGCCATGAGACAGGAATGGCACTATGGAATAGAACTCGGCTGAGAGTCCTGGCAGGAAGTGATAGTAGTAGTACATCCAAACGAACTGAAGCAGCATGGCAAGAAACATCCAGGGGAATTGATTGCAAATATCTTGAGATGTAAGCAATGTAAGTCCACAATGGAGTGAAGAAGGATATCCTTAGCGAATGGAAGAAGGTGTGAGCAGGCAAGGTGAGGGCTGCAGTGTCCAGAACTCGAGTATTATGGCTGAAGGCGAGACATCCTGGCAGTGCATCCAATCCTGACGGAAAGGTTGTAGATAAGTAAGTGACGGAATGCAGGCTTCTGGCAGACGGAGATCTGATGAAAATGCCCAAAGGACAACAACAATTCAAATAGGTAGGCAAGGGAGCAGCAGAAGCATATGGGGTCCAGGCCAGGGAGAAGGAGACACCACAGAGGCACAAGGAAAATGTAGGCAGACGATGAATGTCCAAAGACGGTCCAAATCCAGACAGCAGGCAAAGCAGGGAGACATCACTGAAGCAGAAGGTCTGTGGAAGGAGATCCAACAAGCCGCAAGGACAGAAGGAATGAACCAACTGATCTGGTCAGAGAAAAACTGCATGGGAGGGACGCTTGCATGGAGCCGAATCCAGTGCTCAGGGAAGCACAAGGCCGGAGAAACGATCATCCAGAATCAGGAACGGAGAACCACAGGAATGTCTCGGCAGAGACCACACTGGAGGGACACTGGAAAGCAGGAATGAAGGATGCAGTAGGAAGCTCAGATGAGGGCCAGCAGGAAGGATCCGGAGCAGGGCGCTGAATGCCATGACAGAGCACACAGCTGGACTGCAAGTCAGGAATCCAAAGGACAGAGGCACAGTAATGAGGTAGTCCCCTATGTGGGGTAGGATGATCAGTTGGACCTCTACGTAGGTCAGCAGGAGGAAGAAGTGGAGAGCGGCAGCTAGGCCCGCGAAGGCTAGCAGACCAAGAAACCTCACGCAGGGTAGCAAAGGAGTAGTGAAAGCTTGTCAGACAAGGCCCCTGCATGGCCAGCGGGTATAGCCAGACCCCACATAGGCCAGGTGGGAAGGGGAGACAGCGAGTCAAGCTAGACCCCACGTCGGCCAGCATGACCGGTGGCACCGCCACAGAGGGCCACCTGGCGCAGCAGGCATCCCAGAGGGAGCAGAGTGAGTGTAAATTAGGTAAACGATGGAGGACAGAAATGAGAGCAGCAATGGAGAACTGGAGTACTGATAAGGTGTATCCAGAGAATAGAGGTGCAGTCCATGCCATCCAAGTCCCAAAACAAGGAACAGTATACTGCATCAGAATGCAGCCAAGCACAGATAGCAGACAGTAAGATCCCAGTTACGGTAGTAAGATGGAGTGCACGGTTGAAGAGACAGGAGGAGAAAGCTGACACAAGATCGTGGGTAGGAAGTCTAGGGAAATACGAGTTAGGAGCGGAATTCTCAATCTCCAACAAAGTCCAGATACAAAGGAAGTAAGGGACCATGACAATTCCCCCTTAAAACAGTAGCCTCAAATATGGACTGAAGTCAGGTCCTCGTGGGAAAGCAAAAGGCAATACATGGAACCAAAGCACAGTGAGACATGCCATGCTAATACAGTTAATGGTTGCAGTCGTACCACCATGCATAGCGAATGACTGGAGCAAATGTCCCTGAGCTCCAGGGATGTCCCCGCATTCCATGACTGCACTGCTGTTGCACCTATAATTTGTGTGCCCATAATGAAACAGTGGGCATTGGAAACACAAAGAAGTCCAGCAATAGAGTTATAGACTGTTCAGCATTGGAATTTCGGTGTACAACAAGCCACAGATGTACCTTCCTAAGTGGACAGCACCGGTGATTGGCATGTCTCTGATGATGGTCCTCTGTCCTGGTTGAGATATGGAATGCCTGGTCCCCGAGCTACAAGGCAGGAGAGCGCAGGAATGCCATCCAAGGAGGAGGAGAGGCTGGCAGGCTCCAGCAACAGGTGCAGCAAGCGCCGATGTTGAGGTAGTCCAGGTGCCACGGTACAGCAGCAGGAAGTTGATGGGAGCCCAGCGCAGCAATGGTGGCGGAAAGCCACAGTGGAGGCACTGAGCGTCGCAGCGCAGTATGGTGTGGGCAGATCCGGAAGTACAGGAGCTGGGACACAGGAGCAATGAGGGTCCCAGACGTATGAAAAACTCGCAGCAGCAGGGAGCGGCTGCTCGGAAAAGAAGACAGAACAGCAGTGGGGTAGGCATGCAGCACAGAAGAGCAGTGGAGAGGAAGCTAAAACAAGAACAGCGAGGAAGCGAGTGGCTACTGGAAACAAGGCACAGCAGGGGCAAGCATGAAGGAGCAGGGACCGAAATCCCCCAAAGAAAAGGTACAGAAGAAACACCAGACCAGGGGAGAAATGGGGGGGCCTGAACAAGCAAGCCAAAGACAGGAGGAACGGGGGGCAGACACAGGCAGGACAGAGGAAAGAGAGCAGCCGTGCACCAGTACTGCAAACTAGCGAGTGCGACTCACTCTAAGCAGAGCAGCAAAAGCCTGATGACTTATGTAGGCTGTGGGGGAGGAGCTATTCCCCCCACAGAACTACAGACTTGTGACTTTCCATTATGTGTGGTCTGAATTAGATGATTAATATATCCTCAAAAGTTCTGGTTAGCTCCTGTATCAGCAGGATTGTTAGTCTTCATCAAGTCACTGATAGCAGGATACAGTATGATGAATGATATGGAGATAGAGAACACTGATATGGAAATATTGAATACTTCCTGATCCAATAAAAGGGGAAAGAATCGACACTAAGAGCTCCACACCCAAGTGTGGAGTTGGTCCCAATTTACACTTTGTGTGCAAAAACTCTTGTTTTAGCTTATTGTTTATTGTAGTATAGTAGACTATATATACAGGTTACTCACCTGTAACAGGAGTTCTAGGAATGGTATATGTTGTTCATCCACACTGTCTGGCAGGTATCCTTGCTGCTTTAAATCTTGCCGGAAGGTCTTCAAGCTGGCTCCTCCCACCCACCCAGGTGGTAAAACTCTCAGCTCCGCCCCATGACGCCAGATCTGGCCCGCTGGAAGCTCAGGTTGTGCGTCGAAGCCGGGAGGTCGGGTGGGTCGTGTGGATGAACAACATATACCATTCCTAGAACTCCTGTTACAGGTGAGTAACCTGTATTTCTAGGGACATGGATATGTTGTTCATCCACACTGTCTGGCAGACTCCTAGCAGTTCTCCGGGAGGAGGGAGGCAAGGCACACACCCCCTACTTAGGGAATAAAGACTGGAGAACCGAGGCCCCAAAACCAGCATCCCGGCGTGACTCAAGGTCGATGCGGTAATGGGTGATGAAGGTGTGTGCTGACTTCCAGGTAGCAGCCCTGCAGATATCCTGGATAGGGACGTCCCTGGAAGCAGCCACCGATGCAGCAGTATGGCGGGTAGAATGAGCCCTTATCCCTCTGGGAGGCTCCATGCCCGCCAACTTGTAGCAGAGATCTATGCAGGAGGTGACCCACCTGCTTATCGTCCGCTTGGCTGCAGGTCTGCCAGGTGGCTTCAGCGTGGGTGACAAACAGCTGGCGAACCTCTCCCAATTTCATGCGTCGCTCACTTATAATGGCGCCACTTCTAGGGTCCAAAGTATGGAGCCTGTATTCGGCCTCCGAGGTGTAATTGGGGTAGAACACCGGCAGAGTCAACACCTGGTTAAGGTGAAACTCTGACACCACCTTCGGAAGGAATTTCGGGTGGGGGCGCAGGACAACCTTGTCCCTGTGGAAGACCAGGTAAGGAGTCTCGATGCAGAGCGCCCGAGTTCTCCCATCCTTCTGGCTGACGTGATAGCCACCAAGAAGGCGGTCTTCCACGACAGGTGAGAGAGTTCACACCTGTGCATTGGTTCGAATGGCTTGCCCATGAGCTTTGCCAGTACCAGCAGTAAATCCCACGGAGGTGGAGGTTCTCGCACTGGAGGGGAAATGTGATCAAGGCCTTTGAAAAAGCGCTAGACCACCTTCTCCTGCGCCACCGACTGCTCCCCGGCCCACGCCCAGTAAGCTGAGATGGCTGCCAGGTGCACCCTTAGGGTCGTCGACCTAAGCCCTTGACGAGAAAGGGACCATAAATAGTCCAAGATGCTTGCCAAAGAACAGGAGGAAGGGTCCAAGCCCTTGCCCTGACACCAAATGGAAAATCTCTTCCATTTGAAGGCATAGCATTTCTAGTCGACTCTTACGGACGCCTCAACAACATTGAGGACCTCGTCGGAAAGACCCAAGGCCTGGAACTCTAGCCGCTCAGGAACCAGGCCGTCAGGTGCAGGGATTGAAGGTCCGGATGGAACACCTTCCCCTGATTGACTGAGAGCAGGTCCGGGCGAGCTGGAAGCTGCCTCGGGATCCTGGAGCTGAGGCTGAGGAGATCTGGGTACCAGAACTGGCGGGGCCAGTCTGGGGCTATCAGAATCACCTGCGCCTTGTCCCTCCTTGCTTTGAGAAGCACCTTGTGAATCAAGGGAAATGGGGAAAGGCGTAGAAGAGGCCCGGGGTCCACGGCCTCGAGAAGGCATCCCCCTGCAGCGAGCCCTGCTGAGGAGGGCGGGCATGGAACAGCCTCAGCTTCGCATTCTCCCTGGAGGCAAACAGGTCCACCTCAGGTGTGCCCCAGTGGGAGAACAGATCTTGTACTACCTCCGGCAGGAGAGACCACTTGTGAGATGCAGCCCCTATCCGGCTCAGGGCATCGGCCAGGGTGTTGGAGGCTTCTGCCACATGAATGGCTAGGAGATCCGCCTCCAAGCTGCGCACGAATGACCAAATGCGGAGAGCTTCCTTGCATAGAAGCATGGAATGCGTCCCGCCCTGGTGGTTTAGGTAGTACATGGTCGTGGTATTGTCCGTCTGGACTCGGACCACTTGACCCCGGAGAAACGGAGCAAAGGCGGTGAGAGCTAGGCGGACCGCTCGGAGCTCCAGCAGGTTGATGTGGCATCGGGACTCCTGCGGGGACCAGAGGCTGTGCGCCCGGTGTTCCCCCAGATGGGCACCCCAACCCATCAGAGAGGCATCGGTTGATAGAGAGACCGTCGGCTCGGGGCGGACAAACGGGATGCCCTCCTGCAGATGAGTTGGAACGGTCCACCACCGGAGAGCGTTCCACATCTCCTGGGTCACCGTCACTAGCTGGTCCAATGGATCGCAGCATTGTGACCACTGGCTGGCCAGTCCCCACTGAAGGGGGCACATGTGCCAGCATGCCCAACGGACCACGCTGGTACAGGCCGCCATGAGACCCAGGAGGCGCAGGAAGTCCCAGGCAGGGCGCGATTGCCCAACCAGAAATGATTGGGCAAAGGAGGTAAGAACCTCGGCCCTGTCCGCCGGGAGCCGTGCTCTGGCTCGAAGAGAGTCGAGCTCTGCCCCGATAAACAGAATCACCTGCTTCGGCTCGAGTTCCGACTTGGCCTCATTGATGAGAAGGCCAATTTGAGAGCAAACCTGGAGGGCCAGATCTCTGGACCGCTCCACCTCCTGTCTGGAGGGGGCTGCTATCAGCCAATCGTCCAGGTAAGGGTACACCCGGACCCCTCAGTGCCGCAGGAAAGCTGTCACCACTGCTATGCATTTGGTGAAGACCCTGGGAGCTGGAGACAGGCCGAAGGGCATGGCTCGGAACTCGAATAGGGATCCCTCCGCTCGAAAGCGAAGGAATCTCTGATGTGACGGACGGATAGGGACGTGAAAGAACGCGTCCTGCAGGTCCAGAGAGCAGAACCACACGCCGTGTTCCAGGGATGGGATGGTATTATCTGAGCCAGAGTGACCATCCTGAAGGTTCGAGACCTTAGGAACTTGTTCAGGTCGTGTAGGTCGAGAATGGGGCACCAGCCCCCCGTCCGTTTCGGAACCAGGAAGTATCTGGACACAAACCCCAGGTCTGAGGGAGGGTCCGCCACCTCCCTGATCACCTCCTTTTGGAGGAGGAGAGCGATGTCGGCCCGACGAGCCAACAGTGAGGCGGTGGACCCCGAGGCCCCCTGAGGTGCGACGGCTCTGAAGGCCGGGGCCTGCTCGAATTCTAGAGGCAGGCCTTTTTCCACCACCTCCAGCACCCACCTGTCCGTGGTAATAACGGACCAGGCGGAAAGGAAGTGCCAGAGCCGTCCCCCCACTGGGGAACCTGGGGTGAGGTGACGGGGTTGGGGGCGACACCCTCAGCCTGTCACTGGGCAGGCTTGGAGGAGGGACCGGCCGAGGGACCTCCTGGGCCTTTACCTCCCTGCTTCCTGTTGGAGGAAGCCCCGGCTTGGGTTTGGGATGCCAAGCCCGAGCCTGCTGGCCCTGACGTTGCTGGGCCGGACGCCACGGGCAGAAGGACGAAAGGGCTTAGGCTGTGGTTTACGGCCTTTGTCCTTCTGAGCGGAAGAGACCGAGTCCAAGGTAGCATTGGACTTCTCGATCCTCTGCAGGTGACCTTCCACCCCAGGGCCGAAGAGGTCAGTCCCCAAAAAGGGAACATCCGCCAACTTGTGCTGGGTATCCGAAGTAAAGGTGGATATCCTCAGCCAAGCCCGACGACGCATAGCCACTGCGGCCGCCACAGACCTGGCACATGAGTCCCCAATGTCTAAAGCAGTCTGGAGCTGCTGTTTGGCCACCTGCCCTGGTCCCACACCTGCCTGACCGTGGTCTGCAGATCCGCGGGAAGATGAGGGACGACCTCATCCAGGGAGCCCAACAGGGCATGAGAGAAATGTGCCATGAGGACGGCCGAACTGGCCTGGTGAAGGCCGAGGGAGGACGCAGCATAGACTTTTCGCCCGGCATAGTCCAATTTCTTGGACACCTTGTCGGAAGGTTTGTCCACATCCCTAGCGTTCCCAGCACGCCGGAAAATGCTGTTGGTAACTAACCCCTCGGCCGAGGGGTGTTCCGAAAAACCGGACAGGGAACCGGTAGGGACCGCATACTTCCTGGCCATCCTGGCCGAAGGCGCAGGGCGGGAAGCAGGGCGCTGCCAAAGCTCCAAGGCCGGGCCCACTATGGCCTCGGCCACCGGAAAGGCCTCCGTAGGGGAATTCCCTCGGTCCAGAATCTCCGTGAGGGGATACCTGGCCCCTTAGAACGGTTCGAGCTTCATCCCGTGGACTCCGAGATGAGCGAACAATCCCAGGAAGGACGAGGGCTATCGCCCACCGACTGTCCTCCTGAGGACTCCAAGTCCATTCGCTTGGAAAAAAGGAGGAATCGCTTCGACTGGAAGAGTCCTCAAAGAGCTGCCTCGGGCCTGAGCCACCCTCCACCTGCCGAGGTCGATCGGGAGTGAGGGTGACAGACAACCTATGGGGCAGTCCCTGAGCCGACCGAGAATTTTTGGTCGGAGCCCCAACTAACGGCTGTGGAGGCGGAGGTTCCACCGGAATCGGTGGGGCAGCTGGTTTTGGCCGAACAACCGGCCTGGGAACAGGCTCCTCGGATAAAATGAGGGGTTGTTTCGGCCGCTCCGGTGACAGCCACTTAATGGCTGGGGAAGACAACGGCGTCGGCTTATTCCCGGTCAGAAGGAGCTGTTGCCACATGAGTTCCTCATATCTTCGACGCAACTTGCGCCGAAGCCTCCCCTTGTCCGAGGAGGAGGAAGAGGACGAGCGGTGGCGCCGCTTGCTGCTGTGCCGAGACCGAGACCGCCTATGACGGCGGGATTGGCTGGACCGCGAAGAAGTCCGAGACCGAGAACCTCGGCTTTGCCGAGGACGGTGCGGGGAGGTGTTGTGGGGAACTGGCACTCCCCTCGGTTCGGCAGATTCAACTGAAGGCTCCAGAACCGGAGGCACAGATGAGCCAACGGGGTCCTCAACTCCCAACCGGGGAACCGGGGAGAGGGGATTCTCGGCTTCTCCAGCCGACAACCCGTCCAACGGGTCGAGAAAAATCTCGACCGGGTCGACGGGAGTCTCGGTCAACTGGCCTGACGGGGACACCGTGAGACCAGTGGCCGAAGCCGAGAAGTCGACCGAAGTCGACGGCCGACAACTCGGGGAGAGGGATCTTTCCCGCTCCCAAGAGCGTCGACGGTGAGACTTACCTTGTCTCTCTTTTTGGACCGAGAAAATGGTCCAGAAGAAGTTGGTCCCTCACCTTTAGTTGAGAGGGTCAGACAAAGCTCCTTAAAAGAAGCTGAATAAGAGGCACCGAGAGAGAGCGGGACAAATGCCGCAGCCGAGGTAGAAGCGGCCCGCGCCGCCTCCTCTTCGAGGGCGATCATCTGCTCGAGCTGATCCACGAGCCTGCCGCCGTGACAATCACGACCGGGCCTCTTTGACTTCACAGGAGGAAATCGCTTCGACGCCCCAGTTGTAAACGGGCAGCACGGCTTCGAGGACGAGGCCGAAAAGGAAGAGCACAGGTCGAAGCCCGCGTGGTCGTGCCTGCTGGCCCAAGCAGTAGACGCACGTGGAGTGCGGATCCGTCCGAGACATCTTCTGCCCGCAAGGGCATCTCCGGAAACCGGGAGTCGATTTGTCCATCGCAGCCGCGAGGGAGAGAAGACCGAAGTCTTTTTAGCAAAAAACTTTTAATTTCGAAAATTAGAAGAATTAGGAACCAGTCTTATACGCAGAGCGTTAAGGAGGGAACCTGAGCTTCCAAGCGGTAAGGAAGATCTGGCATCATGGGGCGGAGCCGAGAGTTTTACCACCCGGGTGGGTGGGAGGAGCCAGCCTGAAGACCTTCCGGCAAGATTTAAAGTGGCAAGGATACCTGCCAGACAGTGTGGATGAACAACATATCCATGTCCCTAGAACTTGCTTATTTCCAGGCTGACATCTTCTGTAACTACAAATCCAAGAATCCCCTGCAGCTGACATCAGTGCAGGACTGCAGCAGTAGGAGATTCAATAGCCTGTAGTGCATGCTGGAGTTTATATAAGCTCTTGGGCTAGAGTCACAAAAAGTCACAAAGTACAGAGCAAAGGTTTGCATTGCGCTTTGCATTTGCCCAGGTGTCCAAAATTGTTATTGACAGTCAGACAGCGCACCACGCCATCTGACTGTGAATAGGGCTAGATCAAGTCAGCTGTAACCCAAATACCGCCAGTGCTACCTCACTAGTGCTGGCCGACAGGCAGCCAAGAGTATGTCTCCGCAATGCATAGTACAGGTGTGCAATTCCCAATTCACAAAAGCAGCTATGTCAATGAGCCCATTGGGCATGCAAGCCACTAGGTGGCCATCTGCATGCCATTATGGGCCCATTTACATATGCTGTGCTGGAGTTAAGCACCCTCCCCGCTCCAGAGGAAGCCCTGTGTCCCTGGCGTCTAGTGGTCCCCCGCTGGCCTGATAGGTAAAATTACTGTATTTCCCTGGTGCTAGTGGTTTCCCCACCATGATCTCTGGCCTGATAGGTAATAAAAGTACTGTATTTCCTGGTGCTACAGGATCTCCCTCTGCAATCGCTGCTTGCCGCCCAGTTGTGAAAAATTAAAGTTTTCCCTGGTGTCCAGTGCCCCCCCGCACCACCACCACTGCCCAATGTAAGACAACATATTCCTGGTGGCCAGTGGTCTCCCCCACCCGATGCCCGTCCGAGAAACAGATTTTCCCTGATGTCTAGTGGTCCCTCCCCCACCCGATGTCACAAAACTGTTACACTAGTGGCCAGTGGTCCCTCCCCACCCGATCCCTCGCCCAGTATCACAGTAGTGTTATCCTGGTGGCCAGTGGTCCCTCCCCGCCCATCCCTCATCTGACCTGTAAAACATATTCTCTGGTGTCAGTGGACCCTCCCCCACCCAATCCCCAGCCCGGTGAGACACATTCGCTAAAAACATAGCCCCGGTCCTGTCCTGCGATCTCCACCCCCCCAAGCCCATCCCACGCTGGTGGCCAGTGGCTCCTTCACTCTGATCTGCTCGTATATGTACATTAATGTCCCCAGTGTCTAGTGGTCCCCCCTCCCAACCCCAATCTGGGGAAATCTCAATAACCACACTTCACTGCCTGCTGTCCAGTGAACCCCCTCACCCCGTGAGGTAGTGCCCCACCACACTGTTCCCCCACATCCCTTCCCTGAGCCAGCGACAGGCACAGACCTCCACTCCCCACCACAGACAGACGCCGACTGAGCTGTCAACGAGCACATACTGTATACAGTATGCGCTCACTGACAGCTCAGTCAGTGGCCAGCCACGGTGGAGGGCTGTGCCGGTCGCTGGCTCAGGGAACAGATGGAGGGGAAGAGTGGGGTGGGAGGTCTACTGGATACCAGGGAGTGAAGTGTAGTTATTGAGCATTCCCCATATCGGGGGTTGGGAGGGGAGAACCACTAGACACCAGCTAAGTTAATGTACATATATAAGCAGATCAGGAAGAGGGAGTCACTGGCAACCAATGTGGGAAGGGCTAGGGGTGGGGGAGGCAGAGACCACAGGATGGGACCAGGGCTGGGGCTGTGTTTTGGAGGGGCAGACATGTGTCACACTGGGGCTGGGGATCAGGCAATGGGAGGGTCCACTAGACACCAGGGAATATGTTTTACAGGACAGGTGAGGGATTGGTTGGGGGGGGGACCACGGCCACCAGGGTAACAGTATTGTGACATCGGGCAAGGGATCAGGCAGGGGAGGGACCACCAGGGTAACACTATTGTGACACTGGGCAAGGGATGAGGCAGGGGAGGGACCACTGGCCACCAGGGTAACAGTACTGTGACATCGGGCGAGGGATCAGGATGGGGGAGGGACCACTGGCCACTAGGGTAGCAGTACTATCAGGCTGGTGATTGGGAGGAGTCTGCAGTACCTCCGCCAACCACTAGGGTTGTGCAGGACAAGGCAAGGTCTTGGTCGGCAGTATTTGCTCCATGCAAGGGGATCATGTAAGAGGCCTCTGCATGAAGCAAATGCTTTGTGAATCAGACAGTAACGATATTCACGCCCCTCCCTCATCTGCATTGCGCTCTACACACACACACACACATTTCTTGCTCCTGGTGCAACCTGTTTGGAGGTGCAACTGGGTTTGCGCTTGGGCAGAGTTTTGTGAGTCCTGGCCCTGATCTTTTGTGTGGTGGTCCTGCCATCCTCCCTGGGCTAAGTACAGCCACAGAAGACTGTACTTAGCCCCAGGAGAAAAGCTGAACTAGAAAACATCTGATCTGAGCTTATGAATTATATGCTGCAAGCTACTGAATTTCCCACTGTTGCAGTCCTGCGCTGATGTCAGCTGCAGGGGATTCTGGGATTTGTAGTTACAGAAGATTTCAGCCTGGAAATTAGCATAATTAGTCTGATACAATCTGCTATACCACAGTAAAGAGTAAGTAAACAAAAAATGCTTTTGCACATGAAGTATAAACTGGGACCAGCCCCAAACTTGGGTGTGCAGCTCTGAGAGACGACTGTTCCCCTTTAGTAGAGTGCTAATATGACCCCTTTTTAATCCTATGTCCTTTTATTTTTGCTACGGGCACATTTTGGTGAGTGCACTTTGCAAAAATGTATTTAGTTAGTTTTCCTTACCTTGGAAGTGCGCTAGATATGTAATGCCTGTGTTCAGGCACGACCAGGGAGGGTGTTACACAACTCCAACCTTTTTGTCCTCTTACAGGTGAATATTTTATTATATTTAGACATTCTTTTAATTCATGCTGACTTTTAGATGGTGAGCTGATATGTAGTTTACAATATACCAAGATCACTGTATATTGTATAGCTGTTAAACATGTAGTCACTTTAAACAACTTGTTTCAAAGGGGAGGCATTGGCAGAAAAACTCCTCGCCCAGAAGAAGCCACAACATACAGCAGAAATGGTGGGGAAGTTTCTTGGCTGTGTCTCTAGCAGGTTGCTATATGTACCCTTTAGTTTGTTTTGTATTCTAATCAATTGTTGCCCTGCTGCACTGATCCTTTCTGTTCTTTCCTTCTTTATTGTCCCGTCATGGGTTGACCAGTGCACAGCTCCACCCTCGTGGACTTGTGAGTGTGTGTGTGTGTGTCCCCACTTGGTTATTTTTGTTTTGCTAACCATTAAGAACCCAATCTCTTCCAAGAGAAAAGGTAAATCAGTCTCTGTATTTGGTCAGTTTGAAGTCTCTGTCACTTGCAGCTAACTATGTAACTACATGGGGTACCTTTCTGATGCAAACTACTGTCCACCAGGTGCTGATCTGAGAACTGATTTCAGTACCATTTCACTTGTGACATCTGCCATGATTCAAACACAGATCTCTGATGATGAACGCCCTACACATTTAGGCAAAAAGAGTCACTGACTTTTCAGGGTAAACTAAAAACAATTTCTAGGCACATTTCTGTAAAAAAGCTAGTAGAAAAGCTACTGTTCTTCAGATGGAAGCTACCTCTAACTGAAAGTTGGAAAAGAGAAAATACTGAACTTAGAATCAGCAGGAAAGACAGTCTTGCTCACATCAGAGGAAAGTGTACCTTACTTTACATTTTACACTTGTTATTGTTCTTTTGAAAGAAGGGGCTCACAGTACTGCTTTGGAGATAGGGAGTTTAAACCCAGAGGGACTGAAATACTGTTTACTGTTTCTTTCCTTGTGCACAGCTGACTTGTTTTGGGGCAGATTGCTTTCAGAGCACAAATCACCAGGCTGTACTGGGTCTGGGGAGGTTTACCTGTGTGACTCAGCTGCTTGATTTTTCTCTGTTTGTTTAGCAGGGTATTTTCTCTGTTAAATTGTTGTGCAGGTTGTCTTGCTGACAGGAAGGTCAACACTCATTGTAGTGGTGGGTCAGAGTTTTTAGATTATTGTTTTGAGAGGGCACAGTATGGGCCCATATCCCCCCTTTCCCTCACCCCATCCACCCCTGGTGCCATTTCCTTTATACCAGGGGTCCTGACATCATTTCCTCAAGAGGGCAAGGTGCATACCACTGTCATATCCTTACCAGCACACTGCACTGATAATATAAGCTTACACATTATATGTATAACACAGAAAAAAAAAAAACCTTACACAGGATAAACAAGAAGGTAGACAGACATGTGGGGAGTAGTGCAATACACTAGCTGTGGGGCAGCAGTCTTCCAGGAGTCTTTCTGGAGGCTGAGACGCTGCCCTATTTGCAGGCAACTCTCTGCTCTGAGGGAGGAGGTTGCTCGTCTTCAGGCCACACTGGACAGTAGTAAGGGAACCACCCTCACCCAGGGAGCACCAGGGTCACAACCACTGCCTCAGAGATTGCCAAGAAAGTGCAGCGGTTAGACTACAGTGGGCTCAAGGAGGGTGAGGGTGGTGGAACAGAGGTACACCCAGTCAGCTGTACCACTCCACAGTCCATACACCATTCTGGTAGAGCATAGTTCCCCTATGGATGCACCTGCAAAGGAGACTAAGAAGGTTGCGGACAACTGTCGCAAGGGAGGCCCAAAGGAAGGAAGGAAGCAGAGGACACCACAAGGAAAGGAAAGGAAGCAGCTCCTGGTGGGGGACTCAGTTATTACAGCGATAGAACTGGGGGGAGCAGAGAAAAGTGAAGTAAGGTGCCTGCCTGGCGCCATGGCTTGGAGGAACAGGAAGCGCATCCTCAGGATCACAAGAACAGCAGCACGGTAGACAGAGCTGGACGTCACAGTCCACCTAGGATGAATGACTTGGCTTAACATGAGATTAGATCAGTGCAGCAGGAGTTTGTGGAGTTGGGGAGGGACCTTAGATAAGTAGCACACACAGTATCCTTCTCAGAGGTGCTGCCTGTCTATGGCATGGGTGAGGCGAGGGTACTCCGCATCATGCGATTCAATGAAACATAGAATTTGATGGCAGATAAGGACCGCTTGGCCCACCCAGTCTGCCCATTTCCCTACCTAATGGATAAGCTGCAGATCCTAGTTAACCAGTAGCCTACTTCTTCCTACCCCCACCCCCTAGAATTGCCTTATGACTGTCCCGTGCATGCTTGAATTCCTCCACTGTTTTTGACTCCACAACCTCCTCCAGAAGGCCGTTCCATGCATCCACAACCCTCTCTGTGAAAAAATACTTCCTTAAATTACCTCTGAGCCGCCCCCCCTCTATCTTCAAATTGTACCCCCTTGTTCTTGCACACCTCTTTTTTTGAAAGATGCTGCCCTCTTGGACTTTGAGGTACTTGAAAGTTTCTATCATGTCCCCCCTCTCCCTCCTTTCCTCGAGGCTATACATATTAAGCTCCTTAAGTCTCTCTTCATATGTCTTCCAGTGCAGACCCTGCACCATTTTAGTTGCCCTCCTCTGGACAGCTTCCATCCTGTCTACGTCTTTGTGGAGATTGGGTGTCCAGAACTGCACGCAGTACTCCAGATGGGGTCTCACCAGCTGTCTGTACAGAGGGATAATAAGTTCCTGTTTTCTACTGGTGATGCCTCTCCCTATGCATGCCAGTATCCCCCCAGCCCTCCTTACTGCCCTCTCACATTGCTTGCCCATCTTTAGGTCATCTGATATGACTACCCCCAGGTCCCTTTCCATTTTTGTTGTTGTTAGTATCTCACCCCCATTGTGTACTCTTCCCCTCGGTTTTTGTTTCCCAGGAGCATTACCTTGCACTTCTTAGCATTGAATCTAAGCTGCCATACATTTGACCATTCCTCTAACCTTGCCAAGTCCCTTCTCATCCTTTCCACCCCACCTTGTGCATCAACTGTGTTGCAGATCTTTGTGTCATCTGCAAAGAGACATACTTTTCCTTCCAGTCCCTCTGCAATGTCGCTTATAAAGACATTGAAGAGGATCGGTCCTAATACTGAACCCTGCGGTACCCCACTAGTAACCCCCCTTTCTTCTGGAATGGTTGAAAAACTGGTGCAGAGCACAGGGATTTGGCTTCATTGGGGACTGGGGTTCCACCTGGAGGGATACCAACCTATACTGGCAGGATGGTCTGCATCTGTCCAGGAAGGGAACAAGACTTCTGGGCAATCGGTTTAAATGCTTCATTGGCAAGCTTTTAAACTAGTCACCGGGGGAGGCACTGATAAGCAGCAGGGAATTCCCAGCCTCCCCCTACTAAACAGGGTGCTAAATGAGGTAAAGACCAAGGTAGAAAGGTCAGTAGGAAGCAGGACAAGGGTAAATGGAGACAGTAAAGTCAATGAGGACAGGGATGGTGCTACAAGAGGTAAAGCCATCAAAAAATGGAGAGTAATGAGTACCAATGCCCATAGTCTGGGTAACAAGCTTCCTGAATTAGTGGCCTTGATGGAAGAGGAACATCTGGATATCGTGGCAGTCACAGAAGAAAAAAAATTACTCATCTTAGTAATTATGTTTCTTCTATTGGAGTCTTGCTGTATTCTGACTACTGCAGTTAGCCCTAGCCTTTAAACTTCCCCAGAGAACAAAGGGTTAACCTTTTATGCAGAGCATAGAATGCTGAGCTCGAGCTCAGTGATGTCTTTGTCTGTTTCCCTTTGAAATCTAACCGTTAGATTCTTACGAGCAAAAACTCACTAGCAATTCTATGTGGAAATTGTAACATTTTTACTAGCCAACTTGCAAAAAAAGTTTTGGATTCCCAAGGAAAACTCAAGTCAGGAAACCCAAAACAAAAAAACAATTCAAATAAAAATAACAAGATAAACACCCAAACAAAAAGCAAAGGGTGTAAAGGAGTAGCCCTGAGGTGCAGCACTGCACCTGCCAGCCCACTTCCCAAAAACCAGGTTCTGAGAGGGGAGGCGGGGGGGGGGAGGTCAGAATACAGCAAGACTCCAATAGAATAAACATAATTACTAAGGTGAGTCATTTTTTATTCAAACAACATGAAGACTTGCTGTATTCTGACTAATGCAGACTACCTAGCAGTACCTCCATGGAGGAGGGACAGAACCTACTTTGGGAATAGGCTCTGAAGTACTGCTGTGCCAAACCGAGCATCACTCCTAGCCTGGATATCCAGAGAGTAATGCTTGGTAAAGGTATGGACTGTTTTCCAGGTGGCTGCTTGACAGATTTCTAAGAGAGGAATATCCCTGGCAGCAGCCAGGGAAGCAGCTGTACCTCTTATATAGTGAGCCCTCAGGCCTGAGGTTGGAATGTTTCCCAGTTTCTCATAGCAGAATTGTATACTAGACACAATCCACCTGGCAACAGTTCTCTTGGTGGCAAGTTTGCCCTTTCCCACTTCTCCATAAGTGAGGAACAACTGGAGGGACTCAAACCTGTGACCCTTGGTATGCTGTATGTAGTAGCTAAGGGCTCTTTTAACATCTAAACTGTGTAGCCTTCTCTCTCCTGAGAAAGAATGATCAGTGAAGAAAACAGGAAGAGACATAGACTGATTCAAGTGGAAATCTAAAACCACTTTGGGCAAGAACCTTCTATTGGTTCTAAGGACCACTTTATCTCTATGAAAGGAGATAAAATCAGGTTCCACTGACAGGGCTTGCAATTCACTAATACGTCTGGCAGAGGTAATGGCTACTAAAAACACAGTTTTCCAAGTCAAGTACTTAAGCTCTGCTGAGGACATAGACTCAAAAGGAGGTTGCATAAGTTGAGCAATGCAAATATTTAAATCCCAGGCAGGGGCAGGGGTTCTAAAGGGAGGATTGGTATGAAGCAATCCCTTAAAACATTTACAGACTATAGGATGAGATGATAGTGAGGAAAACTTCCCCACTGACAGAAAAGCAGAAACAGCTGACAAGTGTACCTTGAGAGTAGCTGGTCTGAGGTCTAGGCCATTAAGATCGACCATATAGTTCAGAACTATAGGCATTCAGCAGTGTCTGGAGAAACATGCTTCTTAGAACACCAAATGCTGAATCTCTTCCATTTGGAGTTATACATCTTTCTGGTGGAGGGCTTTCGAGAAGCTTTGAGAATATCCAGAGCCCCCTGAGACAGATGCAAATCTGCAAACTCTAACTCTTCAAGAGCCATGCCTTGAGATTGAGAAACTGAAGATTGGGGTACCAAATCATCTCCTGAGAGGAGGTTAACAGGTTGTAATTCCTGTGAAGAGACAGGGGAAGATGGACTGCTAGGGACAGCAACGGGGGTACCAGGGCTGTCTGGCCCAGTCTGGAACAATCAGAATCACTTTGCAAGGTTGTGACCTTATCTTGACTAAATCTCTGAACAGAAGGGGGGAAGGAAGGGAAGGCATACAGAAATTTCCCTTCCCAGTTCAGACCAGAGCATCCAGGGGGACTGAGCCCAAGACTGGGGGTCTGCAACAAAAGAGAGGAAGTTGGTGATTGTCTGGGGCTGCAAAAAGATCAATCTCTTGAGTGCCCCACCTTGAAAAAAAATCACCTTCAATACCAGAGGGTCCAGGGACCATTCGTGATGGCCCTGTGAGATCCTGCTCAGTGCATCTGCTAGCACATTGTCCTTCCCTGGAAGGTGAACTGCTATCAGAGAGGTTTGTAGGGAATACGCAAGGGACCACAGCTTCATGGCTTCTGTGCACAAGGTCGTAGACCGAGTGCCTCCTTGCTTGTTGATGTACCACATGGTGGTGGTGTTGTCTGTTCTGACCTGAACCACCTTGTTCTGTTCTGACTGGGAGAAGGCTTGCAGAGCCAGAAAAACTCCCCTGAGTTCTAGGAGATTGATATGGAGAAGGGATTCCTGAGGGGACCACAGTCCCTGGGCAGTGTGATCCCCCAGATGGGCTCCCTAGCCCAGAAGAGAAGCACCCGTGGTAAGGACCACTGAATGAGACTGAGTGGCAAATGGGACCCCATGCCTTAAATTGTCCTGATCCTGCCACCACTGAAGGGCTAGGATCAAGGTCCGAGTCACTGGGATGAGTTTGGTAAGGGAGTCCTTCCTCTGAGACCAAAAAGCCCTCAGATAGAACTAAATGTCCCTCATCTGGAATCTTGCCCCTTGGACCACTGCCGTAGAAGCTGCCATGTGGCCCAAGAGCTGGAGGAAATGCCTTGCTGGTCGAGGTACCTGAAGGCTGAAGGAAGAGGCTAGTTCTATAAGAAGCTTTGCCCTTTCCAGGGGAAGAAAGGCACTTGCTTTGACCGTATCCAGCTCTGCCCCATAAAGGTAAGAAGCTGGACAGGCTCGAGAACTGACTTGGGAAGGTTGAGAAGAAACCCTAGAGAAGTGAGCACTTGCTGGGTCACTTGCAGGTCTGACTTGACTTGGACTGGAGACTTACCCACTATTAGCCAGTCGTCCAGGTATGGAAAAATGGAAATATTTTGCCTCCTTAAAAAGGCGACTACTACTGCCAGGCACTTTGTGAAGACCCTTGGGGCTGAAGTTAGGCCAAAGGGCATTGCTCTGAACTGATAGTGACCTGAGGGCAACTCGAACCTGAGGTACTTTCTGTGGGAGCACCTGATGGGAATGTGAAAATAGGTATCTTTGAGGTCCAGGGAGGCTAGCCAATCCCCTGGCCTTAGAGAGGGAAGGATTATTCCCAGAGTTACCATCTTGAACTCTGGTTTTAAAAGATGTTTGTTTAGGTATCTTAGGTCTAGGATGGGTCGCCACTCCTGTCTTTTTTGGGGTAAGGAAGTACCTGGAGTACAGATCTTTGCCCCAGTGTAGGGCAGGTTCTCTCTATGGCTCTCAAAGCCAGCAGAGATGAAACCTCTGCCTCTAGGGCAAGAGTTTCTGAGAGACCTGCAGGTGGAAAAGATCTGGCTCTCATCTTTGGAATTTTGTTGAAGCTAAGAACCAGTCCCTGGCTTACTACTTCCAGGACCCACTTGTCTGATGTAACAGACATCCAGTCCTGGATGAAGTAAGTCAGCCTGCCCACTAATGGTATAGGAGAGTTGACCCGGGCAGGTCCATCAGGGTATCTGCTTGGCAGGGGCCTTAGGCTGAGGAGTGGATGTAGCCCTGCTCATCCCCCTTCTGCTTCTCCCACTGAAAAAGACCCTGTGTGAAAAGGGAGAAGAGGCTTGTGCATGGTAAAAAGGCCTATGAAAAGGCCTACCCCTGCCCCTAGACTGCTGCCTTTGAGTAGTTGCCTGCCTTTCTTTGGCCTGTGCACTCCTGTAAGTGGTCCTGTACTCATCCATCTTCTTCATGTAATTCTCTGTCTGCTCCCCAAACAGAGAATTACCCACTACGGAAAATCCATTGGCCTTAGCCTGGGTATCCGTGAGAGGCTAGTATATCTGACAAGCCATTCTCTGAAGAGCCACAGATGTAGCCATGACTCTTGATGACACATCATTGGAGTCCACAGCAGCATGAAACTGAACTTTTGATGCCTCAATCCCATCTGCAGCCACCTCCTCCAGCTCCTTGGCTAGCTGGGGGGAGGCCTGTTTAGCCAGTGCCAGTACAGTGTCCCACCTGGACTTCTGGTACCTGGCTGTATAGGCCATATAATTCACCTGCCTGAGTCCCAAGGAAGATGCCACGTACTGTTTTTTGCCATGGCATCAATCTTCCTGGAGTTTTTGTCTGGGGCGTGTGAAGCCAAGGGAATGTTTGCCTTATCACAGGCAGCAGCCTGCACAACCCCAACAAGGCTGCATTGCTGATACAAAAACTCTACATCTGAGCCTGAAAGTGTATACCTCTTGTCCATTCTTCTATCAACAGGAGGTATAGAATTGGGAGACTTCAAGATTTTTGTGTCTGCTTCCCAAAAGATTTGTGAAGTGGAATAGACAGTCTCCTGGACTCTGGGATGTTCATCATTTCCACAAAATCAGGCTCCTCTTGATCCTCCATTGCCTCCTCCATAGGAAGCTGGAGGGTCTCAGCCACCTTTCTGTAGAACATAAAGTGGGAAGGGGACTCAGAAAGCCTAGGAGGGGATACACCTGAAGGTCTGTCTGGGGAGATGTCCGGTTCAACAGGAACATCCGGACTTTCACCATCACCATCGTCATCCTCAAACTCTCCCTCCTCCTCGAACTTCGCTTCATAAAATTCTTCAGGGGTATAATCATGAACCAGGGGAACTGACCAAACTGAGCCCCTGCCAAAAGGTGCCGGATCAGTCGGAACCGGGCGAAGCGATTCCACAATCTGAATCGCTTTGGCTATTTCCTTGGCAGTTGGAACATGGACTTCTGGATCCGAACTGGACGATTTCTCTTTGCGTTTTCTTTTTGTCGGAACAGAACCCTCGGGATCGGCTCTCCTTTTGCCCGAAGAAGTATCGCTCTGGCCAGAGGGCACTCCTTCTGGTTCGGTCGGAACTGAACCGGGCTGGCCATCCGGGTCAGCGGAATCCTCGGCCTCCTTTTCCCTCAGTCTACCTAACCTCTTCTCAAGGGTAGATTTGGGAAAGTTTTTACAAATTTGGTAGTCTGAATTGAGATGTTCAAACCCCAGAAAATAAACACAGGTGGTGTGGGGATCGGCCTTAGCAAAGACCTCCCCACACTCACTGCAGTGTTGAAACTCAGTGGGACCGTTTTTTTTTTCTTGGGTTTCTCAGACATGGCCAGTCTAACCAACTTACCCTTTTTTCGGCAACCGCCAGGCCAGACTCCCTTATCGGTTCCTAACCGTGTCATGAGTCTTGGGGAAAAAAATGTATCAAACACGTTTTTTTCAGAACCGATAAGGACCAGTAACCACATACTAAAGTAAGATACAAGATTTAACAACTGATTGGTTCAGCCGAACCGATCCACACTTTTACAAGTTCCACACAGAAAAAACAGTACAAAACCTATCTAGTACTCATGGTACCACAGACAGAAACTGAACCGACTATGCGGAAAATACATTTCGTTTAAAAACCGACAGTAAACCGACACGTCAACTGACTTTTGAACCGAGCTACAGAAGAAATCTCCGGAGCAACTGTTCAGTGAGGCGGAGTAAAGAATCTGACAGTTAGATTTCAAAGGGAAACAGACAGAGACATCAACCGAGCTCGAGCTCAGCATTCTATGCTCTGCATAGAAAGTTAACCCTTTGTTCTCCCGGGGCAGTTTAAAGGTTGGGGCTAACTGCATTAGTCAGAATACAGCAAGACTGCATGTTGTTTGAAACATGGTACACAATGAACCATGACTGGGATGTAAACATACCAGGATACACCATCTACAGGAGAGACAAGGAGGGTAAAAGAGGATGAGGAGTAGCTCTCTATAGTCAGCATGCCACAAACAAATCCTAATAGCTAAAGAACCACAAGTACTAGACACAAAGTATGAGTGTCAAAGTTATTCGGCACAAAATTACCTTTCCAGTGGTGGTATGCGAAGAATAATAGGTAATTTTGTTTTTTTTTCTATGCTGGTTGAAACAGCAAAAACATTTTTTTTTTTTTTTGCTAAAACAGGCAACATAAGCCATACACACCATATCAGAAACAAATACGAATAACTCCTGAAGTATACATGATATACACAGAATATCAGTGGCAAAGTTGTTCAGCACAAAATTACCTTTCCAACGGTTCTACGCAGTCAAATGTATATTATATTCTGTTATATTATATATTAAAATATGTAAGTGACTTCTCCAGACGTTGCCAGGGCACACAGGAAGTCAGTAGCTGACTTCTGCAGGCGTCCCTCAGGACACACCAGTGTATTTTACTGATGCTACAGGCATGGCTAGGGAGAACAGTGAGTTAACTGGAGTGCATTTGCTGCAGCAACTTCCAAGAGTGCGGTCATTCTAGATGCCCTACAGGGGGCATACATTAGACAACTAGTACTGGAACCCACTACAGAGGGAGCAATCTTAGACCTGGTACTCTCACATGGAGATGGAGAGAGGATCACAGATTTAGAAGTGGGTAGCCATCTGTGAACTAGCGACCATCGAACAGTATGGTTCACAATAAACACAGCAGTAGAGTCAAGCCATACAAAGGCAAAGGTACTGGACTTTAGGAGGGCTGACTTTGCCAAAATGGATGAGTACCTAAGGAATGCCCTAGCAAATGGGCAGGAAGGAGGGGTTAAAGAACAATGGGGAATAATCAAAACTGCCATCACAAAGGCAACAAACCTTTGTGTGAAGCAAATAAACAAAACAAAACTATGTAAAAAAAAAACACTATAGTTCTCAAATGAGGTGGCAGGGTAGGATAGGGATAAAAAGAAAGCATTCAGGAAGTATAAGGAATCAAAGAACGAACAGGACAGAGAAATGTATCAGTTAAAGCAAGGAAGGCAGTCAGAACAGCAAAGGCCCAAACCGAGGAAAAGACAACCAACACAGTTAAGAAGGGGGATAAAACCTTTTATAGGTACATTAGGGAGTGAAGGAAGACCAAGGCAGGGATAGTTAGGCTTAATAAAGGGAAGGGGGTGGTCAGAGGGTGACTGTGAAAAGGCAGAGATACTAAACAAATATTTTTGCTCAGTATTCACAAATGAAAAGAGGGAGGTACCTAAACCAAACAATAGAAACACTCTGGATATGGGGGTTGATACCAGCCTATTCACAGAAGAAAGAGTTCTACAAGAACTCTTAAAACTGAAGGTGGACAAAGCAATGGGGTCTGATGGGATTCATCCCAGAATTCTAAAAGAACTAAGGGTAGAACTAGTGACACCACTGACTACCATCTTTAACAAATCATGGGAGGATGGGGTGGTACCTGAGGACTGGAGGAGGGCAGATATTATTCCACCTCACAAAAGTGGGAGCAGGGCAGAAGCAGGAAACTACAAACCTGTTAGTTTAACCTCAGTGATAGGGAAAATGATGGAATAATTTCTGAAGGAAAGAACTGTTGAGTACCTAGAGTCCAGAGGTGCACAGGAGCCAAGGCAGCATGGATTCACAGCAGGAAGGTCATGTCAGATGAATCCAATAGATTTTTTGACTAGGTGACCAAAGTAGTAGATCAGGGAGGAGCTGTGGACATGGCACACCTAGACTTCAGCAAGACATCTGACACAGTCCCACACAAAAGATTAATATATAAGTTAGCCAACCTTGGAGTGGGTCCCAAGATGGTAGCCTGGGTAAAGAATTGGCTGGACAACAGGACACAGAGGGTAATAGTAAATGGAGTCCACTCTGAAGAAAGGGGGGTTACTAGTGGGCTACCGCAGGGTTCAGTAGTAGGACCAGTCCTCTTCAATGTCTTTATAAGTGACATTGCAGAGGGACTGGAAGGAAAAGTATGTCTCTTTGCAGATGACACAAAGATCTGCAACAGGGTTGATACACAAGGTGGGGTGGAAAGGATGAGAAGGGACTTGGTAAGGCTGGAGGAATGGTCAAATGTATGGCAGTTTAGATTCAATGCTAAGAAGTGCAAAGTAATGCATCTGGGAAACAAAAGCCATGGGGAAGAGTACACAATGGAGGGTGAGATACTAACAGCAACAAAAACGGAAAGGGACCTGGGGGTAGTCATATCAGGTGACCTAAAGGTGGGCAAGCAATGTGAGAGGGCAGTAAGGAGGGCTGGGGGGATACTGGGATGCATAGGGAGAGGCATCACCAATAGAAAACAGGAAGTTGTTATCCCTCTGTACAGACAGTTGGTGAGACCTCATCTGGAGTACTGCGTGCAGTTCTGGAGACCCAATTTCCTCAAAGACATAGACAAGATGGAAGCTGCCCAGAGGAGGGCAACTAAAATGGTACAAGGTCTGCACCGGAAGACATATGAAGAGAGACTAAAGGAGCTCAGAGGAGGGCAACAAAGATGGTGCATGGATTGCATCACAAGTCCTATGAGGACAGGTTGAAGGAACTGAACATGTACTCCCTGGAGGAGAGGAGGGAGAGAGGGCATATGATAGAGACATACAGGTATCTTACAGGGAGGAACAGGGTGCAGGAATACACTATTTTAAGCGAAAAAGATGTTCCAGGACTAGAGGGCATGGGATGAAGTTGGAGGGAGGACAATTCAGAGGAAACATGAGGAAGAATTTCTTTATAGAATGGGTGGTGGACAAGTGGAACACCCTGCCAGAGGAAGTGGTGGGGGCTGAAACAATCACGGGATTTAAGAATGCATGGGATAGGCATAAAGGAATTCTGTAGGTCAGGGGTAAGGGGCAACAGACTTCTAGGAAAACATAAATTGAACTTACAAGCTCAAATGGGCAGACTGGGTGGGCCATAGGCCCTTATCTGCTGACACTATCTACGTATCTATGAGCTTAATATGTATAGCCTCAAGGAAAGGAGGGAGAGGGGAGACATGATAGAAACTTTCAAGTACCTCAAGGGAATCAACAAAGTACAAGAGGGTATCATCTTTTAGAAAAAGAGGTGTGCAAGAACAAGGGGGCACAATTTGAAGATAGAGGGGGGACGGCTCAGAGGTAATGTGAAGAAGTATTTTTTCACGGAGAGGGTTGTGGATGCATGGAACAGCCTTCCTGAGGAGGTTGTACAGTCAAAAACAGTGGGGGAATTCAAGAATGCATGGGACAGGCATAAGGCAGTCCTAGTGGGTGGGGGCAGGAGGAAGTAGGCTGTTGGTTAACTAGGATCTGCAGCTTATCCATTAGGTAGGGGAAATGGGCAGACTGGGTGGGCCGAGCAGTCCTTATCTGCCATCAAATTCTATGTTTCTATGTTCTATGTTTCTGCCTACACTTCATATATTTTCTGAATGTGGCTTTTCCTGTACAACTACATGCATTAACATACAAAACAGGATCTGGATCCCCTTTGCTTCATATGCTCTGGATGCTGCACTCTAATTCCAACATCACAGTCTCCTACTTCTTTGTTCTCAGCTTTTTCTCCCCCCTCCCAGCTTGCCCGGCAGTATCCGCACTGCCTCATCACTGACCTTCTCATGGACTTACAGGTTGTCAACCATTTACCTAGGAACACGACAGTGGTGGGTGGCCTGCCATTATGGTTTAGTGTGGGCCTGCAGGGGGCGCTAGTGCACAGGCAGACCAGAGATTTTTCCTCCAGCTCTTGTTCCCCCCCAAGAGTGCTGACATGCAATGATGTGCACACATACATACCTGGCATCTACTTCTCTCCCCTTCTATGTGCTCCAGCTGTACTGCCACATGACCCCCACTAAGTGGCAGTCAAGCGGCGGGATACAGCATCCCCTCGCTGTCCTCAGGGTGCCCAATTCTCCCCCCTTCCAACTGGCTACCAAGTGACCCGCGTCTGTTCCTGAACCCAGATCACTGACATAGTCAGTGGTAGCACTACAGCTGAGCTACCAGGACAGCACAGTCCTCTGCTTCTGACATCATAGTCATCTCCACAGCATCAGTTTATGATGTCATAAGCACAGGATTGTGATGTCAAGTGTAGATAAGTAGCCAGAGCAGATAAAGTCTAATGGACAGTGACCCTGTGTTCATTTTAATGTGCAGTTATCAGAAAAAAGGAGCCATGAAATGTGGGGAATATGTAAAATATATGTTGAAATGTGTCTTAATATGATGTTCTTCTACTGTTTCCACGGTAACTTCAGTGGCTTTTTAAAGCAGCAGTAAAGAAGTCCTTGACTTTTTGCAGCAATCAGTCCCCCAACACACACACACACACACACACTCTCACTATTCTGATTACATCAGATCCCATTCTACTGCAATCTGCTAGCATTAACAGTAGGCTCTTTCACACAGAGCCCTTACTCACAGTGCTGCGGTTTCCAACCGCTCGCTTTACTACATCTGTGCCGCTGCATTTTGGTTATAAACACAGCAGCCCTGCAGTGGTCTCATGCCTCTTCCCACGTTTTTGCTAGCTGTCTGGCTGGCTGGAAGCCCAAGAGTTGCTTGAGGGGCTGCATCGATGTGAGTGCTGCGCTTTGATTATATAACAGCAGGATGTGGCGCAAGACAGAAAACTGCAGTGGCAAACCCAGGAAAACAGGGTACACCAGGAGAGCGAATGTTACCTTTAGATGCAGTGTGGCTCAACATTACACAGCAAGCAAGTTGGCTGTGCACTGCTCGCAGCGGTGCACAGCAGATCATGTAACAGGGCCTTAAGAAAGCCTGATTTGCTGCATGTTTAAAACAACAGGATCACATGCTCTAAATCCTGCCCCACTGTCCTGTCTCCTAATGGTCATAGTCTCCTCTCCTGACCTTTCTCGTCTGAAGCTATACGAGTAGACATGATAAAAAAAGTACAGTTACATAAGAACTTACCATAACAGTAGCTCTTCGAGAGAGGCTCTTGCATAGGTAATTACATATAGGACTGAAGTCGACAGGCGTCAGGACCCCATGGAAAAATTTCTAGCTAGCAGTCTCTGGCAAGGGACCGCCCCCATGTCGGGTGACTGATGTCATGCGGCGTCAGTATAAAGGGGTGGTCCCCCACGCCTGCCTTCCAGTTCTTTCCCATCAAGGGTCAAAAAAGGCAAGACGAGAGAGAAGCAGAAGATTCCCTTCCTGGAAAAGGAGCTGAAAAAGCTAAGGGGGATGGAGGGCGGGAAGGCATTACCTACTGCAAGGGCCTCTCTCAAAGTTCTACTGTTACGGTAAGTTCTTACGCAATTGTACTATCTTACCTCAAGAGGGCTCTTGCGGTAGGTAATTACATATAGGACTGAGTCCTAAGCAGTGTGGAAAAAGGAAAAGCACTTGGGAGGAGGAAAACTAACCAACCAATGTAACCTCCAGCTGCACTAGTCTTAAGAAAGAAGACCTTGCAGTACAGCCAACCCAAAGCCTGCTCTATGGAGAAAGGCAATATCCAAACTGTAGTGTTTCGTAAAGGTATGGACAGAAGTCCAAGTCGTGGCTGCAAGATGTCTGCCCGCTGACACATTTTTGAAACAAACCGCAGAGGCAGCTACCCCTCTGGTGGAGCGACCTCTGACTTGACCCGGAAGGGTCTTGTGGTACTTGTCATAACAGAAGGTGATACAATGAGCCAACCACTTTGATAGGCATTGCTTGGAAACTGCATTGCCCTCTCTTTTGTGAGGATAAGAGACAAAACGCTGATCCGTTTTCCTGAGATCCTTAGCCCTAGAGGTATAGTATATCAGTATCCTATGAACATCCAAGGTATGCAAGAGGTACTCCCCCTTGATTGGAGTGTTGCGTAAAGAAAGCGGATAACTCAATGGATTGATTTAGCATAGATTCCACTACCACCTTAGGGAGAAACTTAAGGTTGGTGTGCAGAGTCACATGTTCATTGTGAAAAATGAAATAAGGGATTTTGCACATCAGGGCCTGAAGCTCGGAAATTCGTCGAGCTGAATTATTGGCCACTAGAAAGACAGTCTTCCAAGAGAGGAACTTCAAGTCTGCTGAGGCTGCCGGTTCGAAAGGAGGCAGAGTAAGCTTCTCGAGAATAAAATACAGATCCCAAGGAGGAGCACGAATGCGGACAGGGAGTCTCAAATGGAGAACTCCTCTGAGGAAAGTCTTAGAGACTTCCAATTGCCCAAACATCCTGTCTCCAAAAGGGACATAGTAGGCCGATATAGCCGCCATGTGAACCTTCAAAGGGGAATGGCTTAGACCCAGGTCAAAGAGATGACGCATGTAGTCCAGGACTCTCACAACAAGGCAAGAGAACGGCTCAAAATCCTTTGAAAAGGCCCAAACTGAAAAATGTTTCCACTTCATAGCATAGGTGGATCTAGTGGAAGGCTTCCTAGCCTCCACCAGAATATCTGCTACGAGCAGAGAAACCCCAAATCGGGCTTGAGCTATGTCTGAAGGAGCCATGCATGCAGCTGAAGGGATCTGAGACCTGGATGAAGCAGGGTCCCCTAATCCTGGATCAGTAAGTGTTGTGACAGAGGAAGAGGAAGCGGGGGTTCCTCTGAAAATTGTTGCGGAAGAGAGAACCAAACTTGCCTGGGCCAGAATGGAGCGATGAGGATCATCCAGGCTCCTTCTGTACTGAGTTTGTGTAAGACCCTCGGAATTAAGGGAATTGAAGGGAAGGCACAGACAAATCTGTCCCTCCAGTCGAGAGACAGAGTGTCCCTCCAGAAAATGCCTCGCCCTGGAGCGAGCGAGCAGAAGGTAGAAAGTTTTGTGTTTTGAGGAGATGTGAACAGGTCTACCTGAGGGGTTCCCCAGTACAGGAAGATGCCGTCTACTACCTCTTGATCCAGTTCCCACTCGTGGGCTTCGGCTGAAGACCGACTGAGGTGTTCTGCCAGCATACTGTCTACTCCCTGAACATGAACTGCTGTCAGTTGAAGGTTGTGCTGAACCGCCCAACTCCAAACTCTCATTGCTTTCCTGCACAGAGAGCAGGAATGAGTTCCTCCCTTCTTGTTGAGATACCAGACTATGCACATGTTGTCCGTCTGGGTGGTTAGATGACCGGGAAGAATGTAGGAGTACAGAGCCTGGAGAGCATATAGAACGTCTCTGAGTTCAAGCACATTTATGTGCAAAGTCTGCTCAAGTCTAGACCAGGAGCCCTGAGTCCTGTGAGACCCCAAATGGGCTCCCCAGCCCTCAACTGAGGCATCTGTGGTCAATGTTTGGGAGGGGGGTTCGATATTGAAGGAAACTCCCCGGCAAAGTTTCTCTTGCAACATCCACCATTGCAAGTCTCTGACCATGGAATCGGAAACTAGAACCTCCTAGTCTATGTCATCCAGTGACTGGTCCCATTGAGACCGGAGCATCCATCGAGAGATCCTCATATGGAGCCAAGCGTGAGGGACGGTTGGGATAGCAGCCGCCTTGAGCCCAAGGAGGTGAAGAACTGACCTGGCACCGACCCTTCTGCAACTGAACAACAGACGTGCTTGAGCCTGGAGGGTGTCCACCCTGTCCAGAGGCAGAAAGACCTTGCCAATAGTCATGTCCAGGTTTGCCCCGATGAACTGGAGTCTTTGGCAAGGAACCAGATGGGACTTGGCCTGGTTGATGGTGATATCCAGGCTGGTGAAAACCTGCAGGGTAAAGGAGAGAGAGCGCAGAAGTTCCTCCCTGGATGGGGCCACCAGGAGCCAGTCGTCCAGGTACAGGAATACCTGCACTCCCTGGGTACGCAGGTGGGCTGCTACCACTGACAGGCATTTGGTAAACACTCGGGGAGCCGAACAAAGACCAAATGGGAGGGCCTTGAACTGGCAGTGGTCCCCCTGAAAAGAAAATTAAAGGAATTTGTGGTGGGAAGGGTGAATGGGGATGTGCAGGTAGGCATCCTGCATATCCAAAGCGTCCCTGCTGAAGAAGCAGCAGAAGGCTCTGCAGAGAGAGAGCATTCTCAAGCATTTGTACTCCATGAACACGTTCAGGGAACTGAGGTCTAAAATGGGCCTCACATCTCCCATTTTCTTTGGAACTAGGAGAAATGGGAATAGTAACCTGTCCCCCCAAGATGGGTGGGGACTGGCTCTATCGCCACCTTCGAGAGGAGGGAGGAAATTTCTTCCAGGACTAGAGGAAGATGTTCTGGGGAGTAAGACGACTTTGGAGGTAGTCTTCAGGATGTTTTTTTAAGAAACTCGATTGAGTGTCCTGCTGCTATCAGTTGGAGCACCCAAGCATCTGATGTGATCCTGTCCCAACCCGGGGTAGATCGAAGGAGAACCTCCCTCCTACAGGTTCCTCTGGGGGGTCCAGAGGCTGTGGGAGAGAGGAGGAGTCAAGAGGTGTGGGGCAATGCAGCGGCCGAGGCTTCCGCAGCTTTTTTTGGGCAGGGGAGTCTTGGTTGCTGGAGGGGCCCAACATTTATTGGCCCGCTTGCCCTGTGGTTTCACTTTAGGGTGGGAATGTCTGTGAAAAGGGTGACGCTGTCCCTGAGGGGGCTTGTACAGAGAGTTCACGGGCTTAAGTGCAGTACCCTTCTCCTGCAGGTCAGTGATGATGTCCTTGACATCACCACCAAACAGTACCGAACCCCTGAAGGGTGCATCCTGAACTGCGGATTGCACTTCAGGGACCAATCCAGACACCCGGAGCCAGGCATGACGCCGAAGACCTATGGCGAAAGCCGAACTCCGACCAGCTGCATCCATTGCCTCGTATGTGGCACGAAGCACATGCCGACTGGCCGAACGAGCAGATCGGACAAGATCAGCCACTTCCTGTTTGGTCTGAGACTCAGGAAGGGAGTCCAATTTTGATTCCACCTGACTCAGGATCGTCTTCTGGAAGTCCCCCATATGAGCGACATAGTTCAGGGCTCTAATTCTCAGGGTAGAAAAAGCGTACACCTTCTTCCCATACTGGTCCAGAAAATGGGACTCCTTGTAAGGTGGAGATGAGCTGAGATGTTTTGGATTGGCAGAACGGCTTTCAGTGGCACTATTCACGACTGAGTCTGCCTTGGGGTGTACATTCAAAAAATCTACACCCTCAAGAACCTGATATAGCCGGTTTGCCTTCCTTGGAAGGGAGGCTGATGCCTACAGTTGCTTCCAAATAGTGGACACAAGATCTGCATGAGGCTCAATCCAGGGTGGAATCAATATCGGAGCGGTCTCGGGCAGACTCAAGTGGGCAGCGAGCTTCTTACGCAGTGGATCTGGCTCCAGAGATTGCCACTGATGAACTTCCTAGATCTTTCTCAGTAACTAAAAAAATAAAGGATCCTTCAGAGGAGACTTCGGAGGAGTCCTTCGATGAAGAGGAGGAAGACGCCTCCCAATGCGGGGGAGGAATGTTCCCTTTGGGAAGCCCTCTGGGAAGCGTGTCCTCCCCACCCCTAGAGCCTGAGGGTTCACCTCTGGTGTCGGGTAACAGGGAGAGAGAGTCTCCCATCTCCAACATAGGGGATTTTGTGCAGGGTCCAGCGCCAAGAAACGACTCTCCACCTCCATGGTGAGCTGAGCCTTGGCCTTGGCCCACCAGGCAGCCAGTCTCCTTCAAATCCACCGGCGGCTGTGGTGTGGGCGGTGGAGAAGGAGGAGAAGGGGGATACAGATACTGAGCGTATCTGTAAAGTGAGTATCCGTAACCTGACGGTGGAAAGCCTGGCATCGGGTATTGAGGCGTCGGGTACTAAGGCGTTGGATAAAGCGGCGCCGGGTACTGCGGTGTTGGATACTGTGATGCCGGGTAGGACGGCACCAGATTAAGCGGTGCTGGATACCCGGGTACCAGGGGCCCTGGTGGTGCAGAAGGCCCTTGAAGAGGCCCAGCAGGTGGCCCAGGTAAAGATGGCCTTGTGGGCATCGGGCCTGGTATTAGAGTGGCATCCGGTAAAAGGACATCGTATGGCATCAGACAGGCCGGCGTTAGAGCCGGCATCCGAGGATCGGCGTCAGGGGATCCAGCCCTGTCGGAGGGAGACCTGACGTCAGCGTGCCCAGGTCCTCCGTGTTGTCCGGGGATGGAGGGTTACAATCCCTGGGGTCCAGCAGAGGAGAAACTGGAGCCTCGGTTAGCAACGGCAAGTGTTGCAGTGAGCCTGGAACGCCGGACTGGTCCAAGGGGTCCGACATTGGCTCTTTTGCTGGGCGTTCATCGGAGGGGCCGACGTCCGGCTTACCAGCGGGATCCGGGTGGGCGTTGGAGGAGCCGGCGTCCGACTTATTGGAACCCTGACCCGATGGGGTCGTGATGGGGAAGAGACTCTGATGGAAGTGCGAGGGACCATGTGCCCCCCGAAGGAGCTGGCGACTTATTGTCCCTGTCCGGACAGACATCAGTGGCACTGGCATCCAGCTTAGTGGACCCGCTCGACCCAGAGGGCCGCGTGGAAGCGGCCCATCCCACGAGTGGTAGCCTCCTTTGCCCTGGGAGCAAGGGAGGGCAGCAATCAGCTATTCTCTAGCTATAGCATGGAACACCCTACAAAAATCCCTAAAACTGTCCAATATCATTCCATTTGCATCCTTTAAACAGCATTGTACAGTCTTCTTCAAAGAGAAATGCAATTGCTACCACTAGAGCTAGCATTGTCATCTCACAAATCTCCCTTCCAAACCATATATGGCATATTCCTTCCAGACAGACACCCCATCTTATGGCACCCAGTAATACCTTCACCATCCTAGTATTACATTATGTTGAGTGTCTGCCATGCCCCCCCACTGGGATATGTATATACTGTACATACTGTAAATATTAGCTTAACTTTACTGTAACTGTTTTTTATCATGTGAATTTATTGTACATCACTGTGTTTATAAACGTTATTTTCCCCTGTATGTATAACTGTCTTATATAACTGTATGATGTATCTGTTGTGTATCAACTATTGAACCTTGACCTTATCAGGTCCATCTTGTAAATGAGCCTTGCTCAATGATGTTCGACTGAATAAATAAAGATTTGATGACGATGATGAGTGTGAGCCCGATGAGAGGGGCGAGACCGTCTTGGACACCGCTAAGGCGGTCCCCAGGAGAACGCCATTCTTGAGAACAGCGAATCCGCCAGAATCGCGAGCCGTGGAGGTGGAGGCCCGGTCCTTGCTTCTTCTTCTTCTTCCTGTGGCCTTCGGGGGAAGTGGAAGCCTGCCTTAGTTTCTTCAGCTCCTTCTCCATGGAAGCTATCTTTTTCTTCAGAACGTGGGCCTCCAGGGACTGCTGCCTCTGTTTTTGGGTGGCTATGTTGAACTGCTGGCAGTGCTGGCACTTCTCCATGGGGTGGTCCGAGCCTAGGCAAAAGAGGCACAGGGAGTGACCATCCTTATGCAGCAGTTGGGAACCGCACGAGTTGCACTTATTTTTATGCGATTCGGAGGGCGTCGGGGACGAAATACACGGCCATTAGAAGAGAAAAAAACACGAAAAAACTGTCGAAAAAATTGGTAAACTAGACTGACATTAGACTGACGAGCGAAGGAACTTAACCACGAGGAACTTTCACAAGTCGACGGTGTAAAAGAACCGGAAGGCAGGCATGGGGGACCGCCCCTTCATACTGACGTCACATGACGTTGGTAACCTGACGTGGGGGCGGTCCCACGCCAGAGACTGCGAGCTAGAAATTCTTCTGTGGGGTCCTGACGCCTGCCGATTTCAGTCCTATATGTAATTACCTTCTGCAAGAGCCCTCTCGAAGTAAGATCAAGGGTTTCCGAGGCAGGATTTTTAGAGCACAGGTACATATTGTTGCAAACAAATAAAATTAAATCTGTTGTTTTGACAAGTTAATGCTGGCAGGCTGGGGGGCTAAAGATATGAGCCAATAAGATCTGTTGCAAAGGGGGGTGAGACTACTGCAAGACAGGCTCAGGGCTCCCTTTTTTTTCACCTACCAGTGGATTCCTCTATGTAGTGAAGTAGCACCCATCTGTTAGGCCAGCAAGAAGTAGCTATTATAGCCTATTTGGAGGGGTTTTTAATGCTTTTGTTACCCATGTTTACCCTTTTATCTGCCCTGTTCTGCAACACCAGTTATGGTGCTGCTACTGCTGCATCCTTCCTCCATGCAGAAGAGCAGCTCCAAACACTGCCCACACCAGTGTTTGCACATTGTCCAGAGGAGGGCAACCAAAATAGTGCAGGGTCTGCACCAGAAGAAATACGAAGAGAGACTAAAGGAGCTTAATATATATACCCTCAAGGAAAGGAGGGAGAGGGGGGACATAACAGAAACTTTTAAGTACCAAAAGGGAATCAACGAAGTCCAAGAGAGTAGCATCTTTCAGAAAAAGAGATGTGCAAGAAAAAGGGGGCACAATTTGAAGACAGAGGCGGGACAGCTCAGAGGTAATGTGAGGAAGTATTTTTTCACAGAGAGGGTTGTGGATGCATGGAACGGCCTTCCTGAGGAGATCGTAGAGTCAAAAACAGTTGGGAAATTCAAGAATGTATGGGACAGACATAAGGCAATTGTAGTGGGGGTAGGAGCAAGTAGGCTGTTGGTTAACTAGGATCTGCAGCTTATCCATTAAGTAGGGAAATGGGCAGACTAGGTGGGCCAAGTGGTCCTTATCTGCCGTCAAAGTCTATGTTTCTATGTTTCACCACTACCACTCCACAGTCAGCCAGCAGGGGGTGGAAGAATGCTAGGCACCTCCTGGGGAGCAGATCATCGCAGCCTTGCTACATGTCTCATCCCCCAAGCTGGCTCTAATCCAAGCTTAAAAAGGGAACATTTTGTATCTCACTGGGGACAACCCACTTGACTAAAACTGTCACACCCTTTAAAGGAATTCTGGATCCCAGATCAGCCCGTTTGCTCCATTGCCAGTCAGTCGCTTTGCACTTTGCTGTATTTTAAGGTGAGTAACCAGTCCGAAATCCCTGTCAGACAGACCTTCTTTTGAATTTAAGACAGACAAAAATATCTTTCAAAAGAACCATGGTTATCACATCAGTAACTTTACAAAAAACAAAACAAAGGTGACTTCTGCCTTCAAACCGCCCCTCCCCCAACATGTAGTTAAACTATTTTGCTGCTGAAACTGCAACTGTGCCTTAATAAGGCTCAGACAAAAGCCTCAGTTGCTACAGGTTTCTCCTTTCTAACTAGTTGGCGCAAGTTCTGATACTAAATGACACGTTCACTCCCTTAATAAGAATTTTTACCAGACATGAATGCCCTTTGTTTGGGGGTCAACTATGAGGAAAGAGGGGGTGGAAGGGATAATCAAAAAGTGATGCTTAAAGGCATCTTCATAAACTCTTGACATGTTAATTGCTAAACTGAATTAAATTCCAAAGCCTGAGTCATCATTTTCACTAGGTCTGAAGCTCTGTGGTCTTTGAATCATTTCAACAGAGCCCAACTCTGTACATCTCCTTTCCAATGAAAAACCATCTTAGTTTCCAGGGTGATACAGACCTCTGCTTTGTCTCGAGTTTCATAGGCTAATTTTCATTGTCTTTGATGGATGGGTGGGTGGGCGGGGAGATGGATCACATCTATTCATAATCAACCAGACTTTTACAACCTTTAGAAGGTAACATGCTTCTGAGGGATGTACTGTATCCTACTGTACAGTAGAGTCATCTTGAGAGGTTTGGGAGAGAGGACCATGAACAGAAGCAGAGTGGCTCTTGCTGCCCACACATCACATGTTGCCTTTCTTATAAGAGACATCCCTTGGAGGCACTGTTAACTTATTATAAATTACTCGAGTTTTAGGTTCAGTTTTTTAGTTTAGAAACACAAGTCTAATGTTCCTCCCCTACCTCTAAAGTGGAATTTTCCACTTTAACGTTCCCACACGAAATGGTTAAATGTACTGAGGATACGAGGTCCTGGGGTTCTGAGCTCTGACTGGCTGAAATCCCATGAGTTTTTTTTTTTTTTAATACTTTCTATTTATGCCCCCCTCCACCTCAGCGCCTACCTTCCCTCAGGGACTCCCAAGGCATCATGCCTGCCAGGTCTCCCGGGAACTGTGAGCCCCTCATGAGTCTGCCCTGCCATCAGCCCTCAGATAACGCCCCGAGTAGGGTAGGAGACGTACCCCAAACCTCCCATCCTTCATCCAAGTGTTGGCAGGACTTGTGCGGCTCCTCTCTGGTCCTGGTCTCATGATGCCGGGGGCCCGTCTCCAGGCATGGCTGCTGGTGTTTTTCCTGCTTTCCTAGGGAGTGGTGCGCATCGACGTCGAGGCATTTCCATCGACGTCCACCACTCCCCAACCCTCTCATAGAAACATAGAATTTGATGGCAGATAAGAACCGCTTGGCTTACCTAATCTGCCCATTTCCATACCTAACGGATAGGCTGCAGATCCTAGTTAACTGACAGCCTACTTCCTCCTATCCCCCACTAGAATTGCCTTATGTCTGTCCCATACATTCTTGAATTAACCCACTGTTTTTGACTCTATGACCTCCTTAGGAAGGATGTTCCATGTATCCACAACCCTCTCTGTGAAGAGACTTCAGTACTTCCTCACATTACCTCTGAGGGCTTTCCTCCTCTATTGTGCCCCCTTGTTTTTGCACATCTCTTTTCCTGAAAGATGCTACCCTCTTGGACTTTGTTGATTCCCTTGAGGTATTTGAAAGTTTCTATCATGTCCCCCCCTCCCCCCTTTCCTCGATCCCTCTCTATCTGCTCCACATGCATGCTGTGCCGCTGGCTTCCGCCAGAGGCCAGTCAAGCGTGAGCCTGTACACCCTCTCGCCTGGGAGAGGATAGCTGTCCTCCGGATGCTCAATCCTCTCCCTCCCTGCCGACCCCTGACGGCCCAGGCTTGTTCCCGAACCCGAGTCGCCAGCGTGACACGAGGTGTGGTGTCCAGCGCCTCAACCTTCAGCGCCACCGGGACAGCTCTCCCATGAGTTATTTAAAATTTTAAACTAAGCATGCTAGATCCACACTGCTTTTCTAAACCTAAACTGCACACAAGTCCATTACTCTTACAGTACTTAACATAATTTTTTGCTGCCTCACCAGACCGCCCTCAGGCATGCCAAATCAATTGAATCCGGCAACACCTCTCTGTCCACAGGACTCGCTTCTCACTGCTGCCTGTAGCCTCCAAGCTCTCAGGGTTACCTAATGCCTCCTTAGTTCCAGAGTATCAGGGCCTGGTGCTAGGGGCACTGCTCTTTATCATTACAAAGTTCCCCTCGCTATAACAAACCCCGCTAAAGCAAAATCCCAGGAATAACAAATGTGAAGCGTGGCTCCTGAGAAAAAGTTAATATCAGCTGTCTGTGGTATAGCATGTGAGCATTCTCAGTGAGGCAGCACTGCCTCTTTAAACTCAGAACTAAACGTGCAGCTTCTGACTGCAGAATGCCTCTCACAAACTTCTCCTGTTTGCTATCCAGCTCATTCCAGCTCAGTCATGGATTAGTCGGAGGATCAGGATCTATCAGTAACGTGCCAGACGATTTCTGTTATTGTGCCCAGCTGTGCGACTTCCGTGTTTACTACTGTACATACACCTAAACCCAAGACACAAACCCGAAATAACAGGTATAATTCCCCAGATACAGCACAGTATATACAGTATTTAAATGTAATTTTTTTTTTAGTAAGCAAAGCAGGGTCTATGCAGAAATGTGCCAGCTGGTTTCTGTATTTGTGCCCTGCTGTGCAACTTCTGTATTTTCTACTGAGTTTCAGGCGGGAGGACAGCAATGGGAGCAGGAGTTAAATACAGTGTATTAATGTACTTAGCTGTAACACTCAAACATCTACTCACTCTTTCAAACAGGAAAAAAAATGGTTTACTGTGTTTACTGTGCAGTCAGGGGAGGTGCAGGCAAGAGGTAGAGACAACAGTATAACTACAGTTTTAGTCTATTTCACTATCCCTCGATGTAACGACCGGGAGCTATAACGAATGCAGGTTATGGTTCCATCTTCGTTCGTTATAGCAAGGGACTGCTGTAACAAGAATATGGAGTCTCCCCTCCTGCAAGTTGCTTATGTCTGAGGATGACACAATGCTGACCAGGGCAGCTGACTCCATGGAGAATGGGGACAAACGTCAGAGGAACCTGAACAAGCTGTGTGACTGGTCAGACAGTGTAGGCAGGGAAATGCAAGGTGCTACATCTGGGCAGGAAAAACAGAGGTAGGACCTGCTCACTGTGTGGGGCTCCTCCTGCTACAGTGGAAGAGGAAAAGGACCTGGGGTAACAATAAACAAGGAGTTTAAGCATGACAAGCTACCTACGGTTGCTGTCAAAAAGGCTGGAAGAATACTGGGGTGTATCAAAGGTGGGGGAGGGGGACCAGCAGAGCAAAGGAAGTAATCCTACCACTTTGCAAGGCCCTGGTCAGGCCCCACCTGGAGTACTGTGTGCAGTTCTGGTCCGTGGTCCCCCCCAATACCAACAGGGCACTGAAGCAGCAGAGAGGGCATCACTCAGCGCCACCAAAATAATAACAGCTGTGGAGGATAAACACTGTGATGACAGATTAAAGGCCCCTAACATGTTCACCCTGGAGAAAAGGGGGGCTGAGAGGGGACATTATCTCAGTCTTCCACATACTGAAGGATACAGACATGCTTGAAAAGAGATATGTGATTTGGTGTGCTCCAGCAGGATGGGGGGGACACGCCCTGATGTTCAGAAATGGCATATTTAGAGGCAATGTTAGGAGGCACCTCTTCTCCCAGAGGGTGGTGAACCAAAGGAACAGCCTGCCACATTAGACAGTGGATACTAAGACAGTATAGGCCTTCAGGGTAAGCTAACAATAATATCTAACATGGTGGGCTGTGTTGGGCTATACCGGCCAGCCCTAGGAGTGTAATGAGGCCCGATGCCACAGCCAGAGGACCTTCTAGCCCCTGGAAGGTCCAGCATGGACCATACCATCCACCCTGGAGGGTATTATTGAACTTAGAAAATTTTTTTGTTTGAATTTTAAATAAAATGTCTTAAAAAAATGTTTAATACACAAAAATGAATAACTAAAAAGTTGTTCTACAGTAGTCCCGCCACTGGCAGAATTACCAGTAGAGAGCACTGATGCATCTCATAAACCTTTTTTTCTACCATGGCCACTTCCCTTTTATACTGTGTCTCCTCCACCCAGCACACACACACACAACACAGCTGAAGTGACTGAAGCTGGTTTGTTCCTGGACGCGAGTGAAGTACCACGGTCTATAAGACCAGTGGTACTTTCGTGGTTTGTTCTCCCGCAGATGGGGACATGCTGCCAGGTTGTGGCAGCACAGGAAGTGGGCAGGCGGACGAGTACCACTGCAGTGTCAGGAAGGAGATAGAGAGCAATTAGAAACAGAAACATAAGGGAAACATGTAGGCAGTGATCTACAATGCAAATAGTAGGTAGCTTTTGTTTTTAAATTTAAGGAAAACAGTTGGCAAGGGGAGAGGGGGAGATTGACCACCAGCCAAAGGCTCACTTGGTAAGCAAGACAAAAAATGGCAGCCAGTCAGCATTTTCAAATTTACTTTTGGAGTCTGGGACACGAATTTCTGCAGGTAAGGAGGCAGCTGGCAGTGAGACTTGTTTTTTCCCGGTCATTATCGACACATAAATGTACCCCTTAGCAAGGGATACAGCCAATCAGAGGCCAGAAAATGTCCTAGACTTTTTCTAAGCTAGGATAAATTTCTGTTAACCAAGGGAATCACAAGTTACTTTGGGTTGTAAGGTGGGCAAGAAATCCCTATAATATCCGCAGCCTTCCCTCGTATGGGCTCTTTAGAGGAACTCTCCGGAGACACTTAAAGGCATTATTCACTTGTTCCAGCTCAGGTTAATATTCAGACATACCCCTTGCACCCTCTCCTCCAACTTGTAGCTATAATCTACCTTATGATTGAGCTGTTAATCCATTTTGTGTTTTGCTCTTTCTTTCAGACAGATTACTTGTTATGTAAATATCTTAACACCTGAATTGTGCTCCAGTGGACCTTATCCTTCTGTACTTATAACATTATGTCGTTTTTAATTTTTTTGTTTATTTATTTGTTTATTTTAGTCTTTGGTAACCTGGTAAGGCCCACTAGGCACAAGTGCCTGTTTTCGGGGGCGACCTGGGAGCACTGGGTGGTTAAGTGGCTTGCTCAGAGTCACACAGTATGCAAGTGGAGGTTGTGAGAATCAAATCGAGATCTGGTCTGCTGGATGTACCAATCTCGTTCACAGCTCGTTACTCTAACCTCAGTTTCTCTTGCTGTCGTGTTGCATTTCTAGTATGTATTTGACTGTTATTACCTCTGTACTCTCATGGGTTGTAGCTGTAAACAGGCATTTACTTGCCTAGTGTACCCTACCTGATAAACAAAAACTAAGTAAATGAATCAATGTTAATGTGTTTTCACAGCATACCTACTGGTCCCACCTTACAAAGCAGAGGGACAGGCATCCTGGTTCAAGAGTCCCTTCCAACCTTAAATTATTTCGTTAGTAGGTTATAACCCTTCTCCTAGGGGCCCTCTAACCCTTCCCTTGGGGGGCCCTTTCTATCCCAGCCAGGAGTACAGAGGAGGAAGCGCCTTAGTCTAGGGAGGCATTTGCTGAGGGGTTGTGGCAGTGTGCTGAGGGGCCTAGTGACATGGCGGGGGGGGGGACCATAAACTGGCATGCCTGATTGGAGGTGAGTATTCTCCCTGTTCTAGGCCCTCCACCTCCCATATGAGCAAGCACCATGTCGCATCTGGTGGTGGTGGTGGTGAGGGGGGGTTACCAGTCGGCATATGGTCACTCACAACCAGCTAAGGCTTCACCACAACACCACCAACAGAAGCCAGTCTCTGAATGCAGCACTGCTCAACCCTCCCCTAGGAAGACCAAATCCTTTGCAACACTCTGATGCCCTCCCTGTCATCCACCACTCCTGTTGTCCTAGGCTCGGGGCATGAATCCGGGTCACCAACTTGCTTTGAGCCATGGAATCTCTCTACATAGGCTTTTTGAACATCTGGTTGACCTACATTTAGTTTAGAAGGCTATACTGTACATTTCCACACATTCTCAGACAGCCCTTTTACTCTGTCTTTTTTGACTGTTGTGTTTCTTCCCGCCTTCTGTCCCCAGTTTTGGCTGCATCCTCTAGTCCTGTCACTGGCCCGTCTTGTGGACTTACAGGTTAACCACCACTTACACAGAGCCATGTTTGGCAGGTGGCTTTCCCCGTAGAGTCTTTCGGTGCCTGCGGGGGATGCAGAGTGAGCTGGGGCTTTTTTCTCAGTTCTCTCCGCGGGGCACCTGTGTGTGACAAGCGCATGCACGTGGGTGTTGATGTACTTTGCATGATGCCTCAGCACCCCCCTCGCCCCAAAACATCTGCTGGTCCCACCACAAGTGCTGCCTCCCGGCCTCTGCTAGGTGGCAGACAAGTGTCAGGACTCCGCAAGGGAGGAGAGGTGTTTTAGGATGCTCAATGCTCCCTTCACCCGGTCTGCCCCTGAGTGACCCATGTCCATTCCCCGAATTGGGTCACCCACACGGCAGCAGGTAAGGCAATCCGCACCTCACCCCTCTCCCCCACTGGGCTGGCCTATTTTACTCTATCTTTAACCTATCTGCTCTCCTCTGTCTGTCATTGCTAGAGCTTCTCACTCCTGTTGTCATTTCTTTTCCCTTTTTGCTTATTTTTGCCTGCCTGCCATCTGCTACACTCCAGCTGGCACTGCCTACCTACGTTAAACAGTCTCCCTGCTTTGCATGGGACAGGAAATATGTGTGAATGTGCAGCTGATTGTAATGTTTCTAGTTTCATAAATTTATATTCATACCCCAAAGGACCCATATTTAACTGCACCTGGACAGAAATTAAAACTGTAAACTGTATTTTGCATTGTGTTGCTTGCACGGACAACATTCTCTACAGTTCCTTTCATGGAACCAGGAATAGAGAGTTTTGACTGCGTTACTGCATGGGTTCAGAACGCTGAACGCTGCTCTGAAAGATCATCAGCTCATGCTCAAAGCTCTGAATCCATGTAGTGATACAGTCAAAACTTCCAATTACTGGCTCCATGAAAGAACTATACAAAATATTCTCCATACAATGAAAACACCACAAAACCCAGTTTACAGTTTTATCTTTATTTTAGTACAGTTAAATGTGAATCCTTGGGGGCGGGAATATAATTTCTAAAAACAAGAACAATACAAGCAGGCAAGCAGCTGCAATTTAACCTGTCCACATTGCTGAATTGTTTGCTTTTTCATCTTTTCAGGCAGAAGGGATCATAAATTCTGCTGGGCGGCCCAATCCCTTCTCCTTCCAGGTGCCAACAGTAGAAAGCTCTGCCCCCATGCTGCCCCCATGTTCAGACATTTTATGATGTATTAGTTTGTAGAGTGCGGGGGGGGGGCTATCAATGGCAATGGATCAAGGCTTAAATTATGTTTATTTATATTTTAGTGGGTCACTGGGGTTAAATCAAAGACTTAGCTCAGCTAACAAGGCTCATGTTATTTGAGGTATGGCTTTGATTTGGCCCTAGAGGCACTCTAAAACATATAAAAATGTATTTTAAAACACACTCCAATTATTATCAATAAAGTGCACCGCCGTACATCACAAAGCATCTGAGTGCAGGGGTGGCATGAGGGTTGAGCGTTCTACTATCGGCACCAGGAAAGGAAAGGGATCAGGCAGCCGAGTGGAATTTACTACCCCTTCCCTTAAAAAACAAAGCAGCAGAAAACTCGGCAATGTAGACTTTCTAAGTCAGTAAGTTAAGTTTAAGTCAGTTTTCAAGTAGTGTCATGGCTCAGCAGGTTGTGCACTCGCTTCTGAGGCTGAAAAATCAGAAGGTTGTGGGTTCAATCCCCACAACAGGCACTTGGAGTAAATTCCCAATACTGACATTGTAGTGTATTATGAGGGGGATGCTGCACTTCAGAGGTGCCATCTTTCAAACGAGATGTAAAACCAAGGTCCTGTCTGTTCAGGTGGATGTTAAAGATCCCAAGGCGCTTCTCGAAAAGAGATGGGTAAGTTTTCGTTTAAAACCAAAAACATACTTTACATTTTGTAAACTTTTAAGCTTTTTTTTGCATTAGTTCAAATTCATTTAATCAGGCCACAACATGCAGTATTTACCCTATACAGTCAACATTTTTCCACAGCAATTTACCCCGTTCCTTCCCATATATTTCACATTCATTATGGTACACTTCATCTATTTCTGTTTGATTTTTAAACAGTAAACCATTTAAAGTAACATCTTTATTCTAGATGAATCTCTAACATCATATCTGCCAGACTGACCATTTCTATACTGCAAAAATCACATAAATCATACGCTTATCCCATTATAATTAATGGTCTCCGTTTTTTGCCATTGACAAAACCGTGTGTTAAATGCCGTAACACCTGAGTAGGTGTTATGGCATTCACGCCCTCCCTTTCAACACCAAAGCGCTCAAGACAACTACCTAAACATAGCGCAAGCTTCTAACTGTCCCTATCACCTCAAGCAGCACTAACTGAAAAAACACTTACTTCTCGGGTGTTACCTCCATTGCAAATAGCCTCCAGCAGCCTCACATCACGTAGAAGTTAAAAAAAAAATGTTAAGCAGATTCCAAACAGCGGACGAAACCGAAAGACAAAAAACAAAGCCCTTCAATTATATAAAATAAAATATGGTGAGAAGTGTGTCAAACTCGAATTTAACACACACCCTCATTGTTGGATGGCATTCATAAACCCCTCAGATTTCGCCCTCGGGGTTTATGTGCCATCCAACAACTTCAGGTAATAATGTTAAATTCTCGTAACACACTTCTCCCCGTACTTTATCCTATACTTATCCAATCCTTACTTAACTGCCCATATATTAGGACCTCATATGTTATTTCCTTAAAGCACTCCATTCTCCAAAACTGGGCTAGTAGTTCCCAGAATGTTTTTGTAAAATTACATGCAAAAAAACATATGAACCATTGCTCCCTCCTTATTGCTGCAATGTTTATCTCAGGCTCTCTCTACTATTTTCTTATGTTTGTGATTCCCTCTAGTATTTAATTTTCCATTATTACACATCCAAACTGTCTCCCTCATTTTTTTTTTGGTATTCTTTTCTCTAAAGTTATTTCTAAGATCACGGATGTACTGTAGCCACCTTCTGAGCTACATTAAAGACGGAGGTTTCATAATAATTCTGCTTTACAATTTTTGTTTTCTACTTTTTGTTTGCAACAAATCCACCGATATCTTCCACTGCTTTAAATACTTTCAAGTAGTATTAATGTAATCTGGAAATTTCTTTCGATTACCTATATTACCTTTGTTCCCAAATTACTCAGAAGTACCTCACTCCACTCTTTAACTAAAGGTAACCACAATTTCTCCTCTACCTGTATGGTCTTATGTTTGCATAGAAAAATATATTTAAGAAAAAGACTACGGGGTGTATCATATTTAACACACCTTCTGAAATTGGCCTATAGGTATGTCCTCTTTTTACTGGGTTTAATCTACTCCCCCAAAGTAACTGAAAGAATAGTCCTAATATTTTTGTTTGCATTTGTGTTGGTATCAGAAAGACATAAGCTATGGCTAGGAAAATAGGAACAATAAAAGCTTTCAGTATATAGAGTCTTTTCTGTCTTGTCATACTCCATGCCTTTCATCTATTAACCTTGTACTGGACAATCTTGAACTTTTTTTTCCCCCAGTTTTCTTGCATCAGGTCCTGCCCTCCAAATGTTACCCCTAACATTTCTATACTGCCTGTTTCTATTTCTATACTTCCTTGTTTTGTTTTGTCTATCTTCCCTAATGGCAATATCTTGCTCTTATTACTTATAGATATACCTGTATACTGCTTATTTTTTTCAAAGGCCTCTATCATCGTTTCTCCTGAGCACTGGTCTCTAACTAAAAACATACAGCCATCAGCATATGCACTTTTTTGTACAGGAGTGTTTTTCCATTCAATTGCTTTTATGCTCTCATCTTTCTCTATCAAATGCAACATGGGGTCTAGACAGAACACATACAACAATGGGCTCAGGGGACACCCCTGTCTCACTCCATTACATATATACATTGGGGTCCCCATATGCCCATTTATCATAGGACATACTTGTGCTTCATTATATAGACTTTTTATCAACCTAATGAAACTTTCTGGGACGTTATAATTTGCTAAAGACTGCCACATATATTCATGCTTAATCGCATCAAAGGCCGTTTCTTGGTCTATCGCATACAGGTAACCCTCCAGTTCTTCCTCCTTTCCCTTGTTAATTATCTCTCTTATATAGATTAAGTTTTGCCTACTATCTATCCCTGGTATTGCACATGTTTGAGTCTGCAGTATTACATTTTGTGCATATTCCACCAGTCTTTTATTAATGATCTTTGCTAATATTTTATATGTAACCCCCCCCCATAAATGGGGGTTCCCAAAAGTCTTCCTTGGGTGTGCTTAAATGCCCACTGCCAGGCAGGCGTTCTGTGTCTTTACAGGTGTAAAAGTGCTTGCATGCGAGTGCCCTGTTAGCCTCCGTGCCTGTCCCTTTAAAAGACATTATTTTTGTAGTGTATAATTAATCTGGGTAAGGGCCGAGTGTTTCCAGGCTCGAGTCCCACCCAAGCTGCAATAATATTGCTCTGTTCTGCCATCGCTAATGGCACAGAGGGAGCTCTGTTAGAACTGGTAATTGTTTGCTGATTGGCTGCTCTAACAATAATGGTATTATAGTTTGTCTAACCTGCCTTTCTTTGCAGCATGGACATTTCTGTATTGCACCAATCAGTACGTTTTGGGGACCTTAAAATGGAGTCTGTCTCCAGGGTTCTTGTGGGAGTGAATTTCTGTAGGAATTGCATTTTTTTTCATTTTGGCGCCTAAATGGACCCGTAGGGGGAGCCCTTGCTTTGACAGACAGACAGATGAATCAACCAACCGAACCCTTTTTGGATCAGAAGGAAGTCCTGGTGCTGCTGCCTGCAGCAGAGAGTCAGTCTGAGTTTGTAGCTGAGAGAGCGAACAACTTGAGTGATTCAAGCAGCCCTGGTGGAAAGGCTGAGTTTGGCCTGTCTGCCTGCTGCCCTCGAAAGGGATTCTTAAAGAGTGTTTAAATAACTGGACTGTATCCGAACCAACTGTGATAAAAGCCACCTAGAGTTGTCAGCTGTCAGGTCTTTTACCTGGTAATCAGGTTTTCAGGGTCCCTGTCAGGTAATCCGGTTTTGCTCAGTGCTAGTCAGGTTTTTGAGACATTCTGAGTGCTCACACACTTTTGAAACATATTTTGTCATATCATTCTTTGTTTCAGCTGCATATCCAGGTTACAAATTCTGTTGTCAATATAGCCTTTTGTTTCTGAAAGCAGTCAACTTGGAAGGTATAAAGTATGGCCATTAACACCATTAGCACTTACTTAACCTACTCTTTTCCACTACATCTTAAAGTGGCATGGCAGCAAAGCTCACTGCCCCCACTTTTTGTAACAGCAACACAGTCAGTTGTCTTCCACTTTCATTTGCTTGTAAACATTTTCATCTCTAACAGAATTTAGGCATTTTGAAATGTTTTAAATTAACTTTTTTTTCCTCAAAAAAAAGTATGGTCAGTTATTTGGCTTTCTTTCATATTCTTTATTTTTCAAATTCCATTACAGCAGGAATACATGGAGCACAATCAATCAGTGACATTAGTTTAACAATCATTTGTTAAATGTATACTGTACATGGCATGTCCAACTCATCAATATGTTTATTACCATAGTCTTGCTTGAACAGTGGGCTGGCAGGGAGCCCTGTGATATTACGTACATGGAACAAATGAGCCATTTATCTGTGATACATAAAAAAACCATGACCACCATACCAACTCAAATTGTTGTGCTCTGCCCATCTGATTGGAAATTGTACGCTCTAAAAAATAAATTTCATTTATCACTGAATGCCGTTGTGCCATCGTCGGGGCAGCAGCAGCAGTGTGCCACAGGTGAGTAATCACTTTCTTTGCCACTGCCAGATATAAATATAATTTACTTTTACTGGGAGGTACTGTTCCATCCTCTGATATGTATAGCAATACCAACTGTTGTGTTAAAGTCAAGTCAGCATCTATTAATTGTGCTAAACTTGTACCAATCTCTTGCCAATAATGAACAATCTTTGGGCAGCTCTAAAAGACATGGACCATGTTGGCCTGGGATTCACTGCACTGCCTCTAACAGTTCCCATGTTTCAGTGGTAAATATTTAATCAACTTGTCTGGGGTATTTTTTTTTTTAATCTATTTGTAGCCCCCCCAGCCTGGAACTCTCTCAGGCCACTGCACCCACCAGCTTGCTCTACCGCCCGCTGTGTTCCCCCTGTCATCTTCAAGTACGTTATGGTTCCTCAGGTCGGGGAGGACAACCCCGGGGAGACCGTAGGGGCAGTGGCGGGGGAACCAGCATTCGGCACGTGGCAGTGGCACTGGCAGGGCCGTCGCCTATCAGGGCTGGAGAGGTGTTTCTGGTAGTCAGCCAAGATCCCCCTCCCCCCTGCGTCTCAGACACGTTGCGTTGGTGCAGCAGCAGCCTGCCCACGTCAGCCACGGCTCTTCGTGCAGCCCGGCAGCTCAATGGTGCCTCCAGTCTCCACTGGGGTAAGCCAGGCTGCAGGCGTCCCAAAACTCCCTCCGCCCGGAGGAGGCTGCCCAGAGGGCGTTCAATCGTCTCCCTCCCCTGCCGACCCCCGACCTCACTCCCAAACCCGGGTCGTCGGCACAGCGCGAGGTGTGGTGTCCAGCGCCTCAACCCTCAGTGCCACCGGGCCTGCCTTTGTCAGGGGTATTAAAAAATCAGGGCCAGCATTTCCTAATAAATTCACGCCAATATGGGGTCTGTGATACTTTTATAGAAGGAAGCATCGGTTCTAACCACTTTTCATAGGTGATTTCAGTTTTTAAATCCAAATTCCATGCTTTTAGTATATTAAATGTGGATTCAGTCCAGTGACTCCTGAGAGCCTTATGATTGAGACCAATCAAGTGAGATACATGGGAGCCCCATATTGCTTCCATAAGGAGATACATAAATTGCAGTATGGGACTTGGCAAGGCATTCTGAGGAGGATTCTTCCCCAACAGAAATGTCCTGACTTGCAGATACCAAAAATGGTCCTGATATGGGAGATGATGGGAGGCTTGTAAAGTTGCAAAACTCACAATTTTCTGCGTGTCTAAAAAATGGTACGTCAGAGATAAACCCCTCCTGTGCCACCCCCTGAAGGTGTAGTCCATTTGTGCCGGTAAAAATTCTTGTTCTGCAGTCAATAATCGAAAGTAGTAAAAAGTCTGTTCTAATGCTGGCAGGGCTCTAATCCCATACCAACTTCTCAAGAGTATTGTGCGTGCCAAATGTGAAATTTTTAAAATTTGGAGGGGTTGACAGTGGTGCAAAAAAAAAATCCGAAGAATGTCAGATAAATCGTTCAAAACAAATTCAATAAATTTCCATGGTACTTCGTATGCATTATTAAGCCATCTCATAACTATTTTACACATGACTGCTGTATGGTATTCTAACAGGTTTGGAAGGTTTAGAACTCTGTCTATCAGTAATTGCAACAAGGACTACCTTATGCTGGGGCGTTTCCCTACCCACACAAATCCAGAGAGGAGTCTGTTCCAAGCTATAAAATAAAACTGGGAAAGTACTAATGGTAGGGTTTAAAAAATATATAATATTTTGGCCAGCCAGGAGGCGCTGAGGGTTGAGGTGCTGGACACCACACCTCGCGCCACAGTGACAACCCGAGCTCGGGAACGGACTCAGGTCACCGGGGGCTGGCAGGGGAGAGGAAGGCTTGAGCATCCTATGACTGCTCTCCTTCCTCTGGGGTGGGAGGGTGCAATGCATTGCGCTGCAGCGGCGACTGGCGGAGGCCAGTTGCACTACAGTTGCATACCTAAAGGGGGGAGTGCGGCAGGTGTCAGCACAGACTTGCATCTGATGCCATTGCACATCTGGCTCCCAGGGGCCAAAAGGTAATGGTGGAACATGGCAGAGATATCTCGGCGGCTGATGGCCACACCCTGCGCCCCGGACAAAGAGACGAGGTGCTAACCAGAGTGCAGAGCAATAATGGCTGGCCCTGTGTGTGTGTGAGCGTGTGGGTTCGCATTGTGATCTGGTCCAGGGGTGGGTATCGGTGGCTGGAGTTTGCAGGGGTCCGCTCTGCAGGCGCGAAAAACAGAAGTAAAATTTTAAAAAAACTGAATGTATATAAAATATATTTTGGGAAAAATAGTCATGCAGATAGAGTCTATCCTCAAAATAAAAAGACAGATAGATGTGCATCCATGACTCGACCAGCTGTTTTATATCTTGACCTAATGGATCTAAATTGAATAACTCTAGATGTTCTAAATTCTGTGGCAAAAGCTCCCCCAGATATCTAATTTTATTATTCCTCCACCGGAATGGGAACAACTTTTTCAAAGTCTGTGTAAGGGTATAATTTAAGGGCAGTATTTCTGTTTTCTGGATATTTATCCCATAGCCAGAAATGAAAGTAAAATCTCTCAATACCTTGATCATGGCCAGGATAGGTCTCTCCGGGTCCAACAGGGTCAGTAAAATATTGTCTGCATATAAAGAAAGGGTGAATACCGGCCCCCTAACCGTATCCCCCGAATTTCTGGGTTTTGTCTAATTATTTCTGCTAAAGGTTCTATATATAAAGCAAAAAGGAAGGGCGACAAGGGGCAGTCCTGTCTGGTTCCTGTGTAAAAAAAATTGGTGGAGATAACTGTCCATTCACTTTTATAAAGGCACGAGGTGAAGCATAAATATGCCGAAGTAATAATATAAACTCCTCAGGGAAGCCGAAGCCAGCAAGAGTTCTCCATAAAAAGGGCCAGGAGACTCTATCAAATGCCTTGTCAGCATCTAGGCTTCTCAGGGCTGCTGGGCTAGTTCTCTGATTTATATGGTCTATTAAATGTATCGTTCTATGGATATTGGGCAGGATTCACGAAGCATTTTGGGACTAAGTCCCACTCCGCAACCCCAGTTGCGCTTCATATTCGCCGCAGCTGCGGTGCGGCCGATCCACAGCTGCAGCATTTGCGGAGGGTGCTATGGCAGGTCCCACTGCCCGTAGCAGCCTCCCACTGTTGCGGTTCTGTCCCTGGCAACAGCACCCGCAAGCTGCTGTAATCCAAGGAGCCAGTTGTACTCCAGCTCCACCTTAGTGAATACCCGCAGCTGCAGGCGACCTGCAGCTTCGCAAGTGGAAACCCACTAGCGCCAAGGTTTTCCTGCAGCTGCGGGACCTTCCCCGACGTTCATGAATCCTGCTCCTTATCCATAGTGATCTGAATGTATTAGGTTTGGCAAAATCTCCTCCAGTCTGTATGCCTAAATAGACATGAACAATTTATAGTCCATATTTAAAATGGATATTGGTCTATAAGAAGTGGCTGCTCCTGGGTCCTTCCCTTGTTTTAGTATTGGGGAGATGGTAGCATAGGCCCAGGGGCGACCTCTACCCCCGCACCTCTGGCGGGCCAGCAATGGGGAAGGAAAGTTTTTTAATAAAAGCCTTACACCATTCTGATGGCAGCCCATCTGGACCCAAGGCCTTCAACGTATGCTCCTGTTGCTGCACAAGGAAATTAACCACATGGGAGAGGTTAAAATCCTCCTCAACGGTCGAAATTCTTTCCTCTGTGGTGTTCACTCTTTTTTCAAGGGTAGTGAGGTCGGAGTGTAGCCTGCCAAATTCTTGTTTGGTCTCCAATTCAAATTGCTTGATCTCGGATAGGGGGTCTCAAAACGAGAGTGGGATAGCATTTCCAGCTCAGCCTCTGTGTCTCTGTCCACCATACTGGATGGAAAATCTCTGCTGCTGGTCGCCGAACTTGCGGGGCTCAATCCTTACTGATCTTTCCTTGTTTTAGCTTGTATGGATTGGGATCTTTTCATAGGGGTGCCTCCACTGTTTGGTAAGTTCACTTTCTGATATATTAATATAGATTACGCTGTGTGGAGCAAGTTTGTGGCGAGGGTGGAGGGAGAGGTCCACGATTAGGCAGCCATTAAGCTGAATGACGTCACTGAAAGTCCAGGATTTTCTTTTTAGTATAGGTTTTAGATTCAGTTGTCACTTGTATTCACACTACTTTTCATTTTATCTGATGTAGTGCTGGGTTGGCGTTCTCAACAAGCAGTATGTGGACCGCTCCTCCAGTTTCCTCGTTAGTGTGCTGGTGTATCGCTGACTTGTCTGCAAGCTGATTCGTTGATCTGCTGGCAGGCAGGGAAGACTGCCTCCTGCACTGGGCGGTTGTTGGCTGCAGTCCCGGCTGGCGTGTACCTATCTGCTCTGTAAGTACTAGCATGAGCAGACCAGGACCTTATCGACAAGCTTCAAGATATTTATTTCCTCCACTAGGATATTGTGTTGCTAATTAATTTGAAGATCTGGGCGATTTTGTTTTATTAATTTGATCATATGCTAAAATACTGAGTTTTGAAATAGTCTGGTTTGCAATTTTCGGACTTGTTTTATGTGCAACACCCAGAACCTTCCGGAATTTGCCTTGCCTTGCTGTTTGTGAGTCAAATCCTTTTGGGAGGTCTCCACAGCCTGAAGCACTTCTTCCAAGAGATCCAAGACCTGGAACTCTAGCTGTATGAGAACCAAGTCGAGAGGAGCAGGGATTGATTGATCAGATGCAGGAACTTCCCCTGTTGTCCAGTCAGCAGGTCCTGGTTAAGAGGCAGCTGCCATGAAGGCCTTCTGCAGAGGCTGAGGAGATCCAGGTACCAGAACTGTCTGGGTCAGTCTGGAACTATTAGGATCATCCATGCCTTGTCCTTCCAGGCCTTGACCACCACCTTGGGGATCAAGGGGGAAAGGAGGGAAGTCATACATGAAGCCTTGGGTCCAGGGTCATGTAAAGCCATCCCCCAACTGTGTCCTAGACTGTAGGGGTAGGCACTAAAGAACCTCAGCTTCCTGTTCTCCTAAGAGGCGAATATGTCCACCAGAGGGATGCCCCTACGGGAGAACAGGTGGCTCATCATATCCTGATGCATCCTGATCCACTCATGTGACATTTCTCCAACTCAGCTGAAAGTATCTGCCAACTGATTGTGAACTCCCACGATATGAATTGCCAGGACATCTGCACTCACGCTGTGCATGAGTGTCTGGGATCAAAAGGCCTCCTGACACAGAGGAAAGCAGCTGACCTTGCACTCTAAATAACTCCTAGAAGGCTTAATTATCAGGACATTTCTTCTACTTACATTTTGATAAAGCAGTTTTGGGCTCTTGAAAATTATCTCAATTTATTTTTTCAAAATATACCGTATATGACATATTTTGTTTCCCCACAGTGGAGTAACAAAGGGTCCTTGTATATAATATCCTAGTTTACGCTTTTGTTTCGTGATTACTGATTGCTGATGTCTGTGATAGCTTATGACTGTTCCCATTTGAAAAAAAAACTTTAGATTTTTTTGTTACATTTTATGCACACGATATACAGGTTACTCACCTGTAACAGGAGTTCTAGGAATGGTGTATGTTGTTCATTCACACTATCTGGCAGGTTCCTTGCCGCTTTAAATCTTGTTGGAAGGTCTTCAGGCTGGCTCCCCCACCCATCCGGGTGGTAAAACTCTCGGCTCCGCCCCATAACGCCAGATCTAGCCAGCTGGAAGCCAGGTCGTGCATCGAAGCCGGGGAGGTCGGGTGGGTCGTGTGGATGAACAACATATACCATTCCTAGAACTCCTGTTACAGGTGAGTAACCTGTATTTCTAGGGACATGGATATGTTGTTCATCCACACTATCTGGCAGACTCCTAGCAGTTCTCCGTGAGGAGGGAGGCAAGGCGCACACCCCCTACTTAGGGAATAAAGACTGGAGCACCGAGGTCCCAACCAGCATCCCGGCGTGACCCAAGGTCGATGTGGTAGGGGATAAAACGGCATGTGCCAACTTCCAGGTAGGAGCCTTGCAGATATCCTGGATAGGGACATCCCTGGAAGCAGCCACCGATGCAGCCTAAGGGCGGGTAAAATGAGCACTTATCCTTCTGGGAGGCTCCATGCCCGCCCACCTACAGCGGAGATCTATGCAGGAGATGACCCACCCGCTCATCGTCCACCTGGCTGCAGGTCTGCCAGGTGCGGCTTCAGCGTAGATGACAAACAACTGGCGAACCTCTCCTGAACTTCAGCCCTATGCTCCCTGAGAAGGCGAGTGCTCAACTAGGGTCCAATGGAGCCTATATGTGGCCTCCGAGGTGTGAAAGGGATAGAACGCCGGCAGAGTCAACACCCAGTAGGGTGAAGCTCTGACACCACCTTCAGAAGGAACTTCGGGTGGGGTGCAGGACAACCTAATCCCTATGGAAGACCAAATAGGGAGACTCTAAGGAAGCGCCTGGAGCTCTCCCATCCTTCTGGTTGACGTGGTAATCACAGAGAAGGTGTTCTTCCACAACAGGTGGGAGAATCGCACCTGTGCATTGGTTCGAATGGCTTGCCGTGAGCTAAGCCCTATACCAGCAGTAGATCCCACGGAGGTGGAGATTCTCTCCCTGGAGGGGAAGCGTGATCAAGGCCTTGGAAGCGCTAGACCACCTTTCCTGTGCCACCGACTGCCTTCCAGCCCATGCCTGGAGGACAGAGGTGGCTGCCAGGAGCACCTTAAGGGTCATCGACCGAAGCCCTTGCTGAAGAAGAAGAAGAGAACGGACCACAGGAAGTCCGGAATGCTTGCCGAGGAACAGGAGAAGGGACCAGGCCCTATTCTAACACCAAATGGAGAACTCTTCCATTTGAAGGCGTAGCATTATCCAGTCAACTTCTGGCGGGACACCTCGACAACGTTAAGGTCCTCACCGGAAGACCCAAGGCCTGGCAACTAGCCGCACAGGAACCAGGCTACCAGGTGCAGGGATTGAAGGTCCGGATGGAAAACCTTCCCCTGATAATAGAAATCAGGTCCGGGCGGGCTGGAAGTCGCCTTGGGAGCCTGGGGCTGAGACTGAGAAGAGCTGGATACCAGAGCTGGCAGAACCAGTCTGGAGCTACCAGAATCACCTGTGCCTAGTCCCTCCTCGCCTTGTCTGTGGACCAAGGGAAATGGGGGAAAGGCATAGAAGAGGCCCGGGGTCTGCGGCTTCAAAGGCATCCCCTACAGCGAGCCCTGCTGAGGGGGCAGGCAAGAAACAGTCTCGGCTTCGCATTCTCCCTGGAGAGAAAAAGATCTGCCCGAGGCATGACTTAGTGGGACAAAGATCTTGTGCTACCTCCGGCAGGTAACACCACTCATGAGGCGCAGCCCTTATCCAGCTTAGGGCATCGGCCAGGGTGATGGAGACTCCTGCCATCGAAATGGCCAGGAAAACCACCTCCAGGCTGTGCTCAAGACCAAATATGGAGAACCTCCTTAGGTAACGGCAAGGGGCGCGTCCAGCCCCGGCGGGTTAGGTAGCACATAGTCGTAGTATTGTCTGTCTGGACCTGAACCACTTGACCCCGCACAAACGGAGCGAAAACGGTGCGAGCTAAGCGGACGCAATGAAGCTCCAGCAGGTTGAAATGACATCGGGATTCCCGAGGGGACCAGAGGCAGTGCACCTTGCGCTCCCCTTGATGGGCACCCCAACCCATCAGAGATGCATTGGTCGAAGAAGACCGTCAACTCAGGGTGGACGAATGGGATGCTCTCCTGCAGATGTGCTGGAACGGTCCGCCATAGGAGAGCGTTCCACATCTCCTGGGTTACTGTCACAGGCTGGTCCAAGGACCGCAGCATTGTGACCGCTGGCTGGCCTGTCCCCATTGAAGGGGACGCATGTACCAACGGGCCCAATCAGACCACGCTGGTGTAGGCTGCCACGAGGTCCAGAAGGTGCAGGAAGTCCTGGGCAGGGCACGATTACCCAATCAAATATGATTAGGTAAAGGAGGAAGAACCTCAGTCCTGTCCGCCGGGAGCCGAGCTCTGGCTCAAAGAGTTGAGCTCTGTCCCAATGAAGGATCACCCGCTTTGGCACGAGTTCCAACTTGGCTCCGTTGGAGGGGAGACTGGTTTGAGAGTGACCTAGAGGGCCCGAACTCTGGACCGCTCCACCTCCGGTCTGGAGGGGTTGCAGCCAGCCCGCCGTCTGGGTAGGGTGCCCCGGACCCTTAGCACCGCAGGGCAGCTGCTGGGAAAGGCGAGAAGAGGCATGGCCTGAACTGTAAGAGATCCCCGCTCTGAAGCGGAGGAGTCTCTAAAGAGACGGACGGAACGAATGTGAAGAGAATGTCCTGGAGGTCCAGGAAACAGAGCCACCCGCCTGGTTCCAAGGATGGGTTATCTGAGTCAGAGAGACCATCCAGAAAGACCGAGACCCTAAGAAGTTGTTTAGGTAGAGCAGGTCGAGAATGGGGTGCCAGCCCCCCGTCCGTTTGGGGACCAGGAAAAAATCTGGACACAAACCCTGGGTCTGGAGAAGGATCCGCACCTTCCTGATCTCCCCTAATTTGAGGAGCAGGGAAAAGTCGGCTTGGTGGGCCAACAGCCAAGCTGCGGACCCCGTAGCCCCCCCGAGGGGCGACTGCTCAAAGGGGTGGGACCTGCTCACACTCCAGAGGCAGGACCTTCCCTAGCACCTCCAACACCCAGCGGCCTGTGGTGATAGAGGACTGGGCGGAGGAGGTGGCTGAGCCGTCCCCCCATGGGGGAACCCGGGTAGGGGTGACGAAGTGGGGGCGATGCCCTGCAGCCCGTCACTGAGGAGGCTTCGAGGAGGGACTGGCCGAGGGAGCCTCTGAGCCTTTACCTCCTTGCTTCCCTTTAGAGGAAGTCGCTGGCTTGGGCTCAGGATGCCCAGAGCAAGCCTGCTGGCCCTCAAGTTGGCGTTGAAGGGCCGATCATGCTGTAGGGGCCGAAGGACAAAGGGGCTTACGCAAAGGTTGTTGGCGGCCCTTGTCCCTCTGGGCGGGGGTGACTGAGTCCAGAGTGACATCGGACTTCTCAGTCCCCTGGAGGTGTTCCTCCACTCCAGGGACGAAGAGGTCAGTTCCCAAGAAGGGGATGTCCGCCAACTTGTGCTGGGTATCCGACGAGAAAGTGGATATCCTCAGCCACGCCCTGCAGCGCATGGCCACCACAGCCGCTACTGACCTAGCACAGGAGTCACCTATGTCCAGAGCAGTCTGGAGCTGCTGCTTCGCCACCACCCTACCCTGGTCCCGTATCCACTGGACCGTGGTCCGCAGGTCGGCCGGGAGATGAGGAAGCACCTCATCCAGGGAGCCCAAGAGGGCGTGGGCGAAATGTGTCATAAGTGCGGCTGAGCTGGCCTGTCGGAGGCCTAGGGAGGAAGCGGTGTAAACCTTGTGCCCAACATAGTCCATCCTTTTGGACTCCATGCCGGGGCGCCTATCCACATCCCGAGTGTTCACCAAACGCTGGAAGACGTTATCGGTAACTAACCCATCAGCGGAGGGGTGCTCTGAAAAAACGGGCAAAGAGCCGATAGGGACAGCATACTTCCTGGCCATCCTGGCCGAGGGCGCAGGACAGGAGGTAGGCCACTGCCAAAGCTCCAAGGCTGGGCCGACAATGGCCTCAGCCACCGGGAAGGCCTCTGAGGGTGAACCCCCTCGGTCTAGGATCTCCGTCAGGGCATAATAGGCCCGCTTAGACACAGGTTCAAGCTGCATCCCGGTGAATTCCGAGATGAGCCGAAGCAGACCCAGGAAGGACGATGGGCTGTCGTCCAAAGACCGGCCCAGGGAGGAATCTGGGCCCTCCCTCCCGGGGAACAGGGAGGAGTCGTCGTCGGACTCGGAAAGGTCTGCAAAGAGCTGCCTCAGGCCTGAGCCTCTCCTCACCTGCCAAGGGCGGGCGGGAGTGAGAGTGACCGACAACCTGCAGGACAGGCCGTGACCCGACCGAGGTTCCACCGCAGTCGGTGGGGCAGCAAGATTTGGTCGAGCAACTGGCCCAGAAATGGGCACCTTGACTGCGACGAGCGGTTGCGTCGGCCGCTCCGGCAGCAGCTGCTTAAAAGATAGGGAATGAATCGAAGTCGATTGATTCCCAGACAACAGCAACTGCTGCCACAAAAACTCCTCGTAACGTCGACGCCATCTGCGTCGAAGCCTCTTCTCATCCAAGGAGGAAGACGAGGAGGATCAGTGTTGTCACTTAACTCGGTGCCCCGACCGAGACCGCCGAATGTGGGAGCAGCTTGACCGAGAAGAGGACCGAGACTGAGACCCAGATCCTCGGCAAAACCGAGGGTGGGTCTGGGAAGGAGCAGGGGATACCCGCTCTTCCCTCGGCTCGGACGTATTGGCCGAGGACTGCCGCCCTGGAAGCGCAGGCAGAACCTCGACCTCCACCGGGGAAACTGGCGAAGGGTTGATGGCTCTGGCAGTAGACTGCCTCGGTGACAGGTTGAGGGAGCCCTCGACGACATCGACGGGAGTCTTGGCAGGAAGGCCTGACGGGGACACTGTGAAGCCAACGGCCTGAGCTGCAACCTCGACCGAAGTTGAAGGTCGGCGGACCAGGGAAGGGAAACTCTCCTGCTCCCACAGACGCCGACGATGGGACTTACCCTGCGACCCCCTGGACCTGGGTCGAGAGGCAGATCCCGATGGCCCCTCCCCTTTCGAGGAGAGGGACTGGCGAAGCTCCCTGAATGAAGCCAAATGAGAGGAACTCAAAGAGAGCAGGATAAATGCTGCGACCGAGGAGGAGGGAGATGCAGCCTTAGCCGTCGTCTCCTCCAGGGAGGAAGAAAGATCGAGCTGCTCAGCCGAGACAGCCGATGCGGACACCGCCCGACGAGCCTCTAAAGATTTTACCGGCACGGAAAAATCCTCAGGGCGCCCAAGCCTAAATCGGGCCGCATGATCCTCCAGGGCGTTGGACGAAAGGGCGCAGCACAGTTCGCAAACTTGTGGGTCATGGTCCAAGTCAAGGCTGTATACGCACGTGGAGTGCGGATCAGACCTGGAGGAAATCCACCCGCCAGGGCGCCTCCGAGAGCCGGGGAACAAAATGTCCATCGCAGCCACGAGGGAAAGAAAACCGAAGCTTAGAAATCTTCAAAACCAAATTTGGACGAACCGAAGAATAAGGATCCAGTCAAAAACGCAGAGCGCTAAGGAGGGAACCTGAGCTTCCAAGTGGTAAGGAAGATCTGGCATCATGGGGCGGAGCCGAAAGTTTTATCACCCGGGTGAGTGGGAGGAGCCAGCTTGAAGACCTTCCAGCAAGATTTAAAGTGGCAAGGAACCTGCCAGATAGTGTGGATGAACAACATATCCATGTCCCTAGAATTTATAAGTACAATAAGACACTCCAGGGTGTGAGGACGTGCTCAGAGAACTACACTTCCAGGGGCTGAAGATTCTCAACCTACAGCATTTTGCCTCACTATGCCCCTAGATGTATGGTTTTCCCAGCACAACTCCACACCCTGTCATGTCTTTCTGTTTGCTTCTATTGTCAGTTAAGCTGCATACAGAAGCTTTCCTCTTTGTGTTTAACATTAACCTCCACTGTTCACATTAATGGCACTGTCATGCTGAGCTAATTTCAGTGAAGACTTCAAGGTAATCTAAGATGGCTGCCTCCTTGTGAGACTGCATATACAGTATAAACTGATATGCCTTTGTTGACTTTATTATAAAATGTAAAATATAAATCATGCATTGTGAGAGGTCAAATGTGGTCACATGACTGTGCATTATTCCAGCATAACAGTACATGTCAGAAATACTCAACATTCTAAACCTCATTACTCAGTTTTATAACTAAAAATCAGGAGAGCCATTTTAACCACAATAAGGTACTCCGAGGTGTGTATAATTCTGAAATAATGGCATTTCTCGAAGTAAGAGACTCGGACGCCCTGTCATATTTTATTGCTTTAATAGAAATCATTCCTTCCATACTGAGTTCCTCCTTGAGCATATTACCTAATAAACCAGTCCATTATCCATGATTGGACCCTCTGTGTCAGGCCTCACTGCTTCATTAAAGTGGTTGGTGATGCTGCTGAGGAAGCTGGAAGACATGGGAGTGGGGCGGGAATTGGTAAGATGGGTAGAGAATTTGTTGGGAGGAAAAAACTAAGGGTTGTCGTGAATAAGGTCAAGTCGGAGGACCGGGGTGAGTCATGCGGGGTGCCACAGGGGTCAGTCCTGGGACCAGTCTTGTTCAATATGTCATCTGTAACATTAGGGAAGGCATTCAGGGCAAGATGTGTCTTTTTGCAAAGAAAAAACTATGCGCTAAAGTAAACAATGAGGAGGAGGTGAGTGAGTTAGAAGGAGCTGGAGATGCAGTCCCAAATATGGCAGTTAAGATTCAGTGTTACAATGTCTAAAGTGATGCACATAGGGCAAAGGAAGCCACGTACAGAATACTGGATTGGAAGGGGAGGTTTATGCTGGGAACAAAGAACCCACAGCACAACTAATTCATTGGTGCCATGCCACAAACTAAGGCACCAAAACAAGAAAGCATGCACACAAGAAGCAGTGCATAAATATTTTATTAATACAAAGTGCAAACAGAAAATGGTCAGAGAGAAAAAAACTGACAGACATGAAACCGGCTCATGGGTAGGCTGACAGTGACATTTAAAAAGTAAAATACTGTATATATAAATTTTGCACGAGTTGACAAACTGCCTTTTGAGTCAGTAATAATTTGACATTGACCTAGAGACACAGAGATCAATACACCCTAAACTTTCCTTGCCATAGTGGACTGTGTTCTAACATTCTATATCCAGTGTTCATGACTATGAGTCCTAGCACTGCATGATGGGAGTGCAGAATCTCAGGCTTCTGGATCTGTTCCTTGAAGGGGCCCCTCAATGAGAGAAAGCATGGGCCACAATATTGGTGTAGTAAAACCACAGCACAGATGCCCTCTCCTGCTGGCATGTAAACAATGCTGGTGGCACTCCATTAGCATTACTGAGCTAAGAATACATTTTGTCAAAGAAAGACCTTCTTAAGAGGTCTTACATTTTTGTGTTTAAGACAATATAATCCATAACCACCACTCTGAAAAGTCCAAAATCATGGGCCACCTGAGGGACCAGCAACAGCACCGACCTGGTATACTGGCAACTGGGCAGTCAGCTGGAATGGCCACTGCCCATGGCAGCACACGCCAGGACTAGGATGGGTTAGTGGTACCTTCCACCACTGCAGCAACCACAAAGGTGGGCCAAGGAGCTTCCTCCTCCATTGGGGGCCACGCTGAGTACATGCAAGATCAGCAGCAAGTTATGTGCACCATCTCGGGAGGCAGAAGGGTCACGGGTTCGACACGGGAAATCACAATGAGGTCTAGTAGTAGTAGCAGTAATTTTTATTCATAAAATTATGAACAGGGATGACAGGACTCCATTAAGCTTTACTCATTTCCAATGAGGTCCTTTTTTCGCTGTCTTACTTTTGCTTATACAGTATATGTGAGTTAAACATATACACACATACAGTTATACGATAAAGGGTTAATCAGATGATTTATACAATCATGGTGCTTAATAAATAGAAGATTATCCCATCAAGTTATACCCTCTAAACAAGAATGCAAAGGTACAGCAGCCCTGTTAAAAAGCCATTCTTTTTATAACTGAATTTACCCCTGGAGGCAAATGGGCATAGAGTTCCATAAGACAGGTCCTCTGTAGGAGACTGAAGACCTCCCTACTCCTAGATTAAATTTTGGAACCACATATTCCAAACCCTGCACAGATCTCAGACTCTCCTTGTTAACTCTGATCCTGAACACATCTAGGATATAGCTGGCTACTTCTTCCTTCTGTAATTTAAACACAAAGGTCAAGAGATGCAAGTTTCTCCTTTCCTATAGCCTCAGCCAGTTCAGTGCTCTACATAGATCACAGTGGTGCGTTCTTCTAGGGGCACTGAGGACTAAGTGAGTCAGTCTGTTGTACATCACATCTAGCCCTGTCCAGCTCCATCTTCAATGCCCTGCATATACAACGTCCCCATAGTCCAATACTGAGAGAACCATGGTATCAATGATTCTTACATGTACTTCAGTAGACATAAAATGTTTTAGCCTATAGAATATTCCCAGTTTTTTGGTTCCAGACAGCTGGTACTCTCAGGCTTTTCACCCCAATCCCCTGTACAATAAAGTTAAACCATTCCCTTGTATCTAGCGGACCCTCTCCCCCCACCCTATCCCCAATCCCCTGTTACATAGAGTAAAGCTGTTTCCTGGTGTCTAGTGGACCCACCCCACCCCAGCAGGTAGGGCCCTACTACCCTGCTTCCCCCTTATCTTGACCCGGAGTCGGCAACTGGCACAGCCCTTCACTCTTCACCAGGGCTGGTCACTGACTGAGCTATCAATGAGTGCGTACTGTAACATCAGCTGTTACAGTACATGCTCATTAGCAGCTCAGTCAGCAGCCAGCCATGGTGGGAAGTGAAGGGATGTGCCAGTCACCAGCTTGGGGTCGGGATGGGGGGAGCAGCGGGATGGTGGAGCACTACCTGCCAGGGTGGGGGGTCCGCTAGACACACTGACTATGGCATACATCACTGGGCATAGGTGCGGGTGGGGGAGGGACTACGGGACACCAGGAATAATTATATACACCAAGCACGAAAGCGGGTGGGGGAGGACCACTGGGCATGAGGGAATAATTATATACACACTAGGCATGACTGCAGCTGGGGAAGGGATCACTGGACACCAGGGAATGAGTTATGTTTAACATTGGGCCGGCGATTGATGAGGGGGGACCACTAACACCAGGGAAGGTTTTGTACATTGGGCCAATGATGGGCGGAGTGGGGGGGGGACCACTAGAACCAGGGATAGCTATCTGGGACCAGGCAATTGGAGGGGCAGCGCTGCACAATCCAGCCTCGCTTTCAATGCAAATGAGCCCATAAGGGGCATGCCCAATTGGCTGATTTGCATGGGATCATTTGAATATCAGAAATTTAGAACAGGAGCAAGCCATTGTGGAACCGTCTCTCGGGAGCTGTGTGTGCCCAGCGCTAAGTGGCTTAGCGCTGTGCCGACAAGGCCCTATATTCAGTTGTATAGCGCCACTGCGTTACTGCACTGAATATAGCATCTTTAAGCACCTGGGAAAGCGAAAGGCACAGCACAAATTTTGGTGCTGCACTTTGCGCCTCTTTGAATATTGAGCCCCTTATGACTGGAAACTATAGACCAGCAAATGTAATGTCAGCTTTGAGGTTACTTCTGCAATGAATGCGTGTAAACTGTTTAAAATAAATAATTCATTCTGCTGCTCGTAAATATTAGCCAGACAGTAACTGAGTCATAGACCAAGAGTCAGTCAGTCAAAAATGTTAATGCGTCATGCTTAGGTGTAAAGGCAGATGTCAAATAAGGACAAATGCAACAGACTGACCTGATCTCCTTCAGTCCTTCTCTCTGGATTACATGTAGAATTTCCTTATGGCTCATGGGCGTGTTGGGGTATTTTTCTAGTACCTGGGGGGGAAAAAAATCACAAAAAAAGACAGCATTAACATCTGTAAATATGCTCTGCTGACAAACCCAATATGTAATCTGGTTGTTTGTAAGGCAACCTATGAAAACAAACTCTAGGCAACAGTTTCAGTTTCAAAATAGTTACAACTGTGTAACTTGACAGCATGCAAAACATAAATTTGTAATTAATAAATAAATAAATACATCCATACATACATACATAAATACATACTCCTTATACACTACAGTGCTTTCCATTTCCAAGTCAGTGTGAGGTACAGAAACCAGAAGCTAGAGAAGTGAAGCTATACAAATGTATTTGTTTAGAAACATAGAAGCTGACGGTAGAAGGAGACCGCTAGGTCCATCTAGTCTGCCCATTTGTTTTAGACCTATTTTGACACTCCAGTTGCCCTCTGTAGTCAGGGCTTCCTTGTGTCTATCCCACACATTTTTGAATTGCCCCACAGTGTTGACCCCCATAACCTCTTGGGGCAGGCTGTTCCAGGCGTCCACCACTCTTTCTGTGAATAAAAACCTCCTGGTGTTGGTAGAAAACCTCCCTCCTTGCAGCCTGAGGTCATGTCCCCTAGTCCTGGAGCCCCTTCTGAAGTGAAAAAGTTCCTGAGCCTGTACCTTGTTAATGCCTTTTATGTACTTGAATGTTTCAATCAGGTCCCCTCTCTCTCTTCTCTGCTCCAAGGAGTACATATTCAGTTCCCTAAGTTTTTCCTTGTAGGACATGTACTGCAGACCCTGAATAATTTTTGTTGCCTTTTTCTGTACTGTTTCCACCCGGTCAATGTCCTTCCTAAGGTGAGGCCTCCAGAATAGAACTCTGTATTCCAGGTGAGGCCTGACCAGCAATCTATACAGTGGTAGTACCACCTCTCTCCGCCTGCTCGGGGTTCTCCTTCCAATGCAGCCCAGCATTCTGTTGGCCTTCAATGTTACCTTCTCACACTGCTTACTAACCTTCAAGTTGTCTGAGATTATGATTCCCAGATCTCGTTCCTGGTATAAAGCCACCAGTGTTTCGCCTCCTAGGTAATACTCCTTTCTTGGATTTTCCTTTCGTAAGTGCATGACCTTGCACTTTTTGGCGTTAAATCTTAGCTGCCATTCTTCTAGTTTCTTGAGGTCAACTTCCATTTTGCTCACTCCTTCTGAGGTGTCCACCCTGTTAAATATCTTGGTGTCGTCTGCGAACAGACACATCTTCCCTTCCAGTCCATCAGCGTTGTCTGCTATAAAAACACTGAAGAGCAGAGGCCCCAGCACTGAGCCCTGGGGCACCCCACTGGTCACCCTGCCTTCTGTCGATTACGTTCCATTAACCTGTACCCTCTGAGTTCCGCCTTGTAACCAGTTTTGTATCCCTCTGACTACTTCTGGACCAACCCCTGTGTGGTCAACTTTCTTTACCAGCCTTCTGTGTGGAACCGAGTCGAAGGCCTTACTAAAGTCTAGGTAGACCACATCTACTGTCCCACCATCGTTCCACTATTTTTGTAGCATAATCAAAAACCTCAAGCAGATTTGTCTGGCATGATCTACCTGCTGTCAAACCGTACTGCTTAGGGTCTTGTTGGCCACTAGTTTCGAAGAATGCTATGATCCTCTGTTTCAGTAGTGTCTCCATTAGTTTCCCTACTATAGACGTGAGGCTCACCGGTCTGTAATTACTAGCCTCTTCGCAACTGAATGATTTGTGAAGTGGAGCCACTATTGCCTTTTCCAGTCTTCGGGTACCACACCGCTCTTCAAGGATTTCATAAATAGAAGTACCAGAGGGACTGCTAATTCTGCCCTCTGTTTCTTAAGGATTCTGGGGTGCATCTTGTCTGGTCCCGTGGCTTTGTCTGCTTTTAGTTTACTTAGTGCCTCCCATACTTCGGCTTTTGTAAAGGGACTCGTGTCTACCCCTGGTCCAGGGGTGCTGTGTTTTTTCAGGACTGGGCCGTCCCCTGGGTCCTCTTTGGTAAACACCAAGCAGAAGTATTTGTTGAGGATTTCAGCTTTCTCTGGGTCATGTTTGATGCATTTGCCTTCTTCAGTTGCAATCTTTACTATCCCCCCTTTTGCCTTCCTACATTCCCTAATGTATCTAAAAAAATGATTTGTCTCCTCTCTTTGCACCTTTGCCCTGTCTAGGCTATTGCCTTTTTAATTTGTTTGTTATACTCTGTCATTTTTTCCTTGTACGACTCCCAGTCTTCCTCAGTTTTGGTTTCCTGGTATATGCTGTACACCTTCTTTTTTTATTTGACTGTCGTAGCCACTTCGTTGGAAGACCACAGAGGATTTATTTTCCTTTTTGCTTTGCTGACCTAACTGGCACATTGATCTGCAGCAGTCTTTATTGCTCTCTTGAGTCTCCCCCACATGACCTCCACCTCCTCAACCTCTATTTCCATTAACTGGCTACTTATGTTGTTCCTCATTTTTTGGAAGTCAGCCTTTCTGAAATCTAGCACCTTTATCTTTGAGTGGCTGGTGTCCTGTGTTATGTTTACCTTAAAGCCTACCATGCGATGGTCGCTGTTGCCCATATATCATCCCACTTCAATGTCCTTGATCCTTTCCAAGTTTGTGAGGACAAGATCGAGAATTGCATCTCCCCTTGTTGGGATTTTAACAAGTTGGCACAGTCCCATGCCTAGTAGTGACAATACGAAGTCCCTACTTCTTCTTGTTGCTGCCGTTAGTGTGCTCCAGTTAATATCTGGTAGGTTGAAGTCCCCCACCAGTATTACTTTGCCTTTATCAGACATTTTGTGGATTTCCTCTATTAAATCTTTGTCTCCTTTATCTCCTTGATTTGGGGGACTATACATGACGCTGATTCCGTAGGGTTTTCCCTTGCCCATGTGTACTGTTAGCCACAGTGACTCGAAGTCCCCAGGTTGCCCTTTTACTTCTGTAGCTTTTATTTCCTCCCGAATGTAAATGGCTATGCCCCTCCCCCCCCCTTTTCTTGCCCTACTTATCTTTCCTGAACAGACTGTAACCGGGAATGGCTGTATCCCATCTGTGGTTTTGCATGAACCCCGTTTCTGTTACAGCCACGCGGTCCAACCTTTCTGTTTCCAAGATGGCTGTGAGTTCGGGAAGTTTGTTGGTTAGGTTCCTAGTATTTGCAACCACTGCCTTCCAGGAATGTACATCTTCTTTGGCACAGTGTTGTACCCTCTTCCTGGACTGCTCCAGTTTGCTCTTTCCGGCCAAGAGATTATGGAGGATGCTGGTTTGGGCAGATGTTGGCTCAGATTTGATTTCCGAATATGTATGTGTGCATTTGGCATTTTGGGGAGTGATGGCCAGCCCACCGATGACAGGGGTATGAGCTGCGTCATACTCCCATTTATTTAGTTTAAACTACCTGTATAGACATTGAATTTTTGTCCAAGTGCTCGCACGCCTTCTTTGTTTAGGTGCAATCCCTTGTATTTAAAAAAAAAAGCCTCTTTCCCAACAGTTGTGCCAGTTCCCTATATAGTGGTATCACTTGACTTGGTACCAATCACACAGCCATGAGTTGAATTCGCCTACTTCAATCTCTCTGACTGGCTTGGTGCTTTTTCCTTTTTCCCACGCTGGCAGCACTTCTGAGAAGGCTAATTTGGACGGAAGGGAAGAAAGTTTGTTGGCCAGGTCCTTGAAGTGTTTCTTGGCCTCCTGAACTGTGTGATTTGCCAAGTCGTTGGTACCAAGGCATATTGTTATATGTGTAACAACCCCTGATTCCTGCACAATTGTCCTTTTTTTTTGTGTTATCTCTTTTTCCCCCCTATGTTCTACCGCTCTCAGCTACTCCTTCAGGCTGTGCCGAGGCATCTCCAATCCGCCCTGTTCCTGTGCCCCATCCCTCACATTTGCAGTAGTACCCAGGGAAACCCGGACGTAACCCTTCGCCGGGCGGGCCCCCCTCCTCCGAGGGAAGAGGCACCTATGGGGCAGTTAAGTGCACTACTTGGCCCTGGGGTACTACTGAGGGATGGAGACTCCCAGGACATTGATGGCATCGGACCACCAGGCGGCCATCATCCGGTTGAGTGTGGAGCCCGTTTCCGTTTTCTGGTGATGATCCCTCTCTTGTGCACGTCTACGTTACCCCCCAGTCTCCACCGGAGGTCACTGCAGAGCGACGCGCTCCCACAACCCACCCCAGGAGAGGAGGACAGTCCTCTGGACACTTGATCCTCTCCTCCCCTGCCGACCCCCAGTGCCCTGAGTCCGTTCCCGAACCCGGGTCGCTGGCATGGGTCAAGGTAAGGCACCAGGCCCTCAACCCTCTACGCCACCAGGCTGGCCACACAATTGTCTTTATGCAGTTAGTGTCCCTACTTGCAGAGGCTCCTGGTAGACACTTTACCACGATGTAGCTTTTAACATTTTGTGTTAGGGGGTGTTCCACTCCTTGAATCATGGAATCCCCGATTATGAGAATTTTGTTTTTGTTTATATTTGTGTCATTTTTATTTTGAGTTTTAGTATTTTTGTTGTTATTGCATTTGGTTTTGGTTTTGTTGTTGGTTATATTTTGAGTATTAGTATTTTTGTTTTTATCATACTTTGTATTGGTTTTAATTGGAGTGTTAAGTCTTTTTTGGTGGTTTGATTTCTTTACCTTTTATTACTTTGTCTGTGGTTGATAGCAGTGGAGCGAACCTGTTTTTGGTCTGGATGGAAATGCTCCTGGATTTTGGTTTCCTTCCTGGGCCTCCTATGATGCCTCTTTTCCTTACCACCTGCCAGTCTCTGAGCCCTGCCTCGAGTCCTGGCCCCTGGCTGACACGCTGGTACTGGTAATGGTGGTGCTGGTGAGGAGGTGTGCTATAGAGTTCCCTGTATTGGTGGTTGTATATTATAGTCCAATCATTCTGTAGTTGGGCTGCAAGATCTGCTATGGCACAGCATACATGGCAGGGTCCTGGCTGCCATTTGTAGATCCTACTGTATAGTGCACTGCAGTTTTCGCAACTGACAAGGTCCGTTTTTTTTTGTTTGTTTGTTTGTTTTTAGTTGATAGGCAGTGCTGATTCCTGTTTCTTGGCAGGAAGTATGGACAAAAAAAAAACAGAACAGTGAGGTTTTTTTGTTTTTGTTTTTCTGTAACTTACTACCTCCTATTAGGTGTTGTGGGTGGCACTACACACCTATAAAGCAAGAGCACTTGGGGAGGTGGGATTAGGGGAGGGAGGGAGGGAGGGTGGGTGGGCATATCAGACTGTTTCTGTATGCTGTAGAAAACAATCGGGAAGCTGTTGAACAGACGAGGTCTAGCTTGTACTCCTGCAAGGCAAGGAGGAATCTGATTACTAGCTCAGTTGTTTTGCCTTCTTGCTCAGAACAGCTCCGTGAAGTCCCTGTTGCTTGCAGTTAAAACTCCTGCCTTTGTTTCTCCTTCCTGCTGAAAGAACAATCAGTTTGTTAAGGTCTGCCACTTAGTAGCACAACTAGAGACTGGAGGAGAGGAGGTTTCTCTCCCAGCTGGTAAAGATCAATGAAGCTCAGCAGACAGTAAGGCTAGGGGCTGAACCACACTTGGTGTACGCCTCCTAGGGTTGCCCTTTGTGTCTGAGCTGTCACTTCTGGTTGTTTCTGGCTGAGAGCTTTCTTCTTCTTTTTTTTTTTTTTTGAAATATCTCTTTATTCTGCCCCACACGCATGTTAGGAGATGCACATGCACCTGTCCCACTTCACTGCCTTACCCGTTATCCCTGGTGAACCCCCATTGAGCCATGGCTATACCCCCAAGTGGGTACAAGGTGGGGCCCATACACCTCAAGACAATTCTAGTTTTATCAGGTCCCCTGGTGGTCAGGCAGATAGGAGTTATTAGGGTCTGTGCTGGCGCTCCTTTCCCTCGGTGCTCCGGCGTCATTTTCCCTGTTCTGGGGGTTTGGTGTGCGCCCTGATGTCAAGGTGTCTCCACCATTCCCCAGCCCTCTATGTATGCTCCGTACTTTTTTTTTTTTTTCGTCTTTATCCTCCTTACTAGCTCCGGTGCCCCCTCCTTCCATCCACTCATGTCCCCCCTTGCCTACCTTAGGGATCTGCCCCTAGAGTGCCCATCCTCCTCTCCTCGCACAGTGGGGTCTGTCCTGTAGGTGGTCGGGTGGACTTAGGGCGGCCTTCATCTAGGGCTGCCGGAGGATTTTTCGGTTTTCTCCCCTTACGTCCTCTACCCTCTGGGGCGCGAGCGCTGGGACGTCGTCCAGTGATGGCATGCTGGCCACGCCAGAGCACTCTGTCATGTGTCGGCGTCCCCCCTCCCGATTCCGTTGAGCAGAGCCGCCTCCATCCCCTCTATTGTCGGCGCTTCCACCAGCTACGAGGGTGATGTAGAATGTGGAAGCGTTCTAGGTTCCCACCCCGAGGGAGGAGAGCATCCGTTGGGACGCTCGATCCTCCCTCTCCCCTGCCGACCCCCGGCCACCCGAGTCGGTTCCCGAACCCGGGTCGCCAGCGCAGCATGAGGTGTGGCGTCTAGCGCCTCAACCCTCAGCGCCACCGGGCCGGCCACTTTTTTTTTTTTTTAAATCTTTATTTTACTCCTCCTGTCACCAGTCGCCTGGTACATTCGACCCCGGTCATGGTCCACAGGTTTCCACCCCCACAACAGCTGCGACCCTCTGATAACCCCTGGATTGCCCCCCAGGGCGGGGCTGTGGCGACAGACTTCCCTAGCGCCACAGACAACAGGATAGGTCGAAGGGCCAGCCTGGGAGCTAATTGAAGCCATTGTGGGCTTCATCGAGGGTGGCTGGCAGCTGCTCTTTTGCTCCTTTCTTCTTGGGAGGGTGGGGACGTGCAATGATGTCCTGCATCCGCCTCACCCCCTGAACATGCTAGGCACTGGTAGTTGCACGACTCCCAGCCTCCGCCATGGGTCCGTTGAGCACCGGACACACTCCTGCTCCCCCAGAGAAGGAGAGCAATGCCCCCCGGAGAAGGAGAGCAGTCCTTGGAACACTCTATCCTCCTCCCCCCGGTTGGCCCTCCAGCGACCCAGGTCCATTCCTGAACCTGGAGTGCGGCTGGTCCTGCTTGAAATCGCAACTGTTGCACCAGTGGGCAGGAGCTGTATGCTCCATTGCTTGCTGTGCCTCCGACTTCCGCCAGTGGCCAGTCAAGTGCCAAGCCTGACCCCCCCCCCCCGGGAAGTCGAGCTGTCCTACGGACACTCAAGCCTCCTGCCCATGGCTGGCAATCCACCTCCCTGAGCTCGTTCCCGAACCCGGGTCAACGGCGTCGCAAGTGGTAGCACCACCACTGCACCGGCGGGCCGGCTTGAGAGCTTTCTATTAGCCGACCACTATTTCAATAGTGAGTACAGCAGACAGTAAGGTTAGGGTCTGGACCGCTCTTGGCATGTACCTCCTAGGGGTGCCCTTTGTGTCTGAGCTGTTGCTTCCAACTGAGAGCTTTCTATTAGTCAACCACTATTTCAGTAGTGGTACAGCAGTACAAATGCTGATTTACATACAGCAGCCAGGAATTCTGAGTAAGTGTTCCAACTGCTCCTTAGGCTGAGAGAGAGAGAGAGAGAGAGCCGCTGGCTGCATCTGAGCAGAGCGATCGAGAAGAGAAGTCACCTCAGTGGAGACAGGAGCCCAGACTGTGCACTCCAAGGGGGATTCAGCCAGGTAGAACTGCTGTCAAGGAATCCCTGCTTCTGCACCTGTCAAAATCTGCCTTCCCTCCGTGATTGGTCTCTCTCCCGTTCGGTGAAGATCAGTGACGCTCAGCAGACAGTAATGCTAGAGGCTGGACCGCACTTGGCGTATGCCTCCTAGGGTCGCCCTTTGTGTCTGAGCTGTAGTTTAGTTACTGTTTGTTAACCAGGTGTGCAGGCAATATAGCCTAGAGGTTAGAGTAATGAGCTGTTAATGAGCTTGGGACACCCAGCAGACCTAGGTTTCAGTCCCACAACCTCCACTTGCATACCGTGTGACTGACTCTGAGCAAGTCACTTAACCTCCCCAGTTTTCCCAGCTTGCCCCTAAAAATAGGCACTTGTGTCTAATGGTCTTTACCCGGTTACCGAACAGTAAACAAAAGAAAAGAAAAAGGTACAGTAGACAAGGAATATAGGTTACTCACCTGTAACTGTAGTTCTAGCTGTGGTATACAGCTTACATCCATACTTTGGCAGTTCCTTGGAACAGGTCAATTCATTGGACGTCTTCAAACTTAAGCTCCTCCCAATACCCAGGTGGTATATCCTCCAGCTCCACCCCATGACGTCAAAGCTTTGCACACTTGAAACAGGGATGGGTGCTACATTGCCAGGGGAGGCCAGGATGTTTGTGTAGATGTGAACTGTACATCACTCCTAAAACTACGGTTATAGGCGAGTACCCTATATTTCTTTTTTTTTTCCATGTAGATGTTTTTCCTCTGTGAGCCTTGAAAGGGGGCTGTAGTCCTCCTCACGGATTAACTCACTTCTCTGTTCCCATGCGTCCCCACTTTTGCTGACCTCGAAAATTCCCCCGCAGATTGCCCCCTGCAACGGGGCCAGGGAGGAGGGCGCCAGCTCCCCCCCCCACGACACCAAATCCAGACACCAGGGTCGGCCCTCTGGGACATCATGGAACCCTACCAGGCTCCTTTTTCCATTTTCTCCCATCCCCTCTTCCCACCAACGTAGTGACGTCGGTACATGCCTCCCTGCCCGTACTGCCCTCCAGCCGCCGCCAGAGGGCAGTCAATGCAGGACGACAGATCTCCTCCCCCCAAGAGAGGAGAGCAGTCCTCCGGATGCTCGATCCTCTCTCCCCCGCCAACCCCCAGTGGCCCAGACTTGTTCCCGAACCTGGGGTCACCAGTGTGGCGCAAGGTGTAGCGACCAGAGCCTCAACCTCCAGTGCCACCAGGCTGGCTAGTACCCTATATTTCTAAGGGTGTGGATACAGTTCACTATTTATACTTTAACAGACTCCAAGCAGTTCTCCTGGAGGTGGGGCAAGCGTCCCTATTTGGTGAAGAGTGACTGGAGACCCAAGGACCCAAAAGCAGCATCCCAATGAGACATAATATTGATGTTGCAATGGGATATGAATGTGTGTGCTTTACTCCAGGTAGCAGCCCTACAGATCTCCTGGATTGGAATGTCCCTGGAAGTAGCCACTGAGGCAGCAGTATGCCTGGTGGAATGAGCCCTAAGCCCTTTGAGAGGCTCCTTACCAGCCAACCAATAGCAAGAGTCTGATGCAGGATGTGTTCCACCTGCCAATCATCTGTTTCCCTGCTGGACTGCCAGGCATGCCTTCAGCATATGTTACAAACAACTGACAAGCCTCACTCCAAACTCCAGCTGTGCAATTCTTATAGTACGAGAGTGTTTTCCATAGGTCTAAAGTATGGAGCCTGCGGTTGGTCTCCAAAGACAGGTTAGTAAAGTATATCAAAAGGTTTATCACTTGGTAAAGATGAAAGTCTGATATTACCTTTGGAAGCAACTTTGGGTGGGGGGGGAAGGACAACCTTGTCCTTGTGTAAGACCAGATAAGGAGACTCCATCAAGAGTGCCTGGAGCTCACTAATGCTTCTGGTTGACGTGATAGCCACCATGAAGATGGTCTTCCACGACAGTTGAGACATTTCACACTTGTGGACAGGGTTTAAATGGCTTGCTGATTAGCACAGCCAGCACCAGCAGTAAGTTCCAGGGTGACGGAAGCTCACACACCAGAGGAGACAAGTGGAGCATTGACAGTGGTGCATCCCCATCATGGTCAACTGAGGACGAGATTGTGAACAGTGCCTCCACATCGACTCGGGGGCTAGTGTTGAGATAGGTCTTCCAAAGGGTCATGGTAGACGACATGCTTCACTACGTTCAGAAGAGGAGACTTCTGAGACATGATGCGACTGAGGCTGCTCCTGCAGTAACCCAGCCGGGGACACTGAATGGGCCACATCCTGTCGAGTCAGGATCGAGAGCACCAGGGTCTGGGAGACTGACTCTTCATCGAGCTCATTTGACAACCACACAACAGGCTTGGGGGAATATCTTGACTGCCTGCTCGACCAGAGTCAAGGTCAACAAGCCTAATGGGGGTATCGAGGAGCTCTTGACCTGTCCATCGACTGAAGAGAGCTCGACTAAAGTCGATCGTTCAATGGAGATGAGGAAGTGGAAGGAACAAGACGATGTAAGAAACCACTATGGTTCTCAAAGGAAGCGGCAGTGAAGGTTCAAGAGAAAAAGAAAGCATTCAGGAAGTACAAGGAATCGCAGCAGGAGCAGGACAGAGAACTGTATCAGTTAAAACAAAAGGAGGCTGGGAAGGCAGTCAGAACAGCAAAGGCCCAAACTGAGGAAAAGATAGCCAACTCAGTTAAGAAGGGAATAAAACCTTTTATAGGTACATCAGGGAGCAAAGGAAGACCAAGGGAGGGATAGTGAGGCTTAATAAAAGGGAGGAGGGTGGGCAGAGGAGAATGTGAAAAGGCAGAGATACTAAACAAATATTTTTGCTCAGTATTTACAAAGGAAGAGGGGGAGGTACATAAAACAAACAGTAGTAACACTCTGGATACAGAAGTTGATACCAGCCCATTTACAGAAGAAAGGGTTCTGAAAGAACTCTTAAAACTGAAGGTGGACAAAGCAATGGGGCCTGATGGGATTCATCCAAGAATTCTAAAAGAACTAAGGGTAGAACTAGTGACACCACTGACTACCCTCTTTAACAAATCATGGGAGGATGGGGTGGTACCCGAGGACTGGAGGAGGGCAGATGTGATTCCCCTTCACAAAAGTGGGAGCAAGGCAGAAGCAGGAAACTATAGACCTGTTAGTTTAACCTCAGTGATAGGAAAATGATGGAATCACTTAAAGGAAAGAATTGTCACAGATCTAGAGGCCAGAAGGGCACAGGACCCCAGGCAGCATGGATTCACAGCGGAAGGTCATGCCAGACTAATCTGATAGATTTCTTTGACTGGGTGACCAAAGTAGTAGATCAGGGAGGGGCTGTGGACATGGCCTACCTAGACTTAGCAAGGCATTTGACACAGTCCCACACAAAAGATTAATATATAAGTTAGCCAGCCTGGGAGTGGGTCCCAAGATGACAGCCTGGGTAAAGAATTGGCTGGAGAATACGACACAGAGAGTAATAGTAAATGGAGTCCACTCAGAAAGAAAGGAGGGTTACTAGCGGGTACCGCAGGGTTCAGTTAGGACTAGTCCTCTTCAATGTCTTTATAGCTTACATTGCAGAAGGACTGAAGGAAAAGTATGTCTCTTTGCAGATGACACTAAGATCTGCAACAGAGTTGATGCACAGGGTGGGGTGGAAAGGATGAGAAGGGACTTGGCAAGGTTAGAGGAATGGTCAAATGTATGGCAGCTTAGATTCAATGCTAAGAAGTGCAGGTAATGCACCTGGGAAACAAAACCAGGGGAAGAGTACACAATGGGGGTGAGATACTAACAACAACAAAAATGGAAAGGGACCTGGGGGTAGTCATATCAGATGACCTAAAGGTGGGCAAGCAATGTAGAAGGCAGCAAGGAGGGTTGGGGGATACTGGGATGCATAGGAGAGGCATCACCAGTAGAAAACAGGAAGTTATTATCCTCTGTACAGACAGCTGGTGAGACCCCATCTGGAGTACTGTGTGCAGTTCTGGAGACCCAATCTCCGCAAAGACATAGACAGGATGGAAGCTGTCCAGAGGAGGGCAACTAAAATGGTGCAGGGTCTGCACCGGAGGACATATGAAGAGAGACTTAAGGAGCTTAATATGTATAGCCTCGGGGAAAGGAGGAGAGGGGACATGATAGAAACTTTCAAGTACCTCAAGGGAATCAACAAAGTCCAAGAGGGTAGCATCTTTCAAAAAAGAGGTGCAAGAACAGAGGGCACAATTTGAAGATAGAGGGGGCTCTAGAGGTAATTTAAGGAAGTATTTTTTCACAGAGAGGGTTGTGGATGCATGGAATGGCCTCAGGAGGAGGTTGTGGAGTCAAAATCAGTGGTGGAATTCAAGCATGCATGGGATAGTCATAAGGCAATTCTGGGGGGTGGGGGTAGGAAGAAGTAGGCTGCTGGTTAACTAGGATCTGCAGCTTATCCAGTAGGTAGGGAAATGGGCAGACTGGGTGGGCCAAGCGGTCCTTATCTGCCGTCAAATTCTATGTTTCTATGTGTTCATTCTCGTTTCCATGACCTGGGCTGGTCATGCTCGTGTTTCTTGCCCTGGTGAGATGGGTTCTACATAAAGGTCTGGAGAGCCTGACACTTCCTAAAAGTTTCTAGGAAAGGACCTTCTGATGCTGGCCCCACCTGTGAGCAGCACTGAAACTGAAGAGGAACTCACCATGGCTGCAGCCACCTCCTCCTCCTCCTCAAGGGCCGTAAGCTGTGAAATTGACCCAGTAGCTGCCTAGGCCTTTTTGCAACACTTAGGTTGCTCCCACTCTGAGGGTCAACTGAGGGAAAGCCTTGCCTTCTGGTCCTCAATCGATGTTGGAAGCATCATCTGGCAAAGGCCGCAACCTGCCACATAGTGCTGCAAGCCTAAACAGTACATGCAGGTAACATAGGGGTCAGTGACCTACATTTTTGTGCTGGCACTGGACACAAAATTTGAAACCAGGTTGTTTCTGTTCCTCAATCGTTGATCGTCATCGACAGTCGGAGCCAGAGATAAAGATTTTCAATAAAAGGACTTAATTCAGTCGAAGATGTTACGCCTAGAAAGCACTTTGATAACGATATCCCTCAGATGTTGCAGAGCTGCAAAGGCGCAAACCTGTCCCGTCCAGCTGAAAGAAAAATCTGCCATTACAAGGCAGAGACTGAGAATATACCGCCAGGATGATGTGAGGAGATTAAGCATGAAGAATTCTGATTAATCAGCTTGTTCCAGGTAACTAAAAGTGTGGACAGTGAACTGTATCCGCACCCTTCACAATAATTATTTCCACTTTTCAGGCACGATCAGGGAGGTTACACTTTGGCAAAGAATAGATGGACAATAGACAACAATATAAACAAGTGAGTTGAAAGCAGATATACTGTACATAGCAAAACTACAGCCTGCAAAAATGTAAATGAATAAGCCTAATAATTCCACGCCGATATGTACATTTTCACAAATTATACAATTCCAATTATAAATTACACCAAAAATACAAGATTTAAAAAATGATCAAACACATTGACTTGAGTAGACAGGCCAAGTCATAGATGTGAATAGTCACATACTGTAGACAGTAGTTTTCAAATAATAAATATTTGTTTAACTTTCCTCAGGACTTACTGCCACTTGTTCCCGTAGGGCTTAACCCCACCTCAACTACACATAAAAGTTCTTTCTCTGCCGGCAACCTGGGTTAGGGAATGAGCCCAGGATTTGGGGGCCAGCCAGAGGGAGATAGGCCATGCATCCCAGAGAATGTGCTCCTCCTCCTTCTTCTCTGGCGAGGGACCGGGGATGCGGGGGCTAGCCAGGGGGAGGTAGGCTATTTATCCCAGAGGACGCGCTCCTCCATGGAGCCGGGGATATGGGGCCAGCCAGGGGGAGGTAGGCTATGCATCCCAGAGGACGCACTCCTCCTTCTCCGAGGAGGCTGGATGCAGGGGCCAGCCGGGGGGTAGGCTATGTATACCAAAAGACAAGCTCCTTCTTCTCTGGGGAGGGTCCAGGGATACGGGGACCAGCCAGGGGAGGTAGGCTATGCTTCCAAGAGGATGCACTCTTCCTTCTCTGGGGAGGGGCCGGGGATGCTTGGGCCAGTCAGGGGGAGGTAGGCTGTGCATCCCAGAGGACGCTCCTCCTTCTCCAGGGAGGGGCCGGGGATGCGGGGGCCAACCAGGGGGAGATAGGCTATGCAACTTCAAAATCCATCAAAACTAGCTAGGATTTGAATCGTGCTGATCAGATGTCACTGGAAAAAAAACAAGCTAGTTACAGATGGCAGTATCACGTCCCAGCCCAGTGGGGCATCATGGCAGCTCAAGGCATGCTTGAAGAGCAGTGCACTGCACCGGGACTAGCAAGCCAGTTACGCCTGGGATCTGGAGAGTGCTGTGTGAATGCTGCACGGTCCTTCAGCCAAGAGGGGTCTGTCTTAGTTCTTGTGAGGAGAAGATGTATACAAAGACTACTCTAAGACCTGGGAGACATGAACTCAAAACTGAGTTCATTTTTTGTTTGTTAGTTTGTTTGTTTTGACATTTCCTTTTGTTTAAAAACCTGTTTATTAGCTGGCCTGGTGGTGCTAGAGGTTGAGGCGCTGGTCGCTACACCTCGCACCATGCCGGCAACCTGGGTTCAGGAATAAGCCCGGGCCGCCGGGGGTCGGCAGGGGCAAGAGAAGATCAAGTGTCCGGAGGACTGCTCTCCTCTCTCAGGGGATGGAGCTTGGTTGTCCCGCTCGCTGACTGCCCTCTGGTGGTGGCCATAGGGCAGTACGGGCTAGAGGGAACACACCGGCGTTCTCACACCAGTGGGGGGAACGGGAGAAGATGAAAAAACTGAGCCAGCAGGCTACGTGATGGCCGCACCAGTGCCCGACCGGCCTCCCAACATCTGGATTTCACTCCTGGGGTGGGGTAAAGCTGGCGCCCTTTCACCCCGGCCCAGCCACGAAAGAGGGGGTGTGTGTGGGGGATCTAGGGGGGTGTCGAGTCAGGAAAAAGGTGTAGCTGGAGGAAGAGCATAAAAAAAACTCTGTAAACAAATAAAAAGCTGTTTTATTTTGATGTTTTTAGTGTTCAATATTTCACCATTTATTGTTTGTATATCTTCTACATTCTGTATATGTTGAGTTTTGTTATGTTTAAGCCATCTGTGACTATGCAGTGTTTTTAAAAGGTGTGAGTAATTAATTTTACTGGGAAACTGGGTTCTGTTTCCGATAGCACATACTGAAGAGAGAGACTGCTTATACTACAGGAGCATGATCAAGAGTGCCTGAAGCGAGGAGGGGTCCCTATGTCCAGATGCCTGGATTCGGTGCGAGTAATATGTAATGCAGGACAGAAAGGGAACAGCCCAGTGGTAAATTCACAATAGGCAGGTGGCAGTACTGGTAAAGTATGCTAAACCAGTTGTCAGCCAAGGGCACGGTGACAGTAACCCCTGAAATTTCCAGTCTAGTGGGTAGGGGGTGGCAGACTCTTCAAACAATGTGTGTGGCATGAACTAGTTGGCCCTTCCCCCCCAAAAAAATTGAATATTATATTGCTGGGGGTGGAGGTTACTTTGTTTACTTTACTGGCTTTTGTAGGCAGTTAATAAGTCAGCCAGGCTGCAGAATTCTGTACAATTCAGTGTTCTGTTTCTGATGTTTTTATTAAGTTTCAACAAAATGAAAGGCGAAGAAATGATGCAGTTAAATGAATCATACATTTGCTATCCCTTAGATACCTCCAGTAAACCAAAAGCAGATGTTTAGGAAGTGCTCTCTGCCTCTCCTGACACAGCATTATGGAAAGTACTTGGATTTCTGGGCAATGAGTAAAATTCTCTCTCGTTTCCAAGAACTCCTGACTGCTGCTACCCATGGCTTCACAAAAAAAAAAAAAAAGTGCTCCTGATTGGGAAATTCTTTCTCTGGGGAATAACACAATTTCCAGAAACACATTACTGTAGTTAAATGCTTGCTCTGGTTTCAAGATGTGTAGCAAGAGCCCGTAACAGAAAGGTACTGTGGTCTATGGGTTAGAGTACAGGCATAGGATACCAGATATCCAGGTTCAGATCCCACCAGAGCCACTCTCTCATTGTGTGACCCTGAGCAAGCAACTCTCAACTTTAATTGCTCTTTTACAAGTATGGAGTTGTTGTCTTGGCTTAACCTTATGCAAAATGGCTGCCTTACCCCTGGGCTCGTCCACCCAGCTGTAACACTTGGTAAAAAGATGGACACTTGTTAGCCTATCATGGGTAAAAAAAAAAAAAAAAGTGTAACAAAAAAAAAAAGCTTATAAAATGTATGCATGTGGTGGTGGCTGGGGCAGAGGGTTTATTACTATATATGTGTTACAACTTGTTAAGTGTACCTTCCATAGCTTTGCTGGCCAACCTAGTCGACTGTGACCAATATTTCAAAATTCAAACTGAAACAAAAGAGTGAGAACAAAGCATAATGATGGGAAGAACAGCAGCCACCGTTTCCCATTCTGACAATGGAGGCTGTGTCTCAAACAGCTGCACAGCCCTGCTTAGTTTTCCTCCAGGCAGAATTGTTAGCAAGTACAGCAGTACACACCCAAGTGACAGACTGGGAAATGTTTCCCCACTGAGACAAGGTCATTTTGACTAAGGCAAGGCAATTATATTTATAGAGTGTTCCATCCCAGGGGGCAGGGTGCTTTACAAAGGAACGGTAACAATAAGTAGTGTAAAAGAGCAAAGATAATACACGAATGTGCAAAATAGTAAGTATTGCACCCATTCACGGGACCCTGGGCACAGTACATAAAATCTGGACACAGCACAATAAACAACATTTACCAGACCAATAGTTTGGCAGTCAAGAGGGTTAGCATTAAACATTACCATTGTGTCATATACTGTATTACTTTTGAGAAAGCACTCATGATTTAAACATCAACATCTCTTCAGCCACTCGGAACGTAAAAAAAATGCCTGTCCCAATGGATGCTTGCAGCAGGTGTTGCCCTAGTCTAGGATGAGCTCATGCCAATAAAATTTAGAAGGGATACCATCAATTCTCCTGGGCCTAAGTTTATGACCAAACTAAAGCATGGATCTGCATCCCCACTGAATGCAAGTTAATTTCTGTTAAGATTATTTTCATGCACAGAGTTAGAAAAAAGAAACCTTTTTAGTATGACCCTAATAAAATTCTGTTCTTGGATATAAACAATGCTAAACTATTATCTCTTGAATAAATAACCTACAGTTTTTTTTAGTCCATCCCCCTACCCCTGTATCTGTCATCCTCTTAGGGACAAGGCACAAAAAAATCAGGGAACATGGCAAACTGTTACACTATGTGGCTTAATGTGAAAAACGTTTTGTTTTGTTTTTTTGTTAATTTCGTTTTATTTCTTCCCAGCCATGCTCGTCTCTCAGGGATATACCATGGTCCCAGGTTTATACTAGAATCTGGCCCCTTGACTCCCATCCTTTCAATGGTCCACTGCCACCCTGATATTCCCCATGACTTCCTTGCCATGACAGGGGCTCCTGGGGGATAGCCATCTTCCCCCTGAGGCTGTCCGCTATGAGGACTAGGATCGGGTGAGACTCAGAGCATCATACATACATACAACACAGTTTTTTTCCTCTTGGGTTTCCCCCTTACCCCACCTCCTCACCTTGGTGTAGACAGAGCTCCACAGTGCCTCAGCTGCATGTAGTGCTGTCCTGAGAAAGGAGCAGGCTCCCTTAGTCCCCTTCCCCATAGGGTTCACTATATCAACTGCAGCACACTGTTGCCATCTGACCTGTCTCCTGACATGACGTTCTGAGCTCACTCCCAAACTCAGGTTGCCAGTAGGGTGGTGTGACGCACTGGCGCTGGGCCAGAAAGGCAGTTTGAAAAGTATTTTCTGAAGAACTAAGTTGTAACATTAACGTTTGACATTATTTTATGATTCTAATTCCCCCTCTTCAGGGACAGAAATAATTTAGGAGAGCCAGAAGAAATGTTTGAGGCAAAACCAGGGCACCCCTAAAAATCAGGGTCAGTTGGAAGTATGCTGCGCTAAAGTGTATAACAAGTAGAAGGAGGGAAGGGGTGGCAACACTGTACAACTCCCTAGTAAGGCCTCATCTGGAGTACTGCGTTCAGTTCTGGAGGCCCCATCTTCAAAAAGATATAGAGAGGATGGAGATGGTACAGAGGAGGGCGACAAAAATGGTGTCTGGGATGCAACATAAGTCGTATGAGGAAAGACTCAGAGCTCTCAATATGTACTCCCTAGAGGAACGGAGAGAGAGAGAGAGAGAGAGAGAGAGAGAGAGAGAGAGAGAGAGAGAGGACATGATAGAGACCTTCAAGTATCTAAAGAGGATCAACACGGTACCAGAGGGAAGCATCTTTCAAATGAAGGGAAATAGCAGAACAAGGGGGCACAGCATGAGACTAAAAAGGGGAAAACTTATAGGGAACTTGAGGAAATTCTACTTCACTGAAAGGGTGGTGGAGAGATGGAAGAGTCTCCCCCAGGACGTGTGGGGTGTCCACAGTTCAGGGATTCAAGAAAGCATGGCACAGGCACATTGGAATTATCAAGCTAGGGCGAAGGGGGTGGGGACTTGTAACATCAAGGGTACCTTAAGCATTAGAAAGAGGGATAGGGCAGTCTGGATGGGCTACAAAGCCTTTATCTACCAACAACATCTATGTATCTATGTATCTAAAGGTGGAGTCACCAAAGATGCACCCTTCCTTGGACAGGCAGGCATCAGCTTTTACAGTTGATGCCTATGTCTCTGTTTAGTTGGTCAGCAGGGGTGTGTGAATGTCCAGCAGTCCTGCCCCCTACCCACCAAACAGCTGAACATCTAACCTCTGCATTGCTGCCCCAACCCCCTTCACTGGCTGGTGTGCGAGTCCAGGGACTGTACACAAACTCTGGTCTCCCACACACAAACAAAATGTCTTCCCTTCTGTCAACATAGAAACCAGAAGAAACACTTTATGCTCAGTGGTGGTCATTCTAGTTAACACAAGTCTTGAGAGTTTCCAGCTTCCTGCTCAAAAAAACAATTAGTTGGCAATTACTGAAGACACTGGCTCAGTGCCCCTTAGACTTCAGCAGTTCTTGCTGCTTTTCCTGCCCTGTTAAATCATAAGTCTCTCCTTGTCCATCAGCATCCTTTCCCTGGCAACAGGTTGTGATGTTATAAGCAAAGAGTTCTGACTTCATGATAGGACAAAGAAATGGGGAACAGATGAAGGCCAATGGGAAAAAGAACCACTTTCATGAGATTGTCTTCAGAAATGAAAAATTAAGTCCCGAAATTCAGTCTTTTGGGGAATTTTGTGTAATTGAGTTCTCCCATTGACAGCGCTGTGAACTTTTTGCAGAAAACTGATAAATTTTGCTGGGGACTTGCCCTGGTCCCCCACCCTCACCCTGAACGACGAAGTTTAAACATGGTTGGCAGTGAGTGCATCAGCTGGTGGTGCGGGGAGTAGCACAGGGCAGTTTACATTGCTATACCTGGGAGTTGGAGCTCCTGTAGGGTGTTTTGAGAGTGGGTAATGTAAAGTTTGGATACGCCCATCCACCAATGCCTCAACAGCCGATTTCCTAGACTGTGATGCTGACGCCAACGTGTTGATCGGCAGATGGCCAGAAAAACACCGAGGCTGGGGGGCGGAGGGGCGGTATCTGTGGGAGCACACCTGCCGACAAGACGTAATTGGAGAGAGCTCTGCATAATCGGGATATTTGTAAAAGAAAACTAACATCTAATGAAACCAAACTTAATTTAAGAGGACAGCACTGAAACCCCTCATCGAGCTGTGTCTGTACATACCCTTCTTGGCCATGGACCACTCTCATAAAAGCACCATGAGTGGATCCAAACCTTAGCTGCCAGCAGACTCACAACATGCGGCTGAAGTGCAATCCTCACAGGGGACACAGCCGCCATGGAGGGCCCTCCAACTATCAATGCAAGCCGTTGACAAGAAAGTTGAATCCATCCTCCATCGGATGACAGAACAGAAGGTTAAAATTGAAGTCGCAACTAAAATGGCAACAACAGAAGAATCTACCTCAACAAAGGCACTGACAGCCACGAACAAAGTGGTCCAAGAAAACTTGCAGCTGAGGTACTGTCTGGAGGCCCTGGAAAATGCGCAACGGGCCTCGAATGTACGATTAGTGGGCCTACCGGAGAACTGTGAGGGAGATAATCTTCTAGCCTTCCTGCAAGATTGGCTCCCAGGAGCTTTAAAGATTAATCCTATCTGCTGAACAGTTTCATTAAGGCTTACCGTACCTCCCCGAGGGGCTCCGTGAACAATGACAACTGGCCCCGTACTGTTCTCCAGGTGACCGTGAGCACTATGGTCCATGATCGCATTTTGCAGACAGCCAGGAAGTCGAAGGCTCTGAACTTTCAAGGTGCAACTATACACATCTTTCCTGACCTCTCGTATGCTACTCAATTGAGGGGAAAAAGGTTCAATGTAGTTTGAGTGCAGTTACAGAGTCTGGAGGTGGCCCATTCCTTGCTCATGCCTGCCTGTCTGAGGACTCACTACGGTGGGCACACTTTTCACTACTCTGACCCAGTTGAAGCAGGGAAAAATGCAGAGGCCATAGCCAGAGAATTCAACACAGCGTGAGCTCCGGACTTGTCGGACTCAGAGGAAACCTGAAGGGAGAAGTATTTGGCAAGTACTGTCTATTCTGAGCAAGGTTCTCCTCAGTTTAAAACATTCTGACATTATCTATTTGACCTACAGAGAAGGGTTGCTTATCTAGGACTTTTCTCAGACTGTTACTGTTTTGATACCTTTAGTTCCCCTTAAGCTGGAGTGAAAGAATGTATTTTCACTAATGGCTGGGACCTCGTGGCATAGAAGTGCATAGTGTCTCCTTAGCCACATACTTCAATGATAAAGTACAGTTACGTAAGAACTTTCCATAACAGTAGATCTTCGAGAGAGGTTCTTGCAGTAGGTACTAACCAATAGGACTAAGCCGGCAAGCATCAAGACCCCACGTAAAATCTTCTAGCTAGCAGTCCCTGGTGGGGACCACCCCTGGCGTCAGCTGACCGACATCAGCATGTGTCAGATAAAAGGGGCAGTCCCGCACCCGCCCTCCAGTTCTCCAGCCGGAGGCCCAAGGGCGTGACAGGAGACAAAAAAACCCCTAAAAACAGGAGAGAAGAAACTCAGGGGGATGTAGGGAGGGAAAACAGTACCTACTGCAACAGCCTCTCTCGAAGATCTACTGTTACAGTAAGTTCTTGTGTAACTGTACTATCTTACTTCAAGAGGGCTCTTGCAGTAGGAACTAACCGACAGGATTGAGTCCCAAGCAGTTCTGAACAAAGAAGCCAGGGAGGAGGACATAAAAAAAACTGTCCACTAAAGGCCTGGCAGGAAATATCTTACGACAAGATGCCCTGCCGAACCGCCAGGCCAAACCCCGCTCTGCAGCGTAAGGCAACATCCAAGCTGCAGTGCTTGGTAAAGGTATGGACAGAAGTCCAAGTAGCAGCAGCGCAAATCTCTGCAGCTGAGACACCTCTGAAGAATGTGGCCTAAGCTGCCATGCCCCTAGTAGAATGACCCTTCACCTGACCTGGAAAGGATTTGCTGTATTTGTTGCAACAGAACGTAATACAGTTGGCCAACCATTTGGAGAGACACTGTTTGGAAACGGCGTAACCTTCCTTCTTTGGAGCAAAGGAAACGAACAGTTGGTCCATTTTCCTATGGCCCTTAGTTCAGTTGGTGTACTACCTCAAGATTCTATGCACGTCCAGGGTATGAAGGAGGTGCTCTCCTCGGTTAGAATATTCGGGGAAGAACACCGGCAGCTCAATCGATTGAGAGTGGATTCCGCCATCACTTTGGGAAGGAACTTAGGGTTAGTCCTCATAGCCACCCTGTCCCTGTGAAAAATCAGATCAGGGACATGGCACATCAACGCCTGGAGCTTAGAAATTCTCAGACCAGAAGTGATAGCTACAAGGAACAAGGTCTTTCAGGACAAAAAAAACGCAAATCCGCCTCCACTGCTGGCTCGAAAGGAGGCAGATTGAGTTTGTCCAGAATAAAGTTAAGGTCCCACGGGGGGGCCAGACTGCGTATGGGAGGCTTCAAATGGAGAACTCCTTTGAGGAAAGTCTTGGAGACCTGAAGCTGAGCCACCAACTTGTCTGCCAGAGGGAGATGGCAGGCGGAGATGACCAATAGGTGAACCTTCAGGGAAGAGTAACTGAGACCCAGGTCAAACAGATACTTGAGATAATCCAGTATCCTGGCCACAGGGCAGGAAAAGGGTTCCAGAGACTGGACTTCCTGGCCTCCACCAGGATATGGGCTACCTCTGGAGAAACCCCAAAGCGGGAAGCAGCTAAGTCTGCAGGAGCCAAGCATGCAGATGAAGGAACTTGAGCCCTGGGTGCACCAGGGTCCCTTGGTCCTGGGTCAACAGATCCTGGGAAAATGGGAGGGGAAGACCTGGCTCTTCGGAAAGCTGGTGCAGAAGACAGAACCAGACTTGCCTCGGCCAAAAGGGGGCGATGAGAATCATTTTCACACCCTCCACCCAGAGCTTGCGTAGAACTCTCGGGATCAGCAAGATTGAAGGGAAGACATAAACAAACCTGCCTCTCAAAGACAGCGACAGCACATCCTGCCAAAAAAAGCCTCACCCTGGAGCTAGCAAGCAGAAGGTGGAAAGTCTGGTGTAGGATGGGGATGTGAACAGGTCTGTCTGAGACATTCCTCAACGGGAGAACAGAGCGTTTATGACATCCTGTTTTGACTCCCACTCATGAGCTCTCGACAAGGAATGACTGAGGGCATCCGCCAAGGAGTTCTGGACCCCCAGTACATGAAGCACTGTCAAGCGAAGGACGAGTTGAACAGCTCTGTCCCAGACTCTCATGGCATCCCAACATCACGGATAGGATCGAGTCCCCCCGCCCCCGTTTGTTGAGGTACCAGACAACACATATGTTGTTTGAGTGTACCATCAGGGGGCCCGGAGGAATGAGGGATTGAAAGGCCTGTATGGCGTACAGGACCACCCTCATCTCGAGCACACTGATGTGCAGCCGAGACTCCTCCAGTGACCAGGTCCCCTGAGTCCAGTGGGACCCGAGATGGGCCCCCCACCTGGTTCCTGAGGCGTCCATCGTCAAGTGCTGGGAGGGGAGCTCAGGGCAAAATGGCATTCCCTGGGAGAGGTTCTCTGGGACCAAATATCATAGAGGATCCCTGATCATGGGATTGGAGACGAGGACCTCTCGATCCAGATCGTCCACTGCCTGGTCCCATTGGGCTTTGTGGGTCCACTGGAAAATCCTCATATGCAGCCTGGCCAGGGGGACCGTAAGAATGGTCGCCATCATAAGACCGAGGAGGCGGAGGACCTTCCTGGCAGGGACGTGCCTCTGGGAGATCAGAGAGCGAGCTTGCAGAAGCAAGGTCTTGATCCGGTCTGGTGGAAGGAATGCTTTGCCCAGCTGGGTATCCAACACTGCCCCAATGAACTGCAAGTGTTGGGCGGGAATCAAATGAGATTTGGTCAGACTGACTGTACTACCTAGCCTGGAGAAAGTCTCCAGGGTAAGGGTAAGGGAGTGTCGCAGATCCTCTTGGGAGGGAGCCGCAATCAGCCAGTCATCTAAATATGGTAAAACCTGGACCCCCCATGTGCGCAGGTAGGCTGCCACTACTGCTAAAAACTTAGTGAATACCTAGGGCGCCAAGGAAAGGCTGAACGGAAGGGCCCGAAACTGAAAGTGCTCCCCCTGGAAACAGAACCGGAGTAACCTGTGATGGGTATGGTAGATCAGGATATGCAGGTAAGCATCCTGCATGTCCAGGGCGCACAGCCACTGACCCGCTCTAAGAAGAGGTAGAAGGCTCGGAAGAGAGAGCATTCTGAACCTCTTATAAGTCACCATAATATTGAGAGAGCTGAGGTTCAAAACGGGCCTCAGGTCGTCCATCTTCTTAAGGACCAAAAAAAAGTGGGACTAATAGCCTGTCCCGCAAAACTGAGTTGGGACAGGCTTCAGGGCTTCCTTCAGCAGGAGAGCATTAACCTCCTCCGGAACCAAAGAAAGATGGTTTTGGGGTGGGGGGGGTTAAGAAGGGCTGGGAGAGGGTCTGTGAGAGGATGGCTGAGAGAACTCTATGAAGTGCCCTTGAGCAATCAGCTGGAGCACCCAAGAGTCTGTCGTTATCCTCTCCCATTCCGGAAGGTGATGAGAAAAATCGACCGCCTACCAGCTCTGCTGGAGAGATGTCCAGATGGTGAGGGACAGGCAAAGAGTCAGGAGGTAGTGGGCAGGGTGACAGCAGAAGCACCTGCAACTCTGCGAACCTTGGCTGGAGGAGCTTTTTGCTGCTGAGGCAGCCCCTCGTTTATGCTGACGACGGGGCTTCGCCTGTCTATGTTGCTGTTTAGACTGCCTCCAAAAGAATTGTTTCTGGCCTAGAGGTTTGTGGTACATAGATTGTACAGACCTCAGGGCCTGCCCCTTATCCTGTAAGTCGGTGATAATATCTTTCGTATCTGTCATGGTTTGTGGGTGTGCTGATGGACACTGACACAGAGATGTAAGGTGCTGGGAAGGCAATTGCCAGACCAGAAATCTATTGCAGACAGAAAAGAAAAAAGTCGTCAAAATCAATTGCATTTCAGCAAATAAAATACAAAATGAACAAAAACAACATCAAATAGTATTCAACTCCTGCTTTCTTGAGGTACAGGCAGCAATAGTCACCTCACCAGCACATAGAGTTGGCTACAGGTCTGAAAACGAGCAGACCTAAACAGAGGTGTCAGTAACCAGCTGATCCCAAGACAAATCTGAGGTCTCCCTGAAAGGATACCTCATTTATAGTAAAGCAAACGTGACTATTGCTGACTCCTCCCTCAAACCAACTATTACAGCAAAAAGCCCATAATCATTTTATCATTTTAATACCATGAGCTCAACGGAATGAATTACCTTCATACATGTTTGCTAATGTTAAAATTCATACAACAAAACAATATAACAGAAAAACAGCTTTGCTGCAGCAACAGGTGGCTCCTCCCCTTCCCCCAACTATAACTAAGTGAAGGAAAGGACGGCTGCCTCCTAAGGAGACAGCAGAAGCAATAGCCTCAGTGAGAGCACCACACCCAGTCCTGTGTTTTCAGGTAGGAGTGAACTTCAGGCTCTAATAGTGTAAAAGGCTGTTTGTTTACAATGAGAGCAACCCTAAAATAAAAAGGGCTAAACTATCTTATGCTAACTAACCAAAACCATAGACAGCATGAGCTTTGGAGATAATATTGCAGACTGCCTCACACAATGTCTCAGAGTGTGCAATATTTAGCAGTCTCACAGCAAGGAGCACACAGCTTCTGAATTCTTTTTTACTTTATTTCTTTTTATCTCCGCCTTCCTGCTCTCGGAGCCCTCTCCTTCCTTCCTCTCAACCTCCGTTTCCACCTCGGGGGGATCTGCCCCTAGAGTGCCTCCTTCTCTCCCCTGCACAGTGGGGTCTGTCCCTCTTCTGGTGGTCCTGGATGGTACTGAGAGGCTATCATCTAGGGCTTACCGAGAGGTGTTTTCCTTTTCTCCCTGGGTTCCCCCTACCCCCTGGGACGTCGAGCGCTAGGACGTACGTCCCGAGTGGTGGCGTGCTGATGCACGTCAGACCTCTCATGCGCCGTCGGCGTCCCCCTCCCCGGACGAGCCGGAGCGCCTCCATCCCTTCAACTGTTGGTGCTTCCACCGGCTACGAGCAGGATGTAGAACGCAGATGCGCTCTGGTTCACTCCCTGAGGAGGAGAGCATCCGCTGGACGCTCGATCCTCCCTCCCCCCTGCCGACCCCCGGCCACCCGAGTTCGCCGGCGTAGCGCGAGGTGTGGCGTCCAGCGCCTCAGCGCCACCGGGCTGGCCAGCTTCTGAATTCTAACTGCCCAGTAAGGTGCTTCATGTTGTAAACATCGTGCTCTAAACTCTAAAAAGTGTGCTCATATCTTTTTATAACCACAACTGAAATTTTCAACACAGAGGCTTTAAAACCCCTTTATAACATTTGAGCTATTTACAAAGGGAATGTGCACCCAAGACTGAGTCAATGTGTCCAAGGTGCTCTGTACAGTACTGCACACTGAATCAATAGCAGAGAGGATTAACTGCAGTGTATCTATACTTCAAACACTCAAACTACTATACTTTTTAATGGTTCTTGCGCTTAACTACCTGTTCCTGAACCTCATCCCAGAGTGCTTTATTTAATAGTCTGGGAGCAAGGCTTTCTAAACAAACACAAAACACATTAAGATCAGCAGCTACACCCATGGTCTCATGCGCAGGTTCGAGTAGCTCCAGCCCAAGTTCCTGTGCTTAAGCTATGATTTTGAAACACACTATACCTTAGTGAATGAGACAAGGGAAGGCTGGTATTTGTTCCTATGCAGAGCAGAAAGGAAAAAATAAAAGCGCTAGACCGCTAGAAAATGAAGAATACAGTAAAGAAGCACCCATTTTGTGCTCAGGTGGCCAACCTGAAAATGGGGCACTACAGAAAGAGAAAAAGCAGAGAAAAGACAGATATGCTACTGCAGTAGACTTCTTGGAAAACAGTGAGCATATAAACACAAATACCAGACACCCTTCCACAGTATCGCTGCCGAACAGGACCGACCCTGTAAAAGGGGCATCCATAATAGCTGACTGAACCTCAGGGGCCAGACCTAAGAGACGCAGCCAGGAGTACCTGCAAAGGCCAATGACAAAGGCAGAGGTACGTCCAGCCGAATCCACTGCATCATACGTGGCGTGAAGCTTGTGGCAACATGCGGATCTGGCTGAATGAACCAGCTCCTCCAGTTCCTGTTTAATCGAGGAGTCTGGAAAGGCGTCTATTTTGGAGGAGATCTGTCCTAAAATAGATTTCTGGTAATCCCTCATGTAGCCCACATAGTTTAAGGCTCGCATCCCCAGGATGGAGGAAGACAAAATCTTTCGACCGTACTGATCAATGGTCTTAGGCTCTTTATCTGGAGGAGTGGAGCTAAGATGCTTAGGATTGGTGGTCCTGTCATGTGCAGCACTGATCACCACGGAATCCACCTTTGGTTGAAGACTTAACAAGTCCCTGCCCTCTGGGGATTGGTACAATCTATCTGCCTTATGAGCCAAAGTGGCCAGGGAGGATGGTTGTTTCCAGATAGTGGTTACAAGATCCTCATAAGGCTCCAACCAAGGGGGGATAAGGGTGGGAGGAGCCTTGGACAGGTCTAAGTGCTCCATCAGCATCTGGCATTGCACGTCCTGTTCCAACCAATGTCCAGTCATATGCAGCCTGGATTTTTTTTGAGTAACTCCAGAAAGGAGGGAGCCTCTGGAGGAGACTTCGGGGAATCCTTCGGTTTGGGAGTCTCAGGGGTGTGTGGCTCACCATCTGGGTCTGAGAGGTAGCCATCGTCAGAGCCTGAAGACTCGGAGGAACTAGAAGTATCCACGTAGAGGAAAGGGAGATCCATCAGCCTGGAGGTATCCGAAGGGCAGGTATACTCCCTAGAAGGCTTGCCTGCAGGTGGACCTGGAGTGGGCACGGGGTCTGGTGAAGGAAACCCTTGAGGTTGACATCTCTGGTCCAGCGCAGAACTGGTGCTGGGTGACGTCGGTCCAACTCTGACGTGGGACCTGGCCTCGGACCACCAAGAGGACAAAACCTCCTTAAGGTCCACCCAGAGAGAAGGTGGGGCGGTAACCCGGGTAAGAAAAGTACGGGAAACCATAACCCATCGGTGGAAAACCCGGGCCGGGATAAGCCGGCGTCTAGTCGTGCGGCATCGGGTATTGTGGCATTGGGTACCCAGGCGTCGGATAATGTGGCGTCAGGTAGCCCAGCGTCGGATATCCTGACAGCTCCACCAGAGGCCCTGATGGAGGGGCTGACGGGCCAGGTATCAGCCCGGTAGGCAGAAGGGTTGGGAAGGACGGCCTGGGGGGGGACCGGGTCCCCTGCCCCTGAAGGCCCATGCGGAGGGCCTGAAGGCCGGTCACTGGGCACAGGATTTATGGAAGGCAGTGCCAGAGCAGGGGTGGTGTTAAGGATTTTGCAAAGTGTGCTCCTCGCAAATAGAGAAGCACAGAAACTCTAAATTGTACCCTAAAATATGTGCACCTTTAAACCTTGACCGTGCTGCTACCCATCTTCTTTTTAATTTACTAGTTCATTAACAATTTCTTGCTTGTGATGAACGTTCTGAGTAATTTATGTGCAATAATCATTTTGTTGCCCGTTTCCTATGTGTTATTGAGATCTAAGCACATGGCAGTGTGACACCTTAGTGTGTGTTACTGATGCCATCAAGTGTTAAATGCACCCACACAATCACTACTAGACATTGAATCTCCAAGCACCATAGCCACCTGCAGACAGATGGATAGAAACACACCATGGATATCTTCACTCACCTCTGGCTCATAGTCCACAGCCACCTGTCCAGACCACACCACCTGGGCTCCCATATCAGTTTAACATTTCCCTCCCTATAACTATGGCATGCTTTCTTCTTGAATTGCTTTGTTTTCACATGTAAACAATAAATGTCTAGATCTGGAGCAGTTTCCTGTAGACTGCTACTCTACATTTGCCTGTAAAGTATAGGGATCTGTTTAGACCTTGGAGCCCTGCACCACTTCATCCCATGTGCTGACCAACTACATTCAGTAGAGACTCCAGCAAGACTACCAAGTCTACAAGTATTCTTATATTTTTAAAGACCAATTGTCATCTTTAGGCTCAGCCAGGCAACTCATACGAAGTAGCTGCCTGCCTGAGGAGCTTTTCTAGACCAAAATAAAAATTTTTAGTTACATAATAAAATAACTTACATTTAGAAGCTCGGCTCGGAGCCATGACCGAGCGCTGCAGCAAAAGCAGCAGATTGATGACATATACTCGTGAACGGGGCTGCATGCGTGCTATATGTATAACATTGAGATTAGGGGAGGGGGGACATCTAAATATACATACAGTACCTTTGTCTACAGGTTTACATGTATGGGGCTAATTTATAATGTATACTCTAGCCCGTACGTATAAAACTGCAGACAAAGGTACTGTATGTATTTAGACGCCCCAGTCTCAGTGTTATACATGTAGCATGCCTGCAGCCCATTCCTGAATGTACGTCATCAAAGTGCTGATTTAGGATCGGCTGCAGCCCAAGCAGCAGCATCTTGTACTTGTGTTACAAGCCAAGCTTTCAAATATAAGTTATTAATTATTTAACTACAAATGTTCATTTTGGTCTAGAAAAGCTCCTCGGTTAGGCAGCTACTTAGTACAAGCTGCCTGCCCCAATCGTGTCAGTTGCTCTTTAAGGTAAATTGAGAAACAGTCTAAAGGAAAATTGTGTCCATAGACTTGTGTTGTACACAGAGGTAAATGGAGCAATTCATCTTCCATATCCTGGACTAGTCCTTCACATTCACCATATAGCAATTTCCAACAAAAGCATACAGTACATCTGTTACAGATCATTCCAACCTTCATTGGCCTACGGTTCAAAGTATAAAACAAAAGACAGAAGCTTCGCCTCATGCAATTTTACATCCTGCATAATATGTACTGCATACCACTTCAACTATTTAAAATGGGGAAGGCGCAGGATGCAAACTACAGCAGGTGTGGCCAAAGCGAAGGTACTCTACTTCATGTCCTCTGGGACTGCCCCATAATTAGACTACTGTGGAGTGAGATAAGGGACAAGGCAGACCCCCTATTGGGAATGGAAGATTTATTCACACCAGAAATTTGAATACTTGGGGATTTCTCCCAGGTCCTGGTAAATGAAAGAAGATATGTCATGACCCTTATCTCCCACTCAGTTAAAAGATTGGTACTAAAACACTGGAAAGACTCCACAATCATCTCTTATTCTAAATGGTTAAATGAGCTCCTATTCAACCTGAGGATGGAAAAAATGATAACATTCCTTAGGCATATCCCATTTGTCTTTGACAAGAAATGGGGCAAAATCTATACGCTCCACTCCCTGCCTAATCACTAAAGCCCATCCCACTGCTGAGTTTATGCTAGATCTCATAACTTGTAGTATTTAAGCTGCTGGAGACAATGACTAAACCCTTTGCTAAAGCATCGGATAGGTTTAACATAGGAATTACTACCAAGTAGATGTTGTCCTGCTCGGTTAACTTGCTGCCTTATTCAAAATGATATGAGTAGAAGTTAGGGTGGGAGGGATGGTTTGGGGGGTGGTTTCTTTCCTCACCCCCTTTTTTTTCTTTTTCTTTTTTCTTACTTAGCTTATTAGCGGGTGGGAGGTGGCTGGCAGGGGGATAATTAGATTGTGTTATTTGAGCCGAAGTAACCCTAAGGCTTCTGTTCATTTTCCTTGTATCAAGTTGATCCTATAAAACTCCTTGTACTACCTGTGTATATGGATACAAATTAATAAAGTACATTAAAAAAAAAAGACAGTTTTTTTTAATATTCCAAAGACAACCTGTTGAAATTAGGCAACTTTCTAAACAAACACACCCGAATTGAACTACCTATCAGGCTTCCTTCGGTACATTCAGGACACCCCATTATTGCTGGTCTCACTGTCTTGCTGCTTGTTTTGGCTTGCCTGTCTCTGTGATTTGTCTTTAATTTCCATATTTATCCCTCTGTGATCTTTGTTCTTTCTTTCCTGTTTTACTTCTTGCTTTGGTCTTTCTGCCTCACTTTTGCTCTCATTCTTTCATCTTCCTTAGGTCACAGTTCCTCTGTTCCTGTTTCAACTGTTTTTTTTCCCTTTCTTTTGTCTATGGACTTTAAAATATATTATCTTTCCTTCTTTGCTTGTTCACCTACTTTTAATTCACCTATGGTCGATGCTCATTCCCTCCCTGTCATTCTTTTCCACTTTTGTTTGCCACCCGCCCATAAACCCACTCTAAGCCATGCATGCTCAGTCCCTTCCTGCCTGCCCATATGCACATTAGTCTGCTAGTTGCACTCATTCTCTTTCTCTACCTGCCTATCAACTCTGCCACTAACTTGTGCCAGTACACTTGCACGTCAAAGTGCACACTAACTCTCTGGCTACCCACACACTTGATCCTGTCAGCCCACCAATTAACATTGCAGGTACCCGCTCGCCCAGTCGTTTGCTGATCTAACTTTGAACTCCACCCAATTAATAAAAAAGCCTGATTTGTATCCCAGTGTCCCTGCTGGGCTCCCCCCCACCACCATCCCTCTGCCAGGAACTCTCACCCCTAACTGTGCTCCAGAAAGGCAGGAGGAGCACAGATAACTGAATATTTTACAAAGAAAGTGTGCTCCTGTGATCACTGACTGTGCTCAGAGCATGGAGCACACCCTTAACGCTATCCATGTGCCAGAGCGACCTGCGATGGAGGCACTGGCATCGGGGGAGGGATCCCCGACGGTGGAGGTGACCCTGATCCTCGTCCTCCAGAGGGGAAAGGGGAGTGGGCTCCAGAGGAGGAGGAGTCAGAGGAGCCTCTGATGGCAGCGGCCGAGAAGGCTCCTGCGGTGAACCCCGGACGTCAGGTGAGGCGTCAAGGGCCCCGTGGGAACGCTGGCTGTGCACTTATTGAAGCCGCCGTGCAAATTATCAGCCTTGTCCGAGCAGGAAACAGCAGAGCCGGAGCCCAACTTACCGGACCCACCCTCACCACTGGGCTGCGTAGTAGTAGCCAGAGCAGAGGTGGAAGCCTCCTTAACCCTGGAGGTGCCCGTCGGACCTGCACACGAGTCCAACGGGGGGGACGAGGCACACCCAGACACCACTAAGCTGGCCATCAGAGTGGAAACCCCCGGAGGGGAAGAAATGGTAAGGACCGCGACCCCAGCCGGAGTCTGCGGAGCTGTGGAAGGAGTGTTCTGGTCCCTGTGCTTCTCTTTGTCATTCTCCTTTCGATGGTGCCCTTCAGGAGAATCTGATGTCTGTCTGAGTTTCATCGACCCCTTCTCCATGGAGGCCATCTTTTGTTTCAAAATATGGGCTTCCAGGGCCTGCTGCCTTCTTTTTTGGGTAGCGGAGTTGAATTTAGAGCAGTGATCACACTCTTCCACACGGTAGCCCGGGCCTAGGCAAAAGAGGCACAGGGAATGGCCATCCTTGTGTGGTAGTTGGGTATCTGCAAGAATCGCACTTGTTTTTATGCAACTCGGAAGGTGCAGAGGACGACATGCACAGTCGATGTCGGAGACTGAAACAAAGAAATTAAAGATTTTGGAAAACAAAAAAGAGTAATGCTCATCCAAACTGCGATGCTAGCAGCACTGATATTCCACAAGAAACATAGAATTTGATGGCAGATAAAGACCGCTTGGTCCACCCATTTTGCCCATTTCCCCTACCTAATGGATAAGCTGCAGATCCTAGCTAACCAACAGCCTACTTCTTCCTAACTCCACCCCCTAGAACTGCCTTATGCCTGTCCCATGCATTCTTGAATTCCACATATTTTTGACTCCACAACCTCCTCAAGAAGGCTGCTCCATGCATCCACAACCCTCTCTGTGAAAAAATACTTCCTCACATTACCTCTGAATCGTCCCCCCCTCTATCTTCAAATTGTGCCCCCTTGTTCTTGCAGACCTCTTTTTCTGAAAGATGCTACCCTCTTGGACTTTGTTGATTCCCTTGAGGTACTTGAAAGTTTCTATCATGTCCCCCTCTCCCTCCGCGAGGATATACATATTAAGCTCCTTAAGTCTCTCTTGATATGCCTTCTGGTGCAGACCCTGCACCATTTTGGTTACCCTCCTCTGGACTGCCTCCATCCTGTCTATGTCTTTGTGGAGATTGGGTCTCCAGAACTGCACGAAGTACTCCAGATGGGTCTCACCAGCTATCTGTACAGAGGGACAACAACTTCCTGTTTTCTACTGGTGATGCTTCTACCTATGCATCCCAGTATCCCCCCAGCCCTCCTTACTGCCCTCTCACATTGCTTGCTCACCTTTAGGTCATCTGATATGACTACCCCCAGGTCCCTTTCCATTTTTGTTGTTGTTAGTATCTCACCCCCCATTGTGTACTCTTCCCCTGGTTTTTTGTTTCCCAGGTGCACGACTTTGCACTTCTTAGCACTGACTCTAAGCTGCCATACAGTTGACCATTCCTCCAACCTTGCCAAGTCCCTTCTTCTCCTTTCTACCCCACCTTGTGTATCAACTCTGTTGCAGATCTTTGTGTCGTCTGCAAAGAGACATACACTTCCTTCCAGTCCCTCCGCAATGTCACTTCTAAAGAGACAGGTCCTAGTACTGAACCCTGCGGTACCCCACTACTAACCCCCCCTTCTTCAGAGTGGACTCCGTTTACTATTACCCTCTGTGTCCTGTTCTCCAGCCAATTCTTTACCCAGGCTACCATCTTGAGACCTACTCCCGAGCTGGACAACTTGTATATTAATATTTTGTGTGGGACTGTGTCAAATGCCTTGTAAAAGTCTAGGTAGGCCATGTCCACAGCCCCTCCCTGATCTACTGCTTTGGTCACCCAGTCAAAGAAATCTACTAGATTCGTCTAACATGACCTTCCCGTTGTGAATCCATGATGCCTTGGGTCCTGTGCTTCTCTGGCCTCTAGGTACTCAACAATTCTTTCCTTCAGAAGTGATTCCATCATTTTCCCAATCACTGAGGTTAAACTAACTGGTCTGTAGTTTCCTGCTTCTGCCCTGCTCCCACTTTTGTTAAGTGGAATAACATCTGCCCTCCTCCAGTCCTCAGGTACCACCCCATCCTCCCATGATTTATTAAAGAGGGTAGCCAGTGGTGTCACTAGTTCTACCCTTAGTTCTTTTAGAATTCTTGGATGAATCCCATCAGGCCCCATTACTTTGTCCACCTTCAGTTTTAAGAGTTCCTTCAGAACCCTGTCTTCTGTAAAAAGGCTGGTATCAACCCCCGTATCCAGCGTGTTTCTATTGTTTGGTTTAGGTACCTCCCCATCTTTGTTTGTGAATACTGAGCAAATATATTTGTTTAGTATCTCTGCCTTTTCACAGCCACCCTCTGCCCACCCTCCCTCCCTTTATTGAGCCTCACTATTCCTCCCTTGGTCTTCCTTTGCTCCCTGATGTACCTATAAAAGGTTGTATCCCACTTCTTAACTGAGTTGGCTATCTTTCCTCGGTTTGGGCCTTTGCTGTTCTGACTGCCTTTCCTGCTTCCTTTTACTTAAACTGATACAATTCTCTGTCCTGCTCCTTCTGTGATTCCTTGTACTTCCTGAATACTCTCTTTTTCTCCCTAACCTTCCCTGCCACCTCCTTTGAGAACCATAGTGGTTTGGTTTCTTACATCGTTTTGTTTTGTTTATTTGCTTTACACAAAGGCTTGTTGCCTCTGTGGTGGCAGTTTTGATTATTCCACATTGTTCTTCCACCCCTTCTTCCTGCCCATTTGCTAGTGCATTCCTTAGGCACTCACCCATTTTATCAAAGTCAGCCCTCCTGAAGTCCAGTACCTTTGCCTTTGTATGGCTTGACTCTACTGCTGTGTTTATCATGAATCATACTGCTCAATGGTCACTAGTTCCCAGATGGCTACCTACTTCTAAATCTATGACCCTCTCACCATCTCCATTTGAGAGTACCAGGTCTAAGATTGCTCCCTCTCAAGTGGGTTCCGATACTAGTTGTCTAAGACATGCCCCCTGTAGGGGCTGCTACAAAATGCACTCCAGTTAACACCTGGCATATTCAGATCCTCCATTAGCAATGTCTCTCCTTTTTCTGCCATTCTAAGGATACTTTCTATCATTTCTTTGTCCATTTCCTCCCCCTGAGATGGGGGTCTGTATACAACCCCTGTGCGTATAGTGGTGCCATTGCCTGTCTCCAAACTGCCCCACAGTGCTTCTTCTCCTCCCCGTTTGCCCTTTTGTTCTGTTGCTTTGATTCCTTCCCTTATGTAGAGAGCTACTCCTCCTCTTTTACCCTCCCTGTCCCTCCTGTAGATAGTGTATCCTGGTATGTTTACGTCCCAGTCATGGTTCTGTGAGTATCATGTTTCTGTGGCTGCCACAATATCCAAATGTTCCTCCTCCATCAAGGCCACGAATTCAGGAAGCTTGTTACCCAGACTACAGGCATTAGTACTCATTGCTCTCCATTTTTTGATGGCGTTACCTCTTGTAGCACCGTCCCTGTCCTCACTGACTTTGCTTTCTCCATTTACCCCTGTCCTGCTCCCTACTGACCTTTCAACCTTGGTCTTTACCTCATTTAGTACCCTGTTTTGTTGGGAGAGGCTGGGAATTCCCTGTTGCTTACCACTGCCTCCCCCCTTGACTAGTTTAAAAGCTTGTCAATGAAGCATTTAAACCGAACGCCCAGAAAACTTGTTCCCTTCCTGGATAGATGCAGACCATCCTGTCAGTATAGGCTGGTATCCCTCCAGGTGGAACCCTAGCCCCCAGTGAAGCCAAACCCCTGTGTTCAGCACCATTTTTTCAACCATTCATTGAATCGCATGGTGCGAAGTACCCTCGCCTCACCCTTGCCATAGACAGACAGCACCTCTGAGAAGGATACCGTGTGTGCTGCTTGCCTTAGGCCCCTCCCCAACACCACAAACTCCTCCTGCACTACTCTAATCTCATGCTGAGCAAAATCACTCATCCCTAGGTGGAAAATGACGTCCAGCTCAATCTCCCATTCAGCTGTTCTCGTGATCCTGAGGGTGTGCTTCCTGTCCCTCCAAGCCATGCTGCCAGGCAGGCACCTTACTTCAGTTTTCCCAATCCCCCCAGTTCTATCCCCTGATAACTGAATTCCCCCACCAGGAGCTGCTTCCTTTTCCTGTGGTGTCTTCTGCCTTCTTCCTGAGCATTCCTTGTGACAACTGTCCGTAATCTCCTTAGTCTCCTCTCCATAGGGGAACTTTGCTCCATCAGAATGGTGTATGGATTGTGGAGTGGTACAACTGACTGGGTGTGCCTCTGTTCCACCACCTTTACCCTCCCTGAGCCCACTGTGGTCCAACTGCTGCACCTTCTTGGCAACCTCTGAGGTAGTGGTGGTGGCCCTGGTGCTCCCTGGGTGGGGGAGGTTCCCTTACTACTCTCAAGTGTGGTCTGAAGATGGGCAACCTCCTCCCTCAGGGCAGAGAGTTGCCTGCAAATGGGCTAGCATCTCAGCTTCCAGAAAGACTCGCAGAAGACTGCTGCCCCACAGCCAGTGTATTGCACCACTCCCCACATGTCTGTCTATCTTCCTGTTTATCCTGTGTAAGTTTTTTTTCCGTTATTGTTTTGTTTTATATATATATATATATTATAGTGGCACTATAGTTAGGGTTGAGTACCCCATTTAAGGTTAAAGTGTGAAAAGTTGCAGCTTAATAACTTTGCCACTGTATGATGGATTTGCCTGAAATTTGGCAGGCATGGAGCAGTACCATAGATCTATGGATCTGTCAAGTTTCGTGATGGTCAGCTATACAATTGCGGAGTTATAAAACGCAATAGAAAGTCATATTTACGCTTTTTTGCACTTTCTTTGCTCACGCCTACAGGTTGCACGGTTTGGGTGACCAGTCCAAAACCTTCAGGGAACATGCAGCCGATGTGCCTTTTGAAGATTTCATGAAAAAATATTAAACGGTTCAAAAGTTATTTAAAAAACAAATTTCCCATTATAGTCAATGGGAAAAGTTAACAAAAGGTTTGACGGTGTCACAAATGCAGTTTTTAGTGTCGCAAATGACCCCTGTAGTGTCGTGAGTCAGACATTTTTTTTCAGTTACTGGTCACAGAAATGCTTGGCATTTAAATCTGGGACCCTCTAGGGGGACAATTCTTTTTGTGTTCACCTAGTCGAGCCATGAGGATGCTAACCATGTCTTTTTTGGGGGGTTAAACACCCCAGAAATATGTTTTTCAAATTTTTAGAAACTGTAGTGTCACAAAGTAGTGTCGCACTTGCAACACTTTCGTGATTTATTTGCAAAAGTGTCGTAATTTGCAACACTACTTTGCGACACTATGCCCAAAACAGTAGGGAATTTTTGCCACCCTGCTGCAAAAGAACGGTTTGGTCTTTTGGGCTGAAATTTGGAGGGAAGAAAGCCAACATACCACAGATGTGCCTTTTGGTAGTTTGGTGACAAAATATTACAGGGCTGCAAAGTTCGTCCATCCAAAGTTGACTATTTTTCCATAGACCCCAACATTACGGCGTCCGCCTGCTGAGGCCCGTATCTAAAGCGGCCCGAGAAATATGGACTTTTCATCTGAAAAAATCTCGCCCCTGCTGAGGAGCTGCTAATGCAAAACTAACCAGGAGGAAAGTTATAAATCATATAAAATTTTATTTTTTTTTACTACGTCGTATGGTTCCTGAGATATAAGCAATTTAGTATTTCAAGTTTTCATTTTCTGGTCCGAGGGCCATTATTATGAATACATTCTTTGTATTCACTGTGTTTCTCTATGCAGCTTTGGGGGGAAAAAAGGCTGTGCGTTTTCGTTGCTGTTACAGTTAGCATTTCCACTTGTGTTTCCGTTACCGTTTGCGTTAGCATTCCCGTCTATGCCACTGTGTGCATTACCCTTTGTGTTTTCATTTGCGCTTACGTTTGTGTTACTGTTAACATTTGCGTTTCCATTACTGTTTTTGTTTGCATTTCCTTTTGCGCCACCATGTGTATTTCCATTTGCATTTGCGTACGTGCTTTTGTTTGCATTTCTGTTTGTGTTTCCTTTGGCGTCATTGTTGCTGTTACCGCAAGTATCTGCGTTTCCAATTGCGTTACCGTGACTGTGCGCACTACGGTTTGCATTTCTGTTTTCATTAACGTTTGCACTTGCGTTTCTATTACCGTTTGCGTTATTGTTAACGTTTGCGTCACCGTGTGTGTTAGTGTTTGCACTTGCATTTGTGTTGCCGTTACTTCACTATTTATAGTGCACATTCTCAAAATGAAGAGAAATTCATGGCAAAAAATTCTGTTTAATGCATCAGTTAGGGTTGTTCCACAGCGACAAAAGCGAGGAAATTCTGTGTTAGTGTTGCCACCCCTTGCACCCCACGCCCACCTCGCCCCCACCAACAGGCATTGGGGTAGTCGGTCCTAACTCTCACCCCATTCTCCTATACTGCACATCCTCAGCTTGTTTACACATGGAATGGGGTGAGAGTTAGGGCTGATGACGCCAATGCACACTCCGATGCCTGTTGATGGGGCGGGGTGGGGCCAAGGAGCTGCAAAGTGTCTAATAACCTGGCAATGCTTTTGTGTCGCTGTGGAACAACTAACTGATGCATCAAACCAAGTTTTTTGCCATGAATATATATACATTATATAATGTGTATGCTTATATTATCAATGCAGTATGCTGGAAAGGATATGACAGTGGTATGCAGCTTGCCTTCTTGAGGAAATGATGTCAGAACCCCTGGTATAAAGGAACTGGTACCAGGGGTGGGTAGGGTGAGGGGAAGGGGGGGTCTTGGGCCCAAACTGTGCCTTCTCAAAACAATCAGCTAAAAGCTCTGACCCACCACTACGATGAGTGTTGACCTTCCTGTCAGCAAGACAACCTACACAACAATTTAACAGAGAAAACACCCTGCTAAACAAACAGAAAAATAAAAACAGTTGAGTTAAACACAGGTAAACCTCCCTAGCCTGGTGATTTGTGCTCTGAAAGCAATCTGCCCCAAAACAATTCAGCTGTGCACAAGAAAAGACACAGTAAACAATTATTTAAAAATATTTTGATGCAAACCATCACAGAATACTAGCAGACAGTCCACTTACCCAAAAGGGAAAATCAAATATGCAGTTATTTCAACCCTTCTAAAGTTACTCACAAGATAAGCAGTTTTGCAAACCCCCTTTCCTGATTTAAAAACTAAAATGATTAAACACAAAGCAATACCAATGTAAGAACGTAAAGTAAGGAACACCTCCCTCAGATTTAAGCAAGAGTGAAATTTGTTGCAGATTTCTAGTCCACTGAGTTGGAGCCAACGGCGGGAAAGAGCTGGAGGGAGGGCACGGGACCACCCCTTTTATCTGATGCACACTGACGTCAGTCACGGTCCCCACCAGGGACTGCTAGCTAGAAGATTTTCCGTGGGGTCCTGATGCCTGCCGGCTTAGTCCTATCGGTTAGTACCTACTGCAAGAGCCCTCTCGAAGTAAGATTTACAGTTCAGCTTTATCCTATAATAGCTTATCGTTGTCTCTCTTGATTCAATAGTTGAGTTATGGAGACTCTTCTGGATAAAATTCTATTAGTTTTGTTATTAATTGCATTTTGGTTATAAGGCAGAGCTTCTCTTACAAATGCTGCCAATGTAATGGATTTCATGGAGGATGGGGGTCATATCAACACGAGCTGTTGTGCATACTATTTTTGGACTGTATTTGCCTTTTTTCTATTTGACCACCCAAAGTCTTACGGGGTGCAGCATTTCTTGGACTATCATTTTTTATGAATTTTATTATTTCTTGGAATACCCCCATTATTCGTAAAGCAGATTGCATAGACTAAAATAGTACTGATACGTTGAATGCTTCCTGGTGTAATATGATTTCTTGCATAAGTATGCTATATGCTGTTGTTTTTAAATAGAACAATAAAATATCAGTTCAAAAGAAAAAAAACATCGAGGCCAGGAGAAATTCAAATAGGAGCCCGTGTTCCTGCCAGCATAAGCCCTTCCCCTTTATCCTCCTGAGGGTGCTCCTGCTCTAGCAGGAAGTCCCCAATCCTCCTTTAGGCAGGAAGCACTGGAAGCAGATGCTCATCCCTCCTCTGCAGCCAGATGTGCAGCATCTGGGGTCCATAGGGTGAACTCAAGTTGCCTTTATGGCAGCACGACCCACTACCGTTAGGCCATCGAGCAGCCCCAGTTCATGCTGTCTTAAAACACACTAGACCCCATTCTCAATCATTATCAGGGGTGGCATACAACAGTATTGGCACGCCACTGTGCTGCCTCTCAACAGTGCTAAACACAGAGGTTTGCACAAGTCACTGGTGTGAGGTGTCCCCCTGTAAGAAACAGAGCATCAACATAAAAATTAAATCCATCTGTTCTCAGGTGAAAGATTGGTATGCACCCACTAACAGGCTGAGATGCCTCTCTGACCATGTTTCAGTGTAATATTGCATCACGCACATGGCACAGTGCCACTATGTGGCTTAGTCGCAGCTCCATACCTACGGCCATTCTGCACAAAAGTGTCCCCCTCCAACTGCCCACATATAATTGGCCCTGTTGTTCCACTGGTCCCAACTTCCTACCTCCTTTACCATCCCTAAGGCCACAGCCAACAGAGCTCTGGTAGGTAGGTAGGTAAGTAGGTAAGAGGGCAGTCAGGTACATAGTTTATGTCTACAGCACCTTTCCCAGAAGGTTTAAGACACCTTACAAAGTGAAATACAGATCACATGGTCTGTTACACACCACACATACAATACATACAACAGGAGCAGTAAAATAATAATATGGAACATTGAAACCAAACATTAGTAATAAGCAGTGGCACTACAGTGCAAATTTACACGGAAACATTGACAAATGCTTGATGAAAAAGCCAAGGCCAAACCAAAGATTTAAATACAGCAGCAGAGGTTGTCTGACATACGAGAGCTGGCAGGGTGTTCCAAGAAACCAGGGCTGCAATGGGGAAAGTTTTATCACCAGCACACTTGAGGCAAGAGGATGGAATCACCAGCAGCCCCTGATCCCAGGCGTGTAAGCGTCTCTCAGGGTAATAAGTGGTCGGGAGCTTGCGGAACCAGGGAGGGCCTGGTCCACTCTGGGATTTTTAATGCCAAGATAAAAACCATGTAAGTCGATTCTTAGTCTGCTAGGCTGCCACTTCAGGTAACTCAGCAGAGGAGAGATATGTGCTGACCTCTGAACAGAGTCAACAGCCTTGCTGTTGCATTCTGAACTAGCTGCAGACATCAAATAAGACCCCAGGCAAGCCCTTATAGATCCCCAACTCCCCAAAGGTTTTCAGGCCTTGTGCACCATGCCTCCTCCATTCTCAGTTCATCTGCTGCACAGTTCCTGGAAGCACTACATCTTTCATAACTGCCTGCTTGTAACAGGTGGGTAACCCAGGGAGGGGTAGGCGGCTGTGACCGGGCTTACGAGAGCCACCATGCCTTTGTGCACAGCCCTGTGTGCCACTTCCATGGTGGCCCACCCCTTTCACGAATGCTTGCACTGCCTTTCAACAAAGCTCAGGACATAGCTGTGTGCACTGTTGAGCATAGCACAACGGGGTGCACCGTCAATGGTGACCTTTGTTCTGGTGTTACCTCACCAATATTGTATCCCAGATTTGTTTTTTTCTATCTTTTTATCCTCCTGCTTCTGGTACCTAACTCCTTCTGGTCTGTCTTCTTCGACATGCCAGAAAATGTGACTGACTGAGGTGGCCCAGAAGTTTGAGGGGCATCCATCTTATGGCTGGCCCAAGGTGTTTCCACTTTTCTTCTGCCCTGATCTGTTCCTCAGTCAGCACATCCTTCCTGTGCCATCCTCATGGACTGGGTCCTCTCCCACTGCTTGCCAGAGGAGGCACTGTTGTAGCAGTACAAGGTAGTACTCTATTCCTGGAGTCTAAAAAACTTAAACTCCGTAGTATTTCCTACCCTCCCCAGGCACAGCACCGAGAGTTGGACTTGGGGCACGAACCAGTCTGCTTCTGTCAGTTAGGAGATCGGAGCATATTACCTCTGCCGTGTTCCCTGTACTTGCTATCTGTTAGGTGGTGGATAGATATTAAGATCCTGCTATTGACATACAAGGCTCTTTGTGGACTTGGTCTTCACTACCTCATCTAGCTTCTTGTAACCCGTACCAGTGTTCGGAAGTTGTGCTCTTCCAGCTGACATCTTCTATTTGTTCCGAATTCCATTTGAAGTTGGCAGGTGACACAGCGTTCTCTCTGTCGATGCGCTAAGAATTAGGCACACATGGTGGCAGCCTACTTCCTATAATCATGCCTTGTAATCCGGAACTACATTAAAACTACACATTTGTACTGTACATACATGACAGTGACACGGAAACAGATACCGGCCCCACAAGACATCTGTGTTATCTGGAAATTAATTTATTTAGTGCCAATTAATATTGTTTGGACGAGATGCTTTTGTGCTGTGCTTCTATTTGTTTTGTATCATTGATTTATTATTTTACAGTGCCTTGGTTTAACAGAGGCAACTTAAAATAAAAATCTATCCGCCTGCTTCTCTATCAGTCTGTCTATCAACAGGCTATTACCAGTCTGTCTGTCTGTCTATTTTATCTATGTCTGTCTATCTATGTCTTCTGCATGGTAATGCGATTTGCTACCCCTAATACTACTAGATCGGGATAGCCTTTTTTTCCCCCTCTCAGTCTTTGTGCTTCTACCCTTGTCAAGCTGCTTCCTGTTTCAACACCCATATTTTCATGTCCCTTTCTCTTCCCACTTCCCCAACAGCACTCTGCTACTGTCAGAATGGCCTCACTGGCACACAGCTCTTCCTAGCGGAGGAGGGTGAACCTTTCTTTTAAAACTTTAATATCAGATGTTTTTTCAAAGAGCAGGTACAGACATCTCATTGTTTACAACATACCTTGTCTCAGAACAACTGACATTTCAACTAATGTTTCTCTTTATATACCGGAGGTTTCTTACAGGGCATTGATAACTGAGATGCGGTTGGTCCACTCAGACACCAGTAATTCTATTGGGCCTTATTCTATTACATATAATCCCATTTTCAAATCTATATGACTATAATCTCTTATATACAGATATCCCATCAACCTGTCTCATCAGTTTTAACATTACTTATAAAGTTAATGCCCAGCCGGGTTCTTTCTCCCACCCCCAACCACAACCTACTGTTGCCATTTTGACTCCCTACTACCTTCCACAACCTACTATGCTATTTTGACTCTCTACTGCTGCCCCCAACTGATGCTCTCCCTTTTTCCATTCCTGGTTTACTCCTATTTTCTTCAGCCTCCCTATTCCTTATCCTTCTCCTCCTCCCCGGTCACCCGCCACATTCTACTCTTCCTCCCTGCCCCCCTTCTCACTCCTCCTTTTCTGCCTGGTCCTGTCCCCCTTGCAGGGTTCTCTGTCATTTTTATTCTTTTATTTATTCATTACAAATCAGGTTTACAACCATTGAGTCAGAGACTCATTTACAAAGGCACTTTGTTGCAGGGGGCAGACATCAAGACAGTTATTACAGTGCAGATTAAAACAGAGGATAACACTACAGGTGCAATAAAAGGAACATTTAACATAGATACACTTAGGTTACATAATGTAGTAGGTTATATGTTACTTAGGTTACATAATGTTACAAAATTGTGAGTTACACTCATGGATATAGTAGGTCCTCAGAGAAGACAGCGGGTTACACCCCTGTTTGGACCTAGTAGGGAAGGAGTGGGTCTGGGGGAGGAAGAGGCTGTCCAGCGGACGCTGTCGAGCCAGGGAGCGAGGCGGGCGGGTACCACAGGTTACAATAGGGGGTTAGTTGCACCTACAACAGCAGGTATTAAAGATATGGTTCCAAAGGGCTGTTTTGAAGGAGCCAATTTTTGGCAAGCTGGAGATACAGCTAGGGAGAGAGTTGAACCAGGTGGGGTCTCGTTAGAGGAAGGATCTCTGTGCAAGAGAGGTCTTGGTTCTGGACACCTTGAAAGTGGCCTTAACAGAGCTACAGGTGGTGATGGACGATGATGACTGATGTAAGGAGGTGGAGACTCCTGGCGGGGGGAGAGTCATAGCAGTGATTTCTTAGCAAGAAGGTAGGTCTGGTAGAGCAGTTGCTCCTCAAAGTTGAGCAGATTGGTGGTAGTATAGAGAAGGCAGGTGTGAGTTCGGCTGGAGGCACCAGTCAGGAGCCTACAGGCCTTATTGATGAACAGTTGGATTTTGGAGAGAGCAGAGTTGTCAGCTGCGGCGTAGATGGGCAAGCCATAGTCCACAAGGGACAAGACGGAAGAGGTGATGGCCAGCCTGAGAGCAACCTGAGGCAGGCAGTCCCTGTGCCGGTATAGCAGGCCAATCTGAGAGTTAATGGTGGCTGACAGGGCATTATTGTGGGTGTGGAAGGAGAAGGCAGTATCGAATGTGATGCCTAGGTATATGTATGTGGTCACTTGTTCTAGTGGGTGCAGAGTGCTGGGGATAATCAAGAGGGGGCTATTTTTAGCTTTATTTGGGTGGTGGGAGAAGAGCATTGATTTGGTTTTCTTTAGGTTAATGACAAGTCTGCAGTCGCCGAACCACCTTTCGGCTTGGTTGTAAGCATGCTGGAGGGATAACTGGAGGGAGGTGGGATTGGGATGTGAGGCAACGAGGACTGCATCGTTGGCATAGAGGAGCATTTTACTGGTACATGAGCTGGGGAGGGTGTTGAGGTAGAGACTAAAAAGTATTGGACCCAGGATGGAGCCCTGAGGGACCCCCGAGTGAACGGGAAGAGTGCTGGAGAGGGAGCTGCAAATCTTGACATGCTGGGATCTAGCAGAGAGGTAGCTAGAGAACCAGGAAATGGAACCGCCAGAGAAGCCAAGTTGGTGGAGAGAGTCGAGTAGAAGGGGATGACAGAAAGTGTCAAAGGCCTTGGAGAGGTCAATGAACACTGCTCCTGCAAGATTGCCAGAGTTGAGAGCAGCATGCAGGTGTTTGGAGAATTCCAGGAGAGCCGTGATTGTACTGTGTCCTGGGCAGAAACCATGCTGCTCTGGGCACATAATGTCGTACTTGGTTAGGTATTCAGAGAGCCTTTTTCAAGGGCTTTAGAGAGTGGGGGGAGGACAGAGATCGGCCGGTAATTGTTGGGGGTGGACCGGTCCCCACTCTTATGTATGGGTATGATTTCAGCAGTTTTCCAAGCACTTGGGAACTGACTCAGGCATAGAGACCGGTTTAGAAAGTCAGTCAGGGAGACTAGAACTTCGTCCAAGACCATACAGAGGATCCTGGAGTCGAGAGGGTCACTGCTGGGGTTACTGCTGCCTAAGACTTTTAGCAGGTGTGGCCTGGCTTCTTGGAGGGATAGGGTGTGCAGTTAGAATGGTGGGCGATGCAAGACAGAGGGAGAGAGGTGGGGATTGGGTCAAAGAAGCTGCTGGGGAGGACCGAGCTTAGGTCAGAGAAGGCAGTGTTAAGGCAATCGGCTATGAGGAGTGGATCTGTGGTGGGGTGCCATTGATGGAGAGCGGAGATGGTGGGGGGGGAGCAGGACTTCCCATTTAGCTTCTTTCATATTATCCCAGAAGGTCCGGGCTGAACCCCAAGTGGAAGCGAGTGTGGTCTGGTAGTGCTTTGCCTTGGCCCGCCTAATGGCCCAAGTGCACTTACTGCATTCTGCATTGTAGGCCTGTCTATCAGACACCTTTCCAGATTCTACAGCAATGTGACAGAGATTATCTCTGTTTTTGAGTCTCTGGAGGAGGGGTGGGGTGATCCAATGGGCACTGCATTTTTTGGAGTGGATCCTGGTGAGGGGGGGTGAAAAGGTCACAAGCCTTACAGAAGGCATTTGTGAAGTGGTCAAGAGCTGAGTCAATGTCAGGGGTGCACTAGACAGGGGACCAGTCTAGCTGGGCTAGGTATTGTTTTAATTTTCTGAGGCCACTGGGGCATAAACGGCGGCATAGAGTGGCCTGGGACACTGGCTTCAGAGTGAAGGATGACCAGAGACAGAGGACTGGGGAGTGATCGCTAAGAGAGTCGGGGAGGACAGTGACATCCCAGATTTTGTAGGGGCGGTTAGATATAACAACATCTAGGAGAGTGCTGGTGCCAGTAGAGTGGTTGAATCTGGTGGGCTGAAGGGGTATAGATCCCGGCTCCCTCTCTTGTTCTCCTCTTCCTTTCCCCCCACATTCTAATCCTGACCCCTTGCAGGGATCTCTGCATCCTGAAGGGGTATAGATTGGCTCTCTTTCTTTTCCCCCCCTCCCTTTCAAATCCATCACCCGCCCAACTCCCTACTTCCGTATCCCTCTCCTCCCTCCTGTTCCTCTGCCCTTCTACCTCCCCGCCCTTTCTTCCTCCCTTCTGCCTGGCCCTGTCCTCTGCAGGGTCCTCAGCATCCAGAAAGGGTTAGATCTTGGCTGTCCCTCTCTCCCTCTTCCATCCCCCACCTTCTACCCCTCGCCTGTCCACTTCCCCACTTGTCTTATAACTGCCCTCCCTTGGGTATACAATAGCACTTCGAATTATGTGTTCAGCCTACTACTACTAGCACTTCAAATGTGTTATCCATCCCCTAACCTTTACCCTACTGGATCACCTGCTCTTGGGTTGTTGCAATGTACGTTATATACAAACATGGTCTTGTTTACCCTGGCCGGTTGGTCTGGGTTATTTCTGCTCTGTAATTGTACTACACTGATTTGTTTTAGTAACTGTACTTGTTTTGCTCTGTTATAGCTATGTGTTTGCCTGTTCTCCCAATTCTTGTACCCCCCACCTAGAATGCTTCTGGAAACCAGCTGTTTACAGCTCATGTTGTCTTTCCTGGTGAAACATTTTCCAAATAGTAAGTAAATAAATAATTTATAACACTCCAACTTTCCTTATCAGAGTCTAGGGTATCTGATCTGAGAAGAAGGAGGAGGGTGAACCTACCATGTCTCACAGTAGGGGTCGCAGAAATCTTTGGGGCCACGGAATGCAAAGCGTACAGTACCTTCCGGTCATAGAAGCAATGCCGCTAGCAGCACACCACCCCAGGACCACAACAGCACATTCAATGACAACTCAGGCTTACTCCCAGACTCGCTACTGGTGTTACTACTGTGCCACTGTGGGCTCACTTGTTTTTATACACTAGACCTCAAACAGAGGTCTTAAAACACACACACACACACACACACACACACACACACACACACACACGTCTAAAACAGCCAAATTTGTCCCATGAGGAGTGGGCACATCACTTTAAAGCACATGAAAAATTACAGTTGTAGAAACTGATGTCCATTATTCGGAGTTATAATAGTGTACAGTATTACCAAAAGATTGACGTTCCTTCTGGAGGCTTTTTCGTGTTTTTCAGACCAAGTTACCAACTATAGTATCCGCAGTACAATAGTACTATGTGCTGTTTTCAGATCAGGTCAGCCCTCTGGGGTAAATTTATAGTAAAATGCGGGCCTTTTCCAAGGCATCTGGTTCCACGTCACTATCAAGTACATACAGTACAAATGTGTAGTGCTAGTATGTGGGATGGTTTCCATGTGTACCACCACACTTACTGAGGTACAATAAAGTTCTGATGTACAGTTTTTATTTTTTATTTTAGTCTTCTGGTAACCAGGTAAGGTCCACTAGGCACAAGTGCCTCTTTTCAGGTGCATCTTGGCAGCACTGGGGAGGTTAAAGACTTGGTCAGAGTCAAAAGTATGTACGGGAGGTTATGGGAATCACACCTAGGTCTGCTGGATGCGCCAAGTTCATTCAAAGCTCATTACTCCAACCTCTAGGCTATACTGCCAGCTCATAAAAGTAGATTTCTAGACCATTCTAAGACCAGGGCCCAACATCTGGAACCTGCCACTTTCCACCTAAAAGCTAATCATAGTTTCAGAAAAGAAGTGCCCCCACCCCACTTCCCCTCCATCAACAACCAGGACCACTGCAACTATACCTTTCTCTTTGCCAGGAGTGTGAGCAAACATCCCTCTTCTCCAAACACCAATGCCACTGCATGACTGACTACGGGTAAGCGAACTTGGGGCAGCCCATGTCCTCCTTCCAGAAATCAAATGATTCCCCTCTACAATGTACTTGGGACCCCAGTCTGTCACTGTGTAGGACTGCAGGCTTCACATGCAAACCTTACTCTATCAGGTACCAATGCAATGCACTTAAACCCCTCACTGTCACAGTGTGGGACTGCAGGGTTCACATGTGAACCCTACTCTACCAGTCGCTTTGCTATTAACTCTCCTTCCTGCACACATCACTGCTCCCTTTATTCCACTCTTTCTATCACCTCCCTACCCTTGTGTCGCCCCTCCCACTGCTCCTCCCCCCTTACTGGAAATACTGGTTTGCCTCCTTTCCCTCCGACCCTCATTTCTTTCTCCCTCTGATCCCTCCTCCTACCCCTTCACTGTAGAGACTCCCGCTCCTTCTCAATTCCTCACCCTCGCTCTAGCACTGGTATGGCTGCCTTCTGTTACTGTCTCCCCTCCCTATGGAACCGGTTCTTTCCTCTTCTTCACTATACTTCATCCCTACTATCCCTAAAGTGACTGCTAAAGCCAATCCACCCCAACTTGTTCCCGTCTCTCCCCCCAACCCCCTCCCACCTCTCCCCCCCCACTGCCCTACCTAACACTATATGTGCCCTCACTCTCCCCTCATCCTCTCTCCCTTGCCTGAGAGCCTTGCCTCAGTTGAATTTAATCCTGCCTGATCCCCTTGGGTACCCTCTGTAAATCTTTAAATTACTTCTATGTACAGAAATGCTGCAATTTTACCTCAGTTTATTCCTACAACTATTTTGCCACTGTAGTGCACTTCAGTACTGTTGTTTCTTGCACTTCAGTTGTTTGTAACTGCTGCTTGTTTGATTCCGTTTCCCCTTCCCTCTGGTCACACCTGGAAATGAGCCTCGGCTCAGTGTGCCTTTCCCAGTCACCAAACTTTTAGATAAATAAATAAAGTGGTTATAGCCTTTATTATGTATGGATTTCCGTACAAGCAGCTGTCTTGTTGTAGGACAGTTCAAAGGTCACAGAAATGTGCTATATAGTTGTGACATCACTTCAGTAGTACACTACAACTTTTCCCTTCGAAGCTCATGCCAACTGTTCTTCCTTATGGCACCTTTCAGATCACATAACTAGTGCCAAATCATTTCAATTCAACTTTTGAAGTGGGAACCTACTGTACAAAAAAAAATGACGATTTTTATTAATTGTAAAAAAAATGACATTAACCAATTTGTTTTAAAGAAATTCCATTAACCCAAAACTTGCATTTTTATTCCTTAATTTAAACAAAAACATGCCCAGCTGCTTAATACCTACTAACCCTGTCAGAAGTAGTACATTTTCATTATGTTTAATACTGTAAATCTTACAACTTCATATAAAAAAATGCCCAATGCCATGCAACAAACATCACTCACCAACCGCTTCCTTTTAAAGAGCAGGTTCTTAGTTCAGAAGCCCCCCCCCCCAAAAAAAAAAAACATATAATGCAGCTTACTTGTCCCCAAAGTGATTATGACATAAAGTGTCATTTATATCTGTACGTATTCACAGAAAAAATGCTCATAATTTTCTCTGTGGAGCCCGCAGTCAAAACAGTCCTAGTTCTTTATTTGGAGACACGCCCCATACTAACACATTTTGTGACATCGTTAAAATGAACAGTGTGAGGTCGCATCATAGACTATAATGGGAGCAGTTTTAAAGGTTTTTTTTAGTTGAGTGCCAATTTTGATAGAAAGACCACCGCCAATTAACAAGGTCCTTGATAATAGTTGAGCGGTGGCCTACCTTTGTCAAAACTGGCACTCAAAAGTATAAAAAAAAAAGCCTTTAAAAATAGCCATTATAGTCTAAGGAGTGGTCATATCCCCTATCCAAATGGGCAGTCCAGGCAGAAAACCTGATTGGTTTAAATTGTAAAAGACACACAGTCCAACAAGAGACACAGCCCAACAGCCAGTTCTACTCAATGAAGCTGAGTGTGTGTTTGGGGGGGGGCTAAAGGAGAATTTTGGTGTTCAAGTGTCTGCTGGGGGGGGTAGAAGTGTGCATGGGATTGTGCAGACCCAGGACGTAGACAGTAAAGCGTTCACTCTAAGGGCAGTATGACAGACTGTTTTGCCTTTTGTTTGTTTTCTCACAACTATTTTTTAAGTGTTCAACTGAAATAAAATTAGCATAATGGATGCATCTTCTTTATCTCTAATTCGTTACCCATTTTATAAGATACTCCAGGGTGTGTGTTTATGTTTGTAAACAACACTTGCAGGTGGCTCAAGGCAACCTATTGCATCTTATTGTTTACTTACAATGGATTCTATGATTTTGCATAAAACAGCAGTCAGACAGTGTGGTCTGAAGTTGGCTGCGATTTCATTTCGATCCCCTTTCTTTACCAGTGGTGTAACTATAATTTTTTGTTTTTTTTAATTGTTTAACCAGGAGTGGCACATTAAGCTGAAAGCTTGTTTACAGGTGTGACCTGGGAGCACAGGGAAGTTAAGTGACTTGCTCAGGGTCACACAGTATGCAAGTGGGGGCTGTGAGATTCAAACCCAGGTCTCCAGATTTGCAGTTCAGAGCCTTAAACCACTGCACTATACTGCCTCCCTTCCCTCTAGTCTGCTGGCTCTTCCCTGGTCTAAAACTGAAGCTATACATAAATTGGGTAGTAGTAGTCATATTTCTATATTGGTGCCCTTCCCCATAGGCTCAGGGTGCCATTACAAACATAAAGCAGTAGGATCACATTCACATCTTCATAAAATCACAGAATTAAATAAACTCAGTCAGAGTAAAGTAATAAAATAGATATCAAAACAGTAATAACCTACACTTAAATAAATAAGATATAAGCCGGCCCGGTGGCGCTGAGGGCTGAAGCGATGGATGCCTTACCTCACGCCACGTCAGTGACCCAGGTTCGGGAGCAACCTTGGGTTATTGGAGAGCCGGCACAGGGGGGAGGGTGAGAGCAGGACTGAGCAGCTGAAAGGCAGCTCTCCTCTCTTGAGGTGGTGGTCGTCCCCCCCCCCCACAGTTCCACTCCCACCGGGTGGCGGTCTGGTGGGTAGCACAGGTGGGTGGGGGCGGCAGTGTAGCAGGAGGGCGCCCTGAGGCGTGGCATGCATGTGCCTCCACATGTGTGTGCACACTTGGGGGATGAGGGGAAAACGGGGGAAAAAAGTCGATAAAAATCTATATAAAAAAAGATTTAGACTGGGAAAAGACAGGAAAGGGGACATTACTCTTGCTCCCTCACCAAACCTCATCCTCTGTCTCGAGGCAAGGGGTTGTCTCTGGCAGCTCCTCCCATGGGGGAATAGCAATGGGGAAAAGGAAGCACCAGGGAAGTCCCAGAGATGGCCAGTGATGGGGCTTGGTGGAGTGGTACCAAAGTGGGACAATCGGGAGATAAGGGGTGACAAAGTACAATAAATTCAAGAAAACAAGGTGCTGTGCTATTGTCTGGAGGCCCATAAAAATCAAACAAAGGACTCCAGTTTCTGAGTATTGGGCTTACCTGAAGCCTTAAAAGAGGAGGACCTAGTGTCCTGTGCATCTGGGTGGCTGAGAGAAAAACTGCAAACTGACCCACAACCAGAGGTTTTTTGTGCCTATCTTATCACTCCATGTAAAAGAAATGAAGGCAACCACCCATGTTTTTTCTTTACAACAGTGGTGGGGATGCATGTGAGAGACAGCATCCTGGAGGTGGCACATAAGCTGGGTCCAATAACTACAACAGAGAGGGATAGACTTTCAATTCACCCCAGTTTCAGCTACCTCACAAAGGATCACTGCAAATCACTTGATGCATTGGAATGCATCAGGATCGCTATGGGACCCAAAAAAGATCACAGGCATGCTCCACAAATCCAAAATCTGGATGGCTTTCTTTCCTCCCTGAGCACAGCAAAAGATTCAGGGCCTACAACATCTAGCGCACCTATGGCATCTGAACACCCCTCTGAACAAATCCTTGCCATGTTGGGCAAGATACAGGCAACAGGAGAAGAAATGAACCAGTGAATAGCAGCAGTGGAGGCCAAACTGATGGCTACTGAATCCACCACCCAAGAGAACACTGCCGCTATAACCAAACTGAAGGGGGCCAACTCACGGCAGGCGGAGTGCAATGCTGCATATGTTCAGGACCTCTCCTTCCTCAAGGCAAAAGCTGAAAATTTGCAGAACTCCCAGAGGCAGTCCAATATCTGTACTGTTGGCTTTTCCCCTAGATTTCTGGGCTGAGCGGACATTCTGCAGGCGGTGAACCGAATGATATTTCAGGACCTCACCTTATTGCCTCCGGATGCTGGCATCACGGTGCTGAAAGTTTCTGCTATCCCGCAGAGACTCAGACCAGGAGGGGACACTAAGCAAAGGCCCTTAACAGCAACTGCCATGCCTTCTACAGCGGACACTCAAATTACCTTGCTACAGGCAGCGAGGGCGAGAGGAGACATCATTTGGGAGAGCAGCCATGTAGCCAATTTTCTGGATTTATTGTTCTGCTGACTTTCCTGCATATTCAGTGTGGAGGTCTGCATACCTCATTTACTGTATTTTATATGCTACAGTTTGCGCTGTATTATTATAAAAGCTACAAATTAAAAGTAAAAAAAAAAAGAAAAACATATCATAAAATGATACAAGCTATGTGATGGGATAACTGTCTACTAGTTACGTTTATATAATTTTGTTATAAATACAGGTTTTTGAATTTCTGCTTACGAGACATGGCAGGGTCAGCAGGCCCATCTGGAAGACTAACTTTTTTTTTTTTTTTTTTTATCATTTAACAATTTCTCCTTCCCTTGCAACCATAGTCCTGCCCTACCTCCAGCCGCCGCTCCTCCATTCCACCTCTGACCTCGAAGCTCCATGCCCAGCTGGCAGACGTATCTCTGCCTATGAAGGTGGCCCCCCCGAAGCCCCCGTGCCTGGCAAGGAATCATTACCGGCACATGTCCGGGCATCATCGGCCCGTGAAACTGCGGCTATCAAGCTGCCGCAAATCTGTGTGTTGCTTTTTTCCTCCATTGTTCTTCTTCCCTAGAAGCATGGACATGCAAGGATGTCAGTGCACTAACGTGCAGATGTCTGCCATGCCCCCCCCACTAGCACCCACGCTACTGCAGTACCACCAAGCGTCCCCAGGGACCAGCAGAGCGCGGCGTGCATCCCTCCCTTCTCCCCAGGGCTAGGAGAGCTGTTGTCGGACGCTCAATCCTAGTCCTACCCCGCGACCCACAACCCAGGCTCATTCCCAACCCGGCCGCTGCATGGAGCGAGGTGTGGCGCCCCGCGCCAACCTCAGCGCCACCGGGCTGGCCAGAAGACTAGCTTTTAAAGGGGCTTGACCTTTTGACCCAAAGGCCCTTGCTTGCTGGAACAGCTGGCTGTAGTAAAACTGACACATAGTTGCAAAACTTCCTGTAACTGTTATAAAATATTGCATTTTATGACATCCAGAGGGAAGCCAGTTATGCTGGATACTTGTGACAATTCACACAGCTAAGAGAAAAGTCTTTCAGGATGTTTTTCTGAAGATCAAAGGGGGAATGCTCTGATGAGGAAAGAGACTGTTATAATTTAATATTACTATTTTTGCAGATTTCAAGCAAGCAGTAAGATGACACCCTTTTGGGTATACTTGGGCATGTTACAAATTAATTACAGGACTAAAAGTGACCTCATGTGCTGTGACTTTGAACTTTGAATATTGCCAAGAAGTCTGAGGGGACTGGGGCTCACTCTTATTCCAACTTTGAAAGAACTCACACACTTGTGTTCTGGACTGAAGGGCACTTTTGTCAAAAAAAAAATAGGTAACACACAACCAAAAACTGAGTTAGAATTAGTAATTTAGTTACAAGGTGTTTTGTTTTGTAATTTCCATTTCTTTTTGACTGTAAGCATTAATGTTTATGTCAGAAAGGGGACTGTGAACCAGATTGTGTGCCTGCTGGGTTAAGTATTGCACTGCTTTCCCTGAAGAGGGTGTGATATTTGGACCTGTTACCTGGGCATACTAGCAAAAAAAAGAGTTCATATTTGACCCCAGGACTCGAGATCGGTAGTTGCTCAGATCCAACACAGACAGGAGGGTTTCCCTGTTTGTCTCCTGTTCACATAACGCACTTCGAAGTTGGGCACTGTGGGAGCAGAGGTTCTGACCCCCGGAATGCATTTGTGACAAGCTATACAAAACATATAGGATTTACAAGATTCTATATTCAATTTTCAGCTGGCGAGGTGCAAAAAGAGAAGCTGGGGACCAAGCGAGGGTGTAGAAACACACCTCCACATCAGAATGGTGAGTAAGAGGGAGCTGCAAGCTAATGACTTCAATCTGCTGGATGTGAGGTGGAGCCTTCCACCTGCAGCTTCTGCAAGGAGTAGGGCCATCCTTGACTTCTCAAAAAGTTTTTTTCCCCAGACGACTAGTCAAAGAACCCACTAGGGATGAGGCAATGCAGGACCTGGTACTTACAAACAGGGACAGTATTGCAGACATCACAGCAGGCAGTTCCCTGGGTACTAGTGATCACTGTATAGTGTGGTTTAACATTAAGACATGAACAGGACAGTAGGAGGGCAAAGAAATGGGGGGCTGTCTCAAAGATAGGGGAATGCCTGGGAGGGGTGGAGGAAGAGAGAACAAAAATAAGGGAGGCTATAACTAAAGCAGCTAACTTCTATATGAAGGAAGTGAGTAAAAGCAGAAGGAAAAAGAGACTGTTATAGTCCTCTAAGGAAGTGGCATAGGTGGTGAAGGCAAAAAGGGTGGCATTCAGGAGGTATGAGGAAACACAAAGGGAGGAGGACAGAGAGGTATACCTAGCAAAGCAGAGGGAAGCAGGTAATGCAGTGGGGGGGGAGGCACAGACAGAAGAAATAAGCAACAAAGGGGTAACTAAGGATGATAAGACTTTCTTCAGATTCGTAAGTGAGAAGAGGAAAGCAAGGGGAGGGATAGTGCGGATTAGAAGGGGGGGCAGACTAAAGCAAACATCCTGAACAGGTACTTCTGCTCAGTCTTCACAGTGGAGGGAGGGGGATGGATCACCAGGGAGTAGCAGGAATAGGGGGGTGGGGGCGGTGGACATCAAGTCCATATTCAGAAGAAGGAGTCCGGAAAAGACTTGCAGCTCTGAAGGTGGACAAAGTTATGGAATCGGACAGGATACATCATGCTGGCTGCCCCACTGACAACCTGGTTTAACGCAGTGGACATGGCCTACCTGGACTTTAGCAAGGTCTTCAACACTGTGCTGTATAGGAGGCTGATACAGAAATTAAACAGCCTAGGGGTGGGATCCAAAGTGGTGAATTGGGTCAGAAACTGATTAATGGATAGGAGACAGAGGGTATCGGTAAATTGCACTCAGTCAAATGATGCAGGAGTAACCAGTGGGGTGCCACAGGGCTCAGTACTGTGACCAGTCCTTTTCCAATGTCTCCATAAGTGACACTGCTGAGAAACTGGAAGGGAAGGTAGGCCTTTATTTAATTACATGTACATTGTTTGATTTTGATTTATTTATTAGCTTTTGATGACCGGGTAAGTGCGCTAGGCAAGAAACCTGCCTATTTTCAGGCACGACTCGGGAGAGTACAGTTACAGTAACAGTAACTGCAGAAGAGAACAAACAATACAACAATGAGGTAAAAAAGCTGAGATAACAGTCATAGCTAACTAATCACACAGATTAAACAACATAAGATTATCAGCAAGTAATACTACAGGTTAGAGCAGTCAGAATAAGTGTTGTAGAATTTATACAGTACACAAGTCAGTAATCCCACAGAGCATTAAGAGAAGACAAGCAGGCGCATGAACACAGTACTCAGCAGAAAGCAGGCATGGACAGGAGAGCAGATGGAGGGCAAGCAGGAGGCCCCACAGATCCTTAGTGCAGTCACAGTAGCCAGGGTCATTAAGGTGGAAAAAAGAGCATATTTAAAAGCAAGGTGAGATGAGGAGTTCTTTACATGGGGGGGGTAGTGAGTTCCAGAACCGCAGGGCAAAATATGAGAAGGCCTGCTCACCGATTTTAGTAGAGCAGGGCTGAACTGCAAGCAAAGGGAATACAGAGGACCGGAGGGCATGAGAGTGAGAGATAAGGGTAAGCATGGCCCCAAGAGCAGCAGGGAATGGTGCTCTAGTGAAAGAGTCAATAAAACAACCAAGTGCATATGATCTAAGAGTACTGGGAGGCAGCCAGTTCAAGGCAGAATAGAGTTGGCAATGGTGGGTCAGACGTGGGGCAGATAAGGCAAATCGACAGATGTTGTACATAGTGTCCCATTTACAGAGAACCATAGCATTGGCATGAGAGAGGACTGGGAGAGCGTAAAGCAGTTACGGAAGTAACACAACTCTAGCCACGGCAGTTCTAGCGGCAGGAGTTAGTGAGTGGTGCACTCTGTATGCAGCACCTATCTTGGCGTTAACAGAGCGACAGACTTCATAGACATGTGCGGCAAAATCCAGAGCCGGGTCAAGCGTTATCCCAAGGTATTTGAAGGATAATGTATTAGAGACAGGAGACCCATCACAGCCATGGACCAGAAACTGTGGGGCCACAGTTGGTAACCGTCTAGAGGACCCAAACAGCATGGCCTGGGTCTTTGATAGGTTTACAATTTGGTAGCTGGAGGAGAACCAAGATTGGAGGCACTGAAAGGCAGGTGATAGATGCTGGATTAGGTCGGTTATAGACTTAAAGGCAGAGTAGAGTACTAGGTCATCCGCATACAAGATGGTATTGCAGAGAGGGGAGGGGTTAGGAATATCATTGATAAAAAGAGAAAAGAGTAGGGGCCCCGAGAATTGATCCCTGAGGGACGCCAGTGATGACAGGGGCAGGGACAGGCGCCACGAAGGGAAACAGTTTGAGATCAATTTCCAAAATAGCTTGCAAACCACGATAGAGTGGATACAGAGGCCCCGAGAGAATGCAGTTTGTTCAGGAACAGAGGATGATTTACCATGTCAAAAGCTTTGGAAAGATCGATGAAGACTGCTCCAGTGAGTAGACCTTTATCCATATTGCATTTTACATCACTGGTGAAGTGGGTCAGAGCAGTAGTTGTACTGTGCCCAGCCCTGAATCTATGTTGAAAAGGGGATTGAAGGTTAGAGTGGAGTAGGTACTGGGAGACCTGTTGGTGCACAACTTTTTCCAGCAGCTTATTGAGTGTAGGCAGGAGTGAAATGGGATGATAGTTTGTCAGGATTTTAGGATCATCTTTCTTAATCACAGGTATAGTTCTGGCGACTTTCCAGACAGAAGGGACAGAGACTGAGCTGATCGAGAGATTGATAAGCCTAGTAACTGGCTTGGCGAGATGAAAGGCAAACTGCCTAAGGATCCTTGGATCAATACCATCAGAACCAACACTATTATGAGCAGGAATAGATTTAAGTAACTTGAGAACTACCTGACGTGTAACAGGGGCAAGCTCTAGAGTGGAAGGAGCAGACACGGGAGATGAGGGGGTGGCCATGGGACTAGCAGGGGGAGAGGAGGTAGGCGTGGGGATAGGAGAAGTTGAGAAGAGCGCATTGAAAACACTGGCTGTAGTGAGAGGATTATTACAGTGGGTATCATTTATTAGCATGTCATTGAGAGTAGGAATCTTATTGTTCCTGAGAATTTCCTTTATTTGGGACAAGTAGCGCTTAGGGTTTGAGACAGAGGCACTGAGCAGTTTCTGGTAGTACATACGCTTTGCATAGTGAATCTCCTTTTTACAAGTATTGCACAACGACCTGTAGGCAACAAAATCAGCATGAAGAGGACTTCCAGGCCGACCAAAGTCTATCCCTATGTTTTAACAGCTGGAGTAGAGGGCACTTGAGCCATTTAGTAACCTTTCCTTTTATTCTACGCGGTGGACCGGGATGTGAATGTTCTGAAGAGAGAGAGCAGGGTTGCATCGAAATACTCAGTCGCACAATTGATGTCATTGGTAATGTAAAGTGGGGACCAGTCAACTTGGTTTAGATCACTCAAGAAAGCAGCAGGGTTAAGGTTGGAGAAGTTGGAAAAAAGATAGTAATTTGGAGGGGGAATGAGGGAGGTGAGGAGTCCCAAACACAGAAAACCGGGCAGTAATCACCGATGGAGTCAGAAAGAACACCCACATTAGGGAAGTTCTCCTTTCTGTTAGTCAGTATCCAGTCTAAGAGAGTATTAGAGGAGCCCCAGTGAGAAATTCTTGTGGGAGCCTGCATTAATAGAGCAAGGCTGGCCTTACTGGTAATGGAAGAAAGGAGAGAGGAAAGAGGCCGACCCAGTCATGATTAAAATCTCCCGAGCAGATAACCTCATTTTTCCCAGACACTGGCGGCACCATCTCAATAAATTCCTCAAGTCCAAGTCTGGAGTGTAAAGGAGGAATATAGACACAGAAGGTGTGTAGAATTTTGACACCCCCCAGAAGTAGACAGGAATGAAGGACCTCACAGTGTGTCAGAGAGGGACACTTTTTGACAGAGATGTTCAGATGAGATTTATAGTACAGGGCCAGGCTCCCACCTCCCTTAGAGCCAGAGTGATCAGCCCAAAGCATAATATAGCCTGGAATGGAGCATAGAGAGTCTGCCATTGAGGGCTTCAGCCATGTTTCAGATAGGGCTAGGATATCAAGGTTGTTAGCACATACCCAAGCCTCAAGTTCAGGGTGGTTGGCAGCAAGGCTCCTAATGTTAAGGTGAGCAAAGGTAAGACCAGGTGATTGCGGTACGAAGTAAGCAGGGTGAGACTGGGGTGTAAAGGTATTTGTATTAGAAGGGCCGAGGTTGGTTTCGATATCCCCAGCCAAGGTAAGGGATAGGGTTATTATTCATAAAGTAGCAGCCAGCATCACCTGAGTGGCACGAACAAGGGGGAAAGAGAACCTCCTCAAAGTATATCTAAATAGTACCCCTCAGTATCTGTAGTTAAGCCATGTCGGAGGCGAAGGATAAGGGTCAGTCCTCTGCAGTAAGTCTGAGTAGCAGAAGTTCTCAATGGAGTAGATATAGCGATTGAAGAGAGTCACAGAAGGAACAGCAGAGAATTCCAGAAGAGACAGCAAGGAGAGTACAAGCAAGAGGGGATATAAAGTCCTAGGACGCATAGTGGAAGGGTGCTTTGGAGAGGAGAGGTTAGGAAGGAAAGAATAGAGAGATAGGGAGAGGCAGATAGTGAAGAGCAAGAGTTTAGTATAGAAACTGTAAGTAAAAGTTACCCGAAGGAAACAGATGAGACAGTAAACTAGGAGACACGGTGAAAAGGTAAGCAGTTAACAGGTAAAAGCAGAAGAAAGAAAAGACAGTAGCAGGGCAGAGAAACGAGGTTGCACAGCAAAAAGGTAGGAGGAGAAAGTACCAAAATACCCAACAAGGCGAGAACAAAATCGGGAGATTTACTAGGGGCAAAGAAAGCAAGGGAAGTACAGAAAAGGTCAGACGACCTCTAGTGGGGAAGAAATATAAGAGCAAAAGAAACTAGGGAGAGGGAAAAAATAACAGTAGTCTCACGAGAACGAAGTTATCTGCCTTATATACCTACCAGCTAAGAGTGGGAGGGTATTGGGGGGGCAGGAGCAGGCGTAGCAACTACGGGGAATCAGCCTGGCAGCTCACCAGAAGTAGAGAGACAGAGTGCTATGAACAGCTTGCTGTAGAAATTCAGGCAGAAATTGCCAGCCTACACCAAAAGATTGATGAGAAGCTGCTGCCTAAAAACATACAATTCGGTATCAGCACAGCTATGCAGAAATTAATTTTGTAGCCTAGTCAGGTTAGTAATTAAATTTCAAGACTGAGGCAGATTTAACAGGGCTACAGATAAAGGAATGCTGGCAGCACACTGCAGTAGCGTAGAATAGATAGCGCACTACAAATCCAGTTCGTTCAAGGAAATTAAATTAATCTAAAGTGATGCAGAACTTAATAAAAAGAGTCCAAGAAATACATTCGTCAGCTGAGAGACGGATTGCTAACCAGGAATGCCCCCGAGAGCACATTGGTGGTCGCGATAAAAAGGTGCCAAAATTGAACAGTGAAGACAAAGGGCTGGAAGCACGGTCTCAGGCGTACCTAGTCAGTGTCGGCAGGAGCAGCTTCGCGGGCGGTCCAGCCCCAGGGGGAGTCTGGAAGAAAGAAAGGAGGGAGGTTGAATAAATATACAGCACAGGGAAGGACAAGGCAGAAAAGACAGCGCTAACAGGGACAAGGGAGGAGCAAGGAGAGAGAGAGAGAGAGAAAGTAAGACAGAGGGATTGGGTGAGGTGAGGACAGACGGAGACATAGCAGTAGGAACAGGAATTAAAGAATTAGCAGAGGGACACAAAGGAATAAAATATACAATAATCCTGGATAAATCAGACAATGCACTTAGTTGCTCAAGCACTAGGATTAACAAAACGTAAGAAAGATTCCAAAAGCAAACACACATTGAAAACAAACAGGCAATGCCACCTAAGTAAAATGCTGTCCCATTATGTAGAAATGCAAAAAGCCCAGATGTAACATTTTATATGTTATTTCAAGGTAGCCTGACAGCTCACCAGAAGCACAAAGCCAGAACGCTATGAGCAGCCTGCTGTAGAAATTCAGGAAGAAATTGCCAGCCTACACAAAAAGATTGCTGAGAAGCTGCCACCTAAAAACCAAACAATTCGGTATCAGCACAGCTATGCAGAAATTAATTTTATAGCCTACTCAGGTTAGTAATTAAATTTGAAGACTAAGGCAGATATAGCAGGGCTACAGATAAAGGAATGCTGGCAGCACACGGCAGTAGCATAGAATAGATAGCACACTATAAATCCAGTTTGTTCAAGGAAATTAAATTAATTTAAAGTGATGCAGAACTTAATAAAAAGAGTCCAAGAAATGCATTCGTCAGCTGAGAGCCGGGTTGCTAACCAGGAATGCCCCCGAGAGCATATTGGTGGTCATGATAAAAAGGGGCAAAAACTGAACAGTGAAGACAAAGGGCTGGAAGCATGGTCTCAAACTTACCTAGTCAGTGTCGGCAGGGCAGGCAGGAGCAGCTCCTCGGGCGGTCCAGCCCCAGGGGTGTCTAGTTAGTGTCGGCAGGGCGGGAAGGAGCAGCTACGTGGGTGGTCCAGCCCCAGGAGTGTCTAGTCGGTGTCAGCAGGGCGGGCAGGAGCAGCTCCGTGGGTGGTCTAGCCCCAGGGATGTCTAGTCAGGTATCACGTCAAGACCGGGCAAACATTTCATAGAAAGAACTTCAGCGCAAACAGCATATCACAAGCAACTTCAGCGTAACAAACATTCTAACACATGACATTATATCGCAAAATATGATGAAAGTAAAACATTAGTACTTTTAATGATCAGCAAGTTGAGGGATCAAGTAATGCCTGCCATTGCCCACACTGGTAGATCGGGGTTGCCTCTTGCGTAATGCGTCTTGCACACTGTTAGATCGTGGTTGTGTCTTGCGTAATGCGTCACTGTCTACCAGCCTTGATTCGCACACAGTTAGATGATACAATTTTAAAAGGTAAATCTTTATTTAATTCATTTAAAATCGAGTAATTCGATGTTCTTTTTTTAAAACTTTATTTTTGTTTTACACCACATCTTGTCCAATATTCAATTTCATTCACTTACATATTACAATAGTTGTACCTTTGCAGCTTATCTTCTTCAATAACCTTCCAATTGATTTACTATTCTATTAATATAATTATTGAGTTTTAACTTCATTTCCAGGTTGTTTATGGTGTTGTTTAGCTTAACTTAATATGTATCTAAGAATACTGACTTAATTTGTATTTCTGTTATCTTAGAAAATACTTGCAACTTAAAAACCTTTAACCTTAAAACTTAAAATAAACAAAATAAAAACTTTGCTGTCCACTGCTCTGCACCATCCTTTCTATTTTATTTTTATCAAAGCATTATTTCTTTCATTGTCTTCCCACTTCTCCTCCCTCCCATTTCCTCGTTAACTTCCCAGGAACAAACCCAGTTGAGGGGAAACTAAATATTCTTTTATCCTATAGTTGCTACATATAGCTGCCATCTAGTCCATCTGTTTAGTCCATCTGTAGTATGCCAAGGACAGACTACACTTGAGTGAGGAGGGAAAGAAAGTGTTGAAACAGAGGATGGAGGAGTACATAGAGGAAGCTGGGAATTGAAACTAGGAGTGGGGGGTGGCAGTTGGGGAAGAAATATGCAGAGACCACAGGTTGGGAAACCATATGAGCTTACCCCCCAAAACAGTGACAAATGACAAATAGCAAGTACTGTTGGTGATGCTAGGAAAGGAGGGCAGGATGGGAGGGGGGGAAAGGGTGGAAGGTGGTTACCCTTAATGCTAGGAGCCTTGGGAGGAAAACTGCAGAGTTACAGGTTCTCATGGCAGAGGGAGAGGTGGACATTGCAGTCATCATGGAAACATGGGCCACCCAATACAATGACTGGGACCTGTCTGTACCAGGGTACAGTTTATTTCGTAGGGACAGGGTGATTGGGAAAGGGGGGGGGGTGGCACTATATGTGAAGGAAGGACTGAAGTGTGTAAGGGAGGAAGGGGAGGAGGGTAGTACCAAGTCACTTTGGATGCAAATCCAGGATTCCAAGAATAGGTTCTTAGAATGGGAGTGGTGTACAGGCCACCATCTCAGACGGAGGAGTTAGACAGGGAACTAGCGGGACAGGTCAGGAGGGCCTGCGAGAAGGGTAGTGTGGTGATTGTGGGGGGACTTCAACATGCCAGGAGTGGACTGGAGCACCCCAACAACCAGGAACAGAAGGGAGCAGGTACTGCTGGATGCCTTCCAGGACAGCTTCCTGCTGCAAAAGGTCAGTGAACCAACCAGGTTAGGAAATACCCTTGACCTTGTGCTGGCAAATGGGGACTTTGTGAGAGAACTTACAGTGGAGGAACCACTTCCAGGGAGTGACCACTGCTCAGTATGGCTCACATTGGATATGGGCAAGGAAGGAGTGGAATCTGGCACAATAGTGCTGGACTTCAGGAGGGCCGACTTTGGGAGGATGGGGAAAGTGGTAAAAGGGTACCTTGCCAGAATTCAATCTAGTATGGACACTAACCAGAGGTGGGAGCTCATAAAACTGGGGATAGTGGAGGCAACCAAAACCTGCTGCAAAGCCCAGAGCAGGAATGCTAGGGCTAAGAAACCGATCTGGTTGAGCAAGGAGGTCATGGAAAAGGTAAGGAGGAAAAGAGCTGCCTTTAGGAAGTACAAGAAAATAGGGAGGCGGGAGGACAGGGAGGAGCACTTGACAGAATCAAAGGAGGTGACAAGGGCAGTAAGGGGAGCCAAAGCATCTACAGAACTCAGGCTGGCTGGCACTAGGAATTAAGAAGGGGGAGAAGGACTTATTTAAGTACATCAGGGAGAAAAGGAGCTGTAAGGACCACATAGTAAGGATTAGGAAGGAGGGGGGTTAGGTGGAAGCAGGGTGCAATAAGGTGGAAGCACTAAATGAGTACTTCTGCTCAGTATTTACTAAAGAGAAGGGGGGGGTAACACCCAAGGTGGGAGAAATGGCAGAAGCAGGGGGGAAGTGGTGACAGATGAGGAAATCATGGAGAGCAGAGTTCGAGAGGGTTTGAAGGCACTGAGGGTGGACAAGGCGCCAGGCCCGATGGCATCCATCCCAGGGTACTGAAGGAGCTGGCAGACGTACTTGCAGGACCTTTGGCAGACCTATTTAATGCCTCACTACATTCAGGGTGTGTACCTCAGGACTGGAGGATGGCTCATGTGGTGCCCCTCCACAAGAGTGGCTCCAAGGATGAACCGGGAAACTACAGACCAGTGAGCCTCACATCCACCATGGGTAAGCTAATGGAGACTCTCCTGAAGGAGGGCGGTGGCCCTCCTAGAGGCCAAAGAACTACAGGACAGCAGACAGCATGGCTTCATACATGGCAGATCCTGCCAAACCAACCTGGATGAGTTCTATGACTGGGTAACTAGGCAACTGGACAGGGGCCATGCAGTGGATGTCCTGTTCTGGACTTCAGTAAGGCATTCCACCCAGTGTCACATGGAAGGCTGGGAAGGAAGTTAGTAGGCACAGGGGCGGGTGCAAAGCTGGTGAGATGGGTAGGAAACTGGCTGCAGGGAAGGCAACAGAGGGTGGTGGTGGGTGGGGAGCTCTCACACCCAAGGGCAGTGATGAGCGATGTTCCACAGGGCTCAGTGTTGGGAACAGTGTTGTTTGGGATATTCATTGCAGACATATCATGAGACATCAAGAGCGAGATCAGTCTGTTTGCTGATGATACCAAGGTAGGCGCGGTGGTGGATGACCTAGGGGGATGGCAGGGTTTGCAGGATGATCTGGCAAAGCTTGCAACCTGGTCAGACACCTGGCAACTGGGCTTCACTGCCAAAAAGTGCAAGGTGCTGCATTTTGGGATGAAGAACCCAAGGAGGAGTTACCAGCTAGGGGGAGTGCAGCTAGCCCAGACAGAGGAGGAGAAGAATCTGGGTGTGCTCATTACAGGGTCAATGAACAACTCGGCACAATGTAGGAAGGCAGCTGCAAGGCCAACAAAATGCTGTGTTGTATTGCAAGGGTATATCCTCGAGGAGGAGGAGGTGATTCTGCCACTGTATAGGTCATTAGTTAGACCACACCTGGGTACTGCGTGCAGTACTGGCGCCCGTATCTGAAGAGGACATTAAGTTACTGGAGGGTGCAGCGCAGGCGACAAAAGATGATCATGGGGCTGGGGACTTATCATACGAGAGGAGGTTGAAGGAGTTGAACATGTACTCACTGGAGGAGAGGAGAGATGGGTGACATGACTGAAACCTTTAAATACATGAAAGGAATAAACAAGACGGGTACAGAGGGGCTGTTCAAAAAGAGGGAGGGAGGGCCACCAGGGGCCATGATATGAGACTGGAGTGAGGAAGGTTCAGGAGGGAGATGAGGAGACACTTTTTTACAGAGAGGGTGGTGGCTGGGTGGAATGCGTTACCTGCTGAAGTGGTATGCAGCAGAACAGTGGACTGTTTCAAATGAGGATGGGACAGGACAAGGGGGAGGGTTAATGAAGGGGAAGGGTGGAAGGGAGGGGCAGCTGCAGAATAAGGTGTGCTAGCTGCACATTCGAGCAGACTTGATAGACCTCTAGGCCTTTATCTGCTGGCCAATTTCATATGTTCGTATGTTTAAGAACTGGGCCTGCCTATGTTTAATCACAAAGGAGATCCTTTCCATCTCGTGTACTGAAGTGGCTAGATTTACCCATTCTTTTATAGTGGAGCTGTCTCTCTGCCACCAACATCTAGTAAGGGCCTTGTTTGCCGCCACACACAGAATACGCCAAAGGTACTTGGCTTCACATTCCTTCAATGTTTTAGGATCAGTTTGCAGTATTATTTGCTTTGGGCCTATGTCCATGGCTTCTGTAAAGATTGCTTTCAAGTGTTTTATAAGGTTCATCCAGTAGTTTCTTATGCCTGGGTATTGCCAGAATATGCATGTGTGTCCCACATGGGTTTCCCGGCACTCTCTGCAGCAAGCAGGGTTACCTCCAGATGAAAATCTGGCCTGAACCTTAGGTACAATAAAGTATCTTACTCTGGTTTTCCACCTAAACTCACACCAAGTGGGTGAGCTGGTGGTACCTCACACCCCCCTCTAGCTCCTTTCCCATTCAGTATCCTCTATTTTCTCTCCCCTAGTTCTTCTTCCCATTTACTTTTAGTTCCTTTTGTACTATATCCATGGTCTGTGAGGTAGTTAGAGTATAGCAGTATGATGGCACCTCTTCCCATCGATGAGGCCCATATTTTTTCAAAGGGAGGAGGAGGAGGAATATCCGTGGCCCCTACCGGTGCCGGTTTATTTAACTCTGCGTACACCCAATTTCTCACTTGGTAGTATTTAAATCTGTCTCTTAGGGTCAAGTCAAATAGAGCCTGAGCGGCTTTGAATGGAATTGGTGAGCCTCCTTTCAAGATCTGCCATGGAGAGTGGAGTCCCCTGTTCGCCTGGGTCTTAAACCAAAAATTATAGGTTGCTGGGATGAAGAATGTATCCCAGGCCCACCACTTATACTTCCACATGTGTTGCACTGTGCCTCCTCTGTTGGTCCCTCTCCTCCAACCCTCCAGGGCAGCTTCCACCCCCCCCCAATCTTTTGATCACCTAGTTGAGCCTGCAATTGTTTATTAAAAACAGCAGCTTGCAATGGAAGGTCCTTCACCTGGTCCACTTCTATATTTTTCCAGTGGGATATGAATTTCGGGTGCTGCCACATTAACACTATTTTCATCTGTGAGGCGATCCAATACCCGGGTAAGTACAGAACTGCCAGGCCCCCTTTTTCCTTGGGTAGCTATAGAATATTTTTAGAGCTCTTTGGCCTTTTCGCCCCCCAGATAAAGGAAAGCAATTGCCTCTGCCAGGTTTCTAACGTTTGATGGGGGGGTATTACATGGGACTCCCTGGAATAAGTATAAGAAACAAGGGAGGATGTTCATTTTTGTAGATTGTATCCATGAGTGCAAAGACAAGGGTAGAAGGGCCCATCTCTTGTAATCTTGGGTTACATCACTCAGCAATTTGGGATAATTATCCTCGATTAGGGCTTAGTGGGTTCAATCCTAAATAAATCCCTAGGTATTTTAATTTATCCATTCCCCATCGCATTGGGAACTATTTCCGAAATTCTGGGGGGACCTGAAAGGAGCATGCGAAGACTTCCGTCTTATCTGTATTTAAGGTATAGCCTGAAATCTCTGAGTATTTTGGGATTTGTCTATCTCAGGCAGGGAGGTTCTGGTTTGCTCAAAAAGAGCAGGATGTCGTCTGCATATAACCCTAATTTATGTTCAACCCCCCAATTTCCACTCCCTTTATCTCTGAGTTCTGGCGAATTGCCTGCGCCAGCGGCTCTACGAAAATGGCGAATAATAGGGGAGAGAGGGGGACACCCCTGTCTTGTACCTCTTTCCAAGCGGAAAGCCTTCCCCAGATGTCCATTTACATGCACAAATGCTTTAGGGGTAACATAAAATTTGGCTATCAGTGTGGAGAATGCCTCTGGAAAACCAGAGCCCGCCAGGGATGCTTGGAAAAAAAGGCCATAACACCTTATCAAAGGCTTTTTCGGTGTCTAGGCTCATGACCAAGGCTGTTTGCTTCATTTTGTTTACATGATCCAGGACATCCACGGCTCTGCGGACACCCTCTTGAGCCGGGCGCCCCATAACAAACCCCGTCTATCTAAGTGCACGATCTGTGGGATAATGCTTTCAAGTCGCCTGGTCATGATACCAGCCATGATTTTATAGTCCATGTTTAATATTTATACCGGCCTATAAGAGGCACATAGTTGGGGGTCCCTGGTGGGCTTGGGCAACACCGCAACTACTGCATACTTTCAAGACTGAGGAATTTCGCCATCTTCTGCTAATATAAAATTGTATACCCTTCCTAGGACTGGTATCAGCTAAGCCCTAAAGAGCTTACATAACTCCACTGGGAAGCCATCCATTCCTGGGCACTTTCCTGTCTTAAGCCTGGCTATTTCGGCCGTTATTTCACAGTCTTTTATAGGTGAAACCAACCTGCCAATCTCCCCTTCACCAACCTGTGGTAACCGCAAATCCTCAAAGTATTTGGCTATCCTTTCTGCCCCAGGCGGATTACCCATCCTGTACAATTCCTGATAAAAGTCAGCAAAGGTGTCTGCTATATCCGCTGTCTCGGTCTTATATTACTTGCTCACCTCCCACAGCTAGCAGTGGAACCAGTGAACCGGAGGAGTGGCTATCTCTACAAAGCAGTGTGAAAAGATGGAGTTTAGCTCCCAAGAGGTGGATAGCCAGAAAAGGGGCAAAATTCAGCAGAAGGGCAGACAGCAAGGAGAACCAGGGATAAAGGACAACCAAGGAAGGGGCTGGAGTAGAACAGCAAAACAGTCTAGGGAGGTCAAATCATGGAAAGTCATGTGTGCCAATGCCAGGAGCCTTAGCAACAAAATGGAAGATCTGGAGGCTGTCATGGTGGAGTCAGACCTGGACATTGTGGCCATCACTGAAACCTGGTGTAATGATAACCATGACTGGGAGATGGCCATACCTGGTTACAACATATTCAGAAGAGACAGGGCAGGTAGGAAGGGAGGAGGAGGAGTGGCACTGTATGTGAAAAATGACATAAGGGCCACAGAGATCCAGGAGGAACAAAATTGGAGAGAGATACTGTGGGTCAAGCTGGAAAGGAAAATGGGGCCAGCCATCCCCACAGGTGTGGTCTATAGACCACCAGCCCAGGAGGAAGAAACAGATAGGAAGCTGATGTTAGTCATCCAAAGGATGGCAGACAATGGTGAGGTAGTACTGGTTGGAGACTTCAATATTCCAGACGTGGACTGGAGCATCCCAGCAGCAGCATCAACTAGGAGCAGATTTATCCTGGACTCCCTTCAGGGTGCCTTCCTCAAGCAACTGGTCATGGAACCTACTCGGCAGAAGGCAATACTAGACCTTGTGCTCAAAAACAGGGACAGTGTGATAGGGGTAACACTGGGGGAGCACCTGGGGAACAGTGACCACCAGTCATTGTGGTTTGAAATCACAGAAAGAGCAGAACCAAACCACACAAAAACATGTATCCTGGATTTTAGGGGGGCAGACTTTAGGAAAATGGGGAGATACTTGAAAGAGGCATTAAGGGGAATGGGGCAGGAATCAGGGGTTGAGGAACAGTGGGCAGTATTTAAAATAGGGATTACAAAGAGCAACAGAATTATGCATTAAGCAGGTTAGCAAGAGGAAAAGGAAGAGGAGACCATTATGGTTTCCAAAGAGGTAGCAAAGAAAGTGAAAGCCAAAAGATTGCATTCAGGCAATACAAAAGACACAGGTAGAAGGGATAGGGAGAAGTACCAGGAGAAGCAAAGGAGGCAGGAAGTCAGAACGGGAAGCCAAAGCTCAGACAGAAGAACACACTGCAAAATCAGTGGGTAGAGGGGACAAAACCTTTTACAGGTACAGAAGTGAAAAAAGAAAGGCAAAGGGGGGATAGTGAGACAGAAGGGGGGGGATGGGGGCCACGTGGAGGATGACAACAGTAAAGCTGACATATTGAACAGGTATTTCTGCTCAGTTTTTACTGAGGAAGAGGAGGGTAATGGGTCTGAAGGGAGTACAAGGGGTGAGAATGGTGCAGAAATGGACACAAGTCCCTTTACACAAGCAAGGGTCCTGAAGGATCTGGAAGTAATAAGAGTTGATAAAGCAATGGGGCCAGATGGGATGCACCCCAGGGTCCTTAAAGAACTAAGAGAGGTGGTGGTTGAACCTCTGGCTATCCTGTTTAGCTGATCACTGGAAACAGGGTAGGTACCCAAAGACTGGAGGACAGCAGATGTAGTCCCCTTATACAAAAGTGGGAATAAAGAGGAAGCGGGGAACTACAGACCTGTCAGCCTCACCTCGGTAGCGGGGAAGATCATGGAAGCACTACTGAAGGAGAGATTGGTGGAACATCTGGTTGTCAATGGACTACAGGACCCAAGGCAGCATGGTTTCACCAGGGGAGGTCATGTCAGACCAACTTCTGAATTTTTGACTGGGTGACTAGGGAGGTGGATCAGGAAGGCGGTGGACATGGCCTATCTGGACTTCAGCAAGGCCTTTGACACTGTGCCACATAGAAGACTATTACATAAACTGGGAATATGGGTGTGGCAGGACAGTAGGTGGTGGGTAGGTAACTGGCTGAGCGTGGCAGGACACAGAGGGTGGAGGTAAATGGCTGTCACTCCACAGAGGGAAGAGTGACCAGTGGGGTACCACAGGGATCAGTGCTGGGACCAGTCCTATTCAACATCTTCATCAGTGACATTGCACAGGACCTAGAAGGCAGAATTTCACTGTTCGCTGATGACACAAGCTCTGTAACAGAGTAGACACACCAGAGGGTGCAGACAGAATGAGAAGGGTTCTACCTGCAGAAACTTGAAGAATGGTCTGGAGTTTGGCAGCTGAAATTCAATGCAAAGAAGTGCAAGATAATGCATATGGGGCACAAAAACCCTGGCACAATATATCAGTTGGGGGGTGAGGATATAGCATGCACCAAGCAGGAAAGGGATCTTGGGGTTATCATCTCTGATGACCTCGAGGTAGGGAAACAGTGTGACAAGGCAGCAGGTAAAGCAAATAGGATGCTGGGATGCATAGGCAGGGGCATCACCAGCAGGAAAAGGGAGGTCATAATTCCACTATACAAGACACTAGTGAGGCCCCACCTGGAGTACAGTGTGCAGTTCTGGAGACCTTACCTACGTAAGAACATAGACAGGGTAGAGAAGGTTCAGAGGAGGGTAACAAAGATGGTACATGGATTGCATCACAAGTCCTATGAGGACAGGTTGAAGAAACTGAATATGTACTCCTAGGAGGAGAGGAGGGAGAGAGGGGATATTATAGAGACATACAAGTATCTTACAGGGAAGAACAGGGTGCAGGAATACACTATTTTTAAGTGAAAAGATGTTCCAGGACTAGAGGGCATGGGATGAAGTTGGAGGAGGATGATTCAGAGGAAGCGTGAGGAAGAATTTCTTCACAGAACGGTGGTGGACAAGTGGAACACCCTGCCAGAGGAAGTGGTGGGGGCTGAAACAATCACGGGATTTAAGAATGCATGGGATAGACATAAAGGAATTCTGGAGGTCAGAGGTAAGGGGCAACAGACTTCTAGGAAAACATAAACTGAACTCACAAGCGCAAATGGACAGACTGGGTGGGCCATAGGCCCTTATCTGTCGACACTGTCTATGTATATTGGCCTGTATATGGGTGCTTGATTTTAGTTATAGTAGCTTTGGCCTTTTTTTGCCTTAATCTACTGGCCAGTAGTCTGGATGCCCAAGGCCCCCCCTCATAATACTTCTATTTGAGATATATCATACTTTGCTCTATTTTATATTCTAAAATCGAATTTAGGATTCTCTTAATTTCCTGTACCTCTTTTTCTTTTTTGGAGTCATATTTCTCTTTTAGAGAGCGCTCTAATTCCTTTATTTGGGTTTGGAGAGCAGCACTGTGGGTTTCCCTCTCTCTCTTACATTGTGCTGCCTTTGAAATAAGGTGACCCCTGAGGACCGCCTTTATTGTATCCCATAAGGTGTAGGGGTTGACCTCAGGGATGTCATTGTGCAACAGGATATCCTTGATCATTTCCCTCACTGATTCCTGCTCTTCCTTTTTCTGTATTACGGCTAAGTTAAGACATGATAATGTCCTTTTCCTGCTTTGACCTAGCTGTAATTGCATTAGCAGGGGTGCATGGTCAGAGAGACACACCTCCCCATTTCAGTTTTCTTTAACAGATCTATATTTTCCTTTGGTATTAAACAGTAATCTATTCTGGTATATGTTTTATGCACAGCAGAGAAGAAGATGTAATCTCTACACTGACCATGCATGTCCCTCCATACGTCTAAATATCCTAAATCCAGCAGGAGCTTGCTAACCTTAGAGGCCCCTCTCCTATCAGACCTAGGGACTCCTGAGGATGTATCCAAATACTCATTTAAAGCAAGGTTCATAGCTCCACCTATAATTACAGGTCCCTCCGCCCACTCTGTCAATTTCATGTAGAGTCTCCTGTAGAAACTGTAATCTGAGCCCAGGGGGAGCATATATTGAGGCCAGCGTAATTATTTGGCCATTGTATGCCCCTTTCAGAGCTGCCAGGCAGCCTTCAGTGTCCACCATATGACCCTTAGTTTCAAAGGGCACCCTTTCCCTCATTAGGACTACAGTTCCCCTGCAGTGAACCCCCTGAAATGTGCAGGCCACTACCTGGGAAAATCCAAATGTGTGCAGTTTGTCATGTTCAGGTGAGCAGAGGTGCGTCTCCTGGAGCATGCAAAACTGTGCTCTAGTTTTCTTAATATAGCCAATAATTATACTTAGCTTGACTGGGTTTGTTAGCCCATTAATATTAAAGGAAAGAATGATAGTGTTTGTCTTAGCCATTGTGTTGGACTTCCTATAGAGTTATTCCAAGGTAAAGTGGAGAGTGACCTCTGAGGGGATGGAAGCAGAGCAGCAGATCGGACAATAGATCCTGAGAAATTTAACTTTGTTATAAATAGGACAGCAACAACTGTGACTATAACATCCTTAATGAAGCCGGTTGAAACGAACATATACCGGCATAACATTTTATATAAACCAACAAGGAAACTTTTGACAGAAATTAAACTAGCAGAGAACTTTCAAGGATGAAGGCCTAGCTATGAGAGGCCTTTTTGCCCTTCCCGATAGTTGGGGAAGTGGCGGAAAGGGGGTATTGTATTTCCCTATTGAAAGGGACCCCTTTCCTGAGTTCAACCTAAGATGGTAGGGCTCAAAGTACAGTAATATACCAGTGAACCAAGGCACGCTAGTGTTTGCTAAGGGCAGTTTCTTTTGCCACCCTCCCAGCCGACCCACTCTCTTTTTTACCATCCTTTAGTCTCACAGAGAAGATTATACTCCATGAGATTTCCATATTTATCCCTCAAAACAAAGTTCAATATTAGGCAATGTCCCTTATCTAAGTGTCTAATCTAACTGTTATATTCCATTACATACATTTCTCTAACATAACTGGATTGCTAATTTTAAACTATGTAATATTTTTTCTGGGCCTTCCTTGAGAGCGTCACATCGCTTTTCCATCTCTCTCTGACCCCCCCGCCACCGGGCTACATTGTTTTAGTCTCTTCAATCAGGTTTCTCACTTATTAAGTGATCACAGTGTAGAGGCTCAGTGTATCCTTTAACAGCCTTAATTAATTGCGACGAGAGAGGGGCAAAGGAGGAACCTCAGTTGACATAGTTCAAGACCCTATTGCCTATTTGTGTCTGTTCTGCTTAGTCAAGGATGTTTTTAGTTTGTATATTTGGGTGAGAACTTCTGTGTATCCTCCGTTCACTCTAGAAAGGAATCGCGCAACATCTTACGGCCTATTCGAGACAAGCTTACTGGAAGCACATTGCAGACCTCTCCCTTCAGCGATCATCTTCCTCACCATCTTCGCTGTCCATATTTCCTGGTAGTTTTCTCATTAGGTCCAGCAGCAGTGAGTTAGTATGCATGGTGAACTGGCTAGGAACTTGTTTCAGCCTCCTCAATGAAACTTTCTCCCAGAGCCCCTCCAATTCTCTCCGTTTCTGCAATGGCAGTCTTAAAGGCGCAGGAGGATCCAGATCATGTTTCAAGAGGGCTGCATTCGCTTCTTGCACTGTATCATGCACCTTGGGACCTTTCTTCCAATGAATTCTGAGGCGAACAGGGTAGGGCGTTTGAAATTTTATTTTATTTTCCCTCAGAGATTTCAATATTGGGCTGTACTCCAAGCGCTGCTTTTGGATAATAGTGGGGTAGTCCCGGTCAAAAAATAATCTCGATTCCAAATATTTGACTTCTTTTTTTTGCCATGCATGTCTAAGTATGTCTTCCTTTGTTCGGAAACTACTGAATTTGATCATGACTGACCTAGGACATGCAGTATTATCTTTCGGTCTGGGCATTAACACTCTGTGAGCACGTTCAGTTCTTAGCTCGTAGGCAGCTGGCAGATCCGGTACGTCCTTCTGTAGGTCTGTGATAAATTCAGACATTAGACCTGTCTCCACTCCTTCTTTCAAACCATGTAGCCTCAAATTGTCCCTTCGAGAATGGCTTTCAAGGTTGGTACATTTATTTTCAAGCTCTATTATATGGTGACATAAGGTGTGGACTGTTTGACCAATATGAAGAATATTGTCTTCAGTCTGGGATATACGATCTTCCGACTCTTGGACCCTGCGTTCCACCTGTTACATATTCTGGTTTAATTGGTGCAACTCTGCCTTGTTTTCTGCCTGCATCTCCTTGATCTCCTTAAGGAGGACTTCAAATCTCCGTCGGGTGAGCCTATCCATCTTCTTGCCAATATCATACGTTGCAGTTTGGTCCGCCATGCGGTTTGAGCTTACCGAATTGTTCAGGGCGGGATTTTAAGCACCTGTCACATCTTTACTCCCTTCTGTTTGTTGCGGACGGGGTCTGGCTCCTTTCTCTTTGGCAGTAGTTCCACTTGCCGTTTGACTTCTTTTCAGACACAAATTTGTTTTTTGTGAGTTTTATAGAGGGATTTCTAGCAGGCCGGCTATGGAGCTAGGTTCTCAGCTTCATGCCTGATCCATGGCGGAACTGGAACGAGTAATTCAATGTTCAATGGGTCATGCATCTTGTCTCACTGTCCACCAATGAAAATACTTGATTCGCACACAGTTAAAAGTTCTCTTTATAATCAGTTCTACATCTAAACCTACAGTTGGAAGTTGTGAGCAATAGCTTGTAAGAAGTCCATCCTCTCTATCTCACAGTATGTTTCCACAACCTTTACAATTCTTTTTGCTGTGTCTCTGTATTTTTTTTGTGGCGCTGGAGGCTCTATGCCAGCTAGATATTGCTCCATACGAAGCTTGTTTAAGTTCTATTCTACCTTCAGGGCATTAATGATCTTCCAAACGGTGGGGTGGCATGCACCAAGCAGCAAGCAGACTATTAAAACTTTGGTGCCACCCCTCCACCGAGTTTATTACTTGTAAAGCATAGTCAGCGTCCACTGTATAATTTTTATGAATTATTGCACTTTCGTGCACTTTTCGCCACACGGCTTGGCATAGATGGAAAAAGCAGCCCCTGGTGCTTGCCTCTGGAAACTCAATTGAAAATGCTTTCACTGCTGTGAGTTCAAAATCTGTCATAATTGAAGCGAGGGACAGTTCAGGACATAGCTTTTTCAATTCTTGCAGCACCTTAGCATAACTGTCAGTCGCATCGTTACACATCAATATGAACACAGAGAGGATAACTGCAGATTGACGGACTCCGTGTATAGTGTATAACTGTGTGAATAGTGTTGGTGCACATTTAAAGGTCCCATCCGCGTACCAGTGTGGGGTAGCACGCATGTATTGTAAGTTTCTATTTGTTGCAAATATGATGAATCGTTGGTTATCATCTGGCCCGGAATCATACTGAAGGAACAGCTCTCCTCTCTGAGTATTCCAGTACTCAGCTGGAATAAGTAAATCAACAAGAGATGTGGGCCGAGTCGGGACTACAGCTGCTGTCTGGCGTGCTCTCTGTGCAGTGCGCTTAAGGCTTGCAACGGATGGTAAATTGGCACTGACAGCCTGGCTAAGCCCACTAGTAGCGCTCGCATCAAGATGCTGGGTGCTGTCCTGAGAAGAGCTTGCTTTGTCTTTTAACTCTGCTACTACTTTTCTTGCCATAGTTGCACCAGTATCAGGAACATGATTATGTTCCTGTATATATTTTATTATTTCATCAGCACTTGCGTGAACTCTAGCAGGCCATTTAAATGTGTCATATTGACGACACTTCCAATATTGTTTTTCCCCATAGGTACGCTCCAGGCAATACATGAATCCATCCTTACACAGCAATGGCTGGCCTCCTATACTTTTTACAAACTCGAGCAGCATGGCTGTAGGAACTCCAACTGCACTGTAGGTGGCTGCGCACAGAACAGCGAGTTAATATATGCTGAACTGTCACCGAGCCCTGGCGCTTGAAAATGTACTGGCGCTTGAATTACCACGCGGTAATTGACCGCGACGAAAAGATTTGTGCTGAAAAGACATGGAACCATCTAGTCAGTGTTGGCAGGGCGGGCAGGAGCAGCTCCACAGGCGGTCCAGCCCCAGGGGTGTCTAGTCAGTGTCGGCAGGGCGGGCAAACATACACAACACAGTACATAAATATCAAACATAGACAACACAGTACATAAATACAACATGGACATAACAAAAGCCCACTGTCAGAGCTGTTCCATAGAATGTTCAGGTCGTAATCAAGTCCATCATGAATACATAGACTATCCCGTCACAGTCTTCAGTATCCTTGTATCACCTTTCCTATGTCACCGGATCAACCTTTGATAATCCAGTTACTCTGAATCTTCCTACTGGGGGACTGTGGCGTATTGCCTGGCTGACATCTTGGGGAGACCAGTTCCATAGGCACCTGAAGTTTTTCCCACTTTCTCTGATACCTTTTCATTCAAGTATTAGGACTATCAATACATTTTTCAGCCCTAATGGGCAAATATAGAGTCCGCATGCACTCTGGAAAACTTAGTGTTTCCCAGTGCACTCAGTGATGCAAAGGCTGCAATTAGTACAATGTGGTACTTCTGGGCCTCTAGCAGTTTATGTACCTAGTCACCCAATATAAAAATTACAGGGGTGAAGACCTCCTCTAGTCTCAAGAGGGGTCTAGATTTTCTTTAATAGTTTGCCAGAAGGGTTGTGCCCTTGGGCATTGCCACAGTACACACAAAAAGAAGCTCAGCATTTCCCTGCACCTCAGTTTTCAGCAGGACGTTTCAGCATTCTGTGCAACTTCACTGGTGTAAAGCACATGCTGTGCAATATTTTGAACTGCATCAGTTTGTGAGCATTGAATTTCACATGCTTATATAAATCGGCCCAAATATGCTCCCAGTTGTATTCCCCTTGCTTTTTAAGCAGGACATTTTGCCAAAATCTCACAGTGCCATCTGCCTTGTCTGTAGATACTTAGGTACAGGTGGGAGACTGGCTGTGGCAGTACTGTCTACTGTGCCAGTGGGACAATTAATTTCCCATGGTTGGGTGCCCTCTAAAGTGCCTAGCCAGGATGTGTGTTACTTGAAGAAAAGAGAATACCATACGACTTGGGGTGCACTATCTCTGTTGAAAAGCAGCATAGTTACAATTGTATTATCCTCACATCATATTATATTATATCATATATTATATTAGCCTCACATCAGTAGTGGGCAAGGTGATGGAGGCGCTAATAAAAGAAAGAGTGGTAAAATACTTAATGAACAACAAACAGGTGAAAAGCAACATGGATTTACTAGTGGGAGATCTTGTCAAACAAATCTGATATAATTCTTTGATGGGGTAATGAAGGAAGTTGACCAAGGAGGGGCAGTTGATGTTGCCTACCTGGACTTCAGTAAGGTCTTTGACTCTGTCCCTCACCGCAGGCTGATAAATAAGACAGAAAGCCTGGGGGTAGGACAAAAAAAATAACTAGATGGGTGGAAAACTGGCTGAATTATAATAATCAGAGGGTGGTGGTAAATGGTGTACATTCTGGGGTAAGGAAGGTTTCCTCAAAGGTCTGTACTAGGACCAATCCTTTTTAACGTATATATTAGTGATATATCAGAGGGAATTGAAAGGAAAATGTGTCTGTTTGCAGATGATGCAAAGTTATTGAATAGGGTCGACACTGAAAGAGGGGCTGAGGCCATGAGGAGGGATCTGAGTAAACTAGAGAAATGGTCAGAAACATGGCAGCTGAAGTTCAATACAAAGAAGTGTGCGGTGATGCATATAGGGTGTAAAAATCAACTGGCCAAGTACTCACTGGGGGAAGAGCAGATAAAGCAAACAGAACAGGAAAGGGATCTGGAGATCATAATATCAAACAACCTTAGGGTAAGTGACCAGTGTAGTAAGGCGGTTGGCAAAGCTAACAGAAAGATGGCATGCATAGGAAGGGGTATAACTAGTAGGAAGAGGGAGGTGCTGATGCCATTATATAAGACCATGGTTAGATTGCACTTGGAGTACGGGATACAGCTCTGGAGGCCTCATCTAAGAAAGGACATAGATGTAATAGAAATGGTTCAGCGAAGGGCAACAAAGATGGTGCAGGGTATACAAGGGAAACCATATGAGACAAGATTGAGATAATTAAATCTGTATTTGCTGGAGCTTAGAAGAGAGAGGAGATATGATAGAGATATTCAAGTACATGAAGGGGATAAATACAGTGAGGGAAGGAAGTCTATTTAAAAGGTAAGTTGGAGTTAAAACAAGAGATCATAATTTAAGATTGGAAGGAGGAAGATTTAAAGGTAATGTAAGGGGGTGTTATTTCACTGAGAAGGAGGTTGAACTCTGGAACAGATTACCTGAGGAGGTAGTAGGTGTCGAAACAGTGGAGATATTCAAGACAGCATGGCATAGACATATGGCGTTGGTTAGAGGACAGAAGATAGGCTCCTTGTACACTGGTGACAGGTGGGGGAGATGGGCAGACTGGATGGGCCAGGATGGACCTTTTCTGCTGATACATTACTATGATACTATGATTGTCCCACCCTATGAATACCTATCTCAACCCAGGATGGGGTTGTGATAGATTTGCCACCAATCAGGAAATTGGGGTTACTAATTAAAGGCTGCATTATGTCCACTGTGTGAGGTAGTTTTAGTACTTGACACAGTTCGTCACATACCTGCACTGACGACAATACTGGGGTGCCTCTGAAGGCCTTAGCCAGGGATCTGGTGAAGGTATGCCTTTTTGCAGATGATACCAAAATCTGCAACAGGGTCGACACTCGGCAAATGGTGGAGAGACTGAGTAGTGATCTGGGGAAACTTGAGGAGTGGTCTAAAGCATAGCAGTTGGCGTTCAATGCCAAAAAGTGCAAGAACATGCACCCAGGGCACAGGAACCAGGTGCTCTGTTTAAGATGGGAGAGGTACTGACACTCACTGAATAGGAAAAAGACCTTGGGGTTATCATATCTGATGTCCTCAAGGTGGCAGGGTAGTGTGACAAAGCAGTGGGTAAGGCTAGTGAGATGCTGGGGTGCATAGGGAGGGGCATATATCCTTTAGGTGGAGGAAGGTGGTGTTGGCACTGTATTGATCATTGGCGAGACCCCCAACTGGTGTACTGAGTCCAGTTTTGGAGGCTGCACCTGAGAAAGGACATAGACAGGGTGGAACAGTCATGAAAAAAGCAACTAAAATGGTGCAGTGGTTGCATAAGAAGCCATACAAGAAGAGACTGAGGGATCTTAACACATGCACCCTGGAAGAGAGGCGAGCAAGAGGTGACATGATAGAGACCTACAAGTACCTCACAGGGGTGAACAAGGTGAAAGAAGAAGTCTATTTCAAATGAGGAGCACCAGGACCATGGAGCATGTGACATGGGGAAGGGGGTGATGTTTAAGAGAGATGTGAGAAAATATTTCTTCACTGAAAAGGTGGCAAACACCTGGAACAGACTGCTAATGGAAGTGGTGAAGGCAAAAACAGTGGGGGGCTTTGAGCATGTGTGGGATAGACATATGGATGTATTAGTAAACAGGCAGGAAGTAGGGAAGAGGGACAGGATTTGTACAGTAGTTACAGAAAATGTCAGCCTTGAAGTAAGCAAAATTAGTCTGATACAACATACTACATATACTACAGCAAACAGTAAGTAAAAAAAATGTTTTTGCACACAAAGAGCAAATTGGGACCAGCCCCACACTATGGTATAGCGCTCTCAGTGCAGACTGTTCTTCTTTAAAGGCAAATGCTACTGACTGTTCAAAATTCCCTAGAAGGGAGAGAATATTTAAATTGTGGTACAAGTGCAACGGTGAGTGTTAAACAGGACTCAAGGAACCCCCTGAAGCTGTAAAGGTTTTTAGTTTTTAGAGGTCAGAATCTGGACACTCCAAAGTGAGGCTCCTTATTTTTTCTGGGAACCTGGCTATCAGAAAACTGCTGCGTGTCTCTGCATTACATTATCTAACACATCTCTTGCCAATATGTCAATCTACATTGTCAACTGTGAAGAACACGTTACTTTCCTGCTTCAAAATCCTGTATGGGGACATCAGCAGAGGAGTTACCATAAATGCTGTTACCTCTTACTTTAGCTTTTAAATCCTGAAAAGGTTTAATACCCTAATTTTCCCCCTTACACTCCCTACCCACTCTTTTTTTTTTTTCAATTCTATTTATGCATCCTGTGGCCTGAGCATCCTTCCGGGGTATTCTCATAGCAGAGGCCTCTACTCCCTGCCTGAACCCCCCGCTACCAGCTTCTTCCCTCCGAACATCCAGGCAGGTCCAGCCCCCCCATGCAACGTGCAGTGACACCTGTGCACAGCTGCACTGCTGGCGTCTGCTGCACTCCGCCCCTTACGCTGGCTGATGTATCTCCAGTACCCGCAATCTCCATCGGGGGGTTGTTAGGACACCGAACATCCCTGGATCCCTCCCCAGGGAAAGGAAGAGTTGTACTCTAGATGCTCCATCCTCACCTTCCCCTGCTGACCCTCGGCTCCCCGAGTCTGTCACCGAACCCAGGTTGCCAGCGTGGCGCGAGGTGTGGTGTCCAGCGCCTCAGCCCTCAGCACCACCAAGCCAGCCACCCCTGCCCACTTTTATTTAGTCTGTTTTTCATGATGTTAGCACCCACTGGCGATGATGTGACACCACTGCAGGTTTCACACAATTGGGGCCTTGACAATGCTGACCACAACCCATATGACATGACCCAACTTAATGGTGAAGAACTGCTCAGAATCTTCCATCACCCCCAGCCCCCCACCAAAGAGCAACTATTCCCTGCCTGGCACACTGATGCTCAGAGGCCCACGCTTCCCACGAGATGAGACAGGAAGGCAAACAAAAGGAAACTGGTTTTATGTACAGTAGTTCATTTAATGCAGACTCCATCCCAAAGTGCTTTAGAAGTCATGTATAGTTGTGGCAGCCATTAGGCATACTTAGGAAGGTTAAGAGATATTAAGAGATGTAAAGAAATCAAAGAGAGGAAAAGAAACAGTGAGAAGCTTAAACACTGGGAGGGTAACTGATTTGCCAAAGATCACATTGTGAGAAAGTGGCAGTGGTGGAATTAAAACATGGGTCCTCAGGCTCACAGCTCTGTACTCAAACCAATAGGTAACACGGGCTCTGGAGGAACATTCTTAGATGTGTTCCTCCTTGACACAGATAGCATATTTTTCACTGGACCAATGTAATATAGCATGGAGACATTATTGTGCAGATGCTTGGGGAGCCACATACTGTAATTCCCTTTCTAGGCATATGACGAAAGGGCCTGTGTGGCTTCCAGAAGCCTGCACAACATCTTTGCAGAATATCTACAGTTGACCAATAAAAAGAACCCATGATCCAATGAGTTGTACCATGGATATAGTGGATTGTGTATGAGCAACTATTCACAACAAGGCTGTGTTTTAATCAAGAGGTTTCCATGGTAACATATCTTAAGAGCTTAGCTCGAGGAGTCTCTTTTTACCATGGAAACCTTGAGATTAAAACACAGCCTTGTATGTATATGGCTGCTCATACATAATTCTTTATAGTGTATGGGCCACCATGGTACGCTCAGAGATGAACACTTCCCTCTCTGATGCCATTTTTGAGGGACCCGCAGTTGCAATCGCTTTAAGCCTTGTTAGCACTGACTGAAACTGACAAAACCACCTGACAGTGCTAATGACGACAGCCTTGGCTCGTGAACATTAAACAGCGCTTATGTGTTCTAATCTGTTGAGCTGCAGTAGTGAGGTCGCTAGTGCAGCACAACATCACAACGTCACTACTGTAGCACAACAATGCTGTTCTAGGCATGGATTTCTATGCAGAACAGCATTCCACCATATACTATAGAACGTTTCTCTAGCTAGGCTTTTTATGCCCACCCTGCTGAACCCATCCGATTCAGGTTCCAGACTGTCCGCTTGCCTCTGACCACCAGCTGTCCATGACTTTTCCCTTTGTGGCAGGACCCCACCAGGCTCTTACTACTGGCAGGTAAACATGAATGCCAGAGTTGAGGCATGGAGGTTGGGGGCAGACTTGTGCCATCACTCAAATCTGGAAGGTATTTTTTTATCTTACACGCTCCATCCCAGGACATCAGCATCTAGGAGCTCAGCCAGAGCATCCCGCTGATGTACCTTCTGCTGTATCGAACTAAGCCGCTTCTGGGCTAGTCCCCTGTGCCAGTAGGGGAAAACCCATGCACTGCCTCATGCTACTGTTACACCCCCACAACACAATGTAGGATTTACCTTATGGGCTTCACGGAGCACCTAGCCACCAGATTGCCTGTCATTACTCCCTTCAGCCACAAGGACTGAGACTTTGTGGTGGGCACTGGAGCTACAGCAGGGGAGCGTGTCGAATCTTCAGTGCCAATCACACCACTGAACGTGCGGCTTCCACTACACGTCAAAGGAGCTGCCTACCACCAGAGAACTTACCTTCCAGTGGGGATTCATGTGACTGATGGCCCACCCACAACCAGGACACTATCACAACCATGCTGAACAGCCTGGGGACATATATAATTGTTTCAGGGCAAAAGTCCTGCATAAAAAAAGACTGTTGGGGCCAGTGTACATGGAATACAAAAAAGGACAGCCATCTTCTTACCCTCTGACCACTCACACCATAGCAACAGGGTCAGAAGATATCACATCAGCCAGTCCTGCTCAAGAAGCTTGCCAGGGAGGCAAAGAGGGCTTGTGAGACACAGGAGGACTTATAATTCATGCAGCAGTGGAGTGCCCAATCAGCTACTGAATGATATTCAGACAGACCCTTCAAGAGACTGATGGGTTACTTCAACCAATGGGGAGTCTGTCTACAAGCTTCATGACTGAAGAATTTTCCATCACATCCTCAGTCTGCAGGACGGAGAGAAGGACAGCAGACTTACCATCTGTAAGGGCAAGCAGTATCTGCACAGACACGTTTAGGGAGAAGTGTATTAATTCAGTCACAAAGGAGAGACTGCTACTTATAACACAGAGACAGGAAACTGATTATCTGCAGCTGATGGCATCATACTGCAAAGGTACGCCACCCTGTAGCTGAGTCTCAGTGTTCAGCCTGAGGGATTTTCTTCCTGATTACATCTGAAGGGTCTGCAACAGAGGCCAAACCAACAAGGTGCTGGAAGCCACCATGCTAGGCACCACAGCCAGGAGATGGCCTGCAAAAGGAGTTGCCTTAGGGCTTCAAGAGGTGGGCTGACAAGTCTAGGGTCTATCCAACCCTTCCCCTTCAGAGACTTACTGACAGCTTAGCTGAACCTGCATAAGGTGCCAGAGGGAATTATCAGTAGTGGAGAGCAGAGTATGCCACTGGAAAGACAACACAGGACTGCAGAACAGAGGTGGTACATCCAGCCAGGACTAATGTGGCCAGAGACAGAAGGCTTCTGAGCTAGAGATTCACCATGCGTAATACAACAAGGTATAAAGATCCTGCAATACACATCTTATTTTTGTTAGATAGCGCCTCAGGTTTGAGGACCCGCTATTTAATGGACTAAGCCATCTGGCCAGGATTACAACTATTGTTTATTTGTTGTTTACGTGTGCCAGTGCTGGCCAGCGATATACAATGGATCAACAGTCCTGCCACAATTCCACAGAAACAAAAAAAGAAAAGACTGTGTGCCAGGCAGCTAACAGGAAGGATGATAAACTACTTAACTGCTAATTAAACCCAAATGGTGATGCAAAGAGCACGAACTGAGATACCCCAGCACTTCAGTCCTCACAAGGATCAGTATCAGGAAGCGGGGTTCACTGGCAGTGGTATTCAAATCATCATAGTACGTGTAATCTACAAAAGTATTCATTTTTGCTAAATGGTTGACTGCACTGTGTATGTGTTGGATGAGCTGTGCTAGTAGGGACTGTGGGTTGGTAGTGCTTCCCAGGTGCCAGTACTAGCTTATTTATCTAGCCCACTTAATTATTCCCTGGGTGGGTGCACAGCATAGTTTCTATCTGAATTTTAACTCACCATCATTGAATAACCAACCCCCACAGAAGTTACTGACTCAAGCCCTTCAAACTGTTCTGAGCCCATGAGATCGGTGTACTGCATTATCATCTGCGCCGACTCGCTACACCACTATTGCTGCAGCCATGGTGACAGCATCCTCTCAGATGCTGCATCATGAACCGTTAGCCCACTACTGAAGTCCTGGGTCTGGTGTGCAAACCTTGGTCAGGGTCCACAGCTTAGCAGTGCAACTCACTATCGGCTGCACCATGGGCCGGCCCCCTCATTAGAATTTCTGACCTACTTGTGAAGCTTAAATTGAGGTCTCCTGTTGCTGCAGCCCGCCCTCAGGTTTGCCTGTCTAGGTTGCCAAGCCATTGTTCTGAACCTCATGCTTTTACTGCTGCAGTTACGGTAATTCCAGTGCTTTGTAACTGTGCCATTACTGTAATCCTAGGACTGCTGACATTATAAAAATATGACATCACATTTTTCTGTAAGCTTTTCATATGTTTTCTTTGAAAAGCAACAACTCTGTAAACCTCCAAGATATTCCTGCGTATTCCAGACTTCTCAAGTCAGGCATTCCTGACCACCCTGGGTGTTGCTGTACCATTTATGTTCAGAGAAGGCAGAATGCACACAGCAATGGGAAAAAAGCAAAAGATGGCTTTGCTGTGGGACTAGTATATGTACACAAACAGAATGACAGGCAAGCAGGCAATAAAGTCATGAAGGAAGCATTTTTGTAAGAAAAGTTATTTTATTTATAAAGGGACAGAATTGTATAATATAGTATACTTTGGTTAGAGCTGGAATGCAATTGTCTTTAATAACCGCTCTCCCCCTCTTTCACTCACATACACACATATATATATTGCTCATACAGGGTCAGTCTCACACACACACACACACACACACACACACACACACACACACACACACACACACACACACATACACACACTGAACGCAACCAATGACGCTGTAGCTGTCCCATACACATTTACTTTGATCATTACCATTGTTTAGTTTATATCTTTACAATAAACAAGCAGGCCTGAATGGGTAATGCTTAGTTTACAAACAGCTCATCTTTTCCAAGATAAGGCGGCTTGTCATATAACAGAGAACAGAACACGCACAACAATGCTGCAGGGGTGGGGGTTCAATGTGAGAGACTGGACTGTGTCCACCATTTGAAGTGTAACACATTCTACACAAGGGCCGGGACTAGGACTGCTTGTTGCTCACCAACAGGGTGGGGCTACTCAACCAACACTATTCTTGATGGGTGAGCTTTGCGCAGTTCAGATTACCAGCTGTTTATATCTAACCAAAAAAGCCCAGAAAAGGTTTTTACTACTTGGACCATTCTTGAAATCAACCCCACTGTAATCTGGGAGATTCAAAAGGATATGAAATTGGAAAGAAACACCAGGTTTGGGGTTATATTCATTTTATTTTTATTTGTAAATTTGTGACCGGGAGAGGCACACTGAGCTGCGGCTTGTTTCCAGGTGTGACCCAGGGGCAAGGTAAGGGGAATATGTGTACAGATGTAAACTGATTTACAGGACCAGATTAAGCTGTTGGTGGTATTTTTAGTGAATGGGGGAAATTTGGCTAGGACATCAGGGAAATTCCCCTACTCTTCCAGTAGGGGGAGCCGTGAACATCTGGTTCCTGTGCGTTGGTGTGGTAATGCCGTCCAGGGTGGAGGAGTCCACTTCCCTCCCCACCCGGTCTGTCGAAGAAGCTTAAGTAGGAATGGACGATTCCATTAAAGAAAACACCAGAATAGCTGCCGCCGCTGCTAGCGCACCGGCCTCATGCACCACGGGTTTTCTAGATCAAAAAATGAGCAATACAGTTGGAGCATATAGCGAGCAGAGGGCCTACCTGTTGGCACTTCTCACCAATATCGAGAGTCGGAGGCAGCGGACGTACTGATGAGAGCGCAATCGGAGATACGGAGGATTGCATGGTGGAAACTGAAGCAGCAATTCCAGTAAAGGAAAGCAAGATTATGTTAAGCTATAATCTGGAGCTCGATCAGATGGTGATAGATACGACAAAGGAAATGCTGGTTGTGGGGGAGATGAGGAAAAAAATGCTGAAATAGAGTAGATTGGGGCTGGTAGTCGAGTCACTCAGCAGACTGCTACTCAGATGCAAACCTTTCCAGTGCATAATGAAACAGCAAACTTGCCCCAACATACACAAAATTTGACCCTACCAGATTATGATGAGAATATTTCTGTGATTGGGCTTTCAGCTGGAGAAGCGCTTAGGCAAGCAGGATGGGCTAGAAGCTCAAAAGATCAACCATGAGTTTCCCCTAGAAGACAGAAAATAGTTCAAAATGATCGTTTGAATATCTTCTTCCCTAGAATTCAGGGGCATAGTTTGTTATTTTTACGGGGGGGCAAAGTAACAAAAAAGTCCTGATTTTCGCATATCACGACAGTGAAGAGGACGGGTGGCTTGCGTAATGCAAACAAATCAACCAGCATCAAATAATGCCCAAAAAACATTTAAGACTACAGCTGAATAACTCCTGGGAGGGACCAGCCCAGGCCAAGTCAGAGCACTTCCCCACCCCACCAGTTTTACTGCAGCCTGCTCTCGGCCCAACTCCTCCTGAGACCAGAGTCGAAAAACTGACAGAGATCTGTTTTGTATTCAGTTCTTCATTCTTCTGCCTTGGGAGTGAGGACTTACTTGTAAAGTTTAAAATATGTAAGGAACTTAACTTCCTTCTCAAGAGGACAGGACCTCACCTCAGCTTCAATTCAAATCAGTCTTGACCTAATTTTGCCCCCACCTGAACCTCCGGGTGGAGAGCTCACTAGTCTCTCCCCCTTTGCTTACATAACCCTTCCAAGTCCAGCCCTTATAGTGGATCCTGAACTTCTTGAAATGTCTGCTTCAGCTAGCCCTCCACCCTTGAGGTGCAAAAGCATGTTTCAGGAAGTGCAGCAAATGGCTAGCCACCTCAGTATACCTATAAACATGGATGGTATGGGAAACATCCCAGCATGTGCATCCTCACAGCATGAGCCCTTATTTACATAGATTACATACAAAAATGCGATTATACAATGACAAGAATGAATGCTGGCCTCTGATTGGTCAGTCTTGGGCTAGACCCATGATGTTATCCCAGTATATCCGATTCATCACAGGTCTAGTCTCAACTTCTCTGTGAACTTCTTGATGACTGTAAGCATTAGTGTGGTTTTTTTTGTATCTTCTCTTAAAAATATTTTTCCTCACCAAATAAAACATCTTTAAAATTATTTTTTTAATTCTGTATAACAACACGCCATTATATAATAGCAATAATGCCCTCCAGGGTGTGTGTCATGGTAGGATAACGTCATGCCTTATGTATTGGATGCACTCGTGCCCAATCACCTGAGGCGTGACATTATCCCAGCATGACACACGCCCTGTCGAGCATTATTGCTTACTTGCACCCAGTGTTAACACTTTTCTTTGTTATAACCAAGTTAATTCATTAGTCTCCCATCCCATCCCATATTATTCAATGTCACATGCCTGAATCTGGTTAGGTAAGGTGTTAAGAGGATAATGCTCTCCTCAAGCAAGCAAGCATTGCATACATAAGCATGGGACTTGCTGATATCCCTCAGGCGGTGCTTTTAACAAGCATACTGATGTACCTGGGACAGTGCAACAGAACAATGTAAATCCCCTAATTGCTCAAGATGATCATGGGCATGGTGTGGTCACACCACAACCCCTACCACTCTCCTCCCCATGGGCTCCTAAGGAATATGCATCTCTGTCCATGCCCAGGGTTACACAACCCCATCCAAACAAACATGGACAGCCCAGGCACAAATGTAGTCACATCACACAACCTAAGAGAACAGACACCACAGGAAGTTTGCTGGAACAACGACTCCAGATACCTGTGCACAGCCTCGCAGGACCCACCCTGAAAGGTAAGTACTTGGTTGGTGGTTTTTATTAGCATCACCTATGACAGTGTGTGTGGTGGGCCGGTTATGGTAGCCCAGGTTGCCATGGATGCTCCCCCCCCCCACAGACTACTTCAAAATCATCTCATCTGACAGTTTTGAAGGGCACAAATGAAACATGGTTGCTTCAGTCTGATGTGGTTTAATACAGTTTTTTTTGTCTAAGTGTGTGTCTCTATTCATCTATACACAGACACAGACAGACATACACACACACCACCAAAAAATGAACTTTTTTATACCATGTTTACATTCAGGATAGAGACAGGGTAAAGCAGGTCCAGGCAGTACAACACAGTAAATGAAACAATGCATTTTACAATGCCCAACAAACCACCAAAAGACCTCAAAACAACGGACCTTCCCCCTGCCCTGGGATGGCTAGGTCACAGGTCAGGGTGCTAAATGAGGAGGAGAGACCACAGAACATCTTGTCGAACCACACAGTAAGGTGAAACTACATAAACATGCACAATTTTTATACTGTAGGATTTCATACTTCCCAACAGTTCCTAATTTTGACACTGAAACTTATCTTTAGTGCTCAGAAGCCCCTTGTATGAGGAGGTAAGCATGGCATGGACCCAGCAGCCTGGCATCCATGGTGAAAAAAATATTTCTGTGCCAGTATGCCCGTCCACCCCTCCCTCCTCCATCACCAGTGGCCAGAACCATTTTTTCAGCATGTGTACCAGTCCGCCTTGGTCAGCACAGCAGCACAAAGCTGGCAGGGCAGCAGAAGGCACAGCAAGCAACAGTGAATTAAATGTCCATGCAAAAAGCTACAGCCCACTCTCCCCACCCCAGACCTGCAAGGCCACTATCTCCACCCAGACTGGCCAGCTCAGCTACTCTCTGCACCCTGATGGACTTGCACAGCCACTCTCCACACTCTGTGTCCACCCCACCAGCACAGCCACTCTCCCCACCGCACCAGCACAGCCACTCTCCCCACCCCACCCAACCAACACCATTTCCAGCTCAATTTATCTGGTATCCGCTCCAGGCATCCAGGTCTGTGCCTCCCCATCACAGGCACACAAAAATAAATAAAACCACATTTTATACTGCATTTTGTTTATGTTTCTTTCTTTGTCTGGAAAGAGAAATGTTGAGCTACCGGTCAGCACAGTTTGCCTGGTATACAATTACAACCCCGCCCCACCAACACGCCAGTGCCTCCACCCACCCACACAACAGTGCCCCCAGCACACCCACACAATGCCTGTATCCCCAACCCCACACACACAAGTGACCAGTGTCCGCAACACCACACACACACACACACACACACACGCACATGACCAGCAGTGTCCCCAACCCCCCACACACACACGACCAGCAGTGTCCCCAACCCCACACACACACGATCAGCAGTGTCCCCAACCACACAACACACACACAACCAGCAGTGTCCGCAACCCCACCCACACACACGACCAGTGTTCCAACCCCCCAAAAAAATCATGGCCAGTCAGTAGTCGCTATAACAATAGCCAGGTAGTAGTATAATCATTTCTTTAGGGTACATGTTTTAGTGCAAGATTTTTATTTGCTAGTCTTGTAACACTGTAAGGGGGAGAACACAAAAAGCTACCCCTTTGGTTGTGTTTGCCAGAGAATGAAGACAGAGACAGTAAGGCCAAGGAATCTGTCTGTTTCACCCCTCCAGAGTGGACGATCAGAGAAATCAAAAAAGTGAACGATTACTTTTACAGCCAGGTAAAGGATGAGGGGGAAATAATGTTTCAACATTTACTAATGTTCGTATGCTAGCTGTGGGCACAGATCAGTGAGATACATCCCTTGACAGGTAAAGGATGAGGTGGAAATTACGTTTTAACATTTACTTATGTTTATATGCTAACACCCAGTCAGCAAGCACAGAATGTCTCCCCTCCTAACCAACACGGACAGTCCACCAGAAACTCAGTCAGCAAACATGGACAGTCCCCTTCACCCCACCTACAAGGACAGTCCCCCAGACACCCGAACAGTCCCTCCCCTCCCCACCAGACACCGGCCAGTGAGCATAGAATGCCCCCTCCCAACCGACAAGGACAGTCCCACCAGACACCCAGGCAGCCAGCAAACATGGACAGTCCCCCATATCCCACCAAGGACAGTCCCCACCCCACGACACACAGCTAGCAAACACAGAATTTCCCCGCCCCACCAACATGAACAATCCCCCAAACACCTGGCTAGCAAACACGGAGAGTTCCCCTCCCCAACAACATTGATAGTCTGTCCTAGACACCTGATCAGCAATCACGGACATTCACCCCTATAAGCCAACATGGAAAGATCCTCCCCAGACACCCAACCAGCAAATAGTCCCCCCTCCCCACAAGACACCCGGCAGGCATACATGGACAGTCCCCCCAGACAAATGGCCAGCCAAGTCCACCAAACAATGGCTAGTGTCACCACCCCACCATCACAGCCAGTGCCCCCACATCACCATGGCCTGTGTGTCCATCCCACCAGACCCCAGAATAGAAAACAGACTGTTCCCCCAGCCCCACCAAACACTGACCACCCTCCCAGTCCCAAACACTAACCACCCCAGCCCCAAACACTAATCGTCCCCCGCAGTCCCACCAAACGCAGGCCCTCCCCCAGCACCAAACACTGACCATCCTCTCAGTGAATCAGCCCCAAAACACACAGACTGTCTCCCCCGACCCCAACCCCACAAAACAGACCATCCCCCCAGCCCCACCAAACACAGACCGTCCAGTGAGTTTCCCCAACAAACCCCACCACACCAGTAGCACAGTAACTGAGTGTCCCCACCCCACCAACATGACCAGTGTCCACACCATACCAAACAAATAGGCCCCCAACCCACCCCACTAACATGGACAGCCTCAACAGCCAGCAAATCCCCTCCCACCCAAAGAAACACAAGCTGATAGTAAATCTTCCACCCACACCCCAGACACATGGCCAAGGCCAAGATCCCCCCCCAAAAAAACACATTTCTGGGATGTGAATGGTATTAATTTCCAACAACCAGCTTGCAGCACAGTTACTCACCAAATCAGTAAGGGCACAGACAGGGCAGCATGCAGCAGGGCACAGCAAGGCCAAGAAGGCAGGTCAGGTAGCCGAGTCTCTCCCAACAGTCCCATTCCTCTCCCGATTAATCCCCCGACGAGACAGTAACTCAGTTTTTCTGACACCAGGTGAACGTGTTGCATTATGGGTCTGCTATAGCCTGCATGACCTCTGGCTTCTTCACTGTTCTGGGCCTGGCTGTTCACTGACCTGAACAATCCCTCCCGGTGGACCGTGGAACTGGTGGGCAACGGGCATGGTGTGGGACTCGCCGACAACACAGTTAATCTTTTTCTGGTCTGCTGGATAAAGGAGCTGGGTGTGCAGGCAAGCCTGGCTGTGCCTCAGACTCACTGCAACTGTACTACTCACTCCTTCGCCTGGTCTGTCCAGTGGTAGAGACCTTGCGGCCGCAGGCCTCCTAGGCTCTCGGGGATGGGAGGTTCAGGTGGCAGCGAGAGAGCCCAGAGCACAGCTGGCTGCAATGAGAAATAGAGAGTAGGTAGTCAGAGGACTCGGGTGAGGTATATTTAAACTGGGCTGTTCAGGACAGGAGGAGGGTGGGAACACTAGACTGACTGAGACACTGGTGAAACCTGACAGACAACCAACGACTGCTGCTCGACATCCTCGAATAGTTATCTCTCCTCAGCCCTACACTATATGGATGCTGCTGCTGCTCCTTCATGGAAGGCACACAGACAACTAAATGGCGCCACTAACAGAGTACTGCTCACGTGATTGCGCCAGCTTGCAGCACTCTCTGATTGGCTGTAACATGCAGGCTACTATGGTTGCAGGCTTGCAGCCAATCGGAAAAGGGGATAGTTTTTGTTTAAGAGACATGGCGCGCCGGCCACCCCCACCCCACCCAGAGAGGTGTAGGCAGTCCGGCATAGCCCTGAGCCCATTCAATATTAAAAAAATGATAACCGGAGAACGGTGGCTGGCTCCTAAAAGTCCTGGTCTAATTTTCAGGGGGCAGCTTGCCCTCTGCCCCCCGCATCTACGCCATGCTAGAATTGACTAATTTTCCACAGCCCTTTATCCCTCCTGACTGTAGCGTGACACACGAACATGAATCCCAACTGCGACCATGTATAAAGTAGGCAAGAGACAGCCCACATAAGAGAACTGGAGGGACCAATGTACCAGAATCTGCAGAATTTCTCCTCCCCCCCGCACCAGAAATCTCAAATAATTCTGAACAATCAGAATGAGATGCACGGATGGGTCCATAAAGACCAGGGCCACAAGCTAGAGGGCCTAATACAAGGACTTTTGCTGGACTCTTCCATACATCCCCAGAGCCAGCAAAAAGAAGAAATGCGGTCAGACTAAAATACTGAGGGGGATTGGAAACATACCCTGACAGAATCCATGTGGGCAGAATCTTGCTGAAAGAGAGTATGGGCTTTTCAGCACATGAGATTTATGCCTTGATTCGTACATCTGGAGACCCACATTTTGGCACAAGCTTTAAGACAGCAGCAGGCCTAGAGTTATTTTGGCAGAGATACCAAGGGGTCAAACAAACACGGAATGGGCCCCCTTTATAGTAATTCCTTTGTCCAGACGTACATATCACACAATCACAGTTCTGTTCAAGAATGAGGGGGTGGCCATTACTGATATTTTATACTGGTCGAAGGCAAAATGTATAGTCCTGGGGCTACCAGATCCAATTATAGACTCGGAAGACATTTGAACCGGAGGGTGGCGCACTAGGATTCAGATACCCCCAGCAAATGGCATCATCCAGCATCTACCGAGTTGCATTCACCTTGGCAGAGACCAAGGATTTATCTTTTATGCGGGACAGCCCAAGTCATGCTTTTGATGTGGGTCATATACTCATCTGAGCAATGCTTGCGATCAGCTCAAATGTTCCCTCTGCAGTGGAATTGGCCATTCGGCAATAAACTATCCAACACCAGTTTGTTGCAACTTATGTGAAGACACAACGCACACATATAAGAACTGCCCCTGGGCCTCGCACAACAACCCAGGAAATAGTGAGGAAGAACAGGGAATGAACCAAGCTAAAAATGGCCAGCCTAAGAATACCCATCGGTCCCATTCGGAGAAATCCTCCATTCAGTCCTCCCTTCAAATGCAGGACATGGGCAATTTATCAGAAGAAGATACTTTGATAGAGGGGGAAGATAACCTAACAGGTACAGCCACAAGGAAAGGGAACACTAACAAGGAATTGGCACCTGCTCCCATTTCAGTACTTCCCTCAATGTCCACAGAAGTAATGCACATGCCACCCCCGCTTGCAGATGAGTGGGTGCACCAAAAATCTCGAAGGGTGACAAGTAGCTGTTCTCAGAAGGAAGGAGCAATTCCCAAACCCCCAAAGGAGTTCACAGTACAAACTAGAAACAGATACTCCTCTCTGTCAAAATGAAAACAATGGACAGAGGATGATGATTCGGACACATCGTCAGTAGCTTCTTCATAGCCAGAGCTTACCACTGACACTGAATTGACCTCAGGGGAATTAAGGGCAGCAAAAAGAAAGGAAAAAACATCAAAAAAATCAAGCTCATAAGTGTCCATGAAGGAAGATATGGAAGAACAGAGAATAACTACTACTTAACAGTGAATGGACTGAACACTTAAGCTCAGGTCACTAAATGTCAACAGCATTAAGAACCCTAAAAGAAGACATGTTACATATTCCATCTTAAGAGAACAGCGGCTGGATGTCTGCTTCTTGCAGGACACAAGAATACATACCAAACAAGAGCAACATAAGGCAGCCAAGGAATGGTTCAGTGGCCCATCCTTTTGGTCCCTGGGCAAAGAAATTTGCACAGGACTTGGTATCTTATTTAATAAAACTGTTTTTTTCTGTTTCCAGGTTGATAGAGTTAATACCAGGCAGAGTACTTATAATAGATGCCAAATTGAAAGTGCAAGATTTTAGATTTATAAATATTTACAACCCCCAAACAAAATATCAGAGAATAGACGTGCTTAAAAATATATAACCATACTTAAAGACTTCAAAAACAGTAGCGCTGGGGGAGATTTTAATTGTATATTGTCCTTAGCTGACAAAACACAAAAATTGTGTCGTGATACGAATTTTCTAAACACTATGTATAGGAATTCAAAATGGAAAGACTGTGCCACGGAAATGAGCCATACACCAGACCACACTTTTTATGAGGGAAAGCTGCCTACCTGAACAGACTTTTTCTTTACATCCCAGTGGATACCAATTAGTTTAAGGTAGTCCCTGTAGAAATTTCAGACCACAAGCTGTTTTTGGTAACCTTCAGGGATCCATTAAACAAACCATAATCCAATACAGTCTGGAGATTAAATATATCCTCTCTAGAGGAACCAGACTTCTGGAAAGGGGTGCAGGAAGAATTAAATGCACGGGTCTCGGTATTCAAATTGTATGACAACCCATTATTTTGGTGGCAAGACACGAAAAAGGATGTAAAAATCTGCAGTAGCCAGTTAGCTAAGCAAGCTTCCACCACAAAATATTTAAATTATCTCAAACTTAACAAACAGTTACAAATATTATTGTCCCAGGCCATAGAGACCGGGGTAGACATTTCCGCTCAGATACAGTCGGTTAAGGCAGATATGTGTAAATACCAGTATGACAGAGCTCAGACTCTGTTTGTAGAACAAAAATGTGGAACACAAGGTAAAACACAACACGTTAACCCTCATGACAGCTGTAGCCAGGGGGGTGGATATTAGATATGTGACAGAGCTTAAAACAGAGGCTGGAGCTCAAACGAATAAAGAGCAAGACACTGCACAGATAGATGAGGAATGAGGTGTGAACGAGCTTGGTACATCCAGCACACCAGATCTGAGTTTGATTCTCACAACCTCCACTTGCATACTGTGTGACTCAGCAAGTCACGTAACTGCCCAGTGCTCCCAGGTCGCCCCTGAAAACAGGAGCTTGTGCCTAACATAGAAACACAGACTTTGACGGCAGATAAGGACCGCTTGGCCCACCTAGTCTGCCCATTTCCCTACCTAGAGGATAAGCTGCAGATCCTATTTAACCAACAGCCTATTTCTTCCTACCCCCCACAAAAATTGCCTTATGTCTGTCCCATGCATTCTTGAATTCTCCCACAGTTTTAGACCCCCACAACTTCCTCAGGAAGGCTGTTCCATGCGTCCACCACCCTCTTTGTGAAAAAATACTTCCTCACATTGCCCCTGAGCCATCCCCCCAGTGGGCCTTACCCGGTTACCAAAGATTAAAATAAAAAAATAAATAAATAGTTGATGGATATGTACAGGATCTATTTGGACAATCTGTACCTAAAGCAGACTCCTTGGAGTCCTTTCTAAAGGATTTGCAAATCCCTGGGATACCCAAAGGAGAAGAAAAAAATTTGGTTACACCTATCACCAAAATAGAGCTATTATCCGCTATTTCAACAGTGAAAACAGGGGTAACTCCAGGGCCCGATGGGTTACCTGGAGAATTCTATAAGAAATCAATGGATTTTATAAGTGATTACTTGTTGCTGGTATTCAATAGCATTTTGACAGGTGAAGTTCCTTTCCCAGCTGCACTAGCTGATAGACTTCCGATCTTTCTATAAAAAAAAAAAAGGGGACAGGAATATGTTAAACAATTGGAGGCCCATAAGTCTCATGAATGTAGACTGGAAGCTATTGCGTAAGATTCTATGTGCCAGATTGGCCAAAGCGGCACAATTCTAATCTCACCAGCCCAAGCACGTGCCATTCTGCAGCGCACAATGACAGACAATTTGAAAATAATGCGAGAGGTCTTTGACCAGCAGGGCACAGTAGGAACCGTTTTTACAACTGACCAGTCAAAAGCCTTTGACACAGTCCCTCATGAGCATCTCTTCATCATACTAAAGCAATATGGATATGCCAGAAATTTTCATACATTGGATTTGAATCTTATACAAACATGCTTCCACATGACCTGTGGTAAATGGCAGGGTGGGTAGACACATTAGAATCTTGAGAGAAGTAAAGCAGGGGTGCCCTTTGAGCCCCCGACTTTACGTCTTTGCCACTGATCTCCTACTTAGAAAGCTGGACATGCAAGGCAGGATTCAACATATAATAGGCTTGGGGCATCAGGATTTTCTAGTTGCCGTAGCTTACACAGATGATGTTACTATTATGGTGGCCGATACAGAATCGGGAGAAAGGGCATTAGAGGTGGTCTCTAGGTTCTCTGAACTCTCCGGGTCAAAAAGAAATAGACTCAAAAGTAGGGTTATACCAATACATGGGATGGAGGAAAACCGGATAGATTCCATATCAGGTATACAAATATCTCTTGAACCAATCAAAATCTTAGGAAAAAACATTTTGAGGCAGTGGACCCTGCAGTTACAAACTGGGAAGAATGTATAGGTAAAGCAGAAGAAAAAATAAATAGATGGGGACCATTTCCTATGGCTGAGAAAAAACTAATTTTCATGTTTAAAACATTTATTATCCCATTGTTTTTATTAGTAAGCAATGTATATCCGCTACCTGTTAAATCTGAGACAAAAATGTATAATATTGCGTTTAGACTGCTGTGAGGTAGACTAACCCTGGTGAAAAGATTAATCACATACAGACCAATAAAGGAGGGAGGTTGGGACGTGCTCAACCCGGTGGCATTTTGTTTCTCTATTTATATATATTCGAACCTGCTGCCAATAATGTTGGGCAAACAACTACCATGGGCGCCCTTTTTTAGGGCAAGAAGTGATACTCTATGGTGTAAATGGGAAGACACAAAACGAGGGCCATTTTAGAGCACTAGCAGTTGGGGCAACCCCACACTTGGTAGAGACATTCAAAAAGCTGAAATTTTGGAAAGTTTCCCAACAAGACATGAGGTATATAGTAGGTAAGGAAACTTGCAAGAAAATCCTTGCAGTAGAAGTATCATATACCCCATGCTTCAAACTTCCAAATAATATCAAGATAAATGAAATTATGGCCCAAGTAACTGAGCCCCGAATCCCACCAAAGATGTAGGTTACCTTGTGGCTGTGCTGTCACAATCGGTTAAATGTAAGGGGTAACCAACACCATAAGGCAGTGACCGAAAGAACATGTTTAAGGGAAAACTGTATAGATGAAATTGAGTCAATGAGACATCTGTACTTTGAATGTTCATACATGGAAAAAGTACAGTTATGTAAGAACTTACTGTAACAGCAGATCTTCAAGAGGAGCTCTTGCAGCAGGCTACACCATAAGGACTATGCCGCCAGGCACTAGGACCCCACAGAAAACTTTCTAGCTAGCAGTACCCAGCGGGAACTGCTCCCTGTCGGACCGCCTCCAACATCCGCCAATGGTATACAGGGGGTGGTCCCCAGCCATTCCCCAGTTCTCCCGCCAGAGACCCAGCTGACAAAATACAGAGAACCGAGGCTAGTGGAAAACCCCACCAAGGGTTAGTAAGGAAAGGAGAAAAAGGACCAGGGAGAAGGAGGGTGGGAAACAACACCTGCTGCAAGAGCTTCTCTCGAAGATCTACTGTTATCGTATGTTTTTACGTAACTGTACTATCCTACTTCGAGTGGGAGCTCTTGCAGCAGGCTACACCAAAAGGACCAAGTACCAAGCAGTACCAAAATTATCCCGAATCGGTCGAGAGGTGGAAAACTGGAAAGCAGAAGGAGGCTTCAGGACAGTAGGCCTTGAAGCATTGCTAAACCAAATCCAGCTCTCCGCCTGGAAACAATGTCCAAACTGTAGTGCCTCACAAATGTGTGCACTGAACTCCAAGTAGCTGCTGCACAGATATCTGCTGCAGAGACATTACGGAATGCCGCAAAGAAGGCTGAAATGCCCCTGGTGGAGTGACCCTTAACCGAGCCAGGTAAGGGTTTGTTGTACTTGTTGTAACAGAAAGTGATGCAATGGACTAGCCATCTGGACAAAGTCTGTTTTGCCACTGATGATCCCAGGGTTCTCTGGGCAACAGAAACGAACAACTCATCAGATTTTCTGAGTGTCTGAGTATAGTTGATATAGTATCTGAGCACTCTGTGAACATCCAGAGTATAAAGTAGAGCCTCCCCTCGATTAGAGTGTTCCGGGTAACAGAATAGCTGATGTCCTGATTAAGGGTAAATCGTGACACCACCTTGGGCAGGGACTTAGGATTAGTCCGCAAGGACACCCTGTCCTTGTGGAAAACTAAATATGGCTCTTTTGCCATCAGAGCCTGAAGCTCAGAAATCCTCTGAGCAGAAGTAAATGCAACTAAAAACAATGCTTTCCACGACAGAAAACGTAGCTTGTAATCTGCGGCTGGTTCGAAGGAAGGCAATGTAAGTTTTTCTAACAAAAACAAAAGATCCCAAGGGGGGACAGGATCCCTAATGGGAGGTTTGAGATGAAGTATTCCCCCCAAAAAATGTCTGGGCCAGATCCGTCTGGGCAAAATATTTGCAATCCACTGGTACGTGATAGGCTGAAATTGCAGAGACGTGTACCTTAATGGATGAATAACGAAGGCCCAAATCTGACAGGGAGAGGGGATATTCTAGGACAGTGTTAAGAGTGCACAAGAGGGGGTCCAGACCCCGATTGGCAGACCTCAAACAAAAATGTTTCCTTTTCATAGAGTAGGTGGCTCTAGTGGAAGGTTTTCTAGCTGCAACCAAGACCTCGGCCACTCTAGGGGATACCCCATAGCGTGCTGTGACTACGTCTGCAGATGCCAGGCATGCAGGTACAGAGATCAGAGGACTAAATGAACCAGTCTGCCCTGCTCTTGTGACAGCAAGCAGGAGGACAAGGACAGGGAGATCAGAGGTTGCACTGCCAACTGCTGCAGTAAAGGGAACCATATCTGACAAGGCCAAAGTGGAGCTACAAGGATCATCTCCGCTCCTTCCCCTTGGAGTTTGAGCAGAGCCCTCTGTAGAAGAGGAAAGGAAGGGAAGGCATACAGAAGCCTCCCTATCCAGCAGGGGGACAATGCGTCTCGCCAGAAAACACCAGGTCCATGATCTAGCGAGCAGAAACTGGGCAGTTTTGTGTTGCACAGGGATGCAAAAAGGTCCAGTTCTGGACAGCCCCATCTTTGGAAGAGGACGCCCACCACTGACTGCAGGAGTTCCCATTCATGTGTCTTTGACCGAGACCGACTTAGAGAGTTGGCCAAGATGTTTTGGACCCCTGGAACATGCACTGCGGTGAGCGAGATGCCGTGTTCCAGGGCCCAGAACCACACTCTCATAGCCTCTCGACAAAGAGGGTAGGAGTGAGTCCCCCCCTTGTTTGCTGATGTAGTGGATGACTGATGTGTGGTCCGTCTGCACCAACAGGGGACCTGGATGAAGATCCAGGCAAAATGCCTGCAAGGCATATAGAACTGCTCTCATCTCCAGAATATCGATATGCAGTGTCAATTCCAGAGAAGACCATGCTGCTCCTTTAGTCTGATGGTTCAGAAAATGAGCACCCCAACCCATGCCCGAGGCATCGGTTGTGAGAACCTGCAACAGTGGGTCCCTTTGAAAGGGAACTCCTGGTTCCAAACTCTGCGGTGAGAGCCACCAGGAGACAGTCTGCACCACGGCTTTGGAGATCGAGACTGGCTGGTCGAGATTGTCCTCCCTTTGATCCCACTGCACCCTGAGGGTCCACTGAGGGACACTCATGAAAAAGCGTGCTGAGGGTACGGTCACTATGGCTACGGCCATGTGGCTTAAGAGTTGGAGCATGGATCAAGCTGAGACCTGGAGAGCAGCTGATACTTTGTGGGCCAATGATCAAAGGCATAATGCCCTGTATGGCAGGAGAAAAGCCTTCCCTTGCTCCATGTTTAAGATTGCCCCTATGTATTGAAGCCTCTGACATGGTGTCAGAAGTGACTTGGCTATGTTCAGTGTGACTCCTAGGGAGCTGAACAGGTTGATGGTGTCCTCTAGGATTTCCAGAAGCCAATCCCTAGTTGAGGCAGTCAGAAGCCAATTGTCGATGTAGGGGTACATGAAGTGACCCTGCCTCCTTAAGGCAGCGGCCACTACTGCTAGGCACTTCGTGAACACGTGAGGTGTCGAGGAAAGGCCAAAGGGCAAGGCCCGAAACTGGTAGTGCCTTCCCTGAAAGGAAAACCTCAGGAACCTCCTGTGACCTGGAAGCACCAGAGTATGAAGGTAGGCATCTTGCATGTCTAGAGAACAGAGCCAGTCCCCTTGATGCAGCATGGGGAAGAATGCCCAGCAAGGTGACCATCCTGAACCTCTTGTACTCTATGTAGTTGTTCAAGAGGCTCAGGTCCAGGATCGGGCGAAAATCCCCCATCTTGTTGGGTACCAGGAAGAAGCGGGAGTAGAACCCTTTCCCCTATTTTGGGGACAGAACTGGTTCTATTGCCTTCTTGTCTAACAGTAACTGTACTTCCTGCCCGATGAGTTTGGCACGGGAGAGGGAGTACGATGCTTGGACCGGGGGATTGTCCGGGGGGCATCTGATGAAATTCCAGTGCATGACCCCTCTCTATCAACTGGAGGACCCATGCATCTTTGGTGATGGAGGTCCACCTGTCGAGGTAAAGCAAGAACCAACCCCCTACCTCCACTGATCTGGACTCGGCAGGTTGTATGGGTCTGGACGGGGAGTCAGGTGTTGGAGCCCAGGGTGGGTAAGAAGACCTGGGATGATTTGTTGTTCCTTGATCCCCATGCTCCACCGGGGCAAGAGGGAGCTTTATGATGAAAGTTGCCTCTCTGCTGCTGTCCTTTAGGTGTTTGCCCTTCCTGGCGATGAAACTGATGCCGTTTGCCAGGGGTCTGTTCATACCTGTACAATTGATGTACCGACTGAACAGCCTTACCCGAATCCTGGAGGTCCGTGATCATCTGCTTGATGTCAGGACCAAAAAGCACGGACCCGTGGAATGGCGCATCAATGATGGCATCCTGGAGGTCCTGCCTAAACCCAGCGACTAGGAGCCAAGAATATCTCCTCATACAAATCCCTGTGGCTGCTGCCCTGGTCGCCATATCGGCAGAGTCATATTAAGATCTGAGGACATGTTTCCCTACATCCAAGCCGGACTGCAGTACATCCAAAAGCTCTGTCTTGAAGTCAGAATCATGCTGCTTTCTGGCAAGCTTGATTGCCTTCTTCCAGAGAGATTTCTGGTACTGTATCATGTGGGCTAAAAAATTTAGCGAACAAATGGAGCATGTAGCTGATGAATAAACCTTTCTGCCGAACTGATCCAGGCATTTGGATTCTTTGTCTGGGAGCTCATGTGCCAGGGTTGCTTGGTTCTGCCGTGGGCAGCAGTCAACACGACCGAGTCGGCCTTGGGCTGTTCTCTGATGAACAGCACGTTTGTCGGGGTATGGTATAGCCGATCTGCTTTTTGGGGAATAGCAGGAGCTACTGCAGGGTGCCTCCAGGCCAATCTGGTAGCATCCTGGAATGGGGCTACCAGGGGTGGAACCACTAATTATTTGGGCTCATTCATGCCTAGAAAATGAGCCAGTCTCTTCCTTTCTGGATCGAGATCCTTGGTTTCCCACTGGTTTAAAAATTGGATATGACACATCACATCCAAGAAGGTGGGATCATCCAGTGGGGAATGAGGGGATTCCCCAGGAGAGTCCGGATAAGGGGGAGGCGATGAATATTCGCCCGAGGATCTGGAGGAAGCAGAGGATCTGGAGTAGTATGACCACGAGGATGACTCAGAGCGAGAACGGGTGTGCTTTCTCCTGTAATGGTGGAGGCAGACCTGGAGCAGTGCCTACTACGGTCAGGTGACCTATCATCCAGTGGAACTGGCGATTTGTCTTTGGGCGGAGGTGGAGGCTGCGATGGCCATGGGGTATCCACCTGAGCTGGTTGCGATGGAGGATCCTGTGGTTCCTCAGGCAGGATGTCTTTCCTAACAGTATCCCACCAAGAACCGAAAAGGTCCTTTACCTCAGCCAAAGAGACCATAGCTGGTGCTGATGGGCCTGGCGTATCAGCCCCTTTGTCAGGTTCCCAGGGCATCGGTTCGTTAGGGGCTGGCGTATGCACTGCTGATTTTGGCTTCTCTGGCGTCAGGTCCTTAGGCGGTGTCGGGTCTGATGGCAGGTCCTCCAGTGTCCCATCATCCACTGGCGCTGCGTCAGGCATTGGGTGTGGCCTTGTCTCACCCGGCGGTTGGTCTGACAGCCACTTAGGGGTCGCCAGTGGTGTAGAAGACCCTGACATCAAGGAAGAAAACGGGGTGGTATGTCTGGAGTCTGATGCCCGATGCTTTCGGGAGCTGGCATTAGGGTGAGATCCTGTTTCCAGGAGCCTCTTCGTGTCGTCAGGTCCAGCAGGACGATCCGATGACGAAGAGGCCTTCGCCGGAGGGTGGGTGGCAGACAGGATGTCGTCCGCCTCCTTAACGGCGGAATCCCTGGTCTTAGACCCAGAAGTATGGCTGTAGGGTCTGAGACTGAGGGAGAAGCCGAAGGCCCTTGCCCCAAAGAAACACTGGCAGACGTCCACGTCAACGTCGGGTGTTTCAATGCAGACAACCCGGTAGGAGCTTGGGTTGACGAAGGGGTAGCATCCGAGCCCGGACTGGAGTTTGCTGACTTCCAATGTGGAGATCTGGATCGGGAGTGAGAGCGGTCCTTTTCCTGGTGATGGTGTTTTTTTCTCCTTCTTATGGGACCCCGACCCTGAAGAAGAAGATCCTAGGCCTGACGGAGTCTTTTGCATGGTAGTCAGCTGTTGCTCCAGCAGGAAAGTCTTCAAAGTCTTCAGGCAATGGATGCGTATTTGGCAATTGAAGCTCTTGCAATGCAGGCAGGAATCAGTATCGTAACTGGGCCCCAGGTCGAGGAGGCAGGCCAAATGGCTGTCGCGGGCCAGAATCTGCTTCCCACATGTGCACTTCGACTTAGGGTGGTGAGTAGACGACGACAGTGAAAACATGCACTGACGAAAACTAAAGAAACTATGTGAGAAATTATTTTCAAAAATGACGATTGACTGTTAGCATGCAGGTGTCCGTGGCACTGATGTGAATGGGTCGACGGCAGGAAAAGAACTGGGGAGTGGCTGGGGACCACCCCCTTTATACCACTGGGGGGACGTCAGAGGCGGTCCGACGTCAGGGGGTGGTGCTAGCTAGAAAGTTTTCCATGGGGTCCTAGTGCCTGGCGGCATAGTCCTTACGGTGTAGCCTGCTGCAAGAGCTCCCACTCGAAGTAAGATCTTTTGGGACACACTTGCAGTAGAGTGGAACATAGCACAATCTAGGAAAATGACATACAAGGTGTTACTGTATGGTCAATTTGGGAAAGAATGGAATAAATTCAATAAGGGGACACTTAAGGTGGTGATGGTAACAATTAAGTAGGTTATATGGCATGTAAGATGCCAGTTTGTGTTGCAGCAAAACAAATATTAACCTGATAGGCCTTATTGAAAGGTTAAATATTTAAGTATGGGGAATATATAAAAAAAGAAAAAGCTTCCCTTTCACAACAAATGATAGCCAATTGGTGGAAACACTGGAATAAAGTTATAACTGGGTAAAACTTTACCTAGGAAAAAGGGGGGAGGATAGAATAAAGGTATGGGAAGAAAGAGTAAGGTTGTTTATCATATACAGTAGGGAGTGTAGTAAATGATACCCAATTGTAGTGTAATGAACGTTAAAGGTTTTAATGAGAATTTTGAATCACAGTAGATAATATGACTTGTGTACAAAATATTTCACTATAAACCTGTACAATAAGAAAACTTTGAATATTTTTGTTATATGGTTTCAACACATTTAAAACAGATTTTTCTATTCAAATGTGAAATTAATTGCTGGAAAAGTGAAATGTTGTATTTATGGATTCTTACAATAATTGTTATAATAAAAAATTCCCCATCTCTTTGTAGGGGGTGCTGCTGTTCCTTTTGGGATGGCATACCAGGTGACTGCAGACAGAGCTGGACTGCAGCAGGCGGGGGAGACGTCCCCCGACCCAGCCAGTGGAGTGCAGGGGGACATGCCGACGAACGACTTACGAATTACCGGAGCTGAGGATATCATGGATGGGATGGAGGTGGAGGAACTCCACACTCCAGAAGTTATTTCTTTGAAGAAGGATGAGTAGTTATTAGAGCAAGAACTCGCTGAAAAAAAAAGATTAAATTGCTTAATATGCTTGCCACTGATGAAGAAATGTACAGAAAAGGAAAAGAGGACTTACGGAACAAAAGAGATGCGTTAATGCTTACCAAGAGGAATCTATCAGACACGACTATGCTGAGTGACGACTCAGCCAACGAGGGCACTGCCCCCCCTCCGTGTTGTCAAATTCAAAGCTCTCCACCAACAGTGCCAGCAGCTGTCAATAGTGCTTTCTCGATCCAATCACAGCAATCATCGGAGCCAGAGTGGTCACCAGAAAAAGCTCTGACAAATGTGGGCTGGTTAAAAACAACGGAAGGAAAATGGATTCCTGATCCAGACTGGGACCCGGTATCAGACTCTCAGCACAACAAACACTGAACAGGTACCTTCAACTACTAAAAGTAATACGGCTGTAGAAAGCAATGCATTGTAAAAATCAATTTCAGTCTCAAATGTTGAAATCCCTGATTCAGTCCCGAGCATTGCCACAGCAACTACCGAAGTAGTAGAAAAACGAGAAGCTGTTCCCGGTACAAATATGCCTAGCAATCACAATATACACACCAGTGACTCTAAGTCTTCTTTTAAAGAAATAAGTCAGGCACTTAATAACTCGATCCCAAATGCGGGGCAATCGGTGCCTGAGGAAGTAAATGAACTCACCACCACCCCACCCCACCCCCCACCCCAACGCAAGGCTCCTAGATTCTCAGACCTGTTTCATGTACTGAGGCTGCTCCCTAGAGAAACGCTGTACAACTGAGATACAAAGGTGGTCTGGACCCCAGACCAGACAGGCAGTATGTGGGGAAAAATTATTAAAAGATTCCCTGCATTTCTCTCCAGCTGATGTCTTTGCTTTCATCAATATCTCAGGGAAGAACTATTTTGATGCAAGTTTTCGAAACCCACAAGCTTTAGAGCGGTTCTGGCTATGGTATAAACAACTGAAGTTCTCCCCCCTCTGGACACCATTCCTAGCAGTTTCTCTGACAAAACCTCTGATTAAATTTGTGGCCATAATGTTTAGAAACAAGGGGGTTCATGTTGGGGACATTACACATTGGTTACAGCAAAAATGTGAGGTCCTGAGCTCAACTGAGGCAATATTAGAAACTAAATTATATAGCTTTTTTTTTTTCAAATGCTGCGGGGGAGCATACTGAACCCCATTAAAACAGCATTCACCAAACTACCACTAGAACAAAGAAGTACAGGTATGATCGACCCTTTGGTATTTTTTCACACCCTTTTCTTTTCCCAAATGTTATTCCTTCTGAGTCACTGCCTTACAAATGGATAGTGAATAACTTTTTTTTTTTCCATAACTGGGATGTTTTCACCTAAATCATCTTGATATCTTCCAGTACCAGAATATATAAAACCAGCAGTACAGAAATGATATAAATGGAATATTTCTAACACCACATCACTCAGAATACAGGTCCTCATGTATATAAAATGTCATGCAACACATCAGTCTCACAGAACCAGAATTTAGAAATTGTCCCTCGGATAAACAGTGTAGGGTTTTAGACCAGCTTAACAACAAACGGGGACCCAAACATATGCGGAAAACATTATGGCCATGCTCCTATGGAAGGTTAAATCTAAGGGGTAACAGTAAGCACAACGCTCTGGAAGAACGCTCCTGTCCATGCCCTGCCTGCACAGCCCCTGAGGAAACTATGGAGCACTTTTTGTTATTCTGTACACACACCCAAAATCTTTGGTTCTTTTTAGCACAAAAATTGAACTTACCCTGGTTATCCAATCTTTCTTGTGAAAGCTTAGACCTAGGAATCTACCCTGCTATGTTTGAGAAGTACCATAAAAGCACACTAATGGTTTTCTCTCTACTTGTCTTAAATTGTATTCGTGGCACGCCAGATGTCAGTGGGTACTGGATGGAGCAGCAATGTATGCCTTATGAGACTTTCAATAGATTGTGCATACATAAATGCTTTCCAGGCAATCTATGATTATGAGATTTCTCATCACCCATTATCTCAGGTTCAGATGTGGTAGAAAGGCCTTTCCTTTTTTAAAAAATAGAAATAGTGATCAGGGTGTCATTTGAGAAGTTATGGAATGTGAACATTTAATTTTTGTTATGATGTTTTTTTTTTTGTTGTTCTCTTTGTAACCTGTGATGAAACATTTGGTTTTGTTTCATTACCTTATGTTTGTACTATGTGTCTTAAATTCCCCTACTCTTGTTAAGAGGTGCCATGGGATCTTTGACATCTACCTGAACAACCACCAGAAAAGGCAGACAGGTCCTCGGTTTAATGTCTCATTCAAAAGATGGCACCTCAGCAGTGCAGCACCCTCTCATGGTTCACTACAGTGTCAGTATTGGGATTTATCTGACGTTCCTGGTGGGGGACTAGAACCCACCACCTTCTAGTTTTCTGGACTTAGGGGTGAGTGTGCTACCTGCTGAGCCACTGACACTGCGAAAGCCAAGACCTTGGGTTAAGGCCAAACTATCTTTAACTATTTTGCACCTCCCTGGCAGTATAACCTAGAAGTTGGAGTAGAGAGCTCTGAATGAGCCTGGTGCCCTCAAGAGACCCGAGTTTGATTTCCACAGCCTCCACTTGTGTAGTGTGTGACTCTGAGCAAATCACTTAACTGCCCTGTGCTCCCAGGACACACCCAGAAATGGTCCACTAGAAGGAATACAAGGGGTGGGGGTGACCGGAGATTGTACAAGGGCTGCAGTAGCACAGAAAATGGGCAGACTGGATGGGCCAGGAGGTTTTTATCTGCTGACGACTTCTATGTATCTATTAATAAAACTAAATTATTATGATATTATCCCTGTTAGAGAGAAATTAGCCCTCGGAAGAATTAGGTATTCAGCCAGTTCAGCTATCAGGATAACCTATGCTGATTGCTGAAAGTCAAACAACTTCAGAGGTCCAGAATTGCAAAGGCTGCTCTGTGGGCTGACATGCCTGCTAAAGTCTCATACATACAACAACAAAACAAATGCAGCACCGTCCGTAGTGCAAGCACTTACAGCTTCCATGAAAAAGTGCCAGAATAAATACAGGAGACATCACACAGTTGGCACAAAAAAGCCCTGCCCATTTTTTTTTCTTTTTTGACTAAGCACTTCCGCGCAAAACTGGTCAGGGTGTTTTTATGGTGGTTGAGTGGCATCTCCTGTGTTCATTGTGCCACTTTTTCATGGAAACTTTTAAGAGTTTTATGCTCTTTTAAATTGTTGATATTTGCACTACAGACAGTATAACTTCAGAGGTCCCCCTGTCAACTACCAACCCATCTTAAGTTTTCCTCATCTCAAATTTTACTTCCCAGCTCTGTATGTATCTACCTGGAAGAATGATGTCTATGCTTTTTGACCTACTGGTCTCCTTTACTTGCACTTGTATGCATCCAACATTACTACTTTACAATAATGCATATGACAAGTATGCATGGAGACACCAGCCCTGTCTATCTATTGCTCCCCTGGGACCTTCAGGAAAAACAAGACACTGCATGTCATGCAGCTATCCTGGTTAGTAGAACTGTAAATAAATAAATGGATGGATGGGTCGACAGCCAGACAGACACATGTCACAGCAAATAAAAAAACATTTCTCTTCTATCAATGGATCTCACTGCATATGTTTGCAGGTCCAATGGTGTAACATCACTACTAGCAGAAATTCAAACTGCATGGGAAAGCTTCTAAATTGTCACAAACCCAGTTAACTTAAGGGTGTGTGGGGAATTAGTATATATATTGATATTTGCCTTCAGACACTTGACTAGCAATCACATTTTGACTACACGGGAACTGCAGGATTAAATACTGAATTGCACTGCTATGGAAAAGCACTGGAGCCTTGGAAGTCAGCATGGCCTAGTGGTTAGAGCATGAAACTGTAAACCAAGAGATCCAAGGTTCAAATCCCATCACCAGTACTGGCTCACTGTGTGACTCTAAGCAAGTTACTTCACCTCCCTATGTTTAAAAACAGCTATATTTGTTACTCACCATGTCCTTCTTTCAACAATTTATTTTTAGCCAAAAAAAAAAAAAAAGACATCAATATACCCATTTTCTTTTCATTTCCTTCCATTCCTATACTGAGATACTGTACAGGATTTTTAAATCTGTAAAAGCTCTCACACCCTTGACACACCCCCATGAAAAAAAATGAAATGTCTTGGAGCTGAACTACGCTGTTCACTATCAGAAACGTGAGAAAGCACCATCATAACACATCCACAGTATGAATCTAGTATACTCATTCAAAAAGTGACCTCAGTGGAAGTGATTTTTAAAAATCGTGAATGGTGGACATCTTTTAGGAAGAGTCATTAGATACAAAATTCATAGATACATAAGCAGTGTCGGCAGATAAGGGCCTATGGCCCACCCAGTCTGCCCATTTGAGTTTGTAAGTTCAGTTTATGTTTTCCAAGAAGTCTGTTGCCCCTTACCCCTGACCGCCAGAATTCCTTTATGTCTATCCCATGCATTCTTAAATCCCGTGATTGTTTCAGCCCCCACCACTTCCTCTGGCAGGATGTTCCACTTGTCCACCACCCGTTCTGTGAAGAAATTCTTCCTCACGCTTCCTCTGAATCGTCCTCCCTCCAACTTCATCCCATGCCCTCTAGTCCTGGAACATCTTTTTTGCTTAAAAATAGTGTATTCCTGCACCCTGTTCCTCCCTGTAAGATACTTGTATGTCTCTATCATATCCTCTCTATCCCTCCTCTCCTCCTGAGAGTACATGTTCAGTTCCTTCAACCTGTCCTCATAGGACTTGTGATGCAATCCATGCACCATCTTTGTTGCCCTCCTCTGAACCTTCTCTATCCTGTCTATGTCCTTACGTAGGTAAGGTCTCCAGAACTGTACAGTGTATTCCAGGTGGGGCCTCACTAGTGTCTTGTATAGTGGAATTATGACCTCCCTTTTCCTGCTGGTGATGCCCCTGCCTATGTATCCCAGCATCCTATTTGCTTAACCTGCTGCCTTGTCACACTGTTTCCCTACCTTGAGGTCATCAGAGATGATAACCCCAAGATCCCTTTCCTGCTTGGTACATGCTATATCCTCACCCCCCAACTGAAATATTGTGCCAGGGTTTTTGTGCCCCATATGCTTTAACTTGCAGTTCCTTGCATTGAATTTCAGCTGCCAAACCCCTGACTATTCTTCAAGTTTCTGCAAGTCCCTTCTCATTCTGTCTACACCCTCTGGTGTGTCTACTCTGTTACAGAGCTTTGTGTCATCAGCGAACAGTGAAATTCTGCCTTCTAGGTCCTGCGCAATGTCACTGATGAAGATATTGAATAGGACCGGTCCCAGCACTGATCCCTGTGGTACCCCACTGGTCACTCTTCCCTCTGTGGAGTGACAGCCATTTACCACCACCCTCTGTGTCCTACCACCCAGCCAGCTACCTACCCACCGCACTACTGTCCTGCCCACACCCATATTCCCCAGTTTGTGCAATAGTCTTCTATGTGGCACAGTGTCAAAGGCCTTGCTGAAGTCCAGATAGGCCATGTCCACTGCCCTCCCCTGATCCACCTCCCTAGTTAATGAGGTTGGTCTGACATGACCTCCCCCTGGTGAAACCATGCTGCCTTGGGTCCTGTAGTCCATTGACAACCAGATGTTCCACCAATCTCTCCTTCAGTAGTGCTTCCATGATCTTCCCCACTACCGAGGTGAGGCTGACTGGTCTGTAGTTTCCCGCTTCCTCTTTGTTCCCACTTTTGTATAGGGGACCACATCTGCTATCCTCCAGTCTTTGGGTACTCCCTGTTTCCAGTGATCGGTTAAACAGGATAGACAGAGGTTCAGCCACCACCTCTCTTAGTTTTTAAGGACCCTGGGTGCACCTCATCTGTCCCCATTGCTTTATCAACTCTTATTACTTCCAGTTCCTTCAGGACCCTTTCTCATGTAAAGGGACTTGTGTCCATTTCTGCACCATTCTCACCCCTTGTACTCCATTCAGACCCATTACCCTCCTCTTCCTCAGTACAGACTGAGCAGAAATACCTGTTCAATATGTCAGCTTTACTGTTGTCATCCTCCACACAGCCCCCATCCTCCCTCTTCAGTCTCACTATCCCTCCCTTTGCCTTTCCTTTTTCACTTATGTACCTGTAAAAGGTTTTGTCCCCTCTACCCACTGATTTTGCAATGTGTTCTTCTGTCTGAGCTTTGGCTTCCCTTACTGACCTCGAGCCTCCCTTTGCTTTTCCTGGTACTTCTCCCTATCCCCTTCTGCCTGTGTCTTTTTGTATTGCCTGAATGCAATCTTTTTGGCTTTCACTTTCTTTGCTACCTCTTTGGAAAACCATAATGGTCTCCTCTTCCTTTTCCTCTTGCTAACCTGCTTAATACATAATTCTGTTGCTCTTGTAATCCCCATTTTAAACACTGCCCACTGTTCCTCAACCCCCGATTAATGCCCCATTCCCTTTAGTGCCTCTTTCAAGTATCTCCCCTTTTTCCCAAAGTCTGCCTCCCTAAAATCCAGGATACGTGTTTTTGTGTGGTTTGGTTCTGCTCTTTCTGTGATTTTAAACCACAGTGACTGGTGGTCACTGTTCCCCAGGTGCTCCCCGACTGTTACCCCCATCACACTGTCCCTGTTTGCGAGCACAAGGTCCAGTATTGCCTTCTGCCGAGCTGGTTCCATGACCAGTTGCTTGAGGAAGGCACCCTGAAGGGAGTCCAGGATAAATCTGTCCTAGTTGATGCTGCTGCTGGGATGCTCCAGTCCACGTCTGGAATATTGAAGTCTCCAACCAGTACTACCTCACCCTTGTCTGCCATCCGTTGGATGGCTAGCATCAGCTCCCTATCTGTTTCTTCCTCCTGGACTGGTGGTCTATAGACCACACCTGTCTGGATGGCTGGCCCCATTTTCCTTTCCAGCTTAACCACAGTATCTCTCCCCATTTTGTTCATCCTGGATCTCTGTGTCCTTATGTCATTTTTCACATACAGTGCCACTCCTCCTCCCTTCCTGCCTGCTCTGTCTCTTCTGAATATGTTGTAGCCAGGTATGGCCATCTCCCAGTTGTGGTTATCATTACACCAGGTTTCAGTGATGGACACAATGTCCAGGTCTGACTCCACCATGACAGCCTCCAGATCCTCCATCTTGTTGCTAAGACTCCTGGCATTTGCACACATGGCTTTCCATTATTTGACCTCCCTAGACTCTTTGCTGTTCTACTCCAGCCCCTTCCTTGGTTGTCCTTTATCCCTGGTTCTCCTTGCTGTCTGCCCTTCTGCTGAATTTTGCCTTTTCTGCCTATCCACCTCTTGGTGCTAATCTCCATCTTTTGACACTGCTTTGTAGAGACAACAACTCCTCTGATTCACTGGTTCCCTGCTAGCTGTGGGGGTGAGCAAGTAGGTACCCTCCTTGCTGACCTGCCCCCCTTTGCTAGTTTAAATGCTTGTCAATGTAGCATTTAAACTTGTCATTGAGTGCTTGATTCCTCCAGGATGGATGCAGGCCGCCAGGCTTGAACAAACCTCCATCCTTCCAGGTGGGTCCCCAGTCACCAAAGAATCCAAACCCTTCCCCACAGCACCAGTTCTTCAACCATGAGTTAAAGTTCCTGATGCATGCACCCCTATGCTCTCCCTTGCCTCTCACAGGTAGTACTTCTGAGAAAGTGACAGAAGTAGCTACTTGCTTGAGACCCCTCCCCAATTTCCTAAACTCTTCCTGAACTTCCTTTGGCTTCATTATGACAGCTGTTTCAAAATAACTCAGAAAACAAAAGAAACACACTGAGGATGAATCGAAGGGTGTCGCAAATGCGTTTTTGTTAAAAACTATAGGATGTCATTTTTTTTGATAACTAACAAATACTACTCAGCCCCAGAACTCACATGTTAGTCAAAACGTTCTATGCTTAACCTTATTCAAAATGGCCACCTGGGTCTGAGTGAGTCCTTTCCAGCTGTAAAACCGTGCAGAAAAAGGACTGCAATGAAACATTATATCTCAGCTGAGCTAGTCTGGCTAAATGAGTCGTAAGATTACAGAAAAAGCTGTTTGTGCAGGCTGATGTCTGGGCTTGCCATGACATCTTGGCATCTGATCATCTATGCATCTCTTCAGATTTGTAAGGAGGGACAGTGGGAATACAGCTAAGAAGTAAGTGCAAACTCAGGTGTTAACAGCTCTGCTCTGCCGAGATTAACAAGTAAAACCCAAGCAAGTGTTAGTTAAGTAAGAATACATTACAGAGTGTGCATTATGCTAACATAATAACTGGCTATCCCCTTTATCACAATGATTATCCGAGTGATCAAATGCCATTATACCCAGGTATGACATCATACCTACTTACTATGGTGTTTGGAGCGCTCCCGCTTCACTTTCACTGTTGGAAACTTGATTTCTGTGCTCTTGTTCCTGCACCAGTTACTATTAAAAATAAAATACAAGCAGCTGAGTGCTTATGATTTTTTTTTTTTTTTTCACACACCCAAAGAAGGTATAGTGAAGGAAACAAACCTCTGTGTCAAGTAAGTAAGCAAAAGTAAAAGAAAGAGGAGAAAGCTATGGTTCTCGAAAGAGATAGCAAAAAAGGTAAACACTAAAAGAGTAGCATTCAGAAGGTATAAGAAGACCCAGATACGAGAGGATAGGGAAGTGTACTGGAGAAAACAGAGGGAGGGAGGCAAAGCAGTAAAAAGCGCAAAGGAGAAAACTGAGGAAAGAATAGCTCAGGGGGTATCAAAAGGGGACAAGACATTTTACAGGTATGTTAGCGAAAAAAGGAAGGCAAAGGGAGGGATTGTACTGTGAAAGAGGGAGATGATGACTGTACAGAGGGGGATAAAAAAAGGCAAACCTCTTGAACAAATACTTCTGCTCAGTGTTCACAGTACAAAGGGAAGGGGAGGGTACATGAAAATGAGCCAGGACCAAAACTACTCCTTTAAGGGCTACATCAACCATCTGACCAAGAAACTCAAACCAAAAGTTAGGTCTATTATACAGCCTGAGCCCTTTCCTCACTCGTGAATCCAAACTCAAGGTTTCCACTGGTACACTCCTTCCCACCTTGCTATATGGGGCCCCTTTACTACATTCTGTAAGAAGCTCTGAAATGCAAAGGCTAAAAACACTATCACAGGGTAAGGCGCTTCGCCGAAGGGCCGCCACCACGGGTGCATCACTGCAAGGGACTATTATCTCTAAGGTGGCCTTCTCATGAGGGCAGATTACCATATCCCTCAATGTGCCTTGCTTTTAAGCTCCAGCAAAATGGCGCCCCTCCTAGCCTAATTAACATATTAGCTCCCAAAAAGAATGGGAGAACACTAAGATCCTCTGGCCACCAGCTTCTCCAAGTCCCCAGTGTAAGGACTTCCTTAGGACTCTGGTCCTACGCTGCCTTCATCTCTCCCATCTGGAATGGTCTCCCTAGCAGTCTCCAGGAATGTACCTCCCTTGGGGGCTTCAAGAAAGGTCTTAAGGCCCACCTGTTGGAACTGAGCTGCTGCACCTGCTACCACTGAGAGTCAGCAGACTCCCTATTGCCGATCTAACCTCATTGGGACATCAGTCTGACTGTGACTGTCTTGTGTGTAATAGTACTTCTTCTCTTGTTTATATTAATTGTAATTAACCTGCCATTGTATCCTTGACTGGGTCAGTATGTCTGTATTGACTGTTAATTGTGAAATGTCATGTATGTATTTTGTTATGTTTCTAGAGGTATGTAATTAATTCCGGGTTGCCCCTGAAAAAGGGTCTGTTTCGGTCTTAGTGGGCCTAACCGGTCACCAATTTAAGTAAAATAAAGTGTCACTATAGGGAGGAAGGCTGGTGACAAAAGTCCAGCCCAGTATCAGAAACAGCTGCAGAGGTGAGAAGAGAAATCACGGAGGAAAGATTTCAGAATGAGAAGGGAAGGAGCAGAGCGACTGGAATTGGGGAGAGTGATCCAAATTTAAGGGAATAGGAACGAGAAAGCAGCATGGCCAGCAGTTAATTTCACTGGTGGGAAAACAAGACAGGGAATGCAGGCACTGCAAAGGGAGTACGAGGTAGAAGGTGGGAGAAGCTGGAGAGAAGCAAGATATGAGGGAAGGGAGCCGCACTACAATTTGGAGATAAATAAGGCACAGTGGGAAAGGCACCTGGCATCAAGAGAGGGGAGGAAGAGGGAGATATACAAAGAACAGTGGTGAGTGCACAGGGGTTTGTCAAGGGCAAATTGACAAAAGGAATGAAAGAGGGGGTCCAGTCTAGCTAAAGTGGCCTTTGGAGCAGCACTGTAAACAATGTTTCTATAGTCAAAAATATGGAGAATCATCTTCGTAAGGATTTCTCTTCAAACAGGAAGCGGAATGCATCTCTTATTTTTGTAAAGTGCTACAAGTGTGGGGTGGAACCTCTTGTGGATAGCATCCACATGAACAGAAAATCAAGGTGGCAATCCAGCCAGACCCTGAGGTACTTAAAGGTGACATCTTCAACAGTTGCACCATCTAGGGTATGAAAGAAAGGAAGGGGAAAGATTCTAGCAAGGGTCTACCTGGTGCCAAAAGTCATAGAGACTGTTTTCTTTGCACTGAGGGATAAATATAGGTTACTCACCTGCAACAGGAGTTCTAGGAGCGGTATATGTTGTTCATCCACACTTTCTGGCAGGTTCCTTGCCGCTTTAATTCTTGCCGGAAGGTCTTCAAGCTGGCTCCTCCCTCCCACCCGGGTGGTAAAACCCTTGACTCTGCCCCATGACGCCAGATCTATTCCGCTGGAAGCCAGGTTGCACGTCGAAGCTGGGGAGGTCAGGTGCGTCGTGTGGATGAACAACATATACCATTCCTAGAACTCCTGTTACAGGTGAGTAACCTGTATTTCTAGGGATGTGGATATGTTGTTCAATCCACAATTTGTGGCAGATTCCTAGCAGTTCTCTGAGAGGAGGGAGGCAAGGCCCGCACCCCCTACTTAGGGAATAAGGACTGGAGAATCGAATTCCCACAACCAGCATCCCGGCGTGACTCTAGGTCAATGTGATAATGGGAAATAAAGGTGTGTGCTGACTTCCAGGTAGCAGCTCTGCAGATTTCCTGGATAGGGACTTCCCTAGAAGCAGCCACCGAAGCAGCGGTATGGCGGGTAGAATGAGCTCTTATCCCTTTGGGAGACTCCACGCCAGCCAACCTATAGCAGAGATCTATGCAGGAGGTGACCCACCTGCTTATCATCCGCTTGGCTGCAGGTCTACCAGATGCGGCTTCAGCATAGGTAACAAATAGCTGCCGAACCTCTCCTCAAACTTCAGCCATTTGCTCCTTATAATAAGAGAGCACTCTTCTAGGGTCCAAAGTATGGAGCCTATATTCGGCCTCTGAGGTGTGATTGTGGTAGAACACCGGCAGAGTCAACACCTGGTTAAGGTAAAACTCCGACACCACCTTTGAAAGGAATTTCAGGTGGAGGGCGAAGGACAACCTTGTCCCTGTGGAAGACCAGATAAGGAGACTCAATGGAAAGCACCTGAGCTCTCCCATCCTTCTGACTGACGTTATAGCCACCAAGAAGGCGGTCTTCCATGACAGGTGGGAGTCATCACATCTGTGTATCGGTTTGAATGGCTTGCCCATGAGCTTAGCCAATGCCAGCAGTAGATCCCACGGAGGTGGAGGTTCTCGCACCGGAGGGGACATGTGATCAAGGCCTTTGAAAAAGCGCCCGGCCACCTTCTCCTGTGCTACCGACTGCTTTCCGGCCCGTGCCCGGTAAGCAGAGATGGCTGCCAGGTGCACCTTGAGGGTCACTGACTGAAGCCCTAGCTGAGAAAGAGTCCACAGGTAGTCCAAAATACTAGCCAATGGACAGGAAGAGGGGTCCAACCCCTTGTCCTGACACCAAATGAAGAATCTCTTCCATTTGAAGGCGTAGCATTTTCTGGTTGACTCCTTACAGGATGCCTCAACGACGTTGAGGATATCGTCGGAAAGACCCAAGGCCTGGAACTCTAGCCGCTCAATAACCAGGCTGCCAGGTGCAGGGATTGAAGGTCCGGATGGAGAACCTTCCCCTTGTTGACTGAGATCAGGTCCGGGCGGGCTGGAAGCTGCCTCGGGAGCCTGGAGCTGAGGCTGAGAAGATCTGGGTACCAGAACTGGTGAGGCCAGTCTGGGGCTACCAGGATCACCTGCGCCTCGTGCTTCCTAAGCTTTGAGGAGCACCTTAGGATCAAGGAAAATGGGAAGGTGTAAAAGAAGCCAGGAGTCCATATGGCCTCAGAGGCATCCCCTGCAGGAGCCCTGCTAAGGAGAGGTGGAGAAACAGCTTCAGCATCGCATTCTCCCTGGAGGTGAACAGGTCCACCTGAGGGGTGCCCCAATAGGAGAACAGGTCTTGCACTACCTCTGGCAGGAGAGACCACTCGTGAGATGCAGCGCCTATCTGGCTGAGGGCATCGGCCAGACTGTTGGAGGCTCCTGCTACATTGATGGCTAGGAGATCCGCCTCAAGGCTGATCACGAGAGACCAGATGCGGAGAGCCTCCTTGTAGAGAGGCAAGGAGTGCGTCCCACCCTGACAGTTGAAGTAGTACATGGTCATGGTGTTGTCCGTCTGGACCTGAACCACCTGACCTCGTACAAATGGAACAAAGGTGGTGAGGGCTAGTCAAACCGCTTGAAGCTCCAGCAGGTTGATGTGGCATCGAGACTCCTGAGAGGACCAGATGCCATTTGCCCGGAGATCCCCCAGATGGGCACCCCAACCCATTAGAGATGTGTCGGTCATCAGAATGACCATCGGCTCGGACGAACGGGATACCCTCCTGCAGATGAGCTGGGATGAGCCACCACTGCAGGCCGTCCCACATCTCCTGGGCCACTGTCACCAGCTGGTCCAGAGGACCGGAGCGCTGTGACCACTGGCTGGCCAGCCCCCACTGCAGGAGGCGCATATGCCCGCAGGCCCAGTGGTCCATGCTGGTGCATCCGCAGAGCCTGCAGCTGCAGACACCACCCAACGGGCTCCTTTGACTTCACCAGTGGGTACCATTTCTCGGGATGCCCAAGTTGTAGTCTGGCAGCACGCTCCTCTAGAACTGAAGCCGAGAAGGACTTGCACAGATCGCAGACCTGCGGATCGTGGGCAAGACCCAGGCAATAAACATATGTGGAGTGCGGATCGATCCGGGACATCTTCTGCCCGCAAGGGCACCGATGGAAGCCGGGAGTAGATTTGTCCATCGCAGCTGCGAGGGAAGATGAAGACTGTAGTCTAGTAAACTTTAAAATAATTTTCAGAAAACCATAAGAGTTTGGATCCAGACCTAAAACGCAGAGCGCTAAGGAGGGAACCTGATCTTCCAAGCGGTAGAGGAAGATCTGGCGTCATTGGGTGGAGCCGAGGGTTCTACTACCCAGGTGGGAGGGAGGAGCCAGCCTGACGACCTTCTGGCAAGAATTAAAGCGGCAAGGAACCTGCCACAAATGTGGATTGAACAACATATCCACATCCCTAGAACTTATTTTCTCGGAACCAGTGCTGGATGCTGATAAAATGTTTGCAGTGTAGCTGTGTTACCACAGTACCTGAAGAACGGTCTTATGCGGCTTTGAGAGCTTGCAAAATAAGTTTGTGTTACTCATATAAAATGTATTACACTTTTTTTCTTATCTTGGTATCCTGATCAACCTTTCCCATCGGTAAAATAGGTCCAGAGCTGTCATAGCTCAGTGTGCAGTTCCCGGTAAAAAAAAAAATTACAAATAAAAAAAAAAAAATATTCTACTCATGCGTGAACAGCTTTTGACCACTCAGGAAGCAGACTTGTCCAGACTCCATTTAATAAACAAAGCTGTTTGTCTGATGTTACCCAATGCCAGGCATTCAAATCGTCAACTGTGATACTGAGATTGTGTGTGTACTGCAGCTAAAATGTAATCCCCTCATAGATTAAACAGTCAGACAAAGTTGGCAAAAGCCAGGAATGTTGGCTTTTGTGGTTTTATCATTGTATTGTTTGCTTCTGTTGGCAATGCAAAGAGTAAGTTGAGGAGAAGAGAACATTTTGGTTGAAGAGTAAATGATGTGGGTATCCATGGGTAACACTGAATGTATGAGGAGATATAATATGAGTGACAGTGAACTGGTCTGGGTGGTCTGTGGATTAGTATGCATGTATAGGGGACCTCTGGGTGATAGTGAATGTGTGTGGAATGGGTCTGAGGGTAATAGCACATGTGAGTGGGTGGTTTAGGAAAGAGAATGCATCTGGTTGGAGGATCTGGAGGGACAGTACACTTATGTGGAAGAAGGGCTGTTGGGGACAAAGCATCTGTGTAGGTGTGTCATGGTGAGAGAGCATGTGTGACAGGTTCTATGGGGCAAGTGAATGATGGGGTATGTGGTGGCAATACTGCATGTGCTGTGGGAAGCAAGAGCGACATTGCATATGCATGGGGGTGCGAGACAAAACACCGATGAATAGTATGTGGGGGTAGTAGAAGAGCAAAAATACGCGTGATCCCAGTAACTCCTTGCTGGAGCTGCAGCAAGCCAAGAAAAGTAACTTGCATGATGCATTTCTCCACATGTCTGCTGTGAGCCACAGTGTACTTGAAACAGCATGTGGGGAAGGGGGAGACTCCTCAATGAACGCGTCAACATTTACTGCAATGAAGGTGCGTTCGAAAGTACCCCGACATCAGGATGACAGCAGAAATAATGGCACTCTTGGGTACTGACTGGACAGCTCTCTTTACCAGAACCAGGTAAAGTGATGCATCCCAACTCAAGAACCCCACCATGTGGACAACCCATGGAGGAATAGGAGGTGAGCCAGCCAGGATGGGAGTGGGAGAAAGGTGGGTTTTTTTCCCCTTCGTAAGAACATGAAAGTGCAGGCAAAAGGGGACCGTATGATCTATCTAGTCTGTCCGTGTGGGCTACCCCCCCAGCTAGTCTTTCTTCCTTCCTAAACTTCCGCAGTGCCTATCCCATACTAGCTTGAACTGTCTCACTGTCTTTGCTGTAAAGACTGCTGGTGTATCTGGTTGTTTGGTTCAAATTCTTTTTTTTTTCTTTTATTTTAAAAGTTAAAAATAGACTGCCAACCATGTTGATGTTACCACGCAAAAATGTTTTTGTTTACATTCCTTGACCAAATTCCACTGCATCTTTCCTGGACTTGGGAACACCCCTAACAGTATAGCCACTCATGATACAGTAGGAGGAGAGGAGAGGAGACTATTGCATCATGAGTAACTGCACTATTTGGGAGGGGGTGTTTCTAATGTTCAGCAAGTATGCAATAAAATTTCATCAAGAAAGTCAGCCCGGTGGTGCTGAGGGTTGAGGCGCTGGACGCCACACCTTGCACCACGCCAGCGACCCAGATTCGTTAACAGACTCGGGCCGCTGGGGGTCGGCAGGAGAGGGAAGGGACTGAGCATCTGGAGGACTGCTCTCCCTTCCTGGGGTGGGCTATGGGACCTGCACTGCTCCTTAGCAGCCCCTGATGGGGACCGGGGGCCTTGCACAGAAGTGATGCCGTAATTAGGGGGTGGAGCAGCGGTGGACATCAGTACGTCAGTGCCTGTACGTCATTGCATGTCCACGCTCCACGGGGAAACCATACTCAAAAAATACCCCGGAGGACCAGGAGGGCAACGAAGGCTCCAGGAGCCTAGCTCACATCTCCAGCGCTGGATCAGCTCTCCACCGTCTCTCCCAAGCCCCCCAACCAGGACCAACCCTCTAACTGCAGAAAGGCCGCCAGGTAGGTGGGGCGGGCCTTCCCACGGGGGTGATCTGGGCTGGAAGGTCCTTGGAAGGGGTGCTCAGTAATCTTATTCATGGAGGAGGGTGGTCTCAGGCGGGGAGTAGAGGTGACGGCTAAGTAGGCACTTCTGAGAGATGCCCTGGTCCACCAGAGCAAGTAAAAAGAATCTACAAAAAAAAAAGATTTGGTCAAGGATCTGAAACAAAACATGACTGAGTATAAGTACACCATTATCATGCATTTCAGTTCTTCTAATAAAGGAAGCAGATAAAACAACTAGCAGCATCAATGAATTTTAGAGAAAGTAAGCAATCCTAAAATGTGGGTTTTCAACTAGAAGTAACGTGATGCAAAAAAAGGTTGGCAGTGTCCCTTTAACAAACGTCTTTATCTGCTCCATTTTGAACGAGTAGGAGACACTGGTTGCTGGAAGGTGAGTGTTTAACTTTGGATGAGGTTTTGTACCTTAACTGCAGGTATCACATTTCAACAGGGGATTAGTGAAGGTTGAAATTCAAGTGTGTGCCTAACAGACCTTCAGCCCTAATTTTGAGTGAGCAGGAGCAGGAGAAACTGTTTGCTGGCATGGTGAACTAGAGCTGTGTTTTTGCCCGGTAGTTTACAGAAGTATGTCTTATTTTACCAGATTGTTTTTGTAGACACCGTATACCAGAGGAGCTGCCTGCCCTGCCACCCCCATTCCCCAACCACTCCCAGGTGCACTGCCTTTATAGTGGAAGGCCAGGGCAGCATAAGCATTAGCCTAGCTGATATGTAGGTTGAATTACGAAGGGTGTAGCCAGTAAGTAGGTCCAAAGGGCACATACAAAAGGAGGGGAGAGAGAAGGAGAGAGAGTAAGATATTTGGGGCAGTGCAGCTTGCTTACATCCCTTATAGACATACGGATTCAGTTGTAAAGAGCTGGGGAATTCAGTAGTAGCCAGAGACATTGCCAGCTATTTCCCAAAATGTCTGTGATATTTCTAGAGAAATCTCCTGCTTTCTGCATTTCCACAGTAGGGGCAGCAGAGAGAAACTATAGAAATTTCACAAAATATCTGGAAACAGTCTGTGACTACTGCTGTATTTGGAGACTAAGATAGGCGGTATGTGGAGGCCAGGGCAAAGAGGCAGGTGGGGGAATGGAGGGGTGAAGTGGAGAGGTTGGGATGACTAGGGTTTGGGGCACAGGAAGGTGGGGAGAATTGTGAGCCGCTGTGGGTGTGGGGCAGCGTGTTTCTGGGAACCTGGTGGAAAGTGGGGGTTATCCAGTATGCAGGATGTTCAGACAGCTTACGCTGGAGATAGAGAGCTTGAGACAGGAACTGGGGGGAGGGGACAGGTATGAGGGGTTGAGGTGGAGAAGGGGCACAGGGGCAGGGAGGGTTCCATTACAAGACAGACCAGGCTGCCACGGGCTGGAAGGGGGCACTTGGCCGGGGGGGGCAAGTCCACAGGGTCCCGGAAGCACCAAAAGGGGTTGTTAGCAAGTGGTAGGAAACATGGGTAGACGGAGAAGAAGTAGGTAACAGGTTCAGGGTAAGCAGAGGCAAGAAGGTATTTCAAGGGAGGGCAGGTGCAGGAGGTTGGAGACAACAAACAGATATGCAATACTGGTTGATGAAACAGAGCAGGTTGTGGGTGGGGGAAGCCAACAAAGAACAAGAGTCAGGTGACCAGGAGGGAAGGGGGAAATATACAGTTAAAGGAGAGAGGGAAAACAGTGGTGTAAAAGTGGGGAGGGGCAGAGAAGTAGGAAAAGTTGGCACAAACACACTAAACAAAGAAGAAGGAAGGCCAACTCGTGTTGGGGGGGGGGTGAGGAGGTGGCACAATGCAGGGGGCAATGGGAGGATGTAAAAGTAGTGGAGGGGGAGTGGTTGGGGAAGGGAGCAAGCACAGAAAGGACGGAGGAGGAGAGCAGGTGGAGGCGCAATTGGAGGAGAAAGGGGAAAAGGGCAGGGTATGACAGCAGAGGACATTTAGGAAAAGGGGTTCATAGGAGGGCAAACCATGGGGGCAGTGCAAGTGGGGGAGCAGGTACTTGTATTAGGGGATTCTTTGCTCAGGGGGCTGAGATGGGGAGGTAAGGCAGCAAGGAAGAGCCGAACCTGGGTGGAGTGTATGCCAGGTATGACAGCAGGGAAAGTAGGACAGTGCATTCAGAACTGTGTGGAGAAGGTGGAAGGGAAGCCTCATATCATTGTACACCTAGGAACAAATGATCTAGAGGGCAGTACAGTGGAAGAAGTGCAAGAAACGTTCAGGGCAGTGGGGGGTATCAGCAATCGAGTGGGAAGCTCAGTGACTTTCTCTGAGGTACTCCTGGTACCTACGGCAAGCACAGTGAGAAAGCTAAGAATAGAGGAGTTTAATGGGTGGCTGAAGGGTTAGTGTGCAGAAATGGAGTACAGGGGCCGGCCCGGTGGCGCTGAGGCACTGGACGCCACACCTTGCACCACGCAAGTGACCCAGGTTCGGGAGCGAACTCGGACGCCGGGGTCGGCAGGGGCAGGAGAGGACTGAGCATCTGGAGGACTGCTCTCCTCTTCTGGGGGTGGGTTGTGGAATTGTCTGGCATCCTGGGGCCTCAGATGAAGATTGGGGGCATTACAGGATGGCAGACTAAATCAGAGGGCTGAGCGTGGCAGATGCCAGCAGGGTTGCCGTGCACCATGGCGTCACTGCACGCCACGCTCACAAGAGGGATGGGCACAACCAAGACAAACTCCGCCACTGGCCAGCGGAGATGAAGAGGGCTCCAGGAGTTTGGCCCACATCCCAATGCCGGCCCAAGCACACCAGGATAGCTCCTCAGGCGCCAATCCAGCCACCAGGTAGGCCCCTTGAGTCTGCAAGGTAGCTGAGGGTGGGCATGCCCTCCCCCGGGGGTACCCAGTTGCCGGGGGACTGGGCCTAACTGTGGTAGCTGGATGGGGAGTGTACTGGCTGCGGGGGGTTCAGGTGGGGAGTGAGAGGCCACCATCGAGTGGGTTCCTCGGAAGAACGCCCTAACCGAATGGGTGTAAAAATAGAATAAAAAAAAAGAAGTGGGGGGGGTAGTAGGGGTAGTAGGGGATGGGGCGAGACATGGAACAATAAGGGGCTTTATGCCAAGGATAGATTGCATCTCAACATTGAGAGTACAAGGGCATTCACACAGGAGCTGGGGAAGTACATTAAAAATGACATAGATTTAAACTGAGGAGGGGGAGGGGCTGAGTAGGATAGCAGGGAGGAGGCACCTTCCAGAGGAGACCAGAAGACCTCACCCCCCCCAGTGACGGAGGAGGAGGAGGAGAATGAGGAGAAGTTACCAAGACAAAAGTGGAAGGTGGAGAGATGGGAAGAGGAGGGGCAGGACACAAGGTGGACTGTAGTATCCTTGAATGCAAGGAGCTTAGCAAACAAGGTGGCAGAGTTCCAGGCAATGATGATGAGGGGAAGTAGATATTGCTGCCATCTTAGAGACCTGGGCCACCCAACACCATGACTGGGATCTCACAATCCAGGGATACAAGGTGTTCCACATGGACTGGAAGGGGTGGCAATTTATGTCAGAGAGGGGATACTGTGTACCAGGAGGAAGGGGACGAGGGGAGGCCAGAAGCCATATGGGTATTGCTCCAAAGCCCTAAAGGTAAGAAACTCAGGATGGGGGTGGTGTACAGGCAACCCTCACAGAACGAGGAGGTGGATAGGGAGCTGGGGGAGCAAATCAGGAAGGTCAGTGGCAAAGGGAATACAGTTACAGTGAGAGACTTCAACCTACCTGGTGTTGACTGGCAAACAGTAACTATGGTACACACCAGGGAACAGGTGCTGCTGGAGGCTATTCAAGACAGTTACCTAGTGCAAGGGGTGATGGATCCTACTAGGGAGGGGAACATGCTGGACTTGGTGCTAACAAATGGAGACCAAGTCCAGGATGTGGTAGTACAGGACCCTCTAGCAGGACGTGGCCACTGCTCAGTGTGGTTCCTCAACACAGGGAGGGAGTCTGCTAAGACCAGGACAAGAGTGATGGATTTCAGGAAGGCAGATTTTGCCAGAATGGGCAGCATCCTAGAGGGGTATTTGGCTGAAATTAGCTCACGGATGGATGCTGAACAGAAGTGGGCAACCATTAGGAAGGGGCTAAATGAGGCCACAAACACGTGTGCCAAAACTCAGAGTAAGCAGTCCAGGTAAAAAAAAACTAGCTGGCTCAACAATGAGGTGGAGGGGAAGGTGAGGGAAAAAAGATTGGCCTTCATTAAGTTCAAAAAAATCTGGGCATGAGGAAGTCAGAGAAGTGTTCTCAAAGGCATCTAGGGAGGTGACCAGGTCAGTCTGGGCAGCCAAGGCAGCAAAGGAGCTGAAGTTGGCTCAGGGGATCAGAGAGGGGGAAAAGGGGTTCTTTAAATACACAGGAGAGAAGAGGAGTTGTAGGGATAACATGGTTAGAATCAAGAAAGAGGGAGGATGGGTGGAACAAGGGGAAGATCAGGCAGAGGCACTGAATGAGTATTTCTGCTCGATGTTCACAAAAGAAAGGGATGGCCAAATACCACAGGGGGAAAGGGGGCAAGGGTGGAGGGGCAGAGATAACAGACGAGGTCATTCTAAAGGACAGAGTTCTGAAGGGCCTTAAAGGCTTGTGGGTGGACAAGGCACCAGGACTGGACAGTGTACACCCAAGGGTCCTAAAGGAACTGGCAGAGTTGTTGGCAGGCCCTCTGACAGACCTGTTCAACACCTCCTTGGAGACGGGGAATGTACCCAGGGACTGAAGGATGGCTCACGTAATGACCCTTCATAAGAGTGGACCCAAGGACCAACCGAGTAACTACAGACCAGTGAACCTGACTTCCATAGTGCGGAAGTTGATGGAGACCATTTTGAAGGAGAGGTTGATAACCTTTCTTGATAACAATGGCCTGCAGGATGAGCGACAGCATGGGTTTGTCACAGGAAGATCTTGCCAAACTAACTTGATCGACTTCTTCTACTGGGTCACTACGGCAGTCAACGAAGGCCACGCTGTGGATGCCCTGTATCTGGACTTCGGCAAGGCTTTCGACTATGTGCCACACAGGAGGTTAATGAGCAAGCTGAAGGACATGGGAACAGGGGAAAAAACTGGTGGGGTGGGTTGATAACTGGCTGCAAGGTAGACAACTGAGGGTAGTTGTAAGGGGAAGATATCCAAGCCACAGCAAGTAACAAATGGAGTACCACATGGTTCAGTGCTGGGCACCGTTTTGTTCAATGTCTTCACTGGCGACATTGCAGAGGGAGTCAAGAGCAAGATCTGCCTATTCACGGACAACACTAAGATTTGTGCAAAAGTGGACAATGAGGAAGAGAGGCAGGCACTCAGAGAGGATCTAGCTAAACTTGAACACTGATCTAAGGAGTGGCAGTTGGGGTTTAATGCTAAAGAAGTGCAAGGTCACGTACCTTGGAGCCAGAAATCCCAACAACAGCTACCGGCTGGGGGAAGTGCAGGTAATGGCTTCAGAGGAGGACAGGGACTAGGGGTAATAGTCACAGGGGACATGAAAGTATCTGCACAGTGTAAGAGAGCTGCAGCAAGGGCAAATAGGATGCTGGGGTGCATTGCCAGAGGGATCACCTCTCGAAAGGGGGAGGTCATCCTGCCATTGTATAGATCACTGGTGAGACCATATTTAGAATACTGTGTACAGTACTGGTGGCCATACCTCAAAAAGAATGTGAGATTACTGGAGGGGGTGCAGAGCAGGGCTACAAAAATGATCATAGGACTAGGGGAGTTGCCATATAAGGAAAGGTTGAAAGAGCTCAACATGTACTCGCTGGAAGACAGAAGGGTAAGAGGGGACATGATAGAGACCTATAGGTACTTGAAAGGCATAAACAAAGTCAGGGAGGGAGGACTGTTCCGCTTATAGGGGGGGAAGGGTCACTAGAGGCCACAGTGTGAAGTTGGCAGGGGAAAGGTTTAGGAGGGAAATAAGTTGGCACTGCTTCACAGAGAGAGAGTGGTGTCAGGTTGGAATGCACTGCCGGAGGAGTTAATCGCTCAAAGGACAGTGGGTAGCTTTAAGCGGGGATGGGATAGAGTCAAGGGCAGGGTTAGAACAAACAAAAACACGAAGGTGGGAAAGACCGGAAAAGAGTGGCTTGGGTGGTGGTGGGGTAGCGGTAGTGATTTTAAACTAAGAGCTGCACAATCGGGCAGACTTGATAGACCTGTGGGCCTTTTTCTGCCATCAATTTTGTATGTTTGCATGCTCCACAGAAATATGCATAACTTTACAAATGAGGTCAAGAAACTTTTGGTCCAGAGCCTGAATATTTCAGTCAAAGACTAAGGCTTGGTCATCACTATGGCAGCGAACAGCACTGTCCCAGAGAAGATATATGTTGCTTTTAACAGTGCATATAAATTTGCACTTAATCTAAAATCTGATACTTACCGATATAATTCATATATTTCCTAGAACTGGCATCCTTTTAATTTATGAGTATTTTTTCAACTAGTACTCATTTGTAAAAGGACCCTTTTAGGCCTCAAGTCACTTGGAGTTCTAATATTCTTCAATTTTGTTGATAACAAATATACCACAAGTATTATGTGTGATCACAGATTACATTTACTATTCAGGCAAATGGTCACTGGACAACGGACATGGAACTCGTTACCTATAGAGCTGCTTGAGTCGCTTCCTTTGATTCTTTCAAAGCATGGGTGTTACTTTTTATTTAAAGAATCCTGCATATAAATGTATGCAGTTTTGTGCTGAATGTTTTCTTTGGTACATACATTTTATTGATTTCTAATGCATTGGCTTGGACATCTTTGAAAAAGGTCTCTTGGACTCAAAGGTCTTCCGAATACAATGAATAAACTAACAAAATAAAGGGAAAGACTGCTGCACAACAGCAGAAGAAAAACTAAAGGCAAGTATGCTTTTCCTCAGTTCTTACACCTGGGTTTTATTATTTCTATTTCAGTATGTCCCATAGACTGCCTCTATACAGGGCAGGCTGGATGTTGCTGTGTCACTTTCTGCAATTAAGTAACTTTGCAATGCATTACCAAATCATTCCCAGCACAAGGGGACAACCTGGTTTAAAATGGCTATTCAGAATGTTCAATTTCATTGTGAATGCATTGATAATGTAGTGCCTGTTGCAAAATGCTTTCAAAATGGAATGTACACTTAACTGACACAATATTTATTTTAATCAATTATTTGACCAGGTGAGACGCACTACGCTGAAAGCTTGTTTGCAGGTGCAACCTGGGAGCACGAGGAAGTTAAGTGACTTGCTCAGGGTCACACAGTATGCACCTAGGGGGCTGTGGGATTCAAACCCAGGTCTCCAGATTTGCAACTCAGAGCCTTAACCCACTGCGCCATACTGCCTCCTTTAGTTGTTCAAATCGCAGCTCATTACCAGACAAATGCAAAATACTTAGTGTGCCAGCCTGTCAGTGTCCTCAACAAATGAAATCAGAGTGGGTGATCATGTTCAAAACCAGGGACACAAGGAAATGTTAACAAAAAGTATAAATTTTAATACAAGCAATACAAGATAAAAATAAAGGTATGGGGCATGGCACCAAAGAAATGCTGGCAAAGCTGACAGTTGAAAAAATGTTAGCAAGCATGTGAAATGTGCTAAAATTGTTCAAGAAGAAATGGGAGAAACTGTAAAGGAGGCAGTATAGCACAGTGGTCTAAGGCTCTGAGCTGCTAATCTGGTGATATCCAGCAGACCACACATGGGTTTGAATCCTACAGCTTCCACTTGCATACTGTGTGACCCTGAGCCAGTCACTTAACCTTCTTGTGCTCCCAGGTTGCTCCTGTAAAAAAGCTTTCAGCTTAGTGTGCTATACCTGGTTAAACAACTAAAATAAACACAGTTATTGGTAACACAGGACGGAGTGGAAGGGGGCAGCTTCCATGAAATGTGATTGTGTGATGTCAGGCCTCAAGCCAATAATAATCCAGTTATGCATCACACCACATTATCAGCTGTGATATACTGTACTGCATTCAGAATGCGTCGACTGCTGACAGAGCAACAGCGGCAATATACTGAACTGCATTCTGAATGCGTCCTCGACTGCTGACAGGGCAACAGCTGGACCAAAGTAAAATATTTGTGCTGTTTCGAAATTCAATAAAATGAATTAAGTATGCAATAATTTCAAAGCATAAAAAGCTTTGTCAAATTTTGAGGTGGGGGAGAGTCTACCAGTGCCTGTGATGGGGTGTATATTCTTACATTTGTCACCCCCCTCAAACCACCTCAAAAAGATGCGCTGACAGTGACAATAAGGCCCAAACATTCAGGGATTGTACCCTTTAAGATAACTTGCAGGGCATGTATTAAATATTGGTTGTCTTTGCAGATTATTGGTATTATACAGCTGCTACAACCCACCTGTTTAGCCCCAGCCTGTTTAATCTGGAGGCCTGCTACAGTGAGGGAAAGCAGATTCTGCAGAGCCTGGGTCATCGCAGCAGGCCTGCAAAGGTGGACAGAGCATTCCAAAAGACACTCACCACTTCTGGACTATGGAGGGAGTTCAGTACACCTTCCCACTGGCCCCTTTGGAAGATCAGGCAGTGTGTTGCAGGTATGCAGCTAGAATGCAACACACAGTATGGTGGGTGGCATGGCAGAGAAGCCAGATTTGCACACCCTACACATTAGGAAGGTTGGCAGGAAAGAAACAGAAACCAACAAATTAGGCAGTGCTGAGTAGATGACATAGCTGCATTCCACATGCCATAAAAGTGCTGCTCTGGCCTCTACCCCACTGGTTCAGAGGAGCTCTTCCCCACCTGCACAAGTGTTGTCGGAAATGAGCTTGCCTAGAATATATAGGTAATGGGAGGGGTAGTAAGTCCCTGGCAGGCAAACGGTTGTGGTGCGGCATGCACAGCTCACTAAAGTAGATACATTGGCAAGCATTAGGTCTGGCCATACACCGAAGGAGGTCCTAGCCCTTGCCAAGAGAAATGGAACTAAAAAAAAAAAATCGAAGACCTTCAGCAGCCTGACCAACCAACAGGAACAATTATGGGCAATCAACAAATCAACAAATCAACAAACAGCACACAGGCTAACCACAGTCACAGACTTGTCAAGCTGCATTATTCCTACCAAACATTCGAGGAAACAACTCAAAGGAACATCACTTAAACTTGCACTGAATTTAGTCCTCTGTACCACAATTTTTTTATTTATTCATTTGCTTTTGGTAACCGGGTAAGTGCACCAGACAGAGCTGCCTATTTTCAGGCACAACCCAGGAGAGTACAAGTCAACACAAGTTACAGTCAGGAAATACAGGGAATAACGAGTACATCACAGGACTTAAAGAGACACATAACTTTACAGATGAGCACTATAACATGGCACATAATTGGATGGTAAACATAAAACATACTAGAAGGGAACACTAAGTAATGCACTGAAGCAAACGTGAAAGGCACAGTAAGCTATGTCAAGGAGGATACATGTGTAGGTCAGAAATTAGAGAGCCCTGAGTGCATGACAGAATTAAACCCTTCTGTTTGAAAGAAGTGCAAATCCTTCCCCCACAGCCATCATTGTTTTATTACATATGTAGTGTTTAGGTTTTTACTTTATTTTTCTCCCCGGCCCCGGATCCCAGCAGACACGTACGTGGGTGTGCGTGGAGGCACACACGCATGCCGGGTACCGGCTTAGCCCCTTCCGCCCCACCCCAGGTTATCGGCACTGCCCCCACCCGCCTGTGCTACCCACTGGACCTCCACCCGGTGGGAGCGGAACTACAGAGAGTGCGGGCAACCACCCTGGGAGGAGAGAGCTGTCTTGCGGCTGCTCGATCCCATTCCACCCCCCCCCCCACACCGGCTCCCTGACATCCCAAGGTCGTTCCCAAACCCGGGTTGCCGGCATAGCACAAGGTAAGGCATCCAGCGCCTTAGGCCTCAGTGCTACCAGGCCGCACAGCCATAATTTCTAACCCCCAAAACAACATTTGTCAATACAACATAAAATGTTAGACATAGCTGTCATACATTCCACAATTGTTTCCTAGTAATTAAACCACTTGCAGAAGAAATTAAAGACATAAACATTGTAAACAAAAACTATTTGATTGCTGTTGATGCTGATGATATACTTTGTATAGAAAAGATGCTGAAACATCATTGGATATTTTCTAACATAGAAAAAGTAATGAACGTCACAGAGCAACTAGCTATAACTGGCTTACAACACTTCCCCTATGCTGTCACCAATCTGTTTTAAGCACACTACTGGACTGTTCCCGTTCTTATCCTCTTTATGCTCTTGCACACACAGTACAAGGCTGGACACAGTAACTCCTGTTAGCTTCAGACACTCCTGAACACGCCCCTGTAGCAGAAGTTATCTCCCGTCAATTCAGTGCATGCTCTCAGAGACACAACACAGAGTTGCCAACAAAATAAATGATCTGTGCCTTTTAAAAGCAATGCACAGTCACGTATGGATTCCATATTAAATAGTTGATAGCTACACAATGTACAAGCTATAGAAGCAACAAATGGAGATAAACAGTGCCCACTAAAAATGTAAACAAAAGTATTGCAAACAACAGAATTACAGGCAAAAAAGAATAAACTGGCCTAAACTCTTACTTGGCTTACCATACAGGTAAAAAATAACTCTGCACACAGTGCCACTTGCCACATAAAAGATAAAGCAATTTGGGGGAATGGATCTTCTCTTAGATGTAGGCTAGGAGAGCGATCGATAAGCACCACCCTTCACTCTTAGAGATCTCTCACAGACTCCCAGGCCAAGCTAACAGCCAGAGACTAGGCTCTCCAGGATACATGGACTAGGCTCCCTCAATTCCGCAGGCCAAGGCCAAGCCCATGCCATTTCCCTAGTTAACGCCCTTGCTTTTGGAGATATGTGGTATATCATAAGAGGTGGCTCTTCCCTCCCCTGTTGTGGACATTGTGGAAGATTGCAGACTTTAAAGCTGTTTGACCTTTTAAGCCAGCAATATGCAATTCAAAACAAATAAGATACACAGAAACACTGAAGATGATGATGGCAGAACAAGAACCTACAGTCCATGCCATCTTCCCAGCTCTACATGTAGTTGGATGTGATGGCACTAGTGGGCAATTACTACTACTCCTTCCCCCCTCCCCTCTGCCTAATGTTCTTATCAACCCCATGTGTCTTCCACACACGTTTGAATCCTTCCACTAATTTTGCACAGATGTCCTGTCTTGGCAATTCATTCCATTTATCCACCTCTCTCTCCATAAAGAAATATTTACTGGCATCTTTCCTACATCTCTTCTTTGTTAGCTTCACGGAGTTTCCCTTAGGGCCAGTGTTTCCATGACTTAGTGTGAACAGCTCCCTACTATCCACCCTGTTCATCCCATAAAGTTATTTATACATCACTATCATGTACCCTCTTTCCCTTCTAGAGTGTACATATTGATCTCCCCCAATATCTCCATGTAGGACTTCCCTTGCTGTCCTTGAATCATCCTTGTAACCCTTCTGTGATCCACATCACCCTGACACTATCCATCCTTGTGTGTGGGTTCCAGAACTGCATCAGTATTCCAGGTGAGGTAAAACTAGAGATCTGTACTGGGGCAGAATCGCCTCTCTCGTCCCACTGCTCATCCTCTCCTATGAATCCCAGCATTCTAGTCAACCTCCTCACTGCCTTATTGCTCTGTGCTGTTTTCAAATTGTCTACAATTACCAACCTTAGGTCCTTCTCCTCAGTTGTTCTCACCACCAAAATCCTCCCCATCGTATACTGTTTGATGGGGTTTAGCTCCTAAGTGCATTACCTTATACGGCTTTGCATTAAATTGTAACTGCCATACCCCTGACCATTTCTCTAGTCTTTCTAGATCCTTCATTATGACTTTTACAGCCTCCTCGCTATCCACTCTTCTAAAGATCTTTGTATCATCTACAAAGAGCCAAATCTTACTCTGTATTCCTTCCCCAATGTCTCAAAGAAATGCATTAAACAGGACTGGCCCCAGGACCGATCCTGTGGCACCCCACTGGTGGCTTTCATAGAAACACAGAATTTGACAGCAGATAAGAACCACTTGGTCCACCTAGTCTGCCCCTTTTTCCTATTGATTTCATATACCACAGATCCTAAATGATCTGCAGCTTACCCTCTCTTTCCTATCGCTAGAGTTCTTTTATGTCTGTCCCATGCATTTCTGAATTCCCGTACAATCTCTTCCAGGAGGCTGTCCCATGGATCCACCACCCTTTCCATGAAAAAATACTTTTTCACGTTATCCCTAAGTCTACCCCCTCTGCTTTCATATCATGGCCCCTTGTTCTTGAACATCTTTTTTTTTGAAAGACACTACCCTCATGTACCTTACTGACACCCTTGAGGTATTTGAAAGTCGCTATTATATCCTCCCTCTCTCTCCTCTCCTCCAGGGAATACCTATTGAGATCTTCCAGTCTTCCTTCATATGACTTTTGATGCAGCCCCTGCGCCATTTTTGTTGCCCTGCTCTGAACAGCCTCCATTCTGTCTATGTCCTTCCAGAGATGCAGCCTCCAGAACTGGACACAGTACTCTAGATGAGATCTCACCAATGTTCTATACACTGGCATCACCAGCTCCCTTCTTCTGCTGAAGATACCTCTCCCTATGCACCCCAGCATTCCACTGGCTGTCCTCACAGCTTTCTCACATTGTTTGGTAACCTTTAGATCATCGGATATGATTACTCCCAGGTCCCTTTCCTGTTTGGTGGCCGTCAGTAACCCCCCCCATCATGTACTTCTCCCCCACATTTATGTGCCCCAAGTGCATGATCTTGCACTCCCTTGATCACTAAACCTTGCTTAGGTCCCTTCTCATTTTCTCTACCCCTCCTGGACTGTCAACCCTGTTGCAGAGCGTGTCATCTGCAAAAAGGCACACCTTCCCTTCCAGCCCCTCCACAATGTCACTTATGAAGACATTAAAGAGGACTGGGTCCAAGCACTGATCCCTGTGGGACCCCGCTGGTCACACCCCTCTCTTCGGATTGAACTCCGTTCACCACCACCCTCTGTGTCCTATCTCTCAGCCAATTTCTGACCCAGTTTACCACCCTGGGATCCACTCCCAAGTTGCCCAGCTTGTTTACTAGCCTGCTATGTGGGACGGTGTCGAAGGCCTTGCTGAAATCCAGGTAGGCCACATCCACCATTCCTCCCTTATCCACCTCCCTAGTCACTCAGCCAAAGGAAATCTATCAGATTTGTTTGACAAGATCTTCCTGCAGTGGATCCATGCTACCTCAAATCCTGTGCTCCGGTAGTAGCGGAACTTTGGGGGGCCACAACCACCCCAGGAAAGGACAGCTGCCATTAGGCTACTTGAACCTGCTCCATCCCTCCTCCCTCCCCACTGTACCAGCACCCTGATGACCAGAGGTCATTCCCCAACCTGGGTCACCAGCGTGGCGTGAGGTGTGACGTTCAGTGCCTCAACCCTCAGTGCCACTGGGCCGGCCAGAACCCTTGCTCTCATGTAGTTTGAGTCTTCTGCTGTTCTCACACTGAATCACAATGTGGTTACTCCAAAGGTTACCCCCCACCCCCTTAAGGACCACCCTTATGGCAAAACACAGTGCTGAGGCCTGACATATGAGATAAATAAATATGGATACTGAGATGGAGTCTCATTCTGATTCTTTGTAATACCAACCCTCTGGGTTTTCCCACTAAACTAGTTCTTTACCCATCTTGTAATCCTATCCCCCACCCAGAGGTGACTCGGCTTCTTCACCAACCACCCATGAGGAACAGAATCCAAGACTTTACTGAAATCTAGGTGCAGAATGTCCACTACCTCTGTCACCCATTCATAGAAATCGGTCAGGTTTTTAATGACATGACCTCCCTCCCTCCCATGAACCCACGTTGCCTAACGTCTTGAAGGTGCACTGCACTGAAAGTGTCCATTAATATTACACTAGCCCTGTCTAAATGACTGGCTCACTGAAGCTGGCCATTAAAACTCCACTACAGGTAGTGCTGAGTTTTGCCTGCTTATATACTTCCAAATCAAGTCAAATGGGCCCATTATAAAAGTACTTAGGACAATCTTCCACCAATTCACCAGACACAGCCCCTGACTCTGGCTTGCTTCCCATGTGGCGTCAGCTCTCCTAGCCTGCCCACCCAGACCGCCACTTCAGAATCCCCATGGAGGCTCCAACCAAACCGGACACAGCCCCTGACTCGGGCTTGCTTCCCATGCATCCACGGCTCTCCTAGCCTGCCTGCCCAGACCACCAATTCAGAATCCCCATGGAGGCTCCAACCAAGCCGGACACAGCCCCTGACTCGAGCTTGCTTCCCGTGTGGCCACGGCTCTCCTAGCCTGCCCGCCCAGACCGCCACTTCAGAATCCCCACGAAGGCTCCAACCAAGCCAGACACAGCCCCTGACTCGGGCTTGCTTCCTGTGCGGCCGCGGCTCTCCTAGCCTGCCCACCCAAACTGCCACTTCAGAATCCCCATGGAGGCTCCAACCAAGCCAGGTAAGTGCACAGCACAGACTGGGGAAGCCGAGAGCAGCCATGATTGGTTGCTTGCTCAGAGCAGGAACCCCTGATTGGACTACCGCCTTGGGCCTCAGCTCCTGATTGGCCTTTCCTTCTCAGTGTGTCTCTGGGCTTAACGTCCATTCATTTACAGTGAAAAAAGCCGAAAATGTTCTTTGGATTTTTGTTGTTTGAATTGTGTTAGCAACCTGCATGTAATTGTGAATTTTTACAGCTAATTTACTGCCTAGAGTTCTGCTGTAACTCGGGAATAATTTTGCCTCTCTGACCGTTTGTTTTAATCGCTCTTTCTTCGCCAGCTCTGGCCCTGTTTTTCTACCCCTACTCTCCTTATTTTCCCCTGCTTTCTATCGCTCTCTCCTTTCTCTCAGCTGCTCTACCTCTCCAATGAGTTGGCACCAGGTCAAAATTGCATTTGGTCCTGTCTGTCCCTGGCCACCCTCCCACTCCCATACAGCTATTGTTTCTCTCTCCACCATCTCCGACGATTGCCTTTCACGCCCACCGATTACTGCTCTACGACACTCCCTTTTGTCCCTTGCCTCTCTATAGCTAACCGTCTCTCTGCTCCCCCCAGACACATCCCCTGACTCGGGCTTGCGTCCCATGCAGCCGCGGCTCTCCTAGCCTGCCCGCCCAGACCACCACTTCAGAATCCCCATGGAAGCTCCAACCAAGCCGGGTAAGTGTACAGCACAGACCAGGGAAGCCAACAGCAGCCGTGATTGGTTGCTTGCTTAAAGCAGGAACCCCTGATTGGACTACCACCTTGGACTTCAGCTCCTGATTGGCCTTTCCTCTAAGTGTTTCTCTGGGCTTTGCGCCCATTCATTTACAGTGAAAAAAGTCGAACATTTTCACCCCCCTCCTTTATTAAATAGTCCCTAGCTCCACCTTTCCTCTCTCTGTCCCTCCCTGCCTCTATCCTATTGGTCCCTCCTAGGTTGCCGCCTTCCTGACCCTGCTCTCTCTCCTCCTCTGTACCTCCCCCACCCCTTGTCTTTTCACCACTTCTTTCACTTCTTGAGCCTCTGCACAGCCACCCTTGAAAACATTCTCCAATCATGTCTACCTCCCTCAATATGCTGTATTTTTTCATAATCTTCACCTCCCTACTTCATCTTTCTCACTTCCCAGAGCCTGCTACCTCTCCCCCCACCAGCTAGACACCCCATATCATCAGTTAGGTACCTCGCACTGTTTGCACCACTCTCCCTCAAGGACATCTGACACCTTTATTTGGTTGCACCACACCCCCTCCAGATGCGGACCATGGTCACTCCTATATCCTTCATCATGCATGATGTTACTCTGGGGCAAGCGCTAGCGACGCCAGATCTGCAACAGCAAGCCACTAACATGTAATCTGACCTGTAAGAAACTCCGTTTGTGTGCCCTGAAGCTCCTGCTCCTTCTCCTTCTGATATCTGGAAATGTACACCCTAACCCAGGTCCTTTTACTACCACCACTGCCGGTACAAAATCTACCAGGGGCCTAACCATCACCACTATTAACATCTGTAGCCTGATCCCCAAGCTGGATGCCATTCAAGTCTTTGTAAACCAACACAGTCCTGATATCCTAACAAGTGTTGAAACAAGGCTGTCGCCTAAAATCCCAGACTCAGCGATTGAACTACCAGGATATAATGTCCACAGACTGGACCATGTGTCCGAAAGAGGAAATGGCTGTGCAATCTACACCAAAGACTATCTCGTTGGGTGCCTCATCTCTACCCCCCCCCCCATGACTCTTCAGCTCAGATCCTACCTATTAAACTACTCTTAGAAGCACACAACAAAACCCTTACAGTAATCACGGTCTACATCTCCCTAAAGACCAAGGTAAGAGCCTCACAGCTGTTCTGGACTTCATCAAATCCCAACCTGTAGGTGCTGAGACAATTACACTAGGTGACTTTAATATTACTTGGCTCTCATGAGAGGCTGCTGTATCTCGGGATGCCATATCATAAGCAAACCTCTCGCAAATGGTTGTCTCCTCCACCAGAACGAACTATAAAACAGGCATTAGTACTCTACTGGACCGGGTCCTTACCAGTCATCCTTCTCATATCTCCTGCACCTCGGTCCTTTCCAACTCACTAAGCGACCACTCACCCATTACATGTGGGTGGTCAAATAAATTCCATAAGCCCCCACCCAAAGTCATCACTAGCCGAGTGCTCCCACGTGGCCAACTAAGACACCTTAAATCCTGCCTCAGTTGGCATGACTGTTCTCCCATTCACCTTTCAACAGATGTTAACACAGCTCTCAACTTCTTTATCCCCTCCTTCAACACAGCTTGTGACACCTACGCCCCGCTCAAAAACCAAAAAGTCAAAGCGCTCTGCAACACATGGCTAACAGGAGAGCTTCTTGCCCAGCTAAAGTCTAGGGACCATCTCTGGGCCCCAGCTAGGGACTCTGGTGCCCAGTAAGACATACAGAACTACAAACATACGCACAACTACACAAAATCCATAACACAACAGCAAAGTGCATACTACAAAGAAGCTCTCTCAAACTCCTGGGGGAATGGGTTGGATTTCTGGAAGAATATCAAATAAGTCACAGGGAAACAGACCAAATCCTCCCCAACCATGCTAAAGATTGATGAGTCCATCACCCTTGATCCCCTGGTCATTGCAAACACCTTCAATGATGCATTTACCGACCTCAGCAGCGTCCTCCCCTCGGATTTTTTCCTGGACACTACCCACATTATCCCCTATGGCTCTCCTACCCCTACTAATCACCCACCCTTCCACTTCAAAGAAATTAACCTGCACGATGCCCGAACTTATATCACCATAGCAATATCCAAATCAAGAGCAAGTGGAGACTCGCTGGATCTAAAACTGCTATCCCTCACCCTGAAGGAGGTTCTAGTCTCATTAACACACATTCTCAACCTCTCCCTAAGCACAGGTTAGATCCCTGACAAATGGAAAGCGGCTACAGTTACACCAGTCCACAAAAGTGGGGATAAGACCTTCCATGGGAACTGTCGTCCGATTTCTATTCTACCACCTCTCTCCAAGGCACTTGAACATATAGTAGCCAACCTACTCACGGACTACCTGGATAAACACAATCTCCTATGCCGCAACAACATGGCTTCAGAAAACGACACAGCATCTCATCTGCCTTACTGGAATTCACTGGAGCACTGTACGGCACCTTGGATAGAGGTCACTTAACCGGAGCAGTATTTGTAGATCTGACCAAGGCCTTTGACACTGTCCACCATCGTCTGCTGATCCAACAACTCCTGCTTACAGGTCTCTCTCCTGACACAGTCACATGGTTCGAGAGTTATCTGCAAAACTGATCTCAATGAGTCAAAATTGCTGGTGTACTCTCGGACCTCAGACCGGTCCGATCTGGAGTCCCCAAGGGTCTGTCCTGGGCCCGTTACTCTTCAGCATTTTTCTTAACACACTTCCGAAATCCTGCCCTGAACAACTTGTCCTCTATGCAGATGACACTGTAATCTTCTCCTCCCACAAGGACCCTGCGCTGCTTCAGACCAATCGTCAGCAAGGCTTTGCCGCAGTGGAAAACTGGTTCTGTTGTCATATGCTGGTACTCAACCACATAAAAACCAAAGTCATGCTCTTTAACAGTCCTCAGAACAGGCATAGATCTCACCCCCTAGCTATCTACACTAACAGTGGCAGCACCCTTGAGCAAGTGCAGTCTTTTCAAATACCTAGGGATAACCCTGGACTCAAATCTCTCCTATGGGGTACACGTAGACAATGTTGCCAAAGCTGCAAATACACACCTAGGCCTACTATACCGACATACACAGCATCTTACTGCTGAAGCACTGAAAATCGCTGTCCAGAGCTCGGTGATCTCCATCTTTGACTACGGACTTACAATCTATGGCTCTGCCTCTGCCACTGCCCTCAGACGAATATCAACATCACTTAACAAGGCCTGCAGGCTCATCTCTGATGCTCACCGTCTCACGCATACATGTGACCTGTATGCCCAATCTGGCTGGCTTTAACTCTCAAATCGCATAAAGTACCTAACCTGCATCATGGCAAAGAAAGTAACCATGGGTGTCCAAGCACTGCTGAGTTCAAGACTAAAGCCACGAAACACCAGGGGCTCTGAATCCCAGCTCCTTCAGGTTCCCCACTGTCGCAACTCCTAGGGCTAAAGATCCTTTGCCCACAGAGCGCCCAGCTGGTTAAATGAGCTCAATCCTGACACCTCCTCCACTACCACCCTTGGCTCATTCAAATCCAAACTCCACCTCCACCTCACTAACTCTAGCACCTGTGAATGCTACCTATAATCTCCTCAGCCCACTCATTTTGTCTCTCCCACTAGCACTTAAAGCATCTCCCTCCTTTTCCCTCTCCACCCCTCTTTTTTATTTTATTTTTGTCTTTCACCTCCACTGACTCTACCCCTTCTCCCCCCTTCTTCCCACCCCTCAATGCACTTTCCCCTTATGTTAACTAATTTCAGTCTGTTCCTAGTTGTTGACAATGCCTCAAGGCTGCTATTCCTGTCCATCCCTACTACTCTCCACGTGTTTATCATCATCTTCCTCCCCCTCCTACCTTACCCACTGTTACTCTGTGTTCCCATTGTTTACAATCAACATATTTTAACTCTTGTTTTGATCTACCATTGTAACCAAATATGATGACATATTTACTGTTTTTGTACTTAATTACTGTTTTGTTTTATATTTGTTCTTTGATGCGGAACCTTTGTAAAAGAGCCTGGCTCAAAGGTATCATGTAGTCCTAGTTGAAATAAAGGAAAAAAAAAAAAATTACAACAGCACTAAGATCACTTAAACATTCTGCATACAGCCTTTTAATGCAGAAAACAATCCTACAAAATAACTGTACTGCATTTACATCTGTAGCAAGGAATCTCTCACAATGAAGTTACACTAAACTACAATAGGGCTGCTAACCTACTGTTTGGAACATGAAACACTGTGATACAGACACTGGGGCTGAAAGGTGATTGTTCTAGTCTGAACACTTGACAATTCAAATGACCATAAGACTAAAATTACTTTACTCTATGGTGCCCCTCTACTACTCTCTGCTCCACCCTATTCCCTTGCACAGGTCTGTCAACTCTATCACAGGATTAGACGTTTTGCCCTTGGAGTGGACTCCAGAAAACACCACCGTGAGGCCCTGTATTCTCTTAAACGGCCTAACTATGACTCTAGGTTATACTTTCACACCTTATGCCTTGTATTCAAACTTACCAAGCTCTGTAATCCCCTTGCTTAAGGGAAATAATTTACAAAAACACCCACACGCACGCTTAACTCTATTTCCTTACCCTTATTAGCAATCCAGAAGACGCAACGCCTATCAGGTAAGCACTCATTCGCCTTCTCAGCTCCCTCTGCTTGGAATTCCCTCCCCCCTAACTTACTCTCCTGCCCCACCCTAGCCTCTTTCAAAAAAGAGCTTACCTCTTTCCTACTAACCCCCATTCCTCTGCAATTGCTTTAAATAACCCTTATAGCATCGTTAATGCCTAGTCTATGTTACTCTGATAGACGTATCTTGTAATCCACCTGCTCTCGTGTTCTGCTATGTATATTTTGTATAATATTAGTCATCCTGTTTATTTCTATATGCTTAATGCCTGTTCTGTTTTAAGTTACTTACCTGGCTTTCCACTGAAACAATTTCTGCAACATTGTTAAATCTCTCTGTATCCTGTATATTATTATTGTATTTATCTATTGTACTGTGTTCACCATTGACACCCGGCTCGTCACTGAAAAGGGGACTGCATGGTCTCAGTGGACTTATCCGGTTACCAAAATTCTAATAAAATAATAAAAATATATAGGGGTGTGCACCGCTCCAACATATGCTTACAGTTTTTTGCCCCTGAAGTTTGCGTTTGGTTTCAGAGCCCAACTGAAAGTCAACCCCAACCCCCTACCACACAGAGCTCCTTCCCAAACTAGGCCCAGCTCCTTATCACTAGGGAAATGCCTCCTCACTGCACACGCCTCCATGCATATGGATAAGTTCAGCTGGCTTTTAATTTGGTATTGATACATTTTTTTGAATGCTGAAGCTGTTTTATTGTTATTTACAGTGTGGGTTTTATATACAGTATCAATTTTTGGATTATGTGTATGTACTCTGGTTTGTGATTATTGTAGTGTTGAATGATGTGCAGGCAACCCCGAGCCCTGCAGCGGCACCTAGCAGAGGTAAACAAACTCTAACCAACCCCCCAAAAAAATTTTCAACCGCTTATGGATATCTTAACAGGTATAAAAGAATCGGCACATGCAGAGTAGTAGATCAGGCTATCTGGTCAGCTGTGCTGCAGTAGGCACTCCGTGTGCCTTGCACCTGCCTTTACTTTTCTCCACAGAATTACACTGAGTTTTCTGCATTTACCTTACTGTACCGTGTTTGTACCTGATGAGGCTGGCTTTTAATTAGCATGTAAGCAGCAACTATCTGCCTTGCACTGAGGTAAGACTTCTCAAGCCGTTTTCATGAATATCAAAAGTGGTGCCCTTTAAACTAAAAACAATATGAAGCCCAAGGAATTGACAGTGCTGCTTTAAGAAAGTGAACCACAAACAGCTGAAACCCAGAAACTCTGCAACAAAATCGTATCACCAGGTGCATTAGACTGAAAACACAATTATTTACAAAAAGGCTGAAAAAAGCATATTTATGTATCTGATTTTATAAAGGGAAACCCCAGCTTTTTCATGTATGCAAAGCAAGAATAAAAAGAAACAACAATGCCACCCACTAAGCACTTCATGTTACAGCAACAATTTTGAATCTATGTATTTTTTATTCCATCTTAGATCACGCTTTTGTTCCCGCCTTGTAAGATTGCCTTTTGTTCCCCAATTTGAGTCCGTTTTAGCAATTTTTTTAACATTTTAAATAATTTTGCTGAGCATTATACAGAACTTCTGCAATGTTTCTGTCAATCATCCCACCTATACGTTAACACCCATACTTTAATATCACTTTTCTTGTGTTTAAGAAAAACTAGCATACATCACGCACTTTTCCCTGACCATATGGAATAATGAGGGATCACAGGGCTAAATCCAGGCCATAAAACTTAGGGCCCAATCCACAAAGCGGTCCAGGATCAGTGAGATTTGTATGTATCCCGGCCACATACTTCTGCTCCCAGATGTTGGTCCACACCAGACAACATCCACAGTTCCTGCCCACCACTCTCCATGTGTGTGGAGCCTTGAGTGGGGGCAGGGGGTGGTATGCAGGGTGGAGCTATGTGAGACACCAGGTATCCACTTAAATGCCCATTTCAGCTTGATAGGGACGCTCTCCTCCCCAGGAGGGCGTGATTGGTGTGCACTGCTCCTACAGGGGTTCCTAGAGGTGGCTAGGGTTGTCACGGTATACCGCAGTATCAGAAGTCACGGTATTGATACCGTGGACAATTTCTGATACCGTGATAACCGTGATTCACGGTATACCACGGTATTGAGACCTTTCAACTAGTTACCTCAGTAGTGGGCAAGATTATGGAGGCACTCCTTAAGGAAAGGATAGTGCAACACCTGGAATCCATAGGAGCACAGGATCCAAGACAGCATGGGTTTACAAAAGGAAGGTCCTGTCAAACTAATCTCATAGATTTCTTTGACTGGGTAACCAGAGTGGTGGACCAAGGGGGAGCAGTTGATGTCGCCTACTTTGACTTCAGCAAAGCTTTCGATACTGTTCCACATAGAAGACTGATTAATAAGCTGGGTAGGCTTGGGGTGGGTCAGAAGTTGGTCAACTGGGTGGCAAACTGGTTGACAGGCAGAAAACAGAGAGTGGTGGTAAACAGTATACAGTCAGAAGAGATGCAAGTCACAAGTGGGGTACCTCAGGGATCAGTCCTGGGGCCAGTCCTCTTCAATATCTTCATCAGTGACATTGCAGATGGACTGGAGGTTAAGGTTTGTCTGTTTGCAGATGATCCAGATGGGGTGGCAGAATGAGAAGAGATCTGGATAAACAGGCAAAATGGTCAGAGCAGTGGCAACTGGAGTTTAATGCAAAGAAGTGCAAGATCATGCACATAGGGAAGAGAAACCTTTAAGCCACCTACAGGCTTGGAGGGGAGTTGCTGGCAGTCACAAGGGAAGAAAGAGACTATTGGGCGTCATCATCACCAATGACCTGAAATCATCCAAGCAGGCCACTAAAGCAGTAGGTAAGGCTAGAGGGATGTTGGGGTGTATTAGTAAGGGTATCACAAGTTGGAAGAGGGAGGTAATAATCCCTCTTTACAAGACACTGGTTAGGCCCCATCTGGAGTACTGCGTACAGTACTGGAGGCCACACCTTCACAAGGACATTTACCAAATTGAGGCAGTCTAGAGAAGGGCAACCAACATGATGCAGGGTCTGCATCAGAAAACATATGAGGACAGATTAATGGAGCTCAATATGTATACCCTAGAGCAAAGGAGGGAGAGAGGTGATATGATCGAAACATTCAAACACCTTAAGGGCATTTACAAGGTGAAAGAGTCCAACATGTTTCAATATAAGAAAAATAGCAGAACAAGAGGACACAGCATGAGATTAGAGGGAGGCTGATTAAGGGGTAACGTGAGGAAGTTATTTTTCACAGAAAGGGTGGTGGATGCATGGAACGGCCTACCACAGGAAGTGGTGGATATGAATACAGTGCAGGGCTTCAAACAGGTATGGGACAGGCATAAGGGAGCAATTCAGATGAGTATGAATAGATAGGCCATTGACAGAGCAAAGGCCGATGGCACATTCATAAGGCAGAAAAGAAATGGGCAGACTGGATGGGCCTTGTGGTCCTTATCTGCTGTCAACTTCTATGTTTCTATGGGTTTTTTTTGCATTTTCAGGGACAACTGTCCCTTACATGCCAATTCTCCCTGATGCAAGAGTTCGAGGAGGCTCTTTTTCATGCAAAAATTGTTTTGTGGATGTGACACGGTCTGTTCTCACCATTTACCATTAAGGAAGCAGTTATTACTTATACTGTATATCACTGGTGGCTTAATACTCACTTGGCCTCTGTTTGCCTTCTGTGGCACTCCGTGTGACACACACAAATTACTAGATGACTAAAAAAAGTTGTCCTGATACTGATACTGAACATTGAAAATTCAAAAAAGTAAGGAAGACGTCAAAAGACTGACTTACATTTAATTGAAGGTCTTTCAACTGACATTAGTCCACTTATGGATTGGACAGGTGAGGACACCTAAACCTTACCTTACTAATCTGTATAGCACTGCAGCAGACAGCAGACGATGAACCCCCGCTGATATATAGGCTAATTCCTTTAATGCCACGCAGGACTCCAGTCCTCCTGAGTCACTCAACATATCATGAGACTTGACTCACGAGTCCCGAGTCTGAGGTGGCGACAAGATGACTCAAGTCACTCGGGGGGGGGGGGGGCTACCTAAAACAAAACCTAATGGAAAAAGTAATTTAAATTCATAAATTCCTTAAACAGCTAGTAGCTTAAAAAAATAAATAAAAGCAGAGAAATGAGTGCCTGCCACTGCCATGGTATTGAAGATATATATGCGGATTCCTTTAATGCCAGACTGGACTCATGTCACAGTCACTTAAGTCAACTCACAATAGCACGACTCACTCAACCAAAGCAAGTCAAGTAAGCAACTCACATTGGCTCACTGCTTCAGCTGGAGGCTACTGTAGCTAAATACCTATTACCTACCTTAAAAAAGGAAAAAAGCAGCCAGCCAGGCAGCCACCATGGCATTTGGGATATATGGGCTTATTCATTTAAATTCCGCCATCTCTCACAGTTGGCTTAGCTCAACTGACTGACTCTGACTGTTGGCTTGGCTTGGACTCAAGAGTCTCGGACACAGAGAGTGGCGAATGCAGGTAGGAGTTGTATTTTGGTTGTGGTAGTAGGGTACTACATTGAGAAAGTGAATATGGCCGGCCCAGTGGCCCTGAGGGTTGAAGCGCTGGACACCACACCTTGCGCCACGCCAGTGACTCGGGTTTGGGAACAGACTCGGGCCACCGGGGATTGGCAGGGGAGGAGAGGGATTAAGCGTCCAAGTGACTGCTTTCCCTCTATGGGGTGGGGAGTTTCCAGTTGTCAGTGCACTTTCGGCCCCCTAGCGGAGGCTGGGGGTGGTGCACTGGCAATATACAGTGGGGTTGAGTTGGAGCATGGCATCAGGAGACAGCATGTGTGGATGCCTGCACGCTCCTTCTTCTTGGTGCCATTGTACGCCCCACTCACAGAACAAGGGGAAAAACATGGTGACTGGTCGCAGTGGCTTGATGGCCATCCCACGGGGCGCCCAGCTCGGGGGGCACTGCTGTTCACTGGATCTTGACCAGGCGGAGACAGAGAGGGGGCCTCCACCACCCCACCATGGGGGTAATAGATGAGGGTCTCCAAGGAACAGGGAGGTACCGGATGGTGGCCGGAGGTTTGTGATGCGCAGAAGACCTAGGCAGACTGGGAGCCAGGTAGGGAAAAAAGGATTGGCAAAAAAAAGAGAAAGTGAATATGAACACAAATCTTTCCAAATTTAATTGCACTACTTACTGTAACTTTCACCAGCTTCACTTGAGGGGACTGGGCGGACAGGGTCTTGGAGGGAGCCCAAGGCCATGAGACGAGGACGGAGGAGGGACACTCAGCCTAGCCACAGCCAGACAGTGAGCTTTGGTTTTTCAATATGAAATGTTCTGATTCCAAGTAGTGCTCTTCCTGTGCCTGCTTCTAAATGTAGTAGCACACTACTTCAGTATAGTGCAACTCTTTCTGCATCTGCAACTCTTGTCCGCACCACCACCACGACGAGTAATGGAGTGAGCGGACATTCCTTTTGTATTCATCAACCCTCATCTTTAAGTTATTGACAATTTAACATAACAAAAATGTAAATCAAACAACTTACTACTCATACTCACTATGCTATTTTTGTATGGTACTTTTAGTATTGGTAGCATTTTGTGCTGTAAGCTAAGAGTACACTAAAACACTTTACTTATAATGGTATGTCACTTATGTGTAAAACTGCAATGAAATGAAACTTTTTCTTTATATACATCTATTTATAGTGCTCGAAGCGCCATGCTCATCATTAGGTCAGGAGGAATCTGACTTAGTCAGTAAAATAAACTATATTTGTCTTCACATACTTGACTCATTATCTTTATTTTCTCTCATTAAATTCATAATGTGTCACTTACTAGTATATTAACTGCTTTTACATGTAACATTTGGTTAAAATTACATTATTTTCGAATATTTTAGGTTTTCCCATTGGAATGTATTATACTGCAGTATCCCGATAACCGTGGTATCACACACCACGGTTATCACACCATCAAAATTTCACACCGTGACAACCCTAGTGGTGGCCCAGTGGAGGCGCCTTTGGCAGCATGGGTGACCATACACTGCCTTGCGCCCCTCCTCCCAGGATTTTACAATGTTCACCCATGTAAGAGGGGGGAATATGGCAGAAATGGCCACCTATGGTGCACCTGATAATGGCCCTCCCTGTCCCCTCATGCCACGTACCCCCCCCCCCACACGCACAAACAAGGTGCTTGCTCTCTGTAGGCACCAGGGAAGCCCCTGGCAGGGATAAGCTACAGCTGAAGGAGGATGGACACCTCAGGGAATCAAGTGGTGGAGAATGGCGATGGGAGGTGAGCCTGGTGTGCTGAAGGGGGCACATGTGGTGCCCAAAGCAGTAACTCAGGAAAGAGCAAATAAATAACTGCCCTGGGTAAAATAAGCATAAATTTCAACTAAGCTGCGTGTGTATATTTATTTTCCAGGGCAACTGTCTTTCCTTACAGGTTTCTAAAAATTAAAAAATATCAACAACAAATAAGGTAATTACAGCATACAATTGGAGTGCTATACCCAGCCTCACTGCAGTTGTGAAAATACCATATACGAGTCACGTGGACACTTCCTGCAGTTGACAGAAGGCAGTGCGCATGGCACAATTTTTAAATATCCTACCTCACTGTATTTCATAATATAGTTAAGGGGCTCTAGATGGTGGCTTACCTTCCAGCTATAGCACACACACACACACACTGCAAATGGTACTCCATTTATTGCACAGGACAGGTTGATTAACTGATGCCCCCCCACCCACCATAGTGACTTACACGGTATTTGCCATTTAGCAACAAATCCTCTGAAAACATGGTTACTGACCAGTCGATTTGTACTTTATCATTTCTTTACACAGGATAGCCTAGCTAAGGTGTAACTTCTTGTTTTTAGTAGGATCCTTCATCCACCCAATTTTAGAGCAGGATGTCCTGAAGAGCAGGAAGGTCAAGCAACTCATTCAAGGTCACCTTAATCTGTGTTTCTGGCTAGTACATCTGTCACAGAAAGTAGTGACAACTGCTGTAAAAAAAAAAAGGCCCAGGGCTCCAGGTTTGGGGATTCCTATCAGTTCAGGGATATCATGGAGTGTCAAGTGTGTAGAGGAGAAAACAGAGAAAGAAAATGGAAATGTCATCCTCATTAGGAGGTGGGTGAACCTCATCTGGCAAGGACTGGCGGTACTGACTGGCCTCTGGCAGGGTAGCCTCAGGCAAACATGGATCACCGGGGGTGGAGCAGAGGTTTCTTTGAAGCAGTCCATCTTGCCTGGCATACTGGACTACTGGCAACTTCTTGTTATTGCTGTTTCAGCCACATCAGCAGCAGCTATCCTGACTGACTGGGAACTCATCCGACTGACAATGCCGATGTGCCTTGCCTACAAGCGTGCAGTTTATCAAGCCCAACAACCTGGATTCTGGGATTGTGGTACCGAGGTAATGTACTGTACTGTGAAATGTTTGTCCTTTTCCAGTTTAACAGGATTCATCCTAGTGACTAATGATGAACTATTCTGGACCTACGTGGAAAGCACCACACGAGCCTGTGCAAGGCCACCTGTGAAACGTGCACCACAGGGCGGGATATTGATGATCCGGCTCTGTGGTGCCTTTGACCATTTAACTTCGACTTTCAACACTCAGGATTGATTGCTAATGGGTATGCAACTGTATTTGCTAAGGAGACTCTGAAACTTAGGACTATGCCTGTGAGGAGCCAAGTTATAGATTTAATTCCGGTCCTCATTCAAGACTGTTATAATTGTTTGCCCTTTTAAGATCTGACACCTCTCTGTGACTGTGTGAGCCTCACTGAGTTTTACTGTTACATCACCATTTGTCATGGCCTGCCTGAGGGTGTTTTGTTGCCAAATAAATGCTGAGACAGCCACTGTGTTTTATTCAGGGATGTCTCTGTTTCATCTTTGCTATGGTTTTACTTTATTGCTATGGTTTTCCTCCTACTTATTTTCTCAACAGCAATGTGTTAAAGCAGGAGAACTTAGTTCTGATATGGTAACGATTAATGGGGGGGGGTCCCTCAGGGGTCAATACTTGGGCCCCTCCTATTTTTGATTTATAGAAATGAATTATCTAAGCACTGTTCATGTTCTTCAAACTTTTTTTTGTATGCAGATGATACTACACTGTACACGCATCATAATGATGTCAGTTTAGCAGGTGACATCATACAAGATGTCTTTAGTAAAATACAGATGGCACTAATGGAGTTGAGACTATTGCACTCAATCCTATAGTGAATATGTGAATCGAAACGTTCTACGTTTAACCTTATTCGAAATGGCCACTGTAGGCTGAGTGAAAAGAAAACTCCATGGATATTGTTTACCACAAAGAGTTTAGATACTTTTCATTTGAGTATAAGACTTAACAATGGAATTGAAATTGCTATGGTTCCTACATAAATATTTGGGAATAACACTGGATGACAATTAACATTTAAGTCTCACATTCAAAATTTGTCATCCAAAACTAAAGTGGTTGCTAGCTATAGAAGCACAGCTTATTTTAACTTTTCTCTTAGAAAACATTTGGTCAGCTCATTATTTGTGTCTCAACTGGATTAAGAGGACTGTATTTCTAGAAATACCTCTGTAACAATACTTGGTGTACTTGATCCACTATATCACAGTGCCCTCAGGTTTATAACTGGTTTACCCTGGAATACACACCACTGCTGTTTACACTCTGCAGTTGGTTGGGTTTCTCTCACTTCCTGAAGACAGATTTATTGGTTATTTGTGTACAGATTTGTATTAAATGCACTCCCCCCTTTTCTTCTAAATTTAATACACTATAAATCAACAAATAATCACAAACTTAGGTCAGCTAAATGTTCAAATTTCTCTATACCTAGATTTCAAACTAAATTTGGGGAATATAACCTAGCAGTCTCTGTTTCACGTACCTGGGATGTAATTTGAAAAAAATTTAAACTAAACACGTTATTACCTATTTCCTATTTAAGACTTTAATTGATGGATTGCTGCATAGCCAGTGCGATTGCTATGGATGAATTCTATCTTTCCACCACCTTAATTTATGTAACATTTTTTTTTTTACGACAATGTGATTTTGTGTTTGGATTTTATATCGTTTGGACATATGTGTTGTATGTATAATTGTAATTGTACTGTTCTGTCTTTTGTGCACTTTGACGCAATTATAAATGAGAGCTTTTCTCAATTTGTCTTCCAATAAATATTGACTGACTGATTAATTGATCTTTGAAACCAAATGCAGGCGCTTCACTGAGCCAGTGAGGACAGCCAGGTCACAGTGAATTTTTATTTTTGTAGACCGGAAAAGAAGGACTAGGCAATTCTGTTTATTTTCAACCCTGTCCCATGGGAGGGGGAGGATATACAGATGGAAACCAACTAACATTAAACTATCCACCTAAACAGGAAGATTGGACCTCAAGTTAATATCTCATCTGAAAGACAGCATCTCCGGAGTGCAGCACCCCCCTCATGCTGCACTACAGTGCCAGTATTGAGTTTAACCCCAAGTTCTTGGTGTGGGCCTAGAACCCACAATCTTCTCATCTTCCAGCCTCAGAGGTGGGTGTGCAACCTGCTGAGCTGCCAACGCTGAAGCTGAGCCACTGACACTGATATTAGAAGTTATAAAAATAAAAGGAAGTTAGAAAAGTAAAAGTATATCCAAGTAAAAACAGCACGCAGGGTCCCCTCCAATGCTGGGCCTCCACCCTTCACAGTAAGACTGAAGGGATCTCTTAGTATAAGCCAATACCCTGACTCTAAACAACCCTTGCCTAACCCAGAACTTAAAACAGAGGGGGATTGCAGATTTTGTGTTATTTTAAAAAAGCAATCCTGCTAATTTAGCTCCCCCAGGTGAGGCATTCTAAATGCCCCCCTCTTTATTCCATAAATTAATCCCTGGGGTCTAGCAGCACACACAGCCTCTCCTCAACAATTTTAAAAAAGAAGGGAGTCCCACAACACGTTGGCAACCAGCACTACAACTCTTCATTTATACCACCTTGGCCGTCTGCTATCTCACTGAAAATATCACAAATACCATATTGCACAATTTGCGATATTTGCAATGAAATGGCGGCTGGCTGACATGGTGAGTGGAGCATTCCAGTGCCAGCTGCCGTCTCATCGTGGGACTCCTTTCTTAAATGTAATGGGAAGGGGTGTGCCCATAGACCCCACTGAGTGATTAACGGGACGGGGAGAGGTTGGGGGTGCCACTAGGCCCCAGGGAGTGCTAATTGGGCCAAGGAGAAGGAGAGAGGGGTGCCACTAGACCCCAAGGAGTTTTATAGGGGCCTGGGAGACAACAATAATAACAGATGCAACTGAAGGGTAGGGGTTCACAGTGGTGAAAGAAGGGATCAGAACACTTCACTCCAGGACAAGCGTCCACAGTAGCAGCTTCAGCCTCTACAGGTTACCAGGGCACTGGCAGGACACAACAGTTGACAAACAGGGCACCTACATATTATTCCTATGGGGTAGTTCTGTACCACCTGGAGCACAAACTGGGGCACATTATTTTTTTTAACCAGGGCAAGTGCCCTGGTGTGCCCTGCCACTGAATGGCGAATAAAAGTATAACACTAACACAAGAAACTAAGCTACATCAAACCAAAGAATTAGGTGGCAACTTAGAGGGGGAAGTTCAGACGCCTGAGGCTTTGCCTAAAGAAAAAAGGCTGTGTTGTCTCAAGCTACATAAAGAAGGAAGTTTTACTGTGGGCACTCAACTCTGCATCACCTTGGCTTCAAGACTGAGAACATCAGAGACAGAAGCACATTAAAAACAAGTACAGCACATTTATTTGTTACAACAATCAAGACAGACACTGAATTCAGTTTAACATCTCTTCTTTTTAGCTGGCCCAGTGCTGCGGTGGGCTGAGGTACTAAGTGCCACACCACCCACCACACCTGGCAATCCTGGTTCGGGAATGGACCGGGGTCACAGGGGGTCAGCTGGGGAAGAAGGACTCAGCATCCGTAGACAGCTCTTCTCCTTTGAGGAGGGTGGACAGAGTAAGCCACTGCTTTCCTGCCACCCAGTGGAGACTGGGTAGCACAGCATCAGTAGCTGCTTCCTTAGTGGGTCGGGGGCATGCTCTCAAGTACATACAGCATCTTTACACCATTCGTCTGTGCCAAAGCACGCATTCTCAGCCTCAGTGACAGGGTTGAAAACTAACAGAAAACCCCCTGAGTGCCAGGATGGTGGCCGGTGACCGTGCAGGCTCCGCTCCAGCACCTGAGGCACCCACTCACCCACTGAGGTAAGTGAGTAGTGGGGTAAGACCCAGGTCAGTGAGAGACGAGACTTGGGTTCACCGTCAGATAGGGCGGTTCTTGGGGTGAACAGGGAACAAACAAAGGATGGAAAAAAAATAAAATCTCTTCTTTTAGGAATTCGCCCAAAACACAAGGATCAACCCCTTGTAAGGCTCAGTGGGGGGGAAGGGGGCAAATTCTCCTAGAGCACAAAACTGAATTTTTGGCCATGCTGACCAATGAGGGACCAGGGTTACGCAGTACACCATTGGCTGTGGTGCAAATCAAACCTGGAACCTCATGTTTCACAGCTCAGTGCTACAGACAGCGAAGAACACTGTCATAGTTTACCAATCCTTAATTCAGGGCATTAAATAAGCCGAAAAAAATTGCTTACCAGTGTTACACATGAAAGTGCTAATCAGCTGTAAAAATGCATATCGCCTGACACAGAATGGTTAGCAAAGTTTAAAAAATATATATATAATTTTATTAATTTTATCTACTGTGCCATAGACTCACTGAAAAAAATGGTTAGCAGTCTACTGCTATGCATTTTTGGAAATGGTTAACATTACCCATTGTTTTGCGTAGTGTTTTGCTATGCTGTACCAGCTATTTAATTGACTGTCAGTGTTTGAGAAAACATTTTGAGTCTGCATGACTTATGGTTACCCCCACTGCTTTTAAAATTGTATCAGTAGCAGGCTCCATAGTGTTGATCGATAAGGGATCACTCTGGTATGTTGGTGACCCAGGTTCACACTCCAAGCTCAGGACGTCAGGAGCAGAGACTGCCAGAGAGGGATGAGAATGTCCCTTGGACATTCTCCTCAAGGGGGAGGGATGTTCGATGCGCTGCTTGTTGCTATGTGGCAGCTCTTGCTGGTGGCGTGGTGGTGGCATCGCTGACAGCATGGGTGATTATGCGCCATCCAGAACTGCCCCAGGCCAGCCCCAGCATAGGTGAGTCAATGGGAGGGCAGAGAGAAAAAGGTAGAAATGCCACATCGTGACACTGGATGGCTGGCTCGCTGTTCCCTCACACCAACAGACCCTAAGGCACACCACAGAAGGGTCCTTCCAGCCAGCATCCCAGCAACATTGTTCCTCCTCTGGACCATGGGATGCCCCTGGAAGGGACAAGCTGGTACCATCAAGGAGGAAGTCAGAAGCAGGAAGTGCACCTCTTCAAGGACTGGAAAAGGCCTCCAGCTGAGACATGCCAGTCTCTGGGATGCAAAGGCTGGATGTCTGGATGGCCTCTTTGTGGCAGTGAGATTCAAGTCTGGCGGGCAGAGGGAGGTGTTGGAAGCCAGAAGGAATGGGATGATGGTAGGTGAGGGAGGTGGAGACAACACCTAATGCAAAAAGAAAACTGCATCAGTGATTTGATCTCATCAGTGATTTTACATATAATAGCATGCTCAAGTACTGCACTTTTACTACCAACCTGACACACTCACTGCAATTTGTTTTTTTAATAATGTATTTACCCTAGACGACCTGACTAAGATACAGTATCTCATGTTCAGTGGCATCCTGCTCTTTCCCCATTTTTATAGTTGGGAGAACTGAAGCACTAGGACCTTAAGTTACTTGCTCATGGTCACATAGTGTACAGGTTGCTCTAGTGGGATTTGAACCTGGTTCTCTTAGTTTCTAAGCTTGTACTTCATGGTCTGGATCAAGCTGCCTCCTACAACTAGCATTCTTCATTTAAAAGCCCCTTTTAGTCTGTGGCAACTGGTAAGTACTTATTTCCCTTAGTATCAGGCTTCAGGCTTCAGCCAATTAAAAAAGGTAGGAAAATAAAACAGGCCGGACGATTTGAGAGAGTGCCTCCAGATCATATCTACACATGTAAAAAGGCAAGGCAATTTTATTTACATAGTGACCAATCCAAGGGGCTCAGGGCACCATATAGTCCAGACAATGAGTCATTAAACATAAAACAGCAAATTTGGAATTGCAAATACTACAAAATGATTCAAAAGAGAACACCAGACCCGAAACTTAAGTTTTAAGATGAAATTTAAAAAAATCAAGCAAAGGGGGCTCCTCTTACATCTGGATTAAAGGCGTTCCACAAAACTGAAGCAGTAACACTGCATACCCAATACCCCCAAAACTTAAGCCTGTATTTGGGAATGATGAGAAGACATGCCTCCGCTAACCTAAGTGTACAACCAGGAGGGTACAGAATCAGGAGGTCTTTCAGGAAAAAAGTGAAAGAAACTTACCACGTATGGTTTACTCGCTCCTCCAACCCCCTGGCAGGAAATACTTGCTACTGGAAGGATTTAGAGTGTTGTTCCAGCTGTGCAGGTCACCCGGCAATGGAGCCAATGGTCAAAGCCCTCAGTCACAGGGATAAACTCATTGTATATCGTACTACCAAATTAATAATTTAACAATGCTACTCCTCTCTTCTGGAAATTTAAGCTAGTTTCTCCCCCCCCCCCACCCCAAGAAAATTCCACAACACACAGTCTAACAAAACATTGTAACATGGCAAAACAACTTCTGTGCTTCCCCCAACCCCAGGAACTATGCAGAGTTCCTGTGGGCAGAGCAAAGTGTTCTCTTAAATTCTGCTACCAGGCACCTCGGGCATCAGTAGAATTTTGTGAAAAATCAAACAAAATAAATACCTCAGCTTACAAAAGACAAATTTCAAAACCATGTGAAAGACAGATTTTTTTATCTTTTCCCCTATGGACCCACACAGGTGACTTCCTTCGTCCCTGGTTGCCTGCCCCTATCACCCACTGTCTCCTGGACTTGCCTGGGGAAGGTCCCCCATGGATATACCCCCATGATAAGGTATGAGGCAGGAGGTCTGTCCTCCCCCCCACCTCCAAAACACAGTCCACATGTCTCCAGGGTCCTGTAGGTGGTGCAGGAGCTGTGATGACCGGGAAATCATCCTGCGGCTTGCTGCAGGTGTTTTCCATTTTTCTAACCTCGCACTCCTCCCCAACGTCAGGCCAAGCCTCGAGGCAGCCTTGCACACTCTAGTGTGCCCCTGCAGGAGAGACAAGCTCTGTGGTCCACAGCAGGGGCCGCTAAAGTGGCAGGACCTGACGCCATTCCTCCTCAAGTGGGAGTGCTGCTGCACAGCAACACCTACCCAGCCCTAGGGGGTCGTCCAACCAGATTCCTAGACTCACTTCCACTGATGTGGGAGCACGCAGTGCTACCCACTGGGCCATCGGGCAGTCCCATGAACAATAGCTTTTAAACATAAAGAAAAAATAAATAAAAAATAGGGCCCAACCAACAAAGTGGTCCCAGATAAGTGCGATTTGTACCTATCCCATCTCATCAGATGTCACCGTAGTCCCTGTCCGCCACTCTCCATGTGTACTGAGCTTTGGGCGGGGGCAGATGGTGGCTTGGGGGCAGAGCTATGCCAGACATCAGCAGATTCCATGTCAGCTCATCAGCAGATCTGCCATTCTGCACAGAGCAGGGGATCATGGGGTATGGCAGTTCTCCATGGACTACTACAGTCTGGTATGGGGATTCAAAAATGTAGCACCAAACAACAACGGCACAGAATTCTGCTCAGCCCTCCATACCAGCTCAGAAGGCAGGTTGAGGGAAGGCTGACTGGATCCCCCTAGATATGCTGTGGCTGGGCAGAGGGGGGGGTGAGCGGGCTTTAACCGGACCCGTAACTGTAGCCCTGCCAACTGATAGTCAAGGATGATGGTTCACTGAATCCACGTCACAGAAGTATTTTTAAGCTTTCTTGCCTTGGTTTTGACCAGACTTCAGGACAAGAAGACTTTTAGTCCTTCGAATCAGTTCTCTTCTTTTGATGTAATGTTTTAAGGCTCGTCTAGGATCTAGTATATATAATTGTCTTTCCTTGCCATTCTTTGGCTTAGGGCAGAAGGATGCAAGGATCAACTCTTGACTACAATGAAAAGCAGAATTCACCTGTGGAAGATTCCAGGGTTGGTGCATAACACTAGAGCAGGAGTTCTCAAATGGTGAGGCCAGCCTCCCTGGGGAGGCCCCAACCTGTTCCAGGGGAGGCTCAAGCAAGTCTGAAAAAGTACTGTATTTAAATTTTGAGTTTTATATATTTTGTGTGAAGAGATGAAGCAAACTGAAAGAGGATAATAGTATGTAAATCTTATGTATTTATTTACTAATAGGTGACAAGGGAAGGTGAATGAGCCAAGGCTCATTTCAAGTGTACTCAGGGAAGGGTAGGGAGTCAATACATTTCAAAAGGTAACTGCAAAACAATCAGGAAATACACAATGAACAATAGTGCAAACAAATATGAACAATAAACTAATAATGAGAGGTGGTAGTTGATCAATTTGTAGCTTGACAGCAGAACAGCCCGAATACAAGGGTTGAACATAGAAGTGCTAAGAGCAATAGCAGGAAGGAGCAAATTAATCCCTGAGAAGTTGCTTAGGAGCAGGGAAGGACAGGGAGAGGCAAAGTATGTAGGAAGGTTACTTCATTATAGAGAGGAAACAGAAAAAGTAGTCTGACCCGTGAAGGTACTGCAACAAGGGGTAACAATGGTTCAAGAATAAAAATAGTGGAGCAAGTAGACTGGCCTGTGAAGGGGGGGGGGGGTTACAGTAAGCTGAATAACATTTATTTATTTTATTTATTTGTTATTCAGATAACACCTTTGAGCACAGGAGCTCTTTTTCAAAGGTTCCACATCAGTATAAGACAAAGCACAGGAGTTCTTTTTCATAGGTTCCACATCAGTATAAGACAAAGAACTAAATGTGAGCCAAGTACTCAAAGGGGTTTCAATTTATTCATGGTGTACTGCGCAAAGTACAGTATGTTATTTTTCTTTGGGGAGGCCCAAAATTACTTTAGTTTTGGGGAGAGGCTCAAAATCTTTTCCATGGATTTGGGGAGGCTCACTGTGACAAAGTCTGAGAACTACTGCACTAGAGTCATAATGAAACACAGTATAGGGCATTGGATGATAGTGCCCCAATCTTGCTGATGCACTATCGGAGGTAAAAGGAAAGAGGTATGTGACCTTAATCATGAGATGGAGAAATGAGGCATCTGTCAATGGTTCAAAAGGGGTTTTAAAGAGAGCCTGAGGGACCAGATTAGCGTTTCAAGGTCACATCTCTTAAAAATCATCTGACATGAGGGTGTGACCACACAGATTCTCCTGATTCTACCAGTGACAGTGCTCCCAAGACAGTGACCTGCACTTTAATGTTGCCAGAAGTAGTCCTTCATTGAAGCCATCCTTGAGAAACTGAAGTAGGATTGGCAGGGACACACTATGGCTGTTTGTATTCCTGAATCTGAGCCAGAAAAGGAATTTTCTCCATATTCTGTAGTACACTTTAGAAGCTGAGTGACGTCTGGAGGTCATCACCTCTATCATCTCTGGGGAATATCCAAAGTGTTCAAAAGTATCTTGTTCGATCTCCAAAATGAGAGGAACAGGTTGCGGAGGTTCGGATGTGTTAGGAGACCATAATGAGGAAGGTCCAGACTGTATTGAAATTTGAATGGGAAATCCGTCAACATGCAGATCAGATGCGGAAACCATGGATGGTAGGGTCCGTTTAGGCAAATCAAGATGAGCTACACTTTGTCCTGTGCCACTTTGTGTAACACTCTGGACAGAATGGGAATAGGAGGGAAGGTGCAAGGAAGTCCCAATTGACCCCAGTGCAGGAAGAAACTGTCCCATGCCAATTCTGAATCATCCCATGCTAGAGAACATAACATCTGCATTTTAGCATTGTTTTGGGATGCCCCCAACATTGTAGGAGAAGTTGAAAGGTGCGGTTGTTTAGTTCCAACTCTCCTGGTAGTATATAACTGTGGCTCAACCAATCTGCTGTGGAGTTGTCTTGTCCCTGGATGTAGGCTGTGGAGATGCAGGTGAGGTGCTCCTCTGCCCAGGGAATTAACTGCAGAGGTTCCTGAAGCCTGGTTTGTCTTCTGAGCCTTCTCTAATGGTTGATGTATGTCATCATGTACTGTTAACCTTGAGAATCATGATATCCTGGAGGAGAATGGTGGCATACTGCTCACATTTCCAGGACACTGATGCTGAGACCGGACTAAATTAATGACCACTTGCCTTCAGCCAAAAGTTGATGAGGGTGGGCACTCCATCCTCTGAAATTGATGTCAGTGGTGAGCTTCATCATCTGCACACGATCCAAGACGCAACCCTTCATGAAGTTCGCCAGCACAGTTTACCAAAATAAGGCTGTTCATGTGCGATAGCTTCACCTTGTGATGTTCGTTGTCCCTGTGAGGAGATCACTGTTTGAAGGGAGTTACCTGAGTAAGTCTCGTGTATCATGATCCATGGTACCGTGTCCGCTAGTAAAGCAATCGTCCTGATAAGCTACATGAACAACTGGGCTGGCAGTTGTGTTACATGTTGAAAATTTGTGAAGAAGTTTTTGCAAGTTCAGATATTTTGCTGTGGTCAGGGAGACCTTGCCCTAGCAAGTCCTAAACTCTGCTCCTAGAAGGATCAGAGTTTGTGCTGGCTCCAGAGAGCTCTTCTGATGGCTGATAAGCTGGTTAGCACTGTGGAGTCCAGATTAAGATATCACTCCAGTAAAGGGACATCTGTATCCCTTGACTTTGTGTGTATGCAATCACAGTCACAACTACTTTTGAACATACACAGAGGGCTAACAAAATACTGAATGAAAGGGCTTTGAATTGGAAAACACGCTCCTAGACTTTGAATCTCAGATACTGTCAAAGACACTCCCAGATGGGAATATGCAGGTAGGCTTCCTGTAAATCTATGGATGCCAGCAGTCCTCTCTTGTACTCTCCAGATAATGGATGACAGCGAAGTGGCACTAGTTCTATGGCACTTTTCCGAATTAAGTCCATTACTGATTGAAGCATTTTTTTGTTATACTTTGTTTATTTAAAACATTTCATTTTTACAATTCAGCTTTCATATTTACTGACAATCATTCTAAGTGAAATGCCTTTTTTTACAGAAAAAAAGAATATATTCCAATACTAACATTGCTATTTCTTGATGTATTCTTATTACGCTCCTTAATAACAATTAATCTCAACATTATTTTAAAATTAAACACAAAGAAAACTAAAACCTTTAGGGGACAGACAGCAGCACAGGGAGAATAGAAAACAAAATTAAGGGAAACATGAAAGAGGGGAGAGGGAGAGAAGCATTACAATTTATTCCATTATATCTTTATATAAGTTCCAACGAGTCCATCTGTTCATAAAGGAATTTATACAATGGTTAGCAGCAAAAGTAATTCTCTCCATTGTTTGAATTTGATGAAGTATCTGCAACCAGTCCTTAGTTTCTGGTATGGACTGCTGAAGCCATTTTTTGGGTAGTGGCCTTCAAAGCAGCTACACATAATATAGTCCAGAAATAATGACCCTTTTTCCCCCTTTGATTTCAGAAGGGTATACTCCCGATATTATATTTTCTGGGCTTAACTTAATTTCTATTCCAAATATTTTATTAAGATGGTTCTTTACCTCTTTCCAATCCAATATGTCTGAAGTGGAGGGCACTTCCAAAACATATGTGCCATGTCAGCCTCCAAACAGCCACATTTTCTCCAGCATTCTGCACTATTTCTCAAGCCCATTCTAAACTGCCTGCATGTGGTTAAGAAATACCTGACTTTAATCTTCCAGGCAAATTCTTGGCAATTTGGGGAAGATTTAGTATGCCGACTGCTTCTAAATGCCAGGCACCACTGTATTTCGTTTAAACGTATTCCCAATTCCTGCTCCCAACATTTTTGTATAGGGCATGTATTATATGTTCGGTCAGCTATTAGATTCCAATAAAGCATTGTTATTGCTCCCTTGCCGTGTGATGAGCCCCAAATAAGTTCAATTACTTTGGGGAAAGGTCTAAGATCATCAAATTGTGAGTCCTCTTGCAACCTAACATTAATATAGTCCTTTAATTGATAATAATATAAAAGGTCTCTCTCTGTTCAACTATATAGGGACTTAGTACTTTCAAATGAAGTAATTGTATTTCCTTGAAGTAGCTGTCAAGAGGCATATACACCCCTATCCATCTGCTTTTGGTACCAATTTGAAAACTTAGCTGGGGTAAACTATTTATCTGCAGACCACCAAGTATATCTTCATGTATTCCTGCCTGTATGACCCCTTCTGATACCCTGATACCAGCCATTCAAGGTTGCCATGAAAGAAGACAATGATGTTCCTAAATCAGAAGGTCTGCCATGCGGGTCGAACAGCTTAGAACATAGCTGTGTCTTACCTATCTGACGTAGTTCAAGTTGTTGCCAGTGTGCCCTGTACTTCTGATGGGCCCATAGCAGTGCAGTTTTCATTTGAACCTAATCCAGTAATCTATTATATGTGGACAAGCTCCCCGCTTTTGGTAGGTACAATATGTTTTTGTTATTCTGGGACACTTATTTCCCCATATAAAGGTCATGACCCATTTTGGCCAACTATTAAATTCCTTTTGTGGAATTGTGCATGGGACTGTTTGAAATAGGTATAGGAGCCTCTGCATTATATTAGTTTAAATTATTTGTAATCTAGAATAAAATGGAAATGGTATACAGTTCCATCTCTGTAAGTCTGCTCGCAGTTGTTTGATCAGAGTTGGGTAATTATCTACATATAATGCTGCTGGGGATTTACCTACTCTAACTCCCAAGTATTTAATAGTCTCACTATCCCACTTCATAGGGTATTTTAATTTTATATCTTCAGGGACTGTAGCAGATATCATTAACACCTCCGTCTTTGACCAATTTAAAGTATAACCAGAAAGAGATGAAAAGGGCTTAATTTGTTTAAAAACCTCTGGTAAGGATTCCGCTGGATTTGTCAAACACAATAGGACATCGTCCGCATAAAGGGCCATTTTGTGATTGGTATGTCCCATAGTTACACCAGTTATCCCTTTGTTTACCCGTATACTCTGTGCTAAGGCTCTATGTACAGAGCAAAAAGTAAAGGAGATAGGGGACAACCCTGCCTGGTGCCTCTGTCAAGCATAAAGGAGCTGGACATGTGTCCATTGGTCCTCATATATGCAGTGGGATGGGTACATAATTTAGATAGAAAACTCAAAAAGGGGGTGGGAAAGCCAAAACCGGCCAACACAAAAATGACCAAGATACTTGATCAAAAGCCTTTTCGGCATCCAGACTCATCACATATGCTGGAGTTCCCTACTTTTGTAAATGTTCAATTATATCTACCAACCTCCTAATATTATCAAAAGTCTGCCTTCCCGGGATTAACCCTGTTAGTATTTTACAGTCTGTATTTAATATGGAAATTGGTCTGTATGAAGAACATATAGTGGGGTCCCTGGCCGGCTTCGGCAAAACTGAAATGATGGCCTGGGTCCAGGATGGAGCACAGCTACCCTCGTTCTCCCATAAGGAATTGTATGCATTTCTTATTAGGGGTATAACAACCTCCCTGAATTTTTTATAGAATTCATTTGGCAAACCATCAGTGCCAGGACATTTTCCTGCCTTCAGGCGGGTTATCTCCTTTTGTATCTCTCCCACTGAAAATGGGGAAGTTAAGAGTCTTCTGTTGTTGTTTAGATATTTTGGGTAAACAAAGGGGTGCCAGGTATCTTTCAATCACCTCAGGAGCGGGATTTGCCCCTTTACTATATAATTTCGTATAAAAGTGTTTAAAAGATTCGGCTATCCCTTCCACCTTGAATTCCCAGGTCTTGGTTTTTGGGTCCATTATTTTTGGAATGCATGCTTTGGCCTTCTGCTGTCAAAGCCTATAAGTTAGAAGTCTCAATGCCCTTGGGCCCCCTTCATAATATCTTTGGCGTAAATAGAGTAATTTTTGCTCGACTTGGTAATCGAGTATATCTAGCAATTCTCTTTTCAGCTTTTTCAACCACTTCCCTCTACCCCTATCTAGTTGCTGCTGCTGTTGACATTCCAACATGGCTATTTGGTCCTGTAACTGCACTTTTTCTCTTTCCCTCAGTTTTTTATTTCTAGATGAGATCTCTATGAATTTGCCACACACTATAGCTTTCACTGTATCCCATAAAATCCCCGGGGATATTTCTGAGTCACTATTATCCTTTACAGCTTGTTCTATTACCGTTTCTATTGTCTCTTTTGTCTCCTCCTCATGTATCAACGAGAGATTCAATCTCCAGAAAGTGTTACGTCTAATAGGGCCTAACTTAAGTTTCAGGTAGAATGGTGAATGGTCCGAAAGTACCATATCCCCCAACCAAGAGTCAGAGCACAGAGCCATGGAGTCTCTAGGTAGTAAAAAATAATCTAGTCTTCAATACAACTTATGGGCCGATGAAAAGAATGTGTACTGTCTACTTCTTTTATGCATCTGTCTCCAAATGTCCACGAGACCTAATTCCCCCATTAATTTCACCACCCTCTTAGCTGTCCCACATTCCTGTCGGGCCACTCCACCGGATGAGTCCAAATGAACGTTAAGCCTCAAGTTTAACCCCCCCCCCCCATAACAAGATGGCCCTCTGCCCATTCCATTATTCTAAGAAAGAATTCCCTGTAGAAGGAAAAATCGGAACCTGGAGGGGCATACAATGAGACCAAAGAGACTGTGGTACCATTATATTTACCCTTTACACCCACATAGCAGCCATCGCAATCTCTAATGGAATCACACACTTCAAATGGGCATTTGTTCGGGATCAAAACTGCAACACCATGCCACCTGCCTTTCTTATATGATGAAGACAGAACTGACTGGAAGCCAAACTTTTTAAGTTTATCATGCTCTTCCTTGTTTAAATGGGTCTCTTGGAGCATTATGAAAGAGGCTTGCGATTTTCACAAAAAGGGCATTGTTCTGCTTCTTTTAATTGTATGTGTTAAACCATTTACATTAAAAGACAAAGTAGTAATCTCAGAGCTATCCATTTTCTATTTGGGTTATTTGGTAATTCTTAAAACTCCCAGCTCTCCCTTTTCTCCCTCAACATACTCCTCAGAACAGCTGCAACCAAGTCCCTATAACATCTGATAAACTCAATTCTGAACAAATAATACCACATTGAAACCATGGATGTGGAAACAATTGAAAAAACTGAAACAGTAACTGTTTGAACTCATACTTCCAAATGTGAAAACCCCTTAAGTGCACCCGGCAGGGGTTTCTAGCTCCAGTGATCACCCTATACTGGAAGAACACCGGAACGAGGAGTGTTTTTACCAGACCAAGTGGGATACTCCTCGAGAGCCTAAAAGAGTGTTAGCAGGCTCCTAATTACACTGAAAAGTGTATATAATAGTTGTGATGTCACTTAACCAATTCAGCCAGAGAGAGAGAGAGAGAAAGAAATAAAGACAAACTTTGTTCAAATAAGGCAAAGTGTTATACCCCTCCCCCCGCTCAAAGTAACCACAATACTTTTTTAAGTATAAAAAATAACAATACTGCTTTTGTTCAAATACAAAATTGTATCTAAATGTAGTGAAGACTACGCTAGTTACAAACTAAAAGACCGCTATTGTTAAATTCAGTGAATTCCCTCTGGTAACTACATTAAGCTGACTATACGTTTTGAATTAGAAGAAAGAAATTATGTTCAAAGGGAAAAGCACCCCACTTAAAACTAGCATATGTCTTCATGCAAAAGACTTGCACACATATAGCTCAGTCCAGGTTTTTGATCTCAGTTCCCAAAGACTAAGCCAAGTAGGAGAAAATGCGCTCTAAATGCACCGACCTTTTTTCCTCCTACAGAAGATTTTCAACATCGTGCAATGAGGCAGCAGCCCTAAATTCTCGAGAAATCCAGGAGTTTGTAATCAATCTCGAGAGTCCTTCTGCAGGCCTTCACGGTTCTCCTGTACCTTCTGGATCAAGCTTCTCATCGCTTGAAATGTCACAGTTGCTGACGTCTCCATGCTGCGTCCTCTCTTCCTTCTACCTATTGAAATTGTCCAGTCCGTAGAGTACTCTGAGGACTTCTGGGAAATTGAGTTTTTAGTAAGGGAGGGCTATGACTCCATCAGGCCTTTTTCGATTAGCACCCCTCTGGTTTCCTCTGGTGTGTCGTACATTTTAAGACCTTCCAGCCAAAAGATCCTGATTTTTGCAGGATAGGGCGTATGAAAACGAAGCCCCTTGGCTTTTAACAGTTTGATTATGTCCGCATATTGAGAGCGCTGCCTTTGGATCTCTTGTGGATAATCATGGTCAAAGTACAGTCTATGGTTTAGGTATGTAACCTCCTTCTGCCTCCATGCCCTTGTCAGTATGTCTTCCTTTATTTTGTAACTGTTAAATTTTATAATTATAAATCATGGCCTTGCTCCTTCCTCTGAGGGCCTTGGCTGAAGAGCCCTATGTGCTCTCTCAATGTTCAGCATGTATCCTGTAGGCAATTGCAGGACGTCCATTAATAAATCAGTAAGGAAATCTGCCATCCGACCAGTTTCAGTACCCTCAGGGAGGCCATACAATCTAATATTCTCCAGTCGTGAGTGACTCTCCAAATCAATACACTGTTCGTGTAGTTTCGCTTTCTGGGCTATTTGCACTTGCATTATCGTCCCTGTTTGAATCACACCATCCTCAATGTTTGCAATCCGCTCTTCAGCTGTCTCCAGTCGCTGCTCCAACCCAGATAATTTTTGATCTAAGTTTCTAAATTCCAACCTTGTCTCAGCTCTCGAATTTCATTGAAGAGTTGTTCAAAGCGAGAGCGATATAAATGCTCTGTTTTTTTCTTCCATATCGACTACACTAGCAGAAGAATGGCTGCGACTTGGCCTTCTAGTGGGTAAGCTCGATCTCCTTTCATCCTATAGGTTGATCTTGTTTTTCGGCTTATCCCGACCTGCTTTATCTTTATTTCGATTTGTTGATGCCACTTTCTTATATTTTGATGCAGAATTGTAGAAATGTTGTCTTTTTGAGCAAACAGGGTAGAGAGCTCCACTCACTTGCTGCCAGCTCCGTGACGTCACTAGAAGTCCTCACTGCTTGAAGCACTGCACTGCGTTTGTCGGGGCTGGAAGACAGTAGAGATGGAATGACACAAGGGACCGGAGTCTGGGATCCTAATTTGATAAGGCATCCTTTGTTCATGCTATTCAAGACCAATCTATCCACTGTAGAATGGACCCACCCGGAAGATTGATTGATTAAAAGTTTATTTTTTCACAGGAAATTCATTTGTTAGGACAAAGTCCCGTTTACAACAAAGTCCTGCATGTGAATTCTAATACAATTACCAATTAACAATTGACATTTAACATAAGTAATACAAACACAACTAATACAAAACAAATGCAATTGCACTCTACATACATACATACATTATTTAAAACACACACATAAAAAATACAAACTATTAAACAATTCATTTTTAAATTTAAAAACATCTAAATTTGTTTTCTGTGATTCAGTCAAACCATTCCAACTCAATGCTACTCTATTCTGGAGCATACTGTCCCCTAGTCTATTAAAGCTTCTATACATTGGGATATTGCTTAATGGATTCCTAGTCTTTATATACGATTCGTTATTTATCTTTTTAATTGCTTATACAAAGGATGGTTATACTTTTTGTGAATTATCTTATGGCATATAGTAAGCCAGAGATAGTTTCTTTTTTCTTCAGGTTGAAGCCAATTTAACTTATTATAAATTATACAATGATGCTCATTTTAATACTTCTGGAAGCAAATTTACCTATCCTATAATATATTTGATTAACTAAATTTAAAAGCAGTTTTATTAATTCATGTAAATTATAGAACCATACTCAATATGGGTAACAGCATCTGTTTGCCAATCGCTCCTTTGCCTAGCGGTAAAGCTCCATAACTCTTCTAAGGGCCCTAATCTTTTATTCCTTTCTTTACCTGAATTGATATGTGATTTACATATGTCATTCTAGCATCTACTTGAAACCCTAAGTATCTGTATGTTAATACATTTTCAATCTTTGTACCATCTTGTAAATGTAATTGTGGTTTGGGCTCTTTTCCTCTATATGAACCAATCGAAAACAACATAGTTTGTGTTTTTTTTAGCATTCAAAAGAAGACCAGATTTACTGAACCATTTTTGCATTTGTAACAAATCACTTTGAAACATAGAATTTGACGGCAGATAAGGACCGCTTGGCCCACCCAGTCTGCCCATTTCCCTACCTACTGGATAAGCTGCAGATCCTAGTTAACCAGCAGCCTACTTCTTCCTACCCCAACCCCCCAGAATTGCCTTATGACTATCCCATGCATGCTTGAATTCCACCACTGATTTTGACTCCACAACCTCCCGAGGCCATTCCATGCATCCACAACCCTCTCTGTGAAAAATACTTCCTTAAATTACCTCTGAGCCGCCTCTATCTTCAAATTGTGCCCTCTTGTTCTTGCACACCTCTTTTTGAAAGATGCTACCCTCTTGGACTTTGTTGATTCCTTGAGGTACTTGAAGTTTCTATCATGTCCCCCCTCTCCTCCTTTCCTCGAGGGCTATACATATTAAGCTCCTTAAGTCTCTCTTCATATGTCCTCTGGTGCAGACCCTGCACCATTTAGTGCCCTCCTCTGGACAGCTTCCATCCTGTCTATGTCTTTCTGCGGAGATTGGGTCTCCAGAACTGCACACAGTACTCCAGATGGGGTCTCACCAGCTGTCTGTACAGAGGATAATAACTTCTGTTTTCTACTGGTGATGCCTCTGCCTATGCATCCCAGTATCCCCCAACCCTCCTTGCTGCCTTCTCACATTGCTTGCCCACCTTTAGGTCATCTGATATGACTACCCCCAGGTCCCTTTCCATTTTGTTGTTGTTAGTATCTCACCCCCATTGTGTACTCTTCCCCTGGGTTTTGTTCCCAGGTGCATTACCTGCACTTCTTAGCATTGAATCTAAGCTGCCATACATTTGACCATTCCTCTAACCTTGCCAAGTCCTTCTCATCCTTTCCACCCCACCCTGTGCATCAACTCTGTTGCAGATCTTAGTGTCATCTGCAAAGAGACATCTTTTCCTTCCAGTTCTTCTGCAATGTAAGCTTATAAAGACATTGAAGGGACTGGTCCTAATCTGAACCCTCACGGTGCCCGCTAGTAACCCTCCTTTCTTCTGAGTGGACTCCATTTACTATTACTCTCTGTGTCCTATTCTCCAGCCAATTCTTTACCCAGGCTGTCATCTTGGGACCCTCCCAGGCTGGCTAACTTATATATTAATCTTTTGTGTGGGACTGTGTCAAATGCCTTGCTAAAGTCTAGGTAGGCCATGTCCACAGCCCCTCCCTGATCTACTACTTTGGAAGCGAATCCATCATACCTGTGAGACTGTCAGCAGACGCCACTAAAACAGTGTTGTCTGCGTACAGTCTCATCTCACTATGTTTAATTTCATGAACCAAATTATTAACATAAATATTAAATAATAATGGGCCCAAAATAGAGCCCTGGGGAACACCTCTCTCTAGTTTCCCAGGGGCCGACATCATTGTACCACATTGAACACATTGATATCTATTTGTCAAATATGACTCAAGCCATTTTAATATTTGGCCTTAATCCCTATGGCCCTTAACCTAGTCAAAAGCAAATCATATTGAACTAAATCAAAAGCCTTACTGAGATCCACAAACACCGCCTGTGTACTTTCCTTGGTTCATAGATGTAGCAACCAGGTTATCAAATTCCAACAGGGCAGTGTTTGTGGATCTCCCCTTTATAAAACCATGTTGTTCATCTACTATTACAGTATTTGTATCTAAATAATTATTTACCTGTTCATAGACTTTACGTTCCAAGATTTTAGATAAAATTGGCAAAGGGCTATTGGCCTATAATTTGAAGGAATAGTTCGATCCCCAGACTTATAAATGGGAATAATGTTCCCCTTCTTCCAAATTTCAGGAACAGTGAAGTACTCAAACTCAATTGAACAAATAGGTCACAATAGGGGCTATTACATGTGCTCCCAATTTTAAATATTGGGCCTCAATCCCATCAATACCTCTGATTTACTTTTATTTAAATTTTTAGCTCTTTCAGTATATCCCTCCCTTTTAAAATTTCAAACTTAAATATTCCTGTATGGACTACCAGCGTGTCTGATAAAGTAGAGAAATCCATTCCATTCACATTCAAATCTGGCAACTTTAAATCCAGTAATTCCAAAAAATACGTATTAAAAATATTCACTATAACCTTTGTATCAGTAACTAGTTTTCCATCTTGTACCAAAGTAGGACTTATGGAGTCTTTATTTGGGGATTTCAGCTCTGTTATAAGCTTCCAAAACTGCTTGGAGTCAGAGGAATTATTTATTTTATTCTGATAATATTTATTCTTTATGTTTTTAATTATATTTTTACACTTATTCCTCCAAAACTTGAAGGTATTTCAATCTGCTTCTTTCTTTGTTTTTCTTGCCTTTTTCCATATCCTATCTCTAATCCTTAAATATTTTTTAATCTTATCAGTGATCCATGGGGCTTCTTTATTCCTTTTAATTTTTCTTATTAATGGGGCATGGTACTGTATTATATTCAAAAACATGTCAGTAAACTCTTGAATAGCCAGTTCTATGTCTGGTATCAAATAAATTATATCCCAATGGATTTGCCCTAGATGGTTTACAAAGGATTGCTTATTAAACCCTTTAAAATCTCTGCTCCAATAACTAGTTGATTGTTGAGTAATGCACTGTTGTAACTCAATAGTACAAGTAATAGGATTAGTCCCCCAAATTTAAAGGTAATACTTCCCAGGTTTTTACTATGTCATGGGATGCAAAAAATAAACCTAAAAGAGAACCGTAAGTTCCATTTTTGTATTTCTTGTAGATTTTTGTATTATTTGGTCAAACCCAGAATTGAAAACTCTCAATTTTCTCCCTCTAGTCTGAAACCAATCTGCATTAAAGTCCCTATTAAAACTACTTGTTTGTCCTTTATTTTTCTAAAATTAACTCTGCTAGTACATCAAATGTTTTACTTTTTGTTTTGAGGTGCATAAAACACTCCTACCACTAATTTTATCACAATTAATTCAATAATAAGACAGTCAATTCCTTCCTTGTTCATACTTAACAGTACTTTATAGGGGCCAAGAGTATTCTTAATAAACAACATCACCCCTCCTTTTACCTCTATCTGCACGTTCTATAGAAAATCCATGAAAGTTGAATTTCTTCCTGCATTATACCTGTATGTAACCATGTTTCTGATACTGCTAATAAATCGTACTCAGTTTTAGTTGCCCATACCTATACTCGTCCATTTTATGGACTATGCTTCTAACGTTCTCATGAACCATGAAAGCTGCTTAATTTTTTACAATTAGGGCCCGGATTTAACTCAATATCCCCACTTTGAATTAACAGCATTAAACATAATATATTTGTACTTCCTGTTACTTTTAACCCACAAATACCATGCTTAACACAAGAACTCTTTTGATAATATCGGGATTCATTTGTAGTGATTCCTTCTCCGAACGAATCCATCTTCACAATTGAATCTAACATTTCCCATAAAATACATACCCGATAACTTCATCATATCACATCTAACTTCCTTATCTTCAAAGGTACTCATGATTATTAATCCCCATACAAACCAACCCCCCAAACATATATACACAACAGACCCCATAATTAAGCTTCTTACTGCCAAACAAGTTAAAACAATTTCTCTACCGTCACGTTGCTTGGGCCAGTGATCGGTGCGAGGTTTTATTGTGCTGCAGCCCCTAGTTCATTCAATCACTGACCCCCTCATGCAGAATGACAGAGTTTCAGGTGCAGTTCATTCAACCCCAGAGTAAAAGCAGGCACTCAATTAGCAGCAGTAGTAAAAAGTACAGCTTGTAACAGGCATTTAGTTCAAGCAAAGCAGTTCTCCCAAAGAAGAAATCAGATAATATACCACTGATTTCAGGTTGGTTCCAGACAGTCTCATTGTGAGAATTTTCTGGATGAGCTGCCCGTGCCACGGTTGATGCTGCCTCCAACCCGGTTGTTACACTGATTTAGAGAAGTGAACCAGTGACGCCTGTTGTTGTGCGCCTCAGTTCTGGTTTCCTGACCTGCTGAATGAGGACTGGCCACAAAAGGCTTGCGAGACCAACCAAATCAATTTCTGTCCCTGGACTTAGATTGTGGTAGCTGAACGTTTGCCACGTCTCAAGTCCTTCATTGCGTCATTAGAAGCTGTGCAAAACAGGAGACCTCTTTCCAATGGGGTATTAACCTGGTACATTTTGGATGACGCATCCACTTGCTAGACCCTTTACCATAGGTTCTCTCTTGTAGAGGTTTGGTAGAACATGAACCTGGCTGTGCAGCGGGCTGTGTCAGTCTATGAGCTATAACTGATGCAGAATATGTCTGTTCTCATCCAAATCCTCAGCCAACTTGTACACCACATCCACGGTTCAGGATAGGGCAGTCCTGGCAGAAAAAAAAAGAGCTGCAGTTGATGCCTTCATGGAGACTGCAGAGGCCTAGAATGCCTTCTTTAAGGAGTTGCCCACTTTACCATCCACTGTATCCCTTAGGTTTGTCCCACTGTTGGTTGATAGAATGGTCTTTGATTAAAGATGAGACCACGGCGCCTATCTTCGGAAGGTTTAACCGGGTATCCAACTGCTTTTTCTCAATCGTCAAAAGCTTGAAGACACAGCACAGGATGGGATACTTTTCCAGGCCTAGACACTCCTCTGTACATAAGTCTTCTATGGCCACTGGGACTGGGAACACGCTCACCATTATAGTTAAAACTGACAGCTTGAAAATGGGCTTGTCCTCTGTGGACGTAGAGGCCACAGGATGAAATGTACCTCTGTCAGTATCTTTTTGATGAAGACTTTTAGTTCTCAGTATCAAAGTGCTGGTCTGATTCTGCCTTGGTCTCCAAGGAATTGCTGTAAAGGTCACCTTCCTCTGTGGTAGAAGATTCCAAATCTGAATACGAGGAAGACTTTGCTCATTTCTTCTTCTTTTTGTGTTGCTAACATCAGCCGTCTTCTCTTTCAAATCAAAGTGAGGACGTGGATTGTTTCTTTTTCTTGATGTAGCGCAGGTCCCTGCAGTCTTCCTTGTCCAAGGAAGATGGTGGAGTTCTATTTCTATAATCCTTCTTGTGTTGGGGGCCCTGTGGAAAGGGGGGAGGCAGATCAAAGTACACTGGGTCCAAGGTGACGGCCCTGTTAAGCTTCACAATTAGGTCTGGGGTCAGTTGAAGTTGTGACTGCCCATCTAAGTTCCGTCTGAGGTTTTGTGGTGGGCTCCCCATCTGCAGTTTGTCTGGAGTAAGTTGCTTCCGTCACAGCCTCACGCTTGAGGCAGAGGGCTCCCACGAATGTGGCCGGTAAGGGGGACTTAAATTTCTAGCATGTCCTCCCTCTGAAAGACTTGGCATTGGAGGACTTGGTCCCTGACTTGTCTCTGGACAATATGCCTAATGGCAAATGACCAGCTTAGGTATACAGATCAGAGGCCACTTGTGAAGGACAAAAGTCTTGCCGCCAGCTTTGGCGAACAGATCAGAGGTACTGTGGAAGGTCAGAAGTCTGCTGCCATAGAAAAAAGCAAGGGAATAGGTGCAAACCCTAGACTCAATCCTTAAGCAGCTGTCCCTTCGTACCCCCACATCAGTAGAGCAGTCCTCAGGCTGAGCAGCCCTGAATCCGTTGTAGGATCCACAACTCAACAGTAGTGAGAACTGCAGAAAAAAAGGGAAACTCTTTGGAGTCATACTTGAGTTAGACGCAGCCGTGACTATCAGTACACAGTCTGTGATGTTAGGTGCACTTTTAGCCTAGCAACCTCATCAGCAAGAAAAGCCTCCCACGCTGCTACACCAGCCTGCTGATGCCGAATTGACTTTTGACCTTTGTGGATCACTTAAGACCAGGCCCCCCCCCCAAAAAAAAGCCCTATACTCATTCAGGCTGCTTCTTGATGTGGTTCCTTTCAGGCAGCCTTTCACTTATCTTCGACATCTTCTTCTGTGTTCACTGCTCACAGGGTCTGGGAGGATGGTCCAGGGATGAGAAATTGTCCTGCGGCTGCAAAAATGTTAGTCCTCACTCAGGTAGTAAGTTTGACAGTTTGTTTCATGGCTGCTTTTTTCTTCATTTTAAAGTGTTTTTATTGATATATGTCAAAAAAGAAAAAACAAGGGTCTGGATTCACAAAGACAGCCAAAAATCCCGCAACTGCGAGGACAAAGGCCTGCAGCACTGCAGAAACGCTGGTGCAGGATATTCTGAAAGAAAAACTGCACTCATGTGGAAATCCGTAAAAAAACCCAGCAGTTACAGAAATTCAGAGGCTGCAGAAATTCCGCAAGTGCTGAAAATCAAAAAAGGCTGAGGAGGCACAACAACAGGTGATTCATATTAGCTGAAGCAGCAGACTTTGATAGTTTTGCCACAGATGTAGCTGAAAGTACCCACAGAGAGACCAGCAACCATTCCCTCAACTGGGGCCACTGCAGCACCACTGGTACCAGCAAAACCATGCACCACAGTGGCTGGCTGTAACTGATGGTCGTGTCTCTCCCTGGAGTGTTTCTGTTGCTTGCTGCAGCAGTACTCACTGCAAGCTGTTCAGCCTCTACTGCCTGTGGGGCTCCTTCATGGGCTGCATTGGGTCTGGTAGTTGTCGTTTGTTGTCTTTCGATGACAATGTGTGCTAGTGTTGCTGTAACAACTGCCACTGATATACACCCACTGGTTTGCTATTACTTGTGTCTGACCTCCACTGTAATCATATTTCATATATTGTTGGGGCACTGCGTTTTGCTCAGAGAGTGTTACACCTCACTCTCATGTGTGCATCATTTTTTCCGCAACTGTGGAAAAACACTGACTAAGAATAGCTTTTAAGGGGATGTGCCATACTTATTAACAACTTTTTTCCCTCTGGAACTTCCGCAGCTGCACTTTTTTTCCATGCACCTTCAGATTGTTTTGTGAACACCCCCCCCCCCCATTTGTAGCATTACAACAATATCCAGATAAGATATTTAGAAAATACATTTCACAAGGTTCAATCTTAGCTATCCCAAACCAAGTTCGATACCACCTCTAGAATAACGAATAATATACCTATACAGCAAACTTCAAAGCAAAGAAAAGAAGGAGAAGATAAGCTGTGGGGTCCCACATCATTGGTGCCCCTTATAAGTCCGTGACTTGGGCTCTATATGCTCAATATCTTTCCAAACTTATTTAGATAAATTCGATTTTTTATCTTTTTCAGCCCAACTGTTAAAGTAATAAAATCTTTTTTTCAGTCAAATCATTATTAAGGCAGAGTAACCACCTATAGGGTATTAAAAATTGCCTTGGAATAGCGTCTATATTATTATGAACATCTACGATGAAGAGGTTGCCTTAGTTGTGACATCATTAATTACAGCTTATATACATTTTAACAAAAAATAGGTAAATGTAAGTCGGTTGCGCACATCTCCTCCATCCTCCCCCTTCCAAGGCCCCTCATCATCTACAAACAAAGGATTAGTTTCACTCGGGGATTGTGTAAATAGGCTTGATGCCAAGGGCGCCATATTGCCAAAAACCTATCTTGCTGCCACCTAATCCTACTGGTAATATTTTCCGCCCTCTCCAATTCAGTTATGCGGGCCTGCTAGCATGCCTGTTTCATGGCTGCTTTCTCTCGGTACTAGATGGCTGCGTGCTCCTGGCATTGACATGGCGGGAACCATACTTGGGCTTTATTTTTGAGCAGTCCACTTGATAGCTGCTTGCTCTCGCCGCTTGGTGGCTGTTTGTTCTCACCACTTATTTATTTATTTCTCTGTATCTTGGATTAACACTTTTGAGCTAAAAGCTCATTTACAAAGGTTCCACATTGTTTAGTACAGTACAGACACATAGAGCAATTTACAGTTAATTACAACAGTGTTAAGAATCTGCCGTAGCAGGATTTACAGATTTTGCTGCGAATGGTGTACAGTTCACACAAAATGAGTAACACAGTAAATTAATACTAGCGTAACAGCAGACACATAAAAATCTGAATGTTGACAAGCTAACATATATGTAATGTGGAACTAATATGCAGCTTAGGAGACAGAAGGGGGGGGAAGAACTGGGAGCACAGGAGGAAGAGTTAGATTAGAAGTCAGAAAGGCTAGAGTCAAGTAGTAGGCAGCTGTGAGGAGGAGAGCTAGGCAGGAGGTTGAAAATAGTTGGTTGAGGAGATGCCCCGGAGGGGCCTTGTCAGAGTGGTGGTAGAGACAGTCGGTACCAAGGAGGTCAAGGGGAGTTAGGTAGGGTAGAGGTGCAGAGGGGGTAGGGGTAGGTAGGGGCCTAGGGGGTGGGCAAGATTGGGGTACGAGGTGAGGAAGGTAGTAGGGGAGGGTAGGAGGTAAGTAAGAGAGGGATGGTGGGAAAGATAGGGAAAAAGTGCTAGTGATGGAAGGTGGAGGGGAATGGGTAAGATCTGTTTGCTCTCAGCACTGTCTTGGTGGTAGTGGTGGTGGTGGTGGGGTTACCAGATTGCAATTAGGCTATGTCTGGGGAACCCTGGTTGGGTTTGGGACCTACCAGCCAAAAGTGCAGGGAGTTCTGATCAATAAAGGCTCCCTAGCACTAGCACAGGAGAATGCAGTGATCACTGTGCTACAGAACTGTCAAACAGGGCAGAAGACCATACGAACGAAAATAACAGAACTGTCAAAGAAGGCCTGGGCCTTAACCTGCCTGCTCTCATGAGGTGGAAAGAAGTCTGGCACAGTCCACAATGGAAGGATCCTGTGCACCTGTGCTAAAAGTCTACTTCCTACCTCTATGGAAGCCCAGGACAGTGGTATCACAGCCCTGTGACCAGCACTAGGAGAGTGAGAAAAGCTGTTTTTTCAAACATCTAAGAGAAATAAAAATATACTAATGATCGGTTTAATTATGTCAGCAATATATTAATGCCAAAAAACTATATGATGGCATTTTTTGGTGACTAACTGCTGCATTAGCCTCTAAGTACCTGCCCAATGGCTGTCACCTCACTTTGGGATGCACTGTGCATGAAAGGCACTTATAAAACAAAAGTCCTTTCCTTTCTAGATGTGGAATAAGCCTACTACCAAAAGCATATCTAAAAGTCCGCTTGTGTCTAGAATTGCCTTTTTCAAAAAAGCAGGCTCTACAGACATTGGTGCAACTTAGGATATACTACACAAAAAAGACCAAGGTTCTATCATGTCCATTCATTTTTGGTGGTACCTACTATACAGTAGTCTTTACAGACACGTTACAGTATTTCTCAAGGAGATGGAATAAAAAACCACCCTCTTTGAATGAATGCATGTTTTTGTTTGGAGACATTTATGCAGGCTAGCCTACTGGTTCACACAGAGGTGAGGCTCTCTCCTCTCGGTGGAAAAATGAAGCATCAGAGCACCAGTAGACACGTCATTTTTTTTTACTTTGATGTGTGATCTGTAAGATCCATAAAGCAGATGGGACCTCAGCTGTACGCTTCCTCAGAGGTCATGATTTTTTTACCCTTCATCACTGATCTTTGGATTAGCTGCATTTTATTTGCCAGAACAACTTATAGCTGAAGAGCTAAGTCTCTTTGTTTCTGTTTTTCCCATGCTTGCAGGGAATACCATGCACGATAAGAATGTGCATCCCTCATTGCCTGGATCATTTTGGCAGCTGACAGAAGAAAGTATGACCTTGAACAGTGTTTCACTGCATCTTGTTTCTGCACTACTACCCCATATTCAATGGTGAGAAAAACATCTGATGTGGTATAGGAGGTAATAGTACAAATAATGGTAAAAAAATGTGTATCCTTTCATGCTTTTAGATTTTTTTTTGCAATGTACATACCTAGTATATTCTAACTGAAAGGCAGCATCATATTTTTGGTGGGGACGTTTAACCAAATTTTACTGTTAGGAGGAATAAAGCACAGACTGGTCAAGTGAGTTGCCAACTTGCATCTGTCAAAAGGCAGGAAGAAAAACAGCCAGCACAAACAGAAAAATGCAGCCAAATGCCCTAAAGAAATGTTAAATAAGAGAACCCTAAAACACTGGGTGAGGAGAAAACACCATACACAGTACAAATTGTTTTTATTCACCTGTCTGCATGAGGATAGCTAGGAAGCACACTCCCCCTTAAATGTCTCACAGAAAAGTCAGACTTAAGAGTTAAAGGAAAACTCTCTCTACTGCAAACTCTCCACCCCTAAATCTTTAATCCCCGACTACGCTTTTGTAGCATAAAATAACCTTTTAAGTGGTCCTATTTACAAATGTTCATTTTCTAAGACCTATGATCTTTCACTATGGCAGGTGCTGTGTAGCCCCATCTCCTCTTACAGTTCAGCTCTGCACCGCTTGTTTGCACGGAGGAGCATGCATGTAAACGGTGCAGAGCTGCACTGTAAGAGGAGATGGCATTGCACAACACCCATTATGTTGAAAGATGGTGGCTCTTAGAAAATAAAAAAAAACTGCAGGTAAGGCAACGTAAAAAAATTATTTTGTACTGTGAAAAGCCTTGGGGGGTTAAAGATTTGGTGAGCTGGGATGGGAGTTTGTGATATTGAGAGTTTTCATTTAACAAGTCATAATTTTCAATGTGACAGACTGGCCTCTCCAAGAAAAACACAGAACAGGGACTCGGCAACTTGAATAGTGCACACAACACCCAGGGCTAAAATCACTTTAAAAAACGCAAGGTAGTACATGGCAGCAACACCAAACTGGGTCAGCACCAGTCCAGAATGAACTTTCAAAGTACTTTCAACAACTTTTATACTGTGCAAGCTTAGGCCATATTTTACCAAACGCGTACTGTGAAGGAATACCACCTGTAGAGCACTTAAGCCAGAGTATCCATTCAATGTCTCAATAGGCAGATATTCCAATGTCTCATGTAATCAGGTCACACAAAGAATATAGGGTGTGGCAGTGGCAGTGTAGACATTTGGCAGAGTTTGTCTGTTAGCACGGTCTAAGCAAACACAGTTTTTAAATGTTTGCAGCCTAAGCCACTTAGCAAAAAGTCTTAAAAACACACTTCTTTGTGCAATGTGATTACATGACACCTTGGAATATCTGCATATTTAGTTTAATAAAATATGGCACAGGGACAGTATAAAAGTTGTTGAAAGTACTTTCAAAGTTCATTCTGTATTGGTGCTAACCCAATTTGATGTTGCCACCACGTAACACCTTGTGTTTTCTCTAACTAACGGGTCTCTCCCAGATTCAGCTTGTACACTGTTAACCAGCTTTCTCAAACCCTTCAGATACCTACAAGGGTACTTCAGTAGCTGCCACCATTCAGCATAGACACTCTCTTGGGGTATCTATAGGCCTGAATCCCACCACAGTCACTGCTCATACAGTACATTGCCTCTTATCAAAGGACTCACCCCTCTCTATCACAGCTGAGAACACCTCACTTTAGAAACAAAATATAACCATAGCCTCCTCTTCAGAAATGGAAACACATTTTTTGACAGTTATAATCCAGTTATCTGTGTTCAAAGGACTCAGTCACAGAAACATGAAGTATATAAAAAATAATACTTTAATACTTCAAAACATTTACACATATGATAAAGGACACTACACTAAGACTATGGGGAACAGTACTGCTACAGAAATAAAAAAAATGTTTTGAACTGTAGAAAACACACACAGAAAAATGTTGCTACACTTCCTAACTTTCTCAAAGTAGAAAGTGTTTAACGCACCAGACAACTTGGTGAATAAGGGCAGACTCAAACCTTAGATGGTAGCTCTCAAGTTCCCCAACCTGACTAACTTGTCTCTCACAAATCTCAGTTTAACAAGGCTCCCAAAAAAAACAGTCCCCATCCACCCTCGGTACACATGTCCAATGACATCACTTCCAGGCCGTTTCTTTGTCTCTCGAGAGTTGGGTCCTCTTGGGATACCAGTCTGATTGGGACTTCAGAGGCTTGGTCATTCCAAAGGGTATTACCTTTGTTCTACCTCCTATCTCACAAAGCAGGAGTGACTGCTTCAGTCATTAGCCAGGGCTCTTCACATAACATAAAAGGGTTGTTTTGGGCTTTGAAGCGTTAAAGGGCTGTTTTGGCTTTCAGCTCTCCTATTAAGTGGCTGGGGCTTCTGCAGTACAGGACAAAGAGATTATAATTAGTCTCCAGAGTCATCTGGCATGTCTCTGGCAACTAACTTTATCTCATTTCTCCTCACAGATCCAGTCAAGCTTATCATTACAGCTAGAAGGAAAAAAAAAACTACAGTACAACATTATATGGCAAGTTGTTACATTCACTACTGCTGCATTTTCCCCTGGATGAGCACATTCTGTCTGCAAAGAAAGAACAGAACAAGGAGTTTGCATCACACAGCTTTTGTTAAATTTTCAGAGTATTATCTCATTTTCCGTGGAAAGGCAGAAGTGGTGAGTTTGAAAAGACATCTTACAGTCTTAAACATAACCTGCAACATTTTACTAAAAATTAAAGATTGCTCTAAGTTTACATAGCTGTAGTACTCAGCCTAGACTGGCAGAAGCTTTGGAAAGCACACTTAGCTGTGACAGCTCATTTTCAGCTAGAACTGAGGGGAGTTATATGGGTCTGTCTTACTGCCATGGGTGGGGGGGGTAAGGAGCAAGAGACCAGGGAAAATCCCCTACCTGCATAATAAATGCCAAGGGATCATTAACTTCCATCTGGATAGCCAACAGAGATGGGCAGAAGTGACCTTGGTTTAACATGTCATCCAAAGGATGGCCCTTTAACAGTGCAGCATCCCACTAGTGTTGTACTACAGTGTTAGTACTGGATATCAGCCCAAGCTTCTGGTATGCTACTAGAAAACACTACTGTCAGATCCTCAAATCCCAGAGGCAAATAAGGAAACTACTGAGTCAATGACACTGACATTTTAGGTATTAAAGGGGCTAGGTCATAAACTAATGTATTTTGGTATAACTGGAATGTGATGCAATGGGTCCAAAAATAAAAATGACAGTCACTGTAATTCTTAATCTTCTAGGAATGTCTTCACCATTGATTCACACTAGTGGGTCTATGCTGGAGGCACTAGGACCACACGGAAGCCAGAATTTTTCAGGAAGGCTTGCGTCAAGGTAGGCTGCATGCACGCATGGCACCATGAGACTGTCTTGCACTGTATGGTTTATGTCAGCACAAGCCCTCAACCACCTCAGTATCTTTTTAGATTTAGCATAATCTAACAAGTGCTTGTGCACTTAACCTAAGGGCATAAGGTAGCCCTGGTGACCCATAAAGAAGGGTCAATAAACAAGTAACATAGTGTTTTCACAGCCCAAACCAAGAAAAAGGGGTGACGAACAAAAAAACATACTGCAGTGAGCTGGGGGGGTGGCGGGTAGGCATATGAATAAATGCTGACGATATTCCTAAAAGATCAAGAATTACAGTGAATACATGGTTTTTGTATCTTTCAGAAATTAATCTTCACCACTGATTCACACTAGTGGGTCCTAGTACCAAGCTCAGATAAAATCCTCCAAACTAGGGAAGCAGAAGCCAAGGTCTCACTCAGGACAAAAGTTTATTTAGGACTGTCCTGCCAAAGGTGGTATGCTGCCTGGCATGGACATTCAAGGCACAGTACTTAACAAAGGGCACAGTGCTTAACAAACGTGTGCACTGTGTTCCAAGCTGCAGCTCTGCAGATATCACTGATAAGTACAGAACAAACCTCTGCCGGGGACATGACAAAGAAGGTGCATACCTGGTCTTCCAGCTTGACTTGAGCCATGACATAGCAGCAGCACAGGCAGCTCACAATCTAGGCAGAATGCACTTGACTGTAACAGGCTGTCCCCTTCGACTGTGATCAAAGGAGACAAGAGCTGTTTGGATTGCATTTAATCCTTAGTTCTGTCCAGGTAAAATAATAATAATAATAATATTTTTATTCATATAGCGCAATTCAGAAATCAAAGCGCTGTACATACATATATGTCATAAAACAATTCAATAAAATCTTACAAAAAATTCAGCTTCAATTAAAATTTCCACGATCCATAAAACATCAGATATTGAAAGCCTTTTTAAACAGATGTGTTTTCAAACTGATCTTGAAGCTCTCCATGGTCCTGCACTCTCTAATCTGACGAGGTAAAGACACTCTTAACATCCAGAGAATGGACAGCGCACTCTCCTTCATTTCTGGAGTCTGGCAAAGTAGGCAGGCAGTACTAGTGGTTGGTCCAGATGGAACCCCGACACTATTTTTGACAGGAACTTAGGGACTGTATGGAGAATTACTGTACCTTGTCTTTCTGGAAAACAGTACACTGAGGATCTGTGACCAAGGCATGGATTTCAGACACTCTGTGAACAGAAGTGATGGTTACAAGAATGTTGCTTTCCAAGTTAAAAACCTCATCTCACGTGTCGCAAAGGAGCTCAAAAGACTCATGACTGAGCATATTCAGCACAAGGCTGATATCCCAGGCAGTCACTGGCTTCCAGATGGAAGGCCTTGTGTGTAAGATGCCCTTCTTGAACAGAGGCAGCTGTGCCAGGTAGAGGCTACCGACAGGCTTGTGGTATGAAGAAATAGCATATAAGTGGACCTTAACTGTGGAGTACTGAGGCCAGCAAGTACTCAAGAACCTTGAAGGTGGGCACCAAAATGGGTCCATGCTGGTTTTGGAACACCAGATGGAAAATCTGTTCCATTTGGCTGTATAAGTCTTCCTCGTGGAAGGTTTATGGGCAGACAAAAGTATTTCAGAGACCCTCTGAGATATTTTGCTCCTGTTCATTCCTGTCTCTTCAGCAGCCAGGCCTGAATGTGAAGGGAGTACAGGTTGGGATGGACCTGGTACCTTGAGTCAGTAAGTCCGTCCTGAGTGGAAGAATTATCAGTTTGGTGACTGACAGTCCATTCAACCGTGAAAACCTAACCTGTCAAGGCCAGCAGGGGACAACCAGTACCATCTTACCCCTGTGTGCCTCCACTTTGAGCAATACCCACCGCACTAGAGAGACTAGTGGGAATGCACACAGAAATAGACGTTGTCATTACAGTATGAATCCATACCGACAGAAAACGCCATATTCTGGATTTCTGTAGCAGAACTGCGGCAGCTTGGCACTGAGTGGGGATGCAAAAAGGTCCATATCTGGGGTACCCCACTCATCAAACAGTGATCTCAAGACATCTAAAGCTAGTGGCCACTCATGAGGATTGGCCTGTGTTCGGTTGAGCTCATCTGCCAGCGTGTTCTGGAGTCCTGGCGGATGGATGGTTTGCAGCAGAATCCCCTGCTCCAGGCACCACTCCCACACTCTCATTGCCTCCCTGCAAGAAGGGGTAAAGTTGTGCTCCTCCTTGTTTGCTCATGTAATACATCACAGACTTGTTGTCTGTCTGGAGGACTGTTTTGTGGCGGCAAGATCCATTAAGGCTCACAGGCCATTCAAAACAGCTTGCATCTCCAACATACTGATGTGGAGATGAGCCTCTGACTGGTCCAAGACCCCCTGTGTTTGGAGACCCTGACACTGGACTCCCCATCAGGGAGGCATCCACAGTGAGAGTCATCTGAGGCTCTGGTTGGGAGAAGGGAAAGCCCTGGAGGAGACTGTCCTCTACTGACCACCATGTGAATGACCAAACCAGGGGCTTGGTAATGGGGAAGGTTTCAGGATGTGATGCTTGTGACTACTGCACACTGAGGGTCCACTGAGTCTTTCTCAAGTGCAGCTGTGCCAGGGGCACACTGAGGAGGCTATCAGACCTAGCATGCATTGCATGGAGTGGGCTTGTACAGTTTTGAGCTCCATGATGAAGCATGCCATCTATAGGGCTGCCTGCATTCTGCTCTCTGACAGAAAAGCCCAGGCCTTGGTGATATCCAGATGAGCTCCTTTGAACAGTAGCTGCTGTGACGGTTGGAGCAGAGACTTCCTTAGATTCAGCAGAACCCCTATGGAGGTGAGAAACTAAGTGGTTGTGGCCACTGCCTCTTCTGTCGCCTGCACGGACAGACTATCGGTCAACTGTCCAGATACGGGAAAACCTGGAGTCCCACTTTTCTCAGGTGTGCTACAAGTAATGCAAATAACTTTGTAAACACTTAAGGTGCTGAGGAGATCCCAAAAGGCAAGACTCTGAACTGATAAGCTGCCCCAGCATAGGGTTACCACCTTTTAAGAAGCCCAAAGTGGGACATATCTACTGAAATATGATTTTTTGCAGGACAGTACGTGACCTCGACCAATGCAACAGACCAGTTTTCTCTATATAATCAGAATTAAGGCTAAGAATTGTAGTTTCTTAGTGGCTAATATTAATTCTTATTATTTCAAGGTATTATAGTGTTCTGCAACATTTAGTGGAAAGTTAGAAAATATTTTGTGTACTATAAAGTCAGGACATGTAGTATTTTTCATGTTTTTTTGCAGGACACAGTTACCCAAATCAAGACTGTCCTGTGAAAATCAGGACAGGTGGTAACCCTACTCCAGCAGGAAGAATCAGAGTACCTGAGGTGGTTTGTGTGTACCACAACGTGGTAGCATGCATCCTGCATGTCCAATGAGCTAACTAATCCTGGGAGAAATAACTGTAACTTTCTCAATCCAAGAAACTGATCAGATTTCTGAAGTCAAGGAAGGGCTGCATGCCCGCTGTGACAGAACCTGAGGTTCATAGCCAGGAATGACTTCTGATGCAAACGCTTGCAGCAGCCAAGTGGGAGGCAGAAACATGGGCATCCAAGCAGCTTGGAGCTGATGACTGTTGGATTAAATTCCATGTATGGCAGACAGCAGAATTATTTGTTTAGTCCAGGAATCTGGCAGAGGCTCTGCCAGGGATTTAAGCAAGCTCCAAAGGGTTATAGTCATATTAGAAAAAATGCCCTTGGTAGCTAGCAATCCACATGCCTAGGGTAGCTGCTGAACAGGCCTGTTTCTCCATAGTGTCAAACTTGTATGACTCCTTGGGGGAGAATGGCCTTGTCATTCTAAGTTAGAATAACAATCACATCAGCTAAGGATGAGAAACATAACACAGTTTCATCTTAGGGGCAGTGTATTTTTTTTTTTGCCTATCTGCTTGCAGACAGATGATATTGAAGCAAGCCTACCCCAGACCACATCACACAGGATTTGAAATGCAGGTAGAATAAAAGGAGCTAAACTGACCAGCATGGTAGAAACATTTAACCACTACAGATAGAGATGTTTACCTTGATCAATAGCTGTACTCTAAAATTTAAGTGCAGAAAGCATGTTTACCCACTTGACATGCTGGTGACTTAGGTTCCAGCCCCAAGTGTACAAGGTCATGAGTAGAGGCCGTCAGGGAGGGTGATGGAGCATCTGCACTGACGCTGTCCTCCTGGGGAAGGATGCTACAGAGCACAGCTCATAGAGTGACACCTGGTGGTGTGCATAGCCTTGCTGGCGTGGGTGACCACATCTCGGCTGGCTCCACCTCCAAGGCGTCACTATGGTGAGTGCCACTGATGTGTGGGGAGGGGCCCAGAAAAATGGAAACTAGCACCCCAGTTGACCTGCCAAAGGACTGCTTAGTACTCCCAATGCCATAGTCCCCCAGCGGTCCAATCCTGCCTCCCCAGCCCTTCGTACACTGGAAAACCCCTCTAGTAATGCTACTCCCCTCTTCACCCCAAGGGAGGATGCCCCCGCAGCACAGATAATAATAATAATAATAATAATTCTTTATTTAGAATGTACCTTTCATAACCAAGGCGCATACCAATAAAACAAAACAAAGCAAAATATCAGCAGTTATAAATACATGCTTGTCAGCCAACACCATCATTATAAGCTTTATTTCACAATAACGTCTTTAAAGCCTGCTTGAACCCCCCAACAGTTGCGCACTCCCTAATCCGACAGGGTAGAGAATTCCAGAGGGTTGGGGCCAGGAACATAAATGCCCGGGCTCCCGCAGATTTTAAAGTCACCCTCGGAATCTCAGAATCAATAAGTTGGACCCTCTGAGGACAGGGGGACAGTCTGGAGAGCCAAGCGGCAGGAAGCAGCAGTGAACGGTGAAACTGGTGAGCAGAAATGGATGCTGAACATCCAGAAGGAGTGGGAGGTTGGGGGTGCAGAGGAAGGTGCGAAAAAAAGGAAAATAAAGCATGCCTCTGAGCAAAGCCTTGAAACTCACAGCAATTGGGCCAGGATCTGAACAGTCCAGGCTAAGAAAGTCATTTCACCACCTTCAGAGAAAATGAGGTCAGGGTCAGACTCCTCCTTTTCCTCTACCATCTTCCCCAGAGGAAGGGGCATACAGAGGGGTGGATCAAAGGCCATCTAATCCAGATCTCAGCCCCAGCAACACCGGGGAAACTAGCCCCAAGAATGAGGGGCCAGTGCCAGGAGTGGCCCCAAAACCTGAACCAAATCCAGCAACAAGAAGATTCCTGGCACTGAGGCACCAAATCCAGCACTAACGACTCAGCCGGCAGCGAAGTGACTGGCAACGGTATCTGGCCGGGCCACCAAGTGACAAAGGGTGGGGCCAGTGGGACAGGAGTCAGTGGCATGGCAGGCCCAGGGACTGTTGCCAGAGCCAAACCTCTATCTGGTTTGGGGGCCCCACCCATGGCTCTAGTTTCACCAAACCTGAAGAGCGTGGGACTAGCTCTGCTAGCAGATATACACAAGCCTGATGCTGCACCCACTGCTCCAAAGAGCTGCCCAACAGTGGAGCTGCCCATTGCGGTCTAGACTTACAGAGAGAGGGGGACTCCGGGCCCCGAGACCTCAGCCTCCTAGAACCAGGGGCCCCTTGCGATGTCAATGGCACCAGTGAGGGTCTCTGGCTTCAGGAGACCAAGGGTCTCACACCAGACAGAGAAGTTGACGGCAGATAAGGACCGCAAGACCCATCCAGTCTGCCCATTTCTTTTTCTACCTTATGAATGTGCCATAGACCTTTGCTCTGTCAATTGCCTATCTAGTCATACTCATCTGTATTGCTCCCTTATGCCTATCCCATGCCTGTTTGAAGCCCTGCACTGTATTCATATCCACCACTTCCTGATGTAGGCCATTCCATGCATCCACCACCCTTTCTGTGAAAAAGAATTTCCTTACATTACCCCTTAATCGGCCTCCCTCTAATCTCATGCTGTGTCCTCTTGTCCTGCTATTTTTCTTATATTGAAACATGTTAGACTCTTTCACCTTGTTAATGCCCTTAAGGTGTTTGAAAATGTTTCAATCATATCACCTCTCTCTCCCTCCTTTGCTCTAGGGTATACATATTGAGTTCTGTTAATCTGTCCTCATATGTTTTCTGATGCAGTCCCTGCACCATTGTGGTTGCCCTTCTCTGGACTGCCTCAATTTGGTTAATGTCCTTGTGAAGGTGTGGCTTCCAGTACTGCACGCAGTACTCCAGATGGGGCCTAACCAGTGTCTTGTAAAGAGGGATTATTACCTCCCTCTTCTGAATTGTGATACCCCTACTAATACACCCCAACATCCCTCTAACCTTACCTACTGCTTTAGTGGTCTGCTTGTATGATTTCAGGTCATCAGTGATGATGAAGCCCAAATCTCTTTCTTCCCTTGTGACTGCCAGCAACCTCCTTCCCTGCCTATAGGTGACTTCAGGGTTTCTCTTCCCTGTGTGCATGATCTTGCACTTCTTCGAGTTAAACCCCCGTTGCCACTCTTCCGACCATTTTGCTAGTTTATCCAGATCTCTTCTCATTCTGCCCACCCCATCTGGATCATCTATTCTGTTGCAGATCTTGGTGTCATCTGCAAACAGACCAACCTTACCCTCCAGTCCATCTGCAATGTCACTGATGAAGATATTGAAGAGGACTAGCCCCAGGACTGATCCCTGAGGTACCCCACTTGTGACTTGCATCTCTTCTGACTGCAAACCGTTTACCACCACTCTCTGTTTTCTGCCCGTCAACCAGTTTGCCACCCAGGTGACCAACATCTGACCCACCCCAAGCCTACCCAGCTTAATAATCAATCTTCTATGTGAAACAGTATTGAAAGCTTTGCTGAAGTCAAGGCAGGTGACATCAACTGCTCCCCCTTGGTCCACCACTCTGGTTACCCAGTCAAAGAAATCTATGAGATTAGTTTGACAGGACCTTTCTTTTGTAAACCCATGCTGTTTTGGATCCAGTGCTCCTATGGATTCCAGGTGTTGCACTATCTTTTCCTTAAAGGGAAACAATGGAAAAGACAAAGCTTTCCTAAGACACTGCAGAAACTCTCAATTAGTGCTTTCAGACAGTAACACCCAACTGTATTTAATGATTTAGAACAGCTACCCTCAACTTTCACTTCCAGTTGCTGGCAGCAGCCATTTCATAAGCAGCAGTGAGCTTCCTGAGCTCACTGTATGCTAATATGCTTGTTTGACTCCAGCTATTGCTTGGCAGGACATATTAGCATAAAGTGAGCTCAGGAAGCTCTCTGCTACTCATGACATGGTGGCTGCCAGCAATAGAAAGTGAACGTTGAAGGCCACTGTTTAAATCACTGAAAAATCAATTAGAGTTATTTGTTAAAACAATTTTATCATTTAAAAGCACTAATCAGGCATTTTTGTAGTGCCTGGGTAAAGCTGTACCTTCTCCACTGTTTCCCTTAAGGGAGTGTCTCCATAATCATGCCCACTACTGAGGTAAGACTGACTGGTCTGTAGTTCCCTGCCTCCTCCCTGCTGCCACTCTTGTGGAGCGGGATCACATGAGCCCTTCTCCAGTCTTCTGGGATCTCTCCTGTGCTCAGAGGCTCACTAAACAGTTCTGATAATGGCTCTGATAGTTCCACCCTTAACTCCTTTAATACCCTGGGATGTATACCATCAGGTCCCATTGCCTTGCCAACCCTGAGCTTATCGAGCTCTTGTAGGACCCTTTCTTTGGTGAAGGGACTAGTGCACACCTCCCTCCCCCCTGTGTCCATGGTGCAGAGTTGTGGGCCCTGCCCTACCTTCTCTTCAGTAAATACTGAGCAGATGTATCTATTTAGGATAGATGCTTTTACACGGTCCTCCTCCTTACACGCCCCCTTATCTCCTTTGATCATAGCAATACCCCCTCTGGACTTTCTCCTTTCGCTAATATATCTATAGAAAGTCTTGTCACCTTCCCAGAGGGCGACTTCAAGAGGTACTCTTTCTTCCCCTTCTGAAGGGAAGAGGAAGAACTGGAGGCCAAGCAGTGCCGAGAACCTGACTGGAATCAGGAACAGGCCTGCTCCTTTGTGCTTTCAGTAGGACTGTCCTTCCTTTCAAGCACAGGACCACCCATGATCAGAACCCTTCCCCGATGTGGAGAGTGGACCAGACACAGCCCTGCTGCTGCAGCAGCCTGCCTGAGAAGGTTCCCTACCATTGTCCTCCATGGCTGTCGACTATAGACTCAGCAAGGCTATGAGAAAACTGACAGAAATATTTTTGTAAAATCACTAAGCAGACACAAAAATAACAAAATCTAGCTTTAACACTAAAAATGAGAAGAACAGAAAGCTTCTGTCATACAGACATGAAGTTCTGACTCCTGGCAGACGAGTGACGTCCTCACTGATGCACAGTGGATGGAGGGAAAAAAGGAACTGATGTGGTTTTGGGCTGATGCCAAGGTAAGTCACGCTGCATGAGCCAATCCTGTGGTGATGTGCATGCACGCATGCAGCTTACATCGATATCAGCCCTCCTGAAAAGTTCTGGCTCCTGTACGGTCCTAGTTCCTCAATGTAAGACAAACTAGTGTGATAATCAGTGGTGAAGACTGGTTCCTGGAAGATCCGACTGCTGAACAGGATGCAAAAGTCTTAAGTAATGGTACCCAATATACACTGAAACAAGTGACCAGTAGGATTTCACAGGGGTCAGTCCTGGAACCCGCACTGCTCAACAGATTTATAGGGTGCCTGGAACTGCGTGTCAGCGATTTGATCATCAAGCTTTGAGGACACCAAGATGGGAAAAGTAGTTCAACAGATTTCACTCCACTGGTGTTGTATAAAAAATTACACACACACACAAAAGATAAATGAGTGCATATGAATCTGGTTCTGGACTGATTTGGGGAACTGAGCAGCAAAATGGCGAATGAACTTCAACAGTGAGAAATGCACGGGGAAGCATCTAGAAAAAAAGAATATAAATGCAAAATAACACCTGTATAGTATGGAGATTACAGAAAGCAAGCAAGAAAAATACCTGGGAGTTCTGTTGAGCAGTAAATTTAGCAGCAGTTAGCAAGGCAAACAAAATCAGGGCATGCATTATGAGAAACTTTGTGAGCAACACAGAAAGTTACAAGCAGATAAAGACACAAAGTCCATCCAGCCTCCTCCGAGACACTCACTTGAAACTATGGTCTTTTATTTCCCCACCCCCCCTCATCACCCCCATATTTCTTCCCTTTAATACACCTTTTGAAACAATGCCAGTCAGCTTTGAACCCGACAATGGTGACTGCATTGACCACTGCGCTAGGTAGACTATTCCATTTATCAACCACTCTCTCCATTAAAAGGAACTTCCCGTGTCCCTTCTGAATTTGCCCCCCACCACCAATTTAAGTTTATGAATGCATGTATAGTACACGTGTATGAGAGTCACTGATGTAGACTGCATTTCTTATGATTCTGCATTTAACCAGTTTAAAGTTATTAAAAGGGTGAGCTGAGATGGACTGTTCTGTGATACTTTTACATAGGAGTGGGCTTCAGACTTGCCCATTTGTACAGGAGTATAAGAGCAACTTGTTTTTGTTCTTTTTGTTAACAGTACCTGTGAGCTCCTCAGAGCCGCACAGGAAGCCAGTGGCTAAGGTGAGATTCAAATGAATGATCTCCTGGTTTACAGTTTTATGATTCAGCAAAATACCAACTGTGCCTCAAAGGCTAACGTCTTGATAATCATTTCATAGGAACACATGAATTTAAGATGGAAACAGGCTGTATGGCCTTCATGACCATCCCCTGCTACTCAGTAATCTGTACCTGCAGAAAGCTTCTCAAGTTCAAGTTCAAGTTTATTGCAGGAAAACTCCATTGAGCAAGCTCATTCACAAGGAGGTCCTGATACATACAGACAAGCAAAGTACAAAACAGATAGGTAATAACAATAAATGCATGAAATGCGTATTAGATGATAGAGGCTGAATATACATACATACATACAAGGTTCCACAGTGACCCTTGGTCCAATATTGGCATTGAGCATTCATGCCTCAACTACCACCTCTGGCCCAATCTTCAAGACATCTGCCATTCTGTGTGTATATGTGCCTCCATTGCTTCCTCCCCCCACCCCCGCCATGAACCCTTACTTTAGATCTTTACATTCCTGGTTCCCGTTCTCCACTCCTTCAGGCCCTGACAAGTATCCCTCCTGCCTGCCAGACTTGCTCCAGACACCAATGCTCATCTTCAGGTTTCCCATTCTATCGACCAAAGACAAATGGAAGGAGGAGATAGGGACTTGTGAGGGGAGGCGAAGAAGTGGCAAAAGTCATGGAGTGGAAAGGAGAGAACAGGTTACTATGAAGAGAGAGGGAGCGGGCATTTGTGAAGGGCCTTCAGAAAATAGTTTTGCACTGCTAGAGAGGAAGAAAGTGGAGGAGGGAAATGCTGAAATTAGAGGAGTAATTGATAAATGCCTGGACCAAACCGGAGCGGGGGGAGTTCTGCTGGGAGAACTGCAACAGGGGAAAAAGGGGGAAATAATGTGCAGGAGGAGGAAGAAGAGGAGCTGGAAATGAGAGAGGGAGATGAATGGAAGCAAGCAGGGAGTAAGAGTGGTGGAATCTTAGTGCTGGGGGACTCAGTACTAAGAGGAGTCAGGTGGGGTAGCAAGGGGGAGAGGCATAGTCGCATTTGGGTGGAGGCCATGCCAGGAATGGCAGCGGAAAGGGTGGGACAGTCTGTTCTGAAATATGCTAGCAGGGGTAGGGACAAGCCTCATTTAATTATACATCTTGGGACAAATGACCTGGCTGACAAGACAGCAGATATAGTCCAGAGGAGGTTTGAGGAACTAGCACAATTATGTGAGGGGGCACGAAGATCAGTAATTTTTTCAGAGATACTTCCAGTGCCCAAGGCAAGCACAACAAGAAAGCTGAGAATAGAGGAATTTAATAGATGGTTAAGAACCTGTTGTCGTGCTAAAGGGTATTGAGATGTTGGGGGACCTGGGAGGACAGTAGTCTCTATGCCAAGGACAGACTACACTTGAGTGAGAAGGGAAAGAACATGTGAAACAGAGGATGGAGGAGTACACAGAGGAAGTAGGGAGTTTAAACTAGGAGTGGGGGGTGGCAATTGGGCAAGAGACATGCAGAGACCACAGGTTGGGAAAGCATATGAGCTTACCCCCAAAAACAGTGACAAAGGACAAATGGCAAGTACAATTGGTGATGCTAGGAAAGGAGGGCAGGATGGAAAGGGTGGAGGGGAAGGGCGGAAGGTGGTTACCCTTAATGCTAGGAGCCTTGGGAGGAAAACTGCAGAGTTACAGGTAGAGGGAGAGGTGGACATTGCAGCCATCACAGAAACATGGGTCACCCAATACAATGACTGGGACCTGTCTGTACCAGGGTACAGGTTATTTCATAGGGATAAGGTGATTGGGAAAGGAGGGGGTGTGGCACTATATGTGAAGGAAGGACTGAAGTGTGTAAGGGAGGAAGAGGAGGAGGGTAGTACAGAGTCACTTTGGATGCAAATCCAGGATTCCAAGAATAGGATTCTTAGAATGGGAGTGGTGTACAGGCCGCCATCTTAGATGGAGGAGTTAGACAGGGGACTAGCGGGACAGATCAGGAGGACCTGTGAGAAGGGTAGTGTGGTGATTGTGGGGGACTTCAACATGCCAGGAGTGGACTGGAGTACCCCAACAACCAGGAACAGAAGGGAGCAGGTACTGCAGGATGCCTTCCAGGACAGCTTCCTGCTGCAAATGGTCAGTGAACCAACCAGGTTAGGGAACATCCTTGACCTTGTGCTGGCAAATGGGGACTTTGTGACAGAACTTACAGTGGAGGAACCGCTGTCAGGAAGTGACCACCACTCAGTATGGCTCACATTGGATATGGGCAAGGAAGGAGTGGAATCTGGCACTAGAGTGCTGCACCTCAGGAGGGCCGACTTTGGGAGGATGGGGGAAGCGGTGAAAAGGTACCTGGCCAGAATTCAATTTAGTATGGACACTAACCAGAGGTGAGAGCTCATAAAGCTGGGGATAGTGCAGGGAACCAAAACCTGCTGCAAGGCCCAGAGCAAGAAGACTAGGGCTAAGAAACCGAGCTGGCTGAGCAAGGAGGTCATGGAAAAGGTAAGAAAGAAAAAGAGCTGCCTTTAGGAAGTACAAAAAAACAGGGAGAGGGGAGGACAGGGAGGAGTACTTGATGGAATCGAAGGAGGTGACAAGGGCAGTAAGGGGAGCCAAGGCATCGATGGAACTCAGGCTGGCACAAGGCATTAAGAAGGGGCAGAAGGACTTCTTTAGGTACATCAGGGAGAAAAGGAGCTGTAAGCACCACATAGTAAGGATTAGGAAGGAGGGGGTTGGGTGGAAGCAGGGAGCAATAAGGCAGAAGCACTAAATGAGTACTTCTGCTCAGTATTTACTAAAGAGAAGGGGGGGTGACACCCAAGGGGGGAGAAATGGCAGAAACAAGGGGGGAGGCGTGACAGATGGGAAAATCATGGAGGGCAGAGTTCGGGAGGGGTTTGAAGGCACTGAGGTTGGACAAGGCACCAGGCCCAGATGGCATCCACCCCAGGGTACTGAAGGAGCTGGCAGAGGTCCTTGCAGGACCTTTGGCAGTCCTATTTAATGCCTCACTACATTCGGGGTGTGTACCTTAGGACTAGAGGATGGCTCATGTGGTGCCCCTCCACAAGAGTGGCCCCAAGGATGAACCGGGAAACTACAGACCAGTGAGCCTCACATTCATCGTGGGTAAGCTAATAGAGACTATCCTGAAGGAGAGGCTGGTGGCCCTCCTAGAGGCCAAAGGACTACAGGACAGCAGACAGCATGGCTTCATATGGGGCATGTCCTGCCAAACCAACCTGGTGGAGTTCTATGACTGGGTAACTAGGCAACTGGACAGGGGCCATGCAGTGGATGGCCTGTATCTGGACTTCAGTAAGGCATTCGACTTGGTGCTGCATGGAAGGCTGGGAAGTAAGTTAGTAGGCACAGGGGCAGGTGCAAAGCTGGTGAGATGGGTAGGGAACTGGCTTCAGGCAAGGCAACAGAGGGTGGTGGTAGGTGGGGAGCTCTCACACCCAAGGGTAGTGACAAGCGGTGTGCCACAGGGCTCGGTGTTGGGACCATTGTTGTTTGGGATAGTCACTGCAGACATATCATTGGACATCAAGAGCAAGATCAGTCTGTTTGCTGATGATACCAAGGTAGGAGTGGAGTGGATGACCTAGGGTGGATGGCAAGGGTTGCAGGATGATCTGGCAAAGCTTGAAACCTGGTCAGACACCTGGCAACTGGGGTTTAATGACAAAAAATGCAGGGTGCTGCATTTTGGGATGAAGAGCCCAAGGAGGAGTTACCAGCTGGGGGGAGTGCTGCTAGCCCAGACAGAGGAGGAGAAGGATCTGGAGGTGCTCATTACAGGGTCAATGAACAACTTGGCACAATGTAGGAAGGCAGCTGCAAAGGCCAACAAAATGCTGGGTTGTATTGCAAGGGGTATATCCTTGAGGAGGGAGGAGGTGATTCTGCCACTGTATAGATCATTAGTTAGACCTCACCTGGAGTACTGCGTGCAGTACTGGCACCCGTATCTGAAGAGGGACATTAAGTTATTTGAGGGGGTGCAACGCAGGGCGACAAAGATGATCAATGGGCTAGGGGACTTATCATAAGAGAGGAGGCTGAGGGAGTTGAACATGTACTCACTGGAGGAGAGGAAGGACATGATTAAAACCTTTAAGTACATGAAAGGAATAAACAAGACAGGTACAGAGGGGCTGTTCAAAGTAAGGAAGGGGAGGGACACCAGGGGCCATGATATGAGACTGGAGGGAGGAAGCTTCAGGAAGGTGATGAGGAGACACTTTTTTACAGAGAGGGTGGTGGCTGGGTGGAATGCGTTACCTGCAGAAGTGGTATCCAGTAGAACAATGGACAGCTTCAAAAGGGGATGGGACAGGACAAGTGGGAGGGTCAATGAAGGGGAAGGGTTGAAGGGAGGGGCAGCTGCAGAATAAGGGGTGCTAGCTGCACATTCGAGCAGACTTAATAGACCTCTAGGCCTTTATCTGCTGGCAAATTTCATATGTTCGTATGTACCAGGGCAAGAGTAACCGACAGCTGGTTGATGGATATGGCTGGAAGGCCAAGAACATGCTGTGGGAGGGTTGGGTGGCATGGGAGGGTACAGCAGCTGTATTTGGAGCCCTTACTGGACCTTCCCATGTTCTGCTTATCATGCCAACCTTCTGTAACTGTGCATAACTGGTGCCCTGGAGTGGATGCTCAACAGCACATGATCCACCTCCACTGCCTAGAACACCACCACAAGTGGCCACTAAAAGAGTAGGGCAGCGCAGCCCACCCTCCCTCCAATTGAAGAGCACCCAAAGGATGCTCTGAGCCCCTCCACTTCTGATGTCCATGGCTTAGCGCACAAACCCTGTGTTGCCAGCATGTCAGAGTGGTCCCCAGCACTCGGCATCAAGGAGTTGGCATCTCTTTCTCCTGACATATTTTATTTACTCTCTACATCAGTACAGAAACACAGAACTATAGAAATCTACCAGCAGAAGAAGGCCTTGAGCTCTATCCAGTCCTCCCTGAGAGACTGTACATGCCCCCCGAGGGGGTCACAACCAACCTCTCCCCCTGATCCCTTGGCCAGCCCTTTATGCTGATCCCTCTCCTTCTTAAAACTCTCCACCTTTTTTGCACTGACCAGCGCTTCGGGTGGCTTGTTACACCCCTCCACCACCCTCCCTGTAAAGTAGTTCTTCCTTATGTCCATTCTAAATCCCACCACCAGTTTTTTTTTTTTTTTTGGTGTTATTTCTTTATGCTCCTTTCCATGCCACTTGACCAGCCATTCCTTCAGACTGCCTAAGGACCCTCCACCCATCACCATCGTTACTGTCCCGCCTTGTGCCATGCCCAGGGCAACCCAACGTATCTCTTCGCCGGGAAGGGGGGGGTCCCCCTTCCTGGGTCCATGGAAGGAGAGACTTGGCATCCAATCTAGACTGGGTACACAGCGGGGGATCAGCTCAAAAGGCACTTTGCCAAAGCTGCATGGCGTGAGGGAACCCGACGACCATCATCCAGTCAGCTGAGTTTTCCCCATTTTCTCTCTCCAGCCCGCCCACCTCCCATATTGCAGCTGCATGCATGCGGCATTCTGGGAAGATGCACCGCGGTGCATGGTTACCCACGCCACAAATGTGTCACCACTACAGGCCACCAGAAGCCACTCTCAAAGCGATACAGGCTCGCTCCCTCTCCACCCCCCCCCCGAAGGAGAGCATTCAACAGACACTCCTAGCCCCACCCTGCCAGCCTCCGTGCCTGTTGTCCTGGGCATGGGTGTGAACCAGACTGCCAGCATGCCAAGCGATCCCCTATCACTCAGCGCCACAGGGCCAGCCACCACCACTTTCTTATTATTTCACTGGTATTGGTATTGCCACTGGTTGTGACTAGCCCTCTGGAGTCCACTACGTTAACATACCCTGCATGTATTTGAATGTCTCAGTCAAGTCCCCCTCTCCCATCTGGTCTCCAATGAGTATATGCTCAGGCCCTGTAATCTTTGTTCTCACCCCCCCCTCCCCCTACCCTAACTATAAGCAGGCAACCTTACCTAAGCTTGTCTCCTCATCTCTGTACCTTACTCCCTCCCCTTCCTTGTTCTCCTTACTCCTAAAAATGTGAGTTCAAAGCTTATCACTATGTACCACTATGCCTATCTTGTAAAATGACAACAATAACCACCTGTAAATTGTGATGTATCTTCTCTGTACTGTATGTTGTGTTGTACCTACTCTGTAATGTTACCTGGGTCACCCCTGAAAAAGGGGCCTTCAGGGCTCAGTGGTCCTACCCAGTCATCAAAATTAATAAATAAATAAAATAAAATAAATATGCCCTCCTCTTTTTACTCCTGAATCATTCTGTTGCCCTTCATTATAAATACTGATGTGGATTAGGTCCCAAGTACGAGATTAGCACCTGCACCATATAGAAACAGCAGACCTCATGTCCGTGCATTATGTTAATCAGTACACACACTGAAACTAGAACTGAAGTTTCACAAAATGTACGTGGTTATGCAAATCAGTCCCCCCAAAAAACTAAGCCTACTGTGAGTAATTAACAAACAACTGAAAGGAAATACAAGACTTGCCTCATTATTGGAACACAGCTGAACTATGATTGGTTTTCTAAATAGTTTTATCATATAGAAAAACAAACACAACCCTAGTGTGGAGTGTAATTTATACTCCAACATATCACATTCCATCGAATATACTGTACTAGACGATTCTTCAACCCCAGAGGAAACCCCAATATTAATTCGCCATCAGCTATGCTACAAAAGTTGTGACTTGAAACAGCAAATCAGACTGTATTTTCCAGTCACTTATTCATGGTAAAAGACCAGTAGAAGTTGACATCAGGAACATTCAGATTAAAAGATAAGTTGTGGGCTCTAGAGAGCCATTTTACAGGCTGGTCATGCTTCACATCGACTTTCCAACCCAACATATAGAAACTGGAAAAATATACACTATTTACTTATTAAATCTAAACTTTTACGACTTCTACAGCTCCTGGAGACTCTTAGTAGTATAAATATCAAAAATCTGCAATGGGGCATCTAAAGAATGTTCAGCAGGGTCCCACCAAACCAGAGCAGCGCATCCCAGGGAAAACAGCTGAAACCACGAGTGATACTGGGCTTAGCACCTCGGCAGGAACCCTGGAGCCACCTTGGCAAACACTGCTTGAATCCATGGAGGTGATGTATGCAAAACTGGAGAGGTCGCTACAGAAAACTGAAGCCCACGACACCCAGATTAAGAAGCTATCCTCAACAGTAGCAGATATAGTAGAATGCTGTTAATCTGAACCGTCTGGGAGACATTCGATTGGTTCATAAATGGGAGCTCAGATGAAAGGGACTGCCATAAAAAAAAAAACACAGCCACTGCCAAAATGGAGGACATCAAAAGTGCTTTATTTTGTAATGAGCAAATATAATATTAAAACACAGGAGGAGAAAAACAGCACTTATATGACATGCCCACATATTCTTTCTACCGTCACCTCCAGAAGCACACTCCATTGTACAGGCAAAGTCTCTCAGTTTTTGCTCTGCCTCTCTAATTTCAAAAATGGTGGATTTTCCAACACCAAATTCGGCTGCCAATGACACAGCTTTCTTGCTGTTTTCGAGATGCTCCACTATCCAGAGCTTCTGTGCAATGGTAAGCACGGTTCTTTTTCGTTTGGACATCTCAGCAGTACAGCAATACAGTGCCAGCCAACAGTTAGCTGACAAACACAAAACACAGCAGCAACACTTCAGGCTATAAAAAGAACTTCTGTAACACCTCTGTACACCTGTTAAGTGTTTCCAATTAACCCCTGGCATCACAGTTCAAGTGCCAACTGCACTGTATGTGCATTCCTGTTCAGGTGCTAAATGATCACAATGCGAGTAAAACAAAAGGTGACAGACAGTGCTTAAAAGTCCGGGGGACATGACAACAGTCAGGAAGTTCCGGATAATAGGGGTTCGGATAAACAGGACTGTACTGTATTGAGACCTGCTAATCTTCGACTCTCTCCACAGCGGCTACGCTAACCCAAGAAAATTCTCAGCTAAGGGGTCACCTAGAGGTCCTAGAAAATGAAGTCAGAGCAGGCAAACTTTGCCTTTTGGGAGAAACGGGGGGTCGAAGGTACCAACCTGCTGCTTTTCTTGAAAACATGGATCTCGGAACACCTACGATTACCGGAAGAGTTATTTGTCTATGTTTCGACAAGCGTACAGAGATAATTTGAGAATAGCCTCCCAGACCCCTAACCAGAAATGTACCGTCCTGCTATGTACCTCTGGAGTTGAAGTGCGGGAAGTTGTTCTAGCTGCTGCTCATGCTGCCTACCCACTCTCAACTGAAGGCGAAGATGTTAAAACATATCCTGACTTATCGTTTCAGACCAGGGCTAGGAGAAAGAAGTCTGATGCCGTCTGGCACCACCTCCGAGCCCTGGGAGTGATCCATGCCTTTCTGATACCGGCCCACCGCCATATAGCCTACAGTGGGAAAACATGGCACAATACCGATCCAAAAGATGCTGGCAGATGGCTGGAGCATTACGAAAACGAATTTTCAACCACGCAGGATGAAAGTACAACACATCGGAAGGAAGAGTCTGGGGAAGACTGATTTCCGAGAGTCAGTGCACTATAGTCAAAAACTTTCTGTGTCCATGAGTCCTTCTTTATGGACCCGGAATAAAAGAGTTTGCTGTTTTAAGTTAAATGTTCAATTTAAGATGAAATTAGCTGTTTATTCTTAGTAAACGAGCTCACCTCCACGACAAGACTTTTCGTTTGTCCGTAAGTAGTAATGGCAATGCAGGAGAACTTCTCCTTTTCATGTGACATATAGTTTTAAAGTCTGACCGCGTGGTTGATGTCATTGGCAAGGAGCTTATTTATTCATTTATTTATTTCTCAGAAATACCTTTGAGCCAGAGGCTCATTACAGAGGTTCCACATCAGTAAACATAACAATAGTACACAGCCAAATACATTTATAGAGGTTTCATCATAAGGTAGTCAGCTGTGTTACAGTAGCAGTAATGGCGACAAGTTATACACAGAATGAAAGATAACACGTAGTAAGATACAGCTAATAAATGCAGAGAAAATACATGATCAGGTTAATTAGGTGTTGCTGAATACTTAATCAGATATATCCAATTGCAGATTGGGTGCAGATATTATCTAATAATAGATAAGATTACATTTCATACAGGATGTAGGTTACTAGTCACAATTATGAAGATATGTGAAAATGCATCAGTTAAGTGTAATAGAATGTTGCGTGGAGCATGGTGAGCTACCGTTTAACCTATTAGGTAAAAGGTAGAGATACCAGTAAGGATGCCCGAACATGTTGGAAGAACAGTTCCATTATCTGAAGTGCTTAAGAGTATAGGCTGCAGGGAGGACCATGCAACCGGGCAGAAGTGCGTGGTAGAGGTCCCAACACTCTGGGGAGGTGGGAGACTAGTAAGGAAGGGGAGTAGGTGGGATGGAGCCGGGGTAAGACAGTGGGAGATAGGAGACCTCTAAGGGTAGGGCAGGGGGGGTGAGACAGGGAGAGAAGGATGGACAATGGGAGGTAGGAGGCATCAAAGTGCACGGTAGAGAGGAGCGAGACAGGGGAGTAGGGGGACAAGGGTGAAGAAGGGAAAGGAAGGGTGGGAGGGCTGGGAGAGGAGCAGAGGAGAGACTAAAGCAGAGAGGGGTATGTGGGGAGAGAGGGAACAAGGAGGGTGTGGGGAGAAAGGGGTCAGATCAGAGCTGGGAGGGGTGAGAGAGGGAGGGGTAGACAAGAGGCTGGGGAAGGACGAGGGGTAAGCAGGGAGGGAGATAGTCGGGGTAGGTGGAATAGGGGAGGTCACTCGGAGGTAGGGCCGAGGGAGGGGGGAGTGGGGAGACGAGAGGGACTGGGGGGAGGGGCAGGAGGGGGGGAGTAGAGGCAAGAGAGAGAATGGAAGGGAAGACCAGGAGGGAGAAACCAGAAAGAGAGAGGAGGTGGGGAAACAACGACTTTTGGGAAAAGAAAGTCAGGAGATGGAAGATGAAAGAGCAGGGGGGATGGGGATCAGGTCCCACAGTCGCAGTTGCTGTTTGAGGTCACAGCATTGCAGAGTTTAGATTTAAAGGATCCTAGTTAGCCGGCCCGTCGGCACAGTGGTACTGCTACCGCCTGTGACACCAGCGACTCGGGTTCAGAAACAAGCCTGGGAAGCTGGAGGGCTGGCTGGGGGGAGGAGACTTGAGCATCCCAGGGACTGCTCGCCTTCTCTGGAGGGGACCAAGGCTCAGCACTTGGCTGACCCCGGGTGGAGTCCCGAGGTACGGCAAACCGAGACAGTAGTAAAGGAGCCATGCGGTGGACATCAGCGCTCAACGCCTTAATGTCAGAGCACATACCATGTAGGATAAATGAGAAAATTGGGATGCGGTGCACCCAGTAGACAGCGCCAGGCCCCAATCCCCAGTGCCTCCTACCTGCCTTGGAACTGGCATCCCGATGAAATCAAGGAATATGGGGTGTATGGGCCCCCACCTCAACCCCGCCTGGGCGGTAGAACCAAGGCTCCATAGGGTATGGACCGGTCTGGGAACAGGTAGGAGAGCAGGGACTGAAGGCTGTAAGTGACTCCTGAAGAGAGTGGAGTGCCCAGGGGAGCATAAAGAGAAAGTAAGTGAGTAAGTAAGTAAATAAATAAATAAATAAATAAATGATCCTAGTTTTCGTTCTTTCCTGATGCCACTGTCTAGCGCATTGAGCCATAGTGGTGCCCGGTATTCACAGGACAACCGCCTTTGTGTGGTCTGATGGAAGGGGACATTAAGGGTCCAACTGTTTATCCCCCTGGTACTTCTGGAGGTGGTCAGGCAGCTAAGGAGGCTTAGTAGGCCCAGAGTGGTAAGACCAAGTGAGGATTTTTGGCTAGCAGGCATACTTGATATTGAATGCGGCCATCAAGGTTCAGCCACCCTTTCTGTTTGTATAGTTTGCAGGTGTGAGTCAGCCACGGTATCCCTACCACTAATCGACTAGCTTTGCTCCGTTATCTCTTATATGCCGAAAGTACAGTTCATTTGAATATTATAAGGCATTAGCTGATGCAGAGTTATTTTTCTAATACCTCTGCAACTATTCATAAAGTTTTGCCATTTGTTAGATGCTTTTGTTTTTAAGGAGGTAAAATAGAATTGTACTGTTTAGAGTGAATATCCAGTTTTGAAGTTGTTGGGGAAGGGAAGTACACAAGGTGCGGAAGCCATCTAATATGCTGACAAATGCTGATCTATAGGTTTAAACAGCAACTCCTGGGGAGCTGCATATTTCTCCTTACTAGATCAACCTAATGTATGACACCTAAGCTGCTGAAGAGGCTAGCATACTATGTCCTAGCTTCAACAAATAATTGGGATCCCCTCGCCTCCTGCTGTTCGTGACTACAAAGCTATGATTTTGAATGTCAAATGTATGACTTATGTAGTGTACTGTTGGGTCACTGCAATTTTTCTTTTTTTTTACTACTGCTTTGTACAAGGATGAAATTGCATGCTTATAACAAAAAAGTTAATAAATATAAAGTTAAAAAAAAAGACAAGTCATTATATATATATTGAGGGAGCATTTCTGACCAACTGGAGTGTTTCTTTCCTCTGTGCGTGAGACACTTTTATTCTGTGAAGAGAGTCTCACACATAGCTGCTCTGAAAACCGGCACACTCGGAGCTATTTTTGTGTTTAGTTTTAATAAATCATTGATCAGTCTCGATCAATAATATGTTAATACTACCGCTGAGTTTGTCTACAAATTCTGTACTTCAGTGAGAACTATCAACTATATATAAACCCTAGTGTGCAACATTGTGTGGCGTAGTGTTACCTGCATGTTATCTTTGTTCTACACACTGTCTCGACATATGCATTGTGTGTATTGTGTCCCATGTCCCAGGCCCCCCTGGTAATTGGGTGTATCCCGTCTGGCCTTTTCCTGGTTACCAAAGCAATACATACATACATAAATAAATGCATACATGTTTTGTTTTCTGACTATAGCTGATCAATTCAACTAAGAGTCCACCAGGACCCTAGAGGCTTTTAAAGATGAGTCAAATTGTACCTACTAGTATAAAAAAAAATGTGGGTCAAAACGAAAAACGACTGGATTGAAATCTAATTCAAAGTACAAATTTTACTAGTACAGAAGCTACAACTTGTCAAGGAAAAAAATTCTTCATTTTTCTGTCTTTCAGCTATTGCCCGTAGTCTGGGCAACAAGCTCCCTGAGCTGATGGCCTTAATGGAAGAGGGATGCCTGGATATCGTAGCAGTCACAGAAACATGGTACACAGAGAACCATGACTGGGATGTTAACATACCAGGGTACATAACCTACAGGAGAGACAGGCAGGGGAGAAGAGGGGGAGGAGTAGCTCTCTATGTAAAGGAAGGGATAAAAGCAACTGAACAAAAGAGTAAACAGGGAGGAGAGGAGGCACTGTGGGTCACCTTGGAGACTGGAAAGGGCACCACAATCCGCACAGGGGTTGTGTACAGACCCCCATATCAGGGGAAGGAATGGACAAGGATATGATAGAAGGCATTCTTAGAATGGCAGAGAAAGGGGAGATACTGTTGATGGGAGACCTGAATATGCCAGATGTTAACTGGAGCACATTTGCTGCAGCCACATCCAAGAGCAGGGCTATTCTGATGCCCTACAGGTGGCAGGCATTAGACAGTTAGTTTCGGAACCCACCGTGGAGGGAGCAACTTTAGACCTCGTGACTTTCAAACGGGGCAGTGAGAGGATCTCAAATCTAGAAGTGGGTTGCCATCCGGGACAAGTGACCATCAAACAGTGTGGTTCACGTCAACTCAGCTATAGAGTCAAGCCACACAAAAGTGAGGGTACTGGACTTTAGGAGGGCTGACTTTGGCAAGATGGGAGAGTGCCTCAGAAAAGCGCTAGCAAACAGGCTAGAAGGAGGTGGAGCAACAATGGGGAATTATCAAAACTGCCATCACAGAGGCAACAAGCCTTTGTGTGAAGCAAATGAACAAATCAAATGAAAGAAAAGCCACTATGGTTCTCAAAAGAGGTGGCTGGAAAGTCAGGAAGAAAAAGATAGCATTCCGAAGTATAAGGAAACACAGAAGGAGCAGGACAGAGAGCTGTACCAGTTAAGGCAGAAGGAAGCAGGAGGGAAGTCAGAATAGCAAAGGCCCAAACTGAGGAAAGACAGCCAACTCAGTTAAGAAGGGGATAAAACCTTTATAGGTACATCAGCGTGAAAGACAAAGGGAGAGATAGTGAGGCTGAATAGAATGAGCGGTGGGTGGGCAGAGGGGACAGTGAAAGCAGGAATACTGAACGAATATTTCTGCTCAGTATTCACAAAAGAGGAGGGGGAAGTGCCTCATCCAATTAACAGAAGCACTCTTAATAGGGGGGTCAATCCCAGTCCTTTCACAGAAGAAAGGGTTCTCCTAAAACTGAAGGTGGACAAAGCAATGGGTCCTGATGGAATTCACCCCAGAATTCTAAAAGAATTAAGGGAGGAACTAGTGAAACCACTGGCTACTCTTTTTAATAAATCATGGGAGGATGGTGTGGTACCCGAGGGCTGGAGGAAGGCAGATGTGATTCCCCTTCACAAAAGTGGGACCAAGACAGAGGCAGGAAACTACAGACCTGTCAGTCTGACCTCTGTGGTAGGGAAAGTGATGGAGTCACTTCTGAAGGAAAGAATAGTTGAGTACCTAGAAGCCAGTGGAGCACAGGACCCAAGGCAGCATGGGTTCACAGCGGGAAGGTCATGCCAGATGAATCTAATAGATTTCTTTGACTGGGTGACCAAAGTAGTAGACCAGGAAGGAGTTGTGGACATGGCCTACCTAGACTTTAGCAAGGCATTTGACACTGTCCCACACAAAAGATTAATAGTCAAATTAACCAGCCTGGGAGTGGGACCCAGGGTGGTAGCCTGCGTAAAACATTGGCTGGACAACAGACACAGAAGGTAATTGTAAATGGAGTCCACTCTGAAGAAAGGGGGGTTACTAGTGGGGTACCGCATGGTTCAGTATTGGGTCCAGTCCTTTTTAATGTCTTCATCAGTGACATTGCAGAGGGACTGGAAGGAAAAGTATGCCTTTTTGCAGATGACACAAAGATCTGCAACAGGGTTGATACACAAGGAGGCATGGAAAGGATGAAAAGGGACTTGGCAAGATTGGAGGAATGGTCAGAAGTATGGCAGCTAGGATTCAATGCAGAGAAGTGCAAAATAATGCACCTGGGAAACAAGAACCCAGGGGAAGAATACACAATGGGTGGGGAGGTAGTAACAACAACAAAAAAGGAAAGGGACCTGGGGGTAATCATATCAGACGACCTTAATGTTAGCAAGCAATGTGAGAAGGCAGTAGGGAGGGCTGGGGGTATACTGGGATGTATAGGGAGAGGCATCATCAGCAGAAAACAGGAAGTTGTTATCCCTCTGTACAGACAGTTGGTGAGACCCCATCTGGAGTACTGTGTCCAGTTCTGGAGACCCCATCTCCACAAGGACATAGACAGATTAGAGGCAGTCCAGAGGAGGGCAACTAAAATGGTGCAGGGTCTGCAAGAGAAGCCATATGAGGACAGACTAAAGGAGCTTAACATGTATACCCTTGAGGAAAGAAGGGAGAGGGGGGGACATGATAGAAACTTTTAAGTACCTCAGTGGAATCAGCAAAGTCCAAGAGGGTAGCATCTTTCAGAAAAAGAGACTTACAAGAACAAGGGGACACAATTTAAAGATAGAAGGAGGGCGATTCAGGAGCAATGTGAGGAAGTATTATTTCACAGAGAGGGTAGTGGATGCATGGAACAGCCTTCCTGAGGAGGTTGTAGGGTCTAAAACTGTGGGAGAATTCAAGAATGCATGGGACAGACATAAGGCAATTCTTGTGGGGGGTAGGAAGAAATAAGCTGTTGGTTAACTAGGATCTGTGGCCTATCCTGTAGGTAGGGAAATGGGCAGACTAGATGGGCCTAGCGGTCCTTATCTGCCGTCAAAGTCTATGTTTCTATGTATTGTTATAGATTGAGCATACCGATATGAACACATCGTCAAGTGGCAGGCTGCAACTTTTTCCCTCTCTAGTACTGCTCCTGCTAGGATCCAGTATTTTAAGACACAACTTTTGGTTTCACAGGAGTTAAAATCTGGGGCTTTAGATATGTATCCTTACTGGATATGAGGTTATTGAGTGTTTACTCATTGTTAACATAGCCCTTTTAGAAACCTCATATCAATTTGATTACTTTACTCTCACATCCCTTTTTATCCATCTCTTAAGGAGGAGAAAACAAACTCTTCTTTGAAGATAGTTTTCAGGTGAGAAGCCTTGGCACTGTTTCCCATCTTACTGGAAAGTAGACCACTTTTTCCCATCAATCCAACCGCACCTGCTGTTAGCACACTCGTAACACATCACCTTAGGCTTAATCATTTGACCAAGAATGTCTAATTATATCAAAGACAGCAGATGCATCCATTCTAACAGGCTGATGACCACCACCACTGACTCTGTGTGTTTATTGTTCACTTTCACCAAATTATGGTCACATAAGCTGCATGATCACTTTTGGATACAATACTTCTTCAGCATTTAAAATAATAATAGATGAGGCGGAGGGTAAGGGAACTACTGCAGAAGTCTTAATTCCATATCTGTCTATCCCCATTTTCATTTCTGCATCTCTTTTTTGGTTTTCTGTCACCCTCATCTTCAAAACCAGCACTGGTATGTAGCCTCTCCCCGAGCAGTGCCAGTACAGGGGATCTAACTAGTGGTACCATCAGTGTCGATCAGTCAGTAGTTCCTGACACTGATGACACTACTTGCACAAGTTTCTGTGTTAGTGTCAGGAGCCACTGACCTATTTTAACTGATGATGTCCAGGATGGAACACCTCAACAGTGGGGCTACACACAGAGCTGCTTTTAAGGGAATGGGACCCAAAAAAAAAAAAGGAGAGTTGTACAGAATGAAAACAGGAGAAAAGCAAACTGGAATTTGAGAATGCTGCAGGGCTTCTCTTTCCCCTGTAAAAAGCAAGTCGGGGGAAGGGGGCTGTGAAGCCCAAGCATAATGGCAGCCTGCTCTTACAGCTCTTGTTTTTGGAACTTTAAAAGTAAGAAAAAAAATCAACTCAGTCATTGGAGAGGCTAGCATGGATGTGGTGGTCATAATGAAGATGCGGTGTACTAAGCACCACAACTGGGACATGGCCATACCTGGCTACTCTCTATTCAGGAGAGACAGGGCAAGGAGGAGGAGTTGCACTTTTTGTGAGAGAGTGAATCAAGGCCATGGAGGTACAGGGGCACCCAGAGGAAGAAGAAGGGCTGGAGGTGTTGTGAGTCATCCTAGAGACAGGCTTTGAGACCAAGCAGGTCATCCTGGAGACAGGTTCTGTGACCATTGTCCATACTGGGATACTGGAGACAGGCTCTGGGACCATTGTCCATACTGGGGTACTGCAGACAGGTTCTGGGACCACCGTCCATACTGGGGTAGTGTACAGCTCTGGGACCACTGTCCACACCAGGCTAGTGTACAGACCTTCAGCACAGGGAAAGGAGTTGGATAAGGTACTTGGAGAAGCCATCATTAAAATGGCAAGTAAGGGGGAGGTGCTGCTACTTGGTGACTTCAATCTGCCAGACATGGAGTGAAGCCTTCCAACGGCAGCTTTGACAGACTCCCAAAAAGAGCCTTTTGTGGGCAGCTAGTCAAAGAACCCACTAAAGACAGCGCAGTGCTAGACATGGTGCCTACAAACAAGGATGGCACTGCAGACATCACAATAGGCAGTCCTCTAGGTATCAGTGATCACCGTACAGTGTGGTTAAACATAAAGACAGGAGCAGAGGCAAACCACACGAGGACATGGTTCCTGGAGTTTAGGAAGGCAGATCTTAAAGAAATGGGAGATTGCCTTGTTGGGGGGGTTGCCAAGGAGGGGTAGGGGCACAGTTGGGAACAAAAAGGGAGGTCATAATTAAGGCAACTAACCTTTGCATGAAGGAAGTGAGTAAAATGAGCAGGAACAGGGACCTTTATGGTTCTCTACAGAAGTGGCCAAGGTGGTGAAGGAAAAAAGGACGGCGTTCAGGAAGTACAGGAAACACAGAGGAAGGAAGACAGGGAGGTATACCAAGTAAAACAGAGGGAAGCAGGAAAGGCAGTGAGGGGAGCAAAGGTGCAGACATAGGAAAGGATACAGAAAAAGGTAGCTAAACGGGATAAGACTTTCTTCAGATACGTAAGTAAGAAGAGGAAAACAAGGGGAGGGACAGTGAGAATTAGGAGTTCAAGAAGGAAAACTGCGCAAATGAGGGCCACAAAATCTGCCATCCTGAACAGGTAATTCTGCTCAGTCTTCAGTGGAGGGAGGGAGGGGGTCAGACCACCAGGGAGTAGCAGGAACAAAGGAAGGGGGGCCAAGGTGGACACAAGTCCATTTTCAAAGAAAAGTGTCCTGAAGGGATTAGCAGATCTGAAGTGGACAAGGCTAGGGGACTGGACATGATACACCCAAGGGTACTAAAGTAACTCAGGGAGGTATTATCTGCCCCTCTGACTGCCTTATTGTACAATTCACCATAAACAGGCATGGATCCAGTGTACTGGTGAAGGGCGGACCTGGACCTTCTACATAAGAGCAGCTACAGGTAGAAGACTAGCAACTACAGGCCAGCCAGTCTCACTTCAGTGGTGCAGAAATTAATGGAAACCCTACTTAAGGAAAGGCTGGTAGAGTATCTTGAATCCAGTGGGACCTGCAAGACCACAGGCAGCATGGATTCATGGGGGGGAGGGGGTCATGCCAGAAGAATCTGATTGATTACCTTGACTGGTTGATCAGAGAAGTAGATCAGGGAAGGGCAGTGGATGTGGCCTATCTGGACTTTAGCATGGCCTATGACACTGACACACATAAGACAAGAAATTAAGCAGTCTAGGTGTGGGATCCAAAGTGATGAACTGGGTTAGAAACTGGTTAATGGCATGAACTCTAATGATGGGAGAGTTACCTGAGACATGATTTAGGGCTCAGTACTGGGACCACTCCTCTTCAATCTCTTCATAAGTCTTTAGCTCAACTGATGTTACTGGATTCTGGAAATGCTAAGTAATTAAAAAAAATGAATTTTAGGTGGGAAAACGGCTGCATTAACATGGGATCCTAAATAAGGGATAAAAATAGGACTATTTTAAAACCAAAATACAAAACAAGGGGGCGTGACCAGTAGTCAATGTGAATGGACATGCCTTTTCCCAGCTCCTGCACAAAACAGAGAAATCCATCGGAATCTGCATGTAAGACCCTAAATTTAACTTCCTGCAGCAAAAGATCCATCTGCTGTCTGCCTACCAGTCTGATGAATTTTTAGTCACAAATCAGCTATGGGAAACCCATGGAAGGTCACAGATAGCGGAGGAAAGAAGGGGCCTGTGGCAGGGCCTAGTGAAGTCCAGCTCTCCCAAGCCCCAGAATGACTGATTCAACCACGTTGGACAAATCAAGAGCCATACAAGCACTCGACAAACGGGTCCTAGCCTTGGACCAAAAACTTGCAGACTTCAACAGCAGAATGCTAGCACGTACGTGAGACCCAATCTGCAACAACACAGGCAAAAGTGAAGGACGCTGTGGCGGCTGAAAGCAGCGATTGGGACAGCCAGCCTTATTAAGGGGAACAAATCACTCAAACACTGCTTGGAAGCTCTCAAAAACCAGACAGCATCTAACTTGAGACTTCTTGGCTCACCAGAAGAGGTAGAGGGGGATGATCCTACGACATATGTAGGGTCTTGGTTAAGCATGAACTTAAACTTGGTGATGGCCCCCTCGGTCGCAAGAGCACTCAGGATTACACCTCAGAAGTGACCTAATAATTCCCCAAGAACCATGCTGAACCAACTTCTGGGCCGCATGAGAGGTGCAGAATTCTGGTACTGACTTGTTGTATTGGACTCCCCCCGTCTCGCCTGATGGAGAAAAAAATATCTTTATGTCCTGATCTAAGTTATGCCACCAGGGACCACCAAAAGACATTTGACACCATCCGTGCATGCTTCCTTGCGATCCCTAGGAGTTCCAAATGCACTGCAGTACCCGGCCTGACTGTGGATCATATACTTGGGAAAGCAATATTTGTTTTCTGATGCCACAGACACAGGGAAACTTCTGAATATAATATCTGTGGACTCTGGATTGAATGTACCTGCAGCCAAGGAGGGAGACTGACTCATGGATTGAACTGTGCCTGCTGTGTGAATACCATATGGGGAGGGGTTCTCAGTGTTTGCTCTCAGCATATTAAAATCTAAGTACAGTCTGACTTTTTTAGTGGTTCAGCAATTGCTTTAGACCAGTGACTGAGACGAACTCCACCACTTAAATGGAATTGGCCACATGGCTAGGTGGCACCTCGGGGGCTCCCTCCCATCCGATCGATTGAGGGTGGAACTATTAACAGACTATAAGACTCTGAAACAATTATTGACTATTTTGTTACATTAACCATAGTTAAATGTCATGTTGTTTGCTATATGCAGTTTTTCTATTTCTTATCCAGTTTTGCTATTTACAAAACTTGAAGTTGTTCGCTGGCCATTTTATTTTTTTTTTCCAGAGTTCAAGACTGCATATATGAAAATTATTTATTCTGACCCCTCACACATTTGTACTATGTTAAGTCTGAATCAAGCTATGTAATCCTGCCACAAATTACTGTTTCAGCAGGAGTCTATATCTCTTTAGTGGCTGGGATAATAGTAATATTGAGATCCTTTTTTGGGAGGATGAGTGTAAAGCACTACATATACTGTTTATTTATTTATGTATTTGATATCTGGGTAAGTATACTGGTGCAAGGGACCATTTTCAGGTACGACCCAGGCCATCTAGATGGCACACAGAACACAAAACATAATCAGTGTAGAATTACAAGAACAGTTTACAATCAGATTATCGACATTAAGATTATTACAAATTCAGAATATAAACATTTAGTTAAGCACAGTGGGATAACAACTAGTATACAGTATCATGGAGAACAGACATCACTTGACCAGTGTTAAGTACATGTAAACACATTTAGTAAACAGTCCTGCTTGTAACCATTGTTAGCAGTTACAGGACGCTTTGGATGTTAGTACATTCTTGAAGTGCTTTTTGAAAGTCAGGGGGGATCCAAGGGAGTGACTTTCCTCCGGGAGGGTATTCCAGAATTTTGGGTCTGCCCAAGAGAATGCCCTTTGTCCCATAACCATGGATAACCTGGGGCATTCCAGAAGCAATTTGCTGAGGACCTCAACTGGCGAGAACTATGTTTGACAGCAGGGCCAATAGCAGGGATTTAGTACCCTTGTGGAACTTGGTTTTAAAAATGAGTGATCCGAACAACAGAGAGCCACCCAAGCCTTTGATATAAGGTACAATGGTGGGTGCTATAAGGAGCTTGAGTAACAAACCTGCAGATACTGTTATACGCTGTGTTCAATCGATTGAGGAGTTGTGGGGAGGTAGGGGAGATGATGGGATAGCAGTAATCTAGGCTGGAAAGAAGGGTGCCACACCCTATTGCAAGTCTCGCTTCCGAAGTCAATAGGTGTTTCAGGCAGTATCACACACCCAGTCGTTGGTTGATCCTTTTGACTGCCTGGCCTAAATGGGTAGCGAAGGTTAGGGAGGGGTCTAGAGTTACCCCCAGGTATTTAAAATCACCGACCTGTTCAAGACTGGATCCGTCTGGGGTCTGTATGTTAAGGGAGTGCAGGAGATTGGATAAGCGCCTGGTGAGCCTATGTTTAGAACCGAATAGCACAGATTTAGTTTTTTCTGCATTGACAATTAGCCTGTGTTGAGTGAACCACTGAACTGCGGAAGAGAAATGTTGTTTGGATTTACCTTACCTGTTACATGGGATCACAAGGGCTAGTATATAATAAGCCCTTCAACTACATGAAGATACCCAGTTGTGAGATGGGGTTCATCACTGGTGTGGCAAGTGCTGGCCTCTTGGAGCTGTTGTTTTCTTTATGCTGAATTACTGTGCATATTTAAGTGTACACTAAATGTTTTACCCCCGTATGTGTAGCTATCCTGGGTTGTACATTTTGGGTATCTTAAGTATGGACTTGATGTATGTCATATAATGTGTCTGCTGTGAATTAAAGTTTTCTAAGATGATCTTACAAAATTAATAAAGAAAATAAATTAAAAAACGCTATACAATCACCAGGGTGTTTAGACAGATTTTACCCATGCCCAAATTTACAATTATAATACAAAATGTAAACAATATCATGCTCCCTTTAAGGGGGCTTATCCCCAATGTATATTGCACAACATTGATTTGTTCTCTGCACAAAGTTGCAATCATTGTGTAAGCCCCCCAGTTTGGGCCTACCTGTTAGTGCAATGGTCCTCCAACCCTCTGTCCGGAGTCCCCATGTTGGCCGTGATGGGGTTCCAGCCTGGATGCTCCTCCATGTTCCACGGACCTCGACCCAAGTTCTGGATGGTGCCGAGGTCTGATTGGTGTTCCTGTGCCTCTGGACGCTACGGGAAAGCTGGAGCTGTCCCGGTGATTTGGGGGGGGTTGGGCCGCTCGGTTGTAAGTAAAAAAATATGGCGTCTGTGTGCCCAGTGGGCACGTGTGGTTGCTGGGAGGGGATTTAACGGAACCATTGCTCCATTTTGGTTCCGGCCATGCAGTCGATGAAAACATATATGTCCCGGCTCCACAGGCAATAGAGGAGCCAGGGAATGTTAGTACTATCGACCAGAAGGTTTCCAGTCAGGGGGAAGGGAATGTTAGCAGCCCTATTAAGGGCTAAATGGGTGACAATTAAGGGCTGTACTGGTAAAACCTCTTCCAGCCACAAGATGGCAGCCCCACAAAAAACTACAAAATGGGGCTGCTGGGTAAAAGGAGAGAGCAAGCCCTGCGATCACCTGGGGAGCTGCAGCCAATGAGAGGGAGGCTGCTCAGGGGCTATAAGACTGGATTTTTGGTGCGAGAAGGGAGGTTGTAGTCAAGAGGGACTGCAGGGTGGCTGTGAGAGGAGAGACTGTCCTTGTTTATCGAGTCTCCCCGGCTGTGTGAATCCTGGCTACATCCAACTAATATGCTGAGTGCAGGAGGTACAGCAGCTGTTTGTAAGCCTAAAGCAGAGGAAATAGAGAAAGTGTTCTAGCCATCCTGGTGGCGTTGAGAGTTGAGGTGCTGGACACTAAACCTTGCACCACGCCAGCGACCTGGGTTCGGGAGCGAGCTCAGGCCATCGGGGGTTGGCCTGAGAAGACAGGCTGAAGCATCCGACAATCGCTCGCCTTCTCCGGAGGAGGGAGGGTCTTTCAACCCAGCAATTGGCGACCCCTAGCGGAGGCTGGGGGAGCGACAGCAAGCTGGAGTCACTGGGATATGACTGGTCGCGGGCGTAGACTGTCAACCAATCAGTCACAGGGGCTGCTCCTTCAAGGAAGGAGGGGGAGGGACGTTACCAATGCTGGCGTATATGCCATGATGTAAGGGCCCACAACGTCCCACAGAACAGGGAAAGGCCCCCATCGGAGCCAGGAAGACAGAGTACCGAGTCGGGTCCCGATATGCCTACAGTGCCTGCCTACAGCCCCAGACCCTGACAAGATATACAAGATTCGGGGGGTCCACCCCAACCCCGCCCGGGGGATTTCCAAGACCAGATGGAGGGGCCGGAGTCTGTCAGGTAAAGCACCGGCAGGGTCAGATTTCATAGGTGACCCCCGATGGAGCAGTTCTGATGGGACAGTAGGAGGGATGAAGAGAAATGTTGAAAAAAAAAAAGAAAAAGAAAAAGTGTTCTGTTGCAGCCCAAATAGTTGGACAGCTATTTGAACTAGAAAAAAGAGATGGGCTGCGGACTTTGAACGAACCCCTGCTCCCCACAGCACAGAAAGTGGTTGGGGAAGTGGACATTTCAGCCAGGGGAGAATCTGTAAGTGTTGAGGCAAGCTGCTGGGAAAGGACCCAGCACTGCTGGTGGATGCATCCTCAGAGAGAAGGGCTGTAAGGTAAGAGACCATGGAAGCTACCCAGCCCTGCGCTGGCCCTGAGGGTGGCTAGGCATGCACCATGAGGGTGTGCGGAACATAAGCAATTTTGGTTCCTCAGACTGAAGACGACGACACACTGGGTTGAAGGATGGAACAGGCCTGCCTGCGTGAAGTCTGTATATAAAGGTCCGTAGGCGAAGCTGGCAAGGCCAGGCAGGTGAAAACCATCACCCCTCGAGTTCTGGTTTCCTCACCGGTGGTGCACCATCAACACAGAACCTCCATGGTACCATGCAATGCATCTGGCTGTGAACCCCCAGTGTGAACTGCAAACTGTGAGTACCCCGAGCTGCGGCTCTGGGGAGTCTTTTGAGTTAGCTGGTTAGTTAGAATTCTGGGGCAAATCCGTGCACAACTTAGAGACATACAAGTCTGCAAGTCTACGATTACAAGTTCTAAGTGTGTTTTATGTTTAACAGGGCCCCGATGAAAGACCCCAGGCCTGCATCACTGAGCAGTGAGGTACCCACCATGCAGGGATAAACTGGGTGCACCCAGGGGGTGGTGAGCGGGGTTGTTACAGGGAAAGTTATTGACTGACTAGAGTGAATTGTGGTTGACATTCTCCTCTTTGTTCCCTCCCCCAATAAATAAGGTTACAGTTTGCATTTTATTCACTGTCACCGTATTATTGAAAGAGTGCTGCAGGGGGTTTGGGGCTACTGTGTGGAAATTGTTATTTGTGTGGGGCACAGTACTATTTGCTGGGGGGTGGTAACCTATTTTTTATCCACAGGAGTCCCTTGCCATTACTCCAGGTGGAGGCACTGCGCCACATTTACTACCACTGTGGAACCCAGGCTGGCCCCCTCAGAGGTGTGTGCTGAATTACCCTGAGGGCCCCGGTGCAGACAAGGTGAGTCAAAGGGCTGTTACAATTGTTTTATTGAAAGTAAAAAAAAAAAAGTTTGTTTTTTTAGGTGATTCGTGTAACAGTATATATTTTCAAAGCTCACTTTACAAAAAGCCTGCACCTTTCAGTGTAGCACTGAAATCTGCAGTTAAAAGTGAAGAAAAACTGTTAAAAAATCTCCAAGTAATTAGCAGATTTGAAAGTTAAACTTACAATTAGTAAACCGATGTATAAATCGAATATACAATGGCCTGACTTAAAATTTACCATCACTTGTGAGACAGCAGAACTTTGACCACCCACTCTGACTCCGGACACTCGTGAGTTATGGTCTTGCCCCCTCACACTTGGGGAAATAAACTGCACATTTTGAGTCAGGCAACTGCATATCCCCTATGTATTTCCCTTCCCATCAATGCAAGCTATTGAAGAGATTTGGGTTTAAACAAGGTCTTTCCCCTTCACAACCAAATCACTACACCTGCTTGGATAGGCAATTAAGTCACAATCCCATGTCTGTTACATCGCAATATATTCCAGAGCCACTCAAGGAACTGTCACAAACTCAGGATTATGGTATCATCATATGCCCAAGCAACAGGAAAAGGTGTGTAACACGTGTGATGTCTCTTGTTCAAATACAAATACTTCAATAATTAGCATTATTGGGAAGGGGAACACAGGAAAAGCAAATGGGGTTTAGCAATGATGTTTGTCATAGTATTAATGTCTCTCTTTAATGCAGCTGGGAGCCAGAGTGCTGTAGCCTTACCATGAGGTCCCCGCACTACCTTCTCACATAGGGGACTGCAAGGGCAAAGATTTATGTCTTATCCTTAGCCTCTGTGTTTTTGGTAGCCTGGGTAAAAAAACAAAAACAAAAACATCCCTCACTGTGTCTTTGTTTCCAGAAGCTCGTGACATACAGCAGGTGGTAACTGCACATGATCATCTCTAAAAGGAATCAGTTCCATAGGGACAGAAATAGGAACTACAATCAGTGTTCTGAGTTCCCATCACCTGACTCTATCTGGGAAATAAACAGCTTTAGGGAGAAAATCGCAATGAATATGCGTTTCCCAACACACGCGTACACCTTATATATCATAATTTACACATTAATGTCTTTTAAAATATATGTGCTGGTACTACCTGTTCCAAGTGCTAATTAAAGCAATGCAGCAAATGCGACAGTCTGACCACTAGTCTGAAGCAGCAGGTTGTCTCTGGAGGTCGTTTAGTTAATCAGACATTCTCAGGCACCAGTCTATTCCTGCAGCTTGGTGAGGGGGCCCTACTTGAAGCCTACAGCCAGGGAACGGCATCAATTTGTAACTTTTTTTAAACAGCACACATCCTGGTGGCCATCATTGCCCAGAGATCCTGCTGGTGAAAAAGAGACTCGGAAGGAGTCCTGTCAAAACCAGAGCCGTATCAGAATAGACAAAAAGCCAGGATTAAATAAACCCACTCATCAAATGTTTGTTTTTTTCAAATACATTTTTAAATTCACTAACTATGCCACAGCACAAAAACAGACATATAATTATTCAGCAGAAAACACGTGCTTGGCCCACCCAGTCTGCCCAACTTTCCCTGTCCATTCTGTCTCAGCAGATCCCAAATGAGCTCCGAGAACCCTGCCCCCTTTTTATTTCCCTGTATTCTCTTATGCCTATCCCATACATGTTTGAAACCCCCAACTGTTTTTGCCCCTACTGCCTCTGCTGGCAGGTTGTTCCAGGCATCCACCACTCTTTCAGTAAAGCACTATTTCCTCACATCCCTCCTAAATTCCCCCTTCCAGTTTCACTGCATGTCCTCTTGTTCTGTTGCACATCTTCATTTGAAACAGGCTCCCAACCTATACTCTGTTCACCCCCATGAGGTACTTGTAGGTCTCTGTCATGTAACTGTCCCCATCCCCCCAATACCTCTCAACCTCCTGCCTCATACATCAGGGACAAGGCTTAAAAAAATCAGGGACAATCAATCAAAATCAGGGACACATCTTCAAAATTGGTGGTATCCACTCAGAAAGCTGGTAGAAAAAGGGACTTAGTGTAACATACATTTTCTAAAGAAGAACAAGTCTGTAACCTTAATGTTTGACATTATTTTGTGCTTACAACTCCCACTGTTTGGTCACAGAAACATATGTTTTAAGAGGGACAGAGTAAAATTTTGAGGCAAAATTAGGGACATCCCTGAAAATCAGGGGCAGTTGAGAGGTATACCCCCCCACCTCTTGGGTATACATGTTGAGATCCCTTGGTCTCCCCTTGTATGGTTTCTCATGCAACCACTGTACCATTTTAGTTGCCCTCAACCGGACAGCCTCTACGCTGTATATGTCTTTTCTGAGATGCGGCCTCCAGAACTGTACACAATATTCCAGGTGTCGTCTCACCAATGATCTATACAGTGGTAATATCACCTCCCTCTTTCTGCTTGCGATATCTCTCCCTATGCACCACGGCATCCCTTTGGCCCTACCCACTGCCTTGTCACATTGCCCTGCAGATATTATAACCCAAAGTTTCCTAACCTGCTTAGTGACCGACTGTGCCTCTCCCCATTTTATAATCAGCTCCTGGATCCTGGTGCATGATTTTACACTTTTTGGCACTGAACCCCAGCTGCCACACTTTTTTTAAACTCCTATTTATTCAAGAGAAATGGCTGGTTACAAGCAAACACCAGGGTTCTGCTCTGTCCACATTTTCTGAAAAAGTTTTGTACTACAACTACACAAATGGAAATCCCACAATTCCTTTGAGAAAGAGGAGCCCAGTTGCCATACTCCTCCAGTTTTCTAAGGTCCCGACTCATTTTCCCCATCCCACCCCTGAGATCCGCCTGATTACAGATCTTGGTGTCATCCACAAAAAGGCATACATTCCATTTAAGTTCTTCCGCGATGCTGCAGTGTCACATATGAAGATGTTGAACAGACCAGTCCCAATACTGAACCCTTAGGCATCCTACTGGTCACTCCCCTCCTCCCCCATCAGAGCGAGTGCCATTTACCACCACTGTCTGCCACCAATCCATTAACCAGTTTTTTACCCAGTTTACATCTTTGGCTCCCACCCCTAGACTATCTAATTTATTTATCAGTTTTCTTTGTGGTACAGTGGTGACAGCTTTGCAGATGTCCAAACAGGCCACATCCACTGCCCTTCCCTAATCCATTTCCCAGGTCACCAAGTTCAAAGAAATTTATCAGATTTATCTGACATGACCTCCCACTGGTGAATCCCCCCAATTGTTTAACCAGGTGTGGCACACTAAGCTGAAAGCTTGTTTACAGGTGCGACTTGGGAGCACAGGGAAGTTAAGTGACTTGCTCAGGGTCACACGGTATACAAGTGGAGGCTGTGGGATTCAAACCCAGGCCTGCAGATTTGCAGCTCAGAGCCTTAAACCACTGCGCTATACTGCCTCCAGTCTTACAACCCCTTTGATTCATGATATTCCACTAGTTTTATTTTTAAGAAGGTTTCCATTGATTTTCCCACAGATGATGTACGGCTGACCAGCCTATAGCTGCTAGCCTCTTCCCTGCTACTGTTTTTATGGAGTGGAACTACATTAGCTCTCCTCCAGTTCCCTGGGACCTCTCCTGTTTTCAGTGATATGTTGACTGAGACTGTCCGTTGTACAGGAAGCTCCTCCTAAGCACCCTTGGGTGTGTCCTGCTCGGTCCCATGACCTTGTCCACTTTTAGGTTAGCAAATCCCTTCAGGATTCTCTCCTCTAAAAATGGACTTGTGTTCACCTCCCCCTCCTGTATTCCTACTGCTCCTTGTTAGTCTGACCCCCTCCTTCTCCTCTGTAAAGACTGATCAGAAGTGCCTGTTCAGGATGCCAGCTTTCTCCTGATCCTCCTCAGTGCAGTCACTATCTGCCAACCTTCTTAACTTCACTATCTCTGCCTTTGCCTTCCTCTTCTTGCTTATGTACCTGAAGAAAGTCTTGTCTTGTTCTGCCACTCCTTCAACTATCCTTTCCTTTGTTTGCGCTTTTGCTTATCTCACTGGTCTCCCTGCTTCTCTCTACTTAACCTGGTACTTCTCCCTTTCCTCCTCCCTCTGTGTTTCTTTGTGCTTCCTGAATGCCATCCTTTTTACCTTAACTTTCATGGCCATCTCCCTGGAGTACCACAGTGGACTTTTCTTCCTCCTGCTTTTGCTCTCTTCTTTTACACAGAGTCTGGTTGCCTTCAATATGCCTTCCTATTTTTGTTTCCGTTGTTTCTCTACCCTACCCTGGCAATCCACTGCTGCTAGGCTTTTTCTACGGCAGTTTCCCATTACTTTCAATTTTGCCCTCCTAATGTCGAAGATCTTCATCCTCTTGTGGTCTGCTTCCACACCAGTCTTAATACTGAACCACAATGTACGGTCATCACCGGTCCCCAGTGGATTCCCCACTGTGACGTCTGTTAGACTGTCTCTGTTAGTGAGTACCAGGTCCAATATTCCCTCATCCCTAGTGAATTCCCTGACTACCTGCCTAAGAAGCACTCTCTGTAAGGAGTCTAGAAATACCCTGCTTCTGTTTGAAGCTGCAGCTGGAAGGCTCCAGTCCACATCAGGGAGACTGAAGTCCCCAACCAACAGCACTTCCCCCTTTTGCCATTCCACTAATGTTTTCCCCCTAATGCCTTGTCCAAACTCTCCCCCTGTGCTGGAGACCTGCATACCACCCCAGTGTGAATAGTGGCCCCTGCTTCTGTCTCCAGGGTGACACACAACACCTCCAGCCCTTCCCCTACCTCTAGCTTCCCTTGCACTCCATAGCCCTGATACCCTCCCTCACATACAGGATAACCCCACCTCCCTTCCCTGTATCTTCTGAACCAGGAGTATTCTGGTAAAAATAAATAAATAAATGTGATGAGTGGGTCCATTTATTCCAGTCTTTCTTTTTGGAGGCCTTGTTAGTCGACTGGTGCCCACGTTTAATTGCCAAGTGGCCATTATATAATTTAAAACAGATGGAAAAGCTGCTGCCCATTGCATATAATGGAGCGCACCCCCACGCTCGCACTGGCATCTTGTCATCCCGCTAGTGAGCATGGGTGGCAGCAATAAACTGGGAAGTCCCTGGGACCCGGGTTCCACAATTGTATGCGTGATGTAGCTTTTTAATTACTTAAAACTTCACGGACATCATAACTTTATATGTCTCCCCTGGCAGCAAGACACCGATATGCATGGTGCAGGGGCTAATTGCATTATCTTGGTGAGTCTCTTTAAGATAAGCCAGATACAGTAAAACAGGTGTATTTGGAATAAAGCTATGTAAATAATACATTTAGAATGAACTCAGCAGAAGACAGGCCTACACACAACTCAAGACAGTGTTAGGAAGAGGCCAAGAAACTGTATAAATGATGACTGCATACATTGTAAGTATGATTGGGCCAAATGTTGTGGCCGATTTCTGTAAGTAAATGCTTGACTCTTCTTATTTTGTACCAAATAACATATGACTTAAAAAAAAATGGCTAGACAGTCCAAAAGCAAAGCATGAATGACCGTACTGAAGGCCTTTGATAGACTGACAAAAAACCCTTCCATAAATTTCCCTTCATCAGAGGCCAAGATGATATTATCCAACAGGATGCAGAGGGTAGTAGTAAACAGAGTCCACAGTGAAGAAAGTAGGGTTACTAGTGGAGTACCGCAGAGTTCGGTACTGGGACCAGCCCTTTTTAATGTTTTTGTAAGTGACATTGCAGAGGAACTGGAAGGAAAAGTATGTCTCTCTGCAGATGACACAAAGATCTGCAACAGGGTTGATACACAAGATGGAGTGTAAAGAATGAAAAGGAACTTGGCAAGGCTGGAGGAATGGTCAGATGTATGGCAGCTTAGATTCAACGCAAAGAAGTGCAAGGTAATGCACCTGGTAAACAAAAACCCAGGGGAAGAGTACACAATGGGAGGTGAGATACTGACAACAACAAAAATGGAAAGGGACCTGGGGGTAATTATATCAGGTGACCTAAAGGTGGGCTAGCAATGTGAGAAGGCAGTAAGGAAGGCTGGGGGGATACTGGGATGCATAGGGAGAGGCATCAACAGTAGAAAACAGGAAGTTGTTATCCCTCTGTACAGACAGTTGGTGAGATGCCATCTGGAGTGCAGTGTGCAGTTCTGGAGACCCCATCTCCGCAAAGACAGACAGAGTGGAGGCTGTCCAGAGGAAGGCAACCAAAATGGTGCAGAGTCTGCACCAGAAGACACAAAGAGAGAATAAAGGAGCTTAATATGTATATCCTTGAGAAAAGAAGGAGAGGGGCATATGATAGAAACTTTCAAGTACCTCAAGGGAATCAACAATGTCCAAGAGGGTAGTATCTTTCAAAAAAAGAGATGTGCAAGAACAAGGGGACAATTTGAAGATAGAAGGGGGATGGCTCAGAGGTAATGTGAGGAAGTATTTTTTCACAGAGAGGGTTGTGGATGCGTGGAACGGCCTTCCTTAGGAGGTCATGGAGTCAAGAACAGTGGGGGAATTCAAGAATGCATGTGAAAGACATAAGGCAGTCCTAGTTGGGGGGGGTAGGAGGAAGTAGGCTGTTGGTTAACTACGATCTGCAGCTTACCCATCAGGTAGGAAAATGGCCAGACAAGATGGGCCAAGCAGTCCTTATCTGCTGTAAAATTCTATGTTTCTAGGTTTCTAAGACCCACAACACCACTGTCATGGTACTATGCCTCAGATGAAAACCTGGCCTAACCTGGTCATGCTGTTGGGTTATAATCCAAGTATTTAGTCAACTGCCTAAAACACAGGTGCTCAAGATTTCTGAAAACAATGGATAATAAGGAAATGGTACAGTACGTATCTAAAGAGTCCGTGGGTCATCCTTGTGAATAGGGACATAGGACGACCTTTGCAATTTTCAACAAACTGGGAACATACCCATCTTTAATGCCCAATTAAAAAATGTGGTCAGTTATTACGATCAGTAGACACTAATGATTCTAGAGTGTTTATTTTGGGACCATAAAAGCACAGACATGTAGTATGAGTCTCATGATTGGATACACCAAGGTAAATAAATGTTATTCTGTAATTAACATACCAGTATATGAGGGGCTTGAGATCATTGTATATATGTGTGTTACAAAACTTAATTTGAGTAGCAGTAGGAAACGTGCAGCATTTGCAGAAAACCTTGTATAAAGCAACTGTACAGTCACTTTTGTATGAACTCAGATGTGTAGCAAGTGACTGCTGTTCATAAATATGTTAGTTGATGAAAATTGTGTAGTTTTTTTGCTACTCTATACCATATAAAATATGAGATGACAGTGTGTGCATCGACTCCTACTGTACCAATTCAGAATTAATGCATGTTGTGTAGTATGATTAAATGCTATAAATAGTTGAAAAAAAGTTTTGGTATGGGGTTCATAGATTCAAAAAAGCACACACTTAAGGAGAAGGGGTTAAACAAGCTCCAGGCCACAGCCCTTAGAGGAATTCAAAGTCAAGAGCAGCGCTAGGTCCTCACAGGGCTAAATTCTAAACAGCGAAAGTATGAGTTATGAGAAAGGCAGTAAAAAGCTAGCCTCTACAATAGGGGTGTTCAAAACTCCAAAACCAGAAGGCAGGGAGGAGGCAAATCAAAAGTGTACTAGACTGAATATAATAAGATTTAAAGGAACTGGGCAAACAATCTTTAGGAATAATAGAACCATCTAACATTTTTCAGTGAAATACGAGAGGGATTAGAAGGCTGCACATACGTTTTTAATAAGTGACCAAAATTTCATCGGGTTATTTACAGGATCAGAAGTTGCGGTAAAAAATATTTCTTTTTTTTACATTCCGAACTCCTGAAACATATTCATTGCAAGTAGATCTGTATGACTGCCAGTCTAAAAGCAAATTAGTACTGTGAGACTTTGCCAAGACTTTGAGCAACACATGTAAGTAAAAACATGCAAGTGTATGACATGGCATACGTTCAGAGGTTTTTACAAATCCCATCTTGAGGATACCACCCATCAGGGATAATGAAAGGCACTCTGGGCTGTCAAATACAGCTAGCAGGCTGCCCACAGTGTGTCAGAAGGCTAACAACTGAAAGGCAGGAAGGACTTCAGCTCTGAATGGCAGACAGTACTCGGCTCACTGTGATACTGAGCATCAGTCCAGAATATCCAACATATCTTGCAAATGATGTGCAAAATCTGATTAAGAGCTCAAGTATTCAAAGGGGTCAGGAACAGTGACATTCATTTGTCCTTCCACAAATTCGAGCTGTGTCACTGTGGTCTTTTTCTGCTGTCCCATGCAGATGATATTTAAAGTTTAAACAAATCACCTTTCTGCTGACATGCAGACTCTGCATGATGGACTGCCACTAACCTCAGCACTGCATCAGCAGCTGTTCAGAACCACAGTATAGTAATATATAACATAGTAACTCAGCACTTTGTTAATGGAAGGCACGTGGGGTATATCTTGACTGACCCTCCTACCACATGACACTGACTATACCCAATTTGAATATACTCTAGAAACATATCCAAGCTTATCAACCGAAAAGCTACTTCTACTTGTGTTCTGTAACCCTCCGTGCTATTCTCCCTCAGAAATATGTCTAGTCATGCCTTGAAACCCTGAAAAACGCTAGCTTCTATTATCTCACCAGGTAGGCTAGTCCACAGGATCACCACTCTCTGTGTGAAGAAATTCTTTACAATGTTTCCCGTTATCATGCCCCCCGCCCCATTCAGACTTACGGTATGCCCTCTAGCTCTGCTTGCACTCAGCAGCTCAAACATCTATGTGTGCTCTACCCTGCCTATCTCTTAGCAGCTGAAACACAGTGATCATGTCACCTCTCAGACTTCTCTTGCCTAGGTTAATAATTTGAGTACCTCCAACTCATTCCTCGTAGCTCTTGCTGCTTATATCACTGATCACCTTGGTGGCCCTGTTCTGGTTCCTCTCACTCTCTTCAATGTCCCTTCTGTACTGCAGTGACAAGAAGTGGACATAGTACTCCAGGTGAGGTCATAAAAACATAAAATCTGTTGGCAGAAAAGGACCAGGAGGCCCCTCCAGTCTGCCCTACTTTTTGCTAGCAATTCCAGCACCTTGGACCCTATTTGGTCATTGGCGTCCCTCCCGCCTCCCTTTCCTCTACTTATTAGGCCCATGTGCCTATCCCATGCATGCCTGAAGCTCCCTGCTGGTTTCACCCCCGCCACATCTTCTGGCAGACTGTTCCAGGTGTCCACCACCGAAGAAGTATTTCCTCACATCCCTCTTAAGCTCCACACCCCCCACCCGCTTCACTGCACGTCCCCGCCTTCTGGAGCTTTTCCTCCTCTGAAAGAGACTCCTCACCTGCACCTTGTTCACCCCTGTGAGGTACTTATAGGTCTCACTAATGTCCCCTCTCGTTCTCCTCTCCTCCAGGGAGCACCTATTGAGATACTGTAGCTTCTCCTCATATGGTTTCTTGTGCAACCCCATACCATTTTGGAAGCCCTCCTCTAGTCCACTTCCACCCTGTCAGTGTCCTTGCAGAGGTGCAGCCGCCACAACTGGGCATAGTACTCTAGGTGGGGTCTCACTAGTGAGCTATATACAGTGACAAAACCACCTCCATTCTCCTGATAGAAATCCCCCTCCCTATGCATCCCAGCATCCCACTGGCCTTGCCTACTGCCTTGTCACATTGCCCTCCAGCATCCCACTAGCTTTGCCTGCTTCCTTATAACATTGCCCTTCCACCTTCCAATCATCAGATATGATTACCCAATCTTGCTGGTGACTATAAGTACCTCCCCCAATCTTATACACAGCTCCTGGGTTTCCCCACCCCAGCTGCATGACTATGCACTTTTTGGGATTGAAACCCAGCTGCCACACCCTAGAGCACTCCTCTAGTTTTCTTAGATCCCTCTTCATTCTCTCCAACCCTTCCTGAGTGTCCACCCTGTTGCAGATTTTTGTGTCACTTGCAAAGAGACACACCTTCCCCTCCAGTTACTCAGCAATATCATTTATGAAGACACTGAAGAAGACTGGACTCAGCACTGATCCCTGTGGCACCCTGCTAGTCACTCCTCCGTCCCCTATGTCTACCGTTTACCACCACCCTCTGTCTCCTGTCCTTCAACCAGTTTGATACGCAGCTTACCACTTTTTCCCCAACCCCAGGTTGCTTAGTTACTTAACTAGCCTCCTGTGTGGCACAGCGTTGAATGCCTTAATGAAGTCCAGATAATCCACACCCACTGTCCTCCCCTGATCCTCCTCCCTAGTCACTCAGTCAAAGAAATCTATGAATTTGTTTGGCATGACCTCCCCCCCCCCCCCCTATCCCCGTGAAACTATGCTTCTGGTGGTCCTGTAACCCATTTGCCTCCAGGTACTCCCATTAGCTTCTACTTCCGCAGGGTCTCCATTAATTTCCCCACCAATGATGTGAGACTGACTAGCCAGTAGTTGCTAGCCTCCTCCTTGCTGCCCTTTTCTGTGCAGAGGGACCACATCCGCCCTCCTCCAGTCCTCTGTAACTACCCTTATCTCCAATGAGATGCTGAACAGTGTTACCAGAGGGGTTGTTAGCACCGTGATCAGTTTTTTAGAACCCTCAAGTGAATCCCATCTGGTTCCATCGCCTTGTGCTCCTTTAGGGCTTCCAATCCCTGTCAGACTCTCTCTCCTCCCAAAATGGACTTGTGTCCACTACCCCCGGTGTCTGCTAATAAATGCAGGTCTGTCCCCCCTCCATCTATTGTGAAGACTGAGCAGAAGTACTCATTTAAAATGTTGCTTTTTCCTGATTTTCTGCATATTCCACCCACCGCCCTCCTGATTCTCACAATCCCAGCCCTTGCTTTCCTCTTTTCAATCACATACTTGAAAAAAGTCTTATCCTCTTTTTTGACCACTTTTGTGATCCTCTCCTCTGTTTGTGCCTTTGCTGCCCTCATCCTCCTTACTGCCTCCCTTTGAATTTCAAGATATACCTCCCTGTCCATGTCCAACTGGGTCTCCTGGCACTTTCTAAATGCTGTTTTTTTTTTTCTCCTGTGCTGCTTTAGCCACCTCCTTTTGAACCATACTGGCCTCTTCATCCTCCATCCCTTGCTTACTTCCGTCAAACAGCATACTTCTGCTTTAGTTATTCCCTCCTTGAGCCTCTTCATTTTTTTTTCTTTAACTTTTATTTTCAACGGTGTTGGGGCATCTCTCAGTTGGGCCTACTCAGCCTCACCTCTACTGCCCGCCATAACCCCTCCCCCGAAATCGGGTGCTGGGTTCCCCCTCTCCTGTGGCCCCATACGGGTGAAGGCGGGGACCACGGAGAGTCAAGCAGGAGTTAGGGCCGGCATTGAGCGAATGGGTTCAGCCCTGAAACATCGCAGTTGCCTCCCCACCAGCCAGGGTTTTTCTACCTTAGTTGCCCCTTGAGATGATGGACGTGCAATGACATCTGTGTGGAGGATGCAACCTGCCTCCTCTGCTGATGTCTACTGGTGCCATGCCCCTCTCAGCAGCATGTTCTTGCGGTACCTCTGTTCTCCACCGGGAGCCACCACAGAGCGATGGATTCCTTCAGACCCAACCCAGAGGAGTATAGTAATCCTCTGGAAGCTCAATCCTCTTCTCCCCCATCCGACCCTCAGCTTCCAGAGTCCGGTTCCAAACCCCGATCCCTGGTGTGGACCTTCTTGAGCTTCTTCCATTGGGTCTCCTCTCCTCCTCCCCCGCCATCCCCCTTCAAGGTCTAACAAAGCCATGAGCTGACTGGATACCTGACTCACACATTACGTTATTTACAGCAGTCCCTTGCTATTGTGAACCTTCCTGTAGCTAACATAGGCTATAACGGACAGCATGTCTGGCTCCCATATTGTGCGAGCGGTGGCGCTATAAAATTCTGTCATCTGACAGGTCTTCAGATGCAACCCTGAAACCAGGCAACATGAAGCATTCCAGTTACTCTGCTTGAGTCCAACCTGGCAATTCTGGATCGGCTGAAGGCAGGGGAAAGTCTCGGGAAAATTGCCTCTTGAAACAACACTGGGACCAATACAAGGAGACAAATGAGGCCACGGCCCCTACGAAAGTTGTATACTGGGAAGCAGGGAAGGCATATATGTGGGGAGCGATTATAGGGTATGTGAATGGGTACAAGAAGCAGAGAAGGCTTAGAAGGCAGAACCTGGAACAACAATTGAAAGACACTGAAAGAAGAATGATTGCGCAACCTTCAGTGCAGCTTAAGGGGGAAATGCTGGCACTCAGAGGGGCTCTTAATCTATTGCTAACAGGAGAGACTAGTACATCCCTGTTCTATGCCAGGCAGCGGTTGTCCGAATGGGGGAACAAACCGGGGCCATACTGGCTTGACTGGCATGGGGCAGAAGGGGACTGGCGGTGGTAAGTGGGGTGAGAGACAGAAGAGGACAGTTACAAAACATCAAGTGAAAAGATACAGGGGGCATTTGCAGTGTTTTATGAAGAGCTATACAAAACAGAATGTAGGAATACAGAACTACTGGTGGCACAATTTCTGGAAGGATTAAGAGTGCCAGAGCTCTCGGAGGATCAAATGGAGAAATCAGGAGAGAAGGTAACAGCAGGAGAAATTGGGAGGACAACAGCATCAATGAAGAATGGAAAAGCAGGAGGGCCTGATGGGTATGTTATAGGATACTATAAAACACTATAGAGGGAACTAGCATGAGCTATGGCTGGTATGCTGGAGGAGGCAGAAGAGAAGGAGGGGTTGCCAGCAACATGCATGCAGGCAATAATTTGTGTCCTTCCTAAACCTGGTAAGGATCCTGAGGTATGTGGGTCGAATTGCCCCATATTACTCTTGAATTGCAATATTAAAATCTTTGCAAAGGTACTGGCCCATAGATTGGAAGTGCTTCTGCCCCAATTGGTACATGTAGACCAAACACGATTTGTAAAGGCTGTCAGTCTTACCACAACATGAGGAAACTTCTCAAGTAATCCAGTGATCTAGTGGAGCAACCGGCATCCAGGGCAAGTGGTGGTGCTGTCCATGGATGCCAAAAAAGCATTCGATCAAATGGAATGGTCCTAGCTATTCGAGGCATTAAAGAAATTTGGACTGGGGGACACCTACATAGATATGGTCAAGATGTTATATAGGAGAACAAGGGTCCAGGTCTTGGCCAATGGGGGACGCTCGGAAATGCCTGAATTATATAGGGGAACATGACAGGGGTGCCCCCTATCTCCACTCCTCTTTGCCTTGGAAATAGAACCACTTGCTGTTCACATCCGGGAAGAGGCCAGAATTCAAGGGGCGCTGGGTAAGTTGGGGAATGCATCATAAATTGACCCTCTATGCGGACGATCTACTGCTTTTCACTACACACCAGGACACCACCATCCCAGCCCTACTGGAGGCAGTGCAGGAGTTTGCAGGCTTCTCTGGATATAAGCTCAACCTATCCAAATCAAAAATGTTTAAGATAGCTGGACTGAGGTGGGTAGAAATGATACTAATACATGGAGGTTAAAGTTTGTGAAGGATCATTTCACTTACTTGGGGGTTAAGGTAGGTAGATACCTGGCGGGGTTGTATGGGATCAACTATGGACCTCTGTTACAGACGCTTAAAGCAGACATGGAGAGGTGGCGAGTGCTTCCAATTTCATGGCTGGGACGCATCAACCTCCAAAAAATGAATGTGCTTTCCAGGATTTTATACTTAATGCAGATGCTACCAATGAGGTTAAATAATGGGCACTACAAGGACACAGAAAAATAATTTAGCAGGTTCATTTGGCAGAATAAGAGACCTAGGATGAGTTCACTAAGGCTAAAGGGCAAGACGGAAAAGGGAGGCCTTAATTTCCCAGATCTCAAGGGTTATGCATTAGCCATACGGAAGAGATATATCAAAGACGGGGTAGAAGCAAGCCGGGTAGACTCAGAGGGTGAGAGCACAAAAGTCCGCCTGACAGCATATTTAGATCCAGGAGGCAAGAAGGCATACCACAGGCTGAAGAACAGAAATCCCCTGGTGGAATGGACCTTAGAGGCATGGGAACAGGTAAAGAAAAGGAGGGGAGAGAAGACAGAAGTTACAGGACTGGTGCCTTTGGTAGGGAACCCAGCCTTGTTGCCGGGGTTTGAGGGAGGAGGGTGTGAGCTATGAGACCAGGGAGGAGTTCATTGTCTCAGGGACTTATGTGAAGGTGGAGGCCTGAGAACATTTGAGGATTTAAGGGAGATATATGGTATTCCACCTGCACATAGGTACAAATATTTCCACATAAGGGCTTTTAATACAGCTAGAAATTGGCCAAATGGACAGGCTACCAGGTTGGAACCCCTGGAGGAACTGTTATGGACTGCACAGATCACTCCAAAAGGCCTCATCACATGAGTAGTAAGGCAAGACAGGGATCTCTTCCCAGATAGATCCCTGAAGGTTAAGGAACTATGGGAAAGGGACTTGGGAATCTGGATCTCAGAAGAGAATTGGATATTAGTCTTGCAATCTCATATGGGGCTGTTGATGTGCAATAAGTTCAAGGAGTCACAGTTCAAATTCCTACATAGGTTGTATTGCCCGCCAGTGGTGGTCAATTAATTCCACTACACGATTTTGCCAGTACGTGGCAGATTCAATGAGGAGAGGGATACATATATCCATTATTTCTTGGAGTGAGGGGAATTAAGGCCCTTTTGATTGGAAATAGCTCAAGCAGTGACAGATGCCATGCATATGCCGGTGGTAGACACTGCAATCTCCCTGTTTGGGATAAAAGACCTGAGGGAAGGAGTGGGAAGCATATCCCAGAACGATAAGGGTATTACTGACCATGCTGAGACAACGTATTCAGAATACATGGGTCTCACACGCCCAGCCATCACTGGGGCAGTGGAAAGCTATAATTATCAATAATCTAGCATTGGAAAGGCTGACTTATCAAAGATACGGGAAGGAGGAGTTGTTTCTGAATAAATGGGAGACATATATCAATTCACTACCTGTGGGGGAAGCAATGGCGATAAGGCAGGGAATAGCCTGAATGCCCAGGGGCTGTACATAAATATGCTTTGAGGTTTGGAGGATAGGGGAAAGGTGGAATGCTGCCCCCGGTGAAACTTACCAAACACACATGGACAATGCAACACAGCAAGGTTTAAGAAAAAGGGTGATATATTTCTATAAATGTAATGAAATGTGATAGGTACATAGTTTGGGGAATTCAAAGATAAAATATGGTCACTACATACTAAGGAAAGGAAATGGCAATGCTGAATTAGTAAGAAGAATGTAATGGTAGGAAATGTGGAGACAGCATACTCAGAGGTTGAAAGAGGTGCTGCCTATTGTCTGTAACGCCGTTTTACATATGATACTTACCTGTATATAAGATTTTAAAACAAAACAAAAAAAACGGACTTCCTGTGACGTCACCCACCTTGATGGCCGGCTAACTGCAGTACTCCTTGACACCCATAAACCAAACCTCCTCAAATCAGCACTGAAATATTACAAAATAGAGAAAAATGGCTACTGGAATTAAGGGAGGTAACAGACCTAAAAAATCTCAGGGCAAATCGAATTTTAAGCAAGCCGATGGAGGAGGATCCCCCCAACAGTAAGGGCCTAGCTGCAGCTCATCGCCAATCTGAGCGGAGGCCCAAGACTGCGATACCGACCAGGAGACTAAAAAATTATCCAGATCCAGGTATGAAATGCTACTAGCTGAAACAAGAGCGTTTAGAACCGAAACAAAGCAAGAGTTTCACAGCCTGCACACTAGACTGTCTGAGGTGGAAGCCAGGGTTGAAACAGTGAAGGGGCGAGTCGCTGAAGTCGAAGATGATTCAGTTCACCTCCATGCAGTGGTCGATTTTCTGGCCAGGCACCAGGAGACCATGCAAGCGAAGCCGATCGATATGGAAGCTCGAGCCCGGAGGGATAACATTAGACTATACAGCCTTCCCGAATGATCTGAAACTGGGCTCATGAAAGCATTTGTAGAAGATCTACTGAAAGATGTGCTCACACTACCCCTGGACTTTCAATTTAAAATCGGGAGGGCGCATAGAGCCCTTACACCTAAGCCCACTGACCCAAATGCAAGACCAAGGTCAATCGTTTTAAAGCTCTCGAGCTATAAAGACCAGGAGAAACTCTAAAGACATGTTTGGTCAAAGAAAATAGTAACATACAATGCTTCAAGTCTGATACTTGACAACGACTACCCCGCTGAAATTGCAAACAGAAGGGCAGCCTACTCACTGATCCGGAAAGTCCTAAAGCAGCATAAAGTTAAGTTTCAGACCCTGTATCCGGCTCGGATGAAAGTTTTTTGGGACTCGGGGAGTTAAAACGTATGACACACCTACCAAAGTTTTTGAGGAACTACAGAAAAGGGGCTGGAGTTCAGACTTGGACCATCCACAGGAGCAACATGCACATCCAGTGCGATCAGAATGGCGTACATCAAGTAATCAGCCCCACAGGAGCTCTGCTCAAGCAGCAGTCCCAAAAACAATGGCAGACATCAAGGCTCTTCTCGACCAGAAGAAGAAGCATCATCGAGAATTGAGTGAGACCGAGGAGGCTGCAAATACTTGAGGGATTGGTGAGCCAATAACTTTACAACTTGCAGCTTTTGTGAAGCTGAATGCTCGCGGCGGCCTATGGCGGGCGTTGGATCTCTACCCAATCACAAGACGTGTCACTGTAAAATTGCACTGTGCAAGTGCGTCACTGAATAGGGTAGTGCTGCAGGTTTGAATTTCTTCTGTCATCAGCAAAAACTGATTTCCATGTAGCAGCACTAACTTCAGTGCTTAGCTTCAGTGCTCAACCTGGACAAATGACTAATACATACAGCCACTGCTGTTCACGTATTAGAATGTCATCCTCTGGGACATGATTCAAATGAGCCTTAAGACTCGGAAGTTTGGGGACTAGTGCTGAGAATGGGAGGTTTCTGTTGACCAGAAAAGGCATTCCTAACATGCTTTCTTTTTTGCAGTTTGGGGATCGCTGGAAGGCAAGCCCAGTGGATAAGGGGCTGTGATGGGGAGGGGGGGGTCCTCTCAAGTATTAGTGAATAATAGTGCTGTAGAAATAACATAAGGAGAAACTAATGACAGCAATGTGGGAGGGAAAGGAGTAATCACTGTTTTTTTTTTTTGAGAAGCACAGGGGGTGGGTCATTGGGGTGATGGTACCCCCTTTTTTATCATTTACTATGCGAACCTGATTGTCTTTGGGGCTAGGGAGGGCCTAGCTCAGGTGGCAGCCACCACACCTCCCACTCGAGAGGGAATAGTGGTAGAGGGTGATTGTCCCCCTCAAGTGCTTAGGGGACAGACAATACTTTTCCCCCACGTTGGGAGTCATCATGTATATAGTTATGGGGGCAGGGAATGTTGGATTATAGACTTAAAGATTGTTAGCATAATTACAGGGAATTTGGGGAGGGGGTAATGAAGAGGGGATACTGGAGTGGGGGAGAGAATGGTTGTTGTACATAGTTATTGCTGTTTATGCCAGTTCGATACACGATCATACAGGGGACATATAATTAATGATCTACTGTGGGATCTAAGGAGTTGCCAGTCAATACTCTCTGAACATGATATTCGAGTCATGGGGAAACGGAGCATTAAAAACAAGGTAACTGGGGCTATTAAGAAGGTTTCATCAGACGAACCTGAGGAGTTGTACAGGAATTAAATGGAGAACACTCACTGATTGAAAACTGTATCACAGAATGTTAATGGTTTAAACAATCCCATAAAGCGATACAGGGTGCTCACCCAGTTTAAGAAACAAAACCCTGTTGGCGTTCTCCTACAGGAAATGCATTTGAGTAGGGAGGAGCACCTGAAACTGGGTAAATTTGACTTTGGACAGAGTCTGTCCACCTCATATAAACAAGGAAAAAGGAGGGGATTGGCCATATTGCTTCCACAAAATACCCACTTTAAACTAGCTTCTCATACTCAGATCCGGAAGGATGCTTAGTCAATCAATCAATCAATCATTTTATTTAACCAGGCATAAACACCATTGAGCAAGCTCATTTTCAAAGTGGTCCTGGACATTAATACAGTACACAGTTACAGATATGGTAGCCAGCAATGTAGCAACATTGAACAGGTGTAGGTCAATACAGGCCTATACACACAGGTCTAACATAGTTACATGCAACTACATTTCATAAAGGTTTACAAGAGTGAGAGGAGATGACAATGCTCGGCTGGCTCCACTAAGTAGAAGCTAGTACCTTTTTGATAATAAGTAAGGAGAGAGGGGAAAGAGAATAATAAGGGTGGAGGGAGTGGGCAAGAGTGTGCTAGAAAAAGGGAATAGACTGAAGAAGACCACGTTTAGGAGATATAAGCTAGTAAGTGCTGGATATCCCTTGCTAGGGGTGTGAGGCGGGTGAGATTCAGAGTGTAGTATTTGCGGGAGGAACCAGCTTAGTGATTGCAGCAGGTGAACTGGAGGGGAACCTAGTCACAACAGCATCACTGTATATACCACCGGGGTCCAAGGCCCTAGCGGTCAGGGCTCTCCTACAAAAGATCACTGAATTTCACAGGGGGATGCTGACTGTTGGAGGGGATCACAACCAAATTTATAACCACGAAGACACCACTAATCCTAGAATATTAAAGAAAACAGCAGCTCAGAAGGCTGCGTTGGGGTACTTTAGAAGAGTGCAATGGGCTGACGCCAGGAGGTACCTGAATCCAGCTAGGAAGCAATATACCCATTACTCAGCACCCCACGGTACGTACACTAGATTATATGATGGTCTCCAGGGAACACTTGCACTTACTGAGGGATTGTTAGCATACACCCTCAGTTTTGTCTGATCGCTCGCAGCTCACACTTATATTTAGTTGGCCCACAGAGTGAGGGCGGACCATGTGTAGGTTTAATAATTTTTTATTGAATTCTAAAGAGTTCACAGACCTGGTGAGGGACAGAATACCCCAGATAATGAGGGAAATTAGGTCTCTGGAAATCAGTGTTGCTACCCTATGGGACACTCAAAGTAGTACTAAGAGAGGATATTATTAAGTTTGCCTCAAACTATAAGAGGCAACAGATTCAAAGATTGGAGAAATTACAACTTCAATACAAGGTGTTGCAAGGACAGCATGCAGCAGGAGATAAAGCGGTATACCCGTTGCTACAAGCCACAAAACAGCAGCTACAGTGTCTGCTAGATATCCATATAGAGAAGCCACTGCAGTATCTGAACCAGAAATACTATGAGACTGGTCCCAGGGCGACTCACCTATTAGCACATAGACTTTGACAGAGAATATCGAAAGTCACCATTATGCAGATTAGAGACCCTTTTTTTTTTTTTTTTTATCGTCTACTTTTGCACCAAGCCGAGAAACTCTCAGGCATCCTCCAGTGCCCCCAGCTCTACCTCAATGCCTGAGAGGCCTCCAACTCCTGGCACCAGCCCGGCTATCCCCTGGCTCTGAGCCCCCCGAGGTAGGGCCGCCCTATCCACCCAGGGCGCTCTATCTCGACTTCAGGCCCGGCTGGGCTCGGCACAGGAGAGGAGGGCAACCGGCGGTGGAGTGTGGCTCAGTGGGTGGAGGTACTGTTGCCTATCCCCAAGGTCAGGGATTTTCTATGTATAGGTTCCCCGGAAGTGCAGCGTCCAATGACATCCGCGCAAGGCTGCCTGCTGACATCTGCCGCACTCCTGCCCCGTCGTTCTTGCTGGTGATCCTGTAATACCCCCATCTCCATCAGGGGTCGCGAGGGCACCAAACAGCCCCAGGATCCCTCCCCAGGGAGAAGAGAGCTCTCCTCCGAACGCTCAGTCCTCTCCTTCCCCTGCTGACCCCAGCTCCCCAGAGTTCATTCTCCATCCGGGTCGCCAGCGTGGCACAAGGTGTATGCCCAGCCAACCTCAGCGCCACTCGGCCAGCTAGAGACCCTCTTAAACAGCAGATAGTTAGATCATCCCTACAAATAGCCCACGTATTCGAAGTGTTTTATCAAAAACTTTATACATCTGAGCATACACCTGAGTTGGAGGAGAGTTCCTCCTATTTAACAAAAACTGAGGTTGCCCTCTCTAATCGAAGAGGTCCGACAAAGGATGGATCAGCCCATCACATCAGTCAAGCTCAACCAGGCAATTTCAGACCTTAAACCGAATAAAAGTCCAGGCCCAGACGGCTTCATGGGGGAATTTTTTAAAATATTTAAAGAATGCATGGCTGACCCGCTGCTGGAGGTCTGTAGACAGATACAGGAGGGGGAGGGCATACCACTTTCGTGGAACTATGCTCCCATAGCTAGTATACCCAAACCAGGGAAGGATGCCACAAACTGTTTGGCATATCGGCCAATTTCAATATTAAATATCGATTATAAATTGTTTACTTCAATAATGCCAAGATAGAGCAGTCGGTAGGAAGAAGGGCAGGTGCCAAGATAGAGCAGTCGATAGGGAGAAGGGCAGGGGTAAATGGAGAAAAAGACAAAGGCAGTAGGGACAGGGATGGGGCAAAAAGAAATAAAGCCATAAAAAAATGGAGGGTAATGAGTACCAATGCCTGTAGTCTAGGTAAAAAGCTCCCTGAAATGGTGGCTTTGATGGAAGAAGGATGCCTGGATATTGTGGCAGTCACAGAAACATGGTACACAGAGAACCATGACTGGGATGTCAACATACCAGGGTACACAATCTACAGGAGGAACAGGGAGGGAAGAAGAGGAGGAGGAGGAGGAGGAGGAGGAGCTCTCTATGTAAGAGAAGGGATCAAAGCAACAGAGCTAAAGGGTAAACAGGGAGGAGAGGAGGCACTGTGGGTCACCCTGGAGACTGGAAATGGCTCCACAATCCGCACAGGGGTTGTATACAGACCCCCGTCTCAGTGGGAGGAAATGGACAAGGAAATGATAGAAGGCATCCTTGGGATGGTGGAGATAGGGGAGATATTGCTGATGGGGGACCTGAATATGCCAGATGTTGACTGGAGCACCTTTGCTGCAGCCACATCCAAGAGGAGGGCCATTCTCGATGCCCTACAGGGGGCATGCCTCAGACAGCTAGTTTTGGAACCCACTCGGGAGACAGCAATCTTAGACCTGGTACTCTCAAATGGGGACAGAGAGAGGATCTCTGATCTTGAAGTGGGTAGCCATCTGGGAACAAGCAACCACCAAACAGAGTTGTTCACAATAAACTTAGCTGTAGAGTCAAGCCACACAAAAATGAAGGTACTGGACTTCAGGAGGGCTGATTTTGTTAAAATGGGATAGTGCCTAAGAAAATCACTAGTAAGCAGGCAAGAAGGTGGGGTGGAGCAACAATGGGGAAACATCAAAACCGCCATCACAGAGATAACAAGCCTTTGTGTGAAGCAAATAAATCAAAACGAAAGAAAAAAAACACTATGGTTCTCAAAAGAAGTGGGGAAGGTAAGGGAGAAAAAGATAGCATTCAGGAAGTATAAGGAAACACAGAAGAATCAGGACAGAGAACTGTACCAGTTAAAACAGAAGGAAGCGGGTAAGGCAGTCAGAATAGCAAAGGCCCAAACCGAGGAAAAGATAGTCAACTCGGTTAAAAAGGGGGATAAAACCTTTTATAGGTACATTAGGGAGCAAAGAAAGACTAAGGCAGGGATACTGAGGCTTAACAAAAAGGAAGGTGGTTGGGCAGAGAGCGACAGTGAAAAAGCAGGGATACTGAATGAATATTTCTGCTCAGTATTCACAATGGAAAAGCAGGGGAAATACCTAATCCGTTAATAGAAACACTCTGATAGGGGTTGATATTAGTCCTTCACAGAAGAAAGGGTTCTGAAAGAACCTTAAAACTGAAGGTGGATAAAGCAATGGGGCCTGATGGGATTCACCCCAGAATTCTAAAAGAACTAAGGAAGAACTAGTAACACCACTGACTACCCTTTTAACAAATCATGAGAGAATGGTGGTACCTGAGGACTGGAGGAGGGTGAATGTGATTCCCCTTCACAAAAGTGGGAGCAAGACAGAGGCAGGAAACTATAGACCTGTCAGTTTGACCTCAGTGGTAGGGAAAATGATGGAATCACTTCTGAAGGAAAGAACTGTTGAGTACCTAGAGGCCAGTGGGGCACAGGACCCAAGGCAGCATGGATTCACAGTGGGAAGGTCATGTCAGACAAATCGAATTGATTTCTTTGACTGGGTAATGAAAGCAGTAGACCAGGGAGGGGCTGTGGACATGGCCTACCCTGATGTTAGCAAGGCATTTGACACAGTCCCGCACAAAAGATTAATAAACAAATTATCCAGCCTGGGAGTGGGTCCCAGGGTGGTAGCCTGGGTAAAACACTGGTTGGACAACAGGACAGAGCGGGTAATAGTAAATGGAGTCCACAGTGAAGAAAGGAGGGTTACTAATGGGGTACCGCAGGGTTCAGTACTGGGGCCGGTCCTTTTGAATGTCTTTATAAGTGACATTGCAGAGGGACTGGAAGGGAGATATCTCTCTTTGCAGATGACACAAAGATCTGCAAGAGGGTTGATACACAAGGTGGGGTGGAAAGGATGAAAAGGACTTGGCAAGGCTGGAGGAATGGTCAAATGTATGGCAGCTTAGATTCAATGCAAAGAAGTGCAAAGTAATGCACCTGGGAAACAAAAACCCAGGGAAGAGTACACAATGGGGTGAGATACTGACAACAACAAAAATGGAAAGGGACCTGGGGGTAGTCATATCAGATGACCTAAAGGTGGGCAAGCGATGTGGGAAGGCAGTAAGGAGGGCTGGGGTGATACTGGGATGCATAGGGAGAGGCATCACCAGTAGAAAACAGGAAGTTGTTGGTCCTATGTACAGACAGTTGGTAAGACCACATCTGGAGTACTGTGTACAGTTCTGGAGACCCCATCTCCGCAAAGGCATAGACAGGGTGGATGCTGTCCAGAGGAGGGCAACCAAAATGATGCAGGGTCTGCATCAGAAGACATATGAAGAAAGACTGAAGGAACTAAAGATATATAGCCTCAAGGAAAGGAGGGAGAGGAATCAACAAAGTCCAAGAGGGTAGCATCTTTCAGAAAAAGAGATGTGCAAAAACAAGGGGGCACAATTTGAAGATAGAGGGGATGGCTCAGAGGTAATGTGAGGAAGTATTTCTTCACAGAGAGGGTTGTGGATACACGGAACAGCCTTCCTGAGGAGGTCGGAGAGTCAAAAACAGTGGGGGAATTCAAGAATGCATGGGACAGACATAAGGCAATTCTAGTGGGGGGTAGGAGGATATAGGCTGTTGGTTAACTAGGATCTGCAGCTTATCCATTAGGTAATGAAATGGGCAGACTAGGTGGGCCAAGTAGTCCTTATCTGCCATCAAAGTCTATGTTTCTATGTTTCTAATGGCTAAAAGACTAGAATCTGTCTTGCCCTCATTGGTTAGCCTAGATCAGACTGGATTTGTGTCTGGGAGACAGACTCAGGACAACATAAAGAGGTCTCTCCACATATTACATCATGCCTCCTGGTCAGGGTCCCCTTTTCTGATGTTAAGCCTGGATGCGGAGAAGGCCTTCAATTGGGTGGCACAGCCTTTTCTCATCAGGGTGCTGCAAATGTTTAATTTTTCAGAACCCTTTATCAGGATCATAAATAAAATTTATACCCAGCCTATGGCCTACATAAAAATTAATGGTAGGATTTCACCACTGATTCCATTAAAGAGAGGGATGAGGCAGGACTGTCCTATGTCATCTCTATTATTTGCACTTTATTTGGAGCCTTTAGCCCAGGCCTTACAGCAACACACAGGAATCCAGGGTCTACAGGTGGGTGGAGAAATACACAACTTGGCACTTTACACAGATGATCTTTTAATCTACCTGACTGAGCCAGAGCACTCCCTGGACCCCCTATGGCAGACGTTCCATCAGTTTGGCCAACTAGTGTGTTATAAAATAAACACGGCTAAGACAGTGGTGCTCCAACTGAATTATGTCCCAACTAGGGAAACTGCAGCCCGTTACCCCTTTCGATGGAGTCTGGGTCACCTGAAATATCTGGGAGTCAAGGTAGCAGTGGATAGCTCTCAGTTGTTTGACATCAATTACGCTCCCCTGCTCGATAAATGTGGAACAGACTTGGAAGGCTGAGCTCTGATCCTGATCCCACTGGTCCAGAGAGTAGAGGCAATAAAAATGGTCTTGCGACTTACGGTTCTGCTTTCCTCCTAATGTGCACCTAGATATCGGAGCTCTGACCCCTGGGTTACTAAACCACCTAATCTGACAGTTTCTGGCATCCATCGGTGCTTCCCCACGTAGCAGATCAACAAAGTAAATTGAATAGATCCTAAAAATGCTGCCGAAAGGTCACGCAAAGGAAAACTTTATTTATTTTTATATATTTGTACATCAGTTTACAACCTTTGAGCCAGAGGCTCATTTCCAAAGATACCTCGTCACAATGAGGACAATACAGAACAGACTCTTTGTTACAGCATACGAGTTACATAGCTTAGCAAGCACAGGTGGTTACATACATTTATACAGTTAAACAGTTTAGTTACAATGGTACATTCTTGCAAGAAGGAGAAAGCAAAACAGCTGGATAATAACAGTGGCAACAGGCAATGGAGCGAGGTTGAGTGAGGTGAGGTGTGGTGCCGCCCAGTGAGCTTTGTCAGTTACTAAGTGAGCTATGCCTCATTTAGAGACAGGAGCAGCTGCGAGTATTAAATAATTGGCTCTGAAGTGCGGTTTTGAAGTTGGAGATTGTGGGGGCATCAGATAGGGGGGCAGGGAGCGAGTTATACCAGGATGGAGCTCTGTAGCAGAAGGTCCATGGGTGGCCTTGGATCTTGGGACCAGTAGATTGGTCTTTCAGGAGGTCCGTGTAGCAACTGAGGGTTGGGTTTGGTGGATGGAGGCTGTCAGCCCAGAAGGGGATAGCCCGAGAAGAGTTTTTTCGTGATGAGGCAGGTTTGGTATCGTAGTTGTTCGTCTAGATTAACCAGTTTTGCCTTGTCATAGAGCTGGCAAGTATGAGTGAGCCTGGGAGCCCCAGTAATAAGCCTGCACGCCTTATTTAGGGTGAGGCGAATTTTATTGAGGGCGGTGGTGTCAGCAGCACTGTATACTGGTAGGCCATAGTCAACAAGGGACAGTATTGAGGATGTAACCGCTAATCGGAGGGCATCAGGGGGGAGACAGTTTTTATAGCGGTAGAAGATACCTAGCCGCACATTAGTAGCTGATGCAAGTGCATCAATGTGGGTGTGGTAGGTGAGGGCTGAGTCGAAAGAGACCCCAAGGTACTTGTATGAGCGGACTTGTTCAAGTGGTTGTTGGGTGCTAGGGAGGATATGGAGTGGGAAGTTGCTGGCTTTGTTTTGGGGATGGGCAAAGAGCACTGTTTTGTTTTTGAGATTAATGACAAGTCTGTGCTCTTTGAACCAGGTTTCGGCATCATTATAGGATTGTTGTAGGGTGTCCTGGAGGGAGATGGGGTTACGTTGGGTGGCGAAAATGACGGCGTCATCTGCATACAGCAGAATTTTGCCAGTGCATGCACTTGGCAGGGTGTTAAGGTAGAGCGAGAATCATAGGGGTCCCAGGATGGAGCCCTAAGGAACCCCTGAGCAGATAGGACAAGTTTTGGAAAGTGTGCCATTGATTCTGACACATTGGGAGCGGGCAGATAGGTAGCTAGTGCACCAGGCGAGAGGCCCAGCAGAGAAACCAGTGTAGCAGAGGGCATCCAGCAGAAGAGGGTGGGACACAGTGTCGAAGGCCTTTGAGAGGTCAACAAACACTGAACCGGCTAGGGAGCTAGAATCCAGGGAGGAGTGTAGGAAATTTGAAAACTCAATTAGTGCAGTGCCGGCACTGTGTCCTGCACGGAAACCATGCTGTTCTGGGCATAGGATGTTGTGTTTGGCCAGGTATTTGGTGATTTGAATGGCCACCAGTTTTTCTAGGACTTTGGAAAGGGAAGGGAGGATGGAGATAGGTCGGTAGTTCCCAGCAGAGGACCTATCACCTCCTTTGTGTATGGGTGTAACTATGGCAGTTTTCCATGGAGATGGGAATTGTCCCAGGCAGAAGGATTTGTTGAGAAGGCTGGTGAGCAGGGCAAGGACCTAATCCAGCACCAGCCGGAGAATGCTGGGGTCCAGGGAGTCGCCGCCGGGACTATTGCTCTTTAACGCTTTGATCAGGTGAGGTCTGGCTTCCTGGGCGGCTACCCTACGTAGGTGGAAACTGGGGCGTTGGAGGACTGGGGCAGGTAGGGTGGGCAGAGGGTCAAAGAAATTACTGGGGAGGACAGAGCTAAGGTCAGTAAAAGATGTGTTAAGGTAGTTAGCTATGCAGGCAGGGTCAGTAGAGGTAGAGCCATCAATGGTGATCTGGGATGGAGAGGGACCGCGCGCTCCCATTTAATTGTTTAACATTGTCCCAGAATGTTCGGGCACACCCCCAGGAGGAGGTGAGGGTGACCTAGTAGTGGTCGGCCTTGGCTTTACGGATGGCCCATGTGCACTTATTCCGTGCAGCATTGTAGGCCTGTCTGTCAGCCATCCGGCCTGTTTCAGTGGCAAGGTGCCATACGTTATCCCTAAGCCTGAGCTTTTGTAGTAGGGCAGGAGTAACCCACGGCGCATTATGTTTTTTGGTTCGGACTCCCGTGAGGGGCACGAAGAGGTCACAGGCTTTGTTAAAGGTTTGGGAGAAAAAGGCAAGGGCAGTATCTACAGTATCTATGTCAGGTGCATGGTGTAGGGGGGACTAGTTTATCTGGGCAAGAAACTGCTTGAGGTTTTTCAGCCCACCCGGTCTGAGGCACCAGCGGAGTGTGGACTGGGCTGTGAATTGGGGTGTGGGGGTCACCCAACGGAATAGGATAGGGGAGTGGTCACTAAGTGAGTCAGGGAGGACCTGGATATCATGGATTTTTTGGGATCGGTTGGTGATGATTACATCTAGAAGGGTGCTGGTTCCTCTCTTTTGGTTTACTCTAGTGAACTTATATGAATACTTAAAGCCGACCCCGGCCCCAGACTCACAAGGCATTAAGCAGACAGAAAAGAACAAGGCCATGGATCCACCCGCCTCCCCAGCTACTTACTCGGAGGATGAAACAGAGGAAGAATTTACCATCACACCTCCGAGGCTATGCCAGGAGCTCAAAAAAATTTATGGGACAATGCAGAAGATGGAGAAAATAGTGCTGGAGACAAAAACAGAGATAGCAGCGGTGGCCCAGCGAGCGGGAGAGCCTGAGGTGGGCCTCTCAGAGTCAAACACCGAGGTACAAGAACATGAAGAAGTACTCCACTATTTTTTAAAGAGAGACAGAGAATGGATGGAGAAACTGGACAACCTGGAATTAAGATCTCGCAGGGACAATATTCGGATTTACGGAGTCCCCGAGGATACTGAGCAGGGGGAACATATGGAAGCTTTCCTAGAGAGTTTTTTGAAGGAGCTACTCAACCTACCCAAGGATCAATCCCTCAATATAGTCCGAGCCCATAGAGCGTTAGTGAAAAAAATGGTGGGCCTGAAAGCTACTCCTTGATCTATCGCTTTAAAGTTTCTGGACTACCGCACCAAGACATCTGTTTTGCAGGTGACCTGGGCTAAAAAAACAGTGTTGTCTGGGGATACATGCCTGTTTTTCGACCACGACTTCACCCCTTACACACAGCAGAAATGGAGAGCCCTTCTCGAAATAAAAAAATGTTTGGCAGCGAAGACTAATAAAATGCACCTCATTGCTCTGGCCCAGTTGAAAATCTTTCTGTCTAAGGGCCCAGTGTTTTTTAGATCACTTGCAGAGGCCTGTCCTACCTTGCTGGAGCTAAAAGTCCCTAATGATCTTCTCGGCAGGCCAGATTCCTCCTCGCTGAAAGCCAGATGAAAAGAGAGAAAGCCATGGAAGCGGAGGAGAAACTCTAGCAAAAGGAACCTGGATCACCCACAATGCACTGAATTAGGAGGGGATCAAGCCAGAACATGGAGGTGGGCACATCCACGGGACAATTTAGGGAAAGCGGCGGTGTGGAGAGACCTGAGGCACTTCTACATCCTTTGCTGGTTGACTCACTGCTCTCTCTCTCTCTCTCTCTCTCTCGGAGAGGGCTAACGTATCGTATTAGTACTGGGACAGTGCACTCAAGCGGGTGGGGGCATGGGGACATCAGATACCGGAACACTATGGGGAAATGTTCATTGGGTAAAATGTTTTAAAAATGTATAAATGTGAAGGAGAGAGGGTATTGCATCTATGCCAGAGGGTCACTGGAGAGCTGGGGCTGGGCCCTCGGGCAGGGATTGAGTTTTTCAGCTGATATCTGACCCTGATAATGGGAGGGAAGGGCTGGGGCAACTGTGGGGGGTATGGGCTTGGTCTTATGTTCCACCGGATGATGGCCCGGTCCATGCTGGAGGGTTTCACACCACTGTGGTAGGCCTTAGGGGAGGGGATAATTTCATGACCCTGCTTTCGGGCGTTGCGCTCAGCTCCCCTGCATGGAGGGTTGTTAGGATATGTCAACCCTGACCCCTGATGCATGGCAAAGGCTTTCCTGAAAGCCATGTTGAGCCTATATATTGGGAGGGGGAAAGGGCGAAAGGTGGCACAGATGCATAAAACACCCTTTATTCTGTCTGGAAACTGGTGGAGTGGTGTCTCTTATCTTCCCCAATGCCTACCTATTCCTGGAGGGGGGGCATGGAAGTGAAGGTAACAGCTCTCATAGCAGCTGGAAATAAAGAACAAGAGAGGATTGGTGGAGAAGTATTGACAGGAGGGAGGGAGGCAGGTAATTAATATGGGTTTGGCAGGTAGTAAAAGCCAATTACCCTCAAAGTGCAAGATGTGTGCATGGCCCACACTGGTAAGGCCACACTCAGCTGGCTTAATAACATCAACAAAGCAGTCAGGGTGCAAAGAACATGTTGGAAGCTTTATGTTTATGTTAAAAATTGTTAAGTTCTGTTTACGTTATTGTTGTTCAGGAAAAAATAGGGAGACTCAATGGCATGAACGTAGGGGATGGAGGGAGAGATACTGTAATAATGCACGAAGGAGTAGTCATAACTTATAATGTTCAGGGAATGGGCAGTCCAGTTAAGAGGAAAAGAGTCTTAAATGAGCTCAAGCAGGTAGGGGTGGAGATAGCCCTCCTACAAGAGACACATCTAGACCTCAAGGAGAGCACTAAGTTGAAGAGGGCATTGGTGGGCCAGGTTTTCTCGGTCCCTTATTTAGCCCACCCCCACAGGAGGGGAGTAGTTATTCTAATGCATAAAGAATGTCCCTTTCAAGTGGAGGGTTGTGATGACGATGAAGATGGTAGATTTATTATAGTAAGAGGCAGATACAGGGATCAACCCTGTACAATACTGAATGTCTATGCCCCTAACTTGGATGCAGAGAATCATGCCTTTTTAAAGAAAGTACTGCTCAGGACGATGCCTCCTCCAGGTGAACTATTAATAGTGGGAGGGGATTTTAATTTAGTGTTGAACCCCTCGTTGGATCTGTCTGGCTTTAACTAGGGGCCACCTTCTAGGGCAGCAAGAACTCTGGCTAGACACATGAGTGACTTGTGTCTTTTGGACATTTGGCGTTATTTACACCCAAGAGTAAGGGTTTATTCATGTTGGTCACCCTCCCCCCCAATAACGCTTAGTCCAGGATCAATTTGGTACTCATACCTAAAGAATGGGCACACAAAGTGGAGGAGGCCAAAATTCAGGTCCGGACACTTTCGGACCATAGCATGGTGTTGCTAAGGCTCCACGTGACCCCGGGAAGTAAAGAACTCCACACGGAGACTAAACATCTCTTTATTAAACAAAGCTGAATTCAAAGAGAGGGTTCAAGGGGCAGTTGAGGAATATACTCACAACAACCCAACCCATAAAATCACGACAGCCATATGGTGGGATGGAGTGAAGGCCTACCTGACAGGGAAAATCACACAATACGCCTCACAACTGAGAAAAAGGCACCAAGAGGAGATTACTGGACTGGAAGCTAAACTGTTGGGCCTGGAAGTAGAGCACAACATAGTCTTGAACCCAGAGATCAAGAAAGAGCTAGATATCAGTAGGTAAAAGTTAAACTAACTATTAGATGAAAAAATAGAGGGACAGTTTAGATACTCCTGTCAGAGGTTTACCGAATCAGGGGGGAGGGCGGGCAAATTGCTTGCCTGGCAGATCTGTAAAGAGGCTGCCTCGAGGAATATCCTTAAGGTAAAAACCTCGCAGGGAGGCTGGGCCTCCAATCCCAAAGATATAGCTAACCAGTTTAAAAAGTTTTATAAACTTCTATACTCCCACAAACTGGTAGAAGGCTTATGTCACCTCCTAGACAGCTTTTTTGGGGAGATCAAGCTGCAGAAGCTGTCCCAAGAACAGCGGGATTTCCTGGACTCCCCACTTGGGGATGAGGAGGTTCTTGCAAGCCTACAGGCATTACGGGTGAGTAGGCCCCCCCGTCCGGATGGCATACCAGTACAGCTTTATAAAACATTTAAGGATCTGCTAGCCCCGCTGCTGGGTGGGGTGTGTAGAGAGGTTCAGTAGAATGGTATAACACCACCGAGTTGGCACTATCCGCAGATCACAGTAATACATAAGAAGCATAAAAATCCAGGGGATGTGGGTCCTACAGACCTATCTCCTTGTTGAATGTTGACCAGAAGATTTACACATCAGTTCTGGCCAAGAGGCTGCAAAAGGTGGTGGGGTGCCTGGTCCATCTGGACCAAACAGGGTTCATTAATGGGAGGCTTCTGCATGACAACATCAGGCGCCTATTGAACCTGATTACCCATCAGCAATCTGCCAACGAATGCACCCTGGCCATTTTCATGGACACAGAAAAGGCCTTTAACAGGGTCAATTGGGGTTTTCTCCATCGTACTCTGTTGGAGATGGGATTTGGGTCAAAGTTTAGAGGGAGTGTGGGAGCCCTCTATACTGCCCCACAAGCCATGGTTTGGGTAAATGGTTTTACAACAGAGATGTTCCATCTCACAAGGGGGACGAGGCAGGGATGTCCCTTGTCACCTCTACTATTTGCCCTGTGCATAGAACCACTGGCAGTGAGAATTAGAGCCACAAAAGAAATCAGGGGCATTAGAGTGAGGGCGAGACAGCACAAAATCTCTCTTTATGTCGATGATTCCCTTTTCTATATCACCTCCCCTGAAACATCTCTCTTGGCACTAAAGCGGGAACTAGAGAATTATGGACGGGTATCGGGGTACAAAATTAATTGTGATAAATCAGAGGCAGTACAGTTTGGAGGGATGGTTCCCAAAGAGGTGATGAGGGATTTTCCTTATAAGTGGGCAAGGGCTAATACTGTGAGGTACGTAGGAATTAAGGTCACCCCACACCTGTCCGACCTGTTTGAGTTGAACTATGGGAAGCTATGGAGAGAAATCCCTGTTGATATTATCAGATGGAAGCTCTTCCCACTTTCCTTGGGAGGAAGAGTGGAGATAATAAAAATGAATATCCTCCCCCGGCTTATGTTTCTGTTCCAGGCACTTCCCATAGGGATCCCGAGGAGGTACTGGAGTGGGGTTTTAGGGGACTTATCCAGGTTTGTTTGGCAGGGAGGCCAATGAAGAATTGGAATGGAGCTTCTCTCCCAACCCAAAGATCGGGGCGGTCTTGCCTGCCCGGATTTTAAACTGTATTACTTAGCAGCCCAAATAGCTCCAGTCATTTCATGGTTAAAGCGAGAGGGTGAAGAAGGTTGGCAGGGTATAGAAAGATTTCATTCTAACCAGTTCTCTCTGACCTCCCTGCCCCATGCACTGATCACCAATATCACTTGGCAGACAATTAAAAGTCCCTGGACCAGACACACACTTAGGGTCTTGATCAAGGCCAGAAAAGTCACCCAAAGACCACAGGGTATAGGCCCATTAGCTTCTATTTTGGGAGACCCGGATTTCCTTCCTGCACAGACAGAGCTGGGTTTTAGGACATGGAACAATAGAGCCCTGGTCAGGATCCGTAATCTATTACAGGGAGATATTATGATGTCCTTCGAATAGGTACAACAAAAATATCATCTTAATAAGTCCAATTTTTATAGATACCTTCAAGTGAGGCATTATTTAAACACACGCAAATTGATTCCCAAGATTATAAGGGACCTGACAGGGTTGGAGGAATTCACGTATTGGTCGGCCAAACTAGTTGGTCAGAGGAAAACAATATCAATGGGATATAGGGCATTGTAAGGGGAGATCAATGACCACTTCTGGGTCCTGAGAGACAGATGGGAGAGGGAACTGGGGTACCAAATTTCTGATCATCATTGGCAGAAGGCCTGGAAAAAAGGATGGGGCACGACAGGGTCTCCAGCCTGGAGGGAGTTTCATTGGAAATGTCTTTCCAGGTTCTTCCACACACCTCGGTTACTAGGCATTTCCAGGTTGGGAACACAGATCTGTGTTAGAGAGGGTGTGGCCAGGTGGGTACACATATACATCTTTTGGACATGTCCGAACGTCAGGGGATATTGGCAGGGGATATTTCAGACCCTTGGCCTATTATGGGGAGCGGCTATCCCATGCTCCTTGGACTCCCATGTCCTGGGATTGGATCTTGGGGGAATTAGGGGAAGTGGACAACAGTCTTTGTTCAGGCTGCTCTGCCTGGCTGCACTCAAAGAAATTGCATCTAGATGGCTCACCGCCATCCCGCCGGATCTGGGTTCCTGGAGACACAGGGTAGAAGAGCTAAAGCGAATGGAAGACCTGACAGCCAAATTGTGACTGACAGAGAAGAAGTGTAGAGAGCAGTGGGGGACTTGGGAGAGAGGGGACGTGGGGGAGAGCACCGAGATGTCAGATCCAGACGTATCACAGTGTTAGATCCTTTACTCTTGAGAGGTTCTCTTGTCTGGTTATTAAGAGGGGGTTTCACTTGAGCTGAGCCAGGGCAAAAGAACTGTCTATAACTGAGATTTTAGACTCTTGGGAGGGGCAGGGTAGTGTGAAATGGACTGACCCATTCTTCTCCCTTCCCCTCCCCTGGATCATCACAAGATTTAGTAATTATAATTGCCTGAATGAATCTCCCTATAAAGTTATAAGACTCCTGTTGAGTCTATATTTGAAGGGGTTTTGCCCCTAGAGTTTCCTTTTCTTCTAAATGAGAACTTTTCTGTGTAAAAAGGCCTTTGCCTAGCTTGAAACATTAGTGCAGCACCACTTAACTGCCTGAAGATGGGGGCACGTTGTTTCATCTCTTCTTAGAAGATACACAGATACCTAAGAGTAACATTCAGCTCATAGTCACCTGAGAGCTAATAAATAGAGTATACTGTATTCAAGATTGCTATTAAGGAGGGGTAGAGCAATTAGAGAGAGATAAAGTGCTATATTTTCTCCTCCAAAATGTAAAATAAGGATGATGTTCGACAGGAAAGGTAAATGTAATTATAACTAATGGAAACTGATGCATTTCCTGTGATAAAATTCATGTTTGAGTTGTACATTTCATTCTGGAAATAAAATTTGAGTTTTAAAAATAAAAATGGTGTTGCTGCCTAGATTCCTGTATCTTGCTCAAACTCTGCCAGTTGGAATACCCAAGGAATATCTCAGGAAATTAAACCGTAAAATCTCTGTTTTTTTCTCTGCGGAACCAACAGGCCTAGGATTAGGTATTATATTCTCCAACTTCCTAAAAAACAGGTGGGATTAGCTCTCCCGCATTTGGAATTATACCACCTAGCAGCACAAATCAGAACAGTTGCATATTGGGCAAAAGCTGACTACATGGCAAGGTGGAAGACACTAGAAAAAAAAAAGGAGACCTGTTTCATTTAAGCAGAATTTTACTGTCACAGGAAGGAGCAGATGGAGTACAGGAAGAGGCAAACCCATACATGCAAACCACCTTAAAGTGTTGGTACAATCTCTTGTATAATAAGAATCTTGCCCCTTGGAGGGCACTCCTACAGTCAATCCCATACACAAAGGCTTTTCCGCCGGCCGTCATGAAGAAAAAATTACTCACCTTAGTAATTATATTTCTTCTAATGGAGTCTTGCTGTATTCTGACAATTGCAGTGATTCCCAACCTTTGAACTGCCCCAGAGAACTAAGGGTTACCTTTCCATGCAGGGCATGGAACGCTGAGCTCAAGCTCGGTTGAAGTCTCTGTCTGGAGTGTTTTGAACTCAAACCATCAGATTCTTACGAGCCCAACTAACTAAAAATTCAATGCGGAAATTGTGAAAATTCTACTAGCCAACTGGCTGAAAAGTTCTGGATTCCCAAGGAAGACTCAAGTCAGGAAACCCAAAAACTAAACCCAATGTACTCAAAAATAACAATAATAAATAAGCACCCAAACAAAAAGGGAGGAGGGTGCAAGCAAATACACCCCTGGGGTGCAACACTGCACCTGCCACCCACTTCCCAAAAACAGGTTCTGAGAGGGGAGGCAGGGAATGAGGTCAGAATACAGCAAGACTTCATTAGAAGGAATATAATTACTAAGGTGAATGATATTTTTCTTCAAACAACATGAAGTCTTGCTGTATTCTGACAATTGCAGACTACCAAGCAGTACCTCCAAGAAGGAGGGACAGAACCTACTTTGGGAATAGGCTCTGAAGTACTGCTGTGCCAAACCGAGCATCACTCCTAGCCTGGATATCCAGACAGTAATGCTTGGTAAAGGTATGGACTATTTTCCAGGTGGCTGCTTGACAAATTTCTAGGACAGGGATATCCCTGGCCGCAGCCAGGGAAGCAGCTGTACCTCTTATGGAATGAGCCCTCAGGCCTGAGGGTGGAGTTTTTCCCAGTTTTTCATAGCAGAATTGTATACAAGACACAATCCACCTGGCACTAGATCTTTTGGTAGCAGGTTTGCCCTTTCCCATTTCTCCATAAGTGAGGAACAACTGGAAGGAGTCAAACCTGTGACCCTTGGTTTCTCAGACATGGCCAACCTAACCAAACTTACCCTTTTTTCGGCAACCGCCAGGCAAGACTCCCTTATCGGTTCCTAACCGTGTCACAGGTATTGGAAAAAACCGGTTAAAGCACAGGTTTTTTAGAACCGATAAGAACCGGTAACCACACACTAAATATAGCAAAATTCACAATTAAATGGTCGGTTCAGCCGAACCGACCACACTTTTACAAGTTCCACACAGAAATATAGAACAATTCCTATCTAGTACTCACGGAACCACAGACAGAGACTGAACCGACTATGCGGATACTTTTTTTTTTTCTTCTTGGTTTAAACCGACGAAAAACTGAAAACTTTAACCGACTTCAAACTGAGCTGAAGGAGAAATCTCCGGAGCAACCGTATAGTGAGGCAGAGTAAAGAATCTGACGGATTGAGTTCAAAACACTCCAGACAGAGACTTCAACCGAGCTCGAGCTCAGCGTTCCATGCCCTGCATGGAAAGATAACCTTTAGTTCTCCGGGGAAGTTCAAAGGTTGGTAATCACTGCAATTGTCAGAATACAGCAAGACTTCATGTTGTCTGAATCTTACGTTTCGTAACTGGGAGAGGCAAGGCCTTTCTTTAGTTTCTTATGTCATGGGGGAGGACGGCCTCTTGACACTGGCCCAGCTTAACAAAAAATATGACATCCCCTGAGGGATAGATTTAGATGCCTCCAGGTTTGTAGCTATATTAGATCTGTTTCTGGAGACCTGTGGGCTTCCAACCCCCTCAACAGATTGTCAATACCCGGGTGACTGTGGCGGAGGGCAAGGTACTGCAGGCACATATTATTTCGTATTTATATGCAGTGATCCTGGCAGGGAATGGCAGCTCCTTGTGGACCACTAAAAAAGTTTGGGAAACAGACTTGGGGGTCGAGACTGAAGAAAGTCAGTGGAAGAAGCATTTAAATAAAGTTCATTGGGGAATCTCAGCAGTGTCCTGGAAAGAGTTTAATTGGAAAATTACAGTAAGCTTTTTAATAACCCCTAAGATTCAAGCCAAGTACCAACCTACAAGATCCCCCACATGTTGGGAGAGGATGTGGACATTCCCCAGCTATGCTGGCCCATATAACGTGGGGATGTCCCAGATTGGCCTTCTTTTTTAAGGAGTTGCAACAGGCCTTGATCTTGCTGTCTACCCCTCATGTGAAACTCACTCCCATGCAGTTTTTCTTTTCTGACTTTCCCAGGGATTGTAGAGACCCCAGTACGACCCGGCTTCTGAGGGTGACCATCTTGGCAGCCCAGAAGGCCATTACAAGGAAATGGTTAACGCAGGACCCTATTACAGTTAGACAATGGCAAGACATAATGATAGCAATATATAGCATGGAATCAGTCACTGCTATGATAAATAAGAAGCTTCAGGGGTTTGAATTGATCAGGAGGAGATGGGTTCTTTATATAACCCCACTGAGACCTGAATTTGTACCCTGAGGGGATCTCTTCTCCCTTAAGCGTTAGGAGAAAGAGATTCACCCTATTGCTTGCCCTGTACACTCAGTTTAATAAAACATTTGTAATAGTCACTGCAACACAGGAAATGATATCTGAAGAGAAATTTTAAACCTAAGTAAGAAAAGTGAATAATTGATTGAATGTGGAAAAGAATCCCTGGTATGATATTTGTTAACTATTGAAATATGCAAATAGTACTGTTATGAATGGAATTGACCTGGCTTTTTTTAATGTTTGTTTTGTATGTTGGAACATGGTTTGTTCACCATAAAATAAAAAATCAAGTTATATATAAAAAAAAAAATGGCAGCTGAAATTGCTCAGATGGCTACAGATCTTAATCTGATTGACTGTAGTGACCCAGAGGCTGCAATCGATGAGTGGCTTACAGCTAAGACTAATGAAGACCTGTCAAACTCTGAAATCGTTACAGCAATTGTCAACCAGCAGACAGAAAAATAGAGACTGGGAGGAAGGAGAGGTTTGCAATGAGGACGAGGACTACAATTACTGTGAGGTGCCCTCGCCACCTCCAACTGTGCGTTGGCAATCAGGGATTTGGAGACAGGGCTGGAATGGAGTCAAGAGGTGAACCTCATCAAAATTATCCAACAGAGACAGCTTGTCTCCTTTGCAAAGGATGGGGGCTGCTTCTTAAAGATTAAAACAGCTGAAGATGACGGATTTCTTCAATGTTAATGAGCAACAAGTCTGAGCAACAATAAGTGTTTTTTTCTACTTTGTTCACAGTAGCACACACAGCATGTTTAAAAATAAATAAATGCACCTAGCACAACCCTCCCCATCCCCCCCCCAACGTATGGTATGAGTACAGCATTTACTGTGTGAAGCACAAGCACAAAACTCAAAACACGTATCTGGATGTCGGTACAGAACAGTACGAAGCATAACACCATAAACATTCGGCCTCACAACAAATGTACATGTAACTTCTGTTTAAGACAAAATTAACTTTTTTTTTTAACATTCATTGCCCAACTGTCCAAAGTTTTAAGGAGGCTTTAAAAACTTATCTTTTTAGCCTAGCATATAATGATTTTTGAATGCCGTTGTCAAGTCTATTTTAATATTGTTTTAATTATTTATTGTTTTATGATGCAATGTACAGGCGCCTTGGTTTTAGGAAGGCACCTTTTACAAATAAAGATTGACTGATTGATTGATTGATATACCGGTTCATGTTATTGTCCAAGGCTGTGTGTGGGTGTTGATGAGCGAAATGGCTGCCACTACACGTTCAGTCACTTCGCTACCAGCTTAGCACTGCTTGTAAAAGCACTTTGGGAAACAGTATGTATGAAAAGCACTACATAAATGCTGATTCTTCTTCTTCTTTCATATTTTCCAGCCTTCCCTCTGTTCATAGCTACTGGTTTCTTTAGCCATTTTTCTCTGTGTGTGTGCTTTGGCCAGTGCTACATTCCGGTGTCTCTACTGCAATTACCTAAACACAAAAACAGAGATTTTGATAGCAGGAGGCCAAAGGTCCATTGAGTCGGCCCTTCCTATAGCACCTCATCTCACTGCTGTTAACCAGTAATTCTAACTGTGTGTAGATTCCACACATGGTCTGGGACATCACAGGAGTATCCTTCCCTCAGCCAGGAGATGTGTTGAGCTGAAGAGCTTCCTGGGCCCCCCTTTCTACGCTGCTTAGTCTCATGTCTTGCTTGGAAGTTGGAACACACTAAGTAACTGATCATGCGCCAGGAACATCACTGCACCCACATTCTTGTAAAATCCCCGAGTTCAAGCACAGAAGAAATGCAAAAATCTCAGGACCAATCAAGGGCCTCATCTCTTAACCTAATAACCTATTGGATACCTAATGAATATTAAAATTTGTTGTTAAAGGGAAGCTGTTGTTTGCAGGGACTCCTGCCCCTGCAAACCTTACCCTCCTGTTAAGCTTTTCGGAGAAAAGCGCTTTTTTTCATGAGGCGCAAAGTAATTTAATTTAATTTTGAAAAGTCTGTTGCCCAGAAGTATAGCGTATGCTGGAGCAGCTCCATTAAGTGTAAAGGTGTGGTGCCGCACTGTGCTCTTCAATGCATTTAAACTTAATGGAGCCGCCCCAGCGTCCGCTGTACTTCCGGGGTAACAGACTTTTCGAAATTAAATTACTTTGCACCTCAAAAAAAAAGGTGCTTTTCTCCAGAAAGCTTAAGCGGAAGGTAAGGTTTGCAGGGGCGGGAGCCCCTGCAAACAACAGCTTCCCTTTAACTAATGTGCTATAGGATTCCCCAGCACTGACAAAACTCAGAAGGGCCTCTCAGACTATGTACAAAGCCTACATGTCACTGGAACTACCAGAAAGAATGAAAGTCCCCTTTCTGTGGTGTCTCCTATAGTCTGGTACATTATGTGCCCTAATAAGCACTGCCTATGTGGGAGGGTATTAATGCTGAACAACTGAACTCAATACTCACCTGCTAAATACAACATCGGCAGACTAAACACACCTAGGTAGCAGTGCTTGAGACACCGTCACGCTCTTGGAACTTACGTTGTCCTTATGAAAAATAGGGAATGGCTCAGTGAGAAGGGCAATTCAAGGCAACAGAGATAGCTGCTTTCAAGGTTGTACCAGCCACATCCTACACCTTCTTGAGAATTCCTTCAAGCTTCCAATGCAGTGCATCTTTGTAGACGCTGCCCTTGAAAAAGAAGGGTTGTCTTTCTGGAGACTACCCTATGGACATGCCTACCTGGGGGCTAGTCTCCCAAGCCTTAGCTTGTTTCTTGTCTAGCTGGTAAGCCCAGGTGGCATTTTGGAACACTGAAGATCTTTTCTCAGGAAAGTCCCATTTATCCCAAACCAGCTGCTGGACAGAGTAGAATACAGGGAAAGTCTGGGTATCCTACCTGATGCCAGGAGGGGATCCAGCTTCTTCTTGACCTCCTGCTATGGATAATCTAGTACAATGGTGAGGCAGTGAGGCACTGCAGGATCTCCAAGTGAAAAATGTGCCCTGCTTCCTCTCCTTCATCCTCTTAGTCTGAGGCTTAACTTTCCCCTGTCTCAATCTCCGAGGCAATTCCAAGTTCAAGTCCTTGGTCCTACCTGTGACCTATATCTGTCATGATCTGCACTAATGCTGGTTCGCCAAAAAATCTGTCAAACGCCTTTACAGCAACGGCACTATGTCGACCGCAACTGCAGTCAGCATTGTGCCACTATAAAAAAAAGTGTGTTTTTATCAGGGGCTGTGCCCCCCCCCACACCCCCCAGACTTTAATATAATCAACTCCAGGTCAAAGTCATTTTGGGGAGGGGTGCAAGACCCAGAGAAGATGTGCCGGGGTCCCACATGACCATTACAGCAAACTGTCATTGCTGTAGCTGTAATGGCCTTCAGCGTAAATGTTTCACTGTAGCAACGCTATATCTTAATGACTCCTCTGTGTCTGAGATGGGGGCTGGAGGAGCTCTCGCTTGTGGCCTTATGTTTCCTGCCATTTGTGAACTAGGATGGGCCAACAAGGTCGTTAGAGGTGGGCATTTTGGGACGAGGAGTCAATGAGTCTGATGGTTGCCTTTTATGTTTTGCCCCTCAGTACTACATCATGAAGGTGAGAGAGTACACAGTTTCTATAAGCTGATAGTGGATTGGGTGTAGACCTTCAGGCCTATATGGGGTGCACAGTCCATCCCCTGCTAAGGACTGTAATCTTTGGCTGTCCCCTAAGGATTGCGAGAGATGCAGTCATAGCTGTCTGCCATAGAGGTGTCCATGAAACAGGAACTACTAAGAGAATGAGGCTTTCACGCACTCTAGTCCCTTGCGTGAGTGTCTGCCTGTGCTTTTGGATGATCTACATGGTACCCCACCCTTTGATCCCCTATGATGTTGTCCACATGCGTCCTGGGTCTCCCTATTCATACATAGAATAAAATGAGCCTGCAATCATGCTGCGCAGTTGTTGTCTGCAGCATTTACATTTAGTTGCTTTTGAGTGCAATTTTCCTCCTCCCCCTTCGTATGCATTCTAGTCATGAGATTTTGGTCATGATGTGGCCTGCAGTGCGATCACAGAGGTCAGTCTGCCTAGAACTAAGCTCCATGACAAAAAATGACCCCATCCCTGACTTGATCATCAGTGAGCAGACTGGGTGCTTATCTACATAGTATGGCGTCAGTAACGTTGAAGATCAGCAAAGTAGTGAAGATAAAAAGAAAGTTAATGAGCTAAAGTCATGCTGAAGCAGGGTGCGCCTCCACACCTGTAGAAATGGACTAAAGAGCATGAGAAGAGGGCAGTTTCATGAAGCTCTTCCATTCAGGTCACTTCCCAGCTGGCAGAAGGCACACCAATGATGTCCCAGACTATAGGAGCTACCACACAACATTCCCGTGACTCCTTTAAAAAGCACCAAAGGTGCTAAACATTACATTATGCCTCAAATAAACAATCAGAGCCTTACAGTCTCAGTAAGGTATCTGGCACAGCAAAGTTCATTTTAAGGGAGAGATGGGTTCTGTAGAGTTGGTAACCTGATCTCTTCTACTTGTATATGAGAAAGCATGCCAATACCCCCCCCCAGAGTTTTTATGACGTCTAAGTTGGAAGTGTGCTTTTGCTCTCTCAAAGAAGTAAATGGGGGTGCTGTTTTACTCATATTTTTTTGATTTTAAAGGGTCATTTGCTGACAATCAAAGTTGCTACGCGACTAACAATGCTCTTTTTAGTGATTCTGACAGTCAACAAAAAAGAAACACTCTACAATCTATTGTTTATTAAGTTATTTGCTTTATCAGGTAGGTGGACTGGATCCAAACTGAACCAGTTTCAGTTATGCCTGGGGGAAGGTATTTGGGTATAATAATCACATATATTAATTTAAATAACAGACATAAAATTAGTACAATTCAGTTCTGACACAAGTAGAATTCCATATGTATTTAGTTATACATAATTTTTGACCAAGAAAAGCACACTAGACTGCAGTAGCTTGTTTCCAGATGTGTCCTTGGGCGTGGGTTACATGGACTTGCTTTAGCGACAGACAGATGTTGACAATGACACCAGAAAACCTCCTATTGCTAGATGGTTGAAAGTACACCAAGGGGTGTAAAAAAATAAGAACAGCAAGCACTCTCTGCCAATGATTTTTGATCCTTATGGAGGACAATGCCCTGGATATAGTCAAGGGATTACTATGGTCAGGGAGATTTTCCAGGATGGAGCAAGTTCTTTACAGTACTATCTTTTGCCTTTGCTGCTGATATGTGTCTACCATCTGCAACACCTGAGTGAGCAGTGTGGGGTCGAAGGGGGTGTACTAAGGATTTTTCAGGTTCGCTGTATTTATTTCTGTATTATACAATGGCCAGGGAAAATGGCTCGCTCCTATTCGTCAGGAGCCGTCAGCCCCTCGCTGGGATTTTACAAACCAGAGCATAACCGGCAGCTCGTAGTGGGAGAGAGTATTTTGATTCTAGAAACAGCAGCAAAATCAACCCCTTGCTGGGATTGTACAAACCGGAGCTGAACCAGCAGTTTGAAGTGGCAGACGGCATCTGATTGAATTTTGCATGCACCAGGTAGCGTTGCATGAGACAGTAGCCTTTAAGTTCCAGAGCCATCAAGATAGTGTCACCCCCTCGCCAGGATCTTACAAACCAGAGCGCAACCAGCAGCTGGCACTGTAAGAGAGCATTTTGATTCAAGAAACAGCAACAACATCCCCCCCTCGCCGGGATTTTACAAACTGGAGCTGAACCTGCAGCTCTGACTGCGAGAGAGCATCTGAGCATCTGATTGAATTGTGCCTGCACCAGGTAGCATTCTATGCAATCCCGTTTGGCTCCAACAACATACAGTAGCCTTTAAGGTTTAATATTGCAAGTGAATCGCTATCAAAGAACACTGAAGGACATGTACAGTAAGAATTATCACAAAGCCAACAAGAAAGCAATATGAAGAGTTTTGCAAGAAGCGGATCGATTGCAGCTGCTGCTGATCCTCACTCACAAGTATTTCCATCAATTGTGCTTTTTTGTTGGCATTTTGATAATTACATGCCAGTTCAGTGCTCTTCGATAGCGATCCCCTTACAACTGAACATCATCCATCTCTGGCATCTGTCTCTACAACATACGGTCTCCATTTTCCTGGTCATTGTATAAGTGGATTTTCCCACTCCAGAGCATGGGTTACATGGGGAATTAATCCATACCTGGGTGGTTGTCGGCACCCGTGTGACAACCCTTCCAGGCGTGGATTAATTCCACAGTAACCCACACTCTGTCATGGGTTAATCCTTACTTATCTGATCTCTATAGGATATAGAGTAATGGTGAGGTATATTCTGTGATGTATGTTTAGACTGCTATGTTTCTTTGTTTCAATTAAATTCCTCTCCTCTTCATCAGTAAGTGCCATGCAATCTGTTACTTCTATGTGGGCAATGATCAGAGATGAGCAGAAGGGGCCTCGGTTTAACGTCGCATCTTAAGGATGGCACTTCAATAGTGCAGCACCATCCCCATACCACATTACAGTGTCTGTTTAAGCAATATACCACAAGACGGTGTGGGTGATGGTAAGATTTACCCATGCCTGGTGCGGTGATTTGTTCACGAGGCTGCAGTCTGAATTCTCAGGTGAGCTATGTGAAAGCAGTTGAGGGGAACGATTTATAACATACTGTTTGTCCAGTCTGTCCCCAGGCTGTTTGTTTGAGTGTTATGAGAACTTAACTTTTTCTCCATTTCATTCTTTTCGGAGACCAATTTTTATTATTTAGAGAGAGTATTATGTATTGGTGTTTTCCGTTTTTTCTTCGGGGGAGGGGTTAGGTTCGGAGTGATTTCAAAAAGGGGGTTCCTGATGCAGTTAGCACTTTTCCCGTTGGGTGATTGTACGACTTTCAACGTGTAAATCATACCAGCCAGCATTTTTTCAGCCACTGTATAGTAAGGGTTTTACCCCAAGTACCTGGTGTATGGCTAGAACCTACAACCTTCAGTCATGCAGCCCCAGAGGCAAGCATGCTACCTACTGAACCACTGACACTGTATGCTTAAAAACAATTTAAAAAGATAGCCACTGTCAGTCATTGTTATAGTTAGAGGCAGATTGTTTAACAATGTGGGTGCAGAAAAAGAAATACACCATTCTAAAATCTTAGTTCTGTATTACTTGCTCTGGCACAAACTCCTGACTGAATAACTAAGTATATATAACCTTTACTGTTCAACCAGTTTATCAAACAATTTTTGGGCTGTGTTTTCTTTCAAGAGATGCATCAAGCTGCAGGAGTGCACCACATATTATGGTGCCTTAACTTTGCGAAACGGCTTCTGTGCATATGTTACAAAATTTCTCCTTTCATTGTAGAAGTGGAAGAGATCGTAACTTTGCCCCCCACCCCCTGAACTTGGATGGCTCAACAAGGTTGTTAGAGGTGAACATTTTGGAAGGAGGAGTCAATGAGTCTGATGGCTGCCTTTTATGTTTGGCCCTTTGGGGAATGTTGTACTTCATCCAGGCGCTACACCATGAAGGTGAGAGAGTACACAGTTTCTAAGCTGACAGAGGATGAGCTGTAGACCTTCAGGCCTATATATGGTGCACAGTCCATCCTCCTCATGGGAATGTATCCTTGGGCTGTCCCCCAAGGACTGCGAGTGATACAGTCATAACTGTCTGCCACAGAGGTGTCCATGAAACAGGAACTACTAAGAGAATGAGGCTTTCACGCACTCTGGTCCCTTGTGTGAGTGTCTGCCTGTGCTTCTAGATGATCTACATGGTACCCCACCCTTTGATCCCCCACGATGTTGTCCACATGCGTCCTGGGTCTCCCTTATTCATATACAGAACAAAATGAGCCTGCAATCATGCTGCGCAGTTGTTGTCTGCAACATTCACATTTAGTTGCTTTTGAGTGCAATTTTCCTCCTCCCCCTTCGTCTGCATTCTGGTCATGATGTGGCCTGCAGTGCGACCACAGAGGTCAGTCTGCCTACCACTAAGCTCCATGACAAAAGGCGACCCCATCCCTGACTTGATCATCAGTGAGCAGACTGGGTGCGTAGCTACATAGTATGGCGTCAGTGACGTTGAAGATCATCAAAGTAGTGAAGATAAAAAGAAAGTTAATGAGCTAAAGTCGTGCTGAAGCAGGGTGTGCCTCCACACATATAGAGATGGACTAAGGAGCACAAGAGGAGGGCAGTTTCAAGAAGCTCTTCCATTCAGGTCACCTCCCAGCTGGCAGAAGGCACACCAATGATGTCCCAGACCATAGGAGCTACCACACAATGTTCCCGTGACTCCTTTAAAAAGCACCAAAGGTGCTAAACATTACAAAATGCCCCAAATAAACAATCAGAGCCTTACAGTCCCAGTAAGGCATCTGGCACAGCAAATTTCATTTTAAACTCCAGTGTTTAAGGTAGAGAGGGATGGGCTCTATAGAATTGGTAACATGATTTCTTCTACTTCCATATGGGAAAAGATGCCAACACCCCCCCACCAGAGCTTTTATGACGTCTAAATTGGAAGACTGCTTTTGTTCTCTCAAAGAAGTATATGGGGGTGCTTTTTTGCTCATATTTTTTTGATTTTGAAAGGTCATTTGCTGACAATCAAAGTTGCTACACAACTAACAAGGCTCTTTTGTGTTATTCTAACAGTCACCAAAAAAGAAACCCTCTACAATCTATTGTTTATTAAGTTATTTGCTTTATCAGGTAGGTGGACTGGATCCAAACTGAACCATTTTCAGTTATGCCTGGGGGAAGGTATTTGGGTATAATAATCACATATATTAATTTAAATAACAGACATAAAATTAGTACAATTCAGTTCTGACACAAGTAGAACTCCATATGTATTTAGTTATACATAATTTTTGACCAAGAAAAGCACACTAGACTGCAGTAGCTTGTTTCCAGATGTGTCCTTGGGGTGGGTTACATGGACTTGCTTTAGCGACAGACAGATGTTGACAATGACACCAGAAAACCTCCCCTATTGCTAGATGGTTGAAAGTACACCAAGGGGTGTAAAAAAATAAGAACAGCAAGCACTCTCTGCCAATGATTTTTGATCCTTATGGAGGACAATGCCCTGGATATAGTCAAGGGATTACTATGGTCAGGGAGATTTTCCAGGATGGAGCAAGTTCTTTACAGTACTATCTTTTGCCTTTGCTGCTGATATGTGTCTACCATCTGCAGCACCTGAGTGAGCAGTGTGGGGTTGAGGGGGGTGTACTAAGGTTTTTTTCAGATTAATAATATTTATTTCTGTATTATACAAGAGCCAGGGAAAACGGCCCGCTCCTATTCATCAGGAGCTGTCAACTGACCGTGGATTAATTCTCAATTAATCCACAGTTGCTCCCTACAGATCTGACAGACGTCAGTAGCCTGGGATGCCCCCTCTAGCTCACTGCTGTAGTTTCAGCCCCTCACCGGGATTTTACAAACCAGAGCACAACCGGCAGCTCGCAATGGGAGAGAGTATTTTGATTCTAGAAACAGCAACAAAATCACCCCCTTGCTGGGACTGTACAAAACCAGAGCTGAACCGGCAGCTTGGAGTGGCAGACGGAATCTCTTTGAATTAGGCATGCACCAGGTAGTGTTGTATGAGACAGTAGCCTTTAAGTTCAGGAGCTGTCAGGTAGTGTCACTCCCTAGCCAGGATCTTACAAACCAAAGCGCAACCGGCAGCTGGCACTGGAAGAGAGCAATTTGATTCGAGATATAGCAATAAAATCACCCCCTTGCTGGGATTTTACAAACCGGAGCTGAACCTGCAGCTCTGACTGCGAGAGAGCATCTGACTGAATTTTGCCTGCACCAGGTAGCTTTGTATGCAATCCCGTGTGGCTCCAACAACAGACAGTAGCTTTTCAGGTTTAATACTGCAAGGGGATCGCTATCAAAGAACAATGAAGGACATTAAATAATTATCACAACGCCAACAGAAAGCAATATTAAGAGTTTTGCAAGAAGCGGATCAATTGCAGCTGCTACTGATCCTCGCTCACAAATATTTCCATCAATTGTGCTTTCTTGTTGGCATTTTAATAATTATTACATGCAAGTTCAGTGCTCTTCGATAGCGATCCCCCTGCAACTGGATATCACCCATCAATGCCATCTGTCTGCACAACATACAGTCCCCATTTTCCCCAGCCATTGTATAAGTGGATTAACCCACTCCAGAGCGTGGGTTACATGAGGAATTAATCAACGCCTGGGTAGTTGTCGGCACTCTGCCTGTGGCCTTGTGCAACACCCCCCCCCCCCACAGGCGTGGATTAATTCCCCAGTAACCCACACTATGTCATGGGTTAATCCTTACTTATCTGATCTCTACAGGATATAGAGTAATGGTGAGGTATATTTTGTGATACATGTTTAGATTGCTGTTTCTTTGTTTCAGTTAAATTCCTCTCCTCTTCATCAATAAGTGCCATAGAATCTGTTACTGCTATGTGGGCAATGATCAGAGATAAGCAGAAGGGACCTCGGTTTAACACTGCATCTGAAGGACGGCACTTCAGTAGTGCAGCACCACCGCCATACTACACTACAGTGCCTGTTTAAGGAATATACCATGAAACAGTACATGTGATGGCAGGATTTACCAACGCCTGGTGCGGTCGTTTGCTCATGTGGCTGCAGTCTGAATTCTAAGGTGAGCCGTGTGAAAGCAGTTGAGGGGAACGATTTATAAAATACTGTTTGTCCAGTCTGTCCCCAGGCTGTTTGCTTGAGTGTTATGAGAACTTAACTTTTCCCATTACGCTCTTTTGGAAGACCAATATTTGTTATTTAGAGAGCATTGTGTAGTTATGCTTTCCAGTTTTATCTTGGGGGTTCAGAGTGATTTCAAAAAGAGGGTTCCTGATGCAGCTGGCTGGCACTTTTTCCAATTGAGTGATTGTACAATTTACAAAGTGTAAATCATGCCAGCCAATCAATAGCCAGTATTTCTTCAACCATTGTATAATAAGGGTCTAACCCCAAGTACCTGTTGTAGGGCTAGAACCTATGACCTTCTGATCATGCAACCCCAAAGGCAAGCATGCTACCTACTGAGCCACTGACACTGTATGCCCAGAAACAATTTAAAAAGATAGCTACTGTCAGTCATTTTTATGTTGTCTTGCGCAGACGCAAGCAACATCTTGCAGTAGCAGCACATTTCAGAGGTGTGTCAAGTGTTGACCAATGCAGTGAATGCTTTAGTGGGTGCGTCCCTCAGCCCCCAATTAGCGAGCATGCTAGCGCTGATGCAAAACTTCAAAGAGTGCCAAAACCTTGAAAGAAATCTGCTGCTCCAGTGAGGTGCAGTTACCTCATTGGAGCATCAGATGACAAGGCTCCATTACATGCCTTTCTTGCTGAAAATGTCAGTAAATATAGCGACTCCTGCCGCCCACCACACACAATCCCCACAAAGTCGACATTGGGGGTGGCCAATCCCCATGTCGTCATGCCCCCCCCCATAGGTTCTTTGCCAACGAGGGCCCAATCCTCATCAGCATCATGTCGTCGTCCCCCCAACACACACTTTTTTTGTCAACAGTGGCCCAATCCCCATCGGCATCAGTCCCCCCCAACACTTTCTTTGCCAACGGGTCCAATCCCGTCAGCATCATGCTCCACTACCCCACACACTTTCTTTGTTGCCGGAAGGCCCAATCCCCATCGGCATCAGCCCCTCTAACTTATGGGGCACACTGGGAACCCACTGCAGGCCCAACAGTTTTTTACTTTACCTGTAACAAGAAAACTGTTTTTTTTCCCTGTAAAAAGAAAACAGTCCCTTTGTCCCAGCGCCCCCAACCCGCACCCACCATCTGTGCACCCCACCTCCTGCCCCCCACCCCATACTTAACTTCTGGAGGTCCATTACTGCAATCTTCTATGGACCAGGAACACATCTGAACTCTCAAAAGCCGACTGCAAAATGAAAAAAATCACGGTAAGCTTTATAATGGCATCAATGGGAGGTTTCAACTCAGGTTGATATCTCAGCCATTTTTTGGAATTTTAGCTCCAGATTTTCAACATGGGGTTCTTGGGACCCCACCTCATGAACACATGCACTGTCATCTCGTTACTTGGTCCTGAAAGGATTTTGAATCCACAGTCACTGTGCAGAATCACCTTTCAGGACTGAGTAACAAAATAACAGTGTCACTGTTCATGAGGTGGGGTCCCAAAAAGCCTTATGTTGCAAAGTTAGTGAAAAATTCAAAATGACTGCATTATGAGCATGTGTTGCGTAGTTTCCATGCATGCTCATAACTTTGACAATTTTTAATATTTTCACTCCAGATTTTCAACATTGCCATTTTTCACACCTCTTTATGAACAGTACAGCTGTCATTTTCACATCCTGCCCAAAATGTGTTTTCGCACATGTGGTGCACGTAAGCGCGTCGCTGTGGGAAATCAACTTTCAGAACAGATTAACAAAATCACAGTACCACTATTCATGAGCAGAGATCCCAAAATGCCTATGTTGAAAATCTGGTTAACAAAATCCCCAAAATAATTACATTGCGGGTGTGCATTACGCAGTTTCTACGCACGCTTGTGACTTCACCGGTTTTTCATGTTTTCACTCCAGATTTTCAATATTGCCATTTTTTTACACCTCCTCATGAACAGTACAGCTGTCATTTTTCCCATCCTGCCTGAAATGTGTTTTGGCACCTGTGGCACCAAATAAGCGCAGTCGCTGTGCAAAATCACCTTCCGCTAATGAACTGATAGTGCCACTGTTCATGAGGTGGGGTCACAAAAGCCCATGTTGAAAATTTGGAGAGAAAATACCAACAAACGCCCATGGCATTAGGGTTTCCAACCGTAACGCCCCACCCTGTAGAGACTGACAGGCAGCAGGGGTGTGACTTGGGATCGTCGGCTGTAATGCTCACGCCATTCCACCCCCACCCCCACCGTGCAGCCAGTGGTAGGCATTGAGGTGTGCCTTGTAGTCTTCAGCCCCAAAGTTCACCTCATTCTCCTATACTGCACCCATCTCAGCATATTTCCTTATAGAATGGGATGAGCGTAAGACCCGAAGATCCCAAGGCACACTGTGACACTTGTCAGTGTCTGCAGAGTAGGGTGAGGTGAAATGGTGTGAGCGTTATGGCAGACAACCCAAAGGCACACCCCAACACCTGTCAGTCTCTGCAGGGTGGGAGTGGGGTTGGCGTCATTTCAATACTTCACTGCCATTACTATTGTGCAGCTCTCTAACTCCTACATTGCCACTGCCAATGTTAGCAAGACCACATTCTGCATTGACAAATGCTTATTATAGTTACAGGCAGATTGTTTAACAATGTGGATGCAGAAAAAGAAATACACCATTCTAAAATCTTAGTTCTGTATTACTTGCTCTGGCACAAACTCCTGACTGAATAACTAAGTATATATAACCTTTCCTGTTCAACCAGTTTATCAAACAATTTTTGGGCTGTGTTTTCTTTCAAGAGATGCACCAAGCTGCAGGAGTGCACCACATATTATGGTGCCTTACCTTTGTGAAATGGCTTCTGTGCATATGTTACAAAATTTCTCTTTTCATTGTAGAAGTGGAAGAGATCGTAACTTTGCACACACACACACACACACACACACACACACACACACACACACCCCCATCCTTTCCACTTCCCGTTCTCTGGAGCTGCACATGATCCCACCCCATGCTCAAGCACAGAAACATGGCCAGTTTGCGAATAAAGAAGGGCACTGCTCGAGTAAGACGGCCCTTGTTAGTTGAGCGGTGCCCTTCATTAATCACAAACTGGCCATGTTTATGTGAAAAAATGGATGCAAAAGTGATCCCCACTGACTTTAATTAGGCATGCCCCTGCACGCTCCCTGGGTTTACGTCATTACGTGCCTAAATGTGGGGGAGGATCATGGGACAGCTCCAGAGACTGGAAATGGAAGGGATCTGGAGGAAGCAAAGTTACAATCCCTTCCAATTCTAACATAAAAGGATAAATTTTGTAACATATGCAGAGAAGCCATTTCGCAAAGGTAAGGCACCATAATATGTAGTGCAAATCCACTTTCAACACGTCGACTACCTCGCCCACCCTGGGCCGTCCTGTCCCTAGCTTTATTGGTGATCTGAATCACATGACACCACGTGATTAGGGACTGACCTTTTTCTAAGTCCCCCCTTTCCCATTAGCAAGCTATATTTTCCTGCCTCTAGCAGGTGCTAGTGGTACACCTATGTTAACTAAGCACTGCACTGATCTCTTATGTCTACTCTGATCTGCTACCTTGTCTGCCCCAACATTTTCCATCCCTTAAGCCCACATTACAAACACTCTGCCACTTTCTGGACAAGGGATTTGAACCCTCAACCTTCTACACCAAAAGCAGAGACCCTAACCACTGTGCTATTATAACAGCTCTACATGCCATGTACCTTAACCCACCTTAAATAGTGAATCTCCCTCTATTACTGCCTCCTGCTCCTCCCCCTATCCTTTCTGTTAATCTTTTCACCTACCTCCCCTAGGCAATCGGTCCCATATTTGTCCTTTTATCCAGCCACCATGTGGCCTCCTAAATACCTAGCTGCACTCACCGTCCTCCTCACTCTCGTACATCCCACCCCCTAAATAGTCCATGCCCCCCATCCATGTTTCAGTCGCTGACACCCCAGAAATCACATCAGGCACTGATCCTCTGAATACTCTGCATTGGCTCCCCCCTGTTTCCGTAGTAATGAATGGCTGTGGTGCAGGTTACCCCGTTGCCTTGTACTACCCTTTTTCACCTTCTCATCCCCCTAATTTCTCTCCAAGAAACGACTTCTAATCTATACCAGTTTATTCATTCCACATTGGCTACGCCCAGCACTATCTGCATAAATGTCTCCTAATTCTCCTCCTCCTATCAGGTAATGTGCACACAACCCTGGCCCTCCCCAGCTAGCCCAGTGTGTCAATAAAAGTAACTGCTCACTCAAACTCACTGCCCTGAATAATCGGCGTATCCTACCTAAAATTGATGATCTTCAAGTATGGGTTGCACAGCACACCCCCGACATGCTAGCCATTAATGAGACCTGGCTGTCCCCAAAAGTCCCTGACTCTGCTGTTTCACTCTCTGGGTACACACTCTTTAGGCAAGACAGGGTAGGTAAAAAGGGTGGGAGTTGTGTACTCTACTTAAAAGACTCGTATAGTGGGCAATCCTTACCTCACCCGACAGATGCAAACAAGACACAAATCTTAGCCGTCAAGGTCTTACTCAGCCACTATGGTAAATCCTTAACTATGCTATCCGAATACATCCCTCTCCGGGAACAAACCACAGGTTTTAATCTGGTCCTTAACTATGTAACTGACCTGCCTCCCAACACTGAAGTGGTAGTGCTTGGCGATTTCAATATCAACTGGCTGGCCCCTGAAGCTGACCCCCTCAAGGATGCCACCACAGCTGTTAACCTTACCCAACTTGTTAGCTCCCCTGCTAGGACCAATTACAGAACTGGCAACAACACACTCCTTGACCTCATCATTACCTCCCACTCTGACAGGATAACCCGCACCAAGGTCCTATCTGACTACTTGAGTGACCATTCCCCTGTCACTGGTCCAATAAAGCTCCTAAGGCTCCTGCCAAGGTCTTTACCCAGCGCGTCTTGAGGAAAGGGCAGCTCCGGCAGCCCCGGCATTACTTTGAGCACACTGACTGGTCCCCCTTAGACTCCACCCACAACGTTGATGCTGCACTTGACTATTTCATCCACCACTTCAACAGGGACTATGACCTCTATGCCCCACTGTGCATACACAAGGCTAAGGGGGTTGCAAACCCCTGGATCACCCCTGACTTAATCAAAATGATGTGTGACAGAGATAACCTCTGGCATCTTGCCCAAAACACTGGAAGACCCTCATATACAGTGCTACAAGGCAAAGCGCAACGCTTGCACATGTGAAATACATTGTGCAAAAAGGGAACATTTTAGGCAAGAACTCACAAACTCCTGGGGTAACAGGAAAAGTTTCTGGGAAACCATCAAAGACATCTCAGGCAAGCCCTCTAAAGCACCCCTAACCTGCTTAATGTCAATGGAGCCCCCACAGAGGACCCGGTACTAATCGTGGACACCCTCAATAATGCCTTCATCAACCTCTCCGGCACACTCCCCCGACTTCCATAAAAATCTGATAGTCTCATCTGTGCACCCTGCTCCCCCACACAGCCCCCCATTTCAAGAGAGTCCCCATGAAGGAGGTAAAAGTATCTAAAAAACATCTTTGGCAAAACCAGGTTCAGCAGCGACACCTTGGATCTTAAACTCCTAAATCTGACACATGACTCTGTCCTTAAACCCCTTACCACTCTTCTCAACCCCTCTCTAGCACATGAACAATTCCTATAGGTCTGGAAAACAGAGTTCCAAAAAGTTCTGTCTGCGCTCTGGAATGAAGGTAGTGCACTGAGCAAGGGTGACTAGCCCAAAAATTGAAATATTACTCCGAAGATCACAGCGCTCTAATTCTTGCCAAATAAGCAGTCAAAACAAATGTTGGTTTCAGTTAAATTAACTGATTTATTGCTCCACCACTGTGTAAAGCCCCTAGCGCCTCGACTTAGTTCCTTCTAGGGAGTGTTAGCCCTGGTCGTGCCTGTCCATAAAGTGGAGACAGGAATCATCTCTCTCAAACTACTGGCCTATCTCCATCCTCTCCCCAAAGCACTAGAGCGTGTAGTTACCAACCGACTGATTACCTTGACAAATATAACATCCAGTGAAGTTAACAGCATGGTTTTAGGAAGGGACACAGTATGACTTCTGCACTACTCAAGTACACAAACTTCCTGCACTGTGCGTTGGACTGTGATCAATTGGTGGGGTCAATTTACGTCAACCTCACCAAGGCACTTGACACCGTAAACCACTCACTCCTACTCCATTCACTCCAGATCATTGGCCTCTCCAAGGAGGTTGCCAATTGGTTCTCCAGCTACCTCAAAGGTCGTACACAGTGGGTTAAACTTAATAATACCCTCTCCAGCTGTCGCCCTGTTAGCTCCGGTGTTGCCCAAGACTCCATCCTTGGACCACTATTGTTCAGCCTCTTCCTCAATTCCCTCCCCAAAGTCTGCCCAAACAACACCATTCTGTATGCAGATGATGCTGTCCTCTTCCACCCACACTGACCCCACCCCTGCTCACCAAGGACCTCCAGTTAAGTTTTGCTGCTGTTGAACAGTAGTTTGGAGATCATAAATTACTGATGAATTATAAGAAAACAAAAGTGATGCTTTTCTCTAGCCCTCATAACCAACACAAATCTACCGGACTAACCATTGTAAACAACCTAAAACACCCCCTTGAACAAGTCAAAGAGTTCAAGTACCTTGGGATAACCCTAGATAATTCCCTGTCCTACTCCACACATATTAACCTCATAGCTAAAACTATCAAACTCCTGGATTGGCACTCTTTATAGACACTGCCTCACCCCTGAAGCCCTCAGGCTAGCTGTCTCCAGCTCCATCTTCAATTATGGACTGATTATCTAAGGAGACACCACAGATTCTGTGCTGAAAATAATTAAGGTGGCTCTCAACAAGGTGTGCAGGCTTGTCACTGGTGCCCCTATGTATACTCATACCTGCGACCTCTATGCACAATCACATTGGCTGAATTTCATGGGTAGGGTCACTTTCCGGACTAGCCTATCTGCCAAAAAAATTAGCTTTGGTCAAACCCCTCCTAGCACCCTGCCCCTTCTGCTGCCAGCTCCAAACTTCCACAACACACACAGTACATCCATATTAAAATACCAAGTCCCTTTCTGTCGGACTTCCCAGGGACAGCGGTCTTTCAGGTTCCGAGCCCCTACCTGGCTCAACAGCCCCCCCCCCCCCAAGATCAATAACTACCTTACCCTTGGTCCATTTAAAAGTAACCTACGTCAGCATCTCTATATACTAAACAGTTATGACTGCTCGCCCTAACCTTTGGTCCCATCCTGCGCTCGCCTCTATCACCCTGCGTTAATGCCCACCTCTCATTTTCAGGCTAGGGCCACTGCCCTGTAACCTCCCCTTCTTTTATTATTCTTTCCTTTTGCTCTCTTAACTCTCCCACCCTACCCTTTAACACCTACACCACTCTGGACAAAGTCATCCTTTGACTGCCTCACCCCTTTCTACCCTGCTCTCTATTCTACACCTTTTGCCAGTACCCCTTAATGCCATCTTCCTAGATCTTTTGTTTTAAGCACCTGTGATGAACTACAAACCAGCTATACATGTATTTACCTTTGCTGTATCTAATAATTCCCCCTTTACTTTATCATTGTTCTCTACTTAGACTAATCTTGCCTCAACTCCCTGACTGGTACCCACCATGATTCTTTTGTGTACCCTCACCTGTGATGAAATGTAAAACGATTGTATATAATGTGCCCTTGTTGTTTTATGCTTCCTCTTGTTTATCACTTATGTTCACATATGTCATCCTGAAATGTATTTTCTCTGCACTATCTGTATTTTGACCTAGAACCTTTGTAAACAAACCTCTGGTTCAAAGGTATTGGTAATCCAAGCTATACATAAACAAATAAAATAAAATAGCTGGTGAAGCTCTTTGAAGTATTTTGGGAAAAAAAGTTGTCATTTTTTGAGTTCAGGAAGAAACGCCCCAGGTCACTGTACAATTTACAGTAATGTAAAAAGCATTTAAAACAAAATAGTATATATTGTTTTAAGACATGGCATATGTTGTGTTGACATATTTACTGCAGAATTATTTGTTAGCATGTGGTAAAGCTTCTTGCTCTGTGAAAGGGTGACTGTGAAAGGATGACTTGTTCCTATAGTATATAAGAAACTATGTTTTTTTTTTTTGTTTGTTTTTTTAACCTTTGCATTTATACTCCTGTTCTTGCCTCCTCCCTCCACTCTCTCCGAGGACCTCAGATCCTGGATCTCCCCGGAGCCCTATCGTGATCTGCCCCTAGAGTGCTTCATCCACACTGACCCTGAGTGCACCCCAGTTTACCCCCCGGGGAATGGGGTGGAGAGGGCTAGGGGGGATTCCCCTTCCAAGCATTTTTCGTGTGGATGGCACAGCGGGGTCTGTCCGACAGGTCCCGGAGATGATCCGTTGAGGTGTCTTCGCCTAGGAGGGAGCGAGGTGTTTTTCCTCCTTTCCTTCATCCCTCCCCTGATGTCGGTGTGCAATGAGAGGCTATGAGCTCAGAGGCACGCTGAGAAGTCCCTCCTGCTCCGCCCCTCTGTCGATCGCCACCCAATCCGCTCGCTGCTTCTCCTCTAGCCGCGCTATCCACCCGGGCTTCCCAAGGTGGCAGCATTGTGGCGGGAGCCTGCAAAACCCCTCCCTGGAGAAGAAGAGCTGCCGTTGGGCGCTCTATCCTTCTCCACCCCGGCCAACCCTCGTTGACCTGAGCTCATTCCTGAACCCGGGTCACCGGTGTGGTGCAAGGTGTGACGTCCAGCGCCTCAACCCTCAGCGCCACCGGGCCAGCCCTGAAACTATGTTTTTGATTCAGCCTTTTAGCAACTACATCAATACGCGCAGACCAGTTTATGCTTACATCCAGGAAAACTTTTTACAGTTTACTTACCCAGGACAGCCCAGCTGAGATGCAACATCTCGTTCACATTGGGGCCCTGCTTCTACCCATTTCTGCAAGTGGGTGGAATGGAGCACTGGGAGGTTAAGTGACTTACCCAAGGTCACTGTGCGAGTCATTTGACTCTAGCGGGGTTCTGAACCTGTGATCTCCAGTTCCCAAGCCAATGCTTTTGTCACTAGACCAGACATCCTCTCTAAATATTTGAACAACCTCTAAGAGGACGTGTACCATTCCCTGTACAATTAAAGGTTACTATAAGAATCTCTAACTGGACTGTTAGGTTAGATTTAGCAAATGCCCCCCAACTTCATAGGCTAGGATAAAATACAAATGTTGTGCAAACATATACCAATTTATAGGGATTCCCTTTCCACTTTACTACCCAGAATACACCGTTATTCCCTGGGTGTGAAGGAATTTGTCCAGGCTTATCGTAAAAGCCTGGACTGTGATGTGGAAATACAGGTTACTCACCTGTAACAGGAGTTCTAGGAATGGTATATGTTGTTCATCCACACTCATTGGCAGTATCCTTGCCGCTTTAAATCTTGCCGGAAGGTCTTCAAGCTTGCTCCTCCACCACCCGGGTGGTATAACTCGGCTCCGCCCCATGGCGCTAGATCTGGCCGCTGGAAGCTCAGGTTGTGCGTCGGCCGGGAGGTCGAGTGAGTCGTGTGGATGAACAACATATACCATTCCTAGAACTCCTGTTACAGGTGAGTAACCTGTATTTCTAGGGACATGGATATGTTGTTCATCCACACTCATTGGCAGACTCTAGCAGTTCTCCGGGAGGAGAGGCAAGACGACATCCCCATATACTTACTTGGGAAAGAGAGACTGGAGAACCGAGGCCCCAAAACCAGCATCCCGGCGTGACTCAAGGTCGATGTGGTAGTGGGTAATGAAGGTGTTTGCTGACTTCCAGGTAGCAGCCCTGCAGATTTCCTGGATAGGGCGTCCCTGGAAGCAGCCACGTTGCAGCAGTATGGCGGGTAGAATGAGCTCTTATCCCTCTGGGAGGCTCCATGCCCGCTAACTTATAGCAGAGATCTATGCAGGAGGTTACCCACCTGCTTATCGTCCGCTTGCTGCAGGTCTGCCAGATGCGGCTTCAGCGTAGGTGACAAACAGCTGGCGAACCTCTCCCAATTTCAGCCGTGCGGCTCCTTATAATAAGCGGCCCTTCTAGGGTCCAGAGTATGGAGCCTATATTCGGCCTCCAGGTGTGATTGGGGTAGAACACCGGCAGAGTCAACACCTGGTTAAGGTGAAACTCCGACACCACCTTCGGAAGGAATTTCGGTGGAGGCAGGGGGACAACTGTCCCTGTGGAAGACCAGGTAAGGAGACTCGATGGAGCGCCTGGAGCTCTCCCATCCTTCTGGCTGGCGTGATAGCCACCAAAAGGCGGTCTTCCACGACAGGTGAGAGAAGCACACCTGTGCATAGGTTCGAATGGCTTGCCCATGAGCTTTGCCAGTACCAGCAGTAGATCCCACGGAGGTGGGTTCCCGCACTGGAGGAAATGTGATCAAGGCCTTTGAAAAGCGCCAGACCACCTTCTCCTGCCATCGACTGCTTCCCGCCCGCCTCGGTAAGCAGAGATGGCTGCCAGGTGCACCCTTAGGGTCGCCGACCTAAGCTCCTTGACTAGAAAGGGACCATAAATAGTCCAAGATGCTTGCCAAGGAACAGGAGGAAGGGTCCAAGCCTTGTTCCTGACACCAAATGGAAAACCTTTTCCATTTGAAGGCATAACATTTTCTGGTCGACTCCTTGCAGGACGCCTCAACTACATTGAGGACCTCGTCGGAAAGACCCAAAGCCTGGAACTCTCCGCTCAGGAACCAGGCCGTCAGGTGCAGGGATTGAAGGTCTGGATGGAACACCTTCCCTGATTGACTGAGAGCAGGTCGAGCTGAGCTGGAAGCTGCAGCGAGTCCTGGAGCTGAGACTGAGGAGATCTGGGTACCAGAACTGGCGAGGCCAGTCTGGGGCTATCAGAATCACCTGCGCCTTGTCCCTCCTCGCCTTGAGAAGCACCTTGTGGATCAAGGGAAATGGGGGAAAGGCGTAAAAGAGGCCCGGGGTCCACTGCCTCGAGAAGGCATCCCCCTGCAGCGAGCCCTGCTGAGGGGCGGCATGGAACAGACTCACCTGCGTTCTCCATGGAGGCAAACAGGTCCACCTGAGGTGTGCCCCAAAGGAGAACAGATGCTGTACTACCTCCGCAGGAGAGACCACTCGTGGGATGCAGCCCCTATCCGGCTCAGGGCATCGGCCAGGGGTGTTGGAGGCTCCTGCCACGTGAATGGCTAGGAGATCCGCCTCCAGGCTGCACGAGTGACCAAATGCTGGAGAGCTTCCTTGCATAGAAGCATGGAGCGCCCCGCCCTGGCGTGTTTAGATAGTACATGGTCGCGTGGTATTGTCCGCCTGGACTCGGACCACTTGACCCCGGAGGAACGGAGCAAAGGCGGTGAGAGCTAGGGCGGACCGCCTCGGAGCTCCAGCAGGTTGATGTGGCATCGACTCCCCGGGGACCAGAGGCCATGAGCCCGGTGTTCCCCAGATGGGCACCCCAACCCATCAGAGAGGCATCGGTCGACAGAGAGACCCGCTCGGGCGGACTAACGGGATGCCCTCCTGCAAATGTTCTGGAACGGTCCACCACTGGAGAGCTGCCCACATCCCCTGTGTCACCGCACAAGCTGGTCCAAGGGATCGCAGCGCCAGGACCACTGGCTGGCCAGTCCCCACTGAAGGACGATGTTCCAGCGGGCCCAACGGACCACGCTGTACAGGCCGCCATGAGACCCAGGAGGCGCAGGAAGTCCTGGCAGGCGAATTGCCCAACCAGAAATGATCGGGCAAAGGAGGAAAGAACCTCGGCCCTGTCCGCCGAGCCGCGGCCTGGCTCGAAGAGAGTCGAGCTGCGCCCGATGAATAAAATCACCTGCTTCGCTCGAGTTCGACTTGGCCTCGCTGGATAAGGAGGCCCAGTTGAGAGCAGACCTGGAGGGCCAGATCTCTGGACCACTCCGCCTCCTTCCTGGAGGAGCTGCTATCAGCCAGTCGTCCAGGTAGGTACACCGGACCCCTCGGCGCTGCAGGAGAATGCTGTCACCACTGCCATGCATTTGGTGAAGACCCTGGAGCTGGAGACAAGTCAAGGGCATGGCTTGAATCCAAGAGAGATCCTTCCGCCGAAGCGAAGGAATTCCCCATGGAGACGGACGGATAGACGTGAAAACACGCCCTGCAAGTCCAGAGAGCAGAACCACACGCCGCGCTCCAAGGATGGTATTATCTGAGCCAGAGTGACCATCCTGAAGGTTCGAGACCTTAGGAACTTGTTTAGGTCGTAGGTTTGAGAATGGGCGCCAGCCCCCGTCCGCTGGAACCAGGAAGTACCTGGACACAAACCCTGGGTCTGAAGGAGGGTCCACCACCTCTCTTACCACCTCCTTCTGGAGGAGGAGGCGATGTCGGCTCGACGAGCCGCCAGTGAGGCTGGGGATCCGAAGCTTCCGAGGCGGACGGCTCTGAAGGGTGGTGCCTGCTCAATTCCAGAGGCAGGCCTCTTCCACCCTCAAGACCCACCTGTCCGTGGTAACAGCGGACCAGGCGGAACGGAAGTGCCGGAGCCGTCCCCCCACGGGGGGACCCAGGGGTAAGGTGACGGGATGGGGGCGACACCCTTCAGCCCGTCACTGGGCAGGCTTGGAGGAGGGACCGGCCGAGGGACCTCCTGGGCCCTTTCCTCCCTGCCTCCTGTTAGAGGAAGCCGGCGGCTTGGGTTTGGGATGCCAAGGCCGAGCCTGCTGGCCCTGACGTTGCTGGGCCGGGCCCGCCGGGGGCACAGAAGGACCAAAGGGCTTAGGCTGTGGTTTCTGCCTTTGTCCTTCTGAGCGGAAGAGACCGAGTCCAAGGTGGCATTGGACTTCTCGATCCTCTGCAGGTGACCTTCCACCCCAGGGTCAAGAGGTCAGTCCCCAAAAGGAACATCCGCCAACTTGTGCTGGGTATCCAAGTAAAGGTGGATATCCTCAGCCAAACCCGCCGACGATAGCCACTGCGCCGCCACCGATCTGGCACATGAGTCCCTACATCCAAAGCAGTCTGGAGCTGCTGTTTGGCCACTGCCCTGCCCTGGTCCCGCACCTGCTTAACCGTAGTCTGCAGATCGGCGGAAGATGAGGATGACCTCATCCAGGAGCCCAACAGGGCATGAGAAAATGTGCCATGAGGACGGGCCGAACTGGCCTGACGAAGGCCGAGAGAGACGCAGCGAGACTTTTCGCCCGACATAGTCCAATTTCTTGGACTCCTTGTCAGGAGGTTTGTCCACATCCTGGCGTTGCCCGGTGCGCGAGAACGCTGTCGGTAACCAACCCCTCAGCAGAGGGTGTTCCAAAACCGGACAAGGAACCGGACCGTGATACTTCTGGGCCATCCTGGCCGAAGGCGCAGGGCAGGAAGCAGGGCGCTGCCAAAAGTTCCAGTGCCGACCCACTATGGCCTCGCCACGGAAAGGCCTCAGTCGGAGATACCTCGGTCCAGAATCTCCTGAGGGGATACCTGGCCCGTTTGGAAACGGGTTCGAGCTCCATCCCGGTAGACTCCGAGATGAGCCGAAGCAGTCCTAGGAAGGACGACGGGCTATCGTCCATTGACTGACCTCCTGAAGACTCCAAGTCCAGTCGCTTGGAGAAGAAGGAGGAATCATCTTCGGACTCGAAGAGTCCTCGAAGAGCTGCCTCTGGCCTGAGCCACCTTCACCTGCCGAGGTCGGTCGGGAGTGAGGGTAACTGACAGCCGATGGGTAAACCCTTAGCCGACCGAGAATCCTTGGTCGGAGCCCCAATTGGTGGCTGTGGAGGCGAGGTTCCACCGAATCGGTGGAGCAGCTGGTTTTGGCCGAACAACCGCCTGGTATAGCCCTCGACAAGTCGGGGGTTGTGTCGGCCGTTCCCGTGACAGCCACTTAATGGCCGAGGCGCCGGAGTCGGCTTATTCCGGCCAGGAGGAGCTGTTGCAACATAAGGTCTCGTCCGTCCGGCGTAATTTAATGCCTCCCTCATCCGAGGAGGAGGACGAGACGAGCGGCGACGCCGCTTACACGATGCGGGACCGAGACCGCCTATGACGGTGGAGTCGGCTGGACCGCTGAAGAGGTCCAGACCGAGACGAGAGTCCCGAATTTCCGGGTCGGTGCGGAGGTGTCGGCCGGAACCGGCACTCCTTCGGCTCCGGAAGGTCCATCCGAGGGCTCCGGAACCGGAGGCACAGGCGAGCCCAGGGATCCTCAACTCCTCCCGGGGAACCGGGAGAGGAATCTCGGCTGCTAAAAGGCGACAGCCCGTCAATGGGTCGGGAAAAATCTGGAAGCTCATCGGTGGGAGTCTCGGTCAACTGACCTGGCCAGGGACACCGTGAGGCCAGTGGCAAGCAGCGATCGCGAAGCCGACGGTCCGGGAGGGGACCTTTCCGCTCCCAAGAGCGCGACGGAGGACTCTACCCTTGTCCTCTTTTGGACCGAGAATAAGGTCCAGCAGACGCGAGCCCTTCTCCTTTAGTGGAGGGACAGACAAAGCTCCTTAAAGGAAGCCGTGTAGGAAGAACCCAGAAGGCGGGATAAATGCCGCGCCGAGGAAAGATACGGCCAGCGCGCCTCCTCTTCGAGGGCGACCATCCGCTCGAGCTGATCCACGGAGCCGCGCCGCTGGACACCGGGGCCAACCGGGCCTCCTTGGGACTTCACCGAGGGAACGCTCGGGACGGCCCAGTTGCAATCGGGCAGCACGGGTTCGAGGACGAGGGCCGAGAAAGATGAGCATGGTCGCAAGCCCGCGGTCGTGCTCAAGGCCTAAGCAGTAGACACACGTGGAGTGTGGATCCGTCGGAGACATCTTCTGCCCGCATGGGCATCTCGAAATCCGAGTCGATTTGTTGCCATGGCCCTGGGGATCAAGACTGGAAGTCTTTTGCAAAATTTTATTTTTAAACCGCAAACGGAGAAATAGGAACCAGTCGCAAACGCAGAGCGTTAAGGAGGGAACCTGAGCTTCCAAGCGGTAAGGAAGATCAGGCGTCATGGGGCGGAGCCGAGAGTTATACCACCCGGGTGGGTGGGAGGAGCAAGCTTGAAGACCTTCCGGCAAGATTTAAAGCGGCAAGGATACTGCCAATGAGTGTGGATGAACAACATATCCATGTCCCTAGAAACCTACATTTTATGACAAGGAAGGGTGATGTAATGCTGTCACTGGCGCTAAAGCTCTTACTGTATACAGTAAAACAGCTGAGAACAAACAGACTCTACTAAATACAAAATGTGGCAGATGTGGGTACTTTGCAGTACTTTATGATTTGGGTGAAATGGAGTTCTGCTGCAACTCCTTCGGAATCTGATAAAAAGAAGGTACTGGTCCTTGACTCCTGAGTCCCAGCTGTAGTGCTGGTCATCTATAAAATGCTATTCATTTTTTTTTTTTTTGACTTTCTTTATTTTCCTTTTTTAATGTACAATGTCTGACCATACATATGAAACATACAACAGTTAGGACAAAAAAAAGAACATAACAGAGAATAAAAAGATAAATAATTTCAGACATAAACAGCTGCTCAGTTCATTTATAAGTAAATATATCCTATGAGTTGGGTTCCCCCAAATCTAATTCAATGAAAGATTCCCAAGTAAATATTAAAAATATATTCAGGCAGACTAGATAAGGCATTGTCCATATCATAAGTGCTCAGGGAATAAATTCTGGTCTGAGTGGGGAGATGTATAATACTCATCTTCTCCATATGATTTCAAATTTTTCCTTTTTTTAATTTAGTTCTGCAGTCAGAGATTCCATCCTGTAAATGGCTATTATCAGATCCTGCCACTGTACTAAAGTTATCTTTTCCTATGTAAGCCATTTTCGGGTATTAGCCTTTTAGGCTGCCAATATGCAAATTTTAAGAAGCTTTCTTGTGTTTCCATCTCTGCATTTCGGGGGCAACACCAAGAAAAAGAACAACTCTGGGGAAAGGACTAATGATTGGGTGAAAATATTCCTCAATCCCCCCCCCCCCGGAGCGCATCCAAGAAACCTCTTAATTTGAGGCAGGACCACATGACATGGACCAAGGCCACAGAAACTTCCCCATAGCCTCTCCAACACTCTGGAGTCATCCCTGGTAGGTACTTTGCCTAGATCCTGGGGGTCTTGAAGAATCTCACAGCCATTTTCCATGAGAATTCCTTCCAACTAGGGGCACCAACTCCGCTATGTATCTGGGCTATATGTCTATCCTAAATCTCCCTGGGAATCTGTGTATTTAGGTCGGATTCCCATATCAATCTGACTTTATTCAGCAGGTCACCCTGCGGAGAAATTAGAGCCTTGTAGAGATATGAAATAATATGCTCTAAATTGGCCTTACCATCTATGATAGTTATAAGTGTAGAGATTATTACTGGAGTGGAGGACGAGACCCAGGAACCAGGCAAAAGGGAGTTGACAAAGTTCTTCTCTTGGAAGTACCTAAATCTATCACGAGGGAGAAGCCCATATTGTTCTGTTAATTCCAAAAAAGACAAGATCCTTCCCTCCCTAATAAAGTGTGCCACTAAATGGAGCCCTGCCCTCTCCCATCTTTTAAAGCTTAAATCCATCTTCACCTGCGTGAAGGCTTCTGTGTAAGGGATAGAAATGAGGAGGGGTCTCCAACTGGCTAATTTCTTCTCTGACAGGATTTCCCTCCAGATCTGGAGGGTAACTCCTGTGTAAGGGTTGGACCTCTCCTCTTGGTCCCGGGGATTAAGTGGTGACAACAAAATTTTATTTGTGTGGAGGAGGTCCTCCTCCCTCATCTCCAAATCCTTCCAATGGGCAATGTAATTATTTTGGTACTAAGAGACAACTGTCCTCAGCTGGGCGGCCCTGTGGTATTGACTGAAGTCTGGGAGGGCAAGCCCTCCTCAAGACTTAGGTAACTGGAGAACTGAATATTTGATCCTTGGTCTGTGGTGTTGCCATAGAAAGGCAGAGATCCTCCTGTTTAGGTCCCTGAAAAAGTCCTGTGGAACCCGCAAGGGGAGAGTCTGTGCAAGGTAAAGAAACCCTGGTAGAAGCACCATACGAACTGTCTCCACTCTTTGTGTGAGTGGAGTGGGGACCAAGGCCCAGTCTTCTAAATCTCTGCTCAAGTTCTCCAGCAGGGGAGTGCAATTATTTTCAAACATTTCTGAATCATTCTTGGGTAAGCTGACCCCTAAATATTTCAAACTTTGAAGATCCCATTTAAATGGGAAATCAGCTCGAATCCGGGGGGGAGGAGGAGTATAGTTTAAATTAAGAACTTCTGTTTACAATTCAGTTTGTATCCTGCCATGGATCCAAATTCTTCATGGGTTTGCCACAGGGGTCCCAGAGGATCCTCAGGATTCAACAAATATATGAGCAGGTCATCTGCATGTAAAGCCAGCTTATGGGTCTCCCTCCCCATCTCCAGTCCAGCAATGGCTCCGTTCTGTCTTAGAGCCTGAGCCAAAGGTTCCAAATACAAAGCAAACAGGAGCGGGAACGGGGGCACCCAGTCTCATACCCCTTTGCAAAGAGAGGGGAGCTGAGACGCCCCCATTTATTTTAATATAAGCAAAAGGGGATGTGTAAATGCTATTAATAATTGAAACAAAATTTTCATAAAACCCCATTTTATGGAGAACGCTCCCAGGAAGGGCCACGCCACCCGGTTGAAGGCTTTCTCTACATCCGAACTCAGCATTAAGAAAGAGGACCCCGACTGGGCGGCATAGTGCAGCAAATGAAGGAATTTTTTTTATGTTATCTTGAGTTTGTCTGCCTGGCACAAAGCCCGTCTAATCATGCGTAACCAGTTAGGGTAGTATCATTTTCAACCTACCGGCCAAGATCGCAGCAAAGATTTTATAATCTATATTTAATACCGAAATTGGACGGTAGGCAGCACAACTAGTTATAGCCCTACCCGGTTTAGGAATGCTGGTAATGGTAGCATAATTCTTGCTTAATGGGACCAGATTCCCTGCTTGCACTTCCCTGCATACCTCCAGTAAAGGTCCCTGCAGGTGCTTCTTAAAGGATTTAAAAAAATCTGTTGTGAACCCAACAGGGCCCGGGCTCTTCCCAGACATCAGTGCTAATCTAACTTGATGAAGTTCTTGATTTCTTATGAGTTTGTCTAAGCCCTGTTGGAGGGACCGAGGCAAAGATGGAAGTTGGAGGGGTGACAGATGTGCCATAATTTGATCAAACTCTGAGGTGTTAAGTTATACTCAAACTGTTCTGGGGTGTAAAGGACTCGGTAGAATTTCAAGAAGGCTGTCATAATCTCCTTCGGAGAATGAACCATTTGTCTAGATTCCGGGTCTCTAATTTGATTAATTGTTGATCGGGCCACTTTACGCCTTAATCTGTGTGCCAGCAAGCAGGTGGCTCTAGGGCCACCCTCATAGTATTTTTGTTTTAAATACTGCAGTGCTTGTTCTGTGCGAATGTCCAGCAGGTATTGCATCTGTTGTTTTGTGGCTAACAATAATGAGGCCACTCCCCTGTCCCCCCCTGCAAGTTGTTCCTGAAGGGTCTTAAGTTGTTGTTATAAGGAGGCAAGCTGCTGCTCCTGCCGCCTCTTATAATTAGAAGCAAATCTGATTATGTCCCCAGGAAGGACAACTTTTAATGGTGTCCCATAGGATAGATCCGCCTGTCTCTAGGGAATCATTCTCCTGCACAATCTGGGGCAGCCTAGTGTTTACCATTTCTCCAAATTCGGGTAGGTTCAACAAGAAATCATTGAATCTCCCAAGCTTCGGGGACCTGTCCGTCAACCACTCCATCCCAAGAGTCACCTGAGAATGATCTGACAGGACAGAAAGGGTATGCTGACAATCTGTCACTAGATATAGATGCTCCCTAGATACATAAAAGGAGTCTATACTAGTGTAGACCCCATGGGGGGGCCGAATAATGAGTACATTCTTTCCCCCTTGAGTGGAAGGCTCTCCATACATCTACCCATTGGACTTCCTTAGTGTATTTCATGGTTAACTTTTGAGCTGCCAGTCTCCTCACTGCCTTGGGGTTAGTGGTGTCTTCTTGACTATAAATCTGGTTATGGTCCCTTCCCCTATGATTAAGGTCCCCTTCTGCAATTCTGTCATCTTTTGACATAGTCTCCGTATAGTTGCCCCCGTGGAGCCTGGTGGAATGTATAGGGATACAACAGATATCAGTTTGCCCTCCAGATGTCCCACTACTATGGCCAGCTGGCCTTCTGGGTCCACATAAGATGTCTCCTGTTGAAATTGCGTGCACTTTGGTATTAATATAGCTATGCCTCGGCATTTCCCTCCTTTAAAGGAGGAGGCTATCACCACTGCAAACCCAAATTTAATCAGTTTCTGATGTTCTAAATCACACAAGTGGGTCTCTTGGAGCATCACAAATGTCGTTTTTTGTTTCTTGCTATTAGAAACAACCCAATACCTCTTTATGGGGTTATTTAGGCCATTTATGTTGTGCAAAATACATGTAATATGAGAGTTATTAGTCATAATCTTGTGTAATTTTTCCTCGTCTTCTACCATGATCCCACCACCTGGGTCAACCAATTCCAACTCTAACTCTTCCCTTAAGAATTTACAGTATCTCTGAACCATCATCCTCTCTTGTGGTTCGAGAATAAAACCATCTGGGATTGCTAGGAGTACCAACCCAAACAATAAACATCTCTGCTGCAGTTTTTTGGTCAAGAACATATAAACCATTAACAAAGTAACTAATGTAACCCAAGAACTCTGCAAAAAACTATTTACACATGGGCTTCCAAGGGAGGGGGATAAAGAACATGGCCCCCTATAAGCACGGTGGAAAGGGTGTTCATACCAGCCGAGCCCCGTGTGGAAGGAAGACTGGACGCCCTCTGCGCCAGGTCCTCCTGAGCCTGAGTACCGGGGTTTAGAGGGATGTTGTTGGTATTCCGAAAAACTGCCATCCACCCAATGTGAGGGCCATCCCATCCACAACAAGGAACAGGTAAAGAAAAACCTGCTGCCACAAAATCCAGTCATATGGATTGTAAATTCCCTGCTTTCCCCTTTAAAAAATTAGCATTTCTCTGAAAGCACCCAAATATGAATGGAGGGGGGCAGTTCTGTTAGGTATTGAGGGAAGAGCTTTATAATGAAAGGGGGCGAACTTCCCCTTTAGCTTCACCCAGCAACAATATTGCAATTTGTTTAACTGACCACCTGGTGTTGTTTCACAGCATCACGCTATCTTTATGCGCTGAACATTAACCTGAACCATCACCCACTATGTAATGGGTAAATATCCCCTTCTAGTTAAATCGATCTGTATATAATAGACAGAAGCAAAGAGGAAAAAAAACAACAACAAAAAAATGTCTCTCTCCTTCTGTTCAGTCGCTTGCAGTATTAGCCTCTGTGTGATAGCGGACTTAAAGAAGCTTCGGTGAGATAGTGCTTTCAAGTCTTCTACTCCTGGCTGAGCTCAGGAAAAGTCAGTCTCAGTGAGCACAGTGGCATTCTCTGGAAGTTACCAAACATTGAGTAAACAATTTCAGCTAAGCTCACCAAGTCAGATGTTCCCAGACCCTTCCATCTGTGATTCAGTCTCGTTGGGAATATGTGTGTTCAACTGCTCAAGAAACATTTTAATGTCCCCCATCGTTTTTGGAGCGATCGCTTGAGCTGCGCGTTTTTGAGCATATTTACCGGAAGTGCGCCATTCTACTCTGCTCAAGCAGATGCACTGTTCCATCGGTTGGTCCGAGTCAGAACACCATCCTCAATTCTTAAGTTCCCTTTGAATTTCCAAAGGGGTGTTATACACCGTGGGGCCTTCTTCCCAAAGAACCCTCAATTTCGCGGGGTATGGAGTTTGGAACTTGATCCCGTGTTCCCGCAAGATCCTCAGTATCAGTGAGTACAGCGCTCGTTGTTTAGCCATGTCCACGGGGTAATCATAAAAAAAAAAAAAAGCCTTGTTGTCTTATATTTAATGACTTTCTGTGCCCAGGCTGTACGCAACAATCTCTCTTTATCCTGGTAGCTGGGTAGTTTCAAAACAATAGACCAGGGGTGAGCTTGCGGGTTAGCTGGTTTGGGGGATAACACCCGATGCGCCCTATTTTAAACTGGAAGTCAGCAGGCAGTTCCAAAAGCTCACAAAGAAGACCTTCCAGGTATTGTTCCATACAGCCCGATTCTACTCCCTCAGAAAGGCCATATATCCTCATGTTGTCACGCCTAGATCTGGCCTCAAGATCAGTTAAATTTTCTTTTAATGCCTCTTGGTGGGATAACAATAGGGCTACCGCCGCTTGCAAGCTGTGCAATCAGTCCTCAAGGTCTGAGATCTGCTGCTCTGGTGCCTTGGCTCTCACTTCCACCTCAGTGAGACGATTTTGCAGGGTGCTTAATTCTTGTTTCATTTCAGAACAAAAGGCTCTTATCTCCCCTAATAAAATTTTGAAACAAGATCTGGAGAGAATCTCTGCTTCCTGGTCTGTATCCATTTCGTTAGCCTCAAAGCCTGCTGGCGAGGAGCTCCCGGCTCAGCTGATCTTGCCCCAGCAATCTGTCGCCATCCCACTGCCTATTCTCTGATCTGCCTCTGGATTTGTTTGCTTTCTAACCTCCTTTATGTTTGGTAGTCATTTTACTAAGTTTTGCGTTGGTTAGCACCTGTAAGATGGAGGTTTTGTTCCTGGGGAAAAGACAGCTCTACAGATATGCGGCCATTAGGGGGCTGACGTCACCGGAAGTCCTATATAATGCCATTCCAAGTCCTGATTGACCTTTACTTTCCTACAGCAGGAGCACTGGTTCCGATCAATGATCTGCTGCTTGAGTGAAGCCATGGTAATAAACATATGCCACCAGTGGTTTACAGAGCAGACTCCAGGAGAAACAATTTTTTAAATGGCTCAGCGAATCAGTTCTCAAAACTGCAAGGGTATACCACCCCCAAAGCAAAGTTCTGCAGCCTCAGACGCAGACTCAACACTCTAACTGTACTTTTGACACCTGGCTGTAAATCTCCACTCATGAACTGAAAAAAAGGCAAACAAAATCAGTCAGCACAAAGGCAAGGATAAAATTCTGTACTAGAGAGGAAGCAGACTTCCAGTAACTACTTTATCCCGGCACTGCTCTGTCAACCAAATGCAACATGGTTCCTTCCGTGCTTCCTCTAACCTCAGTCACTGGATCCAGGTTTTTGGTTGAAACCCTTGATCGAGTAAATGAAAAAGGGGTCTCTATAAGCCCACCCCCTGAGGAAACCTAACGACAATACATAGGGGTCTCCCAGTCTGTGTTCTGGGCAGTTCTCCAGCACTTTATAGTAAATGAAGTCAGACTTTGTGTGCAATACCAGCTGAAGTGTGTGTGTGTGTGCCTTCTTTTGTTGTTTTTCTGCAGTGGGTACTTTGTCAGCGGCACCTTCAGTAGGCAAGGTACGCACCCCTCTGTGTGTGCTGGGATCTAAAATAATACATCAGTACATCTAGCCCTGCCATCTCAGTCACATTTCAGTGCATTATTTTCATATAACTGAGGTACTTTCCTTCAGTGGAATGCCTGAAGATAGGATTCAAAAGAAAGAACAGTATCAACACGTTCATCCAGTCTGCCCCTGTCATCCTGACAGATGATACGAATATGTAGTGGGACCCAATGAAACCTACAAGGTGGGGTCTTAGACACAACAAAACAACTGTCTAGCAGAAGCTCCAAATGGCTGAACAGGGCTCCATTTATCATGACTCTCCCATTCATTGTCTCTTGCTGACCTCAGCACTGTAACTAACCGATCAGGCGGGTGTAAATATGCTCTTCACCTTGCAAAGTGAAATTAATCTTTGCCACTTTATTACAGAAAGAAAAGAATGCTGGGCTAACATGGCTTATGCCGCCAGTACACTCATCCACAGTTCTGCGAACAAAGTGCAGGACTCTGGGCTCAGACTAAAACAGCCACCAGACAGAACAGAAAAAATAAACCACGGTCCACTCCAAGAACAAATACTGGACATCAAAGAAGGATCTGCTGTACAAAAATATTGTGATCTGTTTCACCAGGCAGATACCACATGGCATCCAATCCGCTGGTGTCCAGATACAAAGTTAAGCACAAAACCCTTGCACTCCAGCTCTTCTGGGAGCATACAATATTTACACTTGATTGGTTTCTACAGCAGATCTTGGTTTCTACAGCAGATCCTTCTTTAGTGACAAGTACTTGTCCTTTTTCTTTTTTTCCCTTAAACACATTATGTTTCTTTCTCCTGCATCGGTGGGGGGGGGGCAGCTGATCAGCCCAGTCCCCTGCTCCCTGAGCTGGCCCCTGCTTCCCCTGACACCTCCCTTAGTCTTGGTCATTAATTCCCCCTCATGGTTGGGCCAGAGAAGGAGAGGGCCATCCTCCCCCACCCCCAGTGTGGGGTTGGGGACTGGTGGACCGGGCTTCTTTAAGCCCCGGAACACTTCCTTTTTCCATTTTCTCACCTCCCTAGGCTATGAGCGTCTGCCTCGTGCATGGAGGCGCAGCTTGCTCATGTTCCCCACAGTGTCTCTCTCTTTCCTGCCACACACACTGCACTACCACCAGGTCTCCACCTGGTGGCAGTCTATGGCCGGGCAAACCTACCTCTCCATGCCAGGGGAGGAGAACCTGCTTCCCTACCCCAAAAGAGAAGCGCTGTCCCTCACATACTTCATCCTCTCCCACCCAGGCCAACCCCTGATGAACCGAGTCAATTCCTAAACCCAGGTCACCAGCATGGTTGGAGGTTAAGACAGCAGCACCACAGACTTCCACGCTACTGGGCTGACTCAAGTATTTGTCCTTTGAGTGTACCCGTGGTTTGTAATTTCTGCATTAAAAAGTGGGGAAATTCCCAGTTCCTTCAGGCGAACCAGGTCACTGTGCTGAGCATGGCTTACATTAGTTAGAGCCTTTTAACCGGATCCCTTCATACTTACACATTAAAACTGGCACAGAAACATAGACTTTGCTGGCAGATAAGGACCGCTTGGCCCACCCAGTCTGCAAATTTCCCTACCAATTTGATAAGCTGCAGATCCTAGTTAACCAACAGCCTACTTCCTTCTACCCCCCCCACCAGAAATGCCTTATGTCTGTCCAATGCATTCTTGAATTCCCCCCACTGTTATTGACCTCACAACCTCCTCAGGAAGGCAGTTCCATGCGTCCACCACCTCTACGTGAAAACATACTTCCTCACGTTGTCCCTGAGCCGTCACCCCTCTATCTTCAAATTGCGTCCCCTTGTTCTTGCACATCTCTTTTTCTGAAAGATGATACCCTCTTGGACTTTGTTGATTCCCTTGAGGTACTTGAAAGTTTCTATCATGCCCCCCTTTCCTCAAGGGTATACATATTATGCTCCTTTAGTCTCTCTTCGTATGGCTTCTGTTGCAAACCCTGCACCATTTTAGTTGCCCTGCTCTGGACTGCCTCCATCCTGGCTATGTCCTTGCAGAGATGGGGTCTCCAGAACTACACACAGTACTCCAATTAGGGTCTCACCAATTGTCTGTACAGAGGGATAACAACTTCCCGTTTTCTACTGGTGATGCCTCTCCCTGTCCATCCCAGTATCCCCCCAGCCATCATTACTGCCTTTTCACTTTGCTTGCCCGCCTTTAGGTCATCTGTCATGATTACCCTCAGGTCTCTTTCCATTTTTGTTATGGTTAGTACCCCCCCCCAATTGTGTACTCTTCCCCTGGGTTTTTGTTTGCCAGGTGCATTACTTTGCACTTCTTTGCATTGAATCTAAGCTGCCATACTTTTGACCATTCCTCCAACCTTGCCAAGTCCCTTCTCATCCTTTCCACCCCACCTTGTGTATCAACCCTGTTGCAGAACTTGTTGTCGTTTGCAAAGAGGCATACTTTTCCTTCCAGTCCCTCCGCAATGTCACTTATAAAGACATTAAAGAGGACCAGTCCCAGTACTGAACCCTGCGGTACCCCAAAATAACTTTCCTATTAGTGCAACTTTTGTTTAGAAACTTGCATCCCAAATAGTGTTGTAATACACTGCTTACATGTTTCCTTTTCATACTTCTGCATGTGAAGAACCATTTTTTCCCACAAAGCTTCTTGACCTCCTGGCACCTATGCGAGCTTGACAGTTTCCTGCAACTCTGGCCTTCCTACCACCACTCTGATGCTATTTCCCAGTCCCAACACTGGCTCTGGCATGGGATGAGAGTCGCATGAGTTGGGAGAGCCATCACAAAATGAATGTAGGGGGATTTTCGCTAACCCCCCAGTAGCACAAGCGTTATTATACATGTTGTTGGTCTCACAGGATTTAATGTTCCCTGAGGACAGAGGCAAACTCTGCTGCCCACCACTGGGGCTGCTAGCGCTGCATTTCGCAGCGCCAACCCCCCTCCCCAGTCATGGATGCAGTGCCCCCAGCACCTAAATGCAGGCTTCCAGGGCTCACTTCTGAACCCAGGTCCTCAGGAAGGTACAGCATTCTGCAGCTGCAGGGCCACTGAGTGGCATAGAAGCATTTCTTTATTTAGGCGATGGGCTGGCAATATAGCCTAGAAATTAGAGCAATGAGCTGTGAACGAGCTTGGTACATCCAGCAGATCATATCTTGGTTTGATTCTCACAACCTCCACTTGCATACTGTGTGACTCTGAGTAAGTTGATTAACCACTCAGTGCTCCCAGATCATCCCTGAAAACAGGCACTTGGGCCTAGTGGACCTTATCCAGTTACCAAAGACTAAAAAAAAAATGTGCAAGGCTCGCAGCCTTTCTGATTGTACTAACACCCTCCCCCTTCAATGTGAATGAAAATATTATTATAGTGTATTGTTATCGCTTACTGTGCACGGAATCCAAGCTAGTCAAAACCCTTGTTGCATGCCGGCCTGGTGGCACTGAGGGTCGAGGCACTGGACGCTACACCTTGTGTCATGCCAGCGATCCAGGTTCAGGAACGAGTCCAGGCCATCGGGGGTCATCAGGGGAGGGACAGGATTGAGCGTCCGAGGACAGTTCTCCTCTCCTGGGGGGGGGTACCTGCTCGGTACTTGGCTGGTCTCTGGCGGAAGCTGGAGGCATAGCAAGTGCAGGAGCATACAGAGAGGGTTGGGAGTGGAGGACGTCGGCGGAGACGCCTTGACGTCAGGGCACAAGCCACTCCCTTATAACAGGGGGAAAAAACACCGCCAGGGCACGCAGATGGAGCACCAGTACTGACCCTAACTGCAACTGCCTGCCTGACAACTGGGGGGACCCGATTAAACTTCGAAGATATCGGGGCGTCAGGGCCCCACCCCGTACCTGCCTTGGGGCTATATCCACGGCTCCATGGGGGCACCCCTGGGGACTCAGGTAAGGAAAGATGTGGGGTGGTACTTAGGCGTCTCCCAAAGAAGCATAGCTCCGGGTTGGGGGAAGGAGGTGAAAATAGAAAGTTAAAAAATAAAATAATCCTTGTTGCGCATGTTCTAAAGTTACTGTGTATGTTCTAAAAATCTTACTGTGCATGTTCCATTGTTAACTTTACTTGCAATCAGCTCAAACTCACTCCCGCCAACAGGTTTCAGTTCTTTCACGCAGTCAACCTCATAATTCTCCTCATGGCAGTACATTTAAAAAAACATGCCAGCTGCGGTTCTTTCAAAAGGAATGACAGAACGAGAGCAGATCATACTGGAACATTATAACTAGGGTGTGGGTGAAGGATAACGCAGACAACAGCAGACTGGTGCAACACACCACAGTGGGAAGTGGGTAGCTGGGTGCAACAAACGCCTCATGTCTGGTGGCTAGGGCAGCATGGCGCAGCAGCCCCAGCTGTGGAGGCAGGAACCTGGCACTCAAGGGCTTAGCACAACACAGCAGCCCTGACTGTGGAGACAGGAACAGGGGGCAGCAGGTACAGCGTTCCTAACTGTCAGGGTGGGGGAGAGAGGGCAGCAGGGTGCAGCAACCCCAACTGTTCGGGCAGGGGATGGCAGGGTGCAGCAGACCTGATTCTTTAGTCAGGGGATGGAGGCAGCAGGGTGCACAATCCCTGACTGTGTGGGAGAAGACAGTGGGCAGCAAGGTGCAGCAGCCTCAAATGTGGAGCAGAAGGCAGGGGGCTTGTGGGGCAGGGTACTGGTGGCAGTAGACTGCAGCTGCCTCAACTGTGAGGCAGAGGCATGGTGCATCGGGATGCCATATAGTGTTTCTAGGTATACACATACCTGATGTATTTTCACACAGAAACCGCAAAAGAACTGAAGTTAGTGAGTTCAGACAGTACATATGCTTGAAATGCTGTAGCAGAGTGTGACAAGCACCTGTTTGCCAATCTGACATGAAAAAAAATGTTCTTACATGAATGTCTTTATGAAGGCTACAAGAAAGACAAACTGTTTCTGTGAATTAACAAAATTTAGTTGTTTTTTTTTTATATTCATTAAACAGCCCTGTGTTATGTAGTTAGAAAAAAATCAGAGTTGATTAGAAAGAACTGAGAGCTGTGATACATACAAGCTGATTTCTCACAGAGAAAGATTTCCACTACTTCAATTCAGCATTGAAACTCAAATTTTTAGAGCTTTTTAGAAGGAAGAGAATGATAGATTTTAAGCTGATCTGTCTAAACACAAAGCAGAGCCTGGGTTTGTAAGAAACCTGGAGAGCTCAGCAAACAATTAACTCTACAGAGTGCTGCTCTGATTGGGAATCTGAAATACCAAGCTACTCCAAAAAGATGTCATCACTCTGTAAGCTTGACTGAGAGGACAGAAATAACTCCACTGTTTTCAGCCATTGTAGAGCACATTAACAAAAATTAATTTAAAGAAAACCACAAGACCAAACAGCATTAAATTTTCAGGAAACATTAATCATGACACTGGGAGTTGAATTTTCAGCTTTTCAAGCTTTTCTCAAAAATATGTAAAAACCGTGGCACATGATCTTAAAGCACTTTATCTTTCTTTATATAAAGCACATGCAGTTCTTTACTGAACAGCCAGCAAGCAAGCTTGCCAATTTATGAAGGTATACATATTTATTCAGGTACCAGCCTTCTTCCTATATACAGTCAGCTACAGTATTTGCTGATAGACATATCGGTTGTTGATGGGGACCCCACATGTGAGTCACATCACACCGGTGCTGCACGAACTGCACTGGCTGCCTATTCAGTGGCGGATCACCTTCAAGGTCGGACTTCTGATCTATAAGGCCCTACATGGACTGGGCTCGGACTATCTGAAAGAGCTCCTGGTTCCTTACTCCCCTGGATGACTGCTCCGCTCAGCTGATGAGGGGTTGCTAGAGATTCCCAGGGTGAGTCTTAAGTCATCTGGGGCCCGTGCATTTATGTACACAGCCCCAGCCCTGTGGAATTCTCTACCCCATCAGATACGTGAGTGCACGACCGTGAAGGGCTTCAAGAAGGCTTTGAAAACACACTTCTGGCATAAAGCGTACCCAAATTAATCTTTTTATTTATGTAGCTACTCTGATTATTGGATATTTTACCGATTTATTTATTGTATTGTTTTATCTGTTTTTATTATTCCGCGCCTTGACATTGGGGAGGCGCTTTATAAATAGAGATTTTTATTATTATTTTCTTAGAAAGGCATATGGCTTCTGGTGAGGGACGGAATAGTGAATAAGAAACAAAGAGAGGAAGAAGAAATTTAGGGAGGATACAAAAAGACTGCCATCGGTGGCCAACCTACTCCAGTGTTAGAAAAAGAACAGGATAGTTTTCTAGAGGCACTGCTGCAACAGATTGTACAGAAGGAAGTGGAGAAGATGGAAAAATATCCCTAACTGCTACACCAATTTCCTGGGTAGAGCACAGCTCTACCACACACACCCATGGTTAAGAGGAAACCGGGGTCCTCAAACAACTGTTTTTCTGGACTACCAAACTCTTTCAGCAACCTAAGGTATTGGTTGGAGCTTCCACCCACCCTCTACAGAAGCTTCGCCTCAGAGTCCCTTAAATAACATAAACATCAGTATTGCCTATATGCTATGTAACAGCCTCATCAATAGCAATACTCTTAATACAAGTACCCTGGGGCTTGCAAAGTACTAAATATCATCATAGTACCATATACAGTTTGCTATTTTGTTGCTGTACCTCAGCACAATGATATGAAAAAAATTCTGCATTTCTGTGCTGTCCGTCATGTTTCTTATCCAAAAATCTGGACATCTCTAAAGTCCAGTACCATAGAATAAATTTCTCTGGTGTAATTACTTGCTCCAACCCCACCAGACATGTTGGTTTTATGCAGGGGGCCCAGTCCTAGGTTCAACCCCTCTACATAAACCCACTACGTCCCTTGATTCATTTATTTCACTTGCTACTGATACAGACACCTGGGGGTAGACACTCTAGGTGTTACCCCAAGACAGGTTCCAAGCCTTTTCAAATATTTGTGCTTATTTCAGTTGTCTATTACGATCTGATACTTTGTGACCTGTGTGGGAGGTTTCCCTTTTTCCAAGGCTGCCATTTCTTCTCCATAATGTCCCCTTCCCTTTGGGACACTCTTCCCACTCCCCATGAACCAGTACCTCTGCTGAATGGATGTCTTCTGTTCCCAGCAGGCACCTCTATCTGGTTGCACACAAGACAAGTCTTAAGATAGGACACCACCTGTCTGTACATTCCTGGCCAATAATAGTACGGAGTTAATCTAGCCAATACCCCAACACAGCTCAGAAGTGAGAAGCCTCGATCACTTTTTGTCTGTAGGTCTTGGGCACCACTACCTGGGCATCCACTTGTTTCACTCGGGGGTTGGGCCTCATGTGGTACAGAACACCCTTCTTTAGTTTGTACCACCAGAATTGCTTCTCCCCCCACACCACCATTAACCTGCATACCCTCTTTGACCTTTACATACTGTAACAGTTTAACAACGGCAGTATCCCCAGCCTACAGTCTACGCCAGTCAATGCTGTTAATAGATTCAACTGATACAGAACAAGAAAAAGGTGGGGTGGAAAGGATGAGAAGGGACTTGGCAAGATTAGAGGAATGGTCAAATGTATGGCAGCTTAGATTCAATGCTAAGAAATGCAAGGTAATGCACCTGAGACACAAAAACTCAAGGGAAGAGTACACAATGGGGATGAGATACTAACAACAACAAAAATGGAAAGGGACCTGGGGGTAGTCATATCAGATGACTTAAATGTGGGCAAGCAATGTGAGAGGGCAGTAAGGAGGGCTGGGGGGATACTGGGATGCATAGGGAGAGGCATCACCAGTAGAAAACAGGAAGTTGTTATCCTTCTGTACAGACAGCTGGTGAGACCCCATCTGAGTACTGCATGCAGTTCTGGAGACCCAATCTCCGCAAGGACATAGACAGGATGGAAGCTGTCCAGAGGAGGGCAACTAAAATGGTACAGGGTCTGCATCAGAAGACATATGAAGAGAGACTAAAGGGCTTAATATGTATAGCCTCGAGGAAAGGAGGAGGGAAACATGATAGAAACTTTCAAGTACCTCAAGGGAATCAACAAAGTCCAAGAGGGTAGCATCTTTCCAAAAAGAGGTGTGCAAGAACAAGGGGGCACAATTTGAAGATAGAGGGGGCTGGCTCAGAGGTAATGTAAGGAAGTATTTTTCACAGAGAGGTTGTGGATGCATGGAGCGGCCTTCTGGAGGAGGTTGTGGAGTCAAAAACAGTGGTTGAATTCAAACATGCATGAGACAGTCATAAGGCAATTCTAGAGGGTGGGGGTAGAAAGAAGTAGGCTGCTGGTTAACTAGGATCTGCAGCTTATCCATTAGGTAGGGAAATGGGCAGACTGAGTGGGCCAAGCGGTCCTTATCTGCCGTCAAATTCTATGTTTCTAAGTCTCTTCAGCCTCGTAGGCTTCTTCTTGTTTGCTTGGAGTCTTCAACCCCAGTACAGTATCACTGGGCACAGTCTTACCTGGGGTCTCGCATAAAAGTTCCAAGCCGACTTCACTGACCTCCAACAGGTAGCATCCTGGGAACTCGGGCAGCATTGGAATAGCTTGCTCAGTCATGGGTTTCTCCTCCAGCTGAGCCCACAAACCATTCTCATCCAATTCCTCATCCAAACTTTCCAGTTAGGACCTCTCGAGTAGCATTTGGCACCGATGTTCTGCTTCTCTGTAGAGTCGGTCTGCCTCCAGCCATGGCCCACTCATCCACCTAATCATCATCATCAGAGTTTCCACCATCTGAGCGTCATCCTGTCCTTCTGGTTCACCTTGACCACTCTGTAGTTCCTCGTCCATGTCGTCACATCCAGCAGGCGCTGTCCTTATCTCGCCAGTCTCCACTTCTATGCATCTCTGCCAGTTATCCTGGGCACCAGGGCTGGTGCCAACTGGCTGGAATCATCCCCCTAGTATCCTGGATTTCCAGTCAGCATCCCACTTCTAACATCATAAGAGGCCGGGTGTGGGTGAAGGATAACTAAGACAACAGCAGATTGGTACAACACACCACGTAGGGGCTTTATTTTCTTTAAAAGTCAGGATAAAATAATTAATTTTAAAACAAATAAAACAAAATTATTTTACGCAACCGCTCATAATTTATTTTCCTTAGTAACCACAGGGCATAACCTTGTGCAATGGCATACCTTTTTCAATACATCTGTTTACAGTAACAGGCCACACGTGTTCTTCTTCTGTACTTAGTACTGACTAACCTAATTTTTCTGATAAAATGAACTATCCCCTATGTTGGCCTAGTGTGTTTGGGTGATAGGGAACCCAAATTTATTAAAAAAAAAAAAAAAAAAAAAAGACAACCCCAGTGTATAAACACTGAAGTAAGGGTTACCCCGAAGTGCATTAACAATCAGACAAACTCCAAAAAAAATACAAAAATCACACATACCCTTCCCATAATACACAGCATCATAGCACGTATAGGTATATCACCATAAAATCCCAGGCAGCTTCAACTTCAAAAAAGAATGCATAGTGTTAATAAATGATCATTACTCAGAAATACAGTCCTTTATTTTGGTAGTGGTGACTGCAGTATAGCACCTGCAATGACACCCAGCAGGCTGAAGCACAGTGTCACAGTTTCCCTGCATAAGAAAGGGATTAACTACCATTAATATTGCATTGAATTCTGCAGAGTTGGGTTTCATCCTGGCAGGCTTCACTGTAATATGTAGACATATGGAGTAAGGCATTGTGGGTACATTTAAGTTGTTTTCCAATTTCCTTACTGTGAGGTGCAGTCTTATATTTCTGCAGTGGCTTCAAGAATAAAAACTCTCATACTTGTATGTTTATTTTCAAAACTAGGCATTGTGCATACAATAGCTAGCTGATACAAAATCACACATGCCTCCACAATGCAAAGCATCATGGGCTGCATATGCAAATCACCACAGAATGTTATGCTGGTTCAACTTTAAGCAGAATTGCATGGTGCCGAAAGGCCTCTCACACAGTTTGCAAAGGGTGCTAACAGAAGACATAGACACGTGTTTCGTCCTACCAGGACTCATCAGTATGCCTCATCTGCTTGACACCCCAGTGGAATGGACCAGCTACCCTTAAGGCAGTGTGCCTTGGATATATAGCTAGCTGACAAGATTTCTTTACTGAGAGATGTAGTCTCCTATTTTGGTAGTGTAAATGTCTGCAATACCAAGACTGACCAACAGAGGTCTCTTAGGGTTCCCACCTTTTAAGAAGCCCAGAGTGGGACATTTCTTATTGAAATATGATTTTTTTGCAGGACAATATGTAAACATGACCAATTCAATAGACCTGTTTTCTCAAAATAATCAAAATTAAGACTAAATGTTGTAGTTTTTTTGATTTTTTCTATTGTTTCTTATCATTTTAAGGCACTTTAGTTAAAGGGGCACTGTCAGCTTTGCCCCTTAATTTTGTGCCAAATGTGAAAAGTGTGCTTCCTGGCACACACCTATTATGCATGTACTGCAAAATGCCCCTATACGTATAAAATGTAAGCCTTTTTACCTTTAATTGTAATTTTGCTTGAAATAGTTTTTCCGTCAGTCCGATCGTAATTCACCTGTGTCCCAGAAGCACATCCAGGTCGGGAACGCAGGTCTGCCATAAGCGTGATCCCGAAGTGCAATTTTTTCACATGCCACCAGTAAAAGTATGTTACTCTTGTCCTGGTTGTTCTACAGAAATGCTGCTGGTATCTTCAACAGCAAACCAAGCACTGTGAGGAGTACAATTTTCATTTTTAAAACGGAGCTGAAATCTCGTACATGCGCACCAACAGCACGCTTCTGTGCATGCATGGGATATTTGTTTATGCCTTTTGAGCACATGCCCGAGATTTCAGCTCCGTCTAAAAAATGAAAATTGTACTCCTCGCAGTGCTCGATTTGCTGTTGGAGATACCAGCAGCATTTTTTTTAGAACAGCCGGGACAAGATTAACATACTTTTACTGTTGGCATGTGAAAAAAATCGCACTTCAGGGCCGCGCTCGTAGCAGACCTGTATTCACAATCTGTATGTGCTTCTGGGATGTGGGTGAATTACGATCAAACTAAGGGAAAAACTATTTCAAGCAAAATTACATTTAAAGGTAAAAAGGCTTAAATTCTATGCATATAGGTCCATTTTGCAGTACAGGTGTGATAGGTGTGTGCCAGGAGGCGCACTTTTCACATTTGGCACAAAACAAAGAGGCAAAGCTGACAGTGATCCTTTAAGGTATTATCATTTTCTGCAACATTTAGAAGACAGGCAATATTTTTTTCTACTGTAAGGTCAGGACATGCAGTATTTTTCATGTTTTTTTGCAGGACACAGCTGCCCAAATCAGGACTGTCCTGCAAAAAGCAGGGCAGGTGGTAATCCTAAGGTCTCGGTTTCTCAACAGTGCTTAAAAACTGTGTTTCCCTTGCATGGTGTCACAGTTGGGGGTTGCAGCACTGACAAAAACAAGCATTTGTCAATGCCGAATGTTTGCTTGCTGGCATTAGCATTGAAAGTACAGGAGTCAGACAGATACAGAATAGGAATGGCAGTGAAGTACTGAATTGACGCCAGCCCCACCCCCACCCTGCAGAGATGGACAGGCATTGGGGTGTGCCTTTGGGTTGTCGCCCATAACGTGCACGTCATTTCACCTCACCCTACCCTGCAGACACTGACAAGTGCGAGGTGTGCCTTGGGGTGTTCAGGCTTTACACTCACATCACTCCATAAGGAAATGCGCTGAAATGGGTGCAGTATAGGAGAATGGGGTGAACTTTGGGGCTGAAGGGTCCAAGGAACACCTCAAAACCTGTCACTGGCTGCAGGGTGGGGGTGGAGGTGGAATGGCATGAGCATTACTGTCGACAATCCCAAGTCACACCAATGACGCCTATTAGTCCCTACAGGGTAGAGCTTTATGGTCGGAAACCCTAATGCCCTGGGCATTTCTTGGTATTTTCACTCCAAGTTTTTAACATGAGCTTTTTATGACCCCACTGCATGAACAATGACACTATCAGTTCATTAGCCGAAAGGTGATTTTGCACAGCGACTGCGTCATTTAGCGCCATAGGTGCGAAAACACATTTCAGGCAGGATGTGAAAAATGACAGCTGTACTATTCATGAGGAGGTGTAAAAAAATGGCACTGTTGAAAATCGAATGAAACTATAAAAAAATTGGTGAAGTCACGAGTGTGCGTAGAAACTGCACAACGCACACCCGTAATGCAATTATTTTGGGGATTTTTTACACCACATTTTCAACATAGGCATTTTGGGACCTCCGTTCATGAACAGTGGCACTGTGATTTTCTCAATCTGTTCCAAACGTTGATTTTGCACAGCGACCACACCCATTGTGTGCAACAGGTGCGAAAACATGTTTCAGACAGGAATTGAAAAATTACAGCTGTATTGTTCATAAGGTGGTGGGCGAAAATGACAATGCTGAAAATCTGGAGTAAAAATATAAAAAAATTGGCGAAGTTATGAGCATGCATAGAAACTGTGTAACGAACACTGATAACGCAGTCATTTTTTGGAATTTGTTCACCAAATTTGCAACATGGGCTTTTTGGGACCTCTCCATATGAACACTGTCATTGTGATTTTCTTAATCTGTCCCGAACATTGATTTTGCACAGCGACCGCGCCATTGTGTGCTACATGTGTGAAAACACATTTCGGGCAGGATGTGAAAAAAGACAGCTATACTGTTCTTAAGGAGGTGTGGAGAAATGACAATGTTGAAAATTTGGAGTGAAAACATTAAAAATGCTTGAAGTTATGAGCGTGCGTGGGAACTGCGCAACACATGCTTGTAACACAGTCATTTTTTGGAATTTTTTCACCAGATTTGCAACACAGGCTTTTTGGGAGCCCACCTCATGAAAAATGATACTGTCGTTTCGTTAACCGGTCCTAGAAGGTGATTCCGCGCAGTGAATGCAAAATCACCTTTTAGGACCGAATAACGACATGACAGCGACTGAGTTTATGAGGTGGGGTCCCAGGAACCCCAAGTTGAAAATTTGGGGCCAAAAGTCACAAAAATGGCTGAGATATCCACCTAAGTTGAATGCCCCCCCCCCCCCATTTATCCCATTATACAGCTTACGGCATTTCTTCAGTTTGTGGTCGGCTTTGAGGAATGCAGATGGGTTCCCGCTCCACCATAGATCACTGCACCAGACTCCGGAGGTAGAGTATGGGCGGTGAGGGGGTGAGGGAGGTGTGGAAAGGTCGCAGAGGGTCGGGTGCGGGTTGAGGGAGGGACCCAATGGCGAGGACCATTTTCTGTGTATCAGGTTATAAAAAAAAAAAAAGAAAGAAAACCACCGTGGACTGTTTTCTTTTTTACAGATGTAAGAGTTTTGGGGTCATGTTAGCCACACTGGACTGGGCTCCCAGTGTGGCACACAATGAGGGTGGGGTGGGTGCAGGAAAATGCGGACGCGATGGGGGAAGGTTAAACATGACAACGGGGGGATTGGGTACCCCATCGGCAAGCATGTCTGTGTTTGGGGGGGTGATGCCAAGGGGGATTGGGCACCCCCATCGGCAGACTGAGGACAGAGCACTGAAGCTGACGGAGATTGGGCCCCCCATCGGCAAGCGTGTCTGTGTTTGGGGGGGGTGATGCCAAGGGGGATTGAGCACCCCCCTCAGCAGACAAAACAAAGCAAAAGGGCACATATGCCGGCAGGGATTGGGCTCCCCCGTCGGCAAACGAACTGGGAGGGGACATGGTGATTGGGGAACCTCAAGCCGCTTGCCAGGGACTGTGAGAGGCGGATCAACAGCTGCCGCCATGTTTATTGAAATGTTACACCAGGCAGGCACGCCCTGCAATGAGGGGGTGCTCCCTCTTTGCAGCGGTGAAGTCGTTTCAAGTTGGTGCCATGCTTGCAGACTACTGTCATAGCCAGCATGCTCCTTCATTGATGACACACAGACGAGCCCCAAAAAGCACTGGCGGCATAGGCCCAACACTGCCGCACCTCCACAATCTGACTCTCCAGCAAGCTGCCACAACATGTTTCTTGCGCGTGTGTACAAGCAAACATAAAAAGGGGCGGGTTATGCAAATGAAGCAGAGCACAGAAATAAAAGCATTTTTTTCATGGAAAATAGCACTTTTTGGCAGTTTGACTGGTAGGAGATTGAATCACAACTCCTACAGGTTACTTCTCCCATCTGCTATGGCAAACCTCAGAAAATCACTTTGAACAACAGCAGTTTCTTTTTATCTAGCACACTAACTATATCAAACCCTTCCCTTGCAGGATTTGCAGGGCACTGTTTTCAAACAACATGAAGTTTCATTTTATAAAGCACCTTGCACTTCATTAATGCACTGCCAGCACTCTATGTCTGAAAGTACTGTAAGCACTTTATCTTTCTTCATATAAAGCACATGTAGTTCTTTATTAAAACACACTCAGCCCTAGGTGGCCATTTTGAATAATTTTAAGCACAAAACATTTTGACTCGTGAGTTCCGGGGCTGAGTTTTAAACAGCCAGCAAGCAAGCTTGGCATTTTATGAAGGTATACGTATTTATTCAGGTTCCGGCCTTCTTCCTGTATACAGACAGCTACTGTATTTGCTCATAGCCATATCTGTTATTTCCTTAGGAAGGCATATGGATGGCCCAGTGGCGCTGAGGGCTGCGGCACTGGATGCCACACCTCGCACCATGCCGGTGACCCGTGTTTGGGAATGAACTCGGGCCACCAGGGGCAGGCCGGGGAGAGGAAGGATTGAACATCCCATGACTGCTCTCCTTCCTCTAGGGTGGGTGTGCATGGTACATTGCGCTGCAGTGGCGACTGGCGGAGGCCAGCCACACTGCAGTGGCGTGCCTAGCAAGGAAAAGGAGTGTGGCAGGCGTCAGCATGGACGTGCTTAGACGCCACTGTATGTCCGGCTCCCTGGGGACCAGAAAAGTAGAAAATGGTGGGGCAACCTCAGTGGCTAATGGCAGTGCCCTGTGCCCCCGGACATGAGAGGTGCCTTCGTTGGGATGTGGCTGACCCTGTGCGATGGAGCGAGTTGCGTGCCGGTCCGGGGGCGCAGGTGCCAGAGGCCAGAGGTTATGGGGCCTGCTCCGCTGGGGAGAAAACATTCAAAAGGAAAAATAATAATAAAGGCAAATGGCTTCTGGTGAGGGACAGAATGGTGAATAAGAAACAAAGAAAGGAAGAAAACAAATTTAGGGAGGATACAAAAAGACTGCTGTAGGTGGCCAACCTACTGCAGTGTTAGAAAAAGAACAGGATAGTGTTCTAGAGGTACTGTTGCAACAAACTGTACAGAAGGAAGGGAAGAAGATAGAAAAATGTCCCTAACTGCTACACCAATTTCCTGGGTAGAGTACAGCTCTACCACAAAGGGTACAGCCACCAAGAAGTAGGAGCTTTCCTTTTTATGCTGTCTTGTACGTGCGCAAGCAACATCTTCTGGTAGTAATAGCAAAGTGAGAGGTGTGTCAGTGTTGGCGAATGCAGGGCACGCTTTAGTAGGTGCATCCCTCATTCCCCAATTAGCCAGCATGCTAGCACTGAAGCAAAATTTATGTACAGTGTCACCAACTTGAAAGAAATGTGCCACTGCAATCAGAGACAAGCTCGTCATGCAGCGGCAGAGATGACACGCCTCCCGTACGTGCCTTTCCTGGTGAAACATTTCAATAAACATGGCGACGCACCACACAATCCCCAAACAAAGCCGTCATCGGGGGTGCAATCCCCGTGTCAGCATGTCCCCCACCTCCCCACACTGTGTTGCACACTGGGAGCCCACCCCAGTGTGCCGCCACTCACACAAAGCTGACTGTGTCGGCATATTCCCCCCTCCACCCCTATTGTATGGCACACTGAGAGCCCACCATAGTGTGCCTAACAAACTGTGTCACGATGCCCCCTTTTTTTTTTTACCTGAAAAATAGAAAGAAAATGGTCCCTCATTGTCCGCGACGCCCCCTCCCTCAACCCGCACCCACCCTCTGCGCACCCCACCTCCCCACACACACTCATCCCATACTTACCTCCAGAGGACCAGCGCTGCAATCTTCGGTGGAGCGGGAACATGTCAAGTCTCTTCAAAGCCGAATTGCAAAATGAAGAAATGCCGGTAAGTTGTATAATGACATCAACGGCGGGGGTTCAACTTAGTTGGATATTGCAGCCGGTTTTTGGAACTTTGGCTCCAAATTTTCAACATGGGGTTCTTGGGACCCCACCTCATGAACACATGCACTGTTATCTTGTTATTCAGTCCCAAAAGGTGATTTTGCAGTCACTGCGCTGAATCACTTTTTGGGACTGATTAATGAAACAATGCCACTGTTCATGAGGTGGGTCCCAAAAGTTCGCTTGCAAATCTGGCAAATAATTCCAAAAAATAACTGTGTTATGAGCGTGCATTGCGCAGTTTCCACGCGAGCTCGTTAACTGGACAATTTTTAATATTTTCACTCCAGATTTTCAACATTGGCATTTTTTCACACCTCTTTATGAACAGTACAGCTGTCATTTTTCACATCCTGCCCAAAAGGTGTTTTCGCACATCAGGCACACAATGGCACGGTCGCTGTGGGAAATCAACTTTTGGGACAGATTAACAAAATTACAGTGCCACTGTTTATGAGCGGAGGTCCCAAAATGCCTATGCTGAAAATCTGGTTAAAAAAATCTCCAAAATAATTGCATTACGGGCGTGCGTTGCATAGTTTCTACGCATGCTTGTGACCACCAATTTTTCATATTTTCACTCCAGATTTTCAACATCGCCATTTTTTTACACCTCCTCATGAACAGTACAGCTGTCATTTTTTACATCCTGCCTGAAATGTGTTCCTTAGCCATTAAGGCCGTAGCTCCGGTGGATTCATCAGCTTTCTAACTAATTTGTTGAATTTCTCCCTTCATGCCATCTACCGAAGTTTCAAGAACCAGGACCCGACCGTTGAAATCATCCATTTTCTGATTTAGTATAGAGACAGAGGTAATTAGGGTTTGCATTTTAGACCCTAAAGTCGTCAGTGTTTCCCCGGAGTTAGAGGCCTCCTCAGGCTGTGTCGTTTCTTCAGGTCTACCAGTCCCTCTAATTTTTTCCAGTGGTACTAGATGGTTTCTCTTGCTTAGGATTACCCATTTTAAGGCAAAAAGGGTCACTCCTTCCAATGGTGCAGTCGAAATTCAATTTAGGAGTCAGCAAAAGGGTGGGTTAGGGCAGATTACCAAAATATCTGCACTGAGCTCTGAAAGGTTGCTGTTTGTTGCTCGGGCTCAACAGCGCCCCCCACCCCCAAGTTTCTGTCTTCTAAACACAGGAAAATAAATTAATTATGCCTGTGTTGTAATATTCTGCTTAATCAATGTGGCTTTAAAAGTTATAATGGTTCAAACTTCTGGGTTGTGAGCTGAAAGGTGGGGGGTCTTTTTAAACGAGTACATGAGAGTCAGTCACCTTCCTGCTGTGGTTCAGAGTATCCCACACAAAATATTTAGTCTGCGGTTACAAAATAATGCCCTTGCCAGCAAAATATAGTTTCAAATCATGCAGGAATGCCCTCGGTCAATGGCTATGAAAGCTGGGAGGATAGAGAGATTTGACAGATGCACAAAAAGGAATGCTTCATAGCCACAGCGGAACTACTATGCTCCATTCAGGAAAAGAAGTCAGCCCCTGATACTGAACGCACACATTATTCACAAGTGTAATAAATACTTCAGGAAGTTTTTATATATATATATATATATATATATATATATATATATTCAGTGCACTACAGGTAACCCCTTGTAACTAGTACAAACAAGTACAGTAGTCCCTCCACAGGAAGCATTTGGTTATTAACTATATAGAGAATAATGTATGGGCAACCATACACAACAAGGCTGTATTTCCATCGAGGGGTTGAGATGACAGCATAGGAACCTCGAGAGGTCCATGCTGTCATCTCAACCCCAAGATGGAAACACATGCCGAGTTGTGTGTGGTTGACCATATTTTATTTTTTATGGTATAGGGTTTTTTACACTAGAGTGACAGACCCCCAATGAAGTGAAACCAAAAAATCTTGCCATTTCTTAGTTCTACTCACATAACAAAATCAAATTTCCAGACTTTTGAAAGGTAAAAGGTATGACTTTGAGCACTGGGTGGTTAGTAAGTAACTATGTGTAGAATAAATGAGAAATTTAAAATTGTATGACCTTTGAACTGTGCATAACAACTGTTCGGAATGCACATAACAGCACTTTGGAATGTGCATAACAGTTTAGAATGTGTTTAACAAGGATTTTGAGCAGGCTGATTTTTATCCATAACAAAGGGTAACCATATACTATAAGAATTTTACACACACACACACACACACACACACACACACACACACACACACAGGTGTTGGATGCTACATAAATCCCAAGAGTAAAGCTCGAGGAGTTTATAAAAGTATCCAATACTGAGGGTGTATGTAAAATCTGAGTTTTACACACTACCCCACCTCGTTTTATGTAATTGCTGTGGAGCGTTTTTTTCACCACAGCAATTATTTAAATACAACTTGATCTCCGTTCTGGTAGCCGCAGTCAGGCTGAATCGAAGACAGTGTGCACATGCATGGAGCAAGAGACACCCAGCGCATGTTCACCGTTATAACCAGCTGGTTATAATGCCAAATAATCAGATTTCTCTATGAAGAAAACGCTCCCCCATTATTATTTAATAATTAATTGCTACTACCATGGTTTTCAGTTCCACTAAAGGCCATTATGATTACATTCAATATAACAGCACTTCACAGTAACATCCCTGACACTGCTCAGCTCATTAGAATGACTGTAGTATCTACACGTGCTGAACTGATGAGGGTGAGAAATTGAGAACCTGAAATTTAAGGTGGGGACCGTGTCAGATTGGATTATTACAACTAAATAAAAACAGATAAAGTGCTGCATCAGTAACTTGCACAGTCTGGCTGTTCCAGCCAGACCAGTCGGTCCAGTTTTTACTGTTTTGGTCCGTCCATTCCAGCTGGTCCAGATTTTATCTAGGGTGAGGGTAATGATGAAATCTAGACCACCAGAGCCGAACCAGATCTTCTACTGTTTTGTTCCGGTCTGAGCCCGGTGGCCTGGATTTCATCCATACCGATCACCCTACATGAAATCTGGACTAGCCGGAACAGATGGACTAAAATGGCAAAAACAGAGTCGACTGGTCAAGCTGGACCAGTCAGTCTTGGTCTACAGTTTTAGGTCAGGTCTGGTGGTCCAGATTTCACCCATATCTATAACAAAGTGATTGATTACTACAGCAAAACTGTGGTTTCAGGTTACTACATGCTCCCCCCACAGGACTAGCAAACACAGGGTCCTCCCCAGAGCTCCTGCCCGCCGTACTGGAAAACACCCCAAGAAACGTTATGCAATGAGGCCACACTGCAGGGCTCCAACAGAGCCCGAGTCCCAACGGCTAGGAGTGTTTGGCGCCATTTTTCATACAAAGGACTGCTGAACAGTTTCCACTGCCTTTAATTGGCAGACAAACAAGAGACAGTTTTTCTGCATTATTTTGTCTCCAAATATATTGCCAAACCTGCCTATTTTGATGTGTACTTTAAGGCAATAGTGTCCTGTTAATTCATGCTCTCCCCCTTCACAAATGTGCTGCCATACCTGTAGTGCTGCTGCCTACTTCTGTTTTAAATTACTAGAAGCCAGATAATTCTGTTCTTCATAGGTTCTGTTAAACTTATTTTATGTTGCTGAGTATTTTCAAAATTTATGGTCTAAACTGCTAGCAGCCAGCCGTGGCTGTGGCGATCAGACTCCAGCAGCACTTCAAAACTCTCCAGCTCTGGATTTACTCTAATCAGTTCCACCTCAATGCCAAGAAAACCGTCTCCATCACCTACAGCACAAGGCAGAGACTTTCAAGGCTCCCTCCACCCCCACTTTCCACACCCTCGATGGGACAACTCTGGAGGACACCTCCTCCTTTAGGTATCTCAGAATCTGGCTCGACCAGCACCTAGACTTTTCTGTGCATATAGATGCCATCCACAAAACACTACACCCCGGATTTGGTGCCCTCTACCGTAATCGTGGATGCATCCCACTGACAGCCCGCCATGCTATGGTACAGAAGATGATCCTGCCAGTCATCGACTATGGGGATGTAGTCTGTAGTGCCGCCTCTAAGTCCACCCTGGCCAGACTGGATTCACTCTACCATTCCTTCTGTTGCTTTGCCCTCGACTGTCCCTACTCCACCCATCACTGTGTCCTTTATCAATCACTGGGCTTCCCCTCGCTGCAGGACTGTCGCCTAACACACTGCACTCATTTCACAGCCAAGTTCTGGTCCAAGTCCCTGCCCCCCTACCTCTACTCTGCACTTTCAGCCACTCCCCTGCCAGCTTACTCACTCAGGCACAGTGATACCAGACTCTTATCTACCCCACACATGTCCACCACTGCAGGCCAGTCAGCCTTCAGATATCGCATGCCTAAGCTGTGGAACTCTCTCCCAGCGGACATAAGGCAGGCCCCTACTGTACAATACCTCTCTGCCTGTCTCACAGATCATTTCTCCTCCAACTGCACATGTGCCTAATTTAATCGCTGCTCCTCCTCTAGTTAGCATAATATGGCAGTTTTATGTCACACTGTTTTGCATCGTTCACAATCATTGTTCTTATGTACCTTGCCACACACTGTTTGTCTTGCTCTGTTCATGCTGTAATCTATTTTAAGTGCTGTTTTTTTGTTGTTGTCTTGCACAATCTGTCTTATTGCATTGTATTTTTTGTACTGTTCTTTCCCTCCCACTCTCCCCCAAGACGCAACTGGAATCAATCAGTACTCTGCTCAGTGTGCCTTCCTGGTGAAACTCTTAAATAAATAAATAAATGTTGGGTACAGGGTTTTATTACTGGAGCAAACATTGTGGTGGTAGGATTTTACTAATATAATTCTGTTAGTGATGCTATGCTGTCTGAGCTTGATGTCCTAGTAAAAATTGGGTGAAGACATGGCAAGACATGATGCATAAGTTTTTATTTTTTTATTTAGGGAAGAATTTAGAGTCTGACTGGTGGCATCAGGCTAAGGACACACAGCTCCTCTTGGCAGCAGCAATTAGTGAAGTTAGCCTACTTCCACATGCTGTATCATCATACCAGCCCCACCTTATAATGAGTGTGGGGGGCTACTTATAATGATGCCTCTCACTGCAAAATAAATCACAACTTCACATATGGGGCCCGATTCCAGATGGTAGTACGCCTGGTATAAGGCGAGTTACGCCAGACCCTATGGCATAAATCGCACATTGCACCATGCGTTCCGCAAGTCGTGATTGCAAGAGGTGACTTGCACCATGCCGTATGCGGGTTGCGCCAAAGGTGGGCTCCGCCACCCACTACGCCAGCAACCCGCTGCGGTAGGATGCAAGGGTGGGTTATGGCAGCAACTGCACTCTATTCCGGAAGGGCGGCTGCCGTAGCCCACTTACGCCATTCCAGGACCCAGTATGGTGTAGCAGGGTTAAACCAGCATGGAGGTGGACTAAGAGGCATCCATCCTGGCAAAATGATGGATGCCCCCGCAGCGCCGCGAGAAGCACAAAGCCCTGCTCCACACACACCCCAGCAAAGTTGTGCCCCCCACCCCCAAATGTCGGGGCCCCCTGGGGTCTGTTTACTGCACTGCCCCCAAATGCCTGTTGCCGCCGGCCAGACCCCCCATGCCCCCAGGTGACTGCGGGAGCATTTCAGGGCGGGGGGCCTCCGGGGGGGCAGTAAGTTGCGGGACGCAACTTGCAGCACCCAGGTCCATTGCGCCATTCCTGTGGTGCTAGTCTGCGGCTGCCGTAAGTTGCGGGACATAGGTGCTGGGGGCCCTGCCTGTCTTGGAATACAGCGCAGGGTCCCCGGCGTAGTGCCGCATGGCGTAACTCGCATATGCCCGTGAGTTGTGCCATGTGACTTGGAATCGGGCCCATGGTCTGCACAACAAAGAGATTTTAGAACTCAATCTACATGTTGTAACAGTAGAAAAAGTACAATACACCCAAGAGAGGACAGTTAATGAATAAACACTAACATAGCTTAACCTTTGTCATCAGCCAACCTCAGTAACTAGATATAGTCAATATCATTTGTAAAGTTGGAGTATTGAAAAAATAAAGAAAAAAATAATCACACAAATATTTCTAAATGGGAGAATGTCTGCCAGTAGAAGGCACAAAAATGTGCTGTCAACACGACAGCAAACACCCTGATTCAGCCGCAACAACCTGCAATTCATTTGTCAACACCCTGAGCTTATACGAAAATGGATACACGCATGCCCAGTATCACGGCTCCACTTTCGGAACACAATTAAAGTACTTTTTAGCCCTCCTTTCAAAAAACTAACTCATTTCCCGAGTTCAGCTTTCTTTCTAGTACCTACAACATATTTAGCTGAACTCAGGTATAGTGGTCCACAAAGGACTGACAGTGACAAAGACAGGCTGTTGGTGTTTAGAGCCACCGAAGCCCTCTCTGATTGGAGCGTCTCAGTCCTTTGAAGTACAAGAAGTTTCCACCCAGCAAGTAGTGAGTGGTGTCATGACCACAGTATGTGGTCATGGGTCTAGAGTGCCAAGCCCCTGCTATTTTGAACTGCAATAAGCTCGGCAGTGACCCCCCCCAAAAAAAAAACCCTTCCATTGAAAGCAAAACATTTTGTGCACATGCACATCAAACATAAAAATGAACAGTCAGACAGAATGATATTAGTTACAGTATTTTGTTAATAATGTGCTGTTTCTATATTTTATTTACAGAATCTCCAAAAGTGCTGCGGCCTTTTCCAGCACCTTCTCTAATCTCTGTTATTATGTGAGATGAAGTTCCATGAATAATGGTGGTGAAAAAGAACTCTTTGGCATCCCCTGTGACTTCTACATTAAATCTGCCTTATACAGCAAAGGACTTTACAGTTTAATTAATATTTACAGAAATGACATGATAACTGGTAAGTAGAGATGAAATGTGGCTACTAGTTTATCCTTGCTGTTGTATGCATTACATTGATTTTTATCCTTACATATGTATACAATTACACAAGCACTTTAATCTTCTTTGCACTATTTTTATGCATTTTGCACTTTTGGAAAAGGGTATTTGCACCTTTAAATCCTGGGCTTAAGAGGCCTTCATGTTCAGCACTCCCTCCCCCTCTCCCTGAAGACACATATCAGTGCGAAACCGATAAGGTAAGTTTACTTACTCTCTACAATGCAGCTGTAGTTTCTATGTTTTTAACATACTAAAATTTTTTTTTTATTTCTTTTATTTCAAACAGACTAAAATCTTGATACCACTTAAGAGTGGCGTTTGGTGCTGGGTTTTAACCCTCTGCCTACCACTGCTACAACCCACTTGTCTGAAATAATGGCAGGCCACTGTGGCAAGAAGTGGCGCAACCAACCCCCAACTGGTAACTGGTACAGGGATTGGATGAGAGGGGGGATGACACCCCACAACTTGTCACTGTGCAGTCTTAGATGGGGCTTTAGCCGCAGAGGCACCACCACCTCTGCTCCCCCTCGGCTATTTGCCCCTGGCCACCAAATTTGGGTTTTGGAAGTCAGAACTGAAACTGACCCTGCTGGGACTGCTGCTGTGACTGTTGTGGCCGAAAGAACCTAAACTGAAAGGCTTTCTTCTTAGGCTTTTGGTCCTTCTGGGACAAAGCCACAGACTCTAGGGTGGCACGGGACTTCTCAATGTGTGTGAGATGTCCTTCCATGCCAGGGTCAAAGTGACCAGTATCCAAGAAGGGGACATTGGTCATCTTATGTTGAGTGTCCACCTTGAAAGTGAACAGCCTCAGCCAGGCCCTCCAATGCATGGAACTGGCTATAGCCATGACAAAAGCGCAGGAGTCACCCATGTCCAAAGCTGTCTGGAGTTGGTGTTTAGCCAGTGATTAACCCTGGTCTCTGATAAGCTGGCAAGCTGCCTGTCAGCAGAAAGGTGGAGGAGAAGGTTCCCTAATACTGCAAACAGGGAATGGTCAAAATTTGCTATCATGACAGTGTCCTGAATGAGACCTAGTGACACAGCAGCATATACCTTTTTAGCTGCATGGTCAATCTTTATGGACTCTTTGTCTGGAGGCTTGTCCACATCCCTTGGCCTCGAAGGCTGAATCCAAGACCAAGCCCACCATGGAAGGGTGGCTGGAGAACCCAGAAAGGGTGCCCAATAGGCCCACATACTTGCAGACCTTACAAATAGATGGTGCCTGGCAGGATACTGCCAAAGTTCTATGGCCAGTCTCAAGATGGCCTCAGCCGGTCGCAAGATGGCTTCAGCCACATGAAAGGCAACCCCTAGGGAATAGTTCCGGTCCAATATGTCATTACATGGGTATTTGGCCTGCTTCTGAACCAGCTCTAAGGGAACCTTCATGGACTTTAATGTAAGTAGGACCACAGCTACAAATGACCCCTGGCCAGTGATCAGCTCATCAACCAATTCCCGGTCAAACATACAAGTCCTAGGCGAGCCCACTGACAACTCACCTTCTGAGTTGTCAGAGGATTCCTCAAAGACAACCCTCAAACATCTGTCACCATGGCCCACCTGGGTATCCTCTTCCTGGGTGATCTCCACTGAGAGACAGCCTGGCAAGCTGGACATGGGGTGAGACTCCTCAGTAGGGCCCCAAACAAGGGCTATGGGGGTCAAGACTTCACCAGAAGAGGTGGAGAAGCAGATGCTAGGGACTGGGAAGTATACAGTGGCACAGGAATGATAGGGGAAGGCCAAGGAACCGAAGGTCCAGAGGGCAAAGCTATATTCCTCCCAGCAATAATCCACTGCTGTCAGAACAGCTCCTTGTAGTTTCAACATATATTTTATCAATGCCTCTCCTCACCCGAGAAGGCTGAGAAGCATTGACTGCAGTGTCTCCTGGTTGAGCAAGATCGAGAGCATGAGTGGCACCTTAACCTTGACCGTCAACCCAAAGGTCGACATCAATGAGTACCCACCGGAGGGTTTGTGTAAATGACTTGCCTTATCAGGTTAAGCAGAAGAGACTTTTGGGGCACGTCCTCTGGCGGAGGCCGCTCCTGAGGCAAGTCAGTTGGAGGTACCGACTGGGCCGTGTCTTGCAGGGTGAGGACAGAGAGCATCAAGGTCTGGGACATTAACTCCTCATTGATCTCCTCTGACAGCTGATCAACAGGCCCACAGGGTCACCACGAAGCCCTCAACAGTCCCCTCGACATGGAGGGAGCTCGATCAAGGCTGAATGGTTGGGGAGAATCAAAGCACCGGGTACAGCATATTTCCCAATTCCATGACCTGCAACAACCTTTTCTATGTTTTCTGACATGGTGAGAAGGGCTCCACCTGAAGGTCTGGAGAGCTAGACACATTTCTTTGAACTCTTCAGAGAAGGACCCTGTGACAGGGAGCTCCTGCCACTCTTGAGGACCAACCTTCCCTTAAATCTGTTGCAACAGTTCTATTTTCTTAGCCTAATCTATCCTTTACAATTTCTAGTCCATAAGGTTGGCCACCTATGGGCACCCCCTTCTCCCTTTCTTGACTATGCTATAGTGTCCTCTTTAATTTTCCTTTTCCCTCTCAGGCCCTTGTACAGGAAGGTTATTGTGGTGACCTCCAAGCGTACGTAAAACAGATTGTGTTTATTGTTGTTGGATTTAGTATGTAATAGCACTATGTTATAAAATACCTTAATGTATATACCTTATGTTTATGAGACCTATAAATGTTGAAAATACCATGGCACTTGGTGTTTTGATGGTGGTAAAAAGTACTAGGTGACTATTATAGAAATTAAGCTAGTTGTGTTATTTAAAATGCATGTATATTGTTGTAAACTTAAGTAAGAAATGTCATGATGATTTGCATATATCCCATGATGCATTTCATTATGGAAGTATATATGATGTTGTATTTCTTTGAAACTTGATTTGTTGCCAATGTCCTTTTGGGTAAACCTTCTTTCAGTGATTCTGCATTGAGATTCTTTGTCTATAGCTTGTTTTGTTTTTCTTCTTTTTGGGCCCCCACTACCCAAGCAAATAGGGCTTGCATAGGGGTGGTGGTTACATCTCAGTGCGTGAGTCAGATTAGAGGTCAGTGTCAGTAGGTGCTGGCTAAATACAGAGAAAAAACATTCATAGTCTGTAGTTGTAAAGTGATGTACTGATGAAGGAATATGGTATTGCAAAAGCTTATTTCTTGTATTTTGAAAAAATATCACACAGAAATCATGTATTGAACCTGAAGTTTGATATCTGGTCCATCTATTATCCCACAACCTCTCCACAGATCCTCTAACACTGGCCCCAGCCAGAACAGTGCTGAGACCAAGGAGGAAATCACCACAGCTGCATCTTCTTCCATGACAAGTTGAAAAGCTACTCCAGCCACTGTCTTCTTGTAGTCTTTCGACCTACCAAGGGCCAGTTGAGCCTGCCGGTCTTCAATGAATGAGGGAGGCATGGACCAACGCAAACGGCATCCCTTCATGTTGTGAAGATTTCCAGGCAGTAAAGGCACATCTTATGCGGATCTATGGCCGACATTTTCTGCCTGCACTGGGTGTAGAACTTAAAACCCGGTTTCTTGTTCTCCATCATCAATTGCCATCGTGAAACAAAGCCGGAAGACAGTGGAGCAACTGCAAAGTTGAATATGTACTGAAACAGTTGAAAAAATCAAGTGTTTGAACAACTTGAATTCCTTCAACGCAGCAGAGCTGTGAAGGAGGAGACCTGTGCCTTCTAGCAGAAAGATCTAAAATCACAGTGCAAAGTTGGAGGATACACCACCCAGGTGGTGGAAGGAACATACCTTGAAGACTTGTGATGATTCAACTGTCTCCAGCACAGCCATCAGAGTAAAGATAGTGAACTACATACACATTGTTAAATTTTTGTTTTAAACTTCTTTGTTATGACTTCAAAATATTTCCCATTCCATATACAACACTCTAAGTCACTTAAAATCTCTAATTTCATATAATTCAGATTGTCAATTAAAAACAGTACATATCCAACAGGTTACTAGGAGTAACAAACAGAAACAACTTTGGATTGCATGCAGGTTGAGAAACAATAAAAAGGTGAGAATGTAACAATGATGTTTCTTTTTTTATTAATTCTTACACTGATATCACTTAGCACCTTTTCAGCTTAAGGGACAAAGTGGACTTCCTGAAAAATGAAGATTTTAATCAGAAGACAGTGCAGCTGTCTCTGAGAGTAATTCTAGTCTCTTTGTCCTGTAAACGACGTGACCCCCTGGTCAGTTAATGAGGGAGCTTCAAACAGCCCTCGGAGTCTGCCATGGCTCAATAAGATACCCTGTGTGGTAAAAATCTTCCTACTTTGCTAAGAGTTAAGAAGCTATAGGAAGTTTTTTCTGTTTCTTCTGCAGTGTACAAAGCATTTCTTTTCAATTTCTGTACTAACCCTGTAATTCACATAGTCTGATATTTGTGTGATATCCTGCAGATGTTTAAATACTGTGAAGTAGTAAATATTACTTTTATATACTTCATGCCTCTGTGACTGGATCTTTTGGAGGAACAGATAACTGTACTGACAACTCCACAATGAGTCTTCGAGAGAGCGAAAGAGAGAGAGAAAATAGGCTTAACAAAACTGGAGGTGGACAAAGTAATGGGGCCTGATAGGATTCGCCCAAGAATTCTAAAAGAACTAAGGGTAGAACTAGTGACACCACTGACTACCCTTTTTAACAAATCATGGGAGGATGGTGTGGTACCTGAGGACTAGAGGAGAGCAGATGTGATTCCCCTTCACAAAAGTGCGAGCAAGACAGAAGCAGGAAACTACAGACCTGTTTGTTTGACCTCAGTGGTAGGGAAAATGATGGAATCACTTCTGAAAGAAAGAACTGTTGAGTTTCTAGAGGCCAGTGGGGCACAGGACCAAAGGCAGCATGAATTCACAGCAGGAAGGTCGTGTCAGACGAATCTAATAGATTTCTTTGACTGGGTGACCTAAGTAGTAGACCAGGGAAGGGCTGTGGACATGGCCTACCTAGACTTTAGCAAGGCATTTGACACAGTTCTACACAAAAGATTAATATACACATTAGCCAACCTGGGAGTAGGTCCCAAGGTGGTAGCCTGGGTAAAAAATTGGCTGGACAACAGGACACAAATGGTAACAGTAAATGGAGTCCACTCTGAAGAAAGGGGGTTTACTAGCAGGGTACCGCATGGTTCAGTACTGGAACTGGTCCTCTTTAATGTCTTTATAAGTGATATTGCAGAGGGACTGGAAGAAAAAGTATGTCTCTTTGCAGATGACATAAAGATCTGCAACAGGGTCGATACAGAAGGTGAGGTGGAAAGGATGAGAAGGGACTTGGCAAGGTTGGAGGAATGATCAAATGTATGGCAGCTTAGATTCAACACAAAGAAGTGCAAAGTAATACACCTGGGAAACAAAAACCCAGGGGAAGTGTACACAATGGGGAGTGAGATACTAACAACAACAAAAATGGAAAGGGACCTGGGGGTAGTCATATCAGATGACCTAAAGGTGGGCAAGCAATGTGAGAAGGCAGTAAGGAGGGCTTCGGGGGATACTGGGATGCATAGTGAGAGGCATCACCAGTAAAACACAGAAGTTGTTATCCCACTGTACAGCCAGTTGGTGAGATCCCATCTGGAGTACTGCGCGCAGTTCCGGAGACCCCATTTCCGCAAGGACACAGAATGGAGGCTGCCCAGAGGAGGGCAACTAAAATGGTGCAGGGTCTGCACCAGAAGACATACGAAGAAAGATTAAAGGAGCTTAACATGTATACCCTCGAGGAAAGAAGGGAGAGGGGGACATGATAGAAACTTTCAAGTACCTCAAGGGAATGTGCAAGAACAAGGGGGCACAGTTTGAAGATAGAGGGGGACAGCTCAGAGGTAATGTGATAAAGTATTTTTTTCATGGAGAGAGTTGTGGATACACGGAACAGCCTTCCTGAGGAGGTAGTGGAGTCAAAAACAGTGGGGAAATTCAAGGATGCATGGAACAGACATAAGGCAATTCTAGTGGGGGTAGGAGGAACTACACTGTTGGTTAACTAGGATCTGCAGCTTATCTACTGGGTAGGGAAACAGGCAGACTAGGTGGGCCAAGCAGTAATTATCTGCCATCAAATTTTATGTTTCTATGTTACCACATTCTAAGTAAAGTGTTTCTCAGGAGTGAGTGATGGGAAGGCCGTTTTCCCTTGACCAAAGGAGCACTGTATTGTGTGACTGTGTGGGCAGTGGCTCTGGTGGGATTCAGACCAAGAAAGTCCCCAGGTAAGAAAATCACTTCTGAGTGGTAGCAGCTACCGAGGTTCTCTTACAAGTGCTGAGGGTCGAGAAACTTGGCAACCTGTTGCAGACTAAGTCCTGGGTGTAGACAGGATGTGGCAGACCACAACATTTCATCTACTGTCTCTTACTTCATTATTAGTACAAATTGTGCTCCCAGGATTCTGATAGGATATTAAGACAGAGCCATATCCACCATCTGTTTGTACCAAGGATTGGTCTTGCCTTGCACCTGTTTCCCTGTGATCTGGGCTGAGGGGAGGTTATGACATCTGTTCCCTTTATAGTGCAAGCCTCCATCTCTAGCCAACCTGTTTCTGAGTTCCCTGCCCGATAATCCAGTACTAGAAGTAGTTGTGCTGCTTGAAAGTTTTAGGGTAAGGAAGTCCAAGCCCCCGTTGCAGTTTTGGTGCCCTTAATACTTCACTCCTAATCCTTGGTTTGAGATCCCCTCCAGACAAAGCATTCAACGGCTCTGTTCAGTATTTTCCAATCCTGTGCTGGGATACTGAGTGGAGGAGATCGAAACAGGAACAGCAGCCTAGGGAGTATGCTCATTTTAACTGATTCTATTTTTCCATTCGGGAAAAGGGGGATTTGCTCCCCTCTGTACATATCTGTCACAATTTTCATGACTAGAGAACTGTAGCTAGCTTCATATAACTGTTGATCTACTGGGATCTGTATGCCCAAGTATCAGAATTTCGTTGTGACCCAGTGGTAGGGAATACGATTTTTGAGAGCCCCAGTCATAAGGACACTGAATAAGAGTACTTCTGTCTTGGACTCGTTTACTTTAAATTCAGATGCCCTACTATAACCATCCAGAATACTGTTTATGATGGGGAACGTGTGCATGTGGTTTCTCAGATGCAACATAGTATCATCCGTATAAAGTGAAATTCTGTTTTCTACACAGACAGAAAAACACACACATACAGTCACACACACACACATTCACACTATCACGCCTGCAGGTCCTATGGGTTCTTACCAGTTCTGCCAACAGCTCCATGCAGATAGTGAACAGGAATGTGGAAAGGAGGCAGGCTTGCCTAGTTCCCCGTTGTATACCTAGCTTTTTGGAAACAGTCCCATTTACTTTAACCTTGGCCTCAGGACTGGCACACAAGTCTTGAACCCAACCTAAAAAAACGAGTGCCAAAAGTACATTTTTGAAGCGCTCTTACCAGGAAGTTCCAACGCAGCCTATGAAAGGCTTTTTCTGGGTCAGTTGTAATGGTCAACTGAGTCACCTTAGACCCTTTTGCCTCTTGAATAATTGTGAGGCACCTCCTTAGACCGTCTGTAATTTGTCGATCTGGTATGAAATCAGTTTGATCACAGTAAATCAATTTTGTAATAATTTTGTTTACCCTGGTGGCCATTATTTTGGTGAAGATTTTCATATCTATGTTAAGCAGGGCAATTAGCCTATCTGAATCACACCTTTCAGGTTCTTCGCCTAGTTTCTTAATGACAGGTTTATGGGCCTGTTTCCATGAGTCAAGAACCCCCCTTCCCCATGTTACACACATGTCCCCTTTAGTTCTGGTATCAACTCCTCCCCGAATGATTCATAAAAATCGGAGTTATACTCATTAGGACCTGGGACTTTTCCAGACTTAAGGTCCTTAACTGCCAATGCAATTTCCTCAGTAGAAATTGGCAGGCCCAGACTTTGTTGCTCTGATAATTTAGGTAGTTTCAATCTGTCTAGAAAGCTGTTAATATCTTCCCTGCTCTCCCCCTCCAATCTCTCTTCTTGGTATTTTGTAAACCCCTCTGCTATATCTGTAGGAGTGTTAATGTCTTTGGGTCAGGTTGGCCCTTCATTTAAATCTTAGAAGCATAGCAAGATGGCACTACTTTTACGTACGGAAAAGGCTAACAGCCTAACTGCTTTGTTCCCATGCTCGCAGTATAATTGGTTTAAATATCTCAGTTTACCTTTTTTTTCTCCAAGAGGCTCTTGGAATTCTCCTTTTTACTTTTTTAATTTTCTTCTAGTTCAGGGGTGGGTACTGTTTTATGAGAAAGCTATAACTGAGTTAGACAGTGCTCCAGCTGGTTTTGTAACTGTTGCTGGTCTTGTTTTCCCCGCAGCATTATTGAAAATTATATTTCTCTGCAATGTTCCCTTGAAGGCATCCCAAATCCATTTAGGGTCTGTATCGGTTCCTGCGTGTGTTACTGTAAAGAGATCCAGCTCTTGCCTTACCACATCCTGGAAGGCAGTATCATTTAACGACGAGGTACTGAACCTCCAAGCTGTACATCTCCCCATTATGGTTACGTTGGATGTATATTTGATTAAACTACTTCCACTGCGAGGGCACCTAAGGAGAATCAGTGTTTGGTATTTATGCTAAGCATACTGGTTCTACTCATACTCTCCCACCAGTGCTCTTAACTTTTACAGTTCCTGTCCAAAGCAATAGAAATCAACATGAAAAAAAGTAGCACTCGCTGTAAGAACTTCCCATACTAGTTTGTGAGTCCATTCAGCGTGGCCAGCAGTTTCAACGATGCTTTCACCAGTTCAGATCTACGTAGCAGACATTTTATAACATCCCTTCAGGTTTCAATATGCTGGAGGTTGCAAGTGCATCTGTGGTTCGGCCACATCCTGTCCTGGTTGTCATCATTTCGAAATCATCCGCTGAAGATCATACTTCAGGTTGGGTGTGAGGAAGGTTGACTTGGTGCCTGATCTTTTCTGTTTTCTGGCCCCTTGCCATGTTTACCCAAAAAAGTGTGTGCGCGAGCCTCTCCATATCCACTTTCAGGCGCCTAACCCCCAACTCCAGTAACACTAGTGCTGCTTCAACAAGTGAATCAAAGTTTTGTGGCCCTTTGTCCATGTAGACTCAAACTCTTATAGGAAAACTGAGCTGGATCATAATGCTTTTCTCCTGGCCCTGTTTTGTGATGTCCCAAACCATTTTACATTTAGCATTCACTGCATCTGAAAATTCTTGCTCAAAGTAACATTTCTTAATGGATGGGAGGAGGTGGGGGATATTCCAGGGATGGGGTTCATCCCAACTGCTCTTCGCTGGTTTCTGGGTGCCTGCTTTATGGCCCTGGGGGGCCCCACCTGCCCTTATGTGAGAGACCACCAAACAGTAAAATTAAATAGTGTATTTAGTTGAGAAGCACAAAGGTTGATAGTATCACTAAGGTAAGAATAGTTTCTCTGTAAGGGAATATGGACCATCTGTGCATAGTTTAAGGATGTTATTCTTTTTACGAAATGTCTTTGGTTGTGTACGTTTTTACTCTGCTGAAAATTTAATAAAAAAAATATACAAAAAAACTCCTGCCCTTCAAACTCATTGTCCCTTTGTTTCCGTGCAGTTTGAAGAATTAACTGCCTGATCAGATGTTCACACATACATACTATCAGACAGCACGGTTGGGCTTGGGGATCCGCCAGTCAGGGGCCCAAAGAATGATGCTGTCATTCAATTTTAAGAGCTGTGGATTCTGAGATTTTTTTTGTACCTTCCCCTGCACCCCCTGATCTCCCACTCCTTATAGCTGCTCAATGTCCCTGTCTACATGCCAGTCTCGCCCTTTCCTGTCACTTCCTGCTACATGGGGCTGTCCCCACATCCTTGGAGGGTCCGGCTTATCCCTGCTGGGAGCCACCGCTCTGTGAGAGTGGAGGGGATAGCATTCCAGTGGGGCCTCCGCAGTACACAGAGCTCGGAGGACAGGACCAGTGTGCTAGAGGAACTGCGGCACGGGGGGAACTAGGCAGCCATCATCTGTCAGGCTCAAATGGATGCTAGTTTCCATTTTCTGGGCCCCTCCCCCACATCCCAGCAGCATACACTGTGGCAACACCCTGGAGACAGAGCCAGCCAATGTGTGGTCACCCATGCTGGCAAGGTTCCATACATCACCAGGTGTCACTGTCCGAGCGGTGCTCCACAACACCTTCTTCTGGAAGGAGAGCATCTGTGTGGATGCTCTATCACTCCCATCAGCCTCCATGCCTGACATACCAGGCTCAAGGCTCAAACCCAGGTCACCAGTGTGCCAAGCAGGTGCCCCACTGCACGATGCATGGGGCTGGCTTACTTTCTAGATTGTTAATGCTGTGTAGTAAATATGCACCATGAGGTCCACAACTGTTGGAAAAGTTGCCTCTGTACCCTCCTTAAAGAGCTAGTGTACTGCCTGGAAACTGCCTGCAATTAATTGTAACTTTCAGATGCAGTCAGCCATCGCTTCTTATATCTCAAGTATGCTTTCCTTTCTGTTTGCTAAGCAGATTTTCCACCTGGCAGTACTGGAGGAAGTGTGGAGCAGCACTCTGTCTGGAGGAAAAATAAATAATTTCTGTTCCTCCCACTACATCAACACTGAGACCACACTGATTATGACATCACTAGTAACCAATGAGAACCATTTCTCAGTGCCAGATTTCACTTTCACATCAAGCAGCAGGGACTGGCTCTCCCTGGTTACTAGCGATGTAACAATTTCCTGCATTTTGATTGGTAGCTTGTGAGAGTCACTGCTCAGGCTGGAAGGACTGTGGTGCCTCAAGGTGTTTGGTCTTATTTCAGACGGTATAGCGGGAGGAACAGAACTGACTTTTTTTTGCCTCCAGACAGAGTGCAGTTCCACACATCACCCCAGCACTGCCAGGTGGAAAATCTTCTAATTAGCAAACAGAAAGGAAAAAATACTTGTGATATAAGAAGTGATAGCTGACTGCATCTGAAAATTACTATTAATTCCAAACAGTACACTAGCTCTTTAATACCACAGATGCGAACGTTACCTCGATGGCTGCGATTTTCCAGATCATTTAATATGGCATTTAGGGCTCTTTCTCTATTCAACAAGTAGAACAGGGATCTGTCGTGAGTTTCCATTGAGGCCCCTAATTCCGTGTCCACTGATTTGGTGGCCATAACTTTTTTATTCATCATTTTTAAGTGCAATCTGATGTCCATCACTGAAGATTCAGTGCGGTAGATGACTTTCATAATTCCGTTCAGTTTTGCTAGCACTGTCCTCTGTTGTACCCCTACTGAATCATAAGCTTCTTCCTCCGCCGAGAACTGAGCAGATGAAGATAGCCTACTGCTTGCAGTGGCACCCGCCTCTGTATCTCTTTCCATCAGGGCTTTTATCTTTGCTGATGGAGCTTCAACCTTTCAGACTGGTGAGGGACAGCTTTTCTAAAGCTGGTTTCTTAGTTTCTTAGCTGGTATAATGCAAATTTCTGTGATTTATTCAGTCCGCAAGAGTGGAGCTCAATGGCTATGTAGCCATCTTCCACATGACTAGGTGTACTAGGTTGTCAGAGACATAAGAAGGTGTTTTCCCCCCCATCGAGAATGTCTCTCACCACCTCGTGGGTGAATCAGTCACTGTTGGTGGTCCGCTTTAGATAATGGTCAAGCTTTGTTTTAAACATGTTGAAAATGTTGGCATCAACGAATTTGTGGGGCAGTTTGTTCCAAGCCTTAGCTATCCTAATTATGAAGTAATGATCCCTTTTCTTATTGTTTGCTTTTGGTACAACTAGTTGTTTATTTTGAATTCTAAGGATGGACCGAAGGCATCATGAGGTGGTCCGGTTAGTGTCCACACGGTGACATTTGCAGCACATTACCCTCTGCGCATGGGTTAATGCGCTGCGAACAGGGTGGTGTAAACAGGGCTTATGAACCATGGTTAAGAAGTCTGCAAATAATTCTTATCACTGGGCCTACCACCTCTACAGTTGCTGTGTTAAAAACTAGAAGCATGCTAAAAAATTTGAGGCTGTACCAAACAGGAAGACACACAAAATGGCAGACAAGCAAGTTCTACAGTATATGAATGTGTTGACCTTTTCAAGTATACAATGTGCCTGTTTGTTAATTTAAGAAGACACTCCAGTTGCAGCAGCAGCATATCCGTAAAGCTGCTGCCCTGGATGTCATTGAGTGAATCACACTTGCTTGGGTTGAGTACTTGTTAAAGAGTCATCCCTCGATCCCGATCATGTACTGTGAACCTCAGCCATGAAAAAATGTGTTTGCGATGCTTAAAGGATGACTATTTGAGTACAGCAAAATTAAAAAAGAGCTATGCATCTGGAAACAAAAGACTAACTACATGCAAATTCCACTATTAATTTAGACAACTGAAAATACGTCAATGCCTTGTAAACAATACAAGTGCATTTTAAGGTTGTCAGCTGTCCTCAGACATTGCTTTGGAGTTTAATTTCTACTACAGTTTTATTCTGCTTCTAATGTTTCAGGGCAGAGCTCCAAAATAGTAATAAGAGGTCGGAAGAGACTCTTGATCTATCGTGTCAACCCCCGCCCCCAACTTTACATGTAGGGATTGGTATACTGTGCAACATGTACAAATTTATAGAGGTATCCACCTACCTTTCTACCCAGGGTAACCCTGCAATTACTTTGGTAAGCAAAAATGTTTTCAGGCATACCTTAAAAGCAGTATTGGGGAGTAACTAGTTACTGTAATCTGATTACTTTTCTAGGTAACTAGTGATAGTAATTTCTAGATAACTAGTGATAGTAATTGATTACTTTTAAAATAAAGTAATAAGTAACTATAACGATATTACTTTTCCCCTAAAAGTAACTAGTTACTGTAATATAAATAAAATAACAGATGGGCATCCGTTACAGTTGCTGTAATCCACCAAGAGGTTCCTGTGACTTCATAAACCTCAAGAGGTTTATGACATCACAGGAATCTGGAGACTGTGTAGGTGTCTTGATATTCAGATTTCAGTGTAAACAAAGGCTGTTCAGCTGACTGCATGCCTGATTTATTACAATATCAGGCTAAAAAACTGCCTTCTGACAAGCACTGTGTGAGCACCCAGCATCTTCACCTTGCGCACTGAATGCAAGTTGCCTACCATTTTTGCCTTTTTTCACAATAAAAAGTTTAGGCGACATTTCTCAGCTGTGACGTGCTGTTTTCTGTGGCCTTGCTGATATTCAGGCTTGCGTAGTCACAGTGTCTAGCTATTATGAGCTGCCAGAGCTACGGGGTGGTGTAAGCCCATGGCATGACAACTGGAGCAAAGACAGGCAGCCTTACAACATTTAGCCTTGGAAAGTTGACCTAATGCTGGTTTGCCCTACAAGATCTTTGTTTTAACACAGTGGCTACGCCTACAAGGAAGCCTCATTTATCACACCACTGCTTTCTACATGGTTATAGTCCCTCTGCCGGTGGGTGTCGGGGTTGTTTTTGCCAGTTGTTTCATTACAGAAAATGTTGTTAGGCTGAATGGCTCTGGTGAGGTGTCACTGCACTGGCTGTCCTTGTACCAATTGTCGCAGACCTGGTGTAAATCACTGGCCCCTCCAATTTCAGTACTTCTTTGATCTGTAGAAAATGAAAATCAGTCAGTGTACACACATAGCTTTCACCTTTCAGCCTTCTTACTAGGTCCTATGAATTAGTCCTCACTTAAGTATTCCTCAGCTCATTCACTTCTATTATGCCTTTTCATACCTATCATCACCCTTTCATTTTCCAGAGTCTATTCTTACCTTACCTATTATCACTTTTTCTCCTACAACCTCCCCCTATTTTCCTTCCTCACATATATGTCTCTTCTTCTCCTTACCTGCTTTTTTCTCTTTTAGATAATTCCTGAAGACCTATAATTGAAACATCAATTCTAACTCAATTTTCTATTTTCAGCATGCATTTAATATTATCATTTTGTTCTATATCTGTAACATGTGCCATGCAAACAGAAGTCAGAAAACACCATTTGTCAGTTTATAATTAAATATATCATTTTGCAACATTGGACATACAAATTATACTACTTATGCACTGCTATATGGTACAGCTAGGAATCACTATAGGAACTGATAAAATTTATTTGAGGTCCAACAGATTGGCCAGTTGATATACAATTTATACATAGCTAGCTGCACCCCTGGCATGTCGTCAGTCATGGCCCTCGATAGTAGCCATTGTGAACCCTTAGGGAAGCGGGGTCAGCTTAGCCATCGTAGGGAAAAGGGCAAGTAGTCTGTCTGCGGGCGGGGCTCACGGCCTATTTCCACCAACACCACATACGCCAAACTGCCACAGTAGTCCGCTTGATCATCCATCCTCCTGTCCACCTGCCAGGTCTATCACATCACCTGACTCATCTCAAAGAAAATCCTCATCGAAGAGGATATGTACTGGAGTGCAACATGTGTGTTGTGTTGTGTGATAATTTGATTGTGACACTGTCTGACTACACTGTGGCATACTGGCAATGGCATAATAGTCATGGCAAACTTAGTTATAATTATAACTGTGTCTCAGTGGCAGTGGCAAGTCAAGGTTCAGTTGTGGAAAAGAGTGTTTAAAATGTGTGTTGGAGTATGCAGGTGTGCGCTGGTGGAATTTATTGTATGCGACATTGGGTGGATCTGTAGCTGGCAATGGCAAAGTTAGGATTTAGGCTGCTGTGGGGAAATGAGAAAAGGTCACCAAGGCAAGAAAGGGCAGTAGATCTGCAGGGTGCATATGTGTGTGTGTGTGTGTGTAGGGGGAGCTATGTGAGGGTGGGATTTTATTATTTAAATTTTAAAGGGGTAGTTGTGGCTCTTGCATAGTCAGGAGGAGAATACAGGCTGCAAGTGGGAAAGGTCGCCAAGTGCAGAAGATGCAGCAGAGTTTGTATGGCAGTGTGGTAAGGGTGGGATGTAAAGGGGTAGTTGTGGCTGGCACTGTCAAGATAAACAGCTCTGTGGGAAAGATCACCAAGGGCACTGGCAAAAGATGAAGGGTGTGTATAATTTGGAGGGGGAGTGTGGGTGTTACGGAAATGAAAAAGGTCAGGTACAGCAGTGGCTGGCAAAGTCAGGATCCATCTGTGGCAGGAAAGACTGCAGAGGGCAGCAGTAGATGTAGGGTTATGTGTTTGATTTTTTTTTTAATAGAGCTCTTACTGATGGAAATGTAAAGGGATTGTTGCGGCTAGCAAAGTCAGATGGCTAGTGCATTATAAACTGACATATTCATTGTCTTTAGAAACTATTTTACATCTTTTGTACACTTCTTGGGGTTTCATGAGCACATAGCAATGTTCATTGAGTAAACATAATCATGTTATGAAAAGTAATACAGAGTAACATGAAAAGTAACATGCATTTACAGTTACTAATTACTTTTTATGTAAAAGTAATACATAACTGTAACTGATTACATTTATTTGAAAGTAACTAGTAACTGTAACTGATTACTTTTTAAAAGTAATTTACCCAATAGTGCTTAAAAGCCAATACCAGCTTTATATTCACTGTGTATGCTGGTAGCCTGCTCCACAGGTTTATAACACTCTGAGAGAAGAAGCACCTCCTAGCATTAGTAAGGAGTTTACCACCTCTGAAGTTCAAGATATGCATTCAAATCCTGATGGAGGACACCAGGGAAAGCATATATGTCTCCTCAATCTTGTCTACAGCCTTCAGTATGTGAAAGACTGAAATCACGTCCCTCTCAGTCTCTTTTCTCTCCAGGGTAAAAAGGGCTCCCAGCTTCTCTCCCACTTTTGTCCCCATACCCCTGATATTTTTGTTGTCCCTGTCCCCATGCTGCAGCCACATCTCTCAACTGTCCCTGATTTTGCCTCAAATATTTCCTTTGTCCCTCTTGATTAGGGAGTTTCTGTCACTAAAGAGAAGGGATTCAAAGCACAACATATCATACATTAAAACTGCTGGCTAGTTCTCCTTCAGCAAAGGCATTTTACACTAAGGTAGGTACTCTATAACTTTCTGGAGCCGATACTACCATTTGTAAAGGTATGCTCCTGATTTGGGTCAATTACCTCTGATCTTGTCAAGCCTTGTCCCTAATTTGTTGGGCGAGAGGTTTAGAGATATGGCACACCCTGTCGACTGACTCAATGTCCTTTCCATAAACAGTACTCCAGGCTGAGCCTGACCAAAGCCTTGCAAAGTGGCAGAATTACTTTTCTGTGCTGCTCGTCACTGCTTTCCTTTTTTTTTTGTCTTTTTAATGAGACAAACAGAAATAAATACATTTATTACATGGGGTTCCTGAGTGAGACAGATGATTGGTTGAGACAGTCAAACAGAAATAAATGCATTTATTACACGGGGTTCCTGAGTGAGACAGATGACTGGATGCAGGGGGTCACCTGACAGTGCAGCAATCCACATTATTGGTACTGTCAGGGTGTCAGGGTCTACCCTCTAGAGGATTCAGGGGCAAGACAACATTTTATTGAGACGCTGCGGCACAAACTGAACAGCCACCAACTGCAAGAAGAGCTAAAAGGTAGAAAAATGGCACAGAGTCTGCGAAGTATCGCAGCTCTTACTACATGCAGTCATGCTCAATCCACCTGATGCTGGTGCTTTTGCAGTACAGCAGACAAGCAGCTGTGCGACTGCTGCCCGATGCAGAGTCCTCATGTTCAGCCTGCAAGTCTGTGCTTGCCCACCCACCTGCCCAGCTGACCTCTACCTCTGAGGACAGGGCGCACTCAGTACCCTGGTAGTCTGTGCCTCCGGACTGTATAAAGGAGAAGCAGCTATCCATAGGAACCTGTAGCATAGATCAGTGCCCAGCATTTCAGCACCCACCCCCAACATATTCATTTGTCACTATGACAGCATTCCCCTATTCCCTGTGTCTGTACCCAGCCAGCTGCCCAGCATAGCTCATCACACCCTGCAGATACTCTTCCTTCAGGAGTCAGTGTGTACAATCTCTGTATTGTTGTCTGATGTGGTAGTTGTTCATTACGCCCTGGCAGCCTTGTTTTCTCCACCCCCCCGCCCAACGGATCTCAGTGCAGTCTGTGCACGCTGTACCCGGAATGTGACATCCACTCCTCATAATGGAACTGCAGCTGTCTGTGCTGTTACCCACCCATCCAAGGAACCACAACTCAGCAAGTGCAGGGAAACTCACCGGGGGAAGTCCCGTGAGCATGGTACAGAATGTCAGAGTGTCCAACAGAACGGCCAGTAGTCTTCTCGCAAAGTGGCAGCCATCACGCTGGAGCCGCCACCCTTCTCCTCATAGCAGTGCAAATCACTGTACCGATTACTGCACAGTCTGCCCGGTACATCACAGTGCCGCACTCGCACCCGCTGTTCTCAGTACAGTAAGATGAAAGAACCGCTATCAGGGTTCAGTATAGTGATCCATTTAACGACATGCATGAACAGGGAAGCTAGGCTGAGGATGCCAAATTCATGTGTGATGATTCCTCGATGTTAGTTAAATTTCTAAGATACCTATATTGCTTTCACAAACGAACCCGGTCTGTCAGGAAGAGGAGAGGTGGGGGAAATTAAAGAGAATTCAAAATGCGTGCAGAAATCAATACGTGGCACTGCTAGCTTAACGAGCCCTGCATGGTGAGTAGCACCACACACAGAGCCACAGCAACCACAAACTGTGCTCAGCCTACAGTACTCAGAACGGGTTGGTGCTATACAAATAAGCCGTCTCATACAGTTGCACGGCAATCATACGGAATGATGAGCAGGAACCCCAATAACTGTTGTAAATGGTGATGGAGACACACAGAAATACAGTCGTACAGAAGCGGGCCCCATTCAAAGCAGTGGCACGCATGATCATCATTACCAACGCCACAGCTGTCCTCAGTGATGCTGGTCATTGATGCACAGTTTGTCAGCCCTGCATGTCAGTGCTGAGCACAGTACCATGGTCCGAGGCTCTGACTGTGTGTGTGTGTGTCCGATGGTTTGTTCCAGGCTGTCCCTGACTGCTGCTGCTGCAGTGAGCTCTCTGTGGCTCTCTCCATGCCTGTATTTCACTGAAGTGCACACCAGGGATCCACAGAGAGAGAGAAAGAGAGAGACAGACAGAGAGTACAGCATCCACAGAGACAGCATGTGGGGGAGGGGAGTAAATGACACGTTGTAGGCATGGTAGCAGAGGATGTTATGCACAAGAAATGTCACAGGTCATGTCACTACTATATCTGTGACATTTCTATGTGCATAATTGCAAGCAATTATGGCTTTTTTTTTTTTAGGGACTATTTTGCACGGTGGCAGGACACAGTACCTCTTTTGCTGTTTAAACAGCAAAATAAAACACCTTTTTTGAATGTGGTTTTGTTGTTTAGACATGCCCTACGTAATAAGTGCATTAACGCACTCCCGAGTGTGCTGTTAATAGGGATTAACGCACACTCTGGGTGCTGTGAGGTGTCCGTTAATCCCCATTAATAGCACACCCACATCTCATGGTGTCAAGGTTACTAAGGTACATTTCACAAATAAGAAATCATCTTGTTACTAATATTGCATTGTTTCACTGTGTTGAGTTCATCTTCAGTGGATTTAACAGCTGCTAAAGAAGTAGTGAGATAGTAAAATAGAGCTCTGTCCTTCTGTAATACAACTTCTACAGAGTCCTCCATCTTCCCTGTTGACCTACAGCTCGGACTTCCTTTTGTACGATCAATGGTCTGCAACAACCCCTTTCGTTTAATTTTGATAGACTGGGAAAGCAGGGACAGGGACATGTCCCGACTTTTTTACGGGACAAAATCTGGGCAGAATGCAGAAACATAAAATACCCATTTCTGCCATTTATTGCGAACGTATTGGAACCCACTCGAGAGGGAGCAATCTTAGACCTGGTTCTCTCAAATGGAGATGGAGAGAGGATCACAGATGTAGAAGTGGGTAGCCATCTGGGAACTAGCGACCATCGAACAGTATGGTTCACAATAAACACAGCAATAGAGTCAAGCCATACAAAGGCAAAAGTACTGGACTTCAGGAGGGCTGACTTTGCCAAAATGGGTGAGTGCCTAAGGAATGCACTTGCAAATGGGCAGAAAGGAGGGGTGGAAAAACAATGGGGAATAATAAAAACTGCCATAACAGAGGTAACAAGCCTTTGTGTGAAGCAACTAAACAAAACAAAACTATGTAAGAAACCACTATGGTTCTCAAAGGAGGTGGCAGTGAAGGTTCAAGAGAAAAAGAAAGCATTCGGGAAGTACAAGGAATCACGGAAGAAGCAGGACAGAGAATTGTATCAGTTAAAGCAAAAGGAAGCTGGGAAGGCAGTCAGAACAGCAAAGGTCCGAACTGAGGAAAACATAGCCAACTCAGTTAAGAAGGGGGATAAAACCTTTTTTAGGTACATCAGGGAGCGAAGGAAGACCAAGGGAGGGACAGTGAGGCTAAATAAAGGGAAGGGCAGGGTGGGTAGAGGGTGACGGTGAAAAGGCAGAGATACTAAACAAATATTTTTGCTCAGTATTTACAAATGAAGAGGGGGAGGTATCCAAAACAAACAGAAGTTGATACCAGCCCATTTACAGAAGAAAGGGTTCTGAAAGAACTCTTAAAACTGAAGGTAGACAAAGCAATGGGGCCTGATGGGATTCATCCCAGAATTCTAAAAGAACTAAGGGTAGAACTAGTGACACCACTGACTACCCTCTTTAACAAATCATGGGAGGATGGGGTGGTACCTGAGGACTGGAGGAGGGCAGATGTGATTCCCCTTCACAAAAGTGGGAGCAGGGCAGAAGCAGGAAACTACAGACCTGTTAGTTTAACCTCAGTGATAGGGAAAATGACGGAATCACTTCTAAAGGAAAGAACTGTTGAGTACCTAGAGGCCAGAGGGGCACAGGACCCAAGGCAGCATGGATTCACAGCAGGAAGGTCATTCCAGACGAATCTAATAGATTTTTTTGACTGGGTGACCAAAGTAGTAGATCAGGGAGGGGCTGTGGACATGGCCTACCTAGACTTTAGCAAGGCATTTGACACAGTCCCACACAAAAGATTAATATACAAGAATTGGCTGAAGAATAGGACACAGAGGGCAATAGTAAATGGAGTCCACTCTGAAGAAAGGGGAGTTACTAGTGGGGTACTGCAGGGTTCAGTATTAGGACCGGTCCTCTTCAATGTCTTTATAAGCGACATTGCAGAGGGACTGGAAGGAAAAGTATGTCTCTCTGCAGATGACACAAAGATCTGCGACGGAGTTGATGCACAAGGTGGGGTGGAAAGGATGAGAAGGGACTTGGCGAGGTTAGAGGAATGGTCAAATGTATGGCAGCTTAGATTCAATGCTAAGAAGTGCAAGGTAATGCACCTAGGAAACAAAACCCCAGGGGAAGAGTACACAATGGGGGGGAGATACTAACAACAACAAAAATGGAAAGAGACCCGGAGGTAGTCATATCAGATTACTTAAAGGTGGGCAAGCAATGTAAGAGGGCAGTAAGGAGGGCTGGGGGGATACTGGGATGCATAGGGAGGCATCACCAGTAGAAAACAGGAAGTTGTTATCCCTCTGTACAGACAGCTGGTGAGACCCCATCTGGAGTGCTGTGTGCAGTTCTGGAGACCCAGTCTCCGCAAGGACATAGACAGGATTGAATTTGTCCAGAGGAGGGCAACTAAAATGGTACAAGGGTCTGCACCGGAAGACATATGAAGAAAGACTAAAGGAGCTTAATATGTTTAGCCTCGAGGAAAGGAGGGAGAGGGGGGAACATGATAGAAACTTTCAAGTACCTCAAGGGAATCAGCAAAGTCCAAGAGGATAGCATCTTTCAAAAAAAGAGGTGTGCAAGAACAAGGGGACACAATTTGAAGATAGAGAGGGGCGGCTCAGAGGTAATGTAAGGAAGTATTTTTTCACAGAGAGGGTTGTGGATGCATGGAACAGCCTTCCTGAGGAGGTTGTGGAGTCAAAAACAGTGGTTGAATTCAAGCATGCATGGGACAGTCATAAGGCAATTCTAGGGGTTGGGGGAAGAAAGAAGTAGCCTGCTGGTTAACTAGAATCTGCAGCTTATCCACTAGGTAGGGAAATGGGCAGACTGGGTGGGCCAAGTGGTCCTTATCTGCCGTCAAATTCTATGTTTCTATGTGATCTTCCTTGTCTTGGTTCCTGGCAGATACTTTTTCCATATAGCAAATTTTGCTTGCAATGTTCCGCCATGTGTCTACTGTTGGGGGGTCTGACTTAATCCAATTTCTGGTTATTGCTTTTTTTGCAGCCAGAAGATAAATCCAGAATAGATGGGGGATCGGGTTGTTAACTGCGTATCTCTCGGGGGAACCAAGATTAAAGCTAGTTCTGGAGTTAAGTTTAAGGGGGCCCCTTCTAGGGTTTCGATTTGGAGTAGGATTTGTTCCCAGTATGTGCTAAGCACCAGACAAAACCATATATATGCCCCTGGTCAGCAGGGTTCCTCCTGCAGTTTCTCCAACACTTGCCGTAGTTAGGCAGTTAGGCACATATTTGGCAAGGACAGCCGGTGTATGAAAGTACCTGTATCTAGATTTCTATGCAAATTCCCTTCACTAAGTGGAGGATGTTAATTTGACTGCTGGGATAGCATATTTGATCCATCAGTCATATTCTACGGTGGTGTTCAAATCCTTATTCCAGCTATCTAGTATTGATCTAGTGGAGTCTCCCAATAACTGTTGGGAGTGCTTTATAATGATTACCTATCAGATGTCCCCACTGGGATCCTTTCTGGGTTTCTATAATCATGGTCATGAGAATGGGAATTTGTAGTGGTCTTTTGGTAAGGGGCTTACATTTGTGAAGTAAATATGTACGCACTTGGAGGTAGGGATAGTGTTCTCTACTTGTTAGAGTAAAGGTAGTTTGTAGTGTTTCAAATGAGACTACTCCATGAGAATCAAAAAATTGGTAAATATAGGTCAGTCTCAGCTGCCACCATCTGTGAAATACTAAGTCCATTTGTAAAGGCAGAAATTCTTCATCCGTGTCTAATACCCTGCAGAAATACAATATATCTTGGAATATCGGGTGTTTTTTGAATGTACTCCACACATGAAGTGTGTTAATAGTTAAGATAGGTGAAATGCACTAGAAGGGATGTAGAAAGGGGAGTGGATACAGAATCCGGCCAATATCACAGAGGTTGTTAAAATGGAATTCAATCGACCTTCAAGGTGTGGTAATCTGGGGCGCTATCCATAAGAGAACAATGCAGAGATGGGCTGCCCTAGCATATTCAGTTAAGTTTAGTAAGTTGACTCCCCCTAGACTTGTTGGAAGTTGCAAAATGGCAAGCCTGATTCATGGTCTTTGCCCTGCCCATATGAAACTAGATACTGTTTTGTACCACAATTTAAAGTAGAAGGGAGACAGAAGAAAGGAGAGGGTTTGGAATAAGTAAAGAAGGCGCGGAAGTAGATTCATTCTGATAATTTCTACCTGGACAAAGAAAAAGAGTGTTAGGTGGTTCCATCTGTCTAGATTGGTTGTAGAGTCTTTGTCAATGGTTCGTAGTTTACTACTTCTAAGTTGATTAGTTCTTTAGGTATGACTATTTCGAGATATTTAAATTTAGTAGTGAGCCATTTTATTGGGAGCGATTATTTCAACAGCGGCGAGAGGGAGTAGGAGTTAAGAAGGACCTCAGTCTTGTGTAGATTTAATTTAAATCCTGCCAGTTGTCCATAGGTGTATATTAAGCGCCAGACAGCCAAACTCAAACGCTCTGGTTCCAACAGTGTCAGAAGAATATCATTAGCACATAACATTATTTTATGTTTCTGCTGCCCCAGTGCTAGTCACTGCTTTTTATGCACCTCAGCATTCTGCCAGCCCTCTTTACTGGGGCTGTGCACTGCTCGTCATACTCCACTGTCTATTATGGCCACTAGGCCTTTCTCCTTCTCCTCCGCAGCAAAAAAAAAACCCTCACATTGTGTGGGTCCTACTTTTGTCCTTCCTCCCCAGTGTAGCATCCTGCATTTGAGCTAAATAGAATCTAAGACTCCAGTAGTTCGACCAGTTTCCAGCTCGCTCAGGTCCTATTAAAGTTTGTCCCCATCATAGAGGGAATCCACAACCCAGCCAGCTTACTGCCATCCGCAAAGCTAAGCAGCCTTCCAGAGATCTCAGCTTCCAAGTCATTGATGAAAATACTGAACAGCAGGGACTGGCACAGATCCCTGAGGGATACTTCTAAGTATACTTCTTCACTCTGAACAGTGCCCATCCACCAGAACCTTCTGCTTCCTACCCAAGTCAGTCACCTTGTGTATACTTCCTGTGTACCCCCAAAAAGCATGTCATGTGATGCATTGTCTCTCTAAAAGAAAAAGTTCTTCCTGTCCCCTCCACTCAACCCCACCGCACCAAATCCTCAGTCAAGTCCTCTTTGAACATATAAGACTAGAACAGAATAGAAGGCTTGCCTGTGGTGCTGGTGGTAGAACTCTGTACTACCAAACAGGAGACCCAGGTAGCTCTTGCATGAAGGTTTGGATCCATCCCTGATCTCCATGCCCCAACTCTGTTGCCTATATTCCCTACTAGTGGGGGCAGTACATTTGGTCCCTGCTACTCAGGGTAAGTCACGGGCAAGTGGAGGAAGGAAGCAAGTAGACAGTTCAGCCCTGGGCTAAGAGCATAGGCCAAAAGATATATATATTTGGAAATAAATAAAAGTAACGACCACTTTAGCAACCTGAATAAAATATGGATTTGTATAGCATCTTTCATACAAAAAGAATCCGAAAGAGCTTTACAAAGCCATGAGTCAAGCACTAGAAGTGCAGTGACTGCCTGCAGAAAACAGCACAGTCTTTAAGTGTCAAAAATATCCCAAACAAAGTCACGGACAAGTGCATAAAACCTGCTTCACAGCGAGGAAAACAGTTGACCACGGTGCTAAAGTAATCCATTATTCTTTTTTTTTTTTTTCTAGAAAATGGCAAGGGACGAATTGCTTTTTTCTCATGGGTATGATAGCTACATCACAGAAACCTGCCTGATGTTGACAGAAAAGAACTCGGATTAACTTGCCATCCGAACAGCTACTCTGACAGTGTAGCACCCCCACCTGCATAGTCCCTCCCCAGTGCTGCACCATGGTGCCGTAATGGGGAATGGCCGAGGTGAAGGTCCCTGGTGTTAAGACTTGAAATCATGACCTTGTGGCCCAGAAGGGATTGTTGAGCCACACAGATACTGTTATGAGTACTGTAGCCACCTAGTGTTTCTAACTCCTTCAGTGCTACATATACTAGTTCCACCGTGGTGATTGTGTATCCAAACTACTCATATCTGTTACTGGAGCATGCAATTTCCCTACAACAAGGGACTGTGACATTACACGGATGCTTGGCCATGTGGTACAGGAGACAGCTGTCAACTACTCATTCTTCAACATGCCATATGTCCTTCACTGCTACACACTGCTGCACTGGAAAAGCAAGCTCATGTTTGTTTATCCAAGAGGAGTTGGCGCCTTGCATGAGAACTGTTCACAGGGATTGTTGACCGTTATGAAACTGCAAGGCTGATCAGAGCTGAAAAACTCCACTGGTCATGGGAACCTGCTGTTTTGTACTGAACCACAACAAAACCCTTCCACCTGGGAGGCTAGGATTCACATACAAACCCCAGAACTCCATGCTGGAGTCAGCTAGGAGCCAGACATGTCACCAAGATGACACATATAGCTCCTGGGAAGGGACGCTGCACAAACTGCCTGAAATCCATGCAACCCTGCCAGTCAACCAAGGAGTGGCACTGGCTGCAAAGGCTGCCATTTGCTGTCTGCCTGACTGAAGGAAGGGTCCTGCTGTGGCATCCCTAATCACCAGGTAGGGCAATACACTCTTACTGGTCCACTTGACCAGTAAAGACTAGGAAACCACACTGCCATCCTTGTAGCTAAATTCTGGTTCTCAGCCCTTCCAGCTATCTTTTCTTCTTCCTCGTTCCCTCCCTCTCCTCCACCTACATACTCAGCCGCTCTGATTCCTGCTCATTCAGAACTCCCTTTGCCACAACCTCTGTTGGCTGGGCATCCCTTTCTGTTGCATTTCCCCCACCCTTGGAGTAACCCCCATAAGCTCCTCTTCCTCTCCTCTCCTTTCTTCCTGAAAGCCTTCTCTTTTTTCCCTGAAAGTCTTGCTCCTTCAGCTCATGGTTCTGTACCTACACCCCTCTTCTCCCCAAGTGTTCTATGCCTGTCCTCTCACCCTCATGGTAATTCCCTTGGCCCCCCTATGCAGAATCCCATCTGTGTGCTCCAATCTCTGGCACCCCATTCCAGGTCTCTATGGGTGGTTCTCAGAGTGGTATATTTTGGTATTTGCACTACTACTATTTCACATATTATTGTACGTTTTTGCACCTGCAGTACTTAACATTCCAACATTTGTATCTGTGTTTTGGTATATTACCAAATTTGCAGCTCTTACTGCCTAACTTGTACCTCTGTATATAGCTTAATTTAATCTGTATATCACCTATTTCGTAGTTCTGCATATTCGTTTAATTTGTACTTCAGTAAATGTTATCCCATGCTCCCTTGCACCCCCAGGTCACACCTAGAAATGAGCTCCAGCTCAGTGTGATTTTCATGGCTAAAATTTCTAAAATCTGAATCAATAAATATTAATAGTATCTGAACTTGCATTTTAAGCAAGTTCATATAGTACCTAATGCTTATTGCTGTTATCTGTCTTTAGCAGTCTGTAAGTTTCTCTCTCATGATGATGATGATGATGCTGTTATGTAATCTGTCCATTTTGTGTTTTGCATTCCTTCTCATGCCCTTATTAATGTTTACTCTCCTCCCCATCCCTCAGGACACACCTGGAAATTAGCTGTTCTCAGCTTACTGTGTCCTCCCGACCAAACAAGTTTAAATAAACAAACAGACAAGTGACTTGCTCGTGACAGGTTCTCTTGGTGAACTGGCTCTGGTGGGATTTAAACCTATATCTTCTGGTTCCCAAACCTGGCTCTGCTTCCAACCGCTTGACCACAGCACTGTCTCACTGAAAAACTGTATGCAAACTGGCGCAGTAGCACCGCCTGCTACACTGACAACCCAGGTTCAGGCATGGACTCGGGTCACTCAGGAGCTAGACGGGAGAGGGATGATTCAGAGTTCCTTATACAGCTCTCCTCTGTTGGGGAGGGACGAACGCACATTCCTCAGGTCAGCTACTACCTGGAGGAATTTACGTGGCCAAGCAGCAGGACCACAGGTACATCAGAATGGACACCACATCCAGATGCCAGAGCATTTCCACGAAGGCAAAGCACACACCATGTCATTGCAAGTGCGTGGGCCCAGGGTAAAAATGGAGGGAAAACCTCCGACTGTAGTTGGGTTACAGCCTGGTACCCCTCAAGCTACACAACAATGACTGGGACTCTCCAGAACACGCCTTGTGGCATGGAAACCCTAAAGCTGGGTAAGTCCCAGAGAAGTCGGGTGATGGGACTGGGGTGACCCGTCCGAACAGGAGTCAGTCAGGGAGACAAGGCAACAAATTCAGGATTGAAAAAAATGCATACAGTAACTTGCAGATGTTTCTGCCTAATAAGTATGGAACCAGTACCCTGTATCACTATGTACCTGCACTCAGCACTTTGAAAAATAAAGAAAACACTAAGTATTAGACAAATGCTATTCTTTCTTTGTTATAAGAGCTCAACTGTGTTGCACTGTCTCCAGCTTTCGTCTTTGCTGGCTTTTGTCTGCTGATCCGAATCAGATTTTTAATGCATTCTTTTAAAGTGTTCCAACACTGCTTTGCCATTGGACCACATCTGCGATGCAGCCCTTAAACCCCAGAATATAAGAAGGTTATCTTTTATCTGGTTTTCAACCCCCGCCAAATGTCATCCTCTGTATACCAATGACCAACAGGAACATGACCCGCTAAGTACAACTCACTTCTTTGTTGTGGACTGTACAGTATCCAACCTCTCATCTCACTACATGCTGGCTGCACACACAATCATCTTACCACATGACTGCCACTTTCTGGATCACTGAAGTGGGGGTGCTAGAAACTGCCATCCACATTTCCTGAAGCAAGCAGACCACCCCCACAGGTTATGTCTGTCACGGACGTGAGCCAGCATGCCTGAGGCATAAGCATCATGTATCCCAGGGCTGGCATTCATGGGATGATGTACAGGGAAAGCCATAAGATGCCATAAACATTGCCAGGATTAAGCCTCTTGTTCCGCCTCTGGACCACCCTACCTTGATACATGCCTTAGTCACATCTAGGCTTGATTACTGTAATGCGCTCTATCTCGAGGTCACTGGAGGATCTCTCCGCAGACTGCAGCTGGTGCAAAACGCTGCTGCCCGGCTGTTGACCAGGCAGCAAAACTCTTGCTAAATTACACCGGTTTTATGTGAATTGCACTGGCTGCCAGTCAGGTGGAGAGTCCTCTTTAAGGTGGGTCTTCTCACCTATAAGGCCCTACATGGGCAGGGCCCCAGTTACCTGTCAGACCTTCTGTCACCTGCCCTCTCCTCCGCCCTCTTCATTCTTCTAGTGGTGGCTTCCTGGCCATTCCCAGAACAAGGCTTAAATCCGCTGGCGATAGAGCCTTTAGCGCCCGCTGACCCCTGTTCTGTGAATTCCTTCCAACTATGGTCAGGAGGCCCCACAGTAGATATCTTTAAGTCCCTTTTGAAGACCTTTCTTTTTTCTAAAGCGTTTGGTACTTAGGTCAGTATTTATGGTATCTGTGGTGATTTTAGACTTTATTTATTTATTATGTACAAATTTTTATATGTCTGTTTTATTGAAATTATGTTTAAAAATCTTTACGGCGCCCAGAGCCTCCGGGATTGGACGTCTTTTAAATAAATTTGCCTTGCCTTGCCTCTCCCATACAGCCTTCCTTAGGCCACAAGCCCAGAAGTAGAGCCGTACACCACAGCTATGCCCCATGTGGGTTGGCGAACATAAGAACATAAGAATTTGCCAGCAGAAGGAGACCATGTGGTCCATCTAGTCTGCCTGGAAAAGGGAAAGGGAAAGGACCAAGAATAACAAAGGAAAATGGAATGGGGTCTGGGCAGATGATGCTGCCATACTCTCCCACACCCATCTGTGACCTACAAACCTCCTCACAGCTGATCCTCCACCTCCAGCTCTTTAGGAGTAATCTCACCCTTTTCCCTACCTGGCCATCAGGCCCCACCTGAAGGGGTAATTCCAAGGAGCTCCGAAATGGAATGGAGAAAAGGTACTGCATGCTAAGTGGGTCATTCCAGTGATGAAGGGACAAGCTGAAGACAGACCAAGGTGCCCCAGATGCACACAGGTGAAGGTGTGTCCCCCAGAGTCTGATGGAAAGGAGATATTAAACCCCACTGGGACTGTTCTGGTGTGCAACAATTTCAATAAACCAATAAAGAAGGAGGAAAAAACAGTAAGTACAAGAAAATATATTTTTAAACTTACATTTTTATTGAACCACACAAGGTACATGTACAATAAAAAAGCTTCATTACTACATGCAGTCAAGTACATCAGCATTCAGGTCATTCACATGTCATATATTGTGCCAGATATTCAAAACTTTGCCCAGGGGCTAAATTAGCACTGCCCAGCGGGCAAACTTAGCCCGGAGCACAGAGCAAGCTATACTGAAATGGAAATAGCCCGGTGCTAATCCTGCTGAATATTGCAGGCTAAGGAAGCCGGGCAAACTGGTCTGGGAGTGCAGGGCAAAAATAGCCCGGGAATAAGACAGCACTGAATAAAGCAACCAGGAAGTGCAACCCACAACAACAACACAGTGCACAGCAATGTAAAGCAGGTACAGATGAACTACATGGCCAATGTGTGTGCCAGCAAATGCATGGACTCAGTACAGCTGCAGGAAGCAGCAGATGTGAAAGAACAGTGATCAAAACTGTAAATTATTCCCGTGCTATTGTGGCGCTAACACATTAATGACATTAGTACGAGAGTTAAGCAGTTAGCCGGGCAGACACGTTTGTCGGAGCTAAAATGTGCCATATTCAAAAGTGCCATGCAAATGAGCCTACTTAGGTAGTCACTGGGCAAACAACCAGATTAGTATCTCATTATACCCTGATTTGCAAGCAGTTTGCCCAGCATTACTGCAGGGTCCCACAGAGCCACCTGTAGGTCAGTCTGGAAGTACAGGGGCTGACCAGGTCCAACCGCAGCTCCACCTGTAGGTCAGTCTGGCAGTGCACGATGATAGCTGCAGGCTACATGTAAACAGTACAGCATAGCATAGCATATTGTACCCCAGGGGACAAGACAGCATAGGCACAGGTGGTGGTGGTGCTGCATGCAACTGTCACACTGTAGAGCATGCTACAGTGCACAGCAGACACTACAGTAGCAAGGGGGCCAGTAGTGTGAGGGACACAGCACTGCCTATGGTGTGTAGGGCAGTGATGATGACTGCACTGTACACAGTGACAGGCCCAACCTGCAGGTGTTTACTGACAGTGGACATTACTGTTACGCTGTTGTGTGACCCACAGATGCTGTACCTGTGGCATGGGATGCTCACAGTGACATGTACATTTCTGGCTTTGTGTGCTGTGGCAGTTGTACAACTGTGCGATATGTGTCCGGGGGGCATATATTATCCAAAAGGCACACTAGTGTTGGGGTATTCCCAATACTGGCCCATGTGCACTGCATGATGTGTCCCAGCCTTGTGGCCACACCTGGTCTTGTGGCACAGCCTCACCACCCATACACGCCTCCCCTCAACATCCTCCATGCCCACAGTGCTGCATGTGTGTGCTGGCATCTGTTTGTGTCCACAGATGTGTGATCCGCAGGTGTGTGCTATATGGCCACACTGCCATGCTGTCCACTGGCGGCAGGGTCACCACTTACTGCCTGCCATGGCTGGGACTGGTGGCAGATGATGGCATCACTGTGATGCCATCAGTTAGCAGCATGCTTCCTCTATATTTAACTTGTATCTATGTGTCATATTTATTTGTGAGTCTGGCATAAAACCCGCTAAACCAGCGCAAACACTGTGCAAAGCCAATTAGTCCGTATGAGCTGATTGCCCAGGGTTAAGACAAGCTTTCTTGGCGGTAATTTGTAATCACATAAGTGTCGCTATTAAGTCGCACAAAACCACTTAGCGCCAAGCGCTTAGTCGCTGAATATCATAGCATTGCGCCTGTATTCATGTCAGTTTGCCCCTTGCATACATTATAATCTTGCCCGGCGCTAATGCAGTTTGCCCGCGCTATTTGGCCTTTTGAATATAGCAGACCCACGCTAATCCCGTGCTAAACCTGCGCAAACGTTTTTTGCCCAGCGCAAAGTTTTGAATATCTGGCCCATTATCTCATGATACATTTAATAGTTAAAATAAAGTCCTATATCCTAACTGAGGGATATCATTGAAAGAGCTGGTAGTTTCTGGCCATGAGAGTACTATTATTCAAGGCCTTTCCTAGGTGGGTTAAATCCTGAAAGTATCACTGAGACAAAGTTGGGAGGGGAGGGCATCGGCCCATGGCAGATCCGTTAATTAACAGCAGTACAACGCTTCAGTTGGGTACTTTCAGCTGGCCTAAGGTGTCCGGGATCAGGACGCCTTTAATTCTTTGATTTCTCCCTATTTATTTACTTATGGGACAAATTCTGGTCTGTGTTCCACTATACAGAGTAGCCAGGTTGTCCATCTGTTTGAGAGGAAGCGAGTCCTATCTTTCAGTTTTGCAGTCATGCGTTCTATTTTGTAAATGTCACATAGTATATCCTCCCATTGGCCAATAGTGGGGGACTCGGGCTTTAGCCATTTCTGAGTTATAACTTTTTTAGCTGCCGTCAGGAAGATGCTAATTAAATAGGTGTGTTGTTTAGATCTGAACTGTTTTGGATAATATAGTAATAGGGCGAATTCCAGGGTAAGGATTCCTAGGCTTGGTAATAAGTCTTGGATGACTTTTGTGACTCCCTTCCAAAAGTGAGCCAGCAGAGGACAAAATCAGAAGATGTAAGCGTGTGTTGTGACTTCAGCTCCACATCTCCTCCAGCATGTGGCGTCCCTTGTTGAATGGAACTTGGCTATAATCTGAGGGGTCCTGAAAAACCTTGCCACTGTCTTCCATCCAAATTCCCTCCACGTATAAGAACTGGTAATGTGATGTTGGTGGTGCCAGATCCTCCCTTCCCCCAAGTCATTCTGTGGTATCACCATCACAATGTCTGCCTCCCAGGTCTTGTAAACCCCATCCCAGCTCAAATCAGGGGAATCTCTTAAGGATTTATAAAACCGGGAAACTAAGTGTCTCGGTTGGGCTTCCTCCAGTACCTGCACGAGCAAAGTCAAAGTTAAGGGATGACGTCTGTTCCCAGAGTTTTTGCTAAGAAATTAGTTACCTCTAGGTATCAGTAGAAGTCCTGTTAGCATATGCCATATTTGGATTGTAACTGTTGAAATGATTTAAGCGTGCCATCCTTATAAAATTGGTGGGCATATGATAGGCCCATAAGACACCAGCAATGGAACCCATGGCCCAGGCGAGCTGGGAGAAATGAAGAGCCCAGAGAAGGTATACACAGCCATCTAGCCCCTCGGGCATTGGCAGGTTTTTTAAGGTATGCCTTCCAGGCCTGTATTATATTTGCGGTGTAATAGGAATTCTCCTGTGGTCGGAGCTGTTGAAAGGGTTGAAAGATTGTCGTTTGGGGGAGGGGCAGTGAGGAGGAAAATCTCTCCACACGACCCAAGGGTGGGTGTGTGTGTGTGTCGAGACCAATAGGTGAGATGAGTTAGTATAGTTACCAAGGTGTAAGTCTGTATGTTAGGGAGGGCCAGGCCACCCCTCTCCTTGGCCAATGTCAATTTAGAAAAGGTAACTCTAGGCGGTTTTCCCTGCCAGAGAAAGGAGGAAATAATTTTGTTTCACCTGACTATTTCCACCTTAGGTAACACACAGGGGATATTTTGAATGATATATAAAATCCTGGGTAAGAAGCTCATCTGGATAGTTTGGGTATGTTTATCAGTGACAACGGAAGATGTGTCCAGCGTTTAAGGTCTTCCTTCACCCTTAGAAATAAGGGGTCATAGTTTAGGGAGAAAACTTGAGCGGGATCTGCCTCAATGTGTATCCCTAAATAATAGAGGGAGGATTCCCCCATTTAAATGGATATATGTGTTTAATGTGCTGCGAAGGAGTAACCTGTATAAAAGAGGACCTCTGTCTGTTTGAGTTTAACTTATAGTCAGACACCTCCTCAGTCTCAAGCAAGCTTTGAGTTAAGGCTGGGAGTGAGAAGTCTGGATCTGTGAAATATAGTAGGAGATCATCCGCGTAGTATGCGACCTTGTGCTCCTCTTCTCCTATATGCAAACCCTTGATAAGGGTCTGTTGTCAAAGGTATTGTGCGATTGGTTCCAAGTATAGGGCGAAAAGATATGGGGATAAGGGGCACCTCTGTCTTGTGCCTCTATAAAGAGGGAATCTAGAGGAATAGGATCCATTATTAATTTTTATTGTGGCTACCGGGTGTGAGTAAATTCCTTTAATGTTCTGTAAAAAAATCCTCCGGGGAACCAAATTTCTGAAGGATGTAATATAGGAAGGGCCATGATACTCTTATCAAATGCTTTTTGTGCATCGAGATTTAAGACCATTGAAGGGGTTTTAGTGGTATTAGTGTGGGAGATTAGATATAGTCTGTTTAATACTGTCAGTAGTTTGACAGGTCTTACTAAAGCCTGATTGATCAGGGTGTACTAAAGTGGGGATAATGTCATCTAGATGGTGTGCTAGGATACTTATATAAATTTTATAATCTTGGTTTAAAACAGAAATAGGCGGTATGATTCACAGAGGTGGGAGGGTTTACCAGGTTTCAAAATAACCTAAATAGTGGCCTGTGACCATGAAATGGGGTATTCACTGGTGAAGTGGCTTTCCTTAAGGGTTGAGAGGGAGGGATCTTTAAGTAAATTCCAGGTAGCTTTATAAAACTCAGTGCTGTACACGTCAGGGCCCAGGGCGTTATAATTTTTAAGACTCTGAATTGTTAAAAGAACTTTGGAGGCCGTGATGTGTCAAGAGAGTGTGTTGATCTGGGCTGAGTTCAAGGTTGATAGGTTTAGTCTGGAGAAGAAAGCTTTAATTTGGGTAGAAGATGGGACAGGGTTCGCATATAATTCTGTGTAGTACTGGTGGAAGATTTGTTGAATCTGAGAGGTCAGGAAAGCTACTTTCCCTGTCCGTGGATCCTTAATTTTGGAGATATGGGACTGCTGAGCTTGACTCCTAAGGCGGGTATGCCAGAATTTGAGCTGCTTGCGCCCCCCAGCCATAGCAGGCCTGTTCAGTCTTTTCATTTAATAAGTTTTGGATTGCTTGTCCCCTTACATATGTGCCAGTTGCCAAAAATGCAACTTGTCCTGTAGGGCTTTCAACTTAGCTTCTGTTTGTTGTTTCTTTTTTAGCAGCGTAAGCAATGATGTGCCCCCAGAGTGCCACTTTTATTGTGTCCCATAAAGTTTGTGGAGGGGTTTCTGGTGAGGTATTGTCCCTCACAACTTCTGGGATCTTTTCCTTCAGTAAGTTTTTCAACATGGGGTCCTTCAACATGGAGTTGTTGAGGTGCCAATAAGTGTTTTTTGATTCTCTGGTGGTTGTTAACTCCAGAGTTACCAGAGCATGATCCGAAAGGTAGATATTTTTAATATCAGAGTGGTGAATATGTTGTAAATGTTCTTTACCGATACAGAAGTAGTTCAAGCTGTTGTAATGTCTGTGTGCATGAGAATAATATGTAAATTTCCTAGAGGTGGGGTTTAGCTGTTGCCATATATCTATCAGGCCAATTTCTTTTAACAATTTCCAAAGGTGCTTCTGTCCAGATGTCATGGGAGATGGACGGGAGGCTGAGGTGTCTAAAGTAGATTTTAGCTGACAGTTCAGGTCTCCACCTAATATTAAGGTTCTCTGTGTATGGACAACGACCATATCTTCCTCGCATTGCCCCTGAGCTGTCCCCCCTCCATCTTCAAATTGTGTCCCCTTGTTCTTGCACATCTCTTTTTCTGAAAGATGCTACCCTCTTGGACTTCGTTGATTCCACTGAGGTACTTAAAAGTTTCTATCATGTCCAGGAATGTCCTCAGTACTCAAGCTTCTCTTTCACATGAACTCTATGTGGCATTGTTATGAAGTCCCAGAGTTGCACAATTCTATGCTCAATTCCCTTCACAAGCTTGAAGGAGAACAGGGAGATCCCTCCACATCCCCAGAATCCAGCCTCCCATCCCCCCCGATGTGTGCAACCCCCCCCCACGAAATAGGCCCCTGGGCGTGTGGCAGGGCAGATCCCGGAGGGCAGGCAACCAATCTATAAGCCCCCTAAAAGGGACCCACAGGAAACGAAATGAGATGGCCCCACCCCTGGTGAGGGACAGCCCCGATCCCGGTAGTGTGGTAGGCATATCCGGCCCCACTGGGAGACAGCTTCCTCTCTTAAGAGCCCTTTAGGAGCCCCCCAATAGCGCAGAGGGTGTTTGCGCCGGAGACCCAAGCCATCACTATGGATCTCTCTCTGTGGCCTAAAGCAACTCTATCTCATGGCAGCCTTTCAAAACTGAATCGGGCAGAGCCTTATCTAGCGGGATACCCTTCATTGCAGGCAATCAGGGGAAATCGTGTTATTAGTGCCCCCTAAGGCTCACCGAGCATGCCTCCATTCCCCATCCATTCCAATAGTCACCCCGCTGATTTTCTAACAGAAGGAGGCAGCTAGCAGAGAATACAGAAACCCCTATTTAACGGGGATTTACTATTCTTACTGGGTCTCATGGAAAGCTCATTGCCGCCTCTGTGGCAGTGCCTTCCACCTCTGCCCAGTCATCCAAAGTACCTGTTCTGCCAGCTTGACCCCCACCCCATATCTAAACTGGAGAGTCCTTATCCTGAGAGTGTGCCCTCTATCTAATGAGCCACGATCCCCCAAGCTCATCATAGGCCACTGAGTCCCCCACCGAGCATCGCACATCAGGGGGATTGTTATTTTGGGCTTGTGCCTCCCTACAGGTTGTCAGTCCCACCATCCCAGGTCAGAGCCCCTTCCCCCACAAAAGGAGCATGGAGAGAGCCAAACCCGTTCCCTCCCCCAACAGGCCCCTTGCCCCCCACCCCAGAGCCCAAAGGGGAGAAAGGACCCCTACAACAATCACAGGGACTCACTGCAGTCTCAAGATGTCTAGAAGAAGGAGTCTCCAATCATTTATGAGTCCAAAGCGGTGAGCTGAGCAAGTAGGTTCTTCACCGAAGCCATGGTCTGTTGTTGTGCTCTCTGTGCCACTGAGAAGGAGTTCTCCAGTGGTCTGCAAGCAGCAGGAGTCTGCAATGGAGCCAAACATGCAGGTAAGGAGAGGCCTCGTTTTTTTAAGGTCTTTAAATGCTGTTGCCGCATCCTCATAGCTTTGTTGGCGCGAGGGGAATTACACAATTAATCTTGAGGGATAAGGTGTTCTAAATTTCAGTTTGTTCTGGCGCAGTATGGAGAAGAAGGGAATATACTCCTTACGGTGCTGCATAGTGGTAGAAGCATAGTCATTGTCCAGGAATATTATAGTGGTGCCAAAAAACACCTTACCCTGAGTCCAGGCTTTTCTTAAAATGGCTTCCTTGGTTTGGTAATGGAAGAAACGGTCAAGTATAGACCGTGGTCTGGCATTTGGGTCAGCTGGCTTCGGGGCCCAGCGCACGGTGTACTTGCTCAAACTCTAGCGGGAAGTCCGCCTCCAGTGCCAGGGACATGCGCAGCAGTGGATCAACAAATTCCATGATGTCTGGGCCCTCGCTGTTTTCCGGTACTGAGCAGATCCTAATGTTCTGCCTACGCTGGCAGTTCTCAGTGTCCTCATGCCAATCGATGGTGAGCTGGCAGACCCTTGACAGCAGGTCTACCGAGGCTTGTAATTTTTCCAGTTTGTTCTCCTGGTCTACTTGAGCTGTGTCCAGGGTATCAACCCTGCCTTCCAGTGCTGTAAAGTCCACGCAGAAGGCCGAGAGAGTGCCCTGAAAGGACTGGAATTCTGCTTTAAAGCCAGTCAGCTTTGCCAATATTTTATCTAGTTTGGCAGCTGCACAGTTAGATTTTCTGGAGCCAGACTGCCACGAGTCATGGTGGGTGGAGCCTTTAGAGCACGTGGAGGAGCAAGAAGTCTCTGATGCCTCTGAGTCGGAACCAACATTGTCAGGTAACTCCTCCCATAAGTGCCGGAACGGGGGGGGCCACTAGGGCCATGGTCCTACCACTTTCATAAGTGGCCCTATCACTTTTTGCTGTCACGGTAATATATTTAATAGGGGAAATTTTACCCCTTACATCCTTGGCCCTACCACTTTTCAAAACGTTCCGGCACCAGGGGGAGTATCTGGAATTTGTTGCTACCTCCTTTGCCCTTGTTTTTTGCAATTCCTTGGATGGTGTTTAGAGCTGGTAAAACGGAGTTGTAATATCAAAATCCAATAAAAATAGCCTTGCAGGGTGCAGAGCTGCAAAATCAGGCAGCTAGCAGGATGACATCACCGGAGGTCCAAGAAAAGAATATCTTAGTGTAAAATGTGGGACAGCGGGCTTCTCAGTGATCAAATGAAGGATCAGCCACCAGCAACGTGGTACAGTTACTACTTGTGAAGCCGATGATCTGGGTTTGGGAATGAGCTAGCGCCATCAGAACACTGGCTGGGGGGGAGGACTGAGCGTCCTAGAGGACACTCTCCTTCTCTAGGGGGGATCCATGTCCCGCTGCTATACCGTCACCTGGGTGACCACAGGTGGAGGTGCAGAGAGTGAGGAGCTGGAACATGGTTATCATCAGGTTAGTCAGGCCTGCCGGCACTCGTTGACATCACATTGCTCCTGGGGGGGAGGGATTAAACAGGAGAAAAATAATCCTGACCAAGGAGGATGAGGTCTCCACTTGTCCCCCACATCCTACTCAGTCACTGACTTTTGGGGGTGCACCAGACTTTCACCTCCGCCACGGTGGCCAGATAGAACAGGGAAGTCCACTGAAAGTTCAGAAAGGCAACCCCATCCCTAGGGAAGGGCAAGCCAGGGGAGCAGAACCTTGGTGTGTTGTGGGTGTGTCTTAGAATCTCAGGAACTCAGCTGGACTTCATGGAACAGGTAGCAGGGCAATGGTGGATGATGGAAGGAGGTCCTTGTCTGGGACATGGGGGATGGGGGCGGCCCTTGCCATGTGTGTAACCAAATAGTGTGAAATGCAACACTTCAGAGCTAGAACTGTTGGGTTTCCGCTGTTGTACTGCAGAGGGACAGCTATTGCTGTCCAGTAGCTTCACTGAGGGCACCCAGATGGCAGTCAGAATTCCAGAAGCATTCTCTAATATATTCAGACAAAGTACAGGTTCTGGGCACAGAGCACCAACACATATCATGTATGATCCTTTTGTATATTTACTTATTTACTGATTTTTTTAATCTAAAACAGTTCCAACCATGATGACATACAGCATCTCATTTTAATGGGGGTCCTGGAAGACAGCAGTGTACAATATTTATTTAGTTAGTTTTTATTGACCAGGTTAGCGCACTAGACAAACAGCTTCAGTCAGAAACAGGCAACAGGAAATAAAATGAAAAAACAAACAAAATAAAGACAGTAAGCAGAAACTGCTCCTTTACATTCCGATATTAACATGCACATTTAAAGCAGCGTGGTTACCATCACCTGGACTTGATTTCTGGCCAGTGGGAATACTGGCAGTTCACAACAGGGACTACTACTGGCTTTGTTTTCCAAGTCCCCAAATTGTTGAAAAAGTCTAAGTTCCTAAATTGCTAAAACATTTTCCCATAATTGCAGACTTAAAGAGCTGGTAGTTACTTAAATCTAGTTAGTTTCAGTCTGGTTATGCATCTTATTGTAATAAAACGAAGTTGAAACTTGTGTCCAGTGTTATTTTTTTTCCATCAATATGCCTGTTTGTCCAGTGTGATTCTTTTATTTCATCAGTACATCTGTTGTTTAGCTGAATGACACTCACGATACATGTGGAAGCGGAACGGAGAAAAAACCCTGCTCAGATGTGCTTTGAAGCCCGAGTTTCACTGATGTCACTTACAGTAAGCAAACTTGGGCTTCATGTGCTAGACAGTAGTGCAGCTGCGTATATCATCTTGTGTCTGGAAAGTGTTAGCATTCCTGTATTAGCCAGAGGATCAGCTGTTCCCTCGAGGCGGCTTATACTTTCACTCTTGTGTAAGTGTGGTCGCTGGAAGAGCTGATCTCGGACAGGCTCCTCTCACAATGCAATCCAGGACTCATCTTACGGTCTGTTTAAAAAAGCAACTCAGGCATGGTAGTTTTTTTTGTTTTTTTTTTAATTATCATTACCCTCCCTACCCTCCACACTTCAACCAATATGAAAATATAAAGTGTTTTAGCTAGAAATGCAGTATGACAGACTCTGAGGTGATAGTTGCTCGAGCACGGTTTTGGTAGTTGCTGTTCACGATTTAAAAAAAAAAAAAAAAACAAAATATTTTTGTGCCAGATTAGTATTTAAATATCCCTCCCACACAACCCCTCCTCTAAGAAATAATTATTTCAAGTTGTGTAGTATATTTTGGTCAGTTGTATTAGTACTCTGAACATCATAAGGAGAACAGGATTTTCATGGGAGACGTGGCAGATGTGAACTGAATGCATCTGCTCACGTTTTTTCAGCCTGCATTTTTTTTTCTTTTTATCTTTTTATTGAGACAGTCATTAAAAAACATTATATATCCGTACATTGAATTATGGTTGTTGTTAATACATTCAATAAATGTAAATTTAGGTGGTTGCTATTTATACTGTATAGCTCTGTGGTCTGTTTCATTATCAGATAATATGACCTTGATTATCTATACAGAAAACATTCATGTAGTATTTCAGGTATAATGCTGTTTTTCTATACTGTGACATCCAGCCTGCATTTTTCTGATGTTAAAGAAATTTCAAGGGCCGGCCTGGTGGCGTTGAGGGTTAAGGCACTGGACGCCACACCTTACGCTATGCTGGCGATCCAGGATCGGGAATGGACTCGGGTTGCTGGGGGTCGGTGGGGTGAGGAGGATTGAGCATTCCTGCGGAGCTCACCTCCCTCTGAGAGGATATCATGGGGTGCTTTTAGCACCCGGCACCCCTGAAGCCGATGGAAGCACAGGCTTTCAGGGCACCGGCAGCTCTACTGGAATCGGGAAGGGGGAATGCTGTGCAGCGCAAGTCATCAGCCTTAATATATGTCCTACGCACAAGCATCCCAGGGGGATGAAAGAAAAACGAGAAAAATCTAACACACCTGGCACTACAAGCATGAATGAAACTGGGGATGGGATGCCTTGGGGATTGCCCTTGCGGACGGAGGAGGAGGAGGAGGAGGTACGAGGCCTCCTCCGAAGATGTGGGAGCCGGGCAAATAAAAAAAAAAAAAAGAAAGAAATTTCAAGAGCTACTGTTACACTCTGTTAGTGATCATATGTCATATAAGAACCCTCCATCTGCCACCATCAAATCCCATTTCATTGACCTATAGCTCTTGTCAGTAAGAAACATAATAAACTGTTTTTCTCACCAGTTGAGTTAGGGCAGCAGAACAAATGGCTAAGTAACATGAAAATATATAAAATTCTCCCACCCACCAACACCATCCACTATCTAAATAATTAAAATTGGACCTCTTGGTTAGTCCTATTTGTATTATTACCAATAAGGAGAGACTTGTTTTACATCACACAGGACATGACTGCTACAAACTGATTTTCTTGGCTCTTGTTTTCTCAGTTTGCATTCTCCTGTTTTACGTGAGCCTGCATTGCATCCCATCAAAATCTAACAGCACTCCCACTACTGCAACATAAAAAAAAAAAAAGCCTTTTAAATTTTTTTGGGGGAAGGTGGACCAGCTGTTCCCACTCAGTGACAATGTCTCTCCAGCGTGATGACATGTTGCCAAATGAACAGCTGATTATGACAAGACTTCCTTAAGGGTATAGCAGATTGCAACTGACACAGTTCAACAACTCAATCAGTCCCACCCCCACCAACAAAATATTATTTTGATGTCAGGCAGCCATCTATCTCATCTGTTTTTATTTAGCTGCAGTCTACCAGTGTAGCTGACCATTTTTTTCACAGCTTTCTGACATCAAATAATTTTTTCTAGCAGAGTTGTTCTCATGCCAGAGTTCAGCAATGTCAAATACTCCTGTACTATTCATATTCAACAATCCCCCCAATCCACCAACATCTCCAGCAGGCTCAGGTCACTGTCAGCGAACACCCCTAGTAAGAAATCTTGATGTTTTAGTTTTTATAATCATAGTCTGGGGTTTACTATTTTATAACCTGTTTTCATAAAAGACGTGTACAAATAAATAAAAATGCAGACGTATTAGCTATGTAAGCAGTGACAAGACTTATTAAGCAATAAGGTATGACCAGGGGTTAGATTAACAGTCTGTTAATCACCCACTGGGGTGTAATGTGGCATGAGGCACAATCGAATGCTATATTGCCCCTAGGGGTGATTAACTGTTAATCTAACTCCTGGGAGTGCCTTATTTCTATTATAAAAATTATTCCAAAAGAAAAGTGTGAAAGGGTACTTTCTGAATGTTTTCCTCATTAAGAGGGCGCTTTTTAATAAAATAGTTCTTCCACAAACAGTTTCAGAATGATGGTTCAGAATCAGAATGCATCATTCCACTCATTCAGCAGTGCTAGAGGATGGACTGCTGACAGGAAGAATTCACGATGATCTACGGTGATCAGGCTGTACATAGCAGTGCAACAGGGATTAATTTAAGGCTGTCAGAATCCTTACAGCCAATCAGATTGCAGCATTTCTGAGATCCTCTGTACAATTTGCATTGGTCAACTCTGTTCTCATGCAGAATATCGCTAGTACTGATACACACAGGTAGAAGTGGTAAATTAAGGCACAGTGCCCATATATTTTTTTAATAGATGTGCCACAGCATAATACTTGAAAAAAAGCTTAATATCTGCAGCTGGGGGGGGGGGGGAGGCTACAGAGCCATCTTCCAGGCTGGATGTACTCCATTACAGCTCTCTTCTGCGAGGAGGCATTATTGCCAATCATTTGCAACAAAGTCCTGGAATTAAAATAATTTTGCTATATATAGATTCTCCGTATGTTTCTGAATAGTTTGATACCAGATTCAGCATGGGCCATCCCAAAACGCAACAACAGGGACTGTCAAAAGTTTTATCATCTGCACCCAGCAAGGCCGCGGAAGCCATAAGTAGCGCTGCTGATGCCAGCAAACTAAGACCGACCCTCCCCTATGCTCGAGTCCATGCTGGCCATGGACTCGAAAATGGAGAAACTGATTCAAAAGTCTGAGACGCAGGATGCTGCCATTAAAATGTTAACAGCCACAGTTGAGGACTCAGAAAAACAGGTGACCACAATGATGGCAGCCGTGGCCTCGCTTACCAAGGAAAATGGACAGCTGCATGGTAGGATGGAGGCCTTAGAAAATGAAATTACAACCGGGAATCTTCAGCTTGTAGGAGTCCCACAAAGGGCTGAGGGGCTCGACTTGGGACTGGCTTAAAGAACATCTTACCAGTCCTGAAGGATTCTAGTGGTCGTCATTAAGGAAAGCGTATCGAGTCAATCCTAGGGTTCGCACCGGGGCCCCCACCCAGCCCTGCACTATTCTATGAACTTCAGGATTAGAGATTCGGGATGTACTCCTATCAGCAGCTACAGCAAAAATACCCATTAACAGTAAATAGCGCAGATGTAAACATGTATCCTGACCTTTCCTTCCAAACGAGAGCGCAGAGAAAGGGCTTCGACATTGCGAGGCAGAGATTGACAGCCTTGGGATTATTCATTCTTCTTTTCTATTGGCTCATCTCTGGATTGTGAATGGGGGAAAGACTTGGTAGTTCACTGATCCCAAGGACGCGGGTTGGTGGACAGAGAAGGCAGAGAATGAATTTGTCACCAAAGGGGATGCCTCTGCAACCAATCAGTCTGATTCAGAGGAGGGCTGAGTTGTGAGCTGATTTTCTGTGTTTTACTTTCTTCAGTTACATTTTAAACTATAGACTCAGTGACTGTGCCGTAACACCATAATGTTTACTTTTACTGGAGCCATTTAGTCATCTACAGCAAACACGGAGGTTGACTAAGTTGGAGCTGTGATAGCTTCTTATTCTCCAGAAACTTCTTCAGATGAAGGCTTGTTCACCCTGGCAGGAAATCCACCATTTTGAAGCTGTACTATGATTCTAACCTCAGATATCAGGTGCAGCAGCTCTGTGACTGGTTCAGATGGACGCGTGCTGAAACTCTGTTTATTTCATGTTTAGAAGTTTACGTATTATTGTGCTTCAGACTTATTGTAGTTTGCACAACAGTTTATATATTGTTTTTCTGAATGTTGGCTGTTGTGTCATTATACACTTGTTGGGGGTTAAAGAGCAGCTTCCCACTGATGGCTGTGCTGCCCTCTCTCAGCCTATTCGATAACTTACCCCCACAGACAGCTCCCAATGAAGTGTGGCATAACAAGTCGTGCTGTATTAAAAGTTATTTTACTCGTAAGATTAAAATTAAGCCCACCGGCAAAAAGAACCGAGCAAACCCGACCCACGTTGGCTACCCAGCCCTGTTTTGTGATGTCACAAAACAAAGGCTGCTGAGGCCGCGCCCATTCACTTATAATGGGGCTGATATTATCACACATTTTAGATTATTTACTATCGGGATTTTTCATAAATCCAAAGCGATCGATAGACTAATAGGGACCCTATTGAGTAGATTGATTGCTGATTTATGAAAAACTCGACAATAACAAAAACATCTTCAACAATATCGACCCCATTATAGCGAAATCTGACATGCTCCCGCAGCCTTTGTTTTTGTGACATCACAAAAACGACAAGCGTAAGTCAAACAATTTCTTCATTCTTACCCGATGGGCTTGACTAATTTTGCAGTAAAACACAATACAACACGCTTTCCACCTCGACACTAATTATCGAATGGGCTGGGGCAAGCAGCTACTAGTTAGCTGCTCTTTAAGTCTCTCTGTGGGGGTCAAGCTTGCCTTTCCTTCTCCCTAGTTGTTGTAGTAGTTTAAATAGCAATCTAAATGATTGTGTTGTTCTCCTTACTGATTTATTCTCCCTAACGGATACACCTAATGCCGCTGAAGAGGCTAGCAAGTTATTAGAGACTTTACCTTCAGACTGTCTTTTTATAGAATTCCCCCACTCCTACTGTAATAGGATGCATGGGATAACTACAGTTTATTACCTGTGTAACAATGTCTCATTGCTATGTACCTATCCTATTCCCTGTGTGAGAAAGTGGATATTAATTACCTGTTTCACAAGAAAATTAATAAACATAAAGTTAAAAATAAAATGTCTGCAGCTATGGATGTCTGTTATTTTTTATTCTGCAAGTGATGTTTGGTGTGTTGCATTAAAATCCCAGAACACAAAATTGTATTAATTCCTGTTCAGTGTTCCTTACAATATTACGGAGGTTAACAGTTAAACAAACAAACAAACAAAAAAATCGCACTATACTTGGTATACCTCGTACTGTTCTATGTAAGGCAAAATAACAGCGGTTTTGGAAATTCGAGTAAGACTCAATCAAGACTGACAGACATCCATTAAAGAATTTAGAAGTAAATTAGTGTAACATTTTTTACAACTCCAATTTAAAACTTACTAGGTTTTGAAGGCATCCTTTTTCTGTTTGCAGACCTGCTATAGCAAACAAGCACGTGTACTTGAGCGAATGTGCACAGTTTTCTGATTGGTACATTACATATGATGAAAAGGGACTCGTCTCCCTTTCCAACAGCAACACCGTACTCCACATAAATTAGCTAGGGATACACTAGTTTTGCCACGAATACATATAAATATGAACCTTTTTTCTAGTATTCTAGTTAGCACAGCTGTTACAAACTAATAGCAACGTACCAGGACATGCAGCAATATTAATTTACCACTTCTATGCGTTTGTGTCAATGCTAGTGATATTCTGCATGAGAACAGAGATGATAAATGTTAATAAGTACTGTCACTGTTTACACATCTAATATGTCTGCATTTTTATTTATTTATACACATTCTTTTTTTGGGGGGGCGGGAAACAGGTTGTAAAATTGCAAACCCCAGGTTATCAATATGAAACAAAAAATGGAGATTTCTTACGAGATGTGTTGGTTGACAGCGATCAGAGTATGCTGGAGACGCTGGGGTGGAGGTGGTGACTGCCGACTATGAATAGTACAGGTGTATCTGACATTGCTAAACTCTGGTATAGGAACAGCTCTGCAAAAAATAATTTGATGTCCAGAAGCTGTGAAAAAACATTCAGCTAAGTGGTAGACTACAACTAAAAAAATAGATGAGACAGCTGCCTGACATCAAAATAAATTTGGGGGTTTGGGGGGGCAGGAGGTAAATAAAATGACATGCCTGCCAGCCAGGTTGTTGAACTGTGTCAGTTGTGATCTGCTACACCATCACAGAAGCTTGTCATAAATCAGCTGTTCATTCGGTGGCATACCATTGAGCTGGAGAGACAGGGCCGCCAAGTGGGAACAGCTGATCCACGTTCGAAAACACGAATGCAAAAACATTTTTTTAACAGTATAAGGACTGCTGTTAGATTGTGACAAGATACAAAGTAGAATCGTGTAAAATGGGGAATGCAGACTGAAAAGATGAGAGCCAAGAAAATCAGTTTGCAGCAGTCACGTGCTGTGTGATACAAACTAGTTCTCTCCATTATGATAAATTTTACAAATAGGACTAACCAAGAGGTCCAACAAAAGCCGTAATTAAACTTTATTACTATATTGATGGTGGTGGTGGTGGGGATTTTTTATATCATTTTACTTAGCCATTTATTCCGCTACCCTCAACTCAACTGGTGAACAAAACAGTTTATCTTTTTTTTTCTTACTGTCACGAGATATAGGCAGTATAGCGCAGTGGTCTAAGGCTCTGAGCTGCAAATTTGGTGACATCCAGCAGACCAGACCTGGGTTTGAATCCCACAGCTTCCACTTGCATACTGTGTGACCCTGAACAAGTCACTTGTGCTCCCAGGTTGCTCCTGTAAAAAAGCCTTCAGCTTAGTGTGCTATACCTGGTTAAACAACTAAAATAAAAAAAAAATATATAGGTTAATGGGATGGGATTTTGTAATGGGTGGGATTCTTACATGACATATGATTGCTAACACAGTATAACAGTAACTCTTGAAGTTTCTTGAACATCAGAAAAATGCAGGCTGAAAAGAAGAGAACAGATACATTCAGTTTACATCTGCCACGTTGCCCGTGAAAATCCTGTTCTCCTTATAATGGTCAGATTACTAATACAACTGACAGTGATATAGAATCATAGATTCTGTCAGCAGATAAAGACAGCCAGGCCCATATCCAGTCTGCCCATTTACACTAGCTCACAAAGTGACCAGTGACCATTATTGGTCATTGGCTTAGCTTTTTCTTCCTATCTTTATTATTCCTTTGTTTCTGTCCCATGCATGTTTAAAACTCACCACAGTACGGGCTGCCACCACCTCCTGGAGCAGGTTATTCCATGCATCCACCACCCTTTCCATGAAGAACTTCCTAATATTTCCCCTTATCCGGCCACTCTTCAATCTCATGTTGTGTCCTCTTGTCCTGGCACTACTGTTGAGCTGAAATATGTTGTCCCCTTTCACCTTGTTTATGTCCTTGAGGTACTTGAATGTTTCCATCATGTCACCTCTTTCCCTCCTCTGTTTCAGTGTGTACAAATTTAGGTCCCTCACTCTCTCCTCGTAAGGTTTGTGATGTAATCTGTTCACCATTTTGGTCACCCTCCTCTGCACCATTGCTATTTTGTCAATGTCCTTTCGAAGGTGTGGTCTCCAGAACTGTACACGGTATTCAAGGTGAGGTCTCAACAGGGTCCTGTACAGTGGAACCATTACCTCCCTCCTGCTTGTGATTCCCCTTCCAATACATCCCAACATCCCACTGGCCTTTCTCACTGCCTTAGCAGTCTACCTAGCGGCTTTCAAGTCATCTGTGATTATGATCCCCAAGTCTCTCTCCTTCTTAGCTACTGTCAGCAGCCCCCCCCCCATCCTATAGCACGCTCCAGGGTTCCTGCTCCTCACATACATGATTTTGCATTTCTTTGCATTAAACCTTAGCTGCCATGCCCCTGACCATCCCTCCAACCGTTCGAGGTCTCTTCTCATCCTTTCCACCCCCTCTGGGGTATCCACCTTGTTGCAGATCTTGGTGTCATTTGCAAACAAGCAAACCTTTCCCTCCGGCCCGTTTGCTATGTCACCGATGAAGACACTGAAGAGGACTGACCCCTGAGGTACCCCACTTGTCACCTCCCTTTCCTCTGATTGGGTTCCATTTACCTACTACTCTCTGTCTTCTGTCCCTTAACCAGTTGCCAATCCAGTTCACCACATTGTGTCCCACCCCCAGGCTGCCTAGCTTGTTGACCAGTCTCCTATATGGGACCGTGTCAAAGGCTTTGCTGAAGTCAAGGTAGGCAATGTCTACGCCCCGTCTACCGCTTTTGTCACCTAGTCAAAGAATTCTATCAGATTTGTCTGACAGGCTCATCCTGCAGAGAAAGCACAGTTACGTAAGAAATTACCGTAACAGTATGTAAGGAACGCTCTTGCAGTAAGTATTCACATACAGGACTAAGCCGCCAGGCATCTGGACCACACGGAAAATTTCTAGCTAGCAGCGTCCAGCGGGGGACCACCCCCGACGTCACGTGACTGATGTCAGTGTGACACTATATAAGGAGCAGTCCCTATGCCCACCTGCCAGTTCTCCCACTGGAGACCTAGAAAGGTGCAACAGGAGAAAAGGAGAGGGCTCCTGGAGCCAAAAAAAAAAAAAGGCACAATATGAGAAACCACAGAAGGAAACCCAGGAGGAGGTTGGAGGGAAAGCAGTACCTACTGCAAGAGCCTCTCTCGAAGAGCTACTGTTACGGTAAGTTCTTACATAACTGTACTATCTTACTTTGAGAGGGCTCTTGCAGTAGGTACTCACATATAGGACTGAGTCCCAAGCAGTGACCTGAGACAAGTCTGAGACATGGGAGGCAGGAATGGGTTTACCTGCAACTCCAGGGTACTCATGACAGGAGTCCCTGTAGGACAACAAGGCCAAAGCCTGCTCTGCGCCTCGACGCAATGTCCAAACTGTAATGCTTGGTAAAGGTATGGACAGAACTCCAAGTTGTAGCCACGCAAATGTCTGCGGCTGAAACATTCCTGAAACAAGCAGTAGAAGTAGCCATGCTTCTGGTTGAATGTCCTTTAACCTGACCTGGAAAGGTTTTGTTGTTTTTCTGATAACAGAAGGTAATGCAATTTGCCAACCATTTGGACAAACACTGCTTAGAAACAGCTACACCCTCTCTTTTGGGCGCAAAGGAAACAAACAATTGGTCAGTCTTACAGAGAGACTAAGTCCTGTTCGCATAGTTCCTAAGAATTCTGTGTACATCCAGAGTGTGCAGAAGTGCTTCACCCCTGTTGGAGTACTCCGGATAGTACACTGGCAAGTCCAGTGATTGATTCAAGGTGGATTCTGATACCACACTGGGTAAGAACTTAGGATTGGTATGTAGAGCCACCCGGTCTCTGTGGAAAATCAAGTACAGTACCTTACACATCAGAGTCTGAAGCACAGAAATCCTTCGAGCTGAAGTGATGGCTACTAGAAAATGCACTTTCCAGGAAAGGTAGCGCATGTCAGAACATGCTACTGGCTCAAAAGGGGGCAGAGTGAATTTCTCAAGAATGAAATTCAGGTCCCAGGAAGGAGCAGGGCTCCGTATTGGTGGTTTCAGATGGAGAATCCCTTTCAGGAAAGTTTTGAACACCTCCAACCGGGCCAAAGTCTTTTGTCCTACCAGAATACGATAGGCATAAATGGCCGACAGGTGGACTTTTAGAGTCAAGTAACTAAGACCCAAATCACAGAGATGCAGCTTGTAATCTAAGACCTTTGTGACTGAACAGGAGAAAGGTTCCATCCCTTTTGAGTCTGCCCAGATGGAAGGTCGTTTCCATTTCATGGCATATGTGGCTCTGGTGGAGGGCTTTCTGGCCTCCATCAGAATTTGTGCTACCCTTGGGGAAACCCCGAAACGAGTAGCAGCTATGTCAGTAGGAGCCATTCATGCAGATGAAGAGTCTTGAGACCTGGATGAACCAGAGTCCCCTGTTCCTGTGTCAAGAGAGCTTGAGAGACCGGCAGTGGAAAGGGAGGTTCCACTGACAGTTGTTGCAGTAGAGAGAACCATATTTGTCTTGGCCAGAAGGGAGCAATGAGAATCATCCATGCTCCTTCTGCCTGGAGCTTCATTAGCACTCTCTGAATCAATGGGAGTAGAAGGAAGGCGTACACAAATCTCGCCCTCCAGCAAAGAGACAGCACGTCTCGCCAGAAAACACCATGCCCTGGAGCAAATGACCAGAAGGCTGGCAGTTCTGCACTGAGAGGGGCAGGTGAACAGATCTATTTGAGGTCTTCCCCACCTTGCGAAGATGTCATTTACCACCGACTGCCTCAGTTCCCACTCATATGCTCTGGCTTGCATGTGGCTTGAGTGCATCCGCCAGGATGTTTTGAAAGCCTGGCACATGGACTGCCATCAGACGAATGTTGTGTTTGGTTGCCCAGTACCACACTTTCATCACTTCCCGGCAAAGGGGATAAGAGTGGGTTCCGCCTTGTTTGTTTATGTACCAGACTACACACATGTTGTCTGTCTGAATCATAAGATGACCCAGGTGAATGAGGTGCTGGAAAGCCTCGAGGGTGTTCAACACTGATCTCATCTCGAGTATGTTGATATGAAGAGACACTTTGACATGGGACCAAAAACCCTGTGTACTGTGGGGTCCCAGGTGTGCTCCCCATCCCAGGCCCGAAGCATCCGTCATTAGGGTTTGGGAGGGATTGTCTGAGTGAAACAGAATCCCATTGGAGAGGTTGTCCTGGTTTTGCCACCATGAAAGATCATGCGCCATCGGATCTGAAACTAGGATCTCATGGTCCAGATCGTCTGATCTCTTGTCCCACTGCACTCTGAGGGTCCACTGAGAGACTCTCATGTGTAGTCTGGCTAAGGGGACTGAAGGGATGGCCGCAGCCATGAGCCCTAGCAGCTGAAGAAGCGCTCTGGCTGATACTCTCTTCTGCGAATCCACTAGGTGTGCTTGGTGCTGCAATGTTGCTATTCTGCCTTGTGGCAGGAAAGCCTTACCCTGGACTGTGTCCAAAACTGCCCCAATAAATTGGAGCTGTTGGGTAAAGACCAGGTGGGATTCAGCATAATTGACCGTTATGCCCACCTGTTGGAAAGTGTCCAGGGTAAGGTCCAGAGACCTGTCTAGGGCATCCCTAGATGAAGCTGAGATCAGCCAGTCATCCAGGTATGGGAAAACTTGGACCCCCTGCCTGCGCGGAAAAGCTGCCTCCACCGTTAGGCATTTCGTGAACATCCTGGGTGCCGAAGAAAGGCCAAAGGGGAGGGTGTTGAACTGGAAATACTCCCCTGACAAAAAAGCGGAGGAATTTGTGGTGTGGTGGACAGATCGGGATGTACAAGTATGCATCCTGCATATTCAGGGTGCAGAGCCACTGATCCTTCTGTAAGAGAGGAAGTAGGCTGGGAAGAGACAGCATTCTGAACCTCTTGTGTTCCACAACGAGGTTCAGAGAGCTCAAATCTAGAATTGGTCTTAGGTCACCTGTCTTTGTGGGAACCAGGAAGAAGTGCGAGTTGTAACCTCTCCCTTGATGTTTTACAGGAACTGGTTCTAGTGCTGCTTTTGCCAGCAGGAATGTTATTTCCTCTCTTACCAAGGGTAAGTGGTGGGGTGGGTAGAATGAGTGACCTGGGGGTTTTGTTGGAGGTCTGTCTATGAATTCTACGGTGTGGCCTTTTGCTACCAGTTGTAGCACCCACGAGTCTGTTGTTTTTTTCTCCCACTCTGGTAGGTGATAGGAGTACCTGCCCCCTACCAGCTCCTCTGGGGTGCAGACTAGTGGAGGCAGGAGGGTTAAGGAGTCAGGAGGCAGAGGGCAAGGCAGAGGCTGTGGCGTCAGAAGCCTTATGGGATTTCGCCAGGGGCTCTAGCAGCCGAGTTGCCAGCGTCTATTTTGATGTCGGGATTGCGGCTCTTGATTTCGACTTCTGAGGAGGTTTGTACATACATTTTACAGACTGTAAGGCCTTGCCCTTATCCTGGAGATCAGTTATTATGTCTTCAATGTCTCTACCGAAAAGGACTGACCCTCTGAATGGATCATCCTGCATGGCTGTTTGGACCTCGGGTGCCAAGCCTGAGATCCGAAGCCATGCGTGGCGTCAAAGGCTAATAGCTGATGCCAAACCCCAACCTGCAGCATCCACTGCATCGTAGGTGTCACGTAACATATGTCTGCAAGCGGATCTGGCTGACCAAACCAGATCTGCCATCTCCTCTTTTAAAGACGAATCCTGAAGGGAATCTATTTTTGACTCTGATTTCTGGTAGTCTCCCATATGGGCGATGTAGTTTAGTGCCCTGATTCCTAAAGTGGAAGAAAAATACATCTTCTTGCCATACTGGTCGAGAAGCTAAGACTCCTTGTCAGGAGAGGAAGCACTGAGAGATTTCGGTCTTGCGGACCTATCATGGGCCGCACTAATGACTACTGAATCAGCCTTAGGGTGGAGGCTGAGGTAGTCCTTGTTGTCTGGGGTTTGGTAAAGCCTATCCGCTTTCCTGGCCACTGGTGTGAGCAAGGAAGACTGTTTCTACATAGGAGTGACCAAGTCCTCATGTGGCTCTATCCAGGGCAGAATGAGGGTTGGAGAAGAGTCTGCCAGTTTCAGGTGAGCCGCCAGTCTCTGCCTCTGTGGATCCTGGGCAACCGTGCGCTACTCACAGCCTGCTTAAATTTTCTTGAGGAGCTCCAAGAAGGAAAGGTCCTCAGGAGGGTACTTGGGAGACTCTTTTGTCCTAGGATCCTTCGGCGTAGGGGTGTCCAGGTCGGAGTCAAGAGTGAACTATGTCACTGTCCCAGTCCAAGGAATCATTGTCACTAGGTGAACTGATGGCAGGAAGCGGTAAGTCAACTGGTCTCAAAAAATCCGTCAGCCTTGAAATTTCCCAGGGCCATGGATTGGGTAATGGCTCCGGTCATCTGCCTGACATCAGGGCCGTAGGGCCGGATGATGGGGGAGGATTCGTCAAAAGAGGCCCCGAAGCCGGCGTCGGAGCCATCGGCAGTAGGCGCTTCTCCAGTTCCGACATGAGCTGTGACTTTGCTTCCACCCACCATAATTTGAGGACCGCCTGTAAGTCCAGTTGTGGAGGTGGGATGGTAAACCCATAGCTCGGGTACCCATAATAAGGGTAGTTGAAACCCAATGGAGGGTAACCCAGCGTTTGAAACCCTGACGTCGGATAATCTGGATTTGGGTACCCTGGTGTAGGGTAATGTGGCGTTGGGTAGCCCGGCGTCTGGTGTCCAAAAGCATGGCCAGAAAATCCCATCGTAGGACCTGAAGGAGGGGCTGAAGGGCCCAGCGTCAGCCCTGATGGAAGGATCGTTGGGTCTGGACAACCTCCCATCAGGGGTGCATGAGGCTCCGACAGAGGGGCCAGAAACGTGGGTCCAGATGGTCCTGGCATCAGGCCCAGTGGCAGACCTTGAGGGACCGAGATACCTGAGGGAGTCGGAGGGACATGCGTCTGATCTGACGGTGGCTCAGGCATCTGAGGCTCAGGCGCAGGGGGTGACAAAACCCCTGATAGCGGGCGGTCTCCTTCCTCCATAACCCCGGCGGGGAAACTAGAGGTACCGTCTTCACTGGCGGTAAGGGAGAAGTCGGAGCAATCTCCATCGTCAGCTGTGTCCCTGGCAGCAGCTGGACCGTCACCTCTTTGTCAGGCCTGTTATTGGGGCCTGACAGAGGGTCCAGGGCTGGGTGGCCATCAGAGGAGCCGGTGGATGACATAGCAGCCGCAGCCGTGTGAGAACTGGAGGAGCCAGAACTCGACTTACCAGTCCCACTCCTACCACTAGGCCTCTGAATCTTTTGAGGTCTTAGAGGAGGTGGGCGCCTCCTGAACCCTGGAGGCTCCCGTCGGGCTCGAGCTCAGGCCTGACGGGGGACGGGGGGGCCTGACAGCCGTTTGGTAGCCACCAAAACAGACATCGAAGGCTCAGGCTGATCCCTTGGAGGGGAAATTATCTTAAGGGCCGCAACTCCAGCCGGAGTCAGCGGGATTGCTGGGGACCCTTCCCAGTCCCAATGTCTCTCCTTGTCTTTTTTCTTTTTATGGTGGCACTCCAGAGAGGATGATGACTGCCGGAGTTTCTTCAGCTCTTTCTCTGTATTGGCCATCTTTTCTTTTAAAAGATGTGCTTCCAGGGTCTGCTGCCGAAATTTACATGTGGCCGAGTTAGACTTCTGGCAGTGCTCACACCCCTCGACCTTATGGCCTGGGCCCAGGCAAAAAGGCAAAGGGAAAGGTTGTCCTTGTGAGGAAACTGAGTTCCACAGGAGACGCACCTGTTCTTATGCAAGTCTGAAGGCGTCGGAGACGACATGCACGACGATTCTGTCAGACAAATAATATCGAAAATACAACTGAACTATTGTAAATTTAAATTCAAACTTTTTTGGAAAAATACTTATCCAAAGATGGCATCAACAGTAGCAGCGTTCTTCCACGAGGTCCGATGTGCGCAGGTGGACAGCGGGAAAGAACCGTAAGGCAGGCGTGGGGACCACTCCTTATACAGTGTTACGCAGACGTCAGTCACGTGACATCGGGGGATGGTTCCCCCCCGGACACTGCTACCTTGAAGTTTTCCGTGTGGGCCTGACGCCTAGCAGTTTAGTCCTATATGTGAGTACCTACTGCAAGAGCCCTCTTGAAGTAAGATCCCATGTTTCTTGGGATCCACCAGTCCATTGGCTACCAGGTGTTCCACAATTCTTTCCTTGAGGAGTGCCTCCATTATCTTCCCTGACTACAAAGGTTAGACTAACTGGCCTGTAGTTCCCTGCTTCTTCCCTACTAATGCTCTTGTGAAGAAGGATGACATTTGCCCTTTTCCAGTCCTCTGGGATCACTCCACTGTGTAAGGACTCACTGAACAGGGCTGCCAGTTCATACATCAGCTCCTTTAGGACCCTGGGATGTATGCCATTTAGACCCATGGCTTTGTCAACCTTTAACTTTGCCAGTTCCTCTAGGACTCTCTCCTCTGTGAATGGACTGGTGTTTACCTCCCTACCTTTAACTTCTCTGAAGTCCAACTGTAGGCCTTGCCCATCCCTTTCCACAGTGAAGACTGAACAGAAATATTCGTTCAGGATCACTGCTTTTCCCCCATCTCCCTTCACTGTCTTCTCCCTGGCCCCTCTAAGCTTTGCTATTCCCCCATTGCCTTCCTTTTCTCACCGATGTATCGGAAAAATGCCTTGTCCACCCCCCCCCCAACGACTAAGCTATTCTCTCCTCCATTTATGGTTTAGCACTCCTTACTGCCTTTCCTGCCTCTCTCAGGCACTTATGGTACCTCTCCTTGTCCTTCTCACTTTGTGTCTCCTTATACTTCCTGAAGGCTAGCCTCTTGGCCCTTTGGTTCTCGCTGCCACCCCCCGCCCCCGAAAACCAAAGAGGCTTTCTTCTCCTTTTACTCGTCTGTAGACCTGACGCATTGTTCTGTTACCCCCACTATAGCCTCTTTGATGTGTACCCATTTCGCCTCCACGTTCCCACCTACCCCTCTAATTTGCAGAGTTTCCTTTAGCTGTAGTCCCATTCTGGCAAAGTCCGCCCTTCTAAAGTCTACAAGTCTTGTTTTTGTATGGGTTGACTAGATCCCTTTGTCCACCTTGAACCACACCATATTGTTGTCGCTGGACCCTAACTTTCCTTTTACCCTAAGATCTGATATCCTGTCCCCATTGGTCAGCACCAGATCCAGGATTGCTGGGTCCCTGGTAGGTTTCTGAATAGGCTGCGTAAGGCCAGCCTCTTCAAGTGTGCCTACGTGGTCTTGTGGTTCTTGAGTCCCCTGCGGGGACATATGCTACACAACCCGAAATAACTCAAAATAATGATTTTTCGAGGAGGGTCTGGGTGGAAGGGATATTTAAATACTAATTTGGCACAAAAAAATCTTTAATCACGAACAACAGTTACCTAAGCCACACTACAGCTACTGTACTATCATCTCAGAGCCAGTCATACTGAATTTCTAACTTAGAACACTTCATTCCATACATTTTCATAGTGACTGGTGTGTGGAGGGTAGGAAGGGGAATGATAATTAATAAAAATAACTACCGTGCCTGAGCTGCCTTTTAAACAGACTGCAAGACGAGTCTGGATTACACTGTGACAGGAGCCTGTCAGAGATCAGCCATTCCGGTGACCACTCTTGCACGAGAGTGAAAGTAGGAGCCACCTCGAGGGAACAGCTGAGCCTCTGGTAACACAGGAATGCGCATGCTTTCCAGACACATGTAACTACGTGCTGCTGCACTAATGTCTAGCCTGTGAAGCCTGAGTGTGCTTAATGTAAATGATGTCAATGAAACTCAGGCTTCAAAGCACATCTAAGCAGGGTTTTTTTTTCTGCATTCTGGCTTCCACGTGTATTGTAGGTGTCATTCAGCTAAACAACAAACGTATTGATGAAATAAAAAAAATCACACTGGACACATGTTTCAACTTCAAGTTTTATTACAAAATACAAAACCAGAATGAAACACACTAGATTTAAGTAACTACCTGCTTTTTATGACTGCTGCCCCAAACCAAACCAACTATTCTGGCTAACTGAGATTTAAATTTGCCTAACAAGATTTTTGACTGGTGGCCAAAGTGACCGCCTAGCAAAAACCTTAATGTAGACCACTGTTTAATGGACACTAAACATTCAAATAAGTACCCTCATATTATGAGTTAACAAAACAGCACTAGTATAGCAAGTAATAATAGTCTGGATATGCCTCCAAGATTTCTGTGCCCATCAACAGATATTAGAAGGAAAAGGGTTCTCTTGGAAGCAGGCTAGGTGGCAGTGACTTTTAGTACGTTTGGGATTTTGTTTTTTACTTTACTGAATGTAACACAAGCAACAAACAAAAACTTTTAAAACAGATTGTTGTGATATTTCTTTACTTATATTTATTACTCCTGCAGCCTGCTGCCTTAAAGCAGCATTTGGTAACAGACAAGATTTGAAGACGCTTTTGTTTCTGAGACAACATAGGAGGGGTAAGTTGTGGGGAAACCTGTTGAAGTACTGCCTGAATTATTGTCTGTAGGGTAAACTGAGAGCAGCCACAGTAGCCCACATTTAAGGGCCATACTGAAGAGCTGTACATTGTCCTGTAGTTTGGGAGTTTGGTGAAAATTGTCTGGCCTGGGCCTCTGAACTAGGTGATAATTTGAGGATGGGGTGGCAGGACGTGTGGGCTGAGGCCTTCCATTAAAACCTACTTAAGTGCCCCATCATGTGGAGCACCCCGTCATGTGAGTGGCTCAGAGCAGAATCTGGAAGGCATCCATAGAGAGACAACAGGTCCACAGGTGACTTTGCAACTGAAGGTATCAGGCAGGCCTCAGGTGCCGCCCGGTGGACTGGAGGATTAAAGCACCTATGCTTCACCTGTCACCATGCCGGTGACCCAGGTTCGGTGACAGACTCGGTTTGTTGGGGCTGGCTGGGAAGAGGAGGACTGAGCTCTCCTCCTCTGGGAGGGAGGGTTGTGGGTTCTCGGTGCTGGTCTGACCCCTGGTGGAGGCTATGAGTGATCAGCCCAACTTCAGGGACAGAGGGACAGTGGCTGTTGACGACCCATGCATGGTAGCGTGTGTGGTGCGCCTCGGATGGCATTGCACGTTAATCTCTCTGCACAGTCACTAAAAGGAAAAAAATGGCCGCGTGTAGCCTGAATGATGCAGACCCTTGCACAGGCTCTGTGCCAGACCATGGGACCCCTCTCCCACATCAGATCCATTCTTTGGTGGGTGGCCCCAACCCTTCAAACCCCACCACAGGGGGTAAGCTATGGGGGAGGTACTCTAGAGCCATGCCATCAGTGGTAGGGGTGATCCCCGTCAACCCCACGGGGGGGGGTAAGCTGTGGGGTCAGCTCGAGAGCTGAGGCAGTCCATGGTACTGGTGCCGTGCTTAGGGGAAGGGGGTGGTGGAGGGGTCTGTTGCACTGCAGCACTAAAACAGAATGAAAAAAAAGGTAGGCCTTAGGTGCCATAACTAGCAGACCTGTAGGTAGAAGGAACCACAGCAACTACCTATTTAGGTTACACCTAATTATCAACTGTTACTTAGTACTGTGTGAGTTACCTCATATAAGTAGTACTGTACTGTACTGAATTTTGTAAGTGTGTAGTGTTTGACTACTGAATAAAATTAGCATCCTTAACTACCTATAGTAACTAGGGTAGGAGTACAGGGTACTGTAAAAAGAATACTGTACTGAATGCTTGTGAGCTTGTAGCAAATTAGCATCCTTCCCTACCTATCTAGGGCAGGGGTACAAGGTAGCAATCTAGGAGGCACAGCAATAAGGAGGTAAGACGGGACTGTTAACAGAATTCCATATATAGAGTAGGATAGTTTGGTTCTAGTCTAAGTGTACTAGGTAGTTAGTGGAAAATAAAACAGGTATTATCTGCAATCTAGGTGTTATAATACAGTAGGATCATTATGGGGATGGAGTACAACGGGAAGCCAGTCAGTTGCAAAGACTGTGGGGTGCTCTTCTCCAGGGTTACTCTCGAAGGGGCACTGCCCCATCTACAAGACCTTTGTGGAACTCCATGCTCAGCTGGTAACAGTAAGTGATGAGATATCTCAACTTCAGCACCAGCTCAGCTGGGGCCCACGCCCCACTTCCCCACTCCCCCGGAGGCCCACTGGCCAGAGGGATGTAGACTAGTGGGGAGGGGTATGGGGAAGGGTCAGTCACAAGGAGGTTGACCAACCACATACTATCCCGATAGCAAATCACTTTGCACCCCTGGAGGAGACGAAGGGTACCCAACTCCACTGGAGGCAATCTGAATTAGTCGGGGGAAATGGGCAGGGTGACTTGGTGGCACACTGGAGGGTAAGCAAGAGGAAGTTAGCAAGGAGAGTCTTACTAATTGAGGACTCAGTGAACAGGGGGTAAAGAGGGTGGTGGGTGGAGGGAAAGGGGAGAGGGGTGGTCAGGTGCATCAGCCATCTGGGATATAGATAGGATAGGGAGGGTGGCAGGGAAGGCGGAGGGGAGCTGTGTGTGCTGGTACACTTGGGTACCAACAATCAGGTAAACCAGACTGTGGAGATGGTGAAGTGGAAATTTCAGAAGCTGGAGGACAAGCTGAAGGTGCACTCAGCTTTCCTGGCCTTTTCTGAGGTCCTCCCTGTGCAGAATGAGGGGGGGATGATAGAGGAGGAAAGGAAAGGAAAAGACTGAGGAGTTTAAAGGCGGGTGAAGAGTTGGTGTGAGGAGGAAGGGTACCCCTTTGTGGGGGACTGGGGGGAGCAGGGACAGGAGGTTCTTCAAGGGTGACAGGCTTCACCTGACAAGAGAGGGGGCCAGTGCACTAGGGGCAGAAGTTTGACATCTACATTGGACAGGTAAACCGACTGTAGAGGAGACTGCAGCTTGGGGGAACCACTGAGAAGGAAGAGAGGGTGGAGAACCGATCTAATGCTCCCCTTCAAATAGGGACTAGTAGCAGCAAGGTGGGTAACAGTAAGGCTGAAGTTTGAACTGGGTTAGGAGAAGAGGTCACAGAGGGAGGGCTCACAAAGCCTACAATCAACATGTAAAACAGGAAATAAATGAGATAAGAAAAGAATAAAAATAATGGACCAGTAAAAAGGAAAAGGGGATCAAAGAGCAAGATGGAAAGGGGTCTGCTTTAATGCCAGGAGTCTCTGAAATAAAATCAGTGAGCTCCATGCAATGGTGGCAGACACTCAGATGACTCTTTGGAGTCACCAAAGAAACTTGGCTCCAAATAATAACAAGTGGGATCTGACAGTCCCAGGTTACACAATGTTTAGACGGGATAGAGGAAAAGGCAAAGGAGGAAGCATAGCCCTATATGTCAGGGAAGGCACAGAGGCCGTAGAGAATGGAAACATAAGGGGAGGTAATGGGAAAACAGGATCACTGTGGGTTCACCTTACGGATGCCTCAGGCAAGAAACTACAGATGGGGTGATCTATAAACCACCAGACAGAGGGAAGAGAGAGGGTGAGATAGGGAGCTACAGGCAGAATTGGAAAGAGGATGGCAAAGGTGGAGATAGTTGTGGCAGGTGATCTAAACCTGTGCAGCGCAGTGCAAAACAAAGGAAAACGGCTCAGTTGTAGACGTGCCAGTGAGTTAAGAACAACAGCTACAAAAGCAAAAAACTCAGCACCATCCACCACTTCCTGACAAAACGTTTTACTGCAGAAAAAGAAATGCATATAAAAGTAAGGTGCCATCGGCCCAGTGGCGCTGAGGGTTGAGGCGCTGGACGCCACACCTCGCTCCACGCCGGCGACCGAGGTTCGGAAGCAGACTTGGGTCACCGGTGGGTCAGCCGGGAGGAGATAGGCTTGAGCGTCCAATGACAGCTTGCCTTCTCTGGGGAGGGTTGCAGCCACTGCTGAACACTTGTCTGACTCCGAGCGGAGGCTCGGAGTACTACAAGCCCCGATTGCAGGGGAATGAGCAGCTGCTTTGCAGTGCGGGCGTCGGTGCTTGTCACCTTGATGTCATGGGGTTACGCACTGTAGGGGAGGGGAGAAAAGAGGAAAAACACCTGCTGGCTCTGGGAAGACAGACTTCCCAGAGCGTGCCTCCGATGTGCCCCACTCACCAGGGCCACCATCTCAGCCTGACGAGATGTAGGATTACGGGGTGATGGACCCCACCTCGTCCCAACTCGGGGGGAAAACCGAAGCTCCATGGAGGAAGAGAGGCGAGTCCTGGTGGGTGCAAGGTAGGAGGATGACTCAATGGATGTCCCGAAGGGTCGGGGACAGCAGGCAGTAGGGAGAGATAAAGAGTAATTTCAAAAAAAAAAAAGTAAGGTGCCACGCAGTGTAATGCCACACTTCAGACAGTCCAACTGGTTTAGCGCATGCGCGCTTCCTCGGGGACTACCATTACCATTCACCATCACACTTAAATAGAAAAATAATTAAAGTGACAGTGCACCCATTATATGGATTTAAGAAAATGGCACAATCTAAAAATGCTCCACACCAATTGCTGCTTAGTAATTAATACAATTATATCATTAATTATATCACTAATAACAACCATAAATAATATAAATAAATCATGATATTTATGAATTAACTGGTGGAAGCACCCGTGGTGTTAATTTATGAAGAACTAATTATTTTTTTCTTTAAATATATAATGTTTCTATGGAGTCCATAATTGACATCCTAATAGGTCAGCATCTGATTCATATCAAGATCTGGAGGCTAAAAGGGAGATAAAAGAAAAAACATAATAACTCAGGACCAGTTTTATAGCAAGAAAAATAATATTATAAATTCAACATAAAGGCAGGAAAATCTATATCTAATACTTAATTCATCACTTTCTCCTTATTTTCCTCATTTTTCTGAGGAAAGAAATGATATCAAATTAATCATTAAGGCCTGGGGCTTTTAGAGCACCTATTTGATAGATCCAGAATGCTTCTCTACTTAGCATCTTGTCATCCAGGTCTCCCCCTCTAGGGCCCACTGTTACCTTCTCAATACCACAGAATACAAATTTGTGGGCTCCATCATAAGCATCGTGGAACAAATGTTGCACAATGCATTTTTATCATTCTTACAATGTATATCGATCGCTCAGATGTTCGCCCACACAAACTTTTAGAGACCTGGTGGTTTTGCCTACATAAAATGCATGGCAGATACAGGTGGCAAGGTGGTGATCTAAACCTGCCAGACAATGATGGGAAATTCCAGCAGCCAGGAGAACCAGAAGTCAGGCCTTGCTGGATATATTGCGGAACTGCCTGCTGGGGCAGCTCGTAAAGGAACCCACAAGGCAGACTGCCATTCTCGATGTGATGCTCACCAACTCGTTACTGGTAGGTGGAGTGCGGGTGAGGGAGCCACTAGGGTCCAGTGCCCATAACTCTATTTGGTCTGAGCTGGCCCCTGGGACCCGTAAACCCTCATCAAAGGCTGAAGACCTAGATTTCATAAGCACAGACTTCAACCAGATTAGAAAGCTGGTCTGGGACAAGTTAGTTGGCGTGGACAGTGTTGGAGATGTGGAGGAAAAGATGAGGAGCAATTAAAAGGGCTATTCTTGTGGCAACAAAGTCATGCATGAGAATGGTAACCAAACGAAACAGGTACAACAGACCAGTATGGTTCTCTAAAAAGGTCAGTGAGGCAATGAGAGATAAGTGGTCTAAGGCTCTGAGCTGCAAATCTGGTGATATCCAGCAGACCAGACCTGGGTTTGAATCCCACAGCTTCCACTTGCATACTGTGTGACCCTGAGCAAGTCACTTAACCTCCTTGTGCTCCGAGGTCGCTCCTGTAAAAAAGCTTTCAGCTTAGTGTGCTATACCTGGTTAAACAACGAAATAATTAAGTACAAGGAGAGCGGTGGGGGAGGGGAATGGGGAGAGTACTAAATGAGAACAAGGAAACCAAATGGGCAGTCAGCGAAGCAAAAGCAGACATAGAGCTGTGTAATGCAGAGTGGGTCGGGGGGGGGAAGAGTTCTTCAGATATATTAGGGAAAAACAAAGAAGGGAGGAGGTAGATGAGAAACCAAGCATTTATAAGGGTCCAGAAAGGGCTAGCAGACCTAAACATAGACAAGGCCCCAGGGCCAGATGTGATGTATACATGGAACTGGCATCGGAACTAGCTGAACCCCTGGTAGGGCTATTCAATAGATCAGTTTAGACAGGGTTAGTTCCAAAAGACTGGTGGGTAGCAGATGCAGTCCTGCTCCATAAAAGGGGGACAAGAAGCAACTGGGTAACACCAGGCATGTCAGTTTTAAATCTGTTGTGGATAAACTGATGTAGACACTAGTCAAAGAGGATCTCATGGACTACTTGGAGAGCAACAGACTCCAAGACAGTAAACAGCAAGGGTTTGTGGCAGGGAGGTCTTGTCAGACCAACCTAATAGTTTTCTTTGGCTAAGGAAGGTAATGGATAAGGGCCACGCCGTGGATTTACTTTATTTCGATTTTAGCAAAGCATCTGACTCAGTGCCTCACAGAACGTTGCCGAAGAAGCTAGAGGATCGTGGTGCATCAAAGGACAGTTACATGGGTAGGTAATTGGTTGAAAGGGAGACAGCACAAGGTTGTGGTTAATGGAGTCAAATCAGAAGAGAGGGCGGTCTGGCGGCCTGGCCTTAACAGTAGAGCTACCCCTTCATGACACCAGTGACCCGGGTTCGGGAAGGACTTGGGCAGCTGGAGGACAGTTGGGGAGGAGGATTGAGCGCCCATGGGCTGCTCTCCTCCTCCAGGTGGGTGGGATGCAGGTCCCGCTGTGATACCGCCACCTGGGTGACCATGGGTGGAGGTGCAGCAAGACAGCATACAAGGAAGGAGGGCGCCTGCTGGGAGCTGGAGGCGATGGCGGCCTGACGTGCGTCACTCATTGGCCCCCCTTCCGTGCAGACGCCCCTGTGGGCTGGATCAAGGAAAAAAAAATAAACGGAAAAACCCTGTGCTGGGCTCCTGTAGATGGGACCCAGTTGTCCCGAGATAACCCTTAACCAGGCTCCATAGTTGGGGCTGGATACGCCTTCCGACACATACTGGAGGTGTGAGAGGGGGACTAAGGGGGGTCCTCTCCTCCCCGCCCAGGGGAAAAATCGAGGCAGGATGGGGAAAGGCTAACCAGCACTCGGAGGGAGGTACCTGGGGCGGAACTACGGAAACACACAGCCTAGGGATCCCTGAAGAAAGGAGCCTAGCACAGCGAGAAGGGGGCATAAAGAGAAAGTATAAAAAAAAAAAAAAAAGAAGAAGAGAGGGTGGTCACAAGTGAGGTGCCACAGGAACTGGTCCTGGGTCCTGTTCTCTTCAATATGTTCCTCAGCGACACAGGAGAACAAATTCAGGGCAAGATGTGTCTCTTTGGAGATGTCACCAAGCTCTGTGGTAGGGTAAACAGCAAGGAGGGGACTAGAGAATTGCACAGGGATCTTCAAAGGCTTGAGAGGTTGTCTAAGGTTTGGCAGTTCAAAGTGAACATCAAAAAGTGCAAGGTGATGCACTTAAGGAACTAAATGGCATGGTTAAAGCTGGGCGCTACCGCTGAGAAAAGAAACCTAGGAGTTATCATTAGTGACTGCATAAACAATCACGCCAGTGTAACAAGGGCTATAGTAAGGCAAGCAGGATGCTGTGGTGTATTGGAAAGGGTATGAACAGCAGAAGGTAAGGCTGCACCTGTACTACTGTGCCCAGTTCTTAATTCCTCACCTAAGGAAAGGTAAGACACTGGAACATAGGGGTGGAGACACTGGAACATAAGGGTGACCAAAATGATTCAGGGCTAGCTGACCCAGTGGTGCTGAGGGTTGAGGTGCTGGACACTACCCCTCACACCACGCCAATAACCTGGGTTCGGGAGCAGACTCAGGTCGCTGGTAAGTCGGCCGGGGGGGGGGGAGAGGGAGATAGGCTTGAGTGTCCCATGACAGCCCGCCTTCTCCAGGTAGAGGGAGGCCGATACCCACACACTTGCCTGAGTACTACAAGCCCCAATTGTAGGGGATGGGCAGCCGCTATACAGCATGGACGTCGGTGCCGTGCGCCTTGACGTCAAGGGTGACACACTATAGGGGAAAGAAGAACAGGGAAAAAAACATGCACTCTCCTGGAAGACGGGCTTTCCGGTGCATGCCTCCAATGTGCCCCACTCGCCAGACTACCTCCTCGGCCCGACGAAAGGAAGGATGTTGAGGTGTTGAGGCCCCACATCATCCCCGTTGGGGGGAAAACCGCAGCTCCATGGAGGATCGAAAGGTAAGTCCTGGCGAGTGAGAGGCAGGAGGATGACTCCTTGGATGCCCTGAAGGGTCGGAGTCAGCAAGTAGTAGGGGAGACAAAAAGAGTAATTAAAAAAAAAAAATGATTCAGGGCTAGCAGGGCAGATCTTATGAGGATAGGCTCAAGGAACTGAACATGTACTCACTGGAGGCATGACGAGGAAGGGGGTGATATGATAGCGACCTTCAAGCTCTTGACAGAAATAAACAAGTTGAACTGCGAGGAACTCTTTAGCAGGAGTAAAAGTTCAAGAACACACGGACACGAGTGGAAACTGATGGGGGTAGGTTCAAGTGGGACATGAAAAAGTTATGTTTTACGTACAGGGTGATTGAGCTGTGGAACAGCCTGCCAACTGATGTGGTGGGTGCAAAAACTGGTTTTAAGCATGGCTGCATCAGAGTTTAGGGCTTTATAGTTAACAGGGCAGTTTGGGTGGACCAGTGGTCTTTTTCTGCTGATATTGGCTATGCTTCTGAGTTAAGGGTTTTAGAGGTTGCTCAGTACAACAGCAGTAGGGTGAGGAGCCTTGGGATGGATAGGGAAGGTTAGAACCCTGTGTGGACAACATGTCCCTGGGTTTAACAGGGTGCTATGGGCAGACTGGATGGACTATTTGGGCTTCTGGTGTCAATGTCTATGTTTCTATTTATTTAGTGCACCAGGACAGGTTCAGTTCAGGGACAACATGCCAGGAAAATGTCTGAGGTCACACAAATAAAAATCATTGCTGGGGCACAGAATACTAAACTACACTTCTACATCCTTCCTAAGCCCAAAAAGCACCACATGGATGGGAATGGGGGAGTGGAGAACCACACATGCCCTTCCTCGACCAGGGCATAACTGCCCTGGTTCAGGGAAGGTGGGGCACCCAATTTCCAAAATGGTCCCAGGGACAAGAATAACAGCACCATGTGCTGCACATGAAAACAACAAATCCATCCTTCCTGCCTGCCTGCCTTCTCTAAGGGGATTACTGTCCCCTTTTCAGGGACAGCACAGGGAAATTTGCTGATAAGACATATTAAAATGAACTTTGCTAAAACTCACACTTACTTCAAGAGCATCTATCATACTCAACAACAAACATTTCCACAAATAAATGAGAAGGTGCTTTACATCCCCCTTCGGCAGCATAAAAAACATGCAGAATTTTCCATTTTAGCAATTAAGAAAGGATCGTATTTTAGCTCCCGTTATTTCAGCTCCCTCCTCCCCTGCCCTTCCCCATACCTCTTCCTCCTACACTTTCCAGTCTGCTGACCTCCCCTTCTTCTCCCTCCTCATGCTAAGACCTCAGCAGGCCAGTCAGCCTTCTCCTACCCGATTCCCCTCCCTATTCAGATTTTCTCCCTCCCTCTGCCCTGAAATCCCGGCTCCGTGCCCATACCACTCACGCCTACGCCTAACTGCATTAGCTGACCAGCTGTAATGCTCCCTGCTACACTGTGCTGCACTGCACCCCTTCTCTGACTTACCATTTTTAACTGATGCTCTGTAACAGTCTTTTCCATTTTACACTGTAACTGGTCTTCTGTCCTTTTTCTGTCGTGTGCAATATTGTATTATTTTATCGTCTGACACTTTTTCACATCTACTTTCTCCAGGGCACTTTTGGAAGCAAGCTGTTTTTTTTAGCTCAGCCGGTCTCTCCTGGTATAGACCCCCAGAATGCAGTGAAATGGATAGCAAAACAAGCAGCTGAATTCCAGGCAGGCAGAGGAGCTGATGAATCAGGCGACTCAGGCGGCTAATGAAGGATCAAGGACTTATATGGGCTCCGTTTTCTCCCAACTATTGTTAATTCTATAATGGTATCCAGTAATCTGCTAGTTGTATTGCCAATAGCTTGGCTATTTGTGTTCACTTAGTAGCTGTTTATTGCTAGGTTCAAATGCAGAACACTGCGTAAATGTTCCATTTAAAAATGGTGTCAGCTACATGGTGAGGGAAGTTTTGTTTTTATTCATTTGCGGGCTTAACCAGCCTAAAGACATTCTGTGTGGCTCACTATCTCAGGACCTGTGTGCTTAAGTGCCATTTGAGAACAGAGCTCTTACATTTAATGCTTAGCTGTGTTAAGGCCAAACATCATGAGTAAAGTGCTTCAAGTTCACATGTTTAATGAAATTTATACGCTGCACTTAGGAATATGACATCCTAGGGACTTTAATCATTGTCTTTGTAGTAGTTTCTCATTTGTAGTATAAAACACTAATCGTACTCGTATACAGGTACTGGAGAATCAATAGCTTAGCTGTGCTGTGATGATCTTAATCTTTTGTTCCTATTTCAGAATCTCCACTACTGTCAGAGATGTCAAGCCAAGAACATTTCGGAGGGGGCACACAACTGGAACGTAATCAAGGGAGGGCATTAAGTTATACTTTTACAGTCCCTTCTCTATTGAAGAGGCAACACTTGGAAGGGAATATGAAGGGGGCACATGTCCCACCCCCAACCACCACCACCACTCTAGGGGCATAAGTATTTCTCCTTAAGCAATGCAATATAAAATTACACGAGATTAGACATTCTATGTAATGCTAATATACTGTACGAACTGTTGATGTCTTATGCTAAACATAATGCATAATTTTTATGGTTTTTTTTTAATGAAAAACAACAAAATATAAATTAAAAAAGGGGTGCATTCTTGAGGCAACAAAGTCATGCTTGAGGACAATCACCAGGAGAAACAGGTACAAGAGACCAATCTAGTTCTCTAAGAATGTCAGGGGCAGCAAGGGCCAAACAAAGGGCCTTCGTCAGATGCAAAGAGAAGCAGGGGGAAGAAGAATGGAGCCAGCACTAGATGAAATCAAGAGTGGTCAGCAGGGCAGTCAGGGATGCAAAAACAGATACAGAACAGGTTGCACTGGGGGTCGAGGGGAGGTAAAAACTGTTTCTTTCACATATATTGTATAAGGAAAAAAGAAAATCAGGAGGAAGAATTGTTACACTGACAGAGGAGGCAGGGTAATGGAGAAGTATATGCAGAAGGCAGCCACTCTTAATGGCAACTTCTGCTTCGAAGTCACAGTGGACAGCAGGCCTTTGCTGGAAAGTGGAATAACGGCTGCTGATAAGGGGATTCCAGAAATGAGGCAGAAAATACTTATAAGTAAAAGGATCAGAAAAGGGCTGGCAGCACCAAAGGTAGATTATGCTCTGAAACCAGATGGGATGCCTATGAGGGTGCTCACAGAATTGGCATCAGAACTGGATAACCCCCCCCCCCACAGGGATGTTCAATAGCTCAGTTCAGTCAGGGTGGTTCTGAAAGACTAGAGGGTAGCAGGGTTGTCACGGTGTGAAATTTTGACGGTTTGATAACCACGGTGTGTGATACCACGGTTATCGTGATACAGCGGTATAATGCATTCCAATGTGAAAACCTAAAATATTGAAAAATAATGCAATTTTAACCAAATGTTACATGTAAAAGCAGTTAGTATACTAGTAAATGACACATTATGAATTCAGTGAGAGAAAATAAAGATAACGAGACAAGTATGTGCAAGATAAATATATTTTTTATTGACTAATCCTTTCTTCCCTACCTGGCTCCCAGTCTGCCTGGGTCTTCTGGTCATCCTGAACCTCCGGCCACCATCGGTACCTCCCAGCTCCTTGGAGACCCTTGCCTATTATCCCCGTGGTGGGGTGGCGGAGGCCCCTGTCTCCGCCTGGTCAAGATCCAGTATTCAGCAATGTCCCTCAAGCCGGGCGCCCTGTAGGATGGCCATCAAGCCGCCGCGACCAGTCGCCATGTTTTTCCCTTGTTCTGTCCCTATGTGAGTGGGGCGTACAATGGCACCAAGGAGAAGGAGCGCGCAGGCATCTGCACATGCTGTCTCCCGACGCCGTGCTCCAACTCAGCCCCACTGTATACTGCCAGTGCACCACCCCCAGCCTCCGCTAGGGGGCAGAAAGTGCACCGACAACTGGAAACCTTCCACCCCGTAGAGGAAGAGCAGTCACTTAGATGCTCAATCCCTCTCCTCCCCTGCCAACCCCCGGTGGCCCGAGTCCGTTCCTAAACCCGGGTCACCGGCGTGGCGTAAGGTGTAGTGTCCAGCACCTCAACCCTCAGCGCCACCGGGCCGGCTATATTCACTTTCTCAATGTAGTACCCTACTACCACAACCACAATACAACTCCTGCCTGCATTCGCCACTCTCTGTGTCTGAGACTCTGAGTCCAAGCCAAGCCAACAGTCAGAGTCAATCAACTGAGCTGAGCCAACTGTGAGAGATGGCGGAATTTAAAGGAATTAGCCCATATATCCCAAATGCCATGGTGGCTGCCTGGCTGGCTGCTTTTTTCCTTTTTTAAGGTAGGTAATAGGTATTTAGCTACAGTAGCCTCCAGCTGAGGCAGTGAGCCAATGTGAGTTGCTTACTTGACTTGCTTTGGTTGAGTAAGTCGTGCTGTTGTGAGTCGACTTAAGTGACTGTGACATGAGTCCAGTCTGGCATTAAAGGAATCCGCATACATATCTTCAATACCATGGCAGTGGCAGGCACTCATTTCTCTGCTTTTATTTATTTATTTTTTAAGCTACTAGCTGTGACGTAGACAGCCCGTTCTGAGTGCTGTATAATATTTTTATATAAAATGTATTAATGACTGTCTCTGCTGAAAATCAAATGCTCTAGAAATGACCTCACTCATCTCCCGATTTCAGCTCACGACTGCAGGCCAAGAGAACTGCTGACAGCATGTATCACACATTCAGTTTTTAGAGACAATGTGTTACCTGGAAGAGTTTAATCAAGGATCCTGTTTCTCCGAGTTAATTACAGCGTTGTTTTGGGTTAACTTTCTTAAGAGGGAAAATCATAAAAAAGGTTTACGATGCTGAAGAGAAAACACAGGTTATTACAGAGAGGTGAGAGGTTGTAAATGCTCATATGAAGCCTGTGTGAGGACGGTACAGCATGAGATCAAAAGAGGTGTCATTGAAATTGAGTTATGCTAAGGTTGCAGAATTAATACTTGAAATTACATCCTGTGGTTGTATAGAAATTTATATTTTTTTAGATATTTTGACAGAGGAGGAGCTGGGTGACCTCATCCAAAAGGGGTTGGCAGATACAGCTTGTAAAGATTATTCTGTTTCACTACAGGGACACTTTTATCTGACTCTGACCAAGATAACATCTGAGCACTGAAAACAGGTATTTAGAAAGCTAGACAAAATCTACATATTGTTGTAGGAATTGCACTGTTTTAAACCTTGTTTTGTTTAAAGATATGTATGTCTTGTGATATAAGAGTTCTGTATTGTATGTTTGACGTATTATTATATATTTTAGTAAAAACTCTAATTTTAGAGAAAACCTGGTCTGTCTTTGAATTGCTTTCTTTTGCTAAGAAATATTTATGGTTATAGCAGACAGCAGACATAGCTTGCATGGTGGTACCAAACTGGAAAGAGAAGCGTTTTAAATCTGAGGTCTTTATTAAAGTTTTAAGGGTTCATCTCTGAATACCTGGTTAGGTGCCCATAGGTAAAGCTATCTGGCCCCCTGAAGACAGATATATCTGAGCCTGTGCATTGGGTATGCTAGCAAGAGGTTAACAGTTTGAATCCCTCCAGAACTGGAGACCAAAGGTTGATACGAACTCACAAAAACAGACAAGAGGGTTACCTTGTCTCTTACACTGTTCACAAGATTGCGCTCAGAGGTGGGCACTTTGGGAGTAGAGGGCTTGACCTGCTGAGTGAATTTGTGACACTAGCTATTTAAGGAATTAATTAATTTAAATTACTTTTTCCATTAGGTTTTGTTTAGGTAGCCCCAGTGACTCGAGTCATCTTGTCGCCATCTCAGACTCGGGACTCGTGAGTCCAGTCCCATGATATGATGAGTGACTCAGGAGGACTGGAGTCCTGCATGGCATTAAAGGAATTAGCCTATATATCAACAGCGCCGTGGTTGGTGGCTGCTGAGTTAAGTGACTGTAATTTTTAAGCTAGGCTAAGTGTAATTACGCAATTAAAGTAATTTCTCTTACTGGTTTTGTGTTGGGTAGCCCCCAGCCATGGTCAGCCGAGAGCTTAGCTGAGCCAGCCAACCAAAGTTTTGTGACACAGATGACATGAGTCAGTCAGAAGGGACTCACCAGGAGTCAGGAGTAGGACTCACTCTGTCCTAGGGACCACTCTAGTGGGGGCGTCAGGCAAGCAGACAGAGACAGGAAGTGCTCCACAGTGGAACTGGACTGGAGGGACTCAAGGGTGCATCAAGCAGACAGATGAGACAAGACAGCAACTTCACTGAATGTGCTAGCTCAGCAGAATAGCCAATGCCAAGTGTGAAATAGTCATCACAAATCACAAAAGGAGGACTGGGAGGGAGGACTCGGACTCTGAGTCAGGAAGCAACAGCAGCAGATGTCAGAGAGAATTTGGATTAGCGAGCAGAGTGCACTCCTGATATGGCGTGTGTTGGTGCGCGTCAAATTCGTTATCTACACTGCAGGTGTGCTTGGGCAGCAGTAACTTTGTCTTGCAGAATCAGATAGAGGGAGGGGATTGGGGAACAACTGGGAATGAAAATTGCAGGAACACACAGACTAGTGTCAATTCTCATCACTGAAACTAAAAAACGCGGAGTGTAAGTGTAATACAAAACTGCAATTTGCAAATGCAAATGGCATTGGCATTATGGCAATTTCTGTGTTGTCATTAAAAAATAAAAAATGAACCTGAAAAAGTTCTTCATGTGTATCTGATTCTCTGACTAACCTTGACAGTTTTGTCCCCCTGACAGACTGACAGGACTGTCTACTCTCTACAGTTCAGACTTACAATGAATGAACATGAACACGCATGACCACGCGAGACACAGCACCAGCAGCACAGCAATTAACAGTAATGTGAATGAATGATCACTGCGGTCTCATCTGTCACTCACTGGCCCCGCTGATGAGGTGGCTGACCTGTCCGGAATCTGAGTCTGCACGCACAGTGACAACCAATCACAGACAGTTTATTAAAATTGTTACCCATAAAGATAAGAAAACTTAACATGATCATTACATGACATGACATTGTGTTACACAGTGTTACCGTTGACAAAATAACAACAGATTTTGATGCTGGGCCTGGGTGCTGCTGACGATCCCTCCCTCACCTCCATTCCATGCCCACACTGCTCAACCCAGTCAAACATGTGTTTTGTTGTTGTTCAACTTTTCTGGGGGGATGTCACTCATTCTGAAACCAGTACATCATTTTCTGCTTCTGTTCCGAGAGGACAATAATGATGTGAATTGTGCATTTATAGTGTGGCTTTTTGTGCAAGCAGTGTGCTGCACTTAGTATTATTAGTATTATGCATTAGCAGTGTCAGTGGCTCAGTAGGTAGCACACTCGCCTCTGAGGCCGGGAGATCAGAGGGCTGTGGGTTCAGTTCCCACATCTGGCACTTGGGTTAATATCCCAGTACTAACACTGTAGTGCAGCATGAGGGGGTGCTGCACTTCTGAGGTGCCATCTTTCAGATGAGACGTTAAACTAAGGTCCCATCTGCCTGGACTGGTGGTAGTTCAGGTGGATGTTAAAGATCCTATGGCACTTATTGAAAAGAGATGGGGAATTTCCCCGGTGTCCTGGCCAAATTTCCCTCATTCACTAAAAATACCACCAACAGCTTAATCTGGTTCAAGGTCAGTTGGAATTCATCTGTATCCCCTTCCCCCGGGTTGTGCCTGAAAATAGGCAGGACTTATCTAGTGCACTTACCCAGTCAACAAAAACTAAATAAAATAAATAAAGTATGTACTGCGCAGTCAGTGTTTACTGTGCAGTGTGTGAGTGATGCAGTTGCACTCGCACAGCGCACTGACTTTTGTGTGTTATTGCACACAGTCTGTTCTCACCATTTACCATTAAGGAAGCAGTTATTACTTATATATCACTGGTGGCTTAATACTCACTTGGCCTCTGTTTGCCTTGTGTGGCACTCCGTGTGACACACACAAATTACAAGATGACTAAAAAAAGTTGTCCTGTTACTGAAACTGAACAACGAAAATTCAAAAAAGTAAGGAAGAAGTCAAAAGACCGACTTACATTTAATTGAAGGTCTCTCAACTGACATCATCAGTCTACTTATGGATTGGACAGGTGAGGACACTTAAACCTTACCTTACTAATCTGTATAGCACTGCAGCAGACAGCAGACGTCACATCCACAAAACAATTTTTCCATGAAAAAAAGCCTCCTTGAACTCTTGTATCAGGGAGAATTAGCGTGTAAGGGACAGTTGTCCCTGAAAATAAAAAAAAAACATAGAAACATAGAAGTTGATGACAGATAAGGACCGCAAGGCCCATCCAGTCTGCCCATTACTTTTTCTGCCTTATGAATGTGTCATCGGCCTTTGCTCTGTCAATAGCCTACCTATTCATACTCATCTGTATTGCCCCTTTATGCCTATCCCATACCTGTTTGAAGCCCTGCACTGTACTCTTATCCACCACTTCCTGAGGTAGGCCGTTCCATGCATCCACCACCCTTTCTGTGAAAAAGAACTTCCTCACATTACCCCTTAATCGGCCTCCCTCTAATCTCATGCTGTGTCTTCCTGTCCTGCTATTTTTCTTATATTGAAACATGTTGGACTCTTTCACCTCGTTAATGCCCTTAAGGTGTTTGAATGTTTCGATCATATCACCTCTCTCCCTCCTTTGCTCTAGGGTATACATATTGAGCTCTGTTAATCTGTTCTTACATGTTTTCTGATGCAGACCCTGCACCATTTTGGTTGCCCTTCTCTGGACTGCCTCAATTTGGTTAATGACCTTGTGAAGGTGTGGCCTCCAGTACTGCACGCAGTACTCCAGATGGGGCCTAACCAGTGTCTTGTAAAGAGGGATTATTACCTCCCTCTTCCGACTTGTGATACCCCTACTAATACACTCCAACATCCCTCTAGCCTTACCTACTGCTTAGTGGTCTGCTTGGATGATTTCAGGTCATCAGTGATGATGATGCCCAAGTCTCTTTCTTCCCTTGTGACTGCCAGCAACTCCCCTCCCAGCCTATAGGTGGCTTCAGGGTTTATCTTCCTTATGTGCATGATCTTGCACTTCTTTGCGTTAAACTCCAGTTGCCACTCTTCCGACCATTTTGCCAGGTTATCCAGATCTCTTCTCATTCTGCCCACCCCATCTGGATCATCTACTCTGTTGCAGATCTTGGTGTCATCTGCAAACAGACAAACCTTACCCTCCAGTCCATCTGCAATGTCACTGATGAAAATATTGAAGGGGACTGGCCCCAGGACTGATCCTGAGGTACCCCACTTGTGACTTGCATCTCTTTTGACTGTATACCGTTTACCACCACTCTCTGTTTTCTGCCGTCAACCAGTTTGCCACCCAGTTGACCAACTATGACCCACCGAGCCTACCCAGCTTATTAATCAATCTTCTTTGTGGAACAGTATTGAAAGCTTTGCTGAAGTCAAGGTAGGTGACATCAACTGCTCACCCTTGGTCCACCACTCTGGTTACCCAGTCAAAGAAATCTATGAGATTAGTTTGACAGGACCTTCCTTTTGTAAACCCACGCTGTCTTGGATCCTGTGCTCCTATGGATTCCAGGTGTTGCACTATCCTTTCCTTAAGGAGTGCCTCCATAATCTTGCCCATTACTGAGGTAACTAGTTGAAAGGTCTCAATACCGCGGTATACCATGAATCATGGTTATCGCAGTATCAGAAACTGTCCACGGTATCAATACCGTGACTTCTGATACTGTGGTATACCATCATACCGTGACAACCCTAGTAGCAGATGTATAGTTCTGCTTTATAATGGTGGGGACAAAGAGCAACCAGGTAACCTCAGGCCTGTTAGTCTTACCTCTCTTGGGGTAACGTGATGGAGACACTAGTCAAAGAGGATCTAGTGAACTACCTGGACAATAATGGTCTCACAAATAGTAAACAGCATGGGTTCGTGGCATGGAGGTCTTGTCAGGCCAGCCTGATAGTATTCTTTGATGGATAACTAGGGCCGTAGATAACAGGGCAGTAGATAAGGGATAAGTCGTAGATTCACTCTACTTCAAAATTTCAGCAAGTCATTTCACTTGATGCCACACAGAAGGTTACTGAAGAAGCTAGAAGATCTAGGTGTGATAAAAGACATAGTTAGATGGGTGGGTAGTTGGTCAGGGTGGATGGAGTTAATTCTAAGAGGGGGAGAGAAGTCACAAGAGAGGTGCCACAGGGTTCATTCCTTGGTCCAGTCCTTTTCAATATGTTGAGCAGTGATATAAGAGAAGGAATTCAGGACAAGATGAGTCTCTGCGCAGATAACACTAAGCTCTGTAGTAGGGTAGATAACAAGGAGGGGAGTTGCAGAGGGACCAGCAAAGGTTGGAGTGGTGTTCCAAGGTTTGGCAGTTGAAGTCCAATGGCAAAAAGTGCAAGGAGATGCACATTGGGAACAGGAACCACAGGACAGAATACTGGATGGGAGGGGTTAAACTGGACACTACTTCAGAGGAAAGGGACCCGGGAGTCATAATAAGTGACTCACTAAAACAATCTAACCAATGAAACAAGGCCTACAGCAAGGCAACTAGGATGTTGGGTTGAATTGGGGGGTTTGAGGAGAAAGGAGGTACTACTACCTCTCTAGATCACTGGTAAGGTGACAAGGCTACACCTGGAGTACTGTACCCAGTTCTGGAGCCTTCACTTGAGGAAAGACAGAGACGGGCTAGACCAGTGCATCCACGTTGCTGTTTCTATGGTTCCCCTTCCTCAATAAGGAAAGAAGCAGAGCTGCACCTGTAAGCTCCAGCAGGGCCCCAGCATGTAATTAAGGCTCAAGAGCTGGCAGGCAGACAGCGTGACTAAACACCTGGGAACAGATGAGTTTCCAGTACAGCACAGACTAATTTGCATGAAATCTATATTGCCAGATGTGCCCAAATGCTACCGCTTCTGGTTATGTTTGACAATCATGTCCTTCTCACACTGACACAAGGGGTACAGGGACAACAATCAATTTCACTTTCAACAGTAGCTCATTAGGCAATCAGTCACCCCCACCTATCCTGCAGTTAAAAAAAGACCACCTTGGAGACATGGTTTACCATAAAATATAAACCTATTTCATGGTCTTGTATATAATGTTGTGCTAGCCATTAAAGAATAACTAATCTCTCACTTTAATGGGCTGTATGAAGTCAGCTGCACAAACTACAGCCACGAAGCTGCCTTTCCACATTCTCTACCAGTACTGTATGTTAATGTCTTACAAAATGGGTAGGGATTATCCTGCATCCTGACTGGTTGAGTCTCTTTCCTTACGCAGTGACAACCAGCACCCCGGGAACCTTTCTGGCAGCCAGGATGCAGTGCACCCAGATATCTTTACCTCCTAGAATTTTTTTAAACAATTTCTGGCAGCTATATTGCTAAAGAAAAAAAAAAAAGACACCCATACTTGACAGAACTTCAAAATAAACATATACAAAGTTTATAAGCTGTGCATTCCACACTCTACCTAAACAAAACCTGACAAATAAAAACAAAACTATTTAAACCCGAACTTATTGGCTCTCAGAATGAGGAAGGAGCATGCGAGTCGGCATGTCCCTTTTCTCCAGACAGGGGGCACTAACAAGGACCGGGTAGAGAGGCCAGGGGAAATAGCTAAGGCTTTTAAAAAGTATTATCAGACTCTATATACAGAAAAGAGAGACCCCCAGGTAGTGATAACTCAGACAGAGCTCTTTCTGAAAACACTGAAACTTCCAAAATTTTCCACCACAATGCAACGAGAGCTATCTGCCCCCATAAGGGACCAGGAAATCTTAACGGTGCTAAATAACCCTCTTCAGGGAAATCACCTGGTCCAGACGGACTCCCGGCAGAATTCTATAAAAAGTTTAAAAAAATATTGGTACCTAAACTAGTAATGGTCCTGAATGCCATGCTTGAGGGGAAAAAAAACCCGAACTCCTGGAGGGAGGCATTGATAACGGTAATTCCAAAACCGGGTAAGCCAGTAGCATTTTGTGAGTCTTATAGGCCTATATCCTTACTGAATCAGGACTCTAAGATATTCACGAAAATTCTAGCTAACCGTCTGCAAAAATATGTAGAGACATTAGTTCATCCGGATCAGACGGAGTTTATACCCCATAGGCATTTGTCAGATAACATCAGATGTCTGTTAAATATATTGGACCACAAAGACCCCTCCAGTGTTCCCAGACTGGCTATTTTCTAGGCATGAAAAGGCCCTGATGAGCAATTGGTCTTATCTTAGCTCTGGTGCTTGCTAAAATGGGCTTTGAGGCTCCTTCTTGCAATGGATCATGATGGCATACCAACAGCCAGTTGCTGAGAGTGCGGTAAACGCACTATTTCACAACTTTTCAAAACAACGAGGCACCAGACAGGGGTGCCCCCATCGCCTTTACTTTTTGCTCTAGCAATGGAGCCCCTTGCCCAGGCAATTAGAGCGGAGGATAAGATTCAGGGAATTTCTATAGAAAAGGTCATAAACAAGGTTTCTTTATATGCAGACGACACCCTGATATATATGCAGGACCCGGTTAATTCGATTCTTCCATTAATGGATTTATTAAACCAATTCAGCAAAATATCAGGATTTAAAATTAATATGAACAAATCTGAGATTTTTCCAATAAACGGCAAAATTTCAGGGGAATTACAGGAACTGATCCCATTTAATTGGGCTAAAGATAGAGTAAGATATTTAGGTATACAAATTCCAACTAAAATGTCCAAATTATATCAAATTAATTATGGCTCGTTGCAGAAAGCAGTTTTTGCTGACATAAACAGATGGCGAATGTTGCCTTTCTCCCTCACCAACAGGACAGAGGCTGTGAAAATGAACATCCTTCACCGGTATTTGTTCCTGTTTACTAGTCTTCCACTACCCTTCCTAAAAAAAGACTGGAAGGAACTGCGACACAAGCTTTCTCAATTCATTTGGGTGGGGAGACGACCCAGGAAGCGTTGGGAACTCCTCACTGAGGATAAGGGAAAGGGGGGCAGGGGAGTACCAGATTTTTATAACTACTATAAGGCAGCCCAGATATCGCCTATTCTTGATATGCTAAATCCGGGACATGTGGGTGGGTGGTGTCCCATGGAACTCACGGCTCACCAAACTATACCCCTGAGGATGTTGCCCTGGGTGGCAATGCCCTCGGACATTAGACAAATTAAGAATAAATGGCTGAGGCACACTCTTAAAGGGTGGCTGGATGTCCGACAGCATTGGGGGCCTCTAACTCTGGTTTGGAGATATATTCCACTTAACTCCCTCCCAGGATTTCCAGCTGCACTTGGAGACAGTTGCTTCAAACAATGGCAGAGTAAAGGACTACGCTTTCTGACTCAATTTTTTCAACAAAACATATTAAAATCTTTTCAAGAGCTGCAAAGAGAATTTGGCCTCCCCAAACAGGACTTTTACAGGTTTCTCCAGTGCCGCCACTACATCACTATGAAGATGGGGTCACGGGCGATCCTGTCAGACCCACCTACCCCCATTCGAACTACCTTTCAAAGGAGTCGCTTGACAGACGCTAAAGGGTTTATATCATACGTATACCAAACATTGCAAGAAGAAATAGGTAAATTATTAACCCAGCAGATTGAACCAAGGTAGGAGGAGGAATTAGAGCTTCAGCTATCACAGGAAGAATGGTCTGAGATATGGTTGGGAATCTCTAAAACAACCAACTCTCCGAGTTGGAAGGAATTTAGATGGAAAGTAGTGGCACGATATTTTATTACCCCAGTGATCTCGGCTCATTACACATTATCATCAACAAATAAATGTTGGAGTGGATGTGGGGGATTGAGCACACACACCCACCTGTTTTGGGATTGCCCGCAGATAAGTAATTATTGGAGGTCGGTTGCTCAAGCCTTCCAGGCCATTTTCCAATGGGATGTAGTAGTCAATGGAGCTCATTTTATATTGGGTCTCACACCAAAGGGAGTTGGATCTAGTAACCAAAAGTATTTGTACTACTTATTAGTGGCCGCAGCCTTAGACGTCATCACGCAACACTGGTTGCAGTCAGAACCATTGACTCTCTCCATGTGGAGAGCTAATGTTACAAAAATTAAAGACATGGAAGCTATAACTGCCCGATTAAGACTGACTACAGAACAATACAATGTAAAGTGGCTCCCTTACTACAGTTATATTGAGGGTCTGGAGGGCACCCCGGTGCTAGAGCAATACCTATTAGCCTGAATGAGGCCTTGGCCTAATTTAAAGGGGGATGGGGGTTAAAATATCTAGAACCCAACTGGTATGTGAAGAGGGAGGCCAGGAGAGGGGGAGATAGACTGGGGATGGGGAAACAAACAAGATGGCTGGATAAATGAAATCACATCGTCTGGTTTGGTTGATATGTAAATTTTGTTTATTTAACAATAATGACAATATAGTATAAGTCACATCAAAGTTTGAGTGAGATCTTAAAGACTATTTGATGTCATTTAGATAGTTTGGAACAGATGACATGAACGAAGGACGTGGATGGAGGGTGGAGTAGAAATAGACATATTCACTTAACTTAATTTGGAATCAGAGAGGTGGATCATCTTTTCATTGGATAGTTCACGGTGGTTACTCACCCTTTGTTGTAATGTTGTAATGGTGGGTTAAAAACCAGTAAGAAAGCAAATGTGGTCATTTTAAAAGAACTGACACAAATGTATTAACTTGCTTCCTTGGATTGTACACTCATACGTAAAATGGAAGTATTTCAAACTATCAATAAAAGCTTTTTCAAGTTAAAAAAAAACTATTTAAACCCATACATTCATTTTTTGTTCAGTTTTTAACTTTTTATTTTGCAGGCCTCCAAGTCTCCATCTTAACTGAATCCCTCCCTCACACCCCTGCCTTTGGCTCTTACAATCCAGCTACCCAAATGCTTCTCTCTCAGGCAGACACCCATTTTATATTCAAATATGCAGAAATCATTTTTCTGTACCTTTACAATTAATTGCCCAATCTAGTCCACTTGCGGTTCATCTCGCGCAGGTTATAGATAGCGTAATGCAGCAGAAACACTCAGCATCATTCTATGACTCAAACTGCCATCACACTCTTTCTCTCGTTTGGCAGCATGAATCCACAGGCTGCTCCTCTCACTTACAGTCACATATTAAATTTCAGTAAAAAAATAACTGTAGCTTTAGCAGTTACCAGCGCTGCCCGCAACTGGCACCACTGAATCTTACTTCTGTGCTCACGCTCACTGCCATGGCAACACGCAACACAGCACAGCAGTACACGCCTCTCTCTCTCTCTCCCCCTCTCCTTATGAGCAACAGTTTTGCTCACTCTCTCTTTTGCTTGAAGAGCAGACAAGGCATAAATTAGGTTTGAAAATTTGATTAGCATTCTTTGCTAATCAACAGAATTTTTGATTAGCAACCAGCCAGGTTTGAGGAGCAATTTCACTAAATAGTTATTTTTTCCTGTCTGTAAGATACAGTCCAGAAGAATGAAGTTGTGGATTAGTGTCAGACTGCACAAAAATTACAACACTTTTGACCACAACAACTGAGAATAAATTACTGCAATTCAAAACTTTTACTGAAGTGCAGCAAATTGGTTTAGTAGCAACATCTGCTAATAAAAGATGCACTGGATTAGCAAATAGTGTTTTTTAGGTAGCAAATTGCTATGCGAACCCACTTATTTTATACCTTGGCAGCGATCACTGAAAGTAACGCAGCACTGAGCTTTCTGGCTATCAGTAAGATTAAAAGTGCCACATAAAAACTAAAATAACAAAAAAATAACATATCAAGCCAAACGGCCAGTCATAACCTTGACTACCTACTGACATAAACTTCCTTACAACAGCGCCACACACTAGCAGAAACCTAAACCTACAGGAACTGCTTTCCTTTTTTTTTTTTTTAAAACAGCTAATATGTGACTTGATTTTGTTCATATGTCATTTTTAGGATTTAATCAATTTTATTTCACAAAGACACTCCAAGGGCGTTGGATGTCATGAGTTAATGCACCTCCACGTGCTGAAGGCACTCGGCACAAGCACCTTGTGCCTCACTGCACAACTAAGCATGCATTAATCTATGGCAGCCACCATCCCTGTTGTGTCTTATTGCTTGCATAATGTCAGACTGTCCTTTCTTCGAAATAAAATGTATATCTACTATGGTCTACATCTTCTGTACAGTTCTTAATTTTTTCCCCATCGCTGGAGAGGATGTGTAGGGGGTGGGGGTGGGGGTAGGGACACCTTTACACATTTTTGAGACTGTCCAGAGATCCAGCCCTTCTGGTTAGAACTAGGCCTGAAATGGGGCACCACTGCAGGTACTAGCAGACCCTTAGAGTTTTCAACACTGATGTTGGGTCTCTGGCCTCTACGCAATTGCTCTGCCAGAAATCATTCTTGGGCATCCTTTTGGCAGCTGCAGGCAAGGCCATAACAAAACGGTGGCTATCCTCAACCAGTCCTAAACTAGATGATTGGATTTCAGTTGTTACACAATATACCTAATGGAGAAACTCACAGCTGATCTGTGTCTCTAAACAGATTAATTATTGGCAGTCTAGCTGCCTTTCATGCCTCTAACTGAGGAGCATCTTATCACAGCAGGGTACTGATCCACATGGTGATCTTCACACCCCACCATAGGTCATACGGGATATAGACTTGCCATCTGTTTATTTTACTGTTTGTTGGCTAAATATTGTTACATTTACTTTATACGCCTGTTTCAAATTAATTTACACAGAGCTGTAATGTCAACATGGTAGTGTATTCCACTGGACGTAATCTAGAGAGTAACATCATACAGGGACATCACCTGCATAGTACAAGACACTACTGGCATCTCCTCTAGTTGAAAGTAAACAGGTAATGTCTGAACTATGGAAATATAGAGAGCAGAATCACCACTGAATATGGGTTGAATAGCTGCTTTTTGGGGACATTTTATAAGTGTGTTATTTATTATTTATTTTATTTGGATTTCTGTAACATTAACCATGGATCAAATATACTATCACCATTTATACTCTGCTGGAACCAGGGAATATGCAATAAAGAAGTTTGCAAAAATGTTTAGCCCTTACATGTTCTAGGGCTGCACTGCTATATTGTATTTTTTACTCATCAATTTATACCTGTAATTTCTCTATCTTATTTATCTTGGTATAAGCGTACTGAAATTCAGAACAGGCATGAGGAAACTGAGGAAGTTTGGCTCACCCTTGAGCCAGGCAATGGAACAGCCATTTGCACAGGGGCCATTTACAGACCCCCAGCTCAGGCAGAAGAAATTGACGAACTGCTCCTGGAAAACATGCATGACATGGCAGCAAAGGGGGGGGAAGTACTGTTGAAGGGAGACTTCAACATGCTGGAAATAGACTGGTCCATCCCAGCAGGGGCCTCAGCCAGGGCACAAGACTTTGTTGACTCCCTTGAGGGGGCTGGCCTTAGGCAACTGGTGCAGGAACCTATGAGAGACCGTGTAAGCCTGATATCAATCAATCAATCAACTTTATTTAACCATTCATATAACACTATTGAGCAAGCTCATTTTCAAGTCGGTCCTGGACATACATTCAATACAATACAGAGAATACAGTAAGCGGAAGGTAAAAAACATGTGGTGATAGTGAACAGATGTAGGCCATAGGAGGCATATACATAAGGTCCAATATAGTTTACATACACCGTTTCCAACATGATTTACAAGAAAGCAAAGTGTACCATCCTAGCTGTTACCACTAATTTAGAGGCTAGTATCTTTATACTAGAAGCAGGGGAGAGGGGAAAGAGCAGATAATGGAGGAGAAGGGGCGCGAGAGTACACCAGGAAGGGAAAAAAAAAAGGAAGTTAGGCTAAGTTTAAGGAAGAAGGGAATCAGTGCTGGGGATCCCTTGCTAGGAGAGAAAGGGCGACCGTCAGAGTGTAAGGTTTGCAGAAGGGACCAGTAATTGAGGTAAGAGTCATCTAAAGCAACTGCATGTATCCTTCAACAGGTCCCATATCACTGTTTTGAATGTGAAGATGCTAGAGAGCGTGGAAAGCATTAAAGATTTTTGCAGAGAGTTCCAAAGTGATGGCAGAGAAAAACTGACTGCTGCCAGGCCAAGGGTTGTTTTCACTCTAGGAGTCTGGAAGCAAATCATGGAGAAGCGTCTTAATCCATAAGATCCCTTGGCACGTACAAAGAAGTTCAAGATGTATGTAGGGAGATTATTGGATAGCGCTCTAAACATCCAAAGGAGAGCGTTTCTTTTTCTCCTGGTTGCGAGTGAGGGCCATCCCAGCTCCTGGTATAGTACACAGTGATGAGTGCGATGGGGTAGGTTAAGGATAAATCTTAGGGCCCGGTGGTAAAGGGTGTCAAGTTTGTTGAGCGTCGTAGTAGGGCAATGACTGTAGAGGAAGTCAGCATAGTCCAGTACAGGTAGAAATGTGGATTGCACTAGCCTCTTACTAGCTTCTAGGGTAAGCAGATGTTTAATGCGATAAAAAAGGCCTAACCGCTGCCTTAATTTCTTCGAGATTTCATGTAGGTGGTACAGGAAGTTCAGCTTATTTAGCCAGAACCCTAGGTATTTAAAAGTATCAACTGTCTCTAGGGGTTTGTCTAGCAGCGTTAGAATCTGGGGGGTATGTGTAGACCCAGAGGCAGACTTTGGTGACAGGATCATGGTTTTAGTCTTTTTGGCATTGAGGAGAAGCTTATGTTTGATGAGGTTATATTGGAGAGTGATGAAGTCTTGCTGAAGGTTCACGTGGGCCAAGTCCAAGGAAGAGTTAGTGGTATAGAGTACGGTGTCATCTGCGAATAAGTGCACATTGGCTGTGCGCAGGTGCGAGTCCAGGTTGTTGATGTAGATTGCAAAGAGGATTGGGCCCAGTATGGAGCCTTGTAGAACACCTCATAAGAGGGATTTTTTCGGAGACAGATCGCCTATAGCTTTGACTTGCTGAAGCCTGTTGGTTAGGTAGCTGGTGAACCATTTGATGGCAGAGCTATCGAAACCAATATTACCCAGAGCAGTAAGAAAGATGTAATAAGCCACAGTATCGAAGGCTTTGCTAAGATCCAGGAATAGGGCAGCTACATACTTCTTGGAATCCAGGGCAATTTGCCAATCGGTGGATACTTTTGCTAGGGCCGAAACGGTGCTATGCTTGGCTCTGAAGCCAGACTGAGCCGAATTTAGCAAGTTGTTTGAGTCAAGGTGTTCTCCGATCTGGGCGTTGACAATTGTTTCGAGTAGTTTTGAGAGGATGGCTAGAATAGAGATAGGCCGATAATTGTTCAGATCACTTGGGTCCCCAGATCTGAATAAGGGTAGGATGTGTGCAGTTTTCCACGACACAGGTAGCATGCCCTGTTTGAGGGAGGTGTTGAAGAAGTGGGTGATGGGGGCGGTTAAATAGAAGTGGCCAAGTTTTAGAAAGTAAGGTTCAATATTGTCTGCACTCGCGCTCTTTTTTATATCCAGGGACAGGAGGAGGGCCTCAACTTGTTTAAACGTTAACTGTTAGAAAGCTAAAGTTGGCAGGATACGGTCGGTTTGGGTCGAGATTAGTAGTATGATTAGCAGTAGCATCCCCTGGAGGATTGAGATTTTTGATGGGAGAGGTGTCAAAGGCGAGCCCTGCAGTAGCAAAGTGTTCGCTGAACTGTTCTAATATAGCAGCTTTGTCTGGGTAGATATTACCTGCGGACACAATTTGGGAGGGATGAATCGGCAATCTGACCTTCAACCTCCTTAAGAATATTCCAAAATTTGGCAGAGTTGTTTTTGTTGTTTTCTAGTTCAGTTTGGTAATATCTGGCTTTTTTCGGACCTAATTAGTCTGGTACAGGCATAGGTGCGAAATGCCAGCCAATCAGTTTCTAGGTGAGATTTCCTTGCTTTTTTCCACCACAAATCCCTATCCTTAAGTGCCTTCTTCAGGATGGGAGAGAATCAACTGGGAGGTCTTTTTTTAGATCTGATCATTCTTAGAGGGGTGTGTTTGTCGACTAATCCTATGAGTAGGCTATGAAAGATGTTAAAGGCTTCATTAAGGGTGGGTGCCAGATAGAAGTCTTGCCATCTGATGTTGCTTAAATCTTTTAGGAAGGAGTTCTGGCAGTAGTTTTTCAGGCATCGTTTGACTTTGAATTTAGCAACTGGCTTCATGTGGGGAGAATGTCTGATACAGGCCGTAGCACAGTGGTCACTTACGTCATCGAAAAATACTCCAATGTGCGAGATGTTATGTGGTTTGTTTACCAGTATGAGATCTAGAAGGGAGCTACGCTCAGGATTTTTTCTGTTAGGTCTGGTGGCAGTGGTTGTCATTTGTACCAGTCCATTTGCATCACAAAGTTCCTTTAGCTTCTTTGAGCTGTCATCATTCCAATTTTGGTTGAAATCTCCCATCAGTATACATTCGGAGTTAGCAGAAAAATCAACTGGCCCCATGACAAGCCAAACAATTTAATGGGGAACCCGATATTCACTGGGTTTCTCCTGTTGGCAAATGAGGACACTGAGCAAAACAGACTCCTGTAACAGAAAAGCCAGTTAGGTCTATTAGCCAGAGTTTTTTTTGCCAGCCACGAGGTATTTTTCACTATGCACTTGTACTTTTAAATGAAAGTGTGTGTGCTGCTACTGGAGGTCTGGAGCCGGCTCCTTTGTCTGTTCCTGATGTTATAGACTGACTGAGACATGACTCTAAAGGAAAAACCTAGTCCCTGAAGTACAACTAGATGAATACAATCACCATTATGTACGACTGACCAAGGAAGGATTGTGCTCTACATAAAGTGTGCTCTACATCTCGGATGTGCGGAACTAAAGTATTCAGGAAATGTGGACGGCACAGAAAACTGTCCTGTTTTTTTTTTCTGCCACTATAAGATATATGTATAGAAACATAGACAATGATGGCAGAAAAAAAAAACAATGGTTCATCCAGTCTGCCCGAGTTTCCTATTTAGCCCTGCAACTTACTGTCCCTCTAGTGTCTTAGGAATCCCCATCCTTCCCCCCATTCCCCTACCAATGTCTGCCTCCCCAAGCAACCACTATATCCATCATTCTAACTCAACCATGCTTGAACCCACCAACAGTTTTAACGCCCACCACTTCAGCAGGCAGACTGTTTCGTGGCTCCACCACCCTTTCTGTAAAATAATACTTCCTCATGTCCCTTCTGAGCCTCCCTCCTGTCAGTTTCCACTCATGTCCACATGACAATGAACCAGCATTCATGCTAAGTATTTCCCTGCAGTTCATGTTATTAAATGCTTTTAGGAACTTGAAGGTCTCTATCATCTCCTCTCCCTTCTGGTCTCCAGAGAGTACATGTTCAGTGCCTTGAGGTGCTCCTCACAAGACTTGCCCTGTTGACCCTGAATCATTTCTGTTTCCCTGCGCTGCACTGTCTCCAGCCGGTCTCTATCCTTCCTGAGGTGAGGACTCCAGAACTTGGTGTAGTACTCCACGTGTGGCCTCACTAAGGAGCTTTACCTCTGTCCTTCTGTTATCTATACCCCTCCCAATACATTCCAGCATCCTACTGGCTTTGTTATATGCCTTACTGCACTGACTCGATTGTTTGAGGGAGTCACTGATGATAATTCCAAGTTCCCATTTCTCAAGTGTAGTCATAAGTTTCACCCCAACCATCCAGTACTCTCTTCTGGGGTTCTAGTTCCCTAGGTGCATTAACTTGCACTTTTTGGTGTTGAATTTCAACTGCCAAACTTTAGACCACTCTTCTAGCTTTTGTAAGTCTCTTGGCGTTTCCCCAATTCCCTCATCGCTATCCACCCAACCAAAGGGCTTAGTGTCATCTGCACTGCCCCGGATACCCTCAGCAATGTCGCTAAGGAACATATTGAAGAGGACCAGTCCCAGAACAGATGGCTGCGGTACCCCGCTCGTGACCTCCCTCTCTGCTGACTTGACCCTGCTGACTACAATCCTCAGTTGACTATGACTTTAGCCACACCCAGATCCTCCATCTTCTTCAGCAAGCATCTCTGAGGTACCGTGTCAAACATCTAGCTAAAGTCGAAGTACAGCAAACCTGCAGCATGACCCCTATCCAATTACCTAGCCCAGTCAAAGAAAATTATCAGGTTAGTCTGAGGAGACCTCCCTGCAACAAATACGTGCTTTTTACTATCCTGGAGCCTGCTGTTGTCCAAGTAGTCCACAAGGTCCTCTTTGACCACTGACTCCATCAGCTTTTCTACAACAGAGGTAAGACTGACAGGTCTGTAGTTCCCCACATGTTCCTTGTCCCCCAATCTAAGCACAGGTGAGGAAGCATGGGAAAACCAGTAGAGGTTGCAAATTTGCAAATAGTGTTTTATTATTAATAACAGCAAAATAAAAATAAAAATTGTTCAGTATAACTATTTACAATGACAGTATAAAGCAGAGTCCTTCTGAGTTTTTCTTCTCAATTTCCAATCTTAGTCTCTCAGTCTCTGACTCTCCCTCTTACAAAATACTGTAGTTCTTTTTATAACAAATCTTTGCAGGGAGCTTGTTAAGAGAACATTCTGCTTCTCACAGAGTGTTCTTGTCAGTTTCAGCAGGTGCAGAAAAACAAACATAATGACCCAGAACTGACCTCTTGTTGCCAGCATCTCAGAAAGTTTGCAAACCAAGTTCTCAGGTTAACCCCTTGAGTTCCAAACATATTTTTGAAATAATTTCAACAGTATAACTATATACAGTTTTAAACAAAGGGATCCCAGTATCAGTGACATTGCCACATAAAGATTCACATATATTTTTATACCTGCAGATATGCAAGGGGGAAGAAAAGACAGAACAGCAAGTGAAGGCAGAGAGATAGTAAGAGGAGGAGAACTGCAAAACCGTCGGAGTGATTAGTTCCTAGGTCTCACCAAAAAAGTTGGTTGCGCAACCAGACAGACAAGAGACAGAAAAGGAGAGGATAGAACAGATCCTTTCTGCATAACATACAGTATGGGACACAGCCTTATTCAACCCTGTCACCCCCTTCCCCATGGAGCAAAACTATCTCTACCACCTTCCAATCCTTCATAAAAAAAAACATCCTTAGACAGCTGCTGAACAGACATACAAGGGATTCTACCAGTTCTGCTGCCAGATCCCTGAGGATGTGTCATCAGCACAGTGAAACCCCTACACTGATGGCAGTGTGGGTGCTGTAACCCAATCAAGTAATTCTGTCGATCAGTATTTTGCAGCGCTCGCTGTCTTGCCGGCCCCAGGGGTGTTGCACTGTTTCCCCTTACACCTCTGATCTGGAGGTAATTAAATTATTTTTTGGGAGGTGCGGGGGTGAAGCCCCCCACAAACAGCCGAAATGTGCCCCGGTGCTTTGCCACAATTGTGGTCAGGTGGCACAGTTGCTCAGCAACATGGCCCCCATTGGCATTTTGTTGTCACTGTGGTGTCGGTCGACGTGACTGATGTTGAACAGACTTGGTGGAACCTTCCCTGAGTAACCTTAGATGCAACCCATCTTTTATTTATTTTATTTATTGAAATGTTTCACCAGGAAGACAAACTGAACAACAAGTTGCTCATCTCCTGGTGCGACCTGGGAGTAGGGGGGCACAATGAGGATGGAAAACAGAGATTTATACAATTTTGCAGGTAACAACAGTTACTGTACAGTAGGTATACAGATAGTAAGCATGTGGACAGCATAGTTATACATTTGAAGTGCAAGGGGAAGGGAAACAAGGGGTCATGGATAACAGACACAACAGTTAATAAAATAAAATATAGTGACTAAGAATAAACAGAACTGGAAGACAAGAAGAACAGACAGAACAATAATGCAACAGTACAGCAGAGTGCAATATAGTTCCAAGTGCTAATAGGTTGAGAGGCAATCAGTTAATTGCAAGGGAAGGGAGGAAGGTGGGCAGGGAGGAAACTGTGCCACGGCCTTATCTATTTTTTTTTATTCACTTTTATGAAAAATGAACATGTCAGAGACATTACAATCAATGAAACCAGGAAGAAAATATCACTTCATATAGTGGCTATAAACATTTGCTAGCATCAGGATATAAAAACTTTGGATACAGCATATAGAGTATTATACGATTATACTTATGGGCAGGCTGCACTATGTGCTACCTATCCAGGCAGGATATGCCGAAAGCCAGCCACACTTTAAAACCTGTGGGAAACAGTAAAGTTAGGTGTAGAAAAGGAGAAAGACAATATATGGCATATACAGCCATTGTTCCCATGATCCTTACTGTAGATTAATAGGTATAGTATGGCTTCTGGCAGATGCATAGAAACTCTACACTAACAGTAGAAACAGTATTTTAAAATACTTAAACAGCAACTTCAACATGTTAAGAAAAAACAGTGCCAGTTAATATGACTTAAGCTACAGTGGTGTATTGAAACAAACTGCCAAAGGCATTCTAACCTAACTACAACATTAAATAAATATAACAGTAGAGGTAGGTAAACCCCACTGGTCTTTTGGAGCCCCCCCTTGCCTAAATTCATGTGGCTTCAAAGTCCTCAGTCTTAACTGCGCAATCGGCGCATTTTAGATTCAGAAAAGAAGCCCCACTGTAATTAAAATATAAAAGTATCCTGAGGCACAACCATTGAGAGAAATATGTCAAATGTAAAATTGTATAACATGAGTAACAGTATGTAAACAAAGTTCAGGGTAACGTATCTCTCTATACTTGCAGCTCACAAAAACTGGTACTCAATCCAGGGGATCAGCAGTACATATCAGAATCAGTCCTCTTCGTCTAACTCCGACAGCAGATCCTGTCCCTGCGGTCCTTGAGTAGAAAACTATGCAACAATTTTGTCCACTTTCTTGCGTGCCTCAGCTGGATCATTAAATTGGTAGGTGCGCCCTCTATATGTAACTCAGAGATTAGTCGGTGCTAGCAAGGAGTGGGCCACCCCTAGACCTCTCAGCGGTCTTTTAAGAGGGTCAAACAGTTTGTATTAGCAGCACACAGCACATGACCAATAAGGACAAATTTTAAACTCATGGCTATCTACAGATAGTGGGGAGTTTGCTCTCACCCATCGAAGGATAGAGTCACGGATCTCTGGTCCCGCTGTAATGAGGAGGATCGTTCTGGCTGTCTCCTAGTTGTCCTGTGCTCGCCAGAAATTAACTCGGTAAGCATTCTTGAATAGTTCAGGATCTGGTTGTAACTCAGGCGGCAAGATGTTAGGAATCCACTGTTTCAAGCAGGTGAGCAGGTCCTCTCCTCCAGCTGTCTCAGGGATCCCAACAAAGCGCAGGTTCATGGCCCAATTTGCAGTCTCCAAAGTTTCACGCCGGGTTCTGAGATGATTATTTTCAACTGTCATTTTAGGAAAAGAGGCCTGAGTGTTTTGGGAATGGTCGTCAGCATTTTTAGCAGTTTGCACTGCTATTTCAATCTTTGTTTCTTGAGCGCTCAGTCTGGAAAGGACCTGTTCCACTTTACAGTCCTTGTCCCAAGTTGCCTGCAGTACTGTGTCCCATGGTGGAGGATCTCCTGCCCCTTTCGGGCCCACTGCTTTGCCAGACATTCCCTGTTGGGCCTGTGGTGTCTGCTGCATGCCTTTCTGTCCTGGACCCACTGCGGTTCCTTTCAGGCATTCCATTGCTTATTTAGTTTCGTTCGGACTCTGGACAATACGAGGCTTCAATCTGTGCTGTTGAAATCCGTAAAGTATGTCTTAATATTTAAGTTTTATAAGTTACATGCAGAGCTCAGTGCAGAGCTGATCAGAAGCATGACCAGTCACCAGCGTGGCTCTCTAGTGCCCCCTTATCTATTTTTAGTGCTGCCAGCCCTTTATGGATCCTTTTACTTGTAAATATTGCTGCCTCATTCTCCAGAACCTCCTTAGTGGCCACTTTGATGCCACTCTCCGGCAAGGGTCCACCATTCTCATTACTGAAAACTGAGCTAAAGTAATCACTAAGGATAGTGGCCCTTTACCCATTCTCCTCTATCATCCTACCCCACTCTGCTAGCCTTACGATTCCTCCTCCTTTCTTCCTTTTACCCCCTAACATACTGGAAGGACTGTTTTTCTCCACTCTTGACCCCCTCCGTAATATGCAGCTCTATGTCTGCTTTTGCTTCCTTAATCACCCTCTTTGCCCCCCAATTTTCAGTATATATTCTCCCCATCTTTCTTCCCCCTGCTTTTCTTTATATCTGTAGAAAGCCTTTTTCTTTGCCATCACTTCCTCATTCTTGCTGAGAACCATAATGGTCACTTGAACCTTTTCCTTTTCCTTTTGGTTATTGTTCTCATGTATAACTTAGACGCCTTGAGAATGGCTCCCTTATTTGCATCTCTCTTCCACCCCATGTTGTCCACCCCAACTAACTTTTCCTTGACCAGCTCCCTCACCCTGCTGAAGTCTGCCCTTCTGAAATCCAGAACTTCGGTCTCGATTGAGGTTTTCCAGAACTAAGGGAAAGTTCAAAACCAAATGGAGTTATGGTCACTGTTCTCCAGTGGCTGCCCTATTCTCACAGCTCCAGTCACCTCCAAGCTGGTGAGCACCACATCAAGAACTACAGTCTGAATGTAGGTTCCTTAGCTAGCTGTACCAACAGACAGTCCTGGAAGGCATCCAGCAAGGCATGACTTTCAGTGTTCCTAGCCACTGGAATATCCCAATCGATGTATGGCAGGTTCAGATCACCTACCACCACTACTTCCTCCTTTGCCACCCCTCTTTCAAGTTCTTCACTGAGTGCTCTGTCTCTCTCTTCCCCTTGCCCTGGAGGTCTATAAATAACCCCCAATGCAGTTTCTTGCCTGAGGCCGACATAAGCTGCACCCAGAGAGACTCAGTCTCTCCATTACTACCCCTGATGCACCCATCTTCCGCCATCTCAATGCCCTCCTTGACAAAAAAAGGGCTACTCCTCTCCTTCTACCTGTTCCTCTATTCTTCCTAAACAATGAGTACTCAGGGATCGTCAGGTCCCAGTCTTTATTTTCTGAAGCCCACATTTCTGCGATGACCACTAAGTCCACCTCAGTGTCCACCATCAGCGCCTGGAGCTCGCTGATTTTGTTACCCAGGCTCCTGGCATTAAGGCATATCAAGGCCTACTCCTACCAGAAACCAATGCACCACACTTTGATTAAATGGCCCAATTAATTACTAACCAAGTCAGAGGAAAAGAAATGCTGCCAATAAGTGACTTTAATGCTGCCGGGGAAGACATAGGGGGACAAACTGGCACTAAGCTTCTCCTCCATGGGCCTGAAACAGATCGTCACCATGCCAACAAGGAAAAGACCATACCAGAGTATTGGCAATATCCAGGGACATTTGTATATAAAAACTAAATACATCTCAAATTCAGTGTTACAAAACTTAATTTGAGTAGCTGTAGGAAAAATATGTGTAGCATTTGCAGGTAACCTTATGTAATGCAGATGTAAAATCAGTTTTGGGTGAATGCAGATGTGGTAGCAAGTGACTGCTACGCATACTCAATTTTGTGTAGCAGCTGATGAAAACTGTAATTTTTTTGCAGTGCTGTATCAAGTGAAATATTCCCTGGTAATATCCTGGACCTACTGTTTGTGTCATCAAATATTATTGAAGACAATGACCAGGTGCTGCCCCCAAACGTAGGAGACCACAATCCCTTTGAATGCTCTATGACCTGGAACACACAAACTGTAGGTGACACAGAGATTCACCTGAGCAGGTGTTTTAAAAGTTTCAGTCCCATGGTGCTAAGGGTTGAGGCGCTGGACGCCACACCTCGGTGACCCAGATTCGGGAGCGAGCTCGGATCGCCGGGGGTTGGCAGGGGAGGGACAAGATCGAGCATCCGATGGACTATTCTCTCGTTCCAGGGAGGGTTTCGGGAAGCGTCTGCTCACTAGCGGCCTCTAGCAGTAGCTGGGAGGTGCGAACGCAGCGACACGGCATATGCCTTGGGGGCGGAGTCACGGCACTATAGTGCCTTGTCAGCCGTGCTCCGCACGGGACAGAACCACACCAGAAAAAGCAGAAAAAAACCCGTCCTCACTTGTGGAGATGAAGGGGGCGCCAGGGACACAGCCCACATCCCAGCTGCCAGCCCTGTGCCTGGAGGACTCCACGGCCAACCCGCCACCCACGGTATGACCTCCCTAATTTCAGATAGGCCGTCGTGGGAGGACGGGCCCGCCCCCGGGGGGGGGGTGATCCGGGGGCTTAGGTCTGCCAGGGTGGTCGGGGGAGTTTCTCCACTAACTACAGTTCAGGCAAGGGAGTAGAGGCTGGTGTCGAGTGCACACCCCAGAAGGATGCCCGGTGAGGAAGGAGCATAAATAAAGTTAAAAAAAAGAAGTTTTAGTCCCACCAACTTTAACAATAGTATACAAAACGAAAGATGGAACAGACTAGACCTGATCCCTGATGTGAACACAGCATTGTTGATTTTACAGGTTCCTTTCTATTTGCAATCTATGTGCTCCTTTTAGATAAAAAAGAATTAGAAAATGTCACCTGCCATGGGTGTAAAAAACAAACAAAAAACCAGAAACTAATCAGAGTCAAAGACAGACGTTGGCGGAAAGCAAGCAGAACACTAAAATATGAGGACTGGGTGTTATTTAAGAAATTAGGGAATAACTGTAAGTGTCAAATTAAAAAAGCGAAAGAAAACAGTACTACAAGGATAAAATAAGTATCACAACAGACCCCTCATCTTACTGGAATCTAAATCAAGAGCCTTGAAGGGTTAAGAGCCCTAAACATCTTATACAATTTCTGTCCACAGCAGTGGAAGAGAACTGCTCCCCAAAACACAGCAGATAACCCGAATAAATAGTTCTGTACACAACCAGACATCCAACTCCCAGTCCCTGATATAGACATAGGAACAGTGCAACCCACCCTGAGATCAAGGCCCAAACTCACCAATGATCACAACATTTCATTTCAGAATCCTCAAGAGCAGAGACGACCATAAAGAAATTAACAAACTAAGTGCAGAAAAAGCCATTTGGACTGGATCAAATACAAATAAAATTCCTAACGAGATCTGCTGAGTATATATCACCCCAGTCCTAGCAAGACTGTACAATAGGAGCCCGATTGAAGCAAACTTCCCAGACTTCTGGAGGTGTGCCAAAATTGTACTGTACCTATATTCAAGGGATGCGAAGTAAACAACCCAACAAATTATCCACCAATGGCTCTACTGTCTCTGATTTCAAAACTATTTGTAACACTGGTGTGCAACCAGCTCTACAACTTTTTGGAAAAGTAGGGTCTACTTACTCCTTATCAGTTGGGGTTCAGGGCAGGCAGGGAGATTCACAGGTACCACACTCACGGAGTACATGGACCTGGTTGCTGATGGTCTAGATGTGGGAGTCTCCATGGTGTGATGTTTGTCTACCTCTCAAAGATATTTGACCTTGTAGATCACAAAATCCTAATTAAAAAAAAATGGCCCAAGTAATGATCTCAGGGGAAGTACTAAGCTGGTTCAACTCATACCTAACTGGAAGGTATCAGAACATGGCTATTCAGTGCATTCTGGCCTAGCTGGCCACCCTCTACAGAGGGGTCCCACAAGGATCCATCCTAGGACCCGTGTTATTTCTAATATACGTAAACAACCTTTCTAATCACATTACTTATTAATACATAAAACTTTCTGCAGGCGACACCACACTAATCTGCAGAGCAAAAAACACAATACAGAAATGAAATTAAAACTCCAAAAGAACTTCAGTTCACTACAGAAATGGTTCAATGTTTTGGTGAATAGAGTAGTGCTTGTGTATACTTGTAAGGTTGAACTTTGGCCTTTCTCTATTCCCACCCTTGGTAGGTAAGCCGGGTTGTGAGTAGGGAATAGAAGGTCCAAAAAGATTACTGCCTCTAACTCACGGAGAGTATGACCAATAGCACGCAGGACAGGGAAAAAACCCAGGTGGAGGAAAGCTCTGAGGACCCATGGCTACTGACCTGCTCGTCCACAGGGCAAACTAAGAGGAGATGATCCTAAATACTTAGCACTATGATCTAAATTTTTGTGTAGGACGTAATGTTCGCAGTAATGAAGTTCCATCTTCAGAGTCTGTTGAATGATGCATTCATGAGGGTCGATTCTTGAAGTTGAAGAGGAAAGTCCAGTCCGAAGGAATGTCCAGATCCTGAAGATGGATTATGTCTGGCTGGTAAAGGGGGTTGAACAAAATCCAGGATTCATATATGATATTGGCTGATATTTGATAGGAGGTACAGGTTGATGTGAGGATGAAGAGCATGAGTTTGGTTAAATGAGCCGCTAGACTCCGAATTATGAGATGTATAATGGTTTATGAGATCCTTAAAGAAATCTGTCAGACTTTGAAGAAGGTAAGGGCACGATACAATGCTTACTTCCTTTGTAGAGTGGCAAATGGTTCAGATGTTTGTGATATTCTTGGAAGAACTTGTTCTCGTACTGTTCAGGAGAAAATGCAGGAATAAATAAAAGCTAGATGGCAGGGTAACAGGAGCTCTGACAGCCGAATTAAGGTCCAATGGCTTTGAGTTCAGCAATTTCGCATTGTTTCTCTATGAAGGCATCTATCGGGAGACAGTCGAAAATTGGGAGAGCAACTTTAAGTACCTGGTAGAAAGGATAATGAAATATTTCAAACAAATGAGGGAAGGATGACATATGCTGTAAAGGCAGTAATTGGATACCAAAGGTATAACTGAAATGTTCAGTACAATAATTTTGAGTTTGAAGGTGAGTTAGAGTTGCTTTGATGAGATTTGCATGGGCTTGTTTTCAGGAAGGACTGCTATGCACAATAATGGATACAGATGTTGCTGTAGCTTAAGTGCCATATCAGGCGGTTTTAGTGGTCACTGCGGCTTTGACTTGCAGGTGAATCCACTATCTGTGAGCTGTGGGAAGTTTGAAAAAGCGGAGTCTTTGATTGAGTTTACTGACTGATGAGGCAAAAAAGGGTGGATAGCAAAGTAGGATGCTATGGGTGCACTAACTGTGTAGTCAGATGTAGAACTGTTGCGGGCATAACTGTGATAGGGGAGAGCCAGGTCAGTAGGGGATACACAAGATAATAAATTAAATGGAGGCCTGCTCTTGGTGATGGTATTCACTGAAGGAAATACGGAAGGGATAAATCCTGTCAGATAAGTTAGAAAGGACCATTGGATAGGTAGCTGGCAATATTAAGAGTATCATGATGAAGAGATGTAGATAACTATGTGAAGTATAGTGATGTCCACAGCCCAGGGAGCAATGACTTGGGATAGTGTAAATTTAGCAAGGTAGCTATGCATCAAAGATCTGACAATACGTATTCTGGGATATAAGATGGAAGAAGGGTCTTTGGAACATCCAATGGCTAATTAGGGAAATACAAGTCAGATACCATGGTTGAAGTGACTGGGTGGTTTGGGGAATAGACTATACGTAAAAGGTATGACAGATGGTGCCAGTACTGCTATGTGGTATCTTGTGGTTCCCATTATCATTGAGGGTTATGGTTATTATGGAGTTGGTATGTCCCTGGAGGGAATTAGGTTCGTTAATCCAAGACAGAATGGTGGGCATGAAGAAGACTCTATTAAACATGGATCCTATGATGATATCGAGAAGTAGCGACGCCCATGCTGTTTGAATTAAATGGAGTATGTAAAGAAGGATCCTGCCGAGCTGATGGAGAGGTAAGATCTTCTATAGTACAGATGAATGGGATCCGGAAGTTGATCCTGGAGAGATTATTGGGAGGTACCGATATTTTGTATAGTGACTTAGACTCTATATAGCGTGCTGATTGAGGAATATCACTGGACAAAGGTTTGAACAGGAACTCCTTAAAGTGGTGGATGGGAGCAGAATGTCAGCTGAGGTAGGAGTATGAGTTAGATGAGCGGGTAGGATTAATTGAATGGGCGTGAATGCCAGACATTGATGGTTGTGAAGAACACCCCAAAACAACATAGCAAACAGGCAGGTTCTCAGTACTACATAGCCCCAAGCCGCTAGGGCAGCGAGAAGAAAGGGAATGGTCCAATCGCAGGAGAAAAAGTTTGAGGTGGAAGTCTGCTGACTGGAGAATGGATCATGAGAGGAAACCAGCAGTGTCTGAGCAGCATTAACATCAGAAGCTGCAGATACAGAACAGCAGGCAGATGCCACAGCAGGAACACAATGCGGGATAGCTGAAATTGACTGCGGGGTTAGACACAGGCAAAACTGACAGGCGAATCCAGGGACAAGGTGCTGCGAAGCTGGAGTATGAAGATCTTCTTTGAGACAATCTCTTTACAGCAGGTCATTACACATGGGATTACAGCCACAGGCATAATTTCCTCCGGATGACTTCTCAGCAGTCGACCCTGGGACCTCCCCCAGCACTACCATGTGGTGTCTACTTGGCAGGTATAAAAGGGGGAGGTCCCAGCTACTACTCAGTTCTTTTCAACTGCAACCTGCATGCAACAAGTCCTCCTTTGGAGTTCTGCTTTCTTGTCATCGATGAAGAGTTCTACCGACCAAAATTTACTACATGTTCATATACTAATGTCTTCAGATCCCTTATTCTGAAGGTGTTTCTGTGGTCACAAAATCACTAAGGAAGACCTCCACGAAGTCTGTGTTCATAGCCTTGGTCCCGAACATAGAGTGAGTCTTCTGCAACAGGTTCAACAAGGCCACAAAACATCGAAGGTTTCAGCAGCTCTGTGAGTTCCTTATGGAGCAGAAGGTTGCCCTCCTGGAGCAGCAGCAACACTCCACAACCAAGGAATCCTCTATGTCCTCATCGGGGTCTCACCACTCTACGGGCGACCCCTCCACGTCGACTGCACAGGGTCCTGGTAAGAAACATGTATCAAAGACAAAGCATGTTTCTACCGCTCCCTCATTGTCGACGAAGACATCACACAAAGTGAGAATGGAGAAGACTGCCCCATTACATCGTCCTCTACACCGTCGACGATTGTGGTCTCCTCTCTTCCCTCGTCAATGGCTCATCCATCAAAGGTGGGTCCTGAGGTCTTCCTGCAGCTTCCTGCAGTTACCTCCCCCTTCCAGTTCTGTCTGGCCATCGTCCATTGACAATGGCTTCAGGCCCGTCGACAACAATACTGTCGTCATCGACATTGCCTTACAGCCTGTCGACGATCTTGTCGTCATCGACAATTGCTTGCATCCATTGACATTTCTATAGTCAACAGCAGGGGCTTCAGGCCTGTCAATGATTCCATCATCGACAACCAGCCTTGCCTCACAGGGCTTAATGCTGGCACCCTCGTCGATGATCTTAGGGTCACATACACCCCTCATTGACAGCTCCACGTTTGGTTCCACTGCCTGCCCCTATTCCGGCAGTGGTCCCGATTCACTTTGCCCAGTCTGCCCCGGCTACTTCCACTGGGCAGATGGCCATGACTGATGTCCCTGACTCCAGGTGAATACTATCCTGGACCTGACTCAGATCCTGGGCCCCCCCCCCCCAGAGAGGGGTCGGCTCTGGTCTCTGCTCCCTCTCGGCCTCCTTCAGCCCAGTGGATGGCCAACTCTTCTCCTGTCTCCCCGGGTGTGTACACTTAGCACATAGACATGGAGGACCCTTTCCTGCAGGACTAGGATCTGGCTGACCTGGAGGACGAGGACAGCATGGACCATGAAGATTTCCCTCAGTCCTCCTCTGCCGCCTCCTCTATTTAGGGGGAACCTACCCCTGAGCTCCCTTGTTCTCTGCCAGATGACCCAACGTTTTTTGTCATTATGACCCACCTCCAGAAATTGTTTGTTTTCCAGAGCACTGAGCAGGATGCTTCTAGGAAGAAATTGGCTCAGTACTTAGGTGTGCCAGAATGCCCCACTCTGGTCATCCTCCCATTGGTGGACACCTTTGAAGAGGCTATATTGGCTGCATGGAAGCAACCTTTCAAGATTCCCTCCAATCCTCATAAGGCTGATAGGGATGATCCATCAGAGCCTGATAAATCCTATTTCATGTCTCTGCTTCAGGCGGACTCAGTGGTGATCAATGCCACACATGATAGGCCCTCTAGGCCTCAGCACAAGTGCTCAGCCCCCGGATAAGGAGTCCAAGAAATTGGATGCTATGGGAAAAAAAGTTTTTTTGTCTTGGCCACCTTGATTCTATGTATAATTACATGGGACATCTCCTGAAATATCAGAAGGAAATCCTAAAGGCCTTCCAGGCAACAGTCCACTCCCTCCCGGCGGGTTCTGTTCAGGAGGAGCTGACAGTCAAAATGTCTACTGCAGCAGCTATATGCCGCCACTGCTAAGGGCCACTTATGATGCCACTGACACTACAGCTTGTACATCCTCTGCAGTAGTGTATCTCGGATGACCCACCTGGCTCAGGGTGTCAAGATTTTAAAAAGGACGTACAGCAATCTATCCTGAATGCTCTTTTTAAAGGGGTTCAGCTGTTCAGTCCACAGATCCAAGATATATTGAAAGACTTATAAGACTAAGGTCGTACCCTTCAATCGGTATGGATCCTGTACCATCCTAAAGCCAAAACAGCCTTCAGGGGCTTCTTGAGGGGCCACCCCTACAGGAGCCATTCCACGGCTCAAAGACCACCTACCAATAAGAGAAAACCTCTATTACAATTGCCAGGTCCTAGAAATGCTCAGAAACCCCGTTACATCCCCGATGCCCCCCAGCAGGGCCAGCCTTCAGCCTGAAGGTCTTCCTCCAGTCGTAGGACTAGAGACCCTATCCACAGCCACCAGGAGTAGGTTCTCCCTGCCCCTGCAAGAGTGGCAAGCTATCTCCTCCGACCAGTGGCTCCTGCACTTGATCATGACAGGGCACACATACTGGAGTTCATGGAGATACCTCTTCCTGTGCCACCCAGGGTCTCTCACTACCCCGCAGCCCAAGCACTGGTCTTACGGACTGAAATCGATGCTTTGCTCTCAAAAAAGGCCATTGAACCAGTTCCCCTTCCTCAGAATAGTGCGTGATTTTACTCCCACTTTTTCCTGGTTCCCAAATGGATGGGGTATTTATGCCCCATTTTGGATCTGAGGTGCCTCAACCTCTACATCACATACCAAACGTTCTGGATGGTGTCTCTTCTGACACTTCTCTCTTTCCCAAATATGGGAGATTGGCTCTGCTCTCTGGATATGAAGGATGCATATCTTCATAACCTGATGCACCTGGCCCACAGGCGGTTTCTCCGTTTCATGTTTCAGGGTCATCAGTACCAGTTCAGAGTTAGGCCTTTCCTCGGCCCCAAGGGTATTTACAAAATGCCTAGTGATGGTCACAGCAGCCTTCCAGCCAACGGCTGTTGCTCACGCTTTCTCGAACCCTGCAGTTGCTCACCCAGCTGGGGATAGCGGTAAACTAACCAAAGTCCCAAACTGACCCTACACAACGCCTCCAATATATCACAGCTGTGTTAGACACCTCCATGGGGAAGGCATATCTGCCCATAGCTCGAGCAGATGCCCTGACTGCTTTGGCACGCAGATTAGAGTTCAGCAGATTAGTCTTGGCACGAGACTATCTCCGCCTCCTGGGACATTTGGCGGCCATGATACCAACAGTTCCCAATGCCAGGTTAAATATAAGGATCCTTCAATGGTCCCTCAGAGTCCAATGGAACCAGAAGAAGGACCATTTCGATGTCCCAGTCCTGATGTCTTCCCTGGCTTGTCAAGCTCTACAATGTTGGAAGTCCAGAGACAACTTAATGTGAGGTATGCCGTTCCGTTCTCTTGTCACAAGTCTCATTCTGTCTACAGACACCACCTTGACGGGGTGGGGTGCTCATCTCCTGCACGTCAGGTTCCAGGGATCTTGGATGCCAGTGGAGGCCCACCTCCATATCTATGTCTTGGAGCTGAGGGCAGATCTCTATGCCTTAAAAGCATCCAAGACTCACTTCTCCCTGGCTGCATTCAAATGCAATCAGACAGTTCAACGGTGGTTCACTACCTAAACAAGCAAGGAGGCCCCCATTCCTACCCTCTCTGCAGAGAATCGATGAGGGTGTGGTACTGGGCAATCCAGAGAAATATCCATCTTCTGGCAGTACAGATCCCCGGGCTGTCCAATGCCCTGGCAGATGCCCTGAGCAGATCCACTGCCCAGACCCACGAGTGAGAAATCTTATCAGACATTCTAAAGGACCTATTTGCCTCTCCACGAAATGCAAAATTGCCACTTTACTGCTCTCTCATGCGAGGTCCTGGCACTGTGTGGCAGGACAGAATAGGGGCATCTATGAGTATCATAGCACTGTTCTTGCCAAGACAGATCTGGTTCCCTCTACTTCTACAGTTCTCGGAACCGGAACCCATACCTCTGCCAATTTTCTGGACTTTACTGTCCCAGGCACCAGGCTCCCTGCTACACCTGGACCTTCGCTCCCTCCATCTACATGCCTGGCTCCTAAGGATGTAGTCCTCTCACGCTTCCAGGTGTCCATGAAGGTGGCGGAAGTTCTCTGGGCTGCTAGGAAACTGTCTACTCAGTCTTCCTATTCCATGAGCTGGAAACGCTTCTCTATTTGGACATCCACACTGGACTTAGATCCTTTTGAGTGTTTCCCTCAGCTTATCTTAGATTATTTGCTCTCCTTGTCAGAGGGTAGACTGAAATATTCCTCTATGAAAGTTCACCTTTCGGCCATTGCCACATTTCATTTACCTGTGGACAACATCTCTTTGTCCCAGTTACTTTGATCCAAACATTTTTTAAAGGTATTCTGGACCTGCATCCCCATATCTGTGATCCAGTCCCTGTGTGGGATTTGAATTTTGTGCTTGACAAATTGACAAGTCCATTTGAGCCCACTGAATCCGGCAACCTCTGTTATCTTTCTTGGAAAACTATGTTCTTAGTTGCCATTACGTCAGGCAGACGTGTCTCAGAGTTACTCACACTAATGTGCAAACCTTCATACCTGCAATTTCATAATGACCAGGTGTCTTTACGTACTAGCCCATAATTTTTGCCAAAGTTTGTTTCTGAATTAACTTTCTTGGAAAACTATGTTCTTAGTTGCCATTACGTCAGGCAGACGTGTCTCAGAGTTACTCACACTAATGTGCAAACCTTCATACCTGCAATTTCATAACGACCAGGTGTCTTTACGTACTAGCCCGTAATTTTTGCCAAAGTTGGTTTCTGAATTAACTTTAAATCAGACAATTACCAGTGTACTTTGTGGAGCCTACGAATCCAGGGGAAGCCCTGCTTCATACTCTCAATGTGCATAAAACATTGAGTATTTACCTTCTCCGCACTTCACAGTTGCGAAAAACTGAGCAACTTTTTGTTTCTTTTGCCCCTGGAAACCAGGGCATTAGTGTTTCAAAGCAGTGCTTGTCCACATGGTTGGCTAACTGCATTACGTTTATCTATGCAAAATACGACAAACCTCTCACTGGGGTTGTGAACCCCCATTCTACCAGAGGCATGGCTGCCTCTACGGTGTGTCTCCAGAGCGTTTCTGCCTTGAATATTTGCTAAGCTGCCACGTGGTCTACTGTACATACCTTCACCAAGCATTACAGTCTAGACATCGCTTCTAAGAAGCAGACTGTTTTTGGACAGGACGTTCTAAAAGGCCTCCTGTTCTAAAGCACTAATGATTTGCTTCCTCCTCCCACTGGGTATAATAACTGCTTGGGAATCTTCCCATGTGTAATGATCTGCTGCAAGAGATTGCCTTGAAAAAGATGGTACCGTTGCATAAGAACTTACCGTAACATTAGATCTTCAAGAGCAGGGCTCCAGATAAGGGGAGTACCGACCTGTTTTACTCACCTCATTTTAGGAAATACTCTTCAGAAAATGTTTTTAATGAGTACCGATACTCACCCAACATTTGTAAATACCTCGCACTCCAAAGAATAATGCTTCATAATATAACTGGTAATTCAAAAAAAAATTTTCCAGATTTACAGCACTTGTATGCATCCCAATTTTGTTTTACTCACTATATTTTAAAACTGGTGAGTAAATTACTCCTACCTGCCAACATTACCTTCAAGCTAAAAAGAAGCCTAAAAAACTTCTGCCAGATCACCTTCCTGACAGACCTTGGTAACATCAACTGGCAGAATTTCTATCTGGCCCCCTCTGTTACTGAGGCTTTCAATATTTTCCAAAACCTACTAGTGGGACTGATAAATAAACATGCTCCACTTAGCAGGATCAAAACAAGGAAAAGGTCCCCTGACTGGTTCACGCCTACCTTGAAGAAAGCCCTCCAGGACAGGGATGTACTGTGAAAAAGAGCCAGGAAAACAAAGTTAGAAACATAGAAACATAGAAACATAGATTTTGACGGCAGATAAGGACCGCTTGGCCCACCCAGTCTGCCCATTTCCCTACCTAATGGATAAGCTGCAGATCCTAGTTAACCTGCAGCCTACTTCTTCCTACCTCCACCCCCTAGAATTGCCTTATGACTGTCCCATGCTCTAGATTCCACCACTGTTTTTGACTCCACAACCTCCTCCAGAGCCGTTCCATGCATCTACAACCCTCTCTGTCAAAAATACTTCCTTAAATTACCTCTGAGCCGCCTCCCCATCTTCAAATTGTGCCCCTTGTTCTTGCACACCTCTTTTTTGAAAGATGCTACCCTCTTGGACTTTGTTGATTCCTCGAGGTACTTGAAAGTTTTTATCATGTCCCCCCTCTCCCTCCTTTCCTCGAGGCTATACATATTAAGCTCCTTAAGTCTCTCTTCATATGTCTTCCGGTGCAGACCCTGCACCATTTTAGTTGCCCTCCTCTGGACAGCTTCCATCCTGTCTATGTCTTTGCGAAGATTGGGTCTCCAGAACTGCACGCAGTACTCCAGATGGAGTCTCACCAACTGTCTGTACAGAGAGCCAACTGGCTTGCCTTTCAGGTGGCTAGGAATGCCTGAACCAAGTTAATAAGGGCAGAAAAATCACGTTATTTCCTGACCGCCCTTGAAGAAAATAAAAACTGCTCTGCCAATTTTTGGAACATTCTTAAAGAGGTTGAAGGTCACTCACCAGCCTCCCCCTGCCCGCTAGAATAGTGGCAGGTAACATTTCTTACACAACCAGAGCTGACATTCTTGAATAACTCAACAATCATTTTGCCACAGCAGGCCTTGCTTTCAATGATTCACCCCTCAGCAAGCTAAATGTCCACTGCAATGCCACATGGCTTATCCTCAGACACTGCCACAAACCCGAGACACTCCTCCTTCTGCTTTCGACTACTTACATTCAAACAAGTGGAGGACCTTCTAATATCTCTCGACACAAAAAAGTGTGGCGGTGCTGATCTTATAGAACCATTTTTCTTGTAAACAGGCTTTTACCATCTGACTGCCCAAATCACCCACCTATTTAATAGTTCCCTGATTCAGGGTGAATTACCTCCTCTTTGGAAAACAGCGCATGTCATTCCCCTTTTCAAGTCTGGAGATCCAGCTGACCTGAACAACTACCATCCTGTTTAGCTGCTTCCTACCTTGTCAAGAATCCTGGAGAAAATTGTCAATTACCAATTTAGGGATTATCTAGAATCCGAGAACCTCCTGAACCCGTCCCAATCAGGTTTTAGGCCCAAGCACAGCACTAATAACTGCCCTCACCAAAGTCTCCAATGACTGGCAAAATGCTTTGGATACGAAAAAACACATCTATGCCCTCTTTCTGGACCTTAGTAAGGCCTTTGATACCATGGATCATAGCCTTCTGCTTAACGTCCTGAACAGCTTCCGCCTAGACAATACTGCCCTAAAGTGGTTTGAATGTTATCTCTCCAACAGACTGCGACAGATTAAAGCTCAAGGGGAACTGTCTCCGCTCAAAACCCTTCCTCGAGGTGTGCCACAATGCTCCATCCTGGGCCCCATCCTATTCGCTTTATACATAAACCATATCGACTCTCACATACGCTCAGGCCACATACATCTATTTGCTGAGGATACGGTTCTCTACACTATTGACTCATCCCTGGACATCGCTTACGACAAGCTACAACATGACTTTGTCACCCTCCAACACAATTTACTAAAGCACAAGCTACTGCTTAACACAAAAAAAACCAAGGCAATGATCTTATCTCCACTTGCCACTCATACCCAGGGGCCACCATCGAACCGCCTGATTTACACCCTATTAGGCGAACCTCTGGAAATAGTGGATACATTTAAGTACCTGGGTGTCTGGTTGGATAACCGGCTTAATTTTGCGGTACATCTGAATGGGCTATCAAAAAAAGCTAAGTAAACGTCCAGGTATCTTTAATCGCATAAGACACTTCCTCACATTAGAAGCCAGAAAGACACTGGTCCTTACAACTTTTATTACCCTGCTCGATTATGCAGACATTCTTTACAGCCACTGTTCAAATCAGGCATTATGTAAATTAGACACCCTCTATCACGTGCCTTGTGGTTTATTCTGGATATGCCCAGTCGTACCCACCACTGCTTGCTCTATCAAAAGCTCGCCTGGCCATCTCTTACATTGAGGAGACAAAAAAATGCCCTCCTGTGGTTCTACAGGGCCTTAACCGATAAGCTACCAGGTTATACCTCTGCTCTCTTTGTATGCGTAACAGGAGCATATGGCCTAAGAAATACATCCCTTGTATCCTTCAAGGTGCCAAGAATAAGGTCCCAGTATGGTAAGGCTTCTATCAATTTCTCCTTCCCTTCCCTTTGGAACAACATGCAAAAGACACTAAGGTTCTCATCCCTGCCGGGTCCCCATACCTTTAAGCTGTCTGTCACACACATCCTGAAGGTCATATGTATCTGCCACAGGTGGTTCTTCTACTGGCCTCCCTGCCCTGCTCTCCATTTACTAAGCACTTACAACTCCAGCACTTCTCTGCATATCTCCTTCTGTATACCATTCTTAGCCCCTGGCCTTACTATGTTTGTGTCATCTCTCCCTCTAGTGTTGACACCCCCTTCCCCCAATCCTTCTCTGCAAAGGGTCGACCCTCCTGGTCGGTCCGTCCATGCCTTCTTGTTCTTTTTTTAATATAATCTTCTTACCACACCCTGCTACTTCTATTGCTTTGTTTAGTATCCACCCCAGACGTTGGTGTACCCTTAATTTAATTTTAACAATCTGCACACTCTGTATTATTCGATGTTGTTGTTGCTATTTTTTTACTGTATCTACCAGCCTGCACTAAGTGTCCAATTGTATTATTCCTTGCTCTATTCCCTTCTGCCAGGATCATCTTGAAAATGAGCTTGCTCAATGATGAATCTGCCTGGTTAAATAAAGTTTTGATTATCTGGAGCATTGTTGGCACTTGATCAATTCTTATCTAAAAAAAACATATTGTTTTTAAAAATGTACTCCTCACTCCACTCTGTCTAGACATTTGTATGCATCCAAATTTGGTTTTACTCACCTCACTTTCAAAATGAGGAGTACACTACTCTTGTCAGAGAGAGATTCCCTGGGAAAATAAGGCACATACAACTTCTTGGTGGGTGCTCGACTGGCAATTAATTTTGTTTATATACATCATATTATCCTCTTTACTTTGCCACTTTTTACATTTTACATATTTGAAAAACATTGCTTTGACTTTCCCCAAGTTACCCATCATAAGGTCCAACAATTAATATTCTGCTCAAACACATCATTCAATTGTCTTTTAGAAATGTTTCTGGTTCTCCTGTCATCTTCTGTCATCTTCGAGGGTTCCGAACGTCTGTAAAGCCCAATACCCCTTCTTCCACTTTTTCTTGAACAGTCTGTTGTCCGTCGCCTTCTAGGGGTCTGGACACTTCAACAGCCCAATACCCCTTCTCCTTTTCCATTGCTGCACTCTCCTTGGGTCTGCCCCCCCCTTAATTGTACGCCTCCTTTTCTGTCTGCCTCCATGTCCAGGCGTCTGCTCCCGGCCCGTGGATCTTACCTGCCCCCTTCAACACCCCATTTTTATTTCCCAAAAATTCCACTAGCCCATCTCTAGCTTAGGCGATGGAATGGTGGGCTTCCCCTGCCTTTCCTTCTTTTTCCAAGTTTCCACAACATCTCCCAGTCGTAACACATATGATGACATCCCCACTGTCGAAAGGTGCATCCCATCTGGTCTGTACATCCCTGGGTTGGTAAATTATATGTCTTTATGGGCTATGTATGTTCCCCTGACCCCCTTTAACCCTGTCCCCCATTTAACCATGCTGCCATCTGCCTGTTAATCTTCGTCCTCGCCCACTCCACCCCTTTTATGTCCCTGGCCTGCCGCCAAACCATCCCAAGTGCTATTTCTGACCACGCTATCCTCACCTGTGGCCAACCCTGTTGAATTACCCCTAGATCCCTTAACATCTCCTTGCACAAGAATCCCCATGGTCGATCTTCCAGGTCACTGCCCCCCAAATGTATTATCAGCAGGTCTGGCTGTGGCCACTTTAGCTTCAACTCCTCCAAGGCTGGCATGAGCTGTGACCACCTCATGCCCCAGACCCCTCTCCAATAAACCATCACTTGGTTGGGGTTCTGCCCTAGTTGTTTTCCTCCCTGATGGATGGCGGCCCACTTCTCTGCCCAATAAATGTAGGAGTGCCCGAGGATCCAAACCCACCTGCTCCTTCCCTGACCTGTGGAAGACAGAAAACCACATATTATACCAGTTTCCTCACATATCTCTTATAGCAATTAGACCACCACCTTCTAACTTTCTTAATTTCTTCCTCCGACCCCCGTCGCTGCCAGCATTGATGTGACTCCAATGCTAAATGAATGAGAGGAATAACTGAGGGTTCTCTCCCAAGTGTGCCATTCCCTTCTTTAGCACCCCCGTTACTTGGAAACACGTAACCAGCTTGCCGTCACTATGTGTGAAGAACTGCCAGCCCCCCCTTTTGCCTCCTCCCCTTGTCTTTCTACAGAGAGGCGACTGGGCATGTCACCTCTGTCTCTTGTCTTCCCAATATGATCTCCCCTTCCCCCCCATCTGATCAGTCTTAGAACGCCTCAGCTAAATTGTCACCCTCTCTTGTTCCCAGCGAATTTCCTTTTCCCACAAACCTCCTATCTCATCCCTTTTGCTGCCCACCACTACTTCGCTGACCCTGAATGCGCCTTTTGCCATCACTGTAAAAATGGTCCTAAATAAGTAGGCTTCAAAGTCTGACGTACATATCTCCTCCAGGGCCCCTACTAGTTCGAGTTATTGTCCTGCCACAGGTTTTCTCAAATCTGCCTTTCCTCCTTTTAACCGCTGCCACCCCATCAACATGCACCGAACCACTTTAAACTTATTCGGTTCAGCCCACCCTTACGTGCTGCAAGCCCAACCTATCCCAGCTAACTGTACCCCCACTGTCCCGCTAGTCATTCCTGCTTCCCACTTTTTAACCATGTATTTTGTTGTCTGGTCCTGTGAAACTGGCTCACTTATCTTGAACCCTTCCTGTTCCTGGAACTCCTGAAATGCCCCCCATGCCCCTTCGTATGCCCTCAGCGTGTTGGCAGATCAGGAGCTCCTGTATAGCAGCTGGGCTCCTTCCAGCCAATTTCCCACACTCCCTCTGATACCTGCGTTTTTTGTGTAGCCACTTGTGGTGCCGTGGACCTGAACCTCTCCAGCTGTAAACAGAAAGGCTGTCAGCTATGTCATTTTTTACTCCCTCAATATGCTTAGCTTTAAATTACATGTTTAGTCTTAATCCCCACAGCACTAGTTGTCTCAAAACCCTGTTTGCTGACGCCGAGTGTCCTCCCTGCCGATTGATAACCTCTATCACAGCTCTGTTGTCACACCAGAACATAATCTTCCTGTTCCTTAGGTGCTCCCCCATGTCAGCACCGCCAACCATATGGGAAAATTCTCCAGCAGTGTTATGTCCTTCAATGGCCCCCTTTCTCTCCAAGACAAGACTCTGGCCATGCTTCTGCAATCCATTTCCTCGAAAATATGCCCCCATGCCAATAGAACCGGATGCATCCATGTATAGGTCCAAATCATTATTCCCTAGCCACTCCTGCCAGAACGTGACCCCATTGTAGTCTATTAAGAATTGCTGCCACACCTCCAGATCCTGCCTCGTCCCCTGTCAAATATCCACTCAACAGTGTGGCAGTTTAGCCCCACCAGTTGCCCTGGCTAATCTCCTGATGAAAACCCTCACAAGCACCACTGCCCTGCACACAAAATTCAAATGCCCCAACAGTTGCTGTACCTGACCCAAGGGGACGCTCCTCCTCTTCTAGACCTCCTGTAGTAGTTCCCTGAGTCTGGCCACCTTCTGTTGGGGTAACCTGAAAACCTGCTCCTCTGCATCTACCTGGATCCCCAGGAAATCCAGCTTCCGAGCTGGACCTTCCGTCTTCCCCTCTGCAAGTGGTACCCCCATCTTCCTGCACATGTCCTGAAAATCTAGAAGCATTGACTTTGTCTCCTCTCTGCTCTCCCCCACCTGCAGGAAATCATGTAAGTAACGTACCACTGTCTTGTACCCGCATTTTGTCCCAAACGCCCATTGCATCCAAGTGCTAAATGCCTCGAACTTCGCACAGGCTGTGGAACAGCCCATGGGCATTGCCTTGTCAAAATAAAAGAACTCTTGGAAGCGAAATCCTAATAGGTCCCAATCTTCCTTCCTGACTGGTAGTAACCGAAAAGCCGACTCAATGTCAGTCTTTGCTAGCCATACCCCTTCCTTTACTCTAATCATTTCCACTGCCTGCTCCAATGTTGCATAAGAAACTGTGCTACATTCCCCGGGGATGTGATCATTCAACAATGCCCCCTCCGGATATGACAGGTGATGGATAAGCCTAAACTCTCCCTGCTGCTTCTTGGGCACCAACCCCAATGGTGAAACCCACAGATTGGGTAATGGTGGTGTCTGATATCCTCCCAGCCTCAGCTTCTTTCCTTATTTTCCTTTTTGCTATATCCTCTTTCCCTTTTAGTGAGGCCAAGTTCTTAGCTCTCATGCTCCTTCTCGCCCCTTGATACTCTAAACTTAATCCCCTTTCGTACCCTTCCACTAGCATCTTCCCTGCCCTCCCATCTGGGTATTCTTTTATTCATTCTTTAACCACCCCCACCCTAATTGGAGTCCTAGCTTACCCAAACCCCCCTCACTATTGCCCACCCCTCCCTCATTGGCTCCCCACGCCACCTGACCCATAGCCCCCTCTCCCATGGAATCCCCTCCTCCTCCTCCTCCGGTTTTAGTAAACCCCCTGCTCCCCAAAAGGGCTGCCCATTACCCCCCTGCCCATTTGTTCTCTCCCCCATTGCTCTGCAGTGCATCACTGGATGCTGCCCAGCGCACTTCGAGCAGATGTGTCTGAACTTGCAATTGGTCCAAGAACACAACGCCTTGTTGAATCTCCTGCATGTTTTTGTCTGCTCTCCACTTCCCTATTGTCTATTCCCTTCCCCTAATCCCCCCACCGTGTCCTGACAGACTCCTCACCCATAATTCGGACTGCATGGAATCCCACCTCAAGCCTTCCCTGGCAGCCATCCTCTGCCTGAAAGCTTCATCGTATTTTATCCACCCCAGGCCCATCTTTGCCTTATAGGCATCCTTTACCGTGGGAGCATATGTGAGCAGTGGAATGGCCAACTCTGGCTTCTTTTCTAGTAGGATGGCACTGAATATGGAAAACCCCGCCTGCCGTGTTTCTGTACTTTTTCCCTTATAATTTTTTTCTTCCAACTTGTTTCCCGTTATAGCTAATGCCACCGCCATCTCGGAGTTACCCATCGCTTCTTTTTGTGCATACCTCTTTGCAGACTCTTTGTCTTCCAATGCGAATATGTCCACGTATTCGCCCTTTCATATCTTCTCTTTAATAGTTAAATGTACATGATCCCCCAGTGTCATGCCTAGTATCCCTTCGTTACCCACTCTGGTTTTTGTTCCCTTTCTCCCCGGCTGCATTCAGTTCCTCCAATGCCCTTTCAATTTTCTCTATCCCCTTCTCCCCCATATCTCCCAGCATCCCTGCTAAATATTCAGTCAGATCCCCCTCCGGGTTCTGATCTCCTATATCCTTACCACTTGCGCCCTCTTTGGCATCCAGTTCCTGAACCTGTTCCTGTGCCGGCACCTCCCGTAGCGTCCTTTTTTCAGCTGGGCTCCTTCCGGAACCCCCCACTGGTGACTTCCGCTTTCTTGCTGCTTCGGTCACCTCATTCCGTTTTGCTGCCTCTCTCTCTACTCGTTCACCTTCTCCATTAAACTTTTTCCTTGCCCTTTCTTGTTTTTCGCCTTGGCAGCCTCTTCTGCCGCCTCCTTCTTCCGCACCATCTGCAGCATCTCGTTGACCTTTTGCATCATTTCTGCTGCCTGTTCCATCATCTGGACGCTTGTAAATTCCTGCCATCCTGAATAAGTAAATACTTGGGGTCGATATATAACAGAAACTTAGTTACCCTCTGTCCTAGTGTCCCCCATGCCCGTTGCTTTTCAGGTCTTTACTGTGTCATATTTTCTCCATGAACTTCCCCTCTCTCATTCTGTATGTCTTTAGCGGCTCATTCCCTTGTATTGTTCCCTTACTTATTTTATTTATTTTTTAACCCAACGTTACCGTCCCCTGACATGCTCGTTGCCTATTTATTTGTTATTATTAATATATTTTCTTTATATTAACCCTCTCCAACCACTATACACAGTAGTATAATATTGCCCCCTTTTTTTTTTTTCCAACACACATCATCAGCCAACAAGCCTGTGTGGCATAATCCCATATTAAATTCCAGGCTGACTGCAAAGAAAAAAACTCAATTTTGGGGCCAGCTAAACCCAGGCACTGCCTTTCCCCTCTTTAACCCGTGCTGTCTGAGCCTTGCTGTCTTGTTCTTCCTGCCTATAAACCACGACCATCAACAATTACCAGAGTCACAAATGATAAGTCCCCCCCAGCCTTCAGCCTGCTCCTCCGTGGTCCTCTCCCTAGGAACTACAAACATGGCATTCGCCTATGGTCTGCACATGCGTAGTAGCGCATTACCAATCGCACATGCACAGCCCACGTTTTTCCCCAAGCAGCAGGCCTGCGGCCTACCTTGGCCTAAAAGCCTCCAATTCCAGGCCCACCTTCCAGCTTCCACAAATGTCCACAGGCCAGGCATCCAACTGTTGCACACCACTCTACTGCCTAAAAGTCTTGCCCCCCTTTTTGTCTTTCCGTCGCAACGGCACGGTGCGGCAGGCAACCCCCTCCTAATGAGGCCACTGGTCCGGTTCACATGCCTGCTTCCCTGTCCCCCAACCAGCCATGCGACTCCGCCATCGTGATGGCAGCTCAGGATGTCACACACCCCGGAGGGCTCACGGTGAACAGCCAAACCTCCATTAAAAAAAAAAAACGCAGCTGGAGGCCCTCTTGCGTTATCCCCCCTCCTTGTGGCCCAGCAAAATTCTCTGCCCTGGACCATGCACCACCGAACCAGAAAAGGGACAACAAAGAGAAATCAACAACACCCCCACGGATCCCGCGGACCTCCTGTATAGCCCTAACTTCCTTGTGGCACTGGCAACTGTTGTCTCTCTCCGGTCTGTACCTCCGCCCGAAAGCGAGGGTACCCAAACACCATGGACGAGTGTCATTACAAGTATTGTGCTTTTCTCTTCTGTTCGTTTTTAACTATTCGTTCAGCTTTGACAGTGAAATCTCCTACCATTATTCCTACCTATGGCTGGACCACAAAACAGGGTAGCAGTGCCCTACAACTGTTATATACTCGGTTATTTAGTACAACTCCTAAATACCTCCCAAAAATGCTTCCTCAACGTCTAATTCATGAGGGAATCTAGTACAAGGTTATTAAATCAGCTCTCCACATTTTTCATATGGTCACAGTTCCCCAGAGCTCCTGCCCATAAACAATCCTCTGCATAGAACAATACAAAAAGGAAGAACACAAGCCAAAGACACTTTCCCCAGCGGTACTCTTACTTTCTGAATTGCCTAAAAATGCAATAACTGGTAATTCAAAAGGAGCATTTTTTTTTCCAGATTTACAGCACTTGTATGCATCCAATTTTGTTTTACTCACTATATTTTAAAACTGGTGAATAAATTACTGCTACCTGCGAACATTATCTGGAGCATTGTTGGCACTTGATCAATTCTTATCTAAAAAAATTACACTGTTTTTAAAAATGTACTCGTCACTCCACTCTGTTCAGACATTTGCACACATCTGAATTTGGTTTTACTCACATCACTTTCAAAATGAGGAGTACACTACTCATTCCAAAAAATCTTATGTGGAGCCCTGTTCAAGAGTATCTCTTGCAGCAGGTCATGCAGCCCCGCCCTCCTTCCCCCTTGCTGTTACTTCAGAAGGGTTCCTTGCTCCTGTCTTTTATGACTCCACAAGCTGCTTCCTTGATTTCCTTCCTCAGTTCCCACCGGAGGCCTAGGATATGTTTTTACATTCGATCGCCAGGATGGAAAAGAACTGATTAGTAGCTGGGACCTCCCCCTTTTATACCTGCCATGTAGACACCATGTGGTAGTGCTGGAGGGAGGTACAGGGCCAACTACTGAGAAGTCATCTGGAGGAAATGACACCTACGGCTGTAATCCCCATGTGTAATGACCTGCTGCAAGAGATACTCTCCAAGATCTACTGTTACGGTAAATTCTTATGCAACTGTACTTTCCCACCTCTGAAGGAGATGGCGAACATGAATTGCTGACAGCCAAAAGGCGCTGATGAGATGGGGTAGGAGGTTCCCACCTCTGAAGGAGATGGCGAACTGGAAATGCTGGCAGGAGAACTAGAAACACTGATGGTAGGCCAATGGCTTGAGAGAAGGGCAGCAGTGGGAGAAAAATGGAAGGAAGCCACAGTTTCCCATCAATGGGAGACAGACGAATCTTCACAGATCCAGCAAGAAGCAAGGGTAACTGTGAGCAGAGACAAGTCCAATCTTCGATGGGAAAGGTCGATGTGGAAGTCCGCCCACTGGATGATGGAGCTTGATTGAAAATCTGCTGAGGTTGAACAGCAGCATCTTTGGAAGGTGCTAGCAAGGTATCGGATGGAATGCAACTCCAAGGTATGGGGAAACAGAATTGAAGGGAAGCCAGAACGGGCCCCAGGCATGAGATCCGGGTACAACTAAGAGGAGGATCCCAGTGCAAACATGTTGCAGGGTGGTATACCGTTAGGACAGCAACACTTTTACCGCGATACCATTACAGCGACAAATCCGACAGTCCACTATAATGGTTGCGCGGGACCCCGGCACGGTCTCTTCGGGTCTTGCAACCCTTCCCCAAAACAACTCTGACCTGGAGTTGATTATACTTAATTGCAGGGGGTGCGAGGGGCAGACCTTCCCAGCATGGAAGGTTCAGGGGGTCCAACAAAACAGTTTTCCTGATGGCACAATGCCGACTGCGATCGTGGTCGACATAGTGCCGTTGTTGTAAAGGCTTTCAATAGAATTTCTGTCAAACTGGCTTGGTCAAAGCCTGCAGGGCTGGGGTGCGTGGATCCCACCTCCTAAGGAGGTGGGGAAGTGGAAGTGCTGACAGCAGACCAATGTCTCAAAACATGGGCAGTAGTAGGGGAAAAAACTGCAGAAAGGCTCGGGCACTCATCCCTGAAAATACGCAAATCATCAAACATCCAGCAGGAATCCAGGATAAAGCTGCAGGGGAGCGGGAAGATCCGGAGGAACAATGATGGATGGGTCATCAGGATGCAGCTGAAGGTGCCCCTTGGAATGGAGAAGGCTGAGCCAGAAGGTAAGCCACAGGCGGTAATGCATATGAGCACCAGGAAGGCGAGCAGCGATGAAGTCTGGAATCTGAGGGACGGAGAGGAAGGTGAGACTGAACAAGCTGGCAAGGGCCGGATCCAGGATGTGAAAAACACAAGAACGGAGAATGAAAAGGTACGGTGGTCCCAATCATGAAAGGAAGTGGCGAACCCGAACTGCTGGTTTAGGATGCAGGTATCTGATGTAATGAAGTGCGAAGGTCGCAGTCCCAGGGAGGTGAACTCGAAGTGCTGGTATAAGATGGATCTGGATGAAGCAGGAGACTAGAGGCTAATGGGGTATAGGGGTCCCGTTCCTCAAGGGAAGCAGCAACCAGATAGCGGGTAGCGGATGCAGTAGTAGGAAACTGTAGATGAAGAACACAGGCTCCCATCTCCGGCAGTCAGAGCGAGCTAACCTTCACTTGGTGCCGCGCTGGGCAGAGTTAGGGACAGAGACTGTAGGAGGTGGCATGGTATAGAAATGAATCAGTTGAAACTGAGATTGAGGAAACAATTTTGGGCTTGCCCAAAGCTATTGCTACTGGCAAGCTGTACATCATGAAATTCAAACACGAACCAGCTTTACGATACCCTTTCCGCATATAGATTTAGTGTTGGGATTCCTGACTTCACTGTCCTGTGCTCCTAATGTGAGGCACCAAATACTTAGAATAGCAGCACTGAAGGCCATCACCGCCAGGTGGCTTTCTCCCACGATACCCATGTTGGGGGACTGGAGCACTAGGGTATCAGAACTAGAAAGGATGACAAGTCAATTAAGGCTCACCCATGATAAATATGTCGAGAGATATGGCGCCCCTGGCACCAGGCACAGGCACATTAAAAGAGAGCACAAGGGGAATGATATTAGAGATAAAAGGAAAAAGAAGATTAAAAAAAGGGAAAAAAAGGGGGAGCTGAGTGATTATAACACTGAGGGGTGGAGCATTGAAAGATAGGGGAATAACACACCTATGTTTATTGGTTTACTAGGTAAAAGATTCTGCTTAAAAACTAGATAATAGTTAAGTGCCTAGATCGGCATTTTCTGGTTCTTTTTTAGATTTTCTGTATATTAAGAATTGATTTATGAAGTCTACATCAATGCATAACAGAATGTGCCATCTGCTATCTTAAAACTTTTACATGAAGATTTCTATTTGTATGGACAACCACAAGATGGACTCTCATGGACTATAGGTATTTAACAATGATACAACTATTTAAGTATTGGTGACCCCACTGGGTACACTATAATGTTCACCAATACACCTAGCTAGGCAATTATCACTATGTTACAATACCTGGTTTTATTTTTTTGTAGACGAAGTGAAATGGTTTCCTTCTTTGGTTTTACCATGCTTGAACTTTGTATGGAAGTTGAGAGCTTGCATTTTCATTTGAATACAAAATAATGACGTTAGAAAAAAAAAAGAAAGAGATTGAGAAAACATGCTCCCATCCCTGGTAGACAGGGGAAAGCCCACCTTCACTCAATACTGCAAAAGGCAGCATTAGGTACAGAACATGTCGGGTTGCTGGTATGAACAGTTGACGTTTGTAGAAAATCCAGCGGGGTAAAATGGTATATGGATTGAAACGTACTCCCATTCCTGGCAGACAGGGCAAGTCGCTCAATGCCTCAAAAGGCAGAGTTCGGAACAGAGACTGGAACACTGCTGGTATGAGCTGAGCAAGGAAAGGGCAGCTAACTGCTGTGGAGTAAAAGGAAAGTGAACGGACAAGAACAGGACAAAGGGAATGTAAATAGGGAACAGGAGGAGGACAAGCAGAGTGGGGAATATGGAACAGACAAAACAAGGGAATGACATAATAACAGACAATGGAAGACAATATAAAAAAATATGGAAAGGAGCATTAATTGGGAAGGACTAAGGAAACCATTACTTGGGACCCAGAGGGCAGGTAGGAGTGGGCAGGAGCCATAACAGCAAAGGCAGAGGAGGCAGGTAATTATAAATGCTGGAAGGGTACGAAGAACCAGGTTTAATATGGGGCCATTTCGGGAACAAGATGCCGAGCAGGGTATAGAAAGGCTGGTATGAGGAATGTTGCAAAAGAGGTAAGCATGAGTAGCTTCAGTGGAGGACAGTACCACTAGGGAAGGTTGACTGCAATAGCTGACAGAGTGTAGTAATTACTACAGAAATTCAGGTACCAGACAAGGGGAAATTTGGCAGTGGGATATTGTAACAGAAAGGAGTGGTGATGGAGACGGAGGCCGGCATGAGGAGCGAGAAAGCCCAAAAGGAACACAGGAGAGCAAGGGCCAAGGGTAAGAACGAGGGACCAGGGGGCTGCAAGGAGGAGTCAAATTTTTTTTTTTATTTATTATTGTGGAGGTGTGTAAAAGGGAGGAAAATTATCCCAATGTCCCCAAAACAATTCACTCAGGAGAGCAGCTGAGGGAGAATCAGAAAGGGGCAGAGCCAGGCCGAGTAACAAAGGCATGGGAAGTAGCACAGCACTGCATGTAAACAATGAAAACAGGAAACCCAGCAGGAGTTGTGTAAAAGGTAAGCGACCCACTAAGCGCACGAGATGTAGCCCCAACTTTTGTTTTGTTGTTTCATAAGAGGGAATCTGGCTGTAAGGAAGTCACCACGGATTAATTAAACCTGTAGCTACCACGCAAAACAGTAAGGATCCAGAGGAGGTGCGGCAGACAGAAGGAAACCTGCCAGTGAAAGTTAAAAGTATGGGTAACAGGAACTAGGAAGTTTATAGAGCAGTCAGGATGAAAATGTCACTCATGAAAGAGCCAACTGCCCAGTAGTGCAGTGAGAATACACTGTGGACACACTGAGTAACACGGAAAAGGGACGACGGCACTGGAAGCAGAGAGGTATGGGAGCCAGCAAGGAGACTAAATGGTCAGGAATGGGGACTAAGGCAGGAAGGAGAGAGAACAAGCACGCACTGCTAGCAGCTAAGGGGGAAAGGGAGGAAAACAGAGCTCAAGAGGGGGCCCCAAGTGGGGGCATGTGAAGCAGAACGGGAAATGCACAACGTGGAAGTGTGGCAGGAAAAAAAATAAAATGAAGCAGCGGCCTTGAAGGGAGAAGAGCCCCAAAGGAGTGACAGAATAAACAGGAATGGAGCACAGGATGAGGTACGGGGAAGAGGGAAGGGAACTGCAGGCAGACAGAACTGGATGGTACTCAGAAGGAAGGAGCGGAAAATGGGGAAACCAACACAACCAACGGGAGGGAGAAAGGGAATGAGGAGGGGGATGATGAGGGGCAAGGAATAGGGAAGGGGGGGATGTGAGAGGGAACACAGGGAGAACGAACTAAGTGGGAAGCAGCAGAGGAGAATCAGAAAGGAGGCTTAGCCGCACAAGCCACGCAGGAGCCCAGCGATCCTGAAGGGCGTGAGGTTCACAACACGCTAGGTGGGGAACTGTTGAGGGAGGCGGACCTCTATTGGGGATGTGGAGAGAGCTATTCCTCCATACTGAACCTCGGGCTTTAGCCCTCCCATTCAAACAGTCAACATGGTGCTCAGCTCAAAAAAAGACTTAAGTGATGTGTTTCACAGATGAAAATAAAAAGGGTGAAAACAATTTGTTGGACATTAAACTCACAAATGATTCTAAACTAGCAAACACTATTGAATACAAACACCTAGGGGTGGTGATTGACAATTCAGTTTAATAGCCACATATATAACATAGTTAAAAAAAAAGAAAACTCAAGAATAGTTTTCATCCCAGGGATGTTAGGGCAAAACAAAACAAACAGGGCTCGAATTTAAAGGCATTCCACCCTGTTTTGCATACCAGTTTCCATTTTCCTCATTCTGGTATTCCAACTGGAGAAGCACTCCACCATGCTGCTGCTCTGCAGTTTAATCTATAACACTGCTATTTTGAACAGACAAAATATAGAACCCAGAGCCAGAATACCAAAATTAAAGTTTTGGTATTCCACATCCCACACTAGATTATTTTCAGGATTTCGACCCCTGAACAAACAAAAAATTGCACAGCAATTGATTCTCCCAATACTGGAATATGGGCGCTCAATCTATCAACACACAAGCAATCTCTTGCTAGGCAAGCTAGACAAGGCCCACAATACTGTGAGCTTGGTGCTTCATCTTGCCATCTCCCTAAGACACCTACCCTTTTCTAAGATGGGATTCATTAAATCTATGCAGACCAATACAATCAGCGATTATGGCTTTCACATCTTTCAAACAGAAAACTCAAAGCCCAACAGACTAGGATCCAAAAACACTTACCCACAGATACAACTCCCCCCCCCCACTCTGTTTGTAACATTCCAGACTGGAACTCTCTCAGGCCACTGCACTCACCAACTTGCTCTACCGCCCACTGTGTTCCCCGGCCATCTTCAAGTTAGTTACGGTTCCCCGAGTCAGGGGAACTACAACCCAGGGAAACCGCGTCTGGCAGTGGCGGGGAACCAGCATTAGGTGTGTGACAGTGGCTCTGGCAGGGCTGTCGCCTATCCAGAGCTGGAGGGGTATTTCTTGTGGTGGAGTGAGCCCGAGACCCCTCCCTCCCCCTGTGTGGTGCACGTCTGACGCTGTGGCGCACGGCAACCCTGCCTGCGTCAGCCACGCTTCTTACATGCGGCCCAGCAGCTCGAGATGTACCTGCGGTCTCCACCAGGGGTCACCAGAGCGCCGGACAAACCTTGCCCTCCCACCCGGAGAGGAGAGCAGCCCAGGGAGCGCTCAATCCATCTCCCTACCCTGCCGACCCCGACTCCCGAGTTTGCTCCCAAACTCGGGTCATCAGCTTGACGTGTGGCGTACAGCACCTCAACGCTCAGCCCCACCGGGCCGGCTTTCAGATACAACTTGAGAGAAATAAAAAACAGAGGTCTCAACATCCCAAAAATTCAAACACCTATGGAATTATGAACACAGTGGGTGCAGTAAAAGTGTGTGACCTTCATGGACGAGGTTTTTAAAAGATGCTGGGACCTGCCATCTTTAATGTAGATCCATACAAGTTACAAATCTGTAATTAAACACTGTCTTAAAAATAACTGAATGACTTTAAAACACCCCAGCGAAGAATCTAAGATTATCAAGAATCCATCACTGTTAAAAAAAAAAAAAAAAGGTAGCTTGACATTTTTGCCAGGTAACTAGTACTGCTACTTTAAACTGATGCACAGTCATTTTTCCCATAAAACATGTAATTGAGTACACACTAATAAATGTGTAGTGCATAGTAGAGCATTGTTCTGTATAGAAATCCAGCCTTTTCAAAATGCTGTTGTACCACAGTTCAAAGGTCATGGGATGTGACTGTACCCTTCTGTGGTAGAACAGCATTCTAGAATCTCTAGAGACTGCACAAGTCAGTTTCATTCTGAAAGAGAAAAAAACACAATACACATATTTCACATAATACTATGCACTATAAAAAAATACAGGATAAGCAACTTTATGCATAACCAGTGTGTTCTGCCCCCTTGGGGTTCTGATGCCCATGGACATCTCGAGCTTCGTTCTCTACGTCAGAGGGAATCGGACTCCCTCTGTGGAAGAACACATTGGTTGGGCATAGCTGCCCATCCAGTATTCTTTATATACTACCCATTGTATCATTCTACGTTTACGTAATGTGCGGATCTTGCTTAGACTGAATTATGCAACAATCCCACTGTAACAGGACAACTTGGTAAACAGGGCTTCTAGCCACAACAGTTAGATCCTGTATAAAAAGCAAAGGTCTCTACTACTACTAGAGACAATCCACTAGCCCAAACAGTACATTTGTCAAAATACTACTTTTTCCTTACTACAACAGCCAGAGGAAGAAAACTTTTGCTTGCCCAATACAAAATCTACCAGCATTCGGCCAGCAGGCTGGTGCTAATTTTGCACTTTGTGGTCGGCACAAAATAAGATACCCAACTAGTCTACAAGCTGAGAAACATACATTAGGCAGAACTCGAAGCAGCTCACAAAATCAAAGTTAAAGAAACAAAAATGTCTCTGTCTGGTTTTCTGGCAGGCACCCACTCAGTCCCTAGGACGTGGTTCCACTTGTGTGGTTTTCTAGTTTACAAGCCCCCTTTCAGGAAATCTAGACCAGAGCATTTCAGAGTAAAACAGTATTTTCACAGTTTCAGCAAAGCAACGTAGTTCAAAATGGCCTCTTTAGACCACGAAAGCCAAGACTGCTTTTTTAATTAGATGTCTGGTGTCATTTATTTTAACTCACAAACAGCCTCCCTGCCATAGTATATGTATGTTACATTTCCATAAGGTGCCGAGAATGAGTCGACCTGGTGGCTCTAAAGGTTGAGGCGCTGGAAGCCAAACCTTACACTACGCTGGCGACCCAGGTTCAGATGCGGACTCGGTCACTGGGGAGGGAGAGAACTGAAAGTCCAGAGGACTGCTCTCCTCTCCCAGGGCGGGAGAGAGGGTATCAATGTTTGCCTGGCCACTAGCACTGGGGGAAGGGGGGCAGGCTGGGGCTGTCGGCACTGGGGGGGGGGGGAGTGGCAGCTGCTGACGGACCATGCACGGAAGCATGTGTGGGGATGTCTGAGTGACATTGCACACCACCCGTCAGGGGAGAGAAACTGAAAAATGGCTGCCTGAGCTGCTGCTGACCCCGGCCACCTGGTAGCCCTGCACCTTGTCGAGTACACAGGCCACGCTGCATTAGCCAAAGGTAAGTCCTGAAGGAAAGCGGGGAAGTGGGGCTGGGATGTCCAACATCTGGAGGGCAGCTTGGAGCACCAGAGAAACATCACTAACTAAAAAAAATCTGAAATCAGGTGGGGGGGAGGGGCACTGGCTCACAGCCAACAGAGGCAGACATCTTTCTCAGGAGCTCCAGTCTGCTATTGCCTATGTACCGACTTGTTTTGCATTTTAGTTGATATTTTAGGGGAATAAGCTATGGTTTCATTTTCCCACATCAACTTACTCCAGTGTGCCTTCTTTTAGTAAAACTTACAGTGAGTGTGAGACTTCAGCCATGGGAAGACCCAAGCATGCGCAGTAACAGGGCCAAACACCAGGCACTAATGCCAACTCCTCTAATGCAGCAATACTAAAAGTGGTTAATGAACTGGAAGCACTTGTCAAGGAACTAGATAAAAAGATGGATCATTTTACCTCCAGGGTTACCATTACAGAAAGAAAATCAGATTAAGTGGCTACAAACTCCCAACAGTCGCAAGCAATGGCAGAGAAGGCTGTTGCCACCACAGCAGGTCTTGTTCAAAAGAACAAACTGTTACAACTTTGCCTTGAACATCTTGAAAATGGAACATGCTTGGCCAGCATCCAGTTGCTGGGAGTCCCAGAAGAACAAATGGGACAGGACCTGTCGATTTTTGTTTCATCCTTGCTCTCACTTTGCCAGGTCCCCCACCCACCCCGAGGACGGAGTACTTACAGAGCTTACGGCTCAACCCCACCACCACAACCAGCACAGGAGGGTATGCCAAAAGCAATACTTCTCAATATCTGGGGTCCGCAGATTAAGGAGCAGATTTTGCAAGCTGCAAAAGAAAAAGGACAGCTGCAGCTTTTGGATGGCACTCACATATACTGTTTTACCAATCTTTCATATGTGACTGGACAATGGACAAAATCCTTCAATGAGATGAGATCGAAACCGAAACAGCTCAGGATCTCTCGTGTGTTACTGTTCCCAGCAAAATTACAGCTGTCCTGTGTGGGTAAGATCTATCTGTTTACAGACCCTGCTGAGGCAGCCAGGAAAAGGCTCCTTAAAATAAAAGCAGACTTTACTACCCAGAGTGCTGGAGAAGACACTGAGAGAGAGGAAGAATGACTAAACAAGGAAAAGTGACTATTTTAGCTGCTTTGTATGTTTGTTACTTTAACAACAGAAAGCTGAGTCTATGATAAGCATGGCTGTCAGTATGTTTTTTTACATCAGTGGATGGTGTCAGAGTACCGCTGATGCTGGGTTTGTGCTTTAGTTTTGCTATGGGAAATGGTTCCCATAATTAGAGAAAACATTTTGGAGTTTTAGATGGAGACTGATGACTCCAAGATGGCGCCGACCGCACAGTTGTTTAGTTTGGACGAGTGGTATATCACCCATGCTGAACCCCACATGAAGCCTTCTATACCCTGTCTACCCACTGGTAGGTTATCAGGTCTTTAAACGGGTTTTATGTAATAAAGGCAAGTCTGAAAGACCGCCTATCACATAGAGCGAGCAAACTTGAGCCCATAGTCAAAAGGGCAACAGATACTGTACCGACCGTTGCAAATTGCAACGGTCACTACAATACTTAACTAAATCACACAGAAATATTTTTTTATGTGGGGGACTGTGCCTCCCCCTGCCCCTTCCAAACTTAAATAACCTACTCCGAGGGGGGTGCAGACCACGGGGGCAAGTTACTGGATTTAAGAAAAAAAATGTTTCTGCCTGTAGCTGGACCCAGGTCTGCTTGCATCACAAGCGGTGGTGTACACCACTACGCTATGCAAACAGCTTGGCGGGAATCGGCCACAAAGGATACTATATCCTGCAGTAGTGAGTACAGCTCCTTGCTGTACTCGCTACACAGGATATGGCAAGGTATTGCACCACTCGCTCTCTTGTAGAGCACTATTATTGAGTCGCTCAAATGTGTAGCGCTCAATAATCAGCGCTCTACATGGGTGCTACCCTTTAAACGTTACTGATCATATTATCGGTTTTACTGTTTTCATTGCTCACATTAAGACTTAAATGTTGCACAGTCTACATGCTTATATTACATATACAGCTTGATCCAGAGTGGGACCTTAAGTTACATTTTATAAATTCCCCTTATAAAAGTTAGGCTGTTGCAGCCAGAGTTTGGTGGAAGTTGTCATATTTCAATTATCGGGAACTATTACTAACTACATACATGGACCTTTGAGAGGTCTTTGATGGCTTCAAAAGTACTGAACTCAGGGACTTATCGGCATACTATTTTACCAGATTTAAGTCCATGATCTTTGCGCAGATGGCCATTTTGAGATATATATATATATATATATATATATATACATACATACATACATACATACACACACTGAATTTGGGCTACCTCCGAACAAATCACTTTTAGTGTTAAAAAAATGATTTTATTACTTTCTGAATAAGTCTAGTTAATGTTGCCAAGTCCCCGGCCCCCCAAAGCCCTGCTGTAAACAAAGCCATGAGGCGATAACTCACAATCCAACACAAGCTTTGACCCTAGTTAAAGTGTGTGTGGGGGTGGACATGATGGACCTAGCGACCCCTCTAACCTTCAAGTACTATGTTATTTTAGTTGTTACTAAGAAGTAACAAAAAAATTCTGTGAAAGCTTTCCATATGAGCTGTATGGAACAGTTGCCAAAAAATGTACTGAAAAACCTGAGTAAGACACGTGAACTATTGAAAATGTATTCTCTAATAAACTGCACAAGCTGAATAGAGTACAGTATGTTGATGAATGCTTATACTTAAGTACACACCTGATCTTTAAATGGCTATTAAGTTATGGAGGTTTCTTAGGCCGGTCTGCCAGCACAGCGGTAGAACTGCCCTCATTACCGCCTACCTAAGTTTGGGAACAAGCCTGGGCCGTCAGAGGGCGGCCTGGGGGAGGGAGACTGAGCATCCTATGGGACTATCTCCTCTTCCAGGGAGAAACAGTGCAGTGTCCCACTATATTACCGCCACCTGGGTGACCACAGGTGGTGGTGCAAAGAATATGGAGCTTCAGGAAGGACCATGGAAACACAACCTTGGGTTGGCTGCGCCGGCTTTGCTAGCAGCCAGTCCCGATGTGTACTCCTGGCAGTGGGGAGCTTGAGCCTGAACACAGGAAAATGGAGGTGCAGGACTGGACAAATGAAGCCTCTGCCAGCCCACCACATCCACCACTAGATCCGCACCACCATCCAGCAGGGACACCACCAGTCTTCACCTCCGCCGTGGTTTGCCAGATGTCTGCGGGGCAGAAATGCCAAAGGATCTGAAGGCATACCCAGCCCTGGGGGGTAAGCCAGGGGGGCAGCGCAGCGTTGTCGTGGGTGGGCTGGTGGTCCCCTTAAATGGCTGACAGGATCTCAAGCAGAATGGTATCAGGGGATTGGCAGCTGACAGAAGGAGGTCCCGACGTAGCCAGAGCAAGGAGGAAAAAATATATTTAAATAAAAAAAAGTGTTGGCTGTTTCTGTAAAATTCTCTCTCTGAGCACTTAATAAATCCACATTAATAAATAATTAAATTATGTTTTTTAATAGTCAGACCAGGACACCTCCCAGTTCTGTCTTTTCTCAAGACACAGTCAACCAATCCACTACTCTCCTGATCTGGCTGGATAGATCACAGCATGTACTCTGCCCCTCCCCACACACACACACACACCAGCAAACACACACCCACCCACAAAGACACAAGGCTTAGAATCCAAAACTGTATTTAAATATAACAATAATGTTATAGTGAGGCAGTTATATAATGTCATAAGCACGCGTGGAGGCAGCAGCTAAAGTCAGAGGTCAAAGGCCGAGTTTTGGACTGCCGCCCACTGCACTTATGATTGAGTGGTAGCTGCTGCGCTATAACATCATTGTGTTACAGCGAGAAGCTGGTATTAACAGTAAAGACAAAAATCAAAATGAATTGCTCCAGGAAAATGTTACTGAATGAAAACTCGTTCACGGGTAGGACATTAGGTCAACTGCTCATCTGCATACCAGGAGTGCCTTTTCTCCTCCCCTGCATATCTACGGTGCCTTTGTAGCAAGACAATGGCCCTGTTGATCTGTAAGCTGACTGGCTGATACAGTCTCTTCTCGATACAGGAATAATTTTATGTTGTGGGGCTTACATTAGTTCATATGCGCACAAAGGGCACTACGCCCAAGGTCTTTATTGCTGCCACCTTGCGTGAGGGGGGTGGGGGGTGCTGCACTTCTGAGGTGCCGTCTTTTGGCTGAGACGTTAAACTGAGGTCCCATCTGCCTGGATTGGTGGTAGTTCAGGTGGATGTTAAAGATCCCATGGCACTTATTGAAAAAGGGTAGGGGAATTTCCCCGGTATCCTGGCCAAATTTCTCCCATTCACTAAAAATACCACCAACAGCTTAATCTGGTTCAATTTCAGTTGCTTGCCATCTGTATTCACCCTCCCCCACGGTCGCCCCTGAAAAAGGGACTTCTGGGCCCAGTGGGCTTACCGGGTCAACAAAATTCAATAAATATTCACCAGTGTCCTGGTCAAACTTCCCTCATTCACTAAAAAAATACCACCAACAGCTTAATCTGGTTCAAGGTCATTGTGCATTCATCTGTATCCCCCTCCCCCGGGTCATGCCAGAAAACAGGCAGAATCTGCCTAGTGCACTTACCCGGTCAACAAAAAATAAATAAATATGACTGTATAAAAACTAAGCTGCAGTTTCATCCCTCAATGAAAGATATCTGTGGAATGTAACTGTGTTGAACTCTTACCTGTACCTTTCTAAGTGTAACCAGATCCTACCTACTGGGAGGCATCAGCAGGTCAATCATCAGGAATAATTATCCTGGGCACCGCAGACATTTACCTCTGCCTTCTGTTTCAACCCTTGTCTACGATGCCCAGTGCCATTACTCCCTCATACACCACCTGATGCCTCCAATTATTGCTATATCATATCAAGGTGAACCCCCGTAGCAAATCAGATTGTTCATTTACAGAGCATTGTGACGCCCCTGTAGCTAATGCATGGAATGTCACAACTGTGTTTTGTAACCTGCTCCATTATGTAAAATTGTTTTGTATTTTGTAATTCTCCCAGGTCGTGACTGAAAACAGGCATTATACTGTCTAGTGCAGCTACCCTATAAATACAAATTAATTAATTAATTAAATAAGACAGAAAACAGTGAAGGCCTCAGAAATATGTCAATTACTCATAATGCAAGAAACAGTTTATTCTTAGCCAGTCAGAATGCAGAGTTACTGTCAGGTTATTCTACAATAAACAAGACAGAAGACTGAGTACTGGGACAGTGGCTCTGTGTTCGGATTGGCTGCTATGCATGCACTTAGCCAATCAGAGAGCAAGCCCAGTTTGCCTTCCCACTTCAACACACAGCAGTCAATCAGGGAAGTCTGGCACAGCTACAGTGCAACTTTGAGACACAGGTCCTGCTTTCTCATAGATGTGCTGTGGTGTGACAGATTGCAACAGTTTTTACTTTTTTTTTATTTTGTTCAGTATAATAGCAATAATACCAACAGTGCTCTGGGTTTCCTCGGTTATAACCGGACCGGGGGGAGGGGCTTAATAAACACCTCAGCCTACAGCCTCCGTGTTTATTACCCCAGTCCAGTTATTACCTTGTATACCCAGACCACTATGGTGGTATCACTACAATAAACAACCTAGCAATAAGCAAACTACTCAATAAACAACATAGGATTATGCAAATTAGTCAATAAACACCCTTGGAATGTTAAAATGAGTAGCGAGTCATTTTAAGCTTTCAGAGAGTCTCTGACACAACGTAACTGCAATCTTGCTTCTTTTATTGTGACAGTTACTTTATTATAATAATAATAATCCTAGGATATCAATGTGTCAGTCCTTGGGAATAATGCTACTGGGCACCATGGAACATGACCTCGGCTTCTGGCCTTGGTCTTGGTCCACAGTGTCCAGTGCCATTATTCCCCCAAACACCCACCAATCCCCACAATTATCACAATATTGATGTCACTGAGCACAGCAGATAAAGACCAAGGCCGGAGGACATGGCATTTGGCCTCGATCTGTCTCTCCAGTGCCCAATGCCATTATTCCTAAGGACTGACACTCCAAAGCCTCAAATTGTCACCAATATAATGAGATGCAATAAAGTACAAATGAAGGCTTTCCTAAAGGTTTGACACTTTAATTTATTACTTACAATAACAACATCTGAACTGTAAAGCCATACCTCTCAACTGTACCACATTACGAGGAACGTTCCTCATTTTACTTCACAAAAGCTCCCTGTTCCACATTGTGAGGACTTGTCCCACATTCAGTGTTAACATTTTAAAGCAAAAATCTATAGTAAATGATGCAAAAAATATATTATTCAATTAATAACAGACTTTCTGAATATAAATGCAAACATTTTAACAGTGTTCTGAGCTTCTTAGGTAAAGATTTGATTAAGTGTTCCACATTTTGCTCATCTGTGCCACATTTTGAGAGGCAATGTTCCACATTTGGGAGGCAAAAGGTTGAGAGGTATGTGTAAAGCAGAAGCCAGTTCTCTTTACAGTTGGAGTATCTGACAGAACTTCCACAAAGTGAACATTACTTCAAAAATTCATTTCAATATTCAGAGAGCCTCTGTGCACTCATTTACATATTATCTATTCAAAAGCTTTACCAGGAAAGGCAGACATACTGAGCTGGTAACGGCTCATTTCTAGATGTGTCCTGGGTGATAGGGTAATGTGGAGTACAGTACAACTCTGAACAATAAGAGGCAGTAAAATAAATAACACGTTACAGTTGCTCTGCAAAGGGGCAAATGTAAAATGTAGAATAAGCATATAGCTGTAATGGCAAATGACACAGACACACAGATTTAGTACTTGATAGGTAGCAAGTAGCACGCACAGTGGCTTTTTCCAAGGTGTTACCTGTGTATGACCAGGTACATGCAAGGGTACTCTGCAGCAGGGCATTTAATGACTAGCTGAAGGCATGGTGCATGCAGGAGGGTTTCAGCTACATTGGGGACTGGGGGCCAGCCTGGGAGAATATGGGCCTCTATAAGGGATAGGGCTTGCATCACTGAAGGTGACTGTAGGCCTTGGCAACAGGTGTAAATGCTACTCGGATCAGCATTTAAACTAGCCAGGGAAGGGGAGGAGGCAGTATAACAAAGGGAGGCAACAACTACCCCCCCCCCAATGATGAAGCAGAAGAGAGGGAGGGCCTGGGGGGAGAAAACTCTTCCAGGGCAGAGGTGCAGAAAGGCAGGGATCAAGACAAGACAGAAGAGGAGGGGGGGTAAAACTCAGTCAGCGAGTGTGGAAAATTGAAGGAGACAATGAATGAGGAAGTTAAAAAGGTAGGTGGAAAGTCAGGGGGAGCTTCAGGAAAAACACACTCAAGAAAGGGAGGGGCGAAGCAGGACAGGGGGGGAAGAAGGTGTGGAGAGCCATGTGGACCAATGCAAGGAGTCCTGGAAACAACATTCCAGACCTGGAAGCAATAATGGCGGAGGCTGACCTAGATTTAGTGGTCACAGCAGAGTTGTGGTGCACTGAGCACCATGACTGGGACGTGGCCATATCAGGCTACTGTATGTTCAGGAGAGACAAGTAGGAAAGAGAGGAGGAAGGGTTGTATTATATGTGAACTAGGAAATCAAGGCAACGGAGGTTCAGGGGCAGCACAAAGGGGAAAAAGAAGGGCTAGAGGTGTTGTGGGTCACCCTAGAGACAGGCTACAGGGCCGCTATCTGTACCAGGGTAATGTACAGAACTCCAGAACAGGGAGAGGGGTTGGATAAGGCACTTGGGGAAGCCTTCGTCAGATTAATGAGTAAGAGGGAGGTGCTGCTAGTTGGTGACTGCAGCTTCGGCAAGGAGTAGGGCCATCATTGGCTCCCAACGAGGGCCTTTCTTAAGCAGCTAGTCAAAGAACCCACTAGAGATAGGGCAGTGCTGGACCTGGTTCTTACAAACAGGGACAAAGCTGAAGACGTCACAGTGGGCAGTCCCCTGGGGACCAGTGATCACCATACAGTGTGCTTTAACATTACATTAAGACAGGAACAGAGACTAACTACATGAGTACAAGGGTCCAGGACTTTAGGAGGGGGGATTTTAAAGAAATGGTGACCTGATTTAGAAATTACCTGGGGGGGGATTGCCAGGGAGGGGCTGAGGCACAGTGGGCAAAAATAAGGGACGGTATAACTAAAGCAACCAACCTCTGCATGGAGGATATGAGTAAAAGCAGAAGGAAAAAGAGACTGTTATGGTTCTTGAAGAAAGGAAAAGTGGTCAAAGAAAAAAGGATGAAAGTCAGGAAGTATAAGGAAACACAGAGGAAGAAGGTCTGGGAGGCATACCTACTAAAGCAGAGGGAAGCAGGCAAGGTGATTAGGGCAGAAAAGGTACAGACAGTGGAAAGAATTGCCCAAGGGATCAATAAAGGATAAAACTTTCTTCAAATACATAAGCAAGAAGAAAAAAACAAAGGGAGGGATGGTGAGTATTAGAAGGGTGTGGGGGGGTAGACTGCTCAGATAAGGACGAAGAAAAAACAGACATCCTAAACAGGTACTTCTGCTCAGTCTTCACAGCAGAAGTAGGGGTGGGACAGACCACCAGGGAGTAGAAGGAAGAAGGGAGAGACAGAAGTAAATTTTCAGAGGAAAAAGTACAGAAGGGACTAGCAGCTCTGAAGGTGGACAAGGCTATGGGACTGGACGGGATACACTCAAGGAATATAAAGGAACTCAGGGAGGTATTAGCTGCCCCACTGACAGCCTTGTTTATTTATTTTATTTATTAATTTATTTAGGAAATCAGAATTACAACCCTTTGAGTCATTGACTCGTTTCCAAAGGCTCCACGTCAGAATAAAACATAGACATTCATACAGCACATACATAGAATAAATGTGGGTGAGCAATCATACAGAGTACAGGTACAATGAGCACGGATTAATGCCTATACATTTGGTAGCTAAAACAGGGCAGAGCTATCGACATATTTACCAATGAGTGGTTAAGACCTATACAAGTGGTAGCTAAAGCAATGCATGATACGTACGAGTTGGTAGTAAGCCGCCTCACAGAGGCCTTGTCTTATACATAATGCAATGTGTTCATAGTCCAGTGCAACTATATGGTAACCGAGGGAGGTGAGGAGCCTGTAGGCTAGAAATAGTGAGGGCTCTCCACTACCAGGCCAAGGGCGGGTGCGTGGCCTAGCGGCGTGGTGAAGGATCCACAGGTTACAGGAACAACAGCTCACAGGAAACAGACATGGTTCTGGGGAACTGGAGAAGAGCTGCCATTGCCCCTCTACATAACAGCAGCAGCAGGGAGGAGGCTAGCAACTACAGACCAGTCAGACTTACTTCAGTGGTGGGGAAATTAATGGAAACCCTGCTAAAGGAAAGGCTGGTAGACTATCTTAAATCCAATGGGCTGCAAGACCACAGGCTGCATGGACTAAAGGGTGGAGATCATGCCAAATTAATTTGATGGATTTCTTTGACTGGGTGCCCACTGAATTAGATCAAGGGAGGGCAGTGGATGTGGCCTCTCTGGTCTTCAGCAAGGCCTTCAACACTGTGCCACACAGAAGGCTGATAAAGAAACTGAGCAGCTTTGGGGTGGGATTCAAAGTGGTGAGCTGGGTTAGAAACTGGTTAATGGATAGGAGACAGAGGGTGGTGGTAAACAGCACTCACTCTAATGATGAAGCAATAACCAGCAGGGTGCCACAGGGCTCAGTACTGGAATCAGTCCTCTTCAATGTCTTCATAAGTGACATTGCTGAGGAACTGGAAGGGAATGGAAGGTATGCCTTTTTGCAGATTATACTAAAATATGCAAGAAGATAAACACTCAGGAAGGGGTGTGGAGAATGTGCAGGGATCTAGGGAAACTTGAGGAGTGATCTAAAGCACGGCAGTTGGGGTTCAATGCGAAAATGTGCAAAATCATGCACCTAGGCAGGATACAGGAACCCCAGCACGGAGTATAGGATGGGGGGGGGGGGTACTGACAAGTCACTAGAGAGGAAATGGATCTTGGGGTTATCACAAAAGAGACAGGACAGTGTGACAAACCAGCAGGTAGGGCTTGTGGGATGCACAGGGAGGGGTATCTCCAGCAAGCAATGGAGTGGTGAGTTTGCCACTGTATCACTCACTGGTGAGACCCCACCAGGAGTACTTTGGCCAGCTTTGGAGGCCACACCTCAAAAAGGACACAGAGTGGAGGCAATCCAGAGGAAAGCAACTAAAATGGAGCAGGGGTTGCATGAGAAACCCTATGAGGAGTGACCGAGGGATCTCAACATGTACACCTCGAAAGACAGGAGAGCGAGAGGTGACATGATAGAAACATAGAAACATGACCGCAGGAAAGGACCGCCTGGCCCACCAAGTCTGCCCAAGGTGTCTAGCAGAGGACTAGGACTTCCTCCAACAACCTACTTCTCCCTGTGGCATCCTCTTTCACTCCCCCCTTCCGCTCCAGATACCAGACCCATGTGGCCGTCCCATGCTGTCTTACAGCCCCTTTTGGTGACCTCCCCTATCACCTCCTCTGGGAGCTCATTCCATTTTCCACCACCCTTTCAATGAAAAAGTTCTTCCTGATGTTCCCCCTAAACCTGCCACCCTCTATCTGTAGTGTATGCCCCCTGGTCCTCTTGTGCCCCTTTAGTTTCAAACGTCCCTCTTCTGGTTCTCTATTTATCCCCTTCATATATTTAAAGGTTTCAATCTTACCCCCCCCAAATCCCTTCTGTGCTCCAGGGAGTACATTCCCAGTTCGCTCAATCTATCTTTGTATGTCAAGTGACTAAGCCCAGCTACCATCTTAGTCACTCTTCTCTGCACCCTCTCCAGCCTTTCCACGTCTCTTTTCAGGAATGGTCTTCAGAATTGCACCCCATATTCCAAATATGGTCTGACCAACTATTGATATAAGGGGATAATAACCTCGCTCTTCCTGCTAGTGAATCCCCTCCCAGTGCAGCCCAACATCCTGCTAGCCTTGGCTACCGCCTGCCTCCATTGTTTAGCTACCCTTAGGTCCCTGGAAACAATAATTCCAAGGTCCCTCTCCTCCTCAGTCTCTTCCAGTGCCAGACCCCCCAGGTAGTAAGTCTCATTCTGGTTTCTCCTTCCTAAGTGCAAGATTTTGCACTTTTTTACGTTAAAGGCCAATTTCCATCTTTTGGACAGAGCCTCCAATAATCCTAGGTCCCTGTGCATATTCTCTCTCCCCTCATGGTTTTCCACCCCATTACAGATCTTCACGTCATCCACAAATAAGACACACCCTACCCCTTGGACCCTTAGTTATATTCACCTCAAATTTGTTAAACAGCAGAGGACCCAACACGGAACCCTGGGGAACCCCACTTATGACCTTTCCCTCCCCTGAGGTGACACCATTTACTATTATCTTCTGACTCCTATCCGTTAGCCAGTTTTGCACCCATCCAACTACCCTCAACCCCAGTCCCAGGCCATCCAATTTATAGATCAGCCCCCCCCCATGTAGAACGGAATCAAATGCCTTCCTGAAATCAAGATACGCAATATCCACTGAACCCCCTTGGTCCACTTCTCTAGTGACCCCGTCGAAGAACTCTATTAAGTTCCTTTGACAGGACCTCTCCTTGGTGAATCCATGCTGATGCCTATCGATAAGTTCATTGTCCTCCAAATACTGCTGAATCCTGCCCTTCAGTAACTTTTCCATAATTTTCCCTACTATGGATGTTAAACTCACAGGCCTATAGTTACCCACCTCTTCTCTACCACCCCCCTTATGAAGAGGGACGTTTGCCATCCTCCAGTCTTCTGGGACCTCCCACGTCTCCAGGAACCTGCTAAAAAGAGCTGCTAAGGGAGCCGCCAGAATATCCCTAAGTTCCCTCAGCACCCTAGGATGCACCCCATCTGGCCCATGGCCTTGTCCACTCATAGCTGCTCTCTCTCAAGACTGCCTCCTCCTCGAATGGGCTCATATTAACCCCTATCTCTGCCTTAACTCCTGTTCAAATGTCTACAAAATCTCCCTTCCCCTCTACCCCAAATACTGAGGAAAAGAATTCATTTAATAACTGTGCCTTATACCCGTCATCCTCCATCGAGACCCCCTCCTTGTTTCTAAGTCTGTTTATCCCCCTACCAGTTTTCCTCCTCTCACTGACATACCCCAAAAAGCTTTGTCTCTGGTCTTGACTGACCTGGATAAAGACCCACAAGTACCTCACAGGGGTGAACAGTGTACAGAAGAGGACTCTCTTTCAAATGAGAAGGAGCAACAGAACCAGGAGACATGCGATGAAGCTGGAGGGGGAGAATTTAAGAGAGATGTGAGGAAATATTTCTTCACTGAATGTGTGGTTAACACCTAGAACAGACTGACAGCACAAGAGGTGGAAGTGAAAACAGTGGGGGGAATTCAAGCATGCATAAGATAGACATAGGAACATATTAGAAAACAGGCAGGCTGAAGGAAGGGTCGCCGGAGACAAGTTATGGTCTGCAAAGGCAGATTAGGCAGGGAACATCTGGTCAGACTTGGCGGGCCAAGCTGTCCTTTTCTACTAACAAATTCTATGGGTCTATGTTTCCAGAAATGCAGTGCAAAAACCCAGTGGCCACGCTGCAGACAAAGGTGGGCAATAACTGGGCGGGCCAGAAAGCCAGGAGTGCACAATGCAAGGTCAGGGGAATTTACAGGAGTTCTGAAGTCATGAATGAGAGTTTTAAGATACAAAAGGCTTATAGAAAAGTAAAAAGAAGGCAGCTTGGACAGCAGTAGATCTCATGGGAGGGAGGGAGGGAAAGGGAGAGGGAGTGGAAGGATCGGTATTACAAAGAGAAAACGTGGTAGCAGAGAGGGACGAAAGGAGGGAGCCAAGCCAGAACTTGCATTGTGTGTTTTTGCTTTCTTTTTTTTGTGGTTGTTTATTACTTCTTTTCAGAGTAGGATGTTTCTCACACTTCCAACATAGCTAGTTAACTGTGCAATGAGGTGCCCACTGTTTGAGTTGTTACGCCGAATATTTTTATGGAAGTTTGTATTACCGCATTCATGACTGTATAACCGAATTTAGTATATTATTTATTTATTTATTGAATTTTGATGACCAGGTAGGCCCACTGGGCCCCGGAGGTCCCTTTTTCATGGGCGACCCGGGGGTAAAGATTACATACAGGTAAACAGATCAGTACACTCGGGTAAATACCATATTGCTTGACAATAAAAGACTTCATAGGGTTACAAGCGGATAGGTGGTGGAGGAACATACAGGCAATAGGACATTATTTATTTATTTTTTTTTATTTTATTTTAACATCAGTTTAACAACCTTTGAGCCAGAGGTTCATTTACAAAGGTACCTCGTCATAAGAAGGACAACGAACATACATACGTGAGACAAGTTGCAGGTCAGCAGTACAGATCAACAATACGGTACAGTCAGATTACAGGTATATAGGAGCGTAACACTGTATTAACAGCAAATTCAGATAATCAAATTCGAGACATAACAATGCGTTAACAGCAAATTCAGATAATCAAATTCAGAATAGACAGCTAAGGGTAGTAGAGTTGAACAGAGGTCCTGGGGGGGGAAGAGGGCTGGGGGTGCAGCTCAGAGAGCATTGTCCAGTAGGTAGGGAGGGGAGGTCAGGGGCAGCGGCAGGAGTGTGAGTTGAGCAAGTGACTTCTGAGGCTGTATTTAAAACACGCTAATGAGGGAGCCTCAGTGATGCTGGCAGGGAGGGAGTTGTATGCAGTGGGTGCTCTATAGGGTAAAGCCCTTTGGCCCTGGGAGGTCCTAGCCCTTGGAACGACCAGTGCAGTTTTGCAGGAGCTGCATGTGCACACCGTGGGATTAGCTCAGCGAACAGAGTTAGCTAGGCCAGGAGGGGAGAGACCATGGAGGGCTCTGAAGGTAAGTTGGCAGGTTTGGAACATGAGGCGTTCATCGAGGTTGAGTATGGTGGCCATGGAGTACAGTAGACAGGTGTGGGTGAGGCGATGGGCACTGGTGATAACTCGGCATGCTTTGTTGAGCGTAAGGCGTACCTTACGGAGGGCAGTCGGGTCTGCTGTGCCACAGACGGGAAGGCCATAGTCAATTATGGATAGAACCGAGGAAGTGACTGCCAGGCGAAGAGTGTCAGTGGGGAGGCAGTTTTTGTGTCGGTAGAGGATGCCCAACTGTGCATTGGAGGCAGAGGTCAGGGCAGAGATATGGTCATGAAAGGAGAGGGCAGAGTCAAAGATTATACCAAGGTATTTATAGGAGTGTACAAGTTCAACCGGGAGATTATGGGTGGAGTGGACAGTGAGTGGAAAGTTGCTAGACTTATTTTGGGGGTGAGTAAAGAGCATGGTTTTGGTTTTCTTAAGGTTGATCACGAGACGGTGCTCAGAGAACCACGTCTCTACAGAGTTGAAGGCAGTTTGAAGGGAGTTCTGGAGTGCGACAGGGTTACTGTCAGAGGCAAAGAGTACCGCGTCATCAGCGTAGAGTAGGACATCTCCTGCACACGCGTTGGGCAGGGAGTTGAGATAGAGAAAGAAGAGTAAAGGACCGAGGATGGAGCCCTGGGGGACCCCTGAGCGGATTGAGCAGGTGCTGGAAAGAGTGGCACCCACCTTCACACGTTGGGAGCGGTTGGACAAGTAGCTGGCGCACCAGGAGACTGGACCAGGGGCAAAGCACATGCAGGCCAGGGTAGCTAATAGGAGAGGATGCGAGACAGTATCGAAGGCTTTTGATAAGTCGATAAATACTGCACCTGCGAGGGAGCCTGCATCCAATGCAGTGTGAAGGAAGTTAGCAAATTCCAGGAGTGCAGTATTGGTGCTATGACCAGCCCTGAACCCATGCTGCTCAGGACAAAGGACATAGGAAAATTACGTACCTACCGTAATTCTTGATCTTCTCTTGTATCTTCACCATTCATTACTTCCTGGGTGTAAGCCGGAGGCGCTCACCCGTCAGGAGCTTTTTTTTTTTTTTTTTTTAAAAAGCCTAGCTACTTGGCACCGCCCTCGAGGTGGCGTCATCGTCATGCGCGGGCCGTTAGTAGCGACGACTCCTCCTCCAACTCAGTTCTGTGAGCCGGAGGCAAAGAGAAGCAGAGAATAAAGATAGCAGGCAAGATAGCGAGGATAGCAAAAGCAAGGAAGAATGAACTGAAAAGGAATAAGCCGATGGAGGAAGGACAGAGGGAGATAAGAGTATCCCTAGCCCTGGGGACTGAGGGCCTCCTTACCTGGGCGACTCTGGGAGGAGATAAGTAAGGAAATGAGAAAATAGAAGAAGAAGAAGAAGAGAGAGATGGGATGTTGAAGGACAGAATGCCCAAGACATAGTTAGCTACAGCTGAAAGCTCGACAAAAGGGAAACCAAGTCCCGGAGATAGAGGCTGAAGAGAGGTTCACGAACCCACTAGACAGACTCAGGAGGCATAGTCCTCATCTTCAACATGCCATGTTTTTGATACCCACCTCGGGCTCCCGGCTGCGGGAGGCCTTTAACTGGAGGACAACCGAGGAGGGAGAATAAAACCCAGGCAACAGAGAGAAGCGCTGCTCAGGGTTTAGAAATGGAAAAGGAAGCCTTTCAGGCGTTTTAGCAGAAATGGTACTCAAACTGACTGGCCAAGGCAGGCAAGGCTTAAGCTGGCTGGGATTGGCTATGGTCAGCACTGCTCTTCTGCAAAATTGTCCAGGAGGACACTAAAGGAGAAATCAACAAGCAAACTAGAAGAAGGATAGCCTACCTTCTCATTGCCTTCCTGTCTACCGCTCCTTTTTTTTTTCAGATAAGATTTTGTAGACTAGATGCATGACCCGATACAAGATGCCTAGAACAGTGAAGAGTTCCCTCAGCATTAATTTTTTTTTTTTTTTTTGCAAAGAAAAAAGGAATAAGCGTGCCCGTTCCTCTGCTCTGCAGAGGCAAGAATAGAGGGGGGGATTGCAGGGCAACTATCTGGAACACGAGATTGCAGGATCAAAACTGAATAGCCTGAGCCAGGCCAAAAAACCCAGAGGTATCTTGCCAGAAGAATGGCAAGAGATAGTTGTGCAGTTTGATCGCCAATGCAATCCACAAGATGGCCCATGAATCTTAGAGTAAGTAATTTTCTGGAGAAATTAGAAACCCCAAGAAAGTTTTTTTTTTGGAAAAATTAAGCAACTTTTCCTATATATTAAGACAAAAGTTTTTGTTTTTGTTTTTTTTTTTTGCAGAGAGAGGAAGGAGACGGGAGGTGGAGAAGCCACAGGAAGAGGCCACTGAGGGGATGGTGGGTGTGTGTAAGTAATGAATGGTGAAGATACAAGAGAAGATCAAGAATTACGGTAGGTACGTAATTTTCCTATCTTCCCTTGTCAATCTTCACCATTCATTACTTCCTGGGTGAGAACTCCTCCTCCCCGGAGAGGGAAGAGGCCATACCCTGAGGAACAAGACCCCAGCCTTCTGCTGGTGAGAAACAGAAGGAGAAGACCCTGGCTTATTTAGAAAGCCTAAGTGGGAGAAGAGCTGGAGGTGCCTCCCGAGGGCGAGGAGGCGGATGGAGCCTGTAAAGTCTCTAGCTCTGGATGAGAAAAGGCAGGTCCCAGGAAGCGGGCGAATCACCCTACGCCCGGGCCAGGGGTGACAACCTGGAAAAACGAAGCCATGCAGTCCGCCTGATGCAGATCGCTGTCCCATAAGCCTGGAAGCCACCTCATTGGCATCATAAGATGCCTTGCTTGAGCAGTCTCTTGCCAGCTCCAGGCCCTACCAGCGGAGGGGCAGCAGCTTGTCTGGTTTGCTCCGTGTCAGGCATAGATGCGCAGCTGGGACATCATCGACCACAGGTGCGGGTTGTAGGCAGCGTGGTGAGCCTGATGTGATGCAATACATGCACTGCACGAGAGAAAGACACTCTTACGCCCCTAGCAGTCGAACTGGAGAGGTCCGAATCCGGTGGGCGGTGTCGCCCAGGCAACAGCGCCCAGGAGTATCCAGGTATACCAAACCTGAGGACGGGTTGGGAAGGAACCTAGAGACTCCAGAGGGGCACAATACCTGCGCTGGCAGTCCGCTGGGGCAGTGGAAGGCGGCGGGGAACTGCCAGGACCGGATAGGCGCCTCCTGGAAGGGGATGGGCCAGGAAGGTACCACCAGATGCTGGGCACTAGATTCACCAAATTCGCAGCGTCACCCGTTCGGTATTGTCTCTCGAGCGTAGAAATCCGAGATCCCTCACCATCCTCGAGGAAGCAGCTGATATTCTGTGAAATCAGCATCGGAGGACAGATGAGCAGGGGTTCCTCTCCCTCAGAGGAGGAGGCGAGGATGATGGGGAACTGGAAAGTCAGAGGATTCCTGCGGTGATGGGGAGAGTCGAAGACCCGCTCATGCATGTAACTAACGTGTGGGGGAGGCCGCCATAGAACCCTGAACTGCTCCCAGGATAGCGGCCCGTGGGACCGACAGCCCGGGGCTGGGGTGGCTGAGGAGAGCAGAGAGATGGGAGAGGGCACCTCGAGGAGCAACTGCTCTGTGAAGGGCTCTGGAATCGGGAAGGAGCCCTAGTAGGAGGGATCCGGATATCAAACCAGGCCGCAGAACAGAACTCTGGGGGCCGGAGCCTGGAAGAGCCCTGGGGAGAAACTCCCGTGTGGACGCTTGAGGGCTGCATGGATCCAGAAGGCAGTCCGCACACGCCTGCCAGAGGACACCCTAGAACCCTGGGGAGGGTGGGGCTCTGCACTACAGACTTCTGGCCACCCCTGAGGTGGCCAAGGAAGACTTCGACAGCAGGCCACCTGCCCTCAACCCCTCAGTTCCGAGAGGGCCTCCTCCTCCTCGACTGCAACGTCTCCCTGTCCCTAGAGGAGGCAACAGCACCTGGGGTAGCTGTCACCGGAGCCTCAGAGAGGAAGCCTCCCCTCCGACACCCTACGCTCTGCCCCCGGGCCCTCGGCCACCCCAGCGAGGAACCCTCAGGAGACGACGGCAAGGGGACAGAGGAGGGAGCCCTGTCGCGCCCGCCTGGCCCCTAGCCACCGAGGACCCAGAATCGAAGAATGGGGTGCAGGATGGGTCCACATCAGAGTCATCGTCCTCCCGAGGAGGCGAGACCAACAGGACTCGATGCTGGCCACCCCAGGGGTCCCGAGGCCATGGGGCATGAGCGCCCCGGTACCAAGCGCCGACGCTTGCCCCCCCACGCCTGGCAGCAGGAAGGCCTAACTACACCCCCAGCGGCTCCGGCAGGCCCGCACCGCCGGGAGGGGGAAGGCACAGGCCGCCGCGGCCCGGAAGCGGCGGCACCGTCGGCAGCGCCGCCATGTCCATCAGCACCCGCGAGCGGCGCCCGAGGCCAAAACGGCACCACCAACGGCGCCGTGAACGGGCGCCGGGCAGGATCAAGTGGCGCCCGAGGCGCGTCGAGTCCCACCAGTTCCAGGCCAGCAGGCGAGGGCCTCGACGGGGAGCCTGCACCTCCAAAGGTGACTGCCGAGGCGGTGTCGCGGTCGCTATCCGGGAGGGACCACGACGCCCCGACACCGCGGAAGGGCCTCCCTCGGCAAGAGAAGGCGAGAGACACCCTCCTCCTCGGATCAGATAGGCCCGAGGGGACCCGGGGGATGGGCCTAGAGACCTTACCTGGGCGTCCCTTGAGCAACGTCGTCCCCCGAAGGTCGGCGGGGTCTTGCCGAGCTTGAACGCGCGGACTTCTAGGACACGGCGGTCCATGGAGAAACAGGCGTCGCACGAATCCATGTCATGGTTGGGTCCCAGGCATCGAAGGCAAATGTCATGCCGGTCCGAGACGGAGAAATACCGGCCGCAGGAGCACCGACACATAGGGGCACGGCCCGTCTTAGAAGAACGTTTCGCTCCAGAACCGGACATAACGCGAAATAAACAAGGTTAAACACAGTCGGAAATACACCCAGCGCCGTACAAAAGAAAAAAGGAACAGTCTTACCGTAGGCGTCGAGTGTAGAAAAAGGAGTCGGCCGAATACGCACTTTTAACTGAGCTACCGCGAACAGGTGCTGCCTCGACGGCGGGAGAAACAGAACTGAGTTGGAGGAGGAGTCGGTCGCTACTAACGGCCGCCCCTCGCATATGACGCATGACGTTACCTCGAGGGGCGGAAGCCGTTAGCTAGGCTTTTTAAAAAAAAAAGTTTCGTGACGGGTGCGCGCCTCCGGCTTACACCCAGGAAGTAATGAATGGTGAAGATTGACAAGGGAAGATCATACTTAGAGAGGTAATCTGAAAGTTGGGCAGCTACAATTTTCTCTAAGGCCTTAGAGAGGGGAGAGAGGATAGAAATAGGCCAGAAGTTACCTGCAAGTGTCCTGTCACCACCCTTGAGAATAGGGGTAACAGTGGCGACCCTCCAGAGAGAGGGGAATTGCCCAAGGCAGAGGGACTTATTAAAGAGGCAGGTGATAGGCGAGATGACCTGATCCAGGACCTGATGTAGGAGACAGGGGTCAAGTGAGTCATTACCAATAGTATTGCACTTTAGAGCTTTAAGCAGGTAAGGCCTGACTTCATGAGTGGTGACACAGCGAAGGTGGAAAGGAGTGCGAGAAATGGGAAGGGCAGACATGGGAGGAGGAGGAGGATTGAAGAAATTGTCTGGGAGCACAGAGCTGAGGTCTGTAAAGGAATTATTGAGGTGTGTAGCAATGAGGGCAGGGTCCGAGGAGATAGTCCCATTGATTTCAAGGAGCGATGGTGGAGGGGAGCGTGCACCACCAGTTAGCTGCTTCACATTGTCCCAGAAGGACCTGGGGTTCCCCCATGAGGAGGTAAGGGAGGCTTGGTAATAATTGGCCTTAGCTTTGCGGATGTCCCAGGTACACTTATTTTGGGCAGCTGCGTAGGTTTGTCTGTCTGCAGGGTGACCAGTTTCAACAGCGATGTGCCATAAGTTATCCCGCTGCCTAAGAAGAGTGCTTAAGGCAGGGGTGACCCAGGGGGTGTGTCTTACTTTGGACCTCAGGGTGGTTAAGGGTGCAAAGATGTCACAAGCAGAGTTAAAGGTTCGGACAAAGAGGCAAATGCCTTGTCGATGTCGGGGAGTTTAATAGCTGGGACCAATCAGTGCAGCCTAGGTAGAGTTTTAGGCCTTTCAGCCCACCAGATCTTAGACGTCGACGACGAGTGGTATGAACAGGGGACTTAGGCAGGGAGGTAATCCAGTTGAAGAGAACCGGGGAGTGGTCACTAAGGCAGTCTGGGAGGACTTGAAGGTTGTGGACACAGGATGGCCTGTTGGTGAGGACCACGTCCAGAAGAGTGCTGGTTCCACTGCTAGGATTTACTCTAGTAGGCTGGGAGACTAGTTGGGTAAGATCAATAGCTGCAAAAGTCTCACGGGAGGCGGAGGATGTGGGACTAAGCCAGTTGACGTTCAGATCACCCACCAGAATTTGATCAGATGAGCAGGGTAGGGAGGAGAGATAGTCAATTAGAGGGCCCAGTGCCAGCGCTTGATTTTTGGGGGTATTTAGGCGGCAGTCAAAACATTTTTCATACAAATATCATGTAGAAATAGGGAGTGCTCAAGATAAAGGCAAGAAGTTGCTAAAGAAACAAGGTACCCTCCTTAGGGCTTAGCGGAAGGGGGATAGGTTGTTACATTAGTGCTCACCTTCCTTTGAGGGAGGTACGTTGACATATGGTCAGGTCCTGTGACATAGGCATATGCTCCTGTCGAGCAGGTGTGCCTTGAGCTTAGTCCGGAAGCAGGGGCCGGACCCTGCCTCCCGTACCTCAAGGGGGAGGTTGTTCCAGTTAGAAGGGGCTGTGAATGCGAAGGACCTGGACCCTGCTTTAGTCCTCGTTTTGGGAACCACAAGGAGAGTTTGGCCTGAGGTACGTAGACTCCGCGGATTGGTTTTAACCCTGACTAGACCTTTGAGGCTAGGGGTAGGTGTAGGACCCAGTAACTTAAATGTGAGGCAGAGAGTAGGGTAGATGAGGCGAGCTTCCAAAGATGGCCACCTGAGCCTTGATTGGGCCTCGCGGTGGTGGGTCCTTGGGTGTGATAGAGTGGCAAAGCGGACAATCTTGTTATACAAGGTCTGCAGCCTGCCTAGTTCCATCAAGGCCACGCCCTGGAGAACAGAGGCCGCGTAGGTGAGCTTTGGGAGTACGCTAGTTGCAATGGCTACCCGAGCTTCAGGGATAATCTGATCCTTTATTCTGTAGAGGATACCGAGTTTCCCATGGATGGCTTTGGTGATTTGGTCTACATGATTTTTTAGCGTGAAGCCTTGGTCCAGGGTTAGTCCAAGGTATTTAGTGGAGGTAACCACCTCAAGTTTTCTCCCCGGACTGCAGATGTAGGAGCAGTGACCACTCAGTTCCCAGGATCTGGGGCCCAAACAGCATCACCTTAGTTTTGCTGGTATTTAATACCATTTTGTTCAGAGTAAGCCAGTCCTCCATCTGAAGGATGTCCTCTTGGAGGGCTTTCTCCAATTCTTTTAAGTTAGGGGAGGCTCGGTAAATGACAGCATCGTCCGTATATTGGATGATGCTGCTGCTCCCACAGTGTGAGTGCAGATCATTTATGAACAGAGTGAAGAGAAGGGGGTCAAGTATAGACCCTTGAGGTACCCCTTCTTTGAGTGGTGCTTAGAGACATTATCCTTCCACTTGACCCTCTGGGTACGTCCAGTGAGGTAACTCTCGAACCATCCCAGTGCATGGGTGTCAAGGCCAAGTGAGCACGTTTTTTGTAAAAGGAGGTTGTGGTTTACAAAGTCGGACGCTTTTGAGAGGTCAATGAAGACCGCGCCTGTACTGACCCCTGAGTCATTATTGCTCAGGATTTCTGCCGAGAATTTGGTTAGCGCAGTATCTGTTCCATTCTTGGCTCTAAAGCCGTGCTGTGACGGAGAGATTACCTGGTGGATTTCCAGGTATTCTCGGAGTTGGGAGTAGACTAGCTTCTCTTGTACTTTCGCAATAGCACACAGCAAGGAGATCGGCCTGTAGTTCCCTATAGGCTCAGTAAACCCTCCCTCGTGAATGGGAATCACTAGGGCCTGCTTCCAAGGCTCAGGGACCGACCCCTCCATAATGGACCGGTTTATCAGCCAAGTTAGTGGCTTCGCCAGTGCTGGGGCACCCTCCTTGAGGATTCTTGTCTGGATCCCATCAGGGCCCCCACATCCTCTCGAGTGCAGGGATTTAAGGATGAGCAAAACCTCCTTTACCCTAACCAGCCTCAAATGAAACAAAGGGCAGTCTAGGTCTCGGGGCTGGTGTGCGTTAGGCTCACTCCTGTTGTCAGTGGGTCCCATCTTGTACGCATCAAGGTTCGTGAAGTAACCGTTTAGGGCCTCTGTGATGAGTGACCCCTCATCAAGTACTTGCCATTAGCCATGATTGGGCCGGTTGTAGTTTTATTGTTCTCTTTGAGGAGTTCGTTAATGTGTGACCAGAAGAACCTGGGGTTTGTTAGATTAGTTTTTGAAGGCTGGTGATATATTCTTTTTTTAGTTTTCTTTATGGCCTGTTTGCATTGGTTTCTGAGGGCCCTGTAGCTGGCTAAGTCCACAGGAAGCATTGTTTTCCTGAACTTTTTCCAGGCTTTGTCACGGGTGGACATCAGGGCTTTTAGGGGGGGCAAGATCCACTTATAGTAGCTTCCCTTTACTCTGTGGGTTTTTATTGGGGCTAAGAGGTCAGTGATTCTGGTGAGGGTTGTTTGGAAAAATGTAACAGCCTCCTCCAGGTTAGGTAGGTGTCTTATGGGGTTCCAGTCAATGCCATTTAAAGTAGCCTATGAACTGGTCAGGGTGGAAGTTGGAGTAGTCCCTAGTAGTGATCGTTCTAGGCGGGACTTTGATTGCATCATACTTCCATATGGCAAATATTGGCGAGTGGTCGCTCAAGGCATCAGCCAGGATGCCAGCCATCTTTACGTTACTTAGGGATGAGGTCAGGACCCAGTCAATGATAGAGTGCCTTCCCGATTTATGGTTCATTCTGGTCGGTAGGGAGATGACTTGAGCGAGGTGGGAGTCATGTAAAACTCCGTTAATGGCAGACTTTGCCTCTTGTGCCCAGTTTAAATTGAAGTCACCTAATAAGATAAGCTCAGATGCAGTGTCAACTGCAGGGTTCTTCAGGAGCATGTCCAGAGAGCAGAGCGCATTGGTAGGGGGGCTGTATACGCAGCCAACTGTGAGGTGTTTAGCCCCTCCTATTGTGAGCCGTATGAAGATTGTTTCTGAGTCCTGGGTCATGTCCTGGGGCAGCCTAACAAGGGAGGATGTAATAATGTCCTTTACATATATAAGAACCCCGCCCCCTCTTTTCGAGGGTCTGTCCTTTCTGTAAAAGGCGTATCCGGAGGTAGTTACCTCGTGATCCTGAATGTGGGGTTTTAGCCAAGTCTCAGAGACTGCTAATATGTCTAGTTTGTATACTGCCAGCCATGCTTGGACTTCAGGGATCTTTGGTCTCAGGCTGCAAATGTTCATATGCACCAACCTCAGACTTTTGCTCCATCCCATGCCTTATCAAGGGGGGAGGAAATTGAAACATTAGGCATCCCTGGGCCTGGGTTAGGTTGGATGTCCCCCGCCAGTAGTAGAAGGGCAGTTAGTAAGCTCAGGAGAGTGAGGGTTGGAGGTAGTAAAGCCAGTAAAGTCTGACAGGGGGTTGGGCTCCTAGTGAAGAGAAGGGATCTGTAGAGGATCCCTTTCCTAGAGAATTCATGGGCCGCTAGGAGAAGGATGTTGCACCTTGGAGAAGGACATCTATAATGTCTGGCCATGTCCTCTCCCGACCCCCCACGGGTATCAGGGGGGCAATAGGCATTACTGACGAGCCTGTCAGTCCCTAGTTGAGCCAGAATGTAAATTATTGCCAGGACGATACCCTTGTTCCAGTTCCCAGGGTGCATAATGGAACTTTTCTGGGCTCCTCGCCTTGATCGCAGGTGCCTGGCCTAGTAGCCAAGGATCCGGTACAGGCAGTCAATCCTTATGTACGCTCTCACATGCAGCACGTCTACAGCTAGTACCAGAAGCAAGTTCGGGCCCCAGCCTGGTGCAGCTTAGACAAGCGCAGCTCACTACCCTTAAGAACAGGTTCCCAGAATGTGCTACTGTTAGTGGGCACAATTTCTTTAGTGGAGAAACATCAGGCTCAGTCCAGCAAGCAGTGGTACAGTAGGCAATTTCCACAGCGGCAATAATGAACAAGTTTCCCTATCTAACTCTGAATAACAATTCCCACAGAGACAAAATGATGTTGCAAGGTTCCCTGTCTATCACTGGCTAAGGAGGCTAGTTATCTGCTGAGATGCTGGATATCCTAAAACCAGGGCTCAGCTAGCAGCAGGAGAATGTAGGATTAGAACTGTCAAACACAATTCCACCTGTTTTATATAAGCTGCAATAACATGGACTATCTGTTAAACTACGCAATCACGGAACCTTATTGTTTTGTACATTAATTTCTTAAGGCTAGCAGTGAATAATGTCCTTTGGCTATATATCAGTAGGAGACACAAAGCACAAGATTATTTATGATGCAGCAGGAATTTTAGTGTCAAAGTCAGGGCAATATTGCCCAGAGTGAGAATGCTGCTTCGTGGTTAGGCTATTCATTTAGACAGAAAGGTTCTCCCCATGGGGAAAAGGGGCACCCTGCGGTGTGCTTGGCAGCTGCAGGAAGAGAGAGAGACAGTCAACTCCTCGGCAGTTTGCCATTACTGTAGATCGCAGCTTGGGGAGTACTGGGCTGCTGACGTCGTTGGGGAGCTCCTCCTTGGGAAGTAAACTCGGGATTTGATTGGAGAAAACCGTAGCCTGGGCAGGGCTTCATCCGACTTCGGCCTATTTAGGATGCCACTTCCACAGGGCGGGAAAATCAAAGAAGCGAGTGAGGACCTTTAATTCTCTCCGCTTGCTGGCTTGGATAAACAGAGAGCAGAAACAGCAGGCAGAAGGTCCAAGGGAGGTCCGCCCGGTTTGTGGATGTGCCGGCGCCTCGACCGAGATAACGTGGCTTGAGGTTAGTCTCGGGGGGCCTGGATAAGCAAGTAGCCTCCGCCCCAGTCCATTGCGGTGAATCTCCTTGTTCCGAATAGGGCAGCCTTGTAAGTGCCCTACTGAGTCGCCATCGACCCTCGCAGCCAATCTCTCGTGTCCTCCTCTGTGCGAGCGCCAAAATTAGACAAATAAGCGAGTGAGGACCTTTAATTCTCTCCGCTTGCTGGCTTGGATAAACGGAGAGCAGAAACAGCAGGCAGAAGGCCCAGGGGAGGTCCGCCCGGCTTGTGGAGCTGCCGGCGCCTCGACCACGGGAATCCTGGCTTGGGTTAGTCTCGAGGGGGGGGGACCCGGTTAAGCTAGTCACCCTCCCACCCCATTCCATTGCGGTGAATCTCCTTGTTCTGAATAGGGCAGCCTTTTAAGTGCCCTGCTGAGTCGCGGTCGACCCTCGCAGCCAATCCTCGTGTCCTCCTCTGTGCGGTGCAAACACTGAACAGCAGGCAGTAAGGACCTTTAATTCTCTCTGCTTGTTGGCTTGGATAAGCAGAGGCGAAACAACAGGCAGAAAGGTCCAGAGTCCGCCCGGCTTGTGGAGCTGCGGCGCCTCGATCCGGGAATCGTGGCTTGGGTTAGTCTCGAGGGGGGGTGCCAGTTAAGCAAGTCGCCCTCCCGCCCCAGTCCGTTGCGGTGAATCTCCTTGTTCCGAACAGGGCAGCCTTTTAAGTGCCCTGCTGAGTCGCCGTCGACCCTCGCAGCCAATCCCTCGTGTCCTCCTCTGTGTGAGCGCCAAAATTAGACAAAGAAGTGAGTGAGGACCTTTAATTCTCTCCGCTTGCTGGCTTGGATAAACGGAGAGCAGAAACAGCAGGCAGAAGGTCCAGGGGAGGTCCGCCCGGCTTGTGGAGCTGCCGGCGCCTCGACCCCGAGATGTGGCTTGGGTTAGCCTCAAGGAAGGGGGGGGCCCAGTTAATATTTTCATATATCCTGTCTGTTTGTAAAAGAAAAACTGCAATAATATGTTTAAATGAAAAAAAAAGGAATTTGGAGATAAAAGAAGCGCAGTCGGAGAAGTGTAGAAGGAACAATGGTGGGTACAAGGGAGACAGTGAAGGGCAAAGTGGCAGAAAGAGTGAAATGCAATTTTAACATATTCAGAGTGCACAGCATATTCCAAGTGGTTTAGCTGCTTGGAGTGTCTTTTCCTGGGTGGGTACGTGTGTGTTAATCAGGGCATTGTCCCAACATAACAGCCTGTAAATAAGCAGTGTGACTGATTCACAGGCTGTCACCTGAACACAAGCAGGGTACAAGTCAAGAGTAATGAAGATCTAGTAGCCAAATCACAAACTTAATTAGGTTCATGAAGAGTTCAACTAAACTTATAAATTTCAGTACTATGGTAGCTTAAGGAGTATTTTTTTCCAGACATGGGCTTTTGCAAATTTCAATAAGCAACGACAGGATACAAATGCGTTTGACAGCGACGCTAAGAGCAGGTCGTGCTAAAAAGAGAGTCCCAATTCCTTCCATTAGACTATCCACCTTATAGTATGTATTATAACTTAACATGGGGGCACACGAAGAGCGACGAGATGAAGATCGGTGACTTGTAACTCGGTCCCCTTTTTTTGGCACACGTCTGAGGTCACATTGTGGACGGAACGCCTGCGAGTCGATTATACAGAGCTCGATTACACAGACCCACTTTCAAACACAGTGCATCTCTGCAGATCAGTGTCATTTTCATAAACAAAACAGCCTTGCGTTTGCACCCTAGAGAGAAATCCGGCCACCGAATAAAAATAAAATCCACTTGCAGCTTGAATCTGCTAGCAGTTTCCCAAATCCTTCATGCTGACGTCCGATCATTAGTATAACCTTTACCTAAACCAATCAGCTCACCTGTATGCCAAGTGTGGGTCTCAAACGCCACAACGTGCCAATCCCAGGACGGTTTCCCGAGACACATACTCCACGGTCTCAACACACATTTCACACAGCCTCAAGATATCATAGCCCCCGTGCCCTCTTTAGCGAACAAGTGCATGTTTCATCTGACAACTTACTGCCACAACAGCTAGCCCACAGGTCCTGCCCAGTGGTGCCGGAACGGTTTGAAAAGTGGTAGGGCCAAGGACGTAAGGGGTAAATACTCCCCTATTAAATATATTACCATGACTGCAAAAAGTGATAGGGCCACTTATGAAAGTGGTAGGACCATGGCCCTAGTGCCCTCCCCCCTCCCGTTCCGGCACCTATGGTCCTGCCAAACTCTACCACACTCAATCAACCAGATCCACAAAACTATAATCCCAATAAACCAAGGCCCCCAATATGTATGCGATTATCGGAAACGAGCACTGCACACGAGCAAATAACAGGTTGTTGTGAGCCAACTGCCATGTTTGGAAGCTCAGTCTTGCTGCCGGTGTTTGTGGAGTTCGCATGCACTCCCCATGTATTTGGGTACAAGTACAGTAGACTGGCAAGTCCTAGCTGCTTCGGCCTAAGCCAGCGGTGCAAGCAGTCAGACAGGCCTCGCTCTGTTTATCTGGCATTACTGCTCGCCCCCTGGTTGGCACCAGCAGGTCATGAACTCCTTCAGCAGTCAGGCTCAGCAGGAGCACCGTCCACGACCAAGCCAGGCACTGGCACACAAACACACATACACACAGGCTGTGCAGATAGTAGACGCAGAGAGAAACTCCACTCCTGGCTACCTGACACCACCGGCCAGCAGCAGCTGTCAGTCGTAGCAGCAGGAGGAGAAGAGAGGGAATGAGAGGGGAAGGGAAAACGCATAAACACAAACACGGGAGGGGTCATTTAATTACCGTCTTGGCAGCCTCGGCCCATGTCCTCCCTTTCTTTTTCCTTGGTTTCTCCCGCATATCTGGCGGTGCTCGGCGCTCCCGTCCCGCACTTTGACGCGTCTTGGTGCCCCTGGCGCCGCTCCTCCGAAACTTGTTTGCAGTTACAGTGCTGCAGGAAGAGCTGCTGCTGCCATATTGGGATTTTACTGTAAAGTACTGAGTCATGTGACCTCTCACCCTCCCCCCCTCCCGGGGCTGACGTCACCTACTGTAAGTACCAGTGAGACTGTAATCAAGTTCAGATGACAGCAGGGTGAGCTATGTGCACCCGGTGTGTACAGTGACCAGGTCAGGCACAAGTAACTTATGTACTACTCACAAAGTGACAACCATATCTGTCAGCATCTCTTCTCAGGCAAATGTGAGACCCAGGCAGAGTGGGGAAAAAGACAAAAATGGGGGGTACATTATGAGATCTTGCAGATAACTTTGAACTCTTGAGAGAATGTAGGCATTGTTGTTAATAAAGGTTCTGATCACAATCAGGGCTGCAGTAATGGGGGGAAAAGTGGGGATGTTGTCCGGGGCCCTGAGCTCAGTAGGGGCCTGCCTGAGGAGCTGGCATTAGCTGGTGTGGGAAACGGGCCCATTTCAAGTGACTTGTCCAGGGCCCCAAAATTCATAGCTGCAGCCCTGATCACAATAAATTGTTTCATCTTTAATTTTATGTAACCCTTCTCTCCCCATACTCTGCGACGGGGGCAAGCATGGCCCAGGAAACCTCCCATGTTCGAGGATATTTTTATTTTACCAGGAGTTCCATTATACAACTGTAACCCCTTTGTTACCCGGGGTTACTAGAATCCCAGTAAGACCTAGTGGTAGGCAGTGAAGGCAGCTTGTGAAACTCCAGTTAAATGGGTTTCACACTGTCTCACTCTGTCCTCAGTCACAGCTGAGACTAGAGGGATGACATCATTATAGAATTGTCACAGCTGCATGAGCCACATTTGGAATCTTCAGCTCAGAGTAAGTTAGAATCTTGGGAATTCAAAGTCAGTCTTCAGTTTGTCCTAAGCAAACAAGAAGGACACCAGTAGTGTCTGTTTACCCCTCCTCTGGGGGTGAGAAAAAGTCTTTGTGGGTTCCAGGGGCAATCCCCTTCTCCCACCTTGGGAAGAAAGCTACCTGTTTTAATTTAAGTTCAGTCTGTTCATGTATAACAGCAAAGGTTACATTTCTTCGCCTGTGGGGCACCTGCAATGAATGGGCGAGTGTTTGGCCTCATTGGAAGGGGCAAACAATTTCTTTTCTTCAGTTGGATTTCAAGTATTGGGGACTGCTATTTGGGAGAACTATGTCAACTAGGACAAACAAATAGAGCAGTCATCTGTTTAAAGTGTTAAAGTTCATTGTAGAGAGGGTGCTTCAGGTCATCCACCGTCAATCTTCAGTTTTTAAAGTCTAAAGTTCTGTGTGTCCAGAGAAATGGCCGGGTATGGGCTGTGGGAGCTAGAGGTGGATAGATCTCCATCTTTAGTAACCAGGTCCATCTCTACGGATTTCTTCTGTGTTTTTGCTACTTGCCTCATGCGCTTGGCCAGTGATGGGGTGGGTACCCAGACGTGGTTCGCAACTTGAACATCTCTCTAGGAGTTGTAGACTCTATGGTGTGGGGAGCCACAGGATGGAACATTACTCCTTGTTTGATGGAGTCTCCCTGTTTGATGGGAGTTTGAATTGGAAATACGAAAACAAAATCTCTAGGAGTCGCAGACTTCAAGTGGTGTGGGGAGCCACAGTTTGGGAGCCTCCTTGTTTGATGGGATGTCTTTCCAAGTAGAGTTTGGGTTCATTGCCAAGTGGACCGTCAGTCGAGTGGCCGGCATGGGAGCCGGGCCAGTCGGGCTGTGTATCCAATGCGCATGCAAAGTCCGGGCTGAGTGCCTGATGGGTCCAAAGCCAGACAACTGTTGTAGTGTTCATTCCTCAGATGGACTGCTGTGTTTAACCTCTAATCTGCATTACAGTTATATAGCCCTGTGGGGGACCATACAGAGCTTTGTTTATGTTCAGTGAGTTAATAAATAAAGTCACACTGAAAATTCCCAATTCTGGTTCTGGACATTACAGTTATTGCTTCCTGTAGTTGGATTTTCTTGGGTGCCCCTGTGCAGAGTAGTCAAACCTAGGTCTCTTGTGCCGGGTAACCTCATCCTTCCCCAAACCCGTAGATACCCTATGTATATCCATGCTACAAATGTGGACACATAGATGCCTTACAAAAATGGAGGCACCGCTTTGGATTTGTTTGGGAAGGAAGGTGCTTGGGCAAGTAGGCTAGCGTTTTGGCTATCTGGCAGTCGGTAGCCCAAAAAAGTTGAAGCAATTTCCCTAGTGTGTGCTGTGTGCTGTGAATCTTGTGCTGCTGTTTAAAAAATGCCAACTGTTTACCAAGGAGCTGTAAAGCCAAAGTGTGTGTCCTTGTCCTGCATCAACATAGTTTACAGCGTTTGTCAGTTTTAAAATAAAGTTCTGTGAAGAAAAGTGTGGAAAACTAGGGGTAGCAACAGAGAAATTATGCCCTGGACGTTGGCAATGCTTTCTGTGCAATACTAGAGACTGCAGAGTTAATGGCAATGTTACATGGTTGAAATGGGCTCCATGTGAGTCAGTTGAAAAAAAAAAAGTGCATCTTTTCAGTTTAAATTTGCCTGCTCGGCGATCGCCTTGAGGAGAGGAGTCCGTGAGGAAGAAGAGGCTCATTTGCATGGTGTCGTGTGGTTGGTCAGTTTGCCATTAGTCCGCCCCTCAGCCAGCTCTTCAGTGTCTGCTTCGCATTCGAGAGAGGAGACAGAGAGTAGCGTGTACTGGCAGTGGAGGAAGTTAAGCGAAGTGTTCAAAGCGCTGTAAACAGTGAAAAGTGACTTTTCTAGTTCAAAATCGGGCTCAACCCGCTTATCAGTTGTGGGATCAGTGAATTGTGTGATTAATACTACGATCGCGGAGACTGCCCGCCCGTTTGAAATCCGAGGCCTTCAAAAATCTGGCTGCAGGCCGTTTTCCTCCATCACAGCAATCTGCTACCATAACAGTGAGTAAACGATTTAAAACTGCTCAAATCAGTGATTTTCAGTAATGCCATATAAAATGTGAGTGCAGCTGTATAGTCACTTTGCAAGTAGCGATTGTGTGATATCCTGCTGGCAAGTGCAAGTCTGTAAAGCCATTAAATGTGTGCATAGCAATGAAAGTAGCCTCAGTTTAAAGTTTGCAGCCAGAGAGAGACTGTGGGTTGTAAAATAATTGCAACACTAGTAAAAGCAGGCAATCCTGTGCTGAAACCTGAAGTTTTAAAAGGGACTGTGATTAAATAAATGTTGCCAGCATGTGAAAAGTCCAAGGAAAATCCTGTAAATGTGAGAACAGCCAGAACAGAGCAAGTTGTGCAGTTTAAATAAAAGTTAATAGTAGCTGATGTAAATCGGTGCGTGGTGGCTTGACCAAGTCTGAATGTTGATGCACAGGAGTGCTGCTGCGCCATTACGCGGTGGGGTAGTAAAGTAAACACAGCAGCAGAGGAGCCATTTTAAAGCTACAGAGTGTGTTCATTTAAAGTGGGACTTTCAGTTACAGTGAACTTTTGTTTGTTTTTCTGCAGTTATGGCCTCCGGACCAGCTCGTTACCCGGATCATGCCCGGTTTGCAGTAACAGCAGCAGTAAAGATTGAGAGACATTGAAAATTGGTGCTATAGAGAGCAACTCCTTCCTGATGTGGCAATTCCTAATTATCCAGTGCGTGTATGCCAGATGTGCTTTAGTGCTGGAAGGGATGTCTTCATGATTCCTCACTGTGCTGGTTGTCTACAAAAATATGGCTTGTATAAAGCGCCTCAAATTCGTTTGGCTCCCAAATGGACACAACTTCAAGAATCTGCAGTTGGCAGCACACAGCATCAGGCGGAGCCTGTGGAGGAAGATCCCTGGGGGGAGTGTGTTACAAAGTTAGAGTGCAGAATTAGAGACTGAATCTGAAGTTGAAGTTTTGGATGCTGGATCTCAGAAGGCAAGTTCAGATAAAGCATCAATAGACCCCTGGGTGGGGGGGCCTAGCCCAAGTCTCGAAGGTGAAGATGAGATGCGGGAGACCGTTGAATGGGAGGTGTCGACCTCCGCTCCTGGTGATGAATGGATAGTCTCGGGGGTGAGAACTACTGCTCACTCCTGGGCTCAGATCCTCAGTGAAGAGGAAGATGAGGAGGAACTTAAGTGGTCTTAGATAGGAACAGGTACACAGCCTCAAGATCTTGCCTCGGAGGAATGTGTTCAAGAAGGTGGTGATGCCACTGCCCTGGCTTCACCAGAAGAAGAAGAAGTCAGGGATCCGTTTTTAATTTCGTTGAGGATGCGAAGCTGGCAGAACCAGGACTGGCCACCCCCAAGCCAGGCCAGCGGTCTCAGATTGACCAAAGCAAGTAAAGAGGAGAGACTGGCTCGTAGAAAGGCCAATTAAATCTTTGGTATGACCTTTACTACCTTTCCTCGGAGAGTCTGGGAGGAGATTGAGAATTGCAGGAAATCCTGGATCTGGGATGAAGCAATGAAACATGTGCATCCTGGGGCTAACCAGCATGTAAAGAATAGACTGTTCCACGAAAAGTATACACAGTGGAAGAGAGGCAGGACACTGTTTATGGACAGAGTGGGAATTGTGGACGGAGAGGGACACGAAGTCTCTCACTGTGTGAATTATGTGCGTCCAGATGGAGTAATAATTCAAGCCCCTGACCCCCTCTACTATTGGCCTCAGTGCAAGGACCTCCGAGTAATTAAGCCCGGGCCTACAAAATGGAGAGCCGAGCAGTGGTAGTCAATACTGCCACATCTACACTGTGAAGTAACCTTATTGAACTGCCAATATGAATAAACAACAAATCAGGTGCTCCACATTCTTCAGTCCACAGTGTACTGCCCTAATCGATAACCATCTACTGCTACCACCAGATGACTTCAGATCCAGAGAGGACACCAGCCCAGCTGTTTGCCTGTTCATCGCCTGGTAATCAGCCGGACCAGCTGTTTCTCTTTTTGTTCCTGTTCTAAGGTTCCTTCTCCAGTTATGACATCCGCCCAGCTGTTTCCAGATGGGCACTCCTGTGGGTTCCCGGAAGATGTATCAGAAGAAATGCTGCCAGGGAGAGTTTTCGGAAGGGACCAGGTTTGCTTAGTTCGAATACTTCAAGAGGCTGGTGAGTCACAATCTTTTTATTCTATCTTTATGACATTGCAATACACACCTTACACTACAGACTTCAAACAGTGTGTGAACTGTCATCAAAGACTCTCCCCTTCAGGACTATGGCCTTAAAAGACTATGTTCACGGGGCTCCAGCCCAGGAGAGACTCTTTAATGGACTGGCCTTCGGGCCTTGTAGTCACTAGTGGGACATTTAGGGCATTCCATCCCACCAAAAGGTGTATTGTTATCAATGTCATTTCTGTACTTAATGTATATACTGTCTTTTCTACTTTTCTAAAAAAAAAAAAAATTATTTTTTCTTTTTGGGATTGTTTAGTGTTCTGTTTTTCCTGTATGGTAAGGGTTGTTGCTGTTTTTGTCACTGTTATTGTTTAGGTAGATCGTAAATGCAGATTAGGGTGTGTTTTTTTATTTTTTTTGTCTTTTCTTACAGGTGTTCCTGGAAGACAGAAGAAGACAAGAAGAGGAGGAGGGCTCATCGGGGTTCTCGTTTCAGTGTATGTGTAGAAATCAAAGTACTGTTTGTGTTCCTAATGTTGTAGTTGCAGGCTGCCCAAGGTCAGGGAGGTCCCCAGGTTTTGTTTTGTTTGGGATGTTATGTTACAGGCAGATAGGTTTCCCCTAGAGGGTTAGGGGGGATGGACAGGCTGTGGCCCTAACCTGCAGTAGGGGCCGCAGTGCTGATCTATCAGGGCTATGCTCTGGACGGTTCTACCAGAGCCACTAGGTGTCCATAGTAAGTGGATAGAGTAGAGGCTGATATGTCAGCTGTAGGCCTCTAGGCCTTTAGTGTTGCCTACCTGTGCTCCCACATGGTAGGAAGGGGCCTGATCACCCCCCTCCGCAGGTAGCACATAGGGTGGGATGGCCTAAGGCCGGGTGCATAATGACTGGGGACAGTCATTTTCCTGGTCATAACAGTGTAACCCTTTGTTACCCAGGGTTACTAGAATCCCAGTACGACCTAGTGGTAGGCAGGGAGGCAGCTTGTGAAACTCCAGTTAAATGGGTTTCACACTGTCCCCTCTGTCCTCAGTCACAGCTGAGACTAGAGGATGACATCATTATAGAATTGTCACAGCTGCATGAGCCACATTTGGAATCTTCAGCTTAGAGTAAGTTAGAATCTTGGGAATTCAAGTCAGTCTTCAGTTTGTCCTTAAGCAAACAAGAAGGACACCAGTAGTGTCTGTTTACCCCCCTGCCTCTGGGGGTGAGGAAAAGTTCTTTGTGGGTTCCAGGGGCAATCCCCTTCTCCCACCTTGGGAAGAAAGCTGCCTGTTTTAATTTAAGTTCAGTCTGTTCATGTATAACAGCAAAGGTTACATTTCTTTGCCTGTGGGGCACCTGCAACGAATGGGTGAGTGTTTGGCCTCATTGGAAGGGGCAAACAACTTCTTTTCTTCGGTTGGATTTCAAGTATTGGGGACTGCTATTTGGGAGAACTATGTCAACTAGGACAAACAAATAGAGCAGTCATCTGTTTAAAGTGTTAAAGTTCATTGTAGAGGGGGTGCTTCAGGTCATCCACCATCAATCTACAGTTTTTAAAGTCTAAAGTTCTGTGTGTCCAGAGAAATGGCTGGGTATGGGCTGTGGGAGCTGGAGGTGGCTAGATCCCCATCTTTAGTAACCAGGTCCACCTCTACGGATTTCTTCTGTTGTTTTGCTACTTGCCTCATGTGCTTGGCCAGTGATGGGGTGGGTACCCAGACGTGGGTCGCAACTTGAAAATCTCTCTAGGAGTCGTAGACTCTAAGTGGTGTGGGGGAGCCACAGGATGGGAACATTACTCCTTGTTGGATGGGAGTCTCCCTGTTTGATGGGAGTTTCGAATTGGAAGTATGAAAACAAAATCTCTCTAGGAGTCGCAGACTTCAAGTGGTGTGGGGAGCCACAGTTTGGGAGCCTCCTTGTTTGATGGGATGTCTTTCCAAGTAGAGTTTGGGTTCATTGCCAAGTGGACCGTCAGTCAAGTGGCCGGCATGGGAGCCGGGCCAGTCGGGCTGTGTATCCAATGCGCATGCAAAGTCCGGGCTGAGTGCCTGGTGGGTCCTAAGCCAGACAACTGTTGTAGTGTTCATTCCTCAAATAGACCGCTGTGTTTAACCTCTAATCTACATTACAGTTACGTAGCCCTGTGGGGGGACCATACAGAGCTTTGTTTATGTTCAGTGAGTTAATAAATAAAGCCAGACTGAAAAATCCCAATTCTGGTTCTGGACATTACAGTTATTGCTTCCTGTAGTTGGATTTTCTTGGGTGCCCCTGTACAGAGTAGTCAAACCTAGGTCTCTTGTGCCAGGTAACCTCATCCTTCCCCGAACCCGTAGATACCCTATGTATATCCATGCTACAAATGTGGACACATAGAGGGGTTACACAACCTTGTCAGATGGTGCAGCAATCGACCTGCATTACTGCCCAAAGATGGAGGCAGGCATGGCATGGCCCAGGGTACTCTCTTGTCTAGGGGTATATATAATCTGCTTGCTGGGAGCCCCTTGCACTCAATACTGGGGTTGCTTAACTGCCTGAAGGAGATGATCTATGTGGGCACCTTGGGGTGTAGAATAAATTACTCGACACATCTGGTGTTTTATTACATGATTCTTTACTGCAGGGCAGGTCTAATAAAGTTCTTTTACCATTTACACAGAGTGCAATGTCACTGGCTCAAGGACCACAGTTCATTGGTTCATACTCAATCCAGTATGGTAACTCTAACTCTTCTCATGAACACAAAATTCCTTTCCCAGTCATTAACCTTAAGGCCTGCCAGCCATGTGGCTGCCTTCCACTGTAGCAGCTACACAGTTCTTCCTCGCTGCCAATGGTTTACACTTGGCACATGGTCCTGGACACTTTCTATTCCTTCCATGCATTACTGTGCCTGGGGAGTCCCTGTCCCCTCCTACTCCAAACTTTTTTCTTGCCTGGGGTGCTGTTTCTCACACTGTGCAGCAAATAAAAGTCTCAGTATGCCAGAGCAGTGCCAGCTTCTCAGGGTGAAGTTGACCATCAGGCTAAAGCTACCGACTTTCCAAGGCCTAAAACTGGGACAATCCATCCTGACCATGACCCGCCCCCACCATGTCAATCCCACAGGCAATGCTGCAGACAATGCTGCACACAATCGATTAAATTTTGCAGCTTGCTCTGGCCATGCTGCCCCACAGTAACACCAGCAGTAAACATCCAGATTAAAACAATGCATCATCTCTGCTGCAGTAAGTTCCAAATCATGATGTACAGAAAGTTCATTAGAAGCAAACCTGCGTTAAATTGTGATCCGACATTCGAGCTGCATGTGTAACCCCCTTGTCACCCGGGGTTACTAGAATCCCACTTAGAACTAGTGGCAGGCAGGGAAAGGCAGCTTGTGAGACACCAGTTAACTGGGTTTCACACTGTCTCACTCTGTCCTCAGTCTCAGCTGAGCTGGAGGGATGACATCACCATAGAATTCTCGCAGCAGCATAAGCCACACTGGAATGCTGGCTGCAGGGGTTAGGTTAGAACGTTGGGGAATTCAAGTCAGTCTTCAGCCAGACTCAAGAGAAGGAGGAGGTGTGCTGCAGTTGGCAGTCCCTCAGAGCCTAGCTCTGTCATAGAGCTACATCAGAAACAGGGTAGTGTGTTCTCACCCTAGAGAAGAACACAGAAGATACCAGCAGAAGTGGTAGAGACCGCTCCCCGAGTTGTTCCAGTGCCCCACCCCCGGACGGATGGGGGGGAAAGAATCCATCATTGCAGGAGTAATCCCCTGGCCCTGCTGGGAATGGGAAAAGCTGCCTGACAAGAGTTTGTCCTGAGTTACCAGAAAATTTTGTGTTGTCCTTTGAGAGAAGCCCTGGGGCACCTGCATATCACGGTGAGTCTGCTCTGACACAGAGCCCATGTGTTTCACCAAGACAGAGTGTTGCAAAAGTAACTACTTACTGTGGGGTCAGAAGAAGACTAGCCAAGTACAGTGCTTTTAACTGTGTGTATGACTTGGAAGTATCTGAGACAGTGGGGATCTAAGTGATGGACATAGCCATTAACAGAACTGTTTGAGTCAGGACACCACCTCAATTCAGAGTAGAATGTTAAATGTGATTTACATTTCGAGATAGCAATCTACAACCAGAGAGTTCGAAGAAAGGTGTTGTTCCAAATGAGGTGGAAGACCCCTTCCCCCAATCTGGAGTAACCAGGTTTACCTCTGTGGATTCACTTTGGGCACCTATAGCTTTCTCCCAGGCACTTGGCCAGTGTTTTCAGAAAGCACCCAGACATGGGATTATGGATGAGATTTTCCCTTCAGAGCTAGAAAACGCTCATTGGTGGTTGAGGGAGCCACCACCAAACTCCATGCTATATGGAAAAGTGTCCTAGTGCTGGCCAGAGTGCCATGCCAGGGAATCCAAGAGTAGGAGTACCAGTTCGGCCGTGTGAGCCCAGATGTATTCAGAACCTGAGGGTTGTCATGTAATGAAGAAGATGTGCTCTGACCTCTGCAGATCTGCATATCCAGTGAGTGTAACCCTGAGGGGGTCCATCTTGCTTTGTTATTCTTGTGTTGAAGTGAATAAAAGCCAAACTTTAGAATCCCTCTCCTGGTTTGGACATTTTCAGTTATTGCTTCCTGTGTCCAGAATTACTTGGGTGCCCCTGACCAGAAGTACAAACCTAGCCCTGATGCTGACCAAATGTTTTCTCCTCCCCGAACCTAGGCTAGCCAGGTAGTGGGTTACAAAAAGGAGGCACTGCACACTGTGGTTACACATGTATTGCTCCTCCTGACACCCATCCAACCCGCTTACACTCACCTCATTTTCTGAACAAACTTCACTTCCATGACTCCCACCACCATACCAGATTGTTTTCACACACTTCCCTACAGCTGATCAGGTTCAGTTACCTTAGTTCACTGCTGCCAGTCTCTTCTCTGTCTGGAGTTCCTCTCAGCTGCTGGTAGGCAGATGTCCACATGCACTTGTTTGCACTACTACCCAGTGTAATCTAACAGGAAGGAACATGCTTTACTGTGCTCACACTGACATGCTTGCGGTGCAACACAGGCACAGGGGTTGAAGCTGCAACTGCTGTGCAGCCTGAGCAGTCACAGTGGTGCTGAAATAACTCACTCACGGGTTGGCAGTCAGCAAAACAAAAAAGGGACAAAACTGGGACAAGTAAGCAAAAACCAGGACAAAAGTGACATTTTGCAAAACTTGTGGGGACACCGGGACATGCTGCCTAAAATAGGGACTGTCCTGGGAAAATAGGGACTGTTGGTAGCTTTACATCAGACTGACATTTACCTACCAGACCTCAGTGCTCCTTAAATGCCAGAGAATGCTATCTACCTCCGTAGCCTTTGGCCATACCACCCTGTACTACTCAGTGCTTCAGGATGGCATGGGTAGCCAAGTCACAGGTGCTGTCTGTATCTGTGGGGATTCCCTTCCCACAATGGTCATGGAGAAGGCGTCTCCTACCTAATAGCCACTATATCTCCACTGTACCTGCTCACCAGTCACTGGGATGCTCAAAGGTCTCCATACACGGCTCCTGGGTCACCCCCATGTTCCCAGTTGCTCATGATGTTCTTCAGGAAAACCAAGCACAGGCACAAAAGCCATCAAGAGATATCCCCATAGATCTGGAGTACAGAAGGATCACTAGGAGGATGTGAGAACTCTGAAGGGGTTCTCGCATCCCTAGTGATCCCTCTAGACTCCCAATCATGGGCAAACCTCCAACCCCTCCCAGCAAGTAAGGAATGTCAGTAAATGTCCTGGATGCCCAAGGTCTCCCCTGGCAGTTGCCAGGGCTCCACAGATGTTTCTTGACATCTTCACAGCAGCACGGTGTCTCCATCTTTGTGCCACCCTTGACATTAAGGGCAGCATTGCACCTACATCTCCAAGCAAGAACTAACAATGGAATTCCCAGTATCTCTGGCCTCAGTCCTGCAGCCAGCCACTTGGCATAGCACAGCTCTTCGCATAACACAGCTTGCAAACCCTTGCTGATGAGGCCTGCTGCTTCCCTCAGCTGACACCCATACTGAACGTGCCCAACTGATCCCTCGTCAGTGCCCAAGGATATCTGCCTGGGCCATCATCTGCTGACTGCTAGATGCCTGGAAATCTGATCTTGGTACCACAAAGGCACCCTATTATTTATACCTAAGCTCATCCCACCTCAGCTTTCCCCATTAACAAGGTAGTACCAAGGCACCAGTCCTTCTTCAAGCCACTTACAGTAACACTAACCTCCCCCAACTGTAAGGAGGAGGAGTTGGTTGCACTTACATCGCTTTATAATCACTGTTATTTCGCTTCACTCAGGCTTAGGTACTGTATGGTACCCCGATACCTTCTGTGCATAAAGGACCAGAGATGCTAAATGTTTTTGAGCACATCAATTCTTTACTGAATGATAAACTGTAAAACTCCATCGGTGAGATCCAAAAATCACAATTTATTTGGCTACTGTATGTTTAATAGGCTATCTCTTCTCTTTCAGAGTCTGTACATTTCCTGATCCATTTTCAGAGCTAGACACAATTATGTACCTCTTTCAGAGCAATGAGCAGTTCCAGCACCTCTTTCGGAGCAATATACGGTTTCCCTTCCAGGGTCCCAAGCTAGCTTCCACCTTGAGGTCAGGCTGGTCTTGGCTGACTTCCAAATGCAGTGTACTGTTGAGACACAGGGTCACCTGGTCTTGTCTCAGCAATTCCCATTTCATCTTTGTAGTGCAGCTTGTCACAACTTGTGTTATTTCACCTTGGTACTCCTTACTCTTTCCCAAGTTACCAGATCACTTCTTGTGAGGATCCTTCTTCTCCTCTTTACTGTTGCAGCGGGTTACTTAGAAACATAGAAGCACTGAATTTGTTGACAGAAAAGGACTGCTAGGCCCATCCCATCTGCCGAAGGGTTTCCTACCTAGTGTACCTCCGCACACCCTAACTGGCCTCTGGAGATTCTCCCCCAGATCCTTTTCCCTCCCTGTTTCTGTACCAATATGCTCCTGTTTGTATCCCAAGCATGCTCGAAGCTTCCGACCATTTTGGCTTCCGCAGGTTTGACAGGCAGTCAGTTCCATACCTCTACCACCCTTTCTTTATTATTTTATTTTTATTTGCTTTTGTTAGCCAGGTAAGCACACTAGACAGCCAAGTGCCTATTTTCATGTGCGACCCGGGAGATTTCAAGGTACACACATGAACATCAGGCAAATACAAGTGGAGGATTACATTACATAGGTTAGCACACAGGGGCTTTACAAGCAACAGTACCATCAGGCAAATACAAGTGAAGAATTACTTTAAAGAGAATTAGCACACACAGGGACTTTACAAGTAACAGTACCATCAGGCAAATACAAGTGAAGAATTACTTTAAAGTGACTTAGAACACGGGGACATTACAGGCAACAGTACCAGCAGGCAAATACAAGTGAAGAATTACTTTAAAGTGACTTAGCACACGGGGACATTACAAGCAATACAAGCAACAGTACCAGCAGGCAAATACAAGTGAAGAATTACTTTAAAGTGACTTAGCACACACAGGGACTTTACAAGCAACAGTACCATCAGGCAAATACAAGTGAAGAATTACTTTAAAGTGACTTAGCACACACAGGGACATTGCAAGCAACAGTACCAGCAGGGATTTACATTACAGTATTTACACTGCAGGCAGTAGGAAGAAGTACAGTGTGATTTAATCGCTCCAGGCAGCAATGTTGTAAGGCTTGCAGGTAGGCAAAGAGGAGTCACATTGTGATAGAGTGGGCCCAGAGCAAGATAAGGGAGTGCACAGTTATAGTGCTCACCCTGTTGGGCCGGTGGACCTAAGTGGTCTATTTTTCTAGTAAGCTGTGAGTACAGGCGGTGTATAAGCGCAGAAAGTAAGGGGGGTAAAGGAATGGGGCACCACAGTATAAAACTAGAGGAGATTTAACTGCCCCAGGGGTCCCTATGGTGTTGTGGGGCATGAGGGGTTGTGTTTTGGGGCCCCTTGTATTGCCCCTTCCCCCTAGAGAATTGTCATGCAGGGCACTGTGTTTAAAAGAAAAAAATATTTTTCTCTTTTTCTCTGCTGCCTGCTTGCTCCATTCCACCCACGCACTGGGACTGCTGTCACTGGCCAGTGCGTGGTGCTCCAGTTTGAATTCCTGTTGGTGTGGCAAGGGCTCGGGTTCTGGAACTAGAACCCAGAGCGCCTTTTCAATGAGAGATAACCATTTTCCCTGGCAGATTATGCTGGGTTGTGGTAGAGAGAACATTGTGTGAGTGCAACAGGGACCCTGGGCTTACCTGGTGTATGATAAAGCCAGTCCCATCGACTCGTAGCGGTGCCCCTCCTCCAGTCAGCGAAGACTCCGGTAGATTTCTGCTCCTGATATGGTGTCTGTTCTGGTCGTGCGGTCGAGTTCAGTGGTCCTGCTGAAGAGAGTGAAGATACTGTCCCTGTGGTGGTGTGGGCTCTGTTTAGCCCTGTTTATTTTTTTGTTTCCCCATGTCGGTGGCAGAAAAGAGCCGCATTGCGACAAGAAAACCTGTCAGCTCTCAAAAGGCCCCTGCTGTCTGCCGCATCTGCAAGTGTTTTCATCCCACTGCCAGCAAGAACCCCCCCCCTCCCAGCTGGAGTGCTTTCACCCCGGGCTGGGGCGGTGAGTCAGGCGGCAGCACAGTGGAGAGTGCTGACTGCCTAATTTGAATAAATAAATAAAAAAATTTTTAAGTTGTTTGGGTGCTCAGAGCGCCATCAGAGGACTGGGAGGGAGGGCCAGCTAATAAATTTAAATATTCCTGGCACGAGGATGCCCACAGATAGGGGCCAGCCATTGAGGCCCATAGGGGGGCTAATTTAAATATTTAATAAAGGGGCGGATTTGGGGTGGGTAAGCCCGATCACTGAAAGGGAGGCCTTGAGCAGGCCTACATAGTTAAAAGGACAACGCTAGGCCCTTGTATTAAATGGGGCAGCAGACGGGCCCCAGCACTAGAACAGGGTGGCAAAGGCCCCATCATCAAAGGGGGCAGCAATGGCCTCAAGCATGAAAGGAGCAACGTTAAGCCCATAGTGGTTAAAAGGGGCAATGTCTGGCCCAGTGGTGGAAAAGGGGCAGCAAAGGCCCCAAGCATTAAAAGGGGCAACGTTAGGCCCATTGGTTTTAAAATGGGCAACGTTAGGCCCAGTGGTGGAAAGGGGGAAGCAAAGGCCCCAAGCATTTCAAAGGGGGCTCTGCCAGTAGTCCCACCATGGTTAAGAGGGGCCCAGCAGTTACAAGGGCAAGAGAGGCCTAGAGTGGAAAGGGCATTCACCCAAAAGTTTCCAAGGGGGTAGCCAGATCCTGGTATAAAAGGGATCCTCAAGTACATTACTTCTGGGAAGGGCCAGCAAAGGAAAAGGAAAGGTGCTTAGCACACAACTGTTATTTAGTGACTGTCAAGTATTGAAAATGTGTATCTGAGCTGTTCTGCTGTTGCAAAGTACCAAGACAGTGTTGTTACTGGGATTGTGGTTATTTGCCCCTACAATGGACAGTTGCCCTGGAATTTTGGTTATTTGCCCCTGCAACGAACAATTGCCCTGGATCCTGATAATTTGCCCCTGTTCCTGGCAAATTACCCCTGCAACAAACAATTGCCCTGGAACTTCGGTTATTGTCTCTGCAATGAACAATTGCCACAGATTCTGGTAATTTGCCTCTGTTCTGGCAAATTGCCCCTGCAACAAACAGCTGCCCTGGATTCTGGTAATTTGCCCCTTTTCCTGGCAAAGTGCCCCTGCAATGAACAATTGCCCCGGATTCTGGTAATTTGCCCTGCTCCTGGCAGACTGCCCCTGCAGAGTACAATTGCACTGGATTTTGGTAATTTTCCCTAGTTCCTGACAAATTACCTCAGCAACGAACAGTTCTCTTGGTGCAGTGTGAACATGTACCTGCCAGCTCTAGTGTTGCCAATATATGTGCATAGATTCAGTTTTCTGCCATGATACTGCTCTTTAGTGTTGTCTGCCATCCCGCTCATATGGAATCAGTCTCTACCCGGAAGAAGACGTCCTTAAACATCTCTCTTCTCCAGAAAGTATCTGCCCAAAAGATCATTGACCACGTTCCTGTCGTCCGCCAAAGCTGAGTTCACCAAAGTCAAGTACGTCAAACCCCATGCAAGTCGCACCCGTCTCGTTTTCCTCAGTTCGAAACTGAGTACCCCAAAGACAAAGTGAATCGCTTCTGCCGTTCCTGTATTGTCTCTTGGTTCCTGACCCAGATGTCCCAAAGTTGGCTGCCTTCAGAAGAGTGTGCTTGTCCTGGAAGAACCCTGGTCATCCGCCACAAGTTGAGTCCATTGAAGCCCAGTGCGGGACGTGTCCGCCATTTTATTTTGTTCAAGTTTCTGGTGTTGACACTTCAGAATCATCCATCTTCACCTCAGATTCTTCTAGTTCCTGGTCGCTTCAGATATCCATCTTCACCTCAGATTCTTTTGGTTCCTAGTTGCATCAGATATTCGTCTTCACCTCAGAATCTTCTGGTTTCTGGTTGTATCAGAATTGCCACAGCATCGTCCGGTCCTTGGTAATCCTCCAGTGGGTTCATCATCAAGCATTTTCTTTGTTCTCTTCCATCTTTGGCCAGGGAGCTTTCTGCATCTAGTTTGATTCTGATAGGCCTCCAGTGGGCTCATCCCAGGAACCTGATTCTGATAGGCCTCCAGTGGGCTCATCCCAGGAACCTGTTCCTCTTGCTCCTTATTGCCAGTAGCCTCAGAGAGAGAGTGGGTTTTATGCAGAGAAACATATGATCTGTCTAAAAAACCTCTTGCCCCCCAGTGACCTTAGCAAGGTCTGTGCTGGGACCAATATCAGAGTGTCATAGGAAAGTCCTTATCCCTATCTCCGTAGCTACCAACTCTATTCGACAGTGCGCACAAAGACTTCAGTGACAACTGGACTCAGTATTGTCTTTGCATGGACATTGCTGTAATTGACCTGAGTCAGTATTGTAAGGTCTTTCAAGGGGTAGCTGTTGTATTCCAATACCTTAGGCAGTACTAAAGGTGACACAGAGTATTGTACTACTATACTATAACTGATTTTAAGAAGTAACATAGAGTATAGTGGCACTAGGCCAAAGTGCACCTAAAACATTTCTTTTCTTAGTATACAATTTAGGTACTTGAGTCTAAAACTTGCATTCCCAGAGAGTCAGGACTGGTTTAGTTGATTAGTAGTGTGGTATAAGAAGTGCCTGTTCATGTTCCCTAGTGTTCTGTTTACCCCTCCTATGACCGTGTCATCCTACCCCTGTTGTTAAATAAAGCCCAACGGGCATTAAACTCATTGGATGAGTCCTGCCTCCCCTTGTTAGATACCTTTCATCTATCCTAACTCATTCGGACCGCAGTGCTCACCACCATCACTGAAGCAGAGCAGAGCACCACAGAGTAAAGAAGTATTTCCTCAGATCCTTCTTGAACTTCACCCCCCTACAGTTTATTGTATGTCCCCTAGGTTTGGAGCTCGTTTTCATTTGGAAAAGGCTCCTTCGCTCCCTCCCTTCACCCTGTTCACCCCTGTGAGGTACCTGAAGGTCTCGATCATATCACCTTTTTCACTCCTGTCATCCAGAGTGCAAATACTGAGTTCCCTCGTCTCTCCTCACAGGAATTCCCTTGCAACCCCTGCACAATATTGGTTGCCCTTCTTTGGACCTTGCTTTAGTTTGCCATCCACCTCCCACTGTCCTAATGGGGCTTTGTAGTCTAACCAGTTACACCCTTAGCACTTTCATATGATTTCTCTTGTTTCTTGTTCTGTATAGGCTGCCTTATTGACTGCGGATATGTGAGCAACAGATTTGATTTCCTGGTTCTCACTTCCCTGGATTTACAATTTTAGGGTTTTCGAGGTGAAGTAATTAGGAGATCAGTGCCTGCTTGCATGGCCACCAACTGATACTTTCTTGATCTAGCGAGAGTGGGGCTTCACTCAGTTAGTTGCTGCACACAGCTGGATGTGAGTCCAGGCCACACCAGCTGCCATGACCTTGCAGGTCATCTTGTCTGTGGAGCTGAACAGCTGTGGCCGTACCTAGGAGCCCACTGCCTTGAGTTCCCTCTTCCACGTTGGAGACTGTTCTCCTACCTTGTCAGGCAGCTTTTCCCACCAGAACCTCACCTACTTCATCAGATTCTGGGTCATCTGCATGAGCACTTCTTCAAGTTTGCCCCCACCAGGATCTCCAGGGATGTCTTTGGAAGAATCCAACACAGGCCCAAAGGCCATTGGGTTGTTTCCCTTGAGGGGAACCCTCCTGGGTTTCCCACACCCTCACAGTGCTCCAACTACATACTTCCCACTATAGGTGAGTTACCATGAAATGTCCTCAGATTTCCATTTCCCAGGATGTGTTCCAGGCGTTAGCCACTTCACTTCTTGGATATTTCCAATGCTCCTTGTGGAAGCCTTTCTTGAGTTCCTCAACCCCACTGGCAGGAGGAATTGTTACATACATAATTTAATACAACTTCCTTTCCATGTCGCGTAGAGGACTTCTTTCAGACAAAGAAGCTGTTGAAGTCTCAGTCTCTGTAATGTGGAATAATTAATTATTTATTTATACTTTGATAACTTGCATCGCAATTACTTAATTAACCTTTACGTGTTAAGAACGGGATGATTCTTAACACTGAGTGGCTTCTACGACATCATTTCAGCTCAAAAGCAAAACTTGAGCACTGAGGATATCACAGAACCCATGAGTTGAAAGAATCAGCCTAATCTTAACATATTTTTAATTTTGTACAGTACTAAAAAATTATTTTGTTTCATAGAAATATATTTTGGAATCCAACAAAAAAACAGTCTGAAAAGCAATTGAATTAAAAATAACCCCTTTAGGGAAAACCTTGCAGTTCTTAATAACAATAGGAAAGTGTGAAACATTTTTTTTTACAAGAACAGAAGCAAGCATTTTAGATAAAACAATGGGAAAAGGTGTATAATGCCATTCAGGCAAAGGACACAAAACAGTATAGACTACTTGTCGTGAAAAGGATGGGTCATTTTACCACAGATTTTTTGGCACACATTACTTCCATGACATGGAGCGGTTATTTTCAAAAACATATCCTATACTAAAAAGGACGTAATAATTATAAAGGCATGTTTTCCAAATGATAGTTTACATTGGGATCACTGGATATAACTCCCCATGAAATTTCTATTGCAATTAAACAGACCAAAGCTGATAAAGCACCAGCACCTGACAAGGTTCCCTCCCCCCCCCAATATGTATACAAAACTGAAGCTGGATGGTGGAGCAACCTACTCTCTTTGCTGTTTAATAAAATGGTAACAGAAAATTCCATCCCGCTAGAATGAAAATGAAATATTGTAGTTCCCGTTTATAAGAAAGGTGATCCAGCTTCACGTGAAAGCTATAGGCTTATAAACCTTATAGACTCACTGTGTAAGACTTTCACACAGGTAATCCTAGGCACAATAAACACCTGGTTAGAAAAAGAGGACATTCTGAATCCCTATCAGGCAAGATTTAGGAAAGGATACTCAACATTAGATCAGTGTTTCTTTCTGCAACCCATTATAGAAAAAATATTACTGCAGAAGAACATATTACACTTTACTTGGCTTTTATTGATATCAAGGGAGCCTTTGATGGAGTATCTAGATCACTTCTTTTGGAAAAATTTTATACTTTACAGATGGATGTGTTATACTTAAGCAATAAGGCATGACAGGGTGTGCATTATTGTGGGATAACACCACACCTTGTAAAGTGAAGCCCAAGGAAGAAGGCGAAACCGAGGGCTTTTTTTTGTATTATCTATTTACCTCCTCTGCCAGTGGTCCTGCCTCACCAGCCACTCTTTCGGGTGGCCAGTCTCGTCAGTCGCCACCCCAATCCTCTGTTCCATAGCCGTCTGCTGTCCCCTCATCATGCCACCCTGGTTCTTCTGCTGTATCTCTTCGTCAGAGGGCCCCCCCTACCCACAGGGGCAACCAGGAGGGGAGACTTCAGCCCCTGAAGGCACCTTTTGTCATCTTGGCCAGGGCAGTGAGGAGCACAGCATCAGTGCCATCCCAGCTTTCGCAGCATTGGGAGGATAGGAGCCACCATCATCTGACTGCGAAGTGGCCATTTCCTGTTTCTGGTTCTCCCCCCCTTGTGGGATGCATGCCACAGCATCCTGACTGCCTGTGCATGCATTGTTTGATCACCTATGATGCAGTGTGCTGTGCCAAGTCCGTCCGCCATGGGCTGTCCAAGGGCAACACATTCCTAGCCCTCCCTCCTGGGAGGAGAGCATCTGATGGATGCTCTGAACCCTCCCTGCTGGTCTCCACTCTTGCTGCCCCGAGCTCAGAACATGAATCTGGGTCACCAGCATGCCAGGTGAACCCCTATTGCCTGGCGCCACGGAGCTGGCTTAAAACTGAGGGCTTTATGCATCTGAGAAGTGCCATTATCCCTCAGTTACAAACACCCTGGAATGCCTTATTGTAATTATAAAATGGCTTCCCTGATTTTTTTTTTATTTTAGGACTAAGTAATGAGGTTCAGAAAATTAAGCATTTCTGACCTGTGCTGTTGTGCTGGGATAACAGCATGGTATTGTGACTACATTCCACCAATCACAGTAAAGTATTTCTCTTACTCATTTTATAATTTGGATTATCAGTATTTTTTTTTTTTTTATAATTAAAAGTTTATTACAGATTTTAAGATGAACATGTATCACAGTGCACTAACAGTTCAACACGACAGAAAGGAAAAGAGGAAAAAAATCCTCTCCAGGGCAAAGCCCCATGGAAGTAAAACACCAAATGCATTTAACATTATGGTTTTACCCCTTCTTGAATCCACTTACCATCTTAACGTTACTCTCTTCTCAGGGCAAACAATTCATCTTGTCTACCACCCTTTCCATGATGTAGTACTACCTCACCTCCCTCCTGAACTCCCCTCTCTCACTAGTTTGTAATGGTGCCTCCTCATCATTGTCCCCTCACAACACCCGAACAGGTGTTGGAAATCTACCCTATTGGTTGCTCTCAGAAATCTGAATGCCTTAATCATATTCCTTCTCTCTGTTCTGGACTCTAAGGTGCACATGTTCAGGTCACTCAGCTGATCTTCATAAAATTCCCCTACTGCCCAGGTATCATTTTGGTTGCCCTTTCTCTGAACTGATTCTATGTAATCTTTATCCTCTTTTAGGTCAGGATTCTAGATGCTGTCAGAAAGAGGGAGTTGGTCCCTGGATGCATTGCCCTGTAAAGCATGCAGTCTATTTATTTATGGTTGTAGGCAGGCATACTCCAAGCACTCCATGGTGTGCAATTTTATTTAAGGGGGTAGCAAATAGGCTCTGAACTACTCCCTATTTCCATGAAAATTAACAAAGAAAATACTGAACATTTCTGTAATTTTATTCATAGGAGTCGAAACTAGAAGAACTGGTCACTAATACTCTCTTTGCTTCCCAAGGACAATAGAACTTTACAGGCTCTGGGCTGGTATGTGGGTGTCTTAGGGAACAATGCATGCCAACAACCATTGTCATGAGATACGAAAGTTGTATTTATTGTGCCAAATGAGTAAACAAACACGGTCCTGGTGTGTACATTTGTATATTGTCTGGCTACACCCGGGAGCAGTGTGTCCACTTGGTGTGCAGATCTGAAATCCCTGGCTACACCCCTGTATTTATTTTGGGGTCAAAGAAGTCTCTTATAATGTCAAGCTACATGAATTAAGAACTGAGAAAGAGAGCTTGACTCCTTAATACTGATAAAAAGTAATCAATTCTTATTTTTTGGCATAGCAGCCACAACTACTTATTCCCAGATGTCTCAGGGTCAGCATCACTTTATCAAGGTACAGCGATCATCAAACATTTTTTGTCTCAAAGCAAGGACCAATACAGCAAATACTAAATCTAGATTTTGTCTCAAACATAACCCCAAGGTGAGATATCAGCTTTCATGTTACTGCAGCTTGCAGAGTCCTGCTCCTAGTCTCTGTACTTCAACATCCTGGCCTATTACCGATTTCCAGTGTAATTAGCTTCAGGAGGCAGGACCAGCTATCACAGTGGTTATGAAAAGCAATGTAGTTGCTATGTAAAAATAATAAAAACTGATTTCAGATACAGTTTCATCAGGGATCTATACAGGGGCATTGTCACTTCTTTTTTCTTGCCGGACAAAACCCTGTCTATGACTCCAGCATCCTGTTGGTCTTCCCAGAGGCCTTGTTACATTGTGCTGCTGTCTTGAGGCTAACATTTATGATAACTCAAGGTCCCATTCCTCAGAGGTTTGGTTAATCCTGACACCACCCATCCAGTAATCTGTTTTACAATTACTTTTGCTATTTGCATAACTTTGCACTTTTTGGCATTGAGTTAAGACTTGCCAGTTCTTTAACATTTCCAGACTCTCTACATCCCTCTTCACATCTGTAATCCCTTCTTTGCTGTTCACTGTGCAGTATACGTTAGTGACATCCACAAAGAGACACATTTTGCCTTGAATCACCTCTCCAATATCACAGACAAATATGTTAAAAATACTGGACTCAGGACTGACTCCTGTGGCACCCTGCTCAACAACCTCTGACCCCAGAATAGTTTTCCATTTAATATGATCCTTTGGGTCCTCCCACTTAGTCTATCCACCTGGTTAAGCCTTCCTATACCCCTAAGTCTCCTAACTTCTTAAATAGATGCCCGTGAGGCACTGAATGAAAGACAAACATATGTGAATAGCTTCTGGACAAAGTAAACTAATATGATATACATGGGAAATACAGTCTAAGATGTTTGCTCTAGTTTCCTACAGGACACGGTGATATACTCTGAAGCACAAGGGTGAAAATTCAAGGGTATTGTTTGGAAGCACTTTTTCATCTGTAGAGTTATGAACCTATGGAATAGCCTACCAGTGGAGACAGCGGACGTGAAGCCAATACAGGCATTTCAAGTAAACCTGGACAATTTGCTGCCTTCCAAGGGAATCACTGGGTGCCCTGGGTGGTAGTGTGGGTATGGAATCCCTTTAAACTGGTATATGTTTGTGCAACATATTTACTTCATCTCTGGTTATATGAACATACGAAATTTACCAGCAGATAAAGGCCTGGAGGTCTATCAAGTCTGCTCGAATGTGCAGCTAACACCCATTATTCTGCAGCTGCCCCTCCCTTCCACCCTTCCCCTTCATTGACCCTCCCCCTTGTCCTGTCCCATACCCTTTTGAAGCAGTCCACTATTCTACTGGATACCACTTCTGCAGGTAACGCATTCCACCCAGCCACCACCCTCTCTGTAAAAACGTGTCTCCTCATCTTCCTCCTGAACCTTCCTCCCTCCAGTTTCATATCATGGCCCCTGGTGTCCCTCCCCTCCCTTACTTTGAACAGCTCCTCTGTACCTGTCTTGTTCATTCCTTTCATGTATTTAAAGTTTCAATCATGTCCCCCCCATCCCTCCTCTCCTCCAGTGAGTACATGTTCAACTCCCTCAGCCTCCTCTCATATGATAAATCCTCCAGCCCCTTGATCATGAAGCAGGGGGGAAACATGATGGACCCAGAGTCCTTTCTGACCTGAAATTAGTACATTACTATACTACTGTGTTACCCTCGTTTTAAGTATAGTGTGCAGTTCTGGTACCCATATCTTGAGAAAATGTCGACCAGGCTAAGGAGGTACAAAGGAGAACAACCAGAAAGGTTAAAGACTTGGAAAACACTGACTCCAAGGATTGACTGTCAAAATTGGAACTCTATTCCATGGAAAAGAGAAAACTCTCGGAAGACATGAACACGGCACTCAAATATCTAAACAATAACAGCACCTGACAAAATGCAGATCTTCAGGATGTACAAGGACGTTCTATTTCTTTGAAAGGAGCGGGAGATTAAAGGACACTATCAGGAAGAACTACTTCCTAAAATGAATGGTGGGTATTTGGCACAGATTTCTGGAACAGGTGGTTTATGATGATGCCCAGAGTGTTTTGGATGGGGTGCTAGATACTGTAACTAAAAGCTGTTTTGCCAGGGGGTGGAGCTAGCAGCTGTTGGGACCAGATGCATCTACATCTAGCTCCTTGAGTTAGAAAGTTTTAGAATGTTTTAAAGTGCATTTCAAACATCTTCTTACCTTTTTATTATACAGTTTAATCTGGAGAATCTTTGGAGCAAGTTTTATTAATATCGTTCATGGGGAATCTGATGAAAATGGTGTCTGGTGACTCCAGAAAGGGCGAGGCAGGGAAGGCCATAGACGTGGCAACTAAGAGCGAGACAGGAGCAGCTGCCAGTGCTAAGGTCACACCCTCCCTCAGTAATCTGTTAAGGGTGCTTCAGGAACTGGATAAGGTAGTTTGTGGCCTTAATAAAAAGGTGGACAGCTATGTGGCATTTTGGTTTGGTCAGCCACTAAAAGACCCCTTACCTTATCTGTGGTCTACTAGACCCATCGGTTGCTATTGAGGAGGACCCCTTGCTGGACCGTTCGAACAAATTGGAAGGACGCTTAACGTAAATAAATAAAGGTATTTTTTCTGTGCAGCAGATGTTTTCTTTGTGAGGACAAGCCCCAGACTGACAATTTCTCTGACTGCCAGGCATTACATGGCACTGCCAGGCAGTGCAACAAATTGTTACATGCTGGTTCTAAGTGCTCTTAAAGGGGCGAGAGCTAACATTAGAAGAAGAAGAATCAGCATTTATATAGTGCTTTTCATACATCCAAAGCGCTTTACAAGCAATGCTAGACTGGTAGTGAAGTGATTAAGCCCCATGCTTAATGTGTGCTTCACATCTATAACAACCGCGCAATAGAGCTTGAAGCAAAATGGAGACCACAGTGTAAGAAGCCCCTCAGTCTGCTGAACCAGCAAATAAAACTGCTGCCACATCAGGCACTGTGAGTAAAACAAACTGCTGAGGCTTAGAGTGCAGCACACAGAGAATGGTGCTTGGCACCAAAACCTATGTCTGCAGGGGGTCCCTGAAGAACTGGAGGGTATGGACCATCTGGCCATCTGGGGCTCTGTGAGGATTACTGTGGGACACAAGATGACCGATGCCATGTGGTGCTAGGGAATGTATGCTACATGCACTTGCTTTTCACTGACCATACACAAGCAGCGTACAGTATGCATCTCTGTCAGTTGCAAGATCAATACAGAATGTTAAAGTTTTGATGCCTGCTTTCTCTTGTACTCCTGTGGTAATAGTTTTCTGCCACTTGTATTCTGAGCTCTCTGTTCTTCTCTTTATATACTTTATACTGGTGTGCACGTAATGAGGGTCAATAATTCTGGATGTGGGCAGTAGAGGGGATGGGGTTTACAAAAACTCTTTCCTCTCCAAGTCATTCTGTTGTGAACAGTTATAACTAGTTTGTACTGTGCTTACAATGTTTACACTTTATTGACGTTTATATTTTCAGGAAAATATACTTAGGAGCTCCTGCAGGGGCTCCCTAACCTTGTTTACTGTTAGCTTTCTGCTAGTTTGGGATGCGTGGACACACAATCCCACATGTAACTTACTTTCTACTGGGCCAGCCCAGTGGGGCTGAGGGTTGAGGCGCTGGACACCACACCTCATGCCATGCCGGCGACCCGAGTTCAGGAACAAGCTTGGGCACCGGGAGTCAGCAGGGGATAGAAAGAATTGAGCATCCAATGGACTGTTCTCCTCTCCCTGGGGAGGGATCCCGGGAGCCTCTGGCACAGCAGAGATCCCCAGTGGAGACCGGAGGTACAGCCTACAAAGGAGTAATCAAGGGGAGGAGTGAGGCGGACATCAACGGCTCGTTGTCTAGACATTATTGCATGTCTGAACTCCTGGGAAACTGTAAAAGAGGAAAAAACCCTCCATGCCTGGATAGGCGATGACTCCCCACAGTGCCATGATGCCACATGTCCAACACCAGGCCACTGTCTCTGCCCTTCTGCTGGCCCAACTGACACTCTGGATTATAGATAGAGTGCCAATATGGAGGCAGCCCTACCTCAGGGAGCTCAGAGCTGGGGAGACTGTTCAGATTTGGACCGGCAGAGGACAGCTATCCTCTGAGGAGCCAGGACCATGATGGACAGTAGAAGCAATCAATGGTGAGTTGGGGCAGTCTGAGAGAGGTCCAGATACCGGGGTGAGAAATAAAGTCCACAAAAAAAAACTTTATGCTGGTAGCACTCACATGGACTTTTCAGACGATGTATATGTTTCATTGTTCATGGCCATGCTGCAATAGTTCATCTGCAGTTATTTTTTGATTATCAAAGGTACAGATGTCCCTCCTCCCTCCCTCTGTGTAATTCCAGATCAGGAATGATGTGTCCTACTGTGACATTGTTTGTATTATTGATTACTGTTTTCTGAAGCAAGGCTTTTCTAAATATGTGAACATTTTTAAGAAAATGAATAAAATTAAGGTGCTTTGCCTTGCGAACATTTAAATAGATTAATACCTTGAAGAAAAAAGGGGTAAAGGGTATTCCTGTTGCGTTAGTAGGAGAAGTAGTTTGATGGGCCAATAGTCTTCTTTCTGTCCTAAATTCAGATGTTTGTAACTTACATTGCTAAGATCATGAATAAATATTAAACACTGTGGTGCATTACAAACTTCTGGGCAATGAATACCAGTGCAGTACATACGAGGATAACACACACCTGATTGTTAATTGACCTGGGGGCAGAAATCAGCGGATGCTGTGAATGGGCACTTCTATGAATGGAGAAGGACACTCAGCGGGGTCCCTCAAGGATTGGGGCCACTACTGTTGAACATTTTCATCAATGATCTGGAAGCTGGGTCTCCAGCAGGCTGTTTAAGTTCACTTGTGGCAATAAGCTGGCCAGGGTGGTGAGCTCCCTTGAGGTGGAGACAAACTTCAGGAGGACTTGAACAAGCTGGGTGATTGGCTGGACTCCTGGGGCCCAATTCCAAGATTGCCTACGCATGGCGCAAGCCAAGTTACGCCAAACCCCATGTCGAACATCACACCTGCGCCATGTGCTACACTGTTTGCTATTCCAAAAGGCACCTTGCACCATGCTGTATGTGGGTTGCGCCAAATGTGGGTTACGCCACCACTATGCCTGCAACCCACAATGGCATGGTGCAAGGGTGGGTTACGGCAGCAACTGCACCCTATTCCAAAAGGGCGGCTGCCGTAACTCACTTATGCTATTCCAAGAGCCGCAATGGCACAGCAGAGATAGACCATCATGGAGATGGTCTAAGGGGCATCCGTCCATGCCAATTGGCGGATGCCCACTCTACAGTGCCACGTGACAAAAATACTACAGTGCTCCCGTGTCCCCAGAACATGTTCATACCCCCACCCCTCGAGTTGGGGACTCCTGGGGTCTGATAGCAATGTGCCCCAAACGCCAGTACCTGGCCAGCCCTCCAATGCCCCTGGTGCTTGTGGTAATGTTCGGGTGGTGGGCCTCGGAGGTGGAGTTGCAGCGAGCTGCACTTGTGGCATGCAGGCCATTACGCCATGCCTGCAGTGCTAGCCTATGCCTGCTGCAAGCCTGCAGGATGTAGGTGCCGAGGTCAGCCTGTCTTGGGATACAGCGCAGCATCCCTGGCATAGTGCCGCATGGCACAACTCGCTCACGCCTGCGAGATGCACCATGCGTCTTGGAATTGGGCCCAGGACTCTCATATCCGATGTATCCAAATGCATGTATGCTTCCCTTGGTCTTGGGGAGAAAAAAACCCAGAGGTAAGATCTCTGCAGTGGGTGGGGCTCATCTTGCTACAGTAAAGGTGGAAAGGAGCTGAGGGACACAGAAACATAGAATATGATACAGAACACAGTCCATCCGTCTATCTAGTCTGTTTAGCAAACAACAAGCAGTGTGCAGCCCTGTCCAAGAGGCTGGCAGAATGCTGGGATGCTTCAATAAAGGGGGAGGTGACTTGCAGGGGAAATAATCGTGCCACTTTGCAAACCCATGGTCAGGCCCCATCTGGGGTACTGTTTGCATTCTAGGCTCTCCAACAGAAAAAGGACATTGAGGCTGTTGAGAGGGTGGAACAGTCTACCAGCAGAGACCATGGACATGAAGACAGTACAGGTTTTCAAGGTAAGCCTGGACACAGTTCTGCTTACCAAAGGAACCACAGGGTACCCTGGTTAGAAGGGTGAGTCAGTAATCCCTATAAATTAGTATATATTTGCACAACATATTTATTTATCTCTTCCAGCAGGGGGGGTGGACATGATGGACCTAGAGACCCTTTTGACCACACATTTTATGCCTATGTTACTGTCAGGGCCCAAGCTAGTCTGCATTGCTCCCACATTTCAAAATATTACCCTTGGGCCACCATTTTATGCCCATGTGCACAAAAGTGTTTCTCCTATTCCATGCCTATGACTAAAATATTTTCTGAATAGGGCCCTTAATAATCTCTGGCCCTCCTTGTTCAACTCATAGACTTGGAGCAGTTTCAATGTGTCAGGGACATTTGGATGAACTGTTTGAAGAAATGAGTTTGCTGAACAGGGCCTCTCCTCAGAAGTGCTGTACATTGTGACGCAAGAGACACAAGAGGAAGTTGTCTATATCTGGCAGTCAGGTGGGAATGGTTGAAATTTATATATTGCAACGGGGCCCTCAGGGATTTCCTAACATGGCGAGAGGACCAGTCGGTTTGCTAAGGAAGCTCTTTAGAAGTCTGAAGATAGGCAGAAGGGCTAGAGGCAATAACTGGCAGGCACTGGAACCTCAGGTTAAATCACAGTCTTAGTGTAGATGTAGCTGTCTAACTGTTGGGGCCTCTCTTTGGGGAGGCTCTGGAAGCCAGACTTTCACAAGTTGTCTTCTTGGCTGGACACAAACACCATAGTCACTTCACAACTGTTGTTTTTGTAACAACCTCCTCCTCATAGAAAGGAGAGGTGGTTGTTCATCAAGATGAGCCAGTGAGGATAGATGCTCTGGCATCATCCCTGGGGTATCGACTGAGGAGAAGTTTGGTAGAGTAGAAAGGGCATAAAATATGGGCTCCAGTTCTTGAGAAGTGGTCAAGATAGGGGTAAAGGTGCCTGATGGGCAGCAGAGAGGTGGGAAAAAGAGAGGAGGTTCCAGCCCCTTAGATCAGGGAGTTGCTGTGGTCCCAGATGCCTTAATGGTTTAAGAATGTTGAAGATAGAAACCAGTCTGTCAGCAGAGTGATAGCACTATTGCTTGTGATGCTGGTGACCTGGATTTGGAAATAAGCCTAAGGTCGTTGGGGCCCAGTGGGCAGGGAGAAGAAGTGAACTTCCCAGGAAAGCACTCCTTCTTATGGAGGAGAGAGTGCAGCATCATACTGCAGCACCGCCAACTGCAGATGTGCTGGTGGTAGGGTATGCGAGCCACATGGTGGGAGGAATGCAGGCCCCACACCGGTGACCCAGGCTCCTCCCGAATCTGGATCCATAACTCGGTGGATCAAGGGACTCCCTACCATGCTGCCATGCAGGGCAAGCCATGGGGGACTCAGGGAGTGGTAAGACCAAGGAGAAGCTGGGTGACAGGACTGGGAGTGTCATTGGTTGAGGTGGTGTGTGTGGTTGAGGGGCTTGACTGTATTAGTGTATGATTGGTTGTGTGTGACTTATTTATTTTTTGGCTGATTGACGTGTCTGGGGGTGCCTGGTGAGCAGGGGTCGGCTAGGATTGTGTACAGGGCATCCCAGCTATTGGACTTGCAGCCCTTCACCGCCCTCCCGGTATCTAACACCACAACACGTTGTTGCCGAGAGGTTGGGATTGGGAGGTGTTGCACGGGTCAGAGCTGGCAGGGCTCTCTGTGCACATCAGAGGGGGGCAGGATAGAGGTGGTTGGGTGTAGAAGGTGCCCTGGGGTTCGACGGATCTTTGAGGATGCCAGACGTGTTTGGTTCCTGTTCCCATGAGATCAAGTGGGCAGGCAGCCAAAAGGGCTGCACTGTTCACCAATACATTGAGAGCAGTGCTATGCAATGCCAGGTTGATCAGGAATAAGATCGCAATTATTGCGGATCTGGTTTCGTCAGTCAATCCTTTTTTTTTTTTTCAATTGTTTAACCAGGAGTGGCACACTAAGCTGAAAGCTTGTTTACAGGTGCAACCTGGGAGCACAGGGAAGTTAAGTGACTTGCTCAGTGTCACACAGTATGCAAGTGGGGGTGTGGGATTCAAACCCAGGTCTCCAGAATTGCAGCTCAGAGCCTTAAACCACTGTGCTATACTGCTTTGGCATGCATTACAGAGACCTGGTTGAGGAACAATGCTGGCCCGGTTTTAGAGGTCGCCGTCCCCCCTCCCGGGTACTCCATTGCGCACTGCCCCAGAGTGGAACGCAGGGGAGGGGATGTGGCCATCTGTTTTAGATCTGCGCTAGGCTTCACCATGCACCCAGTGGGAACACCAGGTTCTTTTGAATGTGTGGTCATCCGTGATGGTCCGGGCGCAGGTTGCAGGATTCTCCTGATTTACCGCCCACCATAATATGGCTGACAGTGGTCGTCCAGATTGTCTACGTGGCACACAGCCTGGTTGGGGGGGAGTTTAAATCGGTGGAAGTGGCTGATGTCATTGAGGTGGCCTTGAGGCTAAAGCACACATATTGTAAACTGGACCCAGTGCTGACTCATTTCTTAATGGGATGTGTTGACACTGTTGGCCCAGTGTTCGCAATGATTGTCTGGTGTTCTTTGTCGGAGGGGTTCTTCCCAGATGCCTTGACAGAGACACTGGCGAGACCCCTTCTGAAGAAACCATCGTTAGATCCTGACATCAAGGCGAATTATCGACCTGTCTCCAACCTGCCATTCTTGGGAAAGGTTGTTGAGAAGATTGTGGTGCAGTAGCTGGGAGAACACTTTGTGGCATTTGATATCTATGAGCCGCTCCAGTCTGGATTTCGTGCTGGACATTGTAAGAAAACTGCATTAGTTCAGGTGCATAATGATCTCCTCAGGGTGAGAGACCAAGGAGAGGGGACAGTTCTCGTTCTCCTTGATCTCTCCTCAGCTTTTGACACAGAGGATCATTGTGTGCTGCTTGACCGCCTGAGGAAAGTTTGTGGACTCACCGGCACTGTCATCTGCTAGTTCGAGTCCTATCTCACAAACAGGAGGCAAAGGGTGGTGATGGGGGATTTCTCCTCCTCTTCTAGCCTTCTGTCTTGTGGAGTACCTCAGGATTCGGTCTTGTCGCCAATGTTGTTTGCCGTGTATATGCTACCCCTGGGTAGGATCATTAGGAAGTACAGCTTGGAGTTTCATTGTTATGTCGATGATACCTGGCTGTACTTATCCTTTGCCCCTTGGACATCCAATGCAGCGGAAGTACTGAACAACTGCCTGGCCAAGATTAATAACTAGATGGCCTCTTGCTGGTTAAGACTGAACCCCGATAAGATGGCGGTACTGGTGATAGAGTCAAACAGGAGGCATGACAGGATGGCCTCTGGGGCAGATACTGGATTAGTTCTGGGGTCTGTCCCATTGAAGGCCTCCTCCAGGGTGTGCGATCTTGGCATTTTCCTGGACAGTGAATTGACATTAGAATATCAAGTGTCATCTGTTGTCTGGTCCAGTTTCTTCCATCTTAGGAACATTCCTAGGCTCAAACACCTGGTTTCACCCCTGGACCTCCCCACCTTGGTGCATGCTTTTGTGACTTCTAGGCTTGACTACTGTAATGCGCTCTACCTCAGGGTCTCTGGGAGTACCCTCTGTTGACTGCAGCTGGTGCAGAATGCAGCTGCCAGGCTGTTGACAGGACAGCTAAATTACTGTCACATCACCCCATTGCTGCGTGAACTGCATTGGCTGCTGGTTCGATGGAGGGTATTCTTCAAGGTAGGCTTGCTGTCCTTTAAGGCCCTACATGGACTGGGCCCTGGCTAACTAGTGGACCTTCTAACACCTGCTGCCCCAGTCCGCTCCCTTCGATCTTCCTCTAGGGGCCTCCTTGCGATTCCCAGGACGAGGTTAAAAACTGCCAGCAACAGAGCGTTTAGTGTTGCCGGCCCCATCCTGTGGAATTCACTGCCTGCATCAGTAAGGGAGGCCCCTTTAGCTGAGGCATTCAAAGCCCGCCTTAAAACCTATTTATTTAGCTGGGCATTCTCGGACACAGTCTGGTAGTTGAATGTGTCAGCCATTTTAGATTTATAGGGGATTATTTTTGAAATCCTGCTGATATTAGACCCTCATTTTATTGTGTTTTTAAGTATTTATTGAATGTTTATTTTATGGTGTTAATTATTTTGTTTGATTGTATGGTGCCCAGAACCTCTGGGAGTGGGCACCCAAAAATAAAATTTGCCTTGACTTGCCGTTGGGAAGGAAGGCCAGCCAGGGGAGTAGGAGGAGGAAAAAGCATGAATAAAAAAAAATTATCGAGGATGCTTTCACCCTAGAACCTTGGTTGCCTGCCAGAGAGGGACCTCCGGCACTGGGGACAGATCCTTGAGACCTGGGATCTGCATGCAGACTTCTGTGAGTGTTGCCCATAGAACAGGAGTATGTAATGGGATCACTAGGAGGGTACAGGAACCCCAGGGTGTGATCCCCTCCAGTGGAACAACCCAATGGCTGGCTGGCCTGTGGAGGGTTCTTGCAAAGACACTGAGGGAGAGCCTGGTGGTGGACGATCCTGAAGAGTGGCCCATGTAGTGACAACGTACCAGAAGATGGCAGGCAATGCTGTGGCAAAACTGAAAATGGCAAGATAGGATAGGAGATTCATCTCCTGGGTGTGTGGAGGGATGGAGTGAGCCAAGTCCTTTTGCAATGGTAATGTTGGCCTGACCCACAGGAGAAGGGGTCTGCGCAGGTGGGTTGATGGTCATCAAATCAGAGCACATGACTTTGTGTAGCTCTCATCAAGTGGACCCTCACTTGTATTGGAGCAAGTGGAGAGTCGGTCGGTGACTGTGCAAAGGAAGGCAATAGCCCCCAGTGGTCTCCGCTGGTGGATGCCGAGCTCGACAGTGAGATATATGTCCTCACAGTACGACTGCTAATAAATGAACCAATGCATAGTAGGAGACAGCTGCAAAGAATACAAATGGATGATAAAGCAGTAATGAGATTATATTGTTATTTTATTGTGGGTTTTCATATATTACATTGTCTATCTTGAAGGAGGCACCTATTCCTGATGAAGCCAGTGTAGTGAAACATTGGATGGATTGGGGACAAGACTACCTAATAAAGAAAAGAACTGAATATAGACACGTGTGTTGGATGTGGCTATTTTTGGTTACAAAGGGAAATGTGCCAGCATTAGAATCAGGGGGTCAGGCTGGCGACCGATAAAGATTGATGATTGCCAATCACAGACACTGCAAGGATAGAGAGGAACAGGACCCTTGAGCAGAACCATGCTCTGGCAGACGTGGATAGGCCCATGCATGTAGCAAGAGAATGGATGTGGAGAAAGGACAGAGGGTTCTTAGCTAGCAACGGAACATTAGGACAAAGTGGAAGCACATGCATCCCTGCAAGAGGCTGCATGGAAGTCAGCCAAGCTGGTAAGAGCCTGGTGGCAGGGCTGGGATTTAGCCTGAAACCCTGGGAGAATAATGTAATTAACTCTAAGCATGAGTGGGGAAAGGTACATGAATCTGGAGAAAAGACTGAAGGCATGAACCTACTCCATACTGTATCGTGATCCATGGATCTGTGAAACAAGCGTAACCGAACTCATATAGTTTATTCACCAGTGAAAGGACAAGTGTTAGAAGCTTTTGTTTCTGTGGTTTATTTATTCAAATACCAGATAAGATGCCGGCCCATCAACACAACTGTACCATTATCACCCACAGTGCCAGTGACCCACTTTTTGGAATGAGCTTGGGTCATTGGAGACCGGTGGGGGTGGTGGGGGATTGAGCATCTGAGAGAATGCCCTCCTCTTCCCAGGGGTAGGAAGGTGCTCCATCCTGCTGCAGCACTGCCACCCACAGACTTGCAGATAGTAGGGCATGTGGGACACAGGGTGGAAGGGATGCACTGCATATCCTATGAGCATGCCGATGCATGCTCACGTTGGGGACATAGTCCCAATGCCAGCATCCCTACAAGGAGGGGCAGAACAGCACAACAAGGGAGAAACAAGGAAGATGGAAAAGCCTTGGTTAGCAGGATGATCGCCAGCCTCTGCAAAACCTGCATCAGTGACCCAGGAACCTCCCAGATCTAGATCTGTATCTTGGCAGGTCGAGGGACTTTTTGTCACCCTGCAATGGAGGGCAAGCTGTGGGGGACTCGAAGAGGGTAAGACCGGAGAGAAGCTGGTTGATGGGGCTGTGAGGATCAGCAGGAAGGATGGCCTGCTGGGGTGTAGGAGGACAAAGAGTAAACAATAATAATTAAAAAAAAAAATACCAGCTAGGTTCACAGTGTGTCTTGAGGAACTACAGGCCTGGGTGTGTGCATGAGAACTATATAGTAGTGCATGGAAACTCCCGGTGAGCTTAAAAAATACTCCTAGACACCAAGGCCAACCTGGTGGCACAGAGGGCTGAGGTGTTATGCCTTACCTTGTGCTACACCGGCAATCAGGGTTTGGGAATGACCTCAGGTCGTCGGGGTGCCGGCGTGGGGGCGAGGGTGGAAGCAGGATCTAGCAGCCTAACAGCAGCTCTCCTCTCCCGGGGAGGTCATCGCTCTCCCGTAGTTCTGCTGCCACTAGGTGGAGGTCTGTTGGCTGTGCATGCAGGATGGGGTGGCAAGTCAGGATGGTGTCTCAGACCACAGCATGCGTGTGCCTCCACACACGTGCACACACCCGAGTAAGGGGACAGACGAAAACTGAGGGTTCAAAAACACCAAAATGTAAATAAAAAAAAAATACTCCTAGACACAGGAGGTTCACTGGGCCATGCTTGCGCCTTTCCCAGGGAAAAAAGGAACGACTAGAGGAGGGGCTGCACCTCTTAATTGAGTAGACCAGTCTGAAGAGGTCTATAAGCAGTACAGTCAGACTTTGTGCCAAACAAGCTAGGGTGTGCGTGCTGTTTTACAGGCTTCTTGCTGCACTCCATTGTCCATGCTCTCAGTAATAAGATAGAGAATAAAGTATGGGTCTGGGTGTGTCAATTCGAGTTTTCACACACCCAGACCCATATTTTATTTTATATAATTGCTGGTTTTGTCTTTTTCACCTCAGCAATTATATAAAATTAATGCAGGCTGCTGCACAGCCCACCTGGTTCCATTTGACCATCCGGTCTGTGAGGGTGACTTGCGGTGCCGTTTTCAATAAATGTAAAACTCTTTTGGAGGGGTGAGCTGTAGAAACAGGTTATTTTTAAAAGTTAAACTTTTTTTTTAAGTTAAGCTTACTGCCAAGTCCGATTGTAAGTGGCGGTTCAGTCTTCTGGGGCAAAGCGGCCATGTGCGTTCTTAAGGGAAAAGCAGCAGTGGGGCATGTGCAGAGCGAGGGAAACCGTGCACGTGTTTGCTGTTATAAACGCCTCCTTTATAACGGCAAATTATGCCATGGTTTCCTATGGGAAAAGGTGCTAAGAAAGAGTTACAATAACTCCATCAGGGTATGCGGTTATTGGGGATTAATCAACACCCCGGTGCGTTTTGAGGCAGGCCGAGTGTCCTTAACAGCACTGCGGAGTGTTGATTAATCCTCATAACCACATACTCTGGAGTGGGTTATTGCACTTATAACATGGGTTATATTAAAACAGCAAAAACGTATTAAAGAAGCTGATTTTTTCCTGTTTAAATACCAACAAAGGTACTGTATCCTGCCATCTTGCAAAATAGTCCCTACGAAATAATGCATAATGTATTGGTGTTATTCACATAGAAATGTCACAGAGACACTACTGACATGATCTGTGGCATTCCCTGTGCATAACACGGTTTGCATAATGTGACATTCCCTGTACATAATACGATCCTTACTGTGCCCCCCTTAAAATCCATATGCAGATTACTGTGAACCTTCTCTGTCATTCTGCCCATCTCCCTCTCTCTCTCTCTCCTGTCTCCTCTCTCTCTCACTCCGATATGTGGCACAGTGTGACAATAATGTGTCTCTCTGTGACAGTACTCTGCAGTTCCTGTGTGTTACCTTGACAACAAACACACTTATAACATGGGTTGACAGAAACGTACAACCCGATTTGGCTAAATCGCTTCGCGGGGCCGTGGATTAAGTTAGCATTAATCCACGGTTCCATGGACTGACTCTGGCGATTCGCCACCAGTTCTTCTACTGAACACTGCAAGGCAGACTGTGCTGACAGCCATTTGCAATGCTCAGTTAGCGAGTGGGACTGTGTTACTGGTGCTGCTCCATAGCAGATGGTGGGACTCGCTAACAAATAATGCATACAGCTGTTTCCAACAGTGCCTACTAACATTCTCTGTCTCTGTCTCTATCTCTCTCTCTCTCTCTCTCAGTCTGTCTTTCTGTCTCTCTCTCTCTCTCTGTCTCTCAGTCTGTCTTTCTGTCTCTCTCTCTCTTTCTTGCTGATCACTGTGTATTACAAAGATGATTTGGGACAAGCACAGGAGAAGCATAGGTATTCCCTCTCTCTCACCGATCACTATGTATGAAAAACATGTGTTGCGACAAGCACAGATATTCCATTTCTGAGTCATTCCCCCTGATGTATGTCCCTGCACAGGGAGGGAGACACTGAGCAGGTGACAAGCACAGATATTCCATTTCTGAGTCGTTCCCCCTGATGTATGTCCCTGAACAGGGAGGGAGACACTGAGCAGGTGACAAGCACAGATATTCCATTTCTGAGTCGTTCCCCCTGATGTATGTCCCTGCACAGGAAGGGAGACACTGAGCAGGTGACAAGCACAGATATTCCATTTCTGAGTCATTCCCCCTGATGTATGTCCCTGCACAGGGAGGGAGACACTGAGCAGGTGACAAGCACAGATATTCCATTTCTGAGTCACTCCCCCTGATGTATGTCCCTGCACAGGAAGGGAGACACTGAGCAGGTGACAAGCACAGATATTCCATTTCTGAGTCACTCCCCCTGATGTATGTCCCTGCACAGGGAGGGAGACACTGAGCAGGTGACAAACACAGATATTCCATTTCTGAGTCATTCCCCCTGATGTATGTCCCTGCACAGGGAGGGAGACACTGAGCAGGTGACAAGCACAGATATTCCATTTCTGAGTCATTCCCCCTGATGTATGTCCCTGCACAGGGAGGGAGACACTGAGCAGGTGACAAGCACAGATATTCCATTTCTGAGTCATTCCCCCTGATGTATGTCCCTGCACAGAGAGGGAGACACTGAGCAGGTTCCACGTGCATGCGAGAGGCCATGTCCTCCGATCCCAGTACAGGTGTCATGTGTGGGTCACGTCAAGCGACAGATACAGAGAGCAGCACACTGCAGTGCATGGAGTGCGGTGGGGTTGGTGGCAAGCGATAATGTGTGTCCTGTACCCCTTTGGCGCCCCCCTCCTGTCAGTAGTTAGTGGGAGTTAGTGAGACAGTGACAGTGTGCTGCCGTACTACTAATCATAGCCCTGTCCCACTGTACAGCTGCGGCTTCAGTATGCCGTTTGGCACACCCCCCACCTGACAGTGCAAGCAGAGCAGTACTGATCTGAAGTTAATTCCCATAACCCTGTTCCACTGTATGGCCGTGGCTTCAGCATACTGCTTGGTGCCCCCGATAGTGTGAGCAGGGCAGCAGTGAGCTGAAGTTAATTCCAGTAACCTGTCCCATTGTACAGCCGTGGCTTCAGTATGTTGCCTGTCGCCCCCAAACAGTGCAGTGTGAGCAGAGCAGTGAGCTGAGTTAATTCCCATAGCCCTGTGCCACTGAATAGTCACGGCTTCAGTAAGCTGCTTGGAGAGCCCCCTCACCAACAGCATGACCAGAGCAGTAGTGAGCTGAAGTTTATTCCTGTAGCCCTGCCCCACTGTACAGCCATGGCTTCAGTATGCTGCTTGGCAGCCCCCGACAGTGGCAGCTGAGCAGTAGTGCGCTGAAGTTAATTTCATAGCCCTGTCTCACTGTATGGCTGCGGCTTCAGTATGCTGCTTGGCGCCCCCCCCGACAGTGCCAGCAGAGCAGTATTGAGCTGAAGTTAATTCACGTAGCCCTGTCCTACTGTATGGTCGCAGCTTCAGTATGCTGCTTGGCGGGCCCCTGCCCTTGACAGTGCGAGCAGAGCAGAAGTGAGCTGAAGTTAATTCCCGTAGCCCTGTCCCACTGTACGGCTGCAGCTTCAGTATGCTGCTTGGTGGACTCTCCCTCCCCAACAGTGTGAGCAGAGCAGTAGTGAGCTTAAGTGAATTCTGTAGCCTTGTGCCACTGTATCTCCATGGTTTCAGGTGAGCAGTGAATTCTGTGCTGTGTGCAGCAAGTGGCAACAACTGACTCAGTCCCAAAGCTGCAACAGTGCTTCCCCGATAGGTTGCTATCAGTTGCTATCAGTTGTGCTGCTGTGGATGACCGAGAGACAGATGCAGTGACAGAGGCAGAGGCACACAGAGAACCAGGTATGTGTGGCAGCCACTTTGTCTTTGTCTTCCTGCAGCATAGTGAGCGGCGGTCATGTGAGGGAATGAGACCAGAGGACAGGCTGTGGGAGCTGTACAGGCAGAGAGAAACACACACACAGTGACAGAGAGATTGGGACATGTAGTGCGGATGCAGTGTTCTGTGTGTGTGTGTGTGTGTGTGTGTGTGTGTGTGTGTGTGTGTGTGTGTGTGTGAGTGTGTATGTGTGTTGCACTGTCCTCTCTGTCTGTGTTTTTATTGTTAGTGATTTTTCTGGGTTCCTTGCAACACCAGGCAGCTCAGCCACGTAGAGGGAGAAATGAGTGAGCAATGACCCACAACAGGTATGCAGTTTGGGGATTAAGCAACACCCCAGTGCGTTTTGAAGCATGAGGCTGCAGGCCAAATGTCCTCACAGCACCAGGGTGTTGATTAATCCCCAATAACCACATACCCTGGAGTGGGTTATTGCACTTATCACATGGGTTATGTTTAAACAGCAAAAAAATAGTGAAAAAGCTGGGGTTTTTTCCTGTTTAAATGCCAACAAAGGTACTGAAACAGAGAGAGAGAGAGAGAGAGACATAGAACATTAGTAGGCACTGTAGGACACAGCAGTATTCATTATTTGTTAGTGCCTCCTACTGTCCCACCATCCCTAACCCTGAAAAACTGGTGAAAGAAGAGGAGGAGGGTGATATGGAAGCTGGCTAGAGTAGCCCACCCATTTGGCAATGGCAGAAAATGCTAGAAGGAAATACCAAAACTGGTGATATTAGTGGTGTGGGGTTTCCTTAGCGTGGACAAAGAATCACAGATGCATGTAGTATGTCTTTTACAGGCTGAGTTGGGGCAAGGAGGGAACAAGGCTGGGAACATCTACCATGAAAAAGCATTTTGCTGAAGTCCCACAGGTCTCTGTATGAGAAGACATGCTAACACATGGAGTCAGCAGCAGCACCAGCACCACCAGGCAGTGAAGCTGATGATGATGGTGGGCAGGTGAAGGAGAACATTAGGGGACCAGGTAGAGAGGAAGAGGAAGAAAGTTATTCAAGGGGTAGCTGATATACAACTCTAACATCTTCCATTCATAGGTTCTTTAGCCCACAGACTCCCACACCTCCGAGGAGCCACAAATCCCCAGTCACTTCCACCCCCAGGGGTGGCAAAAATAGGAACCAGCAGTCATGCTGAAAAAAGAACTCAACTGTCACTGGTTGAGTCCCTGTAAGTGGGCCAGAAATATAAAGCCAACAGACTAGAGGTGAAAACAAGAGCAGTTGTGGAAATGCTAGTAGCCAACTTGCTGCCATTCTCCTTTGTGAATGATGCAGACTTTCTGTTGCTAATGTAAGTTGCAGTGCCAAGGTATCTAATTCACAGCCTTACTACTTTTTCACAGTGGTTCTTCCTGATTTATTTCAGAGTGTCTACAAGACTGTGTCACATGTCCTCAAAGCAGCATTTGTTTCAGCGGTTCACATCACCACTGATATGTGGATCAGCGGGCGGACCACTGGTTACACGGCAGTGACTGACCAGTGGGTCAGTTTCCCCTCTGTCACCAACTCCCGCAGAAGCACATTCAAGTTTATAATCAGCAGGGTCATCCAAAATCCTCAGCTATTTGAGCCAAAATTCATTAAGAATGAAAGTACTGTGACTTCCAATTCCGGTAATGCTGGACTAGCAATGCTAGTAGGAGAGCTCTCGCCTAAAACTACTAAAAAGAGCACATCTTACAACTAAAAACCCTCAATTTTGATTTACATGCCAACAAAAGCATGCTCTAAACACTCAAGGCTCCAATGGCTAACCAATCTCATAACCAATACCTCACGATCACTGAGATGAACGACTTTGAAGACCGGCAGTCAAGTGATGGTGAGGCCCAGTCCAGATCTACCCCGAGTATGGGAAAACAAAACCCCAAGGCAAAGACACAAAAAAAGAACCCAGAACCGAACACTGAAGCCATCCTAAAAGCCATCACTGAGTTCCGAGGGGAGGTATGTGAGTCTCTCAGAGACCTAAGGAACGAAATAACCCACCTACAAACACAAGCAACGGAGGCCGACTGCCAAATTTCACTTAATGCCTCCAAAATCAAAGAAATCGAAGAGGCGGTCCGGGCCATTGCATCTGAGCAGTTAGCTATATCAGTCAGGCAGGAAGATGTGGAAAACAGAAGTAGAAGGAGAAACATCACAATTTTTGGTCTTCTGGAGGGCGAGGAGGGGAACGATCCTCGTGCATTCACCGACTACTTCCTCCGCCTGATCCTATCTCTTGATCTGGACTTTCAAATTGATGTAGAGCGGGCACACAGAGCATTGGGTCCTAACCCTCTCAACCCGATGCCAGGCCGCGTTCATTCCTAATAAGACTGCTAAGCTACCAAATTAAGGAAACAATACTAAGCAAAGCTTGCCGTAAGGGGAAAGTGATGTGGGGCCAGTCCAGGCTGATCTTCGACAATTACTACGCTCCTTACACGCAAAGGCTGAGAAGAGAATATAGCCCACTATTCCCCTCCTTGCAGTCCCAGAAAATAAGATTTAAAACGCCATACCCAGCCAAACTGATAGTACAGCTTCCTTCAGGAACCCATAGTTACTCCACAGCATCAGAAGCAGCAACGGATCTGTTAGCCAGGAGCATCATAACAGAAAAAACAATGGAGTCACTCAGATCATGCCTCAGACCGCTGTCCCCGCACGATCGCGCAAACTCCTCATCGCAACCACCCTCAATAACAGCACTCCTTAAACAACTGCAGCAATTCCGCAACCCATCGGTGACAACTGAAGCTCCGTGAGGTAGGGGAATCATAAGTAGGGTGAATTAATTGTGTTAGGAGTGTTTTCCGGTGCTAGAGTGGTTCTGCTGGGGGGGAGCGCTGATGGTGGGGGAACGGGGGTCAACAAATAATACAAATTATAACTCAATTCGATACTGCTGCAATCTCCTCAATTGTGGGGAACCTTCCTAACTGGGGAGAATTGCTTTTAAAATTGTTGGGCTTGTTTTGGTCCTGTCCTCCGGCGTGGTGCTCCTCTTGCCCCTCGCGGTGATCCCGGGCCTCCGGGAGAGTGTCTTCCCGATTCTCACAACCTTCTCGGTGGTTGCCCCAAAGGTCTCATGCCAATGAAGAAATTAAACTTAATACCTGGGAACTGAATCTTTCAAGGTCGAATCCCCCCTTGAGTAGAAGAGCACTTACTGAGTTAACCAGACCTAATCTCAGTAGCTGTTACTTTCTTGCTGAATGCGAGGGGCTCCACGATCGTTAGTACACTCCATCATTCTCCTCTCAACTGCAATGCTTTCCAAGCTGCTGCAACGTCCTAACCACTTCTAGATTTAATTAAAAGGTCAGCGTGGAAGGGGATTTGCATTTTGGGTTTGCAGATTGTGTCTGGTGGTCTTCCTGAGCCTGGGGCATTTCTCTGTGTGGGAGGGGGGGCACTGACTGCAAAGTACTGGGGGCCCACTAGCATATACAATGCTTATTAATAAGCACTCCAGTTAATTCTCGCTGCGGTCTCCCTGATTGTGGGGAATCCCCCTTACTGGGGAGTATCACGCTTAAAAACAAAACTCTACCTGGCCCTCTCGTTTGCGGGAGTGCCCTTTCCTTTCCTATAGGGACCCAGGGCCACTGGGGGAGAGATGTCCCCTATACTTGCTGCCCTTATGAAAGTCCCCCTGATCATTCTATTTCACAGTGGAAAGCTAACTCGGATCCATACAACAGAGTGTATCATTGGTTCACCTAATGAAAAAGAAGAGTTCCCTTGACCAATAAAGTTTAACACTGGACGCATTTGGAAAGTGACATAAACAATGGACTCAGTTAGAGGGGGTGAACATCCTGTTGCAACTTACTCCATTATCAGAAATTCACAGGAAGCAGCTACAACTTTACATCCTTCTGGAGAAAACTGAGTTCTCACGAGGTAGGGGAACTGAATTAAGGGTTAGCTGATGGAGTCAGGAGTGCATCCTGAGGCTGGGGTGGTCCTTTTGCTGGGGGGGGAGCACTGACCAGTAGGAAATGAAGGACAACATATAGTAACCGGGATACACAATCTTGAGTTACAATCTGTCCCTGTTGTGATCGCCTTGATGGTGGGGAATCCCCCTAACTGAGGGAAATCGCATATAATATTTCAAGGCTCTTCCTGGTCCAACAGCCTGGCAGGATGCTCCTCCTTTTCCATCGGGGACCCTAGGCTATTGGGATAGTAGTCTTAGACACTCGCTGCCCTGAGGATGGTCCCCCTGAGTGTCCTATCATAAGCCGCAGATCCAACCTAACATCAGGGACTAGAATCTTATTAAGCCTAACCCAAGGACAAACTAAAGAGTCTTTATCTACAAGAAAGACTAGTCTGACTCTAAAATTATATGTAACCCTCCCTTTTTTTTTTTTCTCTCTCTCTCTCTCTCTCTCTCTCTCTCTCTCTCCTCCTTCTCCCTCTCCCTTCCCCCTCTCTCCCCCATAGGATTACTTGACAGAGATGGGTGACTAGGGGTTGGTTGGGGAGGAGAAGGGGGAAAGCTAGATAAACAATAACTTTACGATCAGGGTCCCAGATGAGGGAACCCATGTAGTAGACATTGAGTCTCAGACTCTGGGATTTACAACCCTCCAGAATTGTCTCCTCCCTCTTCCTACGCTAGGTTATCCAACATAATAGAGATCATGGAGTTAACCTTCCTTAAGTAACTTTAGGGATACTCCCCCTTTCCTGAACAATGATCTGATCCTAGAGGTTTAGAAGATAAATTTACGCCCTACTGGCAAGCTCATAAATCCTGCCTGATTATGACCAAACCCCCCACAAATGTTAGACCCTCCCCTCCCCCTTTTTTTCTTCTCCCTCTCCCTCTCCCATCTATCCCTTAAGGGCCTTAGATTCTCTAATGAAACTAAGGAGCCCACCTTCTTAAGAACTGAGCTGAACTCTCCTGTTAATATAATCCTTTACAACTACTTTAGTACTAATGGAACCACTCTCGAGTGATTATTTAATCACTCACTTAGGGGTTCTTTTACTGATCCTGAGTGAGTATTTATTCAGGTTCAGGTTGGGAACCTCTCATCCTTCTCCTTCTCCAATTAAAGTAGGAAACAAGATGACTCAGGAGGAGCTTGTTGAGCGCACCTCCCATTTGGAGGTCAATCTGTATATAAGTTCTATGGGTTTGTCAGCCCACCAATTAGTGGACAGGTGTCTAGTTGATGAGGTAGTTAAAACTCAGTTAATTAATAATAGTTTAGACCTAGAAAATGGTTATAAAATTTATAATGTTTATACGAATGTTTACCCTCTCCAGTTTGCATTATGTGTGGGGGATTAAAAAAACACACATACAGGACAAAGAAAGTATATTTACAGGTTTTATTCAACATTTCACATAGTACAACAGAATTAATGGCTTCTTATCACATAAACACTTTGCAGAGTTGCTGGGAGTGGTCCGGGAAAATCTCTTTATCTTCACTCTGGTGGAAGGAAAGAAAGGAAAACATATTAATAACTTTCTAAAATGAGAGCAATAAACTCAATAAAAATCATGTCCCATAATATCAATGGGTTACATGATCCGATAAAAAGGGCTAGGCTCATGCAACACCTCTCAAGACAACCATCAGATCTGATTTTTCTGCAAGAAACTCACCTTTCTGAGTCAGAACATACCAAACTAAATTGGGGGGGGGGTGGATATTGGGTGGTGGCTTCGTCGCATCCCAGGGAAAGAAAAAGGGGAACAGCAATATTAATCCCGAGAAACACCTCCCTAGAGATTCAGCAAACATATATTGACTCCCAGGGTCGCTATGTAATTATAAAAGGGATACTATATGGAAAACAAGTCACGCTGGCCAACGCTTATTTTCCTCCCCAATCAAACTTCCCTACTTACAGAGGCTTTATAGCTAAATTATTAGATATTCTACAGGGCCAGTTAATACTGGGTGGTGACCTTAATTTGACTCTGGCCCCACGTATGGACAGTTCAAACCCACTAAAACACAGAAACAATGCCACTACCAGACAATTAAAAAAAAACATCGAGCACTTGGGTCTAGTTGATATATGGAGGCGATTGTTCCCTTCTAGCCCAGGTTTCACCTATTACTCCCCCAGATTTAAATCTCACTCAAGATTAGATTATATGATTACGACATGTGAACATCTATTAATGAGTCAAGATTTAAATATTGGTCCTAAGTTACTCTCTGACCACCACCCATTGATTCTAACCTCGGACTTGGGAAGAGAGAGGAAGACTACCCTCTGGAGACTAAACCTGTTGGTTCTGACTGACAGGGAGCTGATGGAGAGCTTCTCTGCTAGACTTTCCCTTTTCTTCTCAGAAAATGACCATCCCGATATTCCAACGGCAATACAATGGGATACGATGAAAGCCACCATTCGTGGTGAATTAATAGCGTATGCTTCTCGAAAATATAAAGAGAGAGAACACGAATATCAAAAATTCTCCACACAACTGGCAAATTATCAGTTGTTATATACAAAAGGAGATGTGGATCTACAAAAATTAATCAACAACACAAAAGCTGCTTTGCAGCGGATCATGGACACTAAGATCCAGCAGTCCCTCTATTACTTATGACAATCAATCTATGAGGGGGGTCCCAGGGCTATCAAGAACCTATCCCGTAAACTACATGCACGAAAGGGGTCCTCTACAATATTAAGACTAAAGAACCCAACATCTGGTAGAGTGCATCACTCGCTAGAACATATCCAACAGGCCTTTATAGATTATTACTCCAAACTCTACTCCCCCTCCCCATCGTTCCCACAAAGTGATTCAACACAATTCTTAAAAAGGGCTAACCTTCCCACGCTTTCTCCTCTTCAAATTAAAAAATTTGAAGTTCCTGTCTCAATTCTTGAGATAGAGGACTCTATCAATAAACTTAATTCAGGGCGTTGTCCCAGCCCTGACGAATACTCTTCGGAATGGTACAAAAAATTTAACAAAACACTATCCCCAAAATTACAAAACGTATTCAATGATATCTTCTGAGGTGGTCTGTCCCCCCCATCTTGGGATTATGCCACTATTGCCCCTATTCTGAAAACAAATAAAGACCCCTCAGATCCGGGGTCCTATCGTCCTATGTCTATTCTTAACGTTGACTATAAAATATACATGGCCATACTTGCTGCTAGACTTGAATTGATATTACCCCAAATCATACATCCAGATCACTCAGGATTAATTAAAAACAGGAACACTTTTGATAACATACGTCGAGCCCTGAATTTACAGGAATATGTTCTGACAAGACAAATCCCATCAGTATTCCTTAGTCTAGATGCAGAAAAGGCATTCAACCAAGTTTCCTGGCCCTTTTTATGGGATACCCTTAGATGTTTCCAATTTCCACCACAGTTCATCGCTACTTTAATTAATCTATACAAATCCCTGTGAGCCTACATTCGGGTTAATGGATCTTTATCCCCCCCCACTACCAATGGGACGAGGAACTAGACAGGGTTGTCCTTTATCCCCATACCTTTTCACTTTATTTCTAGAACCCCTTGCAGCCCTTTTTCGAAACTCCCCATTGGTCGAAGGTATTCCAATAGGACAGCATGAATACAAACTCAGTCTATTTGCGGATGATGTATTATTAACCCTGATAACACCCTCCCAGTCTATCCCTGAGGCCTGGAAGATTCTAACCTATTTTGAAAAAATATCTGACTTCAAATTAAATGTAAACAAAACAGAAATATTGTCATTTAATTACTCCCCTCCCAAATCAATGAAAAAAGTATTCCCATTTAAATGGCAATCAGCAAAAATAAAGTATCTGGGACTTCAAATCCCATCCGATCTCGGAGTACTTGAACTCAGTAATTATGAACCTCTTACAACACAAATTCAGACAGACTGGAAAGATGGGACACAGCTTTCCTTCCTCTTCACCAACGAATCTCTACCATATGAACAAATATCCTCCCACGATCTTGTATCTGCTACAAACTATCCCTTACTTCCCTGCGAAATACTACATTAAATCCTGGAATAAAATGATATTACACTTTATATGGGGGAATAACAAACCTAGAGTTAGACTCTCCATCCTGAAACTTCCCCTCTCCCAGGGTGGGTTGAACCTCCCGGACTTGTACTTGTACGCCCAATCCTCTTTTCTCAGAATAGTGATGTTGTGGCTGACTGATTCATATTCCTCCCCTTGGAAAAACATAGAATTTCATTTAAACAACCTCTTTGATATAAAAAAGATCTTGTTTTCATCCGATGAGAGATCACTTAACCCCTCAGCCTTAACAGGAATAACATCACAACCTTATAAAATATGGAAAAGATTGAGGTGCTCTGGCACCCTATCGATTATATACGAGTACTGTAAAGTGATATCACAAGACGAAAGTTTTGCCCCAATATTCATGGATCATACCTTTTCTCAGTGGAGATCGTTGGGATTGACCCACATATTTCAATTCTTGGGAAAGGAGGGGATCATCCCTTTTGATGAACTCCAACTCCAATATCACCTCAACACCTCTGATAGATTTAGTTACTTTCAGATACGAAACCATATACTATGTAACAAAATCATTCAGCCTTCCTTGCCTTCCCCAATGCCTGACCTACTTAAGCTCTTTACAGAAGCTATAAAAGGCAACCTGGGTTCACACTTAATAGGTATTACATATAGAGCCCTTAGAAATAGTTGTCCGTCATCATCGGCCTCCATTCTGAATGGATGGAATAAAGATTTAGAAGCAGAGAGTACCATGGTCGACTGGGCTCAATCCTCATTGACTGAAATAAAATCAGTTGTATCCCCCCATTGGAGGGAATTTTCATGGAAATGTCGATCCAGATATTTTCGGTCCCCTTCTATCCTGCATAAATTTTTCCCTGAGAAGTATGGGCAGTGTTGGAGAGGCTGTGGATGTTCGGTTGCCACCCTGGGACTTACCTTTTGGCAATGCCTCTATCTCATGCCGTTCTGGATATCATTCCAAGATGAGTTATCAAAATTATTCTCTGAACCAATTGAAATTACAGCTGAACAATTTCTAGTGGGAATTTTCCCCCCAATGGGGATGTACATTATTAACAATTTGCAATATAGCAGCAAAGAAAACAATAACTAAACGCTGGATGACGTCCTTGATCCCAACTATACAAGAATGGAAACAATGTCAGACATTTACAGAGCTGAGTCCTTTAATAAAGAGCATGGGGGGGGTAGGACGACTTCTACAACGAAATGGCAAAAGTGGGTCCACTATATAATATTAACTGACCCAGACTTTTGTCCATGAAAACTGTCTTAAAAATTTGGATATGCATAGTTTTCAACCTTTACCCAGTTCAAATGCGAGAAGCATATCCATTGGGAATAGATCAAACTAATCTCCTATCAAGACTAAATAAGATTAAACAAGTGAGGATGGGTCTTATAATAAGTGATGAACTCTAACAATAGTAAACGATTGATTATAGAAGTCTATTCTGTTTTTAACCTACCTGTAATATTTATATTATGATAAGTTATATGTTCTCCTGTATGTATGTGTGTGAAAGACATAATAAAAAGATATTTAAAAAAAAAAAAAGAATGAAAGTACTGTATTCATACAAGGAACCCACTTCATTACTACCAAAAAAGCGCTGTAGTTAACACTCCATTTAAGTGACTAAGGCAATTTACACCTTTACCTCTGTGTATTGTTTCAGTTCCTGTGGCATCAAAAGTTTTTCTTTTTTCCTTAGCCCCCCGGCTACCACGTTCATCATGCAGGGATATACCCTGATTGTTCAGGTCTACATAGCCCTGAACTCCTCAGCCCTGGCCAGTTGCTGTCTACTCCCACGGCTCTTTCCTCTGCGGCAGGGACTCTTGAGGTAAGGGCCAGGACCTGTTTAGCTAGATTCTAGTGTTTGCTTTTTAAAATTAGGGCCAGAAATACCTTTTCTGGGCACCCCAAAAATCCTGGGTGTTGAGCTTAGCAAGAAGAGCCATTTGTCTTGTTGTGACTTGAGAATTCCCCTATTGCACACAAGTGACAGGGATATTCATTTTTTCGTTCACAAGCAACAAGTGATATACATGTTACCTCTCCCTCTGAACTCAGCCAGCCCTTCCTCATCATTCCCATGCAGCTTTCTCATTCAAATACCTCAACCTCCCAATTTGTCAAGCCCCCCTTTGTCCTTCCCGATTCTTTTTTATTTTACTCCTTCCCCTTCATGGCTCAGTCTGCCCTCCATCGTCCTTCCCGATTGCTTTATCTTTTATATTATACTAATGTAATTGAATTGGGGTGGCCACCTCCAGTACCACTTTACCCCTCCTCCTTTTATTTTAAATAACTCTGCAGAGAAGAAAATGATTCCTCATCAATCTGAGACCCCCCATACCCCAACCCCACACTTAGCACCCACACCCCCCTCACCTAAACATGTTCCATGAGGGGGCGGAGCCAGTTGCCAAACTGGGAAGACATGAGAGAGAGCGAGCTCTGTCTGCCCTACAATTTGCAACTCTTAAAACTTTAATTTTGGATGCTGAAATCAAGCTCTAATAGACTTTATCAGAAAGGAAAAGTGCAGGTGCATATTTTGATACCAAACACTTATAGAAATGGGCAGGAATACTCGAGGCGGTAACCAGAAAGATTACTGATCCAAGCAACCACCACAAGCGGGAAATGAAGAGCCATCAACTTCTGCCTTAAGTGTGGATGCCGCACAACCTACCAATGTGTCGCTTCTTAAAGCAGTCCAGGCCATGGACTTAAAAATAGAGTCGATAGGCCCAAAATTTACAGTGATGGAAGCCAAAATTATGGGTGTGGAAGCGGAGACTAAAATAGCTGCAGATACTGCCAACAAAGCATTCACAAGTGCATCAGGATTAGTTAAGGAGAATATGCTCCTTAGATACCACTTAGAAAATCAAATGAGGGCTATGAATGTACAGGTTGTCGGAATGCAGGAGGGAGCGGAAGAGGAGATGGATTTAGAATCCTTTATGCAGCAGTGGTTTTTGGATCGGCTCCAGATTTCTCAATTAAGAAAGCCTATAGAGTTACTCCTCATCGATACCCAGTAGATGACCCTCCACCTTGGACAATAAATGTGGTACTGGCAGGTTCTGGGGAGCGAGATGACCTTTTACAAGCAGCCTGCAGAGCCGAATCATTGGAGCACCAAGGATGTGTGGTGAGAATGTTCTCTGATTTAAGTTACTCAACCAGATCCAGACACAAGGCTTTTGATGGGGTACACACGCAACTCAGAGCCTTGGGGATTCAACACTCACTATTAATGTCAGCCAAACTAAAAATCTGCTATGGAGGGAAAATCTATTTGTATACCGATCCACAAGCTGCAGGTAAATTAGCAGCAAAACTGAGAACTGAGTTCTACAAACGGCAAGAGGGATCTGATGCTACATCTGAAGAGGACTGACTGAATAGATCGGAAGATGGTGAAGATGAACCAAATGCAAAATAAAGATTGCCTTTGCGGACATTTGCATCAGGTTTGATGGTTCAGTGTTTATTAGTTCACGAACTTCGTGGGCTTATGCTGTTGCTGTTCTTTTTGGGACATGTGGATGTCATCCAGGGAGTCTAACTTAAATGTCTGCATCATCTGTTATTTACAAAATGGCCTCCTCGAATAGCAGACTCTCGTGGAATCTTCCTCCATCAAAGACTATGCCACTGTTTTTTATCCCCACTCGGATACGGTGGTTGCGCGAGCCAGTGTGCCAGGACAGACCGAAGTGTGCATGGCTCAGCAGTTTTCAGCCCCGTAATCCTTATGAACTGTCTTAACATTGAATACATAAGGACTGCAGTGGTAAAGTACTTTCACTGTCTCAACAGTATCTGAACAACATTAATGGGCTCAAATTAGCCATCACCATTCATGTTTAAAATGTTCCTGTAGCAGTCAATTTCTAGCAGGAGTTGTATGTTTTAAATAACTGTTTTAAGTATGAGTTTGCTTATTGATACGGCTGACAAATTAATGGCTCTTTTCCTCAAGGTCTATACCTCCTTACAAGCTCTGGGTTTAGAAGAACACTAATCCCATGTTACTGGGAATGTTTTAGTAATTTAAAGGACCATTTTTTTTTGTGTTCTTGTTCTTGGCAACAATGGCATTGTTTATATAACGAGAAGATATGATATTATAAGGGATAACCCCCCAGTTGTTGTAACTATATCTGAAGTTAAGCACACTTCCTATAATAATATATATAGGAGAATGTAATTTTAACTAGAAATTATACAATATGAAAAGATTTCAGATGGAAATGCTTGTATTTAACTTGTTGAAAATGCAATAAATATAAGTTTAAACATGTTCCATGAGGCAAATCCACTGCTTGATTGAAAACACATCCTCCTGCGGGAACCGTGACTGCGATATAAGAATCAATATTTTTACACTAAATTTTCAACACGGACGTTTTGGGACCCCACCTCATGAACAAGGTAGGTGAAATTTAAAAAATTCATCTCAAAAGGTAATTTTGTAGTTGCTCCGTGAAATCACCTTTCGGGCAGAATTTGAAAATGTTCACCTACTGTTAATGGCAGCTCTACAACAGGGCACATGCCCTGGTAAACAAACACTGTACCCTGGCCTCATATGGTGCACACCTGCCCCCATAGTAACCATATACCAGTGCCCTGGCTGCCGTCTGTTGTGTCCCAGCTGTGCCCTGGCAACCAACAGTAGCTAGAGCCACTTCTTTGTGAAATCACACTTTGGGAAGCATTTGAAAATGTTCATCTAATGGATTCATGGCATGGGGTCATAAAAAACACTATTTTCAAAATTTGGATTCAAAATATTAAAAAACAACAAAGTTCTGAATGTATGTTGAAATTTTTCCATGATCGCTTTTAACTTTGGTAATTATCAATATTTTGATTCCAAACTTTCAACATAGCCATTTTTTTACACCACCTCATAAATGTGACTGGTGCCAGTTTTCAGGTCCTGGGTAAAAGGTGTTTTCACAGTTGTGGTGTGAAATAATATTCCGACAACTATTCTATAAATGACACATGCTATATTTGTAAGGGGGGGGGGTCATAAAATTACTATCTTGAAAATCTGTGGTCAAATTAAAAAAAAAAAAATATTGTGTGTACTACCAGCCTTTACCCCAGTGGGTAGTGCTTTGTGATCCCGTGGCAGTGAACACAGTTTGGGGCCAGCTCAGTGAGCCAGCTTGAGGGCCCAAGGCTGGGGAGGACAGCACTGGTTTGCGGCACCACCACTCAGCCTGGAAAGGGAAGTTGCAGGGTTGCCCACATGGGCCAAGTACCACATAGTGAAGAGAACTCTACTCTTGGCATAGGGCTCTGCACCTCTGTACCTGTGGGTGCCAAAGGGCCCTGCACTTCAGCTGACAGATGGACTCTTTGTCCTGTGCATCTGTATCTGAGGTCACATGGATACACTTCCACAGCTCACCAGACAGACCCACAAATTCTTGACATCCATTGCTGCATGGAAGTGCAGGACCTGCACTTCTGTAGGCAGATGAACTCTTCCCTCCATCTGCATCTGCTCACAGAAGTCCTAAAGTGACCTGCCTGAATGAGGACATGATTCTACTGGCTGAAAAATAAAGGAAATTTATTGTAGTTTGTGCTATTCTGTGGATCCCAAGTTACCCTCTGGATGCTGAACACCTCAGCCCTGCTCCCCTGCTTTCCTCTGGAACTTACCTTCATGCAAAGTGCAGCATGGCCCAGGTGCTCAGCGGGGTACAGGGCTATATGGTGGTTAGAGTCAGTGGCAGCTCGGACCTCCATATTCTACTTTTCTCCCCGGAGAGGTGGTGTGCACTGCCACCCAGATGGCCCAATGCATGCTTTTGTGTATGGAGCAATGGCAGCTGCCACTCCCTCATCCAATACTGACAGCCCCAGCCTGCCTCACCCCAGTCAACGCTAGGCACCAAGCAGATGCTGGGCACCGAAACCCTCCCTCCCCAGGAGAGGAGAGCAGTCCACTGGATGCTCAGTCCTCTCCCTCCTTGGCCGACCCCTGATGAATGAATCAGCATCCAAACCCAGGTTGCCAGCATGATGTGAGGTGTGCTGTCCAGTGCATCAACCCAAGAAGGGAAATTATTTGCAAAACACTGTGTTAATGCAGCAGTAAAGGTTCAACTTAACACCACAAAAGTAGGGAAATGTGGCATCAGGATTTCCAACCCTAACTCTCCCCCAGCAGTAAAAGGACAAGACTACGCAAGCAACCACTGACAGCCATCATATGGTAAGACAAACACATACAACTGTTTCTAGATGACACAAATACAGTAGCACTGATGTGATACCTTCATGGATTGTATCTGCGGCTGTAGAAGAATGGGACCCACAGGGGCCTGTGCTTCTGCAGCCACAGCAGTGTGTGTATGTTGTACAATGTGCATGAGTACCTCTGGCTGCAGAGGCACAGGCCCCGTGGGAGTCTGCTCTTCTGCAGACAAAATTACTATTGCAATGTGGGTATCATGGTTTCAGTAGCAGATCTAGAAATTTCTCATGGACATAGCATTGTAGTCTGGAGGTGACACTTCCCCCAAAAAGTAAAATGTTACCCTTTAAAGCTCAGTCTGGATGTCGGACACCCCAGCCCTGCTCCCCTGCTCTCCTCTGGAACTTACCTTCACGCAAAGTGCAGCATAGCCCAGGTGCTCTGCAGGGTGAACGGCAACATAGTGGTTGGGGTCAGTGGCAGCTTGGACCTCCATATTCTACTTTTTTCCCTGGAGAGGTGGTGTGCAATGCCACCCAGATGGCCCAATGCACGCTTCCATGTGTGGAGCATTGGCAGCTGCCACTCCCTCATCCAATACCGACAGCCCCAGCCTGTCTCACCCCAGACAACGCTAGGCACCAAGCAGATGCTGGGCACTGAAACCATTCCTCACCAGGAGAGGAGAGCAGTCCACTGGATGCTCAGTCCTCTCCCTCCTTGGCCAACCCCTAGTGAATGAATCAGCATCTGAACCCAGGCTGCCAGCATGATGTGAGGTTTGCTGTCCAGTGCATCAACCCAAGAAAGGAAATTCTTTGCAAAAAAAAAACTGTGTTAATACACTAGTAAGAGTTCAACTTAACACCACAAAAGTAGGGAAATGTGGCACTAGGATTTCCAACCTTGACTCTCCCCCAGCAATAAAAGGACAAGACCACACAAACAACCACAGACAGCCATCATACGGTAAGACAAACAACATATAACTGTTTTTAGATGGCACAAATGCAGTAGCACTGATGTGATACCTTTGTGGATTTGTATCTGTGGCTGTAGAAGTGTAGGCCCCACAGGGGCCTGTGCTTCTACAACCACAGCAGTGTGTGTATGTCGTACTTCTGGAGTGCTTCTGGATGCAGAGGCACAGGCCCTGTGGGAGTCTGCGCTTCTGTAGACAAAATTACTATTGCAATGTGGATATCATAGTTTCAGTAGTAGATCTAGAAATTTCTCAAGGACATATTGTAGTCTGGAGGTGACACTTCCCCCAAAAAGTAAAATGTTACCCTTTAAAGCTCAGTTTAGGTTAAAACAGCTACCTTTTGCTAGCCAATGGGGTAGCGGGTGTTACCTCGGTGCATAACTGGATCTGCCAGGGCATGGTTTTCTGTATGCAGCTGCACAACTGCAGACACCACAGGGGCCTGTGCTTCTGCAGGCAGAAGTCAGTGTGTATGTTTTATTCCTGTGGCTGTTGAGGTACAGGTCTGTCTGGGGCATGTGGTTCAGCAGACAGAAGTACTGATACAATTTTGGTATCATGGATTTTGTGACATCTGCACTTCTGCAGCCAGAGGTCAGTGTGCATGTTTTACACCTGTGGTTGCAGAAGTGCAGGCCCCTATGTCTTATAGTGTGGATGAGTACCCGTGGTTACAGAAGCCCTGGCCCCATAGGGTCCTGTGTTTCTGCAGACAAAAGAGCTCTTTTAACTTGGGTATCATGGATTTGTATCTGTGACTACAAGGTCCTGGGTATCTGCACACAGAACTTATTGTGATTTGAGTATAGTAAATTTCTATCTGCAGCCAGAAGTGAGTATGCATTGCTGTGTGCATATGACAAATACAAACCTACAAAGGTAGCACATCAGTGCTACTGCATTTGTGTCATCTGGAAACAGTTGTATGTCGTTTGTCTTACTTGATGATTGCATGGAATATGTCCTTTTGCACTGCAGACATGGAATAAATGTGCAACTGTGTGGAGCCCCATGGAAAGTGGGTCAAAAGGGGCATGTCTGTAGATGTAGGGCCACAATGCGTATGAACAACAGTGCATATAACCGTACAGCATGGTGTGTGCGTTACACCATGCACTACACAGCATGGATGGCAGCTGTAAAGGCAGGTATGCACCCTTCTCTCAATAAAGACGCCGGTTACAACTATTGCAAGCACACCTGTTTAATGCACAAGTGACATGTAACAAAACACGCTGGCCCTGATAGCACAGCAAAACAACGCTGTAAGCAATGTCACAAAGTCCATGGCCACACAGTTTGTGTGGCTAGAATGTGACCTACCACATGGATGCCCGCATCACGTGGTCAGAAGGGTACATGCAGCCTGCATGTACAGCAGCCTTACCAAGGAAGTGCTTCCGCTACTCCTCCAGTGTGACTTGGACAATGGTGGCCCCAAAATACACTGCCGAGCTGGCCTTCTCCCCCACCACCAGTGGACATTTGGTGGCTCCAGGTTAATATCAAAAACATTGTGCCCATCACATCACAGCTGTATCTCCATGAGTGATGCTGGTGTAGCCGCTATGGAGACATGGCAGGTATGAATCACCTGTGTGCACACCCAGCCCTCGTCCCTCTCCTGCTCCCCATACAGCCACTCTGCATGTCCCCATGAAGCTCTCCATGCAGCCCCCCTTGTAGTCCCACCCCTGTAGCTGTTCATGGCCCAAGGCATGGAACTGTACTCACTGCAGCAGGCGGCATAATGTACCATCCCATTCTATGCCTATCAGTGTAGTACCTGTTGATCTCGTCTTGGCCATCTGGTAGGCACATGGCCCATGCCAGGCCACCTGGCACCTCGTCCAGGGAACACTCAGCTGCTGGGGTCCCAGTGACAGGAGGGATTCTGCTGGACATCCCTGGACTGGCTGTAATGACAATACAATGGGCATTAGTAGCAGGTACAGAATAGCATACATCCACAGCATGTGATGATGGTGCTCCACACACATACATACCCCAGCAGGCTGGTCAACATCGCAAGCACCATAACTAGAGCCAGTATGTTAAGTACTGCACCACTGTGTAACAGCTGACAAGAAGGGGTGTGCATGTGATGCCTGGCCATGCCCAACCATACCTGTGGGATGTGGTTGGGCTTAAGGGGATACAGACACTGTAATGAGTACCCATTGGCATTGAATGAGGCTGGTGGCAGGTAGCTGGGGTGCATCATAAAGGGGCACCACACCATGGCACCCTGTCCAGAGAAATGTGCCCCACACTGTTGACACATACCTTGAACATGGGTGTGGAGACTGCACTTGAAGAGGAGGATACCGCAGATCCAAGGCCATGCATCTTCAGGCCCCATGTGTCCCTCAAGGGTATACAGGTAACCTGCATCCTGGAATAGTTCCTTCTGGACCAGCGCAGCATTAGAAAACTATGTGACCTTGTTGGGGACAGTATTCAGCCAACCACTCACAGGGCCATGTCAGTGGAGAACAAGCTGATGTGTGCACTGGCATACTATGCCACGAGGTCATTCAAGTAGTTTGCAGGTGACATGAATGGTGTGAGCCAGTCCTCTGTGTCATGTGCCCTTCATCAGGTGACTGCGGCATTGCTGGCACATGTGGGGGACTACAGTCAGTTTCCCTTGGACAGGCTGGGCATATGGATGGTCCAGGAGGCTTTCTACAAGCAGTATGGGTCCCCAAATGTCTGTGGTACTATAGACTGCGCACATACTGATGTTGGCCCCATGTCAATAGGAGGACTACAGAAACAGGAAGGGATTCCACAGCATGGATATACAGGTGGTTGCGAACACAAAGGGCAGTGTCATGCATGTTAGCTCAAAGTCCCCCGGCTCCACACATGACCCTTTCTTCCTCTAGCAGTCATGCCAGTGGCCATTACTAGCTGCCAATTGTGGACTGTCTGGATAGTTGCTAGGTAAGCTCTGCATGGTTCCTCTGTAATCGCAGCCAGCTGTAATATGCAGATACCGGGTATAACACCTCTTTCTTTCTACCCCATACAGGTGACAGCAGAGATCCTCTGCAGCCATACCTGTTGACACCACTCCTGGCCCCTGTCATGGGGGCTGAGCAGAGGTACAATCTCACCCACAAGAAGGCATGGGTAAAGAGCATACCTTCGGACAGCTGAAGATGAGGTTCAGATGCCTGGACAAGACAGGTGGCAGGATGATGCTTGCACGGGGTAGGGTGTGCCATTTCTTTGTCATCTGCTGCATGCTGTACAGTATTGCCACAAGGAAGAGTCTGCCATTACCAGAGGACCTACCCATGGGTGAGGACCCCCAGAAGTAGATGGATGGGAATCAGAAGCCAGCTGTGGCCACACAACCTGGAGACTTGATGGGTGGGAGGGAGGTGTGGCATAGGCTGGTGCAATATATGTTCCAGGATGGGTGTGAGTAATGTGTGTTGTGTGTGTAATGGTGTGTGCCCCTGTAAACCCAATGCATGGTGATGATACCCACTACTGAATGCGCGTATGTGTGTGTGTGTGTGTGGTGCCTCTGTGTGTGTGTGCCTAATGGTGCTTTGTGCATGCCTAGTGTACCATGGTGGACCTGTCAGTGTGTGGAAGACCATGTGTGGTGGGTCTTGGCTGCTTCCTTACCTCCCCCGCCCAGTGGCTGTCCATGCCATCCTGTCCAGGCTGATTAAGTGCTGGGTGCCACAGCAGATTGGTCTTGGAGGTGGGCTGCAGGGAATGGGGCTGTGTGGGCATCCCTGCCCCAACCCTGTGTGAAATGAGACTGTGTTAGCAGGGTGTGGTGTACAGGCACTGTTACTGGCCTGGGCATTGAGGCATTATAGGACACCCTACAGCAGGTTGCCCGGAACTCAATGTGTAGACGCTGTACCTCCATTGTGAGTGCCCAGAGGAGGTTATTATTGTCCCAGTTGGCCTGTAGCCATTCCATCTCCAGCTGCCGCACCTCAGGACAGTACCTGCCTAGCAGGCATGCAGCAGCATTGGTCCTCCTGTACAGCCCTGTTCAGTTGGACAGACCCTCATTGCCACAGCCCAGGCCTGGGTTACTCAAGTTACCATGCTATCCCTGTGGCAGTGTGTTCTCCTGCCATGGTGTTCTGCCAGGTTGTGTGCCTATGCTGTCATCAGGGGGGCTGTGACCATCAGTGGCAGGAGCTGGGGTGTCTGTAGTGTGTGTTGGTGGTGCTCAGTACCATGGGAGGTGGTGGTGGTGGTGGTGCCCTATGGTCCCTCATGCCAGTGCCCTCTACTTGCTGTGAAGTGTACATGGTGGTGAGAGAAGAGTGTCACAGGGGCTGTGGAGGGGTCATGCAGGGGGTGCAGTGCCCAGCTCCCTTGTCATCTGGCTGCCCTTCCTCTACCCAAAATGCCATCCTCCTTCTCCTGCTGGTCATTCACCATTATGGCTATTCCTGCACTGGCGCTGCTGTTATCTGTAGATGATAGGATGGACAGTCAGTTGGTGGGTATGGCATAGCTGTGGACCTTATGGTGTAGCACAGGGATTCTCATCATTGTGTGAAAGCTGGGCACTGTCCTGGTCCACACTGTTCCCTCAGGCATCTGGGCAGTCACTGGCCTCCTTCGTGCTGTCATCTTTCCTCCTCCTTGCCCGCTCCGATATCTTGAGCAGGTCCACTGTGAAGGGGGGAAGAGAAGGTCAATGTCTCTTGTTGTGCACCATGCCACATGTGTGTTTCAGGCATTGTGCTGTGTACACTCGCCTTGCAGGGGGCTGTGGGGTGCAATGCCTGGCTCCCCTACGATCTGGCCACTCTGCCCCTGCATGGGATACCATCCTCCTCCTTAAGCTGGCCATTCACCATTGAGGCTTTTCTTGCACTTGCGTTGTTGTCATCTGTGGATGGAAGAGTGGAGAGTCAGTGGGTGGGATAGCACAGCTGTGGACCTTACGGTGTCGCATGGGAATATTCACTATCGTGCAGAGGCTGGGCACTGTCCTGGTCCACACTGTCCCCTTGGGTATCTGGACAGTCACTGGCTAATTCTATACTGTCATCCTCCTCCTCCTCTTTCTTCTTCCCTCCTCCCTGATATCATGAGTAAGTCCACTGTGGAGCAGGGAGAGAGGGTCAGTGTGTCCTGTAGTGCACCATGCCGCATGTGTATCCCATACACTGTGCTACATCCACTCACCTTATGGGGTGTCCAGGCCTTCCTCCTTGCCATCCGCCATTGCCTGGGATATGGTGTCATCCACAATGTCCTCCATGGGTGTGAGCATGGGGTGATCGTGGTCTCCCTCCTGTGGCATTCCATGCTCATCATTCACCTGCCAGCGTCCTCCAAACAACTGCCTGCAGGTCCCTCCATTTGTGCTTTATTGCCTTGAGGGACCTGGGTAGCAAGTCTGCAGTGCTGACGGTGGTCTGGATGGACTTCCAGATATGGGTCTTTGTGTCTGGTTGTGCCCACAGGTCTTGCCATCCATACAGTGTCAGGTAGTGGGCCCAGATCTTGGACACAGCCATGTTCACCTGTTCTGAGTTGAGGTTCAGTCATAGCTGCACCTGACACTGCCTGTGCCAACATGACCGCCGGTATGTGGCTGCACTGGTCCATGGAAGGAACAGCCTTCTGTCATGCTCAGGCAGCACTCTTGGGAGCAGTGAGTCCCAGCTACCTCTGCTGCCCACCACTGACTCTGTAGGGCGTGTGCAGGTGCCCCAGTTCTTGTCCTCTGTGCTGTGCTACCCCGTCTACAGTGCCAGGACCCGAATGCCTGCCCCCCATCTGTAATCCCAGCATCACCCTCCTGCCTACCAGCCATTTATCATGGCATATGGCACCTACCTGTTCGGCACCACTGGTGTGCTCCATGCGCCTCATGCAGTTGCACCCCTGCTTTACACATATATTGGGGTCTATGCATGGCAGGATGGATTGCCTATGTGCTGCATATCCACAGTTCTTAGGCAACCCCATGTTGGAATGCCACACACCAGGGGTCCACTGAACCCCCGACGGCATTCATGGAAGGGGACTGGATCCCCAACTGTTTATGCAGTTACGCACACTGACAATCCAGGGGCATGCCTTAGACAGCTAGTGTTGGAACCCACTCGGGAGGGAGCAGTATTAGACCTGGTACTCTCAAATGGAGAGAGGATTTTATTTTATTTTATTTTAGTCTTTGGTAACTGTGTAAGGCCCACTAGGCACAAGTGCCTGTTTTCAGGGGCGCCTGAGAGCACTGGGCGGTTAAGTGACTTGCTCAGAGTCACACAGTATGCAAGTGGAGGTTGTGAGAATCAAACTCAGGTCTAGTCTGCTGGATGTATCAAGCTCATTCACACCTCGTTCCTCTAACCTCTAGGCTATTCTGCCAGCCAGATATAGAAGTCAGTAGCCATCTGGGAACAAGCGGCCACTGCACAGTGTGGTTCACAATAAGCACAACCATGGAGACAAGCCATACAAAAACAAGGATATTGGACTTTAGAAGGGCTGACTTTGGCAAAATGGGTGAATACCTAAGGAATGCACTAGCAAATGGGCAGAAAGGAAGGGTGGAAGAACAATGAAGAAAAATCAAAACTGCCATCATGTAGGCAACAAGCATTTGTGTGAAACAAATAAAAAAAAGCGGAGTAAAAAAACACTATGGTTCTCAAAAGAGATGGCAGGGAAGGTTAGGGAGAAAAAGGCAGCATTCTAAAAGTATCAGGAATCACAGAAGGAGCACGAGAGGGCTGTATCAGTTAAAGCAGAAAGAAGTGGGGGAGGCAGTCAGAATAGCAAAGGCCCAAACCGAGGAAAAGATAGCCAACTCAGTTAAGAAGGGGGATAAAACCTTTTATAGGTACATTAGGGAGCATATAAATGTTAAGGGAGGGATAGTGAAGATTAATAAAGGAGAGGGGAGGTGGGCAGAGGGAGACAGTGAAAAGGCAGAGATACTGAATGAATACTTTTGCTCAGCATTCACAAAAGAAGAAGAGGAGTTACCTAAACCAAACAATAGAAGCACTCTGGTTAAGGGGGTTGACACCAGTCCATTTATAGAAGAAAGAGTCCTGAAAGAACTCCTAAAACTCAAGGTGGACAAAGCAATGGGGCCTGACGGGATTCACCCCAGAATCCTAAAAGAACTAAGGGAGGACCTAGTGACACCACTGACTACTCTCTTTAACAAATCATGGGAGGATGGGGTGGTACCTGAGGACTGGAGGAAGGCTGATGTGATTCCCCTTCACAAAAGTGGGAGCAAGGCAGAAGCAGAAAACTACAGACTTGTTAGTTTGACCTCAGTAGTAGGGAAAATGATGGAATCACTTCTGAAAGAAAGAATTGTTGAGTACCTAGAGGCCAGCGGGACACAGGACCCAAGGCAGCATGGATTCACAGCAGGAAGTTCATGTCAGACTAATCTAATAGATTTCTTTGACTGGGTGACCAAAGTAATAGACCAGGGAGGGGCTGTGGACATGGCCTACCTAGACTTTAGCAAGGCATTTGACACAGTCCCACACAAAAGATTAATGATCAAGTTAGCCAGCCTGGGAGTGGGTCCCAGGGTGGTGGCCTGGGTAGCAAACTGGCTGCACAACAGGACACAGAAGGTAACAGTAAATGGAACTCACTCCGAAGAAAGGGGGGTTACTAGTGGAGTACCTCAGGGTTCTATACTGGGTCCAGTCCTCTTTAATGTCTTTATAGGTGACATTGCAGAGGGTCTGGAAGGAAATGTATTATTTATTTATTTAACAGACTTTAGGATTACAACTTTTGAGTTAGGGACTCATTTAAAAAGGCTCCGCCTCAGAAAAAACAAACATAAACACTTAATACATATAGACATAGAATGGCAGCTAAAGGTTACAGTTTTTTTAGTTATACATTTTTGCAGAATCAAGATCAGCTATGCATTGCATTGAATGTGTTACAGAGAGCTGTATTTTACAGCTATGCCTCTTTGCAGATGACACAAAGATCTGTAACAGAGTTGATACACAAGGGGAGGGGGATGAGAAGGGACTTAGCAAGGTTGGAGGAATGGTCAGACGTATGGCAACTTAGATTCAATGCAAAGAGGTGCAAAGTAATGCACCTGGGAAACAAAAACCCAGGAGAAGAGTACACAATAGCAAGGGAGGTACTAACAACAACAATAATGGAAAGGGACCTGGGGTAGTCATATCACATGACCTAAAGGTGGGCAAGCAATGTGAGAAGTCAGTAAGGAGAGCCGGGGGGATACTGGGATGCATAAGGAGAGGCATCACAAGCAGAAAAAGGGAAGTGGTTAACCCTCTGTACAGACAGTTGGTGAGACCCCATCTGGAGTACTGCATGCAGTTATGGAGACCCCATTTCCGCAAAGACATAGACAGGATGGAGGCAGTCCAGAGGAGGGCAACTAAAATGGTGCAGGGTTTGCATCAGAAACCATATGAAGAGAGACTAAGAGAGCTTAACATGTATACCCTTGATGAAAGGAGGGACAGGGGGACATGATAGAAACTTTCAAGTACCTCAAGGGAATCATCAAAGTCCAGGAGGGTAGCATCTTTCAGAAAAAGAGATGTACAAGAACAAGGGGGCACAATTTGAAGATAAAGGGGGGACAGCTCAGGGGTAATGTGAGGAAATTTGTTTTCACAGAGAGAGTGGTGGACGCATGGAATCACCTTCCTGGGGAGGTTGTGGGGTCTAAAACAGTGGGGGAATTCAAACATGCATGGGACAGACATAAGGCAATTATAGTGGGATGGTGGGAGGAAGTAGGCTGTTGGTTGACTAGAATCTGTAGCTTATCTAATAGGTAGGGAAATGGGCAAACTGGGTGGGCCAAGCGGTCCTTATCTGCCGTCAGATTCTATGTTTCTATATCTGGGAGCATGCCCACACTCTGCACTATTCACAAAGGTGCAGAGTGCCGGATGAGGGGAGAGCAGAATACGGCTGTAGGGATCCTGCCATTTTCTTTGCATGCTCCACCAGATTTCACCCGTCGGCTGTGGCAAGACTAACCACCCCCTACTATGCTACCCCAGCCAGCTGGGCAGACAGGGAGGCTGGGGAGAGCCTTGCGGGCACTCACACGTAATCTTTAAATGTGTCAGTCCTGCACGGTTCCACAGTCCCCTGCTCCATGCAGAGCAGGGATCCACTAGCGGACCAGAACAGGCATCTGATTGGATGCCTGCCTGTGTCCTCCAATCTGCCACTGCACAGCTGTGTGCTGCAGAGAGCAGAACCACAGATAGGTGCACAGTGGTGGCCAGCATTCATGCGTGCCAGCCATCGTGCACCTGTCCGGGAGTGCGACACTATGTGGGCCAGCTACTCACCTATCGGGTATACCCAGCCCATCATTAGTACATAGCCTGCATTCTGCGAATCCCGGTCTTGTTGGTGCATAAGACCTAGTATGTGCAGTAAAGTGTGCTGAAGGGAACTAGGTCTTAGCCCAGCCCCATGGATTTTTCTCTCCTATGGCAGCTCTTTGTCTGATGTTACCTCTATAAATCTGGCTCTCAATGCACCTTATCACTCAGCAGACAGCCTCCCCCCTACACTGGTGCAGGCCCCTCCTCAACCCTACCTGAGAGGGGGTAAGTCCCAATACCCAGCCACCACCTACCTGACAAGGGGACAGGAAAGGAGGAGTCGACCTTTACAGCAATCCTTTACAGACCTGGAATTCTGTAAGGGTGTACATGTCTTCCTTTCGGAAGGCTAGTAGGATGCTGGGGTGCATAACAAGGGGAATCACCTTAAAGAGTAAGGTGGTGATTCTGCCACTGTACAGGGCACTGGTGCGGCCTCACTTGGAGTATTGTGTACAGTTCTGGCACCCCTTCTTAAAAAGGACATCAGACTGTTGGAGAGGGTAGAGAGAAGGGTGACCAAGAAGCTAATCGGGATGAGGGAAAAGCCCTATGAAGAAAGGTTAAGGAAGCTCAATATATATTCCCTGGAGGACCGAAGGGACAGAGGCTGGGTGATTGAGACCTTCAGATACTTGAAGGGTATAAAAGTTTTTACAATTTGTTTCAAATTACCAATTTAGTGGTGACTTTTTAGTGTTAGGTGATTTTAATATTCATTGGGACTCCTGTGATGCTTCTAATATGGAGTCCTTGTTGATGAATGCAGGTTTGTGTCAGTTAGTGCAAACTTTTACACGCATGAACCTGAAGACAAATAATCATTCAATTTTGGACTGGATTTTGAGTAATAATCATACTAAAATTATTAAGATTGGAGTCTTACCAGATGTTATCAGTGACTACCTGGCAATATGTTGTACTTGGAAATCAAAGAAAATAAAGCCTCCCCCTTATTTGATTACCTATAGAAAGTGTCATGAAGATTTAAATGATGGATTAAAGTCTGATTTAAGAGATGTTGATTGGTCTTACTTGGATGTAATACCTTGCATAGTCTGCAGTAGATTACTTTACAACACAAATTTTGGAGTTACAAAATAAATTCTGTCCAATACTAACAAGGAGAGTAAGGGGAACAGTGAATAAATGGATTACTCCGGAGATGTTTAAATTGATGAAACAAAGAGATCAAGCATGGAAACAATTTTGCTTGAGTAAAAATATTAGTGATTTTCAAAGCTATCGGAAATTAAGAAATGAATGTAAGATAAAATTAAGGTTATGTAAATCTGGTTATTATACAAAACAACAAGATCTAAATTTGTCAGATCCAAAAAATTTGGTCTTCAATCAAATCTTTGGTGTCTCTCCATAGATGTATAATCAAGAGGTCCTTGTTGAAGGAGTTACAATAAAAGATCCACAAGAAATAAGTACAGCCTTTTCACAACAATTTTTGGATATGGTTAAATATAGTGTAGATAAGGATGGTCAGGACTTAAAGAACACAGTTATAGCATCTCAAAATGATTTAATATTTCATTTTAAAGAAATAGAGCCCGATCAGGTACTGAAAATTTTGAATAAAATTCCTTTCAAAAATGTTGGAATTGATGATATTCAGCCAAGGTTTTTGAAGTTAATATCTTCATATATTTATAAGCCTTTGACAAAAATATTTAATTTGTCCTTAGAAATAGGGATCTTTCCACAACAATGGAAAAAAACATAATATGACCAAGTTTTAAGAGGGAAATAGTAAAGATTTGAGGAATTACCGCCCTGTTTCTCTTCTCCATCCTTTAGGTAAAATTTTAGAAAAGATAACAGAGGTACAAATTAGTGATTACTTACAATTGACTGGGCTTCATGCTCCTGAGTAGCATGGCTTTAGGAAATTTCATAGTACAGGAACTTCCTTGGCCAGGTTCATAAACCACATCAGTGAGGCTATGGAGGTGGGTGAGCTCACTGGTGCTGTTTTTGTGGACCTGTCCAAGGCATTTGACCTTGTTGACCATCTCCTGCTGCTCAGGAGCCTAGCTGCCAAGGGATTATCCAGATTGTCATTAGAATGGGTGGAGAGTTATTTATCAGGTAGGGAACTACAAGTTCTTTATGAGGGTTCAGTGTCAAAGAATAGAATTTTAGAAAAGGGTGTACATCAAGGGTCAATCTTGAGACCACTATTGTTTTCCATATTTGTGGATATTATACCAAGTAAAATTCTTAAGGCTAAGACAATCTTATATGCTGATGATATAATATTATATAATAGCTCTAATTCATTAGATAAAATTGCCCAAGATTTGACTGTAGATTTTCAGAGTCTAGAAAATTGTTTGTTGGACTTAAAATTATCATTGAATATTTCAAAAACCAAGAGTATGATATTTGCCTCGAAACAAAAGTTGGTTAAATTAGGGAAACTGAATATTTTTGGTAAAAATTGAACTAATTTGGAGCAGGTGCAATGTTTTAGATATTTGGGAATGAATTTGAACTCAAATTTAACATTTTCAAATCATATATTGACTTTAACAAAATCAGTAAATCAAAATTTAGGGGTTTTATTCAGACTATAGAATGTGTTAACTTTACAAGCCAGGAAACATATAGCCCAAAGTATACTACTTTCTCAACTGTATTATAATTCATTTTTGTTTACTAGTTTGTCTAAATATGTGGTAAATAACTTAACAATGACTTTTCATAGTATTTGTAGATTTGTTTATAGACTGCCTTATAGTACACATATAGAATAGTGGATGGGTGAACATCCACAACAAGTCTGTGTTTCCATCGAGGGAGCTGATGACATCACAGAGACCTCGAGAGCGAAGCTCGAGAGGTCTCGTTGATGTCATCAACTGCCCGAGATGGGGACACAGACTTAGTTGTGGATGTTCACCCATCCACTGTTTTTTATAATATATGGGGTTTTTTTGTTTTATTTTTTTTTGTTGCTTGCCGTAGGTGCTGCTCCCATTTCCCCTCAGGTGCTTCTGCTTGTGCCCGTTCCCGCTTATGCTCCGTCCTGCTCCTCAGCACATCATTTTTTTTATTTTTTTTAAATCGGTGAGAAAAAATAAAAGAAATTGTTTTTAGAAAGGAAGCCATGTATGGCTCTCCGTGTCCTGTTTCCCGACTTCTCAGTCGGTGGCTCACTTCTTTCGGCATTTCTTCATCAGCATACATCATTTTTTCGTTTTTTCTATAGAGCATCATCTGAGCCAATCAGGCAGCTGGTCAAGGGTAAAAAGTTGTTGTACTATCGATGTGATGTCAGAGCGATAGTACAACAACTTTTTTGACCTTTGAACTGTACTACAACAAGATTTCAGCAATTGCTGAAATCCATTGACAATAGGCAGCACCCACATACTATATCATTGTACTTTCTATCAAGTTTCAGGGTTTATACTGCCTAACTTGAGTTCCAATTATTCTCTTTGTTGTAAAACGGATAATGTATTGAGACAAAAAAGTCTCTCTCCCTTGTATTCTCTGATATCTCTAAGGGAAGCTTTGAGAAACTTGAGATCACATTTTCTTTCTTGTTTAAATTTGAAAATCACTAAAACTAAAATGGGTGCTCAAGCTTTTTATATCCAAGCACCAAAATACTGGAATGATCTTCCAATTGAATTGAGAACTATGAGTAGTCATAATTTATTCAAAAAGAAATTGAAGCATCATTTATTGAGCAGCTTGCAATGTCACTGCTATTTTAAATAATTTGTATTATATTGTTTGTCTTATATGTCATGTATTTGTATTCCTGTATTAAGTGAATGTAAAAAGTTATCTTTTTGTATAACATCTTGTGACTATTTTATAGTCTTGGGTTGCATACGAAAAGGGCCTTGGCTCATATGTTTACCCGGTTAACGAAAGAAAGAAAAAAAAATAGGGTTAGTCATGAGGGCCGGTTTAAACATGGAAAAGAAGAGATCACAAGAGGGCATAGTTTGAAATTGGAGGGGGGGGAGGTTCAGAAGAGAGATGAGGATGCACTTTCTCACAGAAAGGGTAGTGATGGCATGGAATGCTTTGCCTGAGGAGCTGGTTTCGCAAACATCAGTTGGGGGATTTAAGAGGGGGTGGGACAGGGTTAGAGGCAGGATTAGGATGGGGTGGGGGGAGGATGGGGTAACTCTATAGGTTCTATCAGTGAGGAAGGTGAAGAGGGGGTGGGGGGGCAGCATCAGCTGCACACTCGAGCAGACTTGATAGACCGTAAGGCCTGCATCTGCTGGCATCATTGTATGTTCGTATGTTCCTTGTTTAATGTTTGCTTGGGGATGCGCAAGGCAAACATATTGGGGATGTTCCAGCAGTGTAGGAACTGGGGAGGTGTGTGCTGTAAACAGCCAATACAGTTGAACCTGCAGGAGATGTGTGAGGCAACACCTAATCCTGACAAGGCTGCTGCTAATGTTGCTTCGCTGGCTGATGGGCACAAAATTCTCACATATGAAAGGATGCAGCCACATCTCTCACAGTGCACCTGCACCTTTTTATAGTGCTGCTGTCAGGCAGCAAAGCAGCAGCTCTACCTCAGCAGTTTTCAAAAGCGAGTGAGTAGCCCCACCCTAGCCCCCTCCTGCCTAACCCAACTTTCTTATATGACTAGGCAGCAGGTGCTCAGCCCCACAGCCAGTATCCCCCCCAACTGCCTGACCCAACTTTCATATAAAACCAGTTGGGATACTGAACCCTGTCACCAGTATCCTCCCTACCACCTGACCTGACTTTTGCACATGACTGGTAGCAGGTGCTCAACCATGCCGTTAGTATCCCCCCTACTGCCCAACCTAGCTTTTAACACACACACGCACAGTTCGACACCAGGGTGCCCAACTCAGGTGATGGATACCCCCCACCCCCCAAGGATGCAACACTTGAGTCTCTACCCCGGTGCTGCAAAACAACAGACCAACACTCTGGAGTGCCACTGTCCAGTCCACAGTGTCTGTACCTGAAATAAAGGAAAACCATCCCTGTCGTCTTTTTTTTAACCCTGTAAAAAAAAAAATTCCCTCAATGTGTTCTGTCAAAAAACAACAAAGTTATGAAGAAATAGTGAACTTATAAAGATGTTCTTGATTCCGTTCACCATTTTTTCAGCTTTATAATCCTTAGGCCGGTGCAACCCAAAGTCCACATGACAATGGCTATTGGGGGAAGAAAAGTCTGCCCGCAGCTTCAAGATACTGTTCTAACTTGGAACGGCATGCAAGCAGACATGTTCAGCGATGACAAATGCTTGTTTTCATTGGTGTGATTAAAATTTCTTAGCTACAACTAGCCGTAGTGGTCTACATTATTAAGCCTGAATTCTTTTTTTAGCATTTCAAATGTTTTAAATGTTCATTTTCAAAGAACTGGCCCATTCTATATAAGCTACTTCTGCACCATGCACTAAATCTGCTATCCGTTCTAGGTGTGATAAACTGCAGGCAGCCAGCAACTTGTTTCGTAGTGCTGCACGAGGCATTTTGAGAATCCTGTTGGTTAGCAATAGTTATGAGCATGGTGTTGTTTCTGCTTTGTGTATGTAGTGTGGCCCTGTAAGACTACAGCACCTAAAACAGTTTAAGGAGCTTAAACTGTTTCAAGTCATTGTAGCTCCGTTTGCAGCTGCATTATTGTTGCAATCTAGCACGATTTCAAAAGCCATGTTAAACCCTGCTCACACCTAGGCTCTAACACAGTTTTTGAAATGGTTTGAGGTTTAGTTTTGATTATCTGCATTGTGTGGACTCCAGATGTGTATCTTGCTTGTTACTGCTGTCTTCCCATCACCCACAGTCCACTGCGGGAGTACCCCATGAGCGCAATCACAAGCTCAGTAATGCTGGTAGTGCGGATGGACAGAAGTGATTTTAAAGCTCTTTTAAAATACAGCATCTGAGGTGCAGACGCCGCAGCACGGCAAGCTTTAAATCATTTCTAAAAATGTTTCATGCTACAGTGCTGTACTCTGTACAGGGCCTGAATGTCTTAGCTGGGAGGTGTCTCCGAGTACGGCTGATGTGTGTGGCTGCCTATTGTTAGTGAAGGAGGGTGAACTCAAATACTGGGATTTGTTATGGATCTTCACTGGAAGGAACATTGTTTCTTTGGGGGGAGTCTTTGCTGGAGAGTTATCTTAGATGGATTATTTAATTTCGGGGTGTGGGTGAGAAGAAACTGTACTATTTCAATAAAAAATTAATACAGCAACACATTATGTAGAATAATTATTATTTAATGAATTAAAGTATACAAGTGAACCAACATCATTTTTTAAACATAGAATAATACAATACAAATTCATGTGGACATCATTTCTCAAAGATACTAATTCATGGGAGGGGGGTGCTGTAGAGCTCCAACACGGTGGCAGCTTTATAACAGAGTGTAACCCCGACCCCTGCCTTTTTGCAAAACGACAGGTGGCATGCTGTTGAAGCTGACAGCAGTACCTGGTGGGGACTGGGTTCGGGGAGGTTGAGGTTACTCGGCACAGGGGGCCTAGGTTTGGCTACTCTGCACAGGGGCACCCAAGTAAATCTGAACACAGGAAGCAACAACTGTAATGTCCAAAACCAGGAATGGGATTCTACAGTGTGGCTTTTATTCACATCCAAGATGAACAAACAAAGAATAGATGGACACCCACGGGGCTACATTCCTGATAATGCAGATTAGAGACAACAGAACACTTCTTCACATTTCCAGCCCTCAGGCTCTGAACCCACCAGGCACACAGCACGGACTTGCATGCAGCTTTGGGTACACAGCCCGACTTGTACACTACTTGGGTTTTTCCCCACTGGCCCGGCTCCCCTGCCGGCCACTTGATCCGTGGTCCATTATGGGGATGAACCAGTTTCCCAATTGGTGGCTCCCCAAACCACCTTAGAGCCTTCGACTCCTAGAGGGAATTTTCCTTCCAATCCCACGTCTGGTTACTTCCCTCATCACTGGCCAAGTGCATGAGGCAAAGTAGAAACTACAGAGCAAATCAGAGAGGTGGGACCTGGTCACTAAAGATGGGTGTCTCCCACCTCCAGCTCCCACAATCCATACCCAGCCATTTCTCTGGAAACTAAACAACTCTTTTCTGAAAGCTTGGCAATTTCGATTACTGGGTAGATGTATGTCACATCTCCTCTACATGTCTTGATTTCCCATATGTGCTGGACTTGAACATACTTTTACTTTTGGCTAAACCTATTACTCTAGGCCTCCCACTACTTCAGTAGTCCAATCCCCACTATCACACAAGTCCCAGGGTGAAAACATGGGCCCTTAGAAAGAGTAGAAACTCACCCTCCGGCTGCAGGTGCCCCACAGGCGAATCACAAACTCTTCTTGTTTCCCAAAAACTCTTGGACCAAATAAGGCAGCTTCTCCACTAGCAGAAGCCAGGGTGTTGCCCCTGGAATATGCAGGAAAACTTTCCTGCCCCCATCCCCTAGGGAGGGGGCACTGAGACCTGATTCAGCTGTCTCCACCACTTTTAAACTAGCTTCTGTGTCTCTCTTTAGGTGGAAACATAGATACAGACATAGATACATAGACAGTGTCGGCAGATAAGGGCCTATGGCCCACCCAGTCTGCCCATTTGAGCTTGTAAGTTCAGTTTGTTTTCCTAGAAGTCTGTTGCACCTTACCCCTGACCTCCAGAATTCCTTTATGTCTATCCCATGCATTCTTAAATCCCGTGATTGTTTCAGCTCCCACCACTTCCTCTGGCAGGGTGTTCCACTTGTCCACCACCCATTCTGTGAAGAAATTCTTTCTCATGTTTCCTCTGAATTGTCCTCCCTCCAACTTCATCCCATGCCCTCTAGTCCTGGAACATCTTTTTCGCTTAAAAATAGTGTCTTCCTGCACCCTGTTCCTCCCTGTAAGATACTTGAATGTCTGTATCATATCCCCTCTCTCCCTCCTCTCCTCCAGGGAGTACATGTTCAGTTCCTTCAACCTGTCTTCATAGGACTTGTGATGCAATCCATGCACCATCTTTGTTGCCCTCATCTTTGTTGAAACACACACCTTTTTCCTGAATGTAGCCCTATGTCAGGGCTGAGGCTCCAAGAACCTAACATAGAGCTGCTGTGCTCCTCTCTCAGCAAGCTCCATACTCCAACTGACCACAGACTACTGTTCAAACCTCCCAACATTCTATTCCAACTCCCTGCTGCAGATTCCATTGTGGCTCATGCAGCTGCGATAGTTCTATGGTGATATCATCCCTCAGTCTCAGCTGAGACTGAGAAGAGAGTGAGACAGTGTGAAATCCATTTAACTGGAGTTTCACAAGCTGCCTTCCCTGCCTACCACTACGTCTTACTGGGATTCTAGTAACCCCGGGTAATAAGGGGGTTACACTCGCCCTTGACCAGGAAAATGACTATCTGCAGTCATTGTTTACCCAGCTTTAGGCCATCCCACCCTATGTGCTACCTGCGGAGGGGGGTGATCAGGGCCCTCCTACCATGTGCAAGCACAGGCAGGCAACACTAAGGGCCTAGAGGCCTTTAGCTGACATATCAGCCTCTACTCTACCCATTTACTGTGGCAGCCTAGTGGCTCTGGTAGAACTGTCGGGCGTAGCCTAATAGATCCTTTTCACAGTCCCTATGGCATTCAGGACCACAGCCTGTCTATCCCCCCAACCCTCTAGGGAAAATCTGTCTGCCTTTAAATTAATACCCAAAACCAAAAACAACCCGGGGACCTCCCCAACCTTAGGCAACCTGCAACCACATTCCACGAATAATACCACATTTTATATCATTTTACTGCCTCCTCCCTACCCCCACAACCACACCTGTGGAAGGAAAGGGTTAATACAGTAACAACAACAATAACAACACCACAGTGCTTTAAATTACTACACACTAAAGTACTAATGAGGAACTCCGATGAGCCCCTCCTCCTCCTCGTCTTCTCTTCTATCTTCTCCAGGAACACCTGCAAGAAAAAGAAAGACAACACACACACTCCTAATCTGCATACACAGTCTACCTAAACCCCTACCATCAAAACACTGAAGAATCCCAAAAAGATTTTTTTTTAGAAAAGGTAGAAAAACAGTATATACATTAGAAAACAACGACATTATTTACAATACACATTTGGGGGGATGGAGTGCCTTAAAAGTCCCAACTAGTGACCACAGTGCCCAAAGACTAGTCCATTAAAGAGTCTCTCCTGGGCCGGAGCCCGGTGAAGCACAGTTCTAACAGGCCAAAGTCCCGAAGGGGAGAGTCTTTGAGGACAGTTCACACATTTTGGAGCCTGCTAGTGTAGGGTATGTACTGCAATGTCATAAAGATAGAAAAGTTTGGACTTACCAGCCCCTTGTAGTACGAAAATTCTAAACCGACCTGCACCTCTGACGAAGACTCTCCCCGGCAGCATTTCTTCTGATACAGCTGGGCGGACATCTTCTGGGAACCACAGGAGGGCACATCTGGGAATTGTTGGGCTGATGTCATCCCTGGAGATGGAACCTTAGAACAGGAACAAAAAGGAAAACAGCTGGTCTGACGTCATCCGATTACCAGGCGATGGATCAGGATACAGCTGGGCTGGTGTCCTCTCTGGATCTGAAGTCATCTGGTGGGCCAGTCGATGGATTCTGGAAAGGCCAGTACACTGTAGAACTGATGAATGTGGGGCACCTGAGTCCTGGATGTCCATATTGGCGGATCAATAAAGGCACTTCACAGGCTGGTGTGGCAGTATTGACTACCACGGCTTGGCTTTCCATTTAGTAGGCACGGGCACATTTGCTGGGAGGTCCTTGCACTGAGGCCAATAGTACGGGGGTCAGGAGCTTGAATTATTACCCCGTCTGGGTGCACACAATTCACACAGTGGGAGATTTCATGTCCCTCTCCATCCACTATTCACACTCTGTCCATAAACAGTGTCCTGCCTCTCTTCCACTGGGTATATTTTTCATGAAACAGTCTGTTCTTTACATGCTTGTTTGCCCCAGGATGCACACCTTTCATTGCTTCAGCCCAGATCCAGGATTTCCTGCTGTTCTCAATCTCCTCCCAGACTTTCCGAGGAAAGGTAGGAAAGGTCATACCATAGATCTCATTCGCCTTCCTACGAACCAGTCTCTCCTCTTTACTAGCTTTGGTCAACCTGAGACCGCTGGCCTGGCTTGGGGTGGCCAGTCCTGGTTCTGCCAGCTACGCATCCTTAACGAGATTAGAAACGAATCCCTGACTTCTTCTTCTTGCATAGCCAGGGCAGTGGCATCACCACTCTCTTCCATGCATTCTTCCGAGGCAAGAGCTTGAGGCTGTGTACCCGTTCCTTTTTCACAAGGTCACATAGGTTCACCCTCATCTTCTTCCTCACTAAGGATCTGAGCCCAGGAGTGAGCAGTCATCCTCACTCCTGAGACTATCCACTCATCACTAGGCACGAAGGTCGACACCTCCTATTCAAAGGCCTCCCACATCTCATCTTCTCTTATGATCCTTGGGCTAGGCCCCCCCCCCAGGGGTCTACTGATGCTTTATCCGAACTTTTCTTCTGGGATCCAGCATCCGAAACTTCAACTTCTGGTTCTGTCTCTAACTCTGCACCCTCTAGCTTTGTGCCACACTCCCCCAAGGGGCCTTCCTCCACAGGCTCCACCTGGTGCTGTGTGCTGCCAGCTGCAGATTCCTGAACCTTTGTCCATGTGGGAGCCAAACAAATTTGAGGCACTTTATACAACCCATATTTTTCTAGGCATCCAGCACAGTGAGGTATCATGAAGACGTCCCTTCCAGCACTCAAGCATATTTGACACACATGCACTGGATAATCAGGAATCGCCACATGAGGAGGCAGTTGTCCTCCATAGCACCACTTTTCAATATCCCTCAGTTGATTTACTGCTGCTGTTACTGCAGCCGGGGCATGATCCAGGTAGCGAGCTGGTCCTGAGGCCATAACTGCAGAAAAAAAAACAAAAGCTCACTGTAACTGAAAGTCCCACTTTACTGAGCACCTTCTTTACTTTTAAAATGGCTCCTCTGCTGCTGTGTTTACTTTACTACCCCACCCTGTAATGGCGGTGGCAGCACTCCTGTGCATCAACATTCAGAAATTGGGTCAAGCTTACTGCACACCCGATTTACACAATACCATTGATAACTTTTGCTCTAACTGCACAAACTTGCACTGTTCTTGTTCTAAAATACATTTACATGATTTTCATTTGACTTTTACATACTGGAAACATTTCTTTGACTCACAGTCCCTAAAGCTTCAGGTTTTTAAGCACAGGATTGCCTGTAAAACTAGTGCTGCACATTTGGCTACAACTCACGGTCTCTCTCTGGCTTTAAACTTTAAACTGATGCTGAACTCATTACTATGCACACAGTCAATGGCTTAGAAGACTTGCATTTGCTGGCATCACTTGGCACAGTCGTTACTTGCAAAGCGACTACACTGCTGCACACATATTTTGCTGGCATAGGGCAGAAAATCAGTTTGAACAATTTCAATGTTGGTACTTACTGTTATCAGTAGCTGTTTGCTGTGATGGGGAAAAACGGCCTGCAGCCAGTTTTTGGAGGCCTCAGAACAGAAACGGGTGGGCAGTCCTGCCGATCATCTCCTCGACCACTACACTTGCAATTCAGCCGATCGATTAGCGGGTTGAGCCCGATTTTAAACAAGCAAGTCTATTTTTAGAAGGTTTACAGCGTTTTTTACACTCCGCGACGCTCCTCCACAAGCCAGTACACGCACTCCACTCACACTCCCTCTCGAATGCTGGGGCAGTCACTGTAGAGCTGGCTGAGGGTCGGGATTGATTGCAGCCTCACCAATCACACAACGCCATGCAAATGAGCCTCTTCTTCCTCGTGAGTGCTCTTCTCCTCACAGCGATCATTGAGCAGGCAAATTTAAACTGTAGAATGCATTTTTTTTTCTTAACTGACTCCACGGTGGGAGCCCATTTCAGCCATTTAACATAGCCATTCACACCTGCAAGTCTTTCAGTTCATTCAAAAAGCATTTCCAACGTCCAGGGAACAATTTTCCTGTTGCTACCCGTAGTCTTCCACACTTTTCTTTACCACAGTTCATTTTGAAAGCAGGCAAAAACGCTGTAAACAACTGATGCAGGACAAGGGCACACTCTTTGGTTTTACTGCTCCTTGGTAAACAGTTGGCATTTTAAACAGCAGTATAAGATCCACAGCACACAGCGACACACTTAGTTAACTTGCTTCAACTTTTGGGCTACACACTGCCAGACAGCCAAAATGCTAGCCCCTTGCCCGAGCACCTTCCTTCCCAGAATAAAATCCAAAGCGGTGCCTCCATTTTTGTAACCCCTGGACCCCTGCCTTTTAGCAAAATGACAGGTGGCATGCTGTTGAAGCTGACAGCAGTACCTGGTGGGGACTGGGTTCGGGAGGATAGAGGTTACTCGGCACAGGGACCTAGGTTTGGTCACTCTGCACAGGGCACCCAAGCAAATCCGAACACAGGAAGCAACAACTGCAATGTCCAGAACCAGGAATGGGATTCTACAGTGTGGCCCCTATTCACATCCCAGCTGAATAAACAAAGCATAGACGGACCCCCACGGGGCTACACTCCTGGCAATGCAGATTAGAGACAACAGAACACTTCTTTACTATTTCCAGCCCTCAGGCTCTGAATCCACCAGGCACACAGCACGGACTTGCACGCAGCTTTGGGTACACAGCCCGACTTGTACATTACTTGGGTTTTCCCCACTGGCCCGGCTCCCCCCCCGGCCACTTGATTCACGGTCCATTTTGGGAAATGAACCAATTATCCTGTTGTGGCTCCCCAAACCACCTTAGAGCCTTCACCCTAGAGGGAATTTTCCTTCCAGTCCCATCGCTCAGTATTTCCCTCATCACTGGCCAAGTGCATGAGGCAAAGTAGAAATCCACAGAGCAAACCAGAGGGACCTGGTCACTAAAGATGGGGGTCTCCACCTCCAGCTCCCACAATCCATACCCGGCCATTTCTCTGGAAACTAAACAACTCTTTTCTGAAAGCTTGGCAATGTAGATTACTGGGTAGACGTATGTCACATCTCCTCTACATGTCTTGACTTCCCATATGTGCTGGACTTGAACATACTTTTACTTTTGGCTAAACCTATTACTCTAGGCCTCCCACTACTTCAGTAGTCCAATCCTCACTATCACACAACTCCCAGGGTGAAAACATGGGCCCTTAGAAAGAGCAGAAACTCACCCTCCGGTTGCAGGTGCCCCACAGGCGAATCACAAACTCTTCTTGTTTCCCAAAAACTCTTGGACCAAATAAGGCAGCTTCTCCACTAGCAGAAGCCAGAGTGTTGCCCCTGGAATATGCAGGAAAACCTTCCTGCCCCACCCCCTGAGGGAGGGGGCACTGAGACCTGATTCAGGGTCTCCACCACTTTAAAAGTAGCTTCTGTGTCTCTCTTTAAGTGGAAAGACACACCTTTTTCCTGAATGTAGCCCTATGTCAGGGCTGAGGCTCCAAGAGCCTAACACAGAGCTGCTGTGCTCCTCTCTCAGCAAGCTCCAAACTCCAACTGACTACAGACTACTGTTCAATCCTCCCAACATTCTATTCCAACTCCCTGCTGCAGATTCCATTGTGGCTCATGCAGCTGCGATAGTTCTATGGTGATGTCATTCCTCAGTCTCAGCTGAGAGTGAGACAGTGTGAAATCCATTTAACTGGAGTTTCACAAGTTGCCTTCCCTGCCTACCACTAGGTCTTACTGGGATTAGTGTCTGGTTCCTTTTTAAAACTAATGCAAACTGCTATACTAACTTACTGGAATGGTAACATTTTTATAGTATTTATAATCGGAACACTCCTGCATCAAAATGAGTTCAAAAAAGGACCCCAACGAACTTCACAGAGCCTAGATGTTTACTTATTGGCTTAGAGTTCAACTTCTAGCTCAGGGCCTGCTACCTCTAAAGATCTGGTGGCACCTGAGCTTCCCACGATGCAGATCCTTGCAATGATTGCAAAGATCCAGGCTATAAGGGACAAAAAGAATAAACATTTGGCTGCCGTTGAGGCAAAACTTCTGGAGAATGACCACATTGTCCAGGAGAATGCAACAGCTATCAAAGGCATTAAGGAGGGGTCGGAGTGGCAACAAGAATGTAATGCGGCCTTTGTGAGAGATCTACACCTTATTGAAGCCAAAATTGAAACTGGAAAATCTACAGAGGTAGGTTAATGTTAGAACTGTGGGTTTCCCCTCCAAATACTCCAGTTCCATGGACTTGCAGGCTGTGGTAAGCAAACTGATCATTCAAGATTTGCAGCTCTTACCTTCCAATGCAAGAATTCTGAATCTTAAAGTTTTTACCATCCCCCAGTAGCCTAAGCCACACAGTGCCTCCCAACGCCAGCTGCTTACAGCAATTGCCACGCTGTCTGTGTCGGAGGCACAGATCACACTTTTCCAGGCAGCTCGCTCCCAAGGGAAGATAATATGGGAAGGTCATCGTCTCTCTTTCTTCGGGATCTCGCCACACAAACACAGTCAAGGAAAAAAGAGCTGCAATTGATAAAAAAGTAGCTTCTACAGAACAGCATCAAAGTGAGGCTCAATTTCCCTGCCAGGCTCCTTGTTAGACATGCTGCTAAGTCGCATGTCTTTGTAGACCCTGAAGTGGCATCAGTGTTTGCTGAGAAACTGACCTCTGACCTCCATCCCACTACTAATTCCTTGGAAGAAGAAGAAGACTGACTTTTAATTCTTCCATAGTAGAGGGGTTACTTCAAGCATGGACCTGATGTCTAAGGTTCTTAAAGTTGGACAGATCTTACATTTTCTTCCAGTTAGAAATGCCCAGTTAGTATATTCTCCCTTTTAAGGGCTTAACCTTTAGTAGTTGTTGCATAAAGGAAATGCCGTTTTTTGTTGCCTACTAATTATATTGCCATGTATGTAGCTTTAAGCTGCATCTGCCTTTCAAACACTCCTAGTAGGCTGTTGCTGTAAATGTTACATGTTGGTGCATATGGCACCTCTCAGTTTGTAAACTGAATCATTCCCTGTTTATTCTCCTGACCCCATAGTGGGGGTTGCCATTAAACTTGTGGGTACCTTAATCAACATAACTGAGACCAGATTAGCTGGTTAAAAATCTGTTTACAGTTATTACAGGCAGTTTTTATTCCCTCCACAAACAAGTTCTAAAAGGGAACTGTCTTCCTGGCTCAAGAGAACTGTTTTGTTATTTCAGGGTGAGAGGGTTAATACTCTACAGGACGAGCAGTTTGGACTATACTCCTGTCTAGATTGCTAGTGAATCATGCATTACCTGGACTTTAGTATTTTTGCTAACTTATATCGTATCATCTCTGTACATGTGATGTGAAAGTTTGCATACCTCATTCTGATATTATTTATGAGAAACAGTATATGCTGTATTATAAAATCTATAGCTAAAAAGTTACAAAAAAATACTAATTCATGTGAGCAATTTATGAATCCAGATTACATCCAGTAGCATATGACGTAGGAATAAAATAATACAGTCATTCTTCTCTGAAACTTTGCACTTAAGGAGTAAATAGTTGCTCTAAAATTACCCCAACTGAATTTGTTGTGGCCCCTTTTTATGTTGTATTTCTAGCTTTTTAATTTTTTTTTCTTCTGTGTTTAATTGGATACCTATCTATTGCATTTTGAGATGGGAGGAAAAGGAGATGGTGTCCATGTAAGACTGCTGCAAGCCCTCTCCCCCGACATATCTGCGACATGCGGATCTGTACACTTATAGTTGTTTTTTTGTTCCATTACTGTTGTATTTATTCTCTCTATCTGTAATATATATATATCCTGTAGTGATGAATTAAGCCTCCAAGTGCTTTTCTTATTAGGTAAAGATATATATTCATTTGTAGATAGACTGGTGCATGATCAGAGATAAGAATATTGTGATTTGTAAATTTGTCCACAAGGTGGGGCTGTTGCATCAACATTAGGAATATGCCTATTCTTGAGTACCTAGCACAACCTTGTAACGCGTGTAAAAAAGTAGGAATAATTTCATTGCTTGAAAGCAGTTCAGAGCCATACTATTACTGACCCATAATTATATACCTAAACTACATATTACCTATTGTTAAATGCAAGTTTGTCTATATTGTATAATGCTGCCTGTCACACTTTACACTTGTAAATCAGTCCTATGCCAAATATAGTAACTGCATATATATTTACTGTGATATATAATGTCAAACCTGTTGACAGATATTTTATTTTGTTACTTTATTTGTCTCTGCCACCGATCGTCCCCCTTCAACCGGCCCCCAAGCCCCATCACCCCGGCGTCCACCGGAACTTACCTCTGGCACTGAGGTGCCAGCTGGCTGGGTGCAGTGCCTGTGGGGAACCGGCATCATCCCACTCGTCGGTGGAATTTTCTCCTCCGTTCCTCCCTTCCCTGAGTGCAGAGCCAAGGCGTGCAATGACACCAATGGCCAAGCCGCGCACGCTTCCGCATGCTGGGTGTCTGCTTGATCTACACCCCCTGTTTTGGAGCCAGTGTGCCAGCCTCCAGTTACCGCTAGTGGCCAGGCATGCACTGATCTCCAGTACCATCCCTCACCAGGAGAGGAGAGGAGAGCTGTCCTCTGGATGCTCGATCCTCTCCATCCCCGGCTGACCCCTGACTACCTGCTCGCACCACGAACACGGGTTACTGGCATGGCAGGAGGTAAGGAAGTGATGCCTCAGCCCTCCATGCCACTGGGAGAGCCATTGATAGATATTTTTGATGATCTTACTACTTGTCTACTGTACTTGCCCTTTACCCCATCCCCCTGGTCACACCTGGAAACGAGCCTCGGCTCAGTGTGTCTTTCCTGGTTATCAATTTTTAAATAAATAAACAAAACTTTCTGTCCAATGCACCTCAATACCAAAAAAAAGTAGATTAATACACCACTGCTTCAATAATTAAAAGGCGTTACCCTACACATCTTCCCCAAAAGCTACCCTCAAAAAGCTACTTTATAAAAACCTACCGATCTGTGAGTTACAGCTGACACACTAACATTTTTTGTCAGTCTAGAAAAGGAAACAGGGTTGCCTTATTGCTTGATTGATTTGCATCCATCAGGTACTGCAAGTGTGTGTGACTACTGCAAGTGTGTGCATGAGGTGACACCCCCGCCCCAGCATCACGACACATAGAGTGGTCACGATGGAGTGAAGGGACTACATAATGTTCGGGTCCTCTTTCTGTAAGTCTCATTAAATATCATTTGAAATACTTTTTTTAATAAATTTTTTTACACATTATAAGTGCGATAAGGCACTTCAGGATTTGTGATTGTGGTCAATAATCACACACTTCTCTCAAGGATTTGTTTTTTATACTTTGTATTCCTGCTCATCCCCCAGTGGCCTCTTCTTGGACTGACCCCCCCCCAGACCCATCACCCTAGCTCCACGGGACTTACCTTCACCAGTACCCTCTGCCACAGGGCTGTGGTTGTGCCAAGCCACCTGATTCGGGACCTGCGAGGAGTTGGTCTTCATATCGCCGCCATGGAGGGGGGTGCCACAGTTTTTTCTCCCCGGGCCCACGGACATGCAATGGGTGGAGTGGTGGAACTCTGCTTCCGCAGAGATTGCCTGATGCCTCTGAACATGGGGTCCCTTCCCAATGTGGTGGCGTGCATGTGCTGGCACCCAGCTACTGCTGCGTGTCAGGCAAGCAGCGTGCCACACAATCCCCCCTCCCCAGGGAAGGAGAGCTGTCTGTGGATGTCCGATCCTTCCTTTCCCGTCAGCCCTCGAGCAACCCGAGTCCGTTTCCGAACCTGGGTCCGGCGTGGCTGCGGGGAGGCATGGATGCCTCAACCTGCTGTGCCACTGGGCAGGTGCTATCTCAGGGATGTTTAAAGGCACAAGACGCTAACAACACCCTTGAGAGAGGTGTGTGATTATTGACCTATAATCACACACTCTGTTGTGCTTTATTGCATATCTGTATTGGAACCCTCCCATACAAATGATCACATTGCCCTGATGGGGCTCAAAGAGGTAGTTTGCATCTTGTTACAGCCTCATTACAATGTGAAGAGCAATCTTTTGGTCCTTGTATTGCATGATGCCTGTGGACTTCACCCTGCAGCCTATAGTCAGCAATGGTGGCTAACTCTAAAATGAAAACTCCCCCCGTCCCAGTACATATATTGGGATGAAATTCCCTGGCAATCAGTGGTTCTCCTCCCTCAGTCAATGCCTGGCAGAATGAAGTCCCTGGTGTGCAGTGGTGCCTCCCTTTCTCAGTAACCTCTGTACCCCCTCCCCCCACTGTGGCCCATGATGGCGGCCGGCCACCATCTTCTACACACAACTCCTGTTTCGATACATACCATTTTATATCAATACAGAAGTTGTGGTCTGAATAAAACCTAAGTCTGCATAAAGCTGTACTGCACACGTACGCAGACGTACTTTAATTCCATACATTTTACTTTAACTCATAATTTGGCCATCTTTTCCCACCAAACTTGGGTAAAAGCCTTTGGACCACTTTCCCTCATGACCTCGTTAGTGGTAACTTCACACTCAAAATGGGTGTTTAGTGGGCAGGTACTCAGTCATGCCTCGCATGCAGATAAGTTCCTTGGCAAACCAGCCATCAGCATCTGAGAGGAAGGAAAAATGCAGCAGTACAGCAGCATGAAGCTGGTGCTCTCAGCACCTGCCAAACTGACTGGCCATTGTCTTCTTGCACGTTAGAAGGAACTGCAGGGGGCAGCTGCCATCACCCCCAGAGAAATACTCCATGGAGCAGGTGCTATTCTGAAGACTCCCAGCCAGGACAGGTAAATGCCACAGAAGGGGAGTATGGGACCAAGATCTGGTTTCAGTTGAACAAGGACAGCACTGGTGACAGAGTGCTAGATCAAAAAAGATAATACAGTGATAATATAGCGATGACACCATAGTGGTCTGGATTTACAGTATAATATGAACATGTGAAATTGCCAGCAGAAACAAGCAACATGGTCTATCAAGTCTGCTCGAGTGTGCAGCTAGCCCCTCATTTTGCAGCTGCCCCTCCTGCCCCTCATCACAGTATCCCTTACCCCTTACCCCTTACCCTGTCCCAACCCCTCTTGAAACTGCCCACCATCTTACAGGACACCAGCTCTTCTGGTAAGGTGTTCCACTTGCCCACCACCCTTTCTGTGAAAAAATATCTCCTTACCTCCCTCCTAAATCTTCCCCTCTCCAATCTCAGTCCATGTCCCTTCCCTTTCTCAGCTGAAAAATCCCTTCCATGTTGGTCTTGTTTATCCTCTTCAAATACTTAAAGGACTCTATCATATTCCCCCATCCCTCCTCTCCTCCAATGAATACATCTTTAACTCTTCCAGCCTGTCCTCATAGGGCTTGTCCCCCAATCTCTGGATCATCTTTGTAGCCCTGCGTTGCACCCCCTCCAATAACCTGATGTCCTTCTTCAAGAATTGGCGCCAGAACTGCACGCAGTACTCCAGGTGGGGCCTGACTAATGATCTGTACAGGGGCAGTTTAACCTCCCTCTTTCTGGACAAGATCCCCTAGCTATACACCCCAGCATTTTGTTGGCTTGTGCTGCTGCCTTCCTGCACCGAGCAGAGTTGTTCATGCTTCCTGTTATGATTACCCCTAGGTCCTTTTCCTCTATAGTGCTTCCCAACTGTACTCCATTCGAGTGATAGTCCCTCCCCTGGTTCTTTGCTCCAAAGTGCAGAACTTTGCACTTTTTGGCACTGAACCCTAACTGCCATGTTTCCACCCACTCCTGTAGCTTAGTCAGGTCCTCCTGCAGCCCCTTCTACCCCTCAATGTCATCTACCACAGCTCCCATTTTGGTATCATCTGTGAACAGACTGATCTTGCCCCTGATCTCATGTGAGATATCAGCAATAAATATCCCAAACAGCACCAGTCTCAGTACAGATCCCTGTGGTACCCCGCTCATCACTGCTCTTGGTGAAGAGAGTTCCCTCTCCACTACCACCCTCTGCTGCTGTCCCCTCAGCCATTCATGATCCATTTCACCAATTTTGGTCCCGCCCCCAGATATTCCATCTCCCCCCCACAACCTCCCATGCGGTACTGAATCAAAGGCCTTGCTGAAGTTCAAATACAGGACATCCACTGCATAGCCCTTGTCCAGTTCCCACATCACCCATTCACAGTACTCTACAAGGCTGGTCTGGCATGATCTTCCCATGACAAACCCATGCTGCTGACTATCCTGGAGAACATTTTATTCCAAGAAGCTCACCAGTCGCTCTTTAAGAATGGTTTCCATGAACTTCTCCATGATTGATGTGAGGCGCACTGGTCTATAGTTCCCTAATTCATCCTTTGACCTCGGCTATCCAAACTAAAGAGGAGATACTGTATTTATTTTATTTATCTCAGATTAGGATTATTACCTGTGAGTCAGAAACTCATTTACAAAGGTTCCAAGTCATACAGATACATAAAACAAACAAACAACACTTTGATTACATAAGGTTCACAGATTCAATAGAGAGTATACATTGCAGGTTACACAAGGTGTACATATATACATTGGATGCGTAGGCAGTTAGAGAACCTCTCAAGCCAGGACTAGGTTAGAATTAATGCAGGATAATGAAACAGCCAGAGAAGGCATTGTCAGCACTTGACTACGGAGGAGGAGAGTGGTGGGGAGTAGCAATGTGGTAGGGATGGGCAGAGTGGGGAGGGGGGAAGGGTTGAATTGCAGGTGGAATTTTTGGTGAGGCTGTGAGGTTGGGAGGTGGCAAAACAGGGGTAGACAGGTAGTGGGAGGAGGGGTCTCAGTGGGGAGGTCATGGGTGAGGAGGGAGATGCCAGGTGAGAGAAGCGGTGGCGGGGCAGTACTGCCAGGGGGGAGGGGGAGCATGGAGGCAGTTTAGCTAGTGTCCAGGGGTGTGGTAGGTACAGGCTAGATAATATGGGGTTAGTGGAAACAATTGCAGACATTCTCAAGGGCTAAGTGGGCTCTGAGTCCTTATTTGAATTAACTAAGCTTACTAGACTCTATCAGATCCTTGGGGAGTTCATTGAGCAACTTGGGTCCATGGAAGGAGAGGGATCTCTGGGCTTACACTGTTCACTTAAACGGCACCACCAACCCCCCTGCCCCCCCTTAACCACATTCTGAGTCCTAATGGTAGGTTGGGTGGTTTGGAAAAGGCAGGAGGTTGATCTGGGGGTGGGTCCTAGCAATGACTTCTTAGCCAGTAGGCATGTTTGCTATAGAACCCTCTGTTGGAGAGGGAGCCAACCCATCTTTTGATAGAGAGCATAAGTATATGTCCAGTGAGCAATCCCCTGAACTAGGTGACAGGCTTTGTTAAGTAGGGTTCTTACCCTTTTAAGGGCAGTATCAGTATTGGCACCATAGATAACAAGGCCATAGTCAATGGTGCATAGGACTGAGCAGCTTGTGATCAGCTTCAGGGCTTCTGGTGTCATGGAGCGCCGGTGCTGGTAGAGGACACTAAGCTTTGCATTGGCAGTCTTAACAAAATGATTGACGTGGGTTCCGAATGATAGGGTGTCATCTAAGAGGACCCCGAGATATTTGAAGGTGCAAACTTGTTCCAGTGTGTCACCTTTGAGACTTTGGACCTGTAGCAGCTCAAACTTCTTCTTGTTCTGTTGGACAGAGAAGAGGATGCTCTTCATTTTTTTTAAAGTTGAGCAAAGGTTTGTTACTGGAGAACCATTTCTCAGGTTTATGGAAATTGTTTTGCAGTTCAGCGGAGATCTTGGCCAGGTTTTTTCCTTTAACAAGATGGCCATAGAGCACAATGCATGCTGGGCATTTTGAGGGTAAGGGGTTGATAAAGAGACTGAAAAGGAGTGGTCCTAGTGTTGACCCTTGGGAGACACCTAGGCCCACTACCTTTAACTCTGAGAGGTTTCCTTTGATTTTGACTCGTTGAGTCCTGCAGGAGAGGTAGCTGCCAAACCATGCCACCAAGTCACTGGACAGGCCAATAGTGAGGAGCTTTTGGAGTAGAAGTTGATGGCTGACAATGTCGAAGGCCTCTATGAGGTCTATAAAGACCGACCCCACTGCCAGACCCTCATCAAAGGCATCATAAATTTGGGAGGTATAATTAATCAGGGCGGAGAGACTAGAGTGATCTCTCCTGAACCCGTGCTGCTGGGCAGAGTAGGTTATACTTGGATAGATACTCTGTAAGCTGGTCAGACATCACTCTTTCGAGGGCTTTAGAGAGAGGGGGGAGAATAGAGATGGGCCTGTAATTAGGTTAGTGGAATCCCCAATTTTGAAGACCGGGGTGACCAGTGCTTCTTTCCATTTGTCTGGGAAAACGCCTGACCTTAGGGAGGCATTAAACGCTTTTGTAAGAGGTTCAACTAACTAATTTAGTACCAGAGCTATCGTCTTCATATCAATGAGGTCACTACCCATCCGTGTCTTCCCTAGTGTTCGTTTGGCATATTTTAAGGTTTCCTGTTTCCGGAACTGTTTAAAGTAAAATGGGGGGATCCCTCTTGTTGTTGAGTAGTGTGAAGTTATGTTAGAGGGTAAATTTGGTGTAGAGGGGGATAGAAAATCCCTAGGTAGTACCATACTGAGATCAGAGAAAGCCTGGTTAAAAGCATTTGCTATATCACCAGACTCCTAGAGAGTCTCAGTTGAGGTGTTAATTAATTCAGGAGGGACTCTAGATGTCTTTCCTGTAAGTGACTTTACAGATTCCCAAAACTCTCTACCACGGTCCCAGCTCCTCTTCAAGAGGTTGTTGTACTAGGAGGCCTTAGCCAGTCGAATGAGCTTGGTGCATTTGTTTCTGGTGGGTTTTTTTTCTGTTTTTTTTAATTACTCTTTTTCCCCCCTACTGCCTGCCAACTCCGACCCTTCAGGGCATCCAAGGAGTCATCCTCCTGCCTCTCACTCACGGGACTTCTCTTAATTCCCCATGGAGCTGCGTTTTTTCCCCCAAGTGGGGATGAGGTGGGGCCTCAACACCCTGACATCCTTCTTTTCGTCGGGTCGAGGAGGTAGTCCAGCGAGTGGGGCACAGTGGAGGCATGCACCATCTTCCCGTCTTCCCAGAGTCGGCAGGATTTTTTTCCCTGTTCTTCTTCCTGCGTGCGACCCTTGATGTCAAGGTGCAAGGCGCCAATGTCCATGCTGTATAGTGGCTGCCCATCCCCTACAATTGGGGCTTGTGGAGGCTCGGAGTCAGGCAAGTCTGCTGGCATCAGTCTCCCCCCTCCCCGGAGAAGGTGAGCTGTCATGGGACGCTCAAGTCTATCTCACTCTGGCTGACCAACCAGCGACCCGAGTCCACTCCCGAACCCAGGTCGCCGGTGTGGTATGAGGTGTGGTGTCCAGCGCCTCAGCCCTTAGCGCCACTGGGCCGGGCGTTCCTGGTGGTTTTGTAGGCAATGATGTCAGGATGTTTTCCCGTTGCTTTGGTCCTGTGCCACAAGATGTCTACTGGTGCATGAGCTCAATGAGGGAGCCATTGAGCCATGGGTTGGCAGCCCCTCTTATTTTTTTTGTTCTATAAGGGGCAAATATATCACATGCCTTGTTAAATATTGTGAGGAAGTAGTTTAGGGGTTAGTTGCCATCATGTGCCCTGTCCAGTGGTGACCAGTCTACCAGCATGAGATATTGCCTGAAGGTATTGAATTGACCAGTTCTCAGTGATTTATTTCTTAGGATCTGGGGAGCACTTCTGGTGACCTTATTCAACCAGGTGCACATTACTGGGAAAATGATCACTAGAGGTGTCCAGTAGGACTGTGACCTCAGAGATGTGTTCTGGGCAGGTGGTGAGGAACTAGTCAGTTAAAGTACTTATGCTAGTTTTATGGTTAAATCTGGTGGGTTGAGTTACCAGCTGAGATAGGTAAAGGCCTGAGATCTGATCATGAATGGCGGATGCATCTTTAGCTTGCCAATTGACGTTAAAGTCCCCAACAATGATGTGTTCCCAGTTTTGCTTATACTGCTCTAGGTTGTTAATCACTTGCTGTACACCAGTGCAGTGAGTTCAAGGGGGTACATAGACAGTGGAGAGTAGCATCACTATGTTTTGTAGTCCGAGGGTAAGTTTGAGGCTTAGAATTTGTGCTTCCTTTGTGTGTAGACTAGTCGGCAATATTTGGCCTCTGATCTCACGCCTAATATAAATCAGGCAGCCACCCCAGTGTTTGGATATTCTATCCTTTTGAAACACAGTATAGCCATCTAGAGCTATGGCAGCATCACTGATCTTCGGGGACAGCCAGGTCTCCATAAGTGTTATAACATCCGGCTGCAGCAGTTCCACCCATGCCAGAAATTACAGAAGTTTGAGTAGGAGGCTGAGGATGTTTATGGATACTATTTTGAGGTGCCCCAGGCCCACAGAAGACTTAGCCTTAGGTGGATTAGGGTTGGGGCGCACAATTACAGAGATCAACAGTAGTAGTAGGATCAGCTTCCTTAGTGACCATGCCTAGAGAGACCAGCTCTTTCCTATAAATTTTGTCCTGTGGTGTTTGTGGCCACTGATAGCAGCCATGAGGGTATTTCCGAGTAATGTAGCAGAGGGTTTATAGGTTTGGGGTGCTGGTTTGGAGAGTAGATTTGTGCAAGAGTCAACCCGCGTTCCCCTAGAATAATATGCTATGGTTTCCAATAAGTTGGGTGGGTCTGAATTGTGGGCTGTGGTGTTTTTTTCACATCCCCAATGAGGTATAGAATAAAGAGAAGGAGATAGCTGTTCATCTCGCGTTTATGAGCAGTCACCTTGTTCATTGTGGTAGCTGTATTATCACCTTAAGGTAATTTAATTAGTAGAAGCAGGCAGGGGGCCACCAATAGTAAAGGTGTGGGCAGGGACGTGCTCTAGGGAAGAGCATTTAATAGAGGTCGGGCCCGGGGCATGTCGTGGCCAGAGCGGGTGGGTGGGAGAAAAAACAGAATTACAATAAATAATTTAGTCGAGCCAGAAAGGCTTGAATCGGAGCTCCAAGAGGTGCTGTGAGTGCCACAAGTTTAAAAACTCAATGAAATCTGGGGCAGCCAATCAGCAAGCGGCTTAGGAGGAGAGGAGCCAATGGTAATCGAGGCTTTCAGGCCGAGAAGCTCCCGGTAGAGACCGTACCTTGAATCCAATGCAGAGAGTGGCTTGCTGGCTAGGGGTCTTGTGGCCAGCCTGGAATCAAGGGCAGCAGCCGCAGGAAGGCTCGGGGAAGCCCAATCAGGGCTTAGCTGTAGAAGAGCTGTGGAAGAGAGAGGGAGAGTCAGTAAAACCAGAGGTTTGAGCTCAGCGGAAATGCTCAGGGGAGGGTTTAAAGAGAGGGGTAGGAGAAGGACACAGGCTGGAAATCGAGGGGCGGGTAAATAAGAGAGACAAAGCAGAGTCAAACAAAGAGATGCTAAGATATGGAAAAGAGCCTGGGTGGGGGTGTCTGGTCTGTGGCGCTGGAGGCACCGAACCCGAGACGAACGTTAAGTGGGAAACTTAGAAATTGCAGGTAAAGTTAAGTGGTGAAAGAATAATAAGCTATCAAGGCAATATCTCTAACAAAAATGTTCAGAAAACGGCAACTGAAATGAAAAAGACAACTGACAGAGTATTTGGACTTTGCTGAACTGAGAGCCAGTGTAAAGTGAAGAGTTGTACCACTGTGCCTTTAAGGACTGCTGGTTGCAGTCACTGCCTTTCCATGCCTCTGAAAGGGAGTCATTTATTCACTCATATGGGACTCCTCCTGACAGTTACCCTGTTCAAACCAGAGGGTCCAAGGAGCTGTCCTACCTAACCCCCAGCAAGGGACTTTTTAAAGTGCTTGGATTTGGAATTTCATGTAAATACAGATTCTATAAAATGGCTATGATTCAACATGGTGACTCCCAATTCTCGGTTATGTCAGTACCTTTGACCCCTCCCCCCATTAGAATTGAGGCAGCAGCCAGTGTGGTTGTTTGTAACCACATCTGAGAAACAAGCACTGCTGGATTCTTGGAAGGTTCATTAATTCACCTTGGAAAAATTAAGCCAAACATGTATCGAATGACTACAACACAGTCCTTCACAGAAGGAATTACAAAAAAATCCAACCAGAGAGCAAGGAGATCAAGCTAGGCTAGGGCTGACTGGTCTTTCATTCAGTCTTTGTGCAACCTGGGGTCTGGCAGAGAGTTTAGCAGTCAGTTTTAAAGCAGACTCTTGTGTGTGAGACACCCTGCAAGGTCACTGGTACCCAGATGCACCATGTGAGGTTTGTCCTGAGCCTGCCCCAAACACTTTGGGATAAAAGGTCCAACCCTTCCTGCCGCCATGCATGGCATACACTCTACCCACCTATGGCTATTTCTTGATCCCTTGCCTCCTCATCTCATACCCTTCAGTATTTAGTCTCCTAGGATAACAATCCTCTCGCCCTCCCCCTTCTCAGTTTGCCTACCCTGCTGATCACATCCCAGAGTCCCATTATCATCCTTACACCCAATTTCCCCCTCCTGTCTGCTTTTGCCCAGCTTTGCCTCCCCCGGTGCTCTCCCACCTCCCTTCCACTGGCCTCCCTTCTCAAACTAGGCCCCTCCTCCTCCCCCTTGTATCCCTCATTCCATTCACCACTGCCTCTAATCCTTCTCTCATCATCACTTCCTGTCCCACTTTTCCCATTAGTTCTGTTATTGGCTTCCACACGTTCCTGATAATTGACCACCTCCTTTTCCCCCTGCTCCCCCACAGCTGCCAATATTGCAAACCTATTTGAGGAAGCCCTCCCTTGACAGGACTAATTTCTGATTTACCACCTTGTTCCCTTTTCCGCCCTCCTTGCCTTAAATATTTTCCCCATTGCTTCTACCCTTCATCACCTGCCAGTTTCTCCACCCTATTCCCACGTGGTCCCTTCGGTGAGCACGACTGTGAACCATGTGTCATCCTTCATTGTTCCCTGAGAGTACTTAGGTTCTGTTGGGAGGTGATAACCCCTGACCATTCCACCTCTGAGTTTTCTCCCAGCCTCCCCCCCTTCCCACATCACATCTCAGCCTCCATATCTCATCCCTAAGATGCCCAAGCTGTATACCTACTTGACAACCTCCTGCTCTCCACATTGTACCTAGGAAGATGGCAGCCCCACATCGATTGCAGCAGACCACCCTTCCTATCCCGCTTTGCGTCCTGCTTATTCCACCTCTGCCCCAATTTCGTGCCTCCCTGCTGCTATCATGCTCGTTCCAGCTCCTTTGATTCCACATCTTCCCTTCACAGCCTTCTTTTACCTCTTTTTTATAACGCAGAATTCTGATTTTCTTAACCTGGACCTAGACCTCCCCTAGGAAGGAAACTAACTATTCTATTACATTAAACTACAGGTACTAGACAATATCCCTTAAAGGTTTTAAGATAATCTACTAAACTCAGAACATTCAAATTAAAAGAAAGGAAGAGGAAGGGGAAATTGTTTAACAAGGCAAGGCACACTAAGCCAAAGCTTGTTTCCAGGTGCGACCTTGGAGCACAAGGAAGTTAAGTGACATGCTCAGGGTCACACACTAGTATGCATGTGGGGGCTGTGGGATCCAAACCCAGTTCTCCTGGTTTGTAACTCAGTGTCCTTAACCACTATGCTATACTGCCTCCTTGGGCAGTGGCATTAACCTTAACAATAATCAGCAATAATTGTTCAGAGCACAGAACACTGACGAAGGCAGTCAGTTGATTAGGCATTTACACTAGCAGCTAGGAAATCTGGAGCATACAGTTCTAAACAATACACCTGGATACATTGTAGGAATATATTGATACAAGACATAGTGCATATACCTCACATGAACTGCTGGTATAAATAATATTGCTTTACTGAGGGTGCACAGTCTCCTGCTCACTGCTGACCCATGCTGACGCCCACAGTATGATGCCCTTAATCTGCGATCCTTTAACGAGGACCACAATGGAGGACTGCTTGGGAAGTGGACCTATAAACTATGGATACAAACCATTCCCCTCTGCCCAACGATGCTCCTGATTAGCTGAGTGTAGCAAGGGGCAGAGTCAGCACCAGGAAGTCCACACCCAGAAGGCAGAACGAAAGTCCATGTCTCTGATGAGACACACCAGGCTCCGAAGTCCTCAAAAGAGCCCACTGGCTCAGAGACAGTCCCCCTTCAGGAACTCACAGTACCAGTCTTAAAAGGAATCCTGTGACTGTTTGAAAGCCACTTCAGAACTCAGTCATGACCCTTCTGCCCAGAAATGCTCCCAATTGGCTGAGTGGAGCAAGGGGCAGAGTCAGCACCAGGAAGCCGCATCCAGCAGGCAGAATGAAAGTCCGTGTCTCCAATGAGACACACCAGGCTCCCAAGTCCTCAAAAGAACCCACTGGCTCAGAGACAGTCCTCCCTTCAGGAACTCAAAACACAAGTCTTAAAAGGAATCCTGGGGCTGTTTGAAAGCTGCTTCAGAACTCAATCACACCCCCTCTGCCCTACGATGCTCCCAACTGGCTGAGTGGAGCAAGGGGCAGAGTCAGCACCAGGAAGCTTACTTTCCATAAACTTGATGTCCGCAATCATAGAGCCGCAGTCATCAACCTTAGAGACAAGAGTACTTAAAGGACCACATGTATGGACAATGGATCCTACTGGCTTAGGGGTGCACTGTAACAGATCAGGGCAGATGCCTGAGACCACTCAGGACAGCTACATCAAGGATTCCCAGAGTTGCAAGTGCACCCAAATGAATTTGAACTCTACGATAAGCTAGGATGGCTATCCCCGGCCAATCAGCTTAACTTTGGCAGTGGGTGTCTAATGAGCAAAGTAATCAGCTCCGGTACCCCCCCCGGAACTGACCCAGCTTCTCTCCCCAGCTGACCCCTCACCCTACCCTCTGAGATCTCAGGGCCCTGGACTGCTAAATGTACCCACCACCCGCACCCTCATGGGTGACAGGAGCTTCGCAGCTCATGCACCTAGGCTCTGGAACTCCCTCCCTGAAAGGGTCCGCACTGCCCCTTCCCACAAGCTTTTTCAGACCTCCATGTGGGAACACCTCAAGCTGGCCTCTTGCTGTGTATGCCTAAAGCCACCCTAGCACATAGTTCCCGGTTGTCACTAGCCAGGTGGCTTCACCTCTCCCTGTGCTACCTGATCTCACTCATTACCCTACTGTCTGTCGCTATGGTGATCCTACACACCTTATTCTCTGCTTGCTCTGTTGGCTATTGTACCTAAATCACAATTGTATCTTGCCCCCAGTCTTGTTAACTGTGTATACCTTCCAATCAAATGTAAAACTGTTTTTCTCTCCTGCTTTGTTGTATTGATGTACCTGTTATACCTGTTGTACTCTCCCGGGTCGTTCCTGAAAATAGGCATAAAACTTGTCTAGTGTACCTACCCGGTTAACAAAAACTAAATAAATAAATTATGGTGGAGACTGTTCTGGCTGTGAACCTCCTGTGATGAATTACTGACACTACAGAGACTTGGCATCCCAAATTGATCTTTTTTTTTTTTTGCAACTATTTTTCTGGCCCTCCGGCTCGGAACTCTCTCGGGCCACTGCACTCGCCGACTTGCTCAACTGCCTGTTGTGTTTCCCTACATCTTCAATTTCATCATGGTTCCCCAGATCAGGGGGAGGCAACCCGGGGAAACCGAAGGGGGCAGTGATGGGGAACCAGCGTTGGGCATGTGGTGGTGGCACTGGCAGAGCTGTCACCTATCTGAACCGGAAGGGTATTTCTGGATGTTTACGCCTTCAACGTTGGACGCGCAATGCTGCCCAGCCCATGACGTGGGTGCTCCCACTCACGTCCGGAAGGCAGCTGCCGTCTTCCCCTTGCTCGTGAGCCCTTGGGTGTCACAGTGCCGCCGGTCTCCACCAGGGGCCACTGCTGCACCGGGCTACCCCTGGATCCCTCCCCAAGAGAGGAGAGCAGTCCTCTGGACACTCGATCCTCTCTCTCCCCCCTGCCGACCCACGGCAGTCCGGGCTCGTTCCCGAACCCGGGTCGCCGGCGTGAGGTGTGGCTTCCAGCGCCTCAACCCTCAGAGCGACCAGGCCAGTCCCCAAATTGGTCTTGAGCATTATTTTTTATCATATCCCAGGTAGTGGCCCACACAGTATTGCCTGGTTCCCCATCTGAGTAAAATATAAATGTTTGTCCGTGACCTCCACCCAGTGAGCCACACTGTCATCTGGGTCATGCTGGACCTCCCCATGGTGGGTGTGGGTTGGGGCCATACATATACAGTCTGAATTAAATCACTGCACTATAATATAAGGTAGTGTAGCTGCCTCCCTGGTCTAGGGGTACCTGATGTGATGGCATCACTATGAGGGAGGGAGGCATACAACTTCTAATACCACTTACTTGACCTTCAAAGATTGGAGTGACCTCCCAGGCTGCCACATGCTCTCGGAGCCAATGCGAGGCTGCAAACCAAGAGGTCAGTATTTGCAACATTCCCAAACAAGTACTTGATGTCCAAAACAGGTGTAAAGTCTAAACCAGAATCCATTCAATACAAGAATTCATGAGCATATTAGTAGCACTGATAATAACTCAAAACACATTGGTGTTTGGCAATAAAGTCCATTCTTTTGAGTTTCAGTTTCCCCTAGGGGAAATTCATAAGTCAAATAAGTCCAAGAAAACCTGCACTCCAAGCACTGAGACACACACATGCTCCAAATATGTTTTTTGATGTTTTAATGGAAAAATTCAAGTGGCGTGTGCATACAGATCTGACCACTGCCACAATGCCCCAGTGATTCAGGTCAGAAACCCTTCGTCAGGGGGTGTGGTTCGTGACGGGCACCTGACATTCTTATACCAATACCGCATGAATAAACATGAACTAATTAAAGAAATCAATAAATTTCACATTAACATATTAAATAATACAAATGTTCAAAACACTTTTTAAATTAAATCAAACTCTATTAACAAATTAGTATTGGTAACATACTATGGTGCAACCAATAAATAGTCTTAAATTAATAGCTTAATGCTAGAAAGGGACTACAGCTATGATTACAAAAGAAACCTGTAAACAGGAAGAACAGGGGGAGCTGGCCCAGTGGCGCTGAGGGTTGAGGAGCTGGATGCCACACCTCAAGGCACAGCGGATATCTGGGTTCAAGAACGGACTTGGGCCACCAGGGGTCGGCAGGGAAGGGTAGGGATTGAGCGTCCCGAGGACTGCTCTCCTTTCTCGGGGAGGGATCCAGGTCTAGCATCGCTCCTTAGCAGCCCCTGGTGGAGACCAGGAACAGCGTTAGGTACATGTGGTGCCACAATCAGGGGGAGGAGCAGCAGCAGACATTGGCACAGCAGTGCCTGGATGTCATTGCACATCTGCACTCCTGGGGGCAACCATTATGGAGGAAAAAACCCTTGTTGGATCAGGGAGGAAGCAAGGGCTCCGGGGACCTAGCCCATATCCCCAATGCCAGACCATCTCTCCATCAGTCCCTCCAGGCTCTCCACCTGGACTGACCCTCTAATTGCAGAAAGGCCACCAGGTAGGTGGGGCAGGCCTTCCCCAAGGGGATGATCCAGGGGACTGGAAGTTCCTGGTGGGGGTCCCAGGGAGAGAGGTCTTAGGTGGGGAGTAGAGGCACCGGTCAGCTGGGCACCTCTGAGAGATGCCCTGGCCACAAGTGAGAAATAGAATCTACAAAAAAAAAAAAAAAAGGAAGAACAAGGAGTTCTCAGACAGCTGTGATCTTGCAAGGGACACTGCAATCAACAGTTTCTACATGCCTCCAGTGAAGAGAAAAATAGAGCAGTAGCATCTGAAAGGAAAACATAACACAGTTAATGTCTAATTATGATTAAATAGACTTAAAATTCATTCTTTGAACATATTCATTCTTAAAAATTAAACTTTATAGGCCATTCTGCTGGCGCATGGGGAGGGTGCCGACCTGTGGCGTCAATGACCTGGTTTTGGGAATGGATCCAGGTTGCCAGAGGGCCGGCTGTAGGAGAAGGATTGAATGTCCTGTGACTGCTCTCCTTCTCCAGGGGGGAGGGGGGGTAGAGTGTCCGGTGTGCTACAGACACCCAGTGGAGGCTGGGTGTACTGCAGCACCAGTGCCAGCATGTCTGGGCCGGGGCAGACGCTGGCTGTCATTGCACGTCCCTGCCACCGTATACGGGGGAAAAAACTCAACTGCCTGCCGCATCTATGAAGCCAGCCCCTCTGCCTTAGATTAGCTTCCAGGGCCGGCTCCTCAACCCTAATATAGTGTTGCAGCACTTAGGGGTAGTGCCGCAACCCTGCCCTGGGGGGTAGGCCAGGATGCTTCAGGGGAAGTGCGGCTAAGTGGATGTAGAGGTCAGAGGGGTCCATGACTGGACAGATGCAAGGCAGCAAGGTAGACACACAAAAAAAGTACTTTATCCTTAAAAAAAAACCTTTTATGCAAGAAATAAGGGTGACCATCAGGGGATATTAATTCAACTATATGGTTGGGTACAACACTTTTTCTGTGTAAAATATGTTGAAATGTATAGAGGGCTAATGCTAAGGGCAGAGAAAGGATCATTTTAAAATGGGGAACCTATTTACAAATATAGCAGCCCAGTGTTACCAATGACAATGTAAACTTGTTCTTGATATCTGACATCACATCTATGGCAGATAATATACTAGCAGATGCAGGCAAAAAAACGTGTAATTATCCATGCTGGAATAAATATTATTATTAAACAAAATATTGAAAAAATCAAGCGAGAGTACATAACACTCAGCAATAAATTACAAGAGAAAAGATGTGAGATATCTTTCTCAGAAATCCTGCCAGTGCCTAGGGCTACCTACGGCAGGCATAAAAAGATCAAATCCATAAAAAAATGGCTACACAAATGGACATTACAAAACAGTCTCACTTGCAGTACCCATAGGGAATCTTTTGTTATCAATCAAGGTCTGTTCAGTGAGGATGGTCTCCATTTAAGCAGGCGAGGAAATACACTGTTAGGAAAGAAACTGGAAAACATTATCACCAAAACTTTAAACAGGCCAGGGGATAAGGGGATCTAAATTAACTTCTACAGGTCATCCCAGGCATACAAATACAATAGAAAGTAGCCACAAAATGGTGTTAATCAATGAACGTAGCTTGAACTAGCAAGTCATTTAACTTCCTTGTGCTCCTAGGTTGCACCTGGAAACAAGCTTCGGCTTAGTGTGCCTTTCCTGGTTAAACAATTTCCCCTTTCCCACTAATGCAAAGGGATGATACAGACATAGCTGGTGTCACCAAAACACGGTGGGATGAGGCTAGTCAGCGGATCACGGACATACCAGTTACAACCTGTAAGCTAACAGCTGGGCCAGATAAAAAGGGGGTGGTGTCTGCCTATATGTGAAAAATAGCATTGACTGTCATCAAATAACTCTAGACAAAACAACCACAGTTGAGACTGTTTTGTTGCAGATACAGTTACTGTATATGCCAAAATTAGTAGTAGAGATCTGCTACAGACCTCCAAACTCTTCTAAGGAATATACAGAAAATATTACTGCTGAAATGGTATTAGCTGCATCAGCTGGGGATGTTATAGTTCTGGGAGACTCCAACATTCCAGGTATTAATTGGGAATCATTATCAACAACTAATAAGCTAGAACAGACTTTACTGGATTCCTTACTGGAAATAACATCCTTGATCTTGGGGCGTCGTCCCAGTGTCCCCCTCTACTACATTCAAAGCACTTCTTCCCTTGAATCTATCTAAAGGCAAAAGCCCTCATGACCTCCATGGAAAATTATTTCTGTCAGCTTCAGTCATCCCCTACCCCACTGCAGCGCTACTTAACTTCTTCTTTAAGTTAGCTGCTGTCCCAGCTGCTTACAAGCATGTTACCATTATCCTTCTCCACATAAGTGGTGACCCCTCCTCAGCCGGCAACTTCCATCCAATCTCCCTCCTTCCCCATCTTGCCAAACTACAAGAGCATATTGTACTCACCCAACTTTCACCTCACCTTGACACAATTTCCTTCTTCACCCCTTACCAGTCTGGCTTCCACAAGCACCACTCCACCTCCCTCCTCCAGCTTACTGTTTCCATCCATTCTGGTATGGCTCTGGGCCTCATTACGTCTGCTATCTTTGTTGACTTAGCCAAGGCTTTCAACATTGTTTCCCATACCCTTCTATTGGACAAACTCCTCTCTGCTGGGATGTCTACTACTGCCATCAACTAGTTCAGATCCTACCTAGTAGGCATTGTGACATGACTAAACCCTCTAATATTATTATTGTATAGTATTTGCATTATAAATAAATGGTCTGTGGTATGTGCTTGTCTTCCTGACAATCCAGTCAGCAGTGACAAGTGACCTTTGACCTCAGGTGTCAGTGTGGCTGACAGCTGCAGGATATGTGAAATGGACCAGTAAAGAGAAACCATAATTAAAGATTTCCTGTTTTGTCTTAATTAGAACTTTCTGGCCATCTGCCAGGATATAGGCCTCATAAACTTTTATGGTTCTTGCAGTAAAGTCTAATTTGACAGCAGGACCATGTTATAAGTCGTAAACTCTTAGATTTTCTCTGGGAAACGGGAACCAGCAGACATCAAAGAGAAATGTTTGATTACAGACTGTCATATTTGGGAAATTGCTAATTTTTCACAATCAGAACTTACATCCTTGCAGATAACTATGTTAAGGAAAATTATGTTAAGAATTAACTCTAAGGGAGGGTCTAACTGACCTCACAGAAGGGGTAGGGAGATGCATCCTGAAATGATCTTGCATCTAGTGAAACTGTGTTATATCATTCTGGACTTTTAACTCTCTGGACTTATGAAAGCACTTAAAGGGTAATGACTGGATAGGAAAGAAATTAAGTATTTGTGGTAGGAGTTTTTGTTCTGTAACTTCCCATTTTTTTATGTGATTGTGAGCTCTTGATATTTGTTCTGTGTTTTATTTCTCCTGTTTTACAAGTTTTAGTAAACTACATTTTCTTTAATTCTGCCTGTGTTTTTCCTCAGTTCTTTTGCATGTAATGCTGAATCTGTGTTTAAGTCTGACAGCTATTAAAGGCTTGCATGGTGTTACTAAGCTTAAAAAGGTAAGAATATACCTAGGTCTAATATAGAGTTGTAAGGGTTCAGTTTGGACACCTGGCTGGGTGCCTTTGGACGAAAGATTATATTGCATTTCCCCGAAGAGAATATATATCTGAACCTGTAACTGGGTATGCTAGCATAAGATTCACAATTTGACTCCCTCCAGAACTTGAGGCTAATAGGTGATTTGGACCCAAAACAGACAGGAGGGTTACCCTGTTTGTCACCTGTTCACACTATAGCACTCTGAGGTTGGCACTGTGGGAGCAGAGGGCCTGACCTGCAGAGTGCGTTTGTGACAGAAGGCAGATCACAATCAGCTAGAATCAGGAACTCCCTCTCACTGTCCCTACCCATTCACAATGGGGTCCCACAAGGCTCAGTCCTTGGACCGATTCTTTTTTCCATCTTCCTTAATGATCTCCCCTCGATCTGTTCATCCATATCCATTCACATGTATGCAGATGACACCATTCTGTATACTTCTGAACCTTCTACTCCCATGGTGGCATCCACCCTGCAGCAGGACTTTGATAAAGTTCAGCAGTGGCTACATGCTAACGAACTATTCTTAAACACCAGTAAGACAGTCTCCATGACCTTTGGCACAAGACAGAGACTTTCCAGGCTCCCTTCCACCCTCGCCTTCCACACACTTGATGGGTCCATGTTAGAAGACACTATCTTCTTCAGGTACCAAGGGGTCTGGCTTGATAAACACCTTGACTTCTCTGGTCATGTGGATGTTATTCACAAGAAACTGCTCCCCAAACTGGGCACCTTATACCACAATTGTGAATATATTCCTCTGCCAGCACACAGAGAAATTCTTCTGAAAGTGATTCTTCCAACGTTTGACTACTGTGACGTAGTCTATAGTGCTGCCCCCCCCCAAAATGACCCTAGCCAGACCAGACACCCTCCTCCATTCCTTCTGCCACTTTGCTCTTAACAGCCCACCCCACACACACCACTGTTCCCTATACCCATCCCTGGTTCTACACTCCCTCAATGACCAGTGCATGATGCACTGCTCCAACTTCATTAGCAAGTTCTGGTTCAGAGTGCTCCCCTCCTACCTGCTGTCCTCTCTTGCTCTCTCTCTTTTTCTCTCTCCCCCCCCTCCTCCACCTGCTCCCTCAGGAGTAAGGATGCTCGTCCCCTTGCTGTTCTGTATAGGTCATCTGCTGGTCAGGCATCCTTCTCCCACTACTTTCCTAAGCTATGGAATTCTCTCCCTATCAATATTCGAAATGCTCCCTCATTTTGCTCCCTAACCTCTCTTCTGCGTTCCTTCAGTTCCCCCTCTTGCAACTGCCCGTAATTCTCCTGCCTCCTCCATGATGTCTCAATGACCTAACTCGGTCTCCTCCATCCCTTGCTGCATGCCAGCCAATATGAGTTGGTATGACCTGCCTGCAATTATAAATCAGCACTTAGTGTACAACTGTTACTGTCAATTTAATTTCTCTAGTCAGTACCTCATTGTAACTCCTGCTTGTATGTTCACGTTACCTATTTTGCTGTATATTGCACCGTATGTTTTGTTATGTACAGCACTTTTGCTTATTGTACCATCCTTCCTCTGTAAGCATCCATTCCCCTATCCCCCAGAACACATCTGGAAACAAGCAATTTGCTCAGTATGTCTTCCTGGTGAAACACACACACACACACACACACACACACACACACACACACACACACACAGACAGTATGAAGCAACCACAGAATCAAGGGGCACAAAAGGAAGAATTATACTACACAGGGTGCAGTAAACTCTTCAACTGGTACCAGTGTTAAAACTAAAATTTCAAGTACAACACAAGAACCAATCACTCTGAGTACCCAGGATTTAAACGAAAGTCCTGATGCAGGCCTGGTAGCTACTGTACATTGCCCAGGTTCTTTCGGTGGGCCACTTGATGAACTTTCGCAAGCTTGCAGTTTAACCCACCCAACAGGCCCTAGTGTGCCGGCAGAATTTAAAGAACTTGAAATCCAAATGAAAATGCTTGAAAACCAACTTATAATCCAAATGAACTATCTGTAATCCAACTTGGAAAAGTACAAAGGCCTCAACCAGCCATGCCAGCACGCACATGACCCACGGATGTAGCAGTTCAGTCGAGGCAGGGAACAGCACATAGCTGCAGGTCGGGCAGCAGTCCAGAACAGGCCCCAGCAGCCTAGGGATGAATCACTTTAGACTCTTTCAGATGTTTTGTACAATAATGGTGTTGCTGGGTAGTCACAGTCGAGATTTAAGGATACTCCAAGTTCATGAACAGTGAGTCAAGCTGGAAAGTGGCTTTTCCTCCCTGACCAGTAAACTAAAGTACAAAGTCTGAACGGTGGGGTACTACATGCATTACCCATTTCCTCAAAAAAACTTCAAAGCTGTCATATCTATGATTCAGATGAGCAGTAATTTTTTTCCATTCTACAGATTTCTATCACCAAATCCTGCCAAAATCGAATAGAAGGGACCACAGCAGTAAGCCAGTTTTTAGTGATAGCTTTTTTAGCTGTAAAAAGACAGATACTCAGCAAGAACCATCCTCTAACTTGGTCCAACGTTCTGTCAATGCCCAAGTGTCCCAACTCATCATACAGAGGTTTGAGAGCTGGTTTTTGGAACTTGACTGGGAGTAACAACTGTTTTAGGATTGGCCCATCATTGCTCTGGGGCTCTTGGTAAATCACACCTTTATGCACTTTCAGTTTGCTCCACTCTTTCAGGAGCAGGGAGGTGTCAGGATGATTCACTCTAACAAATTCTGGGTACCCCCTTGTTGAAGGGTTTTAACAATGTTTCTGATTGTAGTATCCTCCATTTGTTCTTTTCTCCAGTGTCAAGGACTCATTTGTGGGAAAGTGGGTTTATTGAGGGACACAGCATTGCAGCAGGCCACAAGTATGCAGCTTGATGAGGCACACAACCTGTCCACCAGGCAAGGTGGTTCACTTGAGTTTGTTAATTCTTCAGGATCATATTTTTTGCACAAAGCTTGAATGGCAGTAGATGGGATCTGGATTCATTCAGGCCCTGGCACACCTTGGTGGGGTCTTCTGGACAGCACATCAGTGACAGTGTTGCTCTTTCCTGGGTGATCTCCACACAGTAGTCAGATGTCAAGAGGCCTGACAACCAGTGATACCCTGCAGGGTTCAACTCTGCTGTTGTCTGCACATAGTTGAGGGGATTTTTATCGATGCAGACTGTGGTGTGGGCCCCATACAGATACTTGTGAAATTGATCGATAATTGTCCATTTGAATGCTGAAAACTCCAGCTCATGGACAGGATAATTTCTTTCTGAAGGTGACAAACTGACTTGCATAAGCTATTGGCCGGAGTCTTTATGGGTATCGCTGATATAACACTACTCCCAAACCACTGAGACTGGCATCTGTGTGCAATGTGTACAGCTTCCTGGGATCTTCACAGGCCAACATGGTGAAGTTGGTCAACTGTCTGATTATCTCTTCAAATGCTTCATCACAAGCTCAGGTCCATCTGGGGGACAAATGGTTCATGCACTCTGTAATAAACTTTTTCAGGAGTGGACTGTGACTTGTTTTCCTGGTTTGTAGGAGGATACTCTTGGGTCAGGACCTGCAGAGGCTTGACTATCTTGGTGTAGTCTTCAATGAACCTCCAGTAATAGGTAAAGAATCCCAAGAAACTCTGCAGTTCTCTCAGCTGGGTAGACTTTGGCATGGTCGTGATGGCCTCGACATAGTTGGGATTGGTATGGATGCCATCTTAGAAAGCGATATAGCTCACATACTTGACTGAGGTCCTGGAGAACCTGCACTTGGTGATTAACAGCTTGAGGCCATACTTTTCCAGTCTGTTGAGTACTTTGAACAGCCAGGCTTCTTGTTCTTCCAGGGTTTTCCTGACTACAGTATTGTTGTCCTAGTACACAAGACATTTCAACAGATTGTTCATATCACCCACTATTCTCTCCATCAGTCATTGAAAAGTGGCTGGTATGCCTGAGATCCTTTGTGGCATTTGTAGGAACTCACAGAACCCCAAGGGACAGATGAACACCCTCTTTTCTCAGTCTAGCTTAGCCATGAGGATTTGATAGTAGCCAGATCTCAAATCCACACTGAACCATTGACTTCTGTTCAGGCACTCTAGGGCATCTTGGACTCATGGTCTAGTGGTACAGTTCTTTTGTTTAGAGTCCTGTAGTCCACATACATTCTTACAGCCCCACTCTTCTTCCTCAGAACTACAACTGGTGATGCACAGAGGTTCCTCGTCTCCTGAATGGTGACTGTAGCCTGCATCTCCTGCAAATGCTTCTAGACATATATGTAGGCTGGGGACATTTGTCTTGACCCTTCCCAAAAAGGTCTCTCATAAGTGACCTGCATGTTGTGCTGTACACCTGTGGTGCACCCAATATTTATTTATTTATTTATTCATCTCGGAGTAATACCTTTGAGCTAAAAGCTCTTTTACAAAAGTTCCACATCATGGAAGGTACAAACAAACAGGTACAGTTGCAAAAAGAAACATAAAGTACATACACAGACAAGTGCAAATAGAAATTAATGCAGTTGGTGAGTCTCTGTGGAGTGATAAGGATGGAACGTATACAATAACAAAAGAGCAAAAACGGTATTATTTACAATAAAAAGTGCAGTTGGTACATATTGGGATATACTATGGTATCCCTAAACTCGGTATGCCGACGCTCAGCATACCGCATTCAATTGCCCGAAATCCACAGCCCCGAATCAATCATATGCCCAATGGGAAAAATGTTGGGCGTCACATTGAAACTAAGTGTAAAATGTGGGGGGATCTTCCCCCCACATCCCCGTAACTAAAAAAAGTAAAATTGAGGGGGAGCAGACCCCAGAGTAAAAAAATATTAGTTGCGGGGGGTGAGTTCCGCAAAAGGATGTGACCCAGTCCAGAACCCAGGTCTGAGGGAGTGTGCTGGCACAGCTGCTGGTGGTGTAGCCCTGTACACCACCAGAGCAGCTCTGCCAACTCCCCGAATCAACTATCCCTTGTCGTGCACCAACAGGGTTAAGGTAGCAACCCATCACATCCACTACCCTGTCAAAATCCATTGAACAATCCATCCCCAGGATGCTCACTATCAGGGCACTACACCTATCGAGCAATAGTGCTTGGGCAGGTGTGTGTTGGGATAGTGAACCACGGAAAGACATAAGGGTATCGCATACTGTAACTTACAATCTGGAAGGGGACAGAATCAGTTGTGTTCCAGGACAGTAGCTGCTTCTTGTTGTTTTTACAGGATTTCTTGTGGATTTTACTTGGTAGAAGGTTATTTCTTTTGTTTCTTACTTCTAAGGGGCTAGCAGGGTATTGTTTTGGGGGCTGTTGGAAGTTTAAAAACTGGTTTGGTGGCTGTGAGTGGGCTCATTTGTTGGATGTTTCACTGCGTAACAGGCTGCGCTGGTAGAGGCCTATTTCTTCTGATTTAAAACCTATTTGGTGGGATTTGCTTGGGGTTGGTTCTTTGGCTGCGGGCTTGGAGGAGCAGACACAGGGCTGATACACTCTCTCGAGAGTCGGGTGTAGGCCCAAGACCCATCCTTCCCCACCCTCCCTCCCCAGAGCTCTACTAATTTATAGGGGAACACCTACCCTGCAATTGGAAGAAAAGGCTGCAGGTGCTGCTCATGTAGTTCTAGCCACTAGGGATTGGATTCAAAGGCTGGGAGAGAGGAGCTTAGGGAGTTGTTCATTTCTCTTATAAGTTTACTGTGTTGTACTGCACCTAGTAGCAGGGTTACCAGTTTACTGTGGGACTGTATCTAGGATTAGTGGGTGACCTGATTGGGCAGTAGGGGTGTATCTTGGACTAGTGGGGAACCTGGTGGCTCACCCAAGGAAACCTACTTGGAGGGGGATGGGACCATACGTCATTAGGGCCGGCATCTATGGGAGGGTGGTGGGGTGCACAGGGTGTGGAGCAGCCATGATACTGGACTGGGCTTGGAAGTTCGGTGGTTGCCCAGTGTGCTACCAGCTGGCACAGCTTAGGGAGGAGGTTGCGGGGATTAGGAGACAGCTGGGGGAAGGGGAGGTATGGTTGTGAAGGGGCAGGGATCTCCCACGGGTTGCACCAAGCACTAGAGGCGGGGCACAGGAAAAGAATGCAGGAGAGAATACTCTGGGGTCAAGATAGGGACCCTGGCAGAGAGGGCCCAAAAGGAGGACACTACCAAGGAAGCAGGCAGGTAACTGGGGACCCTCACAAAGGGGGGCCAGAAGGACAACATTCTCTGGGAAGTAGGCAAATGGCCTGGGCTGGACAGAAGGAAGCAAGGTGGGGAGGTGGATCGGATCTTACGCTCAGTAACCGCTTCAATTCTCTTCTTCTGCTTGAGGATGAGGGGGGTGATGTAGCCATGACAGGGGTGGTTAGAGATGGAAAGGGAGTGGGGGCAGGAGGCGGGCCAGATAGCAGGAGGAACAGAGGGGAACCTGGAATGCAGGTGTAACCCCTTTGTTACCCGGGGTTACTAGAATCCCAGTAAGACCTAGTGGTAGGCAGGGAAGGCAGCTTGTGAAACTCCAGTTGAATGGGTTTCACACTGTCTCACTCTGTCCTCAGTCACAGCTGAGAATTGAGAGATGACATCACTTTAGAATTGTCGCAGCTGCATGAGCCACATTTGGAATCTTCAGCTCAGAAAGTGAAGTTTAGAACTTTGGGAATTTCAAAGTTAGTCTTCAGTTTGTCCTTAAGCAAACAGTGAGGAAATCAGTGAGTTGTCTGTTTGCCTCCACACAGAAGGAAGTGTTCCTGAGTTTCACCTTTTTAAAGTGGTGGAGACCGCTCTCCTGGTCTCAGTGCCCCCTCCCTCTGAGGGGGAGTTCTCTGTGGGTTCCAGGGGCAATCCCCTTCTCCCACCCTGGGGAGAAAGCTGCCTGTTTTAATTTAAGTTCAGTCTGTTCATGTATAACAGCAAAGGTTACAGTACTTCGCCTGTGGGGCACATGCAACGAATGGGTGAGTGTTTGGCTCCATTGGAAGGGGCAAACAACTTCTTTTCTTCAGTTGGATTTCAAGTAAATGTGGACTGCCATTTGGGAGGACTATGTCAACTAGGACAAACAAATAGAGCAGTCATCTGTTTAAAGTGTTAATGGATTTAAAGTTCACTGTAGAGGGGGTGCTTCAGGTCATCCACCGTTCAATCTACATTTTAAAGTCTAAAGTGTTCTGTGTGTCCAGAGAAATGGCCAGGTATGGGCTGTGGGAGCTGGAGGTGGGAAACCCCCCATCTTTAGTAACTAGGTCCACCTCTACGATTTCTTCTGTGTTTTGCTACTTTGCCTCATGCGCTTGTCCAGTGATGGGGTGGGTACCAGGACGGGCCTAACTTGAAAAATCTAGGAGTCGTAGACTTAAGTGGTGTGGAGAGCCACAGGATGGGAAAATTACTCCTTGTTGGATGGGAGTCTCCTTGTTTGATGGGAGTTTTGATTGGAAGTACGAAAACAAATCTCTCTAGGAGTCGCAGACTTCAAGTGGTGTGGGGAGCCACAGTTTGGGAGCCTCGTTTGATGGGATGTCTTTCCAAGTAAAGTTTGGGTTCATTCACCAAGTGGACCGTCAGTCGAGTGGCCGGCAGGGGAGCTGGGCCAGTCGGGCTGTGTATCCACTACGCATGCAAAGTCCAGGCTGAGTGCCTGGTGGGTCCAAAGCCAGACAACTGTTGTAATGTGTTCATTCCTCAAATGGACCACTGTGTTTAACCTCTAATCTGCATTACAGTAACATAGCCCTTTGGGGGACCATGCAGTGCTTTGTTTATGTTCAGTGAGTTAATAACTAAAGCCACACTGAAAAATCCCAATTCTGGTTCTGGACATTACAGTTATTGCTTCCGGTAGTTGGATTTACTTGGGTGCCCCTATGCAGAGTAGCCAAACCTAGGTCTCTTGTGCCAGGTAACCTCATCCTTCCCCGAACCCGTAGATACATATGTATATCCATGTTACAAAAATGGAGCATATGGGTTACACAGGAAAATGGGGGGAGCAGTAAATCAGAGCAGGAGGGGCAGGGGAAAGAGGGAGGAAAGCGCAAGGAGAAGGACCAGTTGGGAGGAAAAAGCAAGGAGAAGGACCAGAAGTACAAGGAGGATACAGTAAAGGGAGCTGAGGGTTTAGGCCAGGGGAGCACGGCAAGCAAGGAGGGACTAAACAGAGACAGGAAGGAAGGGAGGATGAGCCAGGCTAATTTAGTGGATGGGGGAAAAGGACCAGTCACGAGCAGTGATGGAGGAGTTAGCGAGGTACAGAAGGATACTCAGGAGGAGGAGAGGCATAGGATCGAAGGGGAGGGGGTGGCCAGGGTAAATAAGGAGGGGTGGCATGTGGCACCCAGATAGGGGAGGAACAAGGAGCCAGTTGGGTGGAGGGGCAAGTAAAAAGGATGAGGGACATGGAAGGGGGGGGAATGGAGGAAAAGGAGTGGTCAGAGTGCTCCTGTTGGGGGATTCTATGATCAGGGGTATCAAATGGGATAGGAAGGGAGAAGCCTGGCCAGTTAGAACAAAATGCTTCCCTGGATTAACGGTGCACAGGGCCAAGCATGAGGTATATCAGCTGGCAAAGGATTGTGGGGGTTCCCCAGACATACTGGTCCACCTGTGTACAAATGACATTGAGGGAAATAGCGAGCTAGAGATACAGGCAAGATTCAGGGAGCTCGCCAGGGTCTGTCATGACATAGGATGCACAGTTTCCTTCTCAGAAATCCTGCCAGTGCCAAGGGCTAGTGGGGAACACAAAAGGAAGATTTGGGAGATAAACCAGTGGCTCAGGGAGTGGTGTGAGGCCAGAGGGTATGGGTTGATGGGGGATTAGGGGGAGACCTAAGAGGATAAGGAGCTGTATGCTAGAGATAGGCTCCATCTCAATTTGGAGGGGAGGGGAATCCTTAAGTTGAAAATAGAGGGTTCATTGGTGAAAATGGGGTTTAAACTTGTGAAGGGGAGGGATGGAAGAAAAGGCTGTCGAGGGGTGCAGATAAGAGGGGACTCTGTCTCCACCCCTGGGGAGCTGGAGGAATGTGGAAAAGGCCGACTGGTAAAGGCAGACCAGGGGAAAACAGAATCCCCATGGGGAACATGAGCAGGGAAATGGAAGTATATGAAAGGGTGGAAGGTAGTCTTCTAAATGCCAAGAGCTTGGGCAATAAAATGCCTGAGCTCCAGGCGATGCTAACTGAGGGAGCAGTGGATGTGGCAGCGGTCACTGAGACCTGGGCCACCGCAGGACACGAATGGGACCTAAACCTGGAGGGTTACACTATGTTCAGGAAGGACGGGGGGAGGGAAGGGTAGCAATGATAGTCAAAAACTACATTGGCATAGGGGGAGTAGAGGAGGCGGAGGGAACCGTGGAGGTAATTTGGGTCACCTTGATAACAAGGGGGGGGCAAGAGAGTAAAAATAGGAGTGGTGTATAGACCCCCTGCACTGGCGGAGGAGCTGGAGGAGAGTCTGGTGGCAGATGTTGGGAGACACTGCAGACTGGGCAGGAGAAGGGTGGTGGTGTTGGGGGACTTAAACATGCCAGGAACAGACTGGGAGACTATGACATCCTCGGTGGCCAGGGAACAGAGGTTGTTGGATGTCTTTCAAGATGCGTTCCTAACTCAGCAGGTGGGGGAACCAACCAGGGAGACGCAGGTACTGGATGTGGTCCTGGCAGACAGCGACCAGATTGGGGGCCTAGAGGTAGGGGAGCCATTGGCGGGGAGTGAACATGTCACGATCTGGTTCTGCCTGGACCTAAGAGGGAATAGAAGGCTGCACAAAGACGGAGGCAACTGACTTCAGGGGGGCGGATTTTAAGGAAATGGGAAGGATCCTTAAGGAGCATTTGGATGGGATTGGGTCAGACATGGACGCTGATAGTAGGTGGTAAATCATCAGGAGAGGGGTGCAGGATGCTACCAGCACCTGTGCAAGAGTAAGACGAAAATGCAGCAGGGCCTGAAAACCCTGCTGGTGGACCAGGGAGGTCCAGGAGGTGGTGCAGGGAAAGAAGGCAGCCTATAGGCAATTCAAGTGCTCAAGGAGTGAAAGGAATCGAGGGGAGTACGAGCTGATGGCTAGAAGGACCACTAGGCGGGCGGCTAAGGCAAGGAAGGAGTAGAACCTGGTCAGGGAAATTAGGAGAGGGAACAAGGGGTTCTTTAGATACACTGGGGAAAAATGAAGGGTGAAGGGGCAGATTAGCAGGATTAAAACAGGGGAGAGATGGGCACAAGACCCGGGGGAGCAGGCTGAGGTACTAAATGAGTACTTCACCTCAGTTTTCACCAAGGAAAATGGGGGTGCTGCATCATACATGGGAGGAGACAGTGATACTGAGGAGGGGACCCTTACCGATCGGTGGGTCTGGGGAGAGGGGGAGGCATCACTGGCAGGAGGGGGGAAGGCTAAGCAGGGAGAAGAGGTAGCAGAAGTGGAAATCACAGCAGAGAGAGTGAGGGAAGTCCTCAGGTACCTTAAGACGGAGAAAGCACCGGGCCGGATAAATTACATCCCAGAGTGCTGAAGGAACTTGCGGATGTCCTGGCGAAACCCCTAGCGGAGCTTTTCACCATCTCTCTGAGGACAGGGTGGGTGCCCCAGGACTGGAAGGTGGCGCATATAGTGCCTATCCACAAGGGGGGATCAAGGGAGGTGGCAGGGAACTACAGACCTGTCAGCCTGACATCGGTGGTGGGCAAGGTGATGGAGGGCATTGTCAAGGAGAGGCTGGGGGGGGACCTGGAAAAGTCAGGGTGCCTGGACGATAGACAGCATGGATTCGTCCCAGGGAAATCGTGTCAGACAAACCTTGTGGAGTTCTATGACTGGGTGATGAGTGCCTTGGACCTGGGTAGACCAGTGGACGTCCTCTTTCTAGACTTCAGCAAGGCATTTGACTCTGTTCCTCACATGGGCCTGTTGGATAAGCTGGGAGAAATGGGAGTGGGGAACCAGATGATCAGATAGATAGGAATTGGCTCCAGAACCGGACCCAGAAGGTCGTAGTTGGTGGGATAGTCTCATCCCCAAGGAGGATCATTAGTGGGGTACCACAGGGATCAGTCCTTGGGCCTCTCCTGTTCAACACCTATGTCTCTGACATAAGGACAGGTATCAGGAGTGAGATGAGTCTCTTTGCAGATGACTCAAAACTGGGGGCGGTGGTGGATGGGGAGGGGAGGGTGGCCCTACAGGGGGACCTGGAGGCTCTGGAAAGATAGTCTAGAAAGTGGAAGCTGAGGTTCAATGCAGGGAAATGCAAGGTACAGCACCTGGGGGCCAGAAACCCAGGCCAAGTGTACACCCTGGGGGGGGGGATGCTACAAGTCTCGATGGCTGACAGGGACCTGGGGGTGGTGGTGGATGTCAAGATGAACAATTCGGAGACTTGTAGGAGGGCAGCAGCCAAGGCCAACGGGATGCTGGGATGCATCGCTAGGGGGATCACCTCCAGAAGGAGGGAAGTGATACTCCCTCTGTATAACTGCTTGGTGAGGCCACAGCTCAAGTACTGCATGCAGTTTTGGAGGCCACACTTAAAGAGGGACATTAAACTCCTGGAGAGGGTCCAGAGGAAGGCAACCAAAATGATTCAGGGCTTTGGGGGACAGGACCTATGGGGAGAGGCTCGAAGAGCTAAATATATACACATTGGAAGAGAGAAGGGACCGGGGGGACATGATAGAGGTCTTCAGGTACATGAAGGGGTAAATAGGGGAGGAACAGTCAGGGTGCTTCGAAGGAAGGAGGAGGGGGCCACTAGAGGGCATGGGTGGAAGCTCGAGGGGGAAGATTCAGGGGAGAAAGGAGGAGGTGCTACTTCACTGAGAGGGTGGTGGAGCCATGGAATGCGCTGCCTAGGGGGCTGGTGGAGGCAGAAACAGTGGAGGGGTTCAAGAGGGGGTGGGACAGGTACAGGGGAAGGGTTCTGGAAGCAAATCCAATGCAGCAAGAATATCCGGAACTGGGAAGGGAGAAGCCAGGGAAGGCGAGGGGGGCAGCAAGGTCAGCTCCCAGGGTGAGGGCTGACCAAACAAGCAGACGCGAAAGACCGTTAGGCCTATTCTGCTGGCATTTTAGTATGTTAGTAATAAAAGGTCAGGTTAAGTTAGGCCAAGGGGACACAATGACTGTAGGATGGGAAGCGTGGTAAAGGGAGATGATTAAGCAGACAGAGCTGGCTTTGAGGGAGAGTTTAAGGAGGACATGGGGGGTAGAGATTTAAAGCATGGGGCAGACAGTGAGTGTCTTTGTTAACGGAGGGAGTGAGTAAGAGGTAGATGTGGGAAAGTGAGAGAGGAGTAGGATAGGATAGTGACGGAATGTGTAGGTGTATGAGGATAGGAGCGGGGGCGGGGTTGGGAGGATTATGAAGCGGGACAGGCGAGTGGAGAGGGGGGAGTGTGGGGTCAAGCTGGTCTCCGGTGGAGAGATAAACAGGTGGGAGAAGCCCAGCATAGGGGAGGGAGGTTATAGCCTACAGTTACACGAGCTGAGAGTAGTAAGATGTTTGAGTAGTGATGTGTTGAAAGCTCCAAGCTTCGAGACTGCTACTACTTTTGGTGGGAGTTCATTGAGCCATAGGGGCACCTTGTAGGCATATGATCTCTGCACCAGCATGGTGTGTCGAAAGGGGACGTGTAGGGCATTTCACGTTTTACCCCTAGTCTAGTGTAAGTTAGTTGCTAGTTTGATGAGTTTTGCAATGGAGGGAGGAATTAGGCCAAGGAGTGATTTCTTGCCGAACAGGCAGGTCTGATATTTTATCCTCCCCTAGAGATTAAGCCACTTAGACTGGGCATGAAGTTTGCAGGTGTGAGTGAGCCTGGGTATACCGAGGATAAGCCTACAAGATATTGTTTAGCGTGGTTCTGACCCTTTTTAGGGCTGTGTCTGTTGCAGTACTGTAGACTACCAGTCTACAGTCTATCACAGAGATTATGGAGGATTTGACTGCTACAGACAGTGGTGCAGGGATCATATTATGTCTGTGTCTATAAAAGAGCCCAATTCTAGTATAGGCTATTTTTACAACATTGTCTATATGGCGGGTGAAGGAGAGGGAGCTATCCAGTGTGATGCCTAAATATTTAAAGGTGTTGACCTGATTGAGTAGTTCCTGTTTGTTATTAAGGATAGTCAGCTGACTTGCTCTGTATTTGCTCTGGTTGTTAGCAAACAACACCACCTTTGTTTTTTTGTAATTTAGGAGAAGCTTATTTTGCGTAAACCAGTCCTCAACTACGGTGAAACTGTGTTGAAGTTTGGCTTCAAGTAGTTGCGGGTGTCGGCTGCTGGAGAATAAAGCTGCATCGTCAGCATAAAGTAGGATATTTTTGGAGCAGGCCTTGGGGAGGGAATTAAGGAACAGGCTGAATAAGAGCGAGCCCAGGATTGAACTTTGATGGACACCGGCTGTCACCTGCCTAAAATCTGTGAGGATCCCATTTATTTTCACCTGCTGAAATCTGTTCCCAAGGTAACTTTTAAACCAGCCAACTGTGTCGGGTGACAACCAGGAGGTAAGGAGTTTGTTGAGGAGGATACTGTGGTTGATAGCGCGATTGCTTTTGTGAGATTGATAAATACTTCCCCACTAGCTGACTGCTGTCAAGCGCTGAGTGGATGCAGTCAGTGTATTCTACTAAAGCTGTGGTGGTGTTGTGGGCCTTCCGGAAGCCATGCTGTGGAGGGCACTGGATGTTATACTTGTTAAGGAAGTTAATCAACTGGTCTGATACTATTCATTCAAGGGCCTTGGAGAGCGGGAGTAGTATGAAGATAGGCTTATAGCTGGCATGATTCCCCCAAGCCCCATGTTTGTGGACTGGCATAACAACTGAGCATTTTCACTTCTTGAGGAACTGCCCGTACCATAGACATAAAGTCAGAATGGTAGTGAGGGTTTGGAGTATTTCACCTAGGGCGAGGGCTATTAATTTAAGGTCAAGGGAGTAATTGTTGTGTCTTGATTTCCCAAGGGAGCGTTGGAGATATTTTTTGGCTTCCAAGTGTGAGATCTGCTTGAAATAAAATAGTGGTGTACCGGCGGTGGGCTGGGTATAGGCAGTCTAGGTCTCTTCTGACTTTGTTGGACCAGTGTTTAGGTAGTCTGGTGGAAGGATGTGACCAAGGTCTGAGAAATCTATGTTGAATGCATCAGCTATAGTTTTTGGGTCTTGAGTAATCTCCCCATTTACAAGGATCATGGAGGGGGAGGACTTGTTGCAAGGGTGTAGGCAGGCATACACCCTGACTTGTTGCAAGGGTGTAGGCAGGCATTCACCCTGACTTGTTGCAAGGGTGTAGGCAGGCATACACCCTGACTTGTTGCAAGGGTGTAGGCAGGCATTCACCCTGACTTGTTGCAAGGGTGTAGGCAGGCATACACCCTGACTTGTTGCAAGGGTGTAGGCAGGCATTCACCCTGACTTGTTGCAAGGGTGTAGGCAGCATACACCTGACTCTGTTGCAAGGGTGTAGGCAGGCACACCCTGACTTGTTGCAAGGGTGCAGGCAGCATTCACCTGACTTGCTGCAAGGGTGCAGGCATACACCCTGACTTGTTGCAAGGGTGTAGGCAGGCATTCACCCTGACTTGTTGCAAGGGTGTAGGCAGGCATACACCCTGACTTGTTGCAAGGGTGTAGGCAGGCATACACCCTGACTTGTTGCAAGGGTGTAGGCAGGCATACTCACTGTACTCATTTGTGTACAACTTTGTTGAGTGCCTGTCACAAACCATATGCCTTTCTGTTAACATTCTCACTCTAATCTGAAGGATTTGAGTTAGTGTAGGCCACTGAGGAGTATCTCTGTTTAAACTTCTGTTGTTTAGGAGACAGATATATGTATAACTTCTTTAGTGATTAGAGGAATCATTTGGCAACAATCTCATTTGTTTGGAAGGATACAGCAGTTGGATAGGATGGGTACATTTTTTAATGGGGGGGGTAGCTGTTGTAGATTGTGTGTGTACAAAACAGAAATGTCTGGCTACACCCCTGACTTGTTGTCCTTTCCCAGCAGATCTTTTATGTTGCTCCAAAATTTCTTGTTATCCCCCCAGGTGCTGACTAGTCTATCTTTAAAGTACCTTGGTTTTACGAGTCTGATCTCTGGGTACAAGCATTCTATCACATTCCTTCAGAGAGAAAACTACTGTCCGCTGTGCCAACTTCTTTTGAATTTTGTTCCAACACTATGTGGGCAAAAGGGGTCTCCAAACTTGAACAAGGAAGGATCCAATTGTCCTGGAGTTGAATTATCTTTCTTTTGTGGCTGTAGATCACACAATAGATCCTAGCAAGGGTCCATCCCCTTTGGATGGTCATTGGTTGTCTGTTACCGTTGTCAAAACTGTTACTGGTCAGACTTATGCAATAGCTTTAGCTAGCAGTATGCTAGGTTTGACTATGAGCCCCTCTGGCAAACCGGCTTTCTCCTGGCTATCCAGCATTAGCAGCTGACTGCGGCAAGATCCCTTGAGGCACACTATTCCCATGATGGCACACACACTGCTTTGGGAAGGGGGGGTAACACTACTTCAGATCAGTCTTGGTGTCAAACAGTTCCCACAGATTCATCCTCAAGTAGGACAGAGGCTTTGTTTGGACACAGTAAAAAATAGATTAGATCCCCTCTTAGGTCCAGAACATGCTTTTCAACCAGATGTTTGCGTTATTGGTGACTATAAGGACAAATTATTGGGGAAACAGAAATATCACGTCTCTGATTATTCCCTGTGCAAAAAACAAATCATATTGAGACACTATAGCGTAATAATAATATACCTACCTATGTAGAATGGCAGAAGGAAATTTTATTCACTTTGCAATCAGAAAAAATGATTGCCAGTATGAATGATCGTCTTTCTACTTACAAAAAGAACTGGTAAGCATTACATGCCGTTCTGTTACTTGGTGCCTGAATTAAAGGTTCCTCATGGTTGGATACTGTCCTTAGATGTCAGGCCATATATTCCCATTATTGATGTTGACTTTTCACTTATTTATGAATGCATGTAACTTTATACAAATATCTTTTCTTATATATCACCTGAGTGTTTTATTTATTTATTTATTGAAATTGTTTCACCAGGAAAGGCACACTGAACAAAAGATGCTCGTCTCCCAGTGCACCTCGGGGTGGGGGTGGGGGTACAGTGGGAGATAACTCGCAGATTATCAAGAAGTTACATATAACAAGGATACAGTAGACCAACAGATGTACAAATTACAGTAATACAATAGACTGAAGTTTCTGTTGTATAAGTTACAGATGTAAAGTTATGGTTTTACAGATGTAAGATGAACAGGGGTAAGACATTCAATACAGTTCAACAAACAGCACAAGGAAGGCATAGTTTATAGTTTAGACTTTTCCAGTGGCATTGGGTTGCTGATTAACTTAACTGTAGTATGACAATGGGATTAAGAAACATGTGGCAAAAAGTCAAAGTATCAAGTGCAAATTAGGACAGGATGAAAACATGTACCAAGAAGTGTTGTGTGTACCAGGGTGGGTGGCGAGGATGGGTGTAAGATGTTGTTGTACATGTCGTGTTATTGTGTAGTGTAGTGTATTGTATTTGTTCTATGGAAAACTAATAAAGTACATTAAATTGAAGAAAAAAGGTCAGGGGCTTTCTGAGTGTAAATTTGTCTGACATGTCCATGGAGGGGCAGTGGGACTTTTCCTTGCCAGGCTTCAACTCTTTGCACAACTGACCCAGGTGGCGGAACATGTGAACACTGGTTCCTACAGTAATCACAATCTTTTCATGCATATTTGTCTGTGGCGCACCAGGGCACACATCTCCACAGCAGTAGGCGTTCCAGTAATGTTCACAGGGAAGGAGATATGTGAACCAAGCACAGATGGGGATATGAAGCTTCACTGAGACCCTACACATCCAAGCCTTCCAAGGGCTCTAACTTTTTGTGAGACAGATACTTACAACAGTCTTTGAACAATATAGTGACTTGGGAACCACTATTCCACAGTACTCATGTGGGCCGTCCATCCACTTAAGCTTTCACATCTGCAGTAGGACCCACAGTCTCATCCCATTTCCTTGACACTTTGGCTTTGGTATCTGAGTAATTTTTTTTTCCCCTTCTCTGCCCTCCACTTATCCCATTCTTTGGGAGTCACTGGTGGTCTGTTATGCCCTTGCTTACCTGACCACCATCTGTAGCAGTCCATCCCCCATGGAGCCGTGGTTGTACCCCCCCAGGCGGGTACAGGGTGAGGGCCCTTTCTCCCCATGTCATTTAACTTCATCGGGATGCTGTCTCCGGAGTTGGCAGGGGCGTTGAGGGTCAGAACCTTGGTGCTCCATCTACTGGGAGGCAGTGGGTGTTTTTCCAGTTATCTGGGTGTGTTGTGTGCCCTTGACGTCAAGGCTGTATGAGCGCTGACGACCGGCACGCCTACCCTCTTGGTTCCCGGGCCTGCTGTACCTCGAGTCTCCACTCGGGGTCACCCAGGCACAGGATCAAGTACCCCCTCCCCCTGGAGAAGGGAGCTGTCCATAGGATGTTCAGACCTCCTCCACCCGGCCGGCCCTCCAGCTCCCCGGGCTCATTCCCAAATCCGGGTCGCTGGCGTTGCAAGTGGAAATCCAAACACTGTGCCAGTGGGCTGGCCCCCGAGTAATTGGTTTTGACATGATCTGTAGCTTTAGCAATGGTTGCTGGTAAATGGCCTGTTCCCAGGGCACCAGAGTGCTCCTCTACAGGGGGTCCATTGAAGTTTAGAGATCTGATGGGGTTCTTGGCTAATTTTTCATCAAGTAGCCAGTCAATGTTCCTCTGAAAGTTACGTTCTGACATTGACTTTTGATATGTCCATCACTGCCACAGTGGTAGCAATAAACAACATATTTGCTGTCGAGGGATTCCAACTGGAGAGTTCCATGGGTGCCCTTTCTCCCAGGCAGGGGTCCTAAGTGATTGCAGGACTAGGTTCATTGATTCTCCTATCATTTTCTTTAGCTCAATCAATTGAGCATGGATTTTCTCCAATGAGAGAGCATTTGATGCTCGCACCCCATTGCTTGAGGCAGTTGGCTCAACATTACTTGAAATAGACATGCTGGAGACTAAGAGTTCAGGCCACCTGGGGAAGGGTGGGATGGTCTCATCAGATTGGACTATCACATTTTTCTTTTCTTGACTCAGTCTCTGTAGTTCTGTGACATCAAGTAAGTCCTCGCTGTTTAACACTTGGGCACTGGTGGTGGAAGCAGGCAGGGGTCCCCACTGTTCATCTTGTTCCTCAGCTTCTGTAACTTCCCGCAGCAGGACTCCGTGGGATGGTGGGTCAGCTAGTCTCTCCTTGATGCATAACTTTTACAGCAGTAACTCTGAAAACTGTCACCCTTCAGCATTTGTTCTGGTCACACCTTGTTCAGGTCCTGGGACTTTATTCCACCTTTATGGTATTCTTTTTGTAAGGCCCTCTCAAATTGGTATAGATAGGTGGCAAGGGACTCTCCCCAGCACTGTTTTGTGGCCTTAAACTTCCAGTACAAGTTATTACAGGATTCTGTACTTCCAAACACATTGTCTAGGTTGCCAAAGTATTCATTTGTATGGGCCTCTAAGTCTGTGGCACGCAAGAACCAGATAGTGCCCAATGCCAGCCCCTTCAAACCAAGGGTCAACCTTAACCTTTTTTTGCACTAGCCAGCAGGGCAAGTTGATTCAAAATTGCACTAGCCCACAGATGGTTGCACTAGCCCTAAATTATAATGGTAAATTTTGATCACTTATACACGAAACATTGCAAGTAAAGCCAAGAAATACTCTGATTACTGCACATTCATCCTGCTCCCACATTGCTTCCAGCTCCCCAGCAGAAAAAAAGACTGCAATGCCATCACAGGCAGTGAGCCCCCCTCCCATCGTTTTATACCATAGCCTCCTCTCTTCCTCTTTCTGCCCCCTCACACCAGAGAGAGGATATCACAACAGCAAATGTTCAATCAAGCAGTCCTAGCTCTGCGCACACAATAGCTGTCATCATCATGCACCTCACCACACTGTCACAACCACCCACAGGGAAATAAACAGAGTCAGGCAGAGAACGACACTCTCAGCCCCCACCCTATAGTCAACTGGAGACCTGCACTTTTGAAAGCTTTTGTACAGTTTTCAAGTGAGCCAGGAGCACATGTAAGATTTCTTTGGGGTGGGGCTAGACAAATCTAAGGGGCTTGGGAAATAGAAAATTATGACATTTTTATTTGTAAAAGCATTGATTTTAATATGCTCTGCCCCAACAATAACAGACTTTTCTTTAACATTGTCCTTTCATCAGCCTAGGGGAAACAGCACACAGGCATAACACTATACTATTTCTATTTCTGTATAGGATGATCTGTGTACACAGGAATGCCTATTTCAAGATTTCAAATTATGTATTTTATCAAGGTTTATTTTTGTACCATACATGATCCAAAACTTTGTTTTTAGGCTGAAAGGACATGCTGAATAGGATAAGGGTGGAATTATATGGATGGTGATGGCTGGCATGGTCCATTTAGAACAGCTGGGGACCCCCTACACTTGCCAGTAATGGCAGCTATGGATCTATGGATGGTCACTTCAGAGTCTGGTCTGCAGTGGTGTCCAGGGAAAGAACAGAGTTAAGAGATTTGGAGGAGAGAGGGAAGTTATGGTGAGGCTGGTATAAAACCCACCACCTGCAGGACCGATCCTGTATACTTCTTTGCATTTTGGCACTGAAATGTTGGGTACAAACACTCAAAATGTAGAGAAATGAGGGGCACTGATCTTAATAATATTGGACAAATTGTTAGACATAGACACATTCAGATAACTGGAACCTAGTGACTTACCAGCACTCTATCCTTGATCACACCCTGAACACTAGCTGAATCTTAACAGTGGAGTGATAATGACTCGCATTGAGTCTTTTGTGGGATCCCTCTCTTGAACTCCCAGAAAATTGTAGCACTTAATGAGTTGTTAATCACACCTGGCCATCTGGAACATTAAGAGAGATTAGCATGAGGACTAGAGAATGCTAAAGTTAAGTATAGACTTTTTTTAACTTCATTAACAGCCATGAAAATCTGCACTAGTCAAGACGGGCAAGTAGAGAGTTAGCTGCACTAGCCCTGGTCAATTTGCACTAGTGTTTTGGCTAGGAAAACAATGTTAAGATCGACCCCTGCTTCAAGCCCTCTGTCAGTCTCTTGCTTTTTCTGCTTTGGTGCATTGCCATTCATGTGGCAGTGAACAAGCATAATCAATCCAGGTTTCATAACCATCTTCTCCAGCAAGGGTGGGGATGATGCCAGAAAAAATTCATAGGCATCGGTAATAGTCTTAACCAGCAGGATGAGCTAGCCCAGATTCTTCAATGGTTGCACGGAATGGCAACAAGGTCTGCACATCTTTGAAGGTCTTCCCTTCACTAGTCAACAACAGTATTCTAATTTGGACTTGAAATCCCCGGCAGAATTCGGGTGTAATGAAGGAGATTTCAGACTCCCAGGACTCTCTCTTTGCTTATCACCATCCAGATCTCCTGAGATTCCTCAGGTGTCGCCATGGCAGGTAGATTCATGGCCCCTAAGTCCTTCCCAGTTTCTACAATTAGGTTTCTAAACTGGGTTCCTGGTTCTCGAGGTACTCTCTGAATTTTCATTGTCCTACATTCTTTCAGGGCACCCTCTAACACTTCCAAGATGGACCCCTTGTCCCACTCTTTGGGCACATTTTTTACCAGGATTACTCACTGAGGGTCCAGACCCCCAAACACACACCAGTCCTAAACCTCTTGAAAAGCCATTTTTACTTTCGCAGACATTTTCGAGGTGGCAAAAATCTCCGAAAAGCAGCCAGGTGTGTACAGATGTTAAACAGGAGATCCCAGTGGAGCCTCCAAAGTGTTACCCCCACATCGCCATGTCCAGGTTCACACCCCTGCCTGATGACTGCAGAGGGCCCACCTAATTGAGATGTAACCTCCAGGTGGTGCTACCCCAGGGGCTACTACCCCTGCCTGCGTAAATGCTAACAGGTTGAGGGGCCCTAGGTCCAATGGCAGGTGCCTCCACCCAGAGGTCGGGGTTAAGACAGTCTGGTATGACTTGGTCACAGCCCTCTGGGACACTGGAACCCCCCCTTTCCCCCACTAGTGGCCCACACAATATATCAGCAGTATCTTCACAGTATACACTTACCCACAGGACTGGTTTGATCAGCTTGACTCTGGGGACCCCCTATAAAGTAAGATGCAGTAATACAATAGCCTATGTACGGTATTTCAACACAAACACATATCTCAGGCAGTGTAACTTTGCTAAACAACCAAATCTGATTTATTTAGGGGATAGTAACAAGGACAGGGGGAAATCAGGTTAATTAATTTAGTCATACTAATATTCAGAGCATTGTGCACAGAGCTAGAGTCCCTATAAGTCACTGTTGCTGGGTACCCAGGATGGGGGGGAGCTAGCCAGGATTGGTGCAGCTGGTTGGGGCCCTGAGGATGAAAATGCTTGCACAATACCCAATTTGTAATCCGGAGCAGGTAGGCTCAGTTCGTGTATCAAGAAAGAAAATCAGTTGAAACCCTTGCAATTCCACGAGTTAGCTGGCAGGGAGCTACCCTGATTTTTACTAACGACCTTTGCTGGACACCTTTCACACAGTGAGGGACACGGGCTTGTGAGCAGGACACACCCCACACATCTATAAGAAAAAGAAAGTTACCATACCAGGCAGCTGCTTTCTTATCCCGATCACACTTACTGCCAACCAGGAAATTTGCGATGCAGCTTCACTCTCCTGACAGACCGAGCGCGATGAAGCAGTTTCTCCAGTCCTCTATAGTGTAAGCCGGGTTCCTGGCCACACAGCCTCTCCTCTTGCTCCACACACAGCGGATTCAGTCCGAATCACCACAGCGAACGAGCCACCCAACTTTTGGCCTCCACACGTGCTTCCCACGTGAAACTCTGCAGCGCAGAAGTCCGAAGCTCCTTCTTCAGTCACGGCCACAACAGATCTGCCTTATCGGCTACTGGGCAGGGAATTACCATCGGGCGCCACCCGACCCAACTGGAGGGCTTCAGATGCCAGTCACTTACAACTTCCCCCATTGGTGCGAAAAAGCGCCACAGTCCAGAACTTCACGTCCCAGAATTACTGGCCACATCCCCCATTGGCAACTGGCTCCCGAGAGAGTCCTAATCCTGGTTGGTTGCTCATTACTCCATTTTAAGCGCCCCTCCCTCCTGATTTGATCCAGTTTACAGTTCCGATCCAAAAGGAGGGACAAAGCACACAAAGTCCCAGCTGCAAGAAAGGCAGGTTAGACAAATTACATTCCCACTAATACTCTAAATGGTATTGGGCAAACAGTTACATCTCAGAAAAGTGCTCACTCTGCCCAGTTAGCAACGGCAGAAACAGAGCAATTTGTCAGCGGCTCGAGCAGGACTCGAGCAGGGAAACACACAGCCCCTCCTGTAAAGTAATCCTACCTGCAAGCAGACAGCTCTTAAAGAGACAGTACTAGAGGCTCTAAAAGCACTCACTGATAAACAGCTTAACGCCAAACACCATTCAGGCTAGGAGCACTCAGCCAGCTCCTGGAAGACCTCTGGGAACCCCCATTTGCAGGGGGGTTACAGAGATAGTTGGTTTTGTTCTTTCTTCTTTGGTAGGGGGTTCATCCCAGAATAAATAAGAAACAGCATGGTGATGACTCCTCCTAGAGAGCATAAGTGGGTCAGATGTTATTTTTGTAAATGTATGTTTATTAATGTTTTTTAACAGGGAGTACAATGCATGGCTATGCAGTATTACGTTCTATGTAGTACATAGGCAATACATGGTTGATAGACAACATCGCTCTGTCCTCACCAAAAATAAGAATCCCCTGGAGCCAGACTGTCCCTGGCGACGCAGTAGGGAAGCGAAATTCCCAGTAAATGCATTTCTGTCGACATGCCCATACTTATCCTCAGAACATGTGCACAGGGAGCATGACATGGGGGTAATAATTAGCCTTATCATCCATTGCCCTCCACCCACCATTACTGGCATGTCATCCTTGCGCACACCCCCTGCTGCTCCCTGTAATTTAACGATCTAGGGTACAAAAATGGTGACATGTTGTATTACATATAATATCCACTTGGTCCATCTAGATGTAAATTGCTCTGTTCTATTGTTTAAAGATCATGTGCAAAGGTTTTATTTTGGTTATTAAGTTCAACAAATCTGGGCCAGCCCGGTGGCGCTGAGGGTTAAGGCACTAGATGCCTTACCTCGCGCCACGCTGGTGACCCGGGTTCGGGAACGAGCCCGGGCCATCGGGGTTGGCAGGGGCTGGGAGGGATTGAGTGTCTGGTGGATGACTGTCCCTTCCTGGGGAGGGTGTAGGACATTGTGTCGCTCCTGAGTGACTTCTGGTGGCAGTCGGAGGTAGCCAGGAGCAGGCAATGCAGCCGTATGGCACTGGGGGCGGAACTCGGTGGACGCTGGCCATCATTGCACATCTGAGCTCTGTGGGTGGGAGGAGGTAGGGACAGAAAGGCAGAAACCCCTGGCTCCTGATAGGCGAAGGTGGGACCAGTGGTCGGACCCCATGTCCAATATTGGGCCTCCCAGCTCCATCTCAGGCACTCCCTCCACTCCCTGGTCACTCAATTAGATTGTAGATAGAGCGCCAGAGGAGTTGGTGGTCCCACCCCAGAGGGATTAAAGCCAGGGGGTCGGTCGACCAGGTGGTGTGGTGGGGAGAAGGGCCCATGCCTGGGAGAAGAGTCTGGGGGCTTCAGGTGGGCGGGAACAGACCATACCAAGTGTCCTCGCCCGAGAGAGGTCAGGTAAGCCGACAATAAGGGGGCATAAAGAAAGTTAAAAAAAAAAGTTCAATAAATCTGATCCTTGTGTCAGCGATTGTTAATTGTGCCATTTTCACTTACTTTGAGCCATTAGTTTTAGTGAAATGTCATTTTATTCCCATTCTGTTTGGTCTTCGAAGCTGCACGCTAACACTGTGCTTTCTAGCTGGGCGTGTCCGGGGCTGACATCATCGTGGTGTGCTGAGCCAAGGATGGCTTGCTATTGTTCCATGAACTGACTCTGATCCCCACTCCTGGGCCCCAGAATGAATGAATTATAGAATCATGGACCCCCTCAAAAAAAAAAAAGAAATAAAAAAGGGACCCAAACAGTTCACCCTTGTGCATATACAATCTGTTGCCTGGCCATCAACTCACTACCAAAGCCACGGACGGCTTGCTATTGTCCCATGAACTGCATATACTGTAATTGGATGCACACATTTTGGAACTGTGTCATCTGTGGCTAATGGTTTTTAATGTTGGCTACTCTAACTGTAAAATAGGAGCGTCTTCAAACGTTGTTACAAAGAGCAATAGTGGTTGCAAAAGATAGCATGTTTAATTTTTCATCTATTCTGTCATCTTCTGTGCAAGTCTCCACATATGCCATTAGTGTTGCAGTCCTGGACTCTGATCCCCACACCAATGCCCCAGAATGAATGAATTATTGAATCATAGCCCTCCCCCAAGAAACATAAAAACTACATCGCTGTGAGTATATAATCTGTTACCTGTACATCAAGTCACTTCTACAGCCAGGGATGGCTTGCTGTTGTCCGATGAACTGCATATACTCTAATGCAATAGAAACATAGAAACATAGACTTTGACAGCAGATAAGGACCGCTAGGCCCATCTAGTCTGCCCCTACCTACAGGATAGGCCGCAGATCCTAGTTAACCAACAGCCTATTTCTTCCTACCCCCCACAAGAATTGCCTTATGTCTGTCCCATGCATTCTTGAATTCTCCACAGTTTTAGACCCCACAACCTCCTCAGGAAGGCTGTTCCATGCATCCACTACCCTCTCTGTGAAATAATACTTCTCACATTGCCCCTGAATCGCCCTCCTTCTATCTTTTAAATTGTGTCCCTTGTTCTTGCAAGTCTCTTTTTCTGAAAGATGTTACCCTCTTGGACTTTGTTGATTCCACTGAGGTACTTAAAAGTTTTATCATGTCCCCCTCTCCTTCTTTCCTCAAGGGTATACATGTTAAGCTCCTTAGTCTCTCCTCATATGGCTTCTCTTGCAGACCCTGCACCATTTTAGTTGCCCTCCTCTGACTGCCTCTATCCTGTCTATGTCCTTATGGAGATGGGGTCTCCAGAACTGGACACAGTACTCCAGATGGGGTCTCACCAACTGTCTGTACAGAGGGATAACAACTTCCTGTTTTCTGCTGATGATGCCTCTCCCTATACATCCCAGTATACCCCCAGCCCTTCCTACTGCCTTCTCACATTGCTTGCTAACTGTAAGGTCATCTGATATGATTACCCCCAGGTCCCTTTCCTTTTCTGTTGTTGTTACTACCTCCCCACCCATTGTGTATACTTCCCCTGGGTTCTTGTTTCCCAGGTGCATTATTTTGCACTTCTTTGCATTGAATCCTAGCTGCCATACTTCTGACCATTCCTCCAGCCTTGCCAAGTCCCTTTTCATCCTTTCCACGTCTCCTTGTGTATCAACCCTGTTGCAGATCTTTGTGTCATCTGCAAAAAGGCATACTTTTCCTTCCAGTCCCTCTGCAATGTCACTGATGAAGACATTAAAAAGGACTGGACCCAATACTGAACCCTGCGGTACCCCACTAGTAACCCCCCTTTCTTCAGAGTGGAATCCATTTACAATTACCTTCTGTGTCCTGTTGTGCAGCCAATGTTTTACCCAGGCTACCACCCTGGGTCCCACTCCCAGGCTAGTTAATTTGACTATTAATCTTTTGTGTGGGACTGTGTCAAATGCCTTGCTAAAGTCTAGGTGGGCCATGTCCACAGCCCCTCCCTGGTCTACTACTTTGGTCACCCAGTCAAAGAAATCTAATAGATTCGTCTGACATGACCTTCCCGCTGTGAACCCATGCTGCCTTGGGTCCTGTGCTCCACTGGCCTCTAGGTACTCAACTATTCTTTCCTTCAGAGTGACTCCATCACTTTCCCTACCACAGAGGTCAGACTGACAGGTCTGTAGTTTCCTGCCTCTGTCTTGGTCCTACTTTTGTGAGGGGAATCACATCCGCCTTCCTTCAGTCCTTAGGTACCACACCATCCTCCATGATTTATTAAAAGAGTAGCCAGTGGTTTCACTAGTTCCTCCTCAATTCTTTTAAATTCTGGGGTGAATTCCATTAGGACCCATTGCTTTGTCCACCTTCAGTTTTAGGAGTTCTTGCAGAACCCTTTCTTCTGTGAAAGGACTGGGATCGACCCCCCTATCAAGAGTTCTTCTGTTAATTGGATGAGGCACTTCCCCCTCCTCTTTTGTGAATACTGAGCAGAAATATCCGTTCAGTATTCCTGCTTTTTCACTGTCCCCCTCTGCCCACCCACCGTTCATTCTATTCAGCCTCACTATCCCTCCCTTGTCTTTCTACGCTCTGATGTACCTATAAAAGGTTTTATCCCCTTCTTAACTGAGTTGGCTATCTTTTCCTCAGTTTGGGCCTTTGCTATTCTGACTTCCCTCCCTGCTTCCTTCTGCCTTAACTGGTACAGCTCTCTGTCCTGCTCCTTCTGTGTTTCCTTATACTTCTGGAATGCTATCTTTTTCTTCCTGACTTTCACAGCCACCTCTTTTGAGAACTATAGTGGCTTTTTCTTTCGTTTTGATTTGTTTATTTGCTTCACACAAAGGCTTGTTGCCTCTGTGATGGCAGTTTTGATAATTCCCCATTGTTGCTCCACACCTCCTTCTAGCCTGTTTGCTAGTGCTTTTCTGAGGCACTCTCCCATCTTGCCAAAGTCAGCCCTCCTAAAGTCCAGTACCCTCACTTTTTGTAGCAGACTCTGGCTAAGGTTAACTTGAACCACACTGTTTGATGTTCACTTGTCCCCAGATGGCAACCCACTTCTAGATCTGAGATCCTCTCACTGCCCCCGTTTAAAAATACAAGGTCTAAGATAGCTCCCTCACGAGTGGGTTCCGAAACTAGCTGTCTAATGCCTGCCACCTGTAGGGCATCAAGAATGGCCCTGCTCTTGGATGTGGCTGCAGCAAATGTGCTCCAGTTAACATCTGGCATATTCAGGTCTCCCATCAACAGTATCTCCCCTTTCTCTGCCATTCTAAGAATGCCTTCTATCATATCCTTGTCCATTCCTTCCCCCTGACATGGGGGTCTGTACACAACTCCTGTGCGGACTGTGGTGCCCTTTCCAGTCTCCAAGGTGACCCACAGTGCCTCCTCTCCTCCCTGTTTACTCTTTTGTTCAGTTGCTTTTATCCCTTCCTTTACATAGAGAGCTACTCCTCCCCCTCTTCTCCCCTGCCTGTCTCTCCTGTAGGTTATGTACCCTGGTATGTTAACATCCCAGTCATGGTTCTCTGTGTACCATGTTTCTGTGACTGCTACGATATCCAGGCATCCCTCTTCCATTAAGGCCATCAGCTCAGGGAGCTTGTTGCCCAGACTACGGGCATTGGTACTCATTACCCTCCATTTCCTGATGACCTTACTCCCTTTTGCCCCATCCCTGTCCTTCTTGCCTTTGTCACTTTCTCCATTTACCCCTGCCCTTATCCCTATCGACACCTCTATGTTGGTGTTTGCTGCACTTACTACCATGATTATTTGGGGGGGGCTAGGATTTTCCTGCTCCTTTCCAGTGCCTCCCCCCTTGGCTAGTTTAAAAGCTTGCCAATGAAGCATTTAAACCTATCACCTCAGGATCCTGGTTCCTCCCAGACAGATGCAGCCCATCATGCCAGTATAGGCTTGCATCACTCCAGGTGGACCCCCAGTCCCCAGTGAAGCAAATCCCTGAGCTCCACACCAGTTTTCAACCACTGATTGAATCCCTGGTGCAGAACACCCTAGCCTCTCCTATGCCATAGATGGGTAGCACCTCCGAGAAGGTTACTGTGCATGCTACTTGACTAAGGCCCCTCCCCAATTCCACAAACTCTTCTTGCACTTCTCTAATCCCTTTCTTGGCCAGGACATTTGTCCCTAGGTGGACAATGACATCCAGCTCCCTCCCCTGTGCAGCTGCTCCGGCAATCCTGAGGATTCGCTCCCTGTCCCTCCAAGCCATGGCGTCAGGCAGGCACCTTCCTCCTCTCCCTTCCTCCCAGTTCTACCTTCCTAACAATGGAGTCCCCACCAGGAGTTGTTTCCTTCCTGCAGGGTCCCCTGCCACCCTCCTGTGGGTCTCCTTGTGGAGGTTCCCAACATCCTCCTTGGTCTCCACTGTGGTGCCTCCATAGAGGAACCACACTTTGCCAGAATGGCATAGGATTGTGGAGAGGTACAACTGGAGGATGTGCCTCTGTTCCACCACCCTCACCCTCCCTGAGCCACTGTGGTCCAACCGCTCCTCTTTCTTGGCAACCTCTGAGGCAATGGCAGTGGCACTGGTGGTCCCTGGATGGAAGAAGAGATCCCACAAATCCTGGCCAACTCAGCCTGGAGATGAGCAACCTCCTCCCTCAGCCCAGAGAGGTGCCTGCAGATGGGACAACACCGCATCCTCCAGAACATCTCCCGGACGACTGCTGCTCCACAGCCACTGCACTGCACCACTCCAATCATGTCTTATTTCTGGTCCCTTAACTGTTTGCAATCCTTACTTTTCCTCTGTTTTTCTCTCTCTCTCTTACTTTCTGCCTGTGTGCCCTTTAAGCTCCTGATTGTCCTGTTCTGAGACAAGAATATCCTATATTTCTCAGTAGACCACTTACTTGCTCAGAGGCAGACCTCCAGCAGCTAAGGGGCGGGAGCTACTTTTGCCCTTCTAGGATGGTGGGTCCTTGGTGGTTCTGTGATCACTCACTTCCTGCCCCTAAACAGGAAGTTCCTGTTGTCAGTCAAATCCTGTGCCTATAAAAATAGAACTAGCTTTGAGTGGGGAAGGAGGGCAATATAGTCCCAGCAGAGAAGTTCAGTCACACAGCAGTCCTTTCTCCTGGTGCCTTCTGCCAAGCTATTAGCTGAAACTTTCTAAGGCAGTCTTTAAATGTAGCTTCCTTCTAGCTAAGCCACTCCCCCTACTTACCAGATCTTTCTACAAGTAATTTAAACCTCACAGCAGTTAAGTCCTTTCAGTCACCTGAGATTTACACCTAGATAGTTCTCAGACTTTGTCACAGTGAGCCTCCCCAAATCCATGGAAAAGAGTTTGAGCCTCCCCCCAAAACTAAAAAAATCTTGGGCCTCCCCAAAGAAAAATAACATACTGTACTTTGCGCAGTACACCATGAATAAATGGAAATCCCTCTGAATACTTGGCTCACATTCAGTTCTTAGCCTTATACTGACGTGGAACCTTTGAAAAAGAGTTCCTGTGCCCAAAAGTGTCATCTGAATAACAAATAAATACAACAACAAATATTATTATTCAGCTTATTGTAACCCCCACCACCCCCCAGGACAGCCTATATCCTCTGCTATTTTCATTCTTCAACCATTGTTGCCCCTTGTTGCAGTACCTTCATGGGTCAGACTACTTTTTCTGTTTCCTCTCTATATGAAATAACCTTCTTACTTACTTTGCCTCTCCCCCTCCATCCCTGCTCATAAGCAACTTCTCAGGGATTACTTTGCTACTTCCTGCTCCTAGCACTTCTGCCATCAGTCTACAAATTGATCAATTACCACCACTCATTATTAGTTTATTGTTCATATTTGTTTGCACTATTGTTCATTGTGTATATCTTGATTGTTTTGCAGTTACCTTTTGAAATGTATTCACTCCCTACCCTTCCCTGGGTACACCTGAAATGAACCTTGGATCATTCACCTTCCCTTGTCACCTATTAGTAAATAAATACATAAAATTCACCTACTATTATCCTCTTTCAGTTTGCTTCATCTATTCACACAAAATATATAAAACTCAAAATTTAAATACAGTACTTTTTCAGACTTGCTTGAGCCTCCCCTGGAACAGGTTAGGGCCTCCCAAGGGAGGCTGGCCTCACCATTTGAGAACCCCTGTACACATTTTGGGACGGTGTCAGTGGCTAATGTAACTGTAAAATAGGGGCATCTTCAAATATTGATTCAGGGAGCAACAGTGGTTTCAAAAGATAGCATGTCATATTAAGCCCATTCTGTCATCTTCTGTGATAGTCTCCACATATGCCCTTAGTGTTGTTGCAGTCTGTGACTTCGATCCCCGCTCCTATGGCCCAGAATGAATGAATTATTGAATCAGATCCCCCATAAAAAAGCAACATAATAAGTACATCACTGTGTGTTTATAATCTGCCTGCACATCAACTAATTACCACAGTACAGGGAGCAATGGGCAAAATTGCACAGTGATTGCTGAAGCAACAAACAACCACAAACATTGCAATTTTTTTTTCATTTCCAGTAATTGTGTGGCGCAACCCAGTCATCAGCATAAAGGTTGTCTTGTGCATCCATGCATATATCCTGTCATTGATGTACTGTAGGTCAACTAGTGTAAAGCTATGCTACACACGATTAGAGTATGACAGCACTGGTCACAATGATCCAAAAGTCACAGCCTTTCCGTTTAGGCATAACACAACACAAAACTTTGTACAGCGCTTTATTCCTCTTGACATCCCCTGTCATGGCTGGTGTTTTGGAGCAGCTCTTTACTTTGCCAACTTTTTACAGGGATTGTACATAGGAACGTCAAAGCCCCACCATCGAAAGTGCCATTTTTATGTAGCACCTCGTAATTTATTTTTCATTTTTTTATCTATATGTATCTAATTCCTTTTTTTTACTAAAAGTATTGCTCGCTGTTAGCCTGATCATGCACCTGTTGTGTGTCCCTATCCCACTTGCAACCCAACAGCCCTTCTATACATCACTGAGTGGCAAACAGAGTACATTATGGTTTGTAGCGGCAATCAAAGTTTCCAAAATGCATCTAACACCCCCCTCCCAAAAAAAATTTATTATTTCTGTCCCTCCTAACAATCCCTTTTACAGCATGGGGCTGGGTGCTGTATTGTGATGTGTGAGGCACTCCAGCTGTGTGACCCATTGGTTTGGATTATGGCTACCCATGTAGGCATACACATTATAACTCAGATCCATCGGGCATAGCATTCATGCCATCTTCAAGCCCTCAGCTGTTCCGAAATTGCGAGGAATGTCAAACAAATCGCCACCCTGCTACACTGACTGCTGCTGACATGATCAAACCTGAAGTGGCAAGTGATGGTGTTGGAGCAAATGCAGCACACTCATCTCCATCCGTGATTGCCGCCTGTATGGTATAGGCAACTTGCAGGGGATTTTAATTTCATTATTATTTTACATATCATTTAGATATTCTTCTTGTGGCTTTCCCCAGTCAAGGCCATTCTTTCTGTTCACTTCACATATGGGTAGCTGGTGCATTCCATTACCCTGTCCTCCTCTCCTATTCCAGCATAGCAAAAGTTCACAATCACATTATGGAGGAGAGGGTAGTGGTGGCTGGGTGTGTCGATTGTTTTATTACACTGGATATATATGCCTTTAATGTCACTGTCAACATTTTGCAGGTGTTAGTGTTCAGTCTTTCGGCAGAGTGACATGTACTGAGAACTGGTGCAAAGTAAAGGCAACAGGGCAGCATAATAAAATTCTACAATTTGTAAGTGGCACAAACATAGAAAGACAACGTTTCAAAACTGTGGCAAAGTGCACATACCAAAGAGAAAACAATAGACCATAACCAAATGAACAACTGCTTCTAAATCGTCATGTTCTGTGTGGCAGCAATAAATCCCTGTGACATATCTGTACAGTATCTATAGCCTTCTTATCAAATAACTATCTCAGCACCTTGCGCAACTGTTATAATTTCTTTTTTTTTTGCACCTCCCCTTCTTCCTGGCTGCCCACTCCTTCGGGTCTCTAGCGTCCCTCCCGACTGCCTGTCCTGACTCCCACCAGCTACCAACCCTCATATGGCAGTCCTCCGGTAACCAGCGATTCTTCGCCAGGCGGGTCCCTCCTCCCGAGGGGAAAGGCACTGGGGAAGTACAAAGACTCTTTTTTGGCTGGCCCAGGTACTGCTGAGGTGTGTTGGTCCTGGGATCGTGGCAGCGAGGACAGAGAGACCATCATTCGGCCAGCCAGGAAGCATTTCTGTTTTTCTGTGGGAGTGATGTCCTGGTCGCCATGCATACGCTGACGCCTGTCACTCCCCACACCGCATCAGGCGCCACTGCTGTGCTCCCCAGCCCACGCCAGGAGTCAGCGTGCACCGTGCTGTCCCCGGATGCTCCATCCTTCTCCCCCCGGCCAGCCCTCCAGTGACCCGAGTCCATTCCCAAACCCGGGTCGCCAGCGTCGCAGACGGAAATCCAACTGCTGCGCCGACAGGCCGGCTACTGTCAAAATTTCAGAGGCATTTAATGCAGTCACACAGAACATTGCATGTTATGATTTTTTTAAAGTTTTGCTCTTGTGTCTCTCTTTATTCCCATAGACTGACTGTCGTTATTTTGCACATGCTTGCTGTCCCCAGCCCACGAGGAAACAGACAAAGAGTTACACCAGCAAAAAGGTGTCCGTGGCATTTTTCAATGAAATACACAGTGTAGTTACACTGCCCTTTCCCCTGTAACATACTTATGTGTTCCTAAGCATAACACTGGCTGCAACCTGAAATTCACTGCACCCATGTTAGGCAAAGAAAAATCAATGCCAAAAATTGTGAATTGCCTGTACACACAACACCTTTTCTGGTGACTGCCCGTGCCCTACATATCAGATGGTCTGATTCATGTCCAGTTTATGTCCTACTAACAATTCCAAACTACTTGCCAACCAGTTTCACTTCTGTGCTGCATTGAAACATATTGGCATTCTCCCAGACACTGGATTCATGCAGCATAGCACATGATCCACAGGTGTCTGTCGGTCATTTTTTTATGTATTTATTTTTTCCCCCTTATAGCCTCGGGGTCAGCCAGACCCCATCATCCTTGCAAAGCAGCACAGTGAGAACACTCCTATAATAGGAAGTCAAGCCAAATGTGGTATGCCACCCTAACAGTGACATTTCTACGGCGACATGTGTCGATATCGACAACAGCGCCATGCCACCACAGAAGTGCTGCTGGAAGGGGGCAACCACTTCCCTTGACCTGCATCCCCTCCCCGAACTAACTCTGACCTGGAGTTAGAGTCCTTTAGTTCAGGGGGTGCGAGGAGTTCGGGGGTGAAGCCCCCCAGTGTAAAAAACAGAGCTAAACTGTGTGGGTCCATGCCAACTGCAGCTTGTGGTTGACATGGAGCCTGTCGCTGTAATGCCAGTCGCAAACTTTTTTTGTCGCGCCGGCATGGTAGAGCCGCCAAATGTGACCATCTAACATAGCACACATGCATTATCAGTTGTGCCTTATAAAGGTAGGTGCTTATTGCCCTACTGTCAATTTCTCGCCATCAATTCCTTCACTTTGACTACACCTACCCATCCCCCCACCTACACGGTATGATTTCCTCTCTGAGTATCTGCATTGTTATATCTGCTGCCCACCATCCAAGTGGAGTTGGTCCCTTATTAGGGAGGTATCATTCAGGCACACTCTTATCAGTGATAGCAGCTACTGGTTCTGACTGCGACTGTGGAACTCCTCGCACGTCTAGTTTTACAGCTACTGGTCCGGTGGCATTGACAACCTCGTTGTGGCTGTTTGGTGGGCACTTTCTCTTTTGGTGGTGCTGGTGTCTTTGTACATTGATTTCTGCTCTTTGATGCTGTGTCTGTTTTCTTGGTGCATGTGCTGTGCTGTAGGATCAGTGTGAATGTGCCTTGTGTTTTTGCACAGTCTCAGGTAACTGATGTGATCAAACTCTTCACAAGCTGCAGCTGGATGTTTCTGTGCACAGCAGTGAAGTTGATCCCACTGTGTGGAGGTGGGTGGGTGGGGATCTCAGTAGTGGGTTATATGTTGCCATGGCTAGTGCACCTACCCAGTTAACAAAAACTAAATAAATAAATAAATATTGCATGGCAATTGGCTAATGGTGGCACCAGTGTCAAGTTGCAGTGTTGAGTAATTTTTTACTATTTTCTCAAACCACTGCCTTTGTCCTCAAAATGACCAGTCTGCATCATGATTCAAGTGGCATCAGAGTGCCCATCAGCGTGCTGAATGAGTGCCCAGAGATTTGTGGGCGTAAGCTGCTCAAATGCAGCACTATCACTTGACTGGCTCACTGTGATGTGGAAAGTGGGCAGCCATGGGATGAAATGTCGGCGAGAATACTGGCCGCAACCCTAGATGGTGCATTCCTGAGAAGGACTAAATATTTTAGAGGAATACTGCAAAAGGGTGAAACAGTTTTCTCTACAGCACAGCATGTGGATACAAACAGTGGGGTAGTGTAAGTCTCCACAAAGTAATAATTCTGTAGAAAACCAAAATTGATAACAGTTTGAGGGTGCACTTATATTGCGTAGAGCCAGCAAGCCTCAATTCATGCACTGATCAGGTAGCGCAAACTAGGGCACAGAAACATAGGTTTTGTTCAGCTCCAGATTGCACTACCAGATCACAGCTTTTTACTATAGTCAAAAAGTGTTTCCCACTTAAAAAATAAATAAAAAAATAAAAAGTACTTGTATAAGCCAATGGGGAAACAATGAGTGGCAGATCAGTGTGGACATAGGAGGAGCAGATCAGGTCAGAAAATGTGTACAGAATGCAGCTGACACCACGACACAAACGAGGGGGCACACATGGCACTAGGGAGGACAATTTTACTTTTTAGAACTGACGATCATCACACTGCACTGTCTTTTAAATAAAAATGCCACAGCATACAACACCTTATTGATGTTGTTACTGTTACTATACTTTGCCCGGTGGGATGTTGACAGAGAACAGTCACAAGTGAATGGCAGGCAGGCTGCATCAGATAACGCTGCAATCGGTGGTCTGCACAAAGAAAAAAAGCACAATGACGAGCTGCATGTAAATAAAGAAACAAATCAACAAGATCCAGAAATTGAGAAACCATGGAAACAGATGCCTTATAAAAAGCCATGTTCTGTGCAACTGCAATAAATGCACATTCAATTATTACATTGTGCCTAGTGCGCTTATAGGATAAGAACAGGTGTACTGTACATACTGTATATCGCCGGTGTTTATTGCTGTCACACTCAACAGAGCAATTTACAAAAACTGTGTTCTTTGTGTTATAGTTTGCTGATTTCTTATTTTTCCATGCATTTCGCAATGGTGTTGCACCACTTGACTTTATATGTTTATGTACACTGCACACAGCAGAGTGTTAAGTTGACAGACCGCCTGCTGTAGGGCACTGGCCAACTGCCATTTTATCCAGGACAACAGACAACCACAAACACCAGCAAAAACGTGTCGGTGGCAGATGTGACATAAAAATACAGTCCAGTCAAAGAAGAAGATTGGCACATCGGGCCACCTCTACCCTGTGCTCCACAACACCCATGTGTGCTGGTTGTGCTATGCTGGAAGAGGTGAGGATATGAGGCTAATGGACCGCCTGTCAGACCGTTACATGGGAACACAACTAAACCTGACATGACAGGGGCCACAAGAAGAATCACAAATGAAATACATACAGAAATATATAAAAATGAATAAATATCTACAGTGAGCCACCTAATACCATACATGCGTTAGTCCCAGATGGAGACGCCATATGCTGCAGTCGCCCCACTGCACTGCAATTACACCTAGTGTTCGGAGGCACGGAAATAATTCTTTTTTTTTTTGAAGATTTTTTTTGTGAAGGTTATTGGGGCTACAAATACATGCTGAACCCCAAATGCTGTTGCTATCAGTCTCCTCATCAGACGACATTGTCAACAGTTGGCTAAACAAGCTGAGGCAGAGATCATATACGAGTGTCCACAGCTGCAGCTCATTTAAATTAAGCGCCACTCTGCAACAACATTTCAGCAGTGGGGGGTGGTGCTTAGCAAGCTGTGGATAGCTTGTGTGTGAGAGGTGGAACAAAAGATAAAATAAGTTACTACATATAAAAAAATGGAAGGATATGGAAGGTAGCTGACAAAGAATAACACAACACAACTCACATAGGTGAGGGATTTAACTTTATTATGGGGTTTGGTAACTTTCCATAATATGGCTTTGCACATGCTCCTTAAGTTAAATGTATTTCTTTCCATGGTACATAAAGTATTCACTGTGTCCCACCAATGTTGAAGGGCTGGGAGCTGTGGCATGAGCCACCTTCTAGATGATACATTTCAATGTGGCCACTAACATGATGCTTAAGAGGTATTTAAGTAGTCTGCCTTTTAACTGTCTGGGATAGTGAAACAAGAGATACATCTCTAGGCTCAGCCTAATCCCAATTCTGAATACTTCTGAAATAGCTACCTCTAAGCCCCTAAAAAGGTGTCAGATGGGGACATGCTCTCATTATATGTACATGTGTCACCCTAACTTCCCCACAGTTTCTCCAGCAGGTAGCACAGGATCCCTGCCCATATTTGGCCATGTCCACCAGGGTTCTAAAATATCTCACCAGGTGTTTCCGACCACTCTCCCTCCAAATGTGGGACAATGTAACTCTGCATGCTTCACAGCAGCCCCTGTCCCATCATTTAAAGTCTACTCCCATCCCAGGTCCATACTCCGTTTTTCAGCAAGATAATGTGTGGAGTACGATTGTGTGCCTTGAATGGCTTGGTAAATCAGTGTGAAGAGGTGTCTGGTGATTTGGAAGGTGACCTGGGCAGCCAACAGTGAGAGCAGGGAAGGAAGCCTAGCAGTGCTCCATGTAGCAGTGTGTCGAGATTCCAGGTAATTATGAACCTGCAGGTAGCAGTAAACATCCCATTGAACCAAACCATACTGGGCTTCCAAATCAAGGAGTGTCTTTATCCGCTGGCTTTCAAAGAACGGTGTCAGGTAGACTAAATTCTGTCTCTGCCATCTCTGGAATGTGGGATCCTGTATGACTGGAACAAACCCCTTGTCATTGAGGCACAGGTCAGGAAGCATAGGAAAACCAGGAGCAGTTATAAAATTCACAAGTAGTGTTTTATCATTATCAATAACAGTAAAATAAAATTAAAAATTGTTCAGTATAACTATTTACAAAGGTAGTACAAACAGAGAAAACAAAGACCTTCGTCTGAGGGTATCTCTAATTTCTCATCCCAGGTATTCTTCTATATTCCTAACGCTCTGCAGTCAGCCTCCTAAATAGAACTGCCTGGAGATGGAACAATATGCTAATATTAGAACCTAGCATTGGCTCATGCCACTTATTTAAACTGTTGCCCTTATCAGCTGCAATGTTCCACCAATGTATCAGATTTCTTTCTCTGCCTGACAAGCCAAGACACCTCAGAGACTTCCCTCTCAGTCATTCCTTGTGTGGTTCTTCACTGAATATAAGTATTTTATTTTGATTATTCTTACTGCTACCTTTATTTCTGTTCTAATGCCTACTGTTAGCTAGTTTAGCATTTATTTTAGTGTTTTTAGTTTATTTTTCTCGGTTCCTCGCAGTTCGGGATAACCATTGGGGACCTGAGCTTTAGAACCCTTTTTGGAGATTTTATTTCTTTATCTCCAGTTTAGTTTAGCAAATTTTTGTATTTATTTTAACTAAATCATTGTTTTTGACAACTGCTAACCTGGTTTCTGTGAACCGCTAATCCGGTTCAGTTAGTTTGGTTCTCGGTTCAGTATCCATACCTTCACCGGTTCCTGAACTGACTGCAACCGCTAAAAAAAAAAGTGTTTTTCTTTATTTGCGGTTCTGTTTTTCTTTATTGGTTTGATGATGGCAGAAAAACCTAAGAAAAAGACTGGACCGCCAGGGTTTAAAAACTGCCTTAAGTGTGGGGACGTTTTTGCAAAGGCAGATAAGCATGCCTTATGCATGGTCTGCCGTGGAAATGATCATTTTTCTGCAGAATGTGATATCTGCAAATCATTTCCACAAAAGACAATTGAAAAAAAGGCTGAAAATGCTCCAAAGAAAACTGGAGAAGGGTGCCAAGGGTTATAACCAACTCACACCCTTTAAACATGTTGGTGAAACCGCATTACCTAACCTGAGCACTCCTGACAAGGGTGAAGCAACCTCCAGCAAAAGGGTGGGTGAACCGGCTGACTCTCCGGTTCCCACCAAAAATACAAAGTAAACAAAGCACGCTGTACCCTTGGCTGAGAAACCAAGGGGGGTTTCATCTGTGCCTCACAGCCTGCCATCCTCAGAGGGGATTGCTCAGGCCACGAAGGTCATACAGACTTTGTAAGGTCTTATACCTGCTCCAACACCGGTTCAAACCCAGTTGGACCTTCTTCTGTCCCAGCTCCATCCCAGGAACAGGTGGAGTTTGAGGGGTATGATTTGCCTTAAATGGATAAGGGTGAGCCTATTGAGCTTGAGATCTCACCTAAAAAAGAGTTTAGCTCTTCTCCTAGAGCAAAGGATTTTTCCTCCCATTTTTTCTTTGTAAGGAAAATAGTGGAAGCCCTTGATCTGGCTACCACAGAGGTTATAAAAGATGAGGAGGAAGCTGAATACATGGAAATGATGGGGTTAACACCCATAAAGAAAATATTACTCCCTATCAACAAGTTCTTCAAGAAAGACTTGTTAGGGGGCGCTAGAGAGCCATTCTACAGGCAGGAAGCTTTCCCAAAATGTGCTACACTTCAGCCTGTTATATTTTATTAAAAATAATGCTATCGGCTGTTCAAACGTCGGATTTGGCACCAGCTTAGACTTCCTCAACTGACTGGCTATCGATTGATATCAAATTTATGACAGAGCACTTCAGAAATCCTACTCTTGCAACCATTAAAATAAAAGCTGGGAGCATAAGTAAGGCCGCAGATCCTCCACGCGCGGCGTCTACCACTAAGCCGGAATTACAGCAGAGCTCTCCGTGGCAGCATCTCTTCACCTTATTGCAAAATATGGATGCTAAACTGGAAACTTCTCTTTCAAGGATGGAGAAACTAACAGTTGTCTCTACGGCTCCAGCTGAAGAGAGGCAGATGTATACTGAATGGTCTATCGCTGCTTTGGGGATCGCTGTAAGATGGAATGAAGAGTGTGCGCTACACCAAGGCCATGTGGCAGCTGAAAGAAGTGAGACCCAGGCTGTCGCCTTATTGCAGGGACAAGAACGCTCACAAGATACAGTGAGTTCAGATCTAATTGCTTCTTCCATGGATGGTACTGTGCTCACACTGGGTTTTGATAATTGTCCCATTTGGTGCTGGTTCTGGAGGTTCGGAAGGCGAATTTGGGGAGCAGCTGTATACCAGTTTTGGGGCCTGGTCTTCAGACAGACGAGGAGGATGGAAGCTGGAATGATCTGTGCTGTGTCTGGGAACGACTGATTTCACTATGAGCAAGTTTGTGTTCGATTAGATGCACAGAGCCATTGCCTTGAACTTGGGGGACACTGGAACTAATTTCTTTCTGGGGTTTATTCTGCTTGGGGCTCATAGCTGATATGATGACTGGTGGAGTCCTTATGTATCGATATGGGATGGTTTTATGATGCTGGTCATTGTAATCCTTATGGTGGTTTATTCCACCTTTCGCATAATTATTTACCAGCATATCTATGCTATGTAGCTTTAGTGTTCCCAAATCTCGACTATAATGCTCTGCATATACTTTGGACTATCTTCTTGCATTACTGTTTTGATACCCAGTATAGATCTAAGCATTAAGAAAGATTAACATACAAATACTGATTGTTTGACAGCTGTTATTGACATTATTTCCTTCGTGGAGTGTAGCACTCTTTGAAAAATAGCTTACATTTCCTTTTTTCTAATATATTTTGTCAACTGGATTGATAGCAGTCTCCACGACCGCCTTACTACCTTTGTTAATTCTCCTTTCTAAGGACATTCCAAGGCCACTGAGAAGGCTGGCATGTGTGAAGAGCAGATGAACCACAGTAGGTTCTGGGAGGGTGAGGGTGGTGGAACAAAGGCGTAGCCCCCGAGTCGTACCTCTACACAAATCATATGTCAGTCTGGCAAATCAAGGTTCCTCTATGATGACACCCTCAGTGGAGACCAAGAAGAATGCTGGGGACATCCACAAGGGAGACCCACAAAAGAGTGGCAAGGGACACCACAGGGGAAAGAAACAGTTTCTGATAGGGGACTCAATTGTTAGGGGTTTAGACCTGGGGAAGGGAGAGGAGAGAGAAGTAAGGTGCCCGCCTGGTGCCATCACTTGGAGGGACAGGAAGCAAATCCTCAGGATTGCAGAAGCAGCATCACAGGAGAGGGAACTAGATATCATTGTCCACCTCGGGACAAATGACCTAGATAAGCATGAAATCAGTGCAGTGCAGGATGAATTTGTGGAGTTGGGGAGGGGCCTCAGACAGGTAGCAAGCACAGTAACCTTCTCAGAGGTGCTGCCAGTCTATGGCAGGGGTGAGGCTAGGGTACTGCACACCATGCAGTTTAATGAATAGTTGCAAAACTGGTGCAGAGCACAGGGCTTTGGCTTCATTGGAGACTGGGGGTCCACCTGGAGAGATGAAGGTCTATACTGGCATGATGGTCTGCATCTGTCCAGGAAGGGAAACAAGCTCATAGGTGACAGGTTTAAAGGTTTCCTTGTCAAGCTTTTAAACTAGCCAAGGGGGGAGGTGCTGATAAGAAACAGGAAAGTTCAAGCCTCCCCACAGAAAACATTGCAGGTAGTAGGGTAAACACTGAGGTACAGAGCTTGACAGAGGGCAGGACAGGGGTAAATTGAAAAATAGACAAGGGCAATAAGAGCAGGGATGGGGTAAAAAAGGATGAAGCCAACATTAAATGGAGGGCAATGAGTACCAATGCCCGTAGTCTGGGAAACAAGCTTCTAGAGCTAGTAGCCCTGATGGAAGAGGAACACTTGGATATTGTGGCAGTCACAGAAACATGATACATGGAGAACCATGACTGGGATGTCAACATACCAGGGTACACAATCTACAGAAGGGACAGGAAGGGTAAAAGAGGAGGTGGAGTAGCTCTCTACATAAGGGAAGGGATCAAAGCTACAGAACTAAAAAGTAAAGGGGGAGGACAAGAGGCACTCTGGTTCACCTTGGAGACAGGGAATGGCATCACAATCCGCACAGGGGTTGTATACAGACCCCTGTCTCAAGGGGAGGAAATGGACAAGAAAATGATAGAGGGCATTCTCAAAATGGTTGAAAAAGACCTGAATATGCCAGATGTTAACTGGATAACGTGGACTACAGCCACATCCAAGAGCAGGGTCATTCTCGATGCCCTACAGGGGGCATGCCTTAGACAGCTAGTGGTGGAACCCACTCGGGAGGGAGCAATATTAGACCTGGTACTCTCAAATGGAGAGAGGATCACAAATTTAGAAGTCAGTAGACATCTGGGAACAAGCGACCACTGCACAGTATGCTTCACAATAAACACAACCATGGAGACAAGCCATACAAAGACAAGGATACTGGACTTAGAAGGGATGACTTTGGCATAATGGGTGAATACCTGAGGAATGCATTAGCAAATGGCCAGAAAGGAGGGGTGGAAGAACAATGGAGAAAAATCAAAACTGCCATCATGGAGGCAACAAGCCTTTGTGTGAAACAAATAAAGAAAACAAAGCGGAATAAAAAAACACTATGGTTCTCAAAAGAGGTGTCAGGGAAGGTTAAGGAGAAAAGACTGCATTCAAAAAGTATAAGGAATCACAGAAGGAGCACGACAGGGAACTGTATCAATTAAAGCAGAAAGAAGTGGGGAAGGCAGTCAAAAAGCAAAGGCCCAAACTGAGGAAAAAACAGCCAACTCAATTAAGAAGGGGGATAAAACCTTTTATATGTACATTAGGGAGCATAGAAAGGTTAAGGGAGGGATAGTGAAGATTAATAAAGGAGAGGGGAGGTGGGCAGAGAGAGACAGTGAAAAGGTAGGTATACTGAATGAATACTTTTGCTCAGTATTCACAAATAAAGAAGAGGAGGGGTTACCTAAACCAAACAATAGAAGCACTCTGGGTAGTGGGGTTGACGTCAGTCCTTTTACAGAAGAAAGAGTCCTGAAAGAACTCCTAAAACTCAAGTTGGACAAAGCAATGGGGCCTGACGGGATTCACCCTAGAATACTAAAAGAGCTAAGGGAGGACTTAGTGACACCACTAACCACACTTTTTAACAAATCATGGGAAGATGGGGTGGTACCTGAGGACTGGAGGAGGGCAGATGTGATTCCCCTTCACAAAAGTGGGAGCAAGGCAGAAGCAGGAAACTACAGACCTGTTAGTTTGACCTCAGTGGTGGGGAAAATGATGGAATCACTTCTGAAAGAAAGAACTGTTCAGTACCTAGAGACCAGAGGGGCACAGGACCCAAAGCAGCATGGATTCACAGCAGGAAGGTCATGTCAGATGAATCTAATAGATTTCTTTGACTGGGTGACCAAAGTAATAGACCAGGGAGGGGCTGTGGATATGGCCTACCTAGACTTTAGCAAGGCATTTGACACAGTCCCGCACAAAAGATTAATAATCAAGTTAGCCAGCCTGGGAGTGGGCCCCAGGGTGGTAGCCTGGGTAGTAAACTGGCTGCACAACAGGACACAGAAGGTAACAGTGAATGGACACATTCTAAAGAAAGGGGTGTTACTAGTGGAGTACCTCAGGGCTCAGTACTGGGTCCAGTCCTCTTTAACGTCTTTATAGGTGACATTGCAGAGGGTCTGGAAGGAAAGGTATACCTCTTTGCAGATGACACAAAGATCTGTAACAGAGTTGATACACAAGGGGGGTAGAAAGGATGAGAAGGGACTTGGCAAGGTTGGAGGAATGGTCAGACATATGGCAACTTAGATTCAATGCAAAGAAATGCAAAGTAATGCACCTGGGAAATAAAAATCCAGGAGAAGAGTACACAATAGCAGGGGAGGTACTAACAACAACAATAATTGAAAGGGATCTGGGTGTAGTCATATCAGATGACCTAAAGGTGGGTAAGCAATGTGAGAAGTCAGTAAGGAGAGCCAGGGGGATACGGGGATGTATAGGGAGGGGCATCACAAGTAGAAAAAGGCAAGTGGTTATCCCTCTGTGCAGACAGTTGGTGAGACCCCATCTGGAGTACTGCATGCAGTTTTGGAGACCTCATCTATGCAAGGACATAGACAGGATGGAAGCAATCCAGAGGAGGGCAACTAAAATGGTGCAGGGTCTACATCAGAAACCATATGAAGAGAGACTGAGAGAGCTTAATATGTATACCCTTGATGAAAGGAGGGACGGGGGGGACATGATAGAAACTTTTAAGTACCTCAAGGGAATCAACAAAGTCCAGGAGGGTAGCATCTTTCAGAAAAAGACATGTGTAAGAACAAGTGAGCACAATTTAAAGTTAGAGGGGGGACGGCTCAGGGGTAATGTGAGGAAATTATTTTTCACGGAGAGAGTGGTGGACGCATGGAACCCCCTTCCTGGAGAGGTTGTGGGGTCTAAAACAGTGGGGGAATTCAAACATGCATGGGACAGACATAAGGCAATTATAGTGGGGGTTGCAGGAAGTAGGCCATTGGTTAACTAGAATCTGCAGCTTATCCAATAGTTAGGGAAATGGGCAGACTGGGTGGGCCAAGTAGTCCTTATCTGCCATCAAAGTCTATGTTTCTATGTTTCTATATTTGGGACATTTCCTTTCAATAATTGTTGGTTATCCCCCCCATCCTACTGTAACAGAATACTGGGGGTCGTACTACGTTTATCAACTCTATGTATGAACTATATCTATTACCCTGTATGAGGTATTTGTGTGTAAGTTTTTTTACATGAAAATAATCAACATAAACTACAAAAAAAAGAAAGACTTGTTTAAGATTTTACAAATTCCAAATTCTGTCCCACCTCCGGACAAGGAGGTGGATAAAAAGTATCAGCTAGACAGATGGGCTGAATTCCTCTTCCCCATTCTGACCATCATAGGATAGTCCAGCAGTCAGCCTGTGAGAAGGCAAGGGTGCCATTGGCATCACACCCACCTGAGAAAGACTCACGCAAAATAGATAGTATGGCCAAGAAGGGCTACCTGGGGTCCTCATTAGGAGTCAGACAGGCTAATTACCAGGTTTACTCTGCACGGCACCAAAAGTCACTGTGGCAGTCAGTATTAGCCATGGCAGATAAGGCTCCTTCTGGCCTCTCAGATGATTTGACTGAGACAGCCAGCTTTGGGCTGGAAGCAGCAGAGTACCAATTTCAAATGGCAGCAGATGCCAATGATACTGCTGCCGGATGGATGGCCCTTACCATAGCCCATGGGAGGCTGGCTTGGCTCAGGGTCACTAATCTTACACAGGACACCCAAACCAAGGCTATGTATTTCTTTCTCCGGGGGAAGGGGGTGAGTGACTGGTATAATGCCACTCCCTGGCAAGGACTGGGGATCAGTAACTGCTGGTGCCGGGTCTAAGGGGAAGTGTGACAGACATTGTGCTATCAGTGCCTATGTTATTGCACATCAGACCTCCTGGTGGTCATCAGGAAAAAATCAAAGGTTGTGCCTCTGCTAGATGACGTCGGCCCCACAGAGTGAACCATGTGCTGCCACCTGGGTTCCTGGTCCTGAGTCTCTGTCAGGGGGATAAGGAGACCTCCTGGTGGCCCCACCCTTGGGGGGGGAGTCAGGGGTGTTTGATAGCTGGCAGCTGTGGTGGCAGCGTGGGGCAGAGCATGGTGGGAAACCAACAGATGGGTGTGGATGCTAAGCCATTGCAAAAAAAATAAAAAAATTGAATTTGTGTGCAGCGTAATTTTCTAAGGGACTAGGATCTTTGGGAAAAAGAGGTAAGAGCTTTACCTAGCACATAGGAAAACAGAGAATGCCAGTAGAAAGTTACCTTAACAGTCACGAGACAGGATATACAAAAGAATTACATTGTTTACTACTGTTATTTTTATTTCTAGAAACACAGCTAAGTGCAGTGTAGCTAGCAAGTATGTCTTCAGCATATGGTAGATGTAATATGTCTCAGCTCTGCAAGCTGTGCAAAGACAGAGGAATTGTCTGTTAGGGCCAAATAAAAGATGGGACTTGTAGAAGCACTGGCAGAGCAGGACCAAATGCAGGGGAGGCAGTCAGTCCCTGAGGCATATGACCAAATGCTTGTGGAGCAGGCAGTTACAGGAAAGTAACCAAAGTGGCAAGACTGAGGACACAGAGGTTGAGCCAGAGGTCAGAGGGGAACTTCATGCCACGAGTTGGTGAAACAGTGCAGCCCAAGCCTGAGCCAAGAACTGGGGCAGCAGAATCTCTAAATGAGCTTGAGCTCATGAAAACAGAGCTTGTGCTGAAGTAGGTGCAACTGCAGTGGACAAAGCTTGAACTCGAGATGGAGAGAATAAAGCTGGAAGCCAACAAACGAGAGAAGGAATGAGGAAAAAGAGAGCGGGAATCAGCAAAAACAAGATGGAACAACAGCTTGAGAAAAAGATGGTGAAACTGTGCCAGAAAGCACTGCAGCAAACCCTAAGTAATGGCATAGGAGGTCAAACTCCCAAAGCCACAATTAATTGCAAAATGTTTCCTTAATACCAGGAGGGGGATGATCTTGAGTTGTTTTTAAAATCATTTTAGAGGGTATGTGTGTAGTTTAAATTGGATAGGACTTAATGGATGACCCACCTTACACCACTGCTTACTGGCCCTGCTTTGCACGCATTTACTAGAATGGATGACTAGGACTGGATGGACTATGATAAAGTTAAGATAGTATTACTGAAATGGTTTGAGCTAACTCCTGAGACTTATAGGAGAAAATTCAGGGAATTCAAAAAGGGCACAGGAGACAGCTATATAGAATTGCATGTTCAAATGTGTACCTGTCTAGACCAATGGGTGGATGGGGCCAAAGCTGGAACTGTACAGCAAATAAAAAATTTATTTGTAAGGGAGCAATTTCTTAAAATCGTACCTGAGGACCTGCGTGTAGGGCTACTAGACCGGACATGCAGCTCTGCGAGGGAGACAACAGAAAGTGTGACCCTGCATGTGACCAGCAGACCACACATGCAGCACAGGAACAACGGTGGGGAGGCAGCACATGATTTCAAGGGGACCCAGGGAGGGCAGCCTAAAGTAAACCAGCCTGCTCCCAAGCCCAAAACACAACCCACTGGTCCTAAGGGGGAACAAGGAGCTGGGAGCAAAGAAGTGCTTCATTTGCCAGAAAGTAGGGCATCTGTCCTATGACTGCCCTAAAACATGAATGAAGGGCAAAAGCCTGGGGGAGAGGGTGACCAAGACAGTACCCAGCAGACAGCAGCCTGCACATAGACTGTAGTGCCACCTAACTCCTCCAAGCATATGCAGCCTATCCTAATTAGTGGAACAGTAATACATGGATTGAGGGCCAATGGTGCCTTCACCTCCATGGTGAGGCAGGATCTGATTCAGGAAGAGCAGATTCTGCCAGGGCAGTTTTCCCAGATTCGGGGAGTCACGTGTTCAGTAGTCCAAGTACCAATTGCTTGGGTCTTCCTGAGCTGGGAAGGTGGCCATGAGGTACAGGAAGTTGGGGTTGTACCTGAACTCCTAGTGGATGCAATCATGGGGAATGCTTTTGGTCACAGAGAAACTCTGGTGTATGTCAGGCAAAAGGGCAAGCTCCTGAGGGGGAGGAGGGGGTGACACAGCCTGTGCTATACCCTCCCTCATGTATGGGTAAGGGGCCAGCTAAGAGTAGTAGCCCCGAGTCCCAGCTGCAAACAGAGGAGATGTCAGCAGTTAGCGGATTTTCTTCTGAAGGGGAGTTGGGGAGGGTCAGACAGGAGAAGCTGGGCAGAGCTCAGCTGGCTGATCCTACCCTATAGAAACAGAGAGAGGTAGCAGACAGTGACTCCCAGGGGAGTAAACAGTTTACTGGGAAAATGGTCTGTTGCACACGGACTGTGCACCACAGAGCGGGCTAGAGGGTCAGGTACTTTGGCAGCTGGTAGTCCCTTAGGCTTACCGCAAGCAGCTGTTGGCCCTAGCCCATAACATCCCTTCTTCTGGTCACCTGGGTATTAGCCACACAAAAAAGGCAGCTTGCCAACAATTTATTTTGGCCTGGTATGTACACAGATGTGGCAAATTACTATCGGACATGTCCACAGTGCCAGAAGGTGGGAAGGGTAGGGGACAAGGCTAGGCAGCTTTGGTGCCCCTGCCTATTATTGATGAACCCTTTAAAAGGGTACCTGTGGACATAGTGGGGCCACTGAGCACCCTGAGTTGCATGGGGAAAAAGGTACATACTAGTTGTCAGGGACTACACAATCAGGCACCCGGAGGCAGTGGCCATGTGAGGTGAAGAAAGTGGATGTGCCTAATTATTGAGAAGGTAATTTTAACATTTCTGCTGGCACAATGAATTCTCGGTTTACAGTCCACTGTCCAAAGTGCTTACTACCAAATATTAGTGTGTTTTACCTCCCTAGCCTTGCGCGCATGATGAGAGTTTACTGATACAATCAGGTGGTGGCGGCTAAAGAACCAGAATACTCAGACAACTGCCCTGTAAGCTGGTACGGCCCAAGGGGCTGCTTGTCACAGGTACTTTCCCTTACTGTCTGACCTAAAGGCTGAATATAGAGAACAAAGAGGAGCATTGATAGAAGACACCCCTGAAGGGTTCCTCTGCCCAGCCTGAAGGAAGAGGAGAAATGCTCATTTACCTTGACAAATGCCTGGGGTGCATCATAACCATGCTCCTGGAGAGATAAAGTCGTGGGAAAAAACAAACTTCTGGAGGGCAGCAAAAAGGAAGGGCCAAGACACCCTACCATATGCCTTTTTGGTATCAAGACTGGTTAGCTGAAAGGGGGTGGTTGTCATATGGATCTGGTGGAAGACATACAGGGTTTGCCAGGTGTTATCTTTAGTTTACCGGCTCAGAAAAAATCCCATTTGATCTAGGTGTATCAACACTGGCAGGACTGATATCAGCCTATAAGCTTGGCATTCTGTGGGAACTTTCTCTCATTTAGGTATAACCAAGAGGGTGGCAGATTGCCTTGTGTTCAGTATATATCCCCTCCTGCCATGACTTCAAAGCATACTTTTGTCAGCTGGGGGATCAATAAATCCTGCTTAGCTTAATAAAATGGGCCAGAGGTGTGCATTACCACTGCAGGAATGCAGTACCTACTCACCTCCCTATACTGGAGCATCCCTTGGGGACAACTAAGACGATTGTTACCTTCACCAATAAACACTTCCATGAGGTTATACAAACTGGGTGCACACACACACAAGTGAAATTCAACAAATGAACAATGCTTTTATTTGAGAACACAGGCATGGAAGCCAGGACCGGATTAACAAGTTGTGGTGCCCTGGGCAATTTTGAATTGTGGGGCCCCCGTGACTTAACCAATAGGCTGGGGGTTCAGGGGCCACCTAGGACCCCAAACACTGAACAATTTTTGATGCCTTACAATGCATTTGGAGGGTTTTCCAGCTACTCTGCATGCCATTCTTGGGGTGGAAATAGCCATCCTTAGAGGGCTGGTGTACCTGGTGTTGTGTTGGGCAGCAGGTAGGTGGATGCTGCTGTGAAGGACAAAGAAGGTAACCCAGATACAATAAACCTTCTGCAGCTACTGTGAATGTTTGCTAGGGTGAGGGTACAGGGTCACAGTACTGACCACAGTCAGCAAGTAACCTGAGTAACTGTGGCTGGGCATAGGCGTGATCAGTGGGGGCAGAGGGCAAGCTGCCCCCTGAGAAATTAGACCAGGACTTTTAGGAGCCCAGCCACCGCCTCCCGTTATCATTTTTTTTTTAATATTGAATGGGCCCAGGGCTACGCCTGGACTGCCTGTATGTCTCATGGGGGGGGGTGGCAGCACAGCGCCATGTCTCTTAAACAAAACTATCCCTTTTTCTGATTGGCTGCAAGCCTGCAACCATAGTAGCCTGCATGTTACAGCCAATCAGAGAGTGCTGCAAGGTGGCGCAATCGCGTGAGCAGTACTCTGTTAGTGGCGCCATTTAGTTGTCTGTGTGCCTTCCATGAAGGAGCAGCAGCAGCATCCATATAGTGTAGGGCTGAGGAGAGATAACTATTCGAGGATGTTGAGCAGCAGTCATTGGTTGTCTGTCAGGTTTCACCAGTGTCTCAGTCAGTCTAGTGTTCCCACCCTCCTCCTGTCCTGAACAGCCCAGTTTAAATATACCTCACCCGAGTCCTCTGACTACCTACTCTCTGTTTCTCATTGCAGCCAGCTGTGCTCTGGGCTCTCTCGCTGCCACCTGAGCCTCCCATCCCCGAAAGCCTAGGAGGCCTGTGGCCACAAGGTCTCTACCACTGGACAGACCAGGCGGAGGAGTGAGTAGTACAGTTGCAGTGAGTCTGAGGCACAGCCAGACTTGCCTGCACACCCAGCTCCTGTGTCCAGCAGACCAGAAAAAGATTTACTGTGTTGTCGGCGAGTCCCACACCACGCCTGTTGCTCACCAGTTCCACGGTCCACCGGGAGGATTATTCAGGTCAGTGAACAGCCAGGCCCAGAACAGTGAAGAAGCCAGCGGTCATGCAGGCTATAGCAGACCCATAATGCGACACGTTCATCTGGTGTCAGAAAAAATGAGCTACTGTCTCGTCGGGGGATTAATCGGGAGAGGAACGGGACTGTTGGGAGAGACTTGGCTACCTGACCTGCCTTCTTGGCCTTGCTGTGCCCTGCTGCATGCTGCCCTGTCTGTGCCCTTACTGATTTGGTGAGTAACTGTGCTGCAAGCTGGTTGTTGGAAATTAATACCATTCACATCCCAGAAATGTGTTTTTTTTTTAGGGGGTCTTGGCCTTGGCCATGTGTCTGGGGGTGGGTGGAAGGTTTACTATCAGCTTGTGTTTCTTTGGGTGGGAGGGATTTGCTGGCTGTTGAGGCTGTCCATGTTAGTGGGGTGGGTGGGGGCCTATTTGTTTGGTATGTGTGGACACTGGTCATGTTGGTGGGGTGGGGACACTCAGTTACTGTGCTACTGGTGTGGTGGGGTTTGTTGGGGAAACTCACTGGACAGTCTGTGTTTGGTGGGGCTGGGGATGGTCTGTTTTGTGGGGTTGGGGTCGGGGAGACAGTCTGTGTGTTTTGGGGCTGACTCACTGAGAGGATGGTCAGTGTTTGGTGCTGGGGGAGGGCCTGCGTTTGGTGGGGCTGTGGGGAACGATCAGTGTTTGGGGCTGGGGTGGTTAGTGTTTGGGACTGGGAGGGTGGTCAGTATTTGGTGGGGCTGGGGGGACAGTCTGTTTTCTATTCTGGGGTCTGGTGGGGTGGAGACACAGGCCATGGTGATGTGGGGGCACTGGCTGTGATGGTGGGGTGGTGACACTAGCCATTGTTTGGTGGACTTGGCTGACCATTTGTCTGGGGGGACTGTCCATAATGGTGGAAAAGGGGGACTGTCCATGTATGCCTGCCGGGTGTCTTGTGGGGAGGGGGACTATTTGCTGGTTGGGTGTCTGGGGGATCTTTCCATGTTGGCTTATAGGGGTGAATGTCCATGATTGCTGATCAGGTGTCTAGGGCCGGACTATCAATGTTGTTGGGGAGGGAACTCTCCGTGTTTGCTAGCCAGGTGTTTGGGGGATTGTTCATGTTGGTGGGCGGGGAAATTCTGTGTTTGCTAGCTGTGTGTCATGGGGTGGGACTGTCCTTGTGGGATATGGGGGACCGCCCATGTTTGCTGGCTGCCTGGGTGTCTGGTGGGACTGTCCTTGTTGGTTGGGAGGGGGCATTCTATGCTTGCTGGCCGGTGTCTGGTGGGAGGGGGACTGTTCGGGTGTCTGGAGAGGACTATCCTTGTAGGTGGGGTGAAGGGGGGGACTGTCCATGTTTGCTGACTAGGTTTCTGGTGGACTTTCCGTGTTGGTTAGGAGGGGAGACATTCTGTGCTTGCTGACTGGGTGTTAGCATATAAACATAAGTAAATGTTAAAACGTAATTTCCACCTCATCCTTTACCTGTCAAGGGATGTATCTCACTGATCTGTGCCCACAGCTAGCATACAAACATTAGTAAATGTTGAAACATTATTTCCCCCTCATCCTTTACCTGGCTGTAAAAGTAATCTTTCACTTTTTTGATTTCTCTGATCGTCCACTCTGGAGGGGTGAAACAGACAGATTCCTTGGCCTTACTGTCTCTGTCTTCATTGCCTGGCAAACACAACCAAAGGGGTAGCTTTTTGTGTTCTCCCTCGTATAGTGTTACATGACTAGCAAAAAAAATCTTGTACTAAAACATGTACCCTAAAGAAATGATTATACTACTACCTGGCTAGTGTTATAGCGACTACTGACTGGCCATGATTTTTTTGGGGGAGGGGGTTGGAACACTGATCGTGTGTGTGGGTGGGGTTGCGGACACTGATGGTTGTGTGTGTGTGTGTGGTTGGGGACACTGCTGATCGTGTGTGTGGGGGGGTTGGGGACACTGCTGGTCGTGTGTGTGTGGGGGTTGGGGACACTGCTGGTCATGTGTGCATGTGTGTGTGTGTGGTGTTGCGGACACTGGTCATTTGTGTGGGTGGGGTTGGGGATACAGGCATTGTGTGGGTGTGCTGGGGGCACTGTTGTGTGGGTGGGTGGAGGCACTGGCATTGTGTTGGTGGGGCGGGGTTGTAATTGTATACCAGACAAACTGTGCTGACCGGTAGCTCAACATTTCTCTTTCCAGACAAAGAAAGAAACATAAACAAAATGCAGTATAAAATGTGGTTTTATTTATTTTTGTGTGCCTGTGATGGGGAAGCACAGACCTGGATGCCTGGAGCGGATACCAGATAAATTGAGCTGGAAACGGTGTTGGTTGGGTGGGTTGGGGAGAGTGGCTGTGCTGGTGCGGTGGGGAGACTGGCTGTGCTGATGGGGTGGACACAGAGTGTGGAGAGTGGCTGTGCAAGTCCATCAGGGTGCAGAGAGTAGCTGAGCTGGCCAGTCTGGGTGGAGATAGTGGCCTTGCAGGTCTGGGGTGGGGAGAGTGGGCTGTAGCTTTTTGCATGGACATTTAATTCACTGTTGCTTGCTGTGCCTTCTGCTGCCCTGCCAGCTTTGTGCTGCTGTGCTGACCAGGGCGGACTGGTACACATGCTGAAAAAAATGGTTCTGGCCACTGGTGATGGAGGAGGGAGGGGTGGATGGGCATACTGGCACAGAAATATTTTTTTCAACATGTATGCCAGGCTGCTGGGTCTATACCATGCTTACCTCCTCGTACAAGGGGCTTCTGAGCACTAAAGATAAGTTTCAGTGTCAAAATTAGGAACTATTGGAAAGTATGAAATCCTACAGTATAAAATTGTGCCTGTTTATGTAGTTTCACCTTACTGTGTGGTTCGACAAGATGTTCTGTGGTCTCTCCTCCTCATTTAGCACCCTGACCTGTGACCTAGCCATCCCCCAGGGCAGGGGGAAGATCTGTTGTTTTGAGGTCTTTTGGTGGTTTGTTGGGCATTGAAAAATGCATTGTTTCATTTACTGTGTTGTACTGCCTGGACCTGCTTTACCCTGTCTCTATACTGAATGTAAACATGGTATAAAAAAGTTCTTTTTTTGGTGGTGTGTGTATCTGTCTGTGTCTGTGTGTAGAAGAATAGAGACACACACTCGGACAAAAAAAACTGTATTAAACCACATCAGACTGAAGCAACCATGTTTCATTTGTGCCCTTCAAAACTGTCAGATGAGACATTTTTGAAGTAGTCTGTTGGGGGGAAGCATCCATGGCAACCTGGGCTACCACAACCGGCCCACCACACACTGTCATAGGTGATGCTAATAAAAACCACCAACCAAGTACTTACCTTTCAGGGTGAGTCTTGCGAGGTTGTGCACAGGTATCTGGAGTCGTTGTTCCAGCAAACTTCCTGTGGCGTCTGTTCTCTTAGGTTATGTGATGCGACCACTTTTGTGCCAGGGCAGTCCATGTTTGCTTGGATGAGGTTGTGTAACCCTGGGCATGGACAGAGATGCATATTCCTTAGGAGCCCATGGGGAGGAGAGTGGTAGGGGTTGTGGTGTGACCACACCATGCCCATGATCATCTTGAGCAATTAGGGGATTTACATTGTTCTGTTGCACTGTCCCAGGTACATCAGCATGCTTGTTAAGAGCACAGCCTGAGGGATATCAGCAAGTCTCATGCTTATTATGCATGCAATGCTTGCTTGCTTGAGGAGAGCATTATCTCTTGGCTTACCTTACCTAACCAGATTCAGGCATGTGACATTGAATAATATGGGATGGGATGGGAGACTAATGAATTAACTTGGTTATAACAAGAAAAGTGTTAACACTGGGTGCAAGTAAGCAATAATGCTCGACAGGGGCGTGTGTCATGCTGGGACGTCACGCCTCCAGGTGGTTGGGCACGCACTGCATCCAATACATAAGGCATGACGTTATCCTACCATGACACACGCCCTGGAGGGCATTATTGCTATTATACAATGGCGTGTTGTTATACAGAATTAAAAAAAAATAATTTTAAAGATGTTTTATTTGGTGAGGAAAAATATTTTTAAGAGACGATACAAAAAAACACACTAATGCTTACAATCATCAAGAGGTTCACAGAGAAGCTGAGACTAGACCTGTGATGAATCGGATGTACTGGGATAACATCATGGGTCTAGCCCAAGACTGACCAATCAGAGGCCAGCATTCATTCTTGTCATTGTATAATCGCATTTTTGTATGTAATCTATGTAAATAAGGGCTCATGCTGTGAGGATGCACATGCTGGGATGTTTCCCCTACCATCCATGTTTATAGGTATACTGAGGTGGCACAGCCATTTGCTGCACTTCCCTGAAACATGCTTTTTGCACTCCTCAAGGGTGGGAGGGCTAGCTGAAGCAGACATTTCAAGAAGTTCAGGATCCACTATAAGGGCTGGACTTGGAAGGGTTATGTAAGCAGCAAAGGGTGGGGTGAGAGACTAGTGAGCTATCCACCCGGAGGTTCAGGTGGGGGCAAAAATTAGGTCAAGACTGATTTGAATTGAAGCTGAGGTGAGGTCCTGTCCTCTTGAGAAGGAAGTTAAGTTCCTTACATATTTTAAACTTTACAAGTAAGTCCTCACTCCCAAGGCAGAAGAATGAAGAACTGAATACAAAATAGATCTCGGTCAGTTTTTCGACTCTGGTCTCAGGAGGAGTTGGGCCGAAAGCAGGCTGCAGTAAAACTGGTGGGGTGGGGAAGTGCTCTGACTTGGCCTGAGCTGGTTCCTCCCAGGAGTTATTCAGCTGTAGTCTTAAATGTTTTTTGGGCATTATTTGATGCTGGTTGATTTGTTTGCATTACGCAAGCCACCCGCCCTCTTCACTGTCGTGGTACTCGAAAATCAGGACTTTTTTGTTACTTTGCCCCCCCTGTAAAAATAACAAACTACGCCCCTGTGGCTGGGGCTGCCTTACAGAACTTCACTGACTGGTGGCATGATGACAAACAAAGCACTGGGGGAAGATTAAGAAGTGAGAGAAACTGGCTGGTGCAATGAGAGGCTGAATTTCTCCCACTCCCTGTCTCCCTCTCTTACTATAGTATGATCCTCTTCTCACAATCACATCATTTTATTTTGAATTTATTAAAATAACAAACAACATTATTATTTTTTTTACCTGAGATAAAGACAAAGTCAAGAAGATGAGAAGGCAAATTGGGCAGAACTGCCTGGTAGTGATTTTGGTCCACTCAGCCTCTGGCCTTTCTGCTGACTGCTCACGCTCCTTGCCGGTGGCTCCTACTACTCAACAGTCTCTCTGACACGAGGCGGCAGTGGAAGCGTTCTGCACTGCCAGTCTGCCTTAGGCCTTAGCAGATAATTCAGCTGTTTTCCGGACCTGGAGACCCGACGGCCAAGACAAATCGACAGCCAGGCCAGACAGACAGTGGGCCTAGTGACATGCTGCAGGCGCTGAAGCGTGGAGTGTGGAGGGACGGTCTCTCTAATGACGATGAAATGATGAGTTGACGACAGGATTCAGTGGCTCTCAGTTTGTTAGCAGCTGGTGTGTGGTGCCATTTTCTAGATCTGGACAGGGGGACTTACTTCATGTGAGCGAGACGTGACAGGACCACCATACACCATCACGAGGGCTGGGGAACTGAAAAGTTCTGGTCTGGGTGGGCGGGGGTGCAAATCAATGGAGGACCATATTGGAACAATTTCATTGGCTAGCTAGTATGTTATGCTCCACCTGAACTGTACAGAGAACGTCTGTGGGAAAACAAAATGCCACAAACAGCATGCTGTTTGGATGGTCAAGGCAGCAGTGGGCCTGGTGGGGCAAAGGAATGGTCACCAATCGACCTCTCCCTCTGAGGTTTAGTCACACACACAGTGGGAAAGTACAGGGGGGGGCGGCAGGGAAGTAGAAAGAAAAAGAGCAAAATCAGTGGCCCCTCAAACTAGGGGCCCAGGGCAATTGCCTCTTCTGCCCTATGGTTAATCTGGCCCTGATGGAAGCTGAAGGAAAAAAGGAGGTTAGACAGTTGCAAGTCATCTTCAGCACTCCCCACCTGTAGCAATTCCCCCTGGGAGCCACTGGATTGTGGGTCACTACCACCATCACAGATATCCCACACAAACTATGATGCAACTTCCCAGTCAAGGGGCACACAGGGTGCAGTAAACCTTTCAACTGGTCCCTGGCACTAAAACTATGATTTCAAGTGTAACACAAGAACCAATGACTCTGGTTACACAGGAATTACAGTAAAGTCCTGGTGCAGGCCTGGTAACTACATTGCTCAGTTCTTTCACTGGTGCACTAGACGAAATTTAGCAAGCTTGCCATCTGACACACCACCACCACCACCAACAGGCCATAGTGTGTTAGCACAATTTAAAAAACTTGAAATTCAAATGGAAAATGCTTGACAACCAACTTGTAATCCATATGAGGTAACTATAATCCAAACTAGAAAAGTATAAAAGGTCCACAGTCAGCAATGACAGCACTCACGTGACTCATGGCTACAGCAGCTTAGTCGAGGCGGGGAACAGCACACTGCAGCAGGTCGGGCAGCAGTCACGAACATGCCCCAATGGCCAGGGGAATAAGCACTTTGGACTCTTTCAGATGATGGGTTCACAGAGCGGAGGTCCTGCCAGACAAACCTGATCCGAGTTGTGGTCACAGGGGGGAGGTCCTGCCAGACAAACCTGACTGAGTGGGTTCACAGGGGGAAGGTTCTCCCAGACAAACCTGATCGAGTTGTTTGTTTGTGTGATTAGGGCAGTGGATCAAGGGTGAGTGGTGGATGTAGTCTAGCTGGATTTCAGCAAGGCCTTTGATACCGTTCCACATAGAAGACTGTTTAACAAGCTGGGAAGTCTAGGAGTAGGTCCAAGGTAGTAAAATGAGTAGAAAACTGGCTGGGCAATGAGTCAGAGGGTGGTGGTAAACAGCAGTCACTACGGAGAAGGCAAAGTTACCAGTGGAGTACCACAGGGATCAGTACTAGGGCCAGTCCTCTTCAATCTCTTCATCAGTGACATTGCAGAAGAGCTAGAAGGGAAAGTATACCTGTTTGCAGATGACACAAAACTCTGCAACAGAGTAGACACACTGGGAGGAGTAGAAAAAAATGAGAAGTGATCTAGAAAAGTTGCAAGAATAGTCAAGGGCTTGGTAGCTGGTTTTTAATGCAAAGAAGTACAAAATAATGCACTTGGGGCATAAGAACCCAGGGGCAACATACCAACTGGGATGAGCGGTAGTAACAGTTACAAAGCAGGAAAGGGACCTGGGGGGGTGATCATTTCTGATGATCTGAAGGTAGCAAATCAGTATGACAAAGCAGTGGGGAAGGCTGGAAGGATGCTGCGTCGACATTATAGGTAGGGAAAATAGAGCAGACTAGGTGGTCCATCAGGTCCTTATCGGCTGACAGATTCTATGTTTCTATGTTTTGCGGCAGCACAGTCCTTCTGGCTCACACCTCTCAGTACACAGCCCTTGTGGTTAAACTCACAGTCACTGGAACACTATGCAGCGGCTTCCTAGTGCCCAAGGAGCCCAGACACCATAAGCGAACTCCATGGTCCAGTTCCCCTCCACATCAAGAGTACTCACATACACAGGGCATGTGCCCTCTGGCTCCATGCTTCCCAATCCACCCCACTAGATAAGGGCTAGCAGGCCCCTTACCTGGCTCTGAAGCAACCTGGGTAGAATGCAGGTCTCTGTCTCTGCTTTGTACAGCTCAGCAGCTTTGGTCTGCAGCAGTGCCACATAGGCACAGACTCTCGGTGGTTTCTTTTAAGAGGTGCCCATCTGATACACTCTCACAACTTCCACTAAACAGGTGCCTTTCTCTGGCACAGTCTCTGAACAGTATAAGCCCAGGATAAGACGCACAGTGATTTTGCAGAAATGATCTGGTGAGGGCTCGATAAGATTTTTGGCCCGACTAAGCCTCTTGCTTGGTCTCACCAACAGCAGGTCTGAACACCTCAGTGTCTCTCTCAGACTGCCACCAGCTCCTTGAGAGCCCAGAAACATCTTTCCTTTAATTTGATGCCCCACTGGACAGGCATGGCTGTCCATCAGTCCTTCTACTCTGTCCTGCCCTCTGACTGGCCCTCTTAGCCCTCCAGTACAGTGAGAGGGTCCCTAATTGCACTGTCCTACCACAATCTTTTCTAGCTGTTTGCTGGGCAGTCCAGTCCTCTGACTGGCTGGTTGGCAGGGTTGGAGGTAAGCAAGATAGCTGGACCCAAATCAGAAAGAAGCCCTGTGTAAGACTTCCAGTTTGGCCGTGACCAAGATGGCCACTGGAGTCAGGTAAGTCCCAAGGACAGTGGGGTGGCAGGGCTGGGGGAGAGGAGGCCGACATGGCAGGCTGGGTGTCAAAGGGGCATAAAGTATAGTAAATTAAAAAAAGATGGCAATCTGAGTCTGCAGTTCTTCATCTTGGGCTTACACCCTTCAAAAACAATTTTTTTAATCACAGTTTTCCACGCAAAACCACTAGAATTCATTATGGGTTGTTTTACGGAAACAAATTCTGTGCTTTTTACTAAGATACAACATGATTTTCCAGTCAGATTCATTGCGTTAAAATTTGTTGCTGACGGCCAAGATGGTGAGCGGCTGCGGTATGAGTCAAAGCAGCAAAGTAGACCCAGCAATCCTGCAGATGTTTGAAAAAAATATTCACCGAAGTCTCTGGTGTAAATAACTCAATAACTTTGGAGACAAAAATGAAACATTTGCCTGTCAAAGTTTCTGACTCTGAAACTACCTTGAGACACCTGGGTATCAGGGGAGACCAAACAGACATGGAACTGTACTTACTTAAAACTGAAATTTCATTGCTGTGGGAGAAGATTGATGATTTAGAGCGCAGAACCATAGGAAAAATGTAAACATTGTTGGTGTGCCTTAAAGGGCAGAGGGCAGAAGTGTCACCGACTTTGTACAACATCTTCTCACTGACTTTCTAGGACTTAAAAATCTCCCCTTGGACATTTAGTGGGCCCATCAAACCCTGGCACCTTGAACCAAGGCAAGTGAGAAGCCCCAACCTATATTGGCACTATTTCTCTGCTACTTGGTGAAAGAAAAAAATCCTAGTTTTGGCCTGAGAATGGCATTGGCATAAACTCTCCATCTGCCAAGATTATTTTGTGAAGCTAAACAGATGATATATGATAGAAGGCATTCTTAGAATGGCAGAGAAAGGGGAGATACTGTTGATGGGAGACCTGAATATGCCAGATGTTAACTGGAGCACATTTGCTGCAGCCACATCCAAGAGCAGGGCCATTCTTGATGCCCTACATGTGGCAGGCATTAGACAGCTAGTTTCAAAACCCACTGTGAGGGAGCAATCTTAGACCTCATACTCTCAAACGGGGCAGTGAGAGGATCTCAGATCTAGAAGTGGGTTGCCATCTGGGGACAAGTGACCATCAAACAGTGTGGTTCACATTAAACTCATCTACAGAGTCAAGCCATACAAAAGTGAGGGTACTGGACTTTAGGAGGGCTGACTTTGGCAAAGATGGAGGGAGTGCCTCGAAAAGCACTAGCAAACAGGCTAGAAGGAGATGTGGAGCAACAATGGGGAATCATCAAACTGCCATCACAGAGGCAACAAGCCTTTGTGTGAAGCAAATAAACAAATCAAAACGAAAGAAAAGCCACTATGGTTCTCAAAAGAGGTGGCTGTGAAAGTCAGGAAGAAAAGATAGCATTCGGAGGTATAAGGAAACACCGAAGGAGCAGGACAGAGAGCTGTACCAGTTAAGGCAGAAGGAAGCAGGAGGAAGTCAGAATAGCAAAGGCCCAAACTGAGGAAAAGATGGCCAACTCAGTTAAGAAGGGTATAAAACCTTTTATGGGTACATCAGCGGTGAGAAAGACAAAGGGAGGGATAGTGAGGCTGAATAGAATGAACGGTGGGTGGGCAGAGGGGGACAGTGAAAAAGCAAGGATACTGAACGAATATTTCTGCTCAGTATTCACAAAAGAGGAGGGGGAAGTGCCTAATCCAATTAACAGAAGCACTCTTGATAGGGGGTGATCCCAGTCCTTTACAGAAGAAAGGGTTCTGCAAGAACTCCTAAAACTGAAGGTAGACAAAGCAATGGGTCCTGATGAATTCACCTCAGAATTCTAAAAAGAATTAAGGGAGGAACTAGTGAAACCACTGGCTACTTCTTTTTAATAAATCATGGGAGGGCGGTGTGGTACCCGAGGACTGGAGGAAAGCGAATGTGATTCCCTTCACAAAGTGGGACCAAGACAGAGGCAGGAAACTACAGACCTGTCAGTCTGACCTCTGTGGTAGGGAAAGTGATGGAGTCACTTGAAGGAAAGAATAGTTGAGTACCTAGAGGCCAGTGGAGCACAGGACCCAAGGCAGCATGGGTTCACAGTGGGAAGGTCATGTCAGACTAATCTAATAGATTTCTTTGACTGGGTGACCAAAGTAGTAGACCAGGAGGGGCTGTGACATGGCCTACCTAGACTTTAGCAAGGCATTTGACACAGTCCCGCATAAAGATTAATAATCAAATTAACCAGCCTGGGAGTGGGTCCCAGGGTGGTAGCCTGGTAAAACATTGGCTGCATAACAGGACACAGAAGGTAATTGTAAATGGAGTCCACTCTGAAGAAAGAGGGGTTACTAGTGGGTACCGTGAGGGTTCAGTATTGGTCCAGTCCTTTTAATGTCTTCATCAGTGACATTGCAGAGGGACTGGAAGGAAAAGTATGCCTTTTGCAGATGACACAAAGATCTGCAACAGGGTTGATACACAAGGAGGCATGGAAAGGATGAAAAGGGACTTGGCAAGGTTGGAGGAATGGTCAGACGATGGCAGCTAGGATTCAATGCAAAGAAGTGCAAAATAATGCACCTGGGAAACAAGAACCCTGGGGAAGAATACACAATGGGTGGGGAGGTAGTAACAACAACAAAAAAGGAAAGGGACCTGGGGGTAATCATATCAGATGACCTTAAGGTTAACAATCAATGTGAGAAGGCAGTAGGGAGGGCTGGGGGTATACTGGGATGTATAGGGAGAGGCATCAGCAGCAGAAAACAGGAAGTTGTTATCCCTCTGTACAGACAGTTGGTGAGACCCCATCTGGAGTACTATGTCCAGTTCTGGAGACCTCATCTCCGCAAGGACATAGACAGGATAGAGGTAGTCCAGAGGAGGGCAACTAAAATGGTGCAGGGTCTGCAAGAGAAGCCATATGAGGAGAGACTAAAGGAGCTTAATATGTATACCCTTGAGGAAAGAAGGGAGAGGGGGGACATGATAGAAACTTTTAAGTACCTCAGTGGAATCAACAAAGTCCAAGAGGGTAGCATCTTTCAGAAAAAGAGACTTAGAAGAACAAGGGGACACAATTTAAAGATAGAAGGAGGGCGGTTCAGGGGCAATGTGAGGAAGTATTATTTCACAGAGAGGGTAGTGGATGCATGGAACAGCCTTCCTGAGGAAGTTGTGGGGTCTAAAACTGTGGGAGATTTCAAGAATGCATGGGACAGACATAAGGCAATTCTTGTGGGGGGTAGGAAGAAATAGGCTGTTGGTTAACTAGGATCTGCGGCCTATCCTGTAGGTAGGGAAATGGGCAGACTAGATGGGCCTAGCGGTCCTTATCTGCCATCAAAGTCTATGTTTCTATGTAAAGAGGGCATCCTTTACTGACAGTCAGAAGGCCCTGCAGCAACTGGGAGCGAAGTACACAATGGTATACCAAGCCACATTTAAAATCAAGAGGAACGGTGTGTTCCATTGCTTCTCTGACCCTCAGGAAGCTGCAGAATTCATCAAGAGAAATTGGTGTGTCATGTCAGCTTCTAACCACCCCCTCCAACCCTCATGATGGTAGACCTGCTGATGGTCCTGGTGTCTCTGAGGATTGTGTGAATCATGATTTACTGGCGCTCACTGATCCCTCCACCTTAATGACAGATTATACCTCTGTCTGGCCAGGTGTAAATTTAGTCAGACATGCCCAGCAAGCCTTCTGCTGAACATACTATGGTGGGTTGAGAGGTTTCACTTCACATAAATACAATTTTTATTGATTCCTCTCAGCCATATCCACTCACTTGATAACAGACGCAATCAACCAGCGGCTGGTCGGGCTGGGTGTGATAAAGACACCCCCAACTGCTAACATAAGATATGGGGCCGGGGAGGGGGAATGAGTGCAACAGCAGGTGAAGATGAATGTATCTCACACACACCAGCTGTCACAAAACCCCTGGACTACTACTAACTGCCCTGGACACACTGCTCTCCCAGGCCTCCCAATTGCAACTGGCTGACTCATTCATACTTGGTGCACATCCCCTGCCTCTCCTTCTCTGCTTCTCTCTTTCCTCACCACACTTTAACTGCAGACCACCTAGCAAAGGCATACCTATATCAAGGGATCTCGTCGTTCCTCACTTGGAACAGTGGTCTGGTCTTCTCTTCTCCTCAACCTTACTCCCTGGCATATGCATGGCTAGCTTATATGCCCAGTGGCTGGACTCATGCAACACTCAAGGAGGAGAATAACAAGGGCACACACATATGTGCACACAGCATTCCTCCCCCTCAGTCACGCATCCTACCAGCATCAGTTCCCACCCCTGTGCTAGATCCTAACAACTGGGGGGCTAGTGTGGATGCACCATTGTACCCATAAGAGTACCCGAGGAGTTGCAAGGAAACCACAAAGCACACCACACCCGACACGGGGTCAGAAGGCAAAACTGGTACTTCTACAGTGAATTAAAATGCTTACAGCCGGCAGACCGGAAGAGCCCTAGCTTGCACAGGCAGACTCAGCACTGGGACAGACAGAGCTCAGCCTCTGTCAGGCTCATACGCTTCTCAAGCCAAATTCTATATAGACTCCCGGGTCACCAAACTGAACATGTCAATCCTCAATAAACTCAGTCTTTAATGTATGTCACTAGCAGCAACCAAGAGAGACCAGACAATGCTGCCTCCCAAATCTGTTGTCCACCTTTGGCATTTTTTTATTGTACAGGGCATTTGTTGAAAATAGGGTATGTTCCCTAATCATTTTTTCTTGCATAAAAATAAAAATGTTATCATCATCTTCATCACCTTCTTACCGATGATGTTTCTTCCACCAATGGGGAATGCATCAATTGTCCCTGTGGAATTTACAAAGTGGGACTGACTGGTATTGGGATAGCTGATTCTCACTGGAGTGTACTGTCCAGGTCAATCCCTTGTCACCCTCTTCCTAACTCACTGCTCGTATGTACCCAGTCCTCTTACCCCTCCCTCAACCTCTACTCCCTGTACTTAATACAACATGGTTTTTGACCCACCATTATTAGGTGGTATCTATCCCACCATCACACCAGATAATAGTGATTTTACTAAACCCTTCTCTAGCCTGAGGGAAGCAAACAATACTCGGTTTTGCTAGTTGATGCTGGTGAGTTTAGGGCCCAAAGGAGTTCACTGGAGATTAGCTAATCTTCTGATCTCCATGGAGAGCCTCCTTTGGTCCCTCCTTCTTAAATGTAAGGATATTTCTTACTGTTTCTTGACCAAGCTGCTCATGCTTTGTTTGCTGCTCTGTTGCATGTCTAGTTGTACACTGGTTTTGCCTTTATCAATGTTCTGAAATGTTTTGTTAGGTCTAATGTTGGACTGTTCCTATACACACTATATTGTAAAGGCAACAATGCAAAACTGGTTCCTATAGTTTGTGCATGGGGACAAACCTGTTCATCTATTTTACCCAGCTCTACTTACAGAATTTGTGAATCCTCTTGATTGTCCGATCACCAGGGGCCCCCTCATTAAGAGAAATTCTCCAGCTGCCACCATAATTTACCCAGCTAACCAGGCTCACAGGGAATGGGGGCAAGAAAGTGCCCACTCTGAGGACACAGTGGTCCATTCATCTTCTTTTGCTCCACTGCATTCAGAGCACCATGGCCTCAAGATTTAAACCCTATCACTTCATTAACTGGAGTATCCAGGGACTGAACTTCCCAATTAAAAGGAAGCAGGTGCTCTCACACTTGCAAAAGGAGTGCTGCGATATTGCTTTCCTGCATGAGATGTGCCTGCTTCCTACTGAGACACAGAAATTAGCCAGGGAATGGGTAGGCCTAGTGGTTGGCAGCTCATATTCCACCAAATCCAGAGGTATGACCATTCTATTCCATAAAAGCCTTCAGGCTCAAATTCTTGCCACTGCCCACTCCAAGGACGGGAGAGGGGTACTAGTCAGGGTTATCATTAATTCGCAGCTAGCTCTGCTAACATATATGTCCCAATGCAGATTATAGAGATTTCTTCTTGGAGCTTGTGCAGGACATCTCTGGTCTTCTGCAGCCTGGAGACTGTTTACTGCTGGGTGGTGACTTCACTGAAGTCTGGGACCCGGTGGTAGACAAACAGAGGTCACATCATGGGTACAACAAAGGCCCAAGCAGCCTTGATAGCCATGGCAACAAAGTATGGTTTGCTGGACCTGTGGATGGGAATGTCACCCCACTGGGCGAGATTTTACCTTTCACTCGCTGCCCTACCAAAATTTTACTTCTTCCACCTGCCTGGGTGTCAGATGCAGGAGGGGCTTCACACCTCCATAGGGTCAATCATGATTTCCGACCATGCCTATGTTCTTCTAACTCTTGGTATTGGTCCTACCCAGCCCAGCTCGGTGGTGAATGGATTTCTACCTGCTCTCCCTTCCAGAGTTCAAACCCTGGCTTGCTCAGGAAAAATGCACTTTTTGAGATATTAATGTGACTCTGGAAGTATCCAGTGCTGTAGTCTGGGATGCGTTCAAGGCATACTTGTAGGATAGAGTTATCAGCTTTGCTGTGTACAGGAGAAAGTTGAGAACCCATGAGGTGGCCAAGTTGGAGAAGGCACTTAAAGACAAAGAACAGAGTTACAATGCTTTGTACCACCACTCCCTATGGCTCCACTGGGACATCCTACAGCTTAAATATCATTTCAATACCCTCACCTCAGCTGCAGCAGCCACAGCACTCCACGGGATGTTCTATAAGTGTAAGCCACCCTTCTCGGGGCTGGCTTACTAAGCTGTATACTCCCTTTTTTGTTAGGTTCTCTTTTATGGGCATTTCCATGTTCCGCCCCCCCAGGTGGATGTTGCTCCTTACCTGGGTTTAAAAAAGGGAGGGAGTCCGAGAGGAGGGACAGCCGGCAGGCTGTATGTAGGGAAAGTCAGGCTTGGGTTTCAAAGCCCCGGGCTGGGAAGTACCGGCTGCTAGTATGGATGGTTACGTGACTGCAACTCCAATGGGAAGGGTGGTAGGAGTATAGTGACCATTGGGAACTAGGGTCCTGGTGAGATCATCGGCTGGGTTGACAGCAACCTAGAGGTAAGCCCTTCAATCTGGGTTTGGGAGACCTGGTGCACTAAAGGAAGCTATGGCAGTGGGGCTGTCGTGGCAGTGGCAGGACCGTGGCAGGGCTCTTTAGATGCTAAAGTTTAAGCTAGCATCCTGTCTCTGTTGGAAGAGGGTTACAAACTGCTTGGTTCTCTGGCAAGGTTTTCAGGGTGGCCATGGTGGGTTTAAAGGCTACATTCCTGGTATTGGTTAATTTGGGGTGGGGAGTAAGGCACTCTCCAAGTACTGGTTGAGGTTGTGCATTGTACCCTCTAAGATTTGAGCTTTACTCTCGCTCAGGTTATCTGCGTGGAGTCTGCGCCTGCCCTGGTCTATTACTTTAGGTCTGTTTAAAGCATGTGTATCAGCTGGTACTATCTGTACCTCCCATGAATGCCCTCTGGCCTGTCTTGTCTCTCGGCTCCATGGAGCTGTGCACTCAATTTATTTATTTAGTAATTTTAAATAGAAACCAAATTAAATTTGTTTATCAGCTCTTCTACTTCATGTGAGTTGGGATTATTGAATGAACTAATGATATTCTTCTCCTAAAGAAGACAATCCAGCCTTTGTCCTCCCCAGCCCAGCCTGAAGTTGCACTTTGGTAAGCTACAGCCATTTGGCTGAGAAAACTTTCTGCACTATGCTGTTTTAGATCTGCAGGCGAGGCAAGGCCTTGTATTTCTGTGAGCTGTAGGCCTTACACCTGGAAGGTTTCCGGTTTGTACCCCACCCCCCCGTATTACCATCAAGACCCTTAGACATAAAAAGGGGGGCAAAGGGGAGTTACATAAGTATTGGGAGTTTGGGGAGAAGTGGGGCATCTGCTAGCATATTGTACCAAGGTAAAACAGGCTGCCAAACATGTTGGGGCTTTCAGGCTCCCTTCTGGAGCAACCACCAGAAATCCTAAGGAGATTTACCTGGCAGAAGTCCCTGAACGGGCGATCTGCCTCAGCCGCCTCCGAGGAGCCATTACCTCTCCACTTCACCTCTGACAGGGAGCTGCTCCTGCCCCTCTAGAAACTCGCCTGGTAATTCAGAAACCACTTTGAATTGTGGTGCATTTTTCAACCTGAACGCTGATTAGCTGATACTCTCCTGAGTCCTTTTCTTACATTTTATTTTAGAAAATGTTTCTATGACTGTGCGGATTTCATGTTTTAATAGAATTGTTGTAAGAAAAGAATTATTTTAGAAGTGCAATATTTTTTTAAGATCTGTTTTCACTTCTCTATCCTTTGACCCCCTCTTTGTCCTTAATCTTTGCTTCCGCCCCCCCCCCGAGCCCTCTCTGCTAAGTTTTCAGCCCCCTGCCCTAAGCAATTATAGCCCTTTTGTCTTTTTGGCAACCTGCAGTCTTTGTGTCTCCAATAACTCTAACCTGCCCCCTTTCTCCACAGGTAGAAGCCCCTGAATGGGTGATCCGCCTTGGCCCCCTTTCGGGGAGCTGCTCCCACTCCAGCAGCCCTACTTCACCTTTGACAGGGAGCCACTCCTGCTCTGGCAGCCCCACTAGAAGCTTCCCCGTGAGTGCTAGGCGCCGGCTCCCCACCTGCCCTATCTGGTGTTTTTGCTTTATACTATTGTTTAATCACATGAGTTGGAGCTGATTGGCTGATTACCGTGAAATTTCTAAACTTCCATTAGCTCCTATACAGATCAGCCTCCAGAGGGAGCTAGTCTTATTTCCAGCATTTACCTACTTCAACTGTATTGCTCCTCACTGTGCTGTTTAGATTTGTTACATAACCCACTCCCATTAGCCACTACAGTCACTCCCCCTTTGATATAACTACACCATGGGACGGACTACTGCAAAAACAAATCCCCATGACTTGCAGCCCCTCCTACTTTACTTCTTAGTCCTGTTAAGCATCCCCCACTTTATCAATAGCCCTAAGCCCATGCTTAATGATCTTAATAATAATTTCTGCAAAGTACCCTTGATGCAGAATTACTGTCCCGTTGATGTTATTGCACTAGGAAAGTTGCTCCTACTTCAAGAGCATTATTAACGTGGTACAAGCTATTTGGAAAGTACTGAACACTCCATAAATCTTATACCCCAGTTCTGTAGCTATGCATCACTAAGTATACCTGCGTGAGCTGCAGTCTATGCTCTATCACTTTCCCACCACTATGCACTATACTCTGTCGTTTAATCCTACTTTCTGCAAATTGACTAAACAACTTCTTTCCAAAGTATTGATAAATGGAATAAAAAGGCTTCTTCTTTTGTTGCTGCTCTGTTCTGGAAATATAGAATTAAATACAGGGTCAATTACACCCACTGCAGCACTGGCTAACCTAACACGTTAAAAGGCATCAGCGTCTTACACATAAATGCATGCAGCTTACTGAAAAAGCATGACCTATTATAGTCCTAGGCACTTCATGCCACCCCGGTGTACTGGTGATATCAGAATCATGGTTGCATGGTTCTTCTCCAAATCATGATGTTAACATCCCATCTTACAATATTTGCAGGGCCAATAGGCACACCAGAGGGGGCGGGATTGCAATATATGTATTGAACAAGTTCACGGCCTCGGTTATTGACTCCTGCTCTAGCCACAAAGAATTTGAAAGCCTTACTCTAAAAATCTCCCTATCCTCAAACAAATCTATTTGTATAATAGATTGTTATAGACCTCCACCAGGAGGACTTGAGATATTAAATCACCTTTGCAAAATACTGGACTCCGACGATTCAGAAACTATCATCATGGGTGACCTTAACCTTGATTGGAACTCTACTTTTTCCAAACTTCTAAAAGACCTCAGTGATGCCTATGGTCTACATCAGCTCATCTCTGATGTTACCCGGCCCATTATCAAAAACCCTGCACACAGTACCCTCCTAGACATAATCCTGACTAACAAACCTTATAGACTCTCCCACACAGGAGTATTTCATAACGGCATTAGTGACCACAGGGTAATAGCCTGTGTAAGGACACACCCAAACCTATCTCCACGTCAAGATTCATTTACATAAGGAGCTACCGCAAATTTAATATCTCAACCTTCCTGCCTGACCTCAACAAGATTAGATGGCAGGATTTTTATCGTGCATCCTCAATCTCTGATGCCTATAATACATTCCAGACTCTTGTCCTAAAGGTGATTGACACTCATGAGCCTGTTGTAAAAACCAGATCACGGAAAAGATCCTGTCCCTGGTTCAACAGCACCTTAAAAACTGCATTGCACCATAGGGATGCCCTCTGAAAAAGGTAAGAAAATCTAAACTAGAAACTGATTGGGCTGCCTTTAGAGCAACTAGGAATCAATGTACTAAACTAATAAGATCTGAAAAGGCAACATATTTGCAAAGTGCACTGGAGTCCCCTAAAAATAACTGTGCCAAATTCTGGCAGATCCTGAATGAAATAGAAGGACACAGCCCATCATCCTCTTTACCAACCAAAACAACCTCAGGAGACAGTATATACACAAATAAACAAGGCATTTTAGAAGCACTCAACAATCACTTTGCCACTGCTGGCCTAGCTTTCAGCATCTCTGTCGTAAGCAAACTGCTCCACCATCGAAGCAACAATGACACACCTTGGCCTCCTACCAATACCTCCACCTGCTCGGCCAATTTTAGCTTTAGTCCAGTCACACTCAAACTGGCTGAAGACCTACTAACCTCCTTAGATACTAAAAAAAAAGTGCAGGAGCTGATCAGATTGACCCCTCTTTTTAAAATTAGGCTATTAGCAATTGGCTCCACCTATCACTCACCTCTTCAACATGTTCCTTACCGAAGGGGCCCTTCCACCTGTGTGGAAAACAGCCCATGTTACCCCACTACTTAAATCTGGTGACCCGAGTGAGCTAAACAATTACAGACCGATTTTACTATTACCTGTGACACTCAGACAGCTGGTTCTGATTAATCTATGATTTTTGTAATGTGAAAATGTGTTATTGAGGGTAACCTGTGAAGTGGGCGCATGAGGAAGGGCGCTGTCCGTTACGGCAACAATCCACTCATGGTGACTGACAGGTAGGGCGACGGGATGAGGGGGTGGACGAACTAAATGACAGGATGTACTATACGTACACGCGCGGGGGGGTGGAACGAGCATGGCAAGCATGGGCTGGGAGGGGGTGGAAAGGCTGTAGGGAGTGGCACTGTGGTTGCCGGTTGAGCTGTGTCATGGCGTCGGGGACTGGTTAATGGCTGGGGTGGCTGAGGTACCGGGTTTGGGCGCTGGTGCGATTTTTATTGCGCCCGGCCTGAACCGTTTAATTTTTACTACTTTCACCCCCCCCCCGACATGCACCCTCCTGGAGTTGAGAATCCTTAAGTGGGGATGCGGGGCGAAGCCCGTGAGAGAGTGGGTGTGGGGGGACAGAAAGTAGTAAAAATATGTCTTGCCACCGTTGTGCTGGTGCACCAGGGTTGTCAGAGTGCCGAAAATGTGTTCAGCACTCTGACTGAGTGATAACGGTGATCGCCTTTAGGCATTCACCATTATCACATAGACCCGTTATTGAGTGTCTCTCATGAGACAAGCTGAAACAGCCTGTGGAATGATACCCTCCCTCCCAGGTTTTAGCTACTAGGTGTTACCTGGAAGGCCAGGAGATAATTACAGGCTAGAAGAGGCCTAAATTAAGCAATAGCTCCACTCGGCTGACGAGGGGTTGCAGGAGATTCCGAGGGTTTATTTAAAGTCATCGGGGGCTCCGCCTTCGGGTTTGCTGCCCCTACCCTCAGGAATTCTCTGTCCCGTCAGTTACGGGAGTGCAGGACAGTGGGGTGCTTTAAGCAGGCATTAAAGACCTTTTTATGGGGTAAAGTCTACTCCTACTTTGATTTTACTGATTTTATTGATATTTATTGTATTTACTGATTTTACTTGTTTGTTCAGCGCCTTGATATGTGAAAGGCGCTATATTAAATAACATTTATTATTATTATTATTATTATTATCTACTGTTTATCTAGCTTAAGTGTAGCTTGCCAGCGGACAGGATAGAAAATATCCATTTTATGACGTTTAGAGGAGGAAAACCAGGTTACGTCACACTGGTGTGAAGTCATAAATGTTCCTCTGATGTCTGTAAAAGCAGGATGTTGCTCATGGATGAAAGAAGGACTTAGAAATTAACCTTATTTAATTTACCTTCTGAGTGATGACATCCTGATTGTATAATTTTTAATAAACAGAGGAGGAGCTGGGTGACATCATGGAGAAGGCAGGCTCAAGACAGTGTTTAATTATGCTGTGAGTGACCTGTAAAGACACACATGTTTGGACTCTCTTGACAACAACATCTGTCTATTAGCACTATTTGAAGAGATACATTAGATATATAAGTCTAATTGTCTGGTGGTAGGAATTTTGTACTTTTTTTTAACCCTTGTTCTTTTAAATGATTGTATGTTTTTGTGATATGTGGTTCCGTATTTACATGTTAAATTTTTTTATCTATCTTTAAGTAAATCTCTATTTTAGAGGCTACTTGGTGTGCCTTTGAAATTCTTTTTCTTGACAAGTGAAGCATACATTGTTAAAGTTGACACTGTACAACGCTTACTGGTTTTACCAAACTGTGAAAAGGTAAGAGTTTATTCTGAGGTCTTTAATAGAGTTTTAAGGGTTCATTTTGTATGCCTGGTTAGCTGCCCATAGGCAAAAGATATCTGGCACCCCGAAGAGCAGAATTATCTGAGTCTGTACATTGGATGCGCTAACAAGAGGTTCACAGTTTGAATCCCTCCAAGACTTGAGACCAAAGGTTGATTCGAACCCACAAAACAGACAGGAGGGTTACCCTGTTTCTGTTTCCTGTTCACAAGACTGCGCTTGGAGGTTGGCACTGTGGGAGCAGAGGGCCTGACCTGCTGAGTGGGTTTGCGACATTACCCATTTCGTCAAAGCTTCTCAAAAAAATGGTCAATACACTTAAGAAAATACATGGAATCTCATAATCTGTTAAACCCATTGCAGTCTGAATTCAGGCCTAATCACAGCACGGTCTCTGCACTAGCCAAGGTCACTAATGACTGGCAAATTGCCCTTGATGCTAAAATTCACGTAGGTGCACTTTTCCTGACCTAAGCAAAGCTTTTGATACTGTGAACCACGATCTATTATTGACCATGTTGCAAAGCCTTGGGTTACATGACTCTGCCCTAAAATGGTTTTCCTGTTAATTAATGGTAGGCTGCAAGAGGTGAAAGTGCAAGGCAACCTCTCCCCTTTTTAAATATTACTAAGAGGGTTCCCTCAAGGATCAATTTTGGGCCCCTTATTATTTGCAACATACATCAACAACATTGATCACAATATTAATACTGCCAGTGTTCACCTATTTGAAAATGATTCTGTGTGCTATGTTGCACGGCCTACCATTGAATCCGCATGTTTGGAATTACAATGGGAATTTAATATCTTACAGCAAAACTAGCCATTAATGGTAGGCTGCAAGAGGTGAAAGTGCAACCAACTATACCTGAAACTGCTACTCAACGCCAAACAGACTAAAATCATGTTTGTCTCTCCGTTAACTAAAGCAGCTACTATAGGTGCTCAGCCTGCCAATGTACATATTACAACCATCCTGGGAGAATCTCTGGAAAAAGTAAATAAATTTAAATGTCTAGGTTTTTGGCTTGACTGCAAACTCTCTTTCGCGCCCATGTTGAAGAACTTTCAAAAAAGTTAAAACAAAGGCTGAGACTATTTTTCCATATCAAATAACTGCTCACTTACGAAGCAAAATTAAGACTAGTCCAAACAACATTCCTTCCACTTATTGACTACGCAGACTTTCTTTATAGTCACCACCCCAAAACTGTTTTAGCAAAGCTGGATGTACCTTGGTAGTCAACCGGTGCCCACGTTTCATTAGCAAGTGGCCATCATGCTAAAAAAAATCTATTCAAAAGCTGCTGCCCATTGAGTATAATGGGGCGCGCCCCTGCGCTCTCACTGGCATCTCGTCATCACGCCGGTGAGCGCAGGGGCAGAGCTGGCAGCAGACAAAAAAACGAGAAGTCCATCGGACCCAGTTTATACAATTTTACGAAGGGCATAACTTTTTAAAGGCTGCATTCTTTGGGGGCATCTTTACATGTGTAACCCCCCCCCCAAATGGGGGTTCCCAAAAAGTCTTCCTTGAGCTTGCCTAAATGCTCGCTGCCAGGCTGGTGTCCTGCGTTTTAGCAGTTTAAATGTGATTACCAGAGCTTGTATAGCTTCTGTGTACTGTCTCTTTAAGAGCTGCCTAATTGCAGCATGAGTAATCTGAGATGGTGCTCTGTTGAAAGATGTGACTGTTTGCTGAAAGCCATTTAGAATGATAATGATAATGTAGTCTGTCTAACCTGCTTTCTTTGTAGCAAGGACTGTTTTGTTTGTCTCCACTATTTTGGTCCTGGATTGCAAATTGGACCAATCAGTTCTGGTGGGACCTAAAATGTAGCCGGACTACAGGAGCTGTCTGAATTCAAAATCTGTAGGAACTTTTGTTTGGAGGGGGGGTTTTTTTGCGCCTTTTTTGCAACTGAAGGGGGAGCTCTGGCTTTGACTGACAGCCAAATCAGCGAACCAAATCTTTTGGATCTTGGGGAAGTCCCGGGCTGCTTGCAGTTTTTAGTTAGCACTAAGCTGGAAGCTGAGCAAGAAGGAGCTGAAGTGTTTCTGAGCAGCTATCCTGAGTGGATTCGCATGGGAGAACTCTGAAAAGGCTAAGTTTTTGGCCAGCATGCCAGTGTGCTGCTCCTGAGGAGGAGAGAGTATTTTGGACTAAATCCAAGTTTGTGTGACTAAAGTAAGCTACTGAAGTGGGCCAGGCTCAACCTGAAGAAGACTAAATATTTTGCTGAATACGATCGGCCTGTCAGAGTTCCAGCTACCCCTAAGCTCCCGGTGTGTGCAGAGACTTTGCGATTGTGCCGGGGCGCTGCCTGGTACAGTAGAATTCCCTACATGTAAATGTGCTATGAGCTGCTAGTGGGTTGTGAGTTAGTTCCCACTGTGTGAACTGTGTTCTGCTTGCTGGAAGCTGTATCCAGCCAAAATGGACTGCTTCTGAACTTGTCTCCATGCGGTCTGGGCTTTGCCAGACTGGCCCAGCCAGACTACCCACTGCACAGAGAAGCCATCGACGAGAGACCTGCCTGGGGATCAACCCCCTGCTCCACGCTTGAACAGGAACGATGCCTCTGCGACTTGTGTGGGCCCTGCTTCTCCTGGCATTCCAGATCAACCACCTGCAGTCTCGATTTTCATGCAACCTGTGTCCAGTCTTGGGTATCGTGAGTAAATACCAGGGTAGCTCCCGGCAACAACAGCTTAATCTGAGTGTGTCATCTGATCGTCTTGTTGTTTTGTTTCCTTTTCGAACTGAGCCCTCTGGCTCCGGATTACAAATATTGTGTACTGTGCATGTTGTGTTTTCCATCACAGGACCCCAACCAGCTGCAACCCCGGGCAACTGTCCTGGCTAGCCCATCTCTTCTCTACCTGGGTACCCAGAGGTGGACTGTGTGGGGGGACTCAAAGTGCATGCATAACTGCTTGATTGATATAACCTTTAAGCTAATTAACCTGATTTTGCTCCTCCCTTGTTCAAGTCCCCTGAATAAATCAGATCTAACTTTTTCTGCATGTAATCTGACTGTGGTTCCAGTTTGTGCTCAAAGCACTGTACTGTTGCTATTTGCTGTGCTTAACCTTGTTTTACTGGTGGTCCCCAGGGTTGAGCCAGAGGAACCAGCCCTGGTGGTAAGTGCAAGCAGTGTGGGTACTTGTGTGGTGTACCAGGGGTATTGTGAAAGTGATTACTGTACAGTGTTCAGGCCACTAGAGGGGAAAGAGGGGGGTTACAGTGTCCCGGAGGGCTGTGCCCAGGTTAGCTTGACCACTACCAACCCTGACCTCCGGGTGGAGGCACCCGTTTCAGAACTCAGGCCCCTTAACCTGCTACTAGCCAAGCAGGCAGGGGTAGTAGTCCATGGGATAGCACCACCTAGGGGTGACACATGCACAGACTCTTGTGGCAGTAAGTCATTGTTTACGCAGTGGCAGGGGCAATGCAAGACATGTTGGTGAATCTCTTTAAAATTTGTGACAAACTCTCCATTCAGAACACATCACTGCTAGGAGGCAGAGCTAACAGCCCAGCCAGCAGTAGCATTTTTCTGGCGCTCCTGATAGAAGCCCTATTTACAAACTTAAACTATATATTTTCCTAATCTTATTGACTGGAAAACTATTACATCACTCAGTGAGTCCTCCACTACACCTGTAGATAAAAAAATTTGTCTCGAAATGGGTCGAATGAAGCCAGTGAAGCAAGACTTCTTCCACCCGCACACACCAGACGCCAAACCACCAGACCATGCGGGTAGCTCTCTCCCTTCAACGAGCACAGAGCCTGAAGCAGCTTCCCTAACTTCTCTGCAGCAATCAGTTAACGTACTAACAAGAACCATGCAACAGATCGATCAAAAAAAAAAAATGTTTTCTCGCAATGATTCATTGCAGTGGAGACCCAACTGGAAGCAAAGGGGGAGAGAACTAAAAGTGCAGAGGTAACGGCGGGGAAGGCCCTCGCTGCCACCACAGTCTCAATCAAGGAACAAGCTGCACTTTGGAGTCGGGTGGAGCAGCTGGCAAATACTGTAAGAGTGGCCAATATTCGGATACTGGGTCTCGTTGAGGGATCAGAAGGCGATAACTTAACACTACCTTGGGCGGTGGCTTTCAGATCTGATCAGGTCTAATAATTTCACAATTGTAAGGGCCTACCGAATCTCACCCAGAAGACCTAATTCCATTGTGGACAACCTCCCGGACAGTTTTAGCAAACCTTACCTCAATGGCAGAGAGAGATCTTGTACTTGGAGGCATTCTGAACAAGGGCCCAGTCTTCATAGACGAAGGTCCAGTGCTTTTCTTCCCAGACTTATCGTTTGCCACCAGAACAAGATGTAAGGCCTTTGATGGGGTGAAGCAGAAACTTAGGGAACTGGGTATAACATACTCAATGGCATTTCCAGCATGCCTATGCTTTTCGGAAGGCCACAAACAGTATCGCTTTACAGACCCTAAGGAGGCAGGGCTATGCATGGAGAGGACTGCTTCAAGACGGGCCTAAGATGATCGATTAAACAAGGAAGAAGACTCAGATGAGGACTGAGTGATGTATTAATTATGCTCCTGAACTTTCTTGCCATTTATATTTTGGGATTCTAAAGTGGATTGCCTATATGAATCTATACTGTATATGATTGTGGGACAGACTGTTTTTTTTTTTCTTTTTTTCCTTGATTAGACACCAAGGGCCAGATATTTAAAACTTTGCCCCAGGGCTAAAATAGCACTGCATGGCGGGTAAACTTAGCCCGGAGCACAAAGCAGGCTATATTCAAAAGGAATAGCCTGGGGCAATCAGCTTCTGACTATAGCATGGGAATGAGGCCAGGCAAACTGGGCTGGGAGTGCAGGGCAAACGTAGCCCTGGAATAAGACAGCACTGAATATAGCAACCAGGAAGTGCAAACCACAACACAGTGCACAGCGACGTGAAGGTAATTAGAGGTGAACCATGTGGCCAATGTGCAGGCCAGCAAATGCATGGACCCAGTACAGCTGCAGGCAGCAGCAGATGTGAAAGAACAGTGTTCAGAACTGTATAATATTACCCGAACCGTTAGCGACATGCGAACATTCCTCACATTTCTCTCTATATAACCCATCTTATTAACCTTTTCACTCCACAGGTCGGGTCTGTGGTTTCTGCACTTATTATATAATGTATCTTACTGCCATTATCTGTATACTGCTTGCCATTATTTTTTATTGTTTCTACCTATTGTATTTTTGTAGCACTGCTGTACTGTTCCTCTATTTGTACTATTGTACCCATGTTGCTGTTGTTCAACTGTTCTCTTTTTGTTGTACTCTCCCGGGTCATGCCTGAAAATAGTCATTTTATGGCTAATGCATCTACCCGGTTAACAAAAACTAAATAAATAAATAAACACGTTTGCGCAGCTTTAGCGCGGAGCTGAGCCATTTGCCTGGTGCAAACACGTATGCCCAGTGCTAAACTTTGCCATAATCAAAAGCGACATGCAAATGAGCCTAATTAGGTAGTCTCTGGGCAAACATCCAGTTTAGCGTCTCATTATACCCTGATTTGCATGCAGTTTGCCCAGCGTTACTGCAGGGTCCCACAGCTCCACCTGTAGGTCAGTCTGGAAGTACAGGGGCTGGCCAGGTCTGGCTGCAGCGCCACCTGTAGGTCAGTCTGACGATGCATGATGGCTGATGCAGGCTACATGTATGCAGTACAGCACAGCATTGTGTATCACATGGGGACAACACAGAACAGGCACAGGTGGTGGTGGTGATGCATGCAACTGTCACACTGTAGGACATGCTACAGTGCACAGCAGACACTACAGCAGCAAGGGGGGCAGTAGTGTGAGGGACACAGCAATGCCTATGGTGTGTAGGGTAGTGATGACCACTGCACTGCACACAGTGACAAGCCCAACCTGCAGGTGTTCATTGACAGTGGACATTACTGTCACACTGTTGTGTGACCCACAGATGCTGCACCTCTGGCATGGGATGCTCATAGTGACATATACATGGCTGGCTGTGTGTGCTGTGGTGTATGTACAGCTGTACGGTATGTGACTGGGGGGGGGCATGTATGATCAGACAAGCACACTGGTATTGGGGTATTCCCAATACTGGCCCATGTGCACTGTGTGCTGTGTCCCAGCCTTGTGACCGCACCCGGTCTGTGGTGAGGCCTGGCCACCCGTACACCCTCCCCTCAGCTCCCACCATGCCCACAGTGATGCATGTGTGTGCTGGCGTCTGTTGGTCACCACAGACGTATGGTCCCCGGGTGTGTGCTGTATGGCCATTCTACCATGGTGGCCCCCAGGGACCGGGTCACCACATATTGCCTGGCATGGCTGGGACTGGTGGCAGCAGTTGGCATCATTGTGGTGCTATCAGTGAGCAGCATGTTTCCTCCATGTCTGGCTTTATCTCTATGTCATAGTCATATGTTAGGGTCGCGCAAGGCCACGCTAAAGCCACACTAATGCCACACAAGGCCACAATATCGCGCAAAACTGTATGCCCAGAGTTAAGACCAGCTTTTCCTGGGTGGTAATTTGTACCATGCAAAGGGTCACGCTAAACACCTTAGCACGGCGCCAGCCACTGAATATCCCATAACGCCTGTATTCATATTCAGTGTGCCCCTTGCATATACTTATGGTTTGCCTGGTGCTAATGTGATCTGAGTGCGCTATTTGGCCTTTTGCAGACTCGCAGCAGACCCGCTAATCCACGCTTAAACGGCATAAGCGGTTTGTGCACCGCACAAAGCTTTGAACATCTGGGCCCAAGGAGCTAATATGAGACTCTACTTTACATATTAACAGACTTCTCCCTAATGAGGCAAATAATTCAATTTTAGAAACATAGAAACATAGACTTTGATGGCAGATAAGGACCGCTTGGCCCATCTAGACTGCCCATTTCCGTACCTACAGGATAGGCCGCAGATCCTAGTTAACCAACAGCCTATTTCTTCCTACCCCCCACAAGAAATGCCTTATGTCTGTCCCATGCATTGTTGAATTCTCCCACGGTTTTAGACCCCACAACCTCCTCAGGAAGGCTGTTCCATGCATCCACTACTCTCTCTGTGAAACAATACTTCCTCACATTGCCCCTGAACCGCCCCCTCTATCTTTAAATTGTGTCCCCTTGTTCTTGCACGTCTCTTTTTCTGAAAGATGCTACCCTCTTGGACTTTGTTGATTCCACTGAGGTACTTAAAAGTTTCTATCATGTCCCCCCTCTCCCTTCTTTCCTCAAGGGTATACATATTAAGCTCCTTTAGTCTCTCCTCATACGGCTTCTCTTGCAGACCCTGCACCATTTGAGTTGCCCTCCTCTGGACTGCCTCTATCCTGTCTATGTCCTTGCGGAGATGGGGTCTCCAGAACTGGACACAGTACTCCAGATGGGGTCTCACCAACTGTCTGTACAGAGGGATAACAACTTTCTGTTTTCTGCTGCTGATGCCTCTCCCTATGCATCCCAGTATACCCCCAGCCCTCCCTACTGCCTTCTCACATTGCTTGCTAACCTTAAGGTCATCTGATATGATTACCCCCAGGTCCCTTTCCTTTTTTGTTGTTGTTACTACCTCTCCCCATTGTGTATTCTTCCCTTGGGTTCTTGTTTCCCAGGTGCATTATTTTGCACTTCTTTGCATTCAATCCTAGCTGCCATACTTCTGACCATTCCTCCAACCTTGCCAAGTCCCTTCTCATCCTTTCCACGCCTCCTTGTGTATCAACCCTGTTGCAGATCTTTGTGTCATCTGCAAAGAGGCATACTTTTCCTTCTAGTTCCTCTGCATTGTCACTTATGAAGACATTAAAAAGGACTGGACCCAATACTGAACCCTGCAGTACCCCACTAATAACCCGTCTTTCTTCAAAGTGGACTCCATTTACAATTACTTTCTGTGTCCTGTTGTCCAGTCAATGTTTTACCCAGGCTACCACCCGGGGACCCACTCCCAGGCTGGTTAATTTGATTATTAATCTTTTGTGTGGGACTGTGTCAAATGCCTTGCTAAAGTCTAGGTAGGCCATGTCCACTGCCCCTCCCTGGTCTACTACTTTGGTCACCCAGTCAAAGAAATCTATTAGATTCATCTGACATGACCTTCCCGCTGTGAACCCATGCTGCCTTGGGTCCTGTGCCCCACTGGCCTCTAGGTACTCAACTATTGTTTCCTTCAGAAGTGACTCCATCACTTTCCCTACCACAGAGGTCAAACTGACAGGTCTGTAGTTTCCTGCCTCTGTCTTGGTCCCACTTTTGTGAAGGGGAATCACCTTCCTCCAGTCCTCGGTACCACACCATCCTCCATGATTTATTAAAAGAGTAGCCAGTGGTTTCACTAGTTCCCCATAATTCTTTTTAGAATTCTGGGGTGAATTCCATCAGGCCCCATTGCTTTGTCCATCTTCAGTTTTAGGAGTTCTTGCAGAACCCTTTCCTCTGTGAAAGGACTGGGATCGACCCCCTATCAAGAGTGCTTCTGTTAATTGGATTAGGCACTTCCCCCTCCTCTTTTGTGAATACTGAGCAGAAATATTCATTCAGTATCCCTGCTTTTTCACTGTTCCCCTCTGCCCACCCACCGTTCATTCTATTCAGCCTCACTATCCCTCCCTTTGTCTTTCTACGCTCGCTGATGTACCTATAAAAGGTTTTATCCCCCTTCTTAACTGAGTTGGCTATCTTTTCCTCAGTTTGGGCCTTTGCTATTCTGACTTCCCTCCTGCTTCCTTCTGTAACTTAATTGTACAGCTCTCTGTCCTGCTCCTTCTGTGTTTCCTTATACTTCCAGAATGCTATCTTTTTCTTCCTGACTTTCACAGCCACCTCTTTTGAGAACCATAGTGGCTTTTCTTTCATTTTGATTTGTTTATTTGCTTCACACAAAGGCTTGTTGCTTCTGTGATGGCAGTTTTGATGATTCCCCATTGTTGCTCCACACCTCCTTCTAGCCTGTTTGCTAGTGCTTTTCTGAGGCACTCTCCCATCTTGCCAAAGTCAGCCCTCCTGAAGTCCAGTACCCTCACTTTTGTATGGCTTGACTCTGTAGCTGAGTTTAACGTGAACCACACTGTTTGATGGTCACTTGTTCCCAGATGGCAACCCACTTCTAGATCTGAGATCCTCTCACTGCCCCGTTTGAGGTACAAGGTCTAGATTGCTCCCTCATGAGTGGGTTCCAAAACTAGCTGTCTGGGCCTGCCACCTGTAGGGCATCAAGAATGGCCCTGCTCTTGGATGTGGCTGCAGCAAATGTGCTCCAGTTAACATCTGGCATATTCAGGTCTCCCATCAACAGTATCTCCCTTTCTCTGCCATTCTAAGAATGCCTTCTATCATATCCTTGTCCATTCCCTCCCCTGACATGGGGTCTGTACACAACCCTGTGCGGATTGTGGTGCCCTTTCCAGTCTCAAGGTGACCCACAGTGCCTCCTCTCCTCCCTGTTTACTCTTTTGTTCAGTTGCTTTTATCCCTTCCTTTACATGAAACTACTCCTCCCTCTTCTCCCTGCCTGTCTCTCCTGTGGGTTATGTGCCCTGGTATGTTAACATCCCAGTCATGGTTCTCTGTGTACCATGTTTCTGTGACTGCTACGATATCCAGGCATCCCTCTTCCATCAAGGCCACCAGCTCAGGGAGCTTGTTGCCCGACTACGGGCATTGGTACTCATTACCCTCCATTTCCTGATGGCCTTACTCCTTTTTGCCCTTTCCCTGTCCTTCCTGCCTTTGTCCCTTTCTCCATTTACCTCTGCCCTTCTCCCTATCGACACCTCTATGTTAGTGTTTACCACACTTACTACCGTTATTTTGGGGGGGGAGCTAGGATTTCTCTGCTCCTTTCCAGTGCCTCTCCCCTTGGCTAGTTTAAATGCTTGCCAATGAAGCATTTAAACCTATCACCTAGGATCCTGGTTCCCCTCCCGGACAGATGCAGCCCTTCATGCCAGTATAGGCTTGCATCACTCCAGGTGGACCCCCAGTCCCCAATGAAGCCAAATCCCTGAGCTCCACACCAGTTTTTCAACCATTGATTGAATCCCATGGTGTGGAACACCCTAGCCTCTCCTATGCCATTCTTGATGCCCTACAGGTGGCAGGCCTCAGACAGCTAGTTTTGGAACCCACTCATGAGGGAGCAATCTTAGACCTTGTACTCTCACCTCCGAGAAGGTTACCGTGCGTGCTACTTGTCTAAGGCCCCTCCCCAATTCCACAAACTATTCCTGTACCTCTCTAATCCCTTTCTTAGCCAGGTCATTTGTCCCTAGGTAGACAATGACATCCAGCTCCCTCCCCTGTGCAGCTGCTCCAGCAATCCTGAGGATTCGCTCCCTGTCCCTCCAAGCCATGGCACCAGGCAGGCACCTTACCTCCCTCTCCCCTTCCTCCCCCAGTTCTACCTTCCTAACAATGGAGTCCCCCACCAGGAGTTGTTTCCTTCCCTTGGGGGTCCCCTGCCACCCTCCTGTGGGTCTCCTTTGTAGAGGTTCCCAGCATCCTCCTTGGTCTCCACTGGCTTACTGAATTTAAATAACCATGCACGTTTGTGTAGTTTGTGTATTTTGTTTCTTGTTATAGACGTCCCAGAATGAGGCAAGTTTAAATAATCTTTTCGGATTACTCCGTCTGTTTGGGAGATTAAGAAATAGAGTAGAAATCAGTTATGACAGTTGGGATATATGTGTGGGTGTATTTTTTCTCCCACAGATAAAGCTGTACATAGATACATAGACAGTGTCGGTAGATAAGGGCCTATGGCCCACCCAGTCTGCCCATTTGAGCTTGTAAGTTCAGTTTATGTTTTCCTAGAAGTCTGTTGCCCCTTACCCGACCTCCAGAATTCCTTTATGTCTATCCCATGCATTCTTAAATCCTGTGATTGTTTCAGCTCCCACCACTTCCTCTGGCAGGGTGTTCCACTTGTCTACCACCCGTTCTGTGAAGAAATTCTTCCTCACGTTTCCTCTGAATCGTCCTCCCTCCAACTTCATCCCATGCCCTCTAGTCCTGGAACATCTTTTCGCTTAAAAATAGTGTATTCCTGCACCCTGTTCCTCCCTGTAAGATACTTGTATGTCTCTATCATATCCCCTCTCTCCCTCCTCTCCTCCAGGGAGTACATGTTCAGTTCCTTCAACCTGTCCTCATAGGACTTGTGATGCAATCCATGTACCATCTTTGTTGCCCTCCTCTGAACCTTCTCTACCCTGTCTATGTCCTTACATAGGTAAGATCTCCAGAACTGTACACTGTACTCCAGGTGGGGCCTCACTAGTGTCTTGTATAGTGGAATTATGACCTCCCTTTTCCTGCTGGTGATGCCCCTGCCTATGCATCCCAGCATCCTATTTGCTTTACCTGCTGCCTTGTTACACTGTTTCCCTACCTTGAGGTCATCAGAGATGATAACCCCAAGATCCCTTTCTGCTTGGTGCATGCTATATCCTCACCCCAACTGATATATTGTGCCAGGGTTTTTGTGCCCCATATGCATTATCTTGCACTTCTTTGCATTGAATTTCAACTGCCAAACCCTGACCATTCTTCAAGTTTCTGCAGGTCCTTCTCATTCTGTCTACACCCTCTGGTGTGTCTACTCTGTTACAGAGCTTTGTGTCATCAGCGAACAGTGAAATTCTGCCTTCTAGGTCCCTGCAAATGTCACTGATGAAGATGTTGAATAGGACCGGTCCCAGCACTGATCCTGTGGTATCCCACTGGTCACTCTTCCCTCTGTGGGTGACAGCCATTTACCACCACCCTCTGTGTCCTGCCACCCAGCCAGTTACCTACCCACCACACTACTGTCCTGCCCACACCCATATTCCCCAGTTTGTGTAATAGTCTTCTATGTGGCACAGTGTCAAAGGCCTTGCTGAAGTCCAGATAGGCCATGTCCACTGCCCTCCCCTGATCCACCTCCCTAGTCACCCAGTCAAAAAATTCAACCAGGTTGGTCTGACATGACCTCCCCCTGGTGAAACCATGCTGCCTTGGGTCCTGTAGTCCACTGACAACCAGATGTTCCACCAATCTCTCCTTCAGTAGTGCTTCCATGATCTTTCCCACTACCGAGGTGAGGCTGACTGGTCTGTGAGTTCCCTGCTTCCTCTTTGTTCCCACTTTTGTATAAGGGACTACATCTGCTGTCCTCCAGTCTTTGGGTACCTCCCTGTTTCCAGTGATCGGCTAAACAGGATAGCCAGAGGTTCAGCCACCACCTCTCTTAGTTCTTTAAGGACCCTGGGTGCACCCATCTGGCCCCATTGCTTTATCAACTCTTATTACTTCCAGTTCCTTCAGGACCCTTTCTCGTGTAAAGGGACTTGTGTCCATTCTGCACCATTCTCACCCTTGTACTCCCTTCAGACCCATTACCCTCCTCTTCCTCAGTAAAGACTGAGCAGAAATACCTGTTCAATATGTCAGCTTTACTGTTGTCATCCTCCACGTGCCCCCATCCTCCCCTTCAGTCTCACTATCCCTCCTTTGTCTTTCTTTTTCCTTATGTACCTGTAAAGGTTTTGTCCCCTCTACCCACTGATTTTGCAATGTGTTCTTCTGTCTGAGCTTTGGCTTCCCTTACTGACCTCCCTGCCTCCCTTTGCTTCTCCTGGTACTTCTCCCTATCCCTTCTGCCTGTGTCTTTTGTATTGCCTGAATGCAATCTTTTTGGCTTTCACTTTCTTGCTACCTCTTTGGAAAATCGTGAATGGTTCTTTCCTTTTCCTCTTGCTAACCTGCTTAATGCATAATTCTGTTGCTCTTGTAATCCCCATTTTAAATACTGCCCACTGTTCCTCATCCCCTTATTCCTTCCCCATTCCCCTTAATGCCTCTTTCAAGTATGTCCCCATTTTCCCAAAGTCTGCCCTCCTAAAATCCAGGATACGTGTTTTTGTATGGTTTGGTTCTGCTCTTTCTGTGATTTCAAACCACAATGACTGGTGGTCACTGTTCCCCAGGTGCTCCCCACTGTTACCCCATCACACTGTCCCTGTTTGTGAGCACAAGGTCCAGTACTGCCTTCTGCAGTTGGTTCCATGACCAGTTGCTTGAGGAAGGCACCCTCAAGGAGTCCAGGATAAATCTGCTCCTAGTTGATGCTGCTGCTGGGATGCTCCAGTCCACGTCTGGAATATTGAAGTCTCCAACCAGTACTACCTCACCCTTGTCTGCCATCCTTTGGATGGCTATCATCAACTCCTGTTTTCTTCCTCCTGGGCTGGTGGTCTATAGACCACACCTGTGCAGATGGCTGGCCCCATTTTCCTTTCCAGCTTAACCCACAGTATCTCTCCCCATTTTGTTCCTCCTGATCGCCAGCCCTTATGTCATTTTTCACATACAGTGCCACTCCTCCTCCCTTCCTACCTACCCTGTCTCTTCTGAATATGTTGTAGCCAGGTATGGCCATCTCCCAGTCGTGGTTATCATTACACCAGGTTTCAGTGATGGCCACAATGTCCAGGTCTGACTGCACCATGACAGTCTCCAGATCTTGCATCTTGTTGCTAAGGCTCCTGGCATTGGCACACATGGCTTTCCATGATTTGACCTCCCTAGACTGTTTCGCTGTTCTACTCCAGCCACTTCCTTGGTTGTCCTTTATCCCTGGTTCTCCTTGCTGTCTGCCCTTCTGCTGAATTTTGCCCCTTTTCTGCCTATCCAACTCTTGGGTGCTAATCTCCATCTTTGGCACACTGCTTTGTAGAGATAGCCACTCCTCCAGTTCACTGGTTCCACTGCTAGCTGTGGGGGGTGAGCAAGTAGGTACCCTCCTTGCTGGCCTGCCACCCCCCTTTGCTAGTTTAAATGCTTGTCAATGTAGCATTTAAACTTATCACTGAGTGCTTGGATTCCCCTCCAGGATGGATGCAGGCCGTCAGGCTTGAACAAACCTCCATCCCTCCAGGTGGGTCCCCAGTCACCAATGAATCCAAACCCTTCCTCACAGCACCAGTTCTTCAACCATGAGTTAAAGTTCCTGGTGCATGCACCCCATGCTCTCCCTTGTCTCTAGCAGGTAGTACTTCTGAGAAAGTACAGGCTAATTTTATGAGACCTGGGTTCTAGTTAGGAGCCTCCTCATGGGATAGTACTGGAGCTGCGGGCAAGAGCAGGACTCTAAGCCTAGATTGCACCGGTATGTATGTTACACATGGGTAGAGATCCTGTTGTATACAATTTCATGTATTAGATCGGTCTCTTAAAGGCCTAGTTTGGAGCAATATAGCACAATTTGGTTCCTAGTGGGGCTTTTGGAGCTCTGGGAAGAGAGATGTTTTCTCCACAAACCTTTAAAAATTCAACAAAGGATCTAAAGGGTCGGTTACAGAAATTACTCGTTATTAGCTTTGGATGTTTAAGGTAGAGCATTGGCTGCATTATAGCTCTAATTCTTTAAATGCATGTGAGAAAATGTATGTTTGGCTATACCCCTCGATGCTGTACCAAACAAACAAGTAGTTTCTATCCTTAGTAATGTATAATGACTCAAAATGTAAGCTATACTTGCTCAGAACATGATGAACGAGATATTCAAAACTTTGCCCCGGGGCTAAATTAGCACTGCTCGGCAGGCAAACTTAACCCCGGAGCACAAAGCAAGCTATATTCAAAAGGAATAGCCCGGGGCAAACAGCTTCTGAATATAGCATGGGAATGAGGCCGGGAAAACTGGGCTGAGAGTACAGAGCAAACACAGCCCTGGAATAAGACAATACTGAATATAGCAACCAGGACGTGCAAACCACAACACAGTGCACAGCAACGTGAAGGTAGGTAGAGATGAACTATGTGGCTAATGTTTGTACCAGCAAAAGCGTGGATCCAGTACAGCTGCAGGCAGCAGCGGATGTGAAAGAACAGCATTAAAAACTGTATAAAATTCCCTGAACCATTAGTGCTACGCTTAGCATGGAGCTATGCCCTTTGCCCAGTGCAAACACGTTTGCCCAGCGCTAAGTTTTGCCATATTCAAAAGTGACATGCAAATGAATCTACTTAGGTAGTCTCTGGGCAAACAGCCAGATTAGCATCTCATTATGCCCTGATTTGCATGCAGTTTGCCCAGCGTTACTGTAGGTCCCACAGCTCCACCTGTAGGTCAGTCTGGAAGTACAGAGGCTGGCCAGGTCTGGCCGCAGCTCTGCCTGTAGGTCAGTCTGACAGTGCATGATGGTTGCTGCTGGCTACATGTATGCAGTACAGCATAGCATTGTGTACCCCAGAGGACAGCACAGCATAGGCACAGGCGGTGGTGGTGATGCATGCAACTAGCACACTGTAAGGCATGCTGCAGTGCACAGCAGACACCACAGTAGCAAGGGGGTAAGTAGTGTGAGGGACACAGCAATGCCTATGGTGTGTAGGGTAGTGAGGACCACTACACTGTACACAGTGACAAGCCCACCTTGCAGGTGTGTACTGCCAGTGGACATTACTGTCACACTGTTGTGTGACCCACAGATGCTGAACCTCTGGAATGGGATGCTCATAGTGACATAGACGTGGCCGGCTGTGTGTGCTGTGGTGTATGTACAGCTGTGCAGTATGTGACTGAGGGGGGCATGTATGAAGGGACAGGCACACTGGTACTGAGGTATTCCCAATACTGGCCCATGTGCACTGCGTGCTGTGTCCTAGCCTGGTTGCCGCGCCCGGTCTGTGGTAAGGCTTGGCCACCCATACACCCTCCCCTCAACACCCACCATGCCCACATGTGTGTGCTGGCAGCTGTTGGTCACAACAGATGTACGGTCAGCAGGTGTGTGCTGTATGGCCACACTACCATGTTGGCCCCCGGGGGCCGGGTCACCACATACTGCCTGGCATGAATGGGACTGGTTGCAGCAGTTGGCATCACTGTGGTGCCATCAGTGAGCAGCATGATTCTTCCATGCCTGGCATTTTCTCTGTGTCACAGTCATATGTTAGGGTCGCGCAAGGCCGCACTAATGCCGCGCAAGGCCACAATGTCATGCAATGCTGTTTACCCAGAGTTAAGACCAGCTTTTCCTGGGCAGTAATTTGTACCGCGCAAAGGGTCGTGCTAAGTCACGCTAAACACTTTTGCGCGGCGCTAGTAGGTGACTATCTCATAGTGCCTGTATTCATGTTCAGTTTGCCCCTTGCATATAATTATGGTTTGCCCGGTGCTAATGCAGTTTATGCGCACTATTTGGCCTTTTGAATATGGTGGCCCCGCGCTAATCCCGCCCTTAACCCATGCAAATGGTTTGCGCACCGCACAAAGCTTTGAATATCTGGGCCGATGTGTTTTATGCATATTTATGAAATGCTATAAATAAAAAGTAAAAAAAAACTAAAAAAAAAACACATACCACTGCTCACGCTACACACGATTAGGCTGGACCTCGCTAACTACCAGAAGGTGGCGAAATGCCTCCATCTGGGCCTTTAAAGCTATCACCAAAATACTCCCTCTATACATTTCCAGCCTCTTCAAGTTTACCCCTTGCGTGTACTCTCTTAGAAAACATACATATATTCTTCTTGACACCCCCAGGACCCGATTTCGTTTTGGCACCTCATTACTTAGTCTTGTTCTACCATCACTGTGGAATTCCCTTCAAAGCACACTAAAATCGACTCAATTTATTAGTTTATTGTCCTTCAAATCGTTCCTAAAACCTTTATTGAAAGAAAATTGCCAGTGTTACTCCTAACTTGCCTCCCTCCGAGGCATTTTGTCTTGCACTTGTGCCTGTGCACTTACCTTCTTACTTACCTTCTTGTTTTCCCTCTTACATGCCTTTGTCAGCCCCTGCACTTGTTATTGCTTTCCTGCTTCTTCATCAGCCCTTGCACTTCCTTCCTCCCTACTCTCCTTTATGCTCCTCCTCTCTTTCTAGCTCTTCCTATTCCTTGCCCCACCCCTCTTCCTAAACCCTATGCCCTCACTGTTCCCCCATTCCTACCCTTGGGGCCAGATATTCAAAGCCTTGCCCCGGGGCTAAATTAGCACTGCCCAGCAGGCAAACTTAGCCTGGAGCACAAAGCAAGCTATATTCAAAAGGAATAGCCCAGGGCAAACAGCTTCTGAATATAGCATGGGAATAAGGCCGTGCAAACTGGGCTGGGAGTGCAGGGCAAACGTAGCGCTGGAATAAGACAGCACTGAATACAGCAACCAGGAAGTGCAAACCACAACAACAACACAGTGCACAGAGATGTGAGGGTAGATAGATAAGAACTATGTGGCCAATGTGTGTTCTGGCAAATGCAGGAACCCAGTACAGCTGCAGGCAGCAGCACACATAAACAAACTGTGCTCAAAACTGTATAATATTCCCCGAAGCATTAGCGCTGCACTAGCACGTTAGCACGGCATTAGCGCGGAGCTAAGCGGTTTGCCCAGTGCAAACACGTTAGCCCCGCGCTAAGCTTCGCCATATTCAAAAGTGACATGCAAATGAGCCTACTTAGATAGTCTGTGGGCAAACAGCCACATTAGCATCTCATCATGCCCTGATTTGCATGCAGTTTGCACAGCGTTACTGCAGGGTCCCACAGCTCCACCTGTAGGTCAGTCTGAAGGTACAGGGGCTGGCCAGGTCCGACCGCAGCTCCACGTGTAGGTCAGTCAGGCAGTGCATGATGATAGCTGCAGGCTTCATGTAAACAGTACAGCATAGCATAGCATATCGTACCCCAGGGGACAACACAGCATAGGCACAGGTGGTGGTAGTGCTGCATGCAACTGTCACACTGTAGGGCATGTTACAGTGCACAGCAGAAACTACAGTAGCAAGGAGGCCAGTAGTGTGTGGACACAGCATTGCCTATGGTGTGTAGGGCAGTGATGATGACTGCACTATACACAGTGACAGGCCCAACCTGCAGGTGTTCACTGACAGTGGACATTGCTGTTACACTATTGTGTGACCCACAGATGCCGCACCTCTGGCATGGGATGCTCACAGTGACATGTACATTTCTGGCTTTGTGTGCTGTGGCAGTTGTACAGCTGTGCGGTATGTGGCCGGGGGGGGGGAGCATATATTATCCGAAAGGCACACTGGTGTTGTGGTATTCCCAATACTGGCCCATGTGCCCTGCATGATGTGTCCCAGCCTTGTGGCCACACCTGGTCTGTGGCACAGCCTCGCCACCCATACACGCTCCCCTCAACATCCTCCATGCCCTCAGTGCTGCATGTGTGTGCTGGCATCTGTTCATGTCCACAGATGTGTGGTCCGCAGGTGTGTGCTGTATGGCCACACTGCCATGCTGTCCACTGGCGGCAGGGTCACCACTTACTGCCTGGCATGGCTGGGACTGGTGGCAGAGTTAGCAGCATGCTTCCTCTATGTTTGGCTTTATCTATGTGTCATATTTATTTGTTAGGGTTGCACAAAACCCACGCAAACACCGTGCAAAGCCAAATTGTCGCGCAAAGCTGATTGCCCAGGGTTAAGACAAGCTTTTCCTGGGCGGTACTTTGCACCGCGCTAAGTCGCGCAAAACCACTTAGCTCGGCGCTAGTCGCTGAATATAGCATTGCACCTGTATTCATGTCAGTTTGCCCCTTGCATACATTATAGTTTTGCCCAGCGCTAATGCAGTTTGCCTGTGCTATTTGGCCTTTTGAATACAGCAGACCCACGCTAATCCCGCGCTTAACCTGCGCAAACGGTTTTTGCCCGGTGCAGAGTTTTGAATATCTGGCCCTGGTTCTTTAATTTAATTCTACCTTAAGTTGTTTTAGCTACTGCGTAGGTATTTCTCACTGTGTAATTGTACTGCCTACTCTGTAAAGTATAAACTCTGTTGTTGTTTGTATATCCTTGTAGTGTCCCTCCAGGACCACCTTGTAAACTCTCAATGGTGTATCTTCTGGTAAAAAATAAAATTGAATTGAATTAACCAAGCCTTTTTATACATTTTATGCAAATCTCCACAGCTCCAAGTGATCCATGACTCCTCCTGGAGTGGTAGATTTTCTACAAGGGGTGAAGTTGTCATCCCTATTTGAGGCACAGCTAAAAGATCTAGATGTGCCCATAACTCCTCAACGAGCTTAACAGGTGGTTCTGATGCTCCCCACAAGGAAATCTCTGGGGTCAGATGATTTCCCAGCTGAGTTTTATAAAACCTTTCTCCCTGAAATGGGACACCTCACACAGCACCTCACCACTGTTATCCTGGAAACCACTTCCACACTCTTGGTCGGAAGTGTTGATAACCCTGATACCCAAACAAAGGAACCCCACAGCTGGTAGCGAACTAGCGGCCAGTTTCTCTCCTTACTGTTTTCTCCACCTCCGAGCACTGGAAGGCCCCTTCATGCCAACCACCCCAGCCCTATCACCCCGACATCCCCAGGACTTACCCTGCCAGTGTGTTCTTCCAGGGCTTACTTCCCCTCGTCGGTGGGGGCAGCAGGGTTTCCCAACCCCTACTGCAAAAAGGAACCAGTTCTACGACAGTGCCTGGTTGTCAGGTGCGGGTTTGCAAGTGTTTGGAAGTCATCCTGTCAACCAGGGTTTTTCCTTGGTGTTCTTGTTTCCCCTTCCCATTGAACTGGTGTGTGATGGCATCAATGATGTCACCATGCACGCCCCTGTGTGGCGAGTTGGACCTCCTGACGCTTCAACTCCTTGCCTTGTGGCACCTACACCTTACCTCCCAGCCACTGCTAGGGGCCAAGTTAATACTGGGCTCTGCATCACCCCATCCCTAGAAGAGGAGAGCATTCTGCCGGACACTCAGTTCTCCTCCCCAGCTAACTCTCCAAAAGCCCGAGTTTTCACCTGAATTCAGGCAGTCAGCACTGCAAGCAGTAGCACTACCACTGTGCTGGCAGGCCAGCTCTCTTCTCTCCTCAGTGTTGCCGTCAAGCTCTTGGCTAAGGTTTTAGTACGATGAATGCAAAGGATGTTCCCACACCTTATTGTCAACCAACAAACAGGGTGTGTGAAGGGTCTGCTAATGATGGACAACCTCCCAGTCTACCTCATCATTACTGAGTGCAGACACCGAAAAAGCTTATGACTTGGTGGCGTGGGAGTACCTGTACCAAGCAAGGCATGTCATGGGCATTGGGCCCAACTTCACTAGACGGATGCGATTGCTTGTTTTTACGCTAACCCCTCTGCTTGCATACAAACAAGTTCACTGATCTCACCCCCCATTTATCTCTGCAGGGGTCTCTACTGTCCACACTCCTTTTCTCACTGCCATGGAGCCCCTACTTACAGTAGGAAACTTCAGCTGTCATCAGCTATCTCTGGCATTGCCTGTGGAGCCTCTCAGCTCAAAACCCTAGCATACGCTGATGATCTTCTAGTAGCATTAACCAACCCAAAATCTTCTCTGCCAACTTTGTTGGATGTACAGTACTTAACAAATGTACCACCCTTTTGGGGCTCAAAGTGAACTAGATCAAGACAGAGGTGTTGCTGCTAACCGATACATTCAGGAGGCACCCATCAAACACTTTGGGCTAAAAATTGTCTCTCTTTGGGAGGGATACAGAGACTTAATAAAGGGGAGGGAATGTGGGCAGAGGGTGACAGTGAAAAAGCAGGGATACTGAACGAATATTTCTGCTCAGTATTCACAACAGATGGGGGGGGAGGTGCCTAAACCAAACAAGGGAGAAACTCTGAATAGGGTGGTCGATACCAGTCCATTCACATAAAAAAGGGTTTTGAAAGAACTCTTGAAACTGAGGGTGGACAAAGCAATGGGGCCTGATGGGATTCACCCAAGAATACTAAAAGAACTAGGGGTAGAACTAGTAACACCACTGACTACTCTCTTTAACAAATCATGGGAGGATGGAGTGGTACCTGAGGACTGGAGGAGGGCAAATGTGATTCTACTTCACAAAAGTGGGAGCAGGGCAGAGGCAGGAAACTACAGACCAGTTAGTTTGACTTCAGTTGTAGGAAAATGATGGAATCACTTCTGAAGGAAAGAATTGTTGAGTACCTAGAGGCCAGTGGGGCACAGGACCCAAGGCAGCATGGTTTCACAGCAGGAAGATCATGTCAGACGAACCTAATAGATTTCTTTGACTGGGTGACCAAAGTAGTAGACCAGGGAGGGGCTGTGGATATGGCCTACCTAGATTTTAGCAAGGATTTCGACACAGTCTCACACAAAAGATTAATATACAAGTTAGCCAGCCTTGGAGTGGGTCCCAAGGTGGTAGCCTGGATAAAAAACTGGCTAGACAACAGGACGCAAAAGGTAATAGTAAACGGAGTCCACAGTGAAGAAAGGAGGGTAACTAGCGGGGTACCGCATGGTTCAGTACTGGGACTGGTCCTCTTTAATATCTTTATAAGTGACATTGGAGAGCATCTGGAAGGAAAGGTATGCCTCTTTGCAGATGACACAAAGATCTGCAACAGGGTTGATACACAAGGTGGGGTGGAAAGAATGAAAAGGGACTTGGCAAGGTTGGAGGAATGGTCAAATATGTGGCAGCTCAGATTCAATGCAAAGAAGTGCAAGTTAATGCACCTGAGAAACAAAAACCCAGGGGAAGAGTACACAATGGGGGATGAGTTATTAACAACAACAAAAATCGAAACAGACCTTGGAGTAATTATATTAGATGACCTAAAGGTGGACAAGCAATGTGAGAAGGCAGTAAGGAGGGCTGGAGGGATACTGGGATGCATAGGGAGAGGCATCAACAGTAGAAAACAGGAAGTTGTTATTCCTCTCTACAGACAGTTAGTGAGACCCCATCTGGAGTACTGCATACAATTCTGGAGACCCCATCTCCACAAAGGCAAAGACAGAGTGGACACCATTCAGAGGAGGGCAACCAAAATGGTGCAAGGTCTGCACCAGAAGACATACGAGGAGAGACTAAAGCAGCTTCATATGTATACCCTTGAGGAAAGGAGGGAGAGGGAAGGCCATGATAGAAACTTTCAAGTATCTCAAGGGAATTAACAAGGTACAAGAAGGTAGTATCTTTCAGAAAAAGAGATGTGCAAGAACAAGGGGGCACAATTTGAAGATAGAGGGGGGACGGCTCAGAGGTAATGTTAGAAAGTAATTTTTCACAGAGAGTTGTGGATGTATGAACAGCCTTCCTGAGGAGGTTGTGGAGTCAGGAACAGTGGGAGAATTCAAGAATGCATGGGACAGGCATAAGGCAATTCTAGTGGGGGGCAGGAGGAAGTAAGCTGTTGATTTACTAGAATCTGCAGCTTATCCATCAGGTAGGAAAATGGACAGACTGGGTGGGCCAAGCGGTCCTTATCTGCTGTCAAATTCTATGTTTCTATTTTTCTCTTGCAGCTCTCTTATTTGGGACTGACTTTTCCTGCGGATCTCCGCAAGGTGTTGTGGATCTGAATCTACAGCCATTATATTCCTCTCTAGCGGCGGGTTTTAGCAGGTGGAAAATATTAAAGTGATTTTGTGAGGTTTCACAGATACCTTTTTCACATAATATGCCATTGCTGCCCATTCTTCAGATGTTGAAGATGCAATTTGTTTTGTAAAAAAATCTGTCATAGTCATTTTATGTTATGTTTTATCAACACTTTGTCCTCCAGTTTTGTGTGTGCGGCCAGAATAATGTCATGCAAGGGAACTGTCAGTGTTTTACATACAGCACTAAAGGATTCTGGGTAAATTATAAAGGTGATTTAAATGTGTGCTCAGAGGTGCAGTCCTTTATTTTGGTAGTAGTGACTGCTGTATAGTTGCTAATATCTGTAAATGAAGTGTAGATGTCTGCAATACCAAGACTGAACAACAGAGGTCTCTGTTTCAGACTAGTGCTTAAAGTGATTTTGTGAGGTTTGCCATAGCAAACGGGAGTAGCAACGCATAGGAGTGATTCAATCTCCTACCATTCAAATTGCCAAAAAGTGCTGTTTTCCCTGAAACAGAATGCTTTTATTTCTGTGCTCTGCTTCATTTGCATAATCCATTCCGTCTTTTTCTCACTGCTGCAACCCCCAACCGTGACATCATGCAAGGGAAACAAAGTCTTGTCTTGGTATTGCAGACATAGATATTAGTTACTATACTGTAGTCACCACTACCAAAATGAGGGACTGCACCTCTGAGGAACTAACATTTAAATCACCTTTATAATCCACCCAGAATATCTTGGTGTTGTGCATATAAGCAATAAGATATGAATGAGCATACAGGAACATAAATTATTGCACAGCCAGGGGTGTAATAAGGCATGAGGACCCTGGTATGTGGTAAAATATGTTCCATACACACCCTGGAGTGCCTTATTTTACTAAAAAAAACTGGTCATGCACTTTTTTTGGTAAATAAAGCAAGAAAAATGTTATCTGCATAAATCTTTTATTTTTGCTGAAAAATTACTACGCAGCATAAAGTAGTTTTGCATAGCATGAAGGGTACAGGGAGGAAAAGAATAATAACTGGGACGTGGAGTGGGTACTTTAACCAGAAAAATTAGTTTTTATACTTCTTTTACTATTTTCAAAGCACAGTTACTGATACAAAAGGAAAACTCTTATGCTGACGACACACTCTTTTTTTTGTGGCTGAACCAGAGGTCTCAGTTCCCTTGCTATTGCGAATCTTGGAGGAATTTGGGAAGCTGGCAGGGTACAAAATGAATCCAACAAAGTCAGAGACACTGATCCTGAGTGGGACTCCTCTGCAAAATTTTAAGAATAATTTTCCATTGGCCTGGGCACATAAAAATTGCATCAGATACTTAGAAATTAAGGTATCTAAAGATGCATCATTATTATACAAAAATAACTTTGTACCACTATTCTAGGAGCTGCAATCAGATCTGGCAAGGTGGCATCTACTGTCTCTGACTTTATATGGGAGAATACAAACTTTAAAAATGAATGTTCTGCCTCGTTTACTATTTCTATTCTAGAGTCTACCAATACAGCCCCCCAGGAGTTTCTGGAGTCAGCTGCAAAGAGAAACACAGAGATTTATTTGGGCTACGAAACGCCCTAGAATAGCCAGAAACATTCTCCAGACAAAAAGAGAGAGGGGTGGACTAGGGCTCCCAAATTTCTATCAATATTACTTGTCGGCAAGAGGGGCTTAGCTTTGTACATGGGCAAAATGTAGAACAGAGTCGGGCTGGTACCACTGACAGGAGGCAGCCTTAAAAGACTGGGCTCTTTGGGCCCTTTCAACAAACTCACTACCTTCCCAGACCCGGGGGGCCACAGACAATCCTTGGATAAGGCACTCCATTGGGATTCTGATTAAATTGAGAAAGGCCACACACACCCCTGAAGGTCCAGGACCCTTATCCCTGATCAGGTATGAGCCGACCTTCAAGCCCCCCAGAAATGATCAAGGTTATGGTGCATGGGCAGCTCAGAAGTTGACTACCTTTCTCCAGTATCTAGATGACAGGGGATGCATCTCGTTTGCCCGAATTAAGTAAAGATTTGCTTTAAGGGAGGAGAATAATTTTAGTTTTATGCAGGTTAGGCACTTTCTGAGGACACCAGAAATTATAGCACAAATCAAACGGGATAAAACTGAACTCAAATCCTTCTTTTACTATGCTATAACATTAAGGGAAAACACGCACTACTTATCCCAACTATACGAGGTCTTGGTATTTCCGAGTCCTGCTCCTCTAGATGTTTTAAGGGAGAGATGGGACCATGACCTACACATCTCTATTCAGGCGTGCCTATGGGAGGAGAATGAAAAAGGGCTGGGGGGTCACGGCCTCTCCCACCTGGAGGGAGTTTAACTGGAAGATTATGGTAAGATTTTTCCTTGTCCTGTCCAGTATGGTACATCTGGACAAGCAGAAATCAAACCGTTGCTGGAGAGGCTGCGGGGAAAGAGGTTCGCAGGTCCACATTTTTTTGACCTGCCCTGAGAGCTGGGATTTCTGGGCTCAGGTACGTTCTCATACAGCAATTAACAGGTCTCCAATCGATCGATCAATCAATCAATCAAGTTTTTCTTTATCCAGGCGAACACCATTGAGCAAGCTCATTTACAAGGTGGGCCTGTGTCACACAAGGTCAAAGAACAATACATTTATGTACAGACAATAAATAGACATAGTTATACATTAAAATGTAAAGAAAAAAACAAAAAACAAAAACCAAAAAAAAAGATGTACACAGAGCAAGAGCAAATAGGTCCAGGTAATGAGTTAACAAGGTTCAGATAGAATATAAAAGTGAATGGTATGCGCAAGGGAAATTAAAACATTCTATCAGCACAGCTTGTCATAGGTCAAGACATAGGATACGAGCTTAAAGGGGGTGATGGCAGGAAGCTGACATGGGGAGGCAGGATACAGGGTAGCAGCTGCTCTAAGAGGAGTGCTAGGATAACGGGGCTGGGGACAACATATGGTATAAGGCCAGAGGGTAAGAAGAGTAACAGAGTAATAGCAGTGAGTTTGAGGGATATTAGTTGAGACAATCAAGGGGCCAGGTTTAGGTGGTGATGCAGAGGGCAGGTAAGCAGTAGACACCACAGCATGCTAAGATTGGGGGAAACAGCTGCATAGCTCCTTAACAGCCTTGGCATACAAGGTCTTGAAGATGGTAAGACTAATGGGGATGCTCAGTTTCATTGATTTCTGTAATTTGTTCCAGAGCGAGGGCAACACAAAGCCTATAAACGCTCTCCCGAAATGCATGTTAGCCCTAGGCACTTTCAGTGAAATCAGAGAGTAACTTCTCAATGCATAGTTGCCTAGAAAGCTTAGCAGCAGACAGTCAGAGATGTATTGGGGAAATTTGTTGGTAATAGCTCTGAAGGTCCAGAGAGCTGCATTTCTATTCCATCTGTACTGAAGGGAGGTCCACCCCACTGCTGCGTATAAGGAGCAGTGGTGAGTGATGAGGGGTAGGCCAGTTATGAATCTCAAGGCTCTATGATACAGGGTGTCCAGTTTAGCAAGACAGGAGGCAGTGCACTGAATAAAAATGAGGTCAGCATAGTCAATTAGGGAAAGGAACGTGGATTGAACTAACTGCATCTTAGCATCTTTGGTCAGGAGGTGGTTTATCCTAAAGAAAAGACCACGAAAGAGAGTCTGTGGTCCAGCCAGACCCCAAGATACTTGAATTTCGTAAAAAAATTCCAGCCTTTTTCTTAATGAAGTGTTAATAGGAGGTAAGGAACTGATAATGGCAGAGTACGCTGTATGAATAGCAGGTGAAAACAGCATTGCTTTTGTTTTTTTGGCATTGCGTAATAATTTTTTTATTTAGGAGCGGACTCTGCAGCAGGTTGAAGTCTGTTTGCAAATCTTCATAGGCAGGTTCCAGAGTTGGGCAGCTTAGGTAAAGCACTGTATTATCTGCGAACAGGTGAATATGGGCCTCCTTAATGCCATCATCAATATTTTTTATATAAATTGCAAACAGTAGAGGCCCCAGGATGGATCCCTGTAGTACACCTCTTTTTAGTGGTTTGAGTGGGGAGAGCTCCCCTTCAGCCTTGACCTGCTGTTGCCTATCTGTAAGGTAATCATTGAACCAGCACATAGACGTCGAGTCCAGGCCCATCATTTTTAGGGTGGAAAGAAGCAGGCAGTGATTGACAGTGTTGAAGGCCTTGCTAAGGTCCAGGAACACAGAGCAGACAAAGTTTCTGTTCTCCAGATCTCGTTGCCAATCATTAGTCACTTTGGCCAGAGCCATAATGGTGCTGTGTTTAGCTCTGAAACCAGACTGCATAGGGTTTAGCAGGTTTGTGTTGTCTAAGTAGGTTCTCAACTGAGCAATCACAATTTTTTCCAAGAGTTTAGACAGTATGGGGAGGAGTGATATCGGCCTATACTTGTTTAGATCGCAGGGGTCCCCTGATTTAAACAGAGGGATGACATGGGCAGTTTTCTACAGGTGTGGAAGAGTCCCCTGGGATAAGGGCAGGTTAAATAGGTGTGTGATTGGTACAGCTAGGACATGGTATGCAATCTTTAGGAAGTAGGGGTCGAGAGAGTCAGCACCAGCACTTTTCTTAGTGTCCATTTGTAGAAGAAGATCTTCAACCTCTTTCAGCGAGGCAGGTAAGAAAGAAAAGACCGTGTTAGTGGTGCTAGGTTCAGGAATTTGTGCACTAATCTGGGAGCATAGCTGGCATGCAGGTGAGTTGTTGAATGCTAGGCCTGCAGCAGCAAAGTGGCTGTTGAAAGCCTGGAGAATCTCTATTCTATCGTTGATAGTAACGTTGTCAGAGATAATTTTCGAGGGACGTACATTTCCAGACATATGACCAAACAGTTCTTTGACTGTGGACCAAAATTTAGTTGGGCACTTTGAGGCAGAGTCTAGTTCAGAACGATAAAAGTTGGCCTTAGCCTCTCTAACCAACTTGGTGCAGAAGTTCCTAGCCTTCCTAAAATGGCACCAATCTTCGGCTGTTTTTGATTTGCGAGCTTTTTTCCAGAGTTTGTCTCTCTCTAGTAGTGCAGCCTTAAGTTCAGCGGAGAACCAACATCATGTTCTAGTCTTTACATGGACTTTTACCAGGGGAGCATGATTATTTAGGGCACAAGACACAATTTCATGGAAAATGTCATATGCCATACTCACCAATTTAGCTAGGTAAAAGTTCTGCCAGCGTAAAGAAGATTTTAGCTCGTCGATATAGGCAAATAGGTCAAAGTTGCGTCTGAACCCTTTAGTGGAGAACTTAGATGTGGATGGGGGTTTGGAGTCAGATCTTACACCAGCGATGAAGCAGTGATCACTGACATCCGAGGAAAATATTCCAGCATGAGAAAAGGAATGTGGTTTACTTACAAGAAAGACATCCAACAGGATGCTATTCCTGCGGTTTTTCTTGTTTGGATGTGTTAGTTCTTCAATGAGTTGTGTAAGCCCATGGGCGTCACAGAAGGATTTAAGAGGTAATGAGGTCTTAGCTAGCCAGTCATAATTGAGATCCCCTAGTATAACTGTTTCAAGGGTCCCTTGACCCATGATAGTCGATAGGCGAGACAAGAGCTGGGACCCAGCAGATGGTGGCCTGTAGCACCCTATGACAAGTATAGCTATCAAAGGGGATATTTCAACCTTAAGGAACAGACATTCGAAGCCATTTGCAGTACAGGATGAGTCAAGGGTAGTGACCATATATTTGTCCTTGACATAAATGGCTACCCCACCACCCCTAGTCTGTCTGTTGGCTCTAAACTGCAAGTAGTTTGGGATGTTAACCTTCCTGTCGGGGTAGATGGTCTGAGCCAGGATTCCGAGACTACCAGTACATCTGGCTCGGTGTGGATGACCCAGGTCTGGATTGAGGTGAACTTTTTCAAAAGACTGCATACATTAACATGCATAAAACTCATTCTTCTAAGCCTTGTAAGGTAGGACGGAAATAAGAGGGCTTCTTTAGGACCAGGATTGAGTTCAAGATTGCCTGAGCACAATAAGAGGAGAAGCACAATTTTCCTTAAGGCAGCAAAAGATAGTTTGAAAGCTCTGGTCCTTCCACTGCTACTTGGGATGTCAGTACGAGAGTGCAGGGTCCTGCTTTTTATGTTGTGCTGTCCTAGAGATGCACAGACTAGAACCCTCACCGCGTGGCACCAAATGGTATTATTACTGGGGATATGAGGGGACATACCCTGTATAGGTAGAGAGGTGCAGGTCCCACCCCCTGAAGATACCTCAGACCGATGCAGGTGTGGAAGTGTAGGGGTGCAGCAAAAGCTGTGATAGGTTGCTATGTAAATAGCAATGGGACAGATGGTCCGACTCCCCCTGGGAGTTATTTTGACCTGGAAGATACAATACATAAGGCACCAGCCACAGGATGGTGAAGAGAAGGAGCCAGGTACCAGCCCTCATGGTGACGCCTTACGGTAAAAGAAGTGTGCTATGACGTCATCTGAGTGTTTATCTGTAGTTATGCTTAGCTGGTCTGCGAAGCTCCTAAAGGATCACCATACAGTACAGGACTAGCTGGTGGATACTGGTATTAATGATCTTCACAGAGCTGGACAAGATAACAGTCGACACAAAACCCTATATGTCCACTGCAAGAAGGTGCGGTATGCCCTTGGTAGCTGACACTTTACAAGGGGCAATAGGATGCTGCCGAAGTAAGCTGCTCCGAAGCAATCCCACACCGCTGTGTGATAGTAACTTACAGCGCTTAATAGCCTATAGTAGCGTCTGTGGGAAAAGCATATTGGATAGGTGGAGAGTGGACCAAGGGAATAAGAAAGGAAATGGGAAGAAATTCTATATAATAATAGCCGACAGATGGGTGGGTGGGCGACAAAACATGGCTTTGCCGTACCTCTTGGTTCGAGGAGTCCGTGCTTGTGGTCTTGGGCAGCAGCTATGGAAGTGCGGTCCGCCCTGGCCACGTCTCCAAATTATGTACTCAGGAGAAGATCTTATATTAGGCCTCCCCATGCTACTTAAGGGTAAAAGATCAGCCACTCCACTGTCACACGTTACGAGTGGCAGCCTTGAAGTGTGTCACTTCCAGGTGACTTTCCCCACAGTCTCCTACAATCCAGGAGTGGAGAGCCAGAGTCAGAGAGATACGACAAGTTCCTCCAAATCTAGAATCCCTGGCACCAAGATGCAGGTGTTCTAAACTAGAGTATTAGAGTAAGAAAGATCATAACAATTCTGGAGTTGTTAGAGTTGCCTTTTGAGATTCTGAGCTGTAGATTACAGCAGCAGAGACAGTTAAGTTCATAGAGTTTAAGAGGAGAAAAATATAAGAGAAATTTATAGATGGTTGCAAAAATTTGTAGTAGATACAGAGCATGTATTAAGAGAAAGAAGAAGCAATGTGTTATTAGTCCCAGGATACCACAATACCAATCTTGCACTGGTCAGATAATGTTATATCTAAAACAGTCTGGATGGACTAATGTTGATGATCTAATAAAGATGAAGTTACAAAAAAAAAAAAAAGGAAACATCTTAGTGTACTTAGTGTTGAGTGCTGTGAGGTGCCTGGTATTTGGCTGCAATTTTCACTGGCACTTGTTGCGATCTTTGACAGTTTCGACTGAATGTCAGTTTCGGCTCCAACTGTCAATTGCCGTGATGTGCTGGGCATTGGGTTTACACTCTCAGTGCGATTTATTACACCATTTAAAATACTCTGCTTAACAAGATCTACTCTCTTAGCGGTGACTATCAGCTGCAGTGGCATTGTGCTGACAGTTTCAGTGATATTTTCAAGACTTACTGCGGGACTTGCCGGCTTTGGTTCCACCACGTTAAAATCGTCCTCTGGCATATTGAAAATCCTCTCCATCTCCTCGTCAGACATACTGATCTCAAAATCTACTTATTTTGTGAAAAACATCATGAATGTTTATAAAACGGGTAGGCTGAATAATCCAACTTGGTTTTCATTGCGCTTGGCAAATATTAAGATGGCAGACAGTAAAAATGCCAACGTTCCATGGCCTATGGATATTGGCCTTTTTACTGCCAGCTCTTTATTTTACCTATGCAAGGAACATATTTCATGCATGGGTAAGTAGCCAATCACATTGTTGGTTCAGCCTGTCCATTTTATAAAAAACATTGACAGTTCCCTTGTATGACATCATTCTGGGGGTGTGGCTGCACATAGCAAACTAGAGGACAAAGTGCTGATAAAACGTAACATAAAATGACTATGACAGATTTTTTTTACAAAACAAATTGCAGCTTCAACATCTGAAGAACGGGCAGCAATGGTATACTGTGTGAAAAAGGCATCTGTGAAACCTCAGAAAATCACTGATTTTGTGAGGTTTCACAAATGCTTTTTTCATCCAAAGAACTCCCTATTCTCATGTATAATACTGTTCTAATTGCTGTATTTACCCACCATATTGTTCCTACTGTTTCTGCTTACTGCCATCTTGGATGTAAATTGCCCTTGTATTTTGTGTAACTATTGTATTACGGTCTCCTCAATTTTACCCATGTACTACTGTATATACTTCTACAACTCCACTTCCCTGCCCCCCAGGATGCATCTGGAAACAAGCAATTGTTGCCTTCCTGGTGAAACACTAGAATAAATAAATTAAATAAATAAAAATAATATGAAGACACGTAGCAAGGAACTGTGGGTACATTAAGAAGTTGTTTTCCAATTTCCTTACTGTGAAGTGTGGTCACATATTTCTGTAGTGGCTTCAACAATAAAAGCTCTCATATGTTTAATTTCAAAACAAGGCATTGTGCACAGAGGCCCAGATATTCAAAAGAGTTGTGCCATGCGCAATAGGGTTGCGCCACGCAAGTCCAATCATGCCATTCTGCGATATTCAGCGGGAGGCAGTTGCGCCCCTCAAATCATGCTGAACAACAGCGCAATGATAATGAATGTATGCTCAACTGAAGGGAGAGGAACCATGTGCATAAATGGCACAGTGCGATATTCAACAACATGCGCAATAGGGGAGCCAGCGGAAGTTGTGCCATAGTGGAAATAAGCCAAAATAAAAAGGAGCAAGGGAGAGGTGCAAGAACGCTACAGGGAAGCCTCATGTTGCGGAACTATAGCCAGCCACACAGGCAACACACATACACACAGGGCAGGACAGTGAAAGGGCACCTGGAACCCACAGGCTCAGGGAAGGTGTGGGGAGCCACAGTGCAGAAGGGAAGTACTTGCACACAGCAGTGAGGCCAGCACAGTCAGGTGTTCCCAGTGCAGGGAAGTAGCAGCCAGGACAGTGGGGGAACACAGAAACAGCTGCCGGGGGTGAACACAAGCCAGGGACATGGCCAGTGCCACCTTCCAGGCAGGAGGCAGTAATGAGGGAGGTGAAGCGGGCAGCAGGGGCGCGGCCGTGGAAGACCCACGTCGGCAGTATGCCCCCAACAGACAGTACCGAGTCCACACCAGCTTCAAGCTGTATAGTGATACGGAGATCGTGGGCTGGTACCGCTTGAATCAGGCAATTCTGAGGTGGCTTTGTGAGCTGTGCAGTGATGTGATGCAGGCACCCAAATGACGGAGCCATGCTCTGTCAGTGGAGATGAAAGTGACAGCTTGCATGTGCTTGCTCGACACGGGTACCTTCCAGAGACCAACTGGGGACACCACAGGCATAACCCAGTCGGCCACGTCACGCCACCTCACCCAATTCCTCAGCGCACTGCTGCCTCATGTTGCGGAGTACATCCATTTCCCCAGCACACTGGCAGAGCGCACAGCAAACATACAGGAGTTCCACTGGGTAGCACGTATGCCTGGCATGCTAGGGGCAATAGACTGCACCCATGTGGCCATCTGCACACCACCTGGCCCCGAGGGGGCCGCATATATAAATTGGAAGGGCTATGCTAGCATCAGCTGCCATGTGGTGTGCGATGCCAGGGGGCGCATAATCAATGTCTGTGCCATGCATCCTGGGGGAGCACATGATGCCTTCATCTGGCACCAGTCGGCACTGTGCCACAGATTCGAGAGTGGGGATATCCCCACTGGCCACCTAGTGGGTGAGTATGCAAACCACATGGACAATCATAGGGCCTGGGGGGGTATGGTCAGAGCTGACATGGGTAGTGGCCTACATGGCCTGGGGCAGGGCGATGCTGATCACCAAACTAACCTCCACCCTCTACACACAGGTGACAGTGGATACCCACTCCGTCCCCGGCTGCTCACACCATACTGGCGGCCCACGACTCCATCGCAGCAACGCTACAATGAGGCTCACGCCACCACACGTAATGTAATTGAGCAGGTGTTGGGGATGCTGAAGGCATGTTTCCGTTGCCTAGACGCCTCCGGCGGTGCCCTACAGTACAACCCCTCTCAAGGCCCTGCAGGCTATTCCTGGCCTGTGCATCCCCTGCACAACATGGCCAGCAGTGTCGGGATAGCGTACAGGTCGAAGAGGACACATGGGGACGAGGAGGACGCCGGTGACAATGGAGATGGGCAGCCCCCCTTGGGCGACGGGACCCCAACTGCTCCGGCTGGCACAGCTGCACTGGGACACCATCACGAAGGAGCACTTCAGCCAACCCAGGTAAGTCACGGGGCCATGCGCAACCACCAGTGGCTACGGCACAACCCACAAACATGCATGAACACACACCGGGGTGCATGCCGTCAAGGGAACTGGCCGGGCATGGAACCACACACACCACCAGGGATGGGTGAGGACTAACATGGCATGCAGACAGACACACACACACACACACACACACAAAATGCACTAGACATGCACAAAGGGTGAGAGGCACACCGACCCAGAACGCCACCCCTAGCCACACACATGCCCACAGACCACCACGCCCACTGCCTGTCATTGTGTGTGTCAGATGCTGAGCACCATTGCACATTGGTGTACAGCGCAATGCAGGCATCATCATGCACATGGAACTGCGGACAGCAGCCGGGAGGGTGTGCAGATGGACTGTGTGTCTGCGTGCAGGGCTGGGTACCCACCTGTGCATTGCCCGCTGAATGATACAATGCACACAGGGCAGCATCAGACAGTAGCCACGTTGGGAGACAGGTCAGTCGCGCGCCACAGTGCCCCGGCTGCCACGGATGCATGGGCGGCCCAACCGAGACCTGCCAGCACTGACAGGCTGACCACTGGCCTCATGGGGTGGCACCGATGGTCCCCAAGGGGTTCCACTGCGTGAACGCGACCATGCTCACGCAGGGGTCTGCAGCACACTGAACATGCCTGTGCCAGGCATGCTCGGGATGCCCACAGCTGAACCCGGTGTCGACAAGGATGGTGTTGCAGGACGCCGAGAACGGGGGGTGGACAGTTCACTGCGTGGTGTCTGCGACGCATGGGCAAATAACTGTGTGCACATTGTGGCCATGACGGCAGTGAATGCCTGTGTCTGCCTGTCAATGGCAGCGGTCACATCCTCCCGCAACCGGTCCACCCCTGCCAGGAGCAGAGCAGTGTCTCTGCTGCAACGCTCCTCTGCCCGCTCCAGAGCCGCATGCAGTGCATCCACCGACGTCAGAAGCCGCATCTGCTGGTTGACTGATGCTTGCAGTATGCGGGTGTGCTCATCCAAGAGGTCATCTGCCTGCTCGGCATCCTGTCCCTCAGGGTGTGTGTGTGTGGCCCTTGAGGGTGGGTGCTGCACACCAGGACCAGGCCTGGGCATGTCTACAGGCGGTGCACTGATGCCACCCCCGACACTGTGCCCCCAAGCCCATTGGCCGACTGCTGATGCTGCCCCTCCAGCTGCCACTCCCCAGGGCTCACTGGTGCCACCGCAGTGGCTGCAACAGTCCCACTGTCCTGTACACACACCAGTGCTGGCCCACCGGTGTTGACAGGCACAGGCTGGGACTGTGATGACACGCAGGCCTCCACGGCACCACCCACAGCCATGGCCTCGATGTTACCTGCTGTGTGGCCATCCTGTGGCACACATGTGACACTGCCCATGACGTTAGCGACATCATCATCGGTGACGGACCTGGCACCAGCCCGAGTCACAGCATGCTGGCATCCGTGGACGCTGGCACGCTGGGACACGGGCAGGGCCTCCTCCACACCTGTTCCAACAACATCAGTCTGGACACCCAGGCGGGCCCACTGTCACACTGAGCCGCGTATTCCTGTGGAGGTGGATAGGCCCTCCTCCATCTCCATCTGACTGGCCTCAGTGGAGAGGCCCACCACTGCTGACCCATGCAGATGCTCAGGATCTGAAAGGGAAAACAAAGTCGTGTTACTGCATGTGACCTACCCTGCTCCCCCCAATAGACAGACCATGACCTACCATGCAGTGATGGGCTAACACCCATCTGGAAGCCACCACCCGGAACACCCTCAACGGCACAATGCTGCATGCTGCCAGCAACCCTCTCCTCCTGTGGGGTCAGGCGTAGCACCTCCGGCTGTCCCCCACCTGTCGCAGATCGTGCTGCCCTGATGGCAGCCACCTTCTCCTTAATCCTCCTCCTGTCTGTGCTCATCTTCTTCTTGCACTCCTACACTGAGCGCTGGTGGCTGCCATGCAGGTTCACAGCACGCGCCACCTCCTCCCATGCAGCAGCACGGGCCTGTGGTGTTCCCTGGCGTCCACTGAGAAGCGGCTCCTGGTCCAGGTAGGCCTCAAACAGGGCATCCGTCTCGGCCTTGGTGAAATTTGGCCTTCTCCTCCTCCCACAACTCTGTTCCTCTTCTCCCACAGATCGCTCGGTCATGATTCAGCCTGTGAGAATGAAAGTTGTTACCTGTGACTGTGCAGTCCCATGCATGTCCCAAAATCCACAGTCCACACTCCCAAACAGCATGCAACTCACCAATAGACTGCAGTACCGACTATGGCCAGTGCAGCCCAATGTCGCACTTTTATAGCGCAACCCATGCAAATGAGGCGAGGCGCAACTTTAAGTGGATGCAAATTGCAGTGCTGCACCACTGAATGGCTGATTAGCTGATTTGCATATGACGGCTGAATATCGCCCTTTTGCGCTTTGCACAATTGTGTTGAACGTGCTGAGCCAAGGGCGCAGTTCTGTGACATGCGCAGTACACACCTAACTGTGCATGCCCAGGTTGATGACGCAGGCGCCTGCCACGCTGCTGACATGCTGTGCGCAGGAGGCAATGCAGGGCACGGCCACCATTGTGCCAGTGGCGCTACAGCGATGTTCACCTATATGGTGCTGTGACACTGGGGCACCGTAGGCGGACTGGGGCAACAGCGCGGTAGGCCGCTACTGGAGGTAGCACACAGGCACCCAATCGCGCTACATGCATTGGGTTCCAATCGCGCTGTGGCTGTCCGTGCGCCAGAGACCCTTGACCCTGTGCCGACCTTGGCCCCTTAGGCGCCATGCGTCAGGCATGGGTGCACCACTATCGCGCTGTTCGGTGACAGCGCGATAGGGAATGGCAGCGCTGTACCACGCAGCATCTGCATGTGGCGGAACCGCGCTGCAGAGTGCCATTTTGACCCTACCAAGCAAGAGAGATGGCATGGAGGAGAGCTGCCCAGTGGAGCCAGATTGAAATGGCAAACCTGGTTGCCATTGTGGAACCACTTGTTGGCCCACTGTTTGGGGAGGCACCCCTGGACAGGTCCAGGAGTCAGGTGTGGCAGGAGGTGGCCGACGCCCTGGAGGAGGCCACAGGAATGGGGCGGATGGCGGAGCAGTGCCGCCACAGATATGGGGACCTGAGGCGGAGGGACCTGGACCTGCTTGCCCGCCTGCGAGCACGTGCCAGGAGGGGCACGGTGCCACGGCCAGGTAGGTGTAACGTCCATACACTTTTATCTTCCATATGGGTATCACGGTTGCATGTGTCTGGAACATGGGGGGGACCGTCCGGTGTCGGCTGTGGTGGTGTTATCAGGGTGTGGGGTGGATGGGTCTGGCTGTGTGGGATTGCACACACATGGGGGCAGGGGGACTTTGCTACAGGATTGTACTGATATTCCTCTCTCCATGTTTGCACCTTAGGCTCAGAATAGAGACGGCCGGCGAGGGAGAGGAGGCACCAGCTGGAAGACCGGAACACCAGGAGGGGCGAAGGTCCACAGCGGCAGAGGGACCAGCCTGATGATAGCGAGTGCCTTACATCCATGATTACTATTGCATGCTGTGTAACAGGGCGGACAGTGGGGCATGGCCACCATCCATTGACACCACTGCCATGAACGCAACTTGTTACAGTCAGCACTGTCCAGTGGCACTGCATGTCTGGGAGTGCGTCAATGGTGGTCCATGCATACACCGGGTACATGGCTGTGCCACTGCCTTCGCACCACATAGCCATGTCACTAAACAGCCATGGTGGTGCTGTGCAGGACTTGGCCGGTGGGTGTGTGCAGCAGTCTGCATGGCTGTGTGCGCCTGAGTGGGCAGGTCTTGTGGACACGATCACTGTGGGTGGTCACACACCATCACAGAGGCATGTCCCACGGCCGTATGCCATGCACAGTGGGTGGGCAGTATGGGGCTGTGCATTCACATCTATTGACTCTACTCCCTTGTCCTAGGTCGACGGCAGCTGCGCATGATCCGGGAGGTACTGCAAGAAATCCTAACTGTTGCCAGGGTGTCACTGGACATCCGGCAGAGGATCGGGAGGCTGGGGGTCAGGCGGCGGCATGGCAGGAGAAGCAGCCGGAGCGGGGCTCCCACTGAGCATCACAATGCCCCTGATTTCCCCTACCCTCGGGACCCACCCTCACACCCCTCCTTCCCTGTACCATTTGTTCACCCCTGCCCCTTACCCACCCCCACCTTGTTTGTGGCCTTCCCCCCCACAAATTTGTAAATAATTGTACATAGTTTTGTTTGATGTTTTTGAATACATTTCTCTCGATATGACTACTGTGGTGGTCTCTGATTTGCAGCGGGCTATAGGTGCTCAGCTGCAGTGGTGTGCATGGCGTCAGGGGTAGTGCAGTCACGGGCATGTGTGTGTGTCCGTGGGGAAGTGACTATGGTGTGGGAGTAGCTATCAGTCAGTGTCTGATGTGGTGTGTGTGTGTTGCTCCCTGTGCACTGGATGACTGTGTGCAGTGGTCCATGGTGCATGCTCTGTGTCCATGGCGCACCTGTCAGCCCATCCATGGCCTGTGCAGCTGACACCCTTGCATGTCTGTGACCTGCACGGTCTGCTGGCATGTCAGTGGTGGCTGTCCATGCAGGACAGCCACAGTACCCGTCACAATGCTGGGTTGCCTCCTGTCGCTGGTGTGGTGCATGTCTGCCTCGGGTGACACTGTGGCCTCCACTGTTTGTTGTCCCACCTCCATGCTGTGGCTTGTGTGTATTGCAGGGGATGTGCACCACTATCTGTGACTTGTGCTCCGGGAAAATGATGGTGGCGTACAGCTCCACAGTGCCTGTGCAGGGTGGCTGGCACTCCTGTGCCATGGAGGAGTGCTGGCCGTGTGTACACGGTTTCCATGGCCCCATGCTGGGGGCTTGGTTGTCCCGCTACTGCGTCCCTGTGTTGGTGTGCCCTTGGGTATGGGTGGGTGTTTGTCCATGCACTGTGTTGCATCGGTGTGGTGCATGCTTCCATGCACCACTGTGGGTCTCTGCGCTGGCTGTTGTGGCCAGTGCTAGGTCGGGGTGTGTCCTTGGGAGGGTGTGCAGGGTGCTGTACCACTGGTGGTGGGGTCCTGGGCATGCCCTGTCATGTGTGGGGTTGTACCTCGGGGGCTGTGCATGGTGGCACTGTGTATGCCGTCATTGCATCGCTGTGTGCTGCCACCCACTGATGGGTGCTCATGGTGGGGCTGCCTTGCATGGTTCTGTGGTGCACAGGGTTGCATTGTCACAGTGGGGGTGGTGGCATGTATGGGGTATCCTGCACTGGTGGACACTGCTCCTGGGCAGAGTGTCTGGGGGTCACGCTGCAGGGTGTGCTCTGCATTGGGAGGATGGTGTGGCACAGTGTGGTCGGCCCTCCTTGTGTGCCGGTCACAGCTTGCCAAGGGGTGTGATGGGGCGCCATGGCCCAGCTGTGGGTTGGTTGCTTGTCTCCATGGGCCAGTAGTTATTCCAGCCCTCCCCCAGTTGTGCAGTGCATGGGGTGTGGGGAGACGATGTCTGTTCTGCTGTGTGTTCCTCTGCTCATCTGTGGTACGGGTAGTGGGCCCCTACATCCCTGGTTGTGCTGTTGCATTGCTGCCCTGCTGCTGGGGGGCATCCCTGGTTACGCTATGGCGCATCTGGACTGCTCAGCTGAACATCCCTTGTTGTGCTATGGCGCATCAGATATGCTCAGCTTCCCCTCCCTAGTTGTGCTATGGCGCAGGTGGTGACATATTCAGTCGTCAGCTGTAGGCGCATCTTGGCCAGCGCAGTTTTTGAATATCGCGCCTCTTACGCAAGGGCGCAATGGACTTGCGCTTGCTCCTGCTGTTGCGCACTTTTTGGGTGCAGTTTGAATATCTGGGCCTTAGTGTCTAGCTGACAAGATTTCTGAGGAATGTAGGCCCCTATATCGGTAGTGTAGATGTCTGCAATGCCAAGGATGACCAACAGAGGTCTCTGTTTCAAACCAGCTTTGTTTCCCTTGTATGATGTCACAGTTGGGCGTTGTGGCAGTGAGAAAAAGGGACAGGTTATGTAAATGAAGCAGATCCCAGAAATAAAAGCTCCCCCCCAGGGAAATCAGCACTTTTTGGCGGTTTGAATGGTAGGAGATTGAACCACAATTCCTACAGGTTACTACTCCCATTTACTATGACAAACCTCACAAAATCACTTTAAGGCTATCCTTTGGAAGAAAAATAGCAGTCTATAAAATAATGGCCTTTCCTAAACTTTTATTCTTTCTCACTAGCTTATCAGTGCACATCATAAAAACACAGAATGTGATGGCAAATAAGAGCTGCTGGGTTTGACCAATATCACCTTAATATTCTGCTGTTGATCTATGGTGCCATCACTTCATTTGCTTACCCCCTACTCCTTGCTGTACCAGGCATTTTTTAACCCCACCATTGTTCTTGCTTCCACTATCTCTGCTGGAAAACTGTTCCAGACATCCACCACCCTTTCTTTGAAGAAGTAATTCTTCATGTCCCTCCTGAATTTACCCCCCTCCAGCTTCATAGCAAGTCCTTCTGTTGTAAATCACCTGTACCTCTGAAAAAGACCCCACTCCTCAACTTATTAACCCCAGTGAGGTATTTAAAAGTCTTCAATCCCCCCTCCTTTTTTCCAGGGTGTACATATTTAGCTCCTTAAACCTCTCCTCAAAACTTGTAATTTATTTAACCAAGATAGTCCAGTTGAGATAGAACTTGTTTTCCAGGAGATCCTACACCTACCCATTTCTGCCATCCCCAGCATGCAGTTCCAAAGATTTAAGAAACTGTTTAGTTCCTTTCTGTGGGATGGGGCCAGGCCACGCTTCAGCTACAAAGGAGCTTTCCTGATGAAATAAACTTGAACACAGCAGGATGGTCCCAGGCCACAGAGCAGTTGGGCTTTGCCCTGGCTTGCCACCATGCCTCTGGTATCAGGCACAACCTCCAATGTTTGTCCCTTCAGTCCAACCTTGCACCCCTGGAAATGGGTCCATCAAGTGGACCTCCATGGGTATGAGCATCATGGATCATCCCAAAAGACCTAGCACTCCCGAACCCCCTCAGTACAAATCTTTGCCACACAAGCCTGGGCTACAATGCTGAAATATCAAGATCAACATCTTAAGCTGCTGGGCAAATGGGAACCTTTATGGCTTAACCCGAGGCTGACACAAGAAGGTAAATCGCTGTGGTGGAATTCATGGAAGCAGAAGGGCATAGTTCAGGTCACAATTTTTTGGGATCCAGTATCCAACCAACTGGACTCATTTCAGCACCTAGGACAATAATGGAACTTGCCCTGCTCCAACTTCTGGCAGTACCTTCAAGTGTGGCATATGCTATCAGAGCTAGGTCCCTGTTAGAACATGGCAGTCAGTGGCACCCTAGGCAAGCACATTGATTATTATGGATGGTGAACACAATCAGCCTAAGAGGCTGCATAAATGACTTTCTTCTGAACCCCTACTGCCCTAAGCTTCACAAACAAAAAGCGGTTTGCGAGTTGGAGCTCCAGACCAGTATATTAGATATGTTATGGGCTGACACATCAGGAGCGCTCATTCAAGCCTCTAGGATGTGCAGTATCAACTCATACAAAAGCAGCTCCTGGTGGGGGACTCATCCATAGGTGGTACCACACCCCAGCTGTCCTTAAGAAGATGATACTGCTCCCTACAGATGAATGCTGGAGATGCAACAAATAGGCTGGAACCCTCACCCATACTCTGTCTTGGCCCTCTTTGCAGCGTTACTGGACACAAAAATGCATAAATTTTGCACAGCAGTAATCGGTCAGCAGGTGCCCTTGGATCTCACCTTCTAGATCTAGGGTGGTTCCCCTCCTCTCCAATATCTCCCCGACCCCCAAAAGGGATAGAACTTTGGCTATCCTAATATTCTTCAGGTGAAGCTACCTCTGGCTGGAAGCTGCAACACTGGAGTTAGGATTTGCAAGAAAGCGAGTTGTGCTCACAACAGAAGAAGGTGAACCTTACAATTTACAATTGTCTTTGGTTTGTAGCAGATTCCTTAGGAAAGTTAATATTCTTCAGGTGGAGGCTACTTCTAACTGAAAGGTGAAATAAGGAACTTAGAATTATCGGAAACTGCAGTCTTTCAATCAACAGAGGGAGGTGGACCTTGCTTTACTTTTGTTACAATTGTTAAGATTTTCAGTGCAGGAAGAGTTTAAACCCACAGGAACGGAATACTGTTTACTGTGTCTGTCCTTGTGCACAGTTGACGTGTTTTGGGGCTGACTGCTTTCAGAGCACAAGTCACCAGGCTGTTTTCGGGCTGGGGAGGTTTACCTGTGTCTGACTTGGATGTCTGGATTTTTTTCTGTTTGATTAGCAGGGTATTTTCTGTCAAATTGTTGTGTAGGGCATCTTGCTGACAGGAAGGCACTCATTGCAGCGGTAGGTCAGAGCTTTTAGCTGATTGTTTCGTGAGGGCACAGTTTAGGCCCAAACCCTTCCCACCCCTCACCCCACCCACCCCTGGAAATAGTTCATTTATATCTGGGGTTCTGACATCATTTCCTCAAGAGGGCAAGGTGCATATCACTGTCATATCCTATCTAGCACACTGCACTGACAATATAAGTGTACACATTATATAATATATATATTTCTATATAACAAACCAATCACACACACAAAAAAACAAAACAAAAAAATTAAAAAAAATAAACAAGGTAGACAAACGTGGGGAGTAGTGCAATGTAATAGTTGTGGGGCAGCAGTCTTCCGGGAGTCTTTCTGGAGGCTGAGATGCTACCCTATTTGCAGACAACTCTCTGCCCTGAGGGAGGAAGTTGCCCATCTTCAGGCTACACTGGACAGTAGTAAGGGAACCTCCCCCATCCAGGGAGCACCAGAGCCACCACCACTACCTCAGAGGTTGCGAAGAAAGTACAGCAGTTGTACCACAGTGGGCTCAGGGAGGGTAAGGGTGGTGGACCAGAGGCATACCCAGTCAGTTGTTCCACTCCACAATCCATACACCATTCTGGGGGAGCACAGTTCCCCTATGGATACACCCACAGAGGAGACTAAGAAGGTTTGCAAACAACTGTCACAAGGGAGGCCCTCAGGAAGGAGGCAGAGGATACCACAGGGAAAGGAAGCAGCTCCTGGTGGGGGACTCAATTATTAGGGGTATAGAGCTGGAGGGAGCAGGAAAAACTGAAATAAGGTGCCTAGCTGGTGCCATGGCTTGTAGGGACAGGAAGCGCATGCTTAGGATCACGAGAACAGTTGCACGGGAGTCTGAGCTGGATGTCATTGTCCACCTAGGGACAAATGACTTGGCTCATCATGAGATTAGAGCAGTGCAAAAGGACTTTGTACAGTTGGGGAGGGGTCTAAGACAAGTAGCACACACAGTATCCTTCTCAGAGATGCTGCCTGTCAGTGGCATGGGTGAGGCGAGGGTACTTTGCACCATGCAGTTTAACGAATGGGTGAAAAAATGGTGTGGAGCACAGGGGTTTGGCTTCATTGGGGACTGGGGTTCCACCTGGAGGGACACCAGCCTATACTGGCAGGATGGTCTGCATCTGTCCAGGAAGGGAACAAGTCTTTGGGGTAATTGGTTTAAATGCTTCATTGGCAAGCTTTTAAACTAGTCAAGGGGGGAGGCACTGATAAGCAGCAGGAAAATCCCAGCCTCCCCCTACAAAACAAGGTACTAAATGAGAAAAAGACCAATGTAGAAAGGTCAGTGGGGGATGCTGCTACAGAAGGTAAAGCCATCAAAAAATGGAGAGCAATGAGTACCAATGCCCATAATCTGGGTAACAAGCTTCCTGAATTAGTGGCCTTGATGGAGGAGGAACATCTGGATATCGTGGCAGTCACAGAAACATGGTACACACAGAATCATGACTGGGATGTAAACATACCAGGGTACACTATCTACAGGAGGGACAGGGAGGGTAAAAGAGGAGGAGGAGTAGCTCTCCACATAAGAGAAGGAATCAAAGCAACAGCACAAAGGGGTAAACAGGGAGGAGAAGAAGCACTGTGGGTCAATTTGGAGACAGGCAATGGCACCACAATCAGCACAGGGGTTGTATATAGACCCCCCCCCCTCAGGGGGAGGAAATGGACAAGGAAATGATAGAAAGTATAATTAGAATGGCAGAAAAAGGGGAGATATTACTGATGCGTGATCTGAATATGCCAGATATTAACTTGAGTGCAGTTGCAGCAGCCACTTCTAAGAGTGGGGTTATTCTAGATGCCCTACAGGGGGCATGCCTTAGACAACTAGTATTGGAACCCACTTGAGAGGGAGCAATCTTAGACCTGGTTCTCTCAAATGAAGATGGAGAGAGGATCACAGATGTAGAATGGGCAGCCATCTGGGAACTAGCGACCATCGAACAGTATGGTTCACAATAAACACAGCAATAGAGTCAAGCCATACAAAGGCAAAAGTACTGGACTTCAGGATGGCTGACTTTGCCAAAATGGCTGAGTGCCTAAGGAATGCACTAGCAAATGGGCAGGAAGGAGGGGTGGAAGAACAATGGGGAATAATAAAAACTGCCATCACAGAGGTAACAAGCCTTTGTATGAAGCAAATAAACAAAACAAAATGATGTAAGAAACCACTATGGTTCTCAAAGGAGGCGGCAGTGAAGGTTCAAGAGAAAAAGAGAAAGCATTCAGAAAGTACAAGGAATCACAGAAGGAGCAGGACAGAGAATTGTATCAGTTAAAGCAAAAGGAAGCTGGGAAGGCAGTCAGAACAGCAAAGGCCCGAACCGAGGAAAAGATAGCCAACTCAGTTAAGAAGAGGGATAAAACCTTTCTTAGGTACATCAGGGAGCGAAGGAAGACCAAGGGAGGGACAGTGAGGCTTAATAAAGGGGAGGGGGGTGGACAGAGGGTGACGGTGAAAAGGCAGATACTAAACAAATATTTTTGCTCAGTATTTACAAATGAAGAGGGGAAGGTACCTAAAACAAACAATAGAAACACTCTGGATACAGAAGTTGATACCAGCCCATTTACAGAAGAAAGGGTTCTGAAAGAACTCTTAAAACTGAAGGTGGACAAAGCAATGGGGCCTGATGGGATTCATCCCAGAATTCTAAAAGAGCTAAGGGTAGAACTAGTGACACCACTGACTACCCTCTTTAACAAATCATGGAAGGATGGGGTGGTACCTGAGGACTGGAGGAGGGCAGATGTGATTCCCCTTCACAAAAGTGGGAGCAAGGCAGAAGCAAGAAACTACAGACCTGTTAGTTTAACCACAGTGATAGGGAAAATGATGGAATCACTTCTGAAGGAAAGAACTGTCGAGTACCTAGAGGCCAGAGGGGCACAGGACCCAAGGCAGCATGGATTCACAGTGGGAAGGTCATGCCAGACGAATCTAATAGATTTCTTTGACTGGGTGACCAAAGTAGTAGATCAGGGAGGGGCTGTGGACATGGCCTACCTAGAATTTAGCAAGACATTTGACACAGTCCCACACAAAAGATTAATATACAAGTTAGCCAGCCTGGGAGTGGGTCCCAAGATGATAGCCTGGGTAAAGAATTGGCTGATGAATAGGACACAGAGGTAATAGTAAATGGAATCACTCTGAAGAAAGGGGGGTTACTAGTAGGTGACAGCAGGATTCAGTATCAGGACCGGTCCTCTTCAATGTCTTTATAAGCGACATTGCAGAGGGACTGGAAGGAAAAGTTTGTCTCTTTGCAGATGACACAAAGATCTGCAACAGAGTTGATGCACAAGGTGGGTGGAAAGGATGAGAAGGGACTTGGCAAGGTTAGAGGAATGGTCAAATGTATGGCAGCTTAGATTCAATGCTAAGAAGTGTAAGGTAATGCAACTGGGAAACAAAAACCCAGGAGAAGAGTACACAATGGGGGGTGAGATACTAACAACAACAAAAATGGAAAGGGACCTGGGGGTAGTCATATCAGATGACTTAAAAGTGGGCAAGCAATGTGAGAGGGCAGTAAGGAGGGCTGGCAAGATACTGGGATGCATAGGAGGAGGCATCACCAGTAGAAAACAGAAGTTGTTATCCCTCTGTACAGACAGCTGGTGAGACCCCATCTGGAGTAGTGCGTGCAGTTCTGAAGACCCAGTCTCCGCAAGGACATAGACAGGATGGAAGCTGTCCAGAGGAGGGCAACTAAAATGGTGCAGGGTCTGCACCGGAAGACATATGAAGAGAGACTAAAGGAGCTTAATATGTATAGCCTCGAGGAAAGGAGGGAGAGGGGAGACATGATAGAAACTTTCAAGTACCTCAAGGGAATCAACAAAGTCCAAGAGGGTAGCATCTTTCAAAAAAAGAGGTGTGCAAGAACAAGGGGGCACAATCTGAAGATGGGGGTGGCTCTGAGGTAATGTAAGGAAGCATTTTTTCACAGAGAGGGTTGTGGATGCATGGAACGGCCTTCCGGAGAAGGTTGTGGAGTCAAAAAAAGTGGTTGAATTCAAGCATGCATGGAACAGTCATAAGGCAATTCTAGGGGTTGGGGGTAGAAAGAAGTAGCCTGCTGGTTAACTAGGATCTGCAGCTTATCCATTAGGTAGGAATATGGGCAGACTGGGTGGGCCAAGTGGTCCTTATCTGCCATCAAATTCTATGTTTCTAGTGCCAGCTCCCTGTAAGCCGAAAGGCAAATACTGCTTAACTGGAGATCCGAGACCCCTCCAGATCTCTCAGAATGGCCCATGGCTATGTCCAAACTGGTGGAATATGGCAGATCATCTCACTTGGCCAATATCAAGTTAGACAGATTTCACAGTATTTGGGATGCTTTTCTCAGTGTACTCCTGGAATGATGCAGAATGGACCTGATTCTGACTGCATGTGTTTACCCGCCATGTTAGTAACTCCCACTGTTGAATTACTGCTTTTTCTGTTGTAAAAAAAAAAAAAAAGAAGAAGAGTGTTAAGACAGTGCCAACTTTTTTTTACCTGTATAAGCGTTGTTCATTTGTCCATATTCTGGAATTTTCTCAATAAAAAGATAAAAAAAAAGAGCCTTGCATTTCAAAAGTTCCTATTTCACTGGTTTGTTTGACTATGTGTGCCAGCCCCGCCTATTGCAGTATGCTTCCTAGGCTGCCCTCCGGTGTGCCCAGTCGGGTGCAGCCAGACACTATAAATATGTACACCCGGACCATGTTTGTTGCCCCATTTGGCACAATAACTAGAACTTTTGTACACCACAACAGTGGTAGTTGCCCTCTCCAAGTACAGGAAAATACAGATGCCATACATTGCTCCATCAGACACTCACATACCTCCCCAGAGCCTATAAAGTTGTATAGTCCTTGGGATGCAAAGACAATATCAGTGCCAATTAGGGTTACCACCTTTTAGGAAGCCCAAAGTGGGACATTTCTTACTGAAACAATTTTTTTGCAGGACAATATGTAACTTTGACCAATGCATCAGACTTATTTTCTGTAAATAATCAGAATTAAGACTTGATGTTGTAGTTGTTTAGTTGTTCCTAGTATTTCTTATCATTTTAATATCTTTTAGGTAAAGTATTATAATTGTTTGCAATATTTAGAAGAAAGTCAGAAAATATTTGTTCTACTATAATATCAGGACATTTAGTATTTTTCATGTTTTTCTGCAGGACACAGCTGCCCAAATCAGGACAGTCCTGCGAAAATCAGGACAGGTAGTAACCCTAGTGCCAATTCTAGTTTTGACTCGCATGAATAAAATTCCAGAACGGTTCAGCTGGTCCTGTGCTATGTTTTCATGGACAAAGGAAACAGTTCAGATTATATTTATTTACCCCAAAAAAAAATGTACACCATGGAGTATATCTGTTTACACCCATTGCCCAGTTGCAGTGGTGAGGCCACGTCTGGAATCGGGTGTGCAAGGGTCGGTAGAGCGGAAGCGCTAGGGAGGAGCTCTTTTGCCCTTTGTAGCGCGTATGCACGAGGAAATGGCGGCATTGGTGTGGACCACCGAGGCGCTAGAAGCGAAGGCGTGGTAGCCTGTTTGCTCCATGCCCCTCGGCCCTCTGCCAGGATCAGGGGACCGAGAGTCAAAATTCACTGCCGCCGCCAAAACAAAAAAGACGCAAGCGCCTGCGCCGAGTAGTTTGCTGCAGCGATGCGGTCTTACCACGCCACACACGCGGCTACTAAAGCCTCGTGCAACAATGATGCAGTAGTTATTCATTCAGTAGCCTTCGGAAGGGCGCCACTGGCACTCCAGGTAAGACCCTTCCGGAAGGGGGAGTTGCAAGCATGACAAATATGTTGAAACTAATACCTTTATTTTCAGGTACGGGGAACACTCTGCAGTGCAGTAGCCTGGAATTGTTTCAAGCAGCGTTTTTTGGTCCTTCGTACAACTGTGACGAAGACTTTATAGCTGCACGTAGTTTGGAATTATTGCAGGGAGATACAGTATACATTTTGGACTTGGTGCTCTCCAAGTTCTTTCCTAGTCTATCAGTTCAGCATTACAAATTGTAAGAGTGGCTAAAAGTACATTGTTATGTACGCTGTTTTGCTGTGCCAATCAGTTTTATAAGGTGTTACCTTTAATACTTAATTAAAATATTTTACGAAAACGGTCATATGTGTTATATGACTGATCCCCACGACTGATTCATACTGGGAAGCTTTCCTCAAAGGAGTCTTAAAAAAGAAAATATAAAGGGAATAATGTATTGTCCCGTGTGTATTACTGGTCAGTAATACCATTGAGAGGTCCTGGACATGTAGGAACCTCAAGAGCGAAGCTCGAGAAGTTCCTACATGTCCAGAACTGCAAGATGGTATTGCTGACCAGTAATACACACGGAACCACACATTGTTTTTTTTTAAATATATGGATCAGAGTGTGTTTTGGGGGCTTTTGAGACGGGCGGTTTGCCAGTTCAGTTAAGGACTGTCTGGGTCATGGCGAACCGCCATGCTTTCTGCTGTGTGTTGAGCTGTCTGCTTGCTCCTGACGGTTCCCAGCCTCTGCCTGCCTTTTTGTAAAAAATTCAGATCCTACCTGCTCTTCATCACTGGATCGGCAGGATCAACCAGATATTTTCATTTGCTGACGGGCGAAAATAAAATAAAACTGGAGAAACACAACGACCGAGTTCGCTCTTGGTAAGCGAGAGAAGCACCGCCATGTTTTTTCAACTGTTCTGCCTGCCCACACAGGAAAACCGGCCAATGAGGAGGCACGCTTATGACGGGGCAGGACGTATCAGCACAAAACAGTAGTATTATCACTAATTGACACTACTGTTACCAATGATTGACAATAGTATTATCACTGAACGTTTAAGGCTATTACTGGATTTTTTTTGTATGTTTTATAGATGTATTAAATTGAACATCTATATATTAAAACATTTTAAGAGGACACAAAGGATCAAACTTGGAGAGGACTTAATTAAAAAAAATCTGTACTTAATCTGGTCCAGTTGCGCAGTGGTAGCAGTACTGCTTGCGATGCTGGTGATTCGGGTTCAGGAATGAGCCTGAGGCACCAGAGTGCCAGCTGGGGGTAGGTCAGATGAGTGTCCGATGGAGTGCTCTCCTCCGGTAGGGTGCACGGGTAGGGAGTGGTGCTCAGTGTTCGGCTGACTCCTTGTGGAGACTTGGAGAACAGTAGCCAGGGATCACTATATGAGTTCTGGAAATGATGGAGGATGCTGATACACTAAATATGGGAGTACACATGGTTGCGTCTTGGGCATCATTGCACTACTGCACTTGCACGGGGCAACGTAAGATGAAAAAACCTTAGGAGCAGAGCTGCACAAAGTTCCCTGGTATCCTTCCCGAACGATGCCTCGGCGTAAGTGTCAACAGGGAACCAAGTTATATCTAGGTCTCTCCCCTTGGGGAGCCCTGCTGCAGGGGTAAACTGCGGGCCGCCCTGTCTGGACAGCTTGGGGGATGTGGGGTTGGGGAGGTCAGAGGGTTGATATAGGTATACATCCCCACCTGAGCCTAACTGAATAAAGAAACTTAAAAAAGTCTGTACTTATCTGATAAGTAGTTGTGATTTCTTTTTTTTTTATATTTCTGTTTATCCCCCCATGTCCCTGCCAGAGCTGCACCATCAGGAATCGCCAATGAAGCCTGTCCCTGCCGACGTCCTACCTGTCAGCCCGGGTTCCTCCATCTGGCCAGAGATTACCCCCCTGGGCAGGGTCAGGGTGGGGCAGGACACCCCAGTTCTTGTAGTTTTGTGCGGTCCTCTGGACTGCAGGCAGACGTTGACACATCGGGACTAGGCTTGGCGCTCCGTGTTCCCGGCTCTGGAGGATTTTTTTCCTGTTCTGTGAGGACGTCACATGCCCTGACGTCAAGGTGCGACTGCCGACATCCGGAGCGTCCTCCCCCTCAATGATGCAGCCCCTGGAGGTGATTGGTCCACAGGCCTCCGCCCGTGACCAGTCCGGACCTCCAGTGCCCGATGTGCTGTCGTGCCCCCAGCCTCCGCCAGGGTCACCGCTCGCGGGGTTAGATCCCTTCCCTCCCCCCAGAGAAGGCAAGCTGTTATCGGACACAGCCTTTCTCCCCGCTGACCCATGGCTAGCCCCGAGTCTGCTCCCAAAGTCCGCCTGGCAGGCGCAGTGTATGCCCAGCGCCTCAACCCTCAGTGCCACCAGGCCGGCTAGTTTGTGATTTCTATCTATATCTGTAAAATAAGACAGAGGGCCCAATCTACAAAGATGACCGAGATATACATCTTTGGTGTGTGTCTGTGTGTGGATTCTCTACAACTGCAGATAGCTGCACTTGGGGCATGATCCACAGCCTCCCCACCTTAGGTACAGAAAGCAGAATGGAAGGGCTAAGAAGAGCTGAGAGGCGGAGTGGTGCTCGATGGTGGGTGGGCATCCAGTTGGATGCCCGACTTAGCACCAGATTGGAAGGAACCCCTACTTTTCGTGGAGCAGGGGATTGTAGGATGCGGCACTCCACCAAGGACTGCCACGTCCCAAAATGTTTATTCCATTAAAAACATTTAAATTTGAAAAGTTACACAAACTACTTTCCGCCATCAAAGGTAGCTTATAATGGTCTCTTTGCACTATCAGGCCAGGTACGCACCCAAACAGGCACATACTAGGATGCACACATACACTCCATGCTTTTGTCACCAAACCAGCTTGTGGGACCAGGATGCATTTTGCCTGGCTTGCCCAATCTGTGTGCACATAGGTCTGTGCAAGGGAAGGGGGCTAGCTAAGGGTTGGACCTTGGCCAGACTGTGGGCTTCCATTCGGAGGCTGTAGCTGATCCCACACTAGAACCTCTGCTCTGCTGGAGCAGGGGATCATGGGATACAACAGACCTTGTAAGGAATACCATGTCTCCTGCACATATGCCGGTTTTATATTTAAGCAATAAGGCACGACAGGGTGTGGTATATCATGGGATATCATCACACCTTGGGTGGTTGGGCATGAGGCCACAGGCCGAGTGCGTCCAGTGACCCAAGAAGTGATGATATCCCATGATATACCACACCCTGGAGTGACTTATTGCTGTTATGAGCCAAATTTTAAGTTTTATAAATAAAAAACAAAACAAACAGGTTTTAAAACACTTTATGTATGAGTTTTTGGATGGTGCAAGAGAATATTTTGAAAAAATTGGTTTCAGACAGTAGAGAGCAAGGAGGCAAGTGGTGCCAGAACTTTTTTGAAGCCGTAACGATGTAGCTGGATATCATCACGGCTTCAGAGAGCTCTCGGCCAATCAGATTCCTCTATTTACGATCCTCAGTTCATAATATGCTTTCACACGTGCCCAACAGCCATCATTGGGATGTTGCTACAGGGCAACCGGATGTCCACTAGACGGTTGTGGGTAGAGTGCACCTGTTTTGGCAGACCTCTGACTGATATATCAAACTCCTGAACTTGTGGCTTGCAGAGCGCAGAAGGCATTCTTAATACCTCACTGAGTCAGCCCAGCTCTTGACATGCCCCCTCCCACCAAGACTGGCAATACAGATGACTGTACATGCGTGATTGGGGGCTGAGAGACACTTACAGCAGTAAGTGGTTTTAGTGCCCCTACAGGTGTCCAAAGCACACCTGGGATTTGTGCATCTCAGCCCTGTGCTCCGCTTATTGTATTGTGTAGGGCTGTCAATTGGGGTTTTTCAGAATCAATCTGATGGAATTGATGCATCGGATTTTGAGCATTTGTTCTGAATTCAGGTTTTCGGTCTGAAGGCCATAAGTCTGAGCTCTTGAAAAAAAAAAAAGCTTCAATGTAGATTTAGAATCTGATTCTTAATCTGCACCTGAAAAAAAACTTTGACCATTGCTTTCCTCTCCACTTACATTAAGTCAGTGCCTACAGGTTGTCCCCTGGCTGTCGTCATCATTAGTGGTGCGAGGCAGTAAGGACAGGGATGGGGCTAAAAGGGGTAAGGCCATCAGAAAATGGAGGGTGATGAGTACCAATGCCCGTAGTCTGGGTAATAAGCTCCCTGAACTAGTGGCCTCGATGGAAGAGGGATACCTGGATATTGTGGCAGTCACAGAAACAAGGCACACAACCATGACTGGAATGTCAACATACCAGGGTACACGATCTACAGGAGGGGCAGGGAGGGTAAAAGAGGAGGAGGAGGAGTAGCTTTCTATATAAGGGAAAGGATCAAAGCAACAGAGCTAAAGGGTAAATGGAGGCAAGGAGGCACTGTGGGTCACCCTGGAGACAGAAATAGCACCACAATCCGCACAGGGTTGTATACAGACACCCATTTTGGGGGGAGGCAATGGACAAGGAAATGATAGAAGGCATCCTTAGAATGACAGAAAAAGGGGAGCTATTGCTGATAGGGGATCTGAATATGCCAGTTGTTAATTGGAGCACCTTTGCAGCAGTCGCAGCCAAGAGCAGGGTCATATTCAGTGCCCTACAGCAGGCATGCCTCAGACAGCTAGTGTTGGAACCCACTTGGGGGGGCAGTCTTAAACCTGGTACTTTCACACGGGGACGGAGCGAGAATCTTGGATTTAGAAGTGGTTAGCCATCTGGGAACAAGTGACCAGCAAACAGTGTAGCTCACGATAAACACAGGCGTAGAGTCAAGCCATACAAAAGCAGAGTATTGGAGTTTAGGAGGGCGACTTTGGGAAAATGGGAGAGTACCTCAGAAAAGCACTACAAATGGGCAAGAAGGAGGGGCGGAGGAACAATGGGGAAAAATCAAAACAACCATCACAGAGGCCGCAAGCCTTTGTGTGAAGCAAATCACCAAAACAAAATGAAGGAAAAAAAAACACCCTGGTTCTCAAAAGAGGTGGTGGGGAAGGTTAGGGAGAAACTGTAGCATTCAGAAAGGGAAGTATAAGGAGACAGAAGGAGCAGGACAGAGAACTGTACCAGTTAAAGCAGAAGGAAGCGGGGAAGGCAGTTAGAATAATAAAGGCTCAAACTGAGGAAAAGATAGCCAACTCAGTTAAGAAGGGAGATAAAACATTTTATAGGTACATTAGAGAGTGAAGAAAGACCAAGGGAGGGATAGAGAGGCTTAATAAAGGGAAGGGGGTGGGAAGAGGGTGACAGTGATAAAGCAGGGATTCTGAATGAATACTTCTGCTCAGTATTCACAAAAGAAGAGGAGGGGGTGGTACCTAAATCAAAAAATAGAAGCACTCTGGATAGGGGGTCGATACCAGTCCATTCACAGAAGAAAGGATCCTGAAAGAACTCCTAAAACTGAAGATGGACAAAGCAATGGGGCCTGACGGGATTCACCCCAGAATTCTAAAAGAACTAAGGGAAGAACTAGTGACACCACTGACTACCCTTTTTAACAAATCATGGGATGATGGTATGGTACCTGAGGACTGGTGGAGGGTGGATGTGATTCCTCTTCACAAAAGTGGGAGCAGGACAGAGGCAGGAAACTGTAGACCTGTTAATTTGACCTCAATGGTAGGGAAAATAATGGAATCACTTCTGAAGGAAAGAATTGTTGAGTACCTGGAGCCATTGCCAAGGCAGCATGGATTCCCAGCAGGAAGGTCATGTCAGACGAATCTAATCGAATTCTTTGACTGGGTGACCAAAGTAGTAGACCAGGGAGGGGCTGTGGACATGGCCTATCTAGACTTTAGCAAGGTATTTGACAGTGTCCCAAACAAAAGATTAATAAACAAGTTAGCCAGCCTGGGAGTGGGTCCCGGGGTTGTAGCCTGGGTAAAAAATTAGTTGGACAACAGGACACAGAGGGTAATAGTAAGTGGAGTCCACTCCAAAGAAAAGGTGGTTACTAATGGAGTACCACAGGGTTCAGTACTGGGAACGGTCCTCTTTAATGTCTTTATAGGTGACATTGCAGAGGAACTGAAAGGGAAAGTATGCCTCTTTGCAGAAGACACAACGATCTGCAACAGGGTTGATACATGGAGTGGGGTGTGTGGAAAGGATGAGAAGGGACTTGGCAAGGTTGGAGGAATGTTCGAAAGTATGGTAGGTTAGATTCAATGCAAAGAAGTGCAAAGTAATGCACCTGGGAAACAGAAACCCAGGGGAAGAGTACACAGTGTGGGGGGAGGTACTAACAACATCAGAAATGGAAAGGGACCTGAAGGTAGTCATATCAGATGACTTAAGGTAGGCAAGCAATGTGAGAAGGCAGTAAGGAGGGCTGGGGGGATACTGGGGTGCATAGGGAGAGGCATTACCACTAGAAAACAGGAAGTTGTTATCCCTCTGTTCAGACAGTTGGTGAGATCGCATCTGGAATACTGCATGCAGTTCTGGAGACCCTATCTCCACCAGGATGGAGGCAGTCCAGAGGAGGGTAACTGAAATGGTGCAGTGTCTGCACCAGAAGCCATACGAAGAGAGACTAAAGAAGCTTAATATGTATACCCTTGAGGAAAGGAGGGAGAGGGGGACATGACAGAAACATTTAAGTACCTCAAGGGAATCAACAAAGTCCAAGAGGGTAGCAGCTTTCAAAAAAAGAGATGTGCAAGAACAAGGGAACACAATTTGAAGATAGAAGGGGGACGGCTTAGGGGCAATGTGAGGAAGTATTTTTTCACGGAAAGGGTTGTGGATGCATGGAACTGCCTTCCTGAGGAGGTCATAGAGTCAAAAACAGTGGAGGAATTCAAGAATGCATGGGACAGAAATAAGGCAATTCTAGTTGGGTGGGGGGTAGGAAGAAGCAGCCATAGGCATACAGGGGTTATAAGCAGAGATCTTTTGATTGAGGCAGCCGGCAACTACGCATATAGGGGAAAGAGGCCATGTATGGGGTGGCAGGTTAGAGAGGTAAAAAAGAGGAGGGATATATTACCAACTGGGGGTAAAATTGGGCTAAAGCCACAGAACGTGATGATGGCTGTTGTGTACTTGTTTATTATGATAATGACAGAGGAGGGGTAGATAATTGGGACACTACTATGGATGGGGTGGGACTTTAGCCAGGTTGGAGTGGACAGGGAAGGGTAGGTGCAGCAGGAAGGGTTAATAGGGAAAGAGTGAGAGCCAGGGGTAGAAACATGGCGAGCGTCATGATGGAAAGGAGGAGTTGCGGAATTAGTGGGCTAGCGGTGAGGGAAAACATTTGCAAGGTGCTTTCATGTGGCTTATCCATTAGGTAGGGAAATGGGCAGACTAGGTGGGCCAAGCAGTCATTATCTGTCGTCAAATTCTATGTTTCTATGATAGGGATATGTTGGGAGAACTCTTCACCAGTGCCTTAAACTCATGGTTGAAGGGATGGTGCAGAGTGGAGAGGTATGGCTACATTGGGGACTGGGGTCCACATGGGAGGATAAGAGCCTATGTAGAAGTGATGACTTGCATCCATGTAGGAGGGGAATCACAGTTCTCAGTGGATGGTTTAAATGTTACTTTGATGAGCGTTTAAACTAGCAGAAGGAGGGGGTGGAAAAGAGGGGAGGCAGAAACGGGCCCCCACCCCACCCAGCAGGCTGAGATACCGCTAGTGTGTAGGGAGATCCTGAGGGTCATAGTTCCACCATGGATCAAGTTAGTCAAGGAAGTAGGGAGTTACGCCGCCCCGCCGGTGCAGCGGTTGGATTTCCGCTTGCGACGCCAGCGACCCGGGTTCAGGGACGAGCCCGGGAGCTGGAGGGCCGGCCGGGAGGGGAGGACTTGAGCGTCCCAGGGACTGCTCGCCTCTCCGGGAGGGGATACCTGAGCTCGGTGCTTGTCTGACCCCGGGTGGAGACCTGAGGTACAGCAAGCCCGATGCTCCAACAGATGGGGGAGCGATGTACCAGACGTCGCCGCTTCGGTGCCTTGACGTCACTGGACCTGTCACGTCGAGGAACACCAGGAAAAACCCTTGCAGCCGCCTAGTAGATGGAGCACCAGGGCCCAGACCTTCAATGCCCCTACCTGTCTGGGGACAGCATGCCGACGAAGATTAGCGGAACGTCGGGGTGGTTGGGGGTCCCACCCCGTACCCGCCTGGGGGGTATAGCCACGGCTCCATGGGGCATGGACTGCACCGGCTCCAGGTAGGTGAGCGAAGGCTGATAAGGCCATAGGTGTCTCCCGAAGAGGAGGGGGCTGCAAGGAGGGAGGAGGATAAAGAGAAAATTAAAAAAAAAAAAGGAAGTAGGGAGTTAGCAAAAGGGGAAGGGGGAATAGAAGCAGTCAGAAAAGCGGGAGACTTTTTAAAGTAATGCTAAAAATGTAAACTAAATAAGGATAGGCTGTAACTGTAATAAAATGATGTATGTTAAATGTGTGTGACTTGAAAATCCTTTTTATAAAAATCATATTCAAAAAAAAGAAAAGCGGGAGAAAGGGAGCACAGAAGGAGAAAGGGTGAAGCAACAAGCAGAGAGCGAACAAGATCTGGAAGGCCATGTGTGCTAAAGCTAGATGTCTAGGAAGTAAGATTCTAGGGACGTGGATATGTTGTTCATCCCCACTGTCTGGCAGGTTCCTTGCCGCTTTAAATCTTGCCGGAAGGTCTTCAGGCTGGCTCCTCCCACCCACCCGGGTGGCAAAACTCTCGGCTCCGCCCCATGACGCCAGATATTCCTTACCGCTTGGAAGCTCAGGTTCCCTCCTTAGCACTCTGTGTTTTAGACTGGATCCTAACTCTTGGGTTAAGTCGACTCGTTTAAAGTTTTCTAGACTTTGGTCTTCCTTATCCCTCGCGGATCTGATGGATAAATTGATTCGGCTTCGGCGGTGCCCTTGCGGGTGTGAAGATGTCAGGGCGGATCCGCACTCACGTGTGTCTACTGCCTTGGCCTAGACCCACGACCCACAAACCTGCGAGTTGTGCTGCTCCTTTTGTGCGTCCTGGAGGATCGCGCTGCCGGTTGGCCTGGGCGCCCGAGCGTTACCGCGGTGAAATCAAAAGGCCCGTTGGGCGGTGTCCGGCGCGCTGGCTCTGCCAAGCAGCTCGAGGCAGATGATCGCCCTCGAGGAGGAAGCCCAGGCCGCATCCTCCTCCTCCTCGATCGCGCATTTATCCCACTGTCTTTGGGTACCTCTTATTCTGCTTCATTCAAGAAGTTTTGCCAGTCCCTTTCCACGAAGGGAGAGGGGCCATCGGGACATTCCTCTCGGTCCAAGAAGAGGGATTTGAAGGGTAAGTCCCACCGTCGGCGTTCGTGGGAGTGGGAGAGGTCTCCTTCCCCGGACAGCCGACCGTCGACTTCGGTCGAGGTTGCGGCTAAGGCCGCTGGCTTCACGGTGTCCCCGTCAGGCCAGCCTGCCGAGACACCCGTCGACGCAGTCAAGATATTTCTCAACCCGATGGATGGGTTGTCAACTGGTGAAGCCGACAACCCTTCTTCGCTGGTTCCTCCAGTGGAGGCCGAGGATCTGCCTGTGCCCTTGGGGCGGCAGTCCCCGGTTAAAGTGTCCGAGCCGAGGGAGTAGCGGGTGTCCCCCACCCCTTCCCAGGCCCACTCGCGGTTGCACCGAGGGTCTCGGTCTCGGACCTCATCTCGGTCAAGCCGATCCCGCTGACACTGGCGGTCTCGGTCTCGGCACCGAGGTAAGCGGCAATGCCGCTCCTCCTCATCTTCCTCGTTGGAAGAGGAGAGGCTTCGGCGCAAATTGCGTCGACGCTACGAGGAGTTGATGTGGCAGCATTTACTGTTGTCTGGGAGTAAGTCGACGCCGATGCATCCCCCGGCCATCAAGTGGCTGTTACCCGAACGGCCGAAGCAACCTCTCGCTGTCGAGATGCCCATATCTGGGCCGGTTGTTCGGCCGAAACTTGCTGCCCCACCGATTGTGGTGGAACCTCCCCCTCCACAACCAAAGTCGGCATCGACCAAAGATTCTCGGTTGGGTCACGGCCTGCCCCACAGGTTGTCGGTCACCCTCACTCCCGACCGTCCTCGGCAGGTGGAGGGTGGCTCAGGCCCTAGGCAGCTCTTCACGGACTCCTCGGAGTCCGACAACGACTCCTCCCTGTTTTCCAGGCAGGTCAACCTGGAGTTCTCCGGGGGCCAGTGTCTGGACAAAAGCCCATCGTCCTTTATGGGTCTGCTTCGGCTCATCTCGGAGTCCACCGGGATGCAGCTCGAGCCCGTCTCTCAATGGGCCAAGTATCCCCTGACGGAGATACTGGACCGAGGGGATTCTCCCACGGAGGCCTTCCCTGTGGCTGAGGCCATTGTCAGCCCAGCCTTGGAGCTTTGGCAGTGGCCTGCTTCCTGTCCTGTGCCCTTGGCCAGGATGGTCAGGAAATATGCGGTCCCTACTGGCTCTTTGCCCAGTTTCTTGGAGCACCCCTCTGCCGAGGGGTTAGTCACCGACAGCGTTTTCGAGGTCCGGAATGGTGGGACATGGACAAGCCCCGACAAGAGTCAAAAAGCTGGACTCGCGGGCGCAGATCATGCTCGTCTTCCTCGGCCTCCAGCCAGGCCAGCTCGGCCGAGCTGTTGGCACACTTCTCCCACGCCCTCATGGGCTCCCTGGATGAGGTAATCCCTCATCTCCCGGCTGACCTGCAGACCACGGTCCGGCAGGTGCGGGACCAGGGTAGGGCGGTGGCGAAGCAGCAGCTTCAGACTGCTCTGGACATAGGTTACTCCTGTGCCAGATTGGTTGCGGCCGCGGTGGCCATGCGCCGCAGGGCGTGGCTGAGGATATCCACTTTCACGGCGGATACCCAGCACAAATTGGCGGACGTCCCCTTCCTGGGGACCGACCTCTTTGGACCTGGAGTAGAGAGACACCTCCAGTGGATCGAAAAGTCCAATGCCACTCTGGACTCGGTCACCGCTGCCCAGAAGGACAAAGGCCGCCATCAGTAGCAGCACAAGCCCTTTCGTCCTTCTGCGCCTGCGGCACGTCCGGCCCAGCAACACCAGCACCAGGGCCAGCAGGCTCGCGCTTGGCATCCCAAACCCAAGCCCGCGGCTTCCTCGAACAGGAAGCAGGGAGGTAAAGGCCCAGGAGGTCCCTCGGCCGGTCCCTCCTCCAAGCCTGCCCAGTGACAGGTTGAGGGGTGTTGCCCCCAGCCTCATCACTCCTCCCTGGGTTCCCCCCGTGGGGGGGACGGCTCCACCACTTCCTTTCCACCTGGTCCGCTGTCACCATGGACTGCTGGGTATTTTAGGTGGTAGGAAAGGGCCTGCCTCTGGAGTTCAAGCAGACCCCCACCCTTTCGAGCCATCGCCCCCCCGGGGGTCCACGGGGTCCGCAGCCTCGCTGTCGGCCCGCCGAGCCGATATTGCCCTGCTCCTCGGAAGAGAGGTGATCAGGAAGGTGGCGGATCCTCCTCCAGACCCGGGGTTTGTGTCCAGGTATTTCCTGGTCCCAAAACGGATGGGGGCTGGCGCCCCATTCTCGACCTGCACGACTTGAACAGGTTCCTAAGGTCTCGGATCTTCAGGATGGTCACTCTGGCTCAGGTAATACCATCCTTGGAACGAGGCGTGTGGTTCTGTTCCCTGGACCTCCAGGATGCGTTCTTTCACGTCCCGATCCATCCGTCTCATCAGAGATTCATCTGCTTCAGAGCGGAGGGATCCCTTTTCGAGTTCTGGGCCATGCCCTTCAGCCTCTCTCTAGCTCCCAGGGTCTTCACCAAATGCATGGCAGTGGTGACAGCATTCCTGCGGCGCTGAAGGGTCCGGGTGTACCCCTACCTGGACGACTGGCTGATTGCAGCCCCCTCCAGAGAGGAGGTGGAGCGGTCCAGAGATCTGGCCCTCCAGGTTTGCTCTCAGATTGGCCTCCTCATCAACGAGGCCAAGTCGGAACTCGTGCCGAAGCAGGTGATTCATTTCATCGGGGCAGAGCTCGACTCTCTTCGAGCCAGAGCACGGCTCCCGGCGGACAGGGCTGAGGTACTTTCCTCCTTTGCCCAATCATTTCTGGTTGGGCAATTGCACCCTGCCCGGGACTTCCTGCGCCTCATGGTGGCCTGCACCAGCGTGGTCCGTTGGTCATGCTGGTACATGCGTCCCCTTCATTGGGGACTGGCCAGCCAGTGGTCACAACGCTGCGATCCGTTGGATCAGCTGGTGACAGTGACCCAGGAGATGTGGAATGCTCTCCAGTGGTGGACCGTTCCGGCACATCTGTAGGAGGGCATCCCGTTCGTTCTGCCCGAGCCGACGGTCTCCTTATCGACCGACGCCTCTCTGATGGGTTGGGGTGCCCATCTGGGGGAGCACAGAGCGCACGGCCTCTGGTCCCCTCGGGAGTCCTGATGCCACATCAACCTGCTGGAGCTCCAAGCGGTTCATCTAGCCCTCACCGCCTTCGCTCCGTTTCTACGGGGTCAAGTGGTTCAGGTCCAGACGGACAATACCACGACCATGTACTACCTAAACCGCCAGGGCGGGACGCACTGCATGCCTTTATGCAAGGAAGCTCTCCGCATATGGTCTCTCGTGCGCAGCCTGGAGGCGGATCTACTAGCCATTCACGTGGCAGGAGCCTCCAACACCCTGGCCGATGCCCTAAGCCGGATAGGGGCTGCATCTCACGAGTGGTCTCTCCTGCCGGAGGTAGTACAAGATCTCTTCTTCCACTGGGGCATGCCTCAGGCGGACCTGTTTGCCTCCAGGGAGAATGCGAAGCTGAGACTGTTCCATGCCCGCCCCCCTCAGCAGGGCTCACTGCAGGGGGATGCCTTCTCGAGGCCGTGGACCCCGGGCCTCTTCTACGCCTTTCCCCCATTTCCCTTGATCCACAAGGTGCTTCTCAAGGTGAGGAGGGACAAGGCGCAGGTGATTCTGGTAGCCCCAGACTGGTCCCGTCAGTTCTGGTATCGAGATCTCCTCAGTCTCAGCTCCAGGCTCCCGAGGCGGCTTCTAGCCGGCCCGGACCTGATCTCCGTCAATCAGGGGAAGGTATTCCATCCGGACCTTCAATCCCTGCACCTGACGGCCTGGTTCCTGAGTGGCTAGAGTTCCAGGCCTTGGGTCTTTCCGATGAGGTCCTCAACGTCGTTGAGGCGTCCCGTAAGGAGTCGACCAGAAAATGCTATGCCTTCAAATGGAAGAGATTCTCCATTTGGTGTCAGGGAAAGGGCCTGGACCCTTCCTCCTGTTCCTTGGCAAGCATTCTGGACTACCTGTGGTCCCTGTCTCAGCTAGGGCTTAGGTCGACGACCCTTAAGGTGCACCTGGCAGCCATCTCTGCTTACCGGGCGTGGGCCGGGAAGCAGTCGGTGGTGCAGGAGAAGGTGGTTTGGTGCTTTTTCAAAGGCCTTAATCACTTATCCCCTCCGGTGCGAGAACCTCCACCTCCGTGGGATCTACTGCTGGTATTGGCCAAGCTCATGGGCAAGCCATTTGAACCAATGCACAGGTGCAATATCTTCCACTTGTCATGGAAGACCGCCTTCTTGGTGGCTATAACGTCAGCCAGAAGGATGGGAGAGCTCCAGGCGCTTTCCATAGAGTCTCCTTATCTGGTCTTCCACAGGGCCAAGGTTGTCCTGCACCCCAACCCGAAATTCCTTCCGAAGGTGGTGTCGGAGTTTCACCTTAACCAGGTGTTGACTCTGCCGGTGTTCTACCCCAATCACACCTCGGAGGCCGAATATAGGCTCCATAGTTTGGATCCTAGAAGAGCGCTCGCTTATTATAAGGAGCGGACGGCTGAAGTTCCGGGAGAGGTTCGCCAGCTGTTTGTCACCTATGCTGAAGCCGCACCTGGCAGACCTGCAGCCAAGCGGACGATAGGCAGGTGGGTCTTCTCCTGCACAGATCTGTGCTATAGGTTGGCGGGCATGGAGCCTCCCAGAGGGATAAGAGCTCATTCTACCCGCCATACCGCTGCATCGGTAGCTGCTTCCAGGGACGTCCCTATCCAGGAAATCTGCAGGGCTTCTACCTGGAAGTCAGCACATACCTTGATCACCCACTACCACATCGACCTTGAGTCACGCCGGGATGCTGGTTTTGGGGCCTCGGTTCTCCAGTCTCTATTCCCTAAGTAGGGGGTGTGCACCTTGCCTCCCTTGTCCCGGAGAACTGCTAGGAGTCTGCCAGACAGTGTGGATGAACAACATATCCATGTTCCTAGAAATACAGGTTACTCACCTGTAACAGGAGTTCTAGGAATGATATATGTTGTTCATCCACTCGACCCACCCGACCTCCCCGGCTTCGACGCACAACCTGGCTTCCAGCGGGCTAGATCTGGCGTCATGGGGCGGAGCTGAGAGTTTTGCCACCCGGGTGGGTGGGAGGAGCCAGCTTGAAGACCTTCCGGCAAGATTTAAAGCGGCAAGGAACCTGCCAGATAGTGTGGATGAACAACATATACCATTCCTAGAACTCCTGTTACAGGCAAGTAACCTGTATTTCCAGACCTAGAGGTCATCATGGCAGAAGCCGACCTGGATATTGTGGCCATTATTGAGTCATGGCGCACTGAGAGCCATGACTTGGACAGGGCCACGTCAGGCGACATGATGTTCAGAAGGGACAGGGAAGGAAAAGAGGAGGAGTGGTGCTTTACGTGAAGGAAGGCATAAAAGCAACAGAAATACAAGGAGTTCAGGAGGCATGGCAGAGGTGCCGTGGGTCACTCTCGAACTGGGAAAAAGAGCCACTATTTGGACAGGTGTGGTCTACAGGCCTCCAGTGCAAGGGGAGGACTTAGATAAAAGGGGGAGGTGTTGCTGGGTGGGGGACTTCAGTCTGCCAGATGTAGATTGGAGCCTCTGTGTGGCAGCTTCAGCAAGAAGCAGGGACATCCTAGACTCTCTGTAGGGGGTGTGCCTCAGGCAGCTAGTCAGCAAACCCACTCGTGATTGAACAATACTGGATCTGGGGCCAGATATTCAAAACTTGAGCTGGGCGCAAACCATTTGCGCAGGGTTTGCGCAGTTCTGCTATATTCAGAAGGTCAGATAGCACGGGCAAACTGCATTAGAGCTGGGCAAAAGTATAATGTATGCAAGGGCCAAAAAGAGGTGGGTGTACATGAATACTGGCGCAATGCTATATTCAGTGCACTAGCACCGCGGAAAGAGTTTTTGCACGACTTAGCATTACACATTCCACAGTGCAAATTACTGCCCAGGAAAAGGTAGTCTTAAATCTGGGCAAACCAGCTTTGCGCGACTTTGTGGCTTTGCGCAGCTTTGCGCGACATAGGACCATGGTTCCTGGAAAGTACAGTTGCATAAGAACTTACTATAACAGTAGATCTTTGAGAGTCTCTTGCAGCAGGTCATAACCTGTGGGATTCAGCCACAGGTGCCCTCATCTTCAGATGATTTCACAGCAGTCGACCCTGGGACCTCCGCCCCAGCACTACCATGTGTCATACACCTGGCAGGTATAAAAGGGGGAGGTTCCAGGCATTCCTCAGTTCTTTTACCATCCCGGTGACCGTATGTGTAACCATACCTGAGGGTCTCCGAGGGGAACCGAGGAGGGAAGAAGTAAAGGCAGCAGCTCATGGAGTATGAGAGACAGGAGCTAGTAAGCCTTGTGAAGCAACAGCAAGGGGGAAGGAGAGCGGGGCTGTATGACCTGCTGCAAGAGATACTCTCAAAGATCTACTGTTGCAGTAAGTTCTTATACAACTGTACTGTCTTCTTCAAGGCAGTCTCTTGCAGCAGGTCATAACCCATGGGAAGATTCACAAGCAGTTGTAAAACCCAGCGGGAGGAAGACAGTGTATCATGAGTGATTTAGGACAGGAGGCCTTGTAGGATGGCCCATCCAAAAGCAGTGCACCTCTTAGAAGTGATGTCCAGACTGTAATGCATAGTGATGGTATGTATAGTGGACCACGTGGCGGCTTCGCAAATATCCAAGGCTGAAACGCCTTGGAAACAGGCTGTCCAGGCGGCTGTGCCTCTGGTGGAGTGTGGCTTGAAAACACCAGTGAGAGGGATGTCATATTTAGCATAAATAAACATAATGCAGTTGGCCAACCATGTGGACAAGCACTGCTTGGAGACACCATTGCCCTGGTGGCCAGGGGCAAAAGAAACAAACAGTTGCTGTGATTGACACAACTGTGAAGTGTGGAGAAGGTAAATACCCAATATTCTATGCACATCGAGTGTGTGAAGCAAAGCTTCCCCCAGATTCTGAGGGTCCACAAAGTAAACTGGCAGTTGGATGATCTGCTTTAAAGTAAAGGCAGAAACAACCTTAGGCAAAAATGCCGGGTTAATGCGTAAAGACACCCAGTCATTATAAAACTGAATATATGGGAGTTTGCACATCAGGACGTGCACCTCCAAGACCCGTCTGCCAGACATAATGGCTGTTAAAAACAGTCTTCCAAGAGAGAGATATCGGAGGTCACTGAATTCAGTGGGCTAGAAAGGACTTGTCAATTTTTCAAGCACAAAATTCAAATTCCAGACAGGGACTGGATCCCTAATAGGGGGATGCAGGTGTAGAATATCTTTTTTTTTTTGTATTTTTCCCCTCAGTTGGCTGCCGATCATCCGCTGGTCACAGCGCCTCCTAACTTCCTCCTCCGGCCGTGTTCTGTCACTGAAACCCCTAGCTTGCCCCAGAGTGGGAGTCTCACTAGCTAGATGCTGCGAAACAGTAACTGACTGGGGAGCCGGCTGAGAGGCTACATTGAAGCCAGAGGCTGGCTTCACGGAGGTGGCCACCGCGGATTTTCTTCCGTATATGGGAGGTGGGGATGTCCAATGAAGGCCAGCGTCCGCCTCACCCCCATGTGCTGGCTGTGGTGCACCTGGCCTCTGACAGATGTCCCTAGTGCACGAGCCTCCCCACCCTCCCACCCCGAAGAAGGAGAGCAGTTGTGGGATCTGATCCTTCCCAGCTGGCCCTCCAGCAACCCAGGGTCCGTTCCTGAACCTGGGTGCGCCGGTGCGCAGGTAGACACCTTGCCTCTATGCCATGGACCGCCTGGTAGGTGTAGAAATACATTTTAAAAGGGTACGAATCAATGGTAACTGGGGCAAAGGAACGTTGCTCACAAGCAAATAAAATGCGGCAGTAGCTGAAAGGTGGACTTGCATAGAAGAATGTTGTAGTCCACTGTCTGACAAGGAGAGTAAATAATTAAGGATGCGCTGAGGAGGACACTCCTAAGGATCCAAGGCTTGAGGCGATGCCCAAGTAGAGAAGCATTTCCACTTCAAAGAATAGGAAGATTGAGTAGATGGCTTCCTAGCAGCCCGGAGATCCTCCTCTACCTGTGGAGATACCCGGAGGCGTGAGAGGACTACGATCTCAGGAGCCAGGTGGAGAGTGTGAAGGCCCGGGTGTAAAAGGGAGCCTTGTGCCTGGGACAGCAAGGCTCTGCAAATAGGCAGAGGGGTTGGTTCTACGTCCGAGAGCTGTAGAAGCAGAACCAGATCTGTCTCGGCCAGAATGGTGCTATGAGAATCATAGACGCTCTGTTATGGACCAGTTTGAGTAGTACTTTCTGAACCAGTGGAAAGGGCGGGAAGACGTATAGAAATCTCCCTATCCAAGAAAGGCAAGACAGTTTTATTTCTAAGGCACCCAATCCCGGAGGCTCTGGGCGCCGTATGTAGTAAAAACAACAATAGAAAATACATAAGTAGCATTTGTGTAGTAGTAAAAACTTTAAAACGGCATTCTTAAAAGTCTAAATATAAAATGTGAAAGAGATAATGCGCCTCGTCACACAGTTCCAGGACCTTGCACGAGAGAGCAGTAAACCGGGAGTTTTGCGTTTCTGCTGAGAGGCAAACGGGTCCAACTCTGGTTAGCCCCAGATGTGGAAGACGGCATTGAGAACATCAGATAAGATCTCCCACTTGTGGGCCAGGGCAGAGGATCTGCTCAGGGCATCTGCCAGGGTGTTGGAGACCCCTGGGATGTGTACCGCCAGAAGATGTATACATCTCTGGATCTCTAAATACCACACACTCATGGATTCAAGCAACATGAAGTCTTGCTGTATTCTGACTATTGCAGTTAGGTCCTGCCTTTCAACTGCCCTGGAGAACAAAGAGTTAACTTTCCATGGCCAGCATGGAACATTCAGCGCGAGCTTGGTTGAATCCCCTGTCTGCTGTTGTTAAACTCCAGCTTCAGATTCTTTACTCCACCTCACTGAACAGTCGCTCCGGAGATTTCTCCTTTGCTCGGTTCAAAAAAGTCAGTTAAAGTGTCGTTTTTTCGCTCGGTTTCTACCGAATTTCTGCTACCGAATCTGTCAGTTTGAGTCTCTGTCTGTGGTACCGTGAGTACTAGATAGGTTTTACATTTAATTTTTGTGTGGAACTTGTAAATTTCGGATCGGTTCGGCTGAACCAATCAGTTTAGTTTAAAAAAAGTTTGTGAATTTACTTAGAGTGTGGTAACCGGTCCATATCGGTTCTAAAAAAAAAAGGATTTTATTACGTTTTTTTCCAAGACCCGTAACACGGTCAGGAACTGATAGGGGAGTCTTGCCTGGCGGATTGCCGAAAAAGGCACGTTTGGATAGGATTGGCTATGTCTGAGAAACCCAAGAAAAAAAACGAGCCCACTGGGTTTCAACACTGCAGTGTGTGTGGGGAAGCCTTTGCTAAGGCTGATCCCCACACCACCTGTGTTTATTGTCTGGGGTTTGACCACCTCGATTCAGACCGCCAAATTTGTAAGAATTAACTCAAAGCTACCCTGGATAAGAGAGTAGGTAGACTGAGGGAAAGGGAGGCCGAGAAGTCCGCTGACCCGGATGGCCAGCCCGGTTCAGTTCCGACCATACCAGAAGGAGTGCCCTCTGACCAGGGCAAAACTTCTTCGGGCAAAAGGAGAGCCGATTCTGAGGAGTTGGTTCCGGTTAAAATGAAGAGAAGAGATAAACCATCCGGGTCGGATCCAGAAATTCATACTCCGACTGCTGATGAGATAGCTAAAGCGATAACAATAGTGCAATGGGTGACTTCGGTTCCGGCCGAACCGGCACCATCTGGCAGGGGCTCGGTTCGGTCGGTTCCCCCAGTTCCGGATTACAGTTCAGAAGAATTTTATGAACCAGAGGAGGAGGAGGGAGAGTATGAGAATGATAATGGTGATTATGAAAGTCTGGATGTGCCTATTGACCCGGACGTCTCCCCCGACAGACCTTCAGGTGTTTCTCCTAGGCTTTCCGAGTCCCCTTCCCACTTTATGTTTACAAAAAAGTGGCTGAAACCCTCCAGCTTCCAATGGAAGAAGCAGTAGAGGATCAGGTGGAGCCTGATTTTGTTGAAATGATGGACATCCCAGAGTCCAGGAGACTGTCTATTCCCCTCCACAAGTCTTTTGGGAAACAGACAATTAAAATTCTAAAGACTCCTAACTCCATACCTCCTGTGGACAGACGAATGGACAAGAGGTACACCCTTTCAGGCTCGGACACAGAGTTCCTTTCTCAGCAATGCAGCCACGTTGGGGTAGTGCAGGCTGCTGCCTGTGATAAGGCAAATATTCCCTTGGCATCACACCCCCCAGATAAGGACTCCAGGAGGATTGATGCCATGGCAAAGAAGCAGTACATGGCAGCATCTTTGGGACTCAGGCAGGCTAACTATATGGCCTACACAGCTAGATACCAGAAGTCCAGATGGGACAATGCTGGCTGTGGCTAAACAGGCCCCTGACCAGCTTGCCAAGGAGCTGGAGCAGGTGGCTGCAGATGGGATTGAGGCATCCAAGGTGCAATTTCATGCTGCTATGTACTCCAGTGATGTTTCATCTAGAGTCTTGGCTACATCTGTGCTCCTTTGGAGGATGGCTTGGCTCAGATGTACTAGCCTATCACAGGATACCCAGGCTAAGGCCATGGATTTCCCTGTCATTGGTAATTCTCTGGGGAGCAGACAGAGAACTACATGAAAAAGATGGACGAGTACAGGACCACCTACAGGAGTGCTCAGGCCAAAGAAAGGCAAGCCACTCCTCAAAGGCAGCAGTCCAGGGGCAGACCTTTTCAGAGGCCTTTTTACCAAGCCCAGGCCTCCTGTTCTTCCTATGCTCAGAGGGGGTTCTTCAGAGGGAGAGGCAGATGGGGAATGAGCAGGCCTGCTTCCACCCCTCAGCCTAAAGCCCCTGCCAAGCAGACACCCTGATGGGTCTGCCCGGGCTGATTCTCCAGTACCTGTAGGGGGCAGGCTGGCTTACTTTGTCCAGGATTGGAAGTCTCTGACATCAGATAAGTGGGTCCTGGAAGTAGTAAGCCAGGGACTGGTTCTCAGCTTCAAAAAATTTCCCAAGATGAGAACCAGATCTTTCCACCTGCAAATCCATCAGAGACCCTTGCCCTAGAGGCAGAAGTTTCTTCCCTCCTGGCTCTCAGAGCCATAGAGAGGGTTCCTCCCTACACAAGGGCAAAGGATTGTACTCCAGGTACTTCCTAACCCCAAAAAACAGGAGAATGGCGGCCCATCCTGGATCTAAGATATCTGAACAAGCACCTTTCAAAACCAAAGTTCAAAATGGTGACTCTGGGAATAATTCTGCCCTCTCTAAGGCCAGGGGACTGGCTAGCCTCCCTGGACCTCAAAGATGCCTATTTTCACATTCCCATCAGGTGCTCCCACAGAAAGTACCTCAGGTTCGAGTTGCCCTCAGGCCACTATCAGTTCAGAGCAATGCCCTTTTGCCTAACATCAGCCCCAAGGGTGTTCACAAAGTGCCTGGCAATAGTGGTTGCTTTGCTAAGGAGAAAAAAGACTCCATCTTTCCATACATGGACGACTAGCTCATAGTGGGTCAGTCTCCAGACCAAGTCAAGTCACATCTGCAAATAACTCAGCAAGTGCTCACTTCCTTAGGATTCCTCCTCAACCTTCCAGAGTCAGTTCTCAAGCCAGTACAGCTCCCTCTTTAATAGGGGTGGAGCTGGGTACAATAAGGGCAAGAGCCTTCCTTCCCCTGGACAGGGTAAGGACCCTTATGGAACTGGCCTCTTCATTCACCCTTCAGGTGTCTCGACCAGCAAGGCATTTCCTGCAGCTTCTGGGCCACATGGCAGCCTCTACAGCAGTGGTCCAGGGAGCAAGATTTCAGATGAGGGACATATAGTTCCACTTAAGAGTCTTCTGGTCCCAAAGAAAGGATTCCCTTACCAAACTAGTCCCAGTGACTTGAACCCTGATCCAGGCTTTGCAATGGTGGCAGGATCAGGACAATTTGAGACAAGGAGTTCCTTTTGTCACTCAGTCTCATTCAGTGATATTCACCACAGATGCCTCCCTGCTGGGCTGGGGAGCCCACCTGGGGGATCTTACCACCCAAGGGCTGTGGTCACCTCAAGAATCTCTGCTTCACATCAATCTCTTGGAACTCAGAGCAGTGTTTCTGGCACTGCAAGCCTTTTCCAAATCTCTACAGAACAAGGTGGTCCAGATCAGAACAGACAATACCACCACAATGTGGTACATCAACAAGCAAGGAGGCACTCGGTCTACGGCCTTGTGCACAGAAGCAATGAAGTTGTGGTCCCTGGCCTATTCCTGCAAACCTCTCTGATAGCAGTTCACCTCCCAGGAAGGACAATGTCCTAGCAGATGCTCTCAGCAGGATATCCCAGGCCATCACAGATGGACCATAGATCCCTAGTTTTGAAAGTGATTTTCTCGAGATGGGGCACTCCACAGATAGATCTTTTTGCAGCCCCAGACAATCACCAACTTCCTCTCTTTTGTTGCAGACCCCCAGTCTTGGGCTCAGTCCCCCTGGATGCTCTGATTCTGAATTGGGAAAGGACATTTCTGTATGCTTTTCCTCCCTTCCCTCTCCTGTTCAAAGTGTTAGTCAAGATCAGGTCACAACCATACAAAGTGATTCTGATTGCTCCAGACTGGGCCAGACAGCCCTGGTACCCCCTGTTGCTGTCCTTAGCAGTCCACCTTCCCCTGTCTCTTTCCAGAAATTATAACCTAGAGAGCCTATTCCCAAAGTAGGTTCTGTCCCTCCTCCATGGAGGTGCTGCTTGGTAGTCTGCAATAGTCAGAATACAGCAAGACTTCATGTTGTTTGAAGAAAAAAATTACTCACCTTAGTAATGTTGTTTTCTCTAATGGAGTCTTGCTGTATTATGACCCCCCCCCGCCTCCCCTCTCAGGACCTGGTTTTTGGGATGTGGGTGGGCAGGAGCAATGTGGCACCTAGGGGTGCCCTTTCACCCTCCTTTACTTTGGGTGTGTGTTGTGTTTTGTTTTGGGTTTCTGACTTGAGTCTTTGCTTTGAAACCCAAAAAAAAAACCTTTTTAATAAATTTAGTTGCCAGTTGGCTAGTGTGAGTTTTACAGTTTCCACACAGAACTTCTAGTAAGTATTGCTTGTAAAGATCTGACGGTTGGAGTTTAAACAACAGCAGACAGGGGCTTCAACCGAGCTCGTGCTGAACGTTCCATGCTGGCCATGGAAAGTTAATTCTTTGTTCTCCGGGGCAGTTGAAAGGCAGGACCTAACTGCAATAGTTAGAATACAGCAAAACTGCATTAGAAGAAACAACATTACTAAGGTGAGTAATTTTTTCTTCTCTGCAGAGAGGATAGGAATGGATGCCACCTCGTTTAGGTAATGAACTACCATAGAATTGTCTGATTGCACCTGTAGGCAACCCGGAGGGAGGTGCGCCTTGAATGTTTGCAAGGCATAGAGGACCGCTTGCAGTTCCAAGACATTGATGTGGAGGTGGGCCTTCACCGATGTCCAAGATCCTTGTAATCTGACGTGCAGGAGGTGAGCACCCCACCCAGTCAAGGAGGCGTCCGTTGTCAGAATGAGACTTGGGATGGGTGAATGAAAAGGCATCCCCTGGAGGAGATTGTCCTTGACTTCCACCACTGCAGGGCTCGAAGAACTGGGGAAGACGGGACTAGGGCATCAGAATCATCCAGATACTGGTCCCATTGGACTCTGAGGGACCACTGAAGGACTCTCATATGCAACATGGCATTGGGAACCAGTGGAATTGTAGCCACCAAATGTCCCAGGAGATGGAGATAGTCTCTTGCAGAGATCCGAATTGCAGGATTCCAAACTGCATGCTAAAGCGATCAGGGCGTCTGCCCGAGTGATGGGCATATACACCTGTCCCACAGAGGAATCCAGCACGGCTCCTATACACTGGAGGCATTGAGTCGGGTCCAATTTGGACTTCAGATAGTTTATCGCAATCCCAACTTGGGTGAACAACTGCAGGGCGCAAGAAAGCATATGAGACAACTGGTGCCTGGAGGACGCTTTCAGGAGCCAGTCGCCCAAGTAGGGGAAGAAAAGACATAGAGGCCTTCCCGTCGGAGGGCCGCTGCGACCACTGCAGGGCATTTTGTAAAGACTCTCGGGGCTGAGGAGAGACCAAAAGGTAGGGCTCTGAACTGGTAATGACTCCCTTGGAACAGGAAACAGAGAAACCGTCGGTGGTGCATCATGATGTGAAGGTATGCATCCTTCGCATCCAGAGAACAAAGCCAGTTGCCTTTGTTCAGCAAACAAAGAAGTTTTGGATGGGACACCATGCAGAATTTTTGGTAACAGATGTAGAGATTGAGACCCCTCAAATCCAAAATGGGGGTGAATCACATGTCCATTTGGGGACCAGGAAGGAGTAAAATCCCGTCCCCTTCCGAGGAAGGGGAACTGGTTTGATAGCCCTTTTTGATAGTAAGGTAGCTATTTCAGTCCCTAGGACCAGTGCCTGGTTGGGAGATAGGGATAGACTCTGGGTGGTGATGGAAGAGGCATCTCCCTGAACTCCAGTGTGTGTCCCGTATCAATCAGTTGCAGTAGCCACTGGTTGGAGGAAAGGGCTTGCTACCCTTGCAGGTATAGGGAAACCCTGCCCCTGATGGCCATGGGTAGGGCCTCCAGACCCACGACCGGAGGAGGACCCTCAGGTGGGAGGCAGGCTCTGCTGAGGGGCAGCAGGGACGTACCGGGGCCTAGGGGTATTTCTCGGGCTAGGCAATTGTAACTGAGGTTTTCTTTTATTGATCAGCTGCCGGGTGAACGGGGGACAGCCCCTGTGAAAACCTGTTTTCCCATGTTGTCCAACTTCCTAGACTCCGCATCTGTGGGCTGTGCACTCGTGCTGTGGTCTGGAGGACTGATCATGTGCGGCATTAATCACCACCAGTCTACCTGGGGTGGAGGCGTGAAATAGGGGTGAGCCACTGGAGCTTGATAAAGCCTCTCTGCCTTCACCAGTGGGGGGGATAACCAGTGTAGGGCATTCAGGTATACCCAGGTACTGAGCCAATATCTTGCGAGAGGACTCCTGTACTGAGCTCTAGAACCCAAAGGGTCTCTGGAGGTGGAGCATGATGTCTGCAAAAGTCGGGTCATCCGCCGGGGAACAAGAGAAGCCAAGGGTAAGGTCCTCCTAAACAGAGGAGGCGGCAGAGAAGGACTGAGAAGGTGCCTCCTGGTCCATGCCATCTTTCTCCTCCCTGCTTTCCAGACCCCAGTCTTGCAGGAAAGGGTCCTTCATGTCCACTTCCTGGGTATACAGACCTGGGGAGACAGAGGAAGAGATGGCCATACGCTGGGCCGAAGGGGGCCGAGACGGAGCAGAGAAGAGTGGGGACTCCTCCCTAGGGGGGCTGCAGGGCTGGGTGAGGCCCAGGATGAAGGTAACCAGAGCCTGGATGTCAATCATGGCCATCTGTCCAGAGGTGGTAGACCTAGCGGTGCAAACAGGCACCACAGACAGAACAGCAGCCAGCAGAGGGACCAAATGAGCAGCCTTCGATGAGGGAGGCATATAAGACCCCAAAGACATTGAGAATGGTGCTAGGGTGACCGTTGACGCGGTCCCAGACTCATTCGTCGATGAGAACATCGTCAACGGAGTAGGCAGTGATGGAACGCTAAGCAATGTCGATGAGAGGGTTGTCGACGGGCCATGTTGCAGGGCCGTTGACTAGAAGGTTGTCAACGAGCCAGAGGCCATCCTCGATGTACGAAGGCCATGCAGCAGTGAAAGTGGGGGCAACATTGGCAGCTGCAAAACAACCCCAGAGGTGCCCGTCGACAGAAGAGCTGTCAGTGAGCTGGGAGAGGAGCCCACAGTTGGTGGTAGAGAAGACGAAATGAGAGAGGCTGCCTGCTCCATACTCACAATTTTTGTAGAGGACGACACAGGTGGAAGAGACATGCTTGGTTTTAGAAGCATGCTTCCTACCCTGACCCTGTGCCGAGGTGGAGTGGCCTCACGTGGAGCGAAGAGACCCTGAAGAGGATGCAGAGGAGCATTTTCACTGCTGTTGCTCCAAGAGGGCTACCTTTTGCTCCATGAGGTACTCACGGAGCTGTTGCAGTTGGCGTTTTGTGGCTCTGGAGAAATTCTGACAGAAGACGCACCTCACAGTGCCATGCTCAGGACCCAGGCAGCGAACACAGTCTATGTGGAGGTCCTCCTTTGCAATGCTGTGGCCACAAGCACAACTTTGGAATTAAAGATCCGAAGACATAAGTGATGGTAAAACAAAAACACACAAGAAAAACAAGTAAAGTCAATTGGTTTTTAGAACTATTCAAAAGATGGCTGTGAAGCAGGAACTCCGAAGGAGGATTTATTGCATGCAAGTCGCAGTTGAAAAGAACTGAGGAATGCCTGGGACCTCCCCCTTTTATATTGCCTGTGGCTGAATCCCACAAGGCATGACCTGCTGCAAGAGATTGCCTCAAAGAAGATCTCAGTAATTCACAAGTGTGAATAGTGGAGTTTGTGAGGGTCTGCCAGTGGTGGTTTATTGACCCTAACTAGTAAATATTAAACAGAAAGAAATCAGACATGGAAGAAACATGCTGCACATGGATGGCACCTCCTATGCTGCCATCATCTGCCACCGGTCCCAGCCATGCTAGGCATTAAGGGATGACCCGGCACCCAGTGGACACCATGGCAGTGTGTCCATACAGCACACACCTGAAGACCACCCTTCGGTGGACAACAACAGAATCCAGCACACACACATGCAGCACTGGGGCATGGAGGGTATTGGGAGGGTGTACAGGTGGCCAGTCTGTACCATAGACTGGGTGCTGTCACAAGGCTGGGACAATCCACGCAGTGCAAATGGTGCAGTGTAGGGAATACCCCAACATCAGTGTGCCTGTCTGATGGTATGTGCCCCCCAGACACCACAGCCAGCCATGTATATGTCCCGTGCCAGTGGTGCAGCGTCTGTTGGTTGCACAACAGTATAACAGTAATGTCCAGTCTTGGTACACACCTGCAAGATGGGCCTGTCACTGTGTAAAGTGCAGCAGTCATTGATGCCTTACACACCATAGGCATTGCTGTGTCCTTCACACTACTGGCCCCCTTGTTACTGTAATGTCTGCTGTGCACTGTAGTAAGAAATACAGTTTGACAATTGCATTCAACACCACCGCCTGTGCTGTGTAGTCCCCTGGGACCCAATATTCTATGCGATTCTGTACAAATGTAGCCTGTAGCTACCACCATGCACTTCCAGACTGACCTACAGGTGGAGTTGTGGGCAGACCCAGCCAGCCCCTGTACTTCCAGACTGACCTACAGGTGGAGCTGTGGGACCTTGCAGTAGCACTGGGCAAACTGCATGCAAATCAGGACATAATGAGATACTAATCTGGATGTTTACCCACAGGCTGCCTAGGTAGGCTCATTTGCATGTCACTTTTGAATATAGCAAATGTTTGCGCTGCGCAGATGTTTTTTGCACCACGCAAATATTTCGGAAACATGGTACATTTCTGCAGAATTTCACATGTGCTGGTACTTGCAGCTTTAATGAATCCACTCCTTTGCTAGCACACACATTGGCAACATGGTTCACCTCTGCCTTCTTTCACGTCGCTGTGCACTGAGCTGCTGTTGTGGTTTGCACGTCTTGGTTGCTACTGTATATTTAGAGCTGTCTTATTTCCCGGGCTATTTTTGCACTGCACTCCCAGCCCAGTGTGCCTGGCTTCCCTACCACGCTATATTCAGCAGGTTTAGCACTGGGGTTATCCCTTTTGAATATAGCGGGCTATTGGTTATGGGCTAATTTAGCCTCGGGTCAAAGTTTTGTATATCTGGCCCCTGTTGCTTACAAACAGGGACAATGTTACGGATGTCAAAAAAGGAAACCATGTGGGGACTAGTGATCCTCGTGCAGTGTGGTTTTGGGTTTTTGATATGTTCAGTGCCTTGATATATTGAAAGGTGCTTTAAAAATAAAGTTATTATTATTATCGTTATAAGAACAGCTGGGGAATCTAATCACACAGTGGCACGAGTTCTGGATTTTCCAAAAATGGGGAAATGCCTTAGGAATGACCTGCTAGGGGGAGAGGACGGGGTTGGGGGTGGAGAAAAAGAGGGCCACAATAAAAAAGAGCATAGTGAAAGCAATGAGTCTGTATGTTAAACAGGTACAGTCATTCCCGTCCTTAAATCTGGTGATCCCCGACAAATGAACAACTACTGTCCACCCAAGTAAGCACCTTGAGAAAATTGTCCACCGCCAGATCTCGGACCATGTTACAGAACCTCCTCTGCCCCCGACAGCATGGTTTCAGAAATGGTCACAGCACCACCACAGCTCTGGCCTGCTTCATGGACCATGTACTCCGAAATATGGACGTCAGAAACATCACAGGTGCTGTCTTGAGTGGACCTCTCAATGGCGTTCGACTGGTAAATCACATCATCCTCCTTGACAATCTGCGAAACATTGGTTGTTCCCCTGCATCTATTGCCTGGTTCCAAGATTACCTCTCCGGCTGCACTTAAATAATTTGCCTTGGTGGTGCCACCTCCTCCACCACACCCGTCATCACTGGGGTTCCCCAGGACTCAATCCTTGTACCCCTTTTATTCACCCTCTTCTGGGTGCTTCCTCCCCAGGGATAGTCTCTCATGTAAATTGCCACTCTGTGCAGATGACCTCATATTGTTCCACAGTGACTGGTCCCTGGCTAGCCTCTCCACTGTACTTTATGAAAATTACTGTGCCACCTGTGAGTGGTTCCTGAGAAACAGGCTAATTGTCAGCACCAAGAAGACCAAAGCTATGCTCTTTGGCGCTAAGCCTAGGCTATCCAGACTTACAAACGTCAACGGTCCTGTGAAGGTCCTATCCGCTGATGGTATGCCCCTAGAGACTGTTACTTTCTTTAAGCACCTTGGCATCATACTTGACCGAGCGCTGACCTTTGCTGACCACATTAAAGTCACAACCCGATGCATTAATCAAAAGCTGGGAGTTGTGTACTGGATAATCAACTACTTCATCTCCGAAGCCCAGCTTGCCATTGCCCTTGACACCCTCCTCCCACAAATGGACAATGTTTCTACTATCTGTACTGTATTTATTAAAATGATTAAAGACAGATTAAGTTGTATCCCACCTTGTATATACTTGTTGAAGTATTCCCTCACTGAAGGGTGGTCCAGTTTTTCAAGTGGGATATTAGAGGTGGCACATGTTAACACAGTCTTCTCTATAAAAGCAGTCTTGTCTAATTTAGCCTTCTTAGATCGCCGTATCGACTCCCCAGTAGTGGACTGGGTGCTTGTTTTTAGTGAACTTTCTGCAGCCCTAGCTTTTTTTTCTGAGTGAGCTGCAGAACGGCAGTGTTTCACTAAAGTGTCTCTCGACTCCCACTCCAAACGGCAGTTGCAGAACCGGCACATTAAAATGCTGCTATCTGAGAGATACATTCCCTCAACTTCAAACTCCTTGCATCTCTGGCCAATACTTTTGTGAGGTTTAGGCATGCTGAAAATATGGCAAACAAATAGTATACCAAGCGGCTACCAGTGCGTATGCTAACCTAAAGAAACAATGTGTAGCTTTTAAGTAAGGTTGAGAGTAGCTGTCGGAGAGGCTAACAACGTGAGGAATTTGTAATTAGGATCACAGGAACAGCTGCATTCAGCGTGCAAACAGGTAAAAAATGAGGAGACTTAAATGGATGTCAGGAAAGCGATGAGATGTGTCAATTGCTGGCTAAATGAGGTGCTAAATGAGGTGCCTAGACAGTTGCTGACAGTGCTGAGCAAAGAAATACGGCACAAATAGAACAAAAAAGCATTATTTTTTTTATAATTGCAGATTTCATTTAAATGCACATATTTCGTTTTATTTGGTTTTTAAGTGTTGAATTCGTTTTATTTCATGCTATTTCGTATTTGCGATTTACACGGGTCTCTATCTATACACTTATCTCTTTCTCCGGACTTGCAAGGCTAAACTCTGCCTTCAATAATATCTGTAGATTTTCCCTTCATGCACCCACCCTTACCCATCACTGCTCCCTCTACCAGGCACTTAGATGGCTTCCTCCTCAGGGCCACCGTGACTACTTGCTAGGCTGTACCGTTGATAAAGCCATCTGGGATAAGGTTGGATCCCCGCTCCTCTCTCCTGTGTCCCAAAACATGCCCTCATGACTGCCACTCCTCTAGCTTACTGCTGGAATGCCCACAGATCTTCACTCGAATGGGCCAAAAAGCCTACTCCTCTTCAGCTCCTCCCCTGTGTAACAGCCTTTTAACTTAACTAATTTACCTGCAATCCCTTAACTGCCACTGTCAATTTAAATCTCTCTATAAAGCACACCTCATAGCAACTTTCAAATGCTCCTGCTCCCCTGCTTGAACAACACATACGCAAGCCTGCCACCTTTCCTATGCTTGGCCGTCTCCCATTACCTTACTGAAGATTCTGTGTGGCTTGATATGTTACTGTTTTACTTCTCTGGCTGTTATGCCTTGCACTATTTGCTTGTTCTTTGTCAGTGTAGTTGAAATATGTGTCCTTTCTTTGCCTTCATGATACCAAATTGCCGTGTACCTTGCTGCATTGTCTTGTAATTTGTTTTGTACTGCATTTACACCAAATGTGCCATCTTCATGACCTGAGGCCATGAATGAAAATGGTCCTTGGATCAGCACACCTACCCGGTAAACAAATAAAGGTAAAAGAAAGAGGAGACTGCTGCTGCTGTTCTCAAAAGAGGTAGCGGGGGGGCGCTGTGGAGCCCGAGCAATATGGGGGCAGATCTATAATACTCTCCACACTTACTACGATAAAATAAATAAAGCTAATTTTTCTGGGCAGAGAAATCGCGATAAAAAAACAGAAATTGAAAGCAGGACACTTGGACCTCAACATGGGAAACCCTAGAAAGGAAAGGCTGCAATCTCAGGGGGACAGGAGCAAAACAGTTTCGGACCCACCGAACACGAGGTCTGCTCCCAACCAGACGGCTTCTGCATCATCAACTGAGAACGAGGAAACCCTGCAAACCCTCGGCCTAAAAATCAATAGGCTTATCCAGGCAGTTTCAGGACTGGATGGGAAATTTGACTCCCTTACACAAAGAGTAACTGCCTAGAAATGGAGCTGGAAACTGTTAAAACAGAGACTTTAGAATCAAAAAAAAGTTCGGAAGCGGCGCAGGGGGCTGCAGCTTCTCTGATAAAAGACAATACCCATTTAAAGAATCGCCTTGAGTCGCTGGAAAACCAATCTAGATCTTCTAATGTCCGAATAATTGGGTTACCGGAACGAGTGGAGGGTGACCATTTAGCCCTGCTTGTTAGAGACTGGCTGATTTTACAACTGGGAGATATACTCTCTGAGAATGAGCTACACATCCAGAAGGCCTACCGAGTGGCGGCCTGTGGAAGACCTTTGAATCCGGATGCACCTCGAGCAGTAGTTATAGTGCTTGATGGGGTAGGCTCAAGAGACTTAATACTGAAACTAGCCAGACAGAAGAGAACCCTTCTATGTGATGGGCAACAAGTACGACTCTACCCGGATTTGAGCTACTCAACGCGGACGAAGAAGAAATTTGACGGAGTCAGAGCGATCCTGAGAGAGGCTGATATAACCCATGGCATGCTGTTCCCAGCCCGCATTCGAATCGTCCATCAAGAGAAAATCTTTATTTTTTTGGATCCGGCTGAAGCTTTGAAATGGGCACAGAGAAATGCCCCTGCGAGATCTCGAAGAGCTGAAGTATCCGATTCTGAAGTGGAGGACATTGAGGACTCTTTAGGGGCCTTATGGACGTTAGAACAGGTTGGCAATAGCCCATATGATTTAAAATCGGAATAAATAGTGTTACTGTTCCCTTGAGTGATGCTACCTAAAAGGGATTATTATTAAACCTAATTCTGTACAAAGGTTCATGACTGGTTTAAAGAGGTACTAAGTCTGAAATCGCCAGAGTTTTTACCTTCTACCAAAATGAGATGGTTAAGGGCAGAACTGTCCAAGTTATGAGTTAAATTACACAGAGGGCTATCCTAGTGTGGATATATAGGGATTCTCATTGTTTATTATTCCTTTTTTCTTGCCCTTCGGACAAATAATATTTGTTTAGTACATGCCTAACTCTCAATATCCTGTAAAGGGTATAAGGGACACTACTGATCTTATTTAAGGTATTTCCATATTATGTATATTGCATGCAGCTCATGGTCTCTGTAACAGTGATTCATTTATTGTATCATATTGAAGTGACAGATTTTCTTATTTGTATCCCCCATATGACGTATCTTATCGACTCTGCATGCTTGTTTTAACCTGCGTGTATTAAGAGGAGTGGCGACCTCAACCTATTATTATAAATCCTAATGTGCACTGTCAGAATGATTTCTGTATGAAATATTGAGAAATCAATAAAAAAGAAAGTAACAAAAAAAAAAAGAGGTAGCAGAAAAGGTTAAAAAAGCAGCATTCGGAAGGTACAAGGAAGGGGAAAGTGTTTAACCAGGAAAGATGCACTAAGCTGGAGCTTGTTTCCAGGTGCAACCTAAAGGCACAAGGAAGTTAAGTGACTTGCTCAGGGTCATACAGTATGCAAGTAGACGCTGATAGAAACATAGACTTTGACGGCAGATAAGGACCACTTGGCCCACCCAGTCTGCCCGTTTCCCTACCTACTGGATAAGCTGCAGATTCTAGTTAACCAATAGCCTACTTCCTGCCACCCCCCACTACAATTGCCTTGTGTCTGTCCCATGCATGTTTGAATTCCCCCACTTTTAGCCCCAACAACCTCCCCAGGAAGGCAGTTCCATGCATCCACCACTCTCTGTGAAAAAAATTTCCTCACATTACCCCTGAGCCGTTCCCCCTCTGTCTTTAAATTGTGTCCCCTTGTTCTTACACATCTCTTTTTATGAAAGATGCTGCCCTCCTGGACTTTGTTGATTCTTTTGAGGTACTTGAACGTTTCTATCATGTCCCCCCATCCCTCCTTTCATCAAGGGTATACATCTTAAGCTCTCTCAGTCTCTCTTCATGTGATTTCTGATGCAGGCCCTGCACCATTTTAGTTGCCCTCCTCTGGACTGCTTCCATCCTGTCTATGTCCTTGCGTAGATGAGGTCTCAAAAACTGCGCACAGTACTCCAGATACAGTCTCACCAATTGTCTGTACAGAGGGATAACCACTTCCCTTTTTCTACTTGTGATGCCCCTTTCTGTGCATCTCAGTATCCCCCTGGCTCTCCTTACTAACGTCTCACATTGCTTACCAACCTTTAGATCATATGATACGACTACCCCCAAGTCCCGTTCCGTTTTTGTTGTTGTTAGTACCTCCCCTGCTATTGTGTACTCTTCTCCTGGGTTTTTGTTTCCCAGGTGCATTACTTTGCACTTCTTTGCATTGAATCTAAGTTGCCATATGTCTGACCATTCCTCCAATCTTGCCAAGTCCCTTCTCATCCTTTCTACCCCACTTGTGTATCAACTCTGTTACAGATCTTTGTATCATCTGCAAAGAGGCATACCTTTCCCTCCAGACCCTCTGCAATGTCACCTATAAAGATGTTAAAGAGGACTGGACCCAGTACTGAGCCCTGAGGTACTCCACTAGTGACCCCTTGATGAGATTCAAACACAGGTCTCCAGGTTTGCAACTCAGTGTCCTTAAGCACTACGCTATACTGCCTCCTAGGAGGCAAGGAGACCCAGAGAGAGAAGGATAGGGAAGTGTATCTGGGAAAACAGAAGGAAGCAGGCAAAGCAGTGAGGAGCACAAAGGCACAAACTGAGAAAAGAATAGCTCAGGGAGTATCAAAAGGAGACATTTTTTAGGTTAGCGAGAAAAGGAAGACAAAAGGAGGAACTGTACAGCTAAAGAGGGAGGAGGTGACTGCGTGAAGGTAGATCGAGAGAAGGCAGACATCTTGAACAGGTACTTCTGCTTAGAATTCACAGTAGATGGGGAAGAGGAGGGACTACACAAAGGCACCAGGAGCTTTGATGGGAGGGAAATGGACACTAGTCCTTTTTCTGAGGGGAAGGTCCAGAAAGGATTTGCTAACCCTAAGGTTGACAGAGGTATGGAGCCAGACAGGGTACATTCAAGGGTGCTGAGGGAGCTCAAGGAGGTACTGACTGCACCTCTGACAGACCCATTTAACAGATCACTGTAAACTAGCGTCCTGGGGGACCGGAGAAGGGCAGAGGCAGTCCCACTTCACAGAAGTGGTGGTAGGGAGGAGGAGAGCAATCATAGGCTTGTCAGTCTGCAATTGGTGGTGGGTAAGTTAATAGAAACACTATTGAATGAAAGGATTGTGGAATATCTTGCATCCAGTGGTTTACAGGATCCAAGGCAGCATGGATTCACAGGGGGAGAGTCATGCCAGAAAAATCTGATAGATTTCTTTGACTGGGTGACCGAGGAGTTGGATCAGGGAGAAGTGGTGGATGTGGCCTCCCTGGATTTCTGCGAGGCTTTTGATGCTATCCCACATAGGAGACTGGTTAAGCACTGGTTTGAAGCGAAGACCTCTGTTGGTCAGTCTTGGTATTGCAGACATCTATACTGCATATAGATATTAGGTACTATACTGCAGTCACCACTACCAAAATAAGGGACTGCACCTCTGAGTAACTAACATTTAAATTACTTTTATAATTTATCTAGAATCCCTTGTTGCTATATGTAAAACATTGACAGTTCCCTTGCATGACATCATTCTTGGGGGGTAGCCGCACACAGAAAACTGGAGGACAAAGTGATGTTAAAACAAAACATGAAATGATTATGACAGATTTTTTTTACAAAACAAATTGCAGCTTCAACATATGGAGAAAGAATGGGCAGCAGTGGCATACTGTGTGAAAAAAGGGATCTATGAAACCTCACAAAATCACTTGAACAAGTTGGGGAAGGTGGGGCTGGGTAATAAAGGTGGTAGCCTGGGCAAAAAACTGATTAGGGGATAGGATGCAGAGGGTAGTGGTAAATGGAGTTCACTGTGAGGAGGGGCGGGTGACCAGTAGGATACTTCACGGATCAGTGCTGGGACCGGTCCTCTTCAGTGTCTTTGTAAGTGACATAGTAGAGGAACTGGAAGGAAAGGTCTGCCTCTTTGCAGATGACACCATGATCTCCAACAGGGTGGACACTTGGGGGGTGGAAAGGATGGGCAGGGATCTGAAAAGACTGGAGGAGTGTCAAGGGTATGATAGCTGGGTTTTAATGCAGAAAAGTGCAAAACAATGCACTTGGGCCATAGAAACCTTAGAGCAGAATATAAAATGGGCACAGTGATACTGACAAAGCCCAAGGCAGAAAGAGACCTAGGGCTTATCATATTGGATGACCTAAAGGTGCATAGGCAGTGTGACAAGGCAGTGGGATGGATGAGTGGAATGCTAGGGTGCATAGGAAGGGGTATCGCCAGCAGGAAGAGGGAGGTGGTGCTGCCCCTATATAGATTGCTGGTTATCATATTGGATGACCTAAAGGTGGACAGGCAGTGTGACAAGGCAGTGGGATGGATGAGTGGAATGCTAGGGTGCATAGGAAGGGGTATCGCCAGCAGGAAGAGGGAGGTGGTGCTGTTCCTGTATAGATCGCTGGTAAGATCTCGTGTTGAGTACTGTGTCCATTTCTGGAGATCGCATCTCAGGAAGGATATAGGCAGAGTGGCACAGTCCAGAAGAGGGCTACCAAAGTGGCGCAGGGTCTGCATCAAAATCCCTATGAAGAGAGGCTTAAGGAGCTAAATATTTACACCCTGGAGGAGAGGAGGGAGAGGGGGAATATGATAGAGACATTTAAATACCTCACCTGTGTTAACAAGGTTCAGGAGGGGGTATTTGTTTAGAGAAAAAGATGCTCTAGAACAAGGGGGCATGCTATGAAACTGGAGGGGGGCAGATTCAGGAGGGACATGAGGAAGTACTTCTTCATGGAAAGGGCGGTGGATGCCTGGAACAGTCTTCCAGCAGAGGTAGTGGGGGCAAAAACAGTGGTGGGGTTCAAAAATGCCTGGGACAGGCACAAGAGAATCATAGGAGTAAGGAAGGTAGGGGAAGAGATGGCACCGTAGATCAACAGCAAATCTGTAGCAAAATGTGAAGGTTAAAAAAACGGGCAGACTAGATGGGCCCAGCAACCCTTTTATTTATTTGAATTTTGATGACTGGGTAGGCCCACTGAGACAAGACAGTCCCTTTTTCAGTGGTGACCCAGGGAATCTAAGCATTCCACAAGTGATAGACATTAAACATAGTACCAACAGTGGTACAACAGTAGTAACATTAACAAATAGAAATATTCAACATTTTGATACAGATAGTAAGATGCAGAAAATAGAGAAACATCATACACTTTAGGGCATAAACAACTTTCTGACTCACAAATTTGACAGGGTTTATAGGCTAGCTCACATCACATTCTATGCTTCTACGTAATCAGGCCTCTGAGAGGAATACTCCCCTTGGTGTGCCCAAGACACCAGAGGGAGGAACCAGAGAGAAAGAGGTAGGCCAGATAGCCCAGGTAGGTGTGGTACGATGAGGGGACTTTATTTTTCCTAAGTACACCCTTTATTTTGTTGTCTCATGCCTCCAGACCTTATCTCACCCACAGGGCATGGTGCTGTGGAGCAACCCGGCCTTGCACCTTTCAGTTCAGTTAAGTTTTATTTGGTCACTGCGTGAGTACACTGAGCCACATGGCCCCTTTACAGGCATGGGCTGGAAACATACAACGCAACATATACAAATGCAGACATTAGATAATCATATGTACAAAGTACAATAATAATATACAAATGGGCAAACACAGCCACAAACTCCACGTACCCTACTGTGCTCCAGTAAATTCAGAGCAAGCAACCAGGCACCAGTGGGAGATGCTATAAAAGATCACACACAAAACAGTATGTGGCAATCAGTCGTTTATTAAATTATGAAATATGAAAGCATACCAGAGACCCCACACAGTCTCACCGATGTTTCGTGCCCTTCATGTGCTTTTTCAAGGTGTCACCATATACTCTTTTGTGTGTGATCTTTTGTGGCATTTCCTACTGGTGCCTGGTTGTTTGCATCGTAATAAAAATATACAAATCAAAATTATTTAGAAGCAAGTGTCATGAAATGGCTTGGTAAGCCCATCCTTAACTTCAGAACTCCTCTGCTAGCCGCTTCCTGGACATGTGATGCCTCTGCACCACAGGACAAGTTTTTTTTTTTTATCTGTATTTATCTGCCCTGCAGCCACTAACCTGCTATTCCTCCAGCCACTGTTCCACCTTCACTGCCGACCCCGGAGTTGCACGCCTAGCTGGCATATGTGGCTGTACCTTCGAGAGGGACACTCCCCTTGTCCCCGCACCAGGCCAGGATCTAGTACCGACACGCGCCTAATCCAGGCATCGACGGACGATGAAGTAGCGGCCATCAAGCTGCCGCGGCTAGTGCTGCCATTTTCTGCTGTTCTTTGAGCCTTGGAGTGCGAGCGTGCAGTGGTGTCAGGGCACTGTGTGCCGACGCCTGCCACACACGTAGCTTTGCACCAGCTCTAGCAGTGCCCCCAGTCGTCACCAGGGGCCGCTGCAGAGCGGTGGCACCCTGGAACCCTCCCCAGGATAGGAGAGCAGTCCTCCTGATGCTCAATCCTAGCCCTCCCCTGCTGACCCCCTGACAGCCCGGCTCACATCCGAACCCGGGTTGCCAGCGTGGTGCGAGGTGTGGCGTCCAGTGCCTCAACCCTCAGCGCCACCAGGCCAGCTGGACAAGTTTTTCTGCAGTTAGTAACCCCCCCAGCCCTGTCAACCTGGCACCTCATGAACTTATCGTCCAACTCCTGTCTTCTCCACCCCACTCCCCCCATGGTGGAGGCTGCCTAGTGGCTGCAAAATGGATCCTTGGGCAAGATGCATGCCATGTTGCTGGGTGCAGGGCCTTCAAAGAGTCAGTGCCATCTTGTCTTGTTCTTTGTCTCTAATGGTAACCACCTTACTGAAGTCAAATCTTTTAAGTACCTGGGCATTACACTTGATCCTACCTTAGACTTTTCCCTCCCCATCACCAATGTAAGCAGACTAGTTCACTCCAAACTAGGGCTTGCCTACAGAATTAGAGATTCCCTTATCTCTTCGGCTTGACTTGTCATTGCTTGTGGAGTACTCCTGCCGCCCAGTCTAACATATGGACTGGTACCCCCTTTATCAGGCTAGCATGAGCATTCTATCCAAGTGGACCATAGCCTATAATGGGATCTGTTCAGGGTGTGAAATTCGTGAAAAAAAGTACATGCCCACTTGGGCATGTAAGAAGAAAATGTACATGCCCAACAAACTATTTACATGCCGCCCCTTAGTTTACATAATTTTAGACGTCATCTTCACTTTCGTTTTCATCACCACCACTAGGGCTGGCAGAAGCAGCATGCAGTGACAGTGTTCTGGAGCCATAAGCTTTGGTAGTGGGCCTTCTTTTGCCATTTTTCCACCACAGTGATATGGCACCATCAGGGTTATAGTCACTAAGCTGGGGTCCATTCAGAGATATAGACATTAGGTCATGTAGGGTGTCTGGGCCAACCCTCCAGTCATTTTTTATTCTTCCCATCAGAGAGAAGCCTCATTCTGCAGCAGCAGTGTGCACAGGAATCAGGAGAATGAGTCTGACAATGGCCAGCACATTTCTAAATTGCTGATCCTGCACATCCGCAAGAATCACTTTCTGCCACAATTTCAGAGACTTACAACTTTCAACACACAGCAAGTGGAGTACGTGCTTTTTTAAGTTTAGCCACTCCAGTAGTACCAAAGTAACATCGACTCCACGAGACTCTAGGACCACTTTATAGTGATTAACAATTGTTTGAATTGCTTGATCTCCATATGTTTCAAGTGCTTCTGTGGATGTTGGCCAGGACTGAAAATTTAAAGCTCTTGCAGCTAGTAGCACCTTATTGGTCGTGAAGGACTGAAAGCAAGATTCAGTGTGCTATGACGTTTTCTGAAGAATTTTTTTGATCTCTGAAATTGTGGCTTCTACAATGTCTGAAGGAGAACCTGATCTGTGCCTGCTAGTTTCATTAGTTAAGTCAACACTGCTGTACTGAGTTAGGTTCTCATTTACAGATGTAAGTGTTGTGCGGTGAAGAGTTTCTTGATTCGAGAGACCATTTAGTTTTTGAATTGTGCTTTCTACTCTGCTTTGAACTTTTTCAACAGTGGCATCCTCTTGCTGAAAGCACAGACTAAGAGCAGATAAGTAACCAAAAAAATACTTTCAGAAAGTTCGTGTATATAACACATTTTAAAGTCTTAAGCACTTTAAGTATTCCTAGTGCTTTTTGGCCATGGTCCTGCTTGTTTGTCAGTGACAGATGTTCGAGGTGAGGCACTAATGCAGCCCAGTTCCTTTCAAGGGCAGAAATGGCCCGTTCTCTGTGTACAAACCACCTAGTGCCACCAGTGTTAACTGGTTTGACCACATTAATATTTAAAAGGGATCTCGTTTCCTGTAGGCCTTTCCAACTTTTTGGTGACCTGTGGTAAACGAGTAAATGTTCAGCAGAGTTGTTCTAATGACTTGTAAAAGGGACAGTCTCTGAACGAATCCTTTACAGCAAGCTCTAACGATGTGCACAGCAGTGTATGTCAATGAGGTGTGGGCACTGGAAATCTTGCTTTTATTGAGTAAGGACACCTGAAGTGCTCCCCAACATTACAGCAGCACCATCAGATGCCGCACTTATCAGCTTATGTTTCCAACCACCATCCTTTAAACCACCTTCACTCTCTAAAGCATTAATCACAGTATTTAAAATGCTTTCTGAATTAGGGACACTGACTGGTTTCAGTGCAAGAAATCTTATTACAGGTAGGCCATTTTCAAAACACGTACATAAATGCCTCCTCCTCAGTCACACTTTTATCTGTGCAGGAATCAACAAGAAAGAAAAGAAGTCATTGTCTTGTAGTAGACTAGCAGTAGTGCTTTGAATATCTTGGGCAATATAGTGAATGAAGACCGGCATTGCTTGTCACCACTGTAACTGTGACTCATAGCATCATGCCCATGATTTCTTCTTTGTAAATCTGTCAACCCAGGAAAATCCCTGAAAGGCTTTTCGGTCCTAGCAACGTAATATGCAGTACAGAACAATTTACAAATTTGATCCGTTTCTTTTTGTTCCATAAATTGTATGGATTTCTCTATTGGTCTTTCTCCAACTTTTGTTTTATTTGCAGTGTATGCCATCTCAGCATTTTTGTGTGCTATGGACACTTCGGGCCAGATATTCAAAACTTTGCCCCGGGCCAAAATTAGCACTGCCCAGCGGGCAAACTTAGCCCGGAGCACAGAGCACACTATATTCAAAAGGAATAGCCCAGGGCAAACAGCTTCCGAATATGGCATGGTAATGAGGCCAAATGAGGCCATGCAAACTGGGCTGGGAGTGCAGGGCAAAAATAGCCCTGGAATAAGACAGCACTGAATAAAGCAACCAGGAAGTGCAACCCACAACAACAACACAGTACACAGCAACATGTGGGCAGGTACAGACGAACTACGTGGCCAATGTGTGTGCCAGCAAATGCATGAACTCAGTACAGCTGCAGGAAGCAGCAGATATGAAAGAACAGTGATCAAAACTGTATAATATTCCCGATACCGTTAAGCGCCGCGCTAACACATTAGCGTTGTGCATTAGCGCCGGAGCTAATCAGTTAGCCGGAGCAAACACGTTGTCCGGGCTAAATGTGCCATATTCAAAGTGCTATGCAAATGAGCCTACTTACATAGTCTCTGGGCAAACAACCGGATTAGTATCTCAATATACCCTGATTTGCATGCAGTTTGCCCAGCGTTACTGCAGAGTCCCACAGAGCCACCTGTAGGTCAGTCTGGAAGTACGGGGCTGACCAGGTCCAACCGCAGCTCCACCTGTAGCTCAGTCTGGCAGTGCATGATGATAGCTGCAGGCTACATGTAAACAGTACAGCATAGCATAGCATATTATACCCCAGGGGACAGGACACCATAGGCACAGGTGGTGGTGGTGCTGTATGCAACTGTCACATGGTGGCATGCTACAGTGCACAGCAGAAACTACAGTAGCAAGGGGCCAGTAGTGTGGACACAGCAATGCCTATGGTGTGTAGGGCAGTGATGATGACTGCACTATACACAGTGAGCGCCCAACCTGCGGATGTTTTCTGACACTGGACATTACTGTTACGCTGTTGTGTGACCCACAGATGCTGCACCTGTGGCATGGATGCTCACAGTGACATGTACATTTCTGGCTTTGTGTGCTATGGCAGTTGTACAGCTGTGAGGTATGTGGCGGGGGGGCATATATTATCCGAAAGGCACACTGGTGTTGGGGTATTCCCAATACTGACCCATGTACACTGCATGATGTGTCCCAGCCTTGTGGCCACACCTGATCTGTAGCACAGCCTCGCCACCCATATATGCTCCCCTCAACATCCTCCATGCCCACAGTGCTGCATGTGTGTGCTGGCATCTTTTGGTGTCCACGGAAGTGTGGTCCACAGGTTTGTGCTGTATGGCCACACTGCCTGTGCTGTCCACTGGTGGCAGGGTCACCACTTACTGCCTGGCATGGCTGGGACTGGTGACAGATGATGGCATCATTGTGATGCCATCAGTTAGCAGCATGCTTCCTCTATGTTTGGCTTTATCTATGTGTCATATTTATTTGTTAGGGTCGCGCTAAACCCGCGCAAACGCCACGCACAGAAGCCATAATGTGGTGCAAAGCTGATTGCCCAGGATTAGACCAGCTTTTCCTGGGTCAATGTGCCTTCATCGCTGAAGTCACAAGAAACCACTTTGAGCGCTAGTCGCTGAATATAGCATTGCGCCTGTATTCATGTCAGTTTGCCCTTGCATACATTATAATTTTGCCCGGCGCTAATGCAGTTTGCCCGCGCTATTTGGCCTTTTGAATAGGGCAGACCTGGGCTAGTCCCGCGCTAAGCCTGCTCAAATGGTTTTTGCCCAGTGCAAAGTTTTGAATATCTGGCCCTTTATGTGCTGAGATAATGTGTACTCTAAAAGTACTGCATCCAGTTCTGAAATTATTTTTGTTTTGGCTTTTATGATAACTCTGACACCATGTACAGAACATGGCACATTTATCTGTGTCATACGTAAGCCACTTCCTGCCCTTTTTCCAGGATTCCTGAAATTTTCTAACTTTCGGGGCCTTAACTTGACTTTCAGTACAAGCAGTCGCACTTGAGGAAACTTCAGTGGTCACAACAGTTTCACTGTCTGGGCAAGGAGATGGTGGGGTTATAGCTCTGCCTGTAGAAGTACTAGTACTTGGTGTTAGGGAATCCAAGTCAGCTCCCGCAGTCTCATCAAAACGCTTTCTCTTAAATCCAGATTTAAAAAGACTCATGGTGTCTGCCTGGCTGTTCGGAGTTGAACTTGTGAATACTGATTTTAAGAATTTTTTATTTGTGTTACTCAGTATTAATAAATGCAACAAGGAAAAAAGTGTTGTCTCGTTTTTTTTTTTTTTATAATAAACTTAACAAGAAAACCTGACTGTGTGTTGTCTGATTATTTGTTATAACAGGTATCCAGATTTTAGATAGTCCACAGTGTAGCCTGTAAAAAGCTAGAGATTTTTTATAACAGTATTCAGATTTTAGATAGTCCAAAAACCACAGTGTAGAGCCACGGTAACTAGCTTAGAACAATGCTTTTAACTTAAATAGGATTAGTCTCCAGTTCCACTGTATTTTTAACAAATAACTCAGATCAGATCTTTGTGTTGGACCCACTCTGTAATTAGTTAGATAAACTAAACTACTAGACAGTACAGTTAGAGAAGTCCGACCACAGAGTAGCTCATAGACCGTTTCTGTAAAATACTTAATCTTTAACAGCTGCAGATTCCTGCCTGCTGTCTGTATATTTTTTAGTTAGAAGTCAGGGAGTCCACTCCTAGTTGCTTAGCATGTAAAACAAAAAATAAAACAAAACAAAAAACCTTTAATAGATTTTATTTCTTTACCAGCTGATCCCTGTTGTATTTCTGTTTTAGTTGTAGTCTCTACACAGTAGCTTAATAGATTTTTTATAACTGATCCTTCCTGGATTTACATTTAGCTAGTCCAGGCTCCCATCCAGAGTCACTCAGACTAGCTAGTAAAAATCTTTACTTGATTTTATGTTTAATAACCTAAACCAACTCAACTGATCTGATGCCTGTATTTAGTAAACAGAGTAGCTTGTAAAAAAATCTTTAATATATTTTATTTTTTATAACAATACTGATCTCTGTTTCTGTATTCAGTCTAGATTTTAGTTAGTCCCTCACACACAAACAGTAGGTACTAGCTAGTAAAAAGTTGTCAACAATAGATTTATTAACTTAGAACTGATCCGTCATCCATGGATCCTGTATTTACATTGCAGAGCTTTATTTATAGACTGGGTGAGCTGAATGAGCGCTTGGCTCCCTTATTTCAGAGAGACTGCCTGAAATCTGTGCGAGAATGGGCCCCTGACTGAGGCAGAGTCCCCTTTCTGTCTATTTAGTATACTCTCATACTGTCTGGGACAGTGGGACTGTCTCTATTACAAATCCAAAGGCCAGTACAGATTACAGATTGAATGATTACCTTTTAATTTACTTGCTTTGCTGGTTATAGTGTATTTTTTTTTGACTACTCTTGAGCTTAGTCTCTTCATCTGCAGTGCTTCACCATGACGAGTCTGCATTCAGTGTCCCTTTCCCCCTCATATTACAGACTTCTGCCACTGGTTTTATATCAGCTAGCCTACAAAACTAACAGAAGTAGCAGAGCAGTGGAGCAGACTAGTGGGTAATCTGAGTAGATATGCCTGCTTTGCTAACTTAATATTGCATCCCCTTCTGTTTAATTTTTTTTCCCCCACAGATTTCCTTTCTGTTCTGCCGTTTCCTTCCCTTCGTGTTCAGTCCTGGCTCCTGACTGTAGAGAGACCTACGCGGTCTCACACACACTCTCCTCTCCTCCCTGTCTGCCCCTATTTACTTCAGTCCCCCTCCTTTGCAGTCCTGGTTTTTTTTTGGGTGGTTAAAGAGAAATGTAGCTCTTAAAAGAGCTTTTGGTTATTTTATTTGCTGATCGTGATCGACGTTCAGGCTGGCAGGCAACCGCTCAGCACAATCGATCTCCACGAATCCCAGCTAAGAAATGGCGTGCTATGCTGGCTCCGCCTCGCGTCTGGCTGTCGAGGGGGAATGTGCTTAACATAAGGGCACCTACTGGTGCATGCGCCTGCTTTAGCCCACCTCCAACAGTGACAGAGGGACTTGACTGGCTGATCTGTGTAGACCGTGCGCCACTCAACTGTAACGGGCACATCAGCCTGCCCTGAGCCTACTCCTCCAGCCTTCTTTTCTCCGTGTGTGTGTGTTGCAGACAAGCAGTCAGCTGACATCCAGAAGAGCAGACTCGTGATCGGCTCTACAGATGTCAGCTCTGCGTCTGCGCTACTCCGGCGGCTCACCCGCCCCCAAGGAAAGTGAAAGAGAACTAGGGAGAAAAAAATTGAACTCTGTCTGGGAGAGAGAAAAAAATACAGAAACTCTGCCAAAATACCTTAGGTGCCCAAAGGGGCAGGCACTTATTAGCTGTAGGTGTCCTGAAGCAAACGTGCCTGCCCTGGGGCACCTAAAGTACAGGAATTTCGCACCCTGGATCTGTTGCTTCATATTCTCTGTGCACAGGCTGACTCACCACTGTGATCTTTATAGAAAACTAGGGTGGATTGCTCCTATGTCTCTCACGCTTGATTCACTAGAGTGTACTATTGACAGTTTCATTAGATCAGGTACCTCTGCTATGCCTGCGGCTATGTTCAAGAAACCGTATCAACTGTATCCCCACCGGTCCTCCCACTGTGAGCTGCTCACCACACCCAAATGTGTCACCAATACGGGTACACAAGTGTTTTCCTACTTTGCTCCTTGTTTCTGGAACTCGCTACCCCTTACCTTTCGCTTATTACTGACTCATTCCTCTTTTGAAACTGAGCTCCGTAAGCACTTATTGTCCACTGACAATTGCATATGTTCCTGTACTTGACGTTCGGTATCATCTAATCTGTTGTTTCTTTGCTACCTACGTAATGGTTTTGTGTGGAAGTTCAGATATCTGCGGTTTGCTATTACTGTAATTTATATTGACCATTGTTTAGTGTTTGTTAACTGTTTTCTTAATACTCTTTATCACTGGTTGGTATATTGCTCTGTATATGCCTAATCTTGTTGTTACTGTTATGCTGTACCCATGGTATCTGTATGGTGTTTTTTTTTTTAATTTGTAATTTTTATTGAAGATAAAGACAGGTATGAATACATTGCCTTGTCACCAAACAAGAAATTGACCATGATTTAGCACCAAGAAATATTGCTGTTAACCACAGAGATAAATACACGAGATCTCAAACCAGTAGTTATATAACCAACTGTCTCTTTTCCTATATGTAGTCCAGGTCTTGTTGCAGTGGTCAGAGATTTGCTCCATGAACAGCTGGATCAACAGTTTACACCATCGGAGAGCACATTGTCCCGATAAATAACATCTCCACACTTGGTGCCCTTTATCTTGTGTCCTGTCTCTTCATTATTAAACCAACAAGGGTTTAAATTAACGACAATAAACCATGAATAATAACCACTAAAACATTAAAATATTAAACAGTTAAATATAAAAAGAAAAATAAACATTTTAAATTAAGGTAGGCCACTGCTTGATGTCATACCTCAAACATGCTTGTGACTAATTCATATAAACAGTTGTGTCAGTCAACTAATCTGGGGGCTTCAAATTCCTACAACCCACAAGTTAATAAGCTATTACGAACATACGTATGTGCCAGCAGAAACAGACCACCCAGTCTATCTAAGTCTGCTCGAGTGTGCAGCCAGTGCCCTAGTTTGCAGCTGCCCCACCCCCCTCCCCTTTGTCATCCCACTGCCACCCCCCACCTCCACCACGCTCACTCTCCCTCTGTTCCTTGTCCCAAACCCTTATGAAGCTGGTTCACAGATTTACATGATACCACCCATTCTGGTAGGGCGTTCCATTTTGCTACCACCCTCTCTGTGAAATAGTCTCCTCATTTCCTTCCTAAATCTCCCCTCTATTCTTGGCCCGTGCCCCTGGTGACCCTTCCCTCCTTAACTTAAAGACCCCATCTGTCCCATCCTTATTGAGTCCCCCTTAGATACTTGGAATGTCTCTGTCATGTCCTTCCTGTCCCTTCTATCCTCCAGGGTGTACATATTCAGGTCTCCCAGTCTGCTGTTATAGTCCCTCCCCTCCATTCCACATATAATCTTTGTTGCCCTCCTCTGTACCCACTCCAGTAGCCTGATATCACGCTTTAGGTATGGCCTCCAAAACTGCGCACAGTACTCTTTAAGTGCGGCCTTACCAGCGACTGTAGAGAGACGAATTACCTCTCTCTTAGCCTGGACCCAGACCCCTCGCTACTCGTCCCACCATTTTGTTCCTTTGCAGCTCTTCCTGCACTGGGCAGTGTTGTTCATGGTTCCTGTTATCATTACCCCTAGGTCCTTCTCCCCTTCAGTGATCCCCAGCTTGCCCCCCCCCCAAAGCCAGTATTCTCTCCTTGGGTTCTTCACCCCAAAGTGCATAACCTTACACTTCTTTGCAGTGAACCCCAGCTGCCACCTCTTTGACCACTCCTCTAGCTTGCGTAGGTCCACCTGCAACTGCTTCCCTCCCTCCTTCCTCTCCATCTACCACTGCTCCGATTTTGGTGTCGTCAGCGAACAGACTTGCCTTGCTAACCACCCCGTGTGCAATGTCTGATATGAAGAGTCCAAACAATACTGGGCCCAACACAGAGCCCGGTGGCACCCCACTCATCACCGGCCTTGGAGTTGAGAGCTCCCCTCTCACCACCACCCGTTGCAGCCTCCCACTCAGCCAGCTTGTAATCTAGTTCATCATTTTTGCCCCTACCCCTACACCATTTAGCTTCTCCCCAAACCGCCCATGAGGCACCGAATTGAAGGCCTTGCTGAAGTCCAGGTAAAGAACATCCACCGCATGACCCTCATCCAGCTCACCTGTCACCCAGTCATAATATTGTATGAGGTTGGTTTGACAAGACTTCCCTAAAACAAGCCCATGCTGCCTCACATCCTGGAGGCCATTGTCCTCCAGGTACAACACCAGTCTTTCTTATTGCAAAAGAAGTTGTTCCAAAGCGGGAGTACCTTCCCTATCCTCCATATAATTAAAGTAAGGGAGTCACCTAGAGTTAAATTTCTCTGTTTGGAGTCTCGGGTGTGCAGTGATAAGCTCCATATTCTTGATCGTTGTGAAGTTGGATAACCAGTAATTAATTGTAATTTTATTAGGAGTAAGGTCAATTTTGTGTTATGGCCTTCAGGGCTGCAGATATTAAAATACAGAACAAATATTTTTCCCCAGCAGTATTAATACCTGATGGCAGGTGTCCTAGCACTATATTTTTGAAAAAAGTGTTGTCATCAAGGGAAACATCTTTGTGATTATATTTATTTATTTATTTCAAGTTTCGGACAAAACCTTTGAGCAGGATTTTTTTTTCTAAGGTTCCACGTCAGTGAATATGCTGTACATACAGAAGCAAACATTTTCCAAGACACAGTATGCAAAGCCATGAAGAAAGGTTCTGATTACAGGTATTGGTAATCAACTGTACATTATTTACAAAAACACAAAATCACAGACTACATTCACTGAGCAGTACGGGCACTTACTGACTGAATAATGTTAAGCAGCCAGTAAATGGTTTTGTCAAGAGGACGGTATAGCAGGATAAAGGTAGAGGATAGGGAATGGGCCAGGGTTGGCAGGTGAGTGGAGGGCGTCATCCAGGGAGTCAACCAGGGCAACAAGAGTGGGAAGCCAGAACCACTTGTGAGGGGGTTGTGGGAGAGTTGACTTGAGTGCAGCGAGGTCCTAGGAGGTGTGGGGGAGGCAGGTAAAGATAAGGAGAATGGAGTGGTGCCTGAGCGGAGGGAGACGATAACCTGGCAGGAGGGGCTAACGTATTCAGCAGTTGACATCCTCCGGTGTACAGTGTATATCGGAACTGGGGGGGGGGGTAAGAAGATTAGAGATAAAAGGATACAGGCCGTCGAGGAGATGGCATCAGTCACTTCAACCCAGAATGTCTGGATATTTGGACAACTCCAAAAAATGTGATGATGGGTACCCCTCTGTCCACAATTCCTCCAGCATTGATCCGCGTGGTGAAGGCATAGTGTTTAGAAATCACTGGGGTTTGCGCAGCATGGTAGCAGAGGTTAGACAACTCTTTGGTTGTCTAGGGCTGTATTTTATTGCTAAACTAAGGAAAAATCTTGTATTAAACGCAGTGTGCTGCACTTTTACTCTCGCTCTTGTCAGAGCGTCTCTTTGAGCCCTGCTACGTCACAGCAGGAAAAGGGGTGTGTAGTTCTCACCTGAATACCGAGAACTACAGCTTGTTTTTTGGGGCTGCTGTTTTAAATAAGGGCACTACTGCAGAGGAAAAGGCGTGCCAGGACCTTGTATGAAAGGTCTTGGCCCTGCTGAAACACCTCTAAAGCAAATACTATACTAACATACTAAAATGCCAGCAGAATAGGCCTAACGGTCTTTCGCGTCTGCTCGTTTGGTCAGCCCCCACCCTGGGAGCTGACCTTGCTGCACCCCTCGCCTTCTCTGGCTTCTCCCTTTCCAGTTCCGGATATTCTCGCTGCATTGGATTTTGCTTCCAGAACCCTTCCCCTGTACCTGTCCCACCCCCTCTTGAACCCCTCCACCATCTCTGCCTCCACCAGCCCCCTAGGCAGTGCATTCCATGGCTCCACCACCCTCTTAGTGAAGTAGCACCTCCTCCTCCTTTCTCCCCTGAATCTTCCCCCCTCCAGCTTCCACCCATGACCTCTAGTGGCCCCCTCCTCCTTCCTTCGAAGCACCCTGACTGCTTCTACCCTATTTACTCCCTTCATGTACCTGAAGACCTCTATCATGTCCCCCCGGTCCCGTCTCTCTTCCAGTGTGTACATATTTAGCTCTTCGAGCCTCTCCTCATAGGTCCTGTCCCCCAAGCCCCAAATCATTTTGGTTGCCCTCCTCTGGACCCTCTCCAGGAGTTTAACGTTCCTCTTTAAGTGTGGCCTCCAAAACTGCACGCAGTACTCGAGGTGAGGCCTCACCAAGCAGTTATACAGAGGGTATCACTCATTCCTTCTGGAGGTGATCCCCCTAGCGATGCATCCCAGCATCCTGTTGGCATTGGCTGCTGACCTCCTACAAGTCTCGAGGTTGTTCACCTTGACATACACCACCACCCCCCAGGTCCCTCTCAGCCATCGAGACTTGTAGCATTTCACCCCCCAGGGTGTACACTTGGCCCGGGTTTCTGGCCCCCAGGTGCAGTACCTTGCATTTCCCTGCATTGAACCTCAGCTTCCACTTTGTAGACCATCTTTCCAGAGCCTCCAGGTCCCCCTGTAGGGCCACCCTCCCCTCCTCCCCATCCACCACCACCCCCAGTTTTGAGTCATCCGCAAAGAGACTTATCTCACTCCTGATACCTGTGCTTGTGTCAGAGACGTAGGCGTTGAACAGCAGGGGCCCAAGGACTGATCCCTGTGGGACCCCACTAATGGCCCTCCTTGGGGATGAGACTATCCCGCCAACTATGACCCTCTGGGTCCGGTTCTGGAGCCAATCTGATCATCTGGTTCCCCGCCCCCATTTCTCCCAGCTTATCCATCAGGCCCTCGTGAGGAACAAAGTCAAATGCCTTGCTGAAGTCTAGAAAGAGGACGTCCACTGGTCTACCCAGGTCCAAGGCACTAGTCACCCAGTCATAGAACTCCACAAGGTTTGTCTGACACGATTTCCCTGGGACGAATCCATGCTGTCTATCGTCCAGGCACTCTGACTTTTCCAGGTCCTCCCAGCCTCTCCTTGACAATGCCCTCCATCACCTTGCCCACCACCGATGTCAGGCTGACAGGCCTGTAGTTCTCTGCCACCTCCTTTGATCCCCCCTTGTGGATAGGCACTATATGTGCCACCTTCCAGTCCTGGGGCACCCACCCTGTCCTCAGAGAGATGGTGAAAAGCTCCGCCAGGGGTTTCGCCAGGACATCCGCAAGTTCCTGCAGCACTCTGGGATGTAATTTATCCGGCCCCGGTGCTTTCTCCGTCTTAAGGGACCTGAGGGCTTCCCTCACTCTCTCTGCTGTGATTTCCACTTCCGCTACCTCTTCTCCCTGCTTAGCCTTCCCCCCTCCTGCCAGTGATGCCTCCCCCTCTTCCTAGACCTGCCGATCGGTAAGGGTCCCCCCCTCCTCAGTATCACTGTCTCCTCCCATGTATGATGCAGCTGACTTGAGGTTCTGCTTCCGGGTAACACCCGGCTATTTCAGCGATATCTGCTGCATTGAGAACTGTTTGTGCAGCGTGATAGCAGAGGTTAGACAACCCTCTGGCTGTCTAGGGCTGTATTTTATTGCTAAACTAAGGAAAAATCTTGTATTAAACGCAATGTGCTGCACTTTTACTTTCGCTCTTGTCAGAGCATCTCTTTGAGCCCTGCTACGTCACAGCAGGAAGAGGGGTGTGTATTTCTCACCTGAATACCGAGAACTACAGCTTGTTTTTGGGGCTGCTGTTTTAAATAAGGGCACTCTTGCAGAGGAAAAGGTGTGCCAGGACCTTGTATGAAAGGTCTTCGCCCTGCTGAAACATCTCTAAAGCAAATTATTCTATTTTTGGGGCTGATCTGAGGTTTTACTTCCGGGTAACACCCGGTTTAACGAGACCTGCTGGGCGTAGCAGTGCGGCGGCACCATTGCGCACGTCTTGCGTGTCTAGCAGGATAAGCGGAACACTTTATATAAGTAGGTACAACTGTGGTAGATTTTAACTGTGTATGAGCAAATAACATGAAAAAACAGTAAAGAAATTGCAAGAGTGCTAAAACCCTCAGTAGATAAAATGGAGTACATTATAACAAACGAGAGGCAAAAATTGATTGAATGTATACTGTGCCATATGTATATGAAAATAGACCAGGAATATAATGGTCTAGAATATAGTTGTATGAAGTGTATCCAAAATATTGAACTAATCAGAGAAATCGTGGAGTTTAACAGTAGACATTGAACCATAGAAGATAGTTAAAACCAGATGGCAATAAGATTTCCTACAGCAGCCGGGAGCACACTGGAAAAGGAAATAAATAAAGATGATCAAATTGACTTACATCAGCAGCAAAGAAAAACAAAGGAAGAAAGAAAGGCTGGCAAAGTGAAAAGGGTTAAACAAAAACAGATTAAGAGTATGAATAAAGGATCTACTAAAACAGGAACTAAAAGTACACAAGTAATAACAGTCATGTTTAAATAACAAACCCAGAAGGAGAAACAGGGAGGAAGATATTACAGAGAATGAGGAGGAATGTTATGAAACACAATATTGTAAGGCATGTAAAAGAGGGCGTAGGGCCACTCGGTACCATATCCTATTAACAAACCAGTTTGATCCCTTATTAATAGCTTAATGATAACCAGGAGCAAATTTCAGAGGAAAATAGTATGGCAATAGAAAAAAAGAAAAGTCAATTGAGGACAATGGAAATTAAACAGTCTGGTATGGAAACCAGTGAAACACAACCCCTGATACAGTTTGAAACTGAGATATTTAATAGAACCATACAGTTGGAAAGCAGTAATGTACAACAAGATATCCTGATACTGGGTGATTCCATGGTCAAAAACCTGGATAGGGTCATATGTAACCCAGATAAAGCAAAAAGAACCCTATCTAGTTTCAGAGTAGCAAAAATTCAAGATATCACTTACATGCTGGAAAACATACCTAAACACACCACCTCAGAACCGTTGGTAATAATTCATGTTAGAACTAACAGTATTTTTAGAGATCCAGTCTATAAAATACAAGAAGATTAGTAGCACTCACAAACAAATTAATAGAATTAGGATGTAAACTAATCATATCAGAGATATTACCAATACCAAAGGCAAATCAAGTACAATATACGAAGCAAAAAGTTGTAAACAATATAGAGACTATAATACACTGGGAAGAATTTGAAGGCAAGCCGGAACTATATAGCAGGGATGGTCTACACCTCAACCAAATAGGTAACAAATTACTTGGGGATCATATAACTACAACTATCAATAAACATTTAAACTAATAAGCTGGGGAAGGGTTTAATACAAACAGTTAAATCCAGTTTCTCCCTCTAATACAAGAATTAAGAATAAAGAAACAAATAATAAAACATTAAAAGGGAAATGTATGAACAACCAGCAATGTGTGAAGTTAAAAATCTTACTGGTAAATGCAAGAAGCTTAAAAAACAAAATAGAGGAGCTTTACCATATATTGACAGCAAAAGCAATTCAGATCTGTGGAGTTACAGAAACATGGTTTACAGATGGAGAATGGAATACAGAAATACCAGGTTATCTCAAAATACACAAAAACAGAAATCAAAAAAGGGAGGAGGTGTTGCTCTGTATATACATAAATCTCTTCTAGCACTAGAATATTTTTTTTTGTAAAATATTTTTATTGAAGAAATTAACGGTACACCATGTACAATATACTTTTTATAGACAATTGCCAAAGTTCATGTCATGGTTAACGAGGGTATCATTGTACACTTAATAAGCATTTCCGCATACATCTAGTATTCTTATAGATTGTACACAACTCATTGCAATTAAGGAGTATAGCCATAATCTGGGATTAGTCAGGTGACAGTGGTTGGAATGCAACTAAATACGTAAAAAGGAAGGAGAGGGGAGGAAAGAGGACACAGATACCATTTTGGGGCACCCCTGTAGGTTGTGTACAGACCCCCGGTACTCTTGACCCTCTCATCACAACAGTAGTAGCTATACCAGAATTATTCCAGACTTTATGGCCCTCACCAAAGGGTCCCAAATTTTCTGAAAGGTACCAGTATTACCATTCGCTGAGTGCTGTATCTTTTCAAGCATGAGACATTGCTTTAAGTTGTTTACCCGTTGCTGTATTGATGGAGGAGTACTAGACATCCAAGTCTGAGCAAGGGTTTTCTTAGCATTGACCAGAGCAATCCCCCACAAGGGGTGGGCAACCTGCCTCCAATCCCCTGTTAGTTCTACCCCTAATAGCAGCCCCAGTGGCGAACAGGGCAGAGTGGCTGAGGGGGTTTCCTCCATGATTCTATGCATTTCAGTCCAAAATGGGGCAACTTTCGCACAGGTCAGGGCCATATGTAAAAAGTCAGCCTGATCATGTTGACACTTAGGGCAGGAGTGACTGTTGTCAGGGCTCATAGTGTACAGCTTCGAGGGGGTCAGGTAGGCTCTATATAGAAAATTAAACTGCACCTGCCTAAGTCTATTATTCCTAGAGCAGGTATTGAGGTGGTTCACAGCCAGCTTCCAGATAGTATGGCTCCACTCGACCCCCAAGTCACCTTCCCACTTTGATGTAGTATTCTGTGCCTGGTCTGGCTCAGCTCCCAACAGTGTGTGGTAATAGATAGACAAGGCTTTCGCCCCCGGAGGGGGTCTACATAAGCCTTCCTCAAAGGGCATAGGTATTGCCCACCCATATGTAAGCATTAAGCCACGATGAAGGTGGCATCTAATGCTGGATTAATGCATGGTTGGGAGGGTTGTGGCCCGAGGCTGCAGACCGAGGGCGTACAACAGCCCAACCATGCATTAATAGCATTAGATGCCACCTTCGGAGTGGCTTAATGCGCTTGTAACATGGGCCACGCGACTATAGACGTCCCATGATTATATTTCACATCGTGTGAACAACATAGCACAGCGAGTCAGTATGTTTTCATTACATTTTTACTGCACTTCGAAAACGTCTTACACACAAGCTTTTATATGCTGATGCGGTCAAAATATTCTGTGGTCCTACATGTGCACAGCGGTGCCTTTTGCATGCTACAATGACTTATTTTGCATTCTAGACGGGTACTGTTTTCAAACCACTTGCAGGAGGTCCACCATTCACTACTTTCTCCCTCCGCTCTCTCCACTTCCGTTCCAAATTTGCATGCTGCGTCCCTCACCTCTTTATGGTGCTGTGAGACAGCTCCGATCTCCTGCACTTGTGATGTTCTTCACTGTGCTAGTAGTGCTTCTGCTGTGTTTCTGGTTCCGCCGAGAGCGCGTTTTCTCTTTCTCCTCTTCCCCTTTCCGACACTAACCAGGTTGTCAGTCCCTGCCTAGACAAGACCACCGTCCCAATTACACCTCGTTCTTACCTCTCCCCAGTGCTACTTTGCTGGATGTCTGGATTGTAGTGGTACTTCACTTTGGGCACGGCAGTTATGCTGGATTAATCCCTGCTCCGATTTCCCCCACGTGATCAATTTGAACCAATCGCACATCCCCATTTGCACATTCACTTTAGAGCCATGGTACAATCCTCATTCATGACTTCACCAAATCTATGGCGTATTATTTGATATGTGAAATAATCCCCTGGGTCAATTAGGTTCTGAGCCCTATTTCAGAGAATTCCAGGAGCCTCCCCGCTCATATAGCTGAAGGGCACACCTAATTCGTCGGGTGTCCCATGCTCTCATCCTCTGATGCAAGTGAACTGTATAGCCCCCTCTGTCCGTCAGGACTGTAGTCAGATCTGAGAAGGGAGACTGATACACCCCCACTTCATTCCCCAGCTTACCATGCGCAGTGCGCCAAGCCTTCACCAAGGCCAGTGTGCAAAGATTATTTATATTTGTAACATGGCTCTGGACAGAGCAGTGAAATTGAGCTCACTGATTGGCGCAACTGTGTCAGCTGACCAACTCTAAGCAGTGATTACGCCACCAGTAGAGCCCGCTAAGAGAATACCCACACTGGCCACCGAGGCAGTATACTGTTATAGCCCGCTGGGTTAGTACCGAGACCCGCCACAATGTTATGCGCTCACACGCACAGACCGAATGCGCACATGTCAAGATAGACAGTCGTCACAGACAGGCGACGGCACAAGTAGACAGGGACCGTATATGACTGTCAGAGTAGACGATGTGAGACAGGGAAACGCAGGTAGCAAGACATGGAGGAATTCGTGGCTACATTCAGTCTGTACGGTGTGCGGGGGATCGCCAGGTGGGTGGACAAGCAGTACGGACCACGGGCTATCAATCGCAACATGGAAGACAGTGCAACCATATCATGGCCGTGGTATCATGACATGATGCACCTGCCTCCTAGCCCGCCACAGTGTGCACAGCACGAGAGACCTGACAGTGACAGCACCGCAGAATGCGTCGCTCTAGCAGCTGTTCGCAGACACAGCGACAGCGGTCACGTACACCAGAGTGCCAGTAGCAGCAGCTCTGCAGACTATCACATTGATGTCGGCACCATGCAGGCCGCTGACTCACCAGACTGCTGTGATCAAATGTCAATGGTGAGAGCTGGGAGGGAGACAGCCTTCACCACCATTGTCAGACCAGTGACTGTAGGTTCCAAGTGCACGATCAGACACCGCTGCAAATGCACAGAAAGAGAGAGCATCTGCAGCACACAGCGGCCACCAACACCTGCAGTGAGCAGGATAGCGACATACATAGCTGGTGGCTTCCGCAGAGCAGTGCGACTGCACGGCATGCAGTCCTCAGCGAGAAGCAGCTTGACACCCTAGAAACAAAAAGGGTGGAGGCTAATACACACAGAACCTCTGCCTGGGCATGGAATGTCCTGAAGGACTGGCTGGCTGCCACGGGGACAGAGATAGATTTAAAGACAGTCCCACCACCTGAGCTGGCACGAGTCCTGCGGCAGTTCTACGCCACGGTGAGAACAGAACACAAGCAGCAGTACAGCTTGAGCTCATTCGTAGGACTGCGCACTGGACTGCAGTGGTATCTGACAGGTGGGGACATAAAAAGAGTCATCAACATCATAACTGACGGAGAGTTTGTGGCAGCTAACAATGTCTTTGTTGCTGTGCTCAAAGAGTACAGGAGGGCTGGGCAGGACACTGCAACGCACCACCCCAAGATCACCGACAGCGATCTCAGGAAGATTAGTACAAGCGAGAGAGTGAGTCCAGAGACTCCATATGGGCTTGTCTGAAGGCTATGGTTTGAGATCCAGCTGGGGCTTGCCCGCAGAGGACGAGAGGGGCAGAGGGAGCTGCAGCAGAACTCATTTGTGGTACAAGTCGACGACTCGCATTCAGCGAGAAAACTGAGAACCATGCCCAGCTGACTGACACCACGTGGCAGACTCTTAGGGGGGTGCTGTATGGCACGCCAGGCAGCAAGGACTGTGTTGTTGCCATGTACAAGGAGTACATCCAGCGCTGCCCAACCAATGCTCCTGCCCTCTACCTGCATCCTCGCAGGGTGGACCACACAAGGGCGCCCCATAGCGGCTGCTGGTACAGCAGGCAGCCTATGGGTAAAAACTACTTGGGAGGTCTCATGCCGCAAATCTCAGAGGACGCGGGGCTCTCTGCGCGGTACACCAACCACAGTATCCGCAGCACCGCTGTCAGCATGCAGTCGCCGGCTGGTCTCCAGTCGAGAGAGATAATGGCTGTCACGGGACACAGGTGTGAGACCAACCTGTGGAGCTACTGGGCTCCCTCTCTGGACGACAGGAGAAAGTGGTCCACAGTGCTCTCCTGCCCCCAGACACCTGCCCCAGTCACCCTGCCAGCGGAGCACCGGATGACCGCAGCCACAGCAGGCGGAGCAGACAGACCCAACTCCCCACGCCCGCAAACCACGGCGAGCACTCAGACCACCCAGGAAAGGCAGCCAGGATCCTCACAGCTCCACTGAGCAGCAGCCTTCCCCAAGGACACTGGAGCAGACACCACCCCCGCTCCTGCAGTCAGAGCCAGCTGAGCGCCAAACCGGCAACCCCGAGGGCGACACCAGTGGGAGGCAGCACAGCACCGGGCGCACAATCAGCCTCCAGTCAAGTGCACTCCAGTACTTCCACTTTGAGAATGTCACAGTGCACGGGCCTGTGACATTCTGCTACCACGGGGAAGACAGTTGACCTGAGTAGAACCTCGCTGTCAGTGATGCCATCTGCCGCACGCCACACGTCTACAGAGAAAAGCAGCGCCACTCATCCCCGATCTGCGGCACGCACGCCAGCCGCCGAGAAAGGCAGAAAAGCGTACATCACTTCTCGCTGCCGGCTGCCGCAGAACTACCCGCCCCGATGTTACCAGCACCATCAGTAGCAGAGCAGTCGTTGACCGCGCTACGAGACTGGCCGAACTTGATTTCCCTGAACCCTGAAAACTGTAAGTTAAATGAAGGCTGTTACATGATCGCAACGTCTCATTGTCTATTTGTGCCTGGTGTCACCATCTGTCAGCGCCACTCACCTGTAACATAGGCTCCAGGCTACTCACTCCCGTGGCAAGCCCATATTACGAGCACATTAATCACCTCCAGCGTCGGCCTCTACCGGTGATTAATGCCCGCTGGGTGGTCGGAAGCCTTCGGCCTTGTGCTGCTGTTTTGCCCCAGGAGTGCAATATACTTATAGTACTCCTAATATTATGTTTCCCATGCCTCCTGCCCACAAATACTGCTTGATCTTTGTCTGTAAGCATAGGGTATATTGGCTTCAGCCGGGAGGCTAGGACCTTGGCCAGTATTTTATAGTCAGCTGTGAGCAAGGATATAGGCCTATATGAGGCACATTGTGCAGGATCTTTCCCCGGCTTGGGGAGGATGGTGATAGTGGCAGCCCTCATGGTGGGCGGCAGTGAGCCTTTGGCCAGTCCTTCCAGGAGGACATCAAATAATGGGCTTGCCAGCTGGTCCTAAAAGGTCTTGAAAAAGTCTATGGGTAGGCCATCTGGGCCCAGGGTTTTACCTCCTGACAGAGCTCTAATGGCTTTAGTTATTTCGGCTACCTCTGATGGTCTGTCTGCTTCGTGTGCCACTTCCTGGGGTAAGGTCTGTAAGGGGGCCTTGTCAAAGAAGGCTTGCATTTGTTGAGGGGTAGGAGCCACCTCTGACGTGTATAGTTTCTGGTAAAACTTGCTAAATTCCTCCCCAATTTCCGTAGTTGCAGTTGCAAACTCCCCACCCTCCTTTTGAATTTGCAAAACAGCTCTATCCCCCTCCGTCTTTTTTAGTTGCCAAGCGAGGAACTTCCCTCCTCTATCCCCATCAGAGTATGCTGAAGCGCCTGATAGCAAAATGGTTCTTTCAATTTGTGCGGTGTTTAATAAGTTGAATTCCCATTTCAGTTTTTGCACTATTCTATAGAGAGACTGAGTGGGGTTCCTCATGTGGGCCTCTTCAAAGGCCATAATACGATGTCTAAGCTTATCCAGGTCTGCCTGAGTCTCTCTTTTTTTATGTGCAGCGTAGGAAATTACTTGACCCCTTTACATAGGCTTTCATGGCCTCCCATCTAGCTGAATGCGATATATCCGCCTTCTTATTATATGTTCAGAACTACTCAAGTGCCTTCGTCATACAAGCCAGGAAGTCCCCATCCTTTAATAATAAGGGGTCTAATCGCCACGTCCTGTGACATGGTCTCCCCAGGCCCATTGAGACTTGTAGGTATGCATGGTCCGATACTAAGATTGAGGAAAATCGAGCTGCTCCCATGCTACCCACGATGATGGCACTAACCAACATCGGATCTAGTCTAGCATATGACCCATGTGCATGAGAGTAAAAGGTATACTCTCTTTTGGTGGGGTTCTGATACCTCCATGCATCCACCAGGGTGTAAACCTGCTCTATTTCCCCTAAGGCTATTGCGTTCTTTGACACTGGCACAGGGGCCGGGTTAGATCTGTCCAGAGTTACATCACTGACACAATTGTAATCTTCCCCCATCACCCAGGGACCCGGCAGACCAGACTTGTCTAGGGCTAGGCACTGAAAAACACTCTGATCCTCCACGTTGGGGGCGTAAACCAAACCCACTGAAACAGGACTACCGTCCTCTATGGATAGGTGCGCCAGGACATACCTCTCTCTCCCATCCTTAACAATTTTGTGAATTTTGTCCCTCAGGTTTTTAGGTATCCAGATGGAAGTCCCCCTGGCCTTAATGGAGTAGCAAGATGAGATCCACTGCCCTCCCATACATTGTGCAGTTTTTTGAGCCTCTTGAGTGGACATGTGGGTCTCCTGTAGAAGTATGATGGGGGCCTGTGCCCTTCTCATCTCATTCATAACCTTTCTTCTTTTCAACACTGATTTTAAACTGTTGATATTCCACATCACCCCTTTTGTTAGCCTACCCATTATTACTTGTATTTGCTCTACTGTCCCACCACTGTAATGTTGCGGAGCATTGAAGATGTGATTCTCTCGATCTTTGTGGTTTCTTGCAACCAAGTGATTTTTGTTTCTTTATAAATCAACACAACTTACCAACCCACCGACCCACCCACCGATAACCTTATCCTCCAACGTATCAGCTAAATGTGCCAACGGGGCACCTGAACTAATCCCTTTTGCATCCCCATACCCCCCCCCTTGACTGGGCAACCCCCCGCCCTGTCAGAGATCCCTCTCCCGAAGATGGCGAGTTTCTGAGATCACCAGAGCATCTAATTATATAACGTGAATTCTGTTCCATTGACCTTAATACAAGGGGCTGACAGAATCTCCATGGCAGGCACTAATGAACAGCATTAACAATCATCTGCCTTACCTGCCATCAGCTTTCAGACCTGGTTTCAGACTTCCGGGGTGGAAACCATGGCATCCTCCACCCTGCAGGGACAGAGAAAGCAAGTGAACACCAAGTATCCAGTCTAAGGACAGTGTGCCTCATTTCTCCCCCCAACACCTACCCGCCTTACTTCATAAACGGTAAAGACAGGCATTGTATGAAACGCAAGCAGATAACAGTAGCATGCTACAAGAAAAAACAAAATAATATGCACAGGTATCATGCAACTGGCTAAAGTCCCATCCTAATCCATAGCCATACACCTCCCTAGTCCCAACCTCCTCTTTACCTTTCATAGAACTGGTGAGCCCCAGAACACTATTCTCCCTAGACTCCCAGACTACATTATATTACATGTATCATTAAACTCAAATTAATCCCCAACAATGTCTTTGAAGCGCCCATCTCCCCCACCTCCCCTCCACCACTCACACCCCATCTTGCACACTTGTAAGTCTTCTGCGGGTCCAAAAAACATGCAGAGGCATGCACCCCCTCCCCCTCTACGCAGTCTCCCAACATGTTGATCGAGTAAGGAGGTGCACTTCCCTGACGGAACTCCATACGATGCACCATATTCCACACGTTGATGTCCACCCGCTGGAACCCACATCTCCAGATGTGGTCGGGTTAGTCCTATTTAGGCCTGTAAGCCGGTCTCCGAAAAAGTCAACTTGCAAGTTCGGCAAGGATATATACAACGAACTCCGATACCTCCAAAAGTCAGGAGTGATGCCACAAGAAGCTAACGTTTGGCATCTCCTCTGTGCCAGGGTTGGAATACACAACTTAAACGGACTACAGCCTCCAACACTGTCTTATCTCCTATACTGTCCCATTTCACCAAAAGGCTCCTGATGCAGGATAAATTTGCTTACCTCGCGCTCCATCAGGCCTACATAGTTTACCCTTACCGCGTTTTCAGTCCAAAGGGCAGGTCCACGTTAGAGAAGGGAGAGCAGTCACAGGGATGAAGCCATCTGTAACTACAACCGAATAATCCCCAAAAACTCACTGATCTTAGCAATAAGTATTGGATTCTCTTCTCGCTGTAGAGCAGTTAGTGAAGAGGCGGCCTCTCCCCCTCCTGGCATGCCGCCACAGCCACCCATTTTTCCGCTTCCAAGTAATTGTGAAAGATCTTAGGTGGGGGCCCCAGGTTGCTCGATCCTCAACTTAGCTGGGTACAAGAAGGAGAAAGGCCATCCTAAATCGTAAAGTTTGGTCTTGACTCCATTGAACTTCTGCTGCCTGGTCTGCAGGTCCTGACTGTAGTCCTGGTAGATTTCCACTCTAGATTTCCCACATCTGAGGGAACCTTGCTTTTTTCCTGCAGCAAGCATTATTTCCTTGTCTGTGTACCTCAAGTATTTAATTAGACAGTGTCTTGGGCGGTCAGTGGGTTTTGGCGGGGGGCCTACCCTGTGCACCCGCTCAATTTCATAGTTAGCCGCCTCCGCAGGGAGTTTAAGTTGCTGCACTAGCCACTGCTGCAGACTGGTTGCCGGACATTTTCCCTCTGTACCTTCAGGTAGCCGCCCTATCCTTATGTTCGAATGACGGGAGCGGTTCTGTTGCTAACATACTAAAATTGCAGCAGAATAGGCCTAACGGTCTTTCGTGTCTGCTCGTTTGGTCATCCCCCACCCTTGGAGCTGACCTTGCTGCCCCCCTCTCCCTCTCTGGCTTCTCCCTTTCCAGTCCCGGATATTCTCGCTGCACTGGTTTTTGCTTCGAGAACCCTTCCCCTGTACCTGTCCCACCCCTCTTGAACCCCTCCACCGTTTCTGCCTCCACCAGCCCCTGGGCAGTGCATTCCATGGCTCCACCACCCTTTCAGTGAAGTAGCACCTCCTCCTTTCTCACTGAATCTCCCCCTCCAGCTTCCACCCATGCCCTCTAGTTGCCCCCTTCCTTCGAACACCCTGACTGCTCCTCCCAATTTATCCCTTCATGTACCTGAAGACCTCTATCATGTCCCCCGGTCCCTTCTCTCTTCCAATGTGTACATATTTAGCTCTTTGAGCCTCATCCCATAGGTCCTATCCCCCAAGCCCCAAATCATTTTGGTTGCCCTCCTCTGGACCCTCTCCAGGAGTTCAGTGTCCCTCTTTAAATGTGGCCTCCAAAACTGCGCGCAGTACTCGAGGTGCGGCCTCACCAAGCAGTTATACAGTGGAAGTATCACTTCCCTCCTTCTGGAGGTGAGCCCCCTAACGATGCATCCAAGCATCCTGTTGGCTTTTGCTGCTGACCTCCTACAAGTCTCCGAGTTGTTCATCTTGATATCCCCCAGGTCCCTCTCTTCCTTCGAGACTTGTAGCATTCCCCGCCCCCAGGGTATACACTTGGCCCAGGTTTCTGGCTCCCAGGTGCAGTACCTTGCATTTCCCTGCATTGAACCTCAGTTTCCACTTTCTAGACCACCTTTCCAGATCCTCCAGGTCCCCCTGTAGGGCCACCGTCCCCTCCTCCCCATCCACCACCGCCCCCAGTTTTGAGTAATCCGCAAAGAGACTCATCTCACTCCTGATACCCTTCCTTATATCAGAGACATAGGTGTTGAACAGGAGGGGCCCAAGGACCGATCCCTGAGGGACTCCACTAATGACCCTTCTTGGGGATGAGACTATCCCACCAACCACGACCCTCTGGGTCCAGTTCTGGAGCCAATTGCCTATCCATCTCATCATCTGGTTCCTCACCCCCATTTCTCCCAGATTATTCAACAGGCCCCCATGAGGAACAGAGTCAAACACCTTGCTGAAGTCGAGAAAGAGGACGTCCACTGGTCTACCCAGATCCAAGGCACTCATCACCCAGTCATAGAACTCCACAAGGTTTGTCTGACACGATTTCCCTGGGACGAATCCATTCTGTCTCATCGTCCAGGCACCCCAGCTTTTCCAGGTTCCCCCCTAGTCTCTTCTTGACAATGCCCTCCATCACCTTGCCCACCACCGATGTCAGGCTGACGGGCCTGTAGTTCCCTGCCATCTCCCTTGATCCCCCCCTTGTGGATAGGCACTATATGCGCCACCTTCCAGTCCTGGGGCACCCACCTTGTCCTCGGAGAGATGCTGAAGAGCTCCGCCAGGGGTTTCGCCAGGACATCCGCCAGTTCCTTCAGCACTCTGCTTGCTCATTCATTTTCTCCTGAAGCTCTTTAATTTGCTCCGTGTGGTTTGTACGCTCCCTGGTCAATGTGTGGAGCGAGTCCTCCAGGTCACTCACGCGCTGCTGCTGCAGCTCACTTATATTTGTAGCGTGAGTGGCCGCAGTCTCCGTTAAACCGGTCATCACTGATTGCAGATGTCCCATTTGGGCCGTTACAGAAGCAAAGCCCGCCCGCATCTCTTGCTGCATGGCCTCCAGGGTAGACGGGATTCCCACCAATGATCGCTCCAGGGCCGACATGCCCAACTCCTCAGCCGCGGAGGCTCTGGCCTGTAACTTCAAGGAGGGATCCGGGCCCTGCGCCAGCTCTTTGCGAAGTTCTGCCATTCCAAAATGTAATTTCAACTGGTGATTCTTGAGTTTCCTTGATGCCATGAACCAGCACTGTCACTACCTGGTAAGCTATGTTTAATAGAATAGCCGAGTCAATGGAAAAATACACTTTTCAAGGTTGATGCTCTATGAGCGGTACTAAAACGTGACCGCCATCATGCCTACGCTAGCCACGCCCCTAGCGCTAGAATTTAATCAGAACGATTCTAGTAATGAAACGATTTGGGCACAAATAAAGACAGAGCAAAGAAATCTAAACATAGGTTTAATAGACCAAGCATCTAATCTTGATCAAATACAAAACAACAATCTATTTCCAGAAATAATGGACATAAACATGCAGGGTGAATTATTACTTACGGGGGATTTTAACTTCCCAAACATTGATTGGAGTAAGAATAAGGGATCTAACAGTATAGAAAACCAATTTATAGACATTACAGCATTACAGAACTTAGAACAACTGGTTAAAAACCCCACAAGACGAAATAATATACTAGACCTGGTCTTCACAAATAATATAGATCTTATTGACAGCTTACATTTCTTACCACCTTTGGCAGACAGTGATCATAACGCTGTTTATTTGGAATATAAATTGGTTCAAAATATCACAAAAGGAAAGACTACAATACTAAACTATAACAAAGCTGATTATAAAAGTATTGAAAACGTCGGCCTGGTGGTGCTGAGGGTTGAGGCGCTGGACGCCACACCTCACGTCATGCTGGCGACCTGGGTTCGGACGCGAGTCCAGGACGCCAGGGGTTGGCGGGGGGGATAGGATTGACCTTCTGGCGGACTGCTCTCTTATCCCGGGGAGGGCTCGAGAACCACCACTCTGTAGCGGCCCTGATGGCGACCAGGGCACTATCAGAGTGATGGTAGCTATCGGGGAGGGCAGGCAGTCGGTCGTTGGTACCTCAGGCGTCATTGCAGATCCCACTCTGCAAGGCGAAATCAGGCAGAAACATGGCGGGCGGCGATCTTGGCGGCTGATGGCCATGCCTGGCACACCCGTTCCCGAGAGGATCCTGCCACAGAGTGCATGAGCGACAATGGCCGGCTCTGTGGGGTGCCAGACCGGGCCCCGGGGGGGGGGGTGCGGGTGCTGGTGGCTGGAGAATGCGGAGATCGCACAGCTAGGAGGCATAAAGAAATATAAGATAAAAAAAAAAAAGTATTGAAAACTATTTAAATAACTGGAATTGGAGGGAAGATCTGAAAGAGAAGAAGCTCACAGAAGTATGGAATACTATCAATAAACACATTAATTACTGTATTAAAACATGGGTCCCAATTAGACATCAGTACATCAACTCAATAAGAGTACCTCCATGGTGGTCACATAAAATAACTAAGGAAAAAGAAAAGGTATTATAGGGCCTACAAAAATAAATTGTCAGAAAATAGGCAGAGATTTAAATTAACTGCAAAAAATATTAAAGTTACTATAAAGAAAGCAAAACAAGCAATAGAATTGAATTTGGTAAGTAAAGTTAAAGACAACAAAAATAAATTCTACAAATATATAAGATCCCTTAAGGGGAAACAACCTACAATTGGACCCTTAACAACAGGGGATAAAGTAATAACTGAGGAAAATGAAATGGCCACTGAACTTAATAACTACTTCATAAGTGTACATAATCCCAAAAATCAAGTAGGTGTACAGCAAAATAAAATCGATAATAACTGTCCAAAGTTCCATGTTACAGATATAATTAATAGTATAAATAGTCTTAAAACAAATAGTTCACCTGGGCCAGATGGTATTACACCTGCTTTTCTGAAAAAGTTAATGCACCAATTGGCAGGGCCACTGACACACTTATACAATACATCTGTCCAAGAAGGAACTACATTAAAGGAATGGAGAATGGCGACAGTTACACCACTTTTCAAAGGGGGAAGTAGAACTGAAGTAGGTAGCTATAGGCCCATGAGCCTTACATCAGTGGTAGGTAAAATAATGGAAACATTATTACAAAAACACATAATTACACATCTACAAAACACAGGAAACATAGATCCGACCCAGCATGGATTCACACCTGGAAGATCGTGTCTATCAAACCTAATTAGTTTTAGCCGGCCCAGTGGCGCTGAGGGTTGAGGCGCTGGACGCCACACCTCACGCTGCACCGGCGACCCGGGTTTGGGAACAGACTCGGGTCGGCAGGGGGAGGGAGGATTGAGCATCCCAACGGATGCTCTCCTCCCTCTGGGGAGGGTTACAAGGGGTACCTTGTGCACCCGCATCCCGAGAGAGCCGGTGGAAGCACGGGCTCGCCAGGGTTCTGGTGGCTCCGTTCACTGGAGTCGGGGAGGGGGGACGCTGTCAGGCGCTTGGGAGAAGGCGGTGTCAGCACCCCTCTGGACGCACGTCCGCGTGCCGGCGTCCGGGGTCTGGGAACCAGAAAGGCGGAAAAAGCCTCAGTGAGCCTAGATGATGGCCACTCCAAACAGCCATCCAGGTCCTGAACCCACGGGCAGATCTCCGCTGTGCAGGTGCTCCACGAATAGGAGGAGGAGGTAAGGAGTAACCGGGCACTCTAGGGGACAGACTCAGTGGTAGCAGGACCTCGGAGGGACATGAGCAATGCCCAAAGGAGTGGAGTACAGGGAGTATAAATGGGGCAAGGTGTCCCAAAGTAAAAACAATACAAAAGAAAAAACTAATTAGTTGTTTCGAACCAGTAAGTGCAGCCCTGGATAAAAATATACCTGTGGATGTTATTTTCTTAGATTATTCCAAGGCATTCGGCAAAGTTTCCCATACGGTCTTGTTAAAACAACTCATAAGAATAGGGCTAAGTAACAATATAATCAGATGGATTACCTCCTGGTTAGGAAATAGAATACAGTGTGTAACTATAAAAGGTCATTCTTCAGACTTGGGTGCAGTTACAAGTGGTGTCCCACAAGGATCTGTTTTGGGACCCATATTATTTAACATTTATTTATTGAAGCTATTGGATTACAACCTTTGAGTCATAGACTCATTTACAAAGGCTCCACGTCTGAAGACAATGCAGAACAGTAAAACAATACAGGACAATAGGCAACAGTCAGTAAACAATAAAACAAACACAGTGTATGAATAGTACAGTAAATGAGGAGAGTGGGACCTATACAGTTAGGTAGCTATACAAGTCCATCTAAGGAGCTTGTAATTGTCAAGGTGCAAGCAGACGAGATTCAGACATTGTCAATAACACGGGCAATACTGTGCAAAGAGAGTATACATATAGCAGTTGAGAAAAAAAAAAGTTTAACACACACTCTCTCTACGTAGTACCGGTAGTACTGATTGTTATAACCACCAGTTGGTATCTCCCACCTTTCTCCACCACAGCTGCAAGGACAGGGCCGGTCAGGTCAAGGCCTGGAAGTGGTGCATTGGGGCTATCAGCAGGCCATGACTAGCTGGTGCACTGACAGCAACGGGTGGAGAGTATGTGCTCTTCTAGGGCAGTTTTAAAGGGGCCTAGTCTGGAGACAGCAGTAATGGGGGGGGAGTTTATTGTACCATAACGGCACTCTATAGATAAAAGACCTTTGGGCCAGGGAGGTCCTGATCCTGAGAATAGACCACAACAGTTTGTGTGCTGCGCATGTGTTTGCTGAGGCATGAGAAGAACAGAGGGAGGCAGCGACCCTGAGGAGGGTAAGTCCTAGTTGAATTTTTTTTTGGTGAGAAGACACGTTTGATAACATACTCGTTCATCTAGGGTGAGTATATTTGTTAGGGCATACAAGGTGCAGCTGTGGGTACGCCTGTCTACCCCAGCGAGGAGTCTTCATGCCTTGTTGATGGCCAGGTGGATTTTATTGAGAGCTGTGTGTTCAGCGGCTGAGTAGACAGTAAGCCTATCTACTAGAGAGAAGACAGAGGAGGTAACAGCAAGGTTAAGGGCCTCCGACAGTAGGCAATCTCTATGCCGATACAGAAGTCCTATGCGGATATTTATGGCAGAGGAAAGATTACTGACATGGGGGTGGAATGAGAGGCATGGATCGAATGTTATGCCAAAGTATTTATAGGTATTGACCTGTTCCAGTGGGAGGAGGGCTTTGGAGAAGTTTGTCAGTTGGGCATCACTGCCCTTGCTCTGCCGATGGGCAAAGAGCATTGACTTAGTCTTTTCTACATTGACCACCAGTGTGTGTTCAGTAAACCAGTTCTCGATCTGGTTGAAAGCAAGTTGTAGGGAGGATTGCGGGATCAGAGTGGGAGGCAAACAGTACTGTATCATCTGCATAGAGCCAGTAGATTACTAGGGCAGGAGTTAGGCAGTGTATTCAGGTAAATGCTGAATAATAAGGGACCGAGGATGGAGCCCTGGGGGACTCCAGAGCGGACTTGTAGAGTTGATGAGAGAATGCTGTTTATCTTGACACATTGGGACCTATTTGAGAGATAACTTGTAAATCAAGTGATGGGTATAGGGGACAGGCCGGTGAGGCGTAGAGTACTTAGTAGCAGGGGGTGGGAGACTGTGTTGAAAGCTTCCGACAGGTCTATGAATACAGTTCCTGCTAGTTTCTTATGTAGGGCATTGTGCAAGAAGTTAGAGAACTTCATGAGGGTGGTTGTTGTACTGTGACCAGCTCTAAAGCCATGTTGTTCCCTACAGAAAATGTTGTGCGCTAGTAGGTAGTTGGTTAGTTGGGTGGCAACAATTTTTTCCAAGGCTTTTGAGAGGGAAGGAAGAATGGAGATGGGCCGGTAATTATTGGGGGAGGTGGTGTCCCCACTCTTCGGTATTGGGGTGATAGTGGCCATCTTCCAGGCTGTTGGAAACTGTCCTAGACATAGGAAGCAGTTAAAGAGATTGGTCAGGGGGATAGCACAGAGTCAAGTACAAAATTAAGGATTTTCCTATCAAAAGAGTCTTTACAGTAGCTTGATCCCCCGAGGGCATGATCTCCACCCTGCCAAATTCAAAGAGTGTATAGGTAGGAAAATATGCAGATGATTGTAAACTAGGTGGTTTGATACAAAACATGGAAGACACCAGGGCAATACAAGAAAATTTAAATAATTTAGCAAAATGGGCAAATGAAAACGAAATGTATTCAACTTAGAAAAAGTTAAGGTAATGCATATGGGGGAAAAAAACAATGCATACTTACCAAATTAATTCTGTACTGAAAACTATAAAGGAAGAAAGGGATCTGGGAATTATAATAACTGATGATCTAAAATTTGATACACACGCAGTTATAAGGGCTAAAAAATGCCAAAAAATAATGGGCTGCATACTAGGAAACATCAAAAGCAGGGAAGAGAGAGTTATAGTTCCACTTTACACCACGCTGATAAGACCTCTAAAAACGTAGAGTATTATGCGCAGTTCTGTGCCCCTATGAAAAAAGGACGCAAATATTACACGAAAAGATATAAAGGAAGATGACTAAAACAATAAGAATAACTAAAAATATAAGTTATAGAGACAGGCTTCATAAATTAAATATTTTTTCTACTAAGTATAGGAGGGAAAGTGGAGATCTCTGTCTAGTGTACACAACTGTACAAGATCCATATATGAAAGAGACCATAGGATTTAGGAGTAATGTTGGAATTGATGGAGCAAAATCACATAACCAGAAATTACAAGGGGAATCAAGTAATACATTCATTTACACGCAGAGAGTAATAACTAAGTAGAATAAGCTATCAAGGTATATTACAGAAAGTTCCAGTATGACATTTTTTAAAGAAAACTTAGATTCATATATGGGGGATAAAAAATATGTATTCCACCAATGAGCTGGTGGCAAGTTCATTAAAGGGCTAATGCTCACTGAACTTGTAATTTAACTATGAAAATAGCGGGTACATATTTTCCAATGGAATTCTCTTCAGGATGGAGAATTTGTTGTTTTGTGGATACCTTGCCAAACCCTGGACCAATAACCTTCCGGCAGGGTGGTACCCATTTTGTCTTGCTATTTATCCTCAAATTTTTTGTATTATCAGGGCACCCACCCCTTCCTGCAGGACCTTGTATATTTGAGAGATGAAATTTCTACTGTCTCCCATATGACTCTTGTTATACGTACAAAGTATAGGATGGGAGGGTGGTTCCGAAAAGGCTGAAATACCTGGAAGGGCTTGAATATAGTGCCTACATTGAAGAAATCTGAAGAAATCCTGTCTAGGTATATGAAACTCTCTTTGTAGGGTTATAAAATCCTTTATCATTTCCCCCTGCAGGAATTGTAGTAAGTATTTTAAACCTCATCTGGCCCAGCGGGAAAAAGAAGGGTCTTCCGTACTAGCTGGGAAATCAGGCAAGAAGGTAAGGGGGATATAATACCAAGCTGGAGTTGGGATCTCTCACCAGTGTCGAGTGTCCAACCGTACTGTTAAAGTATGCCTGATCCACCTATTTCTGTGCAGTGTTTTATTGTTATACAGCAGTCTTGTACCTTGTTTTTGGTTTTTATTGGTCTCACCACAACCCAAACCTGATAGACCAACTTAGGGTAGCTGGTTCATTCAACTGAGGTGTCATACAGACGAGGTACACTGATGAGTCCTGGTAGGATGAAACACGTGTCTGTGTCTTCTGTTGGCACCCTTTGCAGACTATGTGGGAGGCCTTTCAGCACCATGCATTCCTGCTTAAAGTTGAACCAGCATAACATTTTGTGGTGAGTTGCATATGCTGCCCATGATGCTTTGCATTATGGGACGTGTGATTTTGTATTTCTTTGAAACTTGGCTTCCAAGCCAATGCCCTTTGGGGGTAACCCTTGCTTCAGTGGTTACGCACTAAGGTTCTTTGACTTTTAGCTTGTTTTTTGTTTTTATTGGGCTCACCACAACCCAAACCCAAACCCAATAGACCAGCTTAGGGTAGCTGGTTCATTCCAGTGGGGTATTATACAGACAAGGTACTCTAATGAGTCTTGTTATGCTGGAACGCGTATCTGTGTCTTCCGTTAGCACTCTTTACAAACTATGTGGGAGGCATTTTGGCACCATGCATTCCTGCTTAAAGTTGAACCAGCATAACATTTTGTGATGATTTGCATTATGGAGGTATATGTGATTTTGTATTTTTTAGAAACTTGGCTTCCCAGCCAATGCCCTTTGGGGTAATCCTTGCCTCAGTGCTTATGCACTATGATTCTTTGGGCAGGATTCACAAAAGAGATGTGCTGAGCGCAACTGAGATGTGCCGGCACAAAGCAAAAATGGGCCAACGAGCGATTCACACAGAGGACAAATGCACCAGTGCAACCCAGATGCCCCAGTGCCAAAGAATAAGTGTACAGGCGATCAAATGACATGTGATGCATAAACTGGGGGCGTTCCCATGCATACACAGCGCAATATGATTCACAGTGCAAACAAACAGTGCAACTACAGAGCAAATCCAGCACGCATGCCAAATGTGCCATAAAAAGATAAGTATAAAAGTAACAGACTTAAGTCCAAGCCACCTGCAGGCTGTTGTCAGAACAGCAATACCTGCACACTGTCAGAGAGAGGGGGGTGTAAGTGAGACAGTGCAAAACAGAGCAAAAGAGAGAGAGAGAGAGTGTGACACAGACAGCTGGAGAGCCAGGGACACCAAACAACAGCACCAGCACCAGTCGATATATTTGATGCACTATTGAGAATGAGGACACGGGGAGGCGGAAGGCACCGGAAGCGGCCTGCTGCACGGTGGTATCGTGCCAGGCTGTCATTCGAGCAGCTGACAGATGTGGACACAGTAGGCCGATACCGCCTGAACAGGGCCATTCTGAGGTAGCTCTGTGAGCTGTGCCATGACGAAATGCAGGCACCCACCACATGTGGTCATGCCGTCTCGGTGGAGACCAAGGTGACAACAGTCATGTGCCTGCTCGCCACAGGTACCTTCCAGAGGTCTACAGGGGCCATCATTGGCATATCACAGGCCTCCACTTCCCGGCTCCTCACATAGTTCCTCACCGCACTGCTGCTGCATGCTTCAGAATACATCCATACAGCATACAGGTGGAGCGGGCAGAAGCCATGCAGGGGTTCTACAGGGAGGCACGCATGCCAGGCATCATAGGGGTCATTGACTACACCCATGTGGCAATCCACGCACCATCTCGCGAGGACGCCGTAGTATACTTCAACCGGAAGGGCTACCACTCCGTGAAATGCCAGGTGGTGTGCCTCAGGGTGCATCAGCATTGTCTGCGCCACACACCCTGGGAGAACACGATGCCTCCATCTGGCACCAGTCAGCCCTCTGCAGGAGGTTCGAGATGGGACATACCGAGTGGCCATCTTGTAGGTGTGTGTGACATGGACACAACAGCACAGGAGGGCACCAATGGCAGGACATGGGGAGCAGGCAGTGTGTAGCAGGCGCATGGCAATGCACGCGCATGGGCCATGGGACATCACATGTGTGCAAGGGCAGACACAGGCAAGCACATCTTTGCACACGGTCGCTGCACACCACACATGAGGTAATGACAGGTCGGTGCCAGTGTGTCACTGACACGGACACCACAGTCAATGAGGCAAGCAACCACAACCGGTGAAGGGATGCATGACCTTGTGGAAGGGGGAAGCACTGGTAGGGGAGCGGGACAGGTGCACACACCACTGAGGATAGAAGCAATGACAGGGTGCATGCCACACAAGCATACAGTGTAGTAATGTACACTATTTCCCCACCCACAGGTGACGCGGCGTACCTGCTGAGGCCCTGGCTCCTAACACCCTACCAACTACCCAGAACAGAGGCAGAGGAGCATACAATGAGGCACACATCGCTACGCGCACCATCATAGAGCGTGTTTTTGTCATGCTGAAGATGCAGTTCTGGTGTCTGAGTAGGTCAGGTGGTGCTGTGCGGTATAGCCCTCAGAAGGCTTGTGGCATATTCCTGGCCTGTTGTGTGCTACACAGCATGGCCCTAGACTGTGGAATACCTGCCGAGGCCAGTGAGGGCGACAGTTCCGGGGAGGAGGAGGAGGAGGTGGGTGGGGCTGGGATAGTGCCACATGGACATTACCTGGTAGCACTGGAACGGAGGGACCAGAGACTTGCGGCACAGGCCCGTGAACACCAGTGCTGACTAGTGGAGGAGACCTATGGGAACCGCAGGTGAGTATGCAGGTACATATGCAGGGTGTGCACCATGCCGTGGATGAAGGGATGTCTTTGGCACAGTGGACATTGGACAATACACAGACACCAGTGTACACTGCGACCTGTGCACGGGCACAGCAAACACAGGAACGCACTCATCATACCTTTGACGCATGGCACGACAATGGTACACACATAACACGCAGGTGGGACTGCACATGTAGCACAGGTGGTGCCACAACTGGATTGGGGTGGGTGCCTGCCACACACGCCACCCCAGGTACCATCAACAGGGCGTGCAGTACACAGTGGTGTGACATGCCTCCACCACAGGACCGGGGATCCAGGCATCACAGGGTGGCACACCGGCCACCATGGACACGTGGGCGGCCTCTGCCACAACTGGTGGTCGCGTGTGTGCCTCCATTGGCCACAGGGGGAGTATCCACCGACCCCACAGGGGTGCTGCACCGAGACAGTGAACGTCTGCTCAGTGGCGTCACTGTCCCACGCCAGCATTAATTGCATGGACACCAGGCATGGAGGCAGTGGTGGCAGTTGTCAGCAGCAGGGATTCACTTGCACGCCCGGTGGTGTGCGGGGATGTGCTCCTGGGTGTCCGGCTGAATGCCCTTGTCCCATCGCTGCAGTGGAGGCAGCCGGCCATCTCTGCAGCGGTTGCTTTCCGCTCCAGTGATGCGGTCATGCCCACCCTTAAGAGGCGTGTCTCTGTCAGCATCTGTGCATGCCACGCGGCCACGGACTCATGCTCGTGGACCATCACAGTCATGTGGCTACGTAACTCCGCACAGAGGACTGCCTGGCCTTCCACAGTGGCCCACAGGAGGCTGAGGTAGCTCTCCATGTTGTTGATGGACGATGCTTCATGGTGGCGTCGCTGACGAGCAGGGGATGGAACAGTCCATCCCGGTGCATCCACGGGTGGTGGTTGCACCACGGCAGGCTACGGCATGGCTGGGACCTGGCCATGCACAGCCACTGTATACCCATGGCCGGTGTTTTCGCGCTCCAGTGGTGCAGGGGCATGCACCACAGCACCCTGCCCAGACACCACCGATGGTGCCAACACTGCACATAGCACAGGTGCAGAGGGCACAGTGCCGACAGCTGCAGTCAGCTGTGTGGCACTCGTGCCACACCCTGTACTACACACAGTGGGATCATCAGTGACGTCTGGGGCCACTTGCACAGGCACCCACATGCTGCCTGTACCACTGTTGGCCATGTTCCTGATGGAGTGTGTGTCATTGATGTCCGCGGTGGGTCCATCGCCCCCTCTGCCGTGCCACTGGCGAGCACGAGGAGGGCATCTTCGATGTCCACTGTGTCATCGTGGTCGTCGTCAGAGAACCCTGTTAGGCATACCAGCCATGCTGTGACCCCGCTGGCAGTCATAACAGCATTGGCCGAGATGCCTGAGGGGCCCGCCGTTACAGGTGCCATGACTGAGGCCATCGGCCATCTTTATTCACCGTGCAGTGCCCATTGTGGAGCCCATGATTGACTGAATGGCCCCCCGTGGCTTCCAAATGCTCCCAAACCTGGCTTCGTCACTGAACAGAAGGAGGTACCCTCCGTCCTCAAAGCTGGATGCTTCCAAGGGGCATGCCAGAACCATGCCTTCCAAGTTAGCAGCAGATATCCCAAACTTGGGATGGAACCTGGGTTATCTGGATGGCTGAGCTAGCTGGATGACAGGAGGATCAGTTGTAGCCAGGGGAGGTGCATCGTGTGAAATAGAATTCATCTGTAATTCAGTGGCTGCCCTAAAGATGGCAGTAGTGTGTATTTGTTTGTATGGCATTGACATGTAAGCAATAACACACTACAGGGTATGTGGTCATTGCTACCACTCGTGAGTTTGAGGCATGACGATTAGTGAAAGTACACTTCAGCCATTTGGGGGGTCATCCAAAAACTGCCGCAAGACCTATAAGATGTGTTATTATGCCTATAACATGACACCAAAATAATAAAAAAAAAAAAAGAAACTTTAAATTGGGAATAAATTGTCATCATAGGCATATCCGTTCTCACACCAGACAGCTAGGTTTGCCCCGTCAGAGAGGTTAAATTGGCTGGCAGGTAATTTACTCATTTTGTCAATTGAACCTTTTTTTTTTTCCCCTCAGCTGTCACAGTTATGTAAGCAATAACCCATGAAAGGCATGTATTAAGGAACATAAGAACATACGAAAATAGCAAGCAGGAAAAGGCCTTATGGTCTATATAGTCTGCTTGAGTTTGCAGTTCCCCAGTATTTACTTAGGGATCTGCCCCCCCAATCCACTTTCACCTCTACATTGCCCTACTTCCCACTTTGCACCCACTCTGTGCAGTTTCCTTTTTTACCCTGTCCCAGCTTGTCTTGAAGCTATCTGCAGTCTTCAGGAAGACAACTTCCTCTGGCACCCCATTCTACTTTACCACCACCCTCTCGGTGAAAAAGTGTTTCCTCATTTCCCTCTTGAGGCGCCCCCACCCCACACCTGTTTGAGGGAGTGCCCTAGTGGTTCTTTGCCACTAAGGTTGAAGAGACCTGTAGAGTTTACTTTGTTGAAACCCTTAAGGTATTTAAAGGTTTTGAGCATGGTACCACTCTCCCTTCTCGCCCTTCTCTGTACCATCTCCAGTAAGTTTATATATTTTTTTCGATACGGGCTCCAATACTGCACACTGTACTCCAGATATGGCCTATCCAGTAACCTGCACAGTGGCAGGATGACCTCTTCCTTCCTACTAGTTATACCCCTGGCTGTACATCCCAGTGTCCAGTTTGCTTTGGCTGCTGCTCTCTTGCAATGTACTGAGTGCTTCAGGTCACTCGTAATTATCACACCCAACACTTTTCTCCTCTTCTGACTTGGTGACCTGCAACCCCCCCCAGCCAGTTTGTGGTTTATGGGTTTTTTGCCCCTAAGTGCCCCGCCTTACCCCTAGCCTTACCTTACCCCTAGCTGCCAAATACTCCACCATCTCTCTAGTTTAGCTAGGTACTCTCTAATGTCCTGTCTCCCTTCTTCTACGTTCACTCTCCCACAGAGCTTTGTATCATCTACAAAGGTTTACTCAGTCTGCAGTGTCGCTGATGAAGATGTTGAATAACACCAGGCGAGAACCAAGCCCTGTGGGACTCCTCTAGTGACTGGTCTGGCATTCAACCCCGAATACCACCTTCTGGTTTCAGTCTTGTAGCCAGTGTTTTACCCAGCTAGCCAATTTCGTCCCTACTCCCAAGTCCTTCAGCTTACTAATCAATCTCCTGTGGGGAACAGAGTCAAGGGCCTTGCTGAAATCTAGATACAGTATGTCCACTGCTTGGCCTTTGATCACTGTTCTGGTGACCCAATCAAAGAAATCAATTAGGTTGGTCTTTCAGGACTGCCCTGACGTGAACCCTTGCAGCCTTTAGATTTACCAGTCTTTCCGTCCAAATGGTTTTAACAGAAAAAATATAATTACTGAACTGAAGACCTGAAAACAAAATACCACTGATTCAAACAAGCCATTTAACTCAATAAACAGAAACAAGCAATATTGTAATAACACCACTTTATCACAGCTACATTAGACCTTATATTTTATGACTGTTGCTCACAATTATTCTAGGATGGATATGGATTGAAGTTTGAATAATAAAAAGGAAAAAACACATAGAAGGATAACAAGAACAATTAGTGGCTTACAGGGAAGAATGCATGGATACATTAAAACCCCACTTATTGCATAGAAGAAGAATGAGAGGAGACGTTTTACTTTTGTAAAACTCCAGTAACTGAAATAAGAGAAAGAGAGGAGTCTAAACAACTCTAGTGCAGAAGTCTCACACATCACACTGGCCATGTCAGTCTCACAGTTAAAATGCATCTTTTTGCTTGTGAGTTCAAGTTGTACAATAAAGAAAAAAAAATATCCACTCCATCCTCTGCAGCCGAACCATTCGGTTTCAGGATGCCTTCTATATCATATACTGAAACTGTGTTTGTGAATGGGTTATAGTTGCAGAGGAGGAGTGGAGAGCCGGATATTTTTTTTTCTGTATTGTACAACAGCAAAAACAGACGCATTTTAACTGTGACTTGCTTCTTCTGGGCTGTTGGATTTTATTATTTGGCATTTTAACTGTGACCCCGAGGAGATGGTCTGTGATATACTTTTGCACAGTTGTTTAGTCCCAACTCTTGTCTCCCCGCTCCGGTATTAACATACTATAAGTTATAACACTGTCGCCGAGTCTGTCAGTTAGGAGTGAGAGTGTCAGAGTGACAAAGGTAGTGTTTTTTAGCTGCTGAATTGAGAACAGACAGGAGTCAGGACTGTTTGAGCTTCAGTAGTGTAGCCAATTTAACCGGAATGCAGCCGACTTGTCCTCACTCTTAGTCTTTAGAGTGGGTATGGACAACTGCAGCATTATGAAAATTAATATAAAATATACATCACCGGACACCGGGACAGGACAGATTGAGGGGACCCATTGGGGACTCGGGAGTGAATTGATAGGGCCGTCGGGCCGGGGCCTGGGACGAGTTCAGGGGTTTCTCAGTCAGACTCACTGTCAGTCAGTAACTGGCACAGACACACAGGGACTGGAGCAGAACAGAATAATCGAATTTGGCACTGGCAGGCAGTGGCACTTACTGTGATACTGTTGTGTAGACTTGTAGTAGCAGCACAACCTCTCTCTCTCCGGTCGGAATCTAGTCCAAGGTGATGACTGAGCGGTAATCGTCTGGGCTCCTTCGGCTTCTCCGTTCCCATGTCCGTGACTCGTCAGAATGAAGCTGGCTCCCGATCGAATCTGAATCGGCGGAATGAAAACATCATCGACCAAATTGAAACAAGCAAGCTGACGCCATGGACGCACAAGACTTGAGCTGACCTAAGCTGGCCGATGAAGTTTAAACTAACCACAAGATGTACCTCACCTGGCTTTTTTAAGACTGCGCGCTGGGCTCAAATGCGAACCCCTCCCCAAAAAACATCACTGGCCAATTAGCTAAAGGTCATGACTCTTGACCATAAGCTATTGGTGCAGACCCCCCATCACGTCTTTGCGGCATGTCTTTTGAGTGTCTTCAGTGAACAGTCACTGGGCGAAGGCGTGATAGGGGCAATGGGCTGCTGCCAGTTTCACCAAAGGTGTTAACATTGTTTTACTTTCCAGTGGCACATTACCGCCTTTGTTGACCTGATGTGGAGGTGTCAGTGGTGTGCTTACATGACAGGCTTTGACAGCAATTAACTGTCTATTGGGGCGCTGGCACCCTGCTGGGAACAATAAAGAGAACAGTGCAACACTTGTGGCTGAGGCATTTAACAGTAACATCAGGTGTTTCTTTTGTTTTGTTTAGGAGGGAGGGGCGGGCGAGGTGGGGCAGCGGCAGAACATATTCAAAGGCATTGAGCAGCCAGGCACTGCAGTAACTGTCACACAATGACAGAATGTTTTGTTCATATTCATTCTGCAGCATAGGGCATCTCCTAGTGCACAAACAAATGAGCAGTGCTCACGCCCTCCCGCCCCAGTTCTGGCGCTTTGCAGTCGCTAAACTGCAGCCTCAGTGTTTGCAATATTTTTTTCCGTTGAGTTTGGTGGAATGAGACAATCAGAAGGCAGTTCAAAGCTAAAAAGTTGTTGTACTATTGACGTGATGTCAGAACGATAGTACAACTTTTTTGACCTTTGAACTGCCCTACAACAAGATTTAGAAAGCCACTGATTTTCATCAACAAAAAGCCCTAACCATATACTATAACATGATATATAGGTATCAGTAGTAAATAGCGTAATAAGTGCAGGTACAGGTTGCCATACATTTGTTAACAAAAATTAAAGAGCATGCGCTTAGTAAGGATGTATAGCTTATAGCAGCAGTGCAATGAAAAATGTTTTTCAAAAAATCTTCTTTTAGCTACTATAATAAAAAAAAAATCATTTCAGTCAGATTTACTTTTCTAGGTATCTCCTATGCTATCCACCATAAGTTTTAATTTTTTATTTTCTTGATCCTAACCCTTACCACATCTGTAATGAAATACAGATTTAGTATTTGCCGTATTGGTCCTTGTATGAACAGATCCAGAAGCAAATGATTTGATACTTTTTATTGGACCAACATAGATGTAACAAAAAGAACCACCCCAATCGGCCAATCCAGTTACTCTCACCGTCTCCCAAAGATTTGGAATTCCCTCCTCCCTCAAATCCGGCACTCATCCTCGGCCTACTCCATCAGCTGTGCCCTCAATAATTACCTTGCACCTAGCTGCTCCTGCCATGTCCCTCCCTAATTCCCTCCTCTAAGCCCTGGACAAACCCTACCCCCCCCACCCTCACCTTCATTTTACCCTGTGCACGCCAACACTCCAAATCTCTAGCCCTCCTCCCCTTCCCACTGATTGCTTCCCCTTACTGGCGCCTCTTGATCTCTCACAGAATATAAAGGACACCAAATGCTCTCCATGGGTCCCTCTTCTACCCCAAAGGGCTTGTATCTCTCATCTATTCCCTTCCCCCACCATCTTAAAGGGGTCTCTCTGGGGTACTGCCATATCCCCTTCTCTCTCTGGTCCCTCCTATTCCAGGGATATGACTCTTCCCCCTGCCTCCCCTTTCCCCCCTTTTCATTCACGTAAGCAGTTTTTTACTTATTAACCCGGCACTTATTATTGTCCACTCTTTCTACATGTTATGCGCTACACTGTTGTAACACTTTTTGTAACACCTGCCTTACAACTGTAGATTAATGCTAATCTTGTAACTTGAATGTTTAATGTCTTATTCCAATTGTACCCCTTCCCCCCAGGTCGCACCGGGAGACAGGCAACTTGTTGCTCAGTGTGCCTTCCTGGTGAAACATTTCAATAAATAAATGTGGGGGTACTGAGGAACCATAGTTTCCCTTTTTGTTCATATGCCTATTCTGGTTAATAGCACTTCTGATAAGTGTGTGCTGTCCCAGTTTATTCTATCTTTTGGACGTAACCATACCCATTGAAGCGGCTGCCATTGCCCCCCATCTCCTATTATAGTATATGGTTAGGGCTTATTGTTGATAAAAATCAGTGGCTTTCTAAATCTTGTTGTAGGGTAGTTCAATGGTCAAAAAAGTTGTTGCACTATCGTTCTGACGTCACGTCGATAGTACAACTTTTTATCTTTGAACTGCCTTCTGATTGGCTCATTCCACCAAGCTCAATGGAAAAAATACTGCAAACATTGCGGCTGCGGTTTAGCGAGTGCCGAGTAGAGGAGCCTGCCTGTTTTGACACAAGGAGCTACCATTGCTCCATATCACAAAAGTGAATGTTTTTATTTTATTTTTAAAAGTACTAATGCCGACGCTGGAGGGAGCAGAAGCGGCGCAAAAAACTGAACAAGTGGCAGCAGGAGCAGGGAGAAGCAGGAGCGAGTGGCAGCAAGAACAGGACAAATTTGAAGCGAGTGGGAGCGGGGAGATGCTTGAGTGAGCAGCATGAGGTAAAACAAGCCAGCAACTGAGAGAAATCAACACTAAGCCCTAACCGTATGCTATATAAAACAGTGGATGGTCGCCCAGCCACAACTAAGGCTGTTTCCCTTGCGGGAGTGAATGACATCAGAGAGACCGCTCGAGCTTCGCCGTCGAGGTCTCTATGTCATCAGCTCTCTCGAGGGAAACACAATCTTGTTGTGGATGGTCGACCATCCAGTATTACATATGTGCAAGACTGCAAGATGTTCAGATGTGCATCAGTTTATTGCCTGCTGTGGCATATGTTATTGTAATATATAGATAAGCCTCAATAAGACTATACTAAGATATACAAAAATGTCCCAGTAATACATCACTACTGTCAATAATACTATCCTGAAAAGTGATAATACTGTTGTTTTTGCTGATAATACTACAGGTCAAAGGTCATTTCCAACTGTAGTATTATCAATGGAGCCATATATTATAAAACATTAACAGAAGAATAAGTGTTTTACAAGGCAGTCATACCACCTCAAGGTTTTGAGGACTTTAGGACCTCTCGAGCTTTGCTCTCGAGGTTCCATGTCCCCCAAACCATGCAATGGTATTACTGTCTTGTAATTCACACTTATTTATGTATTATTCTGTATGTATTTCATACTGATATCTGGCGTGAGAATATACAGCACTCTATTGTTTTCCTTTTGAAAACAATAAACAGAAAGTAAAAAAAGAGGTAGGTTATATTTTTTGCCCAATTTTGTTGCACTGCTGCTTTGATGAATGATGTGTTTGGGGTCTTAAGATGCCATGGTAATCATTTTATTTACTTTTATTTGTTTCCTTATTTATCTTTTCATCATTTTTTTTTTGCCAAATACTAGTTAAAAAGAATCCAGTGGAATCTCTGTGTAATGAAGTCAGAAAGTCTTAACTGGCATGGCTGGCAGTACATTACTGTGGGAAACTGCACATCTGTTTTCAGATTTTTATAAAGAAGTAAAACTTTCTTTCAATAAAATTGTATAGATTTAATAGAAATATGTGATTTTTTTTCAGAACCTATGCTCTTTTGCTGTGAAAAAAGTGATATTTTTTCTAGATCAGATTTTATTTAGGAAGAAGAAAACAGAAGCCAGTTACCATTTAAAAAATTTAAAATCATAGACATACAGATGGACCACAATAGTGCCTACATACAAAAGGCAAAGTTTGTTGCTGAAACAAATATCTACACAAACACATATGTTCTAAAAGTAGAAAATAATTATTTGTACCTCAAAACACAATAAATAAAATAGTCTGTAGAACTCCCTAAAACTGTCCAGTTCAAGAAAGCGCTGAGAACAGAAATCACAAAGATTACCAACTGCACCTGTTGGAGTTAGGTCTCCTTGACTCATTCTCCCCCCTATGTCTTATGAACTGTGTGCACACAGGTACCTAGGGCCTCCAGTGCTCACTGCTAATTATGCTCCCTGGAGCTGCAGTTTTCTAGTTATTGTACCTTTCATATGTTCTGTTGGCAGTGTTCTACAGTGAGCTGCTGGGTTGTACTGCCGACTATGTTCCATGTGAGCTGAAGGTATGTATTACTAACTGTAATGTACTTGAGATTACTGTTTTATAAATCATCTTCTTGACTCAGATATGGAACCTTTGCAAACACGTATGTGCTGAAAGGTGTAATCCGAATGATGAACTATTTATTAGACAAGCACACGTGTTTGCAGTTTGGAACTGGTTTGCAAAACAGCAGTGGTATCCAGAAGCTGGCCGGAAATGAAGATCTCAAAGTGTCATGTGACATAAGGTTTTTAATTTGCATACCCATGATGCATTGTTTCAACTTGTGCACTATATCCCGGAGCTTGTGGTGTACAACAGAACATACAGACATTCCTACAGTCATTTCTCAGTATAGCTTATAAGGTAGCCTACCTTACTTACTTGTGTTTTAAATACTGGGAAAAACAATATAACAAAGCATTTTTAACCCCCACAGCATTAGTAAATAAGGCTTGTCTTGTAAGCACAAGTTTCCAACATATTTGGTAGTGTTGTGGATAGGAAGGATAAGTATTAAAATTTTTGGATACTCTGTGTTTAGACAGAGTTTATATTGTATGTATAAGGTTATCAAAGTGTAGTTTTCTTTAATTGAAGTACTTCAGTGGTACAGATGATTGAAAGTACTTGGTATATCTGTAGGTGAAAGCAGTCTAGTGATATGGGCGATTGAGTCTGTGCAATACGTAAGCAAGAAGACATGATGGTGTGCATGGAAGATATTTTACTGCACAGCCGGGGTGTAATAAGGCACAAGGCCTTGGCTGAGTGCCTTTAGCCTCTGGTGTACAGTAAAATATGTTCTATGTACACACCTGGAGTGTCTTATTGTGCTTATAAAATGGGCTGCATTTTTAAAAATATTTTTTCACCCTAAAAAATATATTTAAATATCTAAAAACAGAAATGTTTGTGTTCATTTGAGATAAAATAGTCCTTCCACCTGCTATCTGATGATGCCAAAATAGGCAGGGGTTAGGTAGGCAGGGAGATGGATGAGAAATTAGCAGAAGGTAGTGGACAGAGAAAGAGCAATCAGATTTGATTCAGAAGAAACATTCGTTGCAAGTAAATTAATTCTAACTGACTAGCGAGAAAGCAGTGCAATCAGATTCAAATAAGTAGAAACATTCAGTGCAAGTAAATTAATTCTAACTGACTAGCTAGAAACAATCACGGGGTTTAGACTTTCGCAGAAACAAAGTATGCACAGTACAAGAACCTTTCTGATCACTGATGCAATTACATAAAAATTCAAATAAGTCAAAAATTCAGTTCAAATTACCACAGAGCGCCGAGTGCTATAGGCTAACAATACAGTAGAAAGCTGAGACCAATTATAGAGAAGTCGAGTTCTGTAGCAGCCAGTGGAGGACCAGCTACAGAACTTGTGGGGCCAATGAGAATAGTGGTTTTCAAGCCAGGATAGTATCGCGGCAGCAGCGTACCTTCTCCAGCTGGACAAGCAGTGGAAATGCGGCCAGCCTGAACGGAGCCGGGGCCGTTAGCAGGTCCACTGAAATGCCCAGTCAGGGCAGCACCTTCTGTAGCTGGGCAGGGCAGAGCAGTGGAAATACGGCCGGCCTCAATGGAGTCTGGGCCACTAGCAGGTCTGCTGAAATGACGGCAGTGACTTCTCCAGCTGGGCGGGCAGGGCAGTGTAAATGCGGCCAGCCTGAATGGAGCCAGGGCTGCTAGCAGGTCCGCTGAAATGCCCGATCAGGGCAGCGCCTAAAAAATCTACTCCCAATTATGTTTCCACTTACGTTTATTTCTTTTTTTTTTTTTTTAACACTACGTCTCGCTTTTTGTTAAAGCAGTTTGTGTGTTTTTGTGCCCCCGCACCGGAGTGGGTAAAGAAAAGATGGCTGCCAGTAAAAATGCCAACATTCTATGGCACAAGAATCTTGGGCTTTTTACTGCCAGCTCTTTTTTTTTTTTTTACCCACGTGTAACCCCCCTGCAAATGGGGGTTCCCAAAAGACTTCCAGGAGCTTGCTTGAATGCTCCAAGCCTGAATGGTGTTTGGCATTTAAGCCATTTATCAGTGAGTGTTTTTAGAACCTCTGGTACTGTCTCTTTAAGAGCTGTCTGCTTGCAGACATAATTAGTTTGTATGGGGGACTGTGTGTTTCTTTGATTGAGTACCACTCAAGCTGCTGCCAATTCACTTCATTTTTGCAGTCACTAGGAGTGCAAAGGGAACCTATCTGAAAGATGTAACTGTTTGCCAGAAATTATTTAGAGTAATAATGAAATTACAGTTTGTCTAACCTGCTTTCTTTGCAGTCAGAACTGTGTCTGCTAGTTCCCCATTCTAGTTTTGAACTGCTGAACTGGACCAATCAGTGGGGTAAGCTAGCTCTAAAATGGTGCCTTGACGAATCAGAACTTGGACTCATAATCTGAGCCAGCCACAAGAGGATTGTATGGGCAGTGACTCTGGGAGATGTAGTTTAGACTTCAATGCCTTTTGGACCAACAGCAGCAGTCTATTGTGAGTGACAGCCAATCCAGTCAAGAACTGGGAGGAACTCAAAGGAAGTGCGGGTTTTGTCGGTTGGAGTTTCAGTTGAGCTTTGGCAGTGAAGAAGGAAGGAGCCCTGTGCTTTTTCAGTGTGCAGTTTTAGTCAAAAACGTGTGTAAGGCCCAGAGTTCCGTCTGCAGCTTGTTAGGACTGAATCGTCCTGTGAAAAGAATCAAAGGATCTCTGAAGAGTAGAAACCAGGCTCACCCTGTAGAAGACTGGAAGAATTGCTGAAAATTGCACTGGTCTGTCAGGAACTGAATCTGCTGTGTGTTCTCCCGGTATTGTGCAGTAATTGCGATCGGATACAGATGCAGCCTGCCTGGTATAGTGCTTTCTTTTATATGGATGTGTGAAGAGGTTTGTGTACCTCAAGTGAGCCCTGCTGACATTGAAGGACCCTATCTTATTTGGAGGTCGTGAGTACTAATTCAGGGTCGCTCCTGTTGAATTGCCACATTAAATCCAAATGGAATTACTGTACTGCTGACTGTTTAATTCTCCTTTCTCTGTGTGAAAGGGCCCCTACCAGCTGCCACGGTTTGGACTAGCCACTAGGGCTTGGGTACCCAGGGACAGTAACTGATAGGGATAGGCCTGGCACAGAGCCATAGGTAGATTATTAGAGTGATAAGCTAATTAACCTGATTTCCCCCTGTCCTTGTTATATCCCCCTAAATAAATCAGAGCTGCTTGTTTCAGCAAAGTTATACTGCCTGAGGTATCTGTCTATGTTAAAGTACTGTACTGTGATTGTTGCACTGTATCTCATTTCACAGGAGGTCCCAGTGCTGGAACCAGACCTGGGGGTAAGTGTATACTGTGAAGGTAATTCTGATATATTGTGTGGGCCACTAATGGGAAGAAAGGGGGGTTGCAGTGTCCCAGAGGGCTGTGACCAAGTTAGTTTAACTATTGCAAACCCCGACCTCTGGGTGGAGGCACCCACTATTGATCCAGGCCCTCAACCTGTTAGTGGCAAATCAGGCAGGGGTAGTAGCCCCTGGGATAGCCATCTAGGGGTTATATTGGAGGCTCACCGCTGGGATTGTGTGTCCTCTAGTGGCCATATTTACTAACCACTGTTAAGAAAAAATGGGTACCGACAGAAGTGGCTGTGCACCAGCTGGTGGAGTGGTGTACTGGGAGGAGATCGACCCCAAAATGCTATGCTTATCCTGGACATCCCTGGGTATCAATACTGACACTGTGCAGGGAGTACTTTCCAAGGTGGAAGGTTTACAAAACCCTGTGGTGGTGGGGTCGGCATGCTAATCTGCTCACCCACACTTTCCTGGCCCTAGTAGAGTTTAAGGATCCCATAGATAGCTCCAAAGTGCCACAGACCATTACCCCAGAGGGAGCCCTCACTGCTTGGAGAGTGATAACTAAGGACAGTAAAGACCCGGGGGGGAATCAGCCCCCACCACTATCTGAAACTTTTGAGGAGAAATTTGCTGAATGGTTGCTGGGAGAGGGGAAAACTGTGGAGGACTTGAAGAAACTATTCTTGCCACCTGGGGGTGTTCCTACCCCAACACCCTCTCCTGCTCCAGTGCCCGTAATGGTGGCTGAACCAATGCAGACTCCTATTTCTGCACCTGCCATTAGTCACGACTCTTACAGGTTGAGGATCTTCTCTGGCACTCTCCACCCCCAAGGGGAGGATGACTGGGAGACCTGGATAGACTATGTTGCCCCCAGTGCTAGAATGGCAATGCTCGGAAGGCGAAAGCTAAAGAGGGTTAGTGAGAGCTCCCGAGGTCCTGCCCTGGCTACCATCCGTGCTAAACGGGCCAGTAACCCTGAAGCGACTGCACAGGCCTATCTTGAGGCCTTGAGAATGTGTATGGGAGCCCAGATTCTGATGAGGACCTATGGTGGAGAGTAAGAAATGCACAACAGTACCAAGGGAGTTGTTGTCTGTGTATGTCTCTCGGCTGGAAAAATTGTTGCAAGAATGCCTCAGAAAGGGTAGTTTGCCAGCGATTGAACTGGACCGAACCAGACTGGACAGAATCCTTAAGTCTGCCCCTTCTCAGAACTCTGTTGCTTCCAGCTACGCCTGGCAAATCGACTGGAATCCCCACCTCCTATGATGAGTTAATGAGAGAAATTGAGGAGTTGAGAAAAGCGACCTCGGGAGGTACCTGCACCAACAGCTGTGGCTACGACCGAGTGACTGAGGGTGACCCATCAAGTGAAGTTCAGGGACAGAGGTTGACAGTCAATGAGTGCTCTGACAAGGAAAAGATATGCCACAATGGGGCAAACTGTTGAGAGAGATCCGGAATTCAAAAACAGTCCTTTATGAAGGCCACGCCTGCAAGTACGGGCCCTGACCTATATCCGACTGCATCTGCTATGGGGTGGGGTACCTACCCATGTATCTCCTGTTGATAACAGCTCCAAACTCAATTCCTTGACTATGGAAGTGGAGAAACTGACGAGATGTCTCCAAATGCTTATCACGCCAAGAGACAGAGATGGCACCCAGGTTTCCAGTTAGTAATACCCCCGCCTGGCTCCCAGTGTGGCGCCTCGCCAGCTCAAACTCCAGAAAGTATGTTTTGCTATAACTGTGGGAAAGATGGGCACATGAAAAGGGAATGCCAGTCCCCAAAAGACACTGACAACGCTGCATATAGGCTACAAGGAGAGCTTCGAGAAGAAATCAGTGGTTAAGAGGTGCACGACATGATCCCAGTGAGGGCACCAAAATGCTAATTCACGCCCTTTGTGGCAAGGTCAGTTGCCCAGGCCCTCACCACCGCCTCCAGACTGGTCCAGAATAGTGGGTCCCTCCATGGAGACCACTGTAAAGGTGAATGGAGTGTCTACAAGAGCTGTATTAGACAGTGGCTCCCAAGTGACAATTATGTTCCAGGATTGGTATCAGAAGCATTTGTCAGACGTACTCTTACAACCATTAGAAGGACTGCATGTATGGGGTTAAGGAGAAGGCCTCACCCTATTCCGGTATATCCGAATTTGGCTGTCTTTCCCCACCTCCGTGGCTGGAGTGGCCGAACAAGTAGAGACCCTAGCCTTAGTGTGTCCCCCCACTGGACTGTATGATGGTGTCCCTTTGTTGACTGGAACAAATGCTCATATGTTCGGAAGGCTGGCACAGTTGTGTTATGAAAAACAGGGGTCAAAGACTAGTAGAGCTTTAATTAAGAAGGCCTATGAGGCACAGAGAGATGCTGAAAAAACAGAACCAGAGGAACCGGTCGGAATTGTATGGAAGAAGGATCCTGAGTCTCTGATCCTGGCGCCAAATGCCCAGTGTACCTTACAGGGAGAGGTCCGTATCAGAAAGGATGTTAAGAATAAAATATTAATGTTGGATGCACCAGGCGATGGAAAATTGCCAGAGGGACTGCTGGTCAAGCCTAGTATTTTGCCCGCTAGAGCCCATGCTTATGCCAGAAGGGTAATGGTCCAAGTTCATAATGTGTCTGAAAGAGACATTCGAGTAAACAGAGGTTGCATCCTGGCTAATGTGCATTGTGCAGACACTGCAGTGCTACCCAGCAGCAAGAGTTCAAGGAAGAATGACAGAGTAACGCCTGACTTGTTTGATTTCGCACTTCGCTGCCAGCTGAATGGAAAGTAAGGATCAGTGAGAAGCTTGCCCAGAGAGACCAGGTGTTTTCTTTTAAAGGAATGGGATGTAGGATGCGGCAAGGAGCTGAGCACAATATCCGCTGCATGACGAAAGACCATTTCGTGGAGAGGTCTCGATGCCTGGCACCTGCTGACATAGATGATGTGAGACGGCATCTGCAAGAGATGTTAGCTGCTGGTGTAATAACAAGAATCCAGAAGCCCTTATGCTTCCCCATTGTGGTAGTGAGGAAAAGAATGGAACAGTAAGGATATGTGTGGATTATCGCACCTTAAACCGGGCGGACTATCCTGATCAGTACACAATGCCCACATTCAGGATGCTTTGGACTGCCTAAACGGGAGCAAGTGGTTCTCTGTGCTGGATCTCCACAGTGGGTACTACCAGATCCCGGTGGCCCCAGAGGACCGTGAGAAGACGGCCTTTATCTGTCCGCTGGCTCTATGAATTCATGAGGATGCCTCAGGATTTCAGGTGCCCCAGCCACTTTTCAACGATTGATGGAGCGTGCAGTGGGGACATGAACTTACTAGAGTGCCTGGTATACCTAGATGATGTTATTGTGTTTGGCAGCTCACTGGAGGAACATGAGAGCAGATTATTTAAGGTATTGGACCGACTGGAGGACTTTGGCCTTAAACTGTCCATTGATAAGTGTCAGTTCTTTCAAACATCAGTAAAGTATGTGGGACACATAGTATCCACCGAGGGAATAGAGACTGACCCAAGTAAAGTTGAGGCCTTGACCACCTGGCCACAGCCCAAAAATCTAAAAGAACTGCAAAGATTCCTGGATTCTGTGGTTATTATCGGCGCTTCATCAAGGACTATTCAAGAGTGATCTGCCCTTTACTTAACCTTACTCAAGGGTATCCCCCAACCCACAAAAAATACCAAAAGTCAGCGTCCCTCAAGACTGAAAGAGTGTATTTTCATCCGAGTGAAGTATCTGGGGCCTGCTGGACTCCTGATTGTGAGACTGCTTTTCATGAGATCATATATCAACTTACCCATGCTCCAGTGCTGGCCTATGCCGATCCAAGAAAACCTTACGTCCTGCACACTGATGCTAGCTTGCAAGGGTTGGGGGCTGTGTTGTACCAAGAGCACGAGAATGGCCTGAGACCAGTGGCCTTTGTCAGTAGAAGCCTGACCCCATCCGAAAAGAACTATCCTGTACATAAGTTAGAGTTCCTAGCTTTGAAGTGGGCTATTGTTGACCAATTCCATGAGTACTTGTATGGGGCTAAAATACTAGTAAAAACTGACAATAATCCTTTGACCTATGTGCAGACCTCAGCTAAGTTGGATGCCACTGGCCATAGGTGGCTTTCTGCATTATCTACATATGACTATGCTCTCAATCCGAGCAGGTCTGAACCACATAGATGCTGATGCTCTCCCGGAGGCCTGTTCCCCAGAATGATTGGGTCCGATTGGCAGAACCTGACATCCGGCACTCTGCCGGAAGTTTGACAGGGAGGAACAAATGTCCACGGACGCAGTGGACTGCATGGTGGATTGCTTGGGAGCTCTGAGAATTGCATACCTGCTGCTTATTGCCACTTTTCTGCAATAGACATTGGTGCACTGCCTCAGCTGGACAATGACAGTATTCGCTGGCTCAATCCCTGCATCCCATGATCAAAGCAGCTTTAGAAGCCCTCTATGCAGGAAAAGATGTGTCCAAATTACGCTCCACTGATTTGAGAACTGCACTGTTATACAAAGAAGGTCCTAAGTTGAAACTGATCAATAAACTGTTATACAGAGAAAAAGTAGACAGAGGGGGACAAGTAGACAAACAACAACTAGTGCTGCCCACTGCCTTTCGAGACTCAGTACTGAGGTCCTTGCACAACCACATGGGGCACCTTGGTATAGACAGAACACTTGACTTGGTGAGATCCAGATTCTATTGGCCTAAGATGGGGGCTGATGTGGAGCAACACATTCGAACTTGTAGTCGCTGCTTACAGAGGAAAGCTTTGCACCTAGAGGGCTGCCCCTTGTTAACATCACCACCAGTGCACCCATGGAGCTGGTCTGTATTGATTTTCTGAGTTTGGAGTCAGATCAAAGAAATATCAGTAATGTGCTGGTGGTCACTGACCATTTCACGAGATATGCCCAAGCTTTCCCCACCAAAGACCAGAAAGCATCCACTGTGGCCAAAGTACTTTAGAAAACTTTTTGTTCACTATGGGGCTCCACAAAGAATCCATTCTGATCAAGGGAGAGACTTTGAGAGTCGTCTGATCAAAGAGATGCTTTCTCTGTGGGAGTGCAAAGTCCAGAACCACTCCTTACCACCCCCAGGGGGACCCACAGCCTGAACGTTTCAACCGCACTTTGCTAGATATGCTAGGCACCCTGCACCCAAAGGACAAGCCTAGATGGAGCCAACAAATTAGCACCCTGGTACATGCTTATAACTGCACCAAAAGTGATGCCACTGGATTCTCCCCCTACCGCCTGATGTTTGGAAGAGAAGCTCGACTACCAGTAGATGTGTGTTTTGGGGTCTCTCCTGATGGGGTTCAAGCTGACAACTATTTACAGTATGTGCAAAAGTTAAAGGCCCAGCTAACTCATCGTACTAACTGGCTCAAACCATGGCTGCCAAAAGAAATCTGGCCAACAAAGAAAGGTATGATAAAAGGTGAAAGCACAGGAACTCCAGGAGGGAGATCGGTATTGCTAAGAAATCTGGGACTGCATGGCAAGCACAAGATTGCTGACAGATGGCACCATCTCCCTCACATTGTAGTGGGCAAACTAGATGATCTGCCAGTGTACAAAGTAAGGCCTGAGAATAATTCAAAAGATGTAAAACAATGCATAGAAATCATTTACTGCCCATTGACAAATCTTAATTGAGTCTGAGCCCTAGAAGATGCCCCTCTGGACCAGTGACTAGAGCTGCTGCTAAGAAAAGATCAAGAAAGTCTGCACCTACAGAAGCAAAGTTAAAGTGTTCCCCTCCACAAGTCCCAGTTGAGCATGACTGTCAGTCCATATCGGAAGAAAGTGAGAGTGACTTTGAATACTATCCTTCTTACGAACTGAGTCAATTGTTTCGGGGCAATCCCCTAGTCAATAGTGGAGACAAAGCTGGGCCTTCTGGACTGTCTAAGCTCCCAGAAAGTGAAGTGCAAAGCATCAGATCAGACGAAATGGAATCATTGTGCATGGTTGAACTGTTTGAGCTTTCAGGGGAGGAAAATGATAGATTGGGGCAGACTGGTGATACACCCGAACAAGAAGAGTATTTTGAGTGCCCTGACAGTCCACTGCCAGTGTCTGAAAGCTCTCCATGCGAGCCAAATGTTGTGGACTCAGAAACTGTAACTCCTGGAGCTGAAAGTGCCCCAAGTTCTAGCCTCTACCCCCATGGAGACTCCCTGACAAGTGAGGACAATGCTGAAAATGAGGCTCAGAGTGCAGAGACTATAACAGTTCCCCTAGAAAGACTGGTCGAGCTGTAAAGCCTGTGGTGCACCTCAGTTATGATTCACTTGGGAGGCCTGTGGACTTGCCTCTCAATGTTGTCCATAAAGGAGTGTATGTGTCCCGAGCTCATTGCCCAAACTGAGCATCAGTGCTAACTCCAAGTTACTTGTGTTGCCCTTTCTAGTATGGTGCCTGCCCCATCCAGCCCCAAGGTAACTGATAGGGAAGGGCCCTCTCTTCAGGTTTCATGTACAAGAGGTAATAACTTGAGTTATGGTACAATGTGTATGTAATACTGTGTAAAGAGGACGTACTGCAATGTTTCAGAAATGTGTTCTTGGTAAAATGATATATTGACTGATGATTACACGTATGAGCCTAATGCAAATGTATATGGTTGCAGTTGAAACTTATGGGTACTTGCTTGACGCGACGCCAAGCTTTCCCAGGCCAGGAAGGTGTAACCCCCTGCAAATGGGGGTTCCCAAAGACTTCAGGAGCTTGCTTGAATGCTCCAAGCCTGAATGGTGTTTGGCATTTAAGCCATTTATCAGTGAGTGTTTTAGAACCTCTGGTACTGTCTCTTTAAGAGCTGTCTGCTTGCAGACATAATTAGTTTGTATGGGGGACTGTGTGTTTCTTTGATTGAGTACCACTCAAGCTGCTGCCAATTCACTTCATTTTGCAGTCACTAGGAGTGCAAAGGAACCTATCTGAAAGATGTAACTGTTTGCCAGAAATTATTTAGAGTAATAATGAAATTACAGTTTGTCTAACCTGCTTTCTTTGCAGTCAGAACTGTGTCTGCTAGTTCCCATTCTAGTTTTGAACTGCTGAACTGGACCAATCAGTGTGGGTAAGCTAGCTCTAAAATGGTGCCTTGGACGAATCAGAACTTGGACTCATAATCTGAGCCAGCCACAAGAGGATTGTATGGGCAGTGACTCTGGGAGATGTAGTTTAGACTTCAATGCCTTTTGGACCAACAGCAGCAGTCTATTGTGAGTGACAGCCAATCCAGTCAAGAACTGGGAGGAACTCAAAGGAAGTGCCGGGTTTTGTCGGTTGGAGTTTCAGTTGAGCTTTGGCAGTGAAGAAGGAAGGAGCCCTGTGCTTTTTCAGTGTGCAGTTTTAGTCAAAACGGTAAGGCCCAGAGTTCGGTCTGCAGCTTGTGTAACAGCTTTAGGACTGAATCGTCCTGTGAAAAGAATCAAAGGATCTCTGAAGAGTAGAAACCAGGCTCACCCTGTAGAAGACTGGAAGAATTGCTGAAAATTGCACTCGGTCTGTCAGGAACTGAATCTGCTGTGTGTTCTCCCGGTATTGTGCAGTAATTGATGAGATACAGATGCAGCCTGCCTGGTATAGTGCTTTTTTATATGGATGTGTGAAGAGGTTTGTGTACCTCAAGTGAGCCCTGCTGACATTGAAGGACCCTATCTTATTTGGAGGTCGTGAGTACTAATTCAGGGTCGCTCCTGTTGAATTCCACATTAAATCCAAATGGAATTACTGTACTGCTGACTGTTTAATTCTCCTTTTCTCTGTGTGAAAGGGCCCCTACCAGCTGCCATGGTTTGGACTAGCCACTAGGGCTTGGGTACCTAGGGACAGTAACTGATAGGGATAGGCCTTGCACAGAGCCATAGGTAGATTATTAGAGTGATAAGCTAATTAACCTGATTTCCTGTCCTTGTTATATCCCCCTAAATAAATCAGAGCTGCTTGTTTCAGCAAAGTTATACTGCCTGAGGTATTTGTCTATGTTAAAGTACTGTACTGTGATTGTTGCACTGTATCTCATTTCACAGGAGGTCCCAGTGCCGGAACCAGACCTGGGGGTAAGTGTATACTGTGAAGGTAATTCTGATATATTGTGTGGGCCACTAATGGGAAGAAAGGGGGGTTGCAGTGTCCCAGAGGGCTGTGACCAAGTTAGTTTAACTATTGCAAACCCCGACCTCTGGGTGGAGGCACCCGCCATTGGATCCAGGCCCCTCAACCTGTTAGTGGCAAATCAGGCAGGGGTAGTAGCCCCTGGGATAGCGCCATCTAGGGGTTACACATGTATGGAACAGAATTCATGTATGCTGAGCAACGTTTCTGATTGGCTGGAACAGCCTACCCATTTTATAAAAATGCTACGTTAGAGCCACCCTTGTGATGTAATTGAAGATCAGGCAGTGCCTAATAACTGAGCCTTAATGCCTAGCTGGGGGTGGCCTTTTGTCTGTGGGCATGCCCCTCCTGATGACACCGGGGGGGGGCACGTGGAAGCTGGAGGGAAGAAGCATCGACCTACATAAGGTTGGTGCCAGAGGGGTTTGCCGTCTTTGCCTCCCCTCTCGGACCAACTCTTTCCTTGGACAAAGCACAGCCCCAGAGAGAACATCTGGATATTTTCAGCTTTTAAACCTGGAATATTTTGGTAAGTGGATTTAGTTCTAACTCTCAAGCTGAGACCTGAAGTTCATTTTCAACAGGCAATCTCCCCCATGTGGGCAGGTAATTACTTTGTGTTGGCTGTATCAAAAAAAAAAAGAATTTGGTGATGATTGTTGATAGCTGAGGTTGGTTGGTAACTGATAATTTCAACTTTGAAAGCAGTTTAAGTAGACTGGGGAAGGTTTCCGTAACACGTTTCACAAATTGTTGATTTAATGAAGGGATATTTGTGGTTGCTTCTTGCAATTCAAGTTTAAGTTGTGGAGCTGGCTCCCCGCCCCCGCTGTATTGTTTCAGGCCATGGGCTTCAGTGTAGGCACATAAAGTAGTTTATTTGGATTTATATTTTCAGAGCTTTCTTATTGCCATGTGACTGCTTGCTGAAGATATCGAATCAGTAAATGTATTAAAAACAAATAAAGTGGGGAGCCTGCTCATGGGCAGGTGGCAAGGCCAAAATCTAGTATTAAAAAACACGTTAGCAAGCCTTTTGGGTATAGATCTATGAAAATGTATGCACTGCACCCTGGCAACTTTCTGTACATACAGGAAGCATTAGGGGACTAAACAGAACTGTTAGCTCCATAACTGCCTAAAGGTATTTTTCTTGATGTGGAAAGAGAAGCTTTAAAATATGAGATTTGTAACTTTATTAAAAAAAATAAAACAAAATAATTTGCTGAATGCTCCACTTCATCGTGGCTGTTAGGTAGAGGGCAAGCTCAAAAATTTTAAAAATGGTATTCGACTATTGTGGGAATTTTACTGAACGTTACAAAACAACTAAATGTATAACATTTCAGCTCTGGCTAGTGGGAGCTGTTTCACTTGTAGGCTATAGCTTGTTAAAGTGTTGCTATGCCAGATGTTCCCCTCCCCCGCTGGGTGTGCCTCTTCATCTGAAGGCAGCAGTAAAGTGTCTGTGTGGGCGGAGGGAGGGCAGAACAACCAGGATGTTTCCAAAATTTCCTCAAACCAGTAAGAGCATGCAAAGGGTTTATGTAAGCATTAACCACTGAGACCGGAGGCATTTACCAGGAATTAATGCATGGTTGGGGTGGGTGGGGCCTCGTGCTTCCCACCACTCAACCATGCATTCATTTCTGGTAAATGCCTCCTGTCGAGGGGATGAATGCACTTATAACATGGGAAGTGCAAGCTAGGTATGACTTATATATTCTGTACTGTAACAGACATTAAAGATAAGTTTAACAATTCTGTCTTACAAAACATTGCTTACATGTATCGTTGGAACATGCCGTCTCTATCTTTCAGCGTGCATGTGCACGTTCAATAGTTAGCATTTATTTATTTATTTATTTGTACATCAGTTTACAACCTTTGAGCCAGGGGCTCATTTTCAAAGGTACCTCGTCACAAGAGGACAGTACAGTGCAGACATTCATGTTATGTTGTACCTCACAAGTGCCTCAATATGTGATACAGCTTTGTATGTTACATTTAGTAAGACAATACAGATAAGCATCAAAATATCGCTACTTGTAGTGCAAAGTTTCAGTACTTTCCGCTCTGTGGGTGTCTCACATTTCTGTTTTCAGATTTCCTTCATGAATGTGGTGCATTGTGGTCGCTATGATGTCCTTTGCATAGCCTGATAAAAAAATACATATCTATGTTTTCTTTACCATTGCGATGCAGATAACTGTGTTTGGATGATTACAGTAACCATAGACACTGCCACCAAATTTCACATCCTCCAGTGTCTGCTAATGGTTCTGCTGTTCGGGGACAGGACACAGATCATTACCGCCACATCATGCTACGACGTCGGATTGATTACGACTTCAGTGCACCGGAAAATAGTGGTGGCGCCCAGAATAACCCCTTTTTTTTTTACACGTCCGTTCACTGTGTGAAAGGTGTGTGCTTTTGTACATTTGGAAACATTTGGCCTATGAAACTGCCATGGAGAAAAACACACACATGCAGTGATTATTATACTGTCTCTTTCTCTTCTCTGGTGCTCTCAATCGCCCTGCTGTGCTCACATTACTGTAAGGTCTGTGTTTGTGCGCTCTAGTAAACACAACTCGTTAGGAGCTCAACACTGTCGGCTCGGTGGCTGCCAATTTCAAATACACTTCTGGGTGCACCACTCTACTGTTGCAGCGCAGTGAGAGGTTTAGTGGCTGGTTTGGGTACTACTACACTGTGCATATCTAAGGAATTAATGCATGGTTCAAAAGGCTAGCTACGTGATGTGGGTGCCTGTACTACGGCGCCGTGGGTTGCCGAGCAGCGCCGTGGCGTTGGTGGTTGGCCTATGGTTGCAGCGGATGAGGTACTGTGTTCAGGTCTGGCCGCTGGTGCAATTTTATTGCACCCGCCCAAAACTTTATTTTCATGCTTCGCCCCACCCCAACATGCACTCCCACCCCAGAGTTCAGATCCTTTAGTAGGGGGTATGGCAAAGCCCTCACAGAAAGCATGAAAACCTAAGTCCTTGGCACCCTCGCTCTTCCAGGCGCAGAGGATGTCAGAACGCCAAAATGTTTTCGCTGCACGTGACGCTAGGATACGACCGCTTCGCAGCGCTATTTATCACATAGAACCCTCAAAAGCACTCGTGGTTCATTTCCCAATCACGCCTCTTCTTTGGTGTCTACTTATTTATGCCATGTTACAAATGGTATTTATTTTCCAGCAGAACTGAATTTTAAAAGCTTATGGGGAAGAGTGCTGGGTTTGAAAGGCAAATCTTTGAAGGCTAGAAAAACACAGTTTGGATCTGTTGGTTCAAAGAAACCCCATCAGCTAATTCAGCCCAAGTGCGGAGGGGGGGGGGGTCTCTGGGTCAATTTTATTTTATTTGTCTATTTATTTAAGCTTACAAAGAATTTAAAACTACTCTCTCACTTCAGTGGGATACTAAATACAACCACATTTCACTGACAAAGAACCATTGAGCGTATAGTATCAGACCAACTTACGGAATACCTTGATAATCATGATATCCTGTGCTCACAACAACACAGTTTTAGAAAAGGGCACAGTACTACATCTGCCCTCCTCAAATTCACCGGAGCAATCCACAGTCCTCTGGACAAAAGCGTTCTTATTGGAGCGGTCTTCATAGACCTGACTAAGGCTTTCAACACTGTCCATCACCGCCTACTAATTTCACAGTTGCTAAATGCAGGGTTATCGACTTAATCTACGACTTGGTTTACGAGCTACCTAGAAAACCATTCCCAAAGAGTGGAAATTGCTGATGTCCTCTCTGAAACAAGACCTGTATGTTCTGGTGTACCACAAGGATCCATTCTCGGGCCTCTTCTTTTCAGCCTCTTTCTGAATAGTCTTCCACAGTCCTGTCCTGAGCAAATCCTTCTCTACGCCAGCGATGCCGTCATCCACTCCACACATAAGGACCCTCACCTCCTGCAGAGCAAGCTACAGCATGGCTTCACCTCAGTTGAAAACTGGTTCAGTAAACACAAACTGGTCCTCAACTATAAAAATCCAAGACTGTGCTGTTCTGCAGCTCACAAAATAAGCACCGGTGTCACCCCCTTATTATTTCCAACTGCTTAGGTGAAACACTTGAACAAGTGGAATCCTTCAAATACCTTGGCGTCACAATCAACAGTAACCTATCCTATGGGTCTCACATTGAAAACTTTGCCAAAGTGGCTAATATATGCATAGGCCTTCTCTGCAGGCATAGGAAATGCCTAACCTCTGACACCTTAAGGATCGCAGTCCTGAGCTTGGTAGTCGCATTAGTTGACTATGGCCTCGTCATTCATGGTTCTGCTTCCACCTCCGTCCTTAGCCACATATCCTTGGCCCTCAACTTAGCTTGCTGACTCATCACCGGATCCCATCGTCTCACCCACACGTATGACCTTTACGCACAAATTGGGTGACTTCAGCTCATAAACTGCATCAAGTACTAAACATGCTTAATGGCTAAAAAAAACAGTGATGGGCTATGCCCCCCCCCCCCGGAGTACAAGCTATCATCCGAACTGCTCATAATCCTCGCTTCACTAGGGCTCTGAATCTCAATTACTACACATCCCGAGATGCCAGACTACGCAGGGATAAAGATCCTTTGCTTATAGAGCTCCCAGCTGGTTAAATGGCCTCAGCAGTGACATCTTCTCCCTGCCTAAGCTAGGACCGTTCAAAGCTAACCTCTGCCTACTCCTCTCTGCATCAAGCACATGCGACTGTCTCCCCTGATCTATTTCTCTCCAGCTCGTATCCCATCCTCTCATAACCCCTTCACTCCCCCTTCCCCCACCCCCACCACACATACTTACACTTTCCACTGGCACTTTCTGCGTTTTTGTGTGATCTTGACAATTGCCAATGGCTGCATTTTCAGTGTGTCTCGCCAAGCCTCATTAATTATGTGAACCCAGTCTTTTGTCAAGCACCTAGTACCACCAAACTGTATGTACTTTATTGATTGTAAGCAACTGTAACCTGTTATGCTGTCTTAATGTCCTGCTTTGTTTTGTACCTCACCTGACATGGAACCTTTGTAAAAGAACCTTGGCTCAAAGGTATTTGTAATCCTAGATTGAAATAAATAAATAAAATAATGTGCATCGCAAACACCTTTACTTTACAGTGACTAAAAGGTACAGAGCCAAATCTCTGGTGATACTTAATTTCATACTGTAGATAAAAAAACAAACAGATGGGTTATCGGCAAACAAATCCAACCCAACCAGGGAGCGCTGGTGTTTGGATGGCTAGGGCGCTATAGCAAAGCCATGGTTTAGTAGCACTTACAGAGGTTGTGCTAGACAGCAGGATGCACAGAGCAGGGGCGCCACAGAAGGGAGCATGAGGTAATTAAAAATAAATAAATTAGCAGAGAGACGTGCAGGAGGATAATAGGGAGCTTAGGCAGAGACTTGGGTTGTCTGTAAACAAGTATACTAATATTGCTTTGTTTGACAGAATCTCTGGTCGCAGTGCAACGGAAGTGGTGCTACAGCCAGAGGGTGTCGAGTCTTGTGTTTGTAGTCTGTGTTGCAGCTTCAAGTAAGGATGGAAGATGATGGGACGACAATGGAAGTAGTGTTTTGAGAGCCAGTTGGGAAATCTGGTGCGGAGGAAAGGCAAAGCTTGGTGGGATGCCTTGTTTCCAGGACAAGGTAACGTGGACCAGCAACAGCCAACTGAAGAACCGGGTCCCTCGAATGAGCAGATTCCAAGGTCAGGTGACAGGATGGTAATCCCATCATCAGGTCCAGTCACCACCCAAGAAGGCTAAGACACAACAACCAGCAGGTAAGCCTGAGCTGGAAAATATGTCTATTGATGAATTAAGGGTGCTGCTGAAGCAGTCACTGGAGGGGCACCAACGGGCACCTGCACGCTGGGGCAGAAAGCCTCTTAAGGCAGCAGGGAATAAGCAGCCAGTCTGGGAGGAAGCCCGTCCCAATATGAGGCTGCAGGAAAGGGGGTGGAAGATGAGGCTTGAGACTGATCTCCAAGGAACCCCACCAGCGAAAAGTCTAATGCCCGTGGAAGTTGTGTTGGCAAGGGCAGAACCGGTTCAAGTGGAACCGATGGCTGGACCTTTAGCTCTCCAGGCAGGGCTGGAACAGAAGTCAGATAAAGTGGTGGCTTACATTGCTGCCCTAGAGAAGGCTTAGGCCACACATGGGGCAGTGGCCCCTAGGTCAAGTGGCGGGCTCTGGGACAACGGCACAACAGACTGGAAGTAGTCTGCGGCCAATAGAACATGCTACAAGAGGTTTTGTGAGCCTGGGTGAACCAGTAGGGGCACAGTTGCCGGATAAGTTACGGTAACAGATCATAAAAGGGAATTTGTAGATGTTTTTACATTGTTGAATGGACCTAAAGAGCCTGAAGAGATAAAGATAAAAAAACAAAAGAATAAAGATCATGGGGTGGAAAGAAAAATGGAAGGTGCAAAGTAAGAGAACCTGGGAAAATTGGCCAGCAGGGTTTTTGATTTACACAGGATTATTGACACAGGGCAATCCAGCTAAGGCATGGGGTCTTTGAGTGTATTTGAACCGAGTGATGTCCATGCAAGCGGCAAAGCTGTGTGTGTGTGTGTGGTTGGAGTATGACGAGGAATTTTGTGGGCGAATGCAATACGATGCTGGCAGGTCATGGGACATGCTGGATCTGCCCTTCTGTGGGCGATAATCGGGGGGTTCAGCATACAGACAGCAGTTTCCCCGTCAGAAAGCCATGGTCCCCAAAGAAGGGGTCATTGGACTTCGGGGAAAAAAGGGGAGGGTACATCGCTGTTTCTGTTACAATCAAGGCTTGTGTAAGGCTGAGCAGTGCAAATTTAAGCACGAGTACCTGGCATGTGGGAAGACACACCCTTCCCCCAGTGTAGGCGGGGGTCTGGGTCCTTTCACCGTTACAAAAGAGGGTGGTGCAGAGGTCCCAACACCCATAAGGGTGGACCGTCTTAAAGAAAGTCTGAGGCCACAGTGGCCATCCTGTACCTGGTTGAGGGATTTGGAGCAGGATTCCGTATTCTGTATTAGGGTCCACGCCAAAGTTTTGAGGCGGAGAACCTGAAGTCAGCCAGGGAGCGACCAGAAGTAGTGCAGAAAAAAACTTGAGAAAGAAATAACAGCAGGTAGAATGAGTGGACCGTTTAAGACACCGCCGAGTAAAATGTTCAGAGTGCCACCAGTTGGGTTGATCCCAAAAAAGAACCTCAGGGAGTATAGGATGATTAATCGTTTGACCTACCTAGAAGGATAGTCTGTGAACCATTTCATAGAGTCAGTGTACACAGCAGTGTCATATGCATGATTTGATGACGCAGTGGAAATGATTAGGGCAGCAGGGCAAGGAGCCCTTTTGGGTAAAGTGGACATCGAATCGACATTCTGACTGTTACCAGTGCATCCGGAGGACAGGAACTGGCTGGGTATGAAGTCTGAAGGGCAATACTTCAGGGACAACTGCATGCCAGTGGGATGCGCAGTGGCGTGCGCAGTGTTCGAACAATTTAGTACGGCACTGCAGTGGGTCACAGAACAAAAAGCCGGGAGAGCGGAAGTCATTAAATACTTGGATGACTTCCTATTTGTAGGCAAGGCTGGTACTGACAGTTGTGCACAGATTATGGGTGCATTCCAGGCACTGTGCTCGGAATTGGGGGTGCTGCTGGTCCGTGAGAAAACAGAGGGACCCACGACTACACTCTTGATTCTGGGCATTGAGATTGACACGCTGGCCAGTGAATGCAGACTTCCCCACCAAAAGCTGGAAGTCTTAAAAAAACTCTTGCTGTAGGTGGCCCAAGCAAAGAAGACCACACTTAAGGAATTACAACAACTAGTGGGGCACTTGAACTTTGCTTGCAATATCATGCCAGTTGGGAGGATGTTCATGCGCTGGCTTGCTCAAAACGGAGCATGCTGCTCCAAACCCCATCACAGGATACGGGTGATGGAATCCATGAGAGAAGATTTGGGGATGTGGCGGACCTTCCTGGGTTGTTTTAATGGGAAGGTGTTTTGGCAGACCCCTTCGACCAACCAGGAGCTCGAGCTGTTTACCGACGCTGTGTGTGGTCTGGGGTTGGGGCATATTTTCAAGGATAGTGGTGTGCACCTCAGTGGCATGACTCATGGCATCGGGGGGACTGTTGAGACATGTGAAGCTACTGGAATTTTGTTCTGCAGTAGTCACACTGATGATATGGGTCGACCAATTCAGGGACAAGGCCATTCTCTTCAGATCGGATAACATGGGAGTAGTGTACACCATCCACCACCAGCTGGGGGATAAGGGACCATAGGGGGACCTCATTCGAATTTTTGTATTAAAATGCCTGATATTGAACATTAAATTAAGGGCACAGCATGTGCGTGGTATGGAGAATGGTATTGCTGTCGCTCTTTCTAGTTTGCAGTGGCAGAGATTTCGTCAACTGACACCAACAGCAGAGAGAGCTTCCAGGGAAGTACCATTATACCTAAGGGATTTGATAACTCAGAAGCTTGGGACCTCATCAGGGAATCCTTGGCATCAAGCACCTGAGCGGCCTATCAGAGGGGAGTAGAAAGCTTCCTGAGTGTTTGTTAAGCGCAAGGGTGGGAGAACAGTTGGCCTATCGCAGTAGACCATTTGTGTGCATACATCCTCCATATGAGGCGTTCTGGCAGTTTACGGGCAGTTGTCGGGCAACACCTAGCAGGGATTGCATGGTTTTCTAAGGTGATGGGGTATACACATCATACCAGAGCTTTCCCACTGTGCAGATTGCTTGAGGATTGGGCTTGGGTAACCTCGAGGAGACTGGACACTAGGCGCCCGCTCAGCCCAGAGCTTCTGCACTGCGTCTGGGGGACACTGGCACAGGTATGCTCCTCTGATTCCGAATTACGCCTCTTTAAGGTGCTGTAGATGGTAGCATTTTGTGGCGTCTTCAGGGTTTCTGAGTTAGTACAACCAGGCAAGGCTGCCTGGTTACCAGTGGCTCTAGCGGATGATGACGTCAAGCTGACTGGCGAGGGCGTCTTCTTCTGGCTAAAGAAGAGCAAAACGGACAGCACAGCCAGGGGATGCTGGTGTGACCTTCGCCCCCCACCTGGAGTGCAGTGGGAAATAGGGGACACAGTTAATAACTACTTGACGCAAAGAGCCAGGCAGGGGGTTGCATATTTTCGTCATGATGACGAGTCCCCTGTGACGATTTCCATTTCCAAGTGAGTGCTGGGGCATGTGCCTGGAAAGACTGGGCATACAAGCGAAAGAATACAACACGCACTCATTTCGGATTGGGGCAGCATCTCGTGCCCAGTTAGGGTTCACGGATGAACAAATTTAGTCCCTGGGCAGATGGCAGTCACAGGCTTTTGAAGTTTATGTAAGGTCACACATACTCTAACTTCTTTCTTTTTTTTCACAGGCAGTAGCGTGCAGAGGAGGCAGATCTGGGTGTGTGGGCACTCTTTTGTGCATTGGGTGGCCATCCATGCAGGAAAGAGCAAAGGTGGAAGGAACTTGTACCTGGATCCACGAACCGGCGGGCTACGGTGGTTGGGCCACCGGGGCTTGTGTTGGAAAGGTTTACTAGTAATGGTTGAGGAAGAAGCTCAAAGGAGAGGCACACCACAGATGTTGATCGTGCATCTGGAGGGTGGGGAATGATATAGGTACCTTAACGTCTGCTGATCTGTTAAGGCAATCAAAGAAGGACTTGCAGTACCTAGAGAAGAGCCTTGGCTCAGCGAGCCTTTCCCAGTCACCAAATGTTAAAATAAAAAAATTAATTAAAATTTACAAGGTACATATAGTATTGTTTGATGTCATTCAGAGAGGCCATTGGTGTCAGGCGCGGAACCGCAAGGCCCTGGAGAAAGTCCGGCGGCAACATAATGCAGCCATGAGGGCATTCATGGGAAGTATAGGTGGCACTGCAATAAAACACAAGGATATTAGAGCAAGACATAAAGAATTATACGTTAGAAATGGAGTATACCTGTTAAGCGCAGGTTTGGATAGATACATTGGGAACGTGTACAGAGCAATGGAGAAACTGATAAAATAGCATGCTTGTGGGGGGTGAGCTGGAAGGGGCTCACTTTGTGGCGGCTAGGTAGCACTGGTTGGTTGATGCAGGGAAGGGATTGGGGGACTTTGGTCTTGTGCAGACAGATCATCGGAGCTGACAGGAGTGTGGGACCGTCCGGGTGGGGCTCACCACTTTAAGAATGGTGGCACGGTGGCAGCCTCTCATAGGCGAGCCTGTGTGACATGGCCCTGAATTTGGGGGCGTCACGGTAGCCAGTCGTGGGTCATCTCCTCACCCCGGAGGCGGGCACCTGCTGGGTTTGCAGTCATAGCAGCTTCTGTCCGAAGGAAGACTGATTTAATAATAATAATAAGAATAATACAGGCCAACCAAGACCACCTGGCAGCGTACACTTAATATATCATGATTGCTTAATAAACACATGGCTGTGGCCATTCAACTTCATTGCTTGGTGTGGTCTCAAGTTATTCGGGTGGCATGGGGAAGGTGGTGCTGTGCCCTATAAGACAACTGCATTGAGTTAAGCATTGATTGATCGTCACTGACATCACAATATTCTAAGAATGGCTCTGTGTAGTATTTATATTGCACAGACTCAGTCACCTGTATCTCTGGACTGCTTCCAGCCACGGGTCTCTCCCCCCCTCTCCTGTACCCGGACTTTTATTTTTTCTCTATCACTATTACTACAACTTTTTTGGACTCTTTGTGTTTTGGAGGGGAGAGAAACCCCGCGGGCTCAAAAAATAGCAGGTATTATGAGTATGCAATAAAGCATGTCATGTTGATATCCAAGCATCATTTAAAGCCACTGCTCCTGCTAAACGATCCCTAGTGGGATGGATAGACCCACAATTACAAAGTCTAACCAAGCTCTGCTCTCGCTAAGTACGCTGATGGGATCTAAAAAGGAGAGGACCACAGGCTCGGTGCTGTTAAAAGTCAGTAGCCACGAACAACAGGCTACAGTCCAAGACAGCTCTGGACAGGGGCCACTGGGGGTTTTACCCACCACCTGTCCTCCACCCCCTATGAAGGAAGGCCCACGCCCCTCCATAGAGCAACCTAGGGAGCTAAAAAAGATGATCTTTTACCTTGGAGGTAAAAATGTATATAAGTTTATAAGGTTAGAGTTAATGTTGTTGTTATGTTGTGTACTGATTCACCAAGAAGACAGACGGAAGCTTGAAAAATCACTGACTAATAACTGTATTTGTGATAAATTACAAGCTCAGAATGTAAAGCCTATAACAGGGGACCCTGTTTGTCTCTACCCAGACAGCTTAGAGAGCAAAGATGGACCCCACTAACAAAAGAATAATATGCTCACAGAATGTAAAAAGGCTCAACAACCCTGTCAGGAGGCATAACACATTGAGTTACCTGAGGAGACAGAAAGCCATGTTCCTGCTTCTGCAGGAGACTCACCTTAACAGGGCAGAGCACTAGAAATTGGGAGGTTTTTGTTTCGGACATGTAACAGCCTCCTCTTACAAAAATGGCAAACGAAGAGGAACAGCGGTTCTTATTCCAGTATACCCACATCCAGGTATCTTCCACATACACTGATCTTGGGGGGGGAGGCTGGCTATCCTGGGGGGTTTATATGAAGGTGAACAAATTACCCTGGCCAGCCTATATATCCCTCCTGGCTTGGAGGCAGGAGTGGTTAGAGCCCTTTTGAAAAAAATTACTGAGCACCATAAAGGAACACTTATAGTTGAGGGGAACCATAACTTTATTTATGAGAATTGGGACACCTCTAACCCAAACCCTCGCAGGATGACAGCAGCTCAGAAAGCTGTTCAGACATATGTAAAGGAGTCTGGATGGGCCTGGACCTGGACCTGGTGCCTCACACACCCACAGCAAAGTGGTTACTCACACTATTCTTACCCACACAAAACGTATGTGCGAATTGATTTCTGCCGTATTCCACAAAAGCATTAACACCACACCGCATTGTATCTTGTGAAATGATTCCCTCAGTTCTCACAGATCACTCCCTGGTCAAACTGGAACTGGAAGGGGAAGGGGAACATGCAAGAACACACTATGGCGGCTGAATAACTTCTTGTTGAACCTCCCGCAGTTCAGGGGGATGGTAGGTTCAAAGACACAGCAGATCCTGGCAGACAATGATAACCCAGAAGCGTTGACCACTCTGCTATGGGACACAGTCGGAGTGGTCCTGAGAGGCGAAATCATTAAATTCGTCTCTCATCATAAAAGATCTCATGCACAAGTCCTGTCCAGACTCCAAACCCAGTTAAAGGAGCTACTAGCAGAACATGCAGGAGGAAATGCGGAGGTACTCCAGTTATTAAAAGCTACTAAACAAAGGATACTGGAAATATTAGAGGTCCGCACTGAGCAGGCCTTGCAGTTCCTGAAACAGAAGTTTTATGATGGGGGCCCAAGAGCCACCCGATTGCTTGCCCACATATTTAGGAAAAAAATAACCCAGACCTCGATCACCCAGATCAGGCCACATATCACAGGAGGTATAGAGAAAATTCCATTAAACATTATGCAAACCTTTACCTCTTTCTATGCTACCCTTTATACCCCGGAACATGCCATAGACTCCCAGAAAATAGACAAGTTTCTGTCGGGCCTTGCACTGCCCGCACTTTCTACGTGCCAGTGGGAGGCCCTAAAGACCCCTGTCCCAAAGGAGGAACTGGCCATAACAGTATCCTCACTACAGAACAATAAGAGCCCAGGCCCAGATGGGTACACAAAAGAGTTTTATAAACTTTTCCAAAAACAGCTACTCCCAACTCTCCACCTGGCCTGTCAGAGCATCAAGGAAGGGGAACCAGCCCCAACCTCTTGGAGATATGCTACCATCTCCAGCATCCTGAAGCCTGGAAAGCATCCAAAAACGTGCCTCTTCTAGGCCAGTATCAGTGCTTAACACTGATTATGAAGTCTTTGCAGCAGTAATGGCTAAAAGAATAGAGGTGCTCCTTCCACAGCTGGTTGACAGAGACCAGTGTGGATTCATCTCGCTCAAACTCAAAACAATATAAAAAAAAATTACATCTTATGCACCATGCCACCCTATAGACCTCCACTTTCCTTTTTTCTAAGTCAAGATGATGAGAAGGCGTTCGACCGGGTGGCATGGCATTTTCTAGATGTGGTGCTGCAAAAGCGAAGTGCCCCCCAGAATTCATGGGGATATTTAGATTTATATATGACAACCCAGTGGCCCAAATTAAAATAAATTGCTCTACATCAGAACCCATCCTCCTACGCAGGGGCACTAGACAGGGGTGCCCATTGTCACCCATGCTTTTTGCCCTGTATTTAGAGCCCTTAGCCCAGGCCATTAGACAGGCCCAGAATATACAGGGAGTGATGGCAGGAAAACAACAACACAAGTTGTCCCTATACGCCGACAACCTGCAGGCATACCTAGCTAACCCTGAACAATCCCGACTTCTCTGGCAATTGTTAGAGGAGTTTTGAATGATTTCAGGATACAAGGTCAATCCCACAAAAACCGAAGTGTTAAAATTTAATTCTAGGGACATGAATATGTTGTTCATCCACACTGTCTGGCAGGTTGCTTGCCACTTTAAATCTTGCCGGAAGGTCTTCAAGCTGGCTCCTCCCACCCACCCAGGTGGTAAAACTCTCGGCTCAGCCCCATGACACTAGATCTTCCTTACCGTTGGAAGCTCAGGTTCCCTCCTTAGCGCTCTGCATTTAGACTGAATCCTAACTCTTTGGTTCACTCGAAAATAATTGTAAAGTTTTCTAGACTTCGGTCTACTTCTTCCTTTGCGGCTGCGATGGACAAATCAACTCCTGGTTTTCGGCGGTGCCCATGCAGGCAGAAGATGTCCAGGACCGATCCACACTCCATGTGCATCTACTGCCTCGGGCTTGACCACGATCCGCAGGCCTGCGAGTTGTGCAAGTCTTTTTAGGCAAACATCCTCGAAGACCGTGCTGCCTGGCTCCAACTTGGGGCCCTGAGAAATGTTATCCGCCAGTGAAGTCCAAGGAGGCCCGTTGGGCGGTTTCCGCCATCATCCTGGGTCGCAGCATTTATCCCGCTCTCCTTGGGATCCTCCTACACAGCTTCTTTTAAGGAGCTTTGCCAATCCCTCTCCACAAAAGGTGAGGGGCCTTCGGGACACTCATTTCGGTCCAAGAAGAAGGACTCGAAGGGTAAGTCCCACCGTCAACGTTCGTGGGAGCGGGAAAGGTCCCCCTCCCTGGACAGTCGACACTCGACTTCAGTCGAGGTTGCGGCTAAAGCCGCTGGCTTCACGGTGTCCCCGTCAGGTCAGCCGACCGAGACACTCCTCGACACGGTCGAGATTTTTCTCGACCCGTCAGACGGGCTGTCGACTGGAGAAGCCGACAACCCTTCTTCACCAGTTCCCCCGGTGGAAACTGAGGACTTGCCTGTGCCTTCTGTGCCGGAGTCTCCGGTTAAGGCTCCCGAACCGAGGGAGGAACGGGTTTCCCCCGCTCCCTCCCAGACCCACCCTCGGAAACATCGACAGTCTCGGTCTCATACCTCTTCTCGGTCCAGCCGATCCCACCGGCACCGGCGGTCTTGGCACCGAGGAAAGCGGCGGTGCCGCTCGTCTTCGTCTTCCTCCTCCTCCTCGGAGAGGCTTTGGCACAAATTGCATCGATGCTACGAGGACTTAATGTGGCAGCAGCTCCTTCTGACCAGGAACAAGCCGATGCCGTCACCTTCCCTGGCCCTTAAGTGGCTGTCACCCGAAAGGCCAAAACAACCCCTCGCTGTGGTCGAGGTGCCCAAACCGGTGCCGGTTGTTCAGCCGAAACCATCTGCCCCACTGATTGTGGTGGAACCACCGCCTCCACAACCGAAATCAGGGGCTCCGACCAAGGATTCTTGGTCGGGTCAGGGAATCCCCACCGGTTGTCGGTCACCCTCACTCCCGACCGTCCTCGGCAGGTGGAGGGTGGCTCAGGCCCTAGGCAGCTGTTCGCAGACTCCTCGGAGTCTGACGATGACTCCTCCCTGTTCTCCAGGCCCCTTGACCTGGAGTCCTCCGGGGGGGCAGTCGATGGACGAGAGCCCATCATCGTTCATGGGTCTGCTTCGGCTCATCTCGGGGTCCACCGGGATGCAACTCGAGCCCGTACCCAAGCAGGCCAAGTATCCCCTCACGGAGATACTGGACCGGGGGGATTCTCCCACGGAGGCCTTTCCAGTGGCTGAAGCCATTGTGGGCCCAGCCTTGGAGTTATAGCAGTGGCCGGCTTCTTGTCCTGCTCCTTCGGCCAGGATGGCCAGGAAGTATGTGGTCCCTACTGAGTCTCTGTCCGGTTTCTCGGAGCACCCCTCTTGGAGGGGTTGGTTACCAACAGCGTTTTCCGGCGTTCAGGGAACGCTAGGGATGTGGACAAGCCCCCCAACAAAGAGTCCAAAAAGCTGGACTATGCCGGGCATAAAGTATATGCTGCGTCCTCCCTCAGCCTCCGTCAGGCCAGTTCGGCTGTACTGATGGCGCACTTCTCCCACACCCTTATGGGCTCCCTGGATGAGGTGATCCCTTATCTCCCGGCTGATCTGCAGACTACGGTCAAGTAGGTGCTGGATCAGGGAAGGGCAGTTGGGAAACAGCAGCTCCAAACAGCTCTCGACATTGGAGACTCCTGTGCCCGGTCAGTAGCGGCCGCAGTGGCCATGCGCCGCAGAGCTTGGCTGCGGATCTCCACCTTTACGACGGATACCCAGCACAAGTTGGCAGATGTCCCCTTCCTGGGTACCGACTTGTTCGGGCCTGGGGTGGAAGGCCACCTCCAGGGAATTGAAAAGTCCAATGCCACCTTGGACTCGGTCACGTCTGCCCAGAAGGACAAAGACCATCGACAGCAGCATAAGTCCTTTTGCCCTTCTGCCCCTGCAGCACATCCAGCCCAGCAACACCAGCATCGTGGCCAGCAGGCTCGCACTTGACACCCCAAAGCCAAGCCTGCAGCTTCCTCCAGCAGGAAGCCAGGAGGAAAAGGCCCAGGAGGTCCCTTGGCCGGTCCTTCCTCCAAGCCTGCCCAGTGACGGGTTGAGGGGCGTCGCCCCCAGCCTTGTCACTCAGCCCTGGGTTCCCCCGTGGGGGGACGGCTCTGTCACTTTCTTTCCGCCTGGTCCGCTATCACCACAGACCGTTGGGTGTTGGAGGTGGTAGGAAAGGGTCTGCCTCTGGAGTTCGAGCAGGCCCCGCTCTTTTGAGCCGTTGCTCCACAGGTGGTTATGGAGTCCGCAGCCTCTCTGTCAGCCCGTCGAGCCGACATTGCCCTGCTGCTCCAGAAGGAGGTGATCAGGAAGGTGGCGGATCCTCCACTAGACCCAGGGTTTGTGTCCAGGTGCTTCCTGGTCCCAAAACAGATGGGGGGGCTGGCGCCCCATTCTAGACCTGTATGACCTGAACAGGTTCCTAAGGTCTTGAACCTTCAGGATGGTCACTCTGGCTCAGATCATTCCATCCTTGGAACGAGGCATGTGGTTCTGTTGTCTGGACCTCCAAGACGCGTTCTTTCACATCTCCATCTGTCCCACCAGCGACTCCTCCGCTTCGGAGCAGAGGGGTCCCTCTACGAGTTCCGGGCCATGCCCTTTGGCCTTTCTCTAGCTCCCAGGGTCTTCACCAAATGCATGGCAGTGGTGACAGCATTCCTGTGGTGCCCAAGGGTCCAGGTGTACCCCTGCCTGGACGACTGGCTGATTGCGACCTCCTCCAGACCGGAGGTGGAGCGGTCCAGGGATCTGGCCCTCCAGGTTTGCTCTCAGGTTGGTCTCCTCATCAACGAGGCCAAGTCGGAACTCGTGCCAAAGCAGGTGATCCAATTCATCGGGGCAGAGCTCGACTCTCTACGAGCCAGAGCATGGCTCCCGGCGGACAGGGCCGAGGTTCTTTCCTCCCTTGCCCAGTCATTTCAGGTTGGGCAATTGCGCCCTGCCCGGGACTTCTTGTGCCTCCTGGGCTTCATGGCGGCCTGCACCAGCGTGGTCCGTTGGGCCTGTTGGCATATGCGTCCCCTACAATGGGGACTGGCCAGCCAATGGTCACAGCGCTCCGGTCTTTTGGATCAGCCAGTGACAGTGACCCAGGAGATGTGGAATGCTCTCCAGTGGTGGATTGTTCCAGCTCATCTGCAGGAGGGCATACTGTTTGTCCGCCCCGAGCCAACGGTCTCTCTGTCAACCGACGCCTCTCTGATGGGTTGGGTTGCCCATCTGGGGGAGCACAGAGCGCACGGCCTCTGGTCCCCTCAGAGTCGATGCCATATCAGCCTGCTGGAGCTTGAGCAGTTCGTCTAGCTCTCACCGCCTTCGCTCTGTTTGTACGGGGTCAAGTGGTCCAGGTCCAGACGGACAATACCACGACCATGAACTACCTAAACTGCCAGGGCGGGACGTGCTTCATGCCTCTGTGCAGGGAAGCTCCCCGCACTTGGTCCCTCGTGCGCAGCCTGGAGGTGGATCTCCTTGCCATCCATGTGGCAGGAGCCTCCAACATTCTGGCCGATGCCCTAAGCCAGATAGGAGCTGTGTCCCATGAGTGGTCTCTCCTGCTGGAGGCAGTACAAGATCTGTTCTCCTGCTGGGGCACGCCTCAGGTGGACCTGTTTGCCTCCAGGGAGAATGTGAAGCTGATGCTGTTTCATGCCCGCCCTCTTCAGCAGGGCTCGTTGCAGGGGGATGCCTTCTCGAGGCCGTGGACCCCGGGCCTCTTCTACGCCTTCCCCCATTTCCCTTGATCCACAAGGTGCTTCTCAAGGCGAAGAGGGACAAGGAGCAGGTGATTCTGGTAGCCCCAGACTGGCCTCGCCAGTTCTGGTATCCAGATCTCCTCAGCCTCAGCTCCAGGCTCCCGAGGCGGCGTCCAGTCCGCCCGAACCTGATCTCAGTCAACCAGGGGAAGGTATTCCACCCGGACCTTCAATCCCTGCACCTGACGGCCTGGTTCCTGGCACAAGTCCTTAAAGGATCCCGTAAAGGTGGAGCCAAGGTTAAGCGGAACAAAAAGCTTTGATTGGCCAAAGCTTGAGCTGCTTCCTCCTCAAATGCCTTTATTTGCTCCAGCTGCTTGGCGGATCCCGCAGCCGCGGAAACCGCCCTCCTCGCCTCCTTCAACTTCACCGGCGGGTTCCTTTTCTCTGGTCTCCCTAGTTTTAGGTGCGCCTTGCGGTTGTCCAGGACGTTGGGATGGAAGGCCAGGCAAAAAGTGCAAGACGAGGTATCATGTCCGACACCTAAGCAATACACGTACGTTAGGTGGGGATCGGTGCACGACATCTTCTGGCCACAGGTACATCGCCAAATCCGGGGGGAGATTTTTCCTCCATGTCCGATGCGCTACAATCGGAATTGCTAACTCGAACGAGTTTTAAAGTAAGTTTCGGTAAAAAACAACGCTTTGAATCCAGGGTCTACGAATTGCTGCAAGAGCACGACGGAACCTGTATCTTCAAGCAGAAAGAAAGATCTGGTGTCATGGGGTGCAGCCAAGGTATTTACCACTGGGTGGGTGGGAGGAGCCAGCTTGAAGAATTTCCGGCAAGATTTAAAGGGGAAAGAGACATGCCAAGAAGTGTGGATAAACAACATATACCACTCCTAGAACTACTGTTACAGGTGAGTAACCTGTTCTTATCTGCCGTCAAGGTCTGTGTTTCTGTGTTTGTAGATTGGGTGTTAGGGCCTGCCTGCTGCAGACCTTTGCCGGTTTCTTTTTAACCTTCCCCTGACTGCTGGCCTTTATTAGATTTCCCCGTAACGTTCCACTGATGTTCCACTCAACTCGCCAATATAAAAAGTTTTTTAAAAGTACTAAAATAGGCAGTTTTAACAATTATATTTTACGGAGCGGAAGTTGCAGATGACTTCTCCGCTTGGGCTCCACAGCACCCCGGTTTTTTTTTTTTTTATATGTGATTCTTGTTATAGGTAATGAGATGGTGATGGTAGGCATTTCTGGTACTAATAGTTAAGCTACAAATGTGACTGTGAAATCGATTGGTGAGCGGGGAAATTTGAAACTGAAGCCGATCGTGTTGATGGCTTTGTGTGTACACATGGCACTGTGGGCTCCTGGGCAGTGATTCATTTTAAATGCTGCCAGGTGTGATGCGGTCATGTGAATGCTGGAACTAGACCCATGATGTTACGCTGGAATATCATCACTGGTCCAGACCTAGACTTACTAATCACAGCATAGCATTCTTTCTTGCCATAGTATAATTAGGCAATAATGCCTGACAGGGTGTGTGTCGTGTTGGGATAACGTCATGCCTCAAGTGGTTGGGCACGAAGCTGCAGGCTGAGTGTGTCCAACACCTGAGAAGTGATGTTATCCACATGACACAGACCCTGGAAGGCATTATTGCTATTATACAATGGCTTGTTGTTATACAGAATAAAACAGAATCATTTTAAAGAAGTTTTTGTTAGTGTGTAAAAATATATTTGTTTCTTAAGAGAAGAAGCAAGTCCAAATACAAACAATCAAGAGACTAGACCCATGATGTTATACTGGGGTAACATCACTGTGCCAGGCACACACTGACCAATCAGAGTCCAGGATTCTTTCCTTGCCATTGTATAATAGTCAGTAAATGTTTTTGTTATTGGTTGCGATCAGCTGTTATTTGTAATAGTGGTTTATGAAATTGGAAGAGAAAATCCTTAATTCCGATTGGTTACCCATCTTTCGGATGAGATGTTAAACCGAGGTCCCATCTGCCTGGATTGATGGTAGTTCAGGTGGATGTTAAAGATCCCATGGCACTTATCGAAAAGAGTAGGGGTATTTTTATTTAAAAACAAAACATATGTACAAACTGTTTCAGAAACAAAACAAAAATACAGCAATAATACAAATATCAAAACCAGAAAAACATCAAATATGTGAAAAAATACAGTAACGAAAACATCTCATAAGCAAATAACACAGTGAATCAAAAGAAATTCCAATATCGTTCCCATATGCCTGTCTTAAGAGTTTCCTTTCTTTCTCTTTGAAGTAATCAAGGTAATTCAAGATTTTGTAAATAATTAGTCAGGGGTGAGTAGCGCTGCTGAAATAAAACCAACATCTAATCTGCCACACCAGTACAATATTACAACTGCCACTATGTTCAAAGTACTAGGATTGCAAGATGCCCAAGTATCTGGAAAAGACCAAAAAGAGCTTTCTGATCCCAGTGGCACCATACCTTGTTCCAAAATTGTCGATGCCATAAAACCAGAAACGAAGAATAAATGGGCAAGAAAATATAAATGAGACATTGTCTCTACCGTATCTGGACAAGAATCACGGAAACAATATCTGTCAGCTATTTGCTTGTGTTTTAAGTTACGACATTAATTCTCACAAGTGGACTCCTAACCAACTAATATCCACATTGTGATAGGGATCCGTGGATCAGTTAAGCGATTACCAATTTGTGTCCGTTCTAGTAACGTAAAGTCTGGAAAAATGTCTTGTAAAGTGAGACGTAATAATATGTGTATATAACTGTTTTCTAGTGAGGGTTTCGATCATCTGTACTGTTATATGCCATGTTTTAACATATCAAACGTTATCATCCAATCTGGAGATAAAACATAACGTCTTTTGTTTTATGTAGAAAAATATCTACAGTCCATTCCTGAAAAATTTCAGTGAGGGACATATGCACAAAGGGATCCAAAGTTTTAGAGATTCCGTAACCAAAGGTTTCAAATTGGTAATAAAAAAATAGAAAAAAGAATACTATTGGGTGAGTCATAGTCACACCTCCTGGCGATAGGACTGTAATAAAACATTAGTTTAATGGGATTTAAACGACTACCCCAAAAACAAGAAAAGAAAAGGCTAAGGAGAGGGACGAAAAAACATTTGGGCAACGGAAAAACATGTGCTACATGTAAAAAAATGGGTAGTAAACAGGTCTTAATCAAAAAAATACGTTTCTTTTTGCCTAGATACCATTTATTCCATGTACATATCCTTTCCCTGCCTTTGTTTATACACAGCTCCCAATTATATTTGGCCATATCTGGAATACCAAAATAAAGTCCTAATAATTTATGTGGAGTATCCACTAGTTGAATACCAGCAATCGAGCCTACAGTTGTGATAGACACAGTTAGATTAAAGCACACTTTTTGTAAATTTAACTGAGAGCCAATAACTGATAAAAATGGGTAATACTGTACATAGTAATTGCCCTATCGGGGCCGTAGGGACAAGAACACATAAGTCATCTGCATAACAAATTACTTTTGGAATAGTTTTATCATGAAGGCCTAGAAGTCTTGGGGATTTGGAAAGAAGTCGAATTATAGGGTCTAGAGCAATAACAAATAATAAAGGGCTTAAAGGGCAACCTTGCCGCACCCCCTCGCGGATGTAGCAAAGGGAACCAATTCTACCATTAACATATGGTCTGACATAGCTAAGGGAATATCATAAACGAAGCCAATTAATAAAAGGACTCGAAACCCATAAGCATTAAGTGTTAACCAAATAAATTCTTGAGAAATACGGTCAAAAGCTTTGAGAGGTCAAAATTAAATAAATAACCATTAAGGGCTCCTTGTTGACCTTGGAAAATAATTTCTAAGTAAAAGCAAAGCATCATGAATAGATCTGCCAGTGACTGAACAATATTGGGATGGGAGAGTACTGACGGTAAAAGTTTAGACAGTCGATTCCCTAACAATTTAGAAAAAATCTTATAATCAGTATTAAGTAATGTGATCGGTCTCCAATTTGTCAGGTCACATCTATCACCTTTTTTATAGAGAAATAGCATTAACCCCTCATACATCTGGTTAGTCAGTCGGTCTTCCTGCAGAAAGGCATTAAAAATAGCTAGTAACTGACTTGGCATATATTGCCATAAAGATTTATAAATTTCCGCTGAAAGACCATCTGACCCAGGAGCTACCCTATCTTTAAAACTAAAAATAGCCTGTCTCACTTCCTCAGAGGTAAAAGGTGCCAAAAGTTCAGACTTCTGTGATGTTGATATAGTCGGTACAGCTAACGTCTGTAACAGAAGTTCCATATCAGGTGATTCAACAACAGGGGTCTCAAAAGTTGTTTTGATAAAAAATGTTACATATGTCATGAGATTGTTTTGTCCAGTAAGTACAAAGTGTGATCATCACGCAATTGGTGTATTTGTTTACTATGAAATTTGTCAGTAGCTAGTTCAAAGGATTAAATTGATACTGTGTCCCAGTAGTACGATATTTTTGTTCAAAGAGAATAGTTCTTTGTCTGTCATATTGTTCTTTAGCCAGAGCAATTTTAACTTCCTTAATACAGGGCTGAACAATCAACATTATATATATGGGATTAGAAAACAATTCCAACAGTTCAGCCCTTAAAAACTTGCAGTACGGTGTCGTGTGTCAGCTAGAAACCTAGCATAGTATTTAAAGTAAGAAATCACATAGTTTTAGTGTCAGTCCACCAGTCTATTATAGAATCATAAAGAATCTCAACAGAGATACGGTCTGTAATTAGGTTCTGAAACCCTTTAAGAAACTCAGGAAGAGATAGCAGGGCGAGTTTACTCTCCAAGTCCCCGGACCCTGTGCTATAGTCTCTCCTAACGGTATTAAGTAGACCTATTAAATGGTGGTCCGAGGTAGCCATAGGTGTAGTAATACCAGTCGCAACCTTGACAGTCTGAGAACAAAACCAAAGTCTATTCTGGAGGTCAATTTTCCTTTTGAAAAGGTAGGTAACCGGGATTGGCCAATATGTCAAGTAGATGTGTCTCTTTAATAATGGTATTTAAAAAGGCGTATCACAATAGGTTTTCTTATTAGGGGATGTCCAAGCTGGTATTAAAATCCACCCCAAAGAATAGTTCGTTAGTAAACAAAATGGTTTGATCAAACGGAAAAGCTGAACTCTGGTAGCTTTTGTTGTGGTGCATAGATATTAATAAGTCGATATGGGGAATCACACCATAATAGATCCAAAATTAATACTCTTCCGGGAACTAAATCTACCATTTTTGCAAAAGGAAAATTGAAGAACAAAACAAAAGCCCACACCAGAACATAAATCCTGCCCTACAGACCAATAAGAGGGCCCTAAACCCCAGTTCCGTGAGGCAGTTGTGACTTCCTCCGCTGTATACAACCTAATGTCTTGCAGCAAGTAAACATCATAATTTAAACTTTGTAATGCTGAAAAGGTTGCAGTGAGCTTATATGGAGACCGAATACTATTAACATTAAGACTGGCTAGTCGTAAAAAAGACATAAGCAAAGGGAAAAAGGTAAACCACAGATAGCAATAACACTTCATTTCTTTTTCTGTGTTCTGACTGACTTTTCCAGTACAGGAATCCTAGAAGTAGTAGGTAATGGCACTGAGGCAGCCGTGGAAGGTTGGGAAAGAGAAGAGTCCTCTAAGTCCTCTTTCTTCCATAGCATCGCCCCAACTTTGTAACGGGTCATAGGGATTTGAGACTGGGATGGAAGGCATAGTTATTGGGTCTACCTGTTTGGTAGAGCGAAGACAGCGAGTTGTCGGGTGGGGGAGGGTGGAATGATCCCCGAGGCCTTACATCGTCAGTAACTGGAAGAGAAGTAGCTGGGTCTACAATCGGGCTGGAACAACAGAAGTGGTGGGCAGCGTGATTGCACAATCAAATTCCATAGATTCGGGGTTGGGGATCAACCATATCTGGTAAACTCTCAGAAGGAGGAGAAACCTTCACAGACTGAGGTACCGAAGTGGAGAGGCCTATAACTGTGTTCCCCATAGTGTGCACAGAGCTTCGAGGGGGTGTTGTGCAGTAGCCGATGATTTGGCTATATATGAATCATGCTCCGTGTAATCCGTAGTATTATGGGCCGCCCATGGACAAGTTTCAAAAATGTGGGAAGAATCACCACATAAGTTACAAGTAGGTGGTACCGTGCAAGATAGCACCGAATGACCTAGCAGACCACAAGAAGCACATTTCAATTGTTCACAGTCTGAACTTAAATGGGATAATGAACCGCATCTATAACAAGAACGTGGCTGACCAGGATAAAACAATACACCTCGGTCCTGCCTAGATAGAAACAATTAGGGAGGTGTTGTACCCTGCTTCAGTGATTTTAAGTTGTACAGTAAACTTCCACCCTCCGTCCAAAACCCATTGTCATCAATGACTGCATGTGGAACACCAGTTACTGTACAGCGTTACTCTAACCAATATACAATATCTAGTACATTAACTCCTTCATTTCGAAGAGAACAGTTACAACTTTAGCCGTTGGTCTGGTAAGAGGAATAACAATAAAATGTTTCCAAACTGAGTCCATCCGGCAGTATAATAAGCTGCCCAAAATTTATCTAATAATGCAGCAGTTCTGAATGAGATATCAAGATTACGATCTCCAGAGGTATGAATAAAGGCATAAACATCAGCAGGGCTGAATCCCTAGAGAGTCAATTAGTAGAGATTTGCCCACATAATGCGGTCAGGGAAGTTCTAAGCCTTTATAGTGAATTCGGCAACAAAACGTTTTCTGGCTGGTATGTCCTTATTTTAAAGAGGAGGCATAACTTACTGGTTTAAAGGCTGGTTTGTTTGGGGGGGGGAGGTGAGTCAGGAAGAACAGTACCTTCAACAGCTGTAGAGTCCCGATCGATACTCCGGTCTTGTGGCATAGGGTCTGATGCTGTAGTGTCCAGAATCTCTGTGTCCGTGTTGTCTGGCGTTTTAATTCTTCCTTCGACGTTCTCTGTGGTGCAAAGGTCCATTTTCGGCTGGGAAACATCGGGGCTCTTGGATTCAGCCGAGGAAGGCGGAAGTGACACAGTGTTCCGGTCCGTCACCAAAATTGGTCCCTCCATCAGCAGTGTACCCGAAAAACGGTCCTCCTGGCTCGAAGAAGCTGTTCCTGGCAACGGGATCGACGGATCTGGTAGCCATGCCTCAGGGGTCTGTATCCAACCTGCCGCCTGCAGTGCTCTTTCAGGGACCAAGCAGCAAACGGGCTGAAAAGGGAAAGAATCCCATCCATTTCTTGAACGCCAGCAATATCACCTTGCAGGTCAGCAGTGTTTGTCTTAACACTTTTTTTGCCATATTAGAGCAAACTGTCTGTCCCAGTTCTAAACGTTTCCGCTTTTATCCTCCTCAGCAGCTATATTCATTGAGGCATTGGTCTCACCTATATCAGTGAATAAGTCAGACTGGGGTAACTCTTCATTACCACTGCAGAATCATATTGTAACTCCTTTGCTGAAGAAAAAGCAACCTCCTCAAGTGTTGCATTGGGTATCTGAGGACCATCGTCCACCACCCCACTCCTGCGGTGACTGAGACATTCTGAACCGAGTCCAGATGTCTCATGGGAAGGGTTCCCCACCCCTCAGAGTAGGGGAATTTCCCCGGTGTCCTGGCCAAATTTCCCTCATTCACTAAAAATACCACCAACAGCTTAATCTGGTTCAATCTCAGTTGGCATTCATCTGTATCCCCTTCCCCCAGGCCGTGCCTGAAAATAGGCAGGATTTGTCTAATGTACTTACCTGGCCAACAAAAACTAAATGAAATAAATTATCTGTGCACCAAATCTGTTCGATGCACAGGTAATACCAAGTGCTAAAATGCAGGACCGCATTGTGCCATTAGAACATTCATGTTTTTAAATGCAGCCAGTTTTTTCCTCGCTAACACTGCTAACCCTAAACTTGCTGGCCAGTCTGGTAAACTGTGGTGACTCTTGCTCTTTATACTGCTTACCCTTTACAGATGACAAACACAAAAAGTTAGTCATGGTGTATTCATTTACTTGTGCCTCTGTACCTCCCATTGGAAATATCAGTCTCTCTTTCAGTACTTACTGTGCCGCTCCCGCAGCCTGCTTACTCCCACTGTCTCCACTGGCAACCGCGCTTTTCTTAATCTATTTCTTACACCAGCTCTGTTAATATTTTCCCTATTTTTAATTCACAGGCTCACTTCTGGTAGTAAAAAAGCAGCATGAGTGACAGAAGTACTTTTGTTTGCAGTTCGTGTGGGCTTGCTGAGTCATGGGAAGCACTTTCATTCACTCGTTCCCAGTAATGCTGTCTCTGGGCTACTGCATGTTATATGTCTGCTTGAAAGGGTCGTATTTGCCTAAAAAAATAAAATAAAAATAAACAGCTGCTCCCATCCCACAGTCACAAAACAATCCAGTCAAAACCATGACGATGTCTTCTCCACTCCGGTATGGGGTGGGGGGAATGGGAGGGGGAATCCTGGCTGCGTTAGTATAAACTTTGTTAATGTAGCAAAAGGAATTTTTTTTAATAACAGCATCATTCTTACGAATGGTGTCCCATCCAGTTGGGGGGGGGATGCTGCAATTTCCACATAGATGGATATAGTACAGTAAATTACAGAAAGTATCACAGTGAAAAAAAAATGAAGTCATACTGTAGTTGGCAGAAGGACTATTTTATGTTAAAGTCTAATAATAATACCCATTATATGTACAAAAAATCTAGTTTTTCCTTACATTAAAAATGAAAAACAAAGGTATCCCATTTTATAAACACAATAAGACACTCCATGATGTGCATTGAACAGATATTACTGCACTTGCAGGGGCTAAGGGCACCTGGCCTGCAGCCACTTGTCTCACTACACCCCTGGTCGTATGGTAATATCTGTTCAGTGCACACACACCCTGTCATGTCTTATTGCTTACATATCTAATTGGAGTGCATGATATTGGGATATACCAGGCAGAGTCTTGCAGTGCTTGGATGGTATGGTATACCCCATACTGCTGCTTACCCTAGAGGGTATTAATATGCTTAGCAAATGGGATTTTGGCTACATTTAAAATATGAAGTTTCAGAAAATGTAAAAAGTAAGTAGAAAACAATAAAAACAAGCATTTGCCAATGCCAAAAGTTTTCATGCAATATAACAGGGCTATATAAAGCCCCTGATGTTGGGACAACTCTGAAAACTATAATGTTTAGATTACATGTCATCCATTTTAAGTTTGCCATGCACGCACGCATGCAGCGAACTTCTTGCTGTAAACAGTGGCTTTTGAAGGGTGTGGCACTGTTCAATGCAGAATGGTCTGCAAAGGGTGAGACAGTGCCACACCATCTGCTAGGCTGATTGTCACGCCGTTTTGCCGTGATGGCAGAAACTTTGTCTAGTTGAAAAGAAAAAGCCGAACCAATCATATGGCGGCTTTTTCCTTTCATCTGTAGGACACCGGCCAGCAAACAGCTGTTCGGTGTCTTGATCAGCCTGGCTTGATGTCACCCACTTTCGATATGCTTGGAAAATGGACAAAACAAGTCCTGAATCTTGAAGGGAACTGTCACTCTCACCACTCTCAGGTTTACTTTACTTTCTGTTCAGACAAGTTCTGCAGCAGCTTGTCAGCAGTCCATGCTACCTTTGAACCCGCCTGACTAGCTGATTGCTAAGGAGCCAGCTTCTAGCCATTACTCCACACTTTACCTTTTGCACTTTTCTGTTAACTCAAGGTTTATCAGTCTCCAGTCGATCTCAGTTTTAAAAAGCTCATATCCTTTTGGAACTCCGCAGCTTGTCAGCAGTCCCCACTACCTTCCAAACCACCTGACTAGCTGATTGCCTAAGGAGCCAGCTCCTGGCCATTACTGATATGTGCCTTTTTATATTTGCTTGTGCGTGCAGTGCACAAGAAACATATTGAGATAGTACAGCATTGCAGAGGTGTGTCCGTGTTGTGGCCAATGCAGTGGACACTGTAATGGGTGGCGTCCCTTAGCCACCAATCAACTGGGAATCTGCCGATGACTGAAGTTTCTTAGCGAGAGATGCACTTGAAAGAAATCTGCCGCTGCAGTTAGGGACAGTTTTGCCATTGCAGTGGCTGCTCCCCCCTCCCTCCTAACCAAGCACACAGACATCCAACCACAGAACTCAAAAGAAAGACTAGAATGGCAACACCCCCTTCTGAGATACGTAAAGTGTGCTGCCATCTTTTGGAGGGCAAAAACGTGCTGCCTCTGTGGGTTTCCACTGGTTCGTATGTGGTTTTGGTTTAGCATTTATAACACTGTTCCCCCCCACCCGAAACCGCATATAGTCTATTTTTAAGCTCCACTGGCCCCCTTGAACTGTGGCTTAGGGCCAGAGAGCATTGGTACAACAGTGCTGCTGAAAACCTCATGTTTATTTCGTTCCCCATCATGAACTGCAGATACGGGCTGGAGAGCACAGTGACACGGCGCATACCTCTCAGCTATCCCACATATGAGGAATAGTTCCTTATTTTGCCTCACAAAAAGTCCTGTGTTCCACCGTGAAATGATCTGCCCCATATTGCATGCTAACATTATAATGAAAAATCTAAACCATAAATCTGAAAAATGCATTGTTCGATGAACTTCAAACGTTGTCAACATTAAAGCATACATTCCTACAGAGTTCCAGTCTTCTGTCTCCACGATTTGACAAGATGTTCCACATTTTGCCTTTTTGATCCACTTTTTGAGAGGCAGTGTTCCACATTTGGGGGATGAAAAGTTGAGAGTTATGGACACGGGTAGTCTTTTATTTCAGTTGTGCTCCGGCTGCTGAGGGCGTGGGACATCCAGGTGAAATAGGTGGGTGGTTTGCTTACCTCTACTGTGTCTGATTTAACTCAGCCCCTCGAATTGCTCTGCTCCTCATATAAAAGGTGCGGCCACACCTAGGAGGTGCTGTGAACTCAGACATAAGAGCATGGCGGGGGGTTGTCTAAACCTGTTGATAAGCTCAAGGGAAAGTCAGCATGGTGAGGGAGTGGGATGAGGAGGCTGTTCTGTGGATAGAGATGGTATTGGGGATCTCTAGCCAGGGGAAGGTGCTCAGCTTGGGTAGGGCTGGTCCTCATTCTGGAAAGATGACCCAACAAAGGGGGGGGTTCCAGCTGCACAGAGATTTATTGGAGGCTGTTCTAGGGACTAGAAAAGTGGTTCAGCTGCAGAGGGTGTGGCTAATTCATAGGTGGAATTGGAAATGGTGGTTTTGGATGGATCCAACTCCAGGGAGGGTGGTCATCTGGGGTGAGAGGCTGGTCTGAGGATGAAAGGGGTGGCACAGCTCCTGGTAGGGTGCTCAGGGTTTGGGGGCTGGTTGGGAAAGATCTAGCTGCAGGGAGGGTTGTCTGTTGGGGGATGCTGGTGAGGAACATGGAAGGGTACTCCAGCTGCTGGTGGGAGGGGGGAAGTTCAGAGGATGGAAAAGGGGGTCCAGATGCAGGGTTGGTGGTCAGGCTAGGGTGCTGTTACAGGGCTTAGGACGGGTTCAGCTGCAGAAACTGGTAGACGGTGGGGTGCTGGTTTGTGTGGTTGGGATATCAGCTGCACAGACAGTTTCTAGGGACATGGATATGTTGTTCAGGCCACACTTATTGGCAGGTTCCTTGCCGCTTTAAATCTTGCTGGAAGGTCTTCAAGCTGGCTCCTCCCACCCACCCGGGTGGTAAAACTCTCGGCTCCGCCCCATGATGCCAGATCTTCCTTACCGCTCGGCAGCTCAGGTTCCCTCCTAAGCACTCTGCGTTTTAGACTGGATCCTAACTCTTCGGTTCGTCCGAAATTGGTTTTGAAGTTTTCTAAACTTCGGTCTTCATCTTCCCTCACGGCTGTGATGGACAAATCTATTCCCGGCTTTCGGAAGTGCCCTTGCGGGCAGAAAATGTCCAGGACGGATCCACACTCCACGTGCGTCTACTGCCTTTGCCTAGATCACGACCCGCAGGCCTGCGAGTTGTGCCGTTCTTTCTTGGCCAACGTCCTGGATGATCGCGCTGCCTGATTGAAGCTCGGGTGCCCAGAGAAGCGTTTTCTGCCGGTTAAATCAAAAGAGGCTCGTTGAGCAGTTTCCGTGGTGGCTGGCTCAGCTGAGCAGCTCGAGCAGATGATCGCCCTCGAGGAGGAGCCTCGGCCGCAGCATTTATCCCGCTCTCTCTGAGTTCCTCATATACGGCTTCGTTCAAGGAGCTTTGTCAGTCCCTTTCCACGAAGGGAGAGGGGCCATCGGGACATTCTTCTCGACCCAAGAAGAAGGAGTTGAAGGGTAAGTCCCACTGTCTGCGTTCATGGGAGCGGGAGAGGTCCCCTTCCCCGGACAGCCGACCGTCGACTTCAGTCGAAGTTGCGGCTGAGGCCGCTGTCTTCACGGTATCCCGTCAGGCCAGCCTGCTGAGACTCCCGTCGACGCAGTCGAGATTTTTCTTGATCCGTTAGACGGGCTGTCGACTGGTGAAGCCGACAACCCTCCTTCACCGGTTCCCGTGGTGGATACCGAGGATCTGCCTGCGCCTTCGCGGCCGCAGTCCCCGGTTAAAGTGCCTGAGCCGAGGGAAGAGCGGGTGTCCCCCGCCCCTTCCCAGACCTACCCTCGGTCCCCCCGAGGGTCTCGGTCTCGGTCTGGGACCTCATCTCGGTCAAGTCGTTCCTGCCGACATCCGCGGTCTCGGTCTTGATACCGAAGTAAGCGGTGACACCGTTCCTCCTCGTCCTCTTCCTCGGATGAGGGGAGGCTTCGGCATAAATGACGTCGGTGCTACGAGGAGCTTATGTGGCAGCAGTTGCTGTTGTCCGGGCCTAAGCCGACTCCGGTTCAGACCCCGGCCATCAAGTGGCTGTCGCCCGAACGACTGAAGCAACCTCTCACCCCAGTCGAGTTGCCCGTTCCAGGGCCAGTTGCTCGGCCAAAACCAGCTGCTCCACCGATTGTGGTGGAACCTCCGCCTCCACAGCCGAAGTCTGGGGCACCAACCAAGGATTCTTGGTCGGGTCACGGCCTGCCCCACAGGTTGTCGGTCACCCTCACTCCCGACCGTCCTCGGCAGGTAGAGGGTGGCTCAGGGCTGAGGCAGCTCTTCGCAGACTCTTCGGAATCTCACGACGACTCCTTCCTGTTCTCCAGGCAGGTCGACCTGGAGTCCTCTGGGGCTAGTCATTGGACGATAGCCCATCGTCCTTCTTGGGTCTGCTTGACTCATCTCGGAGTCCACGGGATGCAGCTCGAGCCCGTGTCCAAGCAGGCAGTATCCCAAGCGGAGATACTGGACCGAGGGATACCCCACGGAGGCCTTTCCAGTGGCTGAGGCCATTGTCGGCCCAGCCTTGGAGCTTTGGCAGCAGCCTGCTTCCTGTTCTGCACCCTCGGCCAGGATGGTCAGGAAGTATGCGGTCCCTACCGGCTCTTTGCCCGGTTTCTCGGAGCACCCCTCTGCCGAGGGGTTAGTCACCGGCAGCATTTTCCAGCGTTCCGGTAATGCTCGGACGTGGATAAGCCGAAAAAGAGTCCAAAAGCTGGACTTTGCGGGGCGCAGGGTGTACGCTGTGTCCTCCCTCGGCCTCTGACAGGCCAGCTCGGCCATGCTGATGGCACACGTCTCCCACGCCCTCTTGGGTTCCCTAGATGAGGTTGTCCCTCATCTCCCGACCGACCTGCAGACCACGGTCCTCCAGGTGCGGGACCAAGGTAGAGCAGTGGCGAAGCAGCAGCTTCAGACTGCTCTGGATATAGGTGATTCCTTTGCCAGGTCAGTAGCGGCCGCGGTGGCCATGCGCCGCAGGGCGTGGCTGAGGATATCCACCGTCACAGTGGATACCCAGCACAAGTTGGCGGATGTCCCCTTCTTGGGGACTGACCTCTTCGGCCATGGTGTGGAGGGACACCTCCAGCGGATCGAAAAGTCCAATGCCACCCTGGACTCGGTCACCTCCGCCCAGAGGGACAAACGCCGCCGTCATTAACAGCAGAAGTCCTTTCGTCCTTCGGCCCCTGCAGCTCGACCGGCCCAACAGCACCAGCAACAGGGCCAGCAGGCTCGTGCTTGGCGTCCCAAACCCAAGCCGTCGGCTTCCTCCAACAGGAAGCAAGGAGGTAAAGGCCCAGGAGGTTCCTCAGCTGGTTCTTCCTCCAAGCCTGCTCAGTGACGGGTTGAGGGGTGCCGCCCCCAGCCTTGTCACTCCCCCCTGGGTTCCCCCTGTGGGGGGACGGCTCCGCCACTTCCTTTCTGCCTGGTCCACTATCACCACGGACTGCTAGGTGTTGGAGGTGGCAGGAAAAGGCCTGCCTCTGGAGTTCGAGCAGGCTCCACCCTTTCAAGTCGTCGCCCCTCAGGGGGCCACGGGGTCCGTAGCCTCACTGTCGGCCCACCGAGCCGATATCGCCCTGCTCCTCGAAAAACAGGTGATCAGGAAGGTGGCAGATCCTCCTCCAGACCCGGGGTTTGTGTCCAGATATTTCCTGGTCCCAAAATGGACGGGGGGTTTGTGTCCAGATATTTCCTGGTCCCAAAACGGATGGGGGGCTGGCACCCCATTCTCGACCTGCACGACCTGAACAAGTTCCTAAGGTTTCAGACCTTCAGGATTGTCACTCTGGCTCAGATAATCCCATCCTTGGAACGAGGCATGTGGTTCTGTTCCCTGGACCTCCAGGATGCGTTCTTTCACGTCCCAATCCGTCCGTCTCATCAGAGATTCCTCCACTTCAGAGCGGAGGGATCCCTTTACGAGTTCCAGGCCATGCCCTTCGGCCTCTCCCTAGCTCCCAGGGTCTTCACCAAATGCATGGCAGTGGTGACAGCATTCCTGCGGCGCCAAAGGGTCCGGGTGTACCCCTGCCTTGACGACTGGCTGATTGCAGCCCCCTCCAGAGTGGAGGCGGAGCGTTCCAGAGATCTGGCCCTCCAGGTTTGCTCTCAGATTGGCCTCCTCATCAACGAGGCCAAGTCGGAACTCGTGCCGAAGCAGGTGACACTCTTCATCGGGGCAGAGCTCGGCTCCCGGTGGACAGGGCTGAGGTTCTTTCCTCCTTTGACCAATCATTTCTGGTTGGGCAATTGCGCCCTGCCCGGGACTTCCTGCACCTCCTGGGCCTCATGGCGGCCTGCACCAGCGTGGTCCGTTGGGCCCGTTGGTACATGCGTCCCCTTCAGTGGGGACTGGCCAGCCAGTGGTCTCAATGCTGCGATCCATTGGACCAGCCGTGACAGTGACCCAGGAGATGTGGAACGCTCTCCAGTGGTGGACCGTTCCGGCACATCTGCAGGAGGGCATCCCGTTCGTCCGCCCCGAGCCGACGGTCTCTCTATCGACCGATGCATCTCTGATGGGTTGGGGTGCCCATCTGGGGGAGCACTGAGCGCACGGCCTCTGGTCCCCTTGGGAGTCCCGATGCCATATCAACCTGCTGGAGCTCCGAGTGGTCCGCCTAGCTCTCACCACCTTCGCTCCGGTTCTACGGGGTCAAGTGGTTCAGGTCCAGACGGACAATACCACGACCATGTATTATCTAAACTGCCAGGGTGGGATGCACTCCATGCTGTTATGCAAGGAAGCTCTCCGCCTATGGTCCCTCGTGCGCAGCCTGGAGGCAGATCTCCTAGCCATTCACGTGGCAGGAGCCTCCAACACCCTGGCCGATGCCCTAAGCCGGATAGGGGCTGCGTCTCACGAGTGGTCTCTCCTGCCGGAGGTAGTACAAGATCTGTTCTCCCACTGGGGCACGCCTCAGGTGGACCTGTTTGCCTCCAGGGTGAATGCGAAGCTGAGTCTGTTCCATGCCCGCCCCCCTCAGCAGGGCTCGCTGCAGGGGGATGCCTTCTCGAGGCCGTGGACCCCGGGCCTCTTCTACGTCTTTCCCCATTTCCCTTGATCCACAAGGTGCTTCTCAAGGCGAGGAGGGACAAGGCGCAGGTGATTCTGGTAGCCCCAGACTGGTTCCGCCAGTTCTGGTATCCAAATCTCCTCAGCCTCGGCTCCAGGCTCCCGAGGCGGCTTCCAGCCCGCCCGGACCTGATGTCAGTCAACCAGGGGAAGGTATTCCATCCGGACCTTCAATCCCTGCACCTGACGGCCTGGTTCCTGAGCGGCTAGAGTTCCAGGCCTTGGGTCTTTCTGACGAGGTCCTCAATGTCGTTGAGGTGTCCCATAGGGAGTTGACCAGGAAATGCTACGCCTTCAAATGGAAGAGATTCTCCATTTGGTGTCAGGGGAAGGGCTTGGACCCTTTCGCCTGTCCTTTGGCAAGCATTTGGACTACCTGTGGTCCTTTCTCAGCAAGGGCTTGATGCCGACAACCCTTAGGTGTGCCACAGCCATCTCTGCTTACGAGCAGGCGAGAAGCGGTCGATGCGCAGGAGAAGTGGTTGGGTGCTTTTTCAAAGGCCTTGACCACATTTCCCCTCCGGTCGCGAGAACCTCTACCTCTGTGGGATCTACTGCTGGTATTGGCCAAGCTCATGGGCAAGCCATTGAACCGATGCACAGGTGCGATATTTCCCACCTGTCGTGAAGACGCCTTCTTGGTGGCTATCACGTCAGCCAGAAGGATGGGAGAGCTCCAGGTGCTTTCCATCAGTCTCCTTACCTGGTCTTCCATAGGGGCGAAGGTTGTCCTGCGCCCCCACCAAGTTCCTTCCGAAGGTGGTGTCGGAGTTTCACCTTAACCAGGTGTTGACTCTGCCGGTGTTCTACCCCAATCACACCTCGGAGGCCGAATATAGGCTCCATACTTTGGACCCTAGACGAGCGCTCGCTTATTATAAGGAGCGGACGGCTGAAGTTCGGGGAGAGGTTCGCCAGCTGTTTGTCACCTACGCTGAAGCCGCACCTGGCAGACCTGCAGCCAAGCGGACGATAAGCAGGTGGGTCACCTCCTGCATAGAGCTCTGCTATAGGTTGGCGGGCATGGAGCCTCCCATAGGGATAAGAGCTCATTCTACCCGCCATACCGCTGCTTCGATAGCTGCTTCCAGGGATGTCCCTATCCAGGATATCTGCAAGGCTGCCACCTGGAAGTTGACACATACCTTTATTACCCACTACCACATCGACCTTGAGTCACGCCGGGATGCTGGTTTTGGGGTCTCGGTTCTCAGTCTCTATTTCCTAAGTAAGTATCGGGTGTGCGCTTGCCTTCTCCTCCCGGAGAACTGCTAGAGTCTGCCAATAAGTGTGGATTGAACAACATATCCATGTCCTAAAATACAGGTTACTCACCTGTAATAGGAGTTCTAGGAATGGTATATGTTGTTCATCCTACGACCCTACGACCTCCCGGCCGACGCACAACCTGGCTTCCAGTGGGCTAGATCTGGCGTCATGGGGCGGAGCTAAGAGTTTTACCACCCGGGTGGGTGGGAGGAGCCAGCTTGAAGAACTTCTGGCAAGATTTAAAGCGGCAAGGAACCTGACAATAAGTGTGGATGAACAACATATACCATTTCTAGAACTCCTGTTACAGGTGAGTAACCTGTATTTCTTGTTGGGGGGGGAGGATAGTCTGGGGACTTGGGGGTAATCCAGCTACATAGAGGTTGTCTGACAAGAGGTTAGATGCTGGTCCAGATGCAGGGAGGTTGGTCGACTGGGGGAAGAGGCTAGGCTGTGGGGTGGTGTAGCCGAAGGGAGGTTGCCTAATTTGGGAAAGACTGGGCTGGAAGGGTTTCCAGCTCCATTTATTTATTTAGTTTTTGTTGACTGGTAAATGCATTAGACAAATCCTGCCTATTTTCAGGCACGACCCGGGGAAGGGGGATATAGATGAATACCAACTGACCTTAAACCAGATTAAGCTGTTGATGGTATTTTTTTTAGTGAATGAGGGAAATTTGGCCAGGACACCGGGGAAATTCCCCTACTCTGGAGGGCGCTGTTGGTGAGAATTTTTACAGTGTGTTTGTGGACGCCAGTAGAGAAGGACGTGTGGAGACCTGAGGAGCTGGTCTGCTCCTCAGCTTTCCTCTGAATTGCATAGCCTGCATGGAAACTACTTGGGTACGAAGTGCTGCGATGGCAGCAGTTTCCTTACCGGTATCGGAGCCCAGGGATGTCTCGTTAGACAGCAGTGAAGCAAGAGAGGTGGAGGAGCTCGAGAGGTGGCTTAAAGATTAAACTTAATATTTAGCGACACGGAACGCATTATTACAGGAAATGAAGCAGCATCGTTTGGTTTCTAATGACGGATGTGGACAGGAACAGGAAATTATGCACTTGGAACCTACAGTAATTCCCGAAGTTGGTTTGCAGCCTACGAGGGATTCTGATGGTGGATTTCCTTTCTCTGCACCTCCTGTTCTGATTTTCTACACCCTCAGGCTTCGGGTGAGTCTTTTCCTTTTGCTGTGCCAGACACTCTGCAGTCTGCTATAGATTATCAGTCCTCCTCCGCAGCCACTGCGGGAGACTCGGAACTACCTTCTGGCCCTTGCGATGGGCCTTTTCATTCAGATTTGGGCTTCCAGGATTATGAAGGTCATGACGGAGGTTCAATGGATATATCCTGTGTAGCTTTACAACAAACACCTTCTATGCCTGACCCAGAACCCACCCCTCCCCCCAAATGTAAGCCTTGTCTCCACTGTCTCCTCTGATGCTCCGGTTTCTGCTGCATGAGTGGCCTTAGCCCTTGAGGCTACAGGGTGGGTAAGATCTCCAGATGGTAAATCCTGGGATGCTAATGTGCAGCCCACAGAGGCTGCATCGACTTCACCAATGACTATGGATTTAAGTCTTCCTCCTGGTCAGCCTTTTTAGAATCCATCAGCTCCTCTTCCTATTGTTTCCAGCCCAGATATTATGGAAAACATTAGGAATTTGGAGGAGGGTGCCTTGCTACAACCTGCTCCCCCCCCCACCCCGAGGCCTCTGCTGACAATAGGATATCTCAGTAGTCAGCTTCAGATAACTGAGCCTGCACAAGAGCAAGGTCCTTCTGTGTGGCCTGATAGAATTGCTGAATGTTTATTTCCTGCTACTTTTGGTCTGGGGAATGAACCTGCTGCTAGACGTAATGTGGTTCGTTTGAAATTTCGGGGGTCACAGGATGATGTCCCTAATAGACTTTTTATTGGACGTGACTTACTGAAAACCAGTATGAGGTTCTACACGTATGAGATTTATGCATTGATTCATATGCCTGGAGACTCGATTTGTGACATTAGTTTTAAGCATCCAGCAGGTTTGGATAGATTCTGGAAGCAATACCAAACTTTGAAACACACACCCTTGTGGAAACTTTTCCTGGCTATCCCTTTGACCAAACCAGTTTCTAAAAAGATTACGATTTTATTTCGTAATGAAGGGGTCAATGTAGCTGACATAACCTACTGGTTGCAGCAACATTGTTCTGTAAAAGGCCCCCCGGAACCTATTCTTGATGATGAGCACCTCTGGACAGGGGGATGGAGATATTTAATTGACTTACATTTAGAAAATGGTTTCACTAAACAGCTGCCTAATTGTTTTTTTTTGGGGATGAGATAGAGGGGTTCTTTTTTATCCGGGGCAACCAAGAGCATGTTATAAATGTGGGGCCTTAGGTCATTTGAGCAGTGTCTGTGATCAACAGAAATGTGGTTTATGTGGGGAATTGGGGCACATAGGCGCGCATTGTAGAAATTCCATGAAGTGTAATTTGTGTGAGGAATGGGGGCACACTTTCCGCTCATGCTCTTGGGCTTCACACAATCAAGCTGATGCTGCCCTCAGGGCTGAACAGGACATCTGTGTGGCCAATGCACAAAAAGAACGTCAAAGAATGCAGGATTTATTAGAGTATCCTGAGGCCCCAGTCGCTACCCCTCACGCTTCTTCTTGTCCTATTGTGGGAGAGGTTTCTCAAATCCCGGTCTTGGATGTTGTGGATACAGGTGCTCTGGCCCCTACATCCCCCTCTACTTCAGATAAGGTTGAAACCCATGTTGTAGGCCCTAGGTCCACTGTAGAGGTTGCTGATCAGGCTGTCCCGTCGATAACTGTTCCTGGCCCTATTTTAGTCACCGTACCTATAGATGTGCAGGATGCCCCATGTATGCCTCCACCAGAGAAAATGTCTGATGCCCCCTTTCAATGTGTTACTAGATCAAAGACCATCAGAACTAGTTCTGGGGTCCCCTCCTATGTTTCCTGAGGCTGATTTTACCCAGATAACCAATCCTTTTGCCCCTTTGCAGGATCATGAGGGTGACGAAGATGAGGTAGAGTCTGATTTTTCTTCAGTTGCATCCTCTCTTCCTGATCATGTCCTGGACACTGAGGTTAAGGAAAAACCCAAAACGAAAAAGCAGAAAAAAAGAAAGTGAAGTGCCCTTTTTTTCTAATTCCTACTTTCTTTTCCTGGCAACTGTTCTCTCTTTTCTTACTGTTAATGTTAACAGTATTAAATCTCCATTAAGGAGGCGCCTTACCTTTGCCAGTCTCAGTACACATCCTAGTTCTGTTATTTTTTTACAAGATACCAGACTAAGTTCTCTGGCAGGTATCAAAGAAGCAGGCCAGGATTGGCGCTGGGGTGCTTCTTTCTGCTCGCCTGGGGAGGATGTGTGTGTGATGGCTTGGGGATTTTGTCTTTTTCTAGCCTCCATATCAAGGTGTCACAACTTTTGGATATAATACCTGGGAGATTTATGCTTATGGATATTGTTGTCTCCCATTGTGCCTACCGTCTTTTAAATATATACGCTCCACAGACCAAGCAGCTAGAGTGGCTTTATTTTATTGCATTTCCCCATATTTACATACCTCAAAGTTGGTTATCTGGGGGGGGGTGACTTTAATTGTAGTTTAGGTGCCAGGGATTGGGGACGTAAAACTCAAAAGTTGTTCTGTGACACTAATGCTTTACTGCATGTTTTAAGAATTAATCATTTGGTGGACTCATATGACTCACTGCACCAAAAGCCAGAGCATACTTTCCATAAAGGTTCTGTCTCTACAAGGATAGATTTTTGGTTTTTCTCAAAGAGGCTTTCCTGTTGTTCTGTTTCTACTTTACCTTTAGAAACGTCTGACCATTTAATTGTGAAACTAACTATTGGACACTACCAGAAACTTATTTTAGGCCGTGGTTTTTGGAAATTGAATATGTCCCTTTTACAGGACATGACCATTGCTATGCAGCTAAATTTCTTTTTTTCAATACGGTCTGATATTAATTTTTTTATATGATAGTCCTATAGACTGGTGGGAAGACACAAAACAGGACCTTAAGTTACTTTTTTACAAATTTCACGGAATAAAGCTCAAAATTCGTATCTCACATACCTGGGATATAGAGCAAGGTATATGGCTTTGTTGTCACAGGCAGTTTCTATAACAGGTGCTCAGAGGCAGGAATTTTTGACTCTTAAGGAAAAAATGATGGCTTTCCTCCACACGAGAGAAAAAAGATATAGGTTTCAACAGAAGTTTTTGGTTTCTGGTACACGAGAGCAGGTGAACCCATTAGATATTTCTGACCAGGATTTGCCACCTTTGTATGACCACTTTAAAAGCTTCTGATGGTTTCTTAGTAACTGATACACGGAGTATCCGAAACATTGTGCAAGGGTATGTTGCGGAGACTTTCTCTAAACCTACTTCTGAATGCCTTCCTTCCTTTTTTCAAAGCCTAGATATTCCGTCACTTTCTGAACTTGAAATTTCCACATTGATTTCCCCGATTTCTTTGGCTGAAGTTAACAGAACTATTGGTCATTTATCGACACGTACAAAGCCTGGCATGGACGGCCTGCCTAATGAGTTTTGTAAAAAGTATATAGATATTCTTGCACCATGGCTGTTGGTTGTTTTTCAAGAAATTTGGAAGGAACACAAAGTTACCACTAGCATGGGAAATGGGGTACTGTTTTTTATTTATAAAAAAGGGGATCCTACTGTTCTGCAGAATTGGAGACCTTTGAGTCTCTTGACCATTGATTACAAAATATTGGCTACCATTCTAAATTACCGGCTCTCAGACATTTCGCATAAACTGTTAGTTCCTACTCAAACATGTGCAATTCCTGGTAGAAATATCTCACAAAATTTACTTTTTATTAGGGAATTGATTGAGCAAGGTCTACAGCATAAGTTGACTGGTTATCTTTTAAGCTTAGATATGGAAAAAGCTTTTGACACTTTGCGTCATGATTACCTTTGGACTACATTGGCATTTTATGGTATACCGTTTCCTTTTTGGATTTCATTCAAACACTTTATTGCTCAGCAACAGTAACCCCCCCCTAGTTAATGGACATTTGGGTATCTCAATCCCTTATCAGATAGGAGTTAGGCAGGGCTGTCTGTTGAGTCCGCTTTTATTTGTTTTTGGTTTGGACCCCTTACTGCGATATATTGACGGGGATAAAAAAAGTTCGTGCCATTATCTCCTCTGAGAAATTTTGTTTTTCTAAAATAGTAGCTTATGCAGATGATTGTATCTGCTCCATAGCGGATATTGATTCCGGGAAATATGTTCTGGATTTTTTGAGTTCCGTACAACTGGGCACTGGTATTAAAATTAATACATCCAAATGCTCTTTGATGCCTTTAGGACACGAGTCCAGTGTTCAATTTTTTTATATTCTGGTAATTACTACTAAATTGAAACTTCTTGGTGTTTATTTTGGCTCACAAAATTCTGTACATAGCAATTGGGATGAGATATATGATACCGCTCTTTCTAAAGTAAAAAAATGGCAATCCTGGAAAATGACGAAAAAAACGTGTGTTCATGTTAAAATCCTACATTGCCCTACTTTTTTTATTTCTGTCCCGTATTTTTCCTTTACCTTCTTTTGATATGCATTCTAAAATCTTGGGTCTTTTTTTTCAGCTACTTTGGGGTAGTCGCTTGAACCCAGTGAAGAGAGCACACACCTACAGACCCTGGAAAGAGGGAGGCTTGGGTAGGATGCATCCTATTGTTCATTTCGTTGGAATTTTTTCCTACGCTTCTATTCGGCCTCTGTTGATCAAACAAACTGTCATGGGTAATATGTGCATGTCCCTGTGGGGAGCCCCCTTTTTAACAGCTTGGGGTCGAGGGGAAATGGCACCCTGTAGATAAACAACTTCCTTTGTATGTTCAATATACACTTAAATATATTAGATTATGGAAAATTGAACTTAGTTGGTTTGTGACTCATGAGCGGAAATCCTTTTATAATCATATTGTTTCGGCCTGTTACTTTGAGGATCCCCTTTTTGTTGTTTCTACTTGTACAGATACGTCTTTCCTGCTAGCCAGTATGACTGAACCTAGAATACCAGAAAAGATGTGAGATGTAGTTTGGTTATGTGCTCACCAGAAACTAAATGTAAGAGCAAATCACAAGCATAAACAATTGTGTGAAAGGTTGTGTCCAGAATCTTCCTGTCAGGGACAGCTTGAGACGATACAGCACTTATATTTTGAATGCGTGCACACTAAATCCTTTTGGTCTGCTCTGGCACATTGGTGGGGTGAACCGCTTTTTGGGTTTATTACGTATGATTTTTTGATACTAGGACAAAGTCCAAGGGTATGGTGCAAATGGAATAAAAGTACTGTGTATGTGATATTAGCATGCCTTAAGTGGCATATTTGGCAAGCACGTTGCTTACGAATACTACAGAATAAGTATTTATCTTTGCAAGAAGTTTTTTTTCACATACAGGATGAATTGGATGCACTGTATACTTATGAATTCAATACTTTGGGGAACAAAGTAGGTACTTTGCTTTGGAAACATGTGGACTGGGTAGGTTGAACTCATTCCTGCTCCTTTGTTTTTTTCTTTTATTTTAACATGCATTATGTTAATATGTCTGTGAATTCCATGCTGTATGTATTATGCCTCCTTTTTATTTCGTTTTGTTTTTTTTCTTCCTTGTATTTTGGTTTTTGTCTGCTTAATAAAAATTTCCCCTACTCTTTTCGATAAGTGCCATGGGATCTTTAACATCCACCTGAACTACCACCAGTCCAGGCAGATGGGACCTCGGTTTAACATCTCATCCGAAAGACAGCACCTCAGAAGTGCAGCACCCCTCTCATGCTGCACTACAGTGTCAGTACTGGGATATTAACCCAAGTGCCAGATGTGAGAACTGAACCCACAGCCCTCTGATCTCCTGGCCTCAGAGGCGAGTGTGCTACCTGCTGAGTGGAAGATGGTCAGCTGCAGAGGGAAACCCGGTCTGGTTCCTGGGAGGGTGGTTGGCCATATGGTGTGGGTGCACAGCCGGGCACCAGACAATGGTGTCTGTGGTGGTTGAACCAGAATTTGGGGGTATATGCTGGGAAAACCTGACTCCTCAGAATGAACTGTTGACTACCAATAGTCATAACTGTGGTTGGCCATAGTTCATCCATCAGGGTCAATATTTTCTCTTTATAGCCCCCAGCTAATTCACTCCTTCAGGTACCTTGGGGTTACGATAGATGATACCCTCTCCTTCACACAGCATATAGACCAGGTGGTAAAAGTGATCAGTACCAAATTGGGTGTCCTACACAGACACAAACAGTAACTTCCGTTGTCTGCCCTCTGACTATCTGTCTCTAGCTCAATCCTGTCAGTCATTGACTACGGCCTGGTAGTTTGTGGTGCAGCATCAGACGCTGCACTTAAGTGGGTAGTGACAGCCCTCAGCAAAGCCTACAGACTTACCCTTGGAGCTAATAACCTAACACACTCTTGTACACTCTATGAGCAAACTAACTGGCTAAGAATGAGTAATAGGATAAAGTATCAGACGTGCCTTTTGGGCACAATAAAAATAACTCATAGGAAAAGCTCCTCCCTGCATTAAAGATATTCTGCATACAAGTCAATCCAGTTACCAGACAAGGGGAATGGCACCTCTTTGGTTAAATGAGGTCCCTGCACATATACTTAAAATTGGCATCCTTCCTACAGTCAAAACCGAATTGAAACACCACCTCACCGTAACTGGATCTTGTGCATGCGGGATAGCGGCTTGATCATCTGCTCTGTTACTGCCTATTTTACTCCTCACTCACTCCAGGGTATGACTTGGTCTGTGGTGGATTTGCCCCTCTCCAGTACTGGTTTCTCAGTTCTGCATAGTTCTAACTGCACTTACTAGTAGCTCCTCCTTGGCCCAGGGATCCCCTCTCAGCTCCTCACTTCTTCTCCCCCTTTCACTGAGTATTCTCACCTCCAACACTTCGTTTTTCCTTCTCTCCCCTCTAGGAGCTACACCGCTGGTGTCAGCAGAGTTCCAGCACAGTGACTCACCGCATCCTGGCAAAATCTGTTGCTGTGCTGGTCAACCTTGTGTTGGTACATCTTATCTATAGACTGTCTAGCTTTCTGTTGATGTGTAACCTTCGAAAAAGAGCACTTTGCTCAAAGGTTATTTCCCAATCATTAACTAAATAAATAAATAACAAAGAACCTCTGTGCGCAAACACTGAGGCAAGGGTTACCCCAAAGGGCATTTGGCTGGGAAGCCAAGTTTCAAGAAAATACAAAATCACACATGCCCCACAATGCAAAAGCATCATGGGCTGTGATGCTTTACATTATTGAGGGGCATGTGATTTTGTATTTTCTTCAACTCATCCAACCTCAAACCTATTCTTTACAAAATTCTTCTCTTTAAATAGTTTTTATTTTAATGGGTTCACCATAATATATCCAAGGCACACTGCCTTTAGGGTAGCTGGTCCATGGCATTGGGGTATCAAATAGATGAGGCATATTGATGAGTCCTGGTAGGATGAAACACGTGTTTATGTTTTCTGTTAGCATTCTTTGCAAACTTTGTGAGAGGCCTTGTTGGCACCATGGAATTTTGTTAAAGTTGGGCCAACATGATGTTCTGTGGTAATTTGCATGTGTAGCCCATGATGCTTTGCATTGTGGGGGCATGTGTGATTTTGTATTTTCTTTAAATAAATAAATATACTGATAAAGCTTTTTCTACAGCTAGGAAATTACCACAATGGCAACACACCCTTTACAGGCAGGTAGATTGTTAGTCATAGGTAGTTTTAATTCAGGAACCCATTTATAGTGTGTGGTGGAAAGTTGTTGCACATGGATTTCCGTGCTCTGTAAAAAGTCGTTCTGTTGCACTAGTGATAATATGCCACATGCAGTGCTGACACAGCACTGTGCCAGGTGTCGGGTTGCCACTTCACTATGCTACATGCAGTGCCACTAGAACACTACCATGTGGCATACTGACAATGCACTGTGCCTTGGTGATGCCGACACTACACATTACCACATGCAGTGCAGACACTGCACTGTGTCACGTGCGATCCCGACATCGTGCTGTGCCACGCAGGGATCCAGATAAGATTTCTTTTAGAGAGAGTGCTGTACTTCTTCTTACTTTTGAACAGAGGTGAATAAAACCAAATTTTGATGCATACAAATAAAATATGGTAAGGAGTTCAGATTAAAATGCTATAAAAAATTAATTTGTGTCATTTATTATATTGTTTTTTGCCACATATTGCCAGATGAAATAAAAGTGATTTTGTAAGGTTTCACAGATGCTTTTTTCACATAGTATACCATTGCTGCCCATTCTTCAGATGTTGAAGCTGCAATTTGTTTTGTAAAAAAAAATCTGTCATAGTCATTTTATGTTATGTTTTAACATCATTTTGTCCTCCGGTTTTCTGTGTGCGGCCACACTCCCAGAATGATGTCATGCAAGGAAACTCAGTGTTTTATGTACAGCACTAAGGGATTCTGGGTAAATTATAAAGGTGCTTTAAAGTGATTTTGTGAGGTTTCACAGATGCCTTTTTCACATAGTATACCATTGCTGCCCGTTCTTCAGATGTTGAAGCTGCAGTTTGTTTTGTCAAATTGTCAGACCCCTCACTTTCATCTTTAACCTCGCCCTTACTGCAGCTACCGTACCCAACTCCTGGAAACATGCAAATGTTGTACCAATCTTCAAAGCTGGTGATCCCCTTTCCCCTGACAATTACAGGCCCATCTCCCTTCTTCCCCACCTAAGCAAACTGCTTAAAAAAATTGTACACTTTCAGCTATCAGAGCACCTGGAAAAGTACAACCTCCTATGTCCCCTCCAGCATGGCTTCCTCAAGCAGCATAATACTTCCTCTGCTCTGGCCCTTTTTACTGATCATATACTAAGAAACATGGGCCAGGGCAAACAAACCCACAGGCGCTGTCTTCATTGATCTGTCAAAAGCATTTGACCTGGTTGACCACCACCTCCTCCTCTTGACCCTTCTACTCTTTGGCTGCTTCTCTGGACCTGCAGCCTGGCTTTGCAGCTACCTATCAAACAGGTCTCAGTCAGTCATCATTTGTAAAGCATCCTCTGCTCCCCTTCCTGTACTCACTGGAGTCCCCCAGGGTTCCATACTTGGGCCATTGCTTTTTTCCATGTTCATTAACACTCTCCCCAGAGACAGCCTCGGTTGCAATGCTCTCCTCTATGCCGATGATCTAGTCATCTATCATAGCAACAAATCAATTGACTCCATCTCCTCCACCCTAACATGGAACTATGGCTCCGCCCACCAATGGTTTCTTTCCAGAAAACTCCTAGTCAGTGAAAAAAAGACTGAATCCATGGATTTCTGCTTGAAACCCTGCCTAGGCAAAGCTGCCAAAACCAACTCCTCCCTCCTGGTACTCACTCCAAATGGCCCTCCACTTGAAAATGTCACATCTTTCAAATATTTAGGAGCTACACTTGACCCTTCCCTTCCTTTCGCTGAACATGTCAACCATACTGTACAGAGGATCCATCAGAAGTTAGGTGATGCAGACCACCACAAACATTATCTGTCTGCTGAAGCACACCTTGCCAACGCACACGCAGCAACCTACTACCCCTCCTTGACTACTGCTCTCCGGTCTACTTGCAGCTATCCTCTACCCTGCACTCATGGCTAAATACAACTTACAACTCTATCTGTCGTTTCGTCCTTCTGGCCCCCTACCATTCCCATCACTGCACTCTCCACCAGTCCCTTGGGTGGCTCCCTTTACAAGATCACTTTGATTATGCAGTGGGCTGTCTGGTGGACAACTCACTCCGATACCAGCACCAGTCCCCCTGCTCACCCCTCCTGACAGATAGGGTGGTTACAAGAAATCTTGGGTCTCCTCAGTACCTCTAGCAGGGGGCTAGAGGTACCCCACGTCAACACCACCATGGGAAATCAAGCTTTTTCAATCACAGCACCCTCCTTATGGAACAAGCTCCCTCTATCTGTTTGCTCGTCCCCCACCCACCAAACTTTTAAACAAAACCTGAAAACCTGGCTCCTTATGGCTGCAAACTGTCACTGCACTACGTAAAAATGATAGGGCCCACAAGTCATCTATGCTGTTGTAACGGATAGGCAGCACTTACAGCCCCCTCCTCCCTCGCCTGCCTCTCCTCTGACTTTTCCTACCCCCTTACCCTCAAGCCACAAGCTTACCCTGATCCTCTGTCTTCCCTTACCTCCTCACCCTCAAGCCTAACCCTGACCCCTCTCTCGACCCTCCTCCTTTGATCGCTAATGACACAGTGAAAGGGTCAACTTGTATAAATTGCACAGCCTATTGCTTCTGCACCCATATGAAATGGACCATTGTACTAGTATGCTGTCATTGTATGTAACCTTGCCTATGTACTTTTTGTATTTGCTTATCCACTGTATACTTTCTCCACTGCCACAAGCTGGGTGTGCGTGTACTTGTCCCCTTGTAAGTACTGTTATATTTCTGTGTTGTTTTTGCCACCCTGTGGTCCGGGTCGTGACTGAAAATGGTCCTCTGGATCAGTGCACCTACCCGGTTACCAAAGACATACATAAAATAAATAAATAAGCAAGTCTATCAGAGTCCTTTTATGTTATGTTTTATCAACACTGTGTCCTCCAGTTTTCTGTGTGCGGCCACACACCCAGAATAATGCAAAGCAAGGGAACTGTCAGTGTTTTACATACAGCACCAAGGCATTCTGGGTAAATTATAAAGGTGATTTAATGTTAGCTACTCAGAGGTACAGTCCCTTATTTTGGTAGTGGTGACTGCAGTATAGCGCTGCTCCATGTGCCCAGAGTCAGGACTGCCCTGGCCCAGAGGTCATTTGTCTGCAGAGCCCCTGCATTGATAAACTCCCTCCCTACCTCCATCTCCAACGAGAGCAGACTCAAGACTATTCAGATTCTCACTCCAGAGTCATCTCTGCTCCATCCACAACTGTAATTGCTCCTAGCTTCTGCCACCTGAGCTCCTCCTTGCTTGTTATAGATCTACCATTGACAGTGGACTTCTGTCCTGTCCTCGTCCTCTACTACTCAGATTGGATAGGAACTGCACTATTGTTTCTCTTTATTCACACTACACTTGTAAATCGCTGTAACTGTCTTGTTTCGTGTTCTGACTGTTTACTGTAACTGTGTATTACCTGATGAGCCTTTGTAAAAGAGTCACTGACTCAAAGGATTGTAATTCCGACATCATTAATAAATAAATAATATTTATATGCAGTGTAGATGTTGGCAATACCAAGACTGACCAACAGAGGTTGTTTCAAACCAGTGCTTAAAGTGATTTTGTGAGGTTTCACAGATGCCTTTTTCATCCAAAGAACTCCTTATTGTATGTTTGTTTTATTCTCACGTGTAATACTGTTCTAATTGTTGTATTTACCCACCATGTTGTTCCTGTTTCTGTTTACTGCCATCCGCCAAATATGTAAATCGCTTTTGTATTTTGTGTAACTATTGTATTACTGTCTCCTCAGTTGTTCCCACGTATGATATACTTGTGTAACTCCACTTCCCTGCCCCCGCATCTGGAAACAAGCAATTATTGCCTTCCTGATGAAGCACTTGAATAAATAAATTAAATAAATAAAAATAATATGAAGACGTGTAGCAAGGCATTGTGGGTACATTAAGAAGTTGTTTTCCAATTTCCTTACTGTGAAGTGCAGTTTCATATTTCTGTAGTGGCTTCAACAATAAAAGCTCATATATGTTAATTTTCAAAACAAGGCATTGTGCATATAGTATCCAGCTGACAAAATTTCTTTACTGAGAGATTTAGACCCCTGTTTCAGAAGTGTAGTTGTCTGCAATACCAAGACTGACCAACAGAGGTCTCTGTTTCAAACCAGCTTTGTTTCCCTTCCATGATGTCACGGTTGGGGGTTGCAGTACTAAGAAAAAGAAAGGGCAGGTTATGCAAATGAAGCAGAGCACAGAAATAAAATAATTATTTTCAGGGAAAACATCACTTTTGGGTAGTTTGAATGGTATGAGATTGAATCACAACTCCTACAGGTTACTACTCCTATTTGGTATGGCAAACCTCACAAAATCACTTTAATGAAGAGCACAGTCAGGCACTTCAAAACTGAACTTTGCCAGACCACTGGCATAGTGATAGAGCTTCCGCTTGTGACACTGACGTCCCTGGTTCAGAAGCAAGCCGGTGATGCCAGGAGCCGTCCGGGGGGAGGATCAAGGACTGCTTTCCTCCGTGGGGGGAGCATGGAGAAGATTCTGGTGTTTCACTGACCCCTGCTGGAGATCAGGGGTGGGACAGCTGGTGATCGAGATCTTCGGGATGCGTGCCAGATGTCTGATGCTCTGTGCGCCATTAATTCGCTACACGCCACGCCTCCCTGGGGGACAGAAAAAAATCATCTGCCTATGCAGGAGGATGTCTGTCCTCCACCAGACCATATACAGCCAACTGAGGCACTTCCCCCAGATCCTGAACCAGTCTCTGTTCGTGCAGAGGCCCCTTCCGGACAATGTGCCGGGGGGGGGGTAAGCCAGGGTGCACTCCAGTGGGATGATTAAGTCCTTTGAGCTGGGGTATGAGTGGTGAGGTTGGACAGATGGTGGTCAGCTGACAGGCAAAAAGAAAAGTTAATAAAAATTGCACTTTACAGCTCATTAGGTTCCGAATGATTTTTTCCATATTGGTTTATCTCCTCAGAGGGATAATTGGGGGGCTTCTCAGCCCTGTCCCTCTCCCTATGGACCAGCACCTGCCTCCTCTGGGGCCTAACTCATGGAGGGGCACCACCACTGATTTCCCTCAGTGGTGGAGGAGTGAGGGGAGGAAGAGCCATCCTCCCTCCCTCCCCCACAGCTGAGACACAGCCTAGTTCAGACAATGGTGGCAGTGCAGCTTTGCAGACAAATGCATCATCTCTGGGGGTTCCAGTGGCCCTGCATTATGTCTCCTCGAGTAAAACCTCTTCATTTTGGCATTTTTTTACCATGCTCAGTAAAGACATGAACTTTTATAAAGTATGGTCGAGGGCTATTAATGATGGGATTCAATGAATTCTTTAGTTGTTATACTATTGTTGTGACGTAAAGAAGTTGTTTCATCCTCAGTAGTATGTCACAATGATTGTATAACAAAAGAGGATATCTGTGCGCATGCCCGCCTCCAGGATTTCCACATTCAGACAAACTGCTGTGGCAGGGATAGCTGCACTACAGGAGAGTGGCGTAAACTAAAAATACCAAATAGTAAGGATTTATTTCATTTAACTGGTGCCCATACATTGTAAAAGTTAACGGATGGGCATCAGTTAATAACCAAGCTGAATTCACTTCTCAAGGGTGCCATGGTAGCAATAAACCTCTCTAATTTCGCTCTTGAGGTTTACAATGCTGCCTTGGCAACCTCTCGAAGTGAATACAGCATGGTTATTAACCGATGCCCACCCATTATCCTCTGTATAATGATCCTACCATTTTGTTTTCTTCTCCTTGTGCCATGTTTACCCACAATGCCCACACCACCCACAGTTCTGTTTTCCCAGTGACGTGAGGAGGCGAATAGGGGAATACATCTCCGTGGGGAGTGTCTGAAATGGGAACCTTTTTTTTTTTTGTGTGTGTAGAAATACAAAACCTCATGTGCCTTTATACAGTGTCGTTTTCTCTTTTTTGGTTAAGTACTCTATCTCTGTTTGCTTGAACAACTGCCATAGCACGTTGCAGGCAGGACTGTGCTCATAGCTGTGGCTCTACAAATTAGTGGGACGCTGTGAGAGAAACAGTGAAGCATCTGAAATAGAAACGTCTGTCGCAGCATCCCCGTGTATTTCTGAAGTATCATTGTTTGGTAGTATGCTTCACAAGGTCATCCTCTGTGTAGTCTCTAAGACAAATAACTGTTACACTGCTTCATTTTTATGTCACTTGCCTACGAAGTTGAACTCTCCAACATGAGGGCAAGCTTCACATGTGCAGGAAACCCAAATAAACATAAACAGACACACAGCGTAATTGTGCTGGCTGGAAGAAATGCTACTGGATGGAGAGTTCAACTTTGGAGGCAAGTGGTGAAGAAAGTAAATACTGTCACAGTTTTTTATTTGAGCGACTGCACAGTGGATAAACTTGTCAAGCATATTACCAAACAATGATACTTCAGCAATACAGGGGGACACTGTGACAGGCGTTTGTATTTCGTGCGCTTCACTGTTTCTGTCACAGGGTCCCACTAGTTTGCACATGACTGAGTTAGGAATGTTACTAAGAACACAGTCTGTGGATGCTGCGGTACTGGCAGATGTTGCTCCTGATTGGTGCAGCGTAAGACTTTGTCTTCTTTACAAACACAAGAGGCTCCCAGTTCACGCACTCCCACACAGAGATGTATTCTCATATTCACCTTCTCAGGTCACCAAGGGCACAGAACTCTGGGTGGCGTGGACACTGTGGGTAAACATGCTGCCTCGAGGGGGAAAAAACAGCAAGATCATTATGAAAGTTTATCTCTTTACTGAGTGTGGTACATTTATGCCAGAATGAAGAGGCTTTACTTGGGGAGACATTGCCTTGCCTTGTTGCTGTTGCACCAGTAGCAGCAGCAAAAAGTTAAAAGCCCTTTTAATAGCTTGGGGGGATAATCTTGTAACTGAAGCAGGCAGACAGATCAAAATCATAACAAGCATTTGTCAGTGCTGAATGTGATGCATGGTGAACAATTTTTATTTGGAAGGCTGTGCCTGTAGTTCAGTGGACAAGCAGCCAGTCACTCCCCCTTCCTGTGCTATATACAGTAAGCAGTTCCTCTCAGGCTCTCTCTCAAAGACTTTTTCTTTGCAGCCGGAGGCTCTGTTGGTCTGTCCTTTGCTGCTGGCTGGGACCCCCTCCTCCCATGCTTTGCTGTTTTGGCTCTGCTTGTTTCTGCTGGACTTCTGTTGTCTGTTCTCTTGCATTTGGGTTGGTATTTTGCTTCCGTCTGTGTGCTTCTTTGTGTTGCTTGTTCCCTGTTCCTCTGTGTTTGTTTCTTTTGTTTTGCCTTCTTTTGGGAGGCTTCCATTTCTCAACTCCTTGTATATTGCTAATCCAGAGCTCATGCTACTTGTTCCCAGTGCCACTGTAATCATTATCTATGTGTTTCAACTCATACCACATAGCTGCTCTCCATGCTGTGCACCTTAATTGTTTTCACCTGGTTCAGGCTCACTCTGAACCCTAGCCTATGCAGCTCAATCCTGCTTCCTGAACTCATACCACTTACCTCATTGCTGTTGTTTCACTGCACTGCCTGGCAATAGCTGCTTCAGAGCATTGCCTCCCTCCAGTCTACGTTCATCGAATCCTACAACTCATAGTTACTTAGTACAGATGCAGCTCTTTATGTTTGTACATTGTTATTGTACTCTGAAGGTCAGCTAAGCTACTGCTGGTGCTGCAAACTAGTTTTAATATCTGCATGTGGGTCTTGGCACCTTCCATTACTTTCTTATTTTTCCCAAGGTGGGGATTTGGAGGTGTTGGGGGAGTCGTGGCCCCGTGTGGCATACTTACTTTATGTTCAGATTCTGCCTTTGCTACCAGAAATCCTCAGAGTATTTGTCACCTTTCAGTGACTTCCTTGAATGCCTGGCTGGCTTGCCCCACTATTCATACTTGCTGCTTCTCCGACCTACGTGCAGGTCCAATCATTGCTACTCTGCCTTACTGACCTACGTGCAGGTTCACTCATTGCTACTCTGCTTTATTTATTCATTTATTGAAAATGTTTTACCAGGAAAGGCACACTGAGCAAAAAGATGTTCGTCTCACGGTGCGACCTGGAGGAAGGGAGGGGTTACAGAGGAGGCAGGTATGCATACAAAAGCAAATTTAGAAGTAGAACAATGCAGATAATGTAAATAGTTGGGTGGGATTACATTTGAACTTGATTACATAGGGAGCACAGTACAGTACATGATCTTCAAAGACAAGGTATACATTTCATGGGTACGCATCGAGCGCAATACATGATTACATAAGTGCTAGTAACAGAACTTGAGTGCCAGTAACAGAACTTGAGCTGAAGCGAGCTGCACCAAGTTGACAGTAGGGGTTGGACAGCAAAGTTAGGGGGAAGGGGAGGAGTGGACTGTTAAACACAAGGTGTTGGGGGGTGGTTTAGGTGGGGGGGGAGGAGAGGGGAGTTAGTAGCTGTGAGTAGGGCGGAAGAGCGTAGTTTATGTGGGAAGGAAGGGAGATATTAGGAGTGAATAAGAGTGAGAGTAGAAGTGCGTAGGGCAGTGTATAAGCCAGATAATTAGGCGAAGGCTGAGCCGCTGGTCAGGCACTAAGGGGGGACGGGGAGGAGAAGCTATCGGGGGGAGGTCAGGGGCAGTTGCAATTTGGTGCCAAGAAGTTAGGGCAGAGGATAGGGAGTGTTTGGATGAGGAATGGCGGATCTGGGCCGGCAGGCTGTTCCAGAGTTAAGGGGAGAGGTAAGAGAAGGACGATTGGCCGGCAGAGGTCCTTCGGTGAGGGATGACTAATAGCCTAGCGTCAGTAGACCTATGGGAGTGGGTGGGGGTAGGTGGGGAAGATAGGGAGGATTCGGTGTAGGGCAGGAGGGAGCCGAGCCTGAAGTTGGAAGCGAATTTAATGGTATGAATCAGGCGCCGGTTACTCAGGGATGGCAGGGCCAGTGCACGGTAGAGCTCGCAGTGGTGTGAGCAGGATGGGGCATCGAGGGCAGAGCGGCAGAAAGCATTAAAGAGGGGGTCAAGTCTGGCTAGGGTGGTCTTCGAGGAGGAGCTGTTAACGACATCACAGTAGTCGATGGAGGGTAGAATCATTTTCTGGACTAATTCACGTCTGATAGGTAGCGGGAGACTAGTGCGGTTTCTATAGAGGGTACTGAGTTTTGGGTGCAGTTTTGAAATGATGGCATCCACGTGTGTGGAAAAGAAGAGGTGTCGATCAAGCCAAACCCCTAGATACCTGAAGGAGGGCACTTTGTCGTGGATGGTGTTATTTAGGGTATGGAAGATCAAAGGGTGGGTGAGTTTTTACATGAGGTACCAGCACTCAACGTACATTCAGCTCCTTTACAGACCTATGTGCAGGTCCGATCATTGCTACTCTGCCTTACTGACCTACGTGCAGGTCCACTCATTGCTCACGCAATCATTGCTTAACACTCGCTATTACCATTTGACCTATGTGAGGTACCAGCACTCAACGCACATTCAGCTCCTTTTCAGTTTTCTGAGGCATGCCAGCCATACCACTCTGGCACAGTGCCTCCCTGCAGCCAACGGTTTTGCTCTGCATTTCTAAGTCTGCATCTTGAGCATACCTGACTTGGGGCGGGGTCCTTCTCTCCTGCCCCATAGCTGGGAATGTCCTCACTCCGGGCCTGGCTTTAGCCATTTGAGACTTGATGGCAGCTCCTGGTGTAGAATTTAAGACTAGCAGTGAAGGATGGTTACAGTGAACTCCTTTGGCTCTAGTATTCTACTAGCAAGGCACCTTCACCGCATTCTCTGTATGACTGCCTCTGGTTCACCTGGTTTGTTTTTATGGCAGGTAGGTCAGGTGAGTGCCTCCGCAGTAGTTGCTCTCCTCCTCCCGCCTTGGTTACCCCCGATGTTGCAGAATACTCTCGGAACCTTCCACAGCATTCCCATTAGAGGGATTGAGTGAGAGCTTTCCTCTAAACTGGAATATCTTCCACACCCCTCTTATTGGGTTTCTAAATTGCAGCAGCAGAGCCGTCACAAAATAAACATCCCAAGCCTGGAGGGAAGGTGACCTAGGCCTTGGATCCCCAGAGATTTCCTCCTCAAAGGTTTGTTTTTTCCTCTCCTCCGTGCCTCAGGTCATAAACAGTAGTTAGCTGTAGTTGGTGTTCCCTAGTTCCTTTAGGTAGGTTCTGCTGTTGGATGGAGGTGGATGGTGTCCCTACTTGCTGTTCCCTCTCTCCTTAGGAGGCCCCCTCAATCTCCAGCGCAACCCATTGTACTCATGCCATTGCTAACCTGCGCATCCCATTACGTTATCAAGCTGCCTGATGCTTTATCTACTACTATGCCTCACAGCTACTGATTGCTAACATGCTTCGTGCTACTACATTTTTTGGGGGGGATCCTTCCTAAGGTACTTTTAGCCAAGGGAGTCATTCCCCGGCACCTCTAGCGGTGAAATACCTCTTTGCCTTTGGTACCCCTACAGGGTGGTAATTCCTCTGGAATAGAGCGTGCAAACGGCGAAAACCAAGTAACACAGTTGCACAAGCATAACATCATACTGGCTGCGTAGGTCACTGAATTTATAATTTGGACCCCAACTTTTGAAGATACCTGTTTTAGGATTCGCCTCATAGACAAGACATGTACCAATTACAGTACAATGGCAGAAATGTATAGTAATTTCTCACCAGAAGTGTGAAAACATCACGTCCAGGATTATAAAAATGGCACGTCATGTTTATGAAGTGATGTGAAAAAATGGCTATGCTGACAGTTTGAAATCATAATATTGAAAATGACCAGACTGATGGTGCTGAAGGTTGAGGCGCTGGATGCCACATTCGCGTCATGCTGGTGACCCAGGTTCAGGAACGAGCCTGGGTTGTCCGGGGAGGGTGAGGAGTAGGACTGACCTGCTGTAAGGCGGCTATCCTCTCCTGGGGAGGAATGGGTGGATTTCCCGGCCCTTGGCTGCCACCCGTTGGAGGACGACTGGTATTTCGGGCTATGGGGAGCCTGGCAATTCCCAGGGGATGAGGGGAAGGGGCTGAGCCGGCTTCCCGGGGTGCATGTGCGTCTTAACGTGCACACACGGCTGTGTTCTGGGATCCCAGGACCACAGGGAGAAAACGGGGAGAAAAGTCAATGAACTGCAAATAAAAAAATATATATATTGAAAATTAGTGAATTTATGAGTGAACGCTGAAATACTGTAACTTTTAGTCATAACCTGGGCAAAGATGATCCTCCCTGTTTTTGACTTTAGGGACGTAGTCTATAGCGTTGCCCCCAAGTCCACCCTTACCAGGCTTGGCACTCTTTTCAACTCCTCAGGGTGGTCTGTTTTCAGGTAGAGTGGTCAGATGGGGGTTTGAGGCTGGTCCAGATGCTGGACAGGCGATCCAGGTGCATGGAGGGTGGTCGGCTTGTACTGCAGCCGCCCACACCCCCAACAGCCGAAACCCATCCCGATTAAACAGTGAATGCCCTGGTGCTATTAGCACCCCCTACACCCGATTACCCACTTCAGTCCAGGTCACATCCACACTGGTTTTTAGTGGAACCCTCCCCACCACTGAACACCCGTCCCCAGATGTGTACAGGAAGCCCTGGTGTCCAGTGGTACCCCACATCAGCAGGTAACCCAGTCTGTAAGGTGGAGTGTAGTCCCTTGTGTCCAGTGGCATCCCCCATCCTCTGATCCCCCACCGCAGTAATTAGCACTTCCTCCATGGAGACTTTTAACATTATTATGTGCCACATAGTTCAAGTGTATTGCAGCGAGCAGAGCAGCGCCATTGTTTTACATGAAATGGAACCATGCAGCATCCACCATTTCCCCGAATCACGGACTTTACAACAACAATAACAAAAAATTAGGTTAAAATGTGTAAAAAGCAGTATCTTCCTTGAGAAAAGCCTAATGGGGAGTAAGGCTTTGGGGTGAGGACCCTCACATTATGACAATTTTCAACTAAATTGTTATAAAAAATAAACAAACGCATCACAGAAATCTTGTGGATGTTAATGAGTGCGCTTCTGGGTTTAGACATCCTCAGTATGATGGACTGCTTCACGTACTGGTACTCAGCAGCTCTGATAGGTGCTGCTATTCTAGTCTTTCTCTTCTAGTTCTGTGTTCCCAGGTTTCCGTCATATTTCTGTTTACATCAGCTACGCTACGCACAAGTCTGGCCACACAACTAGAATAGCAAGACCTAGAAGCCTGAGTATGCAGTGATGTAGAACATATGGCAGAACCAGTAAGCACAGCGCTGCTAGATTTACTTGCAGTATGATTTAGAACTGTCTGTCTGTATCTTCCAAGGTAGAGGGGAAGTGAATTGTGTAACAAAATGGAAGAGAAGGTGTAAATAACCAAGATTTTGAAGAGTGACATAATGAAAATATTTTTTTTTATCACTGAAGCAGAACAGAAGTAATATATTTATGACCAGGAAGGCCACTGAGCAGCGAGTACCCATTTTCTGAGGGCGACCAAGGTCAATTCATGTATAAGCTGAGTCACCCATATGACATAAAGTACAGTTATGTAAGAACTTTCCATAACAGTAGATCTTCAAGAAAAGCTCTTGCAGCAGGTTCAACAATGAGGACTGGCGCCACCTGGTGGCGGTTCCGGCAACTTTTTCTGTAGCAGTACTGACGTGGGGAACGTCCCCCGCCGACGTCGGCTCCACCTCCGACGATGCCCTACATAAGGGAGGAGTTCCCTACGTGCTCCAGTTCTTGGATGCTCCCCCATCAGGCAAGGAAACCGGCAGGTCAGTAACGATAACTGATTGTCAACGGACAGCCTTTCAAGAGAAACGATGCCAGCCTGGAAAGGATCTGATCCCTGGGGGTAGGAGGGCGGAATATATTTGCTGCAAGATCTCAAGATCTCATCTGACACAAGTTCCCACGTAACTGTACTATCTTACTTTGAGGAGAAGCTCTTGCAGCAGGTTCAACAATGAGGACTGAGTCCCAAGCAGTATAAACTTATGACAACCCCTTGGGAGGGGGAAGAACAGGAAACAGGGAAAAAACAGAGAGGAGAACCCTCAGGAAACCAGACCCTGCAGGACCGCAAGGCCAAACCCTGCTCTGTGTCTGGAAATAATGTCCAGGCTGTAGTGCTTGACAAAGGTGTGCACGGAGCTCCAGGTAGCGGCAGCACAAATATCTGCCGTCGGAACTCTTTTCAGCGCGGAAAACGAAGTAGCAATAGCCAGTAGCGGAGCCAGGTTTGGGATCATTTGGGAGCCAGGGAGGGCCATTCAGTCAATGACAGGCTCCACAATCCGCACTAAACAGTGAATAAAGATGGTGGCAGGGCGCCACTACTCACACTGGGGCAGCCAGGAGGGGCGACCGCCCCCCCAGTCCCCACTCTGGCTCCACCACTGGCAATAGCCCTCGTGGAGTGTGCTTTAATCGGCCCCGAAGTCGACCTATTGTGCGTCTCATAACAATAGGAGATGCAATGGACCAACCAGCGCGAAAGTGTCTGTTTGGTGATGGGGACGACCTGCAGACCATGTAGCAAAGGATACAAATAACTGATCAGACTACTTGATCTCCTTGGTTCTAGCCAAGTAGCACCTGCGAGCCCTGTGGATGTCCAGGGAATGGTGAAGTCCTCTCCCCTATTGGAATGCTCCGGGTAATAAACTGGAAGCTGAACTGACTGGTTTAAAGTGAGCTCTGAGACTACTTTCGGCAGAAACTTCGGATTTGTGCACAAATCAACCCTGTCCTTGTGAAAGACCAGATAGGGTTCCCTACACATGAGGGCTTGCAGTTCCGAAATGTGCCTGGCCGAAGTAACAGCCGCCAAAAGCAGTGTTTTCCAGGAAAGAAAACGAAGCTCAGTGCTCATAGCCGGTTCGAAGGGGGGAAGAGAGAGCTTCTCCAGGATGAACAGGAGATCCCAAGGAGGAACAGGGTACCGGATGGGAGGTCTGATATGCAGAATGCCGTACAAAAAAGCTTTGGAAACCTCCAGCTGAGCCACCGTCTTATCCGACACGAAAGAGTGGTAAGCGGAGATGGCAGCCAGGTGTACCTTGATGGAGGAGTAACTAAGGCCTTTCTCGAAAAGAAGAAGCAAGTATTCCAGGACGATGCTAACCGGATAGACCAACGTGTCCACCTGCTTCACTGTGGCCCAAATGCAAAACCGTTTCCATTTTATAGCGTTAGTGGCCCTGGTGGCAGGTTTCCTAGCCTTAGCCAACACCTGGGCAACCTGATCGGACACCCCAGAACAGACCTTGGGTAAGTCCTGAGGAGCCAGGCGTGCAGGTGAAGAGAATGCAGGTTTGGGTGTAACGGGCCTGTTGTCCTGTGACAAAAGATGCGAGGATAGAGGAAGAGGCATTGGAGGTTCTGCCGCTAGACACTGCAGTAATGGAAACCAAATCTGGCGAGGCCACATCGGGGCAATCAGAATAATGGTGGACGACTCTGACTGGGCCTTGAGGAGGACCTTCTGCAGAAGAGGGAAGGGAGGGAAGGCATAAAGGAACCTCCTGCTCCAGCAGAGGGGTAACGTGTTTTGCCAGGAAGCACCAGGCTCTGGACCTAGCGAGCAAAAACTAGTTAGTTTTGCATTGTATTGAGATGCGAAAAGATTCATCTCTGGTGTCCCCCACAGGCGGAAGATGCTATCTGCCACATCTTGATGCAATTCTCACTTGTGATCTTACGACCTTGTCCTGCTGAGCGTGTCTGCTAGCACATTCTGAAGCCCAGGAACGTGAACTGCTGTCAGGAACAGGTGGTGTTCCAGGGCCCAATCCCGTACCCGCATCGCTTCCCTGCAAAGGGTAGGAATGAGTGCCGCTTTGTTTGTTGATGTAAAACATCACCGAGGTGTTGTCTGTCTGCACCAAAAGATGGCCCGGTGATAGGACCGACACCAAGGCTTGAAGGGCATATAGCACTGCTCTCATTTCCAGGACACTGATGTGCAGATTCGCTTCTAGGGGAGACCAAGTACCCTGTGTATGATGGTTCCCCAAATGTGCACCCCATCCCAGGGACCATGCATCCGTTGTTAGGGACTGGGCTGGCACCCCCAATTGAAATGGAATGCCCTTTAGGAGATTTTCGGACGACATCCACCACGAAGCTCTCGGCGGATTGACTCTGATATTCTGACCAAGGCATCCAGATCGTCTGATGTCTGGTCTCGCTGAACCCTCAGGGACCCCTGAATGGTCCGCATGCAGAAACGGGCCAGAGGGACTGACACTATGGCAGCCACCATGTGTCCCAGCAATCTGAGGAGCAGGCGAGCCAGCACCTCTGAGGCTGAAGAGACGTGGGACGCAATGGTACGAATGCGACCCGCTCTGTCACAAGGAAGAAAAATCTTCCCGAGAGTGGTATCCAGAGAAGCTCCTATAAACTGGAGGATCTGAAATGGAGACAGATGGGACTTGTTCCTGTTGATGGTGATTCCAAGACTCTGAAACAGAGAGATGGAATCCTTGAGAGTCTCCGACAGGCGGGGCCTGGAATGGGCCAGGAAGAAACAATCGTCCAGGTACGGAAACACAAAATGGCCCGTCTTGAGCGCTCTTCTAACCGTAACACATAGTAGAAGACCCTTGGGGCCGAGAAAAACCCAAAGGGAGGACTCGGAATTGATAGTCCTTGTTCTCGAACCTGAACCTGAGGAACCTCCGATGGCTTCTGATAATTGGGATGTACAAGTAAGCATTCTACATGTCCAGGGATGTCAGCCAGTTTCCTGCCGAAATGAGAGGGAGGAGAGTGAGTAGAGAAACCATTCTGAATCTGTTGTAGGAGACCCACTGATTGAGATTGCTGAGGTCCAGAATGGGTCTGAGATCTCCTGACTTCTTCGAAACTAGGAAGAAATGTGAGAAAAAACCCTTTCCTGACTTGGCCGGTGGAATTGGCTTGATGGCCCTTTTTTCTAGAAGGGAGGATATCTCCTGTCTGATCAGGGCTCTGTGTTTCCTTGGGTACCGGGATGGGGGGGGGTGGTCTGTTCGGAGGAATGGATGTGAACTCTGTGGAGTGCCCGAACTCCACGAGTTCTAGAACCCAGTGGTTGGAGGTCGCCTGAGCCCACACATCCACGTAGAGTGAAAAGCGTCCTCCTACCAGCTCCCCTGATGGCGTTACCAGAGGAGGAGGGTCGCCTGAGTAGTCACGCATTGGGTGGGGAGGGAGGGCGGCAGCGGCTGCTTTGGGAGGTCTAGAGGTGGATGCTGAAGAGCCTCTGGCTCCGCCCCTACGACCAAAGCCACCTCGTTGAGCATGCTGCTGGAAACGAGGTTGCTGTGATTGGTGTCCTCCACGGCCACGAAAACAAGGCTTTCTGGCTTGCCCCTGCTTCGGGCGGTACATGGAATGCACGGAACGGATGGCCTTTCCGGAGTCCTGCAGCCTGTTGATAATACGCTCCGTGTCCTCGCCGAAGAGTACGGAGCCCTTAAAGGGAGCATCCAGAAGATTGACTTGAACATCTGGATCGAACCCAGATACCTGAAGTCAAGCATGGTGTCAGAGGCGAATGCCAGTGGCAGCCACCCTGGAGGTGTCCACAGAGTCATAGGCCGATTGCAGAACGTGGGTACCCACATCTGAGCTGGTCTGCAGTAGCTTGGTGAGCTCAGTCCGCTGAGGACAATCGGGCAGGCTCTGCACTATGTCCAGTCCTTGTTCCCAGAGGGCATTCTGGAATTGGACCATGTGGGTTAAGAAGTTGAGGCTCCTTATGCTACAGGTGGCAGCAGAGTAACCTTATGGCCCATGGAATCCAGCTGCTTCGATTCTCTATCAGGCGGTTGGGTGCTCAGATGTTTGGTCCTCTGCGAACAATCATGAGCTGCCGAAATCACCACTGAGTCTGCAGCGGGTGGTTCGGCCAAAAAGGAATCGTCTGCAGGTGCCCGGTAGAGCCGGTGAGCCTTCTTCAGCACAGCAGGGGAGGAATGAGGACACTTCTAGGTCACATGGGTGACATCAACAAAGGTGTTGACCATGGGAGGGATGACCGCAGGCTTTGGGTCTTTTTGGCGGAGGTACTTAGCCAGCCGCAATCGCTTGGGGTCCAGGGCCTCAGTGTCCCAGCCCATGTTGGCCCGGATGTGCCTCATTACCTCCATAAGACTGGGGTCATCTGGAGGGGATTTGGGAAATCTCCATGTCCCCTGGGTCTGGCTCCGAGTAGACTGAGGAGGTATCTGAGTTTATGTAGGAGGTGGTAGGGGAAGAGGGAGAAGGGCTGCGCCTCTTCCCTTTCGGCCTCTTGTCCGGAGGAGGAGAAGGGGAATGGGAGGAACTGTTAAACCGGTCCGTCTTGGATTTTTTATCATGCTTTTTAGGAGGAGGCACGTCATCCCCCCCACCACCCGGTTCAACTCGGTCAGGAACCGACTCCAGAATGCGTGGAGGCACACCAGCTGGCAGGTTCTTTTTGATTGTGTCCCACCAGTGGGAAAAAAGCTCCTTAACCTGAGAGAGATGTAACTTGGGAGAGTCAGGTGTAGGCTGAGGAGTGCCCCAGCCCATACCGGCGCCGGCCCCGTCGTCCGGGGGCTGGCGTCGGGTTCGAACCCTTGTTGACCAGTGTCGGCCTAAGGGGAAACATCAGGGTGGCGTCAGCACCACCATCATTGGGGTCCAGCGTCAGGTGGACTGGTGACCATGGAGAAGGGGTGTCCGAACTGACGTCGGGCGTTGGGGACAGAACCGGCGTCGGGCGAACGGGTGTCAGTTTCACTATGGCTGGCAGCTAAATAACCTTCGCCGGAACCGTGGCTGAGGGGTTGAGGGCAGACGAGGGTCCGGCGTCCGCTTCTCCCTGTGACCGGATGGACATCATTCCTTTTCTTGGGACGGATGATGGTCGGATTTTTGGCTCGAGTTTTTCTTGGCCAAACGCTGGTCAACAGCCGGAGGCTGGCGTCGGTCCGAGGCCTTGTGTTTTGGTGGCAAGGAGGAGGCCCTGCCAGCTGAAGACCCTGAGGCTTTGCTTGACTTCCTGGAGTTGGCTTTTGAGGAGGAAGCCGAGCAGGAGGAGCCCTTATGTGAACCCTTGGGTTTCTCAGAAGACTGAGAGACCTTCAAGGACTGGAGAGAAGTGAGAGTAGAACCCACCGACGAAGGCTTGACCATCCTGAGGCGGGAGTCGTGGCCTGACGATCCGGACTTCGATCCCGAGGACCAATGCTGCAAGTGGGATCTCCCTCTGTCTTGCTCCCGATGTTTTTTATGGTGCTTGTGGGCGGGCTGAGGTTCGGATTCCCCCGATGAAGAGGCCCGTTCCATGGTGGCAAGTTTAGTTTCTGCGAGAAAGGCTGCGAGGGACTTCTGGCGCCGGATTTGCATCTGAGAATTAAAGGCCTGGCAGTGAGGGCAGGCATCGGTGCGATGGTCGGTCCCCAGGCAGTAGAGACACGCAGAATATCCATCTTTCACGGGAATCTGTCGCCCACAAGCGCACTTGTTTAAATGTGATGACATAGATATCGAAAATCCAGATTTTGAGTGAAAATCTAACCGGTGGAGAAGAGCAATCGGTATTAGCTGAAACGCTAAACTAACCCTGACCGTGCGGCAGGAAAGAACTGGAGCACGTGGGGAACTCCTCCGTTATATAGGACGTCGTTGGAGGTGGAGCCGACCTCGGGGGTGGGGGTGTTCCCCACATCGGTTCTGCTACAGAAAAAGTTGCCGGAACTGCCGCCCGGTGGCGCCAGTCCTCATTGTTGAACCTGCTGCAAGAGCTTCTCCTCGAAGTAAGATCAGCAAAATATGCTTGAAGTCTGCAGTTAAAATAGAACTTTTACAGTGTTTTCTTACAGTTAAATGTAGTGTCACATCCAGGGCTCTCGGTAACGTGGGTACCCATAAGCATATTTTTGGCCCTGGGATGTTCTGACATTTTGACAGCAAGTCCCAGCGATGCTCGCACTGCAAGGCTCAGGAGTCCTGCGACTGCTGCTTTAAGAAATGTTATGCCATATGAAATCGTTCATTCCAGCAACTCTGTTGTGCAGTGCAGGGAGGAGACGCATGTCAGCCAGTGATTCACAGTACTGAAATCGGAGCAAGAGCAGAAGAGAAGGGGTGTGTAGTATATAATTTGCGTATGTCACACCACTTCTCTTCTGCATTCAATCTAGTTTCAGTACTATGAATAAGTCACTGACACTATCCTACTCCCAACACTACGCAGCAGATCTGCTGGAAGGCCCGAGTTCATGGAATGCTGTTTTTTTTTTGTGTGTGTGCGTTTTTTCCCCCCCGTTTCTTTGCCCTTACCTTGCCTCGGTCATGCAAGTGTGTGTGGAGGCAGGTGCACGCCGCAGCTCCGGGGCACCCTCCTGATACTTTGCTACCCCCACCTGCCTGTGCTGCCCGTTGGACAGCCACCTGACGGGAGTGGAACTACAGGGAGGGGTGCATGGAGATCCTCCCCAGGAGAGGGAAGCTGCCAGTATGGCTGCTGAATCCTGCTTCTTCCCTCTAGCCCCCTACCGACCCCCAGTGACCTGGTACTGTTCCCGAACGCGGGTCGCCAGAGCAGCACAAGGTGCGACGTCCAGCGCCTCAATCCTGAGCACCACCGGGTTGGCTATTGCATGCTGTTTCTTAAGGTGGCAACTGCAGGGACTCTTCAGTCAGGCTTGTATTCAATTTAACAGGGCACCCCCAAAATTTCAGAGGTACTCCCAGATTTTAGCTGAGGACCCCCAGTTTCTTTTAAGAAAGTCCAGGACCCCAATCAAAAAATTCTGCCGAGAGCTGTGACATTGAAAAAGACATACTGCATTTCACCTCAGCTGTCCTGGGTAAGTAAGCAATAAGACATGACAGGGTGGGCATTGGAACAGATATTACGGCACACCCAGGGTGTAGTGAAGCACGTGACTGCAGGCCGAGTGCCTTCAGTCGCTGGAGGTGTGGTAATATCTGTTTAGTGCCCCAACCGTGTTGTGTCATAGTGCTTATAAAATGGGCTCTTTTTTTGTTACTGTTAGAAAAATGTTTGTATGTACAAAACAAATTTGTTTATGTCTATTTTTAATAGTAGTCCTTCCGCCCACTACATAATGACATACTGCTTATGACATCACTGGTCTTATGCTGAACAGAGTTTGTCCTTTGCTGGCATCAGTAGCACTGATTTAATTTTGTTGCCAGCTTGATGCTGGAGCACTACTCCTGCGCCCCTTGTAGTGTCTTTTTTTTTTTAATTGGACGGAGCTCTGGCTGCTACCATTGGATAGGAGAAATAAAGAACTGGATAGGAGAATGGCACAATAACAGGAGCGGGTGGGGACTTGGTTAAGTTGCATGGGGCAGGCACACACACAGAGCACATAGCCGTGTCGTTTTTTTTTAGTTGTTTAACCAGGAGTAGCACACTAAGCTGAAAGCTTTTTTACAGGTGCGACCTGGGAGCACAGGTAAATTAAGTGACTTACTCAGGGTCACACAGTATGCAAGTGGAAGCTGTGGGATTCAAACCCAGGTCTGGTCTGCTGAATGTCACCAAATTTGCAGCTCAGAGCCTTAAACCACTGCGCTATACTACCTCTAATGTCTGTAATCCCCCGCACCAACAGGCTATCGTAAAATGAGCAGGATGACTAGGGTAGAGAGTACCGAAAAATGAGGCCACCCAAAAAATTCAGAAGTAATAGAACAGATCTTATTTTTTTACACACGAGATAGCAGTGCGAAGGGCTTGTTGGAGAGTGCGAGAACAAGGTTTTCTACAGGTAAAGAATGGTATCAGAGGGAGAAAGAGTATGAGTGTCTGACAGCGTGATCGAGAGAGAGAGGTACTGTATATAAGCACTCAACGTAAATTGACATGGCAGGGTTGACTTTTCTTTTACACTTCCCTGTTTTTTTGGCTGAAAGGGGAAAAGTGTAAAGCGAGCTGCATGGGGTTCCTTTATTCGTCAGTAAAAATCTGTGACGAGCCACCTTTGCGATAGAAAATAAGGCTGTATTTGAAACACCAGAATTCTAACAGCTACACAAATTTTTTTTTGCCAATGTGGTCCTGTTTTTGGGGACTTGTTTTTACTGTGCATCGAACAGATTTGATGCACAGGTAATAAATCAAAAAGCAGAATTTTCTCTCCCCATTTTATAAATTCGGTATAAAAATGTGTAAAAGCAGGACTCCATTGCTGATGACATGTTGCATCTCATGTCATCTACTTTCTGTGTAAAGACTCAGGTATGCACATGTGACACCATAGCACCATACATGCTCTCACACTTCACGATCACATGTCCCCATTCAAGCTGTCACACCCACCGACCCCATTCATGCTGTCATACCAGGTGACCAACCTCATATTCCATGCATGATGTCACACCCACTGATCAAATAAACATCCACTCTCACACACACTGACCCGAAATCATATGCATTGTGCCATACCTCACAAAACCATATACCCAGTGTCCTCATATCCCATGCACATTGTCACACCCACTCACACCATACCCCATGCATGCATGCTGTTACAGACGTGGAAAACCACATACCCCATGCATGTTGTCACAACCACTGACCAATCCTATACCACAATGCATGTTGCTGTGGGGTCTGTTGGTGTGACAACATTCATGTCCTGTGGGATTGGTGGGTATGGCAGTGCACGGGGGTGGGGGACGGGGGAATGGATCTGTGAGGTGTGACAGCATAGTGCCAATACTGAGTCAGGGAGTGTGACAGAGTGTATGAAGACGATGGATGCGATAAGAGTGTATGCAGTAAGTGGGTGTGACAGTGTTAATGGGAGGAAGATGGTGGGTGTGGCAGCGAGTGTGGGTATATGGTGATGTGAGGTGTGACAGCATGCATGAGGTATGCAGTTGGTGCCTAATCATGCATGGGGTCAGGGATTGAGAGACTGTGCATGTGTTACGAGGTTAGTTGATGACCACAAGGCTTGCATCTGTATACTGATCCACGTTAACCTCAGGCATCCTAAGCCTCCCTTCCCTCACAAACTGCAGCTTTGGAGGCTGCACCCTCTTCCCATTATAGCCACAGTCTACCATGCCTCCTCCATAGAAAGGATCTGGTTACTCGGCACAGTGTAGTAAGGTAGACAGATAAATTGAATGGGGTGAGGGCGGAGAGAGACACCACGTTAGATCAAGGGGGCCTACAGCAAAAAATGAAGGCTGAAAATCAGTCAATAAAAAATTAAAATGGGGAAACTGGGTGGGCCATGTTGCCCTTATCAGCTGTTAGATTTTATGTTTTTACATATGTTTTGATCCTTTTCTATCCTTTTAACACAGCATCAGTTCACATAGTGCAGTCACAACATACATTCTGAATAATCCTAAAAACTTTGGTAGTTAAGTGTAGCTTGCCACATCAGTGCTCCTTGCACCATGTTTATCTATAAAATGCATGCAAATAGTTTTTTCCAACCATTAAAATAATTCTAAAACTCGCCCCATACTTGCAGACACCATGCATACCAGTGTTCAGCGTGGCTCTTCCAGCATGTTTTGCCATCCACAGCTTGATGCAGTGGTAAATGTACTCATGCTAGGCACCGCTGAGGGGCAATGCCATCACAAAACTCAAAAGAAATCTTGGTGTTGGTCCTCATTTGAAATTGGCTCCCCACCTACTCCCTGTTCAACCTTGTGAGATACTTGTCGCTCTTGATCATACTAACATAGTAACATACTAATTGCCAGCAGATTAGGCTGTACGGTCTATCAAGTTCATTCAAACCTCAGGTCCTAGCTGGGTACCGAGGCCTTCTCCCCCCCCCATTGTGTTCCAGAATGCCTATCATCCCTCCCTGCCCCCCCCAGGCCAGGCCTTCCCCGGTACTTTCCCTTTCTGTATCTGTCCCACCCTCTCTTAAATCCCTCCACCGTGGAAGCCTGAACCAGCTCACCTGGCAGCACGTTCCAAGGTTCCACAACCCTCTCAGTGAAGAACCTCCTCCTCCTCTTTTCCGCCCTCATCCTTCCCCCTTCCAACTTCAAATCATGTCCTCGGGTGATACCTCCCTCCTTTAGTCTAAATAACCCCTCCGTGTTTACCCTATTTATTCCCTTGAGGTACTTGAAGACCTCAATCACGTCCCCATCTCTCCTCTCCTCCAATGAAGAGAAGCTGAGCTCCTCTAGTCTTCCCTCATAAGTCAAATCCCCTAGTCCTCGTATCATCTTTGTAGCCCTCCTCTGGACCCTTTCCAGGAGCTGTATGTCTCTCTTCAGGTGTGGCCTCCAGTACTGCACACAGTACTCAAGGTGTAGTTTAACCAGCCCATTGTACAGTGGCAGAATCACTTTCCTACTCCTCGAGGTGATACCCCTTACGATGCATTCCAACATCCTATTTGCTTTGACAGCCACTCTCATGCACTGCTCAGAGTTATTCATACTTGCATCCACCATGACCCCTAGGTCATTTTCCCCCCGTTGAGGCCTCCTGTGCCTCTCCTCCCAGGGTATACATGTGTTTGGGGTTTCTCTGCCCTAGATGTAATACCTTTCACTTGGTGGAATTGAAGTTTAATTTCCAGGTGTGAGCCCACCTCACCAGGGTCTCCCGATCCCCCTGCAGGGCAAACCTCCCCTCTTCCCCCTCAGCTACTGCTCCCATCTTGGAGTCGTCAGCGAAGAGACTCATTTCACTCCCTATTCCCTCCCTGATGTCAGATATGTATGCATTAAACAGGATCGGACCCAGGACCGAGCCTTGTGTTATCCTACTATTGACCCCTCTAAAGGTTCAAGAGCTCTCCGCCGACCACGACTCTCTGGGTGCGTCCAGTTAGCCAGTTTCCTATCCATCTAACCATCAGTGGGCCCACCCCCAATACCGTCAGTTTCCCCACCAGGCCATAGTGGGGGACCGAGTGAAACGCCTTGCTGAAGTCTAAAAACAGTACATCCACCGGCCTTCCCCTCTCCAGTTCAGATATTACCCATTCGTAGAACTCCACAAGATTAGTTTGACATGATCTGCCTGGCACAGAACCATGTTGTCAGCTATCCAGCCCTCCCTCCTTCTCCAAGAACACCCCCAATCTTTCCTTCAGTATACTCTCCATTAATTTATCCACCCCCGATGTCAAGCGGATGGGTCTATAGTTACCTGGCTCTTCCCTCGACCCCCTTTATGGATAGGCACCACATGCGCCTCCAGCCAATCCCTGGGTACCTTCCCTGTCTCGAGTGACCTGTTGAAAGAGCTCCGACAGGGGTGCTGCCAGCACATCCGCCAGTTCCCATAGTACTCTCAGATGTATGCCATCCGGCCCAGGAGATTTATCTTTCTTTAGGGCCTTCAGGGCTTTCCACACCTGTTCAGTGGAGATAGCATCATCTGTCCCCCCCACATTACTTTTCTGTTTACCCGTTTCTGGATGTGACACCACTGGGTTACCTCCCCCCCACTCCCTGTTATCCCTGCGATCCCCCTCTCTACCACTACCATCCCCTCCATGTCTTGCTTTGTTAATATCCCTCCCTCGTCAGTGAACACAGAGGCTAAGTACTTTTAATACCTCCACCTGTTCCCTCACCTCTTCCACCCACCCACCCTCCCTCTGTTCTCAGTCTGCTGAGCTGAACCTTGGTTTTCCTCTGCTCCCCAATGTATTTGAAGAACCCCTTTTCCCCTCCCCGTATCCCCTGTGCCAATCGCTGCTCTTTACTGGACTTTGCTCCCCGCACCATCCGGGTGACTTTTCTAAATGAAAGGTGGTAAGCTTCCTTTTCCCTTTCCCTTCTCGTTGCTTTGTATTTTTTATAGGCAGCCTTCTTCTCCCTGACTGCTACCTGAACCTCCCTGGACCACCAGCACGGTTTATGTGTCCGAGCTCCCTTACGCTTGACCTTAGCGCAGATCCTGACTGCCTCATGAAGTCCCCGTTTATTGACCTCTCACCTCTTTTGCACATCTGTCCTCATTGTAACCCCCTTCAAATGATCCTTGAGAATGCTTCCCATGCCCATAAAATCTGCCCCCTGGAAGTCCACAGTCAGTGTCCTAGAGCTCTTCCCCTTCCCCCCCATGCTAATTTGAAACCAGACAGTGTTGTGGTCACTCCCAGCCAGGGGTTCCTCTACAACCAGGTCCCTTATCAGATCCCCATCTGCTAGAACCACATCCAGGGCAAGCCCCTCCCTTGTGGGCTCCACCACATGCTGTGTTAGGAACACCTATCTCTTTTTCTCTTCAAGGGTGCACATGTCAAGATCCCTACCTGGATCTCTCCACAGCCCCTGTACCTGCATCCCCACCCAGACGACCACCCTCCTTGCAACTGGACAGTCCCTCATTACCATCCTTCCTACCCACACCTGTCATCCACTATACCTGCAGCAGAGGTATCCCCTCCCACTGGGCCTGAAACCCACAGTACAGCTTGACCGCCCTTCAAGTACCCTGACAAGCATCCTCTTAGCTGCCCCCATCCCGAGCTATAACTACACCCATACCCTGGACCAGCCTCCTCCCAAGTAGAAGGTCACCTACCAGAATAGACTCTCTCCCAGGTGAACACACTCTGTGCTTATACCGTTACAGCTGATTCAGGTCAAGCCTCAAACTTTTAACCACTTTACCCCCAGCATGTTCCCTTGCCCATTCTTACCACGGCCTTTGTGGCCGGTTACCAATCCCCACTTGCTTTAACATCCACCCCCCCCCAGCTCTTGTGGCATTCCCCCCATCATAGCCACAGGTTACAATGCCCGCTCTCAAGAAATGGATGGCATACAGGATGAGAGCCACCCCCCCTCACAACAGCTAATGACTGGGTACATTGCAGCAATACAAACATACATCTCGACCACCCTTCAAGTACCATGACCAGCATCTTCTAAGCTGCCCCTGCCCCCTCAGCTGGAACTCCACCCATACCAAGGACCAGCCTCCTCACACCTAACAGAACAGTCTCTCCCCCAGATGACCACACTCTGTGCATCTACCTTTACAGTCCATTCAGCCATTCAGGTCAAGCCTCAAACATTTAACCCCCTTACCCACGGCATGTTCCCTAGCCCTCACTCACCACAGCCATTGTGGATAGCTACTAATCCCCCACCTACCTTAACACACACCCCCACACACAGCTCTTGTGGCAGCCCTCCCATCACAGCAACAGGTTGCAATGCCCACCGTCAAGAAATGGATAGCGTACTGAATGAGAGCCACCACCCAATCACAATGGTAAATTACTGGGCACACTGCAGTAACACAAACATGAATTAAAAATATATATTGCATTGTATATATCCATTCTTTTTAATGTGCAAGCATTGGTATTAAATACAGTAGAACACAGTTTTATTGTGTTATTCATCATATGTACTGCTGAAGACACTAGTAAACACCCCCAGCAGAACATCATGGATAAAAATCACTGTGTATATTTTAATTAAGTCATAAAAGCACGTAAACTGTAGTGCTACCTTGGCCCAGCAATGCACACTGCATCGATTGATCACTGGCTCAAAACAAAAACCATTATATCAACAAGTATTTTGCATTTAAACTATTTTTATTGCGATTCCTCAGCTCGCAACCACATAGACTACTGCATTCTGCAAGGCGCTTCCGGCACTGACTTGCCCTCCAAAAGATGGCAGCGCACTGAATGTACTCGCGCTAGGCACCAATGATGGGCGTTGCCATTCTAGTCTTTCTTTCGAGTTCTGTGCATCCAGCCGACAAGAATCTGGCCATGCACATTACAGTGCACAGTAATGCGCATGGGCAGAGTTTCTGATCTTGTCGGCTCCTGTTCCCAGTTTCTTCAGTGTGCCTTTCCTGGCGAAACAAATAACTAAATGAGCCGCGGCGCGGCTTACCACATTGGCAGCTCCTGCCGCCCCACCCCCACCCACACACACGCTGTCCAGAAAGCCATCATCGGGGTGCCCAATACCCGTGTCGGCATCTATCTCCACCCCCCCCCAATGTTTCTGACACCGGAATGCCCACTCTCGGTGTCGGATGCGCTGGACCACCCCACCCCTATTTTCACAGCTGACCTCGGGTGCCCAATCCCTGGGTCGGCATTGATTCCCCAACTATCTGGCACACTGGGAGCCCACCCCAGTGTGCCAAAATCTATTTTAATAATATTTCACCTGTAAAAAAGAAAACTGTCCCCTAAGGTCCTTTTTTTTAAACCTGAAAAAAATAAAACGGTCCCTCGTCGTCTCAGCCGCCTCCCCTCCCCCATCCCGACCTTCCTTCTGTGGACCCTCCTCCCCCCACCCCACCCCATACTTACCTGCGGAGGTTGGGAGCAGCAATCTTCGGTGGACTGGGAACACGTCTGCACTCTTCAAAGCCAAACCGGGAACTGAAGAAATCACTGTAAGCCCTATAATGGCAGTCAATGGAGGGGTTTCAGCTGAGGTTGAAATCTCACCCAATTTTTGGTGTTTTGGTCCCAGATTTTCAACATGAGGTTCTTGGGGCCCCACCTCATGAACACTGGCACTGTCATTTGGTTTCTCCTTGGCCGAAAGGTGATTTCGCGGTTGCTGCACAGAATCACCTTGCAGGACCGATTAACAAACGACAGTGCCACTGTTCATGAGGTAGGGAGTCTAAAAGCCCATGTTGCAAATTTGATGAAAAAAATCCAAAAAATTACTGCATTACGAGCGTGCGCTGCGCAGTTTCTATGCACACTCCTAAATTCATCAGTTTTTAATATTTTCACTCCAAATTTCCAACACTGCTATTTTTCCACACCCCCTTATAAGCAGTACAGCTGTCATTTTTTGCGTCCTGTCCGAAATGTGTTTCTAGGCACGTGGATATGTTGTTCAATCCACACTGTCTGGCAGGTTCCTTGCCGCTTTAAATCTTGCCAGAAGGTCTTCAGGCTGGCTCCTCCCACCCACCCGGGTGGTAAAACCCTCGGCTCTGCCCCATGACTCCAGATCTTCTTTACCACTTGGAAGCTCAGGTTCCCTCCTTAGCGCTCTGCATTTTAGGCCTGGATCCACAGTCTTTGGAATTTCCGAACCTTATTTTAACAAGTTCCTGAGGCAGCGCACCTTCAGGATAGTCACTCTGGCTCAGATCATTCCATCCTTGGAACTAGGCGTGTGGTTTTGTTCTCTGGACCTTCAGGACGCGTTCTTTAATGTCCCAGTCCGTCCATCTCATCAGTGATTCCTCCACTTCCGAGCAGAGGGATCTCTTTACGAGTTTCGGGTCATGCCCTTCGGCCTCTCTCCAGCTCCCAAGGTCTTCACCAAATGCATGGCAGTGGTGACAGCATTCCTGCGGCACCGAGGGGTCTGGGTGTACCCTTACCTGGACGACTGGCTGATTGCAACTTCCTCCAGGTTGGAGGTGGAGCCGTTCAGGGATCTGGCCCTCCAGGTCCGCTCTCAGGGTGGCCTCCTCATCAACGAGGCCAAGTCAGAACTTCGTGCCCGCCACAGGTGATTCAGTTCATGGGGCAGGCTCGACTCTTTTAGAGCCAGAGCCCGGCTTCCGGTGGACAGGGCCGAGGTCCTTTCCTCCTTTGCCCAGTCATTTCTGGTTGGGCAATTGCGCCCCGCCTGGGACTTCCTGCGCTTTCTGGGCCTCATGGCGGCCTGCAACAGCATGGTCCGTTGGGCCCGCTGGCATATGCGTCCCCTGCAGTGGGGGCTGGCCCACCAATGGTCAGAGCGCTCCGGTCCTCTGGACCAGCCAGTGACAGTGACCCAGGAGATGTGGGACGGCCTACAGTGGTGGCTCGTTTCAGCTCATCTGCAGGAAGGTATCCCATTTGTCTGCCCCGAGCCGACGGTCACTCTGACGACGGACGCCTCTCTGATGGGTTGGGGTGCCCATCTGGGGGAGCTCAGGACCCATGGCCTCTGGTCCTCTCAGGAGTCTCGATCCCACATCAACCTGCTGGAGCTCCGAGCGATGCTTCTACCCCTGATCGCCTTCGCTCCATTTGTATGGGGTCAGGTGGTTCAGGTCCAGACGGACAACATCACGACCATGTACTACCTCAACCGACAGGGCGGGACGCACTCCTTGCCTCTGTGCAAGGAGGCTCTCTGCACTTGGTCCCTCATGAGCAGCCTGGAGGCGGATCTCCTAGCCATCCATGTGGCAGGAGCCTCCAACAGTCTGGCCGATGCTCTCAGCCGGATAGGCGTTGCATCTCACGAGTGGTCTCTCCTGCCGGAGGTAGTACAAGATCTGTTCTCCCATTGGGGCACCCCTCAGGTGGACCCGTTCGCCTCCAGGGAGAATGCGAAGCTGAGGCTGTTTCATGCTGGCCCCCTCAGCATGGCTCGCTGGAGGGGGATGCCTTCTCGAGGCAGTGGACCCGGGCCTCTTCTGTGCCTTCCCTCCATTTTGCTTGATCCACAAGGTACTTCTCAAGGCAAAGAGGGACAAAGCGCAGGTGATTCTGGTAGCCCCACACTCGTCCTGTCAGTTCTGGTACCCAGATCTCCTCAGCTTCAGCTCCAGGCTCCCGAGGCAGCTTCCAGCCCACCCGGATCTGATCTCGGTCAACAAGGGGAAGGTTCTCCATCCAGCCCTTCAATCCCTGCACCTGATGGCCTGGTTCCTGAGCGGCTAGAATTCCAGGCCTGGGTCTTTCCAACGAGGTCCTCAACGTCGTTGAGGCGTCCCATAAGGAGTCGACCAGAAAATGCTATGCCTTCAAATGGAAGAGATTCTCCATTTGGTGTCAGGTTAAGGGGTTGGACCCTTCTTCTTGTTCCTTGGCTAGCATCCTGGACTATCTGTGGTCCCTTTCTCAGCCAGGGCTTTGGTCGACGACCCTTAAGGTGCACCTGGCAGCCATCTCTGCTTGCTGGACGCGGGCCGGCAAGCAGTCGGAGGCACAGGAGAAGGTGGTCGGGCACTTTTGCAAAGGCCTTGATCACATATCCCCTCTGGTGCGAGAACCTCCACCTCCATGGGTTCTACTGCTGGTATTGGCTAAGCTCGTGGGCAAGCCATTCGAACTGATGCACAGGTTCGATATCTCCCACCTGTCGTGGAAGACCGCCTTCTTGGTGGCTATTACGTCAGCCAGAAGGATGGGAGAGCTCCAGGTGCTTTCCATTGAGTCTCCTTATCTGGTCTTCCACAGGGACAGGGTTGTCCTGTGCCCCCACCCAAAATTCCTTCCGAAGATGGTGTCGGAGTTTCACCTTAACCAGGTGTTGACTCCCCCAATCACACCTCGGAGGCCGAATATAGGCTCCCTATTCTGGACCCTAGAAGAGCGCTCGCTTATTATATGGAGCAGACGGCTGAAGTTCGGGAGAGGTTCGCCAGCTGTTTGTCACCTACGCTGAAGCTGCACCTGGCAGACCTGCAGCTAAGTGGACGATAAGCAGGTGGGTCACCTCCTGCATAGATCTCTGCTATAGGTTGGTGGGCATGGAGCCTTCCAGAGGGATAAGAGCTCATTCTACCCACCATACCGCTGCTTCGGTGGCTGCTTCTAAGGATGTCCCTATCCAGGAAATCTGCAGGGCTGCTACCTGGAAGTCAGCACACACCTTTATTTCCCATTACCACATTGACCTTGAGTCACGCCGGGATGCTGGTTTTGGGACCTCGGTTCTCCAGTCCTTATTCCCTAAGTAGGGGGTGGCGCCTTGCCTTCCTTCTCCCAGAGAACTGCTAGGAGTCTGCCAGACAGTGTGGATTGAACAACATATCCATGTCCCTAGAAATACAGGTTACTCACCTGTAACAGGAGTTCTAGGAGTGGTATATGTTGTTCATCCTAACCACCCGACCTCCCGGCTTCGACGCGCAACGTGGCTTCAGCGGGCTAGATCTGGTGTCATGGGGCGGAGCCGAGGGTTTTACCACCCGGGTGGGTGGGAGGAGCCAGCTTGAAGACCTTCCGGCAAGATTTAAAGTGGCAAGGAACCTGCCAGACAGTGTGGATGAACAACATATACCACTCCTAGAACTCCTGTTACAGGTAAGTAACCTGTATTTTTGCACCTGTGGTGCAGAATGGCGCAGTCGCTGTGCGAAATCAACTTTCGGGACAGGAAATCACAGTGCAGCTGCTCATGAGGGGGGTCCCAAAAAGGCCATGTTGAACATTTGGTGAAACATTCAAAAAACGACTGAATTATGAGTGTGCGTTGCGCAGTTTCTACATACGCTTGTAACTTCACCAATTTTTCATATTTTTACTCCAGATTTTCAACATTGCCCCTCCTCATGAACATTATAGCTGTCATTTTTCACATCCTGCCCAAAATGTGTTTTCACACCTGTGGCGCCGAATGGCGCAGTCGCTGTAACAAAATGATAGTGCTACTGTTCATGAGGTGGGGTCCCAAAAAGCCTATGTTGAAAATTTGAAGTGAAAATACCAACAAATGCCCAGGGCATTAGGGTTTCCAACCGTAACGCCCACCCTGTGCAGACTGACAGGCGTCGGGGGTGTGACTTGGGGTCGTCGGCTGTAATGCTCATGCTACCCCTCCCACCAGTACCATGCAGCCAGTGACAGGCATCGAGGTGTGCGTTGGGGTCTTCGGCCCTAACATTCACTCCATTCTCCTATACTGCACCCATCTCAACTTATTTCCATATGGAATGGGGTGAGCGTAAGGGCTGAAGACCCCAAGGCACAGCCCCAACACCTGTTAGTTGCTGAAGGGTGGGGGCTGGCATTACTTCAATACTTCACTGCCATTCCTATTATGCATCTCTCTAACTCCTGCACTACTAATGCCAATACCAGCAAGCAAACATTCGGCATTCACAAATGCTTGTTTCAAGTGAACTTGTACTGAGGGTGAGACTGGGCTGTGTGTCTTCCAAGTTTGATCTAGCCTCTCGCGGACATTGTCTACTGAAAGAAGGCCTAGTTGAGCAGTTAGCTGCGATGAGCATTTAGTTGGCAGTACCTACTGACTGTGTCCCCCGACATGAACTAAAAGCCCCCATGGAGCACTTGCAGAAGCGCTTCAGCTTACCTGAGATTTTATCAGCTGCAAGTTTTGCTGTCTTTTTGGCACCCTCCCACAGCTCTCTGATGTGATTGCTAGCGCCCTTAATGGAGTACACCTACGCCGGAGTGGCGGCATGGGTAGGAGGGAGGACGTGCTTGTAAGCACACATCGTACGTAACAGCATGAAGTCCACATTACATTTCAAGCCAAATAATGGATACAAACATAAGGAACCACTAAACCCACACACCCTGGTGCATCACTCGTCTTGAGCTTACTCTGGGAGCATACCTAATGGAGACTGTATCCTGCATTTATACTGTGAGACGGTGAGTTAATGATGATTTCATAAGTTAAAGTGAGAAGTGCAAAATACCGTACAGCATTTTTTCAAAACTACCTGAAACATCGCATTATTATAATAAGGTGACACAGTGGTCCTTCCACATCAGGATGAATGGGAAGTGTTGTATGAATCCCACCCCCCAACATGAATGGGATCTGTTCTTTGTACCCCACCATTAACCAGCAGAATCATCCCCACCCTACTGATTCCTACCATTACTGTCATCCTGGGCTGTCATACGTTTTGGGCTTGCTTGCCTCCTGTTTGATAAAGAGTCACGGACCTTTAAGAACAGTATGGCATGGCTGGCCCGGTGGCGCTAAGGGTTGAGGCGCTCAGTGCCACACCTTGCGCCACACTGGCAGCCCGGGTTCGGGAACAGACTCGGGCCGCTCGGGGGTCAGCAGGGGTGAGGAAGGTTCAAGCATCCTTAGACAGCTCTCCTAACTCAGGGGATAGGGGACAGTGCTGTTCACTGTCAACTTTGGCACAGGCAAGCAGTCCAGAAGGGGGCAGGACCCACGTCCAGGGTGTGAGGCTGCCTTCGTAGAGGCGAAGCCCAGCCATTCACCCATTGCACGTTTGTGGGCCCTGTGGAACACACACTTGAAAAATGGAGCTGGCAGACTCCATGATGGCCATGCTGTGCCCGCACCGACCTCCAGAATCTGGACACTGGCTTTCCAGGGAAGGGAAGAAAGTCAACACTCCTTGCCCCAGCCCTGTCACGGGGAGGTAACCTGTGGGGATTAACAGGGAGGGACTGGTACGAACATACTGAAACTGCCAGCAGAAAAGGCCAATTGGTCTGTCGAGTCTGCTTGATTTTGCAGCTAGCACCCTACTCTGCAGCTTCCCTCCCACCCTCCCATGACCCTCCCTTTGCCCTATCCCAGCCTCTCTTAAAGCATCCCACTGTTTTACAGGCCACCACCTCTACCGGCAGTGCTTGCCACTCTGCTACCACCCTTTCCATAAAGAAATGCCTCCTGATCTCCCCCTAAACCTTCCAATCTCCAGTCTCATGTCATGACTCTGAGTGTCTCTTCCCACCCTCCCCATGAACAGTCCCTCCATGCCTGCCCTGTTTATTCCTCTCATGCACTTAAAGGTCTCAGTCATATCCCCCCATCCGTCTTCTCCTCCAGAGAGTACATGTTCAGCTCCATCCATCTAACCTCATATGGTAACTCCCCCAGACCCATGATCATCTTTGTTGCTCTGCATTGCACCCTTCCAGCAATCTAATGTTCCTCTTTAGGTAAGGGCACCAAAACTGAATGCAGTACTCTAGGTGGGGTCTGACCAGTGATCTGAATAACGCCAGAATCACCTCCCTCCTCCTAGAGGTTATATCCCTTGCAGTGCAACCCAGCATCCTGTTGGCCACTGCTTCTGCTTGCCTACACTGTGCTGTGTTTTTCATTTCCCCTGTAATGAACACTCCCAGATCTTTCTCCTCCTCGGTCACAGCTAGCTGCAGCCCCCCCCAGATGGTAGCTCCTCTTTGGATTCTTTGCTCTGAAATGCAGCACTTTGCATTTTTTGGCATTGAAACCAAATTGCCAGGTGTCAGACCATGTCTCCAGCCATGTTTGATCTTCCTGCAATCCCTGTCACCCCCCTTGCACTCATCTTGGTGTCGTCCGTAAATAGACTGAACCTGCTATTTACGTCTACTGAGATGTCTGCAATAAATACCCCAAATAACACCGTCCGCAGCACTGACCCCATGGGACCCCGCTCATCACTGCCCTTGGGGATGATAATTCATCTCCCACTAACACCATCTGCTGCCGTCTCTGCAGCCAGGTCTCCACCCATCCCACCAATTTTGCCCTGCCCTTGTACCCCTTAGCGTACACGCTAGTCTCCCATGTGGTGCAGGATGCTGGGCCGGAGAGATGAGCTCCTCTGAGGGAGGAGCCGTAGCCGTCTGCCAGCTCCCTGAAATATTGCAAATAGCAAAAAAAAAGGAGCGGGATGGCACGACGGTGTTGGCATGCTTTGGTTGCCGCAGAGACAGAGACAGAGCATGTAAGGCTCACAGAGGCTGGGAGTGATGTGGGACTGTGGGACCCAGTGGTGAGTGGTAGCAGTGCTTTCTTTCGGCCTCAAATATCAGTGGGTGAGAGGGGAGTGCCAGCGGATAGCACGGAGAGGACATATCCATACCTACCCCAGGCGGGGCAAGTGCAACTGCCCCAGGAGTAGTGTAGGGGCAATTGAAACTGGTCACAGACAGCAGGTAACAAAAAAAAATGTACATTATAATAACATGTACATCAATGTGTTATTAATATAAAATCACGATATCAGTTTGTGGTTCTTTCCCTAGGAGGTGGGTACTGTAACAGTCCTTGGGGGTACTTGACTAGCATAAATGGATGGTACGCAATTACCCCCCCATACAACAGAAGTACCCTAAACTCCAGTGCTATTACAATTACCAATTATACCATGTAAGTAATGTACTCCCTGGCCCCAGTGCTGCTGTAAGTACCCTTCATCAGTATAAAGGGTCCTAGCTGGCTTGGTGGTGCTGAGGGTTGAGGCGCTGGATACCATATCTCGCGCCATGCCAGCGACCTGGGGTTGGGAGCGACCTCGGGTGCTGGGGGTTGGCTGGGAGGCAGGAGGAGGATAGAGCATCCCAGGTACTTCTGCCCTCCTCCGGGAGGTGGGAGGGGATGACTGCAAACATGCCTACTCCTGGCAGTGGCTGAGGATTGATGCAGGTCGCGGTCCGCTGTGGGGCCGACACGGGCTGATGCCGGACATGCCGGGTGTGGATGCGCGCATGGAACATCCTTGGTATCATTGCACGTCTATGCCATTGGTGGGGGGGAAGCAAAAAGAAGAAAGCCTCCAAATGCATGTGATGGTGGTCCACTGGTGTTGCGGCAGACTCATCAAAGTTAGCTCCACTGGTGCTCGCATGGCTTCCGCGGTGAGTGGGTAAGTCCCCATCGCAATCGTGGCTGGGGAGGGGAGGGCATAGGAGTTGAGCTCAGGCTGAGGTGGGGCCAAACAGACTACTGGATGGGGGGGAACCATAGGTACACCCCCCCAAGCCGAGGAGAAATAAAGTAAGTAAGTAAAAAAAAAAAAAAAAAAAAGTATAAAGGGTCCTTACTCTTCCACTTATGCCAGTTAGGGCCGGTGGGGGGCAACTGAAGCAGCACAGGGACATGGGGTACTTATACTGTATGGGGTAATTGTAGCAGTATCAGGGCTGGTGGGGATAGTTGTAACGACACTGGAGCTTGATTACTTATGCTGTATGGTGGTAACTGAAGCAGCATCAAGGCTGCTGGGGATAATAGCAGCACTGGGGCTTTGGGTACTTAATTATTCTATTTGGTGAGGGGGGGCATAAATGTAGCATCTCTAGTGCAATGAACATGTTATCGAAGCTGTGGAACTTGGACCCGATTCTGAAACGGGATACATCTATTGCAAGGCAACTTGCGCCAAACCCTATGGCGCAGATCACACTTTGGCAGTATGCCCATCGCAATTCTAAGAGGCAGTCTGCGACATGGCACAGGATGCTTGCACCAAAAGGGGGTTATGCTACCCACTACGCCCGCAGCCACCTGCAACAATGTGAAGGGGGATTCCGGCAATGATTACGCCGGTATTCTAAGAGGGCAGCTGGCAGAATCGCAAATCAAGATTCCAAGTGGGACCCAGCAGCCCATGGCATAAGTACAGTTAGACCAGCTACTAGCTGGTCTAACCATACCTACGTCCACCAGGGATGCACCACCGAGCCTGTCACCCCTCTGGCCGACACCCCATGGTCCCCCATGCGTGCCCACCACACCCCCCTGTGGCAGGGCAGGGCAGCCTTCTGTGGGCTGCTGGCAACTTCTCGCCCCTATCCCCATACAGTGCCCCCATGGGGCGGTTCCCATCCCATGCATGCCAGGCACCCTAGGGTGGTCCTGTGGTCTCCCAGCTCCTCCTCAGCTCTGTGGGGCCGTGCCATGGTGTTGTGGGGGGGCCCATGCCTTGCGCCGCTTGCACTGTGTGGTCTGAGGCTTGTGGCACCTGTGCCGGGTGCACCCTTCCTGTGGCGCAGCCCTGCAGCTGCCACAAGTCACAGGGCATAAGTGCCGGGGACCCTGCCTGTTCTGGAATATGGCGCAGGGTCCCTGGGTAGCAGCAAATGTCGCAATTTGCATACGCCAGCGAGTTGCGGCAATCATCTTAGAATCGGGCCCCCCCTAACATGGACTCTGACTGATTAGTGTATTTACTTATTTGGTTTAATTTCTCTTACTGCCTGAACTGTGACATGCAAGGCAGGAGGCTATATTGTTGTCTGACAGGTTGGGCTCTTTTTGGCCCTGAAGGAGGAAATAGCCAGGTACTCTTTTTCTCTATCTGGGAATATGCTGGGAGCCTACTGGGTTGAAATGTTTATTGTTTGTTTTCTTTTATTGTCTTGTAAGAAGTGGAACATATGCCTGGCTCCGATAGGTAGAGCCCCATGCTGTTGGGAATGCAGCTGTGTATTGATTTCGATGTCTGGACTCGATCTCAGTAGTACAGAACTTCACTAATTAATCCTGCCAGTGCCTCGATCATGTTATAATCAAATGTTTTTGACTTACTTCTTCTTCCATATAATTACTAGGTTATGTGGTTCTCTTGCAAAGGTTTGCAGTTTTTGGCCACTGCTCTTCTTCTTCCCCAAGTCCTTCACTATCAGTAAGTCTGGCATTTACATTAAGTGGCATGACTTGCTACAAACATACCCCTTGCTTCTGCTCATACTCACACTTAATCACCTGATGGACAGTGCTTACCATCCGCTTCCTGGCTGCAGTAGCGTTTAAGAGGTCTGACATTAGCCCTTTGTCTTATTTATTTCATTTTTTTTGTTGCCTGGGAAAGGAGGACTAGACAATTCTGCCTGTTTTCAGCCTCATCCCGGAGGGAGATACAGATGAATGCAAACTGACACTGAACCAGATTCAGAGAATGGCATTTCAGAGGTGTGTCACACTGTAGCCCAGTACAGAGCAATCTACATTGGGCTCAGAAAGTGCGAGATAGTGGGTCACACTTGTACGAATGTGCATGTTTCTTTTAAAGCCACTCCTCTGGCAAAATGAAGATTTCCCCCATGCTTCTGGACCCCTGAATTGCCTAGTTGGGGTCCAGAGACACGAGAGAGGGACCTGAGGGGCCGCAAAAGTTATTTTTTAAAAGCACTAAAAAGCACATATAAATAAGCCAGCAGCAGAGGCTGCTGGGAACTGTAGTCCTGCTAACCGCACCACTCGGTACGGTAGCAATACTAGCAGTGAACTTTTGGCATTGACAAATGCTTGTTTGTAACTGTTGCCCTTGTTCGTTTATTACTAATGACATTTGCATGGAAACAGGATCTCTACCATATTTGCTGTGTCTGCTTGTCTACTTCTGCTGTCACACTTCTGTTTATGGCATCCCAGTCTGTTGTGGAAATAATTATGATGTCATAAACAGAGCATTCTGATGTTATGTGTAGACAAGCAGCCAAAGCTAAAGGGACAGTAATCTTATTTTTATGTCACTTCCCTCAGTAATAAAGAAAAAGCAGAAAGAATTGCAAAAATATAGTTCTGGCTGAATGGTTCAGAGGTAAAAGCACAGAACTGTAAAACAGTGGGTTGCAGGTTCAGCCTCCCTTAGGGCCACAAACAGTATTATCTAGGGAAATGTGAGCCACAGTAAACTTGTAGCCGGACCAGTGGCATGGAGGGCTGAAGTGCTGGATGCCTCACTTCCCACCACACTGGCGACCTGGGTGCAGGAATAGAACAAGGTCGTCTGGGGTTGGTGGGGGATGGAGGATTTAGCATTCGAGGTGGGGGGGCAGTGTGTACTGTTGCTTGGCTTCCACCTAGTGGAGGGTAGATGGCGCAGCAGTGGTCACTGGGATTGAAAGTCAGAGGCCGGCCCACCCCCACAGTGGTAGTGGTATGTACCACCTGCGACACTGACTACCCCAGTTTGGTAGCAAGCTCGGGAGTCTGAGGGCCAGCTAGGGAGGGGGATGAGGATTGAGCATCCAGTGGAGGATCCCGGTGTTCACCTGACACCTGGTGGAGACTGGTGGTTGGGCATGCTGGTCCATCAGGATGTGTGGGAGGTGTGGTGGCTCTCAATGCATGTGGGAGTGCACGGTATGCATCATGATGGTATTGCATGTCTGCGCCTCCCGAGGGTCACAGAACAGGAAAAAGCACAGGGCTGACCAGTAGGATGAATCCAGTCTGCCACAGGCCCTGCACCCAGCTATGCAGCTGCCTTCTAAGCTAACTAGATCCTGTATCTTGTGGAGGGGTCAGGGGCACCCCGCTGACCCTGCCAAGGGGTCATGCCCAATCCAGACAAAGGTACGTCTTGGAGGATGCCAGGGTGAAAGGGCTGGGGAGACAGGAATATGGGGGCTGGTTGGCACACAGGGAAAAAAAGAATAACTAAAAAAAAACAAAAAACTGAAAGTTTGAGGCAGGCATTGAAAGCAAGAACCATTTTGATGGTATATGCATGTGCAGTCTTACGCCGTTGGCTCTGACAGAAGGGGAGTAATGGGTGGAAAAGAATCTGCAGGATGATGCTGCAACTCTAGAGGCACTGCAGCACCATCAGCCATGGCACCCTCTCATACAGTGAGGTCAGAAGTATGGTAATAGGTAAGGAGGGTGACCAACGGGGTGCCTCAGGTATCAGTGCTGGGACCTTTAAAGTCTTTATAAGTGACATTCTAGAAGAGATGGAAGAGAAGGTCTGCCTGTTTGCAGGTGACACCAAAATGTACACTAGGAAGGACACTCCAGTGGGTGTGGAAAGATGGAACAGAGACCTGAGAAAACTAGAGGAGCCGTCAAGAGTATGGCAGCTGGGTTTCAGTGCAAAAAAAGGGCAAAATAAGGCACTTACGGCACAGAAACCCAGGAGTGGAATACAAAATGGGTGGAGTGGTATTGATGACCACCAAGCAGAAAAGACCCTTGGGGGTGATCATATCAGATGACCTAAAGGTGCCCAGGAAGTGTGACAAGGCAGTAGGGAGGGCTGTTGGGATGCTGGGGTGTATAGGGAGGGGTATCACCAGCAGAAAAAGAAAAGTGGTATTGCCTCTGTATAAATTACTAGTAAGACCCCACCTAGAGTATGGTGTCCAGTTTTGGAGACCACATCTCTGGAAGGACATAGAGTGGAGGTGGTCCAGAGGAAGGTAGCTAAAATACATAGAAACATAGAAGTTGACGGCAGATAAGGACCGCAAGGCCCATCCAGTCTGCCCATATTTTTTTTTCTTCCTTATGAATGTGCCATCAGCCTTTGCTCTGTCAATGGCCTATCTATTCGTACTCATCTGTGTTGCTCCCTTGTGCCTATCCCATGCCTGTTTGAAACCCTGCACTGTATTTATATCCACCACTTCCTGAGGTAGGCCGTTCCATGCATCCACCACCCCTTCTGTGAAAAAGAACTTCCTCACATTACCCCTTAATTGGCCTCCCTCTGATCTCATGCTGTATCCTCTTGTCCTGCTATTTTTCTTATATTGAAACATGTTAGACTCTTTCACCTTGTTAATGCCCTTAAGGTGTTTGAATGTTTCGATCATATCTCCTCTCTCCCTCCTTTGCCCTAGGGTATACATATTGAGCTCAGTTAATCTGTCCTCATATGTTTTCTGATGCAGTCCCTGCACCATTTAGTTGCCCTTCTCTGGACTGCCTCAATTTGGTTAATGTCCTTGTGAAGGTGTGGCCTCCAGTAGTGCACGCAGTACTCCAGATGGGGCCTAACCAGTGTCTTGTAAAGAGGGATTATTACTTCCCTTTTCTGACTTGTGATACCCCTACTAATACACCCCAACATCCCTCTAGCCTTACATACTGCTTTAGTGGTCTGCTTGGATGATTTCAGGTCATTGGTGATGATGATGATGCCCAAGTCTCTTTTTCCCCTTGTGACTGCCAGCAGCTCCCCTCCCAGCCTATAGGTGACTTCAGGGTTTCTCTTCCCTATGTGCATGATCTTGCACTTCTTTGCATTAAACCCCAGTTGCCACTCTTTCAACCATTTTGCTAGTTTATCCAGATCGCTTCTCATTCTGCCCACCCCATCTGGATTATCTGCTGTGTTGCAGATCTTGGTGTCATCTGCAAACAGACAAACCTTACCCTCCAGTTCATCTGCAATGTCACTGATGAAGATATTGAAGAGGACTGGCCCCAGGACCGATCCCTGAGGCACCCCACTTGTGACTTGCATCTCTTCTGACTGTATACCGTTTACCACCACTCTCTGTTTTCTGCCCGTCAACCAGTTTGCCACCCAGTTGACCAACTTCTGACCCTCCCCGAGCCTACCCAGCTTATTAATCAATCTTATATGTGGAACAGTATCAAAAGCTTTGCTGAAGTCAAGCTAGGCGACATCAACTGCTCCCCCTTGGTCCACCACTCTGGTTACCCAGTCAAAGAAATCTATGAGATTAGTTTGACAGGACCTTCCTTTTGTAAACCCATGCTGTCTTGGATCCTGTGCTCCTATGAATTCCAGGTGTTGCACTATCCTTTCCTTAAGGAGTGCCTCCATAATCTTGCCCACTACTGAGGTAAGACTGACTGACTGGTCTGTAGTTCCCTGCCTCCTCCCTGCTACCACTCTTGTGGAGCGGGATCACATGAGCCCTTCTCCAGTCTTCTGGGACTTCTCCTGTGCTCAGAGTCTTACTAAACAGTTCTGATAATGGCTCTGCTAGTTCTACCCTTAGCTCCTTTAGTACCCTGGGATGTATGCCATCAGGTCCCATTGCCTTGTCCACCCTGAGGTTATCGAGCTCTTATGGGACCCATTCTTTTGTGAAGGGACTAGTACACACCTCCCTTCCCCCTGTATCCATTGTGCTGAGCTGTGAGCCCTGCCCTACCTTCTCTTCAGTAAGTACTGAGCAGAAGTATCTATTTAGGATGGATGCTTTTACATGGTCCTCTTCCTCACATGCCCCCTTATCCCCTTTGATCTTAGCAATACCCCCTCTGGACTTTCTCCTTTCACTAGTGTATCTATACAAAGTCTTGTCACCTTCTTTTATTATGTGTGCTGGTGTTTCCTCGGTTTGGGCCTTTGCCTGCCTTATTGCCATCCCGGCTTCCCTTAGGGAAGTTTGGTATGCCGCCCTATCTTCCTCCTGCTGTGTTCCCTTATGTTTCCTGAAGGCCAACCTTTTGGCTCTGACCTTTTCTGCTACTGTTTTTGAGAACCAAGGTGGTTTCCTTCTTCTTTTGCACTTCCTTTTCTCTCTAACACAATGGGATGCTGCTTCAAGTATTGCATCCTTAATGCTTGCCCACTTTGCCTGTGCCCCTCACCTGTATTTCTTTTTGCCAGGGCTAGCTTAACTCTGTTGGCCATCTTATCAAAGTCAGCTCCTCTGAAGTCCCATATGTTTGTCTTGGATTGGGATGATTTAGTTCTAGTGGCCAAATTGAACCATACCTTGTGATGGTCACTGGCCCCACGGTGACCTTCTACCTGGAGATCTGTGATCCTTTCCCTGTTAGTCAGTACTAGATCTAGGATAGCCCTGTCTCTTGATGCAGGGTCTGCATCAAAAGCCCTACATGGAGAGACTAAAGGACCTCCAAATGTACACCCTGAAGCAGAGGAGGAAGGGGGATACGACAGAGATCTTTAAATACCTCACAGGGCTTAATAAGGCACAGGAAGGAAGTATTTTTCAGCAGAGAAGGTGCTCTGGAATAAGGGGGAGATGCTATAAAGTTGGAAGGGGGTAGATTCATGAGAGATGTGAGGAACTACTTCATGGAAGGAGTGGTGCATTCCTGGAACAGCCTTCCAGCAGAGGTGGTGGGGGGAAAAACTGGTGGGGTTCAACAATGCATAGGAGAAGCACAAGGGAATCATAGTGGAAAGGAAGGGGGTGAGAGAAAGAGCTGTAGATCGGGCACGGTCTGCGGTAATAGGCCAAGCGGTCCTTATCTGCCATCAAATTCTGTATTTTCATGTTTCTAAGTATATGGGGTAAGTGATAAATGGGGTCCACTCTGGAAAAGGCAAGGTGACCAGTGGGATGCCACAGGGGTCAGTACTAGGCCTGGTCCTCTTCAAACTTTCAAACTTTATTGGATTTCAAATTGAGATTAAATTATCTCTTTTGCAATTGAATCCACATTTAACATAACATCACACAAACAGACATACATACATCATTTCAGTTTCAATATAATATAAATTTTAGTTATACACAAACCCAAATAGCAATAATTTATCCATAACAATTACAGTGTTTGCTATATAAAGTCATTAAAAAAAATTTAAAACGATTAAATGGTAACAATACTGTGCATTTCCACCTTTTGGATATTAGTTCCCAAATTTTAGGCACTAAATTTGAAATTGTTTTATCACCAAATTTTGTTCTGGTTCTAGATCTAATAAAACCTTTCGGACAGAAGATCTTAAATTATATTGACTCTGTATTCTTACTTGCAATATATTTAACAAAAAATAGGCAATGACCGTTGTACAAACTTATACACAAGTAAATTCCAATGATAATCTCTCCTATCAAATAATGAAAGAAGACCCGAATTTTGATACAGCACACAACAATGAGTTCTAAAAGGAAGATTTGTTATAAATCTCAACGCACTATTAAAGAGAACATCCAAGGAACACAGCAATGATTTTTTTGCATTTTTGTAAATTATATCACCATAATCTAATTCTCTTCAGCGTCTTTATTAGTGACATTGGATAGCAACCCCATCCTCCCCCTTGCACCTATAAGCCAACAACTGCCTATCCTTTGGGGGACAGAGCCATAACCGCCTCATCCTCGTGAGTCTTAACACGCCTCATTATGGGTCTACCGAAGTACAAAGCACCTGTGTACCTACTACCCCTCATTTTATAGTGCTGCTCCCACCTTACTGCTCGCAACTAAATGACGGACCCCAGAAGCACGACCCCTACCCACCCCTGAGGGCCACCCCCGTGGCCTCCACAACTGCTTCTTAAACCCCCCCCACCTGCTGCCCCAACCAGCTCAGGCAGTCACCTTGCAACACCTCCTACTCCTCACCTCGCACTCCTCCTTCCCCAACTTGCCCTGCCTCCAGCCACTATCAGTGCTCCCAGAACTAAGTACAACAAACAACTACCCATACTCAAACTACTCATGCACCTACTCTTCCGCTAGGCACTACTGCTGCTCCTGCTCAGAGGAAACGTACACCCTAACCCTGGGCCCATGCAACACCTGCCAGCACACCGGGGCACTATTAAGCTGGTGTCCATTAACATCTGCAGCCTGCTCCTGAAATTAGGTATGCTTCAGGTTTGGGTAACACAGCAAAAGCCCAGTACGTTAGCTGTAGTTGAGACTTGACTCTCACCTGAAGTACCAGACAGCGCTGTTGCACTCCAAGGGTACACTATGTTCCGAGATGATAGATATGGAGTGGGGGGTGGTGGGTGGCTGTGCAATTACATAAAAACTGCTCTCCAAAGCCATGCCTTCCCTAAAACTTCCACTAGCACCCGCACCGAAGTACTCGCTGTCAAACTACTTCTTGGTCAACTTGGCAAAGCCCTCACAATTCTTGCCATCAACATACCCCCATGTGACAGCTCACTAGGTTTCAACTTTATTCTTGATTACATATCTAACCTTCCTCGCTCCCCCGAGGTGGTGATGCTAGGTGATTTTAATATTTTGTATAATTTTTATTGGCAGTTCATTGCTTGGATAGATACATACATACCTACAAGTAAGAGCATGATAGTTCGATGGCAGAATCTGATATAATAATTGAATACATTTATCGTGTACATCTAAACCTTTCCGTATTACTGTACTATGTAAATTAGTCTGTCCATACTTTAGGAACATGCTGACTTCCGGTGTTGGTAGATTCCTTAATGGCAACAAGCTTTCCAGGGCTGCCAGTTTTAAAGAGTAATATAAAAAAAAACCCAAAAAACTAATTACAAAACAGTCTAACAAACCACAGATTGCAGAACTAAACAAGTATCACATGGTCGGTGTCTGTTGCCTGGGGAGTTCCCCAATCTCCAAAATAGAATTATGTGACTTGTCAATTTTCCCAACTTGGTTACTTTGCTACCAGAGTCAGGACACCACAAAGCTGTGTATTGCCCTTCCCAATATACTTGGCTCACAGCATCACTCCCTCCCTGAAGAGCATAGCCTCCCCTGGAGATAGCGAATTCAAAAAGCCACCCCAAGTCCTCAGGAATTTTATCTTCCTGTCCTTTCAAAGTATATGTAAGCCTGCTGACTGCCAGGACCCTGATAGCCAAGTCTTCCCATTGTTCTGTTGTTGGTACCAGGTTAGTGGTCCATAAATTCTGCATTCCCTGTCTCGCCACAACAGGTAGCACCCTGACCCATCTGTAGTATAGAGTCCATTCTCCAATCTCTTCCCTTTCTACTTTCATTAATAATGATCTTGGGGATAGCTCTACAGGATAACGCAGCATTCCAGATATTTCCTGCATTGTTCCCTTCCAGTACTTATTCAGTTTTGGACATCTCCAATAATAATGAATATAGGTACCTTGGTCAACATCACACTTACTGTAGATTGGAGACACTTCAGGAAAAAATCTATTAACCATGCTAGGGGTATAGTATAGTCTGTGCAAAAATTTGTATTGTGCTTCTTTGTATTTGTTACAAATCAGGAGCCCCATATTCAAGCGTAGTACTATCTCCCAGTTAGAGTCCCCAATTTCCGTCTCCAAATCCTGTTCCCACCATCTCCTTACCCTCTGGGATCCCCCTTGAAACACCCGCCTGTTCAGTTTTACAGCTCTACCAATCAGTCCCTTCTCTTTCCTGGCAGCTCTAAATATTTCTCTTTCGAATTTAAAGATTGGAGTGTTTTCAATCTGAGTTCTCCCCAACCGTTTACAATAATTCCTAATTTGAAAGTACTTGTAGAGATGTGTGACTGGGATATCTAGCCCCATCTGTAGATCCTGGAAAGAGTAGAATCCTGTTCTGGCAAAGAGATCTCCCATGCACCGTATCCCCCTCTCCTACCACAGCCTGAATCCTTCATCCTTGAGACCTGTCAAAAAGTCAGGGTTTTCAGCCACGGGGACAAGAGAAGTATTTGCATTCCCTGCTCCTGTTCTCTTCCTGATACTGTCCCAGGCTGCGAGACTCGCCACCACCATAGGGTTTGGGTTCTCGAGCCTCCTAAAGGATCTGAGGCCATCCTGCCTCAGGTATGCAGATAGCCTTCCCAGTGCACCCTCCTCTTCTAGGCTCAGCCAGCAAGCAGCTTTGCCTCTGTTAACCCAGTTTTGTACATACCTGTATTGGGTGGCTAAATAATATCCTTTGATATCAGGAAAGTTTAAGCTCCCCTGCTCCCCTGAAGCCTTTAAATGCTGGAGACTCACCCTTGTTTTTTTGTCTTTCCAGATAAATACATTAAAACCCCTCTCTACCTTTTGATGTCTTCCTTCGTAGGGCCGAAGGGCAATATTTGCATAATATGTAGGATTCTAGGTAACACATTCATTTTAATAAGATTAATCCTACCCATCCAGGAGATGGGTAGCTGCTCCCATCTGCTTAGGTCTCTCAGTATGGTCTTAAAAAGGGGCGTATAGTTCAGGTCAAACAGACCCCCCTAAGCTCCTACAGATTTTTTTTTTTTAATTTCTGTTTATTCCTCCTCCTCCCTAGCCTGCCACCTCCGACCCTTCAGGGGGACAACTGGACATCCCACTGCCCAGAACCCTACCCAAGCAGACCCCTGGCCCCATGGAGCCGATGACTTACCCGGTCAACAAAAGCTAAATAAAAAAAAAAAAAATAATAAAATAAATAAAGATTACCCCCTGGGCGGGGACGAGGCGGGGGGCTCAAACCCCATTACTTACGTTTTGTCGGTCTGAGGTGTGCTGGGTGGACACAGGCAAATCATGGGCACGGCCATGGTCCTCCCATCTTCCCGGCTGAGGCAGGCTTGTTTCCACATTTTTCTTCCTCCCTGAGCAGCAGGTAACCTCCCCCGACGTCATGATGCACACGCCGACGTCCATGCTGCTCAGTGGCCGCCCATCCCCAAGTGGAGCTTGCAGTTCCTCGAGCCTCCGCTCGGGGTCATCTGAAGTGTCGGGCATCGACCAAATCCACCTCCCGGAGAAGGCGAGCTGTCGTTGGACGCTCAAGCCTATCTCCCCCCAGCCGACCCACCGACGACCCGAGTCTGCTCCCGAACCCAGGTCGCCGGCGTGGTGCGAGGTGTGGCATCCAGCGCCTCAACCCTCAGCGCCACCGGGCCGGTGTCCCTACAGATTTTAACTCCCAAATATGTGAATGATTTGTATGCAGTTTTGAGCCCCCATGCTCCTCCCCCAACCTCGTCATTTCCCCCCAAGAACATTACTTCTGACTTATGTAAGTTTAACTTATATCCTGAAAACTGGGCAAACTGTTCCACTACTTCTAACATAGCTGGGACCGACTGTGCCGGCTTCATGAGGAACAAAGGATATCGTCTGCATGCAGTGATATAATATGTAGCTCTCCTCCTCATCTCAGGATTCCAGATATCCTTGGGTCACCCTGCAGTTTAATAGCTAACGGCTCTATTGCTATAGCAAATAGAAGAGGTGAGAGGGGGCACCCCTGCCTAGTGCCCTGCTTTAATCAGAACCCCTCAGAAGGGATGCCGTTAACAATCTTTATTGTGGGGGGGTCTTATAAAACGCACTGACTAATTACAGGAACCCATCTCCCAGTCCAAACTTTTCAAGCGTTGTTAACAAATATTTCCATTCTGTTCTGTCAAATGCTTTCTCGGCATCCATGGATAAGATACAAGCCCTCCCAGGATGCCGAGAGCCCCACCACACAACATTTAACATGCGTCTCATGTTATGGTAAGATTGTCTATCTTTTAGAAAGCCTGTCTGATCTGAGAGGACTATACAGGGAAGTAGCCTCTCCAGTCTGAAGGCCAGGACTTTAGTCATAATTTTACAATCATAATTCAGGAGAGAAATTGGCCTATATGACCCACACTTTTCTGAATCTTTACCTGGTTTGGGGATCAATGAAATAAGAGCCTCACAGCAAGTCCCTGTCAGTCCCCTCTCCCCTCTAGCCTCCTCCATTACATTTCTCAGGGGTTCAGCCGCATAATGCCTCAGTAATTTATAGTAATCCACCCCAAAACCATCCAGGCCTGCTGCTTTGCCCCTCTTTAACTTTCCTATGGCCAAGGTAGTTTTCTCTGTAGATATTTTAGCTCCCTGGGTTTTTCTCTGCTCCTTATTCAATTTGAGAATAGGGAGGCCCTCAAAGAACTTGTCCAAGAGCTGATCAGGGCCATGGCACTTGGCCTGGTACAGGGCCTTATAGAATTCTTTAAATTGCTCCCTAGTGGCAGTTTCTTCTTTTATTAGATTTCCCCTGTTATCCCTAATGTGTACAATCCTTTTGTTAACTCTGCCTCCCTTCATGATGTGGACCAGTAGTGGCCCGGGCTTGTTGCCCCACTTATATGTTCTTTGTCTGGCAAAAAGTAATCTATTTTTAATCTCCTCAGCTAGATTAGAGTTCAAGGCCTCCCTAGGTGATTTTAATAGAACTGGCTTGCTCCCAATGCTGCTAGCTTCAAAGATGCTGCAGCCACCTCTGATCTGACTCAAGTTGTCCACACCCCAACCAGACTTGACAATAGAACCGGCACCATCACCCTGCTCGACCTCATCTTCACAAACCGTCTGGAGAGGATCGTTGATACTGAGGTACTCTCAGACTCCCTCAGTGACCACTCCCCTGTCACATGCCTCTGGTCGAACAAGTCCCCCAAGCGCAAAAACACAACATCCTTCCAGCGTGTCCTAAGGAAGGGGCAGCTCAAACAACTCAAAGCGGACCTCCAAAACAAGACTGGTCACCTCTGGACTCTGCCTCCAGTGTAGATGAGGCCCTCAGCCTTTTTATAACACGTTTTAACTCTGCCTGCGACTCCTTTGCTCCCTGTAGAAAGCAGAGGTTAAAGGCCGTAAGTAACCTGTGGATATCATCTTTGCTTCTCAAATCTCTGGCCGACAGGGATCACCTCTGGACCAGAGCCTGAGCCACTGGCAACAGTACTGACTGGCAGCAATACTGCCATGCTAAAAATTCCTGTACCCCAGCCGTCCGGAAAGCCAAGGCCGACTACTATAATGAGGCCCTCACCAACACTAGGGAGAGATAATAGGAAGTTCTGGGAGAATCTAAAAGAACTCTGGGAAAACTGACAAATCCCCTCCCAACATTCTCAGTGTAATGGGGTCATGATCCTTGATCCAAAACTTATCGCAGATACATTCAACTCTGCCCTTACCAACCTCAGCGACATGCTCCCTTGCGACTTTTTTGATAACCCTCTCTCGCCGCCCCAACTGCCCACCCCCATGCTAAACACCCCACCTCCTTTCTACTTCAAGAAGGTCACACTGTGTGAAACTTAAATGCTGCCTTCTAAAGGCACTGGAAAAACCTGCAACAGCAGAGACTCCATGAATCTCAAACTGTTTCACCTCATCCTGGACGAAGTGTTCCTTCCACTCTCAAAAATCTTCAATTTATCTCTCTGTCTTGGACAGTTTCCCTCCATCTGGAAGTCTGCAGTGGTGACTCCCATCCATAATAATGGCGAGTGATCCTTGCATACCAGCTATCGCCCTATTTCCATTCTTCCCCTCTCTCCAGGGTTAGAGCGCATAGTCTCTGACCAACTTACTATCTATCCAAGTACAACATTCAGTGCCCAGAGCAGCACAGTTTCAGAAAAGGCCACAGTATGACAACTGATCTTGTCATTTTTACGGACTTCATCCATAAAGCACTCGACCAGTGGCCATCTGGTGGGATCAGTGTACATTGATCTCACAAGGTCTTCCACACGGTCAGTCACAATCTGCTGCCCGCATCACTCCTCGACACAGGCATCTCCCTGCAGGCATCAAGCTGGTTTAAGGATTACCTGTCTGACAGATGCCAAAGGATCAAAGTTGGGGGTGCGTTATCTACCTCCAAACCTGTCCACTCGGTTGTCCCTCAGGGCTCTATTCTCAGCCTACTCATGTTCAGTATTTTCCTCAACTCTCTCCCTCAAGTCTGTAACACGAACCTCCTCCTCCTCTATGCGGACGATTCTGTGCTTTACACTTGTGATGGTGACCACACCGCCCTTGGGCTAAGACTTCAGTCCAACTTTGCAGCTGTTGAGAGTTGGTTCTCACGCAAAAAAATGATTATGAATTACAAGAAAACCACGTTCATGATCTTCGCCTACCCCCAAAACAAACAAAAATCAACCACCCTCTACATCTCAAACGCTGCCAATGCCCCCATTGACTGGGTCCACACCTTCAAATACCTCGGCATTACCCTAGGACAGTGCCCTTTCTTTTAAGGAGGATGTCAGCGGAATCTCCAAGGTTGTCACATCTATAATCGGTAGCCGGCCCGGTGACGCTGAGGGCTGAGGTGCTGGATGCCTTACCTCGTGCTATGCCAGCAACCCATGTTTGGGAACAAGCACGGGTCATCGGGGGAGGGTTGAGAAGGACTGAGCGTCTGTAGACTGCTCTCCTTCTCCTGGGTTGACTGGGCGGCTGCCTCCTGGTGGAGCTGGGGCAGCACCACCGACGCTGCAAAAAGTAAGTGGTGGGAGGAGGCAGACGCAGGGATGAGCACGTACGGAAGCGTACGTGTTCCTTCCACTGGCGTCATTGCATGCCCCCTTCCGCAGGGGAACTACACCAAGGAAAAAACTCCCAGCAACATGAAGGCTGCTTGCCAGTGCCGCCGTGGTCCCGTGCAAGTTAGCTCTCTCCTGGGTCCACCCTCCTGGTCTCCGTGGTGGTGGGGTAAGTACTCACTGCAAAGCGACCAGGGAAGGGTAGTGATGGGGAGATTAGAACTCTGTCCGGGACCGGGCGGCAGCTGGCCTAGCTGGCTAGATGGAGGAGAGGAACCAAGCACAATCTCCCTCCGGCTGAGGAAGTATAAATAAATAATCAAAAACAAAACAAAACAAAAAACCTCTAGAATCGGTATGTTATACAGGAACAGACACAGTATGATGCAGGATGCCCTCACCACAGCTCTCACGAGTTTTATACTATCTATCATCGATTATGGCCTGATAATTTACAGTTCCTCCACAGATACCACCCTCAAGCATATCCATACCTCTCTGAACAAAGCTTGCCGGCTGATCACTAGTGCCCCTAAACATACTCATCCTTGCGACCTCTACTCTAGCACCAACTGGCTTAACCTCCAGGGTAGACTCTCCTACTACGTCGTTTTATTCACCAAAAAAATCAGCTTGGGACTCATCACCCCATCCTGTGAGCCTCTTCTCAACCAGGCCACTAAAGTCCATGGCACCATAATCTCCTACCAGACCCCTTTCTGCTGCACATCCAAGGCCCAGCAGTCTTTCACGTATCGGGCTCCCAGCTTGCTGAATGCCATCCCACCTGACGTTCTTGATAATACCTACACTGGGCCTCCTCAAGCAGGTGCTTAAGGAGCACCTTGTGACGCTCGGTGGATGTGACTGTTCACCTTAGCTCACTGTCTCCGCCCTGGCATTAACTGACAAGCTCAATCATCTGCTGACTACCCTTTATTTTGTCATGCCTCATTCTACACAATATGTACTATTATCAGGGCCCCGTGTTTACTGCGGCAAAGTGGACCTACATTCTATAGCAGGACCTCATACTTTCTGCAGCAGAACAACTGCTGATTCTGCAGGCATTCTGTGGCAGATAAATTGTGGCTAAACAGCATACCTTCAAAAGGGTTAAGTGTTAGTTAATCCTTTGACTGCCTTCATGCAGCCACTCTGCTACACTGAAAGTGGAACAGCAGACCATTTAACAGTATATAGTCTTCTTATCACAAATATTAAACTGCAATAACCCAAATCTGGCACATCCATGTGCATCAGTGTTCTCTTTTAATGAATTTTCCCATCCCAACCCGAATTTAAAGGCTTATCTGTTCTTCTTCTGGAAATTGGTGACCTTTGCTGTTCTTCTAGGTTATAATCAGAGGAGGACATACACACTTAGCTAAAACTACATGGAAGGCAAAACCTACCTGGATTTCTTCTGGTTTATTTTTGCAGTTAGCAGATATAAAGAGAGACTCCAACTTGAAAGCCAATTTTTTCTGATTTTGATCAATGTTCTTTTAGATTATTATTTTTTTTTTAAATTAGGAATACCCCAACTGCCTTGCAACAAACATGTTGAGTGCAGTATGCAAATCTGTGTGTTGGGGGTGGGTGGGAATTGTCTTCTTATAACACTGAAGGAAGGTGTAACTTGCAGAGTTAGTAGGATTTGTTGACTCCTGATTTTTCTTTTGGGGGACACTCTAAAAAAATGCAAGCAAGTCATACTTATTAAGCTGTAATAACCTTGGTTAGCATGTTCTCTTCTCGCAACTCGGGGTTGTGGTGTTCTTCAGGCAGTGACCGTCATTTCACTTATGTATAGCAGCAATCTCTCCATTCTGATTTTTTTACATATCTGCTTGCTCCAGTTCTAGTATACCCTGGTCCACAACTCTGCTGCAACTGGGCAACTTGACCCTCCTTAAGAATTGAGCTTGATGCCACCACTTAGGCTGCAGGTTCAAATTTGCCAAGAAATTACTCTCACACTTTTAGGTACAGAACTGCATTCCACAAATCAAAACTGTGACAGATGTCCACCAGTGGGGACTGAGTTCTTTGCTCAGTCTGCTGCCAGCTCTATTTTTCTGCAGTCAGCTCCTCTTCCGATGCCTGTCACCACACAAGAGATTGATTACACCTCCATGGGAACCATTGAATCTTCTCACTTCTTGACTACAGCACACCTTTCAGTTCTTCCTTCCAAATTCATCTTCCAAGGATTCAGCATGCCCCATGAGCAGACTCACAATCAAAAATTAACATGGCTGAGCTACCCACACCTACACAGCAGCAAATCATAACTGCCGTGGACCTAATCAAGCTCTGCTACTATTGCGTCAGTCCCCCCCAATACTGGCTGGACAGAGTTATGTAACAAGAGCCACCACGAGTCAAGATGCAGTGCAGTCACTAGCTTTTTGGCTTTGTAGCGGATTCTAATGAGCATGTGTACCATGGCGTACTTAACATATCAGTAGCTATGCCCGTGCCTTGTGTGATTGCATAACTAGCATTTGTGTGGCTGGTTTTCCTGATTTCTGTGGCAAGCACTGATTTCTGTGGCCACTGCTGCAACCGCAGAATCACAGAAAACACAGGACCCTGACTATTATGTCTGAAACTGCCTTGTACTAATTCTGCTCTAACAAGATCAACATTCTGTTGATTGCTGTACTCCTGGCTATACATTGCGTTAGTTTGCTTTTATCATAGCCTGCACCGATGTAATCTGATCATTTGTAACTACTTGTGCTTAACTTAGATCTGCCTTATTGTCCATATATTTACTGTCTCTTTTTATACTTACTGTATTTTTTGTTTTGTTCCACTCACCCCTGCACTGCTGTGTAATGTTATGTCTTTTGTTACCCTGACGTGGAACCTCTGTAAAAGAGACTTTCGACTCAAAGGTTGTAATCTGAGACAGTAAATAAATTGGGGAAGGGCTGGAGGGGAAAGTATACCTGTTTGCGGATGTCACAAATGCCTGCAACATAGTGGACACACCAGGAAGGGTGGAAAGAATGAGGGACGATCTGAACATTGGAAGAATGGTCAAGGGAATGGCAGCTGGGTTTCAGTGCAAAAAAGTGCACTTGGGGCACAGAAACCCAGGGGCAACGTACCATTTGAACGGGGAGGTATTAGCAGCCACATAACAGGAAAGGGACCTAGGGTAATCATTTGTTTTGTTTTTTTCCTTATATTTTATTGTTTTCAAAAATAAAACAACAACATACAGTGCATACTGCCTAGCAGGCATACAAGACTAAGTATAAGGAGCCATCAAATGGAGTACAGAAAGTATGGTTAGCCTAAACAGACTGATGTAAGGAGGTGGGCGTAGTACCAAATAGTCCAGAATCAGACTACTAGATAGCTGCACCCCGCACGAATGAGGCGATCATGCAAGATAAAGGTAATCCGAAGAGGTTAAACTCAACTCTGCAGTTGATATGAACCCATTCCCAAACATGGAGAAAATAACTCAATAGTTTTAGTACTCTGTACCAACCCCACCAAACCTGCAAATCAACTTTAGAATTTAGACTATAATGTAAGGCAAAACAGTTGGAACAGCCACTGTAAGTATATTAGGAACAAGTTCCTAAGCAATCATATTGAACTAGGGCTAAGCAAAGAACTAACAATGAGCAAACAGTGCTAATTAACTTTAGCCTTAAGGAAAATTAAAAGTCAAACCCCAGTCCTTTATGAAATGGTGGCTATAGTCCACTAAAGAATTGGGAAAGTGAGACAAATCAAAGCAAAAAAGCAAGAATTTCCTTCAGGTGATGTCCTCCGAGGTTTCATTGGCTGGCAGTGGAGCAGTAGCAAACTCCCGTTCAATAGCCTCTACCTTCCTACTGACTTCTTAAGGATCTGTAAACTTAAAGGTGTGACCCCTGTAGTGAATTCAGTTGTGCTGGCATCAATAGAGAGTGTGCTACTCCCAAGGCTGTGTAGCCAGGCTTGAAAACTGTCAAACTTCTTCCGGCGGGATCGAGTAGTAAAGGACAGGTCAGGGAAATAGATGAGTCCAGCCATTGTAGGAAAAGTTTTGAGAGTCACAAGCAGCCTGTAAGTATCTGTCTCTGACCATCACCCCCAAAGTAATCGACATAACAATCCTTGGCTTATCGAATTCAGCGGTAGCGGCCCTAGGTGTCATACGATAGGCCTTTAAATGCTGAGAGCTGATATCAGCCCCATCGGGGATGTTTAATGTTCCTGGTAACCAGTCCCTCAAAAATGCAAGCAAATCGGGCTCCTCACAACCTTCCTGAAGTCCCAGTGGTTGGGTGTTTGCTGCCCTTTTTGGTCATTTTCAGTAGTTTTTTCGGTGATAGCGTAGCTGGTTGTTCTCCTGGATTAGTTTGCTGGTCGCTGACATAGCTTTTATTGCTTGTGTCTCAGTAGAAGACGTTTTTGTAACTGCTTCAGTTTTAGGGTCCTGGTCACTGATGCGCTTCGAAATTTCCTCCACCTTCCTGTCGGTAGCCCGCATCGATAAAGTTAAGGATTGCCATGGCAGCCAGGGTCCCACTGGTGGCGTTGGGGCCTGCTGCTCCACGTGCGGCTGATTTTTAGCTCCTCCTCCTCCTTTGGTTGACTGGCCCATAGCTGAAGAAGGGTATCAAAACGTTCCTTGTGTTAAGAGAAATCCAATGGTATTGGTTCTCCAAAGTTCTGCCAAACATTGTGAATATTTTATTTCAATAGTTGCAGTATTGCAGAGCCGATACAGATCATGTCTTTTCAGCGAGCGTGCCCAACAGCACCACCCCCCCCGGGTGATCATTTCTGATGACCTGAAGGTAGCCAAGCAGTGTGATAAGGTAGTGGGGAAGGCTAGCAGGATGCTTGGGTGCATAGAGAGGGGCATCACCAGCAGAAAGAATGTATTACCTCTCTATAGATCACTGGGACCCCACCTCAAGTACTATGTTCAGTTCTGGAAGCCCCACCTTCAGTAGGATATAGATAGGGTAGAGACGGTACAAAGGAGGGCTACCAAAATGGTGCAGGGCCCGCATCAAAAGCCCTACGAGGAGAGACTGAAGGAATTAAATATGTACTCTCTTGAGGGAAGGTGGAAAGGGGGGATATGATAGAAATGGTCAAATACCTCACAGGTATTAATAAGGTGCAGGAAGGTAGCATTTTCCATTGAAAAAGATGCTTCAGGACAAGTGGTCACGCTATGAAGCTAGGGGGAAGCTCAGAGAAGATGTAAGGAAATACTCCTTCATGGAGAGGGTGATGGATGCCTGGAACAGCCTTCCAGCAGAGGTAGAGGGTGCTAAAATTGTAACAGGATTCAAGCATGTATGGGATAGACACAAGGGGACCTTAGAAGTAAGGCAAGGGGGGAGAAGACCAAAGATCGAGAAGGGTCTGCAGTGGTACAATAGGTAGGGAATACAGGGCAGACTAGATGGGTCAAGAGGTCCTTATCTGCCAGTGACCATGTTTCCGTGTAAGTCTTGGAAGTGGGGTGAAGGGGTTGGGAATAGATAGAAGGGGTTCGATGGGGAGGGACATGAGGATAAAGTTCATATAAAGAAAGGATTGCAAAAATATTTGAACAATAAACTGAACTGTGTCTAACGCTCACATTTTTCGAAGTTATCCATCTGGTATCAGAGGCTCTTTTGGGAACATAAACAATGTATAACTAAAATCAATTATTGCTGGTGTTTTCTGTTCATTATTGACGTGCTGGTAAAATATTTGAAGTTATTATATTTGAATTCTGGATGTTGTTTTTTTTCCCATCTCTTGTTTAGTGCTTTCAGCTAGGCGCTTTGTGTCTGTAACTAGAGTGGAAACACACACGCACTGCGCATACACACACACACACACACACACACACACACACACACACAGACAGCGTGAGGCTTGATGTTCATCTTCAAAGCCTGATGATGTCTGCTAGCTGACTAATGAGCAGAAAACCGTGTGATTGCTGGAGCTTTCTCCTTTTTTTGGATATAGGTTTCTGTCTTTCTTTGGCAGATACAGGTGGCTGCTCAACCCTGTCCCCATCAGCCACGGCCATCCCGAGTCTCCTCCGGTTTCGAGGGACCCTATCCCCCACAGATTGTCCCCCAACCCCCAGTGGCGGGGCTGGGAAGGGAGGGTCATCCTTCCCTACCCGGAACACATAATCCAGATTCGTCCCCTGACCTGAGAGACTGAGCAGGCCACTGGTATGATGAGCAGGGCTTCATGAATTCCATCCTCCATATGTTTCCTCCTGTTCTCTCCCTTGGGCTTCACAGACATGCGGTGAGCACATTGTGCAAGCTCTGCCTCCGTTGAGGCACCCTCTGTGCTCTGAACATGCATACTTCCCTCAGTGTGGCTTGCATGCACTGCCATCTGGATTCCTTCAGATTGCAGTCAAGTGGCAAGGCACGAGATCCTTCCCTTCCTGAGGGAATAGAGCAGTCCTATGAATGCTTAATCCTCCCTTTCCCGGCCGACTCCCTGAGTGACCCGCCTCTGTTCCCAAACCTGGGTCGCTAGCATTGGTCAAGGTAAATTGCCTCCACGTTGAACACTGCTAGGCCGGCTGGAGCTTTCTTCTTTGAACTGCAAGAAGTTTACGTGCATCAGCCAGCCAAACACTGTCATTGTCAGCCTTTTTAGCACTGGCTTTTGAGAGGCAAGCCTCCTGCATTTTTGCATACATTGGCTAATACAGTACACACCTACGCAGCCCCCTACACTACAGTAGCAATACGTTTACTTTGTGCATGCGTGCAAGCAGGCATAAAATTAGTTGTAAAGTAGTCCCTCTATTGTTGGAATTGCCAGTAGAAGGTGCTGGTTTGTTTCATCATCCTGCCAATGTAATTTTTGTTCCCCATCCACACGTGGTTTGGAGTACATTACAGAAGCTCAGATTGTTGAAGTGTACAGGTATTTGGGTTTTTTGTTGCTAAGTGAATGCTCTGAACGGCAGTGAGCTTGGCATGGTTGGCAGTGAACACACGTAACATATGACCGGGCATACATTTGTCTGTCTAAACCTTGTGGTTGAGCGGCTAAGGTGAGAGGCTTGCAGCGCAATGGTGCTGATTTTAAATTTTGTAATTATTGACTGTGTGAAAGCAGCTGAACTGATTGGTTTGTTGAACCGAGAATGAGGATCTCTCTCGCTAAACAAAAGAAAACATGGCGGCATATTTGAAAGTGAGTATTCTGTTTGAGCTCACTGATTTTTTGAATAAAGTGGCAGGCAGGCAGAGGGACAAGTTATTTACTAGTCTCTGTTGCCTTATACATGCCCAGGTCCTGGGTACTGACAGCAAATCTGGAAGCTGGCTTTCTTCTGCCCATTTTCCAAAATAGCATAAAGCCTGAGCAACATACTCAGATTGTTAGGAAGCTCCAACCAGTACACTGCCTATCTGAATATGGGAGCATAGCACCATCAGAGTCCTAGAAGTGACTCAGTGGAGCCAATGGAGATAGCGTATCTCCAACAAGATAGCACCTGTTCCACTGCAAGCCATTTTCAGCTGCCAGCATGCTAATAAGCACATATAGTATGGCATGCATGCAGGATGGAGGCAGTATAATGTATGGGAGGCAGTATAGCATAGTGGTTAAGAACAGGGATGGAAAATTGGGGTGGATTTGGTTTTGGATTTGCCAAGCCCAAATCCAGGATGAGTTTGGATTTGGTTTTGCAGTGGATTTGAATTTGTCTAGTTCGGGCCTATATTGATAAGAGGTAGAAAAAAATACATTTTTCAGGAGACAAATACCACAAAATGTAAAGGGCAGTGGTATGACAGTACAGAGTATACTGTGTGAGACACACTGCATCCTGCTGTGTTTTTTTTTTTTTTGAACTTACTGTTCATGCCCCCTTCACCTCCGCAGCGGCTGCCTTCCCTTGGGGACTCCCAAGGCACCTTGGCCGCCAGGTCTCCGGGAACTGTCAGCCCTCACGAGTCCTGTCCTGCCATCAGCCCTTCTGATTACCCAATGAGTGGTGTGAGAGGTATACCCCCAAACCTCCCATCCATCATCCAAGTTGGATGGACTCATGCGACTCCTCCCCGGTCCTGGTCTCGTGATGCCAGGGCCCGTCTCCAGGCATCGCTGCAGGTCTTTTTCCTGCTTTCTGGTCACGCCCCCTGCAGTCGTCAGCACACTAGGAGGGGCCAAGGAGGTGATGGCACACAGAGATGTCCCCTCGGTCTAGACCCTCGGCCGACGACCGCCCGTCCCGATTGTTCTGCCTCCTCAATGGCACCTCCACCTGTGGGCACCCAGGTGGTGGTATCGCAGCGAGGAGTGCAGCCCACCCTCCCGGAGGAGGCAGCCCTCTGGGTGCCGAACCCTCTCCCGGCCAGCCCTCCAGTGACCCAGGCTCACTACTGAACCAGGTCGCTGGCGTCCCTGTAATCCTACCCTGCACCGGCGGGCCGGCGCATTCTACTGTCTAAATGTTCTTTGTTTTTGACTTGACCTGGACCAACCTGCACAGCAAAAAGCCAAAATATAGGGCACTATTGATGGTACACCATTAGAAATGGTCCCAGTGTTCAAATACCTAGGAATCTGACTGGAGAGGAAGCTTGACTTTCTGTCCTTATAGATGCCATCCACTCCAAACTCCACCCCAAACTGGGTGCCCTATTCAGAAACGAAGAATGCCTCCCCCTGCAGGTCCACAAGGAATTAGTAACCAAAATGGTGCTCCCAGTTTTTGATTATGCTGATATAGTGTATGACATCGCCTTCCTCCTCCTCCTCCTCGCCAGACTGGATACCCTGTGAAATGCCTTCTGCCTTTCCACCACCGACTCTCCACCTCGTACCCAGCACTGCACCCTCTTCAGTTCCCTCTCCATCCCCCCCACCCACAGTCACATTGTCAGTCCCACTGTGCTGTCATCATCACCAAATATTGGTTTGGGACTCTGCACTCCTATCTCTCCTCCCTGCTATCCCTGCTTCCAGTTCCTCCTATTCACTTCGGTTCAGGGATTTCCGCACCTTCTCCTTCCCTTATTCTTCTGCTGGCCAAGCAGCCTTCTCCTGTCATCTCCCCTTCCTCTGGAACCTGCTCCGTTCTTATCTCTGCCTATCTCTCTCACTCCCTGCCTTTATGCTTCACCTCAGGCAGCTACTAACACCCTTCTACTCCTGCTTTGCACCCTAACTCTATATCCCTTTTCCTGTTTCAGTCCTCCAAATACTGCTCTTTTGTTACTGTTCACTTTCGCCTACCCACACCACTGCCTTCTTGTAAACCTGTTTTCTCCAGAGTTTTAATATGTCTCCCCCCCCCCTTTCTTTTATGATTACTTACTTTACTCATGGCTGCTACAGTGATGTACTTCGACTGTGTCTTCAATTTTTGTGATTTTTTCAGTGTGCTAACTCCCCTGTATTAAGCTTGCTGGGTCCGATTCTCAAAACCCAGTGCAAGCCGCGCCAATGACAGCTTGAGCCGATTGCTGTTGTGCCAGGGATCTGCACCCTATTCTTTATCGGGTAGAGTCCTGGCAGCAAAGCCAAACAGCTTAGGGCGACTGTGGTCATGCACCAAATAGACTGTGAATTTGAATGGATTGCTGCCAGCTGCGAGGCAGCTGTGTGCCACTCTAGGATGTCCCTGGTGGTTAGAGGTTCCCCCCAGCCCGATCCCCTAGTGATTAATATTACTCATGTCCCTGGTGGTCTAGCAGATCCCCCAGCCCTGATCCCCTTTGGTTTTTTTCCCATATATTCTTTTTTCACTCCTCAGGCAGATGGGTGGCTGTACCAGCCCGTCCTTTCTTGACGCCACGGCCGTCCCAAGTCTTCATACCTCACTTTTTTTCTCCAAGACTGAGCAAATCACCGGTGTCTGCTGGAGTGGTGTCATTAAGCCTCAACCCCCAGTTTTTTCACCAGGTTCTCTCCCCTTACTTTTCTGGCGCCCCCAGTGTAAGGTTGCGCTTGTGTGTGGATGCGCGCATGTATGCCTTTGGCCTGAACTGACCCCGCTCTTCCCACCTGGCCTAGCACCTAGCCCCCTTGACACTCACACCAACTCCACGCCTCCACATGGTGGCGGTCAAAGGCTGTGAAAGCTAACCTCCAGGGGTTGACAAATTTAAAATTTACATGCTAGTCCAAGGACAAGTGGCCTGGCCAAAAATGGTAGTCCCAGTGTTGCGAGTGGTAGTCCATGGTCAGAAGGCCATATTTTAAGAGTCTGTTTTTTATTCATTTGCACATTGTCATCTTTCTTTCACACTTGTTTTGTTGACTGCAAATAAAATGTATTTTACAATATCTTAACTGTGTGTGTGTCCTTGACTCTGTGGGATGGGGAAGGATTGGGGGTAGTGGGTACACACTACTACTAGGCAGACTTTATTTCGAGGCTTTATGCTCAAAGCTTAAGTGACTTCACTGCAGGCAGCCGGAGTCAGGGAGGTAGTGGGAAAGGGAATGCTCTATGCCAGTAATATGTTTGTGCTTCACTTGTGTTTTAACAGTTTTTTAACAGTTTTTATTTTTGTTTGTAGACTTACCCCCTTCCCCTGAATGTAAGACATACAGTAATACTCCACTTGCTTAGTCCACCCACTGCTGCCACACTCCAACAAAGCAAATGCAACCTGGGCTGTTCCCTCTTACCAGTCAGGGTGGGGTGGCGGGAACTGGGCTTGGCTAATAATAAACTTATATGGACTTGGCTAATAATAAACTTATATTTTTAAAGTAAAAGCACTGTACACTTTAGTTTCTTCAGAATATCCTTTGCTTTATACTTCTGTCTGTACTTCTGCAACCTTAAAAACAATCGGACTAGGCTGGAGAGTGGCCACACAATGTAAATTTATTCCACACAAATCTGATCTTTTTACCTTCCTCCCTGAGTCCCTCCCGTCCCTCACCCAACACCTAGGCAGTTGATGTCTCTCACTGACGGAGTGGATGGACATGGACCCCCTCCCCCCTTTTCTGGTCCCTTCCCAGTTTTTCCATTGGCTTTGCTCTTTTTTGTTTTAATTTTCCTTTAGCATTTTTTGTTTACATCAAGAGACAGATCACAGTTCAGTTCAACCCAGCAATGTTCCTAATAAATTTTTAGAAGAAAGTGTCCGAGCTCAGGCTCTGTCTGCTGCGTCATTCTTCCACCAAGGACGTGTCCCACTAAGAAGTGGAACTGCGCATTGCAAGCCACAAGCATTCGTTGCCTCGCCCTTCCCCACTCCTTCCAGTGCTCCTCGCAGCAGATACTGGCGACGCCGACCTCCTATGTCGATCTTATACCTGAACTTCCATCATCACCGGGCAACCATACTCCTCCAGTAGTCAGCTGCACCTTCTCCAATCCATGCCCTTTACTCTTACCTTCCGACTGCAAGGACACGCAGCATGTGACCTGCCAAGGCCGCCATCACTCGACGTCCCTGCATGCTTGTTCACTCGGCTACCTGCATCACAGAGATCCCTCTGGTGATTTCGCCCATACCACAGTTGCGCTGCGCATGCACGTTTCCCTAAAAAAATCAGTTCCATGGCTCACTTCAGAGGCTGCGACGATGCGACCCCTCCTGTCCGGTTGACAAAATGACAGGTAGTCAGGTACACATTACAAATTAATGCAGAGACTCATACTTGTCCGTGGGCAAGTGGCCAACTGAAAAGTGCTTGTCCACAGCAACAATTAGGTAGCCCGGGATGTCGGGCTATGGGATTTGTCAAGCCCTGCTAACCTCCCAAATCTGGGAAAGGAGAGTTGCCAGGCGGCTGCTCAGTCCTCACCCCCACTACCACCCTGGCTGACCCTCATTAACCCATGCTCCTCACCGAACATGGGTTACTGGTATGGCAGGAGGTAAGGTGCCAGCACCTCAGTCCTCCACGCCATCGGGCTGGCTCCTTTTGTTAATATTATTCACATCTCTGGTGGTCAAGCAGACCCCCCCCAGCCCCAATCCCCTGTAATATTAATCACATCCCTGGTGGTCTAACAGACCCCCTCAGCCCTGATCCCCTAGTTTTTAATATTGCTCATGTCCCTGGTGGTCCCCCAGCCTCGATCCCCCGTTGTTAATGTTAATCACATCCCTGGTAGTCTAGTGGACCCCCAGCTATGATATGCCCATATAATAGTAGATAACATTACCTGGTGGTCTAGTGGACCCCCACCCCCACCCTGGCAGGCAGTGCCCCACCTTCCCGCTTCCCATTACCCATCCCCGAGCCCGCGACCGGCACAGTCCTCTGCTCTCCACTGCAGCCGGCCACCGATTGAGCTTCAGTGAGCACGTACTGTATACAGTATGTGCTCACTGATTGACAGTGAGTTTGTCTTTCAGTGAGCATGTACTGAATACAGTGTGCACTCATTGACAGTTCAATCTAGACACAAAAGAGTTAGCACTAGGATGGAGGTGCTACTTACTAAAACATACAAATTACCATCGACATGTAAAGCACTCACCAACCTCAAAGCATAAAAAAGGGCACAGGTCTTTTCGTAATTATAAAAAACTTTTATTTGTTAAAAAATGCCACAGCCTGATGCGTTTCGGATTGCATCCATTATCAAGGGCTCAGTTGGTGGATGGCCATGGTGGAGAGTGAAGGGCTGTGCTGGTCGCCGCTTGGGGATGACTCCGGGGCACTACCTGCGGGGGCGGGGTCCACTAGATCACCAGGGAATGTTATTTATTATTATATGGACAGATCGGGGATTGGGGGTCCACTAGACCACCAGGGATGTGATTAATATTAACAAAAGGGATCAGGGCTGGGGGTCTGCTATACCATCAGGGACATTTCAATATTAACAAAAGGAAATCAGGGCTGGGGGGATCTGCTAGACGACCTGGGATGGGAATAATATTAGCCAAAGTGGCTCAGGCTGGGGGGTCTAGTAGTCCGGCAGAGAAGTGATTAAGTATTAACAAAAGGGTTCAAGGCTGTGGGGGGGGCTGCTAGACCATCAGGGACTGGATCAGTGTTAATAAAAGGGGATTAAGAATGGGGGGGGGCTGTGGCAGGTGTTCCCTCCCGCTCAGGGAGGGCTCCAAGAGCCGCGCAAATACACTGACCCTCCCAGATGGCGACATTCTAAGTACCCTTAGACAAGTCCTTGCTAGTCGGTATTTAGAATTTCGCCCTCTGGGAGGGTTTACAGAATCCCGAATTAGGGGATGTGGCAGCTTATATCTGCTGCATGCCCCTTGGCGCCATGCCGCAGCCCGTTTTGTGCTGCAAGGATGGCGCAAGCCCCCTTTGGTGCATGCAGCCTGCGGTTGACGCAGGTTGCATTAGTGAATGGCTACTGGTGCATCTTTTAGTGCAAGCGGCAATTTGCGCCAGTCCTTGTGGCGCAAGCCCCTTGCGTTGTTCTGGGAGCTTTAAAAATCGGGCCTGCTAACTTTTGACTCTTATTTTTGTATATTGTACTGCACTTGTAACGTGTTCCTCCTTTTACCCCTCCCCCAGGTCGCACCTAGAAACGAGCCTTGGCTTAGTGTGCCGTTCCCAGTTACCAACTTTTAAATAAATAAATAAACAAAACTATGGCTGTCACAAGATTCCCTGTGACAGACACATTGAGAGAAAAGTGTAATGGAAATCTGCACCATGGAAAAACTTATGGTAGGCCTCAAGCACGAAGTGGATAAATTTAATTATTTCAGGACTGCATGGTTAGTTTGGATAATGAATCATCACCCTGATATGATACCTTAAATAATAAGATTGCACCAGATTAGTGGACTTGTAGTCTAGATAGGGAGGCTACTAGCCAAAAGGGTAAACTGCTGTAGCTTTTTGAGGACAAGTAAAGTGAGATCACTTTCACAAGAAAAATCTGGATCTGTTGTTGCATTGGGATGTACAAGTGAAGTCGAACCCGTATTACTGATTCTACCACTGACTCCGTTTTGAATACTGTGCAGACTCTTGAAAAAACTCCGTGCAGATGACAATGTCATACATAAGCGTCTGACATTATGCCGCGCCAACCTGCTGGCGCTCTTCGGTTGGACCCCAGAGTTGAGAATCCTAAATGGGGGTTCCAGGGGACAGGCCCCCGTAATGCCCCCACAGATCGAAATCTTCGGGAAATCACGCAACGCGCATATGTTGCATGGCTCTGTGCCCAAAAACTCAATTAAAAAAAATAGTATCTATTATTTCATCTAACACTTTTTCAATGAGTAGGTCTTTATACCTGCTGATGTCTGTGAGGGCAGAGGGGAGAAAGGTTGCCAGGTTAACCTTAGGGTTCAATATTGTGGCCAGAATATAATATTGTGAGTGTAACATATTTTTTTTAAATAGTAAACTTTACTCAATTTTCGAGCAAGAACATAGTAACACAGACAAGGACAGAACATTCAAATCTCTCTCCCAATAAAAATCATTATCATCCCTTCACATTCCCAGAGAGATTAAACAAATAACATGCGATACAATATTATAAAGAACATGGTGCAGTAAGGAGTGAGTAATACAAGAGCAAGTCTCTGTTATCTATAACCAATACCTTTACTTGAGGTTCTTAGCTTAGAGTTGGTCAGTTCATGAGCTGAAGGGTCTCGAGAGCACCCCACCTTTTTTGGTATTGTTTTAGCCTATTATTTTAGGAAACAGAAAAACATAGAAGTTGAACGCAGATACGGACTGCAAGACCCATCCAGTCTGCCCATTGGAACTAATTATTGATTCCATCCTAAGGGCCTCTAATATGGCAATAATAATAAACTTTATTTTTAAGTGCCTTTTGAAATATCAAGGCACTGTACAAAGACTAAAACATAATTGCATAGAACAAATACAATAATAAATAAAATAACAAGTCCATACAACTGTACGTCACTGAAAGGCCTGATGCCACATAAAGGTTTTAAACGCCTGTTTTGTGCCATTCCCAGGTGGGGATGATGTCATCAAACCAGTGCTATAGTACTGTTGTTTTAGCAATGGCAGAGATGAGGGAGATAGGGTATTTTCGGACTCCACAAACCGTGTCCATACTAAGGCTCAGTGGACATATTTGAGGGGTAAAGGCAGTGTCCAAGCTGAAAAGTAGGTCTGGCTGTTTAAGTATGTTATTCCATAGTAGTTTTGGTTTTAGGGCAGTCTCCTAGTATGTATTTTAAGTTTCCTGGTGCTTGGCATCTTATGCAATTGGGTGATTGTAGGTGGCCCATTTTGTGGAGTTTGTTGGGAATGAAGGATAAGTTATGGGCTATCTTATACTGCATTAGCCTAAGTCCATCAAATTTAATGTGTTTATGTATATTGTTCCAAATGGATATTTGTACGCTGTGGGTCCCCGAGTTCTGGAAATTCAGATTTTCAGAAGGGACAGGAATCTTGATCTGCCGGCGTGGACTCTGTCAGTAGTTTATTGTAGATTAAAGAAGTGGAGTGCTGTTGGGTGGAAAGTTGGATTAGGTCTACCCACAGAGATGGGTCCTGACATGGTGACGGTCTGGGTCCAAGGGTAGATGTGATTGAGTGCTGGACCTGCTGGAAGACAAAGGGAGCTATTTTTGTATTAGAGTAATCTTCAGTGAGAATGTTAAAGGGAATAAAGGAATCATCCTGGCCCAGGTTAGAAAAAGGGAGGGTGCCTATAACATTTTTGGGAATGGGCTTATTCTGGATTTTAAAATTGGGGTTATTGTGGACAGGCTGGTGTAGTAAGAATAGACTGGTGTTATTGTGGATAGGCTGGTCTAGTAAGAATAGAGGTATTGTTTTTAAGAGCCTTTGCAGTTGTCAACTGACTAGGACAGAGGCTCCTAACAGAGTATTCTTAAGGTATATCGGGAGTTTGGCACGAGGTATGTGTCAGGACACTGATGTAATCTTGGATTAGTGACACAAATTAATTTCTGTTTGTAGCCATTGAGGGACGTTAGAATGAGGAGGGTATGTTGGGTCTGTTGATTTCCACCTTAGGAATTTCCTGGCATGGAGCGTAAGATAATAAAGACAGAAATCTGGGAGTTGGTGACCACGCTGTTATTTAAGGGGGTTGATTTTATGGTATGTTCTGCCTGGAGTCTTAATATTCCAGAAGAAGGAGGTTAGAATTGATTTTAATTTGGTGAACCAGTGGATGGGTACAGTGGCTACTAAAACAGGGGGTGTATTCAATGGGGGGCCATATATGCATACTGGTCCCCTCACTTTTTGACTTTTTTTTTATGTAGGTGTAAAAATGTAGTTGCCTGCACTGTGCTTTGTGAGATCATGGACGCCTCGCCGAACTTTCATTTTACTGACAGTCTGTGTCTGTCCACATGTCAGCCACGAGTCCGAGATCAGATCCATGCTATTGTTGCACAGAGCTGATAGAGGATACCATTGGTTGTTACCCGTCACCTTGGTAACGACTCTTGGCTGCTCAACGACTAATGGGAAATTTTCTTCTAAATTAAAATCCCTCCATTGGTTGGCCGCTGCTTCTGCTGGCTATGATTGGATTTTGTAGCCTTCCATCTCTGCTCTGTGTTAGTACTGTCACTGTAGTCGTGAGGCAAGGTAAATGGTCAAGGAGCAGTACTTTAGAGAGTCTCTCCCATTATATGTGAGGTGCGGAGCTGAAAAGATAAAGTTTTTATTTATAGTAAAATCGGTCCAGTGGTGGCAGGGGCACGAGCTGGTTCCACTTTAGTCCTCACGACCTCACCTCACTCCCATAGTCTCAAACAGATGGTCACCATCACCAGTAAAGAAGTCTGAGGTAAAAAGAATCTGAGTTAAATCTGTCTCTAATTTTTTTTCATAAAAAAATAATTGTGTTACTTTGACCTGTGTGGGGGTTCATGGGATTTCTGAAGGGCAAGTACAGTATTGTAGTTGCTGTGGTAGTTTAGACCAGGTTGCTGTTTCAGGTATCATGGCAGAAAGTGTTCTAATTAGCAGTAATCTTTTTCCACCTATTATTTCAGTGTAACTTGTTACTTACTGGTGGTGACATTTGTAGAGGGAAGTTTGTGTTATAGTTGTCACACATTATGAACTGACTGCAGTGCATTCAACACCCGAGTCCAATTGATTCTGTCTGTTGGAAGAGGGGCTGTGAGGAGGCAAATTCGGAGGACGTCCTTCGTTTTGCAATTATTCTGTCCCACATTGAGAAAGTGTAAACTAAATCATAAATCCGTAATACTCTATGGTGCTAAAGCAAAATAAAACGTGCACAGCTAACAGCACTAATTTCCTGCAGTATTTAGAGATAGGTGTCCAACGACCTATACAGCAGTGTTCAGGACTGAGATTCAGGACAAGTCCATTGGCAGGACATGTATTAGAAATTCCTGTGTAACATGGCGTTCTAAGGACTCTCATCTATGTTAATGTGTAGTAGAGCGCTGCCAACACTGTGCACAGTGTCTGGACATCACTCTCAACTAGACGCACGCTTCATGCTGGTATCTGGACTGTTAAGCTACTCCTGAACAAGCTCCCGAAATATCTCCAACCCTTTTCCATATTTCCCATAGCGCCTACTCTCTTAGGAAAAATGACCTCCTCCTCGATGTACCGAGTCGCACCTCACTTTCATTGATGGGTATATCGACGTACTCCCCAACTATCAGGAACCAGCTGCAAGGGGTACTGAAGCTTCCCGGTACTGTCCCTGTCAGCCTATTTAAAATTTAAAAGGTTGGCTGCAGCAAAAATAAAAGATACGTGCAGCTGTTTCTAAATCCCAGATCACTGCTCTAACCCTAGCCCACTGTTTCCTCTTACTTACTTAGAAATTAGCTGCCTTGATACTCCGAAACAAGCACTTTTTTCTGTACTTGTATTTTTCTATGTCATTATCATTTTTATGCAACATGTTAATGCTTGCCCATAATTCTGTACTTGAATTTGTACTGTTTTTTCGATTATGCAATCTGTAACTACTTGTCTGTGTCGAAGGACCTCCTTGTGAATGAGCTGGCTTAACAGAGTTTTCCTACAATAAACTTGAACTTGAACACTCAGTGGACATCTAAGTTAAGCAATTTGGAGAACCTATTGTTTTTTAAACATGGGGCTGGGTGGATTTTTTTTGTTTTGTTAAATTGAAACAGAGTGTGTGGGGAGTGTTCTCATTTTCCCATATTTCAATGGCAAATGGTGTATAGTTATGGGCAGAGGTAACCTCTCTCAGAAAAGTAACAAGATGTGTGCTAGAAGAGGTCACTCACTGTACAAGTCTGTGGTGTGATTTATAGAGACAAGAGGAATGTGCTCATTCCAGGGTAGAAGTTACAATATGAGTTTGTTGGGAATGGGATAGTGGAGTTGCCCAGACATTAAGTGCCCAGCATTGTAGTGCCTTACTATGGGTTGGTTAACAGGTGGAGCCTGGTGCCTAGTTATTATTGTTGGGGGGTGGTTGTGGTGGTGGTGGTGTGTGTGTGTGTGGCTACAGTATTTAATTATCATGGAGCTATGTAGATTGATGCTCCAAGTCACAGGGGCAGGTTGGTGTTGGTATGAGAGTGGGGTTAGGGGAACTGTGCAGGGGAAGGGCCAAGTATCTGCGTTGCATACTTGTCAGGTTTCAAGAGATGGTCACCCCATAAGATTGTTTTTATCTTGGTGAGTAAGACAGAAGTAGGCCGGAGTCCATCAAGACTGTCTCCCGCTATTAAGAGGGTTATTGAATTATCCTTGTCTAGATAATATACTTATCTCATTCACGCTTGAATCTGTCCAGTGGCTGGAAGCTAACTAACTTTGCAGACAGGGAATTCCATGTACGTACTGATTTTATGCTGTCACTCTAGTAAGGGGCGTTTCAGTGTATTTAGATGGGGCATTGGAGAAATCTCACTGTTGCGAATGGGAAGTCTCACTCGTAGAGGCTGTGACGTTGATAGTCCTATGGAGAGGGTTTTCCAGGAGGAGAAAAGTGGTACTGTTGCCCCTCTGTGGATCACTGGTGAGGCCAGACCTCGAGTACTCTGACCACACAGTATTTGTCCAGAAGCAGGGGACTGAGACGATGCAGGGTCAGCAAAGAAAATATTTAGCCAGCCTGAACTATGCATGCTGGAGGTCATGGGGGCATGGTAGAAACCTTTACGTATATGAAGTGGATAGGCCGTAGAGTGTCATTACCCATTTGAAGTCAAACAAATAATTTTGCAAACACCCAATCCCCAAAGATAAACTCCAATTCGCTGTTAAGGCTAGTAAATATTTTTTTCCTAACCTGCTTGCTGTAGTATGTGACTAAAACTCTGCCGAGATATAAACACATCCGGCACTATGCAGGGCCATTTCATATGCACCGCTCGGCTCCATGCCACTCAGTTATATCAAAGGTACACGTATGATGATTCATACACATCCTACTCATTTTAGGTCTGTAGTTAGCTAAAGAGTTTTACATCTGTTTATTATGTGGCTTACTTTGTACGCAGTACTTGAACCCTGTGAAAAACAGCAGATGTTACAGATTTTTTTTAGTACCGCACTATACAGATTACCACTTGTAACTTTCTTTCTTTAGAAAACAGAACTACTCAAAGCATGTTAATTGAAAATGTAAAACTGTCACAGTGCTCCAATTGAATTCTTAGTGTAGTTGTTATTGTAAAATAAAAAATAATATGTCTAGCAAAGTGAAATTGTGTCTTCGATTGGAAGCAGTATAGCACAGTGGTTTAAGGCTCTGAGCTGCAAACCTGGTGACCTTGGTTTGAATCCCACAGCCCCCCCTTGCATACTATGTGACCCTTAGCAAGTCACTTAACTTCCTTGTGCTCCTAGGTTGCAACTGTAAACAAGCTTCAGCTTAGTGTGTCTCTCCGTGTAAAAAAAAATCTTATTGATTACTTATGCACATACTGTATTTCTTAATATATACCTAGCAGCAGAACATTTGACAGTGAAATAAGACAACATTGCTTAAGGTAATAAGGACTATACTGCACAGCTCAACTCAGGGTAATTCTTACAATTGTATAAGTTATTTATAGGTAATAAACACTGTGTGACAATAAAAAAGCCACAAAAACACTACAAAAATTGTACAGTTTACCCGTGGCCCTTATTTTGAATTTTATTGCCCCCCTCCCACATTAAAGCTACTTTAACCGCCCCTGGATGGTACATATTGTGACGCTAGGCCAGCTGGTTATGATTGTTCCATGATATTTGTAATGTAAAAATATAGTGTGTGATTGTCTCACATAAGACAGCCTGTGCTCCTGGGTGCCCCCAGGTTTCATTGATATGACAGGATATATATTAAACCAGGAGATCTCTGTAGTGTAATTAACTTCCTTGAGACATTGCATTTTATGGCCTTTTTATGACCTGTTGCTTCTTTGCAGTGGAAACGAAATGGGACTTTATGAGTCTGCCAGAGGATGAAAATCATAAACTTTTATGACGTGGAAGGAACTGGGAAATCAAAGACTTATAATTTGGGAAATGAGTTTTTGCTGATGTGACCTTATTTAAAATATCTCTTGACAGGAAATCATGTTTGTGTTTTTTTGGTTCTAAAAGGAGTAGCTAGATGACTCATAGAAGGGGCATGGAGACACATCATTTTAAACTGAATACTGTGTCTGAACTTGTTGATATATTCCATCTTGGGACTCTAGAGAAAGACACAGCTCTGATAAGTACTTAAAGAGATAATACATTAGATAGAAAAAGTCTAACTGTATTGTGGTAGGACCTTTTGTTTTGTACCTTTCCTTGTTTTCTTTTAAGTGATTGTATGCTCTTTGATATTTGTTCTGTGTTTACATTTTTCATATTTTTATCTGTTTTTAGTAAAATCTTTATTCAAAAGACTACCTGGGTGTGTCTGCCAGTTCTTTCTGCATGTGACGTATAGAGGGTTAAGACTGACAAAAACTGTTCAAAAGCTTGATGGTATTACTAAACTGGGAAAAGGTAAGAATATACCTAAGGTCTTTTATAGGGTTTTAAGGGTTCATTTTGGATACCTGGTTAGGTGCCCTTAGGCGAAAGATATATTGCATCCCCCCGAAGAGAATATTATCTGAGCCTGTACATTTGGGTACGCTAGCATAAGGTTCACAGTTTGAATCCCCCCAGAACGTGAGACCAAAGGTGATTCAGACCCACAAGCAGACAGGAGGGCTACCCTGTCTGTTACCTGGTCACACTATTGCGCTTGGAGGTTGGTACAGTGGGAGCAGAGGGCCTGACCTGCTGGTGCGTTTGTGACACATATAAGTTGGTCATTCTGAGCAGGTATAGGAGTCTGGGTAGGATATTTGTATTAATTCCCCCCTAAGTGTACATTTATAAACTTTCCAGATGTGATCGTAGTTTGTTACTGTGCCTGTGTTGTCTACAAAGAAATTCTCTGTGTTAAGTGTTATCTTCTATAGAGTTTTAGGATCTTTGAGGAGGTTATTGTTGATTCACCATATTTTGTGTTTATAATTAAGGTTGGATGGGGAGAAGGAAAAGAAAACCGGGGTATAATCTGATATTCTAGGGATGTTGATATGTTGTTCAATCCACACTGTCTGGCAGGTTCCTTGCTGCTTTAAATCTTGCTGGAAGGTCTTCAAGCTGGCTCCTTCCACCCACCTGGGTGGTAAAACCCTCGGCTCCACCCCATGATACCAGATCTTCCTTACCGCTTGGAAGCTCAGCTTCCCTCCTTAGCGCTCTGCGTTTTAGGCTGGTTTCACACTCTTCGGATTTCCCAAAACTAATTTTAAAATTTACAAGACTACGGTCTTCGACTTCCCTCGCGGCTGCGATGGACAAATCGACTCCCGGCTTCCGTCGGTGCTCTTGTGGGCAGAAGATGTCCCGGACTGATCTGCACTCCACATGTGTCTACTGCCTAGGGCTTGGCCACGATTATCAGGCCTGCGAAATGTGCAAGTTCTTCTCAGCTTCGGTCTTGGAGGACCGTGCTGCCAGACTACTTGTCGGGCGCCCCAAAAAACGGTACCCGCCGGTCAAGTCTAAGGAGGCCCATTGAGCGGTGTCCATGGTGGCGGGTTCCTCGGAGCAGTTGGAGCAGATGATCACCCTCGAGGAGGAGGTGGCCCAGGCCGCATCTTCTTCTTCTTCCTCCTCAGCCGCGGTATTTATTCCACTCTCCTTGGGCTCCTCCTACTCGGCTTCTTTTAAGGAGCTTTGTCAGTCCCTCTCCACTAAGGGAGAAGGGCCTTCGGGACATTCCAGTCAGTCCAAGAAGAAGGACTCTAAAGGTAAGTCCTACCGTCGATGCTCGTGGGAGTGGGAGAGATCCCCTTCACCGGACCGTCAACTCTCGACTTCGGTTGAGGTTGCGGCTGCGGCAGCTGGCTTCATAGTGTCCCCGTCAGGTCAGCTGGCCGAGACATCTGTCGACGCGGTCGAGATGTTTCTCGACCCGTTGGATGGTTTGTTGACTGGTGAAGCCGACAACCTTTCTTCACCGGTTCCCCCAGTGGTTACTGAGGACTTACCCCTGCCTCCTGTGCTGAAGTCCCCGGTCAAGGTCCCGGACCCGAAGGAGGGGCGGGTTTCCCCCATCCCCTCTCTGACCCACCCTCAGAATCCCTGAAGGTCTCGGTCTTGGTCCTCTTCCAGGTCCAGCTGATCCCGCCGACGTCGGCGGTCTCGGTACCATGGAAAGCGGCATCGCCGCTCCTCCTCGTCATCCTCTTCCGAGGATAGACTCCGGCGCAAGTTGCGTCGGCGCTATGAGGATTTGATGTGGCAGCAACTTTTATTGACCGGTAACAAGCCGACTCCATCGCCTTCTCTGGCCATTAAGTGTCTGTTACCGGAGCAGCCAATACAACCCCTCGTAGTTATCGAGGAGCCGACCCCGGCACCGGTTGTTCGGCAAAACCGGCTGCTCCACCTATTGTGGTGGAACCCCCGCCTCCACAACCGAAGACTGGGGCCCCAACCAAGGATTCTCGGTCGGGTCAGGGCTTGCACCATAGGTTGTCGGTCACCCTCACTCCTGATCGACCTCGGCAGGTGGAGGGTGGCTCAGGCACTGGGCAGCTGTTTGCAGACTCCTCGGAGCCTGACGACAACGCCTCTCTGTTCTCCAGGCCGCTTGACCTGGAGTCTGCAGGGGGCCAGTTGGTGGACGAGAGCCCATCCTTGTTTTTGGGTTTGCTTCGACTCATCTCAGAATCCACTGGGATGCAGCTTGAACCCGTTCCAAAATGGGCCAAGTATCCCCTTATAGAGATGCTGGACCGAGGGGATTCCCCTACGGAAGCCTTTCTGGTGGCCGAAGCCATTGTTGGCCTGGCCCTGGAGTTGTGGCAGCGGCCAGCATCTTGTCCCGCGCCTTTGACCAGGATGGTTCGCAAGTATGCGGTCCCCACCGGTTCACTCTCCGGTTTCTCAGAACACCCCTCTGCGGAGGGGTTGGTGACCGATAGGGTCTTCTGGCGTGCGGGGAACGCTCGGGATGTGGACAAACCACCTGATAAGGAATCTAAAAAGTTGGATTACTCGGGGTGGAAGGTTTATGCTGCTTCCTCTCTTGGCCTCCGTCAGGGTAGCTCAGCACTTCTGATGGCACATTTCTCAGACGCCCTTATGGGCTTCCTGGATGAGGTGATTCCTCATCTCCCGGCTGACCTTCAAACGACGGTCAAGCAGGTGTGGGATCAGGGATGGGCGGTGGTTAAACAACAGCTCCAAACCTCGTTGGACATTGGTGATTCTTGTGCCCGATCAGTAGCGGCCGCAGTGGCCATGCGCTGCAGAGCTTGGCTGCACATCTCCACCTTCACGGCGGACACCCAGCACAAGCTGGTAGACGTTCCCTTCCTGGGCACCGACTTGTTCAGGCCGGGGGTGGTAGGCCATCTCCAGAGGATTGAGAAGTCCAGTGCCACCTTGGACTCGGTCACGTCTGCCCAGAAGGACAAAGACCGCCAGCAGCAGCGTAAGCCCTGTTGTCCTTTCGCCCCTGCAGCACGTCCAGCCCAGCCCAGCAGCACCAGCACCAGGGCCAGCAGGCACACACTTGGCAGCCTAAGGCCAAGTCTGCCGCTTCCTCTAGTAGGAAGCCTGGAGGCAAGGGTCCAGGATGTCCCTTAGCAGGCCCTTCCTCCAAGCCTGCCCAGTGACGGGTTGAGGGGTGTCGCCCCCAACCTCATCACTCCTCCCTGGCTTACCCCTGTGGGGGGACAGCTCCGCCACTTCTTTTCCACCTGGTCCACTATCACCATGGACCGCTGGGTGCTAGAAGTGGTAGGCAGGGATCTGCCTCTGGAATTCGATCAGTTCTTTCCCTATCGGGTTCTGCAGCCTCTCTGTCGGCTCGTTGAGCCGATATTGCCTTGCTCCTCCAGAAGGAGGTGATCGATGAGGTGGCAGACCCTCCTCCAGACCCAGGGTTTGTGTCCAGGTACTTCCTGGTCCCAAAACGGATGGGGGGCTGGCGCCCAACTCTCGACCTGCACGACCCGAACAAGTTCCTAAGGCCACTCACCTTCAGGATGGTCACTCTGGCTCAGATTATTCCTTCCTTGGAATGAGGCGTGTGGTTCCGTTCTCTGGACCTTCAGGACGCGTTCTTTCATGTCCCAATCCGTCCGTCTCACCAGCAATTCCTCCACTTCAGAGCAGAGGGATCCCTTTACAAGTTCTGGGCCATGCCCTTCGGCCTCTCTCCAGCTCCCAGGGTCTTTACCAAATGCATGGAAGTGGTGACAGCATTCCTGCGGCGCCGAGGGGTCCGGGTGTACCCTTACCTGGATGATTGGCTGACTGCAGCCCCTTCCATGTTGGAGGTGGAGCGGTCCAGGGATCTGGCCCTCCAGGTCTGCTCTCAGATTGGCCTCCTCATCAATGAGGCCAAATCGGAACTCATGCCTTCACAGGTGATTCAGTTCATCAGGGCAGAGCTCGACTCTCTTCAAGCCAGAGCCCGGCTCCTGGCGGACGGGGCCGAGGTCCTTTCCTCCTTTGCCCAGTCATTTCTGGTTGGGCAATTGCGCCCCGCCCGGAACTTCCTGCACCTTCTGAGCCTCATGGCGGCCTGCACCAGTGTGGTCCATTGGGCCTGCTGGCATATGCATCCCCTGTAATGGGGACTGGCCAGCCAGTGGTCACAGCGCTCTGGTCCTCTGGACCAGCCGGTGACAGTGACCCAGGAGATGTGGGATGGCCTGCAGTGGTGGTTCGTCCCAGGTCATCTGCAGGAGAGTATCCCATTTGTCTACCTCAAGCCGACGGTCACGTTAATGACTGACGCCTCTCTGATGGGTTGAGGTGCCCATCTGGGGGAGTTCAGGGCCCACAGCCTCTGGTCCCCTCAGGAGTCTCGATGCCACATCAACCTGCTGGAGCTTCGAGCGGTCCGACTAGCCCTCACCGCCTTTGCTCCGTTTGTACAAGGTCAAGCGATCCAGGTCCAGACGGACAACACCACGACCATGGACTACCGCAACCATCAGGGCGGGATGCACTCCTTGCCTCTGTGCAAGGATGCTCTCCACATCTGGTCTCTCGTGATCAGCCTGGAGGCGGATCTCCTAGCCATCCATGTGGCAGGAGCCTCCAACAGTCTGGCTGATGCTCTCAGCCGGATAGGCACTGCATCTCACGGGTGGTCTCTCCTGCTGGAGGTAGTACAAGATCTGTTCTCCCATTGGGGCACCCCTCAGGTGGACCTGTTCGCCTCCAGGGAGAATGCGAAGCTGAGGCTGTTTCACGCCCACCCCCACCCCCAGCAGGGCTCGCTGCAGGGGGATGCCTTCTCGAGGCCGTGGACCCCGGGCCTCTTCTGCGCCTTCCCTCCATTTCCCTTGATCCACGAGGTGCTTCTCAAGGCGAAGAGGAACAAGGTGCAGGTGATTCTGGTAGCTCCAGACTGGCCCTGCCAGTTCTGGTATCCAGATCTCCTCAGCCTCAGCTCCAGGCTCCTGAGGCGGCTTATAGCCCGCCCGGATCTGATCTCAGTCAACAAGGGGAAGATACTCCATCCAGACTTTCAATCCCTGCACCTGACGGCCTGGTTCCTGAGCGGCTAAAGTTCCAGACCTTGGGTCTTTCCAACGAGGTCCTCAACGTCGTTGAGGCGTCCCGTAAGGAGTCGACCAGAAAATGCTATGCCTTCAAATGGAAGAGATTCTCTATTTGGTGTCAGGACAAGGGGTTGGACCCTTCTTCCTGTTCCTTGGCTAGCGTTCTGGACTACCTGTGGTCCCTTTCTCAGCTAGGGCTTCGGTCGATGACCCTTAAGGTGCACCTGGTGGCCATCTCTGCTTACTGGGTACGGACCGGCAAGCAGGCGGTGGCGCTGGATAAGGTGGTTGGGCGCTTTTTCAAAGGCCTTGATCACATATCCCCTCCGGTGCGAGAACCTCCACCTCTGTGGGATCTACTGCTGGTATTGGCTAAGCTCCTGGGCAAGCCATTCGAACCGATGCACTGGTGCGATATCTCCCACCTGTCGTGGAAGACCGCCTTCTTGGTGGCTATAACGTCAGCCAGAAGGATGGGAGAGCTCCAGGTGCTTTCTATTGAGTCTCCTTATCTGGTCTTCCACAGGACAAGGTTTTACTGTGCCCCCACCCGAAATTCCTTCCGAAGGTAGTGTCAGAGTTTCAACTTAACCAGATGTTGACTCTGCTGGTGTTCTACCCCAATCACACCTCGGAGGCCGAATATAGACTCCATACTCTGGACCCTAGAAGAGTGCTCGCTTATTATAAGGAGCGAATGGCTGAAGTTCGGGGAGAGGTTCGCCAGCTGTTTGTCACCTACAGTGAAGCTGCACCTGGCAGACCTGCAGCCAAGCGGATGATAAGCAGGTGAGTCACCTCCTGCATAGATGTCTGCTATAGGTTGGCTGGCATGGAGTCTCCCAGAGGGATAAGAGCTCTTTCTACGCGCCATACCGCGGCTTCGGTGGCTGCTTCTAGGGACATCCCTATCCAGGAAATCTGCAGGGCTGCTACCTGAAAGTCAGCACACACCTTTATTTCCCATTACCACATTGACCTTGAGTCACGCCGGGATGCTGGTTTTGGGACCTTGGTTCTCCAGTCCTTATTTCCTAAGTAGGGGGTGTGCGTCTTGCCTCCCTCCTCCCGGAGAACTGCTAGGAGTCTGCCAGACAGTGTGGATTGAACAACATATCACGTCCCTAGAAATACAGGTTGTCGCCTGTAACAGGGTTTCTAGGAGTGGTATATGTTGTTCATCCACACGACCCACCCGACCTCCCCGGCTTCGACGCGCAACCTGGCTTCCAGCGGGCTAGATCTGGCGTCATGGGACGGAGCCGAGGGTTTTGCCACCCAGGTGGGTGGAAGGGAGGAGCCAGCTTGAAGACCTTCCGGCAAGAATTAAAGCGGCAAGGAACCTGCCAGACAGTATGGATGAACAACATATACCACTCCTAGAACTCCTATTACAGGTGTGTAACTTGTATTTACTTTGGTTAGGATATCACATCTGACCGTGTCAACTAAAATGCTAAGGCTGGTTAAGAAGTACTGTAATCGGGATGCCAAGTTGTGTCCTTGGCAATCTTGTATTTCTCTCAGGGCTCGTTGGTTTCGGAACAGTCCTTTTTTGCGAGTTGTGGACCTATCCAGGGTAATCTCCTGGACTGTGTTCCAGTCTCCAGCCAATATCATTGGCAGGGACTGGTGTTTGGATAACTTTGCTGGGAAGGATGTGAACACGTGGGGTTCCTCTTTGTTTGGTTCATAAATAGATAATAAAATAAGCTTTGTTCTGTGTAGGGTCCCATGCAGTATTACATAGCGCACATTTGGGTCAATGGTCTGACTTCGTAACTGAAATAGGGTGTTACGGTGAATTAAAATGGCTGTCCCTGCTGTTTTGTTGTCAGTACTGGCCGTGTATACTTGGCCAACCCGTGTTCTGTGCCTTAGATTGGCTTTTTATGGTGTTGTATGGGTCCCCTGTAGGAAGGCAGTATTGGTGACAATCCGTGTGAAGTGCCTTAAAATTTGGTATCTTTTTTCTTTAGTCTGGGCTCCTTTAATATTCCACATAATTAAATTATATACCGATTTAGCCATCCTGTGGGCTGTGTGGGGAATAGAGGGGACCGTAAGTTATAGGTGGTTAGTTTCTGGTGTGGGGTTACCTAGAAACATAGTATTTGACGGCAGATAAGGACCGCTTGGCCCACCCAGTCTGCCCATTTCTCTACCTAATGGATGAGCTGCAGATCCTAGTTAACCAGCAGCCTACTTCTTCCTACCCCAACCCCCTAGAATTGCCTTATGACTGTCCCATGCATGCTTGAATTCCACCACTGTTTTTGACTCCACAACCTCCTCCGGAAGGCCGTTCCATGCATCCACAACCCTCTCTGTGAAAAAATACTTCCTTAAATTACCTCTGAGCCGCCCCCACCATCTTCAATCAGCCCTTGTTCTTGCACACCTCTTTTGAAAGATGCTACCTCTTGGACTTTGTTGATTCCCTTGAGGTACTTGAAAGTTTCTATCATGCCCCCTCCTTTCCTCAAGGCTATACATATTAAGCTCTTTAAGTCTCTCTTCATATGTCTTCCGTGCAGACCCTGCACCATTTTAGTTGCCTCCTCTGGACAGCTTCCATCCTGTCTATGTCTTTGCAGAGATTGGGTCTCCAGAACTGCACGCAGTACTCCAGATTGGGTCTCACCAGCTGTCTGTACAGAGGGATAATAGCTTCCTGTTTTCTACTGGTAATGCCTCTCCCTGTGCATCTCAGTATCCCCCAGCCCTCCTTGCTGCCCTCTCACATTGCTTGCCCACCTTCCGGTTACCCATTGTTTTTCTTGTGGAGTCTGTTTATTTAAAGAGTTTCACCAGGAAAGACATACTGAGCTTTAAAATAGCTTGATCTTATGGTGGCGGAATCTCTTGCAGCAGGCCATGACAGGTAGGACTTCGCTATCAGGCACTAGGACCACATGGAAACCTTTCTAGCTAGTGGTCTGCCAACAGGGGACACCCACCTCCGACATCACACACACTAATGTTAGCCACTCTGTATAGGTGGGCAGCCCCTCATGTCCTCCCCAGTTCTTTCATGCCATCGACCTAGTCACGTCGGATCTGCAAGGAAAGTGCGCCTTCTTCAGTCACCATTTTGGCACCTTTTATTTATTTCTCACCTTAGTTTCTCCCCATTTTTTTATGTTTTTTTCTTTTTGTTTATGTTGTCTTTTCCCTCGTCTTCAACGGAGCATCGCAATAAATGTGTCTGTGGCCAGCAAATTCCTAAGAAGGACAGCCATTCAGCTTGCCTTTTCTACCTAGGCCCAGACCACGACATAAGGTCTTGTGAATTCTGCTAGAGGTTCAACGCCACCACCCGACGCTGGCACCATCGGACCCTCAAAGGGCACTTGTTAGAGCTGAAGGTCGCCTCTATGCAGCAGGAGCTGCAGCATGATCTTCTCAGGCCTCCGAAGCCCAGTCTTCGGACTTCCAGGCCCAGTCTTTCAGTTCGGCTATGGCCCAGCCCCGGAACAAATCTTTAGGGAAGCACAAGCATGGAAACAAAAACATGGGTCCCAGTTTTTGTATTCGCGCTAGCGGTTGCCACACTGTCGCTCGACCGCATCAGAGTCCTCCAGGGGGTCAGCCCCACGTACCACCAATGCCCCCCTTCTACAGGGCAAATGCCCACTGTTTGTTGTTGTTACAATGTATTTATTTGTTTAATTTTGTTAACCAGGTAGACCCACTGAGACCCGAGGATCCCTTGTTCAGGGGTGACCCAGAGTTAGTTACATATACAGTCATGTGGCAGTGCATATAGTAAGTTTGAATCATACATAGATACAGTCATAGGTAGACAACTAAGTCATACAGGATGTAGTTACATAATGACTAGACACTAGCAGGGGGTAATTTAGTACAGTGCAGTTAATACACAGCATTAATAGATATACAGATTTGAAGTGCCATGAGTAGGGTTAATCCCCGGCATAAATATTCAGAGTAGTTTGAATTATGGACAAGAAAAATGGTTCATCTGGTACAAGTGTATTGTGAGGTATTTTTAACTTGCAGAATTCAAATTTCAGTGCTGAGCAGTGTTCAGGGTTTTCTCAAATTTCATATGTTTTTGGCTTTAATTTTCGATATTCTCTGGGATTCGCCCCACTGTGTGTTTTGGTCTGTTGCTCGTGGTCATATAGGAGGTACCGTTTGTTGTGCTTATCTCTCTTTACTTTTGTATCTCCCTGGCAGATCACTGTTATCTCTGTGTTACCCCTGACACTGAAATATAGACTGATGTTTATCCACATGGGACTCGATTCCCAAAGAGGACTTTGATCGGCGCAAGCTGCAGCACACAGCATCTTGCACTGAAGCTCGGTACACCAGGGGCCCTTCACCAGATTCTGGTACAGAAGGGGTCTTGGCACCTAAGTCATACTGTCATAGTTTATTGTTCAAGTCCTGTCAGCCATAGGCCGTACACAGACTTGCTACTTCAGTGGAGATACTCCCATTTTTTTTCAAGCATGTATTCATCTAATCTGTGTTTAAAAGTATTCATTGTTGGAGCTTCTACCACATCACGTGGCAATTGATTCCATACTCCAACCACCCTTTGATTGAACCATCTTCCCCTTCTCTGCGTTCTGTATATTTCACCTAATAGTTGGTATAGATGTAGTCTGGTTGCCCTGTTTGATATTCCTTTTAATCTAAGTCCTGCACATTCCCTTAGTATCACATCATGGAAGCATCTATAAGTATAACATAGGTCTCCCCTCAAATAACGGTATGTCATGGAATAAAGGCCTAACCTAAGCAATCTATCCTTGTATTTCATGTCCTCAACAACACAGATATTTTTTGTGTATCTACGCTGCACTTTTTCTACTAATTTACCTGATCCTACATCCTGTGGGGAAATAAGGGCCATTCCATATTCAAGGATTGGCCTTACCAGGGATCTATACATGGGCAACATGACATCCTCATGACTATTTTTTATATTTCTTAGTATATTTCCCAACACTCTGTTTGCCTTTTTTACCATTTCTGTATTGTGTTTACTAAAAGTTAATGTATCTGTTATTACCACTCCCAGGTCTTTTTCAGACTTTGTAATTGCTGTTACTACATTATTTAGTTTATATTCTGCCCCCATATTGTTCATTCCAAGGTGCATGACCTCACACTTATTTACATTAAATCTCAGATAATGTCTTTCAGCCCAGAGTTCCAATTTAAACAATTGTTCCTGGAGACTGTCTATTGCCTCCTGATTGTTTACTACAGCTCCCACCTTTGTATCGTCTGCAAATTTGCAGATCCATGCACCATCCGTAACCTGCATGGACCCAACAAACAATTTGAATAGTAGGGGACCCAGGACAGAGCCCTGGGGTACCCCACTTGTCACTTTTCCCCAATTCGAAAGAAACACCCGAAGTTGAACCCTCTGGGTTCTGTTGGTAAGCCACGCCTTTATCCATGATCCCAACTGCCAATGCATTCCCAACTCCATCAAGATCTGTATTAGAGTTCTATGGGAGACTGAGTCAAACGCCTTGGCGTAGTCCAAATACAGGACATCCACCGGTAATCCGCCATCCAACGCCTGACGTATCATCTCAAAGAAGTGAAGCAAGTTGCTTGTACAGGATCTACTTGCTTCAAATCCATGTTGACTAGTATCCAGTACCTTGAGAGTCATTATATTTTGCTCCAATAGTTCTTTAATACAACTTTCCATTACTTTCCCCACAACGGAAGTAATACTAATAGGCCTATAATTGGCGAAGTGTGTTTTATTACCAGCTTTATATATAGGTGTTACATGTGCCACTCTCCACTCATCAAGCACCAAACCTTCTCTCAAAGACCTATTAAATAACATACTCAGTGGTCCAGCCAATTCATTTTCTAAGGTCTTAAGAAACAAGGGGTGATATCCGTCTGGTCCACTTGATTTGAAACTTTTTAGGTTTCTTAGCTTCTCCTTGATCTGTTTTTCAGTAATTTTCCACCCTATATTATTTTTACTTCCCACTTGTAATCGTATATCTGGTCCCCACACCTATAGCAACCTCTCCCATGCGACAAACACACGACGCACAGGAGGGGTTTGCTGCAGGATCCCTTCTGTTAAGGCAAGTGATCCCCCATCCTCGATGTTAATATTATGTTAAGAAGAATATTACCTGGTAGTCCAGTGGCCTACCTCCCCGATCTTGCCACATATTAAATATATTTATATTCCCCACATCCCTAGTTTTCTAGTGGCCCCCTTCCCCGATCCCTAATTTTGCCATTTATTAAATATATGTATATTCTACACATCCCTAGTGGTCTAGTGGCCCGATCCCCAATCTTGCCATTTATTAAGTATATCTATATTCCCCACATCCCTAGTGGTCTAGCAGCCCCCCACCGCCCCGCAACCTGGATGCCACCCGCTACTGTGAAAAATAAATAAAACACATTTTCCTGGTGGTCTAGTGGCCCCCTACCCCACTGCCTCGTCAGGTAGTGCCCACCACCACGAGCCCCATTATACACCCCAAGCCAGCAACCAGAACAGCCCTCTTCTCACCACCGTGGCCGGCTGATGACTGACCCCTACATCCCATCCGCCCCCTCCCAGGCCATGCTCACTCCCCCGCGGTACATAATAATGACATCCTGTCGCTACAGTTGCCCACCCTCCCACATCTGGTCGCTCCCCCCCCTTGCCATTCGGCCTTTCGCCTACATCATGTCGCAGCTTCAGACGGCGCCTTAATTCAGGCGCCAGTGTCACAGGCTACCGATGGCCGTATCTCATGAACAAGGATTTCTCACGAACAAGGATTTTGACACATCACAAACAAGGATTTTTAAAGGTTGCTGTTTCTTTGCCAGTTCACTGCAAAGAAAAGGTTAAGGCTTTTGGCTTGAAATTTGCAGGGTAAAAGGGGTTGTCCCACAGATGTGACCTGTGCTGACTGGTGTCAAAATTGGCATCAGTTCCATAGTTATGGCATGACGAAGTTGTTAAATTTCCTATAGGATGACATTGTGATGAACATGATGCTTATTGGTGGATATATGTTGAAAACAGTTTGAGACATGGATTTTTTGCTAAGCACAGCTTAGTACACCTTTACAGGTTGTCAGTCCATCGTTGCAATTGCAGTAGACTTTTTTCCAAGGTTGCTACGGTTACAGAGATATTGCACCATTTGCAGCACAACGGTTACTTGGAAAATGTCTAGGCCTGCGCTGCGTCTCTACAATTATAAGCAGGTGGGAGCGCAGGGCCTGGAGAGAGACCAGCGCTCCCACATATGGATACCATTATGCAGTAATGAGTCTGCTGGGCCATCTGTTATGCAATACTGGGAGCGTAGGAAGATGACAGTTGATTACGGGCCCTGTGCTCCAAAAAACTGATACCATGGGAGCGCAGGGCCTGGAGAGCCCTGTGATCCCCAAACCTTTTAAAGGTAAGATTACACTTTATCAAAAAGTAAGGAAATTAATAGCAAAAAAACGTTGTTAATGCATTGGTGTGGGTTGAAGTCGACAGTTAGGGAAATGAGGTGTAAGTGAAGGAGATCCTCACCTCACTTCATATTTCATTCTCCACAGCATCAGTAGTTATGTGCTTTGTCGGGCCCAACTCGCACCCCATTCTCCCATACTGTACTATGTCAGTTTTCTTACATATGGAAAGGGGTGAGAGTTAGGGTCGACGGCTCCAAGGCACACCCCATTGACTGTTGGTCTATGGAGGTTGGGGGTGGGGTGGTAGGGTGAGGGGGTTAGTATCTCAACCCTAACACCTCATTTGCCTACTTTTGTCACTTCAACTCATGCATTAACACAGGGTTTTGCAATGAATATATATATGTGTGTGTGTGTGTGTATGTATGTATATATATATATATAATTTTTTTTTTATGTAATGTGAAGATAAAAAATGGCAAATGTCACCAATATGCTGGAGTGGTCAGACCTACAGTGAGGATATCGCGTTTATCCTCACTGTAGGTCATTTATCCACACACTTGGTCACTGAGAGGCACTGTCTGAACTTAAGCAGAACAGGGGCACAAACTGCAGTTAAACTGCAGCTCAGCACAGCTCCGATTTCACCCACACGTCAGCTGCAACTCTCAACCTCCTCAGTGTGAAACCGTCATTCCCACTGAGGGGTTCATTTCTTTCTTTCTTTTATTTTGCTCACGCTTTTGTTTTAAACCAGAAAAACACCAAATTCCATCCTCCCCAAACCAGAAAAACTGCACTAAAAACCTTTTTCCCTTCCCAGACCCAACTTCCATTACCAGCACTGACTTCGAACCTCCAAACCGCTGACAGTAACTCCGGCAGGATGCAGTAACATCCTCCAAAGGCATGATCAACCAGATCAACATTTTCTTTCAAATAAAATGATGCACAGGGTGGCTGAAATAAATAGGACACAGAATAGAACTACCAAATGGCTCTCTCGCTAATCGAGAGCTACTGCTGCCATGTTTAAAAAAATTGATTCAGCCCGCCCACAAGAAAACCCAACCAATTAAATGCCGTGTTTAGCAATGTAAGCACGTAGGGACCCTAGCAACCATGCTAGTGTCCCTGCATGCTCCTACCAGTGCCGGTCATCAAAAGAAAACACTGGGGACTAAAATAATTCAACAGACATTAATAAATAAGAAATAAAAAGAAAAACCATGACATAATTAAATATGCCATGGCCCAATTGAAATATCATTGACATTTCCCTCGTGAACTTTGATATGAGGTCACTGGTAACTGCCACTCATGACATCATAAGGTCAAGTGCAGATAGGAAATATCAATTATATTTCCACTGGAACCGTGGTATATCCATATATTATATACATATATATATCTATATATATAATATGGATATACATGGAGAGTTGTCAGATAAATGATTTATCTACATAAGTGCTGTTTGACCTCACGAGTGGCATAAGCCACGAGTGAAGTGTCCGAGGTCAAACAGCACAAGTGTAGATAAATCATTTATCTGACAGCTCACCATTGTATATTTCATTTATGCAATAGAGATGCTTTCTGTTAGTGCAGGGACATTTGCTTTTGATTGTTTATCTTTTTTTAAAGATAATTTCTGAGACTTTTTTTTAACTTTCCTAGTGTAGGTCTGCTTAGCATAGCAGTTGCTATTAAATGAAACACCACTCGTGTAGAAAATTTTGTGCTGAACAAATTTCATGCTCACAGTACCATGCTATCTTTTTTCTTTTAAAGTAATTTGCATTTGTTTGTCAAAAAAGTGAAAAACAATATTGAAGTTTTTTTGCTAATTATAAAAAAACCTAAATGGTATCTGTAAATGAAACACTATTTATTTTGTAGATATTTTTGTGCTGAACAACTTTCATGCTCACAGTACCATGCTATAATTTTTTGTTTTAAAGTTATTTACATTTGTCAAAAAAGTGAACAAGGGCCCGTCGGCGCAGTGAAGTTTGGATTCCTCTTACACCGCCGCGAACCGGGTTCGAAATGAGTCTGGGTTGCTGGAGGGTTGGCCGGGAGAAGAATGGAGCATCCTACGGACTGCCTCCTTCTCCAGGAAGGGTGGGGAAGTGTCCGGCGCATGGGGGACACATGGCGACCAGGAGTCCTCAAGCCACCCCGGCCTTGCGTATGGGGGCGGGCGGACGCTGGTGTAATTGCATGTTCTCGCCTCCATGAAAAAATGGTGGAAAAGGAAGGCGGATGGGTCCTTTGTCTCAAGTGAAGCCCTCTCTGGAGCTTCAATTAGCCACCATCGCCAAGTCTCCTGACTAGATACTGGCCCTGCGGCTCTGGATATTAGACTCATGTCAGGCCCCTGCCTCAAGCATGGGGGTAACTGGGAGATACTGGTGATAGATGGTAGGTGGAAGCTCCAGGGGCCGTTACCAGGGCAGAGACCGACAGAAGGACCTGCCAGGTAAAAATGAAAAAAAAAAAAGAAAAAGTGAACAACAAATTGAATTTTCAGCTGTTTTTTTGCTAATTATAAAACAATCTATGAGGTGTCTATAAATGAAACATCACTCATTTTATAGAACATTTTGTGCTGAACAACTTTTGTGCTCACAATACCATGCTATCGTTTTTCATTTAAAAGTTATTCCCATTTGAATATAGTCAGTACTGCTTCTGAGGCCGAACATGCTAAATGAATTCCAGAGAGATTTGTGACATAGTAACTGTGTGTATAAATGAGTAACTGTGTATATAATAGAGGATAAAGTATGGGGAACAGTTAACAACCGTATTGTATTCACATCGAGAGGTTACCATGGTCTGTAAACCTCCAGATTGCAGCTCGAGAGGTTTGCAGTAACCATGGTAACCTCAAGATGCGAATGCAATGCGGTTGTTAACTGTTCCCCATACATTGTCTTATATAATGTATGGGGAACTAGTTTAAAAAAAGCACCTCTGATAAAATAGAGCAACACACTAAATGTACAGGGCAAATTAAATGCTTACCTCAGAGTGAAGACGTGAACAGGGAGGTATCAAAGTGGCCGAAAAAAAGATTTATTAAAAACAAATGAACAGATCTTGTTCACTTACAATTTTTACAGACTCCTGTACTACTCACATTTAAAATAGGAAAAACAATCAAAGATAAAAACAACACTGTCCCATGTGATTTGAAATTTAAGGCGGAATCTAGGGGTCAAACGGGTCGGCGTAATCAGTGCGCCATCCGGAAGTACCACTGGAAAAGGTAATTCGCGGAAGAGACGCTTTTGGAGCATTTTCTCAAACACCAGGTAACTGATGAAAAAAGGAAATAAGAAAAAAACTAAGCAAGTGAGGAACCGCTGATGCGGTGGAATCTTTATCTCGGCAGCATTCTTTTTTGTTATGCCATCGATGTGACATACCATTGATGGGTTAACAACTTAATTACGTCACATCGATAGCATAACAAGATGGGGAAAAGATGAAAATCACCACATAACAGCATTCTACAATACATTATAATAAATTTATACACCCAGTTACTCAGATAAATGGATTTATCACACTCTGTTTATCTCCACACCTATTGCATAACTATATATGTTACCTGGTTGACTCTTTCCCCCATAGGAGCCAGTTTCATGTATTTCCCTGTAAACCTCAGCATTTAAAGGTGTACACTTCCCAAGTAAAGGTGTACAGCCCCCCCTTAAAGCTATATACCTCCCAAAACAGTACACACATTGATATATATATATCCCTAAAACCATAACTATATACTCCTGAAACCCTGGCTCTGTACCACTAGAAACTAGTAAAAAGGAAAAAAACTACAGAGCACTAATGAATTATTCATTAAATACTGGTCCACCAATATAAACACTATAAAAACACCAAACTAAACTAAATAGATCAGATTAAGAGACAATCTACATCATAGCAGAACTAACTCCAGCGTAGCAGAGTCTCAACTTTATAAACCAGCAGCAGAATAAAAACAGCAAAGAAGACAAAGTCTGACATAAAATGAGTACAACAAATACCTAAAAAACAGCATTGAACAAAGACAACTACTCAGCAACCCCCCCCCCCCCAAACTGGACAAACACCTAGCAAACTTTATATTTAACCCCCCCCCAAAAAAAAACAACAACAAAACAGGATGGAACAGAACATGAACCCGGAACACTCAGAAGCACACTTGGCAGACTGGACAGACATTCTAAAGCAAAAGATTATTCACATTCTGTATACCGTCACAAATCCACCATGTTCGGTCTCTCATTTAGTACTGCTGTAACCCCCCTACAAATGGTTCCCAAAAAGTCTTCCTTGAGCTTACCTAAATGCTCACTGTCAGGCTGGTGTCCTGCGTTTTAGCAGTTTAAATGTGATTACCAGAGCTTGTATAGCCTCTTTGTACTGTCTCTTTAAGAGCTGCCTAATTGCAGTTTAAATAATCTGAGATGGAGCTCTGTTGAAAGATGTAACTATTTACTGAAAATCATTTAGAGTGATAATGATAATGTAGTTTGTCTAACCTGCTTTCTTTGTAGCAAGGACTGTTTTGTTTGTCTCCACTATCTTGGTCCTGGACTGCAAATTGACCAAACAGTACTGGTGGGACCTAAAATGTAGCCGGACTACAGGAGCTGTCTGAATTCAAAATCTGTAGGAACTTTAGTTTGGAGCTTTTTTGTGCCTTTTTGCCACTGAAGGGGGGAGCTCTTGCTTTGACTGACAGCCAAATCAGCCAACCAAATCTTCTGGATCTTGGGGAAGTCCCGGCTGCTTGCAGTTTTCAGCTAGAACTAAGCCGGAAGCTGAACAGGAAGGAGCTGAAGTGTTTCTGAGCAGCAATCCTGAGTGGATTCGCATGGGAGAACTCTGAAAAGGCTAAGTTTTTGGCCTGCATGCCACTGTGCTGCTCCTGAGAGGGAGAGAAGATAATTATTTTGGACTGAATCCAAGTTTGTGTGAGTAAAGTAAGCTACTGAAGTGGGCCAGGTTCAATCTGAAGAAGACCGAATATTTTTGCTGAATGTGATCGGCCTATCAGGAGTTCCAGCTACCCCTAAGCTCCCGGTGTGTGCAGAGACTTTGCGATTGTGCCCGGGGAGTGTTTTGCCTGGTATAGTAGAATTCTCGTACATGTAAATGTGCTGTGAGCTGCTTCTGAATTTGTTTCCATGCGGTCTGGGCTTTGCCAGACTGGCCCAGCCAGACTACCCACTGCACAGAGAAGCCATCGACGAGAGACCTGCCTGGGGATCAGCCCCCTGCTCCACGCTTGAACAGGAACGACACCTCTGCGACTTGTGTGGGCTCTGCTTCTCCTGGTATTCCAGATCAACCACCTGCAGTCTCGATTTTCATCCAGTCTGTGTCCAGTCTTGGGTCTCGTGAGTAAATACCAGGGTAGCTCCCTACAACAACAGCTTAATCTGAGTGTGTCATCTGATTGTCTTGTTGTTTCGTTTCCTTTACGAACTGAGCCCTCTGGCTCCGGATTACAAATATTGTGTACTGTGCATGTTGTGTTTTCCATCACAGGGCCCCAGCTAGCCGTAACCCCGGGCAACTGTCCTGGCTAGCCCATCTCTTCTCTACCTAGGTACCCAGAGGTGGACTGTGTGGGGGGACTCAAAGCGCATGCATAACTGCTTGATTGATATAACCTTTAAGCTAATTAATCTGAGTTTGTCCCTCCCTTGTTCAAGTCCCCTGAATAAATCAGATCTAACTTTTTCTGCGTGTAATCTGACTGTGGTTCCAGTTTGTGCTCAAAGTACTGTACTGTTGCTATTTGCTGTGCTTAACCTTGTTTTACAGGGGGTCTCCAGGATTGAGCCAGAGGAACCAGCCCTGGTGGTAAGTGCAAACAGTGTTTGTGAAAGTGATTATTGTACAGTGTTCAGGCCACTAGAGGGGAAAGAGGGGGGTTACAGTGTCCCGGAGGGCTGTGCCCAGGTTAGCTTGACCACTACCAGCCCTGACCTTCAGGTGGAGGCACCGGTTTCAGAACTTAGGCCCCTTAACCTGCTACTAGCCAAGCAGGCAGGGTTAGTAGCCCTTGGGATAGAGCCACCTTGGGGTTACACTACTTAACACCCTTAAACAATTAGGGTTGATTCCTATCTCAGTAAGTGGATTACAGCATGGTTGTGCGGCAGGCAGCAGAGGGTAAGGGTGAGGGGACATCTTTCAATGAGGGCAGAAATGACTAGTGGGGTTCCCCAGGGATCTGTACTGGGACCAAGGCTGTTTAACATATTAGTGTCTGGTATGCAGGTGTCCAGTGGTGTCTGGATGTGTAACTATGCAGATGATTCCAAGATTGGGGCAATAGTGAACACCGTAGAAGCAGTTTCAAAACTACAGCAATAACTTTGTCATCTTGAGAACTGGGCCAAGTTACACAAACTGGACTTTAATATTGCTAAATGTAGGGTTATCCATTTTTTTTTTATTCTTTTTATCCCCTCCTTACACCCCCTCCCCGCACTTTCCTCCTTCGGGCTGTCTCAATGCCCTCCAGACTCCCCCACTGAGTCTGCCCCTAGAGTGTCACATTCTCAGGTGCTCCTACCTGCCTCCTTAGCACCTTACACAGTGGGGTCTGCCCGTGTTGTGTCGTCTGGGTGGCCGGAGCTGCCGTCATCCGGAGTGCCGAGGATTGTTTTTCCGGTTTTCTGTCCCTCCCCTCTCACCCGAGGAGCCGGCTCGGTGACGTCTTCGCACGCCGCCAAGTCAAGGCGCTCCTCCCTCCTCGGCTCCCTCGCCCTAGAAGCCGCTGCTGTCTCCCGAGAGTCGGTAGCTTCCACCGCCTTCTCGAGCGTCAAGTGTATTAAACACCCCTGGTCTCCTCCCGAAGGAGGAGAGCATCCGTTGGGACGCCAATCCTCCTTCCCCTGCCGACCCTCACGGCCCGAGGCCTCTCGAACCCGGTCGCCGGTGATGCGAGGTGTGGCGTCCAGCGCCTCAACCCTCAGCGCCACCGGGCCAGCCCAGGGTTATCCATTTTGGGCATAGTAATACCAGAGCGCAGTACTTACTGAATTCACATACCTTGAAAGTGTCAGAAAGTGAGAACGATTTAGGGGTGATTATCACAGAAAGACTGAGTTTGGAAAAACATAATAAAAACTGTGTAACTAGAACAAACAGAATTATTGGAATTCTGTTCCATAATATCAGAAGCCGAAGGAGTGAGGTTTTGGTCCCAATGTACAGATCACTGGTGAGGCCTGTGCTGGAGTATGGTGCCCCCTTTAGCTCAATACAAAGTATAGGGGGATTAAGAAGAACTGAAAGAGTACGAAGAAGGTTTACAAGAAAAGTGGGTTCAGAAATCAGTGACACATATGATGTGAGACTGGGACACCTGGGTCTGTATATGGAATATACTGTAGAAGAACAAGGGGGGACTTGTGTTATGTTTATAGGGCACTAAGTGATGGATTAATAAGTGAAGCTGCGGGTTTGATCTGGAAAGAGGGAATAAGAAAATGTGTAAGGTCACATGACAAACAACTAAAGGGAGAAAAGTACAGAACTAATAAGAGAGGAATGTGGTTTAATCAGAGGGTTGTGAATCTCTGGAATGGGCTCCCAGGGGAAGTAGTTAACGCTAGTACTTTACGGACATTTAAACATCGGTTGGACATATTTATGGGAGAAAAAAATGGGGATATATTCACCAGCTGGTAATAGGTCCTTACATGGCCTTTCAGGCTTATGGTTCTAAACACCTCCTGTGAACCTATGAACCTATGTTTAAACTAGCCATTCAAACCATGACAGCCAAACAAAAATATCTGAAGAAAGAAGGAAAGGAAACCGACTACACCAAGCAGCAGCCAGACAAGGGGGACACCAGAATTCAATCCAGCTCCACCACAGCAGGATGAACAGCACCAGCAGGACCAACAGCAAAACCACGCATTCTATGTAGCACAGTCACTGCACCACTGCAAACCCCTCTGGAGAACATTACAGGACAAAATACGCTGCCACAGGACATTAAAAGGCAGCAGCAAGTACCCCAAAGTATCTCTCCAGTCACTTAAAACTACAGGCTCTAGGACTGCAAGGGCATACTTTTCTTCACCCACAAACACAAAACCGCTGTCTGAAAACCACCAACATGCCACCATCTCCGAAGCCTTCCTGCCCCGCCCTCCAAGCAAATGCATGGTGATGTACAGCCCCTTAAAGAGCTCATGACACATTCAAGAGAACGTGTACAAAACCTAATATTTAGACACTTTCCAGCTTGTATTTCCCATTGGTGCTGTATTCCTCCTCTTCCCCATTATTTATTACTGAGGTCATCTGTATGAAAACAGAATCTTTGCTCCTGAAGAGTTTTTCTATTCCTGCTGCCTTCTCCCTACCTGAAGTTATACATCATTGCTTGTGACATCACAGTTACTCCCGTGGCAACCGACTGTGATGTCACAACAGATAATTATCACTTGAAGTAGGGAGTAAGCTATAGAGGCAGATGGACTCTAAAGGAACTCTAAAGGATAAAGATCATATATTCATGCACATTTCTTTAGTAATAAATAATGGGGAGGAGAAATTTATAAACTATAAATGGAATGCAGGCAGAATTGTAATTATTATGTTAAGTTTTCTTTTGGCGTCATTAGCTCTTTAAATCCTCTGCACTGCAAATTCAAACTCAAATGCCCAGTCAATTCAATTCAGGAGACGCCACACTGTCTGACATCACTGTCCCTGACACCAGCATGTAGCATGTCTCCTGAATGGACCTCAGTAGAAACTCACCATCTGACTGGCCATGGTCTGCAGCCAATGAGTGGACGCAGTATAGTCGTTTTATACCAGGCATCCCCTCTGAGCATCCGATCCTTCCTCCCACAGCACCAGTCAGATGTCCAACGTCTCCTGTGATGTCACAGGAGCACTGCAAAAGTGGTAGCAGGACCCCATTTTGCAACACTTGTCTCTAAAGAAACAAATAACAATGGCAGGATACCACATGCTTCACAGAAGCAGCAACCCCCTGGAGCCTTCTCCACTACTTCCACTTCAGCAGCCTGCAGGAGCTGTGCAGCAGTTGCCCTCCAACCAGAACCATACCATAACTATTCAGGCAGGAACAGGTACAGCAGCCCCAAATATAATGTTGTTTTGCCATACCTGCACCATACGTGGCACCATCACAGTGAACAGTTTCACTATGGGGACACCAGCACTGCCCTTTACAGCACCACTACAGTAATAAACTAGCACAAACTGAATAATGAACCAATGAATATGTGCCTACTAAAAAATGTGTCTACAGTGAAGTAACTATGGCAGTTGCTCTGTATATGGTGCACACAGATGGTGTGTATTGAAATGATAGTCGGCACAGTACTGTCTTCTCTCCTGACACCCCCAATGTATTATATAAAACAAATAATAGGAAAGTGTGGTATTCAAGGATACATACCATTCAGGCAATATTAAATGAGCCCTTCAGGCTTGTGGCTTTATGAGCTCACATTAGCCCCCCAGTGGGTATAGTACCTTGTATACCACACTTACCCATCATTTATTCTCTGTCTCTGTCTCTTTCTTTCTCTCTCTCACTTCCTCGCTCTCCTCGCTCACGCGCTCTATCTCTCTATATGTATATATATTATTTTTATTTTTATATTTATTTTATATTTTTTTGTTGACGGGTAAGTGCACTAGACAAGTCCTGCCTATTTTCAGGCATGACCCGGGGGAGGGGGATACAGATGAAAGCCAACTGACCTTGAACCAGATTAAGCTGTTGGTGGTATTTTTAGTGAGTGAGGGAAATTTGGCCAGGATACTGGGGACATTTTCCTACTCTTTTCGATAAGTGCCATGGGATCTTTAACATCCACCTGAACTACCACCAATCCAGGCAGATGGGACCTCGGTTTAACGTCTCATCTGAAAGACGAATATATAAATCAATTCCAAAAAAATCATCAGTGCAAACCTAGTGCTCACCCCATTCCATCTGTAAATAAGGTCAGATATGTAGACTTTATGAGAATGGGGTGAGCGCTAGGCTTGAGAAGCCCGAGGCGTATCCCACACCTGCTCTCCTGCCTGGTTTGGGAGGGTGGGGTGTTAGGAAAACCCTAACGCCTCATTTCCCAACTTTTATCACTTTGACCCTAACTGGAGCATTAACAAAATTTTTTTCAACTTATTTCCTTATGTTTTGAGATTGTATAATAGTGTCCTTATTTTACTGTGGGAGCTTGTACAAGAATTTATATGGGACACCGACTGGACAGTGCACAAGAATATATATGACTGGATGTTTCCACAAATATATGTGACACAGACTGGTTTGCACAAGAATATGTGACACTGACTGGGTATTTGCACAAGAATATGAGACTGGATATTTGCACAAGAATATATGTGACACCGACTGGATATTATTTGCACAAGAATATGAGACTGGATATTTGCACAAGAATATATGTGAAACCGACTGGATATTATTTGCACAAGAATATGAGACTGGATATTTGCACAAGAATATATGTGACAATCGACTGGATATTATTTGCACAAGAATATGAGACTGGATATTTGCACAAGAATATATGTGACACCGACTGGATATTTGAACTAGAATATATGACAGACTCGGGTGTCTTTTTGAATTGTGTGACTAATAAAGTTCTTTAATGAAGCAGTTGTTCAGAGTTTGATTTCTTCACACACACACACACACACACACACACACACACACACACACACACACACACACACACACTATGTGGCCAGCAGTAATTGGGGGTGGGTGGGGGGTTACAGGACCAGATATGCTTCAGCACTTACAGTTTCATTTCTCAAAAAGATTACACAGCATGCTGCCAGTGTGTTTGATTGTTTTCTGAACACACACACACACACACACACACACACACACACACACTGTACTGCAGCAGTATGTCACACAAATTACAGTCAGAGAACAGTTTAAAATAATTATTTTGCCTTGGCAAGTTTATTTGTGTATCCCCCTCTCAGCTTGTCTGTTTCTTGATCACTTTTCTTTCTACTGATGTGCTTTTTCTTAATCTTTAAGTGTATCTGCATACACACTTACTGTCCCCCATCAGTACTTCAGTAGTTCCATATAGTAGGTACAGTCTGTGCCTTAATACCCCATAAGCCTTTCTATTTTGTTTTAATATCTTTTTCAATATTGCAGTATTGCACAAACAATTCAACGCTGGTTCAATCCAAGAATTTATTTTTAATCTCCTGTCTGCCCTTGTCTACATTCTGTTTTCCTGCCTGCTTTTTTCCATCTCTGGACTGTAAAGCACTGTGCCTTTAGTTCCCCTGCTCCTTTAAACTCCTCACATTCAGTTTGTACTTAAATGCTTTTTTTTGTATCCTCTATCCCCCCATCAAACTGCACTAACTTGTCAGCTTTTTATCTGTAGTACTGAGCAAACAAAGCTCAAAATGCAATTTTCCCTGTCTCCGTTTTTTTTTAAATATGTGTCACACTGCAGCTTGCACTCGAACTTTCAAGTCTGCGCGCGTGTTTTTTCCCGTTCCCCCGTTTATTTCTTCTCTCCTCACCTTCTCTGGCACCCTCCCTACCTACCCACAACCTAAATACACCAGCAAAATAAATATTTTAGCAAGAATCAGCAATCGCCGAGGAGGCTACAGAAAAGCATCTGCTTCCTTTGACTTGCTTCACAGCGAGAGCTCGTCCCCAGCACACAGAAACTGCACTGATTGGCCGGGGGAGACGTGTCTACCTAATCTCCCCAATCAGACACAGTCTCCTCCGCGCCAACAATTAAATCATGTGGTTTCCTTTTCGCACCTAATGCGGTCAGATGGTTGCCAGTGACCTGAGCATGCGCATTACAGCATTACTGCGCTCCCGAAGGTCACCGACAGGGTACTGCTGCACTTTGTAGTTTTTCAGCCACTCTCTCGGTAGTTCCTATGTCCGTGGCGAGAGAGAGGCGAAAGCAGGTTGCAGGCTGGCTCCTTTCGCCTCTGTGGCGCGGCAGGGATATAAAATTTTAGCCACAGGGCTTGTGGCTTCGCCATTGGCAAAGTGGCGAACGGCTAGCGGGAACGTAGCTCGAACTGGTGACATGCAACAAAATCTCTGTGCGGGTTGCCCAGGTCCGAGGACCGCCTAATTCCCTCACGGTGGCATTCAGTATACGCTGAATGTTCTCTTTCTGCAGTTTAATGATTGCTCAGTTGTGCTAAGCCAGCATGCTACATCCCCTGCGAATGCTTCTAGGTCTGTGTAGACACCAGGGAATAACCAAACAATAATGGGGAAGGTGATCGGAGTGTGGGGGGTGCCACTAGACACCAGGGAATAACAAACAAGTAAGGGGGACACCAATCAGAGGGTGGGGGTGCCACTAGACACTAGGGAAGAAAAAGAAAACTAATGGGAGGGTGATTGGCGGGTGGTGGGGGTCCCACTAGACAAAATTAATAAATTAATGGGGGACAGCGATCCGGGAATGGAGGGTGCCAGTAGTCATCAGGGACAGCGATGGATAATGGGGGAAGGGTGGCACCAGACACCAGGGAAACAGTGGATGACAGTTCACACTGCAGCTGACAGCACGAGTTCAGCTGCCGCTGCAGAAGTCAAGAAAATGTGCGGTTCTCATACAGAGAACGCGGGGGAAGTGCTCCTCTCGCTAAGCTGGGCATCATGGATTTTGGGTGCCCATACAAAGTATTTCTGGCCCTAATTGTGAAAAACAAACATCAGAATCTAGCTGAGTGGGGCCCATTTAACTAGGTACTGGTGTTTGATTTTTAAAATGGCATTTGTTTGCATTTTCTGCACTTTCTAGTTAATGAAAAAAAGAAAACAAGATGGCGGCTCACAAAAAAGGAATTTTTCAGGTGAGAAAGGATTGGCCCCTGACGAAAAAGAATCCTTTTTTGTGAGGCCAAATCCTTTGTCAAACTTTTTACCTCTGTCCTGGAGAGTGATCTTCTCATTGAAAATAATGGGAACTTAAACAATGAATAACTTTGCAACAGATTAATATTTTTCACGAAACAAATGCATGGCAGTCCTGTTACTCAAGCTGTATCTACCGTAAAAATTCACACCAAAATTCCACTCTGTCTGGGCGCAAGGCAATGAGGAAAAAACTGCAAAAAGTGGTGCAAACTAATGGAAACGATACTAAAGGAAAGTCTGGTGTCGTACCTGGAGGACAATGGCCTCCGGGATGTGAGGCAGCATGGGTTTGTTTCAGGGAAGTCTTGTCAAACCAACCTCATACAGTATTATGACTGGGTGACAGGTGAACTGGATAAGGGTCAAGCGGTGGATGTTCTTTACTTGGACTTCAGCAAGGCTTTCAGTTCGGTGCCTCATGGATGGCTTGGGGGGAAGCTAACTGGTGTAAGGGTAGGAGCAAAAATGATGAACTGGATTACAAGCTGGCTGAGTGGCAGGCTGCAACGGGTGGTGGTGAGAGGGGAGCTCTCAACTCCAAGGCCGGTGACGAGTGGGGTGCCACTGGGCTCTGTGTTGGTGCAAGTATTGTTTGGGCTGTTCATATCAGACATTGCACACAGGGTGGTGAGCAAGGTAAGTCTGTTTGCTGACGACACCAAAATCGGAGCAGTGGTGGATGGAGAGGAGGGATGGAAGCAGCTGCAGGGGGACCTACGCAAACTAGAGGAGTGGTCAGAGAGATGGCAGATGGGGTTCAGTGCAAAGAAGTGTAAGGTTATGCACTTTGGGGTGAAGAACCCAAGGAGAGAATACTGGCTGGAGGAGTTAGGCTGGGGGTCGCAGAGGAGGAGAAGGACCTAGGGGTAATGATAACAGGAACCATGAACAACACTGCCCAGTGCAGGAGAGTGGCTGCAAAAGCTAACAGAATGCTGGGGTGCATAGCGAGGGGGGTTTCATCCAGGCGAAGAGAGGTGATCTTGCCCCTCTACAGGTCGCTGATAAGGCCACACTTAGAGTATTGTGTGCAGTTTTGGAGGCTATACCTAAAGCGTGATATCAGGCTACTGGAGGGGTGCAGAGGAGGGAAACAAAGATGATATGTGGAATGAAGGGGAGAGACTATGACAGCAGGCTGGGAGACTTGAATATATACACCCTGGAGGATAGAAGGGACGGGGGACATGATAGAGACATTTAAGTATCTGAGGGGAATCAATAAGGATGGGGCAGATGGGGTCTTTAAGTTAAGGAGGGGGAGGGTCACCAGGGGGCAGGGCTAAGAATAGAAGGGGAAAGATTTAGGAAGGAAATGAGGAGACACTATTTCACAAAGAGGGTGGTAGCAAAATGGAACGCCCTACCAGAATGGGTGGTATCATGTAAATCTGTGAACAGCTTCAAAAGGGCATGGGACAGGGAACAGGGAGAGTGAGGGTGGGGAGGTGGGGGGCAGGGATGACAAAGGGGATGGGGGGTGGGGCAGCTGCAAACTAGGGGTGTTTGCTGCATACTCGAGCAGACTTAGATAGACCGGGTGGTCTGTTTCTGCTGGCATATTCATGTGTTTGTATGTTTTGCACTATCCAGATCTCAGAATCTGCACATTCAACTGGAAGGAAACTTGCCACATCAAAGATCTACCCCACGGGACAGTGCATGCCAAATTATGTCCAAATCGGGTTTAACATTAAACATGCTACTCAACTCTAATTGCCACTATAATATATGTATGCATGTCTCTGTCTCAAAAGCCAGTGAGACGATATACCTTCTATAAAATTATGTCACTGTGGCCATTAGTATGAAACCGAGAAGAACCTTTATCACTAAATAACTATACTAAACCTGATAGCAATGCACAAAGCGAGTTTTGTGATTTACCAAAAATACAGTGTGCGACATACATACATATCTTACATGAGGTCTTTATTTATAATTTTGTTGACCAGGTGAGAATCAAGGACATTTTCCCTATTTCAGGGGTGACCTGGGATTAGTTGTGAAAATACAAAAGGCAGGAAAACATGACAATAGCATGATACAGGCATCAGCAGTAAACAGTACAATAAGTGCAGGTACAGGTTGCCATACACTTGTTAATAAAAAATAAAGAGCATGTGCTTAGTAAGGATGTATAGCTTATAGCAGCAGTGCAATGAAAAATATTTTTCAAAAAAGGTGCTTTTAGCTACTATTAATAAAAAAAAATATTATCATTCTAGTCAAATTTACTTTTCTAAGTCTCTCCTATGCGGTCTACCAGGGCCGGGATATTTAGACTGCTCCAGGCAGTGGCGTAAGCCTGAGCGCAGTGCAACTGGGATGCGCCGGTGCCAGGGCCAGGTGATATTTAACGGTGATGCGCCATGGTGCAGCACCGTTGAATATGGCACGGTCAGCGAACATACTGCACAGGGCACAGTGGCACTGTGCTGGCACAAGCCACAGATAGGGAGCACAGGGATGTGTTACAGCAGGGGGCATGCAAATGAGACCATAATATATGCAAGGTGCAAATGGGGTCATTTGCATGTCATTATGGTTCCATTTGCATGCCTTGCTCAGGGCAGCCCAGCGACTTGCGCCTGGCCCCCTACACAGCATGACATGTGCAGTGGGGATCCCGGGGCATCCCCCGCCCATGTAGCCGTGATCGCATGGTATATGTTTAAAGATAAATCCCTGGTAGTCTAGTGGCACCCCCCCCCCCGCCGAGTCCCAGATTCCTGGAATAATATAATACATGTCTATCCCTGGTGGTCTAGTGGTCCCCTCTCCCACTCAAGGCCCCAATTCCCCGATATGTCAATATGATCATCCCTGGTGGTCTAGTGGAACCCTCCACGCCCCTTGCAGCGATCACGGTAAACCTCCGTAATTAAATACCATGGTGATCCAGTGGCACCCCCCACACTTCCCACCCACACAGAACCCCTTGCCCCCCCCCCGGCTCTGGGCAGCCTTCCAATATCCCACCGGGTGCAATGCGGGGTTGCGCCGGTACAACTCTGTTGCTCCAGGTGCAATCCCTTTGAATATCCGGGCCCATAAGTTTTTATTTTCTTATTCCTACCACATCTATAATGGTATTTCTAAGCCCAGTGTAGGGGCCATCTTTTTTTTCCCTCAAGAAAAACTATGTTAAAACATTTATAAATGTAACTCCCCTACAAATGGGGGTTCCCGAATAGTCTTCCTCGAGCTTGACTAAATGCTCACTGCCAGGCTGGTGTCCTGCGTTTTAGCAGTTTATATGTAATTGCCAGAGAGTGCCTGTATAGCCTCTGTGTACTGTCTGTTTAAGAGCTGCCTGGTTTGCAGTCGTAAGTAATCTGAGGGGAAGCTCTGTTGAAAGATGTAACTATTTGCTGAAAATCATTTAGAGTGATAATGATAATGTAGTTTGTCTAACCTGCTTTCTTTGCAGAAAGGACTGTTTTGTTTATCCCCACCATTCGGCCCGGGACTGCAAATTGGACCAATCAGTATCGGTGGGACCTAAAATGGAGCCAGACTACAGCAGCTGTCTGGAGCCAAATCTGTAGGAATTGTAGTTTTTGGCTTTTGGCGCCTTTTTGCAACTGAAAGGGGAGCTCTTGCTTGGACTGACAGCCGAATCAGTCAACCGAACCTTTTGGATCTGAGGGAATTCCCCCAGCTGCCTGCTGTTTAAGGCAGATGTAAGTTGGGAGCCGAAGAAGAAAGAGCTCAAGTGATTTTGAGCAGCAATCCTGAGTGGATTTGCATGAGAGAACTGTGAAAGGGCTGAGTTTTGGCCTGCATGTCTGCCTGCTGCCCCTGAGAGGGAGAAAAAAGAATTATTTCAGACTAAATCCGAGTTTGTGAGAACGAAGTAAACCACTGATTTTCTACCAGGCTCATACCTGAAGAAGACCAAAGATTTTGCTGAATGCGATCGGCCTGTCAGGATTTCCAGCTGCTTTTGAATCCCCGGTTTGTGCAGAGACTCTGTGATCGTGAGTGGAGAGCGGTTTGCCTGGTACAATAGAATTTCCTTACATGTAAATGTGCTGTGAGTCGTTAGTGGGTCGTGATTTGGTTCCCCACTGTGTGAACTGTGTTTTGCTTGCTGGAAGCTGTATCCAGCCCAATGTATCCGAATCTGTCTCCATTTGGCTGGAGCCTTGCCACACTGGCCGAGCCAGACTACCCACTGCACAGAGAAAGCCATCGATGAGAGACCTGCTTGGGGATCAGCCCCCTGCTCCACCCTTGAACAGGAACGATGCCTCGGTGAATCGTGTGGGCCCTGCTTCTCCTGGCACTCCAGATCAACCACCTGCAGTCTCAATTTTCGTCCAGCCTGTGTCCAGTCTTGGGTATCGTGAGTAATCATCAGGGTAGCTCCCTGCAACAGCAGCCTAATCCAAAAGTGTGTCTTCTGATTGTCTTGTTGTTTTTTTTTTCACGAATTGAGCCCTCCAGCTCTGGATTACAGTTAGTGTGTGTGGTGCATATTGTTTTCTTCCATTACAGGGCCCCAACCAGCTGCAACGCTCCTGGCTAGCCCACCGTTCTCCGTCTGGGTACCTAAAATGTGTGACTGTTTATAGACCCTGAAGTGTATGCATAACTGTTTGAATACACCCCTCCCTTGTTCAAGTCCCTTAAATAAATCAGATCTAACTCTTTTTTTGGCATTTACCCTGACTGTGGTTCCAGTTTGTGCAAGAGTACTGTACTGCTGTCATTTGCTGTTTATAACCTTGTTTTACAGGGGGTCCCCAGGGTCAAGCCAGAGGAAAGCCCTGGTGGTAAGTGCAAACAGTGTGGGTACTTATGTGGTATATCAGGGGTATTGTGAAAGTGATTATTGTGTATTGTTCTGGCCACTAGTAAGGAAAGAGGGTGGTTACAGTGTCCTGGAGGGCTGTGCCCAGGTTAGCTTGACCACTACCAACCCTGACCTCCGGGTGGAGGCACCCGTTTCAGAACTCGGGCCCCTTAACCTGCTACTAGCCAAGCAGGCAGGGGTAGTAGCCCTTGGGATAGCGCCACCTAGGGGTTACATAAGATACTCAGAGTTTGTTGGAAGATATTTGGAATCTATATGGGGAGGGGGGCACCAGAGAGCTGGCTTCCCGGTAGGATGCTTCTTCTACTTGCTCCACATTGCAGCGCAATAAAATTAAATATTGAAAGTTTTAATATAAGAGCAGCTTTGTTTTCCCATCACCATTGGATTCCTGTGCCTTTTAGCTGTCGTATGCACCAACGAACTACTATGAGGTGCACAAAGAAAACTCAGTCTGGAACCTCGAAACAGGCTACGCAGCAAACAAACAAGGCAGAAGACCCTGGAGCTCTGGCAGGAACCAGCTCAATGGGTACAAAGACTAATCCCCTGTGGCAGGCCATTCTCAACTCAAATTAAAACCATGCATACCAAGAGTTGCATGATGCTGCTATTAAAGCACTTGTTGGCTCAGTCGCAGAGGCAGATAAACGTTCTGCTGCCATGCAAGCGATGGTTACTACCCTTACCAAGGAGAACACCCAACTCCGGGGGCGCCTGGAAGCCTTAGAAAATAAAACCCGGGCCAGTAACTTGTGTCTGGAGGGAGTCCTGGAAGGCATTTTTGGGCTTGATGAAAGACCGGATGACTACCACGTTTTAGATACCTGAGGATTTTGACTGGTTCCATCTCTAGTGGACTTACCCTAACCCGCGGGTCAGGCCAGACTTCCTGAAACAACCACACACCATTCTACTGCGGGCACCTGGAGCTGAAGTCCACGATGTACTTCTGTCGGCAGCCTAGGCAACATATCCATTGTTTATCAACCACCAGGACGTGAAATTTTTCCTGGACCTCTCCTTCCAAACAAGAGCCAGGAGAAAGCAGTTTGACACAGTGCGCCAATGTCTTAGAGCCTTGAGAGTGGTGCATTCTTTCCTTCTGCCTGCAAGACTCCAGATTACTTATGGAGGGGAGTGGTGTGCAGTGCTTTTTTCTCAGACTTCTCTGCTTTGTTACCTGCCCTTGCTCTCTGTGGATAGAACTCTAGTGGGAGCACAATATTACAGTGGACTTTATTTTGACATTGTTCTCTTAAAACCTGTTGAAAGTTTTTACACGTTAATCTTGCTCTGTATTGTGATTGCGTTTGCGATGTGAGTGGGGCTATTGAGGAAGCATAGTTTCCCTTTTTGTTCATGTGCCTGTTCTGGTTAATGGCAATTCTGATATGTGTGTATGTTCTCCCGGTGTATTCTACCTTTTGGACATACCCATAGCGATTGAAGCGGCTGCCATTGTTTGGGACTATACAGTATTGATACTCTTCCAGCTCCCCCTCCCATTCTATTGTGCAAGATTGCCAGATGTTCAAATGTGCATCAGTTTGTTGCCTGTTGTGGCATATGTTATTGTATTTCATACTGATTTCTTGCAAGAGAATACACACTGTATTTTTTTCTTTTGAAAGCAATAAACAGAAAGTTAAAAAAAAGAGGTAGGTTATATTTTTTGCCCCTTTTGTTGCACTGCTGCTTTGATGAATGATGTGTTTGGGGTCTTAAGATGTGATGGTAATCATTTTATTTACTTTTATTTGTTTGCTTTTTATCTTTTCATTATTTTATTTTGCCAACTACTAGTAAAAAAGAATCCAGTGGAATCTCTGTATAATTACTGGTGACCATAAATATCAACTGGATTACTGTTCAGTTAAAAATGCATATCAGCCAGTTTTTGAGTTGTTATGCTCCAAAAGCAATAATAACCTGAAATCCAGTTGATACACTTTATAATAACCTTAAATCTGGTTGATATGACATTCCCCAAAGAAACTGTTGCATTCCATTGTTTCACAAAAAGTATTTAAACTGCAGTATTTTCAGCTGTGTTTTATTCATGTACAGTTCAATTTCTTCAAAAATAAAAGTGCACTCTAGCTAAAAAACTTTTTTTTTCTTTCAAGCTGCTAGAAATACAGTCTAAATCTCTACACCAGTAATTACAAAAGATAAATGTAACCCCCCCTGCAAATGGGGGTTCCCAAAAGACTTCCAGGAGCTTGCTTGAATGCTCCAAGCCTGAATGGTGTTTAGCGTTTAAGCCATTTATCAGTGAGTGTTTTCAGAGCCTCTGGTACTGTCTCTTTAAGAGCTGTCTGCTTGCAGACATAATTAGTTTGTATGGGGACTGTGTGCTTCTCTGTTTGAGTACCACTCGAGCTGTTGCCAATTCACTCCATTTTGCAGTCACTAGAGTACAAAGGGAACCTATCTGAAAGATGTAACTGTTTGCCAGAAATAATTTAGAGTAATAATGAAAATACAGTTTGTCTAACCTGCTTTTTACAGTCAGAACTGTGTTTGCCTAGTTCCCCATTCTGGTTTTGAACTGCTGAACTGGACCAATCAGTGTGTGGGGTAAGCTAGCTCTAAAATGGTGCCTTGGACTAATCAGAACTTGGACTCATAATCTGAGCCAGCCACAAGAGGATTGTATGGGCAGTGACTCTGGGAGATGTAGTTTAGACTTCGCGCTTTTGGACCAACAGCAGCAGTCTATTGTGAGTGACAGCCAATCCAGTCAAGAACTGGGAGGAACTCAAAGGAAGTGCCGGTTTTGTCTGTTGGAGTTTCAGTTTAGCTCTGGCAGTGAAGGGGAAAGAAACCCTGGCTCCTTCAGTGCACAGTTTCAGTCAAAACGCGGTGTAAGGCCCAGAGTTCCGGTCTGCAGCTTGTGTAACTGCTTGTTAGGACTGAATCCGTCCTGTGAAAAGAATCAAAGGATCTCTGAAGAGTAGAAACCAGGCTCACCCTGTAGAAGACTGGAGAAATTGTTGAATTGCACTCTGTCTGTCAGGAACTGAATCTGCTGTGTGTTCTCCCGGTATTGTGCAGTAATTCGATCGGTATAGAGAAGCAGCCTGCCTGGTATAGTACTTTCTTTTTACCATATAAATGTGTGAAGAGTCTCGTGGAGCTCAAGAGTAGCCCTGCTGACGTTGAAGGACCCTATCTTGTTTGGAGGTCGTGAGTACTAATTCAGGGTCGCTCCCTGTTGAATTGCCACATTAAATCCAAATGGAATCACTGTACTGCTGACTGTTTAAACTAATTTTTCTTTTCACTGTGTGAAAGGGCCCCTACCAGCTGCCACGGTTTGGACTAGCCACTAGGGCTTGGGTACCCAGGGACAGTAACTGGTAGGGATAGGCCTGTGCACAGAGCCATAGGTAGATAGTAAAGTGATAAGCTAATTAACCTGATTTCCCCCTGTCCTTGTTATATCCCCCTAAATAAAACAGAGCTACTTTTTTCAGCAAAGTTATACTGCCTGAGGTATTTGTCTATGTTAAAGTACTGTACTGTGATTGTTGCACTGTATCTTATTTCACAGGAGGTCCCAGTGCCGGAACTAGTCCTGGGGGTAAGTGTATACTGTGAAGGTAATTCTGATATATTGTGTGGGCCACTAGTGGGAAGAAAGGGGGGTTGCAGTGTCCCAGAGGGCTGTGACCAAGTAAGTTTAACTATTGCAAACCCTGACCTCTGGGTGGAGGCACCTGCCATTGGATCCAGGCCCCTCAACCTGTTAGTGGCAAATCAGGCAGGGGTAGTAGCCCCTGGGATAGTGCCATCTAGGGGTTACATCTTGGAGGCTCACCGCTGGGATTGTGTGTCCTCTAGTGGCCATATTTACGAACCACTGTTAAGAAAAAAATGGGTACCCCGACAGAAGTGGCTGTGCACCGGCTGGTGGAGTGGTGTACTGGGGAGGAGATTGACCCCCAAAATGCTATGCTTATCCTGGACATCCCCCTGGGTATCAATACGGACACTGTACAGGGAGTACTTTCCAAGGTGGAAGGTTTACAAAACCCTGTGGTGGTGGGTCGGCATGCTAATCTGCTCACCCACACTTTTCTGGCCCTAGTAGAGTTTAAGGATCCCATAGATAGCTCCAAAGTGCCACAGACCATTACCCCAGAGGGAGCCCTCACTGCCTGGAGAGTGATAACTAAGTACAGTAAAGACCGGTGGGAATGAGCCCCACCACTGTCAGAAACTTTTGAGGAGAAATTTGCTAAATGGTTGCTGGGGAAGGAAACTGTGGAGGACTTGAAGACACTATTCTTGCCACCTGGGTGTTCCTCCCCAACACCCTCTCCCGCCTCCAGTACCAGTAATGGTGGCTGAACCAATGCAGACCCTATTTCTGCACCTGCCATTAGTCACGACTCTTCAAGGTTGAGGATCTTCTCTGGCACCTCCCACCCCCAAGGGAGGATGACTGGGAGACCTGGATAGACTGTGTTGCCCCCAAGTGCTAGAATGGCAATGCTCGGAAGCCGAAAGCGAAGAGGGTTAGTGAGAGCCTCCGAGGTCCTGCCCTGGCTACCATCCGTCAACGTGTCAGTAACCCTGAAGTGACTGCACAGGCCTATCTTGAGGCCTTGGAGAATGTGTATGGGAGCCCAGATTCTGATGAGGATCTATGGTGGAGAGTAAGAAATGCACAACAGTACCAAGGGAGTTGTTGTCTGTGTATGTATCTCGGCTGGAAAAATTGTTGCAAGAATGCCTCAGAAAGGGTAGTTTGCCAGCGATTGAACTGGACCAACCAGGCTGGACAGGATCCTTAAGTCTGCCCCTTCTCAGAACTGCTGTTGCTTCAGTTACGCCTGGCAAATCGACTGGAATCCCACCCTCCTATGATGAGTTAATGAGAGAAATTCGAGGAGTTGAGAAAAGGCGACCTCGGGAGGGACCTGCACCAATAGCTGCGGCTACGACCCGAGTGACTGAGGGTGGCCCATCAAATGAAGTTCAGGGGCAGAGGTTGGCAGTCAATGAGTGCTCTGACAAGGAAAAAGATATGCCACAATGGGGCGAACTGTTGAGAGAGATCCGGGAATTCAAAAACAGTCCCTTTATGAAGGCCACGCCTGCAAGTACGGGCCCTGACCTATATCCGACTGCATCTGCTATGGGGGTGGGGTACCCACCCATGTATCTCCTGCTGATAACAGCTCCAAACTCAATTCCTTGACAATGGAAGTGGAGAAACTGACGAGATGTCTCCAAATGCTTATCATGCCGCAGAGATGGCACCAAGGTTTCCAGTTAGTAATACCCCCGCCCTGGCTCCCAGTGTGGCGCCTCGGCCAGCTCAAACTCCAGAAAGTATGTTTTGCTATAATTGTGGGAAGGATGGGCACATGAAAAGGGAATGCGGTCCCCAAAAGACACTGACAAAGTTGCATATAGGCTACAAGGAGAGCTTGGAGAACAAATCAGTGGTTAAGAGGTGCACGAAATGATCCCAGTGAGGCACCAAAATGCTAACTCACGTCCTTTTGTGGCAAGGTCAGTTACCCAGGCCCCACTATCGCCTCTCCAGACTGGTCCAGAATAGTGGGTCCCTCCATGGAGACCACTGTAAAGGTGAATGGAGTGTCTACAAAGAGCTGTATTAGACAGTGGCTCCAAGTGACAATTATGTTCCAGGATTGGTATCAAAGCATTTGTCAGACGTACCCTTACAACCATTAGAAGGACTGCATGTATGGGGGTTAAGTGAGAAGGCCTACCCCATTCCGGTATATCTGAATTTGGCTGTCTTTCCCCACCTCCGTGGCTGGAGTGGCCGAACAAGTAGAGACTCTAGCCTTAGTGTGTCCCCCCACTGGACTGTATGATGGTGTCCTTTGTTGATTGGAACAAATGCTCATATGTTCGGAAGGCTGGCACAGTTGTGTTATGAAAAACAGGGGTCAAAAACTAGTAGAGCTTTAAGAGTTCCAGCTTTAATTAAGAAGGCCTATGAGGCACAGAGAGATGCTGAAAAAATAGAACCAGAGGAACCGGTCGGAATTGTATGGAAGAAGGATCCTGAGTCTCTGATCCTGGCGCCAAATGCCCAGTGTACCTTACAGGAGAGGTCCGTATCAGAAAGGATGTTAAGAATAAAATATTAATGTTGGATGCACCAGGCGATGGAAATTGCCAGAGGGACTGCTGGTCAAGCCTAGTAGTTTTGCCCGTTAGAGCCCATGCTTATGCCAGAAGGTTAATGGTCCAAGTTCATAATGTGTCTGAAAGAGACATTCGAGTAAATAGAGGTTGCATCCTGGCTAATGTGCATTGTGCAGACACTGCAGTGCTACCCAGCAGCAAGAGTTCGAGGAAGAATGACAGAGTAACGCCTGACTTGTTTGATTTCAGCGACTCCCGTTGCCAGCTAGATGGAAAGTGAGGATCAGTAGAAGCTTGCCCAGAGACCAGGTGTTTTCTTTAAAGGAATGGGACGTGGGATGCGTGCAAGGAGCTGAGCACAATATCTGGCTGCATGACGAAAGACCATTTCGTGGAGAGGTCTCGACGCCTGGCACCTGCTGACATAGATGATGTGAGACGGCATCTGCAAGAGATGTTAGCTGCTGGTGTAATACAAGAATCCAGAAGCCCTTATGCTTCCCCATTGTGGTAGTGAGGAAAAGAATGGGACAGTAAGGATGTGTGTGGATTATGGCACCTTAAACGGGGACTATCCCTGATCAGTACACAATGCCCGATTCAGGATGCTTTGGACTGCCTAAGCGGAGCAAGTGGTTCTCTGTGTTGGATCTCCGCAGTGGGTACTACAGATCCTGATGGCCCCAGAGGACCGTGAGAAGACAGCCTTTATCTGTCCGCTTGGCTTCATGAATTCATGAGGATGCCTCAAGGTTTCAGGTGCCCCAGCCACTTTTCAACGATTGATGGAGCGTGCAGTGGGGACATGAACTTACTAGAGTGCCTGGTATACCTAGATGATGTTATTGTGTTTGGCAGCTCACTGGAGGAACATGAGAGCAGATTATTTAAGGTATTGGACCGACTGGAGGACTTTGGCCTTAAACTGTCCATTGATAAGTGTCAATTCTTTCAAACATCAGTAAAGTATGTGGGACACATAGTATCCACCGAGGGAATAGAGACCGACCCAAGTAAAGTTGAGGCCTTGACCACCTGGCCACAGCCCAAAAATCTAAAAGAACTGCAAAGATTCCTGGGATTCTGTGGTTATTATCGGCGCTTCATCACGGACTATTCAAGAGTGATCCGCCCTTTACTTAACCTTACTCAAGGGTATCCCCCAACCCACAAAAAATACCAAAAGTCAGCGTCCCTCAAGACTGAAAGAGTGTATTTTCATCCGAGTGAAGTATTTGGGGCTCGCTGGACTCCTGATTGTGAGACTGCTTTTCATGAGATCATATATCAACTTACCCATGCTCCAGTGCTGGCCTATGCCGATCCAAGAAAACCTTCACGTCCTGCACACTGATGCTAGCTTGCAAGGGTTGGGGCTGTGTTGTACCAAGAGCACGAGAATGGCCTGAGACCAGTGGCCTTTGCCAGTAGAAGCCTGACCCCATCCGAAAAGAACTATCCTGTACATAAGTTAGAGTTCCTAGCTTTGAAGTGGGCTATTGTTGACCAATTCCATGAGTACTTGTATGGGGCTAAAATACTAGTAAAACTGACAATAATCCTTTGACCTATGTGCAGACCTCAGCTAAGTTGGATGCCACTGGCCATAGGTGGCTTTCTGCATTATCTACATATGACTATGCTCTCGAATACCGAGCAGGTCTGAACCACATAGATGCTGATGCTCTCTCCCGGAGGCCTGTTCCCCAGAATGATTGGGTCGAATTGGCAGAACCTGACATCCGGGCACTCTGCCGGAGGTTGACAGGGAGGAACAAATGTCCACGGACGAGTGGACTGCATGGTGGATTGCTTGGGAGCTCTGAGAATTGCATACCTGCTGCTTGTGCCACTTTTCTGCAATAGACATTGGTGCACTGCCTCAGCTGGACAATGACAGTATTCGGCGTGGCTCAATCCCGGATCCCATGATCAAAGCAGCTTTAGCCTCTATGCAGGAAAAGATGTGTCCAAATTACGCTCACTGATTTGAGAACTGCACTGTTATACAAAGAAGGTCCTAAGTTGAAACTGATCAATAAACTGTTATACAGAGAAACAGTAGACAGAGGGGACAAGTAGACAAACAACAACTAGTGCTGCCCACTGCCTTCGAGACTCAGTACTGAGGTCCTTGCACAACCACATGGGGCACCTTGGTATAGACAGAACACTTGACTTGGTGAGATCCAGATTCTATTGGCCTAAGATGGGGGCTGATGTGGAGCAACACATTCGAACTTGTAGTCGCTGCTTACAGAGGAAAGCTTTGCCCCAGAGGGCTGCCCCTTGTTAACATCACCACCAGTGCACCCATGGAGCTGGTCTGTATTGATTTTCTGAGTTTGGAGGCAGATCAAAGAAATATCAGTAATGTGCTGGTGGTCATTGACCATTTCACAAGATATGCCCAAGCTTTCCCCACCAAAGACCAGAAAGCATCCACTGTGGCCAAAGTACTTGTAGAAAACTTTTTTGTTCACTATGGGGCTCCACAAAGAATCCATTCTGATCAAGGGAGAGACTTTGAGAGTCGTCTGATCAAAGAGATGCTTTCTCTGTGGGGAGTGCGAAAGTCCAGAACCGCTCCTTACCACCCCAAGGGGGACCCACAGCCTGAACGTTTCAACCGCACTTTGCTAGATATGCTAGGCACCCTGCACCCAAAGGACAAGCCTAGATGGAGCCAACAAATTAGCACCCTGGTACATGCTTATAACTGCACCAAAGTGATGCCACTGGGTTCCTCCCCTACTGCCTGATGTTTGGAAGAGAAGCTCGACTACACCGGTAGATGTGTGTTTTGGGTCTCTCCTGATGGGGTTCAAGCTGACAACTATGTACAGTATGTGCAAAAGTTAAAGGCCCAGTAACCCTCAGCGTACTAACTGGCTCAAACCATGGCTGCCAAAAGAAATCTGGCCAACAAAGAAAGGTATGATAAAAGGTGAAAGCACAGGAACTCCAGGAGGGAGATCGGGTATTGCTAAGAAATCTGGGACTGCATGGCAAACACAAGATTGCTGACAGATGGCACCATCTCCCTCACATTGTAGTGGGCAAACTAGATGATCTGCCAGTGTACAAAGTAAGGCCTGAGAACAATTCAAAAGATGTAAAAACAATGCATAGAAATCATTTACTGCCCATTGGACAAATCCTGATTGAGTCTGAGCCCCCAGAAGATGCTCCCTCTGGACCAGTGACTAGAGCTGCTGCTAAGAAAAGATCAAGAAAGCCTGCACCTACAGAAGCAAAGTTAAAGTGTTCCCCTCCACAAGTCCCAGTTGAGCATGACTGTCAGTCCATATCAGAAGAAAGTGAGAGTGACTTTGAATACTATCCTTCTTACGAACTGAGTCAGTTATTTCGGGGCAATCCCCTAGTCAGTACTGGAGACGAAGCTGGGCCTTCTGGACTGTCTAAGCCCCCAGCTTCATCCCTGGAGCCAATGCTCCCAGAAAGTGAAGTGCAAAGCATCAGATCAGATGAAATGGAATCATTGTGCATGGTTGAACTGTTTGAGCTTTCAGGGAGGAAAATGATAGATTGGGGCAGACTGGTGATACACCCAACAAGAAGAGTATTTTGAGTGCCCTGACAGTCCACTGCCAGTGTCCAAAGCCTCCATGCGAGCCAAATGTTGTGGACTCAGAAACTGTAACTCCAGGAGCTGAAAGTGCCCCAAGTACTAGCCTCTCTACCCCATGGAGACCCCTGACAAGTGAGGACAATGCTGAAAATGAGGCTCAGAGTGCAGAGACTGTAGCAGTTCCCCTAGAAAGACTGGTCGAGCTGTAAAGCCTGTGGTGCACCTCAGTTATGATTCACTTGGGAGGCCTGTGGACTTGCCTCTCAATGTTGTCCATAAAGGAGTGTATGTGTCCCAGCTCATTGCCCAAACTGAGCATCAGTGCTAACTCCAGGTTACTTGTGTTGCCCTCTAAGTATGGTGCCCTTGCCCGTCCAGCCCCAAGGTAACTGATAGGGAAGGGCCCCTCTCTTCAGGTTTCATGTACAAGAGGTAATAACTTGAGTTATGGTACAATGTGTGTGTAATACTGTGTAAAGTGTGACGATGCAATGTTTCAGAAATGTGTTCTTGGTAAAATGATGTATTGACTGATGATTACATGTGTGAGCCTAATGCAAATGTATATGGTTGCAGTTAAAACTTATGGGGGTACTTGCTTGACGCGGACATCAAGCTTTCCCAGGCCAGGAAGGGTGTAACCCCCCTGCAAATGGGGGTTCCCAAAAGACTTCCAGGAGCTTGCTTGAATGCTCCAAGCCTGAATGGTGTGTGGCATTTAAGCCATTTATCAGTGAGTGTTTTTAGAGCCTCTGGTACTGTCTCTTTAAGAGCTGTCTGCTTGCAGACATAATTAGTTTGTATGGGGGGACTGTGTGCTTCTCTGTTTGAGTACCACTCGAGCTGCTGCCAATTCACTCCATTTTTGCAGTCACTAGGAGTACAAAGGGAACCTATCTGAAAGATGTAACTGTTTGCCAGAAATAATTTAGAGTAATAATGAAAATACAGTTTGTCTAACCTGCCTTTTTTACAGTCAGAACTGTGTTTGCCTAGTTCCCCATTCTGGTTTTGAACTGCTGAACTGGACCAATCAGTGTGGGGTAAGCTAGCTCTAAAATGGTGCCTTGGATGAATCAGAACTGGACTCATAATCTGAGCCAGCCACAAGAGGATTGTATGGGCAGTGACTCTGGGAGATGTAGTTTTAGACTTGCGCCTTTTGGACCAACAGCAGCAGTCTATTGTGAGTGACAGCCAATCCAGTCAAGAACTGGGAGGAACTCAAAGGAAGTGCCGGTTTTGTCTGTTGGAGTTTCAGTTTAGCTCTGGCAGTGAAGGGGAAAGAAACCCTGTGCTCCTTCAGTGCACAGTTTCAGTCAAAAAACGTGTGTAAGGCCCAGAGTTCCGGTCTGCAGCTTGTGTAACTGCTTGTTAGGACTGAATCCGTCCTGTGAAAAGAATCAAAGGATCTCTGAAGAGTAGAAACCAGGCTCACCCTGTAGAAGACTGGAGAAATTGTTGAATTGCACTCTGTCTGTCAGGAACTGAATCTGCTGTGTGTTCTCCGGGTATTGTGCAGTAATTGCGATCGGGATAAGAAGCAGCCTGCCTGGTATAGTACTTTCTTTTACCATATAAATGTGTGAAGAGTCTCGTGGAGCTCAAGAGTAGCCCTGCTGACTTTGAAGGACCCTATCTTGTTTGGAGGTCGTGAGTACTAATTCAGGGTCGCCCCTGTTGAATTGCCACATTAAATCCAAATGGAATCACTGTACTCAGACTGTTTAAACTAATTTTTCTTTTCACTGTGTGAAGGGCCCCTACTAGCTGCCACGGTTTGGACTAGCCACTAGGGCTTGGGTACCCAGGGACAGTAACTGGTAGGGATAGGCCTGTGCACAGAGCCATAGGTAGATAGTAAAGTGATAAGCTAATTAACCTGATTTCCCCCTGTCCTTGTTATATCCCCCTAAATAAATCAGAGCTGCTTGTTTCAGCAAAGTTATACTGCCTGAGGTATTTGTCTATGTTAAAGTACTGTACTGTGATTGTTGCACTGTATCTTATTTCACAGGAGGTCCCAGTGCCGGAACTAGTCCTGGGGGTAAGTGTGTACTGTGAAGGTAATTCTGATATATTGTGTGGGCCACTAGTGGGAAGAAAGGGGGGTTGCAGTGTCCCAGAGGGCTGTGACCAAGTAAGTTTAACTATTGCAAACCCTGACCTCTGGGTGGAGGCACCCGCCATTGGATCCAGGCCCCTCAACCTGTTAGTGGCAAATCAGGCAGGGGTAGTAGCCCCTGGGATAGCGCCATCTAGGGGTTACATAAAGGATAGATAAGTTTGATGTTACAAATTTTTTCAGACACCCTCGGTGTGTGATGACCACATAAACCTCTTGAGCTTCACTCTCGAAGTTTATGGGTCATCACACACCTTGGGTGTGTGAAAAAAATCCATAACACACACTTACCTATCCATTATTCTGTATATAATTACTGGGCAGCGCTTTTTCCCATAGGGAAACCTAGTTATAATTTGCCGTTATAAAACACGCGCCACGTTCCCCTCGAGCCATTCATGCGTCAGTCGCTGTCTATGACGTTCCAGTGAATAATCCCAAAAACTCACCTCACTTCACCGTCCCTGGCATTCAAACAGTAATTTTCTATTTTTTTCATTAAAAAAAAAAAAAAAACACATCAGCAAAACAAAAGGAAAATGAAACGAAAACGTGAGCCACGTTTTCCCATCACCATGCTGCCTGTGTAACTGAGTGCGTGCCGCTGACTCTCCAAGCTGGGAAGGATGTCACAACCGTTGCTCACCAGTAAGTCTATATTTTTAAGAAAAGCACAGAAAAATAAATTACAGTATTAACTTTTTACCCCCCACAAGCACAGCACTGTTATATGTACCGTGGACCGCACAAAATCCAGACTGTTCCGCAACTTTGCCAACACCAATCTGTTACTTTATTTTATTTTCTATAATTGCTGAGGCGGAAAAGCGCTCACCAGCAATTATAAAAAATAAAATAAAGTAACAGATTGGTGTTGGCATCGTTGTGGGATGCTTTTTACAAGGATGTAGCATCCCACAACTCGGGTGTGTGTAAAATCTCATTACACACACCACCCCATATATTATTCTCTATATATTTACTGGTTAGTACTAATAAACTACTGCTAGTGGGAGTGCAACAGCTCCATAATTCACATATGTGAATTACGGAGCTCCGTAAACCATGGGCACCCAGAAATCAAAGCAGCTCCTCTAAAACTGTTGGACAAGCTGTCCTCGCACTGGATGTCCACTAGCGCTAAAAGCTGTTGGACAAGCTGTCCTGGTGCCTGACGTCCACTTCTGCTATGCTCAGTCACTGCGAGAGAGACAAGCTTGTCCACAGCTTCACAGAACCTCAGAAAGACCACTTGAAAACAACAAAGTAAGAAAACATCTTACAGACAAGTGAAAATTCTATTACCCAAAACAGACTGTACAATTATAAAAAAACTGTGCAATCCTGCCATATGAATGAACGAGACATAGTCTTGTACCATCTTAGAACTAAGAATTTCAAAGCTATATTACTATTAAATTACTAAAAATTCATAGAAAATAGTTTTTAAAGATATATTAGCATGTGTTCTTTTTTTCTCAAACCGTGTTATAAACTGTTCCAATATAACTTGTTCTAGTTTCTAAACATGTTGTGCAGTAAATACTGTACTGAGTGTTACAGGCACCATCTCTCTCAAATTCTTAAAACCACTAAATATAAAAATAAAACATGAGGAGGTGTGGTTTAATGGGGATTTTTTGCACACCCTCGATGTGTGATGCCCATATAAACCTCAAGGGTGTTTATGGGGCATCACACACCAAGGGTGTGCAAAAAATCCCCATAAGCTACACTTCCTATGCATCTATATATAACGACGTCAGAAAAGTCTTTACTGGCATAGCTGGCAGTGCATTACAGTGGGAAACTGCACGTTTGTTTTCAGATTTTTATAAAGAAGTAAAACTGTCTTCCATTAAAATGGCATAGATGTAATAGAAATATGTGATTTTTTTCAGAACCTATGATCTTTTGTTGTGCAATAGGTGATATTTTCTTCTAAATCAGATTTTATTTGGGAGGGGGAAAAGAAAAGCCAGTTACCATTTAAAAAATTTAAAATCATACAGATGGACCACAATAGTGCCTACATACAAAAGGCAGAGTTTGTTGCTGAAACATGCAAAATATAGAAAAATATATTTTTTCGCATCAAAATACATTGGGCTTCTGTGTAGGTGACAGTTTCTGACATCACAGGACATTACAGTAGCAGAATTCAGTGGAATTCTTTTTCATTAGCAGTGTGAAAAGCAAAGGTGAAAACCCACTTGTTTCACTGCACAAACGTGTATGTTCTAAAAGTAGAAAATAATTATTTGTACATCAAAACACAATAAATAAAATAGTCTATAGGACTTCCTAAAACTGCCCAATTCAAGAAAGCCCTGAGGACAGAAATCACAAAGATTACCAACTGCACCTGTTAGAGTTAGGTCTCCTTGACTCGTTCTCTTCCCCAGCGTCTTATGAACTGTGTGCACACAGGTACCTAGGGTCTCCAGTGCTCACTGCTAATTATGCTCCCTGCAGCTGCAGTTTTCTAGTTACTGTACCTTTCATATGTTCTGTTGGCAGTGTTCTACAATGAGCTGCTGGTTTGTACTGCCGACTATGTTCCACGTGAGCTGAAGGTATGTATTACTAACTGTAATGCACTTGAGATTACTGTTTTATAAATCATCTTCTTGACTCAGATATGGAACCTTTGCAAATGAGCACTTGCGCCCAAAGGTGTAATCCGAATGAAGACATGTTTTTAAGGAGTGAACGTGTGCTTGCAGTTTGGAACTGGTTTGCAAAACAGCAGTGGTATCCAGAAGCTGGCCGGAAATGAAGAACTCAAAGTGTTGTGTGACATGAAGTGTTTAATTTGCATACCCATAATGCAATGTTTCAACTTGTGAAATATATCCCAGATCGTGTGGTGTACAGCAGAACATACAGACATTCCTACAGTCATTTTTTAGTTTAGCTTATAAGCAGGCCTACCTTACTTACTTGTGTTTTAAATATTGAGAAAAACTAAATAAGAAGGCATGTTTGACCCCCACAGCATAAGTAAATAAGGCTTGTATTATAAGCACAAGTTTTAAAAAAGTGTGGTGTTTTTTCGTCCCACAGGTATTATGTATGGATAAAATCAATTTTAAAATTTTTGGATGCTCTGTTTTGACAGAGTTACATTGTTAATACAAAAAAAAAATTAGAGTTAATGTTTGTGCTGAAATATAGATCTGTATTAGAATAAAATATGCACTATTGTAATGTTCATGCTTTTAAATAGTTATTTTTTTTATTTTCTTAACATGGTTAATTCTTAACATGCTAGTTGATGTGGTAAACTGTGGTGACTTTTGCTTTTAATATTTTTTACCCTTTACAGATGACAAACGCAGAGTTAGTTCTGGTGTGTTAATTTGCTTGTTCCTCTGTACTGCTCATTGGAAATATCGGTCTTGTAGCACTTATGGTGCCATTTCCTCAGCCTGTATACTGTCACCATCTCCGCTGGCAACCGCGCTTCCATCCTGCCACATGTCTTTAATCTATTTCTCACACCTGCTCTGTTAATGTTTTCCCTATTTTTAATTCACATGCTCACTTCTGGTACTAAAGAAGCAGCATGAGTGACAGAAGTACCTTTGTTCGCAGTTCGTGCCAGTTCGCTCAGTCACAGGAAGCACTTCCGTTCACTCGCTCCCAGTCGTGCTGTCTCTGGGCTGCTGTGTGTTATATGTCTGCTGGAAAGGGTCATACTTGCCTAAAAAAAAGAAAGTAAAAATAAACAGTTGCTCCCATCCTACAGTCACAAAACAATCCAGTGAAAACCATGACTATGTCTTCTCCCGCCAGTATGGGGTGGGGTGGGGGACAGGAGGGGCTCCTGGCTGCATTAGTACAGTATTAACTTTGTGTAGCAAAAGGAATATATATTTTTTTTAATAACAGCATCATTCTTAGAAACTATGTCCCATCCAGTTTGGGGGGATGCTGCAGTTTTCAGAAAGCACATGGATGAATATAGTACAGTAAATGACAGAAAGCAGCATAGTGAAAAAAATGTCATACTCTAGTTGGCGGAAGGACTATTTTACGTTAAAGTCTAATAATAATACTACCCTTTATATATACTGTATATAAGAAAATCTACTTTTTCTTACATTAAAAAAAAAGCCGATTTTATAAGTGCAGTACGACACTCCGGGGGTGTGCATGGAACAGATTTAACCACACTTGCAGGTACTGAACTACACCCCTGGGGATGTGGTAATATCTGTTCCATACATACCCTGTCATGTCTTACTGCTTACTTATAAAATGGGGAGAGTAAATCCTGCATTTTGATTGATTGTTGCCTGTACATCAAATCATTCGATGCACAGGTAAAAATAAATTCTCAAAAGTAGGACTGTAGTGGGAAAAAAAATCAATGAGATATTGGAACGCAGTTTGTAATTTACAATTTTTGTGTATTTTCCCCGATTTTCTCCCCTGATCCTGGGACCTTGACAGGCGCTTGCATGCCTGCGTGCTTATGGAGGTGCACACGCACAACGGGTACTGACTCGGCCCCTTCCGCCCCACCCCTGGCTGTTGCCTGCCACCCCCTCCACCTCGGCTTCCCTTTGGAACGCCACCTGATGGGAGTGGAACTATGGAGGGGCGAGCAACCTCCCTGGGAGAGGAGAGCTGCCTTTCGGTAGCGCGATCCTACTCCCTCCACCCCCCGTGTCAGCTCTCTGATGACCAGAGGTTGCTCCCAAACCCGAGTCACCGGTGTGACCCGAGGTGAGGAATCCAGCCCCTCAGCCCTGAGTGCCACCGGTCCTGTTGGAACGCTGGTTTTTGAAATGCTGCCATTTTTGGCACTCGTTAAGGCTAATCATCCAGGACTTGAGCGATCAGGAAAAATCTGGTCCCGGTGCTGCTTGCTGTTCACTTTTTTCTTTTTCACCCGAAAAAAACAGATAAGAAACTGTCATCTCATTTTTTTTTAAATATGTTTTATTACCGGGCGGAGCGAGTGGGACCGGGAACATACGTCAGCAGAGCGAGTGAGACTCCAGCGTGTAAGTGAGAGCACAGTGAATTGAAGCTCCAGTGCTGTTGGAGAATGGAGATGAATAAAGGAAAATATTCTGGCAAATCTGACAAATTTTATTTTTGTCTCAGTACAAAATGTTAAGCTAGAAATTCACTCTGTAGCTTTTTTGAACGAGGGGTAAATGCAAAATGACTTTATTTTTTTTGCCACCTCCCAGCTGTCCCTGTCGGACTCTTCTTCGGGCCATCTATGGTCTCTCTCCCCCCGCTTGCTCATGCACCTGCCCATTGCCACCGTCCACTACCTCAGATGGCAGCCACCCTCAGGGTAAACCGGTGTAACCCTTCACTGGATGGGTCCTCCTCCACCTCCGTGGAGAAAGGCGCTGGTGGGGACCGTCCAGTGCAACTACTTGGCCCCTGGGGTGCTGCTGAGGTGGTCTCTGGGGCTCGACCAGGGCATTTTGTGGTGGCAGGGGAACCGGATGGCTGTCATCTGGTCGAGTGGAGGAGAGTTGTTTCCTCTTTTTTTTTCTCCAAGGGCATGGTATGCCATGACGCCTAGGCGCACGTCGACATCCGCCATGCCCTCCTAGTTATTGAGTTGGCGTGCTTGCTGCACCCGCTTGCTGTACCCCCAGTCTCCACTGGGAGTCAGCAGGTTCCAGGCCGCATCCCCCTTCCCCCTCCAAGAAGGCAGCCAGTTGTCAGATGTTCAAGACTTCTCTGCCCGGTCGGCCTTCCAGCAACCCGAGTATGTTCCCGAACACGGATCACTGGCGTCGCAAGTGGAAATCCAACCACTGTGCTAGCGGGCCAGGGCAGATCTACTTCTTAAAGAAAATGTTATGTTATCAGCCTAAAATCAACTCCATAGTTTTTTTTTTAATGAAGGGGGTTAACACAAAACTACTCGTGAAAGTGTAACGCCTATACATCAACCGAGATTACAGGAAAAACGGTTGCCTTCTTGAATATGAATGAAACAGCTGTTCAAGATGAGCAGTCCATTGGAGGGAGTGCTGCCTGCCAGCAGAGGCAACAGACGGATCAGGAAGGAAAAGCGATTTAAGAGGGAGATTTTAAAATACATTTACAAAGGTACTTGTGCTCTGTGCAGCTTTCTTTTGTTTTGCTGATCTGAGAGAGGGAGTATCAGAAGCGACCAGAGTGAGTGACTGAGGGCATGGAATTAGGGAGCAAGGGGTGCTGGGAAGACTAGAATGTCTAGCTTACTATCATAATAACAAAGAACAGACGAACAAAAACAGTATATGCCCTCCTGTCTTAAACATCCCAGATAAAAATAAATGCTTCTGATGCCAGGAAACATGACATTCTGATGACAGTAAAGGACAAGCTGTGTACAGAACATGCATAATGACGTCATCATCTAGTAGGCGGAAGGACTATATTATCTTAAATTCACATAAGCCAGTATGTTTTTTCTACTTATAAACATGATTTTTCGTAAAGTTAAAAGTGAAAAAAAAAAGGTAGCCCATTTTGTAAGTGCAATAAGACACTCCGGGGTGTGCATTAAACAGATATTACTGCACTTCCAGGGGCTGAAGGCACCCAGCGTGCACCCTCATATCTCACTACGCCCCTGGTCAAGCGGTAATATCTGTTCAGTACACACCCTGTCGTGTCTTATTGCTTACATATCTTGTTGGGGTGAATGATGTTGGGCTGTACCAGGCAAAGTATTGCAGCACTTGGATGTATGGAATACCCCATACAGCTGCTAACCATAGAGAGTATTAATGTGCTTAGAAAATGGTTTTTTGACTACATTTAAAATATAAAGTTTCAGAAAATTTAACAAGTAAGTAGAAAACAATAAAAAAACAAGCATTTGTCAATGCCAGTTGTTTGCATGCAGTATAACAGGGCTTTAAAAAGCCCCTGATGTTGGGACAACTCTGAAAAATATAATATTTAGACACAGTTTAACTTATATAACAGCCTTTTTAAGTTTGCTGTGTGTGTACGCGCAGCGAACGTCTTGCTATAAGAGTGGCTTTTGAAGGGTGTGACACTGTCTGCCCAATGCAGAATGGTCTGCAAAAGGTGAGACAGTGCCACACCAATGATCAGCCAGGCTGATTGTCACGTCGTTTTGCCGTGATGGGCAGAAACTTTGTCTAGTTGAAAAGAAAAAGCTGAACCAATCATATGGTGGCTTTTTTCCTTTCATCTGCAGGACACTGCCCAGCAAACAGCTGTTTGGCGTCCTGATCAGCCTGGCTTGACATCCCCCACTTTCGGTATGCTTGTAAAATGGGCAAAACAAGTCCTGAATCTTTGATGGGAACTGGCACTCTCACCTTACTTTACTTTCTGTTCAGATAAGTTCTGCAGCAGCTTGTCAGCAGTCTCCACTACCTTCCAAACCGCCGAGTGGCTTTATAAAATGGGAAAAACAGGTCCTGAATCTTGACGGGAACTGGCACTCTCACCACTCTCAAGTTTACTTCACTTTCTTTTCAGACAAGTTCTGCAGCAGTCCCCGCTACCTTTCAAACCGCCTGACTAGCTGAATGCCTAAGAAGCCAGCTCCTGGCCATTACTTCACACTTAGCTTTTGTGCTGTTCTGTTAACTCGAGATTTACCAGTCTACAGTCTATCTCAGTTTTAAAAAGCTCATATCCTTTTGGACCTCCACAGCTTGTCAACAGTCCCCGCTACTTTCTAAACCGACTGACTAGCTGATTGCCTAAGGATCCAGCCCCTGGCCATTACTGATTTATGCCCTTTTTTAAGTGGAATTGTGCCGAGGGTGAAGCTGGGCCATGTGTGTCTTCCAGTTTTGAACTGGATTCTCGCAGGCACTATCTACTGAAAGAAAACTCAGTCGAGCAGTTAGCTGCAGTAAGCATTTAGTTGGCAGTACCTACTGACTATGCTACCCCCCACCCCCGACATGAACCAAAAGCCCCCCACGGAGCACTTGCAGATGCGCTTCAGCTTAGCTGAGATTTTACCAGTCGCAGGTTTTGCTGTCTTTTCGGCATTCTCCCATGCCTCTCTGATGCGATTGCTAGCGCCCTTAATGGAATACATTTACCGCTGGATCGGCAGCTCTGGTAGGTGGGAGGACGCGCTTTTAAGCACACATTATACATAACAGCATTAAGTCCACATTACAGAAAGCTGCTGGCTGACAACAGCCCGAGCTCTCGGAGGCCAGGAGTGAGATGGGACTGTGGGGCCCAGCGGTGATCGATAGCAGTGCTTTCTTGGAGCCTCAGATATCAGCATTTATGTATTTACTTATTTATTTCAAATGTTTCACCCGGGAAGACATACTGAGCTGCTAACAGGACCAGAACAGCTGTATACGCAAATATTTTTATTTTAACTCACCAAGGGTGTAAAGTGCAAGCGGTGCAGCACACATCATAGATAACAGCATTGTAAATGTCCACATTGCATTTCAAGCCAAATAATGGATACAGACACTGACCCACACACCCTGGTGCGTCACTCCTCTTGAGCTTACTCTGAGAGCATACTTAATGGAAACGGCATTCTGGCATGTATACTGTGAGATGGTGAGATAATGATGATGTCATATGTTAAAGTGAGAAGTACAAAATACTGTACAACATTTTTCAAAACTGCCTGAATCATTGCATTATTATAATAAGGTAACACAGTGGTCCTTCTGCATCAGGATGAATGGGAATGTGTTGTATGAATCCCCCACACCTTAGCATGAATGGGATCTATTCTTTGTACCACCCCGCACATTTACCAGCAGAATCAGCCCCACCCTACTGATTCCTACCATTACTGTCTTCCCAGGATGTCATACTGTTAGGCTTGCTTGCCTTCTTCTAGATAAAGGGTCACGGCCCTTTAAGAGTGGGATGGCATGGCCAGCCTGGTGGCACTGCAGGTTGAGGTGCTGGACGCCACACCTCGCGCCACACTGGCGACCAGGGTTTGGGAACAGACTCTGGTCACTCGGGGATCGACGGGTAAGGAAGAATCGAGCATCCTTAGACAGCTCTCCTTCCTTGGGGAGGGGGAACAGTGCTATTTGCTTTTGACTGACACCCAGCAGTAGCTGGGTGTTGGCTCAGGTGAGCAGCTCAGAAGGGGGCAAGCCCAGCCGTTCCCCCATTGCACGTTCGTGGGCCCTGGGGAGCATACACTTTTTTTTTCTTTTTATACAGGATACAGAATGTTGGGGATTGACCCCCCATTTACAACATTGTCCTGTGGTACAAAATAAAAATACAATAAATATAAATAAATAATACAGACAGATATCGCATTTGTTTTAAAAAATAAATAAACTTAAAAATGGAATTGGCAGGCTCCGTGATGGCCCAGCTGCGCTCGCACTGGCCTCAGAATCTGGATGCTGGCTTTCTGGGGGAGGAAGTAAAATCGATGCTCCTCGCACCCCGACCCTTACGGGGTAACCTGTGGGGGATTAACCGGGAGGGATTTTATTTATTTATTCAAGGAATCGTAATTGCAACCTTTGAGTCAAGGACTCCTTTGCAAAGGCTCCATATCATATCTACATTTCATACAGAATATAGATACATTACAAGAAATAAGATATACAATAATAAATATACAGAGAACACACCAGAATACATACATTGGAGTTAGTGTGGGATGCCGGGCTGGAGAGATGAGCTCCTCCCTTGGAGGAGCTGTAGCTGCCTGCCAGCTCCCTGAGAAATTGCAAATAAAAGAAAAAGAGTGGGATGGTACAGTGGTATTTGCGGGCTTTGGTTGCCGCAGAGACAGAGTGAGAGCGTATAAGGCTCACAGAGGCTGGGAGTGAGGTGGGACTGTGGGACCCAGTGGTGAGCGGTAGCAGTGCTTTCTTCCGGCCTCAGATATCGGCGGGTGAGAGTGGAGTGCCAGCAGACAGCACAGAGAGGACATGCCCACCCCAGATGAGGCAACTGCAACTGCCCCAGGACCAGTGTAGGTGCAGTTAAGACTGGTCACAGACAGCAGGTAACAGAAAAAATTACATTATAGTAACATGTACTTAAATGTGCTATTAATATAGAATCTAGATATCAGCTTGTGGTCCTTCCCCCAGGAGGTGGGTATTGTAACAGTCCTTGGGGGTACTTGAGTGGCATAAGTGGATGGTACGCAATTACCGCCCCCCATACAGCAGAAGTACCCTAAGCCCTAGTGCTATTACAGTTACCAGTTATACAGTGTAACTGAAGTACTCTCCAGCCACAGTGCTGCTGCAGGTACCCCTCATCAGTATAAAGGGTCCTTAGTGTTCCACTTACGCCAGTTAGGGCTGGTGGGGGCAACTGTAGCAACACAGGGACATGGGGTACTTATACTGTATGGGGTAGTTGTAGCAGTATCAGGGCTGGTGGGGATAGTTGTAACGACACTGGAGCTTGATTACTTATGCTGTATGGTGGTAACTGAAGCAGCATCAAGGCTGCTGGGGATAATAGCAGCACTGGGGCTTGGGGTACTTAATTATTCTATTTGGTGAGGGGGGGCATAAATGTAGCATCTCTAGTGCAATGAACATGTTATCGAAGCTGTGGAACTCCCGTCTAACATGGGCTCTGACTGATTAGTGTATTTACTTATTTGGTTTAATTTCTCTTACTGCCTGAACTGTGACATGCAAGGCAGGAGGCTACATTGTTGTCTGACAGGTTGGGCTTTCTGACCCTGAATGGGGAAATAGTCAGGTACTCTTTTTCTCTATCTGGGAATATGCTGGTAGCCTACTGGGTTGAAATGTTTATTGTTTGTTTTCTTTTATAACTTTCTTGTAAGAAATGGAACATATGCCTGGCTCCAATTGGTAGAGCTCCATGCTGTCGCTGGGAATGCAGCTGTGTATTGACTGCGATGTCTGGACTCGATCTCAGTAGTACAGAACTTCACTAATTAATCCTGCTAGTGCCTCGATCATGCTATAATCAAATGTTTTTTGACTTACTTCTTCCATATAATTACTAGGTTATGTGGTTCTCTTGCAAAGATTTGCAGTTTTGGCCTCTGCCCTTCTTCCTCAAGTCCCTCACCATTAGTAAGTCTGGCACTTACATTAATCACAGTTTGCATTGAGTGGCAAGACTTGCAACAAACATATCCCTTGCATCTGCTGATAGATGGATCCCCTTACATACTTACCCTTAATCACCTGATGGACAGTGCTTACCATCCGCTTCCTGGCCGCAGTAGTGTATAAGAGGTCTGACAGTAACCCTCTGTTTTAAACGCTTTTGAAAAAGGACTTTGGTGTCCGAAACATGTCAGGCTGTTTTTGGTGTGGGTGTGCACTTTAAATATATATATGCTTACACTTTAATTGTGATGCAGCGTCGCTGTTTTTGGTTAGTGTGTGCAGGCAACTTTTTGCAGTTGTTCTTATGGTTTCCTAGCACCACACCTTGTGCATTACTCTATGGGCTTCATATTTTTATGTTTCCTTGCACGTGTGCAAGAAACATTTTGTTTCAGAGATCGGCATTTCAGAGGTGTGTCATGCTATAGCCCAATACAGAGCAATCTACATTGGGCTCTGAAAGTGCGAGATAGCAGATCACACATGCGCAGATGTGCATGTTTGTTTTAAAGTCACTCCTGTGCCAAAATGGAGGTTCCTCTCATGCCTTTGGACCCCCGAATTGCCCAGTTGGGGTCCGGAGACATGAGAGAGGGACCTGAGGTACCCCAAAAGTTATTTTTTAAAAGCACTAAAAAGCACATGTAAATAAGCCAGCAGCCAAGGCTGCTGGGAACTGTAGTCCTGCCGACCGCACTACCTGGTACAATAGCAATACCAGCAGTGAACTTTTGGCATTGACAAATGCTTGCTTGTAACTGTTGCCCTTGTTCGTTTATTACTAAGGACATTTGCATGGAAATAGGATCTCTGCCATATTTGCTGTGTCTGCTTGTCTACTTCTGCTGTCACACTTCTGTTTATGGCATCCCAGTCTGTTGTGGAAATAATTATGATGTCATAAATAGAGCATTCTGATGTTATGTGTAGGCAAGCAGCCAAAGCTAAAACAGTCCAAGGGACAGTAATCTTATTTTTATGTCACGTTCCTCAGTAATAAAGATAAAGCGGAAAGAACTGCAAAAATATAGTTCTGGCTGAATGGTTTAGAGAGTAAAAGCACAGAACTGTAAAAAAGTGGGTTGTAGGTCCAGTCCCCCTCAGGACCACCAACAGTATTATCTAAGGAAATCTGAGCCGCAGTAAACTTGTAGCCAGGCCAGTGGCATGGAGGGCTGAGGTGCTGGATGCCTCACCTTCCACCACACTGGTGACCTGAGTGCAGGAATAGAACAAGGTCGCCTGGGGGCTGGTGAGGGATGGAGGATTTAGAATTTGAGGTAGGGGGGACAGCATTTACTATTGCTTGGATTCCACCTAGTGGAGGGTAGATGGCGCAGCAGTGGTCACCAGGATTGAAAGTCAGATGCCGGCCCACCCCCATAACGGTAGCGGTACCTACCACCTGCGTCACTGACGACCCCAGTTTGGTAGCGAGCTCGGGAGTCTGAGGGCCAGCTGGGGGGATGAGGCTTGAGCATCGAGTAGAGGATCCTGATGTTCACCTGACACCTGATTGAGACCAGGGGTTGGGCTTGCTGGTCCGTCAGGACGCGTGGGAGGTGTGATGGCTGTCGATGCACGTGAGAGTGCATGATATGCATCATGATGGCATTGCACGTCTGCACCTCCCGAGAGTCACAGGACAGGGAAAAGCACAGCGTTGACCGGTAGGATAAATCCAGTCTGCCACAGACCCTGAACCCAGCTATCCAGGTGCCTTCAAAGCTAACTGGATCCTGTATCTGGAGCTAGAAGAGAAGGCAGGCATTGAAAGCGAGAACCGTTTTCATGGTGTATGTGTGCGCAGTCGCATGCCATCGGCTGTGACAGAAGGGCAGTAATGGGTGGAAAAGAACATCTGCAGGTTGATGCTGCGACCCTAGAGGCACTGTACCACCATTAGTTTTGGCACCCTCTCATACAGCGAGGTCAGAAGTATGGTAAAAGGTAAGGAAGGTGACCAGCGGGGTGCCTCAGGGATCAGTGCTGGACCTTTAATGTCTTTATAAGTGACATTGCAGAAGATCTAGAAGAGAAGGTCTGCCTCTTTGCAGGTGACACCAAAATCTGCAATAAGGTGAACACTCCAGCGGGTGTGGAAAGATAAGCAGAGACCTGAGAAAACTAGAGAAATGGTCAAGAGTATGGCAGCTAGGTTTCAGTGCAAAAAAAGTGCAAAATAAAGCACTTACGCACAGAAACCCAGGGGTGGAATACAAAGTGGGTGGAGTGGTATTGATGACCAAGCAGGAAAGAGACCTGGGGGTGGTCATATTGAATGACTTAAAGGTGGCCAGGCAGTGCAATAAGGCAGTAGGGGGGCTAGTGGGATGCTGGGGTGCATAGGGAGTGGTATCACCAGCAGAAAGAGGGAGGTGGTGTTGCCTCTGTATAAATTACTGGTAAGACCCCACCAAGAGTAGTGTCCAGTTCTGGAGACCACATCTCCGGATGGACATAAAGGGGAGGTGGTCCAGAGGGGGGCAGCTAAAATGCTGCAGGGTCTGCATCAAAAGCCCTACGTGGAGAGACTAAAGGACATCAGTATGTACACCCTGAAGCAGAGGAGGGAGAGGGATATGATAGAGACCTTTACATACCACACAGGGGTAAATAAGGTACAGGAAGGAAGTATTTTTCAGCAGAGAAGGTGCTCAGTTACAAGGGGAGATGCTATAAAGTTGGAGGGGGTAGATTCAGGAGAGATGTGAGGAACTACTTTTTCACAGGAGTGGTGATTCCTGGAACAGCCTTCCAGCGGAGGTGGTGGGGGCAAAAACAGTGGTGGAGTTCAGCAACACATTGGAGAAGCACAAGGGAATTATAGTGGAAAGGAAGAGGGAGAGAGAGAAAGAGCTGTAGATCAGGCATGGTCTGCGGTAATAGTGCAGTTAGAGTTGGGCAGACTAGATGGGCCAAGTGGTCCTTATCTGTCATGAGATTCTATGTTTTTATGTTTCTAAGTAGATTGAGTAAGTGGTAAATGTGGAGAAGGCGGGGTGACCAGTGGAATGCCACAGGGGTCAGTACTAGGCACGGTCCTCTTCAGTCTCTTTATTAGCAACATTGCGGAAGGGCTGGAGGGGAAAGTATACCTGTTTGCGGATGACACAAACATCTGCAACAGAGTGGATACACCAGGAAGAGTGGAAAGAATGAGGAATGATCTGAAAATTGGAAGAATGGTCAAGGGAATGGCAGCTGGGTTTCAGTGCAGAAAAGTGCAAAATCATGCACTTGGGGCAGAGGAACCCAGGGGCAACGTACCAATTAAGCGGGGAGGTAATAGCACCCACAAAACAGGAAAGGGACCTAGGGTAATCATTTGTTTTTTTTTACTTATATTTTATTGTTTTTAAATACAAAACAACAACATACAGTGCATACTGCCTACCAGGCATACAAGACTAAGTATAAGGAGCCATCAAATGGAATACAGAAATTATGGTTAGCCGAAACCACTCTGTGTCACTGTAAGTCAAGTGATCTTTATGCTGTAACCTAAAGTTGTTCTGCCTGTCCTCAATGTGACAAGGTACTATTGGAAATGAGCCTCTGGCTCAAAAGTTGTAAACCGATGTACAAACAAACAAATAAATAAATAAATAAAATAAATAGACTGATGTAAGGAGGTGGGTGTAGTACCAAATAGTCCAGAATCACACTACTAGATAGCTGCACCCCGCACGAATGAGGCAATCATCCAAGATAAAGGTAATCCGAAGAGGTTAAACTCAACTCTGCAGTGATATGAACCCATTCCAAACATGGAGAAAATAACTCAATAGTTTTAGTACTCTGTGCCAACCCCACCAAGCCTGCAAACCAGCTTTAGAATTTAGACTATAATGTAAGGCAAAACAGTTGGAACAACCACTGTAACGATGTTAGGAACAAGTACTTAAGCAATCATATTGAACTAGGGCTAAGCAAAGAACTAACAGTGAGCAAACAGCTCTCATTAACTTTAGCCTTAAGGAAAATTAAATGTCAAACTGCAGACCTTTATGAAATGGTGGCTGTAGTCCACTGAAGAATCGGGAAAGTGAGACAAATCAAAATAAAAACCAAGAATTTCCTTCAGGTGGTGTTGACCTCCGAGGTTTTGTCGGCTGGCAATGGAGCGGCAGCAAACTTACGTTCAATAGCCTCTATCTTCCTACCGGCTTTTTGAGGATCTGTATGCTGAAAGGTGTGACCCCCCCCCCCCCGTGAATTCAGTTGCACTGTCATCAATAGAGAGTGTACTTCTCCAAGGCTGCATAGCTGGGCTCGTAACACTGTCAAACCTTTCCAGTAGGATCGAGTAGCAAAGGACAGGTCGGGAAACAGATGAAGAGTCCAGCCATTGTAGGAAAAGTTTTGAGAGTTGTGAGTAACCTGTAAGTATCTGTCTTGGACCATCACCCCCAAAGTAATCAACATGACAGTCCTCGGCTGATCAGATTGAGCTGTAGTTGCCCTAGGTGTTATACGACAGGCCTTTAAAAACTGAGAGCTGATATCAGCCCCATCAGGTATGTTTAATGCTCCTGGTAACCAGTCCCCTTAGAAAGGCAAGCAAATCGGGCCCCTCACAGCCCTCCTGAATTCCCACCAGTCGGAGGTTCGCCACCCCCTGGGCATTTTCAATAGCTTCCAGATGATAACGTGGCTGGCCGTTCTGCTGGATTAGTTTGCTGGTCGCTGACATCGCCTTTATTGCTTGTGTCTCAGCAGAAGACACTGTTTTTGTAACTGCTTCAATGTAAGTGTCCTCGTCCCTGATGCGCTTCAACATCTCCTCTCCTTCCCGTCAGTGGCTCGCATGGATTAAGTTAAGAATTGCCAAGGCAGCTTAGAAGAGTCCGAGGGTCCCACTGGTGGCATTGGGGCCTGCTGCTCCATGTGTAGCTGATTTTTAGCTCCCCCTCTGCTTCCTTTGTTTGAGCGGCCAGTAGGTGAAGAACTGTATTAAAACGTTCCTTGCGTTTAGAGAAATCCGATGGTATAACTGGTTCTCCAGAGTTCTGCCAAACTTTTTGAATATTTCAATTTAATAGTTGCAGGATTGCAGAGCGATACGGAGCGCCTCTTTTCAGCGAGTGTGCTCAACAGCGCCCCTCCCAGGGGTAATCATTTCTGATGACCTGAGGGTAGTCAAGCAGTGTGATAAGGCAGTGGGGAAGGCTAGCAGGATGCTCGAGTGCATAGGAAGGGGCATTACAAGCAGAAAGAGTGTGGTAGTATTACCCCTGTATAGATCACTGGTAAGACCCCACCTCAAATACTGTGTCCAGTTCTGGAAGCCCCAGCTCCAGAAAGACATATGGTAGAGGTGGTATAAAGGAGAGCTACCAAAATGGTGCAGGGCCTGCATCAAAAGCGCTACGAGGAGAGACTCAAGGAACTAAATATGTACTCTCTTAGAGGGAAGGAGGAAAGGAGGGATTTAATGTTCAAACACCTTACAGGTATTAATAAGGTACAGGAAGGTAGCATTTTCCTTAGAAAAAGATGCTCCAGGATAAGGGGTCACGCTATGAAGTTGGGGGGGGGGGAGGCTTAGAGGAGATGTGAGGAAGTACTTCTTCACGGAGAGGGTGGTGGACGCCTGGAACAGCCTTCCAGCAGAGGCAGTGGGTGCTAAAATGGTTACAGCATTCAAGCATGCATAGGATAGGCACAAGGGGACTTTAGATGTGAGGCGGGGGGGGGCCGCAGATCAAGAAGGGTCTGCAGTGGCACAGTAGGTAGGGAATATAGGGCAGACTAGGTGGGCCAAGAGGTCCTTATCTGCTAACAATTTCTATGTTTCTATGTAAGTCTTGGAAGTGGGGTGAAGGGTTTGGGAATAGATAGAAGGGGCCGATGGGGAGAGACATGAGGACAACGTTCATATAAAGAAAGGATTACAAAAATATTTGAACAATAAACTGACTTGTGTCTAACTCTCACATTTTTGAAAGTTATCCAGCTGGTATCAGAGGCTCTTTAAAGGGAACATAAACAGTATATAACTTAAATCAATTGTTGCTGGTGTTTTCTGTTTATTATTGACATGCTGGTAACATATTTTAAGCGATTATGTATAGAATAATGTATGGGGGGAGTGAATAATGACAATTTAATACACACCTGAGGTGTGGGATGCTACAAAAACTCTGAGGGCAAAACCCGAGGGGTTTATCAGAGCATTCCAAACTGAGGGTGTGCATTAAATTCTTGTTATGCACTCCCCCCATACATTGTTTTATGTAATTGCTGGGGAGTGTTTTGTAGCCTGCATGATTTTATTTAAGTAAGAAACAGTTTGGCCAGCAGAAGGGGTTGTTGTTTAAAACACAAAAGCAGTTTAGTGTTTAAGCCCCACAAGTTAGAGTGTGTTTTAGTTACTCCCCCATCCCCCGTAGATAAAAATACAGATTGTAGTCCTCAGAGAGATTAGCACCAAGGTGATACCTCAGAATGTGGAGCAGGGATTGGACGTCCATGTCGGTATCTGCTGTGTAGCGGTGATGGTCGCTTGTTCCTTATTTTCAAGTTGGGTTGGCAGCGTTTAATGGGACACAAGAAGTGCTATCTGGACTGTAAATGCATCTCAGGACGGGGAAATACAGAAATGTTTCATCTGCTTTGTTTTGCAGTACGTAGTAGTGAGAGCAGTCTGAGGCAGCACTTCTGGGAAGACTTAATGAGGAAAAGCAGTTTTGCGCATGCACACAGTGACAGAAACCCGGCGCGTGTTTGCAGTTATAACCCGGTTTCTCAATAGGAGAAAACATGCCCCAGTTATGTAGTATTCTGCATGCTGTTTTTTTCCCCATCTCTATTTAGTGCTTTCAACGAGGCGCTTACTGTCTGTAACTAGGGGGAAAAACACACACACACTCATTGTTTGATGTTTACACACAGTGTGAGGCTTGATGTTTATTTTCAAAGGTGGATGATGGTAATTGGTGGAGCTCTTTTTTTTTTTTTTGATATACAGTAGGTTTTTATCTTCCGGCGGCAGGTGCGGGCGGCTGCTCAGCCCTGTCCCCATCAGTCATGGCCATCCCACGTCTCCTCCAGTTTCGGGGGACCCTATCCCCCACTAATTGCTCCCCTCTCCCCCAGCGGGGTTGGGAATGGAGGGTCGTCCTCCCCTACCTGGAACACACAATCCAGATTCGTTCCAGTCGGAGAGACCGAGCAGGCCACTGATGTGACTGGCAGGGCTTCATGAGGCCCATCCTCTATATTTGTCCTCCTGTTCTCTCCCTTGGGCTTCACGGATGTGCAGTGAGCACATTGTGTGAGCTCCATCTCTGTGGAGATGCCCCCGATGCTCTGAATGTGCGTCCTTCCCTCATTGTGGCTGACATGCACCGCCATCTGAATTCCTTCAGATGGCAGTCAAGCGCCAAGGCACAAGATTCCCCCCTTCCTGAGGGAGAAGAGCAGTCCTATGGATGCTCAATCCTCCCTCTCCAGGCCAACCCCCTGTGTGACCCGAGTCCATTCCTGAACCTGGTTCTCCCTCATGGGTCAATGTAAATCGCCTCATTCTACACCACCAAGCCGGCTGGAGCTTTCTCCTTTGAACTGCAAGGAGTTTACATGCATCAGTCAGTCGAACACTGTCATCATCAGCCTTCTCAGCATTGCTTTTTGAGAGGCAAGCCTCCTACATGTCTGCATCGATTGGCTTATACAGTACATACCTACAGAGCCCCCTACACTACAGTAGCAACATGTTTCCTTTGCGAATGCTGCAAGCAGGCATAAAAATTAGTTGTAAAGTAGTCCCTCTATTGCTGGAATTGCCAGTAGAGGACACTGATTTGTGTCATCATCCTGCCACTGTCATTTTGTCCCCCCACCCGGTTTGGAATACATTACAGAAGCTCAGATTGGCAGAGTTTACAGGTATTTGTTTTTTTTTGTAAGAGAGCACTCTGGACGGCAGTGAGCATGGCATGGTTGGCAGTGAATGCACCTAAAGTATGACCAGGCCTGCGTTTGTCTGATGGCATGTCTGAACCTTGTGGTTGAGTGGCTAAGGTAAGAGACTTGTAGCGCAGTGGCGCTGATTTTAAATTTTGCAATTGTTGACTGTATGAAAGCGGCTGAATCGACTGGTTTACTGAACCGAGAATGAGGGTCTCTCTCTTGCCAAACAAAAGAAAACATGGCTACATATTTGAAAAGTGAGTGTTCTGTTTGAGCTCACTGATTTTTTGGATAAAGTGGCAGGCAGGCACAGGGACAAGTTATTTACTAGTCTCTGTTGCCTAATACATGCTCAGGTGCTGGGTACCAACAGCCAATCAGGAAGCTGGGTTTCTTCAGCCCATTTTCCAAAATAGCATAAAGCCTGGGCAACATACTCAAATTGTTAGGGAGCGCCAACCAGTACGCTGCCTATCTGAATATGGAAGCATAGCACCATCAGAGCCCTAGAAGTGACTCAGCGGAGCCAATGGAGATAGCGTATCCCCAATTAGATAGCAGCTGTTCCACTGCAAGCCATTTTCAGCTGCCAGCATGCTAATAAGCACGTACAGTATGGCATACATGCAGGATGGAGGCAGTATAATGTATGGGAGGCAGTATAGCACAGTGGTTAAGAATAGGGATGGAAAAGCTGGGGTGGATTTGGTTTTGGATTTGCCAAGCCCAAATCCAGGATGAGTTTGGATTTGGTTTTGCAGTGGATTTGAATTTGCCTGGTTCGGGCCTATATTGATAAGAGGTGGAAAAAATACATTTTTCAGGAGGCAAATACCAAAAAATGTAAAGGGCAGTGGCATAACAGTACAGAGTATATATTCTGTGTGACACGCTGCATCCTGCTGTCTAAATGTTTGTTTTTGACCTGATCTGGACTAACCTGCAAAGCAAAAAACCAAAAAGTAGGGTACTCCTGATGGTAGCCCATTAGAAGTGGTCCCAAAGTTTAAATATCTAGGAGTCTGGCTGGAGAGGAAGCTTGACTTTTCTGTCCATATAGACGCTATCCACTTCAGACTCCGCCCCAAACTGGGTGCCTTATTCAGAAACAAAGAATGCCTCCCCCTGTAGGCCCACAAGGAGCTAGTAACCAAAATGGTGCTCCCAGTTTTTGATTATGCTGATATAGTCTTATGAGGTCACCCCTTCCTCCTTCCTTGCCAGTCTGAATACCCCATGCAATGCCTTCTGCTGCTTCCCCACCAACTCTCCACCTCGTACCCACCACTGCTCCCTCTACAGTTCTCTCTCCACCCCCCCTCCCGCAGAGTCACCTTGTCAGGCCCACTGCGCAGCCTTCCTCACCAAATATTGGTTTAGGACTCTGCACTCCTGTCTCTCCTCCCTGCTATTCCCTGCTTCCAGCACCTCCTACTCGCTTCGGTTCAGGGATTCCTGCACCTTCTCCTTTCCTCACCCTCATTCTTCTGCTGGCCAAGCAGCCTTCTCCTGTCGCCTTCCCTCCCTCTCGAACCTGCTCCATTCTCATCTCTGCCTATCCCCTTCTCTTCCTGCCTTTAGACTTCACCTGAGGCAGCTACCAACACCCTCCTACTGCTTTCTACCCTAACTCTATATCTCTTTTCCCATTTCAGTCATCCCAATGCTGCCCTTTTGTTACTGTGCACTTTCGCCTACCACAGAAATGTTTGAGTGCCTGCTGCAGTTCAGTGGCTGCGCTTTCACCCATATCGCTGCCTCCTTGCAAACCTGTTTCCACCAAAGCTTTAATATGTCTCCCCCCCTTCTTTTATGATTACTTACTTTACCCATGACTGCTACAGTTATGTACTTTGATTGTGTCTCCGACTTTTGCTATTGTTTCAGAGTGTACCAACTCCCCAGTGTTAAACTTGCTAGGTCCGATTCTCAAAACTCAATACAAGCCACGCCAACGGCGGCTTGAGCCAATTGCCAGTGTGCCAGGGATCCTGCACATGATTCTGTACCGGGCAGGGTCCCAACGGCAGATCCCCACAGTTTGCGGCAACTGTGGCTGTGCACCAAACAGACGGTGCATTTGGATGGGTTGCCGCAAGCTGCGGGGCGGCGGTGCACCATTCTAGGATGTCCCTGGTGGGCTAGAATCCACCCCCCCAGCCTCAATCCCCTAGTTATTAATATTACTCATGTCCCTGGTGGCCTAGTGGACCCCCCCAGCCCCAACCCCCTTTTGTTTTGTTTTTTTTCCCCATATTTTCTATTTTCACTCCTCAGGCAAATGGGTGATTGTATCAGCCCGTCCCTTCTTGACACCACGGCCATCCCAAATCTCTGTACTTCACTTTTTCTCTCCAAGACTGGGCAGGCCGCCGGTGTAGCTAGGAGTGGTGTTATTAGCCCCAACTCCAGTTTTTCCACCAAATCTCTCCCTTACTTTTTCCGGTGCCCCAGTGTAAGGCATGCATGTCGTGAATGCGCGAATGTGTGCCTTGACCTGAACTGACCCTGCTGCTCCCACCTAACTTAGCGTCTAGCCCCCCGACACCCGCACAAACACTGTGCCTCGACATGCTGATGGTCAAAGGCTGGGAAAGCTAACTTCCCCAATCAGGGAAAGGAGAGATGCCATGCGGCCGTGTAGTCCTCATACCCCCAGCCAACCCCCAGCAACCTGTGCTTGTCACCGAACATGGATTGCTGATGTGGCAGGAGTTAAGGTGCCAGTGCCTCAGCCTTCCATGCCATCGGGTCAGCCCATTTTGTTAATATTAGTTACATCTCAGGTGGTCTAGCAGCTCCCCAGCCCCAATCCCCTGTTGTTAATGTTAATCACATCCCTGGTGGTCTAACAGACCGCCTCACCCATATCCCCTAGTTATTAATATTACTCATGTCTCTGGTGGTCTCCAGCCATGATCCCCTTTTGTTAATGTTAATCAAGTCCCTGGTGGTCTAGTGAACCTCCCCAGCCCTCATCTGCTCATATAATAATAGATAACATTCTCTGGTGATCTAGTGGACCCTCACCCCTCTCGCCCTGGCAGGCAGTACTCAACCTTCCCACTTTCCCTGACCCATCCCCTAGCTGGCGACCGGCACAGCCCTCTGCTGTCCACTGCAGCCAGCGGCCGACTGAGCATCAGTGAGCACGTGCTACTGCAACTGTCTGTGGCGCATTGATTGACAGTGAGCGTCATCAGTGAGCCGTGTACTGTATACAGTATGCACCTCATTGACAGCTCAGTTGGTGGCCAGCCATGGTGGAGAGTGAAGGGCTGTGCTGGTCGCCAGCTCGGGACGGGTCAGGGGGGAGGGGGTGTTGCGGCAGTGCCTGCTGGGGTAGGGGAGTAGGGGTCCTTAAATAATTAAAAATAATTTCGGAAAATAAAAATGTTTTTTACAGTACTGTCATCAACCAAGGACACAGTTGATAGATGGAGAAAGAATAATAATTTATATAATTCTGGGTATTCATGATATAAATAGTACCTTGTGTCATTTTCTCTGTTGTTTACTGATGGGAAGATTTTAAAGCATTTTTTCACACATATTTGTATTATGGTACTTTTTTATTCTATGATGTACTGCTTTCAAATGATTGTTCGTGGTGTTTTAAAATTGGTGACTCAATATGATTGGACTAGATGTCACGTCTTGGTATGCTGGTGTATTTAAATGCCTTTTTAAATGTTGGACTCCCCCCCACACACCGATGAAGAAGGTTGATACCCTTGAAATGCCAGGGAACCATCTGCTTGTTTTCAGATAAATGTTCTTGAAGCTCATGTCCGAATGATGGTAATTGCAGAGTTGGGAATCTTGGGGGGGGAAGCCAAGATTCGGATACTATCAGGACATCAGAGAGGAGAGAAACCGTGAGGGGTTGTAGCTGATCAGTTTTGGCCAGGAGTCTGTAAATGTTGATGTGGGCCTCCCGGAGTCCTTTTGGGGAGATCGATGGAAGGGCGTGAGTAGGACCGGGGTTAGGCTCAACATCGCCAGCTATAAGAAATAGCAGAAGAAAGATGAGTTTGACGGGGACTGGGGAGCAACAGTGATGCAGTAGGGTTGACAGGAGGGGGCAGGAGGGCGGGGAGGTTTTGATGGACACCAGGTGGAGCCAGGAGGAGACAGATGGAAGGAGGAACAGCCTGCAAGCCAGGGGAGTGGGGAGGCAGGAGGAGGAGGATAGGTAGAGGAGAAGGAGGGATTGGGGGGTGGGAGAGGGGGCAGAGGAGGAGAGGGAGCAGGGGAAACTGGCAGGGGGGAGAGAGAGGTTGTGGGAAATAGGGTAAGAGGGAAAGGACAGTGGGGAGTATACTAGACAGATGCATGATCAGGAGAGAGGAGTGCAAGCTATCAGGAGATGATGGGGGGCAGATAGACATGAGGAGTCACAGCAGTAAGGTGAAGGACAGTCAACTGCAGGAGGTATGAAATTAGTAGAAAAATGGGAGGAAGCGAGGGGGCTGTAGCATTAGGTAATGGTTACAAATTGTAGATAAATATTGTATCTATTGCTATATGATAATAGTAAGTAGCAGGGATGTGAGGAAACCACAAGTACTAACGAGGGACTCCAGTCAAAATTACTGGCATCTTAGCTTGATAAGTAGTTAGGCAAGTTGCAGTGCTCAGCAAGGCAAGCTCCTGAACGTATCAGGGTGACAGTTACAGACTGTGAAATGGGATCTAATTAGTGGGGAGAGGAGACAGGTGCAGGCCCTTGTTCCTGATTTGCAAGGGTATAAATTAAAGGACATGTAAAGAGAGCTTTGAGTAAAATTGTAAAAAGCAAAACCAAAATGACAGCTCTGTAGGTGAGAGGCTTACATATCTAATGATGTGCTCTATGTTTATTACAAACTCAATTTAATCCATTTTCATCAGCTTTAAAACAATGCTGTAATCTGAGCTGTCTCCCTCTCTCCTCCCGCCCAATCTCACCTAAACCCCCTACCTTTTATTTTTTTCTTCTTCCAGGCTCCCTTCTAGCTCAGCATTCCTGCCCACCGCACGGCGGCAGCCGGAGCTCTGAGCCACTTCACCAACCAACAGTCCTCCAGGTACGAAATTCAAGGGGACCACCGCAGTGCACACAGCATTCCAGAGCTCTGCCTGCGTTTTGAATTTGGTGCCAACTCCCTCCTGGAGAACACTCCCTTGCTTTAACTTTTAACTGTGGGGATTTTACAGCCCCTCTGCTTAGCTCCTGCCGACGCTTATGCTGATCTCACCCACCCCCATCACTCCCACCCTTGTGCGTCCTTTGTTTTATAGGCAGTAACTCCACCTCTTCTCTCATATCCTGTGATGACGACTGGCCAGAAGTATCTCCCTATTTCATCATTTGCAGATTATACTGAGCCACCACTAGAGGGCGGCAACCTTATGTTTCAGTCAAACTTCCAACCTGTATTTCAGTACTTAAGGAAATCAATTTTCCCTCTCTCTCTCTCGCCAATTCAGGCTCTTCTGTTGTACTTTTTTTGAGCAGGCACACAATTTCCTCTCTGATCTCATTCCACTGTAGTCTCCTAAATCTGAGGTTACGTGTATTTCCTGATACTGTTTCTACAAATCACTCAGCTTCTTTACCTACCACCTCCTCCACGTAGCTGGTCTTGCTACTAGGGCTGGCATTCTTGACCTCACTCTTCAGTGACGTCCGTTTATCCCAGATCTTTGAGAATGTACGCCCTTGCCTGTCTGCTCTCTTCCCTATGGACCTTGCATCTCATTGCTGTCTACCTCCTACTCTCAGATGACACATGAGGGTCAAACCACTTCTACGGCTATACCTATTCCAATCTCATTGCCACAGGGCATACTAATCTCTGCCCCCTAAGGTGCTTCCCACCTAAATTCTAGAAAATTGTGGTTTGTATACTCAAACGTTCGTACTACCCCCCTTCGCAAACCATCTAATAGGAGGGGCAGGACGTGCTCCCTTCTCTGGCTCTCAGTCCTCCTTATCCTCCTTGCAGGGGACATCAAAATGAATCCTTGGCTTGCTACACAACAGGCATTCGGTCCTCCTTACTGCTTCACTTGCAAAGGTCTCAAGGTTGCCCATCTCAGTATTCGCAGTCTCATCCCTAATCATGCTGAGCTCACTGCTTGGGTCTCCCACTATGACCCTCATATCCTGTGCCTCACGGAAACCTGGCTGAAGTCTACCACCTCTGAGACAGCGTTTGCAATCCCCAATTACAGTCTACTGCGTTGTGATCGTGCTGGTAAAAAAAAGCGACGGTGGTATATTTTATTTTTATTTATTTATTTAGTTTTTGTTTACCAGGTAAGTGCACTAGCCATAGCAATGACTATTTTCAGGCACAACCCGGGAGGATACAGTACAAAACATGGCATGAAATGCATAACAGATACAAGATTATACATGTTCAGAACTATTTAAATACATATAACATGACAAAATTGGCAAAGTTAACAGTTTTTTAAAAATACACAAGAAACAGAGACACACAAAACCGTCTTGTAGATAGTAAACAGACTAACATAAATTACTGAGCTGTGGTGAGAACACATTAGGTAAGTAGTAATAGGCTGTTCATAAAGAATTTGTATATGGTGGTAAGAGTGGGAAAGGAGTGGAAGTGGAACAGCCAAAAGAGGTAGCATAGAGGGAGGCCTGTGAGAGGAAAGGAAAAAGGGAAAAGACAGGAAAAAACTGGGAAAGTGCTCAGTGTTGAAAGGCACAACATAGGTGACAGAACGAAGGAGCAGAGTGCAAGGATGAAACTGGTTAAGGGGGTTTTAAAGCAAGTGCAACTGTGGGAAGTGGCAAGGTGGTTATATAGCCCTTTCTTAAAAGAAGCATGGGAGGAAGATTGACGCAAGGCAAGCGGGAGGGAGTTCCAGAACAGGGGGGCGTGGCATGCAAAAGCCATGGCGCCTTTAGAAGAATAATGCCTGGGAGTGAGGACTGGTGCATTATCAGCAGATCATAGATCATAGTGTGGGGTACCCTTAAGGAAGAGATCCACTAAGGGTTTCAGTATTTGTAAACGGACAGTGTTATCAGTGACGGAGCCATGGGCATAAATCCTGAGTTCAGTAGGAGGAAGCCATCCCAGATCTGAGTAAAGGAGGCAGTGGTGTTTTAACCTATGAGAGGAGGAAGCATAGCGGCAAACATTGTTATATGTGACGTCCCATTTTCGGAGGCAAGATTTGGACACAGAGGTATAGGTGGCAACTCCATAGGTGAGAGAGGGAAGGAGTATACCCCGGGCAAGGGAAAGTCTAGCAGAGTGGGTTAGCATGTATCTGGTGCGATATGCTATCGCAGGTTTAGAGTTTACCAGCTTGCAGTTCTGTTGAATATGCAGATCAAAGTTTAGCGATGGGTCTAGAGTAACCCCAATATATTTAAATGAGTCCACCATCTCTATAGAGTTGAACCATTTGAGGAGGAGACCCTAAATTTAGGCTGGGAGAGTTTAAGCTTAGACCCAAATAGTATAGCTTAGGTTTTGGACTCGTTCAGAACAAGCCTATGGCTGGTTAGCATTGACAGATTTGCAGAAAGTCAGTAGAGAGTTTTTGGTTGATGACATCAATGCTTGTGTCACTGGTGTAAAGAACAATATCATCAGCATAAAGCAGTGAATCAGTCCTTTTGATGTTTGTGGTGATATTATTGATGAAGATGGAGAAAAGCAGAGGTCCAAAGATTGACCCTTGCGGCACCCCATGTTGATGGAAGTTTTGTCAGAGTAATAATAATAATACGATTATTTATATAGCGCCTTTCAGCATACCAAGGCACTGAACATATTAAACCACAACATTAAACACAAACTAATAACACATATAAATAGATTCATATCATATTAACAACCATTATTAAAATTAATTTATAATTACGAATAAAAATTCAACAGAATAAAATTATTTAAACATCCAAAATGGTCAAACATCCAAAAATGCCATTTGCCACAAATAAGTTTTCAGACTTATCTTGAATTCCTCCACGGAGGTGCACTACTGTAACCGGCATGGTAGAGAATTCCAGAGAGTGGGAGCAGCATATGAAAAAGCTCTACTGCCAGAAGATTTTAAACTAGCTCTTGGAACCCCTAGCAACCCTCATTGACTGATCGGAGTGATCGGCCAGGGTAGTAAGGCACCAGAAGTTCTTTCAAATAGGCTGGACCCTGATCGTGAAGGGCTTTAAAAGTCAATAAAATGACTTTAAAGGTGATCCGCCACCGTATAGGCAGCCAGTGCAGTTCGCACAGCACCGGGGTAATATGGGAGGACCTGCTTGTCCCGTCAAAACCCGGGCTGCAGCGTTCTGCACCAGCTGAAGGTGGCTAATTTCAACCCAGAAAGCCCAAAGTAAAGGGCGCCAGTAGTCCAAACATGAGACACAAAGGCGTGACCATTGTTGGTAAGAGTCAGACTTGAACAAGGTGCCCAACCCTGGTGATATTCCTAAGATGGTAAAAGGAAGTCCTGACAACAGCCGACACCTGAGACTGTAATGTCAGGTTGTCATCTAGGACAATCCCAAGGCTACGCACCCGTTCAGAGGATGGAAGTGACACGCCATCAAGAAATATTCCAGAAGGTGTGCCACCACGTAACCTCTCTATCTGACCTCCCGGGTCCACAACCATAACCTCTGTTGGTGGAGTAGGTGGAGTTATATTTAACAATTTGAGCCCTGCCTGAGAGGTAGCTGCCAAACCACCTAACAACATTTTGAGAGAAACCAAGTGACTCAAGGGAGGTTAGGAGGATGGAGTGGTTAACAAGGTCAAATGCCTTGGTCATATCAATGAAAATAGCCCCCGTGAGAAGCCAGCATCCATGGCCATAATGGTGTCCGATGTAAATTTGAGGAGGGCAGTAGTAGTGCTATGACCCTTACGCATACCTCTTAACTGTACCACATTATGAGGAACGTTCCTCATTTTACTTCACAAAAGCTCCCTGTTCCACATTGTGAGGACTTGTTCCACATTCAAAGTCAAAATTTCATAGCAAAAATCTATAGTAAATTATGCAAAAAATATATTATTCAATTAATAACAGACTTTCTGAACATAAATGCAACATGTTAACAGTGTTTTGAGCTTCTTAAGTAAAGATTTGATTAAGTGTTCCACATTTTGCCCATTTGTTCCACATTTTGACAGGCAACGTTCCACATTTGGGGGAAAAAAGTTTGAGAGGTATGCCCTTGCGATAGCTATGCTGGGCTGGGGTTAGGAGGTCATATTTGAGCAGGAAATCAATCGTTTGAGTAGCTACCAGCTTCTCAAGAATCTTATTGAGAACAGATAGGATGGCTATGGGACGGTAATTTGTGGGGTCTTTGCGATCACTGTTTTTGAATACAGGAGAAATCCTAGCAATCTTCCATAAATCCGGGATATAGCACTGAGACAGGGATACTGTAAACATATTGGCTAGGGGACCAGCAATAAAGGGGGCAGCTAGTTTAAGGAGCTTAGGTTCCAGGTTGTCAGAACCAGCAGCAATGTGATCAGAGATTTTATACAACAACTCGATTACTTCTTGCCTGGTGACAGTCTTGAAAACGAAATGCGGACCATTGGCAGGGGATGTGGAGAGAATATTTGACTGGGTGGGGAAGGTGGAGGTGTAAGTGGATAAATTTGAGAACTTGTCATTGAAGAAATTTGCAGTAGTAAGAGGATTGTTGCAGTGGACCCCTTTTAGTATCATGTCAGTGGGGGCTGCTGCAGGATTTAGGCCAAGGAAGAATTTAATGTGGGACCAGAATTTTTTTGAGTCACCAGAGGAGTTTGCTAGTAATTCTTTACAGTAAGAGCTTTTAGCCTTTTTGATAGCCTTTCTACAGGAATTGCGCAGGTCCCTATAAGTATTTAGGTCAGAGGCTAGCCCTGATTTCTTGTATTGGAGCCAGCTTTTATCTCTGTGTTTTAATTTAGCAAGAAGATCAGATTTTAGCCAGTGAGCTTGTCTGTTTTTTACCCTACGAGTTACTAATTTGCAGTGCTTGTCTTGAAGAGTAAGGAAGTGAGTTATGAATAGGTTAAAAGAGATGTGAGCATCATTAGATGTAAGGAAGGAGGACCAATCAGTGGAAGCAAAGTCATGTAGGAAAAGTCTGGAGCTGAAGGTTGCATAGTTGCGGAAAGTGATGAGAAGGGGTTTCGATGGAGTAAGCTTGCTTTTACCCCAGATACAGTAGGTAGGGGAGTGGTCTGTGATGGCATCAGGTACCGTAAAACACCTGAGGCAACAATGTTTTCAGGGTGGCTGGTCATGATCCAGTCCAGCAGCGTGCTTGTATTGGAGCGGGTTCTTTTTCTGGTGGGATCACATATCAGCTGGTGTAGGTTAAAACTTTGCAATCTTGCTGGTAATGCAGATTGAGCAGCCCCCAACCAATTTATGTTTAGGTCCCCTAGTATGAGCACCTCATGTTTACCAACAAGGTTGGAGGACTGGTCAAGCAATTCTTCCAGTCCTTTTTGGCTGTTTGATGGTGGGTTGTAGGCGCAGGTGATATGGAGTTTTTTGGTACCCAAGGTAAGAAGAGTATGAGTACTTCACAGTGGGCAAGGTGAGGTGAAGCAATGGCAGTGAGACATAGATGGTCCTTGAAATAAACAGCAGTACCACCCCCTCATTTGGGGGAGAGCCAGTCATGTCTCAGAAGGCTATAGGATGGAAGGGAGCACAGAGAGTCAGGGATAGAAGGATTTAGACAGGTTTTGGTCAGGCGTATGATATCAGGCTTGTATAGGGCTGTCCAGGCTTCAAGATCAGCTAGATTGTGAGTAAGACTTCTTATATTATGATGTACAACAACAACCAGGTCTTTTGCATTACTGATGAAGTCGGTTAGAGCTTGTGAAGGCCCAGGATTTAATTGGACATCACCAGAGAGCAGGATGGCGATGAGGAGGTACCAGAGCTTACGGCACAGGAAGGGGCATAGGTTATAAGATCTCAAGTGACACTTCTTTGGGACATAGATAACTAGGTAGTGTCAGGTTCTGTTAAGTAGTACTGGGGATAGATCACAATGAGGGAAATGAAACAGTAAAGAGTTCGAAAAGAGGTAGTCATTAGGTTGGAAGTGGGGATTTGTAGATGGAGGTTGAGGTGAAGAGAGCATAAATAGATGGAGCAGCAGGAGAGAGCACATAAGAAAGAACAGTACCGTCTGATGAGTCATTATTCTGTAACTGCCACTGAGTCAGAAAGGAGACCAGTATAGAGCTGGGGGCTGTAAGTAAAGATAACAAGGGTCTGTATCTTGTTATGGATCTGGATCCAAGGTTGTCAGTAGTTAAGGATAGGATGACCAGAAAGGTATAGACCAGGTAAGAAACGAGGTAAAGGGTGAAGAGACCAGCAGCTGATTAAGCCTGATGAATATGGGTCCGATATAAAGTGTAAAGGGGAGGAGGGATCACTGCAGGGAACTGGGGGAAATTATTTGGTTAGGTGATTTTATTGGGCAGCAGAGGCGGACCAATGGTATGAGAGGTAAGCTGAGAGGGAGGGGCTAAGGTGTGTTTAATGGGGGCCTGGGGGGTGGTGGGACAAAATACAGTCCCTAGGGTTAAAACCAGCTGAAAAGCCACCATGCTGAGAGGGTGCCTAAAGCAGCCGTTTGGAAGTGGAAAAAGGCACCCCAGTCGGTAGACAGCAACACAGCAGGGCCGGCCTATCAGCTCCGGGATACAGTGGTGCTGTATCAATCAGGAGTTCGGTAGGCAGAGTAGCTGGATAGCGATAAGTACCTTAGCTGGGATCTGTGAAAGGGGTCCAGGAGATCGGCTGTTTGTGGCCACTGGAGTCGGGCAGGCGGCGATCGATGCAGCGGCCATGAAGCTCCACCTCTGGGAAGTGGGGCACTGCTCGAGTGGTGCGCTCTGGGGGAAAGAGAGAAACAGCTGGTTAAAGTAGGGAGAGGACAAAAGGAGCTGTCATCAGGCTAACAGCAGGAGGTGGAGGCGATCAAGTAAAACAAAAGCCTGGAGCTGCAAGATAGACAGGGGAGGAGTTACAGGGATTAGGAAATTAACAAGTGAGTAAAGGAGTTAAGAGGTGGGGGTAGGGAATTTCAGAGTTAAAAAGGAATCTTATCAAATATTAGCAAAAGGGCACAGGTTACAGTCAGGTTGGGGAAGGCAGAAAATTAATGCCCTGCTGTGGTTGGGAATGAGAGGGACAGTGGTGATTAGCGAAAAGTGAAGGGAGAAAAAGACAATAAATTAGTTTACAGGGGCAGGAAAAGGCAGATGAAGTAGAGAAACAGTTTTAGCAGGGACAATGCAGTCTCAAAATAAAGGTACCACAGAACAGAATGGATTAAACTGCTGTAAAATACTGTATATTCAATTAAGGAAAAGGGCAAAAGCAAACAGGAGGTTATAAACAATTGTTATCATGCACAATAATACAGTCCCTAGGGTTAGAATCAGCTGAAAAGTCGCCGTGCTGAGAGAGCGCCTAAAGCAGCCATTTGGAAGTGGAAAAAGGCGCTCCAGTCGGTAGACAGCAACACAGCAGGGCCAGCCAGTGAGCTCCGGGATACAGTGGCGCCGCATCAATCAGGAGCTCGGTAGGCAGAGTAGCTGGATAACGATAAGTACCGTAGCTGGGATCCGTGAAGGGGGACCAGTAGGTCGGCTGTTTGTGGCCACTGGAGTCGGGCAGGTGGCGATTGATGTGGCGGCTGTGAAGCTCTGCCTCTGGGAAGCAGGGCACCGCTCGGGCAGTGCGCTCTTATCTGGGATCCGTGAAGAGGGACCAGGAGGTCGGCTGTTTGTGGCCGCTGGAGTCGGGCAGGCAGCGATCGATGCAACGGCCGTGAAGCTCCACCTCTGGGAAGCAGGGCGCTGCTCAGGTGGTGCGCCCTTAGCTGGGATCCATGAAGGGGGACCAGAAGGTTGGCTGTTTATGGCTGCTGGAGTCGGGCAGGCGGCGATCGAGGTGGCGGCCGTGAAGCTCCTCCTCTGGGAAGCGGGGTGCCGCTCGGGCGGTGCGCTGTTAGCTGGGATCCGTGAAGGGAGACCAGGAGGTCAGCTGTTAGTGGTTGCTGGAGTCAGGCAGTCGGCGATCAATGCGGCAGCTGTGAAGCTCTGCCTCTGGGAAGTGGGGCGCCGCTCGGGCGGTGCGCTCTTAGCTGGGATCCGTGAAGGGGGACCAGGAGGTCGGCTGTTTGTGGCCGCTGGAGTCGGGCAGGCGGCAATAGATGCGGCGGCTGTGAAGCTCCGCCTCTGGGAAGCGAGGCGCTGTTCAGGCGGTGCACTCTATTAATGTATTATTAGAGTCACCTTGACATATCTCTTGTCCCATATGATATTGCTCCCCCATCCATGACCTGTGAGCTTCCTCGTTGGCTACTCCTGCTAGGAAATTCCCAAAAGCTCCACATCATCGGCGTTTATAACACTCCCAAGCAGGGTATCAATGGACTCTCGTATCTGCTCGATAATATTAGCCCCAAGACCTCCACAAATGAGGTGCTTATATGTGGTGACCTCAACCTAAATTGGTGCAGCAACAATGTCAAACTATAAGAGCCCCTGCTGGCAGCTCATGGCCTTACTCAACTCATAAGTGTTCCCATGCACACCTCCCCTCCTGGCAGGGCCGGCTTTAGGGTTTGGGGGCCCCCCTAATTGGCCAACCATCACCCCATATGTTGAACTGTAACCAATACACACATTATTTTATTGTATTTTCAGTACTAGTGGCATCTTAAAAAAAAAAATTTTAGAGACAGACTGCAGTTTTAGTGCATACTGTTCATTTTCTCACATCCATTGTTACCCATCAGCCTCTTATTCCCTGGGTCATAGCTCAGTAAGGCTTTTCATGAAGTTGTGATCCCACACCAAAATCTGCACAGTCCTTTGTTGCTGTTATAGATGATAATAAGAAAAAAAGATTTAAAATAATTAAGGTAAACTGTTCTAGTTGGGGGCCCCTATAAGCAGGGGTCACCAGCGATTGCAGGGTTTGCTGGTGCCTAAAACCGGCCATGCCTCCTGGGGGCAGAAGTTTGCTCCTGGACTGGATCTTGACTAATCGGCCTGACAGGATCTCTGTGTCTGTTTTTTTTCTGATTCTATATCTGACCACTCCCCCACTTTTTTTTTTTTATACTTCTTTTATTTTCTCAATGCTTTCATTTACTTTCACAGTATTCTGTTACAGTAGTTCAAAATCTTAGATTTCATACATACACATATTTCAAAGTTCCACCAACTTAATATACATTTCTCTGTTGTTCTTTTCAAATTTATACCAACATAAAATACATAAATTATAACACACTTATACACTAATAATAAAATTCCAGGTAAAACCAGGGATAATTGAGGTGAAGACAGACATTGGGCACAAAAAAGATTAATCTAGTTGATTGTAGCCTTATTTAGAGGTATCTAACAGTAGCAGATTGCATTTATTTATTACATTTTCCACTTTCAGACAAGGAGGGCCCCTGGGAGAGGGTGCCACAGGACATGATTACATACTATCACTGGAGCCTATCTGTTTGTATTACCAACCACTCCCTTGTTTACCTACAGAATCTGTTTTTGGTTTAGTTCCCATCTGGTCCATCTTGTAGTATAAAGTTGCATCTTATTATTTAGAGCATATGACATTTGCTCATTGTGTTGAATGTCCTGAACTATAGCTTTCCATTCCCCCACAGTAGGGGAGGTTTTCTGGAGCCATTTCTTTGTAATTGCTTTATATGTTGCCCCCAGAAAAATGGTCCAGAGATATATGAATTGTCTATCTCTCATTCCTTCCGTGGTATACCCAGCACCAGGTTGATCCCAGTCACTTGGTAGTGCTCGCCTCAAATGTTTACTATACAGGCCGAAATTGTGGACCAAAATGTGTCATTTTGGGCAATCAAAAATATGTGTTTATATGGCCCTATTTTCTCCACATTCCTCCAGCAACTTTCCGATATTCACGGAATTCTCCGAGCTAACGCTATGGGTACTAGAAAAAATCTCGCCCTAACCTTCCATATAAATTCCCTCCACAGGGGGGAAGAGGTAGCTGTCCAAGTATTTTTCCATATTTTAGGCCAGTCCTTGACACTTATTACTTGTTTGAATTCTTTTTCTCAGTTCTCCTTGACTGGGTCCATAGAATGTTTGTACAATGAAATTAGGAATTTGTATATTATTGAGATGACCTTCTCTCCCGACGTTGAGGACCAAATTTGCAGAAACGGGGAGTGATCTTCATAGAATTGGGGGTCCCTCTCTCTGACTCTAATTTGTGTTACTACGTAGTCCCTCATTTGATAAAAGAACTGTCTGTCCCTTTCAGTCCAGGCAAATTGCTCTTGGGCTTCCTCAAAGGTCATAGGTATATTCCCTTTCATTATTTGCCAAGGAGCTACCACACCTTTCTTTAATTGGGACTTATACCATGGCCCCACAACATGGGAATCAAACTGTTCCTTTGTTATAAACCATTGGTACTTCCAGAAGTGGATTAATGTCAGTTTATTCTTTGTTCCCCTCCTCCAGCCTTCCAGTATAGTAGAGGTAGCTTTCGATGTAATAAGCATTGTTCGCTGTAGCAAGGGGGGAGAAAAAAGAACTGCAGGGAGAGGTAGAGATTCTCCCCTGTTTAAATCCATTTCCTTCCATGCTGCATGATAATTACCTGCACCCCACAATAGAGCTAAACGCATTTGTGAGGCGGCCCAATAGTCAGCTAGGGAAGGGAATGATAGTCCTCCCATTACTTTAGGGAGCGTGAGTTTCCTAAAATTTAAGCAAGGTTTTTTATGATTCCATTGAAAAGCCACAAATAGTTTCTGCCAGGACAATATTTCTTACAGATTAATAATAGAGGGAACACATTGAAATAGATAAAGGAGACGGGGTACTGCATTCATCTTTAGGGACATAGTACGGGTATAAAAAGAGGTTGGGAGAAGACCCCATCTTCTCATATCGTTCTTTAATGTGTCTATTAGAGGAGTATAGTTCTGTTTATACACTTGGGATAGATCTTTAGGAATCCGTATTCCCAAATACTTCAAAGAGGGGCCATCCCATTTAAGTTGAAACTTATTTCGAAGCTCAGGTGATGGTTCATACTTTACCCTTAGGGCCTCTGTCTTGTTAATGTTTAAAGTGTAACCGGAGAGATGCGAAAAATCTTGAATTTTCTGCATGACTGCAGGTAATGAGTTTTCTGGGTTGGTTAAGTATAAAAGTAAGTCGTCCACAAACAACGCCAGTTTATGTTCGACCCCAAAGAAAGTAATACCATTAATATCAGGGGATTGCCTACTATATTGCGCTAGCGCTCTATATAATAGGCGAACAAGAGGGGGGACAGGGGGCATCCCTGTCTGGTTCCCCTGTATAGGGAAAACCGTTCAGAGAGGTGCCCGTTTACCCGAATATAACCCAGGGGTCTTTTCTAAAATTTAAACAAGGTTTCTATAAACTGGTTTGGGAATCCAAAACGGGCAAGGACCTCCCCTAAAAATTTCCAAGATACCATGTCGAACGCTTTTTCGGCGTCTAGTCCCAGTAGAAGGGTTGGTTTATTTTGAGATTGAGAATGTTCCAATAGGTATATGGTGCGTCTTACATTGTCTTGGGCTTGACGTCCCGGGATGAACCCACATTGGTCCATATGGATCTTATTCGGGGAAAATTGGATGAGCCTCCTAGCTAGTATAGATGTAAAGACTTTATAATCCGTGTTCAATATGGATATAGGTCGATAAGATGAGCAATAGGAGAGGTCCTTACCCGGTTTCGGGATAACTGAAACTATAGCCTCATTCCATGAAGGGTGGATGTTCCCCTCCTTTGTTATGACATGAGCGTAGACCCTATTGAGTATGGGAGTTAATATTTTAGAAAATGATTTGTAGAATTCCCCTGGGAGTCCATCGCACCCTGGGCATTTTCCCATTTTTAAACTACCTATTGCCGTGTCAATTTCTCTCAGTGTTATAGGAGTAACCAGTTGGGAACTTTGTTGCTCCGAGAGGATCGGGAGGTTTAATGAGTTTAAAAAGCTTCTTATTTCCTGTGTTGACGAGGAGTCTTTAGATTTATAAAGCGTTGTGTAATAGTTGAGAAATGCTTCTGCTATTCCTTTTATTGTGTTATGTGTTTTACCCGTTTGTGGGTGTCTAATTTTTGTTATGTTTGATTTTGCTTTTTGTATTCTCAGCCTGCGTGCTAGTAGTCTGAGGGACCGCGGGCCCCCATCATAGTAGTTATGTCTTAAATACATTAATTTTTGCTCTATTGAGTAATCTAGTATTTTATTAAGTTCATTTTTAAACTGAGCAAGCTTCTTACTTCTAGTCTTGGTCTTTTCAATAGTCTGCAATTCCTCCAGTTCTTTTATCTTACTTTCAAGGGTTACTCGTCGTGCTTCCCTAAGTTTTTTCTTGTTTGACGATATGCTTATTAACCTGCCCCCTTATGATTGCTTTTATGGTATCCCATAGGATCGATACTGACATATCCTGCGTGTCGTTTAGCTCTAAAGCCTGAGATATAGTGTCTTCTATACTTTTAAGGACCTGGTCATCCCTTAACAGAGAGAGATTTAGTTGCCAGAAAGTTGCCTTCCTCTTAGCCTGGGGACTAAAATGACAAAAAATCGGGGCATGATCGGATAATACAAAATCCCCCGCCCAAATCTTTAAAATGTCTCCCATTTGTTCCTTTGGGGCTATAAGATAGTCTAGACAAGAGTAGACATCGTGGGCCTGGGAGTAATATGTATGTCTAGGGGAGGAGCCATGGAAATGCCTCCAGATATCTTGGTAACCTAGTTCTTGCAGCAACTTCCTCACCTGGTTTGTGATTTTCTTTCTTTTTGCCCTGGTTTTGTGGGGTGGTGTAAACTTCCGCTATGTTCAAATTCAGATCGCCACCACATATCATTTGCCCTTCAGCCCATTCCATTAGTTTAGAAAAGAATGATCTATATACCTCATATTCTGAGGCCGGGGGGATGTATATGGATGCAAAGGTTACTAAACGTCCATCTAATAGACCTTTAACCATGGCGTATCTCCCTTCCTTATCTATTACTTTGTCCTTCATATCAAGCTGTGTTCCCTGCTTAATCAATATTGCTGTTCCCCTTCTTCTTCCCCCTCTGTATGAGGAGGCCACGACGTGAGAGAAACCCAACCTTTCAAATTTTCTATGCTCTAACTGGGAGAGATGTGTTTCCTGTAATAAAACAATGCTTGCCCCAGCCCTCTTTATACTATGTAGAATTTTACTTCTTTTAATGGGACTGGTAATTCCATGCACATTATAGGTGCAGATCGTATAGGGTGTTACATTACTCATGGGTATATTTTAATTTTCCTTGTACTTCCCCATAACCTCGGTTGATCTCCAGCACGCCGTGGCCTCCCCCCAGTCCCCCTCCACCCTCGTCTGTGTGCCCAAGTTCACCTTTGTCTGCTTCATTTACCCTGGTAAAAACAAAACCCTCTCTGATCAGCCAACATGGCTTAATACAACTATTAACAACTTGTTGAACTTATAATTAGAACTTCCAAGGTAGGGGGCTATTACCCAAATTAGCCCTTCTGTTCTATCTCTTTGTGAGAAGAATGAGGAGGATTACTAGTGCTTCCGTTACTGGAAGACCTCCTACTGAGCAACTGTTGTTATTGTACTCCTAGTTTATTAAGTGGGAACTTATGTTTCCCCACTGTAGGAACAAGAGGCAAGTAGAGATTTCTAGGTCTCTAACTCACAAGATCCCTCTATGCTCCTACCAGTCCACGACCGTGGTTTGTCGCTACCACCATCATTACAACTACAGAGTACTACCAGGCAAGTATGCGACATGTTTTTACCTTATGCGTTACTCCAGCCAGCATGCTGCAGTTATAACTTTTTAAACTCTCTCCCTCTTTGAGATAGCATGAGGGTTCAAATTCTACCAGTGCTGGGAGAACACTTTATACCACCTATAGGCCATTTCCCGTATGATGCACTATTAGATCCCCTCTGTAAGTTGGTCAGCATCATTAGAGTCCCCGTATATAAAGTAAAGTCTTAACATTAACAGAGGAGACAAATGGGGGCCCTACTACTGTAATTTCGCTATAGGCAAACGCAGTTATGGGAAAGCAGTTCCCTAACTATACAACAACCGCTTTGCCACATAGTAAGAGTCCAAAAACAGGTGCAGTTTAAAATTACCATTACCAAATTACTGCACTGCAAGGAATAGTATTGTCCTGTCATCCTTTCGCCTCGCCTCCCCTTTCCCCCATACTGGAACTTCATCATTTATGTGGCACTTATCTCTAGCAGTCCTTAATAGTTCAGTGGCAAGTTCTGGTAGTCAAAATAAATCAAGCAGGTTTCTCCCCTTCGCCTCTTTGCTTTTCGAGCATAGTTTGCAGTCTGCGTTGCGCTTCTCCGTGTAGCAATATTTTGGTTCCTGTCTTCGTCCTGTTTTGGGTGCGCTGCCATAGTGGGTCAGTTTTCTCGTTATTTTGGTTCCGGATCCGAGTCTCCATTATTTGTATTTTCCTCTCTCTCAGGGCTCCTCGTCTCCTCCACCGTAGAGTACAATTTTGTTCCATCTTCCCAAAAAATACGAAGTCTGGCTGGGTAAGGAGTATGAAAATGGATCGCTTTCTCTCGTAAAGATCTCAGAATTGGAAGATATTTTAGTCTTTGCTGTTGTACTTCTTGAGGGTAGTCGTGATCCATAAATAGTCTGTGAGTGAGGTATTTTATTTCTTTTTTGGCCCAGGCACGACGCAATATCTTTGTCACTGAAGGAACTTAATTTAAACACTATAGAGCGGGGTCTGGCCGCTGGGTCAGATGGTTTCGCTTGGAGTGACCTATGCGCTCTATGTGAAAAGTGAACGTAGAGGGCAAGTCCAGAATGTCTTTAAGAAGATTCTCCATAAACGGGGCCATAGGAGTAGCTTCCATGTCTTCAGGCAAACCATATAAACGGAGGTTGTCCCGCCGCGAGCAGCCCTCCAGGTCCAGGCATTTTGACCGCAGCTCCTCCGATTGCTGTACCAGGGCCTGCACTATCTCCACCAGTTGCGCAGAAGATTCTTCGTTTTCAGCCACTCTCTCCTCTATTTTGCCTATGCGTGTCTTGAATAAGGTAAGTTGTGTGCGGACAGCTTTAAACTCTTGTTTGTTTTCAATTCTCGATTTCCGAATTTCCTTTAGTAGAGTCTCGAATCTCGTCCGAGATAGTTGCTCTGATTCTCCGTCCGTGTCATAACTGGCCGCATGGGAGCTTGCTGGCGAGAGAGATCTGCTAGGGGGGTCGTCTTGTAATCGGTTGCCATCTGTATTCTTCTCCTTTCCTCTCGATCTATTTCTGCCTCTATAGGTTTCTAGGCGCTTCCCTCTTGTGTTTATAGACATTTTTGATTGTATTTTGCTTAGTTTTGGAGGTTAGATAGGCGGACTTTGTAGGGAGCAAGAAACCCTAGGCTCCTATCAGCTCCGTGACGTCACCGGAAGTCCGACCACTCTCCCACTTACTGTGTTTGGAGAGTCTCCTCTCTTAAAGTCCTCCACAAAATCCTGCAAGTGAGGGACTTCTCCCGCCTCAGCCTTGAACTCTTCCTTCATGATCTTGCACTCACCAATTGGTCCCTGGTTCTGTCTTTTTCCATGGCCTCAGTTGCTCTTGATAACCTCCTTAATACCCTTCCCCCTTTACAAGAAAAATATGCCCCTTGTATCAGAAAGAGAGTTAGAGGTACTATTACAAAGTGGCTGCATGTTGACTTGCTGTCTCTCCTGAAAGCTAGAGATAAGCAATGGGGAAAATTTAAAGCATCCAATGATTTATCTGATTATCATGAATACCGATGGCTCCATGGTAACTGTAAAAAAGCTATACAGATCGCCAAGGGTGAGTACTGCAAGACTGCCCTATTTTCCTCTGCCCAGGATCCACAAAAATGTTGGCACACCATCAAAACCGTAGTAGGTGGCTATAGCAGGTGTGACATTGTGGACATGATTGTAGCTGGTCATAACTGCAGTAATGCTCTCTCAGCGATCACTCCCCCATTCTGTTCCACTGGTCAACCTCAGTCCCTAAACCCATAGCAAAGTCCACATGCCGGCGGCGTCTAATACCTGGTGGACTGATAAAACTTAAGGAACTTCTGTCCCAAATTGACTGGTCTCCTATACAGGCAACTCCTGACATTGACACAGCTCTCTCCTTCTTTACCCAAACTTTTAATAATGCCTGTGATGACCCGGCGTTCTAAAAGGAAGAATGCCCCCTGGGTTACCCCAGCTTTGATCCACCAGCTCAAACATAGGGACAACCTATGGCACCGTGCCATTGAGACTGGCGGCCCAATGACAGGCGGTTACATGCTGCCCAAAACAAGTGCACTCGGGCCATCAGAAAGCCAAGTCTGAGCACTATCGGTTCTCACTCACTGCCTCATGGGGAATCCCAGAACCTTCTGGGATAACATTAAACAGTTAAATGGGAGTGCACTCCCCCCACCCACCCAGATCAACATTAATGGTGTGATCTCCTCAGACCCAGCCCTCATAGCCAACCACCTCAACACCTCATTCACTGACCTTAGCCCTATCCTCCCTACAAGTTTTTTGACCTCCTCCCCAGCACCTGCCGAATCTTTCTCGCTCTTATTTTCTCCTCCGCCATGTTTCTGCCCAAGAACTTAGGCCGCACCTTGTCACTGCCCTCAAGAGTAATAGTACAGGCAGTGACACCCTGGATCCGTGTATCCTACGGCTGGTCTTAGACACAGTCCTTACCCCAATCACATGCCTCATCAACCACTCTCTTTGCCTGGGGAAGGTTCCAACTGCCTGGAAAGTCGCCACTGTCACCCCTATCTTTAAAGGTGGTGCTGATAGGACTGTGGCTGGTAACTATCGACCGATCTCCATTCTCTCTCCTCTCTCCAAGGCCTTGGAAAAAGTGGTGGCCTCTCAAATCTCTGACTACCTCTCCACCTACATGTCCTTGTCCTGAGCAGCATGGCTTCCGAGCGGGCCACAGTACCAACACAGCCTCCTAGAGTTCTCCAACTTTCTCCACTTCTCCTAGACACTGGTTCTCTGGCTGGTGCTGTCTTCATTGACCTCTCAGCTTTCGACACTGTCTCCCACCCTCCTTCTTGATGCCCTTAGTCTCTCTGGTTTGCTGCTGGGCCTATCTCCTGGTGCACCAGTTATCTTGTCTGACCGCTCTGGCGTGTAAAAATTAATGGGACCTACTCAGACATCTGTCCCATCTTTTCTGGGTTCCCTAGGGCTCCATTCTGGGCCCCTTACTATTCTCCCTTTATCTTAACACCCTTCCACGCTCTTGCTCGGGAACATTCTATTGTACGCTGATGATGCAGTCATCTTTGCCTCAAGTCGAACCCTACTGCCTCCAGGACTCGCTGCAGTCCTTCACTGAAGCCGAGGGCTGGTTCAAGGAACATAGATTGGTGATAAATCTTAAAAACAAAACCATGTTCTTCACTTATCCCCAAACAAGTCCTGCAACTTCAAACTCCTCATTCGCTCTGGGTCCTCATTCCCACTCGAACAAGTTTGCTCCTATAAATACCTAGGGATCCATTTTGACCCTCCTCTCCTTCCATGGACACATCGCTGCCCTAGCCACTGCCACTAATATCCGATTGGGCATCTTACATCGGTATAAACACTGCCTCCCGGAGGCTCTTCGACTTCGTAGTCACCTCCTCTATCCTGTCCCTAGTGGACTATGGACTGCGGTGTGGTGCTGCTGATCAGACGCACTCCATAAAATTGCTTTCTCTGAATAAGGCCTGCAGGTTAATTACTGGAGCACCTAGGATGACACACACCTGTCTACTGTATGCTAAAGCGCTGGTACTTGATCTCGATGGGCGCCTCAAATATCTTACCTGTACCCTTACAAAAAGACCCTCCTTGGGCTTTCCCACCAGGATTGACCACCACCATCGCTCTGTCCCACTAGTTCATACTTGGACCTCTGGGAAAACCTCTCTTGTTACCCTAGAGCTAGGACCTCTCACGCCAAAGAGCCTTCAGCTTTAGGGCCCCTCCTAGTTCAACACACTGCCCTCCATCTCCGAGCTCAACTATATTGTGCTTCAAAACTTCCACGTAACCACCTTATTAACACCTAATGCTGTAACTGCTCAGTCAAACAGACTAATACTTTATGACAAGTTTATTACTAAGCTGCTAAGGACTCATATAACTTGGTATTGTTTGCATCCATCCTACCTGTACCAGCGTGTTTGTATCTATGTCTTAATTTTACTGTTATACTTATGTGTTGTACTGCTATACTGTGTATTTTGGTTTGTCTTACTGTGACAAGGTACCTTTGTAAATGAGCCTATGGCTCAAAGGTTTTCCAAACTGCTGTTTAAATAAAATAAATAAAAATAAAAATAAATGCTGCTTCTATAGCCAGTGCCTTTAAAGAGCTAGTGTATTGCTTGGAATTCATAGTACTTTTCAGATGTAGTCAGCTATCATTTCTTATATCTCAAGTATTTTTTTCTTTTCTGTTTGTTAATTAGAAGATTTTCCACCTGGCAGTACTGGGGTGATGTGTGGAGCAGCACTCTGTCTAGAGGCAAAAAAAAAGTCCGTTCTGTTCCTCCCACTACATTGTCAGAAATGAGACCTACACCTTGAGGCATCACAATCCTTTCAGCCTGAGCAGTGACTCTCAAAAGCTACCAATCAAAATGCAGGAAATTGTGACATCACTAGTAACCAGGGAGAGCCAGTCCCTGCTGCTTCATGTGAAAGTGAAACCTGGCAGTGAGAAATGGTTCTCATTGGTTACTAGTGATGTCATTGTCAGTGTGGTCTCAGTGTTGAGGTAGTGGGAGGAACAGAACTGATTTTTTTTCTTTCCAGACAGAGTGCTGCTCCACACATCACCCCAGTACTGCCAGGTGGAAAATCTTCTAATTAACAAACATAAAAGAATAAATACATGAGATATAAAAAATGATAGCTGACTACATTTGAGAACGTTACAATTAATTGCAGGTAGTTTCCAGGCAAAACACTAGCTCTTTAACAAACAATTATCTGATCTTTCATCTTATACTTCTATGTTTGGCACCAGCAATATCCGGTCACCTTCCCCTAAATGTACCTCCCTTCCTGCATCCCCGCTCTGCCCCCCATGCTGTCTTAAATCAGTCACTGTGAGGGACACTTACAAACTTCTCACTGGCCTTTCTCCTTACATGAATGCTGGCCATAATGGTCTTGAACTCAAACTCCTAAAGATTGGAGCCCCCTTGCTTGTGCTACACATGTCCCACATTCTTAATCTGTCCCTCACCACTGGACTTGTACCACCTATCTGGAAAGTAGCCATGGTGGTGCCTGTCTTTAAGCAGGGTGATAAGAAATGTATGGAAAACTGTTGCCCTATTGTCTTCCTGTCAGCTGTCAGCAAAATATTTGAGAAGGTGGTGGAATCACAGCTGACTTTTGCAAAGATCACAGTACTGGCACAGCCCTTGCTAAGGTAACACCTGAAATCGGGGACACCATGGACCAAGGCAAGTTATCGGGCAATCTTTGTGGACCTCTCTAAGGCCTTTGATTGAGTTGATCACAGCCTACTTCGCGCAAAGCTTCACTCCCTCGGTGTGTCTGGTCCAGCTCTAAGCTGGTTCTCAAACTATCTCTCTGATAGGCTATAGCTTGTTCAGTATAATAAAGCTATTTCGGAACCTGTTCCTGACACAGTTGGTGTCCCCCAAGGGTCCATCTTAGGCTCTATCCTATTTTCTCTTTTTATTAATGACTTTCCCTCTGTACTCTCCCATAGCAACACAACCCTATATGCTGATGACATGATCCTCCTGTATGGTTCAGACGATATTAATACTATAAATCGCCATCTACAAACGGATTTTAATGTACTGCAACACTGGCTCCTGTCAAATAAGCTTGTGCTAAACATAAAGAAAACTCGACTCGTGTAGTTTGGGTCCTCAGTGAAACTTAAGCGGTGTTCCACCCCATTAAAGGTCTTGAGTCTTCAAGGGGTCCCTGTTGGCGTAACAGGCACCTTCAAATACCTGGGAGTCATCCTTGACCCTTAGTTACACCTCTCCCTCCACATTCAAAATGTGTGTAGGGCAACAAACATCAAACTTGGCCTTGCATATATGGCTCGTAGGTCCCTTAAAGTAGCTGTGCGTCTTGCCCTCGCCAAATAAATACTTCTCCCCTCACTTTGGTATTGGCTGATGAACTTTCCTCTTGCCACTAAAGCTAGTCTTGCAAAATGGGATGTGACTTACAACAGTATTTGCCGTTTTGCTCTTGCTGCCCCTTGACTTACCCATTACTGTGAGCTATACAAAAAGCTTCACTGGTTGTCCTCGAGTAACTATCGTTCATTTGTTTTGGGTTGCTTCATAAACAAAGTCGTCCATAATGCCACTCCTCCTGCCCTGTCTGAGCTACTTCTGCCTGCGCAAACATCATACCAACTCAGGTCCACTGAATCATTGTCCCTCCTTGTTCCCAAAACTTGTACTTTGTCTGGTGATCGTTCCTTTGCTGTCTGCGTCCCCCGCTTCTGGAACTCCCTTCCCACATCCACCAGATGTACTCCTTCCCATCACCTGTTTAAGAACTCCCTGTGGTTACACTTGAAGTTCGCCTCTGCCTGTAACTGTCCCCAAGATGCCTGGTATCTCTTATACTACCCTGATGTATTCTACCCCTTATCCTGGCAGGCGGACCACTACCCCCGGAGCTAAGGAAGGCTGCCCTTGCCCCTTATTTACTCCCTTTCAACAAAGCACTTGCTGTCCTTAAGCATGAGTCCACGTTCCATGTCCTGCCTTAAATGCTCTTGTATCCATTTCATATGTATACTGTGTTACCTAAATGCTCTTGTACTCTTTCATGATATGTATATAATCACTTTACTGCTTGCTTTACTTTACCACTACTGCATATGTCGATTGTTTATTGTTTGCACTGTTCAAAGCCTGTAATACACTTCCTTGTTATGCTGCTGTTATCCTGTGTGTAAATTTATCTTGTAATCTTCCGGGTCGCTCCTGAAAATAGGCATTTCTAGGGACATGGATATGTTGTTCATCCACACTGTCTGGCAGGTTTCTTGCCACTTTAAATCTTGCCGGGAGGTCTTCAAGCTGGTTCCTCCCACCCACCCGGGTGGTAAAACTCTCGGTTCGCGCTCCCATGACGTAGATCTCCTTACCGGCTTGAAGCTCAGGTTCCCTCCTTAACGCTCTGCGTGATAGACTGAATCCGATCTCGTTCGGCCTCAAACTCATTTTTGAAATTTTCAAGACTTGGTCACCCTTTCCCTCGTGGGCTGCGATGGACAAATCGACTCCCGGTTTTCGGCGGTGGCCTTGTGGGCAGAAGATGTCCAGGACAGATCCGCACTCCACATGCGTCTACTGCCTCAGCCTAGAACATGACCTGCAGGCCTGCGAGTCATGCTGTTAGTTCTCGGCCAACGTCCGGTTAAAGCTAGGGCACCCGAGGCACTATCCGCTGGTAAAGTCGAGAGAGGCCCTTGGGCGGTTATCAAGAGCGCTGGTTTCGCTGAGCAGCTCAAGCAGAGATCGCCTCGAGGAGGAAGCGGCCCAGGCCGCATCTTCCTTCTCCTCGGTCGCAGCATTTATCCTGCTCTCTCTGGGTACCTACGTATTCTGCTTCGTTCAAGGAGCTTTGCCAGTCCCTTTCCACGAAGGGAGAGGGGCCATCGGGACATTCCTCTCGGTCCAAAAAGAAGGATTCTAAGGGTAAGTCTCATCGTCAGCGTTCATGGGAGCGGGAGAGGTCCCTTTCCCCGGACAGCTGACTGTCGACTTCGGTTGAGGTTGCGGCTAAGGCCGCTGGCTTCAGGGTGTCCCCGTCAGGTCAGCCGGCCGAGACTCCCGTCGATGCGGTCGAGATTTTTCTCGACCTGTCGGACAGGTTGTCGACTGGTGAAGCCAACAACCCTTCTTTGCTGGTTCCCCTGGTGGGGACTGAGGATCTGCCTGCGCCCCAGGTGCAGCAGTCCCCGGTTAAGGTGTCTGAGCCGAGGGAAGAGTGGGTGTCCCGCGCTCCTTCCCAGGCGCGTCCTCGGAAACACCGAGTATCTTGGTCTCGGTCTCGGACTTCTTCTTGGTCCAGCCGATCCCGCCGACATCGGCGGTCTCGGTCTCGGCACCAAGGTAAGCAGTGACGCCTCTCGTCCTCGTCTTCCTCCTCGGAAGAGGAGAGGCTTCGGCACAAATTGCGTCGATGCTACGAGGACCTGATGTGGCAGCAGTTACTTTTGTCCAGGAACAAGTTGACGCCGATGCCTTCCCCGGCCATCAAGTGGCTGTCACCCGAGCAGTCGAAGCAACTGCTCGCTGCAGTCGAGATGCCCAAACCTGGGCCGGTGTTCGGCTGAAACCTGCTGCCCCACCGATTGTGGTGGAACCTCCGCCTCCACAACCGAAATCGGGGGTGCCGACCAAAGACTCTTGGTCGGGTCAAGGCCTGCCCCACAGGTTGTCGGTCACCCTCAGGCCCTAGGCAGCTCTTCGTGGACTCCTCGGAGTCCGACAACGACTCCTTTCTGTTCTCCAGGCTGGTTGACCTGGAGTCCTTCGGGGGCCAGTCACTGGACGAAAGCCCATCGTCCTTCATGGGTCTGCTTCGGCTCATCTCGGAGTCCACCGGGATGCAGCTCAAGCCTGTATCCAAATGGGCCAAGTACCCCTGACGGAGATACTGGACTGAGGGGATTCACCCATGGAGGCCTTTCCGGTGGCTGAGGCCATTGTTGGCCCAGCCTTGGAGCTTTGGCAGTGGCCTGCTTCCTGTTCTGCGCCCTCGGCCAGGATGGCCAGGAAGTATGCGGTCCCTACTGGCTCTTTGCTCGGGTTTTTGGAGCACCCCTCTGCCGAGGGGTTGGTCACCGACAGCGTTTTCTGGTGTTCCGGGAATGCTAGGGACGTGGACAAGCCCCCCCCGACAAGGAGTCCAAAAAGCTGGACTACGCCGGGTGCAAGGTGTACGCTGCGTCCTCCCTTGGCCTCCGCCGGGCCAGCTCGGCTGTGCTGATGGCACACTTCTCCCACGCCCTCATGGGCTCCCTGGATGAGGTGATCCCTCATCTCCCGGCCGACCTGCAGACCACGGTCCGGCAGGTTTGGAACCAGGGTAGGGCAGTGGTGAAGCAGCAGCTCCAAACAGCTCTGGACATAGGAGACTCCTGTGCCAGATCGGTTGCGGCCATGGTGGCCATGCGCCGCAGAGCGTGGCTGAGGATATCCACCTTCACGGTGGATACCCAGCACAAATTGGCAGACGTCCCCTTCTTGGGGACCGACCTCTTCGGCCCTGGAGTGGCAGGTCACCTCCATCGGACCGAGAAATCCAGTGCCACTCTGGACTCGGACACCTCTGCCCAGAAGGACAAAGGCCGCCGACAGCAGCAGCACAAGCCTTTTCATCCTTCTGCGCCTGCGGCACGTCTGGCCCAACAGCACCAGGGCCACCAGGCTCGCGCTTGGCATCCCAAACCCAAGCCCGTGGCTTCCTTTAGTAGGAAGCAGGGAGGTAAAGGCCCAGGAGGTCCCTCAGCTGGTCCCTCCTCCAAGCCTGCCTAGTGACGGGTTGAGGGGTGTCGCCTCCAACCTCGTCACTCCTCCCTGGGTCCCCCCCGTGGGGGACGGCTCCGGCACTTCCTTTCCGCCTGGTCCGCTATCATCATGGACCGCTGGGTGTTGGAGGTGGTAGGAAAGGGCCTGCATCTGGAGTTCGAGCAGGCTCCACCCTTTTGAGCTGTCGCTCCTCGGGGGGCCACGGGGTCCGCAGCCTCGCTGTCGGCCTGCCGAGCCAATATTGCCCTGCTTCTCGAAAAAGAGGTGATCAGGAAGGTGGCGGATCCTCCTCCAGACCCGGGGTTTGTGTCCAGGTATTTCCTGGTCTCAAAACGGACAGGGGGGCTGGCGCCCCATTCTCGACCTGCACTACCTGAACAGGTTCCTAAGGTGTCGGACCTTCAGGATGGTCACTCTGGCTCAGATAATCCCATACTTGGAATGAGGCATGTGGTTCTGTTCCCTGGACCTCCAGGATGCGTTCTTTCATGTCCCAATCCGTCCTTGCCATCAGAGATTCCTCCGCTTCAGAGCGGAGGGATCCCTTTACGAGTTCCGGGCCATGCCCTTCGGCCTCTCCCTAGCTCCCAGGCTCTTCACCAAATGCATGGCAGTGGTGACAGCATTCCTGCGGCGCCGAAGGGTCCGGGTGTACCCCTTCCTGGATGACTGGCTGATTGCAGCCCCTTCAAGAGCGGAGGTGGAGCGGTCCAGAGATCTGGCCTCCAGGTTTTCTCTCAGATTGGCCTCTTCATCAACGAGGCCAAGTCGGAACTCGTGCCAAAGCAGGTGATACATTTCATCGGGGCAGAGCTCGACTCTCTTTGAGCCAGAGCATGGCTCCCGGCGGACAGTGCCGAGGTTCTTTCCTCCTTTGCCCAGTCATTTCAGGTTGGGGAATCGCGCCCTGCCCGGGACTTCCTGCGCCTCCTGGGCCTCATGGCGGCCTGCACCAGCGTGGTCCGTTGGGCCCGCTGGTACATGCATCCCCTTCAATTGGGACTGGCCAGCCAGTGATCACAGCACTTCGATCCGCTGAATCAGCTAGTGACAGTGACCCAGGGGATGTGGAATGCTCTCCAGTGGTGGACTGTTCCAGCACATCTGCAGGAGGGCATCCCGTTTGTCCGCCTCGAGCCGACGGTCTCTCTATCGACCAATGCCTCTCTGATGGGTTGGGGTGCCCATTTGGGGGAGCACAGAGCGCATGGCCTCTGGTCCCCTCGGGAGTCCCGATGCCACATGAACCTGCTGGAGCTTTGAGTGGTTTGTCTAGCCCTCACCGCCTTCACTCCATTTCTACGGGGTCAAGTGGTTGAGGTCCAGATGGACATACCACGACCATGTACTACCTAAGCCGCCAGGGCGGGACGCGCTCCATGCCTTTGTGCAGGGACGCTCTCCGCATTTGGTTTCTCGTGCGCAGCCTGGAGGCGGATCTCTTCGCCATTCACGTGGCAGGAGCCTCCAACACCCTGGCTGATGCTCTAAGCCGGATAGGGGCTGCATCTCACGAGTGGTCTCTCCGTCCGGAGGTAGTACAAGATCTCTTCTCCCTCTGGGGCACGCCTCAGATGGACCTGTTTGCTTCCAGGGAAAATGCGAAGCTGAGGCTGTTTCACGCCCACCTCCCTCAGCAGGGCTCGCTGCAAGGGGATGCCTTTTTCGAGGCCATGGACCCCGGGCCTCTTCTACGCCTTTCCCCCATTTCCCTTGATCCACAAAGTGCTTCTCAAGGTGAGGAGGGACAAGGCGCAGGTGATTCTGGTAGCTCCAGACTGGCCCCACCAGTTCTGGTATCCAGATCTCCTCAGTCTCAGCTCCAGGCTCCCGAGGTGGCTTCCAGCCTGCCCAGACCTGATTTCAGTCAATCAGGGGAAAAGTATTCCATCCGGACCTTCAATCCTTGCACCTGACGGCCTGGTTCCTGAGTGGCTAGAGTTCCTGGTGCAGGAGAAGGTGGTCGGGCGCTTTTTCAAAGGCCTTGATCACATATCCCCTCCGGTGCCAGAACCTTCACCTACGTGGGATCTACTGCTGGTATTGGCTAAGCTCATGGGCAAGCCATTCGAACCGATGCACAGGTGTGACATCTCTCACCTGTCGTGGAAGACCGCTTTCTTGGTGGCTATCACGTCAGCCAGAAGGATGGGAGAGCTCCAGACGTTTTCCATAGAGTCTTCTTATCTGGTCTTCCACAGGGACAAGGTTGTCCTGCGCCCCCCCACCCGAAATTCCTTCCGAAGGTGGTGTCGGAGTTTCACCTTAACCAGGTGTTGACTCTGCCAGTGTTCTACCCCAGTCACACCTCGGAAGCTGAATATAGGCTCCATACTTTGGATCCTAGAAGAGCGCTCGCTTATTACAAGGAGTGGACGGCTGAAGTTCGGGGGAGAGGTTCGCCAGCTGTTTGTCACCTATGCTGAAGCCGCACCTGGCAGACCTGCAGCCAAGCGGACGATAGGCAGGTGGGTCACCTCCTGCATAGATCTCTGCTATAGGTTGGCGGGCATGGAGCCTCCCAGAGGGATAAGAGCTCATTCTACCCACCATACTGCTGCATCGGTGGCTGCTTCCAGGGATGTCCCTATCCAGGAAATCTGCAGAGCTGCTACCTGGAAGTCAGCACACACCTTCATCACCCACTACCACATCGACCTTGAGTCACGCCGGGATGCTGGTTTTGGGGCCTTGGTTCTCCAGTCTCTATTCCCTAAGTAGGGGGTGTGCGCTTGCCTTCCTCTCAGGAGAACTGCTGAGTCTGCCAGACAGTGTGGATGAACAACATATCATGTCCTAGAAATACGGTTACTCACCTGTAACAGGAGTTCTAGAAATGGTATATGTTGTCATCCACACCACCCACCATCCCGGGCTTCGACGACAACCTGGCTTCCAGCGGGCTAGATCTGGCATCATGGGGTGGAGCCGAGAGTTTTACCACCCGGGTGGGTGGGAGGAGCCAGCTTGAAGACATTCCGGCAAGATTTAAAGCGGCAAGGAATCTGCCAGACAGTGTGGATGAACAACATATAGCATTCCTAGAACTCCTGTTACAGGTGAGTAACCTGTATTTCTTGTCAAGTGTGCTTACCCAGTTAACAAAAGGTAAATAATTAATGTTTGGGAGCGGAAGTGAATGGTCACAGAGCCACCAAAGACCCACCATCCTAGAAGGGCAAGAGTAACTCTCTGGCCCCCCTCTAGCTGCTGGAGGTCTGCCTCTGAGCAAGTAAGGGGTCTACTGAGAAATATAGGATATTCTTGTCTCAGAACAGGACAATCAGGAGCTTAAAGGGCACACAGGCAGAAAGTAAGGAGAGAGAGAAAAAACAAACAGAGGAAAGAGTAAGGACTGCAAACAGTTAAGGGGCCAGAAATAAGACATGATGGGAGTGGTGCAGTGCAGTGGCTGTGGAGCAGCAGTCTTCCGGGAGACATTCTGGAAGATGCAGTGTTGTCCCATCTGCAGGCACCTCTCTGGGCGGAGGGAGGAGGTTGCTCATCTCCAGGCTGAGTTGGCCAGGATTTGTGGGAATTCCTCTTCCATCCAGGGACCACCAGTGGCACTGCCGTTGCCTCAGAGGTTGCCAAGAAGGAGGAGCGGTTGGACCACAGTGGGCTCAGGGAGGGTGAGGGTGGTGGAACAGAGGCGCATCCCTCCAGTTGTACCTCTCCACAATTCCTGTGCCATTCTGGCAAAGTGTGGTTCCTCTATGGAAGCGCCTGCAGTGGAGACCAAGGAGGATGCTGGGAACCTCCACAAAGGAGACCCACAGGAGGGTGGCAGGGGACCCCACAGGGGAAGGAAACAACTCCTGGTGGGGTACTCCATTGTTAGGAAGGTAGAACTGGGAGAGGAAGGGGAGAGGGAGGTAAGGTGCCTGCCTGGCGCCATGGCTTGGAGGGACAAGGAGCGAATCCTCAGGATTGCCGGAGCAGCTGCACAGGGGAGGGAGCTGGATGTCATTGTCCACCTAGGGACAAATGACATTGCTAAGAAAAGGGTTAGAGAAGTGCAGGAAGAGTTTGTGGAATTGGGAAGGGTCCTTAGACAAGTAGCATGCACAGTAACCTTTTTGGAGGTGCTGCCCATCTATGGTGTAGGAGAGGCTAGGGTGTTCTGCACCATGGGATTCAATCAGTGGTTGAAAAACTGGTGTGGAGCTCAGGGATTTGGCTTCATTGGGGACTGGAGGTCCACCTGGAGTGATGCAAGCCTATACTGGCATGATGGGCTGCATCTGTCCAGGAGGGGAACCAGGATCCTAGGTGATAGGTTTAAATGCTTCATTGGCAAGCATTTAAACTAGCCAAGGGGGGAGGCACTGGAAAGGAGCAGGGAAATCCTAGCCCCCCCAAAGAAATCACGGTAGTAAGTGCGGTAAACACCAACATAGAGGAGTCGATTGGGAGAAGGGCAGGGGTAAATGGAGAAAGTGACAAAGGCAAGAAGGACAGGGATGGGGCAAAAAGGAGTAAGGCCATCAGGAAATGGAGGGTAATGAGTACCAATGCCCGTAGTCTGGGCAGCAAGCTCCCTGAGCTGGTGGCCTTGCTGGAAGAGTGATGCCTGGATATTGTAGCAGTCATGGAAACATGGTACACAGAGAACCATGACTGGAATGTTAACATACCAGTGTATATAACCTACAGGAGAGACAGGCAGGGGAAAAGAGGAGGAGGAGTAGCTCTCTATGTAAAGGAAGGGATAAAAGCAACTGAACAAAAGAGTAAACAGGGAGAAGAGGAGGCACTGTGGGTCACCTTGGAGACTGGAAAGGGCTCCATAGTCCGCACAGGGGTTGTGTACAGACCCCCATATCATTGGGAGGGAATGGACAAGGATATGATAGAAGGCATTCTTAGAATGGCAGAGAAAGGGGAGATACTATTGATGGGAGACCTGAATATGCCAGATGTTAACTGGAGCACATTTGCTGCAGCCACATGCAAGAGCAGGGCCATTCTTGATGCCCTACAGGTGGCAGGCCTCAGACAGCTAGTTTCGGAACCCACTCATGAGGGAGCAATCTTAGACCTCATACTCTCAAACGGGGGCAGTGAGAGGATCTCAGACCTAGAAGTGGGTTGCCATCTGGGAACAAGTGACCATCAAACGTGTGTGGTCTACATTAAACTCAGCTACAGAGTCAAGCCATACAAAAGTGAGGGTACTGACTTCAGGAGGGCCGACTTTGGCAAGATGGGAAAGTGCCTCAGAAAAGCACTAGCAAGCAGGCTAGAAGGAGGTGTGGAGCAACAATGGGAATCATTAAAATGCCATCACAGAGGCAACAAGCCTTGTGTGAAGCAAATAAACAAATCAAATGAAAGAAAAGCTACTATGGTTCTCAAAAGAGGTGGCTGTGAAAGTCAGGAAGAAAAGATAGTATTCGGAAGTATAACGAAACACAGAAGGAGCAGGACAGAGAGCTGTACCAGTTAAGGCAGAAGGAAGCAGGGAGGGAAGTCAGAATAGCAAAGGCCCAAACTGAGGAAAAGATAGCCAACTCGGTTAAGAAGGGGGATAAAACCTTTTTTAAGTACATCAGCGAGCATAGAAAGACAAAGGGGAGGTATAGTGAGGCTGAGTAGAATGAACGGTGGGTGGGCAGAGGGGGACAGTGAAAAAGCAGGGATACTGAATGAATATTTCTGCTCTGTATTCACAAAAGAGGAGGAGGAAGTGCCTAATCCAGTTAACAGAAGCACTCTTAATAGGGGGGTTGATCCCAGTCCTTTCACAGAAGAAAGGGTTCTGCAAAAACTCCTAAAACTGAAGGTGGACAAAGCAATGGGGCCTGATGGAATTTACCACAGAATTCTAAAAGAATTAAGTGGGGAACTAGTAAAACCACTGACTACTCTTTCTAATAAATCATGGGAGGATGGTGTGGTACCCGAGGACTGGAGGAAGGCGGATGTGATTCCCCTTCACAAAAGTGGGACCAAGACAGAGGCAGGAAACTATAGACCTGTCAGTCTGACCTCTGTGGTAGGGAAAGTGATGGAGTCACTCTGAAGGAAAGAATAGTTGAATACCTAGAGGCCAGTGGGGCACAGGACCCAAGGCAGCATGGGTTCACAGCAGGAAGGTCATGTCAGATAAATCTAATAGATTTCTTTGACTGGGTGACCAAAGTAGTAGACCATGGAGGGCTGTGGACATGGCCTACCTAGACTTTAGCAAGGCATTTGACACAGTCCCACACAAAAGATTAATAGTCAAATTAACCAGCCTGGGAGTGGGTCCCAGGGTGGTAGCCTGGGTAAAACATTGACTGGACAACAGGACACAGAAGGTAATTGTAAATGGAGTCCACTCTGAAGAAAGAGGGGTTACTAGTGGGGTACCGCAGGGTTTAGTATTGGGTCCAGTCCTTTTTAATGTCTTCATAAGTGACATTACATAGAAACATAGAATTTGACGGCAGATAAGGACCGCTGGCCCACCCAGTCTGCCCATTTCCCTACCTGATGGATAAGCTGCAGATCCTAGTTAACCAGCAGCCTACTTCTTCCTACCCCCACCCCTTGAATTGCCTTATGACTGTCCCATGCGTGCTTGAATTCCACCACTGTTTTTGACTCCACAACCTCCTCTGGAAGGCCGTTCCATACATCCACAACCTCTCTGTGAAAAAATACTTCCTTAAATTACCTCTGAGCCGCCCCCTTCTAACTTCAAATTGTGCCCCCTTGTTCTTGCACACCTCTTTTTTTGAAAGATGCTACCCTCTTGGACTTTGTTGATTCCCTTGAGGTACTTGAAAGTTTCTATTATGTCCCCCCTCTCCCTCCTTTCCTCAAGGCTATACATATTAAGCTCCTTAAGTCTCTCTTCATGTGTCTTCCGGTGCAGACCCTTGCACCATTTTAGTTGCTCTCCTCTGGACAGCTTCCATCCTGTCCTCGTCTTTGCGATGGGTCTCCAGAACTGCACGCAGTACTCTGATGTGGTCTCACCAGCTGTCTGTACAGAGGATAATAACTTTGTTTTCTGCTGGTGATGCCTCTGCCTATGCATCCCAGTATCCCCCCAGAGGGACTGGAAGGAAAAGTATGCCTCTTTGCAGATGACACAAAAATCTGCAACAGGGTTGATACACGAGGCATGGAAAGGATGAGAAGGGACTTGGCAAGGTTGGAGGAATGTTCAGAAGTATGGCAGCTAGGATTCAATGCAGAGAAGTGCACCTGGGAAACAAGAACCCAGGGGAAGAATACACAATGGGGGAGTAGTAACAACAACAAAAAAGGAAAGGGACCTTGGGGTAATCATATCAGATGACTTTAAGGTTAGCAAGCAATGTGAGAAGGCAGTAGGGAAGGCTGGGTGTACACTGGGATGCATAGGGAGAGGCATCAACAGCAGAAAACAGAAAGTTGTTTTCCCTCTGTACGGACAGTTGGTGAGACCCCATGTGGAGTACTGTGTCCAGTTCTGGAGACCCCATCTCCGCAAGGACATAGACAGGATAGAGGCAGTCCAGAGGAGGGCAACTAAAATGGTGCAGGGTCTGCAAGAGAAGCCGTATGAGGAGAGACTAAAGGAGCTTAATATGTATATCCTTGAGTAAAGAAGGGAGAGGGGGGACATGATAGAAACTTTTATGTACCTCAGTTGAATCAACAAAGTCCAAGAGGATAGCATCTTTCAGAAAAAGAGACGTGTAAGAACAAGGGGACACAATTTAAAGATAGAGGGGGGGCAGTTCAGGGGCAATGTGAGGAAGTGTTATTTCACAGAGAGGGTGGTGGATGCATGGAACAACCTTTCTGAGGAGGTTGTGTGGTCTAAAACTGTGTGAGAATTCAAGAATGCATGGGACAGACATAAGGCAATTCTTGGGGGTAGGAAGAAATAGGCTGTTGGTTAACTAGGATCTGCAGCCTATCCTGTAGATAGGGAAATGGGCAGACTAGATGGGCCAAGAGGTCCTTATCTGCCATCAAAGTCTATGTAAACATACTCTGATTTTAGTTTCAAATGCCGCGCTTCTAAAGAGACTTAAAATTACCGCAACATCCTTATGCAATTATGTCAATGGAGTGACAGCACTACGGAGAGCTAATATACTCTGCATCAGGACTTCTTTTAGAAACATAGAAGTTTACAGCACATAAAGGACCGAAAGGGCCATCCACTCTGCCCATTATTTCTACCTAATGAATATGCCATAGGCCTGTTCTCTGTCAATGGCCTATCTGTTCATACAAACTGTAGAACTAACATTAGTGAAGTGTTTCATACCAAAATTCTTTACTGTGCATGTGTGAAAAGGCTGACACACATGCAGTGGATTTTTTGTATGCCTTCCCTCTGTTTCCTCTAAATTAGAGGGTGCTAGTCAAACTGCAGATGGAGGGGGCCAGCATGATTCTGGTAGCCCCATTCTAGCCTCGCCAGATTTGTTTTCCCCTGCTTCAGCAGCTGTAGGAGGAAACTCTGAACCCTCTTCCCCTCTGCAGGAATCTGGTGACTTAGAATCAGGGAACCCTGATTCATCCCGACCTCAGGTCCTTATGTGTACATGCTTGGTTCCTGAGGACGTAGCTATCGCCTGATTTTGAGTTTCTCATCGAGTGGCAGACATCCTATTGGCTGCCTGGAAGCCTTCCACCCGTGCCACTTATGCCATGAGGTGGAAGCGGTGTGTCATATGGCTGTCAAACATAATCTGGACCCCTTCACCCGCCCGGTGAACCAGTTTCTGGACTACCTGATCTCTTTGTCTGATTCAGGTCTCTAGTATTCCTCCCTCCAGGTGCACCTTTTGACCATTTCTGCTTTCCACAAGCCCATGGGTGATCACCTATAGCTCAGCTGCATGTCTCCCGTACCTTTCTGAGGGGCATCATGCATCTGAAACTTCCAATCCATTCCCCTGTCCCAGCTTAGGATTGAAATTTTGTTTTGGAGACGTTGACCCTGTCTCCCGTTGAGCCGGTCTCAACTTGCGACTTGCGCTTTCTTTCCTGGAAAGCACTCTTTTTAGTTGTCATTACTTCTGCTCAAAGAATCTTAGAGCTTCAGGCCCTCTGGTGTGAGGAGCCTTATTTGATTTTTCACAAAGACAGGGTGTTTTTGCACACAGACCCTAAGTTTCTTCCTAAGGTGGTGTCTGAGTTTACATTGAACCAATCTGTCTACCTCCCTGTTGATTTTCCAGTATGTGCCAATGCAGGGGAAGCACTGCTCCACACGTTAGACGTGGGTAGAACTTTAAAGTGTTAACTTGCTCTGAATTAAGTAAAGCAGGATGTTGAAGCAGTTGTTTTTTCATTCACCCCAGGTAGAAAGGTCACTTAAATTTCTAAGCAGTGTTTATCCTGGTTGGCTAATTGCACTGTTTTTTTGTTACAAGTACGGCAAATAATTGCCTGGTGCTGTCAAAGCTCATTCCACAAGAGGCATGGCTACCTCTGTGGCTTGTTTCTGAGGGGTCTCAGCCACTGACATTTGTGCGGTTACCACCTGGAGTACTTTCTGTGATGCTTGGCCAGCTGTTTATGTTTGTACTATGATATTTGTAATATAAAAATATAGTGTGTGATTGTTACAGTGCTTCCATGAGTGCCCCCCCAACCAGGTTTCACTAAAGCTACAGGATGTATAACTGAACAGGAGGTCTCTGTAATGTAATTAACTTCCAGGATAAATTGTATTTTATGACCTGTTGCTTCTTTAAAGTGGAAATTAAATGGGACTTTATGAGTCTGCCAGCGGATGAAAACCATAAACATTTATGACGTCTTAGAGGAAAAACATGTTATCCCACTGTGGTGTTAAAAAGCTGTAAAACCCCTTTGATGTCCTTGGAAACAAGAAACCACACACGATTAAAGACAGTCATAATCTGGGAAATTATTTTTTGCTGATGTCACCTTATTTGATATACCTCCTGATGCGACATCCTGTTTGTATATTTTTTATATTCTAAAAGGAGGAGCTAGATGACACAGAAGAGGGGTGGAGACACAGAGTTTAACTTTATTCTGTGTTTCAGCTTAGACACATTAACTTTTTGGACTCTTAAGAAACAACATCTAACTCTAAGCACTGTATAGAGGTAATACATTAGATAGAAAAAGTCTAACTGTATTGTGGTAGGAGTTTTAGTTTGTACTTTTCCTTGTTTTCTTTTAAGTGATTGTATGCTTTGTGATGTAGTGTTCTGTGTTTACATTTTACACATTTTTATCCATTTAAGTAAACCTTTTATTCAAAATACTGCCTGGGTCTTCCAATTTCTTTCTTTTGCATGTGATGTATTGAGGGTTAAGATCTGACAAAACTGTTCAAAGCTTGATGATGTACTTAAGTGGGAAAAGGTAAGAATATACCTAAGGTATTTTATAGAGTTTTAAGGGTTCATTTTAGATACCTGGTTAGGTGCCCTTAGGCGAAAGATATCTGGCATCCCCCCAAAGAGCAGATTATCTGAGCCTGTACATTTGGGTACGCTAGAATAAGGTTCACAGTTTGAATCCCCCCAGAACTTGAGACCAAAGGTGATTCGTACCCACAAGCAGACAGGAAGGTTACCCTGTTCCATTACCTGTTCACAATACTGCGCTCGGAGGTTCGCACTGTGGGAGCAGAGTGCCTGACCTGCTGAGCGGGTTTGTGACACTTTCTACACCTTACCAAGCACTGCAGTCTGGACGTTGCCTCTAGGGCCTGTGCAGGATTTGGCAGGGCTGTGCTGCCAGGCCTCCTGTTTTAGGTTTATGGTTGGCCTTCCTCCCAGACTGTCTGTCACTTGTAACTGCTTGGGACTCATTCCTATGGTGTGACCTGAGGATTTAAATACCCCCGAAGAAGATAGAACGGTTATGTAAGAACTTACCATAAGAGTAGATCTTTGAGAGAATTTCAGTCATCAGGTCTATTTCCCCTCCCACCTTACTGGAAATGGCTACTTGGTGTATCAAGCCTTCTTTATAGGCCTGGGCTCCTCTGTCTCTCCTTGGCCCCCTATGGCATAGGCTTTGCTCCCTTAGTCTCCAGGGGAAAGAGCTGAAGAGGAAGCGGGGCTGCTCACGCCTTTATAGAGTAGGTGACATCGTCACGTGACATCGGCGTGGGCTGCCCTAGTTTTACTGCTGAAAATCTTCTGTGTGGATTCTCCTTCACTGACGGTGAAGCTCCTTTGATGTAACCTGATGACTGAGATCCCCTCAAAGATATACTGTTATGGTAAGTTGTTATGTAACTGTTTTTTCTGGAGTATGGATGCAAAGTACTCAGCCTTCACAAGCTTAGCAGTTCTGGTACAGGCATTATGAAGTGATTTGTATTTAGCAAGGTCAGTGGTGGAGCCAGTGGACTTGTGGGTCTGTCAGGCATGGTCATGTGTACAGTGACAGGCCAGAACCCCACTGTGATCCAGGGGAGGTGTGAACCGCAGACCCGAGTTTTTTTGGGGCATGAGGATCCCAGGCTAACAAACATTTGGAGTTAAAAACACGCAAGAGCAGTGTTAATGTTGCTGGCAGCTAGCATGGTAGCATGGAGGACCAGTCAGTTGCCATCAGGTAAGTAAGTAAAGAGGATATATTCAGGGATCAGAATGATTGAATATGGATGAATTTAGGGGGGCTTTAGGGCAGTGGATCTTTTGCATGCAATAGAGACCATATGACGGTCAATGAGGGCGTCAGGGAGGGTACCAGCATCCACGATATGATGGCGGTGGGAAGAGAGGATCCAGTCCACAGACAAGTGATTATGGGTTTTGTGGTTGAGTCTGGTAGGATCAGAGATCAGTTAGGTAAGCCAGGGAGAGTTTACATTTGGAATAATTTATGATGGGAAGATAAGAGCCAATTAAAATTGAAGTCAGCTAGGATGAGCAACTCGCTGGTGGAGACATGAGAGGACAGGGGATTGAGGCGCTCAGTAAACAGAGGGAGAGGATATACCAAGGCAGCAGTAGACTCCACCAATGAATATGGGGACAGAGAAGGGGAGGGAGAGATTCAGGAGGAGCAACTCAGAGGTGGAAGGGGAGGAAATGGATAGCATAGGTTTAGATTTGGTGCAGGAGGAATGGTATGGCTATACCTCTGCCCCTCTCAGTACGATTTTGTCAGATGTTTGAGAAGCCAGGGATGGCTGTGGCAGTATCCAGGATCTTAGGCAAGAGCCAACATTCCGAGATCACCAGAACGTCAGGGTTAAGGTTCACCAATATAAAATAGTCAGGGAGGGGTGAGGGTCACCGGAGACCGGCTAAGGTCTGCAGAGACAGATTAGATAGAGAACATCTGAGCAGACTGGGTGGCCAAGCGATCCTTTTCTACCAACAAATTGTGTTTCTGTGTTTCTGTTGGGGTCCGGAGGTTGACTAAAAAATTGCTTCGCAGAGAGAGAGGGCAGTCCTGGATGACACCCAACATCACAGAAGGAGAGTAGGGTGGTGGATGCCAGAATTGCATGATGGTGTACAAAGATCATGAAGAAGAAACTCAACGGAGGAGAATGAAGTGGCTGAACTTGTAGTAAGAGGAAGAGGGGACAAATGTTTGGGAAAAGATTCAAGAATACAGCTTGGACAGAAGTAGTTTTTCTGGATGCTATTTAAAAATGAATGGGATCAGTGATCTGGATAGACTGTGATGAAAGAGGGGATGAAGATGGAAGGTAGAGAGCCAAGCCATGCATTGTAGTGAAAGATGCACAGTGAGTGAAATGCCTCGCTTCCAGTGAATGAAGGGAGAGAAATAAGGAAATTGTAGCAGAGATTCTGGCTTCACACATACCTCCAAGTTAATAACATAGGTACAGACATAGCAATCACTTATGGTGGTAGATGAACCTCTACCCTTAAGAAAGCTGAACTAGAACCCAGTTCCCCTAAAGTTCCCGCACCCACCCCAGTAGAGGAAAGGCTCTGTTGCTGACAGTCGGGGAGGCGTGTGTGATGTCAGCAAAGTTAAGAATGAATACAGTGGTTCTGGTTTGCCAGTGAAATTCCAATGGGGAGCCTTGATGATTTGAGGAACAGCCCAGCTAGCTCAGTCAGTAGAGCATGAGTACCTATTTCGGGGCAGTATTAGGGATAAATACATAGAATTTTTTAGCAGATAAGGACTGCTTGGCTCACCCAGTCTGCCCATTTTTAGTAGCTCGTTGGTCTAGGGGTATGGTTCTCACTTTCAGTGTGAGAAGTCCCGGGTTCAAATCCCAGATAAGGCCTTACTGCAGATATTTAGAGGAGGGGGCTAGGACCCTGGATGGGCAGTAGATCACAGGGTTGAATAGGGAATTTGGGCACACTGGATGGACCATTGGTCTTCGTCTGCTGTCATTGCCTGTGTTTATGTTTGAATGACGGTTGTTCTCTTGGCCATTCTAAGATGGAGACATACTGCTGTTGTCCATGTCTCCGCACACCTTGACCTTCCCCTCCCAATTCAGAGGTTGTAGTGCTTATATCCCCTCACCCTGCTTAGTTCCCCCAGTACTGGCCAACCCAGAAATGGAAGGAATAGTAGCAGCATGCCCTATAGCAGCTGGGACCGGACAGGGAAGATTTTAAAGAATCAAATGAATGAGAACAGGATGGAAACAAATAGAGGAAAGATATTGTACAGCATAAGGGGGAGAAGGAGAGATAGAAACAAAATAATGAAAGGAAGAAAGATGGGGAGAGGGAAGGAAAGGGAAGAGAGAGACAGAAACAAGGGGAATATGTTAACAAAATAAAAGAGAAATTGGGAAATTATAATAGAAAAATGATAATAGAAAAAGGGTGTATGGAAGAATAAAGGAGACACTCTCCAGAGATAAGGGACACTCAAAGAAGAGGAGGAGGGTGGCCACCCCAGTGGCCCAGTGGCAGTGTGTTGCGTTGTCATGCAGGTGACCCAAGTTCGGGAGTGAGCTCAGGTCGACAAGTCGGGAGGCAGGTCGAACCATGGCAGCCACTGTGCAGCAGTGCACCTCGGCCAGGGAGTGTCAATGGTGAGCGCCAGCTCCACAACAACCCCGCAGCTGATCCAGGCAACTTATTCCTGCTGCAGAGTCTGCTGTGAGCATGTAGGGTCACAGGATATGCTCCTATCATTGGAGGAGGAAGGGGTTTAACAAAAAGGCCAAAAATCCCTCCGTCTTGAGGATGGTCAAGGCCTCATCAACTACCCTGGATCCTAGTGCTTGCTGTTACTGCATCCTAGTTCATGTAGTGGACAGCCTGGGGGGTGGAGGGGGGATGACCTTCCCTGTAGTGCTCCTCCCATGGAGGATAAGCTGTGGGGGGTAACAGGTGGGTAACTGGGGTTCGAGGAAGTCAGGGGCTGTGGATATGTTGGCGTATATCTCTGGGATCAGGGTGTATGAGTGGAGGACACAGGTGGCCAGGGAGAAAAAAATTCTATAGAAAAGAGTAGAGAGACAGAACAATCAAGTGAATCTTAATTACCGTCAATAATGATGATCGATGACAGACTGATCCTTTGTAGCTGGAACATAGAGGAGAGGCTGAATTACACAGAAAAGGCAACAACTGCTGACTATGGCCAACGTGAATTTGATCGAAATACTCCTTTTAGCTCAACGTCTCAAATGTTTAGTAGCTTTAAAAATGACTGATTTTCTATATATGTGTGTAATTGGCTCATAACCACTAACAAAGGTTGCAAATGATCTGTTGACAAAAAGCTGATAGTGGTGACATCATGTGATTAAATATTACTACTGGATATCTTGGCAACCTGAGGTACCATTGATCACTCTGTCTTACTGTCTCAGTTCTGCTATAAAAGAGGATTAAATTCTTGTGGCAAATGACAGAGTTCAGTTTCTGCCATTCCTCAGGAATTCTATCTCGTCAATTCATTGGTTCAGAATTATTTTTTCTCCCTCAACTTCTGATGTGCCTTGTGGATGACTGAGAGGCTCTGTGTTGTTTGCTGTCAAGATTCTGCCTCTTAAACATTTGGCTGGATCTCCATTGCCTTGCAGGTGAGTGATTTGTTTGCTACACAGGTGGAGTTGGAGACCTGTTTTGCACTCGTGAGTCAGAACAATTTTCAGTGTTGAGGTTTTGTGGACAAAAATGAGAGATTCCTGTCACATTAGGGTATCAGCATATACATTTTTGACACAGACACAGACCTTTAGCTGTGGACACTAGGAGTGAGCAGGTCAGGTATTCAAGTGCTTATTTGCCCTATCCACTGCTTTATCACACTGCCCTGCCAGAAACAGCTGACCCCGTGAGAGAAGGCTGCACGCTGTGGTAGCTGTGTAGGAGCTCCCAAGAGCAGGACCCACTATATGCTTACAGTTTATTTTGAACAGGCATGCCACCATTTACTGACTAGTGGGTCTTACTGGTGTCTCTTGTGCCTTCTGTGGCTTGGCGTGTGCCCTTAGGTTGTTCTTTGTCCCCCGCAGGAGGAGCACCGTGGTGGAGGCAGGATTGTCGGCAGATAAGGGGGCCCTTCAGAAAGGGCTTAAACCTGGGGAGTCACCGCTGGAAACGTCAGACTTAGAGGAGACAAATTGAGATTCGAGAAGCTCAATGAGGATTTGTGGAGGATTTTGAACTGTGGAACTGAGACTCCGGCTTGCTGGCTGGTAACATTTGTCGGGCGTTGCAGGGACCTGGTGTGGTTGTCCCTCACTGGGAGTCTGGTCGCTTGGTTGCCTGCCGGCTCGCGGCTGTTGGAAGAACCACTGAGTAGAATGGAAGAATCTGCCCGATGAGTGAAGAGTAGAGTAAAAGCAAGATTTCATATTCTATACTTGAAATTCTAAACTGAACCCAGAACTTTGAATTTGGACTGATAAAGGCACAGCCACTTATGTTTTAATTGTTTTAAAAACATTTTTTTTTCAGAAACTACAGACTGTGTAATAAGGACTTTTAATAGGTTTTAGAGTCTATTAGAGTGTTTTAGAGTGTATTAGTGCATATTTTCCCATTTTACCTTTACCCTTACCCTGATCCTTATCCTGATCTCAAGTGTTGTTGGGATGTACATTTGGTTTGGGCCTTTTCTTAAAGTTGAGGCTGGTAATGTGTTAGGGCAGCAGTTTTGCATTTAATACAAGTGCAGTTTTTAGGTGTTGTAGACAAGTTTTTATTACTTTTATTTTTTCTTATTACTGGGACTTTCTGGTTTTTGCATTGTTGGTTTGGTTAGGCTTCTGATTGGATAACCGACCCACATGACTAAAGCTGATAAAACGCAAGTGTAACAGTCAGAAAGCTAGTTGAGCTCATTTGTTATCTCGTCTTTGAAGGGATATCATTGCATCTGTTTTTTTGGGTTGATGAAATTTATGCACAAATATTTTTTGCCTGTTTTTTCTTTGGCACTATTATTAGAGCGTGGCCTTTGTCTGAGTTACGAAGTGACAGAGCTTTTGCGTCCTTGAGCTATTCAGCTTTTAAGCCAGTGAGAGAAAGGCGGAGCAGTTTTCCCTGCCGTTATCGGCTACTGAGGAGGTGGAGAAGCTTCTCTCTTATTACTGGATCAGCGGACTTGCTCTAAGTGTACTTGGTGCAGTCAGAATGGTGATGTAAGTTATGCCTCTTCTAAGTTATAATTTTAAGAAGAAGTGATGTTAAAATCTTATTTAATGAGTAGGAGTAGGGGGTTTGCTATACTTAATGTTAGTATAGGTTTTTATATGGTGTATACATGCTGGATGTGATTATTAAATCTGACTTTGTTTTATGGTTTAGACTAAAATCTAGCTCGTGCTCCCCTCTTCCTTCTAGTGAAATTTGGTGTGTGAGTCTCTTGGTTGGAATAAGAACACCTAGAGGTGTAGTTCCTAATGTGAAAGAACAGAGAGTCTGCTGCTGTGAACTGTTTCTTATACAAAGATGTGTGGACTCCCAACAGTGTGGAATTTTGGTCACTGCTGACAGTGTTTGGCTTTCATGTCAGATTCCAGACAGAATTAAGAACCTAGAACTGGTGAAAAGACTGGGTTATAGTGTGACGGTTCTTTGTTTTCTGAGTCTCTTTGTTTGATTCTGTACATCTGTCCTATTTTTCTTTAGGAATAGTGAAAGTCCCAGTTAAGCATCGTTGACTATCACATGTAACAGTGTGATCCCTTTTTTGGGGTGGCAAAATATTGATATAAGCACCATATTTTAGGTACACTATTGCCTACTGCTTCCTGTTTTGATATAGAACTCAGTAGATTTTTTTTTTCTTTTATTACATCTGAGCTGTATATTTGGTGAATTCCAAAATGGCTGATATAGTTCCTTCTAAAAAGATGAAAACATATACCTGTAAGGCTATAAGAAAATGCCAAAAAGGAGATGAGGAGTGCTGTGACTGGGAGAATAACACAATATCTGTACCCTAATTTGAATCGGATTGAATTAAGAGGTAACAAGAAAATTACAAAACATTTTAATCCCAAGGTGACATCCCCTCCTGTGGGGGAAAAAATGGCAAAGACAATAAATTACACACAGTTCATCCACTGTTAGAGGAAATTAGAAAGTTAGAAGAAAATGTTCGAGCCAATCCTATTGAGATGCAACCCAGAAATTTAATTGACATGACAGGCCCTGAGCTGGATATTTCTGACTTAAACCTACCTAATCAAGCAAAGGGGAGGTTGTTGGAGGGAGGTAACTTGTTTTCACCTCCCAGTATAGTGAACAACATGGATATGGTTTCTGGAACAGCTAGGAGGAATGAGGAGACTGAAATGCAGTCGGATAGAGGCTGTACTGCCTCAGTCATTTGTGAAACTGATAGTACTGTGGTGAACCAAGGAAAGGGTTCTCCAGTTTTGCAGGGAAAAAGGTGTGAGCTCGAAAAAGGGTAACCAACAGTTTAGTCAGTTGAAGAGAGTATCTGGTTCGTTTCTGGAAGAATTTGACTCCTTTTAGCTCCATATATAAAAAATAAGGGACATCATTTACCGCCAAATGAAGATCATAATGGCAGATATATAGGGCTGAGGGCTAATCTAAGTAGAGGGGAAGGAAACTTAAGCCCTAGTAAGCATGAAACATCTTATATTGATAACCCTCTATTATCAAAATTAGATGAGTTAAAGAAGGAGATCTTGTTTGGAAACACACAATTGCTGGAGATGATTACTGTTTTTCAGGCCTTTAAGGGAAATGGCAACATTGAGAGAGAACATAGGACAGAGTTGGAAAAAGGTGTGAGAAAACAACAGCATAGAAACGAGATAGTAAGAACTAGTAAGGAGAAAAGGAAGGCCAGCTGAATGGTAGTAATATGCTTAGGAAAAGTACAAAAAAGAAGAAAAACAGGCAAAAGAACAAAAGACAATTAAGTCAATAACAGAAGATATTGCCAATAAGGAGGTTAAAGAAATAGATTTATTAATCAAAGAGCTTAACTATAGAAAAGGGACCCTCCAGAGTGGGGAAGAGAAAGGTAGTAAGGAGCAGCTAAGAAAGAAAAAAGTTAATACTCAAAGTAAGGAAAGAAATAACAAAAAGTAACAGAGGAAGGAAGGGTAATGTCTAAAAAAAGCTGAAAAGCCACCCACAAACCAAAATAAATCAAAAAAATAAAGTAAGATTTGAGGAAATAAGGGGTAAAAATATGGAGGACAAATTTTCTGCGCTTCATAAGCTGGAAGAAGTGGAAAAAGAGAAATTAATTACAGCTGGTGAACTTTTGCCTACCTTATATGTAAGAGGTGTTCTAAAATAAAAAAATGAAAACCCCTAATCAGTGAAGTTAATAGCCTATAATCTTTTTAAAGGGATATTGGGAAATAAGGTAAATTGGCAAGATAACAGATCGGTTTATAGATATCAAGTAAATCCATATAAAGGATGGTTGTATGTAGATCTAAGAAACACTGAAAAATGAAAATTCATTTTGAATGAAAAAGACAGCTTTGCATAACTGGGGATATCACTCAACGTGACTATTAGAACAACACTGGAAGGTACAAATAATGTAAGGGAGGGATAATTAGAGAAAAATCCAAATAAGAGGAGAGAACATAATCCAGTTAAACAGCCAAGAATTACTGCATTTTTAAAGCCAATTGAGACAGTACATATCTTCGAGGGGAAAGAACCTGACTGTACAATTAGAAAAGGAAGGTAGCAGTTGGGGCAGAGAATAAACACTACGGTGATCCTGGACTCGGATGATTTGTCAGAAATAGAAGCAGATGGTACCACAATAGAAAGTGAAGAAGAGGAAGAGACCTACAGGCCTTAAATATAAACTGGAGGATAAATTGTGTTTAGAATGGTTAATGAGTTTTGCAATTTTTTTTAAATTTATTTTTATTAACTGGATGTGACTACAATTCTGTTTACAGTCAGGTACATATGTTTACAATATAGGTATTTTCACCAGTACTGTATACATTGTTGACACTTATAAGTCTAGACCAGTGTGTCTTAAATAAAACTAATATTTTTACCATATGACTATGTTTGTTGTTTCATCTTCCTCAGCATTGCACTCCTTTCTGTACCTTTTCCTTATTAGGCACTTCCTGAACCAATAATTAATCATTTCTGAGTGAAGGCTGCCTCTACATATCATATTCTAACTTGATAATCCTCCTACTTTTTTTTTTTTAAATACTGTATAATGATATCTCAGGGTATAAAATCAGGGTCATGTCTTGATATATACAACACCCATGGTCTCCGGAATAACTCATGTCCTGGTCTTTTGTTGTGTAAAGTAGCTGTGAGGGATTCCATATGATAAATATTGGAAACCACTCCCCTCCAATCGTGTATAGTGGGGACTTACAATATCATCCAGTGTCTTGTAATAACTTTTTTAGCTGCCAATATATAAATAGGAAACAAGGTTTGGTGCCAAGGTGAACTATGTGGGGGGAAATAAGGCCAATAAGACCACTTCAGCTGTTAACTCTATTCCTTCGCCCAGGCAGTCCGAGATCTCTTGTTGTATTGTGCACCAGTAGGGTGTTAACCGTGGGCACATCCAAAAACTATGACCAAGGTCAGCACATGAGCACTTACAGTTTCTCCAACAGTTCCCAAATGAGGAAGGAAGGTATTTGGAGAGTATGGCTGGGGAGCGGAAGAATCGAGCACGACACTTCAAGGGGAATTCACGCCATATAGTTGAATGAGTGATCCTGTAGGTATTTTTTTTTAAATACAGCTTTTTATTTTATTTTGAGGTAGAGTATCACATACATGTTCACATTCTATGCAACATATTAATTGTTGAGGTTCCATGTTACAACTTATACAGGCAAATAATTTACTGGCATTTAATTTATACACATAGGACTGTTTAACATATCTCTGTAGTAACATCTTACTGTCTTTCTCTATTTGGCAGATGGACCAAAATAAGATCTCATAGACTGTAGTCTTAAATAAATAATAACAGTCCCCTGCTTCCCCCTCCCATACTTTCCAGATCAACATCCCTCTCAATCTGAGCCCCTTCTTCTTAACGTCAGAGACCCCTAGATAATATGTTAACCTAACTATGATAAACATGAGAATCATAGGATAATCCTCTTTTTGTTTCATAGTACAATGTCTGGATAGGTCTGCAATTGATATGCAACCCATAGTCCCCATCTGGTATTAAATGTGTTAATCCCGTTATTTATTTTATATGAAATGCGTTCCAAGTTATATACTTCATAGGTGAGGTTTCTCCAGGAGGCCTTATCAGGGACCTTTATAGTGAGCCATAATCTGGTAATAACTTTTTTAGCTATAAGTATTAAAAGTGTGACAAGTTTATATTTATGCCAGCTAATCTGAATGTTCTGTGGAGGTGTTGCTGTCAGGATAAATCCTGGAGTAAATAGATCAGGGGTGCCAAAAATATTGTTAGGTTCCACTATAATATTCCTCCAAAAATCTGATAGGAGGGGACAGACCCAGAATATATGTTCTTGGCCTGCAGGAGAATATCCACATCCTCTCCAGCAGAGACTGCCATCTGGTGCTCCCAACTTTAGCTGAATATCTGGAGTTCTAAAGAATCTAACCTTAGTCTTCCAGGTAAATTCCCTCCAATAAGACGATGAGTTTTTAGAATAAAAATAGGTGGATTGTAACCATCTATCTGGGTCTAGTTCTAATTTAAGTTCTTTTACCCATCTGGTTCTCACTTGGTCATGTTCCTGTGCAGACATAGGGCGCATTGCCAGATATATATTACTAATATTGTGTTCCTGAGATCTACCTTCTATAGCCTGAATAATCAATTGTACCTTTTTATATGGGGCTTTTGCTATCCCCGTTAAAGAGTCAACCATCTCAATTAAAACAGCATGTAACGCCTTATAAGTTGGAAGTTCTCTCTGGGGTAATCCATACGTGGATTGTAGATATGTAAATGGATGAATTCCTGAGGGGTTTACCAGTTGGAATACATATTTTATAGAGTGATGCTCCTATCTTAATAAATCTGTCTCCAGCAAGGAAGGGAAGAAATCTTTACTAGAAGGTAAGGCATTTAAAAAGCATTTCTTCTGAGGGGTTAATCTATATCTAGTGACATAGAACCAGTTTTTTAAAAATTCTGCAGTTATTTTCAAAAACCGGGTCAAGGGATAGCACCTGGTGTGGTCTCCCAATAGATACGTTGGTAGAAATTCCAGTCCATTTAAGGTTATTTCTGTTGTTTTCCAGTGTGCCTTGTAAGAGGGATTGATGAGTAATAGGGCGGTGCGGGTTTGAGTTGCTCTAGAATATTCTTTCAGGTTAGGTAAATTTAACCCTCCCTGTGTCCTAGGAAGTTGTAATAAGGTATATTTTACCCTTTGGGGGTTTCTTCCCCAGATAAACCTAGAGATAAGTTTATCCCATTGTCGAAAATAAAAGTCCGAGGGAACAGCTGGCAAAGTTTGTAGGAAAAATAATAAACGAGGGAAGATATTCTGTTGGATTATTTCTACTCGATTAATTATGCCCAAGGGGAGTTGTGTCCATTTCGACATATCTGAAGTGATTTGCTGTGTGATTGATTCCATATTCACCATTTCAAGTTGTATTAGCTTAGCTGGGATTTTTATCCCTAGGTACTTCTTCTCAAGTCTATGCCAGCGGAAGGGAAACTCCTGTTTCATTTGTCTGGAGGGAGAAAAGGAAAAATTAAGTACTTCGGTTTTTGAACAATTTATTTTATAGCCAGATGAGGTACTAAAAAACAGAAGTTGTTCCCATAACACTGGGACAGATGTCGCTGGGGAAGTCAAGGTCAGCAGAATATCGTCTGCAAAAAGGGATAATTTAAACATTTTACCTCCTAGTGGGATCCCCTGAACGTTACCATTTTCCCTTAATTTGGCAGCTAGGGGTTCCAAGTAAAGTGCAAAAAGAAGTGGGGATAGGGGGCACCCTTGTCGTGTACCCCTATATAGAGTAAATGGTGAAGAAATCGAACCGTCTGGTTTCAGATAAGCCACTGGAGAGTGGTACATGGCCTGAATTTGGGATATGAATTTTTCAGGGAAATGAAATTCTTTAAGGGTAGCGCATAGGAAGGGCCACGACACCCTATCAAAATCTTTCTCAGCATCAAGCCCGAGTAAAATTTAAGGAATTTTTCTTTGAGTAGCATGTTCGACTAATAGTAGAACCCTTTGTACTGCATCATGGCCTTGGCACTTCATCATAAATCCCACTTGATCTTTGTCAATTAGGTGAGGTAAAAATCTGTCTAATCTGTGAGCTAGAATAGACTTGAAAACTTAATAATCACAGTTTAATTTAGATATGGGGCGATAGGAAGTGGCCAAAGTTGGGTCTTTTCCTGGTTTGGGGATAGCTGTAATTTCAATGTCCATGTCAGGATAGGGTTGGGGGACCTCCTCTTGTATTTCTCTATACGTCGGTAACAGAATGGGTATAAGTAATTTCTGAAATTGTCTATCCTGTAGGTCTTTGGGGAAGCCCATATCCAATCCTGATCTGGTACTTCTATGTCAAGATCCCCACACCAGCTTTTTAAAATGGAGATCGATGAGTCTCCCATCACTTCCCTGAGAAAACTGTATAGGTGACCCACCAGGTGTCCCCAAGAGTGCCCAGATAAAGTGTTTTCCAAATATTTCCAGAGCAAGGGGACAGGGTCTGGTAGTTCAGGCACCATGTCTCTCTGTCTTAAAAGGTATTTTTTTACCTGAGTATATCTGTAAAGGTCATTATCTTGTAGACCATAAGTTGATTTAAGTGTCTCAAATGGGATAATACCTTCCCGGGAAAGGAACTGTCTGAAATACTGGCGTCCCACCCTTCTTCATTTTGCAAAAGTGTGGTCTCTAGTAGCTGGCAGAAACGTATCATCCTCTGAGATGAGGGTGTGAAAGAAAAATAAATCTCTGAAGCCCCGATTTTTTTTCAACTTATATGATTGTTTTAAAATCTGGGCAGTGTAGGGTGTATAGTCCCTCAGGGAAGAAATCCTGACTGCTGAGGTCAGGGCTATCTTCGTTATGTCATATAGATCATTTAAAACAAATTCCAGCTCTTTCCAAGGGGTCTCAAAGGTTGGGGTCAACCAGAGGGTTAATATTTTTAAAAATGTTGCAAGAGCATACAGTTTCAGATTTGGCAAGTTACCTTCACTCTGGGAGAGCGGAAGTTGCAGCATAGACATCCTAATATGGGGTCATTGGCCGTGTCAAATGAAATTTGAAATAATTTTATCCCATGATTTAAAGTAAAAGGCAGGAGGGAAAGTAGGTATATTCTGAAACAGGTACAACAATTTTGGTAGTATAATCATTCTGATGGACTCTATTCTCTGAAAGAAGTTTAAGGGTAGTTTAGACCAGAGAGATAGGTCTGACTGAATGACGGGTTCATAGTTTAATAACTCAAAATTTTCCAAATTCTTAGGGATAGTTATGCCCAAATATTTAAACTTTGATTTATACCATTTTATAGGGTATTTATCTTTGAGAGATTGGGTTGGGGTAAAGTATAATGGGAGAAGGTCTGTTTTGGTTATATTTAATTGAAAACTGGAAACTTCTGAAAATTGTTCCAAGGTTTCCCATAAGGCTGGGAGGGAAGTCTCCGGGGAGAGGGCCATTACCAAAATATCATCTGTGAAAAGGGCCACCTTATATTCCCTCTGACCTATGGTGACTCCATCTATTCGAGTATCTTTCCGAATAGCCTCTGCTAAAGGTTCAATATATAGGGGAAATAGTAGAGGGGACAAAGGGCATCCCTGTCGTGTGCCCCTATATATAGTTATTGCTTGAGACAAGGATCTGTTTATTCTAATATATGCCTTAGGAGACATATAAATATTTTTCAAACAGGTTAGAAAAGAGTCTGGAAAAGAAAATTTAGATAGGGTAGCCCAGAGGAATTCTCACCCCACCTTATTGAATGCTTTGTCGGCATCTAAACTTATGATTGTAGAGGGTATCTTTCTTACATGGATGTATTCGGTTAATAAGAAGACGCAATGTAAATTATCGCAAGTATTTCTCTGTTTTATAAAGCTAGATTGGTCTCGATGTATCAGCTGGAGAAGTATTGGCTCCAATCTCCTTGCCCATATGTCCATGAATATTTTATAATCTACGTTGAGAATTGAAATTGGGTGATATGAAGATGGGAGAGTAGGGACTTTGTTTGGTTTTAGTATGGGGGTTAGGACAGCATAACTCCCGGGGGGGGGTCTCCTTCCATCACCGCTCTACATGCCAATAGCAAGCTAGGGAGCAGCTGAGGAATAAAAGTTTTATACCATTCTGGGTTAAATCCATCTGAGTCAGAGCTTTTCCGGGATTTAATATGTTTGACCTGTTGAAGGATTTCCCTCTGGTCTAATGGGGCTTCTCAGTTGATTAATCTGGGATTCTGACAATCTAGGTAATGAGAGCCTATTTAGAAATTCAGAAATTTGGATATTTTGTTTTAGGGTTGCATGAGGGGCTTCATATAGGGTCTCATGATATTGAATAAAAGTCTGCTTAATTTGTTCCACTTTATAAGTGGAAGTACCTGAGATAGTGGATTTTATTTTTAAAATTGTAGATGCCTTTTTATTGGCCCTCAGTTTCCGAGCCAGCATTCTTGCCCTGCTTGCTCCCCCCTCGTAATTAGATTGTCGTAGATAGTCCAAGTTCTGGAAGGTCCTGTAGTCTGACATCTTTTGTATTTCTTGTTTTAACCCTTGGATCCTTCTCTGAAGGGCTGTGTCGCCCTCTCTGTATAATAGTTGGTATGAGGCCAGTTGGTCTTTCAAAAAGTTAAGGTTAGCCTGTTGTTTTCTTTGCTTTCGAGAAGCATATTCCAAAATCTCTCATCTCAGGACTGCTTTCAGCGTGTCCCATTGAATGGGTTAAGAGACATCTGGGGTAGGTTATCCTGGATTACCTGTGGGATGCATTCTCTCATTAAGTCTAAAATTTCAGAATCTTTAAGAAGGGACACGTTAAGTCTCCAGATTTTGAATTTCTTTTGTTTACCTAGGCCCACTTTAAGAATCAGTGGGTTGTGGTCAGATAATATCCTGGGTTCAATTAAAATATCTTGAACTAATGTAAGATGTTACCCAGTTACAAAAAAATAGTATAGCCTGGAATATGTCCTATGACGTCCAGAAAAAAAGGTGTAACCTGGGACTGAGGGAAATAATCTACGCCAGGCATCTTCTATACCCATAGATGCCAAATTGCCTTTCAAATATTTACCAGATTTAGGTAGTCTGTTCGGCTTAGAATTGGACGAATCCACGTGAGGGTTAAAAGAGAAATTTAAATCCCCCCCCCCCATTATCAATATCCCTTTAAGCCTCTCCATCACTTTGTGTAACATGACCTGGATCACCGGGAGAGATGTATGTGGAGGGAGATAAGTGTTTACTAGGGTCATTGTATGTGAGTACAGTTTACCTGTGATTAACACATATCTTCCCTGTGAATCCCGGTAGGCGTCTTGTATTTCTAGTGGGGTTGTAGATGGAATCAAAATTACTGTTCCCCTCTTATGTTCTCTTGGATGTGAGGACTTCACTACTGTTTTCTAACCCCCCAGTGTAATTCTGAATGTTTTAAAGAGGAAAGATGGGTCTCCTGTAAAAAACATATATCAGCTTTCTGCTTCCCCAAATTTTGCGTTATCTTATATCGTTTAATCGGGGAGTGCAGACCATTCACATTTTGGGAAAATATTTTAACTGAAACAGTTACCATTTGCCTCACAAAAGTTTGATCATAATCAGGTTAGTATTTTGTACAATCCACAAAGGGTGTGTAAGCTCCAGTTTAGCACCTTTTTTAGTTTTCCTCCCCAGCACTGGTGATCTTTATAGACCAAGTACAGCACTTCCAGGCCAAGGGGAAACCTTCATCTTAACATCCCAGTTATCTGTGGATTGTCTAGCTGGTTTTGGGGTGTAGGATCTCCACTGTGGAATTGTGTCTCCAACCTTTTTAACAATTTTTAAAACTATTAAAACCAAACAACTAAGTAACCTTTGAACCATAACCTGACTCCGAACGGAGTAATCGTTATACAATTGGTATTCCATTTGTGGGGGAGAGAAAATCATCTCCCACCCTGTTCCCAGGGCCTTGAATCGTTTTACCCTAGGGAAGTAGGGCACCACCCATCTAATGGTGGGTTTAGACCTACCTGAGAGGGATCCCCCTCTAGAAGCAGTCTCCAGTTACTCACTGAGACCGCTCCTGTCTTGGTTGGTATATAAGCGTGAAGAAAAAATTAACTAACTAATGTCTTAGTTTCAAAACTACTGGGGGAAAAAGGGGGATCTTGCCCCACTCAAACTGTATAATGGTGTGGTAGATAGAATAAAATAATGCCCCTTTAAAGGATGACTGGTCTCAGGGGAGCAGGGATCAAACAGCCATATGTGGGGGCGGTCCCACTGCCCCTTCAGTATTAGGCCACCTCCCCCTCTGGGCTGGAGGTTCTCTTGATGTTCAATTCACCCCATGTTAGGATCCATTGTCTTGTGTAAGAAGGGAGGGCATGCCACCCGAGTGAGCCCACTAGGAGATCCAGACTCATCCCGGCTTTCCCTCCTTGGTTTAAATTTCTGTAAACGTCTTATTATATGGGGATCAATCCTGGGCTCTCCTTCTAGAAGAGAAAGAGATGCACCCACTTGTCTTCCCTCTCTGAAGAAGAACCGTTATTATCACCTTTGAGTCCTGGAAGTAACCCCCCCCCCATCACCCTCAGAGAGTTATCCAGCCATAGAGCCCCTATGACCCAGTTTGCAACAATCCCAGGTCTCCCCAAGGCTACACAGACTGTGTCCGAGGGGTGAGGGATGAACACCTCTAGCCCCCTTCTCTCTTCGTATGCACCCCCTCCCCACCAGAGTACAAAATGTTTAGGGTTTTTTAATCCAGATGAGCCCCTTCAAGTCTTAAGTTTATAGTCTCCTTTCCAGATCACACTTGCTGTGCTGTCACTGCTTCTGTCTGCTCATGGGATGGGCCTACTGAAGTATTCCGTAACTATGACCTCCACCGGTCACTTGGAGCAGATTAGAGCTGTAATCTATGAGCTCTTAAAACATGTAATTCTCCGTTATGCAGAGGTTATTTAATGTGGGAACAGTTGTCTTCTGTTTAATAAGACGGGGCCAAAAGGAGGAGGGACAGACCACCAGCTACATCCCCACGTGAAGGGGAGGAGAGAAAGGCTCTGAAGGCCCCTGATCCACAGTCAGTAAGATACTGTAGAGGGCAGTGTATATTTATTTTGTGGAGGAGCCCGCCTCTGAGCAAAAGCCCTCCCTCGACCCCACTCCCTCATGGTGACCGGCCCATCCCACATCCTCCGGTCTTCCACCGCCCCCCTCCCCAGACTGACTATAAACATTGAAAATGAGTTCAGTTTTAGTCCTGATGGGACCCTTACAGGTCACGAGCCGAATGTCCACAAACCAGTTTGTCTTCATTGTGCTCCCGCCTCTCCTCCTGATTCAAGGGAGAGGCATACCATGACTACTTCTGGCAATGGTATCCACCAATATCTTGTAACAGTCTGTGACTTTAGTCCCTAAGTTCGTTAGAATGTCTTCATTATATTAGGCCTGCCATATATAGAAACCTGTTGCTTCTCTTTGGGAGTAGAGAGGTAGGGGGTGTCACAAACCCACTCAGCAGGTCAGGCCATCTACTCCCAAAGTGCCAACCTCTGAGCACAGTCTTGTGAACAGTGTAACAGACAAGGTAACCATCTTGTCTGTTTTTGTGAGTTCTGATCAACCTTTGCTCTCAAGTTCTGGAGAGATTCAAACTGTTAATCTTTTGCTAGCATACCCAATGCACAGGCTCAGATATATCTGTCTTCGGGGGTCCAGATATCTTTGCCTATGGGCACCTAACCAGGTATTCAGAGATGAACCCTTAAAACTTTAATAAAGACATCAGATTTAAACGCTTCTCTTTCCAGTTTGGTACCACCATACAAGCTTATGGCTGCTGTCTGCTATAACCGTAAATATTTCTTAGCAAAAGAAAGCAATTCAAAGACAGACCAGGTATGCTGTAAAATAAGAGTTTTTACTAAAATATATAATAATACATCAAACATACAATACAGAACTCCTATCTCACAAGACATGCATATCTTTAAACAAAACAAGGTTTAAAACAGTGCAATTCCTACAACAATATTTAGATTTGTCTAGCTTTCTAAATACATGTTTTCAGTGCTCAGATGTTTTCTTGGTCAGTGTCAGATAAAAGTCTCCCTGTAGTGAAACAGAATAATCTTTACAAGCAGTATTTGTCAACCCCTTTTGGATGAGGTCATCCAGCTCCTTCTCTGTCAAAATATCTAAAAAAATATATATTTCTGTACAACCACAGGATGTAATTTCAAAGTATTAATTCTGTAACCTTAGCATAACTAAATTTCAAATGACCCCTCTTTGATCCCAGGATGAGTTTCCTCCCCCCAGGACATGAAGGAACATTTACACTTTGCACCCCTGTGTAAGAACTTGAGTTTCCTTCCAACGTTGTAAAATGGATATTTCAGGGCTTAGCTACAAATAACCCACATCCTAACTAAGGCTATAAAATGCAAACTCTTAGGAGTTAATCTAATCACAGAGATCTGCTGATCAGCATATCATGTCCTGTTAGAACTGAAACCTGGGGGTGAGGGAAGTTATTCCAAGTGCACTGGCATTTCCAGCAGACAAATCCAATACCACATTTCTGTTATTTTTAAGAAATAAAAAATGATACAGCACTCAGAGCTTGCTGTCTATGTCATAATTCCTCCCCACCTAGACTGAATTTTGGGGCTTATCCCCTGCATGGGATAAGCTTCCCAAATCAGTTCACTCCTCATAGACCCTAGACAGCCTATCTGAGTTTTTTTTATTTGCTTCAGCCCTACGTACAATTTTTAGATCATACCCTTGTAAAGCAAAGCTCCATCTTAGCAGTCTCCCATTGTTCTTCCCCATCTGCGTCAGCCAAACCAGGGGGTTGTGGTCAGTTTGCACCATAAAATGCTGCCCATACAAGTATGGCTCTAATTTCTTCAGGGCCCACACTATGGCAAGACACTCCTTTTCCACCGTGGAGTACGCTTGCTCCCTAGGAAGCAGCTTCCGGCTCAGGTACACTACCGGGTGATCTGTCCCTTGGCTAGACATCTGGCTCAGTACTGCCCCAATACTCACAACTGAGGTGTCTGTTTGAACTATAAAGGTTTTGCTATAGTCCGGACTTGTCAAAACAGGAGCACTGCACTGTGCCTCCTGCAGTCTGTTAAAGGCTTCCTTACAGGCTGGGCCCCAGGTAATTTTCTTTGGCATCTTTTTCTTTGCCAGGTCAGATAGGGGAGCAGCCAGGGCACTGTAATTGAGTACAAATTTCCTGTAGTACACTGCTGTCCCTAGAAAGCTCCTGACCTGCTTCTGGGTTTCTGGTCTGGGCCATGCCTGAATCACCTCTATCTTTATTTGGTTAAGATGGAGCTGTCCCCGGCCTACCACATGTCCGAGGTATGCCACCTCTCCCATGGCTATCTGGCACTTCTCGGTTTGACAGTGAGCTCGGCCCTCTGTATCCTGCCCAGCTCTTCCCTAAGGTGTGAAAGGTGTTCCTCCCAGCTGGTACTGAAGATGGCAGTGTCATCCAGGTATGCTACAGCGTACTGCTCAGCACCATTCAACACCTGGTTCACCAGCCTTTGGAAAGTGGCTGGGGCATTCTTCATTCCAAAAGGCATTACTTTAAACTCAAATAAGCCTTTGATGAAGGCCGACCACTCACTAGCTCTGTCTGTCAGTTCTACCTGCCAGTACCCCTTGGTCAGGTCAGTAGTTGTAAGGTAGGACACCCCTCCCAACTTGTCCAGGAGTTCGTCCATCTGGGGCATCGGGTGGGCGTTGGACTTTGTGACTGCATTCAGTCCATGATAGTCCACACAGAAACGAGTTAAGCCATCTGGCTTAGGTACAAGGACTACGGGTGAGGCCCAGGGGCTGTGGGATCTCTGGATTATCCCTAAATCCAGCATCTCCTCCACTTCCCTCCTAATGTCCTTTTGGACAGCCTCTGACACCCGATATGCTGTCCGCCGTATGGGCATCTGTGTCCCTGTCTCCACATCGTGTGTTGCTAAGGGGGTTAGTTCAGACTTGGCACTAAACAAAGGGGCAAAGTCTGCTAAAACCTCCCCTACTCTCTGGACCTGATCTGGGTTCAGCTGGGGAGACAGTTTTACTGCCTTCACAGAGGACTCACGCTTACTTTCCTCCAGCAAATCCAGAAGAGGGTCTCCTTCATCCGTCCCCTCCCCATGACTACACACAGCAAACACCATGTCAGACCTATTTGCATATGGCATCATCATGTTGACATGGTACATCCTTTCAGTCTGTCTACGGTCAGGTAACTCCACAGTGTAGTTCACGTCATTTACCTTCCTAACCACTTTGTATGGTCCTGCTCACTCAGCTTGCAGCTTGTCTTTCCAGATCGGAATAAGGACCATGACTTCCTGATCCACCATGTTCAAGCGAGCTCTGGCTCTGCGGTCGTACGACACCTTTTTTTTCTGTTGGGCAGCTGCCAGGTTGCTCTGGGCTGTCCCCATAAGCTCCTTCAGCCTTTTCCTAAACCTAAGGACATAATCCACAATGGAAGTTCCCTGGGTGGCGTGCTTGCCTTCCCAGTCCTCCCAGATCAAGTCTGGGGGCCCACGTACCCGGCGTCCATATAAGAGTTCAAAGGGGAAAAATCCCGTCGACTCTTGGGGTACCTCCCTGTACTCAAACAACAATGTGGGGGAGGTATTTCTCCCAGTCCCTCCCATGCTGTTCAGCAAACGCCCAGAGCATTGACTTTAGGGTACCATTGAATCGTTCCACAAGCCCACCATACAAGCTTATGTCTGTTGTCTGCTATAACCTTAAATATTTCTTAGCAAAAGAAAGCAATTCAAAGACAGACCAGGTATACTCTGAAATTAGAGTTTTTACTAAAATATATAATAATGTGTCAAACATACAATACAGAACTCATATCACAAGACATATTTATCTTTAAACAAAACAAGGTTTAAAACAGTGCAATTCCTACAACAATATTTAGATTTGTCTAGCTTTCTAAATACCTGTTTCCAGTGCTCAGATGTTTTCTTGGTCAGTGTCAGATAAAAGTGTCCCTGTAGTGAAACAGAATAATCTTTACAAGCAGTATTTGCCAACCCCCTTTTGGATGAGGTCATCCAGGTCCTCCTCTGTCAAAATATCTAAAAATATATGTTTCGATACAACCACAGGATGTAATTTCAAAGTATTAATTCTGTAACCTTAGCATAACTAAATTTCAGATGGCCCCTCTTTGATCCCAGGATGAGTTTCCTCCCTCCAGGACGTGAAGGAACATTTACACTTTGCACCCCTGTGTAAGAACTTGAGTTTCCTTCCAACATTGTAAAATGGATATTTCAGGGCTTAGCTACAAATAACCCACATCCTAACTAAGGCTATAAAGTGCAGACTCTTAGGAGTTAATCTAATCACAGAGATCTGCTGATCAGCATGTTCTGTCCTATTAGAACTGAAACCTCGGGGTGAGTGAGGTAATTCCAAGTGCACCGGCATTTCCAGCAGACAAATCCAATACCACATTTCTGTTATTTTTAAGAAATAAAAAATGATACAGCACTCAGAGCTTGCTGTCTATGTCACAGGGGAAGGGGGGGCACACTGTTAGCTAGTTCACCTCAAGGATGGGGTAGAGAAAGGCGCTCTGGAGACCCTGTATCCATAGTTATATGTAGTAGAGGCTAGTTTATTTTTATTTTAGGTAGAGAAGCCTACCTTGGAGCAATAGCCCTCCCTCAACCCCACTCACTCGAGGCGATCAGCCTACCCCGTGATCCCCCTGATTCCACCACCCCTTCTTTGACAGACAGTACCTGGTTAAACACTCTTATCTTAGAGACGTAGAAACAAAGAAACATACAAGTTGACGGCAGATAAGGACCACAAGGCCCATCCAGTCTGCCCATTTCTTGTTATGCCTTATAAATGTGCCACTAGCCTTTGCTCTGTCAATGGCCTATCTATTCATACGTATCTGTATTGCTCTCTTATGCCTATCCCATGCCTGTTTGAAGCCCTGCACTGTATTCATATCCACCACTTCCTGAGGTAGGCCGTTCCATGCATCCACCACCCTTTCTGTGAAAAAGAACTTCCTCATGTAACCCCCCTGTTACCCGGGGTTAGTAGAATCCTAGTAAGACCTAGTGGTAAGCAGGGAAGGCAGCTTGTGAAACTCCAGTTAAATGGATTTCACACTGTCTCACTCTGTTCTCAGTCTCAGCTGAGACTGAGGGATGACATCACCATAGAACTTTCGCAGCTGCATAAGCCACATTGGAATCTGCAGTTGGGAGTTAAGTTAGAATGTTGGGAGTTTTTTGAACACAGTTGTGTGTGAGCAGTCTTGAAGAGAGGAGCACAGCAGTCTGTGCACAGGCTCTTGGAGCCTAAAGCTCTGATATAGGGCTACTTTAAGGAAGAGGTGTGTGTTTCCACCAAAAGAGGAACACAGTAAGCTGTTCGTGAAGTGGTGGAGACCGCTGTTACTGGTCTCTGTGCCCCATCCCTGAGGGGATGGGGGTGAAAAGGTTTGCCTGTCATTCCAGGGGCAACCCTCCTAGTTCCGGCTAGGGAAGAAGCTGCCTTATTCTGAGTTGTGCTGTGGCACCAGAATCTGTGGTAAAGAAATTCCTGTGAAGAATCGTCTGTGGGGCACCTGCAACCAGAGGGTGAGTCTGCTCTGCTCTGACATAGGGCCATTGTTTCACCTGAACTGTTGTAAAGTGGAGATTGAACTGCTTAATCAGTGGGAGGCCTAGAGGAATAGGCTAAGCCAAGTAGAAGTATGTTCAAGTCCAGCACAAAGAGTAAAGTAAAGCGGGGATTGGACTGCTTAATCAGTGGGAGGCCTAGAGGAATAGGCTAAGCCAAGTAAAAATATGTTCAAGTCCAGCACAAGGGGAAAGCCAAGATGTAGAGGAAATGTGCTATGCATGTACCCTTTAATCTACATTGCCAAGCTTTTCAGAAAGAGATGCTTAAATATGTTCGAGCCTAGTACAAGGGGAAAGCCAAGACATGTAGAGGAAATGTGCTATGCATTTACCCTTTAATCTACATTGCCAAGCTTTTCAGAAAGAGATGTTTAAATATGTTTGAGTCTAGTACAAGGGGAAAACCAAGACATGTGGAGGAAATGTGCTGTGCATTTACCCTTTAATCTACATTGCCAAGCTTTTCAGAAAGAGATGTTTAATGTCCAGAGAAATGGCCGGGTATGAATTGTGGAAGCGAGAGGTGGGAGACCCCCCATCAGTAATAACCAAATTCACCTCTACGGATTTGCTCTGTGGCCCCTTTACTTTCCCTCAAGCACTTGGCCACTGCTGAGGAAAGTACCCAGATGTGGGATTAAAAGGAAGTTTCCCTTATGGAGTCGAAGGCTCTGAGGTGGTTTAGGGAGCCACCGGAAAATGTGTCCATGCCAAATGGAAGGTGTTCAAGTGACCGGCAGGGGAGCCGAGCCAGGGAAATCCCCAAATATTGTACAAGTCGGGCTGGTGGGTTCAGAGCCTGAGGGCTGAAGTGTTGAGTAAGTGTTCTGATTCTTAATCTGCATTACCAGAAGTGTAGCCCTGTCGGGGTCCGTCTATGCTTTGTTTTGTTCTGCTTGGATGTAAATAAAGCCACACTTTAGAATCCCATTCCTGGTATTGGACATTACAGTTATTGCTTCCTGTGTTCGGATTTACTTGGGTGCCTCTGTGCAGAGTAGCCAAACCTAGCCCTTGTGCCGAGTAACCTAGTCCTCCCCAAACCCAGTCCCCACCTGGTACTGCTGTCAGTTTCAACAGCACACCACCTGTCGTTTGCAAAAAAGGCAGGGGGGTGGGGCTTACACTCAAATACCCCATCATTTGCCTCCCTCCAATCTCATGCTGTGTCCTCTTGTCCTGCTATTTTTCTTATATTGAAACATGTCAGACTCTTTCACCTTGTTAATGCCTTTAAGGTGTTTGAATGTTTTGATCATATCACCTCTCTCCCTCCTTTGCTCTAGGGTATGCATATTGAGCTCCATTAATCGGTCTTCATATGTTTTCTGATGTCTAAGAGCTCGTAGATTACAGCTCTAATCTGCTTCAATTTTACTCTGCTTGTAGAGTTGGGTTCCGTAGAGAATGTATTATATCCATTATCTGCTGTAGATTTTAGTCTCCAATTGCTGCTCGAGTTTTATTCTGAGGACTTCTCCTGAGGGGTGTAGCAGGTTCCCTTGTTGTTTGTTGCGAATCATTTTTAACTAATATCCTTCTCTGGAGCAAATCCAGTCTGGCATCTGTCGTTGTGGAATAAGGCGTGGTGCCATTTGGGAATTAAATGACTAGTTTTGCTGGATAGTGGGTACAAAATCTTAAATTTTTAGCTCTTAAGGAAGGGGAATAGAGGAGAATATTCCCTCCTCTTACATGGAGTGGCCGGTGTGTAGTCGGCATCAAATAAGATTTGCTGTTCTCCCCCCATCACCTTTTGCTTGCGGCAGGCTTTTATTAAAAGCTGGTCTTTTTGGTAAAAGCTCACAAAGTACATAACGAATGTTCTAGGAGCATGGATATGTTGTTCTATCCACACTTCTTGGCATGTCCCTTTCCCCTTTAAATCTTGCCGGAAGTCTTCAAGCTAGCTCCTCCCACCCACCCAGGTGGTATATTCCTCGGCTCCGCCCCATGACGCCAGATCTTCCTTTCCGCTGGAAGATACTGGTTGCGTTCCCTCGTGCTGTTGCATTTCGTAGGCCCTGACTTTCAAATTGTTGGTTTTACTGAAGCTCAAACTCGTTCTAGTTAGCGATAGCGCTTTTGCAGCATCAATCATGGAGGAGAAATCTTTCCCGGGATTTCGCTGGTGTCTCTGTGGCCAAAAGATGTCATGCACCAATCCCCACCTCACGTGCGTCCACTGCCTAGGTATCCGCTATGACACCTCATCTTGTAGCTTTTGCTTGGCCTTCCATCCCAATGTCCTGGATGACTGCAAGGAACGCCTGAAGCTGAGGAGACCTGGAAAAAGGATTCCTCCAGTGAAGTCGAAGGAGGCTAGGTGGGCAGTTTCTGTGGCTATAGGCTCCGTCAAACAGCTGGAACATATGAAAGCGTTCGAGGTGGAAGCTGCTCGTGCTTTGGCCAATCGAAGATTCTTTGTTCCTCTGAACCTAGGCTCCACCTTTACAGGATTTTTTAAGGAGTTGTGCCAGTCTCTCCCCACCTGGGGGGGAGGTGCCCTCGGGCTTGCACTCCTTCTGCTCTCAGAAGAGAGATAAAGACCCGTCATCTTTGTCTTGGCAAAGACGTTCTTGGGACTGAGAAAGGTCCGAGTCCCAGGAACACGTGGTCTCGACCTCGGTCGAGATTGCATCCTCGGCTGCCGGCTTCTCGGATCTTCCATCTGGCCAGGGGACTGAGGAAGGAGCCGACGAGGTTGAAATTATCCTCGACCTGATCGACCGTTTGTCGCTGGCCTTGGCTGACGACTCGTTAGAATGGACTCCGGTCCTGGTATTTCCTGTTGAGGAGACCCAGCCTGCTGATGTCCCCATCAAGGACCTGGTTCTAGACCCTTGGGTTTCATCTACCCCTCTGGTGTCTCCCGATCGACCGAGTCAGCCTCACCGATCTCGGTTGCGGTCTAGGACCCCCTCGGCCGAATGGCCGAGGAAGAACCATAAGCGCTTGAAAAAGAGGCAACGCCACAAGTCGTCCTCATCCTCCTTGGACGAGGAGAGGTTCCAACGGAAACTCCGTCGGCACTATGAGGACCTTATGTGGCAACAGCTTATCCTGACCAGGCAGAAGCCGGCTCTGCCTCCCGCCCCAGCCATTACTTGACTGTTGCCTCCTAGGTTGAAGCTGATCCCTCCGGAACCGCAGTCTCAGATTGCTCCGCCAGTGGGGCCGGCCCGTCCATCAGTTCGGCCTATTTTGGTCTCTCCACCTGTTACGGTGGAACCGCCACCTAAGCAGCCTACGGGAGGAGCTCCCTCGAAAGAAGACCGACTAGACACTGGACTTCCCCGACGTCTGTCGGTTACAGTCACCCCGGACCTGCCTCGGCGGATCGGGGGTGATTTTGTAGACCACTCTATCACGACTCTTCAGACTCGGATGTCACCGGGCTCCACTCTCATCTGACGAGTTGTCCATTGGCACAGGGATGGAGGAAGGCCCTTCCTCCTTCCAGGGGATTCTCCATCTCATTTATGACTCCATGAGAATGCCCCTGGAGCCTGTCCAATAAAAGGCAGAGTAACCTCTCACAGGTGTTGATCCACAAGGTGTTACTCAAGGTGAGGAGGGACAAGGCGAAGGTGATTCTGGTAGCCCCAGACTAGCCACGCCAGTTCTGGTATCTAGATCTCCTCAGCCTCAGCTGCAGGATCCCGGAATAGCTTTGTACATGCCCGGACCTGATATCTCTGAACCAGGGGAAGGTCCTTCATCCGGACCTTCGATCCCTACACCTCACAGCCTGGAACCTGAACGGCTAGAGTTCCAGGCTTTGGGTCTTTCTGAAAATGTCTACACTGTGTTGGAGGCATCTCGAAAGGAATCAACCAGGAAATGTTATGCCTTCAAATGGAAAAGGTTTTCCATTTGGTGTCAGAGTAAGGGTTTGGACCCCTTATCCTGTTCTGTGTCTAACCTTCTCGACCACCTATGGTCTGTCTCCAAAGGGGGTCTACGGTCATCAACCCTTAGGGTGCACCTGGCAGCCATCTCTGCTTACTGGGCACGGGCCGGTCAGCTGACACTGGCGTAGGAGACAGTGGTCGGGCGCTTTCTCAAAGGCCTGGATCATATATCTCCTCCGGTGTGTGAATCTCCATCTCCATGGGATCTACTGCTGGTACTGGCTAAGCTCATGGGCAAGCCATTCGAACCATGCACAATGTGAATTGTCATACTTGTCATGGAAGACGGCCTTCTTGGTGGCTGTCACATCAGCCAGAAGGACAGGGGAGCTCCAGGTGCTTTCGGTGGACTCCCCTTATCTGGTCTTCCACAGGGACAAAGTTGTCTTGTGCCCCCACCGGAAATTCCTTCCGAAGGTGGTGTCAGAGTTTCATCTTAACCAGGTGTTTACTCTACCGGTGTATTACCCTAATTACACCTCGGATGCTGAGTACAGGTTCCATACCCTGGACCTGTGACGTGTTCTCTCCTATTATAAGGAGAGAACGGCAGAAATTTGTGGAGAGGTTCGCCAGCTGTTTGTCACCTACGCTGAAGCCGCTTCTGGCAGACCTGCAGTGAAGCAGACTATTGCAAGATGGATTACATCGTGCATAGGTCTGTGCTACGAGTTGGAGGGCAAGGAGCCTCCCAGAGGGATAAGAGCTCATTCTACCTGCCATACTGCTGCATCAGTGGCTGCTTCCAGGGACATCCCTATCCAGGAGATCTGTCGGGCTGCTACCTGTAAGTCAGCAAACACCTTCATTACCCAGTAACACATCGACCTTGAGTCACGCCGGGATGCTGGTTTTGGGGCCTCGGTTTTCTAATCCCTGTTCCCTAAGTAGGGGGTGTGCGCCTTGCCACCCTCCTTCCGGAGAACTGCTTGGAATCTGCCAAGAAGTGTGGCTAGAACAACATATCCACGCTCCTAGAAAAACAGGTTACTCACCTGTAACAGTAGTTCTAGGAGTGGTATATGTTGTTCATCCACACGGGCCCACCCGACCTCCCCGGCTGCAGACGCACAACCTGGCTTCCAGCGGGCTAAGATCTGGTGTCACGGGGTGGAGCTGAGGAATATACCACCTGGGTGGGTGGGAGGAGCCAGCTTGAAGACCTTCCGGCAAGATTTAAAGCGGCAAGGAACCTGCCAGACAGTGTGGATGAACAACATATACCATTCCTAGAACTCCTGTTACAGGTGAGTAACCTGTATTTTTGTTACATCACCATACAGTATATACAATACAATAAATACAAATGCCATATCAACAATAGCATGTCACATAAAGTGCAGAGTGCTCTAAATCTGACAAAATATGTTCAACCTATCTTCATTCTATGAACATTGCCAGACCATAGATCCCTTTAATTTTATACAATCTTAATTGTTTCATACAAATATTCTTACTTTTTAAATTACATGGTTGTATTAGCTGCATTAACCATTTTGTTCTCTCACTGGACAATTCATCACATTCTAAAAACTTTGCATTAAACTCAAGATTTTCACATTTTTACATTTGCAGTTCAATCTGTTCCCAAACTGACCCTGCCACTTTTCATATTGCAGGTTTATTATCCCCAGGCTTTCCAATCTTAAATTGTATGACATATTTCTGTGCCATCTGTTTTCACAGTGAATTAAACAGAATTCAATGTCCCTACTTAGTTTTATACTAGAATAAAGTTCTTGTATATCCATTTCATGGATGTTTGCCAAATCGTTCTGTATTTCAACATAATTATTTCTCTGGACAGCTTCCTTTGCATACCAGTTCGCATTAGACAGTCCCCTGAACTACCAAAGATCTTCCAGACCCATTCTTTTTACCATCAGGTTTCAAACAGAAAACCATAGTGGGCCTGGTGGCACTGAGGGCTGAGGCGCTGGGCGCCACACCTCGCGTCACGCTGGTGAGCTGGGTTCGGACATGAGCCGGGTGCCAGGGGTTGACGAGGAGGATAGGATTGAGTGTCCAGGACTGCTCTTCTATCCCGGGAGGGATCGGGAACCACCGCTCTGTGCGGCGCCCTGGTGACGACCGAGGGGCACTATCAGAGCGATGGCAGCAAGGGGGGCAGAGTGCTGCAGACGTCGGTGCGTTTCGCATCAGACATCATTGCACGTCCGCACTCTGCAAGGGGCCAAAAATAAAGTAGAAATATGGTGGAGTGACGATCTCGGTGGCTAATGACCGCACCCGGCGCCCCCCGGTTCCCAAGAGGATCCTGCCACATACTGCGTAAGCCCTAATTGGCCAGCTCTGTGGGGGTGCCAGACCAGGAACGGGGGGTGCGGGTGCTGGCGGCCGGAGATCGCAGAGATCTGCACCGTCAGGAGGTGGCACAAAAAACTGAAATAAGATAAAAAACAAACAAACCAGAAAACCATGTTACCTGAACCGATCCAACATCCTAACGAGCTAAATAATCTGACCAGCATAATTTTGGCAATCTGTCATTGGTCATATTCATTATTTTACTCCAGTAATTAATTGCCCTGATTTTAATTCTAGCACTCAATGGGCTTAAACCAGCTTCCAATTTCATAAATGCACTCAGACAATCCCTTGGTAAATCTAATACATTCCTCAGAAAGGTATTCTGTATAATTTCAGTTTTTGCTTCATTAATATAAAGACCCCAGACTTCACTCCCATATGATGTCTGGCTAATAGTTTTTGCTTCAAAGGTCTTTTTAAGGGCTACAAAAGAATTATTTGTGAACTTATTTGCAAATGTACTGTTCACATTCATTGAAATATATGACATATTTTTCACCTCTGTCAATTGTGTATTCCACAACATATTACTTTCAAATATAACACCTAAATATCTGTATTCCTTTACTTCCTTTATTTTTTTTACCATTAATCTCCCAATCCTTCTTTGCTTGATATTTTTTCCGAAATGATATTATTTTTGTTTTTTCCACATTCATTTCAAGATCTAATTTACCCAATGAATTCAGGAGACTGGTTATATCTCTTCTCAAACCTAACAGGGTTTGTGAAATAAAAATCTCGGCTCCGCCTCATGACTCCAGATCTAGCCTGCTGGAAGCCAGGTTGTGCGTCGAAGCCGGGGAGGTCAGGTGGGTCGTGTGGATGAACAACATATACCATAGAACTCCTGTTACAGGTGAGTAACCTGTATTTCTAGGGACATGGATATGTTGTTCATCCACACTGTCTGGCAGGCTCCTAGCAGTTCTCCGGGAGGAGGGAGGCAAGGTGCACACCCCCTACTTGGGGGAAAAAAAGACTGGAGAACCGAGGTCCCAAAACCAACATCCCGGTGTGACTCAAGGTCGATGTGGTAGTGGGTGATGAAGGTGTGTGCTGACTTCCAGGTAGCAGCCCTGCAGATTTCCAGGATAGGGATGTCCCTGGAAGCAGCCACCGATGCAGCGGTATGGTGGGTAGAATGAGCTGTTGTCCCTCTGGGAGGCTCCATGCCCGTCAACCTATAGCAGAGATCTATGTAGGAGGTGACCCACCTGCCTATCGTCCACTTGGCTGCAGGTCTGCCAGGTGCGGCTTCAGCATAGGTGACAAACAGCTAGCGAACCTCTCCCCGAACTTCAGCAAGCACTCTTCTTGGGTCCAAAGTATGGAGCCTATATTTGGCCTCCGAGGTGTGATTGGGGTAGAACACCGGCAGAGTCAACACCTGGTTAAGGTGAAACTCCGACACCACCTTCGGAAGGAATTTTGGGTGGGGGCGCAGGACAGCCTTGTCCCTGTGGAAGACCAGATAAGGAGACTCGATGGAAAGCGCCTGGAGCTCTCCCATCCTTCTGGCTGATGTGATAGCCACCAAGAAGGCGGTCTTCCACGACAGGTGAGAGATGTCACACCTGTGCATCAGTTCGAATGGCCTGCCCATGAGCTTAGCCAATATCAGCAGTAGATTCCACGGAGGTGGAGGTTCTCGCACCAGAGGGGATATGTGATCTAGGCCTTTGAAAAAGCGCCCGGCCACCAGCCACCACCGACTGCTTCCCAGGCCTGCCACCGTAAGCAGAAATGGCTGCTAGGGTGCACCTTATGGTCGTCGATCAAGCCCTTACAGAAAGGGACCACAGGTAGTCCAGAATTCTTGCCAAGGAACAGGAGAAAGGGTCCAGGCCCTTCCCCTGACACCAAATGGAGAATCTCTTCCATTTGAAGGCGTAGCATTTTCTGGTTGACTCCTTACGGGATGCCTCAACGATGTTGAGGACCTCGTCGGAAAGACCCAAGGCCTGGAACTCTAGCCATTCAGGAACCAGGCCGTCAGGTGCAGGGATTGAAGGTCCGGATAGAATACCTTCCCGATTGACTGAGATCAGGTCTGGGTGAACGGAAACCGCCTCGGGAGCCTGAACTGAGACTGAGGAGATCTGGATACCAGAACTAAGCGAGGCCAGTCTGGGGCTACCAAGATCACCTCGCCTTGTCCTCCTCGCCTTGAGAAGCACCTTGTGGATCAAGGAAATAGGGAAAGGCGAGAAGAGGCCCAGGTCCACGGCCTCGAGAAGGCATCCCCCTGCAGCGAGCCCTGCTGAGGGGGGGTGGGCATGAAACAGACTCAGCTTCGCATTCTCCCTGGAGGCAAACAGGTCTGCCTGAGGCGTGCCCCAGAGGGAGAAGAGATCTTGTACTACCTCCGGCAGGAGAGACCACTTGTGGGACGCAGCCCCTATCCGGTCCGGCTTAGGGCATTGGGCAGGGTGTTGGAGGCTCCTGCCACACAAATGGCGAGGAGATCCGCCTCCAGGCTGTGCACGAGTGACCAAATGCGGAGAGCTTCCCTGCACAGAGGCATGGAGCGCGTCCCGCCCTGGTGGTTTAGGTAGTACATGGTCGTGGTATTGTCCATGTGGACCTGAACCACTTGACCCCATAGAAACGGAGCGAAGGCGGTGAGGGCTGGACGAACTGCTCGAAGCTCCAGCAGGTTGATATGGCATCGGGACTCTCGAGGGGACCAGAGGCTGTGTGCTCTGTGCTCCCCCAGATGGGCACCCCAACCCATCAGAGAGGCATCGGTCGATAGAGAGACCATCGGCTGAGGGCGGACAAATGGGATGCCCTCCTGCAGATGTGCTGAAACGGTCCACCACTGGAGAGCATTCCACATCCCCTGGGTCACTGTCACTAGCTGATCCAGCGGATCGAAGTGCTGTGACCATTGGCTGGCCGGTTTCCATTGAAGGGGATGCATGTACCAGTGGGCCCAATGGACCACGCTGGTGCAGGTTGCCATGAGGCCCAGGAGGTGCATGAAGTCCCGGGCAGGGCGTGATTACCCAACCTGAAATAATTGGGCAAAGGAGGAAAGAACCTCGGCCCTGTCCGCCGGGAGCCGTGCTCTGGCTCGTAGAGAGTCGAGCTCTGCCCCGATGAATTGTATCACCTGCTTTGGCACAAGTTCTGACTTGGCCTCGTTGATGAGGAGGCCAATCTGAGAGCAAACCTGGAGGGCCAGATCTCTGGACCGCTCCACCTCCGCTCTGGAGGGGACTGCAATCAGCCAGTCGTCCAGGTAGGGGTACACCCAGACCCTTCAGCGCCGCAGGAAAGCAGTCACCACTGCCATGCATTTGGTGAAGACCCTGGGAGCTGGGGAAAGGCCGAAGGGCATGGCCCAGAACTTGTAAAGGGATTTGTCCGCTCTGAAGCGGAGGAATCTCTGGTGGGACGGACGGATTGGGATGTGAAAGAATGCGTCCTGGAGGTCCTGGGAACAGAACCACATGCCTCATTCCAAGGATGGGATTATCTGAGCGAGTGACCATCCTGAAGGTCTGAGACCTTAGGAACCTGTTCAGGTTATGCATGTCGAGAATGGGGCGCCAGCCCCCCATCCGTTTTGGGACCAGGAAGTACCTGGACACAAACCTTGGGTCTGGAGGAGGATCCGCCACCTTCCTGATCACCTCTTTTTCGAGGAGCAGGCCAATATCGGCTTGGCGGGCTGACAAGAGAGGCTGCGGACCCTGTGGCCCCTGAGGGGCGACGGCTCGGAAGGGTGGGGCCTGCTTGAACTCCAGAGGCAGACCGTGTCCTACAACCTTCAACACCCAGTGGTCCGTGGTGATAGTGGACCAGGCGGAAAGGAAGTGGCGGAGCTGTCCCTCCACGGGGGGAACCCAGGGGAAGTGACGAGGCTGGGGGCGACACCCCTCAACCCGTCACTGGGCAGGCTTGGAGGAGGGACGGCCGAGGCACCTCCTGGGCCTTTACCTCCCTGCTTCCTATTGGAGGAAGCTGCGGGCTTGGGTTGGATGCACGCGCCTGCTGGCCCTGGTGCTGGTGCTATTGGCCGGACGTCCGCAGGCGCAGAAGGGCGAAAGGACTTGTGCTGCTGCTGTCGGTGGCCTTTGTCCTTCTGGGCGGAGGTGACCGAGTCCAGAGTGGCATTGGACTTCTCGATCCGCTGGAGGTGACCTTCCACTCCAGGGCCGAAGAGGTCAGTCCCCAAGAAGGGGACGTCCGCCAATTTGTGCTGGGTATCTGCCGTGAAGGTGGATATCCTCAGCCATGCACTGCGGCGTATGGCCACCGCGGCGCAACCGATCTGGCACAGGAGTTTTCTATGTCCAGAGCCGTTTGGAGCTGCTGCTTAGCCACTGACCTACCCTGGTCCCGAACCTGCTAGACCGTGGTCTGCAGGTCGGCCGGGAGATGAGGGATCATCTCATCCAGGGAGCCCATGAGGGCATGGGAGAAGTGTGCCATCAGCACAGCCGAGCTGGCCTGGTGGAGGCCAAGGGATGACGCAGTGTACACCTTGCACCCGGTGTAGTCCAGCTTTTTGGACTCCTTGTCGGGGGCTTGTCCACGTCCCTAGCATTCCCGGAATGCTGGAAAAAGCTGTTGGTGACCAACCCCTCGGCAGAGGTGTTCAGAACCGGCAAAGAGCGGTGGGGACCACGACATCCTGGCGGGCGCAGGGCAGGAAGTAGGCCACTGCCAAAGCTTCAAGCTTGGGCCAACAATGGCCTCAGCCACCGGAAAGCCTCTCGTGGAGATCCCTCGGTCCAGTATCTCCGTCAGGGATACGGCCCGATTGATACGGGTTGAGCTGCATCTCGGTGGACTCCGAGATGAGCCGAAGCAAACCCATGAAGGACGATGGGCTTTCGTCCAACGACTGGCCCCCAGAGGACTCCAGGTCAACTGGCCTGGAGAACAGGGAGGAGTCGTCGTCGGACTTGGAGGAGTCTGCGAAGAGCTGACGGGGGCCTGAGCCACCCTCCACCTGCCGAGGACGGTCGAGAGTGAGGGTGACCAACAACCTGTGGGGCAGGCTTTGACCCGACCGAGAGTCCTTGGTCAGTGCCCCCGATTTCGGTTGCGGAGGCGGAGGTTCCACCACAGTTGGTGGGGCAACAGGTTTCGGCTGAACGACCAGCCCAGGCTTGGGCATCTCGACTACGGCGAGGGGTTGTTTCGGCCGCTCGGGTGACAGCCACTTGATGGCCGGGGAAGGCGTCGGCATCGACTTGCTCCCGGACAGAAGAAACTGCTGCCACATCAGGTCCTCGTAGCGTTGATGCAATTTGCACCAAAGCCTCTCCTCTTCCGAGGAGGAAGACGATGACGAGCGGCGGCGCCTTTTACCTTGGTGCCAAGACTGAGACCGCCGATGTTGGCGGGATTGGCTAGACCGAGAAGAAGTCCGAGACCGAGATCCTCGGTGTTTCCGAGGACGGGTCTGGGAAGGAGTGGGGGACTCCCGCTCTTCCCTCGGCTCGGACTCCTTAATCGGGGACTGCTGCACCAGGGGCGCAGGCAGATCCTCGGTCTCCACCGGGGGAACCGGGAAGAAGGGTTGTCGGCTTCACCAGTCGACAGCCCATCCAACGGGTCAAGACAAATCTCGACCACATTGACGGGTGTCTCGGCCGGCTGGCCTGACTGGGACTCCGTGAAGCCAGCGGCCTTAGCCGCAACCTCGACCGAAGTCGACAGTCGGCTGTCTGGGGAAGGAGACCTCTCCTGCTCCCACGAACGCTGACGATGGGACTTACCCTTAGAGTCCTTCTTTTTGGACCGAGAGGAATGTCCCGATGGCCCCTCTCCCTTTGTGGAAAGGGATTGGCAAAGCTCCTTGAACAAAGCTGAATACAGGTACCCAGAGAGAGGGATAAAGTGCGGATCAAGAAGAGGAAGATGCGGCCCAGGCCGCCTCCCCTCGAGGGCGATCATCTGCTCCAGCTGCTCAGCCGAGCCAGCCGCCACGGTAACCGCCCAACGGCCTTCTTCGACTTAACCGTGGGTAGCGCTTCTCGCCTCTAGCTGTAACTGGGCAGCGTGGTCCTCCAGGACGTTGGCGGAAAACGAACGGCATGACTCGCAGGCCTGCGGGTTATATTCTAGGCCGAGGCAGTAGATGCATGTGGAGTGCAGGTCCGTCCTGGACATCTTCTGCCCACAAGGGCACCGCTGAAATCCGGGAGTCGACTTGTCCATCGCAGCCGCGAGGGAGAAAGTTGATCGAAGTCTTGAAAATTTTAAAATGAGTTTCGGGCGAACCGAAGAATTAGGATCCAGTCTATCACGCAGAGTGTTAAGGAGGGAACCTGGGCTTCCAAGTGGTAAGGAAGATCTGGCATCATGGGGCGGAGCTGAGAGTTTTACCACCCGGGTGGGTCGGAGGAGCCAGCTTGAAGAGCTTCCGGCAACATTTAAAGTGGCAAGGAACCTGCCAGATAGTGTGGATGAACAACATATCCATGGCCCTAGAATGTGAATTTTTGTATACATCTTACTGTAATAAACTTGAAACTTGAAAGTGCTTATGAGTCAGGCTGGGTAGGGCTAGACAAATCAGAACTAGAACTAGAACTAGAGGCAGAACCAGAATCCACATGTGTATTTTGTAGTAAAAAAAAAAAAGGTGCAATCAATTCAAAAAGACGTAGTAATGTTACATGGCAGCATTGGGTCTGCTGCACTGAAAAAAGGTGCTGTGTGTGAACCAGTGGCTTAATTTTATCCTTCACCTGTTCAGTCCCCTTCCAAACTGCTCTACCGGTACCCTCACATGGTGTAATATTTTGGCTTATAAAGTGGGGTCGAACCAGTGGTGGCTTCTCATTGGTCAGTACCCAGTTACATGGTATGTCATGATTATAGCACGTATCTCTGCTCCTGTGACATCACAGGTGAGCATTAGTCAAAAGCACAACATCTTGGGGTCCCACTGCTATCACATAAGCCAGTAAGGTCAAGTGGAAATCATACAAATAAGAGGAACCCACTTGAGAAAAATTACCATCCCCACCTTTGCAACATTGCTCTATAACCATAAACTGCAAATCAAGACATTCACGTAATGGGCCGGATTTTCAAAGCATGGTGCAGGGCTTGCAACAAACCCTGCGCCACAACACTTAGGTTCTGGCAGTGTGCCAAACCGTGTCACCGCAACTGCACCCGGTTTTACAGTCTCTGGCACAGTTGCGACAGTATTCACGATATAGGGCAGCTTGCATGAAATAGCTGGTGCAAGCTCTGTAAAAAAAAAAAAAAAAAAAAGGCCCCCAGGATTGCTGCAAATTAGACCATAAAAAGTTAGTTTAACTTGTGGCAATTGCCAGATGGAATAGAAAATCCCGTTACAGCGCCACAAGCCCCATGTGCCGTATCATTGTGTGAAAATCCTGCCCAAACTATCCAAAACAACAAACTCAATGAAACACAACTGAAAAAACCTGTGTGACCAGCCTCTCTTCATCCAGCTCAAGGCAGGTTACTAGAGAGGACATGAAGGGTTAATTCTGACCCTGAGAGATGTTCTCTAGTGGGTTCAAGCTTGAAGTTTGATCGATACAGGGATGAATATAGATTCAAAGGTGGACTCAGACCCAACTACGATGACCTCCCTGGTCTGAACATACACAAGAGGGGTTGGAGTGGATGGCAGGAATCCATGGACGAACCCATCCCCATCTGTCGTATAGATTGGAGGACGTGTCAACTAAGTATCCATAGTGGGGTTTTGCAGGCGGGGAGACGAAGAGCCGAGGGAAGGGCAGAGAGAAGTATAACATTAGAGGTGCAACTGAGAGGAGAGGGGTGCCCCAACATACAATAGATGAATTTGACACACACACACCACCAATTAGTTAGCTAGTTAATTAGTCACTAAGTTATTTATTTATTTTCTTTTTCTGAAATAGCACTGATCTTTGTATGGTTTAAGGCCATGACCTGTTAATTGTATATATAGTTCCTCATGTTGGGAGGTGTTTTATAACAGGTAGTGGAGCTCAGGCCAAGAATGGAGTTCAATAGACAATAAAAAGAAAAATCAAATATGTGTGAACAAAGGAAGATGAACTGTGGAACACTTTTGGACTACACCGATATGGACATTTGAAACCTCTATTTGGGACTCTGTTCACAGAACATAGGAAATGGATATTATAAGAACTCCTTTGGCTATATTAGGTCATTAACACTAATTGTTTTCCCATTTGATTGTGGTAACAGATTAACTGTTGTTATGTCAATCTGATGTATTTTCTATGCCTCAATAAAAATTAAGTAGCAAAAAAAAAAAAAAAGCTTGAGGTTTGGGTGTCTGGAGATTGTGCGCTGAGGTTCCTGTCTCAGTTCAGAGGCAACTGCCCTGGAACATTAATATTTATGCCCTGCCCTTCCACCTTTACACTCTATGAGGGGAGGCAACCCGAGTGCCCAGGGAGAGGAGAGAAGGAAACACCAGAGGGAGAGCCCAGCCTCTCTGGCTGTGACTGAGCAAAGGGGACCTGTGGTCTCGGGTATAGTGGCAGGTTCCTTAGGCCAAGGTGGCATTAGTTCCCTCCAGAGGCTCAGGACCCAGCGGCAGTCCTGAAGCAGAAGAATCCCCAGGAACGCCAGCCGGTTGGAGAAAAACCTAACCAGGAGTCCTGCCTCGAGGGAAAAGGGAAAATTGTGACTCAGTGGACAGCCACGGAGTAGTGGTAGACCACCCTTTGAGAGAGGTTGCCTGGATCCTTGCGGATTCTCTCCTATTACCAGTACGTAAGGGAAAGAACAGATACAGTGTGTAAGTACAGCGTCATTAAATTGCTTGCATGGTAGAGAAGGCCTAGGCAGTTCTGTATTGTATAACCCTGGGCCTGGAAAGAGGTGGGGATGGTACGTCCCCAGGATGGGACTGGGTATGGCAGTCCATTACTTTGGACCACTAGGGCTATCAGTGTGGAGCTGGAAGTGAGGTACAGACAGACAGACTAGGAGTAAATCATAGGCTAATTTGCTAAATTCCGTTTGATGCCACTAGCTGGTACAGAAGCCATATGCCATCACAGCTGCTCTCAGGGTAGGGCTTACCCTGCCTGGGATAGTGCCACTGATGATATGTCTAGTCTGCTCGAGAGTGCAGCTAGCAGTATGTTACACTGCAGCTGCTTCCCCCTCTCCTACCCGCATATCCAATTTCATGCCCGTACTGGCTGTTACCCCTCCCCTGGTGCCTCATTGGCAGCCTTCCCCCGACTTTGTCCCATCCCCTCTTAAATATGCCCACCGTCTTCAAGGATACCACCTCCTCAGGCAGTGCATTCCACCCTGTCACCACTCTCTCCGTGAAATAGTGCTTTCTCATTTCCCTTCTGAATCTACCACCCTCCAACTTTAGATTGTGCCCCCTAGTGTCCTTCCCTGTCCTTAATCTTAAAATTCCCTGTGTACCATCTTTACTTGTGCCTTTCATATATTTGAAGGTTTCTATCATGCCCCTTTTATCCCTCTGTTTCTCCAGGGGGTACATGTTGAGCTCCCTCAGTCTCTCCTTGTAGGGTTTATCCTCCATACTGAGCATCATCCTAGTTGCTCTGTGTTGGACCCCCTCCAGCAATTTAACATCCTTCTTTAAGTAGGGGCACTAGAACTGCATGCAGTACTCCAGGTGTGGCCTTACCAATGACCTGTACAGTGGCAGGATGACCTCCTCTCTCCTGGATGTGATTCCTTTGGGAATACACCCCAGCATCTTATTAGCTTTAGCTGTCCCTTTTCTGCACTGCACTGAATAGTTAATTTGCCGTTATTATCACCCCAAGATCTTTTCCCTGCTCTGTAGGGGATAACTGTACTCCCCCAGTTGGTATTGATTCATAGAAACATAGACTTTGACAGCAGATAAGGACCGCTTGGCCCACCCAGTCTGCCTATTTTCCTACCTATTGGATAAGCTATAGATCCTAGTTTTATCAACAGCCTACTTCCTCCTACCTCCCACTAGAATTGCCTTGTGTCTGTCCCATGCATTCTTAAATTCCCCCACTGTTTTTGACCCCACATCCTCCTCAGGAATGCCATTCCATGCATCCACCACCCTCTCCATAAAAAAAAAAAAAAAAATCGTCACATTGCCCATGAATCATCTCCCCTCTATCTTCAGATTGTGCCCTCTTGTTCTTGCACATCTCTTTTTCTGAAAGACGCTACCCTCTTGGACTTTGTTGATTCCCATGAGGTACTTCAAAGTTTCTATCATGCCCCCCCCTTTTTCCTCGAGTGTATACATATTAAGGTCTTTTAGTCTCGCTTCGTGTGGCTTCTGGTGCAGACCCTGCACCATTTTAGTTGCCTTCCTCTGGACTGCCTCCATCCTGTCTATGTCCTTGCGGAGACAGAGTCTCCAGAACTGCACGCAGTTCCTTGTGTTTCTTGCTCCCAAGTACATGACTTTGCACTTCTTTGCATTTAACCCCAGCTGCCATGTTTCTGACCAGTGCTCGAGTTAAGCCAGATCATCCTGTAGCCTCTGCCATCCCTCTGTGTTGTTCACCACTGCACCTAACTTTGTGTCATCTGCAAAAAGGCTGACCTTATTCTTAATCCTGTGCGAGATGTCGGTAACGAAAATGCTAAACACTGGACCCAGTACTGAGCCATGTGGTACCTCACTGGTTTTGGCTCTTGGAGTTGAGAGTCCCCCCCCCACGACTACCTTCTGCTTCCTGTCATTCAGCCAGTTCCTGATCCACTGCACCATTTTCTCCCCTGCTCCCTGGTATCTCAACTTTCTGTTCAGTCTCCCATGTAATGATAATTGAACATGCCAGTGAGAGCAAAGTAAGGCAGATTGATGAATTGAATGGGGTGAAGGTAGTGCCCTTTAAAGTTACATGACATCAGTGCAGCAGTAAGCAGGCATCCTACTTGATCCCAGCTGCAAGCATGGAAACTCATTTGTGAGTGGTTTGATGTTAGTGGTACCCTGAAAATAAGCATTGATCACCCTGGTCCCCATTCACCTAGACTAGAGATGACAAAGATCAAGGTAGTGGAACAGTGTTTCATGGTGTAAGGCATGTGCTCCTCCAGATGAGAGATGTCACCATACACCCCTAGACCTAGTTTCATTGCTGACATATCAGATGGGATTAGGAGTAAGATCAACCTTTTTGCTGACTACACAAAGATCGGGGTGGAGGTGGATAGTGTGGAAGGGGGGCAGGGACTCCAAGAGGATGTGGCAAGATTTGAGCACTGGTCAGACACATGGCAGCTGGGGTTCAACACTAAATGTATGGTTTGGGTAATGTTCTGTGTGTAGTACTGTTCCATGATAATGTACCTCTGGGGTACTGTCCTTGAGGGAATGTGCACAGTACCTGTGTATCTCTGCTGTGTCCCCTTTGTGCTATGGGACCTGATCCACTGCATGGCCTGATTGTACGTATGCAGGTGTATGGGTCCACTGTCCCAGCTGATGTCCCCAGTGCCCTGTCCATTACAAGACTGGCTGTGGATCCCTCAGGTGTGCACCTGCCATGGCAGCGTGGTTGCGTGCTAACAAAGTGACACAGCTGCAGTGTCAGGGTGGATGACAGGGACATGTATAATGTCACTAAATGTTATTCAGGGTTTAGTTACTGGATATGGTACCCAGGACATGTTCATGCCTATTGTCAGGTATGACCGGAAAGGATGTCAAATGTGTTTTACATGTAGCTATGCTGGTAGGTGCACCAAACAGCATGTGGATATGGCCACTGTCTATCATGTGCATTGTCTGTATTGTGCCACATGGGTGCTGATATGCATAGGACAGGTAGTTCATGGGGTACTATTATAATGCGTAAGGTGTGTCAGGCATATACCAGCCACTTTTTTTTATCTTACTACTATTTATTCTCCTTGCAGAGCGGCCCTACATGATCTCCGGCCGCTGGCCCTGCACCTCGGACCCGGTCATTTGTGCGGGCCACACAAACCCGCTTCCCCAGTGGGGCCGGCCATTATCGCTCATGCATCCACTGGGTATTTGCCCTGGGTCTCTCTCCAGGGTCAAAGGGGCCCTCAGCTTCAAGGTCGCCCACATTTTACACTTTTTCTCCCAATGGAGAGCCAGACGTGCAGTGGCATCCAAGTGTGCTGACGCCCACCGCAGGCTGTGTGTGGTACCAAAGCTGTGCACAAGGATGGTACATGGCCCTACACAGTTCTCTCCATCCACAACATGACCGTGTGGCTATTGGTGCACAGTACCAGTATATAGGCGTGTGTAATGCGTAGGGTTTATGCCATGTGTTCTGCTGTATGCAATTGCTTCTGTGTCCATTGTACTCCTGCGCAGATCCCAGGGCTCAACAGGGCCAGCCTAAGGTCAAAGAGCAACAGCGTGGCCGCCAGCACCAGCATCAGAAAGAGGAGACCCGAGGCTGTGATGTAAGTACCCTGTATTGTGTGTTTGCCCTCTGGGTTGCATGTTTACACTATGCTGCAAGATTTTGATGTGGGAGGGGGATGTCCATATGTGTCTCGGCAGGCTGTCCGCATGCCTGTGGGGGCAGCACCCATGCAGTTGTGGCTAGTGGCACTCACCCGGCCCTTGGGTCATTGCCTCATCATTGACACTGTGGTGTGCTGGAATCTGTGCCGTTTGCTGTCTTGCTTGTCATTGCGACAGGCATGCTGCCCTATGTACGTATTGAGCCTTGGCACACATTACACCGTGTGATGACATGTCCCTGTGCCACAGACTTGGTACACCACGGTGATGGCGTGCTCACAGGCCAGGGTTGTACACCTGTCGTTGTAGGTCAGGTCCATTATGACATATTGCTGGGCCCAGGTATGCTCATCTGTCTGGCTGTAGTAGGCACTTGTCTCTATTTTATACCCCTGTGACATGCCATGCTTGGCATGCAGCAGCTGTGGCAGGATGCCAGCACTGGTGCTAGACTCAGTGCTGTCTGCACTGGGCACCATGCCACTGCATGGCACAAGAGGTGGCCCTATGTAGAATGTGATCCTCAGCAGGGGTAGTCACTGCTGGGCCTCTACTGAACCTTTGTGTTACATTCTGATGTATAGTTAGCAGTGTCTACCAAACACAGTGATATCCAGTGTGTGATCATTCCACAGTATACGGGTGGTGCCATGCATACATTACATAGCACTGCATGGTGTCCCAGTCTGTATAAAACTATGCTGTGTTTACCACTGTTGTGTGTACCTGGGCCCCACCCCTGCTTCTGGCCAGGGTGGCTCCTGCATGTCTGGTGTCCTGAACACCCATGTGGGCCTGTATGCTGGTTGTCTGGTCTGCAGGGCTTTGAGTGTGTGGGTGCATCTCATAGCCAACGTGTGCTGTTGCACTGCTTGTTGTGCTCTGCGTTCCTGGGGTATGCGCTGTGTTTCCACACTTGGCATGTCCACTCTTGTCCTGCATCCTTTGCTCTCCTCTGTCTGGCTCTTCTGCAGCACAGTAGACTCACTGTATGTGCAGTCCTGTACTGTTAGGGTACACACAGCGCTCTCACTGCTATGTCATGCACGTTCCATTGTGGTTGTGTGACTCCATCCACCTGCGTGTGGTTTGTTGACCTCTAGTCTAGTCTGGTTGTACATCTGTTGTGCACAGTATAACAGTCCTTTCCCCCTCATTGGGTGTGCACAGCTGGCTGAGTTCTTTGTATTTCTTTCCATAGATGCATGGAGGGATGCAGGTGGTAGGAGGACTCAGATGCTGAGCGAGGGAATAAGTGGGAACAAAGAGGAAGCGGGAACTACAGACCAGTCAGTCTCACCTCGGTAGTGGGGAAGATCATGGAAGCACTACTGAAGAAGAGATTGGTGGAACATCTGGTTGTCAGTGGACTACAGGACCCAAGGCAGCATGGTTTCACCAGGGGGAGGTCATATCAGACCAACCTCGTTGAATTGTTCGACTGGGTGACTAGGGAGGTGGATCAGGGGAGGGCAGTGGACATGGCGTATCTGGACTTCAGCAAGGCCTTTGACACCATGCCACATAGAAGACTATTATACAAACTGGGGAATATGGGTATGGGCAGGACAGCAGTGTGGTGAGCAGGTAACTGGCTGGGCGGCAGGACACAGAGGGTGGTGGTAAATGGCTGTCATTCCACAGAGGGAAGAGTGACCAGCGGGGTACCCCAGGGATCGGTGCTGGGACTGGTCCTATTCAACATCTTCATCAGTGGCATTGTGCAGGACCTAGAAGGCAGAATTTCCCTGTTTGCTGATGACACAAAGCTCTGTAACAGAGTAGACACACCAGAGGGTGTAGACAGAATGAGAAGGAACCTGCCGAAACTTGAAGAATGGTCAGGGGTTTGGCAGCTGAAATTCAGTGCAAAGAAGTGCAAGATAATGCATATGGGGCACAAAAACCCTGGCACAATATATCAGTTGGGGGTGAGGATATAGTATGCACCAAGCAGGAAAGGGATCTTGGGGTTATCATCTCTGATGACCTCAAGGTAGGGAAACAGTGTGACAAGGCAGCAGATAAAACAAATAGGATGCTGGGATGCATAGGCAGGGGCATCACCAGCAGGAAAAGGGAGGTCATAATTCCACTATACAAGACACTAGTGAGGCCCCACCTGGAGTACAGTGTACAGTTCTGGAGACCTTACCTACGTAAGGACATAGGCAGGTTAGAGAAGGTTCAGAGGAGGGCAACAAAGATGGTACATGGATTGCATCACAAGTCCTATGAGGACAGGCTGAAGGAACTGAATATGTACTCCCTGGAGGAGAGGAGGGAGAGAGGGGATATGATAGAGACATACAAGTATCTTACAGGGAGGAACAGGGTACAGGAATACACTATTTTTAAGCGAAAAAATGTTCCAGGACTAGAGGGCATGGGATGAAGTTGGAGGGAGGACGATTCAGAGGAAACATGAGGAAGAATTTCTTCACAGAACGGGTGGTGGACAAGTGGAACACCCTGCCAGAGGAAGTGGTGGGGGCTGAAACATACACGGGATTTAAGAATGCATGGGTTAGACATAAAGGAATTCTGGAGGTCGGGGTAAGGGGCAACAGACTTCTAGGAAAACATAAACTGAACTTACAAGCTCAAATGGGCAGACTGGGTGGGCCATAGGCCCTTATCTGCCGACACTGTCTATGTATCTAAGAGACAACCTGCTGCGCAGCCAGATCCACCTGCAGTGGATCATAAACTGGTGGTAGGGGGACAGTACACAGGCAATATGGCATATGGCTGTGGCACTGCAGTGGTTGCACCTACCACCACCACTACCAGCTGCAGCCCCTTTAGGGAATGGACTGCCCTTGTTTGATTCCCAGGCTACACCATGTTCCAGGAGGACAGCTCCTGGAGGAAAGGCAGAAGGGTTGTTTTATATGTGAAAGAAGGTATAAGAGCTACTGAGATACAGGGACAACATGGGGACAAATATGGTCTGGAGGTACTGTGAGTCAGCCTAGAAACGGGGTTGAGGGCAGTTATTCGCACAGGTGGTGCTGTACAAGCCTCCAACACAGGGAGAGAATTTGGACAGAGCCCTGGAGGAAGCCATTAGCAAAATGGTCAGCAAGGAGGAAGTTTTGATAATGAGGACATTAATCCAGGCCCCCTATCTGAACCTCTCACTTGCCTGTCCAATCCATCTGACATTACCAGTGGGTGTGAACACTCCTGACGTCCCCCAATGGCAGGCTTCCATCCCTGCGGGTCAGTTGACTACCTCCCCTACCCTCCTCATCCACTTCACTTCCCTCCACCACCTCACCCACTTCCCTCTTCTTCCTACCTCCCTGTTCAGTCTTATTCACCTACTTACCACTTCTGTGAACATGTGTGTATTCACTATTACTTAAACTGACAATTCTAGTAACCTTACTTCGAGAGGGTTCCTGCAGTAGATCATAACATATAGGGCTGTGCCCTCTGGTGTCAGGACCGCATAGCAAACGTTTGCTAGCGTGTCTGACGGGAGGACTGCCCACCCGATGTCACATGACTGACGTCAGTGTGATCCTATAAGTGGGTGGTCCCCACACCTGCCTTCCAGTTCTTTCCTGCCATTGACCTGCGCAAGGACCTCGCGGTGAATGTTGCTCTAGTCAGTCGCAATTTTGCTAAGTATTTCTTTCTTTTCTTTGATAATAGTTCTTTTCGTTCGTTCTTTTTTCTGTCTTCTACAAATACTCCGAAGACCAAGAAAAAGTGTGAGAAGTACAGCGTGCAGATCCCTCTTCTGCCTAGGCCCGGCCCATGACATCGAGGCCTGCCCAGATTGCAAGCCCTTCAATCAGGCCACATGCAAACGCAGGCAGCAGGCCCTAGAAGCCCATCTTTTGAAGTCCAGGATGGTCACCTTAGAGCAAGAGATGCAGAAGCTGAGGGACTCCGCTTTTTCCCCTTCTTTGGAGCACAAAAAGAAGAAGAAAGACAAAGAAATGCACCAGGAGTGGGAGTGCCTAGAGGGCCGAGAGTGGCCCTCGACTAGTAAGGCCGCCGGGCTCAAGCCTTCAGGCAAAACCACTCTGCCGCCTCCCCGGTGACTGTCCTGGCCTCGTCGTCTGGTTCTCCCGGCACCACCTCTTCTCTTCAGTCCATTAAGACAGGCTTCAAGCAGGTATCCTCGACCGATAACCTGCCTGCTGGGACCTCCGATGGATGCCCGGTCACCACTGGTAAGCTGGACTCAGGTTCTTAAGGAGCACGCCCGGTCCTCTGTAAGTCAGGGTTCTCGCGCAGAGGGAACCTACCCAACTTCAGAGGATAAGCCGATCGGGGGCTCCTCCCCCGCCCACCCGGCTCCTTCTTCACCGACCGATGTCGGGTGAAGGGGACTCTGGTGTCTGCCTGGTCAAAGCTCGCCTGTCGGAGGTTGACACTGACACACCCGACATCCGGCTGAGCTCGCTGACTTTCCAAGGCCAGCCCTCCCATCAGGTTTCCCCTGACCGGGAGCCTTCCCCTCCACCTTTGCTGGTGGAACCTCCTGTGCCCGACCCTCTACCTGGGACAGAGGGGGAAGTGGGTCTCCTGGACGTAGTCCTTTCTTCACCCACTTCAGCACTGGTAACCCTCCAGAACCCCATGGATGACGCTCCTGGGGCTCTTATGTTGGAATTGGTTCCTCCATCATCTCCCAGGGACCTTTCTATCCTGTTGGGCCCTTCCTCATCCCCGAAGCTAGGTGTCCCTCCTCAGGGCTCTGGGCCGCTGACCTCAGGTGCCCCATATGACTCCTTGGGCCACCTCCCGTCGGAGCCTCCATCAGGGCCCCTGCACCTGACACTGTCTTTCCCGATGCCTGAAAACCAGATGCCAGGCATCCCAGCACCAGACCCGACGACAGATATCCTGATGTCGGGACTCCCAACGCTGGATAACATGCTAGGTCCCTCTGCTCCACCTCCTTTGAGCCCCCCAGGGACCCCTTTGGACTATCAGGGTATTCCCCATGGTCCGCCCTTGGGCTTTTCACATTACCCGGGCCTGCTGACGCGAGGCTACCCGACGTCGGCGCTTTTCGCCCATGGTTTTTACCCTGGGTATCAGGCGCCGGGCTATGGCCTCACCTTTTCAGGCCCCATATAAACATGGACTTTGATGGCAGATAAGGACCGCTTGGCCCATCTAGTCTGCCCATTTCCCTACCTGCAGGATAGGCCGCAGATCCTAGTTAACCAACAGCCTATTTCTTCCTACCCCCAACAAGAATTGCCTTATGTCTGTCCCATGCATTCTTGAATTCTGCCACAGTTTTAAACCCCACAACCTCCTCAGGAAGGCTGTTCCATGCATCCACTACCCTCTCTGTGAAATAATACTTCCTCACATTGCCCCTGAACTCTCCCCCTTCTATCTTTAAATTGTGTCCCCTTGTTCTTGCACGTCTCTTTTTCTGAAAGATGCCACCCTCTTGGACTTTGTTGATTCCACTGAGGTACTTAAAAGTTTCTATCATGTCCCCCCTCTCCTTCTTTCCTCAAGGGTATACATATTAAGCTCCTTTAGTCTCTCCTCATACGGCTTCTCTTGCAGACCCTGCACCATTTTAGGTGCCCTCCTCTGGACTGCCTCTATCCTGTCTATGTCCTCGCGGAGATGGGGTCTCCAGAACTGGACGCAGTACTCCAGATGGGGTCTCAACAACTGTCTGTACAGAGGGATAACAACTTCCTGTTTTCTGCTGCTGCTGATGCCTCTCCCTATGCATCCCAGTATACCCCCAGCCCTCCCTACTGCCTTCTCACATTGCTTGCTAACCTTAAGGTCATCTGATATGATTACCCCCAGGCCCCTTTCCTTTTTTGTTGTTGTTACTACCTCCCCCTATTGTGTATTCTTCCCCTGGGTTCTTGTTTCCCAGGTGCATTATTTTGCACTTCTTTGCATTGAATCCTAGGTGCCATACTTCTGACCATTCCTCCAACCTTGCCAAGTCCCCTTCTCATCCTTTCCACGCCTCCTTGTGTATCAGCCCTGTTGCAGATCTTTGTGTCATCTGCAAAAAGGCATACTTTTCCTTCCAGTCCCTCTGCAATGTGACTGATGAAGACATTAAAATGGACTGGACCCAATACTGAACCCTGCGGTACCCCACTAGTAACCCCTCTTTCTTCAGAGTGGACTCCATTTACAATTATCTTCTATGTCCTGTTGAGCAGCCAATGTTTTACCCAGGCTACCACCCTGGGACCCACTCCCAGGCTGGTTAATTTGACTATTAATCTTTTGTGTGGGACTGTGTCAAATACCTTGTTAAAGTCTAGGTAGGCCATGTCCACAGCCCCTCCCCTGGTCTACTACTTTGGTCACCCAGTCAAAGAAATCTATTAGATTCATCTGGCATGACGGTTACCCAGGTTACCCTCACCCTCATTATCCAGGGGCGGGCTACCAGTATTTCCAGCCTCCACCTCAGCCTCAGCCTCAGCAGGACCTCCAGGCCATGTTCCAGACTTGGTGGCAGGAGGCCAGATCCCAGTTGGTGATGGATTTAGACAAGAGACTGCTGGCCCCATTGCCAACCCCCACCCCATGCTTCTTGTCTCCTGTGGGTTCACATAGGTCAGGTCGTCTCACCACGGTGCATATTTTTGGGGGTGCTACTCCAGAGGTCACTCTGACCGAGTGAGCCTAAGACCTCTGACGGGGGAATTCTCGGACTCAAAGGCTGACTCCTCCGACTCGTCCTCTGGAAACCTTTCGAGAGCTATGGATTCCAAGGGTAAGGATTCTCCCAGGTCTCCTCCCGAAGACCCCCTCCTTCACCGAACTCCTCTGCAACCTCAAACAAGCTAACGGTTGGAATGCAGAGGAGCAAGACCTGAAACACAGGCGCCTAGCAGAGCACTTGGATTTAGAGGAGGCATCCCCCATTCTGATCCCCCCATGGACAGAGTCCCATGAGGATCTTACCTCCACTATCTGGCAGATGGCTCATTCCATCTCAGCTGTCCCCAAGAAGTTGGAACGGATCAACCATTCCCCTGAGAGCACTCCTTATCTTTGCCGTCACCCCAAGGCAGACTCCATCATGATTGCTGCGGCTCATGCCCGTACTGCCAGACCAAAACATAAGAGTACCTCCCCTCCTGATAAGGAGTCGAGGCAGTTGGATCAGTTCGGTCATAAGATCTGCTCCTCCTCTACATATACCTTGCGTTCCTTGAATTATGTAGCACATATGATTTCATACGAAAAAGCTACCATGGCTTAGTTCGAGGCTAGGCTGGAAACAGTTGAGGACTCGGACCTTAAGTTGGAGCTTACCAAGGCCCTGATGCTGTCTAAGATCTCTTGTAGGCATGCATTGAGAGCTACCTACGATTCTGTAGATGCCATAGCTCGCTCTTCGGCAACAGCAGTTTGCCTCAGGCGCCACGCTTGGCTCCGTATTTTCGGCCTCTCCCAGGATGTTCAGACAGCCATACAGGATGCCCCCTTACAAGGCTTTGTCCTATTCGGAGGTGATACCAAGGACATCATCACGGGCCTCCAGGACAGCAGGCAGGCACTGAGATCAGTTAAGTCCATGTACAAGGTGCGCTTCAAGCCTAAGTAGCTCTTTTGGCGCCAGCAAAAGTGCCAAGGCAAACAGCCTTTTAACAGGTGTCAAACCAAAAGGAGAGCATCGGGACCTACGATTACCTCTCCCCCCTGCCTCCAAGACCCAACAAGCTGCAGGCGGTGCCTTCCCCACCCGTTCCTCCACCTCGTGACTCCTTCAGCCCCCCCCCCGCCTCCACCTCCAAACAATGTGGTGCCAGTGGGGAGAAGATTTGCCCTCCGCCTAGCAGAGTGGCAGGGCATCACTTCGGATTCCTGGGTCATTCAGCTCATAGCAAGAGGGCACACCATCCAAGACGATCTCATTGTCCCTCAGGCCACATAACACTGGTAAGGGATGAGATCCAGGCTCTACTCCAAAAATCCGCAATAGAGCCAGTTCCCTGAGCACAGGGGGGAAAAGGGTATTACTCCCATTTCTTCCTCGTTCCCAAAAAGATGGGCGATTTCAGGCCCATCTTAGACTTCAGCCAGCTGAACCTTTTATGTAGAATACAAAAGGTTCTGCATGTTGACTCTCCAGGGACTCCTGCCCTTACTCCAGACAGATCATTGGCTCTGTGCACTGGATATGCAGGATGCGTACTTGCGCATTCAGGTTTTCCCGGGCCACCGCCACTTCCTACGGTTTTTCTTCTGAGGGGAGCACTTCCAGTTCAAAGCCCTCCCCTTCAGCCTTTCCTCGGCACCCACAGAGTCTTCACCAAGTGCTTAGCGGTGGTGGCAGCGGCACTTTGTTGCCAGGGAATTTATGTGTTCCCAAACATGGACGATTGGCTCATAGCAGCCCTGTCCAGGAGCAGCCTGGAGGATTCCCTGTCCTCCACTCTGGACCATTTTGCATGACTGGGTATTACTGTCAGGTACTCCCAAGTCGTCTCTGGTTCCATCCCAGCACCTCCAATTCACTGGTGCGGTACTGGACACAGACCAGGGCAAGGCCTTCCTCCTGTTGGACAGAGCGGATACTTTGCAGAAGCAGGCCAGGCTGGTAGCCTCCTCCAGCCGTGCCCCAGCCAGGGTGTTTTTATGCTTCCTTGACTTGATGGCCACGGCCATTCCAACCGTTCCTCGGCCAGGCTGCATATAAGGGTCACCCAGTGGACCTTATGGGTCCAATGGAATCAGGGTACAGACTATCTCGATTATCCTATTCTGGTATCCAGTGCGCTCAAGAAGAACCTCTCGTGGTGGCAGGACCCTCTGAACATGTCTTGGGGGACACCATTCAGGCCCTCCCCTCCCTCTTGGACCCTCACCACAAACTCATCGGGTCTGGGTTGGGGAGCTCACCTGGGGGACCACCAAACCCAGGGGAAATGGTCCAAAGTTGGAATTCTCACTCCACAGAAACACTGTGGAGTTGAGGGCGGTCCTGTATGCCCTTCAGACCTTCCAGTCCCTTCTGACACCGGGAACACTGTTGGTACAGACTGACAATACGTGCATGGTCTGGTACATCAACAAGCAGGGAGGCATCTGATCGTATCCCCTATGTAGGGAAGTGATGCGGGTCTGGTACTGGGCAATCCAGCATGGTCTACATCTCATGGCCATGCATGTTCCAAGCATGCACAACATCCTGGTGGACAGCCTCAGCCATACCTTAGCCCTAGCTCACGAATGGGAACCACACCAGGAAGTGGCAGAATATCTGTTCTGCCGCTGGGGGCATCCAGAGGTAGACCTATTCACCTTCCCATTCAACACAAAACTTCCCAAGCTTTGCTTACTCGTTCTAGGGCCTGGTGTTATCTGGCTAGACATGTTATCTCTCTGTTGGACAGGGAGATACTTGTACATCTTCCTTCCCTTCCCCATTCTGCAGAAGGGTCTGCTGAAACTTCAGGCAGAGGGGGCACAGCTTTTGCTGATCGCCCCCCTCGGGCCCAGGCAGATTTGGTCTCCACTCCTACATCAGTTGGCTGTGGAACCCCCAGTACCTCTGCCTCTTCGATACGATCTGTTGATGCAGGATCAGGGCAGACTGGTGCATCTGGGCCTCAGGTCCCTGCACCTCCATGTGTGGTTCCTTCAGATATAATCGTGAACTGTTTTGGAGCCTTCGACAGGGTCGCCCAAGTTTTGGTGGAGGCCAGAAAGCCTTCCACTAGAGCTACTTGCTCTATAAAATGGAAACAGTTTCCCATCTGGGTGGCCTCAAAAGGGCGGCACCCTCTTTCTTGCCCAGTGCCCCAGGTGATGGAATACCTCTTACACCTGTCTGACTCAGGACTCGGTTACTCTTCATTAAAGGTCCACCTATCTGCTGTCGCTGCCTACCACTCCCTGGTGGACGGGAAGACGATTGCTCAGTTGGAGGTATCCAAAACATTTCTGAGTGGGGTCCTCCATCTGAAACCCCCTATACGTAACCCCCCCCCAACCCCGGTTGGGACGGTTGGGATTTGAATTTTATTTTGGAAAAACTTAATTTACCTTCCTTGGAACCAGCAGTAAGCTGTGAGATGTGCCATCTGTCTTGGAAGGCATTCTTTTTAGTTGCCATTACTTCTGCTCAAAGGATCTCCGAGCTTCAGGCCCTGATGTGAAAGGAGTCTTATCTGATTTTCCTCAGAGACCGGGTGGCTCTGCATACAAATCCCAAGTTTCTTCCCAAGGTGGTTTCTGAGTTCACTCTGAATCAAACCGTTGAACTGCCAGTGTATTATCTGGCTTACGCGAATAGGGGTGAGGCGCTCCTGCACACTTTAGATGTGCCCAGGATATTGCGCTACTACATTAACGAGACTAAGGACATCCGTAAAGATGACCAGCTTTTTGTTTCCTTCACCCCCAGAACTCTGGGGTCAGCAGTCTCTTAAGCAGTGCTTGTCCAAATGGTTGGCTAACTGCATTCATTTCTATTACCAGAAATACGGCAAGCCTCTTCCAGGAGCGGTCAAAGGTCATTCCAGAGGTGTGGCTGCCTTTGCTGCTTTTTTCAGGAATGTGTCCGCAGTGGAGATTTGTGCTGCTGCAACTTGGAGTTCAGTCCACACCTTCACTAAACATTACAGTCTGAACATTGCCTCTAGGCGTAGGGCGAGTTTTGGCCTAGCCGTCCTGCAGGGCTTTCTGTCTTAGACCTGCTCTGGTCCTTCTGCAGACCTTCCTTCCTCCCATGCTTCAGTTTTTCCTGATCAGTTGACTGCTTTGGGACTCAGTCCTACATGTTATGACCTACTGCAGGAACCCTAAGAAAGGTTTCCGGAGTAGGTCATCTTTTTCCCCTCCCTCCTTCCGCCAGTCTTCGGTTTGCTCTTGCGGGCCTGTCTGGATTGGGCTCCAGAGACTATATCCTTTTCTCCTGTCGTACTCTCTTGGGTCTCTGGCGGGAGAAATGGAAGGTGGGTGTGGGGACCACCCACTTATAGGAGCACGCTGACGTCAATCACGTGACGTCGGGTGGGTGGTCCCCCACCAGACATTGCCAGTGTCAGTGGCTCAGAATGTAGCACACTCGCATCTGAGGCCGGGAGATCACAGGGTAGTGGGTTCAGTTCCCACATCTGGCACTTGGGTTAGTATCCCAATACTGACACTGTAGTGCAGCATGGGGAAAGGGGGGTGCTGCACTTCTGAGGTGCCATCTTTTGGATGAGACGTTAAACCGAGGTCCCATCTGCCTGGATTGGTGGTAGTTCAGGTGGATGTTAAAGATCCCATGGCACTTATCAAAAAGAGTAGGGGATTTCCCCGCTGTCCTGGCCAAATTTCTTCCATTCACTAAAAATACCACTAACAGCTTAATCTGGTTCAGTTTCAGTTGCTTACCATCTGTATCCCTCCTCCCCTGGTCACCCCTGAAAAAGGGACTTCTAGTCCCAGTGGGCTTACTGGGTCAATAAAATTCAATAGACATTGCTAGCAAAAGTTTGCCGTGCAGTCCTGACACCAGAGGGTGCAGTCCTACATATTACGATCTACTGCAGGAACCTCTCTCAAAGATCTACTGTTACGGTAAGTTCTTATGTAACTGTACTTTCTTTTTTTTTTGTTTGTTTTAGTTAGTCATTTTTCTTACCTTTGGCCCCCGGTCTGCCATCCATGTCCAGGCATCCACCTACTCTGGCTGCTGTCCGGTTCGCCTCAGCTCCCACCAGTGCTTCACTGCATACCCCCGCGGCTTGCCCCTGCGGTGGGGCAGCGGAGAGCCCATTTCCGCTGACACAGGATACAGTAACCGCAGTGAGCTCTTGGAGCTGGGCATCCTGCCGAACAGCCATAAAGACACCACAACCGGTGCCACTTTTTCTCTATTCTGATTCCCCGAAGTCGGAGGGCATGCAATGATGCAAGCAGCAGTGAATGTGCATGCGTCCACGTGCGTCCCTGTCCAGGTGTCTGCCCCTGGCTCCTCCCCAGTGTACAGCATGTATCCCCGGCCCCCAGCCTCCGCCAGGGGGCAGTTAGATGCCGACCATTGTGGACCCCCTTCCCCGGAGAGAAAGAGCAGTCCATCGGACGCTCGATCCCTCTCCTCCCCTGCCAGCTCTCAGCGACTCACGCTAACTCCCGAACCCGGGTCGCCGGTGTGGCGCGAGGTGTGGCTTCCAACGCCTCAGCCCTCAGCGCCACCGAGACAAACTGTACTTTCTTAAGGGTGCACTTGCGTGCATATGTGTAAATACCTGTATATTACCTGTATAGTCGTGTATATCTTTACTTACCAATATTTGCTGTACTCTGTATTTTAATCATTCTGTCTAACACTGAATTGCGATTGTAGTGTACTTAAGGGTGCATTTCTGTTCACAGGTGTAAATATCTGTATATTCTTGTATATCTTTACTTACTAATATTTACTGTACACTGTTTTTTTTTTAACATCTGTACTCCCCCCCAACACATCTGGAAATGAGTTATTTCAGCTCAGTGTGCCTTTCCTTGTGAAACTTTTCAATAAATAAAAAAATAAATTCTGTCGGATGTTGGGAGGCAGTATAGCACAGTGGTTTAAGGCTCTGAGCTGCAAATCTGGAGACCTGGGTTTGAATCCCACAGCCCCCACTTGCATACTGTGCGACCCTAAGCAATCACTCAACTTCCCTGTGCTCCCAGGTTGTACCTGTAAACAAGCTTTCAGCTTAGTGTGTCTCACCTGGTTAAACAATTGGATGTAGATTGGGGCATTCTCATCGCAGCTACATCAAGAGGCAGGGCCATCAAAGATGCCATACGAGGGGAATTTCTGAGGCATCTAGTTTTGGAACCTACTTGGGACAGGGCAGTGCTGGACCTGGTACTTACCAACAGAGACAGTATTGCTGAGTGGGTAGACCCCTGAGTACAAGTGATCACTATAGTGTGATTTGGCAGATGAATAGGACATAAAAAAACACAGCAAGATAAGGGTCAGGAGGGCAGATTTTAAAGAAATGGGAAACTGCCTCGGAGAATGCCTTGAAGGGGAAAGGCAGAGGGAAAGTGGAGCCTCAAAGGAGAAAAATTAAAGAGGGTATAGCCTAGGAAACAGCATGCTGTTTGAAACAAGTGAGCAAGGGGGGGGCGCTGTGGAGCACCCAACATGGTGGCAGTTTTCTCCTGAGCTCTGGATCGGTCTTTTATTAAAAGTTAAATCTATAGATCGTTTTGCCATCGTTTTAACTCTCCATTAATACAGTCAGTCTATGAAAGGCTGAGGGCTGGAATATGGGTCCAAAAAAAGACCATAAAGATACTGCATCGAATTTAGATGTATATCTCTCCTCCGTGTCAGGTTCGAGAGGTCCTGGGTCTGGGCCATCTTCCTCAGCGGGCACTGGAGCAATAGACGTGCCACATCCCCAAATCATGGCGATGCTTCAAAAAATTCAAGCTACAGGGGAAGAAACAAATCGCCGGCTGGCAGCAGTAGAGGCTCAGTTTACTGAGCTGGACAGTAGAGTGCAGACCAATGAAGTGCACATTTCTGAGCCTGCTGTGGACAGGGATCGTCAGACAGAAAGAAATGCAGCATTTGTGCAAGACCTGCTTCCTCAAGGCGAAAGTAGAGGCCTTGGAAAACTCTCAGCGGCAGACTAATGTGCGCATTGTGGGTTTCCCACCTAGACTTTCTGGCACTACAGAGATTGTGACCGTGGTCACCCGATTGATCTTCGATGATCTTAGACTGCTACTGGAGGACTCTGTGGTAAGAGTGACTAAAGCTTTTGCAGTCCCCATGAGGGCAAGAGCATGAGGTAAAGCAAACTCATGCCCGCTCACGGCCATTGTATCACTATGAAGCCCGGAGGCGCACATCCCCCTGCTGCAAGCAGCTAGACAACGCGGGGACATAGTGTGGGAGGGCAGCAAGATAGCTTTTTTCCCCCGACATTTTCATCACAGACACAAACCTGTAAAAAAGCGTTACAACTCACAAAAAAGTCCCTGCTCGAAAATGGCATTGCTGCTCAGCTTCTTTTTCCAGCGAGGCTTTCAAATCCATCATGCCAAAAAAAACGCATATTCTATTGGATCCAGAAGCAGCTGCTGCATTTGCATCTAAGCTCATAGATGCCCAATCTATTTCTAAAGACCATGAAGGGGAAGGTGAAAATGACTCAGACACTAATGACTGAATACAGAAGGTTCCTTTTTAGATCCACGTTATTCTCCTTGTTTGGAGTCATTAATATGGGATCATTCCAACTATAGTTATCTGTTTTATGTTTATTTAGCCATGTTGGTTGTTGCATCTTATTCAAACACCTGACGTATTTTATCTGTATATTATGTCCTGCCTTTGAAGAGAGCAATGTCACTTAGAGGTGGGATAGCACCTCACTCAATTTGTGAACTTATTATTTAAATCCTGGTTATTCTCCTGTCTCCCTACCGGTCATCTGGTATGATCTTAGAGGTAGGAGTATAATGCAACTTAATTGAGCTCGGGCAGTCTATTAAATTATCTTTTGATGATCTCTTTATAAGGGTTACTCAGCCTCCCATTTAATTTAATCTCGGGGGGGGGGGGGGCAGAAATAATGGTGAATACCCTTCGAGCTATCCAGTAGGCGAGAGTGTACTCTCCTACATTATTATCTAGCTGGACATTAACTCTTTGATATTATTCGGCACTTCAGCCGTGGGGAATGGACAATTGTCTTTCTACAGTTTTGTTTTTCTAAAAATACAACCTGTACATTCTGATGATGCAGTGCATGCTCACTGATGGTTGTAATAAATTTATGCAAGTATGGTATAAGCTGTATTTCATAAAATCTTATAAATAAAAAGTAAAAAAAAAAAGCAAGAGGAGGAAGAGGCCATATGGTTCTCTAAGAAGGTTGCAAAGGCAGTGAAGGAGAAGAAAGCAACATTTTGAAAGTACAAGGAAACCCAGAAGGATGAAGACAGGGCGGTATAGCTAAAAAAGCAAAAGGGAGGCAGGAATGCAGGTGAGGGCAGCTAAAGCAGTAATATAGGAGAAGATAGCTAAGAAGGTTAAAAAAGGGGGCAAGACCTTCAGGTATGTGTGGGAAAACAGAAAGACAAGGGGAGGATTAATGAGACGCGGGGGGGGGGGATGTGCAGAGGAAGATCAAGAAAAATCAGAAGTGCTGAAAGATTACTTCTGCTTGGTCTCACAGTAGAGGGTTGTTGGGGGAAATGGACCAGCATGCTGCACTAAAAAACAGGGAGAGGGGGGACTGAACATAAGTCCATTCTTGATGGAAAGGTTTAGGAAGGGACTGGAATCCTTAAAGGAGAATAAGGCGATGGGGCCAGATGGGATTCATCCAAGAGTCCTAACGGAACTAAGCACTTTGCTGGCCGCCCCTCTGGCAGTGCTTTTTAGCACCTCACTGGAGATGAGAGAAGTTCCAGAGGACTGGAGGAGGGCCGATGTTATCCCTTCATACAAAGTGGCAGTATGGAGGATGCTAGCAACTACAGGCCAGTCAGTCTCATATCAGTGATGTGAAAGTTAATGGAGACAGTAATGAAGGAGAGGCTTATGGAGCACCTGGAGGCAAAAGGGCTGCAGGACCAGCAGCAGCATGGTTTCACGGGGGGGGGGAGGTCATGTCAGAGTAAACTCACAGATGTCTTTGATTGGGTTACCAGGGAGGTGGATCAAGGGAGAGCAGTGGGCGTGGTCCATCTGGACTTCAGTAAGGCATTTGACACTGGACCACAGAAGAGGCTAGTTAAGAAACTAAGCAGCCTGAGGGTGGGGGAGAAAGTGACAAGCTGGGTATCAAACTGGTTAAGGGGTAGGAGGCAAAGGATGGTAGTAAATGGTAGCCACTCTGGGGATGGGAGAGTGACTAGTGGAGTGCCACAGGGTTTGGTGCTGAGAGGGGACAAGAGTAAAATCTGCAAGTACCTTACAGGAGTGAACAAGCTGCAAGTGGAGGGTCTATTTCAGAGAAGGAAAGGCACTAGAACAAGGGGCATGCAGTGAAGTTAAGAGGGGGATGTTTGAGAGAGATGTGCAGAAATACTTCTTCATGGAAAGGGTGGAGGATGACTGAAACAGCCTGGAGGCGGTGAGAGCAAAGACTGTGGAAAGTTTAAAGCATGTGTGTGGGAGAGGCATGGGGCATATTAGGTAGAGGAATGGGGAAGGGAGTGAAACCTGAGACCAACTAGGGTCAGTGGTGACAGAATAGGCAGGGACAAACAGCAGACAGGATGGGCCTAAAGGTCCTTTTCTGCCAACAAAATCTATATTTCTCTGTTTTCTCCCCCTTCTTTGCTTCTTTGTATGGGCAGTTGCCCCGTTTTCTTTTGATCCCTCACTATTCCTTGTATGGGCGGTTGTCCCTTTTTCTGTTGCTCCATCCCCTTCCTTGTATATGGGTGGTTGCCCTTTCTTCTTTTCCCCCCACCTTGGGCGGGTTTTTGCCCTTGTTGTTTTTGTCTGTTGTATGTTCTGTTGTATCTAGTAAAGCTTCTTTTCATATCTATGCTGCATTGTTGTGTATATTTCATTGGTGGCTCTCACACCCACTGTTTCTGCCGCCCCGTGTTCAGTGCTATCTACAGATCTGTATTCTAGGAGCGTGGATATGTTGTTCATCCATACTGTCTGGCATCGTCCCTTTCCCCTTTAAATCTTGCCGGAAGTCTTCAAGCTGGCTCCTCCCACCTACCCGGGTGGTAAATACCTCGGCTCCGCCCCATGACGCCAGATCTTCCTTTCCGCTGGAAGATACAGGTTCCCTCGTGCTACCGTGCAGCAATAGAGGCCTTGGAGTCAAATCGACGGTTTTCGCCGCACTTACTTGCCTTAAAACTCGTAGAAGAGTGTACGATTCATCCAACACTTCGGATATGGAGGACAAGTCATCCCCCGGGTTTCGCCGGTGTCCTTGTGGACAAAAAATGACGCGCACCGACCCCCACCTCTCGTGCATATACTGCCTCGGCACCGTGCATGATACCTTGGCGTGTACCATCTGTTCAGCCTTCCATCCCACTGTTCTGGAGGACCATAAGGTGCGCCTTAAGCTGGGGAGACCGGAGCTTCGAAGTCCACCGGTGAAATCGAAGGAGGCCAGGTGGGCAGTTTCCGCGGCTGCGGGATCCACCGAGCAGCTCGAGCAGATGGCGGCCTTCGAGGAAGAAGCTGCCCAAGCTTCGGCCAACCGAAGCTTCTTTGTGCCGCTCAACTTGGGCTCCACCTTCACAGGATCCTTCCGGGAGTTGTGCCAGTCTCTCCCTACTAAGAGTGAGGCGCCCTCGGGCTTGCACTCCTCCCGACCCAAGAAGAAGGATAAGGATCCTAAACCATCTTCTTCTACCCGAAGAAGACGCTCCTGGGACCGAGAGCGGTCCGACTGTCAGTAGCAAGGGGTCTCGACCACGGTCGAGATCACCTCCTCGGCTGCCGGTTTATCTGACCTTCCCTCAGGCCAGGGCACCGAAGCCGAGGACATGGCTGAACCGGCCGAGATTTCTCTCGACCCAATCGAGCCGTTGCGCCGACGCCTGTCGATGACTCTCTGGAGAGGGGCGCCCTATTCTCTCCTTTCAGCGAGGAGACCAAATCGCCCGGGCATCGATCGAGGACAAGAGCTGAACCCGGTTCTCACCGAACCGCTTCTCCCGGATCATTGCAGAGCCACGGCGTCTGCTCGATCGAGGAGTAGGACCCTTCGGTCGGAAGACCGTGCGGGGCCACAAACACTCCTGAAAGAGGCGCCACACCGTCTTCATCCTCCTCGGACGAGGAGAGACTTAGATGGAAGCTCCGTCGACGTTATGAGGACCTTATGTGGCAGCAACTTCTTCTAACAGGTCAAAAGCCGGCTGCCCCAGCAGTACCGGTCATTACTTGGCCTCAGCCTCTTCGGCCGACACCGACTCCCTTGGTGCCGAGGACTCCGGTTCTCCCTCCGGTGGGTCCGGTGTGCATTTCGGCTCGGCCTGTTACAGGCTCCCCACCTATATTGGTGAAACCACCACCAAAACAGCCTCAGGGAGGGGTTCCCTCTAAGGAGGACCGACCGACTCCGGGCCTGCCCCACAGGCTGTCCATCACGGTCACTCCTGATCGCCCTAGGCGTATCGAAGGGGGATTTAGGGGGGAGACCTTTGTATCCGGACTCCTCGGATTCGGATACTACCGGCCTTCACTCTCATGATGAGCTGTTGGTGTCGGGCATGGAGGAAGGGCCTTCTTCCTTCCAGGGCATCCTTCGACTCATTTCAGAGTCCACAGGTATGCCTCTGCAGCCCATTCGGAAGAAAGCAGAATATCCTCTCATGGATATTCTCAAGAGGGGGGGATACCCCGATGGAGGCCTTCCCAGTGGCCAAAGCCATAGTTGGCCCAGCTCTGGAACTTCGACAGTGTCCAGCCTTTTGCCCAGCTCCCTCTGCCCGCATGGCCCGCAAGTACGCGGTGCCCATGGGGTCCTTGGCGGGCTTCACTGAGCACTCTTCGGCGGAAAGCCTGGTGACTGCCTCAGTGTTTAGGCGAATGGGCAGCTCTACGGATACTGACCATCCTCCGGACAAGGAGTCCAAACTTATGGACCACTCAGCCCGGAAGGTCTACGCAGCATCATCCTTAGGCCTTCGTCAGGCTAGCTCAGCAGTGATCATGGCACACTTCTCTCACGCCCTTTTGGGGTCGCTTGATGAAGTTCTCCCTCATCTCCCAGCAGACATGCAGACCACGGTCAAGCAGGTCCGGGACCAGGGCCGGGCAGTTGCTAAACAGCAGCTCCAGATGGCTCTGGACATTGGTGATTCCTGTGCCCGCTCACTAGCTGCCGCGGTCGCCTCTCGCCGCAGGGCTTGGCTGAGGTTATCCTCCTTTCCGGCGGATACCCAGCACAAGTTAGCTGATGTGCCCTTCCTTGGCACCGACCTCTTTGGTCCGGGAGTGGCAGGTCACCTTCAGCGCATTGAGCAGTCTAATGCCACCTTAGATGCCACCTCTGCTAAAGGTTCTTCGGGCAAGAACCAGCGGAAGCGCAAGAAGAAGAAGTCCTTTCGGCATTCTTCCCCTGCGGTCAGACAGCCCTCCTTCCAGGGAGGTCAGCAACAGCAGCAGGCTCAAGCTTGGTGCCCTAGGCCCAAGCAAGGTCTTCAACAGCCCCGCAAAGGAGGCCGAGGTGCTGGTCTAGGTGCCTTCTCCTCCTCCAAGCCTGCACAGTGACGGTCGGGGGTGGCCTCCCCTGCACCCATCACGCCAGTTCTGGGTCCTCCCGTGGGGGGCTGGCTCCGCCACTTTCTTTCTGCCTGGTCCGATATCACTTCGGACAGGTGGGTTCTGGAAGTGGTTCAGCAGGGTCTGCCCCTAGAGTTCGAGCAGTACCCCCCCAGCCGAGTCCGTGCCCCACGGGAGGAAAGGATCTCAGTTGGCACTCAGTCGGCCCTCTGGGACGACATCACTCAGCTCCTCCTCAAGGAGGCGGTGGCTCCAGTGCCGGATCCTTCTTCAGACCCAGGCTTCGTCTCCAGGTATTTCCTGGTGCCCAAGCGGACAGGGGGTTGGCGCCCCATCCTAGATCTCCACGACCTGAATCGGTATCTCAGGTCTCGCACCTTCCAGATGGTAACTCTGAACCAGATCATACCATCTCTGGAGCGAAACATGTGGTTCTGTACACTGGATCTTCAGGATGCATTCTACCATGTCCCAATCCGTCCATCCCATCAGCGGTTCCTCCGCTTCAGGGTCGCAGGGACCCTGTACGAGTTCAGAGCCATGCCGTTCGGCCTGTCATCGGCCCCAAGGGTCTTCACCAAATGCATTGCAGTGGTGGCAGCCCATCTATGGAGTCAAGGGGTTCGCATTTACCCCTATCTAGACGACTGTCTCCTGGCGGGTTCCTCCCTTCAGGAGGTGGAGAGGTCCAGGGACCTGACCCTCCGAACCTGCTCCCACCTGGGCCTTCTAATCAACGAGGCCAAGTCAGAACTCGTGCCTTCTCAGGTGATGGGCTTCATCGGGGCAGAGCTCGATTCTTGTCAAGCTAGAGCTTGGCTCCCGGCGGACAGGGCAGAGGTTCTTTCCTCCTTTGCCCAATCATTTCTGGTCGGGCACTTGCGCCCTGCCTGGGACTTCCTGCGCCTCCTGGGTTATATGGTGGCATGCACCTCTGTGGTCCGCTGGGCCAGACTGCACATGCGTCCCCTTCAATGGGAGCTGGCCGCCCAGTGGTCTCGGCGTCAGGGTCTCTTCGACCAGCTGGTCACGGTCACCCAGAGGATGTGGGACGCTCTCCAATGGTGGACCGTCCTGAGTCACTTGCAGGAAGGAGTCCCGTTTGTCCGCCCCGAGCCGACAGTCGTCCTTACGACCGACGCCTGTCTCATGGGCTGGGGAGCCCACATGGGGGACAACAGAGCTCACGGGTTCTAGACCCCTGAGGAGTCCCGATGCCACATCAACCTGCTGGAGCTCGGAGCAGTCAGACTGGCCCTGTCAGCTTTCGCCCTCAGCTCCGGGGTCAAGTGGTTCAAGTCCAGACGGACAATACCACGACCATGTACTACCTCAACAAACAGGGCGGCATGCACTCCCGTCTGCTATGCAAGGAGGCGCTCCGGATCTGGACCTTCATCAGCCGGCTGGAGGCAGATCTCCTAGCCATCCATGTGGCAGGAGTCTCGAACCAACTGGCGGATGCTCTCAGCTGCATAGGCCAGACATCCCACGAGTGGTCTCTCCACCCAGAGGTAGCTTACGATCTGTTCTCCCGTTGGGGCAAACCGTTGGTGGACCTGTTTGCCTCCAGGGAGAACACCAAGCTGAGGCTGTACCGTGCCCACCCCCCTCAGCAGGGTTCGCTGCAGGGGGATGCCTTCTCGAGGCCGTGGACTCCAGGCCTCCTCTACGCCTTCCCTCCATTTCCCTTGATCCACAAGGTGTTATTCAAGGTGAGGAGGGACAGTTCGAAGGTGATCTTGGTAGCCCCAGATTAGCCATGCCAGTTCTGGTACCCAGATCTCCTCAGCCTCAGCTGCAGGGCTCCGGAGCGGCTTTGTACACGCCCGGACCTGATATCGTTGAACCAGGGGAAGGTCTTCCACTCGGACCTTCAATCCCTGCATCTCACAGCCTGGTTCCTGAGCGGTTAGAGTTCCAGGCTTTGTGTCTTTCTGAAGATGTCTACACCGTGGCGGAAGCATCTCGAAAAGAATCGACCAAGAAATGTTATGCTTTCAAATGGAAAAGATTTTCTATTTGGTGTCAGGGAAAGAGCCTGGACCCCTTATCCTGCTCTATGGCTAACATTCTAGAGTACCTTTGGTCCCTCTCCAAAGGGGGTCTTCAGTCATCGACCCTTAGGGTGGACCTGGCAGCCATCTCTGCTTACCGGGCGCGGGCCGGTCAGCCGGCGTTAGCACAGGAGGCAGTGATCGCGTTTTTCAAGGCCTGGATCACATATCCCCTCGATGCGTGACGCTCACCTCCGTGGGATCTCTTGCTGGTTTTGGCAAAGCTCATGGGCAAGCCATTCGAACCCATGCACAAGTGTGAGCTCTCACACTTGTCGTGAAGACTGCCTTCCTGGTGGCCTCATCACGTCAGCCAGAAGGGCGGGAGTTCAGGCGCTTTCAGTGGACTCCCCTTATTTGGTCTTTCACAGGGACAAAGTTGTCCTGCGCCCCAACCCGAAATTCCTTCCGAAGGTGGTGTCAGAGTTTCACCTCAACCAGGTGTTGACTCTGCCGGTATATTACCCTAAGTACACCTCGGATGCCGAGTACAGGCTCCATACTCTGGACCTCAGGTGTGCTCTCTCCTACTAAAAGGAGAGGACGGCAGAAATTCGGGGAGAGGCTCGCCAGCTGTTTGTCACCTACGCTGAAGCCGCTTCTGGCAGACCTGCAGCCAAACGGACCATTGCAAGGTGGATTACATCATGCATAGGTCTGTACTATGAGTTGGTGGGCAAGGAGCCTCCCAGAGGGATAAGAGCTCATTCTGCTCGCCATACTGCTGCTTCGGTGGCTGCTTCCAGGGACATCCCTATCCAGGAAGTCTGTTGAGCTGCTACCTGGAAGTCAGCGAACACCTTCATTACCCATTACCACATCGACCTTGAGTCACGACGTGATGCTGGTTTTGGGGCCCTCGGTTCTCCAATCTCTGTTTCCTAAGTAGGGGGTGTGCGCCTTGCCTCCCTCCTCCCTGAGAACTGCTAGGAGTCTGCCAGACAGTGTGGATGAACAACATATCCACGCTCCTAGAAAAACAGGCTACTCACCTGTAACAGTAGTTCTAGGAGTGGTATATGTTGTTCATCCACACGCACCCGACCTCCCGGCTTAAGGCGCACAACCTTGCTTCGCGGGCTAGAGCTAGCGCCATGGGGGAGCAGAGGTATTTACCACCCGGGTGGGTGGGAGGAGCCAGCTTGAAGACTTCCAACAAGATTTAAAGGGGAAAGGGACAATGCCAGACAGTGTGGATGAAGAACATATACCACTCCTAGAACTACTGTTACAGGTGAGTAACCTGTTTTTCAGTGCTACGCACACTCATTGCCCTTCACCAGTGCATATCATTTGCACAGTGTGCAGTCGGTCATTATATATTCATAGGATATAGCACCAGTACAATGCCTCTATATATAACTTGGTTGGGGACTGGTGCAAGCTCTGAATATTTGGGCCCCTAGAATTATTTGGTAGAACCCTGCATTTGTAAATCAGCAGAATGCAGTGCAAACCCTCACTGTACCTTTGATTTCCTAACAGGTTCCATCCTGGGTGGAATTCTTGTGATAACTACCTTCAGTATTGTTTTTCTAACTTGGTTGAGCCCGGAGTCACTATTGTAAATGTAGATAATGTGGAACAACACTGAAGGACAGCTGAGAGGTGCAGAGACCAGTTCCACTCTGTGCATTACACAGAGAATAATGCATGAACAACTATGTCCAACAAGGCAGTTTCCATTAAGGGGTTTTGATGCCATCAAAGAGACCTCCAAAGGGAAGCTTGAGAGGTTTCTGATGTCATCAGAACCCCAGGATGGAAACACAGCCACATTATGCATGGTTGCCCATGTGTTATTTTATAATTTGTAGATGGTTTGAAACATAAAATAGAGAAAAATGCCCTTTGTTAATAAAACAAAGCCATAAAGGGAAACATCTACGACAAAACAGGCCCCCCTCGCTGTGAGGAAGGGCCCGATTAGCATTGTCAGAAAAAAGTATGTTTTTTACCTCCTTGGCGTTGTAATTATTTAATACTTTATCTAGTTGATCCTGCCTCTGTCTGCCGGCATTTTGTAAATCAACACCCTGAGCGGCGCGTCCACAAGCACCTGCGGCTGTCCCGAAAATGAGGTATCATGCAGGGATCACCCGCGAGTCTGTCCATTAGGCTACGGTATTCTTGGAGCTCCTAATAGCTCTGGTTTGGATGGTACCTGTCTCTGTGCTATCTCAAGAGCAGGTATAGGCTGACAGCCCGCTGTTCCACACATTCACCTCTCATACCGAGTTACCTGCAAGAGCTCCTGTGTCCCTGCTGCCCCTCCGACCACTCCGCTCCACCCATGAGGAGTTGCTAGAGATTCCCAAGGTTCGTTTAAAAGACCTCCGGAGCCTGAGCGTTTGCATTTGAGGCTCCTACCCTGTGGAATTCTCTGCCTCATCAGATAAGGGGGTGCCGGACTGTGGAGAGCTTCAAAATAGCACTGAAATTTTTTTTTATTATTGCTTGCCTGTCCTGAGTATTAATTTATAGATGTCAGTTTATAGTGGTTTTAAATATTTATGGTTTTATTGTAAAAGCGCTTTGGTACTTGTTGAATTGTGCTTTCAACAAATAAAGTTATTATTATTATTGCAGTACAGAAAATGTCCTAAAAAAGAAAATGCTGCACCAATCATGTGGTGGCATTTTCTTTTCATGTGTAGGACACCGACCAGCAAATGGCTGTTTCACTCAGCCTGGCTGATTATTGTAGTTCAAGAGCTAGTAAGGGGCCTGACATCAGATTGAACCATAGCATCTGCAGTATATGAATAGTGCAGCACACAAACACCAGCATTGTTTTCACTTCACTTACTAGCGTGACATCCTATCAGTGACAACTAGCGCACCCTGTCTCTCTCTCTATCTCACCTGTTTCCCTTATGTCCCCAGTTTATGTCTAATGGCTAGGGAGCTGATGGATTACACATTGTGTATAAATCTGTACTTTACTTGTAGTCTTGTACCTCTACTTTGTTTCCGCTCGTGCGTTCCAGTCCAGGAAACGTCCATTTAGTGTACTCCGATGCCTTTTCCAGTTTCCAAAGACTCAGTGTGTTACATTGCACTCCCACTTGTGTCTTTTTCTCCTCACAGTCATACATTACCCCAGATAGCAAGCCACTGCGCCCCCCAGAGAGCTGTGGCAGGGAGTAAAGGAGACTGAAGGTTCGGTCGGGTCTGGCTGCTTTTGGGAAGGAGCCCTTAGCAAATGCGATAGCTCGCCGTCAGCAGAGGTTGATGACAGACTGATAAAGCAGCTTACAGTAGGACATACAGTCGCCCCCGTGCAGTGTAAACAGCAGCTGTTTTTAAGATCGCCGTTACAGCACCAGATCCTGAAAGGCTGCAGGGGGACAAACCATGGCAGCAGTATATGGATACAAAGATTTGGGGTATCTAAAGGGAATTCTGACATGCTTCATAGTGGCATGAATTTTGGGCGACAGTCTTCGTTTTTGAAGATCTGCTCCAGGTGGCATTTTTAGTTTTTGAAGATCCACTGCGGGTGGCATTTTGTCTTCTATCCTGAAAAAAACGGGTGTTACCGTATTAGATAGTAATGTTTCATAATATTTCAAAACCCTTCCCCCACTGACTGATTAACTACTGACTGACTTAAGGATATTTCTTGTAGTTCTGGAAGGTCAGCAATTTATCCAACTAGCCAGTGACTAATATATAATTTCTATATTGTACAAAGATGTTACAGGAACTTGTAATACAGTACACAAATTTTTCTGGGGGGGTAAAAATACTTTGTTGTAACTGATATGTGATGTTGCTTGCCTATTAAAATGTACATTATAAGTGTCAAGAAGTAAAATTAAAGCATTTAACGTGAGCTACCTTTCCATGTAGCGTTACCAGGATTCTTTTGGTTTTTGGTAAGGCTGCATGTTACTGTGAAGCTCCTTAAACTTACTTCATACTATAGTGAAAATATTGCGCCTATATTTTACATACAGCATTTTACCCCTTAGGCGGCTTGTCAGTTCCTGTCCCCACCACCTCGCAGCCTGCACCCACCTACCCTGGACCTATATGAAGTGAGTCTGCTATGGCTTGCTCCTTCGTGGCAGAATATAGTTCAGATGCTCCGAGGTGGTCAGGTGGTGGTGTGGGTCGGGGGAGATGGGCAGGGCTTCATATAGCCTTCGGGTCCTTTTTTTTTTTTTTCTTTCATTTCTTCCAAAGCCCCTGCCACAGCATCACGTCAGTACGTGCATATGGTGGGACCCATATGAAGTGAGTCTGCTGTGGCTTGCCCCTCTGTGGCAGAATATAATTCAGATGCTTCAAGGTGTCCAGGTGGTGGTATGGGTCGGGGGAAATGTTCAAGGCTTCATATAGCCCTCGGGTCCTGTGTTTTTTTTTTGTTCATTTCTTCCCAAGCCCCTACCACAGCGTCACGTCAGTACGTGTGTATAGTGGTGGTTAACACATCCTACAGATCTGTGGCCACACTCGTTGAGCTGCTTGCTACTTGTGCTCTCACGTGGCCTCAGTGGCAGTCAGAAACCAAGACGCTGGGAGAGGAAAACGGCCCCTCAGATGCTCAATCCTCTACCACGCCCCCTGACCCCTGGCAACCCATACTCATTCCCGAACATGGATCACCAACAGAGCAGGAGGCAAGGTGCTTGGCGCCTTAGCCCTCCATGCCACCAGACTGGCTGTTGCACCTATACTTAATCAGATTTTATATTGCCCATTTTCTCCTGTCTCATAAGATGTCCCCTATTCACCATTTTCACAGGTTTTGTTTTTCTTAATATTCAAAATATCTTATTTAGAATTTACCCACTCCAGCATAGCCTTGTTTCTAAGAGGGTCCTGGGGACATTACAGAACCAGGTGTAAGTACCCCCCCGCCCCCCACTTCCCCTGTCTAGGTTAATCAGATGGTAAGGCTTGTGGGAAAGGGGGAGTGCTATACAGCTAACGAAAACACAGTCCTGAAATATGATAATGGGAAAACAGTACTTGAATGGCCCCAGGTAAAGATGGTGATGGATGGACTCCATCTGGGGCAGCGGACCCTCTTGGCGCTGGGCTGGAACACACTGGAGGCAAGGCTGTGAAGGCATCTTTTCAGCTGTGGTAAAACATTCTGTTTAGAACACATGAGGCGGACACAAACGTTGCAGGACCAGGGGATTCCATTTAATGCTCAGTCGCACAGCAGACAGTCAATTCATTACAGCAGCGAAACAAGGACCAGGGTCCATATTATCAGATGCAGGGTAGACATTGAGCTACAGCTGGGGCCCAGGGACTCCCCCATTTTGAACCTGCAGCAGCACCTCCATGTCGTCCCAGGCAGCTGCTCCAGAATCACTGGGCAGCTGACAGTCCAAAACGACGGCCCTTTAGAGGCCAAGCTGACCACCCACACAGGCAGCCTTAGACTTTTTTCCTTCCCAGCACCCCATTCTCTCACCAGGAGCTCTGACCTGCAAGGGGTGCACAGAGCACTTACAGACCCCCCACTCCTACTCCTTTTTTTTTTTTTTTTTTGTTATTTAACCAGGTGAGACACACTAAGCTGAAAGCTTTTTTACAGGTGCAACCTAAGAGCACAGGGAAGTTAAGTGACTTGCTCAGGGTCACACAGTATGCAAGTGGAAGATGTGGGATTCAAACCCAGGTCTGGTCTGCTGGATGTCACCAAATTTGCAGCTCAGAGCCTTAAACCACTGCACTATACTGCCTCCCTAACCACTACTCCTCCTGCCCAAGCTTCAGAATGAATGCTGCAACTTTGCTTTAGTGGTCTTTTCTCCAGTTACTGGAGCAGTCCAATCCACGGATGACTAGGGCAGGAGCGAGACCCTTCAGACACAGTCTAGCACCCAATTGCTGATGCTATGCCACTGCTGCAAGCATCCCAGGTGCATTTTCTGTGGTGACCCCGCAGATTTGGGCAAATCCCTCATGTAGCGATCCCAGTTCAGAACAATCTCAGTTGTGGGGCCTAATCACTTTGTCACAGGAGCATCGAACACAGCCTGCCACTCTGCCTTCATCCCCCAAGACCGGTCCCACAGGTCTCCTCCGGCCTCCCATGGAGTCACGTATCCTGGAGCTCCTCAGCATGTATCGGCCCCCAACGTCCAGGTAGTCCTGGGGCCCACTGCCACCTAGGTCCCAGGCCCTGGATCTTTTCAGCCAGACCTGACCCAGCCACAAGCCTCCATCTAGCTCCAAACTGCAGTCCTCCCAGGATAAAGCTTTCTCTCCTGATGCCCACTCACCTCATGTCTGAGCAGGGGCTAGCAGCATCTGTCCCCTCAGGTGAGTTCCTCTAGCTGAGAAATCCCAAGACTCCACACATGCAGCCCCTTCCTTTGTTCTCCGTCTGGATTCTCTGGCAGGGAATCCCTGGGCTCTCCACTCCTTGCAGCTTCTGCTTCTCCTTGCAATTTCCTTGTGCCACCTTCTTTGGATTCTCTGGTCGAGAATCCCACAAGTCCCCACACATCTGGAGGCCGTGCCTAGCCAAGCAGACAAAGGGCAGCAATGGCCGAGCAGGCGAGCACCCCACTGCAACCTCTTCCTCCTCTCACTCTCTCCTGCCTTAAATCTACCCCTGTCCCCTTAAGCCTTAGCTTTTTAAGGGCTTCAAGATTTGGCGCCAAAACTCTTTGTCCAATCAAGAACTACGTCCCCTGGTGCCAAACCTGCAGCCCCCTGGGACTTGTAGTCCTGCTGTATCCCCCAAACTCTTGTGCTCCTGGTGCCAGCTGGCACTAGAAGCAGCTGTCCTCCGCAAGGAGCTACTGCCCCTTTAAATTCTTACTGTTGCACATGGGACCGCCATCTTTAAACTAAAATATTTATTTCTGCATGGCCCCGAGGCGATCCTGGACCCTACAGACCTGGTACCACGGAACGCGCACCTGCAGCATAAACACCCACCCCAGCACTCGGCCTGGCGACCTGCTGGGCCGAGACGCCAGAGAGAGAGATGGCCGCATGGTGCAAAGGGGAGAGGCCAGGGAGCACAGAGCCCTGACAGGTATGCCCATTTTGGGGGGCTTACACAGGGTCAAAAAGTTACAATATCAAGGAAATTAAAAAACTAATAGGCATAGATGGAGCACTAAGGACCCTCCACACAGGTTAGTAGAAAGGAGCAGTGCTCAAGTTAGAGTAGCATGGATGGACTACTAGTGGTGCATGACTGGGACTTTCAGACTTTATTTCTAAGTTGGTTATGTTGGGGGCACTGCCCCATACTGTGTGTGTGTGTGTGTGTGTGTGTGTGTATATAAATGTATACATACATACACAGACATGGGTGGAGGAGGCTGTAGAGGGTTATAAAAGCCTCTTATAACTGCCGTGATTCCATTGCACCCTACCTTGTATGACCAAAGGTCTCCTGCCAGATGCTTCCCCTGGTAATGCGAGGAGCTAAGGCAGTTGAAGGCCAAAGGCAAAGGCTATAGCATTCTTTGGAAGAGGTCCAGATTTTTGGAGAATAAACAAACCTTGTGAAATCATTATTTATTTATTTATTTTGTTTTTATTTATTTATTCTAGGATTACAAGTACCTTTGAACCAAGGCTCTTTTACAAAGGTTCCACGTCAGAAATAACAACAAGGAAGCAACAGTGAAATAACAGTAAATAATTCATGTACAGCAGTGCTATTGAAAGGAGTCAGTTATAGGAAGAGTAAGGTGTAGAGGAGGAGGAGAAGTGTAGGTAGTTAACAGAGGCAGCTATAGTAAAATGGTGAACGCAGCTAGGACGCATGTGCCCACAAAGAATGGGTAGGGTCAAGCGCCCGGGGGTGGCAGAGAAACAGGAATGAGAGGAGATGGGGAGGATGAAGATGCAGCCGAGGCATTTGTCAAAAAATAAATGGGAAGGAGTGATAGAAGAGAAAAAGGGGCAGGCTAGGGGGAATAAGTATAATTATAAATTATAAGTATAATTATAAAGAGTATCACGGGGTAGTCGTCCTAAGAAAGGCAGAGTTCCTGTCATAAGTCATTGCTGCAGGGAAGACCAGACCAGACCAGACCACGCTTCTGCACTGTGGCCAGATTATTTACATCCCATCTGTTTACAGTCTGGCAGAGTGCTCTCCGCAGAAAACTGTGAAGAGTTTTGTCAGTTCTTTCTTCATAACAGTGCTAGAATTACAGGGGGCTTGCCAGGGCTCAATCCCTCTTGCTTGCAAGTGAGCCCCAGTAGCCCACCCATCGCTACCATTAACTTATAATGGAAAGGGAGACTCATTAAGTTCTCCGTGCGCACACACGCAGCTAAGTTCTTGAAATGAGTTGCCTTTGAGGGGTGTGACACTGTCTGTCCAATGCAGAGTGTTCTTCAATGCTCTCAACAGTGTCACAGGAATCATCAGCCAGGCTGATCGGGATGCTGTTTTGCCTGAAGTGGTCTGTACTTGAAAAGAAAATGCTGTATCAGTCATGGCGGCATATTCTTTTCATCTGCAGGACACCACCCAGCAAACAGCTGCTCCAGTCAGCCTGGCTGATTACTGTAGTTAAAGAGCTAGAGTACTAAAACTGTATGGAGCCGTATGTCCAAGTGAAACAGTGGTACCTTGCCATATAGGAACAAGTTTCTTCTGACCCCCCAAAAGCTTTACTACCCCCCATGGTAGACAAGCAGCTCTTTATTTCAGTAGTGAATGAGTCTGTTGAGACGGCACTGTAATACAAGCACCCCCGAAAACATTCTCGCAGCACTTCACTCCCAAGTCTTCACCATTGCTGGCTGGCACCCTGTACTCCCAAGTTCCCAGCAGCACTGCCCCCCTTGCAGGCATCCTCACCCCTCCATGGCAACCAGCACAGTCCCACTGCTTGCCTCCACAGCCAGCCACCCTTTGCACGATCAGGATCTTTATTTAGTCTTACTTTGTTTTATTTGCCACAGTAGAGGTCCCGCTCATATTCCTGCCACCGAGGTCGAGTCTGCCAAATTTAAAACTGCTTGACTTTTCAATCCGAATTTAAATATGCAACAGCCCAAGTTGTTAATCAGATGGCCCTTTCTGCAGTACAGCTGACTAAGCTGTTTTATCATTCCTGATGATATGAGGGTGTTTGATATTTGGCAGATTCGACCTCGGCAGCAGGAATACGGGCAGGACCTCTACTCTGGCAAATAAAACAAAGTGAAAGTTCGGTGCATGGACACTGGAATGCAAACTGCTCCACTCCCCCACTTTTCTCGCAGGACGGGGCCAACATCCTCAACCGCTACATGATTTAGACAGGCAGGTGGATATGCACTCACAGCAATGGAACACCAGGCTGGGTCACCACATAACCACTTGCCAACTTTCATCAAAGCAACTGGACAGGAAGGTGAGTCGCTACCTGGTGTAAAGAGTGGAGTTTGCACTGTGCAGCGCAGTTGTTGCAGATCCTCTGGGCAACTTCTCGGTCACCTCAGACCTTGATTGGGGAAACTAAGTGTGGGGGTTGCACTGTGCGGCGCCGTTCTGGGAGATCTGCAGGACGGGTAGGTGGGGAGTCAGACACACATCTCGGGACCAGATGGTAAAGGACATACAATCCTGTCAGGACTACCTGGGGCAGCTTCTCTGTCACCTCAAACCTCGGTTGGGAAAACTAAGTGTAGCTGTAGCACTGTGCAACATGGTGCTGCGAGTTCAGCAAAGCGGGTGGGAGGGGAGTCAGATACTATATGGGACAAGCTGCCAGGGGACATAAAAGCCTCTCTGGACTACTATGAAAAATAACTGTGCATTCTATAATGTGAGAAAACACAGGGGACAGCGAGAGACGCACCTGACAACACCAACATAGTGAGAAATTACACACTATGTCAACAGGTTGTCTCTCTCGCTTCCCCACATGCAATCATGGCTGCCGTTTCAATTTCTGCTGCTCTACCAGGGAACAAGACCTGACAGGACTTCTACTGAGTCCCTTTGCAGAACCATGCATCAAAAAGATAACTTAATGCATGGCCACGCAGTGGGACTCCACCAATGACATTTGACGTTTCCTAAGAGCCACGTTATAATGTCAAGTACCCAATGTCAGCACCTCCACAGACAGTACCTCGCAACACTCCCCAGGTGTGCATTAAATGCCTATAAACGCACACCCTGTCGTGGGTTATTGCTTATGTAAGACTAATTAAAGATCCTGATCACGCAAAGGGTGGCCAGCCGTGGAGGCGAGCGGTGGGACTGTCACGGTCACCATGGAGGGGTGAAGATGTCTGGGGGGGGCAGATGTGGTGCGAACTTGGGAGTACAGGGTGTCAGCCAGCAATGGTGAAGACTTGGGAGTTAAGGTGCTGAGGGATTTTTTTGGGGGGGCCTTGTATTACAGTGCCTTCTGACAGACTCATTCAGTACTGAAATAAAGAGCTGCTCATCTACGATGGGGGATAGTAAAGCTTTTTGGGGGGGGGCAGAAGAAACTTTTTCCTACAAGGCAAGGCACCACCATGGGAGGCATGTCCAACTGCAATACCAACGGTGAACTTTTGGCATTGACAAATGCTTGCTGTGTCTGTTTTGGTTCCACTAGCTCTTTAAATGGTATAATTTAGGTAGACTGAGATTTGTCGCTATGTTGGCTGCTTACTTGCCCCTTTATGTCGTATTATACCACGGACCTCACCCGCTGACCAATCACATAGCCAGGCTGGCACCTTACCCCCCGTTAGCTATTCACTGATAATCACCGCAAAAGGTGCCAGCCTGCCGCATCTCTGACAAATCATCCGACCCAGGAAATTCAAACTGCAGATCCGCCATATTGGAATGCTCGCTAAGCGGCGGTCTCAGACTCCCATCACGTCCAACTCACCAAAGCACATAGCGTGAGTAGCACAAACCCCCAAGAAAGTGGATCCGCATTGAAAAAAAAAAACGAACAGACCAGCATGGATTTCCCTGTAACCGCTAAAAGTACACCCACCTCACTTCAGTCTCTGCTCCTGTGCAGTCTGCCCTCCATCATGCCATGAGACTCCTGCTGTACACTAGCAATGTCTCCGATCCACTCAGTGTCTCACCTCATTAATGTACCAGCCTATCTCACTCCTCCGTTTAAAAAAATATATATATATTTAAGGAAAACGCAACCCCGGTCACTTCCTACTGCTTCGTAGACCACGGAAGCAGTTCGCACCACAAGCCTAACCGAAACCGCACGCTGTGCTGTGCGGCGGCAGCCCATTATTGCAACACACAGAAACTGAAACTTTCCACCTAGCAACAGAGAACTTTTTCCTCACGGCATAAGAAAATTAATAAAAATAATAAAAACTGTAAAAAACATTTTATTAAACTTTATTTAAAAAAAAAAAGAAGGTATAGAAACATAGAATTTGACGGCAGATAAGGACCGCTTGGCCCACCCAGTCTGCCCATTTCCCTGCCTACTGGATAAGCTGCAGATCCTAGTTAACCAGCAGCCTACTTCTTTCTAACCCCACCCCCTAATAATTGCAATAAGCCACTTGGGGGATGTTGGTTATCGGGGGAGTTACCACGGCTGGCGAGGATTTACCCACTCGGCTGTGCCTCATGGGTAAACCACCCAAGCCGTGGTAAATTCCCCTGATAACCCACACCCCCTCATGTCTTATTGCTTAATTGTACCTGCATCTCTTTGTCCTATGTACTACCCACAGATGTCTGTACGACTGTGATTGAGTGAGGCACTGATGTACTTGTGTAACTCTAAACTGTCTCTGCAGCTGGATTTCTGTTGTGGAACCTTTGCAAATGAGCTCTCTAGCTCAAAGGTTATGTAATTCGAATCTGCAGTAAAATAAAATAAACATAGTTTAAACATGCACCTTTATCTTTTTGTTCAAAAAGAAAGGCTTAAGGCATTGCAGACTGAAACTGGTTTGCAAAACAGCAGTGCTGTACAGTAACATCGCTCATCGACCCATGAGTTGGCTCGATCTATGGGCTGTCTCTAAAATGTAGAACTCAAATGTGTCATGTAACAGAAGGCTTGTATATTTGCATACCCATGATGCAGTGCTTCAACTGATGAAATACGTGTCTCTCGTACCGTGTTATACAGATCACACACACATTTCTACACTCATTTCTCAGCTTAGCATAGAAATTGCCTTTACTTGTGTTTTAAATATTGAGAACAAAAATGTAACGCATTTGAGGTCCTTACAATATAAGTAAATAAGGCTGATCTTATAACCACAAGCAGCCACTTCAACCAGCATTCTTTCGTCCGACAGATTAATTAAATGGTGAAGATTGATTCTTAAATTTTTGGATGTGCCTTGCTACTGCAGGGCCATGTTTTTTGTGAAAAACAGAATTTATGATAGTAGATAAAATGGGTAATCTAGGTGAAGTGTAGTATTTGAATGATAGAAGTAGGATGTCTGTTAAGTTTGAAATATTAGTGAGGCTAGATAAGAAAATCAGATGCTATAGGTGTTAGGACCTCATTAAGTGTAACACATAATCCCCCATTTCTGGAAGGTAGCGTTGTGGTTACAGAATGGGATTTTGGCTACACAAATGTAAATGAGGCTGCGTTGTGCTTAGAAAATGGGTGTTTGGCTATGTAAATGAGGCCGTATGCTATAGGTGGAGGGCTTTCTACACTTTGGGACATTTGGTACAGTACATACCCCCAACCCTGGAGGGTATTATTGCACCTAGAAGATAGAGTTGGCTACATTTAAAATGTAAAGTGTAAAAAAATTAAGAAGTAAATAAAAAACATTAAAAATAGGAGTTGTAAAGTAGTCCCTATATTGCTGGAATTGCCTGTATAGGGGATATTTTTTTAAAGTCATCATGCTGTCATTGTCAGCAGTTTTTTGTTGTGCCCCCCCCCCATTTTGGAATACATTGCAGAAACTCAGTTTGGTGGAGTTTACAGGTATTTGCTTTTTTTTGTTAGCTGGTAAGTAAGCGCTTTGGGCGGCAGTAAGCATGGTGCATTTGGCAGTGAATATGCCTAACATGTGACCTGGAGTGTGCGTGGGTGATGGTGCATCTGAACCCACTGTTCGAGCAGCATGTCTGAACCTGATGGCTGAGCGGCCAAGGTAAGAGACTTGTAGTGCAATGCCGCTCATTTTAAATTTTTTAAACTTTTTAATGACTTTATGAAAGCAGCTGAACCAATCGGTTTACTGAACCTACTGCGGGAGGTCTCTCTTGCCAAACATGGCGGCATATTTGAAAAGTGAATGCTGTATTTGAGCGCACTGATTTTTGGATAAAGAGGTAGGCAGGCACAAGGACGAGTTATTTACTTGTCTTCTGTTGCCTGACACATGCCCAGGTTTCTTCAACCCATTTTCCAAAATAGCATAAAGCCAGCCTGGGGAACATATTCAGATCGGTAGGGAGCTTCAACCAGTACGCTGCCTATCTGAATGTGAGAGTGACTCAGCAGAGCACTTGTTCCCATGTGAACCATTTTCAGCTGCTAGCATGCTAATAAGTAAACACTGCATGCAGGGAGGAGGGAGGCAGCAGTGGCGGAGGAAGAGAAAACTGGGCCCCAGTGCAGGTTGTAATTTTGGGTCCCCACCCTCATACCGGCCCCGATTTTTTTTTTTACCTGTTTACAGGCAGCGGAACATAAATGAACAAATAAAAAAATCCCAGCTCAACTAATGCTGCTGCAGTGCAGCTAGCCTGCATGCAAACAGTAAGTCACAAATTTGTAGTGCTGTAATCGGGACTCGGGAGGGACCGGGTCAACTCAGCAAGAAGAAGCAATGACTTTCTTGACTCACACTCACAGTCTCCTCCAAGCTCCACTCTGGAGAGACCTAAAGTTAGAACACAACATTTTACACAAACACAACAGCCACTAGGGTATTAACAACATTAGGGCAAGGCAGAAGGGCCGGGGCAGCAGAGCAACAAAGAAAAGAGCAAAGAAGCAATTTAAACTTGCAGGTTACGGCGGCTGCAGTACAAGCAGTAAAATTAGCATCCTGCTGCTGGACCTGATCCTACCTCCTCCTCGCCTCCGGCTCCAGCTGAGCTCCCAGTCTCTGCCTCCACACACAGCAACAGCCAACAGCAAGCATCGATTCACACGGCGGTCCGGTGCCGGTCCTGTCATTAAGAGAGAGAACTAAGAAGTACTTAACTTGAGCAGCAGGTCAGAAGGATGAGCCGAGGTCGCAGCGCAGGAGGAGCAGGCAGCTAGGGGACTTGACTTGGATCAGCTCTCTGTGACTGTGTCATCTGTGAGACTGTGGGGGTCGGTGTCCAACCGGAGATGGATATGATTCTTCGGGACGGGACAAGTCACTGCATCTGCAGTACTCTGCTGAGGCTGATGAGCAGTAAGTGTGTGTGTATACTGGGCTGGCTGGGTTGAAATTGAATTTATTTGTTGGGACTGTCAGTCTGTCACTGGGAGCCGGAAGGGAGGGAGGTTGGGTGGGGTCAAGTCCTGAGGATTGGAGGGCGGGGCTCGATCGGTGCGATTGGGGCCGGCGGGTGCTGCTGCTAATGCTAAGCTGACTCGGCTGAAGCTGACCTGCTGTGCTGTCAATTTGCTGTGGCGGGGGGGGTCAGAGATGGGCATGGAGGGGGTCAGGACTGTATAGGGACGGCAACAAGTACAAGCAGGCAGGCAGGATTTAAGCCAAGGAGGGATTGTCGGAACAGCAGCAGCTAGCTGCCTGGTGTGGTGGGTCAGGCATCGCGAGTCTCTACTCTGCTGTCATCTGCAGTACATTGTCGGGCTGCGCAGTGCACACAGGTCAGGCATGGCAGCCACTGACAGCTCAGTCAGTGAGCAAGCAGCTTAAGTCTGTGACTGTTTTGAAAAGTGCACTGAAAAGTGAAAATTTTATTGGGCCCCTAAGTGTGTCGGGCCCCTGTGCCACTGCACTGGCTATTCCTCTGCCACTGGGAGGCAGTATAATGTATGGGAGGCAGTATAGCGTAGTGGTTAAGAGGATGGGAAAAGCCGGGGTGAGTTTGGATTTGGTTTTGGAGTTGCCAAATCCAGGACCAGTTTGGTGTGGTTTTGCAGAGGATTTGAATTTGCCTGGTTTGGGCCTATAAGAGGTGGAAAAAATAAAATTTTCGGGAGAAAAATACCACAGAATGTAAAGGGGCAGTGGCATAACAGTACAGAGTATACTGTGGGAGACACTGCATCCTGCTGTCTAAACATTCTTTGTTTTTGACCTGACCTGGACCAACCTGCAAAGCAAAAAGTAGGGTGCAAAATGGAACATAGCTTACAGGAACCTGGCCCCCACCTATCCTGATATGGTCGGATGAAAATTAGGGCCCATAGAAAATGTAGCAAAGCAAGCAAGTAAAGTAATATATAGAATTTATGGGCACAAAGCAGTGGGCACAGGCACTTTTCTGCTTTGCTTTTATTTCTGTTAGGCTGAATTTTTAGATGACACTGAGTTAGAGCTGGCTCTGGTGTTTCTTTTTGCCAGCATTGGAGTCCCACAGGATTGTTTCATTCCACATGCTACATTTCAGCCAGAGACTGATTACCCCCTCGAAACATTTGTTTATTTCTTTTTTATTCCTTTTTGTTTTTGTACGCAGGTATAATTAACAGTCACTTTGTTCTTAGTCAGTCACCATGTAACAGGCCACATGTTTTTTTTTTTATTTTGCATTTTTCTTATTAAGTGTGTTTGTTTTTGTCCCCTCTGACCTTACAGCCATCAGCATGATAACCCCTCACACAGACGCAATCATCAGTAAAATGTAATCAATATATATTTCTATAATATCTTGTTAATCTTGAACTGTGGTTCCATTGCATGTAGCTTGGTTCCCTATAGCTGCCGCAAGGCTTGTTTAAACACAGAAACATAGAATTTGACCATTGATAAGGACTGCTTGGCCACCTAGTCTGCCCATGTGCCTTACCTACTGACACTGTAGACCCTACTTGATCTCCGTCTTTACCCCCTCCCCCCACCTTTCCTTGCTTCTTAGGTTCCTTTCTACTTATCCCATGCCTTCTTAAATCCCATTACAGTTTTGCTCCAATCACCTCCACAGGGTGGCTGTCCCAGGTATCCATCACCCTTTCTGTGAAGAAGTGTTTCCTTACATTTCCCCTGATTGTACCACCCCCCAGCTTTATCGCATGACTCCTTGTTCTTGTGCATCCTTTTCTCTGAAAAAGGCTTCCCTCTTGAACCTTATTTATACCTCAGTGGAATCAACAAAGCCCAAGAGGATAGCATCTTTCAGAAAAAGAGATGTGCAAGAACAAGGGGACACAATTTGAAGATAGAGGGGGGACTGCTCAGGGGCAATGTGAGGAAGTATTTTTCACAGAGAGGGTGGTGGACGATGGAACTGCCTTCCTGAGGAGGTTGGGGACTAAACTGTGGGAGAATTCAAGAATGCATGGGACAGACATAAGGCAATTCTTGTGGGGGGTAGGAAGAAACAGGCTGCTGGTTAACTAGGATCTGCAGCTTATCCAGTAGGTAGGGAAATGGGAGGACTAGGTGGGCCAAGCGGTCCTTATCTGCCGTCAAATTCTGTGTTTCTATACCCTTGAGGTATTTGAAAGTCTCTATCATATCCCTCGTCTCCCTCCCTCCAGGCTGTACATATTGAGGTCCTATAGTCTATCCTCATGGGGCTTTTGATGCAGATCCCGCACCATTTTAGTTGCCCTCCTCTGGACTACCAGAACTCTGTGTCCTTCCTGAGATGAGGACTCCAGAACTGGATACAGTACTCTAGGTGGGGTCTCACCAGAGACTGATACAGAGGTATCACCACCTCCCTCTCTCTGCTGGTGATACCCCTCCGTATGCACCCTAGCATCCCACTGGCTCTCCACACTGCCTTGTTACACTGCTTGGCCACCTTTAGGTCATCAGATATGATAACACACAGATCTCTTTCCTGTTTGGTGGTCGCCAGTACCACTCCCCCCATTTTGTACTCTAACCCTGGGTTTCTATGAGCCAAGTGCATGATTTAGCATTTTTTTGTATTGAAACTTAGTTGCCACTTTCTAGACCACTCTTCAAGCTTACATAGATCTCTATTCATTTTACACACACACACACACACATGGTGTTCACTCTATTGCAGATTGTTGTGTCATCTGCAAAAAGACATTCTTCCATCTAGTCCATCTGCTCTGTACTGATTCTTGCGGCACCGCACTAATCACCCTCCCTTCTTTGGAGTGAACTCCGTTTACCACTACCCTCTGTCGCCTATCCTCCAACCAATGTCTTACCTGGTTTACCACTTTTTGTCCCACTGCTAGGCTGCCCAGGTTGTTTATGTGTCTCCTGTGTGGAACATTGTCAAAGGCCTTACTGAAATCTAGGTAGGACACATCCGCCGCTCCACCCTGATTTTCTTCCCTGGATACCCAGTTAAAGAAATCTATAAGATTAGTTTGACATGACTTCCCCCTAGTGAATCCATGCTGCCTCAAATCTATTTTTTCTTTTTACTTTCTATTTTTTCCTCCACCTCTCCGGAGCTTGTACATGACTCCTCTGTCCCCTACTACCTGTCCCTGGGGTCTCCCATGGAGCGCTGGCTTACCTCCCAGGCGAGGTTATGATGGGGGGGCCCTCCCCTTACCCTCCCACCCAAAGATTCAAGTCTCCGTCGGGATCCTGGTACTGGCGATGTTCAGTGGGTGGAGGAAGGCCCACTGTTGGGCCTTCATGTCAGTGTTGCTCCAGGAGAGGTGTATTTTGGATGTACACCCCCCCCGAGTGTGATGTGCCACACGATGCCACAGCATATGCCGGCGTCCGTTGCGCTCCCCCACTGGTCGAGCACTGGGGGCTGCGATTCCTCTGGCTGACACCAGAGGTCAGACCACTCTCAGGCCTGGGTGCCCCTCCCCCCCCCGGAGGATCTGAGGGATACTTCCTCCTCCTCCCGGTTGGCCCTCTGGCACTTGTGTCCACTCCCAAACCCGGGTCACCAGCATGGCAAGTGGAAATCCAACCGCTGCACCGGCGAGTTGGCCATGCTCAGATCTTGTAAGCCACTGGATTCAAGATAATCCATAATCCTTTCTTTCAGTAGCAATTCCACTAATTTCCCCAGCACCAAAGTCATTCTGACTGGCCTGTAATTGCCAGCTTCCTCCCTGCTCCCATTTTTTTTTATACTTTCTTTTTATTATTTTCAATCAGTTACATCAAATAATAGTGTAACTGTTAAACCACAGCACACCATTTACATCCAAATATCCAAATTCAAGATCTAGTCCATTTCATTGAGGGAGGGAGGGAGATAAAGTGCGTCTCCAAATATATAGTTTAGAGTGAGACTTGCTGTTAATGGTATGGTATTCAAACCCTACAAATTAACAAAATGTAGGTGTATTAACACCCTCCTTATCTCATTCAGAAGCCCTCTTTCAAATTCATTTAATTGCATTTTTTTTATTCAGAGAATCAATAAAGGCAACCAATAATGAAGTTAGGAAAATTAGTAAATTCCAGCAATAACTTATAAATCCTGAGCAGCTTCAACCTCTTCAGCTACCAGAGACATATCTTTTTCTGAATCCATGTGTGATTCTTCTTTTAGATCTGAGTTTTGCCCATGTTGAGCTCATAAAAAAACAAAGACTTGATCCAGTTAAAAAAAAATGCATTGCTTATTCTTGAAAGTTATTCGGACCTTCGCGGTACTAATAACTGAAACTGAACACCGAGCTCCAAGATATTTTGCCTAAATGTCAGCAATTTCCTCCTCTTTTACTGAGTTGAAAAAGCATAGTCAGCATACACATAAAAGCAGTGTGTTTTATACACTAATTGACCTTTAATTCTTGAGAGCTTCGCTATTAAATCTTTGTCCGACTCAAGTGCCGGTGCGATAAAAATGGTAATCTTTGCTTCAGAATCTGTTTCTGGTGGGTTCAGTGTAGCACTTTGTCTTTCTTAGGGACTCTAAACGCCTTAGTTATAACTGGCAAATTATCAGCTGGCAAATTGTAGACCTGTACAAAAATATCTTTGACCAATTCCCATGTGTTCTCAAACTCTAAATCCAGTTTTAAAGGTAACCCAAGAATTTGTTAAGTTCTGATACCGAATCTGATTTTCCAACTGTTCCACTTTCCTATTAATATTGAAATGATCTTTTACCGGACTTTTTGCTGTTGCTTTAAGGTCTGTTGTCTTGTCCGATAAAGCAGTCAACTTCTCCGTGTTTTGTTTAACTTGTGTGGTTAAAGATTTACACTTTCTTGATTCGTTTTGGCTTCCTGTTGTAGAAAATCAGCTTTGGCATTTAATGCCTTAAATCTCCTATCAAAGCATTGGATCCAATCCAGGATCTGATCCATCGATTTCCCCAGAGTCTCCATTGTGTACTCACCTCGGATATCTTTCTCCGTTCCAGGTGAAACACCTTTACTTGTTGGTGAAGTTCATGAGGGAATAGCTGCCACCTTGTACCTCTCCAGATACTGAGTTAACAGTCACACAAGCCAGGTCAGATGTTATTTCTTCAAATACAGCTTGGTTAGCCTGTTGCTGTGTTTTGCATTCTTTTTATTAGCTATTTTCTCCTTGGTAGAGGGCCGTGAAGGCTTCTGTGTGAGCGGGCTTTTAGCGTCCCGTGCCTGGGTGCCAGCTATCTCCCCGGCTCTCCCCAAACTATTGGTGCTGATTGCTGCTCGGAATTATTTTTCCAAAGGAGATATTCTGGGAGAACTGTAGTCATCCGATGATGAGCTAAATTTATTTTTTCTCTTTTCTGTCATTTATGCACTTGTTTGCTCTTGTTCAACAGAAGTGTTCTGTCAGTGTCTGGAGCTATTCTAAAAGGCGTCCGTCTTAGTCGGCCACATTGCTCCCCTTCCCCCTGAGCTCAGCCTGCTGCTCCTACTTTTGTGAAGTGGTTGAAGTGGTACTACATCTGCCCTCATCCAGCCCTCCGGGACCACTCCAGTTTCCAGTGAGTGGTTGAATAGGACTTTCAAAGGTGAAGTCAGCATGTCTCTGAGCTCCCTCGAAAACCTTGGATGTATCCTGTCTGGCCCCATTGCCTTGTCCACCTTAAGATTTTCAAGTTCTTTCAGGACTCTCTCCTCTGTAAATAGACTAGTGTCCATGCCCCTTCCTTTGATGTCCCTGACACAAATCTGTGGTTCATCACCCTCCTTTTCATTTGTGAAAACTGAACAAAAATAATTGTTCAGGATGGCTGATTTTAACTTGTCACTTTCACACAATCCCTCCTTAGCCTTACAGTCCCTCCCCTGGTCTTTCTCTTTTCGCTAACATACCTGAAAAATGTCTTATCCCCTTTACTGCCTGTGCTGTCTTCTCCTCTGTTTGTGCCTTTGCACTCCTGACTGCTTTCCCTGCCTCTCTTTATTTATTTATTTAGTTTTTGTTGACCGGGTAAGTGCACTAGACAAATCATGCCTATTTTCAGGCACGACCCGGGAGAGGGGGATACAGATGAATGCCAGCTGACCTTGAACCAGATTAAGCTGTTGGTGGTATTTTTAGTGAATGAGGGAAATTTGGTCAGGACACCGGGGAAATTCCCCTACTCTGTGTAGGAGGAGCCTTGCTGCTGGTTGTGTGATGGCCAGTCTGCAACTTCCCTCGGAGGAGATGGACGTCGGCAGCCCTGGGGAGTGGGCCTCCTCCCCAGTGCTATCTACATCAGAGGCCACAGAGGAACGTCTTGCCATCGCGAATGAATGTGCTGACACTATTGTTGAATCGGATTTCACAAAGAATAAGTCTAACCTTACCACAGCCAGTTCGGAGCTTCTTGACAAACGCTCTGCCTTAGCCCTACAATTGCAGTTAATTGATTCTGAAATTGTGATGTTTGAACAGGCACCTTCTGAACGACTATTAGGCGTTGTGACGCCTGCAAAGCCCTCTGATAGCGTCGTCACTGCGCCGGATCCTACTGCTTCTTCCGCATTAGCGGCTTCACGGAAGCCGGCTGGCAGCTTATCGAGGATCTCCTCGTCGTGCCGAGAGCCGGAATTGGATCTTCAAAATCTGGAGCATGTTGAAAAAACTGAGCTTGGTTGTCGCAAGGATTCAGTAAGTGCTGCATATTCTGCCACCATTCCACAGTTTGGTACACAGCAAACTCCTGAATCAGAAGTCTTTCTTTTTTCTGCCGTTAAAACTCCTGGCTGGTCAAAACGTGGGGGCACTTTATTTAATACTCCGAAAAAGTCTCCTGCTCATAAACTTAATGACTCCCAAGACAAGTGGTCACCCGATATGGCTCTTAAAAATGCTGGCTGGGAAAAAGGGGAAGGAGGAATTTGGACCCCAGACTCACAGGACCCTGCATATATTAACATGCTACAAAATGTTAATACGAGCTCCAACGAACCCCGGGATGAAGATCTCTTAAAAGTTCTCCCTGGACTTAACTCTAGCAATTCTAATATTAATGCTGGTAATAATATTGTTGACAATGTTTATTCTTCTAAAAAGAATACCACTGATATTTTTCTTTCCTCCAAGCATCCTAATACCTCGTTGGATCCTGTACACACTCCCTTTTCTGAAACTGCTACAAATGTGAATCCAGGTCGACCAGCAAGCTTTAAGCTGGCTGACTTATTTCACTCCAAAGGTGAACCTGCACCTAGGAGAAACGCTGTAAGGTTACTTTACAAAGGGTGACTGGAAGTACCCCCTGATCGGGTACACATTGCTAAAACATTATTGAAGGGGTCCATGAAATTTTTAGCCTCCGAAATATTTGCTTTAATTAACCTGGGGAACTCTAATTTCGATGTCAGCTTCAAGCAAATTTCAGGGCTAGATAGATTCTGGGCCCATATGAAAAGCTCCAGACCTCTCCCATTTGGTCTCCCTTTCAAGCCATTCCTCTGACCAAACCAGCAATTAGAAACATCACTATTGTTTTCAAAAATGAAGGTGTCAATATTGAAGACATTCTTTTTTGGCTAAACAAAAGATGTGAGGTATTAAATCGACCCACGCCCACCCTGGATAGTGAACAAATTTGGGATGGGAGTTGGAAGGTTCGTGTTAAATTATTTTCCACCAATTCCGGCCCTAAACACTTACCTAATTTATTTTTTTTGGGCAAAGATAAAGGGTTTATTTTTTATGCTGGCCAACCCAAATCTTGTTTCAAATGTGGCTCTAGAACTCATCTTAGCTTGGCTTGTGATGTCCTAAGATGTAGCCATTGTTTTGAATATGGTCATAATTCTTCGACTTGCTCTAATTCTTTTAAATGTAATTTGTGTGAAGAAGTTGGTCATGCTTATGGTCGATGCCTTGGGCATCCCATAATAGGAAGACTGCCCTTCTCATGACGGTCTAATCACAATTGCCCAACAGTTACATGCACAAAAGGCCACACTACCCGTGAATTGGTTAATGATCCTCCTTCTCTGTCAGCACCCATTCCTAGAGAACCTTCCTCAACCACTAACTCAGACCTTCATATTCCGATGGAAGCAGCTCTTCCTTCTGAGTCTAATGTCCCCCCTAAAGAAGGTACTATTACAGTAACTGAAGTTATAATGCCCCCTCCCCCACCACCCCCCTCTGTTTCGGATACTGATTCTTCTAATTTTGTTACCGTAACCCATAAAAGAACCAGAAAAGGCCTTGCAGTGGTTAGTCGAACTAAAGAAAATATAGCTCGTAATTGGCAGACTAATAACAAATCTGCTGTGCTCTCTACTGATTTTTCCGATAGGGATTCTGGTGGGGATGATACGGACGCCTCTTCCGTCCGTTCCTTTCCAGATGTAGAAGGAGGTACGGACACTGATCCTATTGCTAAACGTACACGGCAATCTCAGAGAGGTAAATCTCCAAGTAGCTCCTAAAATGGCTTCTCTTTCAATCTGTTCATTAAATGTTAAAACAGTATCAAAGGGAAGAAAAAGCTGGGGGGTATTTTTCTGACACTTAAAGACCTTAAAAACGACATCTGTTGTCTGGTTGATACAAGATTAAAAACTCATGGGGAACTTAGTCAAGCCTCCCATGCATGGTCCAGTGGCCCTTCTTTTTGGTCCACTGGCCCGGATACATGTGATGGCATTGGTATTCTGTTTTCTAACACAGAATTTCATGTTTCCAGACTGGTGGACATTTCGCCTGGTAGAGCTTTGTTATTAGATTTTTCTTACAAATAAGAAAGGTTTCGTATAATAGGAATCTACGCTCCGCAAACCAAAGCCCAAAGAGTTTCTCTTTTTCATTCAGTAAGACCCTTTCTACACACCTCCAGATTACTTTTATGGGTGGGAGACTTTAATTGCAGTCTGCACCAATCAGACAGAGGTTTAAAAACCCCTAAACTTTTTTGCGATTCTGTAGCCTTAAAAGAAATTACATCCACGGCTCTTTTAGTGGATGCCTATAGACACTGTCATAACACGGGGGGCTTCACCTTTTTTAAGGGACACTTACGAACCAGGATTGATTTTATTTTTTTGTCTAAGGTGCTGTTACTCCTTTCGTGTCAGACGGTGGGGTTTGAATTTTCTGACCATGTTGCCCTTCAAGCATCATTCACTTGGGGTTCTGCCCCTCGATGTAAAAAAAATAGCTGGCGCCTTAACGATTCCTTATTGAAGAACTCCTCCTTTTTGAAAGCTTGGCATAAGGAATTTATAGCTCGAATATCAGTTATTGACTTTTATGACACTGTTATTGATTGGTGGGAAGACTCTAAATTAAGTTGGAAGCATGTCTTTCAAAAAAGAGCTGCAGTTGTACAAAATAACAAATACTTGAATTACTTATCTCTACGACAGCAGTTACAACATTTGATTTCATTGGCTGACTCCAACAATGTAGATTATAGTAAACAGATTGACATAATTTGTTCTCAAATGAGACAATTTCAATACGATCGAGCTAGCTCCTTAGGCCAAGAAGCTCGTTTTGGCACCCAGACAAATAAAGGATGCCTTGACCCCTTTAGAGCTTGTAAAGGTAGGATGGATTCTAAATTAATTCCATCCTTAAAATCACCGACTGGTGAACTTTTGACATCACCTGAAGCCTTAGTTTCTATAGTCGAACAGCATGTACTTAATCTGTTTGGGCGTAAACCTGTCTGTCAGGAAGCAGAGTCCTTTTTAAACTCGTTACATTTGCCCAAGCTTTCTAGTTTAGAACAGGATATGTTATCAACAGATATTATGGAATACGAAGTGAAACAAGCTATTGACTCCTTGTGTTCAAGTTCAGCTCCAGGATCTGATGGCCTCACTGCTAAGTTCTACAAAACATTTTCTGCGGATCTGGTTCCGGTTTTGACCTTAATATTCAATGAAATGTTATCTTTAGATACTTTATCTAAATCCATGAATGAGGCCATCTTAATTTTTATTTAAAAAAAAAAAGAGATACCACTGACATTGCCAGTTGGAGACCTATTAGCTTACTAAATGTCGACTACAAAATTCTTGCAAAAATTCTATTATCTAGAACTCTAAAAGTTGCTAACCACATTAGTTCTGCTCAAACCTGTGGCATCCCAGGAAGGCACCAACAGGACAACCTGATTTTATTACGAGAGCTATTTTCTTTAGAGGAACGAAAAACAATTTCCGGATGGGTATTAGGCCTAGATCAAGAGAAAGCATTCGATAAAGTCTCCCATGATTTCTTGTTCCAAGTCCTAAAAGCCTTTGGTTTTCCAACAACGTTTCTTTCCTGGATTCATTCTTTATATAAACATGCTATTATAATCCCAAATGTTAATGGGTGGTTAGGTAACCCCATCCCCCTTACCCGTGGGGTAAGGCAAGGATGCCCATTGAGCCCATTGCTTTATAATTTTTACATCGATACTTTAATAAGAGCTATACTACTTTTGCCCTCAAATTATAGGCTTGGCTGGTTTTCCGCTCGCTCAATTAAATTGTTAGCCTATGCCGATGACTTGGCTTTAGTAATAGATCTGAGGACTAAACAGGAGGATCTAATTCAGATATTACATTCCTTTTCAGCCGTATCAGGTTCCAAAATTAATTTTAGTAAAAGCACAGGTATACCTATTGGCCATGACTCTCTCAGAAATGGTGTTTATGCTGGAATTCCTGTCAAACTCGATATGTTTAAATATTTAAAATTCATTTTGGTCATTCAAATATGGCTTCCTATAACTGGATTAATGCCTTAAACAAAGCTGAAGGATTAATCATGAGGTTGGAAGCATACCTTAATTAGGAAAAAAGAGAGTGGTTCTTCTAAAATCTTTAGTCATTCCCATTTTTTATACCTTAGTTATGTATTTCCACCCCTGCAGCTCTTTTCACTAAATTATTCAGGGGGTTTTTAAAGGTTTTGGGGTCCAGACTAAACCCCATAAACGAAATATTACATATAGACCCATAAATGAAGGTGGTATTAATATGGTACATCCTGTTGCTTTTTTATAGCTATTTTTCATTATAATTTTGGTAAAGTACTTAAACCTGGGAACGCAATCTGGAAACCCTATTTTATGGACTGGTTTTCTCTATGTATTGATAAATGGGATTCAAGTGGGAAAAACATTATTTCTCGCTCTTTGGAAATACCTTCCTATGGGAAAGAAAGTTTTAAAATGGCCTTATCTTGGAACCTCCTCCCTCGAGATTTCTGTATTTTGTCGAGACGGTCTTTATATGATAAAATTTGGAGAATAGAGGCCCAGGAAGAGGTAACCTTTCCCTTCTGCCCCTCTAACCACCTCTCCTGGGTTCTCTTACAACTACGTAACCACCGCTTACCTCCATACGTATGGGATATGGTATGGTTAAGCAATTATGACAGACTAGAGGTCAAAAATAACCATAAGCATAAAGCATTGAATTTACGTTATTGTCCTAGAGATGATTGTTTTGATGTTCTTGAAACTCAGCAACATTTATTTCTCGACTGTCCATTCTCTTCTGACATTTGGTTTAGTTTAGCCACAAAATGGTCTGAACCTTCATTTCTTAAATTATCCTATGAATTATTACATATGGCAAGCAAGATGTATGCTTGTTCTACATCAAAAAATATACATAAACAAGATATTATCTGCAACATACAAAAGGCTTTGTTTAGTTAAAAAGCATGACTTTCATACTTATACCAAGCATCAAGTTAAATTAATGTGGCCTAATTGTGTTTCATTATTCAACGATTGTTCTTTTTGATATGTTCTTTTTCTGATTTGTTCTTGTGTATAAAGAATATTGTTATTTCATTGTAATGAAGTCCATTTCTCAATAAAATTCCCCTATTCTTTTCGGTAAGTGCCATGGGATCATTAACATCCACCTGAACTACCACCAATCCAGGCAGATGGGACCTTGGTTTAAAGTCTCATCCGAAAGACGGCACCTCAGAAGTGCAGCACCCTTCTCATGCTGCACTACAGTGTCAGTACTGGGATATTAACCCAAGTGCCAGATGTGGGAACTGAACCCACAGCCCTCTGATCTCCTGGCCTCATAGGCGAGTGTGCTACCTACTGAGCCACTGACACTGACTCTTGATACACCTTTCTGTCCTCCTCCCTTTGCCTCTCCTTATACAGCTTGAAGGCTAGGTTTTTAGTCGTTACCTTCCCTGCCAACTCTTTTGAGAACTGTAGTGGTCTCCATTTCCTTTTTTGGCTTACCTGCCAGAGGTTTGTTGCCTTCACTATGGCCCCGTTTAGCTTCACCCACTGTTCCTCCACTCCTCCCAAGTCCTCCCATCCTGCCAAGGCATCCCTGAGGCATTCTCCCATCATTGTATAATTGGTTTTCCTGAAATCCAGGACCCTCGCCTTTGTGTGGTTCACTTTTGACACAGTTCTTGTATTGAACCACCCTGTACAGTGATCACTGCTCCCCAGGTGGCCACCCACCTCGACATCTGCAATACTGTCCCCGTTGGGAATATAAGGTCCAATGTTGCTCCCTCACAAGTGTGCTCCTCTACTAGTTGCCTGAGGAATGCCCCCTGGAGGGAGACCAGGATATCCCTGCTCCTACCTGAAGTTGCAGCTGTGATGCTCCAGTCTACATCAGGCATACTGAAGTCCCCACCAGCAGCACCTCCCCTTTATTAGCCATCTTGTGGATGGCTGCTGCTTCTTTCTCTCTTTGTATGGTTTCTGGAACAGACCCTGCACCATTTCAGTTGCCCTCCTCTGGACTGCCTCCATCCTGTTTATGTCCTTGCAGAGATGGGGTCTCCAGAACTGCACGCAGTACTTCAGATGGGGGTCTCACCAACTGTCTGTACAGTGGGATGGCAATTTCCTGTTTTCTACTGGTGATGCTTCTTCCTATACATCCCAGTATCCCCCCAGCCCTCCTTACTGCCCTCTCACATTGCCTACCTTCCTTTAAGTCTTCTGATATGACTACCTCCAGGTCCCTTTCCATTTTTGTTGTTGTTAGTACCCCCCCATTGTGTATGCTTCCCCTGGGTTTTTGTTTCCCAGGTGCATTATCGCATTTCTTTGCACTGAATCTAAGCTGACATACCTTTTACCATTCTTCCAACCTTGCCAAGTCCCTTCTCATCCTTTCCACCCCCCTTGTGTATCAACCCCTTTTGCAGATCTTTGTGTCATCTGCAAAGATTCATACTTTTCCTTCCAGTCTCTCTGCAATGTCACTTATAAAGATATTAAAGAGGACCGGCCCCAGTACTGAACCCTGCGGGACCCCACTAGTAACCCCCCTTTTTTCGGAGTGGCCTCAGTTTAGTATTACCATCTGCATTCTGTTGTCCAACCAGTTTTTTACCTAGGCTACCACCCTGGGACCCTCTCCCAGGCTGGCTAACTTGTTTACTAATTTTTTGTGTGGGACTGTGTCAAGTGCCTTGTTAAAATCTAGATAGGCCATGTCCACAGCCCTTCCTTGGTCTACCATTTTGGCCACCCAGTCAAAGAAATCTATTAGATTTGACTGATATGACCTTCTCGCTGTGAATCCATGCTGTCGTGGGTCTGGAGGTAGCCGACTTTGGCATCGGTGAAACATTGGAGGCCCCCAGGTTTGATGCTGGGGGACTTCAATGTTTGGGCCGACAACAGATTTTCTCGGCCTGGTTATAAGTGCCTCCAGATGATGTCATCTCTGGGCCTGACGCAAGAAGTTTCTTCCATGACCCACCAGAGCGGCCACATGTTTGACCTGGTCTTTTCACTGGGGCTTGAGATAAATAATCTCAGGCCTGATAGGGTCACTTGGTCCATCATTGCAATGTGGAGTTTTGTTTGGCCCCGAGAGCCCTCCCTGCTGAGGATGGTTAGCTACCGCGCTGGGGATTGACCCCTGAGGGTGTTTTGACTGTGGCTGATCTGTCTAGTGTGGACAGTGCATGTGTTGGGGGGGGTGCATGGCAATGTCTGTCATGCTCAACTCCCTCGCTTGAAGTCTTCTCGCTTGAAGTCCCCTTGGTATGATGAGGAGCTCAAGGCAATAAAGATTATGGGTCGGAGATTAGAGTACTGCTGGTGGAAGACCGGTCTGGAGGCAGACAGAATGGCCCTGTGTACACACTATGGTGTGTACCGGGGGCAATCAACCGTAAGAAGGCAGAATTCCTGTCCAGGGAGATTGCTGCCAGGAAGAACCGACCAACTGTGTTCTTTCAAACTGTGGACAGGCTACTTCATCTTTCCTGTATATAGCCGAAAAAAGCCTTTTCAAATGATTTGTGCGAGGAGTTTGCTCAGTTCTCCTCGGACAGGGTGTCTGCCATCAGGCAGGGGATTTTGCCAGTGAGCTGCAGTTTGGCTGACAGTGGTGCCGTGGGTGTCCAGAGAGCGCTCCGCCTGGTTGGGGCGAGTTTGGACAGGTGGAGGTGGCCGAGGTCATTGTGGTTGTTTCCAAGCTGCGGCACACCTTTTGTGAACTGGACCCGGTGCCAGCTCGTTTCTTAATGGGATGTGTTGATTCTGTTGGCCTGGTGTTTGTCTTGATTCTCCGGTACTCCTTGTCGGAGGGGGTCTTTCCTGATGTCTTGAAGGAGGCACTGGTGAGACCCCTTCTGAAAAAAACTTGGACCCTGATGTTAAGGCAAATCACTGTCCTATCTCCATTCTTCTATTTTTGGGTAAGATTATTGAGAAAGCGGTGGCACTTCAGCTTGAGGAACAACCTCACGGCCCATGATTTATATAAGCCTGTCCAGTCTGGGTTTCGTGCGAGGCATAGTACAGAAACTGAATTAGTTTGGGTGCATAATGACCTCAGGGCAAGAGATCGAGGGGAGGGATAATTCTCGTTCTCCTTGATCTCTCTTCAGCATTTGACACAGTAGACAATCGTGTGTTACTCGACTGCCTAAGGGAATTCTGTGGACTCACTGGCAGCGTTATCTGCTGGTTTGAGTTTTTTCTTACCAACAGGAAGCAAAGGGTAGTGATAATGAATTTCTCCTCCTCCCCTAGCCTCTTGTCTTGCGGAGTTCCCCAGGGCTCGGTCTTATCGCCGATGTTGTTTGCCATGTACATGCTGCCCCTGGGAGAGCTCATTAGGAAGTACAGTCTGGGTTTTCACTGCTGTGCTAATGATACCCAGCTGTATCTTTCCTTTGCCCCAGGGACTTCCAAAGCAGTGGAAATACTAAACATCTGCCTTGCTAAGATTAATGACTGGATGGCCTCCAGCTGGTTGTGACTGAACCCTGATAAGACGGAGGTACTAGTGGTGGAGTTGGAACAGAAGATGTGATAGGTTGGTCTCTGGTGCAGAAACGGGGTTTTTTCTCGGGTATGTACCATTGAAAGCTTCCTCTGGGGTGCGTGATCTGGGCGTTATTCTCAACAGCGGATTGACGCTTGAGTCTCAGGTGTCATCCGTTTTTCGTACCGGTTTTTATCATCTGAGGAATATCGCCAGGATAAAGCCCCTAGTTCTGCCCCTGGACCTGCCCACCTTGGTTCACGCCTTTGTGACGTCTAGGCTTGACTTGACTACTGTAATGCTCTCTATCTTGGGGTCTCTGGAGGTACCCTCCGCCAGCTGCAGCTGGTGCAGAATGCAGCTGCCAGATTGTTGATGGGGCAGTCTAAGTACAGTCACATCACTCCAGTGCTGCGTGAACTGCACTGGCTACTGGTCAGGTGGAGGATCCTCTTTAAGGTGGGTCTGCTCACCTATAAGGCTCTACACAGCTTGGGCCCTGGTCACCTGAAGGACCTTCTTACACCTGCTGTCTTGGCCCGCTCCCCACACTTCTCTTCTAGGGGCCTCCTTGCAATTCCCAGGACGAGGTTAAAAACAGCTGGTGACAGAACATTTAGTGTCACCGCCCCCGTCCTGTGGAATTAGCTGTCTTCAGCTGTAAGGGAGGCCCCTTCTGTTGAGGTTTTCAAAGCCCGCCTCAAGGGCTTCCTGGACTTTGATTAATAACTTTATTTGATGTCTGACCTTCATGTCTGTGTTTATCCCTGGCTATATAGTCAGTCCAGCTTATCTGTTGCTGAGCATACTACTTATATATTTTTATAAAAAGTAGTTTTTAGTGTAGAATATTTATTATTCGATTTTATATTGTTATTTTTTATTATTTTATATTGTTGGTATTATTTATGTGATTTTAATTGTTCGGTGCCCAGAGCCTCCGGGATGGGTGCCTCTTTAAATAAAATTTGCCTTGCCATGCCTGTGCCCCGCTGGCCTCTAGGTACCTAACTATTCACTTGAACTTAAAACTGCAGTCTGACTTTTCCCCCTAAAAAACAAAAAAGGCATACAAACATACCTTACCACGTGGGAAGAGAGGAAGTCCAAGAAAAGCAGGTAATCCCAGATAGACCAACAACGAGAGATGGGGTGAGGAAGAGAGACACAGACTTCCAAACAGCACACAGTAAACAGCGCCAGCTGCTGGACAAGTACAAAAAAGGAATATCTTTTTCTTTACGTACCCCACAGTACTAAATCAGTAAAAAAAAAACAAAAAAAAACTGTATTCATTGTATTTTTTTATTTGAAACAATAACGAGCCATTGTATGATAGCAATAAGGCCTTCCAAGGTGTGTTATTGTGTAATAGCGTCACTTATCGGGTGTTGAACACGCTCAGCTTGTGTCCTCATACTTCAGCCAACTGAGGCGTGACATTATTACACAGTAAGACACACCCTGTTGTGTTGTATTGCTTAAATGACTCTGGGTACTCAGGAATTACAGTAGAATCCTGGTGCAGGCCTGGTAGCTACATTGGCCACATTCTTTTGGTGGTAAACTTGATGAAAATTAGCAAGCTTGCAGTTTAACTCCTCAGTAGGCCATAGTGTGCTAGCACAATTTAAAGAAAATGAAATCCAACAGGAAAATGCTTGAAACACAACTGTATTCCAAAGGCAGTAATGGGAATCCAAAGCTGGAAAAGTACAAAGGCCCTAGCCAGCTATGCCAGCATTCACGTGACCCACAGATGTAACAGTTCAGTCGAGGCAGGGAACAGCACACAGCAGCAGGTGCGCAGCAGTCAGGAGCAGGCCCCAGTGATCTGGGAATGAAACATTTCAGAATGTCGCAGATGTTCGGCAGCAGCACAGCCCTGCTGGCTAACACCTATCAGGATACAGCCCTTCTGGCTGAGTCACAGGAGCACTGTGTAGTGGCTTTTCCTCGTTCCCAAACAGACCAGACCCCAGGAAGGAACCCTGTGGTCCGACTCCTCTCCAGATCAAGAGTACTCACATAATTGGGACATGCACCCTGTGGCTCCCTGATTCCCTGAGTAACCTCACTGGATAAGGGCTAGCATGCCCCTTACCTGGCTCCAGAGCAATCTGGGTAGGATGCAAGTCTCTCTCTCCACTCAGTACAGCTTAGCAGTTTCGGGATGCAGCAACGTCCCACAGGCTTTGCGCTCAGCAATTTCTTCCCACAGGGGCTTCTCTGGCACGTCTATGAGCAATATAAGCCCCAGATAAGGTTCACAGTGAGGTTACTGAAGGAACCCTGGTGAGGACTCCCAGGAAGGCTGATCTGGCTAGGCCTCTTGATTGGTCTCACCAGCAGCAGGTCTGAACACTTCAGTGTCCTTCTCAGACTACTAGAAGCTCCTTGAGAGCCCAGAAACTACTTTTTTCAGTTTAGTATCCCATTGGATATGCAGGAATATTCATCAGTTCTACTGCCCTGTCCTGCCCACTGATTGGCTCTTTAAGCCTGCCAGTCCATTTGGGAGGGTCCTTATTGCATTATCCCACCACAGACCCTTGCAGTGGTTGCTAGAGCTTCCTAGCCCTCAGACTTGGGGTGAAAGGTTGCCAGCATGGCCGCAGTCATGTGCTGAAAAAGCTTTATGCTTCAAAATTCTTTATTTTTCTTCCACCTCTTAGTGTTCGAGCCCCAAGTTGTTTGCCGCGGTCCTCATGAGCTGTTGTCCTGTCGATCCATGGTTGATGTGGATGCAGATGATAGTGGGTCGGACGTGTTGGCAGGGATAAAAGTGGGTGCACTGTGTCTTTTTGCAACATGCACTCCTGCCCGGAAGCACCACATCAGAGTGACACCCCCACAGCGACACCACAGTCCCGACGCAGTGGAGCCCGACAGCTGCAGCAGCAACATCCCAAACAGAGCGACTCACCCACCACAGTGTCAGCTCTGCTGGGGCTGGCAGTGAACAGCGGCCTCCAGGTGTGAGCTCTGGGGTGCATGGGGAGGGGTGTGCGCCGCCGTCGGCACACTGTGTGTCCCCCCAATGCCACCACCAGTACCGTGCCTATACCACCTCTGTCGGCCCTGTCCCAGTCATGGTGCCTGGGGTCCCTGCTGCTGTCGGTTGCCCACTGCCATACAGCACTGCCTGGTAGCGCTTCGGTGCTGCGCCCCTCCCTGTATGTCTGCCCATACAGCCGTCTGTGGTGGGCTGTGTTTCCCCACCTTCTGTGTCACGCCAGTCCCGTTACGCTCCGTTCTCCACTGTGCCCGCCAATACTGCCGGGCTGCCACCCTATGTGTCGCCCTGCTGCCCAGCGGTATCACCGTCATCGTGGGGAGGGCGCTCTTTCCGTTGGGTCACTACTGGTGGTGCCGTCTCTGGTGCTGCGTTCTGTGTCCGGTCGCCATGGTGTCCGTCGTGGGCACTGTGCCGGGTGCTGCGGCATTGTTATGCTTGTCTGTCTGTAGTCCATTGGGGTACACTGCGGCTGTGTCGCTGTGGGGAAGGTTGCTTTTGTTGATGCCTCTCTGATGTGGTGCTTCCACTCCTGCCCAAAGCAGCATGGCAGTTTTGTGGCGCTGGAAGTGCTGAATCGACAGACTATGCTATCGCTGGCTCCCAGTCCCCTTTGCCAGGAATGTGGGACCAAGAGTGAAGAATTGCAGCCGCAGTGGCCAAATGTAAAAAGTGCAGGAGGTGTCAAGGACATTTGTGCTACCACATTCTCTTTCCCATTGCCACACACTTGATTGAGAGGAAGGGAGCTGGCAGCATGACCTGCAGAGCCCTCAGGACCTCAGAAGGGTAGCACAAGTCCAGGCAAGCCTCCCTCCTGAGGAGGGGGCTGCACTCTTCCCCCAGCTCATGAATTGTTGTCCCAGCAATTCCACTTATTCCATTCAGTTCATATCTAAAAGACACAAAGCAAACAACTAACAGTTCTACCTGGACAAATGCTTCCTAGCTAGGCTATTCACATGATCCATAGTAACATAATATTAGCAGGTTCAGAATTAACAGCAGTTTTCACAGACATTTCCGTATAGATAGTTGGTTCCTATCTGACCAAAATGTTCAGTAGTCTGTGTAGCTCACCACCTCCTCGGTGTTCAGGGGTATGCTGATGGTCACTGTCCGTGGGGAGGGGGTGACTGCAGCAGAAACTTCCCAAGATTGACTTATGTTTGCCAGGTCCTTACAGGTGGGGTGCACCCAGGCCCCCCGATGCTAGGCTAGGAGGAAAAACTGTGGTTAGTAGCATTAGCAGTCTATTAAAGAATGGAAGTAACTCATTCTTCAAAGTAAAATGGGGGGGGGCCCGTTTTAATGGAACATGATGCCACTTCATAGAGCATTAATTATACCTGGGGGAGAACACATCACACTGGATCATTATGGTCACATAATCCCTCAAGTCCCCAATGTCCAGTCACACAAAGTCCATTCCATGGGGCATGATCTGGATGACCCCACATTTTCAGACAGCTCAGTTCATCTCGAAACACAAATCGGAACTGCTGCAGGGCTGCTTCCTTTCACAGTCCCACATACCCACTTGTTCCCATCATCTCAGCTCGGACTTACTTTTCACCTCGGGGCCACTGCTCCACTTTCCCAAAAGTTCAAATTAATTCTCAGAGCAGGGCAAACTAGTTTCTCACCTCGAGGCTAGCATGCCCTCCTCCCAGCTGGCAATCTTTTGATGCTTTGAGTGGGCAGCCTCTCACTCAGGGCTGCGGGCTCCCACCCTGCCTCCAGATACAGAGCTGACTGTGGGTGACGGTCCATGTCAAGCATGGCGGCACGTCCCCATCTTGTTGGTGATCACTTTGCTCTCCCTTGCACTCCACTCCTGCAGCCACCACTGGACATGCGACCATCATCCTCCCGCTGGGTGTTGGTTTCATCCAGATTTCCCCAATGACCAGGGAATCCTTTGCAGCGGTGCTGCCGCATCACAACAGGGTGTTGGGTGTGCACCCGCTATCCTGCAAGAAAACTACCACACTGCTCAAATGGGCAATTGGCCCCACTGGACCTGTGCCAACCCACTCTCTTTCTCTCCCGATCTCCCTCTCTCTTCCCGTGCACTACCTTATATCACCTGGGCCTGCCCCCCGGGTACTCCCGCACTGTCAGCAGTCCTCCGGGGTTGCAAAAACTATTAACCCTTACAGGTCCTGGGATAAAATGTTCAAACCACTTATCTCCCAGTGCACTATAATGATGCCCTTAGTCCGGGGGGGGGGGGTTACAACTCTTCCCCCAGTTGAACACTCGGTGCCCTCGGCGGACTCTGAAGTGCCACCAACCACCGTCACAGGGGCCCAGGCAGGCAAGATAGCACACTCCCCAGAACCCAGGAGGCTTCAGGCCACTAACCAAGAAGGTGGAAAAACAAATTGGCACCATGGGGCACTGCTATTTGCTTAGCTCTCTCACATGCCCGAGCACTGTTCCCTAGTGACCCACTCACTGGGCCTTTCAAACAGATTGCCTACAGCCTAGTATAGCATCCCAGGCCCAAACACTGGTCAAGACCAAAATACTACTACCCAAAATGCTGGCCACTGCCTGTCAGGGACTCCCTCATTACATGCGCTTCTCCTTTTAAACTGTACCAAACCCAACAGCTACCATTCTAATGGCTCTAAACATGTAAAATACTGCAACATTGATGCATGTACAGTGATAATAACATTCAGCAATCAACTACATGAAAATGAGTAACATGAACATTGGCTCATAACATGTAACCAGAGCGATAATAAACTATAACGAGAGTGATAAATACAGAATAATGTATGGGGTGGTGTGTGTAATGAGAATTTTGTAGACACCAGAGGTGTTGGATGCTACATAAACGGTTTATCTAAGTGTCCAACACTGAGGGTGTGTGTAAAACTCAAGTTTTACACCACCCCATATTTTGTTTTATATAATTGCTATGGTTGCATTTTTTTGCCACAACAGTTATATAAATGTGTGCAGCAGTATCTGAAGCGGAGTCTGCGGTTCTCTGGAAATACGGATCAGGTGGCATCGGTGAGGACTTTATATGGCCCGGTTTTTTCCTTTGGTCCTTTGTTTTGTCCTTTGCACCATGCCAGTGAGAAGGAGGGAGCCAAATGGGAGGTGAGAAGGAGGGATCTGAGCCGGAGACACAGTAGGGGAGCTGGCGGTGAGCCAAGGCAGTCAGAAGAGAATGTCGGGTTGGAGCAGAAGGGCCCCTGAAAGGAAGGACTCCAGCCACCATTCACTACACCAGCATCAAAAAATTTGTCTACTAAATAAAAAAAATAAATTTTATTTACAGCGCTGCATGGTGCGAAAGAAAGGCTTCAGAGAGGTAGAACCTCTGCGTGGCTTGCGCTTTTCTCACAGGAAGGCAGCACCTGCTTGCTGTTATAAACACTCTTTCATAACAGCAAATTTTTGATCACTTTGCTCTACCTTGCACCCCACTCCCTCGGCCACTGCTAGACATGTGACCATCATCCTCCCACGGGGTGTTGGTTTCATCCAGATTCCCCCCGTGACCAGGGAATTCTTTGGAGTGGGTGTTGCCTCGTCCCAACAGGATGTTGGCTGTCCAACCACTATCCCACAAGCAAACTACCTCGCTGCTCGAGCAGACAGTTGGCCTGCTTGACCTGTGCCAACTCACTCTCTTTCTCTCCTGATCTCCCTCTCTCTTCCCACGCACTCCCTTATATTGCCCTGGCCTGCCCCCAGAGTACTCTCACGCTGCCAGCAGTCCCCGAGGGCAGCAACAATTATTAACCCTTACAGGTCCTGAGACAAAATGTCCCAGCCACGTTTCCTAACTAGTGTGTGTCACAATGCACTATAATGATGTCCCTATTCCCGGGGGGGGGGGGTTACATCTGTGTCCTCACATTATAACCTGCACTATAATGACACCCCTGTTCCTAGGGGGTTACATCTGCATCCCCACATTATAACCTAGGGCTATTGAACACATTACAGGTTATGAATCGGGAGGGATGATATAGATTCCACAATACACCACATAAAGAGGCAGGTCAGTTGGGGCACCATCAGTGTTCTAACTGAGCTTCAAAAAGGGTCTTGCAGGTCTTTTAGAATGTTGCACTGGGTCTTCTTCTGGTTCCTGGGCAACTGAGGGTGCATGTCCCTCCTCTCTGGGCAGTGAATGAGGTTCCTCAGAATAAGCTAGTTCAGGTACAACATCTGACTCTTGGTCAGATTCTGTGTGGTCTTCCACATGCTCTAGTTCTGGGGCAGCTGGTCTTGCTGGTGGTTCAAAATGCTCTGCATGTGGATTTAACTGTGTGGATTGAGTAGTTAGCATCCACCAATCATCAGAAGCATTTAACAGATGTGGAATGATACCGAGCAAGGTCGTCCTCTTCATCAGACAAATCTGTTCTCTTCTGTGCTGGTTCAGGTGAAGACCTTTCTGGAGGCCTGAGTGGATGGCCATCTAGGTTGGGGGCAGACTGGCTAGTTTTGCTGTGGTGTCCATGGGAACCTATGGTTTCCATTCTCTAGGGGAGTACTGGGCCATTGTTCAGATTTGGCACATTCAGCAGTCCAGTGAGGAACAAATAATTGCAGTGCAAAGTTTTACTTCTCCGATGATCCCTCTCTGGGTAAGTTCTGTACATTCGCAAGGCCACAAGATTTTCTGTTGCCACATGGGGGATGCTGCCCCGCTGTTATGCAATTTTATGCTTTCTGGATAACCCCAAATTCCGAACCAAGACTGTCTCCAGGGAATAACTCGTGAACTCTGACATGTTTGTCGTATCTGGTTTTGTTTGCGAAATTTCTCTTGGTAGACAATTCTGCAGTCAGTCCGTAGTCATCATCCAATTGTTGTTTTAGTCTTTCAACATATTTGGTGTAAGTCTCTAAACTGTCTCCATCAGATGACTCTCCAAATGCAAGGTTCACTGGGAGCCTGACCTCCTTTCCGAACATGAGCAGATGTGGGAATTTCCCCATGACATCATTGCAAGTGTAACTGTATGCATGGATGAGCATGCCCACTTGTTGACTCCAGTTTGATCTTTTGCAAGGGTCTGACATACCCAACATATTTAACAAGGTTCTAGTGAAGCTTTTTTTTTGTGCTGGGACCCCAATTCCATGACTGGGAGCTCTGCCCCCTGCCCCACTTCACCCCCCCATGCCCAGGCTTAGCCCCCTGGGTGGGGCCACTGGAGCAGGACCCCCTCCAGCAGATGTGAAATAAGCAGGTCCTGGCTTACCCCAGGGTGGGGCCACAGAGTGGGACCCCCCTCCAGCAGAGGTGAAGGGAGGCAGGAGCAACCATGGAGCGAAGCGTCATTCCGGGGGACTGGCACTTTCTGAATGTTGGAATCCCACAACAGGAGGCGTGGTGTGCAGTGATGTGGATCCAAAGCTCCAGCATCTGGCACGCCTCCCACAATGTACTACGGTGCTGGCTTGCTATGAGCCAAGGCCTCTACCAGAGATGAACTGTGTACCGGGCACACTGCGGGCCCCATAAGAAGGGTATGCCTAAATCTTAAAACCAAGGACTCGTTCCACCATAAAATACTTTGAAAAGCCGATTGCCCAAATCCCAGCGCATGCACAGTAGTGGCTTGGAAAAAGATCCCGCACATGTGAGAGAATGCTGATCATGCGACAAAGGGATTTGGGCACCAGCTTTTCAAAGTATTTTGCACTGGAACGAGTCCTCAGTTTTTATTTGCAAACACATTGAATGGTTTAGCATACCCTTCTCTTATGGATGTAATATTTTATGGCATACCGATGTTAAAATGTGCTAGTCGGGACCGCGGTCCCAGTAGATGCACATTCTCGGCGCGAAACGGCTTCCGGGGGCATGGAGGTTTCAAGTTGGATGCCAGTAATGTGAATAGTGTTTAAATCATGAAAATTGGTAAGCTGCTTACTTTTGGTTTTATTCGGAGGCATTCTACAGTCACCAACTTACAGTTATTTGCTTGTAGATTGTCTGATGGAAATTGAGCACAAATCGAAGGGAAAAGCTGACAGTGCCCCTTTAACTGGCTGTGCTCTGGCTCGGTTTAACCCCTAGACTGCTGATAGAGTGGAGCATGGAACGTTTAAGTAAATTAATGGTCATTTGGCCGTTAGGTTTAGTAACACTAGCAAATAAGTGACCAGTTCACATTAATTAGGGTAGATCAAACAATGAAATAAACAGTAGCTGTCATGGATTTTTAAATATTGGTTGCCTATAAAATGGGAGTTTAGTTTACCCCTTCAAAATGCAACAACTTGCACATTTGAACACGTAGCATTTAAACATTTTCTTGATGAGGACTCTCATATTTCCTGTTTAAAGAAAAAAAAAAAAAAAACAGATTCCCTGTTAAAGTCATGGAAATGATCCTGCTCTCAGCCAGGCCCAGCTGCAGTCTCTAGGTACCTGAGGCAAGCCATAGAATTATATTTTTTCCTTGGAGTCATGGGTGGGGGGGAGACCTAACAGAACTTTGCTTTATCTTCCATATAAGCCTTAAAATGCACCACAGAGCATCTAAAACCCCAGAGCTTCTGGGGGCTGCTTGTAACACTGACAATGGGGGTGCCCAATCCCCCAGTGTCTCCACCTGAAATAAAGAAAACCCTCCCTCGTAGTTTAATTTTTTTAAATAAACACTGTAAAAAAGAAAAACATCCATCGATATCTGTTGCTGCCGCGCCATAACTGTCTCACCCCCAAAACCCAGCCCGTGTTAGTCTTCCAGCATGGGGATCTGCACCTAGACCCAGTACAACAGCAATACCAGTGGCGAAAATCCGGCATTGGCAAATGCTTGTTTTAACTTGGTTCAATGTTCTGTCAGTGCCCAAGTGTCCCATATCATCATGCAGAGGTTTGCGAGCCAGTTTTCTGAACTTGACTGGCAGCAACTACTGTTTTAGGCTTGGTCCATCATTGCTTTGTGGCTTGCAGAAGCAGTGAGGTGTCAGGATGATTAACGGCAAATTCTGTGGGTACCCCTTGTTTGAGAGTTTTAACAATATCTGGGACTGCAGGGTCCTCCATTTGCTCATTCCTCCAGTCTTGTGGACTAATTTGTGACAAGGTGGGTTTACCGAGGGACAGAACCTTGCAGTAGGTCACAGATATGCTGTTGGATAAAGCCCCCATGCCCTCCACTAGGCGAGGTGGTTCACTGGAGTTTGTCAGTTCTTCTGGGTCACATCTTTTGTACAGAGCTTCGACGGTAGTCTCTGGGATTCGGATCCAGTCTGGCTCTGGCACCCATGGGTGGGGTCTTTTGAATAGCACATCACCTTCAGTGTTGTTTTTTCTGGGACAATACTCTACACAGTAATCGTAAGTCGAGAGGGCGGACAGCTATCGATGGCCTGCAGTGTCCAATTTTGCTGTTGTTTGCACGTAGGTGAGGGGGTTGTTATCACTGCGGAGTGTGGTGTGGGTCCCATACAGATACTTGTGGAACTGATCAACTCTTGTCTATATGAATTCTAAAAACTCCAGCTCGTGGACTGGATAATTTCTTTCTGATGGCAACAAACTACAACTAGCATAAGCTATTGGTTGGAGTCCTTGTGGGTGTCCTTGATATAACACTGCTCCCAACCCATTGAGACTGGCATTTATGTGCAGTGTATATGGCTTTCTGGGGTCTGCATAGGCCAACATGGAGGCATTGTCTGATTATCTCTTCAAACGTTTCATCACACACTGGTGTCCATCTGGGGCCAAACAGTTCAGGCACTCTGTAGTAAACTTTTTCAGGACTGAACTGTATCACCTGCTAGTTTTTCTACCCTTGGATCAGGTCCTGCAGTAGTTTGACTATCTTGGTGTAATCTTTAATGAGCCTGGAGTAATAGTTGAAATATCTCAAGAAGCTCTACTGTTCTCTGAGCCGGGTGGATTTTGGCATGGTGATGATGGCATGAACATAGTTGGCATTGGTGTGGATGCCATTTTGGGACATGGTGTGACCCATATATGTGAGTGAGGTCCTGAAGAACTGGCGCTTGTCGACGGACAGCTTGAGGCCATATTCTTACAGTCTGTCAAGTACTTTGAACAGCCATGCTTTATGCTCTTCCAGGGTTCTGCTGCATAGAGTAATGTCATCCAAGTACAAAAGGCATTCTAACAGGTTCATGTTGTACACTGCTATCTCCATCAGCCTTTCGACTGTGGCTGGCACCCCTAAGATCCCTTGCAACATTCGGAGGAACTCATGGAACCCCAGGGCAGATGAACACAGTCTTTTCTCAATCTTGCTTGGCCATGGGAGTTTGATAATAGCTGGACCTCAGTTACATCACACTGATCCATTGACTTCAGTTCTGGCAATGTGGGGCATCTTGGACGCACGGCATAGTGTATTGATCGAGTACAGTTCCTCTGTTTAGAGTCCTGTAGTCTGCACACATTCTGACAGCCTGTCTTTTTCCTAACAACCACAATTGATAATGCATAGGGGCTTCTAGATTCCTGAATGATGCCTGTGGCCAGCATTTCTTTCAAGTGCTTCTGGACATCATTTATGTTTGTGGAGGATGGCCGTCTCAACCTTTCCTAAAAAAGGTCTGTCATCAGTGACCCAAATGTGGTGCTGTACACCTCTGGCACACCCAACATCCCATTCCTTCTGTTCCCTGTACCAACTTGTTTTGAATTCTGTTCCACCACTCAGTGAGGAAAGAGGGGTTTACAAACTTAAACAGGGAAGGATCTAATTGTCCTGGAGCTGGATTCTCTTTGTGGCCGTATAGCCAGATCAGCAAAATAGACCATGGTGAGGGCCCATCCCCTTCAGATGGCAAGGCAAAGTGTATTTGTAGGGCACCCAATCCTGGAGGCTCCGAGCGTCTAACACACAAAAGGCAGGTAAAATAAAAATAAAACACAATATAAGAAAGAAATAATAAAAACCATTAAAACAGTAACTACATATAACCCCTAGGTGATGCTATCCCAAGGGCTACTACCCCTGCCTGCTTGGCTAGTAGCAGGTTAAGGTGCCTGAGTTCTGAAATGGGTGCCTCCACCCGGAGGTCAGGGTTGGTAGTGGTCAAGCTAACCTGGGCACAGTCCTCCAGGATACTGTAACCCCCTCTTTCCTTACTAGTGGCCTGAACAATACACACTAATCACTTTCACAATACCCCTGATACACTACACAAGTACCACACTGTCTGCACTTACCACCAGGGCTTTCCTCTGGCTCGACCCTGGGGACCCCCTGTAAAACAAGGCTATACGCAGCAAATAACAGTGCAGTACTCTTGCACAAACTGGAACCACAGTCAGGGTAAATGCAAAAAGTTAGATCTGATATATTTAAGGGACTTGAACAAGGAAGGGGCGTAATCAGATTAATTTGCCTAAAGGCTATATCAATCAAACAGTTATACATGTACTTCAGGGTCCATAAACAGTCACACACTCTGGGTACCCAGATGGAGAATGGTGGGCTAGCCAGGAATGTTGCAGCTGGTTGGGGCCCTGTGATGGAAGAAAACAACACACACCACACACACTAATTGTAATCCGTAGCCGGAGGGCTCAGATCGTGAAAAGAAAACAACAAGACAATCAGATGACTCACTTTTAGATTAGGCTGTTGTTGCAGGTAGCTACCCTGATGATTACTGACGATACCCAAGACTGGATACAGGCTGGACGAAAATTGAGACTGCAGGTGGTTGATCTGGAGTGCCAGAAGAAGCAGGGCCCACACGATTCGCCAAGGCGTTGTTCCTGTTCACGCGTGGAGCAGGGGGCTGATCCCCAGGCAGGTCTCTCGTCGATGGCTTTCTGTGTACAGTGGGTAGTCTGACTGGGCCAGTGTGGCAAGCCCCAGGCCAAATGTAGACAAATTCGGATACAGTCCGTTTTGGGCTGGATACAGCTTCCAGCAAGCAGAACACAGTTCTAAGCACAGTGGGGTACCAAATCCCGACCCACTAACAACTCACAGCACATTTACATGTAAGGAAATTCTACTGTACCAGCAAACCGCTCTCCGGTCACGATTGCAAAGTCTCTGCACAAACCGGGGATTCAGAAGCAGCTGGAAATCCTGACAGGCCGATCGCATTCAGCAAAATCTTCGTTCTTCTTTAGGTATGAGCCTGGTAAAAAAATTAGTGGCTTACTTTGTTCTCACAAACTTGGATTTAGTCCAAAATAATTCTGTTCTCTCCCTCTCAGGGGCAGAAGGCAGACATGCAGGCCACAACTCAGGCCGTTCACAGTTCTCCCATCTAAAACTACACAGAACTCTTGCCCAAATCACTTGAGCTGTTACTTTTTCTCTTCTCAACCCAGAACTGAAACTAGCTGCAGCAGCCTGGGAAATTCCCCAAGATCCAAAAGGTTCGGTTGGCTGATCCTTCTGTCATTCACAACAATGGCTCCCCCTTCGGGTGCAAAAAGCCCAAAACTACAATTCCTACAGATTTTGACTCCAGACAGCTCCTGTAGTCCGGCTCCATTTTAGGTCCCACCAGTACTGATTGGTCCAATTTGCAGTCCAGCACCAAAATAGTGGAGATGAACAAAACAGTCCTTGCTGCAAAGAAGGCAGGTTAGACAAACTACATTATCATTATCACTCTAAATGATTTTCAGCAAATAGTTACATCTTTCAACAGAGCTCCCTCTCAGATTATGTATGACTGCAATCCAGGCAGCTCTTAAAGAGACAGTACACAGAGGCTATACAGGCACTCTCTAGCAATCACATTTAAACTGCTTAAATGCAGGACACCAGCCTGGCAGTGAGCTTTAGGCAAGCTTGAGGAAGACTTTTTGGGAACCCCCATTTGTGGGGCGGGTTACATACAGTTTAAATCGGATCTAAAAGCTAGTTAGATCACATCATCTGGGAAGGCTAGTGAAAATAAATGAGCCTTGAGACCACTCTTCAAACACTTGACCAGTGGGGCCTTCCTAATATAAGGAGGAAGAGCATTTCATAGGACCGGGCCGATGTTGCTAAGATCCTGATTACTAGCAGTTTTAAGTCTGGTCCTGGGAACCTCGAGGAGGCCTCTGGTCAAGGAGCGGAGGGAACGGATCGAGACAGCCAGTATCAGAAGGTCAGCCAGATAGCCAGGACCTAGTCCGTATAGGGCCTTACAGGTGAGTAAACTCACCTTGAAGATAACCCTCCACCTGACCAAGAGCCAGTGCAGATCCTGGAAAATTGGGGTCACATGACTGGACCTAGAAAGGCCAGTCAGTTTTCTGACAGCAGCATTCTGCACCAGCTGCAGCCAGCGGAGGGTACCTCCAGAGACCCTGAAGTAAAGAGCATTACAGTAATCAAGCCTGGATGTCACAAAGGCATGAACTAATGTGGGCAGGTCTTCGGGTGGAACTAGGGGGTTGATCCTGGTGATATTTCTCAAGTGGTAAAAAACACTTGGGACAACAGATGACACCTGAGCTTCAAATGTAAACCTTTCATCCAAGATCACGCCAAGATCTCGCACCCTAGGGGAAACAGTCAGCAGTGTAAGTCCCAGGAAAAGACCTGAAGCCCAATCAGAAGCACTCCCTTCATGCCCTCAACCCGGCTCAACCACCAGCACCTCTGTCTTATCAGGGTTCAGTCACAACCAGCTGGAGGACATCCAGTCATTGATCTCGGCCAAGCAGATGTTAAGCACTTCCACAGTGTCCGATGTCCCAGGGGCAAAGGCAAAATACAATTGAGTATCATCTGAATAGAAGTGAAAACCCATATTGTATCGCCTAATGAGCTCTCCCAGGGGCAGCATAAACACTGCAAATGGCATCGATGACAGGATCGACCCTTGAGGTACTCCACAAGGCAGGAGCCTCGGGGAGGAGGAGATATTCCCAATCACTACTCGCTGCTTCTTGCCAGTGAGATAGGACTCAAACCAGCTGATGACAGTGCCGATGAGTTCACAATACTCTCTGGGGTGATCAAGAAGCACAATGTGATCTACAGTGTCAGAGGCTGAGGAGAGATCGAGGAGAACAATAATTGACCTGTCTCCTCTCTCCCTAGCCCTGAGGAGGTAATTGTGCACCCTGATTAACGCCATTTTGGTGCTGTGCTTGGCTCTAAAACCTGACTGGAGTGGAGCCTGCCCATCGGCACAGCGGTTGGATTTTTCCTTCAGACGCCGGTGACCTGGGTTTGGAAATGGACCCGGGTCACTGGAGGGCTGGCCGGGGGAGAAGGATGGAGCATTCTGTGGACAGCTGTCCTTCGGGTGGGGGATCTCGTCCGGCGCTCGACTGACCCCTGGCAGAGGCCGGGGGCACTGCAGCTGCCAACGAACAACAGTACCAAGGGGTTGGGGCAGACACAGGAGGTCATTGCACGCCCCTGCCCTCAGTAAAAAAAAAAAAAAAGGAAGAAAACTCCCTCTGTCTGCTGCCTCCTTGAAGTCTGCCTCCAGCTTCAATTAGCCTCCCGACTGGCTCTCCCCAGATAGTCACAAGAATTGAGGCACCTGGCCAGTGCCACGACTCCACCCTCCGAGGGGTAAGTCGGGGGTTTTGGGGTGATGAACACAGTGGGAACATGGAAGCCACATGAAGGTGCCGAGACCAGGCAGATAATCGGGCAAGACAGAGGGGCAAAAAGATAAAAAAACAAACAAAAAAAACTGACTGGAGTGGCTTACAGATGTCAAAGGTCACAAGGTGCTTCTCAAGCTGTTGCACCACAATCTTCTCAACAATCTTAGCCAAAAAGTGAAGGTTGGAGATACGATGGGAATTTGCCAAGATATCTGGTGTCGAGAGATGACTTCTTCAGAAGGGGCCTCACCAGAGCCTCTTTCAAGGAATCCGGAAAAACCCTCTCTGATAATGAGCATGGGACAATCCTTGGGAACACTAGGCCAACGGAACCAACACATCTCATTAAGAAACGTGTTGAGCTGAGTCCTGCTCACAGTTTGTGTTCTTCAGCTTTGAGATAACCTAAATGACTTCAGCCACCTCCACTGGTTTAAACTCATCCCAGACAGGCAGAGCGCCTTCGCCACCACCAAGCTGATCACTCTGAGTCATCACGGGATTTATTGACAGGATCCCCTGATGGATAGAGGACACCCTGTCAGCGAAGAACTGAGCAAACTCATTACATAAGGTGACTGAAAAGGTTTTTTCCGGCTGCAGACAAGCCGGATGAAGAAGTCTGTCTACAATTCGAAAAAGTTGAGATGGTCGGTTCTGCCCTGCAGCAATCTCCCTGGACAGGAACTCTGCCTTCTTACAGTTGGTTGCTCCTTGATACTCAACATAATGAGCATACAGGGCCATTTTGTCCGTATCCGACCAGGACCTCCACCAACAATGCTCCAACTTCTGACTCCTGACCTTTATCACCTTGAGGTCACCATCAAACCTTGAAGATCTCAAGTGAGAAGATTTCGGTCGTACACGGACTGGTGCAAGGGTATCAAGAGCCCCGGAAACCGTCTTGTTGTATGCGGCAACCACTACACCCGTACCCATCACACATGCAGCATCTACACTACGTAGATCAGCTACCGCCAATAATCTCTTCAGGGCCAGTCCCCTTAAAGGGCGATAGCTGACCATCTCATTAGGGGGAGGGGGACTCCAGGGGGGGCGTCTGAACGAGAACTTTACCATGCAGTGATCAGACCACGTGACCTGATCAGTCCTTAAGTTAGTTACCTCAAGCCCCAGTGTGAACACCAAGTCCAACATGTGGCCGTGGTGACGGGTCATGAAAGTAACTGCTTGTGTCAGGCCCAGTGATGACATCAACTGGAGGAGGTTAGACCCAAGCTGTGAGGATTTGTCATCAACCCAGGCATTGAAGTCCTCCGAACTAAATATCTGGGGGACTCCAATACCTCGCAGACGACAAAGTCCGCAGCCTCCTGCAGGAAACCTCTGCTGCCCCAGAAGGGCAGTAAATAAGGAGAATCCTGCAGTCTGCACCCGAACCCCCACACACTGCCACACACTCAGAGGACCCGGTAGTCCCCACCGGGTGCACTGGTGAAGCCCACGTCAGATCTAAAACAGATGGCTACTCCCTGTCCCTGTGTTCCCACCTCGGGCAGTGCACTATGGAGTACCCAGTAGGGATGGCTGCCTCCAAAACTGGACCAGCATCATCACCCAACCAGGTCTCTCTAGTGGAAGCCAGATCAACCGAGGAAATCAAGCCCGCTATAATTGCAGTCTTGGTTCTCATCGATCTGGCATTGCATAGCACCACCTGAAGGGAACTGGTGCCCACTCAGTCTGGCAGGAACTCTGGTGACGGAAACCAAATATGTCTGGCCTCTCTCTTGGATATGTCTAAATCCAGGGAGTCTGCAACACCTGACCACCTCGATACCTCTCATCTCCGCTATACCTGCAGCTCCACCGCCAACGCCAACCCCTCCACACCCTTGTAATGCCAACCTCCTGATAGCACTGCGCTGCCATAGCTGACACAGGGAGGCCAGCAAAGGGATAGAGGTTACGCAGCTGGGATGCATCATAGGTAATTTGCGAGGGTCCCCAGCCCCAGCACATCCCGCACTAGCAAGCTGACTGCTAAACTTTCTAGCTAAGCACCCAGCCAAACTGGGATAATACCACTAAAAATCTACCTTCTCAAACTCATTCACAGTTCACATTCACCTAATACGTAGATAAACCAACTGACCATACACTCACACAAATTTCTAATTATTCCCTATATTAAACCCAAAAATAAGACCAATAACCCCCAACCCACCAACCACCTCCCTCCCAAGTAAAACAAAATGCCAGAAGATTTTGTTTTCAGGAGAGGATTTGAGTGCTACTAAAACAAATTTATACACGCTTCATATTAGAGCACAGTTCAAAAATTTCAAAAGCCCAGTTAGAAAAGTTCAGTGATGTGAAGTCCTAAGCAGAAATCCTTATGAAATAACAATCCAGCAACACATTCTCACTGAGCTGCAGAACCTTTATATGGGCACTATAAAGTAATAACTGGCTCCCAAGATGTTACTAAGCACTACCAGGCTGAAGTTTTATCACAGAACGGGGAGATTTGCCAGAGGAGCTGGACCTTCCATCCAACTAACCCAGCAATACTCTCACTAATGCTGGGAGCAGAACAGATCACAAAACACAGTCATGAAGAGAAACGAGGAACGGACTCGCCTAATCCAAGTCCAGATGCACCCCTCAGCACTTCTTTCACTAGCATTGAGTGAAGACTGGGCAGCAGATGATATTCTGTGGGGAAACTCCTCGACCGGAGCCGGTGACACAGAATGGCCAAGAAAGTCTTGTGCAGTGGTTCAAATGGCACAACCAATGGGTCCTTCACATGCAGGCACAGCTGGCCAAACAAGACACGGAGTCTGGATAAAGCCCACGCTACGACACCACAGGCTCCTGCTGCAGTGTTAAGGAACAAGTTCCAGAATCACCAGCAGTCCTCTGAAAGATGAAAAACTGGATAGAATCCTGGAAACGCTCCCACATGGAGCTGAACCTCTGAAATGAATTTCCGTCAACGGCAGCAGATGATCTGGCCGAGACACAGTCACAGAGGTCCAGTCCGAGCTTCAAAGCCACTGACTCTGCTCTACCGAATATTCACTCCCTGTTCTGCATTCTGCTTTCTTCTTCCGATAACTCCTCACGAAAGTAGCACTCAACCATAACTCAAAACATAAAAGCTGACTCCTAGCATTCCTCACTTACCATCCCTGCCTAACACTTCAGCCCTATGCCTCATACTAACTAAGCAAATTTTGGACTCCGGATGAAAAAAAAAATAATAATCGGAGTCAGAACTCAAATATGATTAAAACACTCCTCTCCTAAAATATGTAGAAATATAAGTGGGTTTAAGAGGTTAAAGAAGATTCAGCGGCTCTGTTCAGAGCACTCACAGCAGCCCAGCATGACTGCCATCTTGCTCCTCCTCCCAGATGGTCACTGGTTGATCTGTTAAATTTGTCACATGAACTGTTACCTGTCTGACATATGCATGAGCTTTAGCTGTCACTATGGTAGGTTTGACTACGAGCTCCTCTGGCAGACTGGCTTCCTCTGGACAATCCAGCATTAAGCTGATTGTGGCAAAATCCCTTGAGACACACTTATTACCTTGATGGCACACTCTGCTTGATGGGGTAGCACCACTTCAGATCAGTCTTGGCGCCAGACAGTTCCCACAGAGTCATCCCCAGGTAGGACAGGGGCTTTGCGAGTGTAAGCTTGTTTGACAGGTCCATGGAGGGGCATGGATGCTTTTCCTTGCCGAGCTTCAAACTCTGCAAAACTGACCACAGCAGTGAAACATGGACATTGGTTCCAACAATGACTGGAATCTCTTCACACATACTTGTCAGTGGGCACACCAGGGCACACGTTTCCACAGCAGTAGGAGTTCCAGCAGTGTTCACTGGCAAGAAGGGATATGAATCAGGCCCAAGAGGGGGTATGAAGCTTCACTGAGACCTCACACATCCAGGCCTTCGAAAGGCTCTAACGTTTTATGAGACAGATACTTACCGTAATAGTCTGTGAACACTACAGTGACTTGGGAGCCACTATCCAGGAGTACTCGAATGGGCAGTCCATCCACTCAATCTTCCACATCTGCAGTGGGACACAACCTCATCCCAGTTCCTTGACACTTTGGCGTTGGTATCTGATGAACTGATTTTGACATGATCTGTAGCTTTAGCAGTGGTTGCTGATAAATGACTTGTTCCCAGGGCACCAGAGCGCTCCCATCTAGGGAGTCTACTGAAGTTCAGAGAACTGACTGGGTTCTTGGCTAATTTCTCATTGAGTAGCTGATCAGCAACCTTTTGAAAGTTGATTCCCACTTGACACTGACTTATGATATGTCCAGCCCTACTGCAGTGATGGCATTGAACATGGTCTCTACGCATTTGCTGTTCAGAAGCTCTAGTGAGAGAGTGACATGGAGGCCCTCTCTCCCAGGCAGGGGGCCCCTAGGTGATTGCAACACTTGGTTGTTCATTGATTGTCCCATCATTTTCTTTAGCTGGATCAGTTGAGCATGGACTTTCTTCAGTGAGACAGTATTTGAAGGTTGCACCCCATTACTTGAGGCAGCTGATGCCATACTACAGTACTTGAAACAGGTGTACTGGAAACTCAGAGTTCAGGTCTCCCAGGGGGTGGGTTGGTCTTACTGTGTTGAGCTATCACACTTTTCATTTCCCGAATCAGTTTCTATAGTTCTGTGACATCACAAGAGCCCCCATTGTCCAACAGTTGGGCACTGGTGGCAGAAACCAGTGGGGGGCCTTGCTGCTCATCTTGTTCCTTGGTCTCTCTCTAACCTCCCGCAGCAGGATTCAGTGGGAGGGTGGGTCAGCCAGTTTCTTAAGCGCAACTTTTAATAGCAGCAGCTCTGAAAACTGAGCGACCTTCAGTATCTATTCTAATCACACCTTGTTTAGGTCTTTGGACTCTATCCCACTTTTTGCAGTATACTTTTTGTAGGGCCCTCTCAAGGTAGTGTGGATAGGTTGTGAGGAAATCCCCTTGGCATTGTTTGGTGGTCTTAAACTTCCAGTACAAGACATCACAAGAGTATGTACTTCCAGACACACTGTCTAGGGTGGCAAGGTGTTCATCTGCATTGGCCTCAGCAGCCGCAGTGACTGCATGGCATCTAATGCTGGCCCCTTCAGACTCTCAGCTAGTGTCTTGTGCTTTTCTGCCTCTGTGTATTAGCATTCATGTAGCATTGGTAAAGCACAATCAACCCATATTTCATAATCATCTTTCAGAGTGGAAGAGGGATTTATTCGAGCACAGGTGCCCTTTTTACAATGGTTCCACGTCAGAGTCATGAGGTAAGGTTACAAACAAACAATAAAAACAGCAACTCCAGAGGAGTAGTGTCAGTAACAAACAACAGGATGAATAGATACAAATGTGGAACTTTGATATTGCAATATCAACAAAACTGTTAAAGTGTGAGTTGTATTCCATGTGGTATCAATTTAATTTAATTTTAAATTTTAAATTAGTTGTCCAATATTAATGGTCTCTAGTTGTTAGAGAACATGATTTATCCTATCAGGTGTACATCCTAAAACTTAGACAGTTGGTCAGTACATCTGCGTAACTAGCTTAAAATAGGTGAAAGATGGAATCCTAAATATTAGGTGAAAGGTAGTGATGTCATAGCCTAAGTGAATGTAAAATGATGTGACGAAGCCTATGTATATGGATAAGATGCTTGTACAGTTGCCTCTCCTCATTGCAGGTGTACTGTACCTTTTAAGAAAACGTTCTTGACAATAAAGTTATTATACAAAAAAAAGTGTGAGCTAGGTGTACAGATTAACTGAAGCTGCTATGTGTGGAGCTCGAGGTGAGATCTATTCAAGGAGCTTTTTTGAACTTGGTAATTTTTGGGAGACTTATTAGGGATTCAGCTGATTCATTCAGCCACACAGATGCCCTTACAACAAAGGAACATTTCCCAGGTTAGTTCTTCTGAATGGTAATTCGAGGGCATTTCTAGTCATGTTCCTGGTATTATATTGACTGGTAACAGGGTGTAAGCAGTTTTGTATAGCCGGGGGTAGGGGTTAAGACCCGACAGCACATTTTTTGCAGGCAGACAGGTCTGGTATTTTAATGTGCCCTGAAGGGGTAGTCATTTGGAGAGAAAATAAAGGGAGCTGCTATTGATCAGCTTGTCAGTCCCCAGTACCAGGCGACATACCTTGTTCTAGGGACATGGATTTGTTGTTCATCCACACTGTCTGGCAGGTTCCTTGCTGCTTTAAATCTTGCCGGAAGGTCTTTAAGCTGGCTGCTCCCACCCACCCGGGTGGTAAAACTCTCGGCTCTGCCCCATGACGCCAGATCTTCCTTACCACTTGGAAGCTCAGGTTCCCTCCTAAACGCTCTGTGTGATAGCCTGGATCCTAATTCTTCAGTTTGCCTGAAACTCATTTTAAAATTTTCAAGACTTCGGTCATCTTTCTCCCTCGCGGCTGCGATGGACAAATCGACTCCCGGTTTTCGGCGGTGCCCTTGTGGGCAGAAGATGTCCAGGACGGACCACCACTCCACGTGCATCTACTGCCTCGGCCTAGAACACGACCTGCAGGCCTGTGAGTCATGCTGTTCGTTCTCGGCCAGCGTCCTGGAGGACCGCACTGCCCAGTTAACGCTAGGGCGCCCTGAGAAGTGCTACCCACCTGTTAAGTCGAAGGAGGCCCGTTGGGCGGTTACTGCGGCGGCTGGCTCGGCTGAGCAGCTCGAGCAGATGATCGCCCTTGAGGAGGAGGCGGCCCAGGCCGCATCTTCCTCCTCCTCGGTCACGGCATTTATCCCGCTCTCTTTGGGTACCTCGTATTCTGCTTCGTTCAAGGAGCTTTGCCAATCCCTTTCCACGAAGGGAGAGGGGCCATCGGGACATTCCTCTCGGTCCAGAAAGAAGGATTCTAAGGGTAAGTCCCATCGTCGGCGTTCGTGGGAGCGGGAGAGGTCTCCTTCCGCAGACAGCCGACTGTCGACTTCGGTCGAGGTTGCGGCTGAGGCCGCTGGCTTCACGGCGTCCCTGTCAGGCCAGCCAGCCGAGACTCCTGTCGACGCGGTCGAGATTTTTCTCGACCCGTCGGACGGGCTGTTGACTGGTGAAGCCGACAACCCTTCTTCGCCGGTTCCCCCGGTGGAGACCGAGGATCTGCCTGAGCCCCCAGTGCAGCAGTCCCTGGTTAATGTGTCCGAGCCGAGGGAAGAGCGGGTGTCCCCCGCTCCTTCCCATACCCATCCTCGGAAACACCGAGGATCTTGGTCTTGGAATTCTTCTCAGTCCAGCTTATCCCGCCGACATCAGCGGTCTCGGTCTCGGCACTGAGGTAAGCGGCGCTGCTGCTCATCCTCGTCTTCCTCCTCAGAAGAGGAGAGGCTTCGGCGCAAATTGCGTCGACGCTACGAGGACCTGATGTGGCAGCAGTTACTTCTGTCCGGGAGCAAGTCAACGCCGATGCCTTCCCCAGCCAGCAAGTGGCTATCACCCGAGTGGCCGAAACAACCCCTCGCTGCAGTCGAGATGCCGAAGTCTGGGCCAGTTGTTCGGCTGAAACCTGCTGCCCCACCGATTGTGGTGGAACCTCCGCCTCCACAACCGAAATCGGGGGTGCTGACCAAGGACTCTCGGTCGGGTCAAGGCCTGCCCCACAGGTTGTTGGTCACCCTCACTCCCGACCGTCCTCGGCAGGTGGAGGGTGGCTCAGGCCCTAGGCAGCTCTTCGCGGACTCCTCGGAGTCGACGACTCCTCCCTGTTCTCCAGGCCAGTTGACCTGGAGTCCTCCGGGGGTCAGTGCTGGACGAAAGCCCATCGTCCTTCATGGGTTTGCTTCGGCTCATCTCGGAGTCCACCGGGATGCTGCTCGAGCCCGTATCCAAACGGGCCAAGTATCCCCTGACAGAGATACTGGACCAAGGGGATTCACCCACGGAGGCCTTTCCGGTGGCTGAGGCCTTTGTTGGCCCAGCCTTGGAGCTTTGGCAGTGGCCTGCTTCCTGCCCTGTGCCCTCGGCCAGGATGGCCAGGAAGTATGTGGTCCCTACCGGCTGTTTGCCCGGGTTTTCGGAACACCCCTCTGCCGAGGGGTTGGTCACTGACAGCATTTTCTGGTGTTCTGGGAACGCTAGGGACGTGGACAAGCCCCCTGACAAGGAGTCCAAAAGGCTGGACTACACTGGGCGCAAGGTGTACGCTGCATCCTCCCTTGGCCTCCGCCAGGCCAGCTCAGCCGTGCTGATGGCACACTTCTCCCACGCCCTCATGGGCTCCCTGGATGAGGTGATCCCTCATCTCCCGGCCGACCTGCAGACCACGGTCCAGCAGGTTCAGGACCAGGATAGGGCGGTGGCGAAGCAGCAGCTCCAAACAGCTTTGGACATAGGAGACTCCTGTGCCAGATCGGTTGCGGCCGTGGTGGCCATGCGCCGCAGAGCATGACTGAGGATATCCACCTTCATTGCGGATACCCAGCACAAATTGGCGGATGTCCCCTTCTTGGGGACCGACCTCTTCGGCCCTGGAGTGGAACGTCACCTCCAGCGGATCGAGAAGTCCAATGCCACTCTGGACTCGGTCACCTCCGCCCAGAAGGACAAAGACCGCCGACAGCAGCAGCACAAGTCCTTTCGTCCTTCTGCGCCTGCGGCACGTCCGGCCCAACAGCACCAGCACCAGGGCCAGCAGGCTCGCGCTTGGCTTCCAAACCCAAGCCCGCGGCTTCCTCTAATAGGAAGCAGGGAGGTAAAGGCCCAGGAGGTCCCTCGGCTGGTCCCTCCGCCAAGCTTGCCCAGTGACGGGTTGAGGGGTGTCGCCCCCAGCCTCATCACTCCCTCCTGGGTTCCCCCCGTGGGGGGACGGCTCCGCCACTTCCTTTCCGCCTGGTCCGCTATCACCACGGACCGCTGGGTGTTGGAGGTGGTAAGAAAGGGCCTCCCTCTGGAGTTCGAGCAGGCTCCACCCTTTTGAGCTGTTGCCCCTCGGGGGGCCATGGGGTCCGCAGCCTCTCTGTCGGCCCGCCAAGCCGATATTGCCCTGCTCCTCGAAAAAGAGGTGATCAGGAAGGTGGCAGATTCCCCTTCAGACCCGGGGTTTGCGTCCAGATATTTCCTAGTCCCAAAACGGACGGGGGGGGGGCTGGCACCCCATTCTCGACCTGCACGACCTGAACAGGTTCCTAAGGTCTCGGACCATCAGGATGGTCACTCTGGCTCAGATTATCCCATCCTTGGAACGAGGCATGTGGTTCTGTTCCCTGGACCTTCAGGATGCGTTCTTTCACGTCCCAATCCATGTGTCCCATCAGAGATTCCTCCGCTTCAGAGCGGAGGGATCCCTTTACGAGTTCCGGGCCATGCCCTTTGGCCTCTCCCTAGCTCCCAGGGTCTTCGCCAAATGCATGGCAGTGGTGACAGCATTCCTGCGGTGCTGGAGGGTCCAGGTGTACCCCTACCTGGACGACTGGCTGATTGCAGCCCCCTCCAGAGTGGAGGTGGAGCGCTCCAGAGATCTGGCTCTCCAGGTTTGCTCTCAGATTGGCCTCCTCATCAACGAGGCCAAGTCGGAACTCATGCCAAAGCAGGTGATACATTTCATCGGGGCAGAGCTCGACTCTCTTCGAGCCAGAGCATAGCTCCCAGCGGACAGGGCCGAGGTTCTTTCCTCCTTTGCCCAATCATTTCAGGTTGGGCAATCACACCCTGCCCGGGACTTCCTGTGCCTCCTGGGCCTCATGGTGGCCTGCACCAGCGTGGTCCGTTGGGCCGCTGGTACATGCGTCCCCTTCAGTGGGACTGGCCAGCCAATGGTCACAGCACTTCGATCCTCTGGATCAGCTAGTGACAGTGACCCAGGGGATGTGGAACGCTCTCCACTGGCGGACCGTTCCAGCACATCTGCAGGAGGCATCCTGTTTGTCCGCCCCGAGCCGACGGTCTCTCTATCGACCGATGCCTCTCTGATGGGTTGGGGTGCCCATCTGGGGGAGCACAGAGCACACGGCCGCTAGTCCCCTCGGGAGTCCCGATGCCACATCAACCTGCTGGAGCTTCGAGCGGTTCGTCTAGCCCTCACCGCCTTCGCTCTGTTTGTACGGGGTCAGGTGGTTCAGGTCCAGACGGACAATACTACAACCATGTCCTACCTAAACCGCCAGGGTGGGACGCGCTCCATGCCTCTGTGCAGGGAAGCTCTCCGCATTTCGGCTCTCGTGCGCAGCCTGGAGGCAGATTTCCTCGCCATTCACATGGCAGGAGCCTCCAACACCCTGGCCTATGCCCTAAGCCGGATAGGGGCTGCGTCTCATGAGTGGTCTCTCCTGCCAGAGGTAGTACAAGATCTGTTCTCCCACTGGGGCATGCCTCAGGTGGACCTGTTTGCCTCCAGGGAGAATGCGAAGCTGAGACTGTTTGATGTCAACCCCCCTCAGCAGGGCTCGCTGCAGGGGGATGCCTTCTCGAGGCCGTGGACCCTGGGCCTCTTCTATGCCTTTCCCCCATTTCCCTTGATGCACAAGGTGCTTCTCAAGGCGAGGAGGGACAAGGCGCAGGTGATTCTAGTAACCCCAGACTGGCCCCACCAGTTCTGGTATCCAGATCTCCTCAGTCTCAGCTCCAGGCTCCCGAGGTGGCTTCCAGCCCGCCCAGATCTGATGTCAGTCAATCAGGGGAAGGTATTCCATCCGGACCTTCAATCCCTGCACCTGATGGCCTGGTTCCTGAGCGGCTAGAGTTCCAGGCCTCGGGTGTTTCCGACAAGGTCCTCAACGTTGTTGAGGCGTCCCGTAAGGAGTCGACCAGAAAGTGCTACGCCTTCAAATGGAAGAGATTCTCCATTTGGTGTCAGGGCAAGGGCCAGGACCCTTCCTCCTGTTCCTTGGCAAGCATACTGGACTACCTGTGGTCCCTGTCTCAGCTAGGGCTTCGGTCGACGACCCTTAAGGTGCACCTGGCAGCCATCTCTGCTTACCGGGAGCGGGCCAGAAAGCAGTTCGTGGTGCAGGAGAAGGTGGTCGGGCGCTTTTTCAAAGGCTTTGATCACATGTCCCCTCCAGTGCGAGAACCTCCACCTCTGTGGGATCTACTGCTGGTATTGGCTATGCTCATGGGCAAGCCATTCGAACCGATGTACAGGTGTGACATCTCTCACCTGTCGTGGAAGACCGCCTTCTTGGTGGCTATCACGTCATCCAGAAGGATGGGAGAGCTCCAGGCGCTTTCCATCGAGTCTCCTTATCTGGTCTTCCACAGGCACAAGGTTGTCCTGCGCCCCCACCCGAAATTCCTTCCGAAGGTGGTGTCGGAGTTTCACCGTAACCAGGTGTTGACTCTTCCGGTGTTCTACCCCAATCACACCTTGGAGGCCGAATATAGGCTCCATACTTTGGACCCTAGAAGAGCGCTCGCTTATTATAAGGAGCAAACGGCTGAAGTTCGGGGAGAGGTTCGCCAGCTGTTTGTCACCTACGCTTAAGCCGCACCTGGCAGACCTGCAACCAAGCGGACGATAGGCAGGTGGGTCACCTCCTGCATAGATCTCTGCTACAGGTTGGCAGGCATGGAGCCTCCCAGAAGGATAAGAGCTCATTCTATCCGCCATACCGCTGCATCGGTGGCTGCTTCCAGGGATGTCCCTATCCAGGAAATCTGCAGGGCTGCTACCTGGAAGTCAGCACACACCTTCATCACCCACTACCACATTGACCTTGAGTCACACCGGGATGCTGGTTTTGGGGCCTCGGTTCTCCAGTCTCTATTTCCCAAGCTGGAGGTGTGCGCCTTGCCTCCCTCCTCCCGGAGAACTGCTAGGAGTCTGCCAGACAGTGTGGATGAACAACATATCCATGTCCCTAGAAATACAGGTTACTCACCTGTAGCAGGCGTTCTAGGAATGGTATATGTTGTTCATCCACACTACCCACCCGACCTCGCCGGCTTCAACGCACAACCTGGCTTCCAGTGAGCTAGATCTGGCATCATGGGGCGGAGCCGAGAGCCTACCACCCGGGTGGGTGGGAGGCTCCAGCTTGAAGACCTTCCGGCAAGATTTAAAGCGGCAAGGAACCTGCCAGACAGTGTGGATGAACAACATATACCATTCCTAGAACTCCTGTTACAGGTGAGTAACCTGTATTTATAGACCACCTTGACTGTGTTTAGTGCAGAGTCACATGCAGCTGCGTATACTGGGAGGCCATAGTCGACTGATAGGACCTTGCTGGATACAACAATACACCTGGCTTGTGTGGCAAGGTTAAGGCGGTTCCTTTTTAACACACTTAGCCTTCTGTTAGCCATGCTAACACTATTATTCACATGAGTAGAACATGATAGAGTATCATCCAGGATAATACTTAGGTAATTGGGCTGGCAGTATAGCCTAGAGGTTAGAGTAACAAGCTTGATACATCCAGCAGACCAGACATGAGTTTGATTCTCACAACCTCCACTTGCATACTGTGTGACTCTGAGCAAATCATTTACCCGCCTGGTGCTCCCAGGTCACCTCTGAAAACAGGTACTTGTGCCTAGTGGTCCTTGCCTGGTTACCAAAGACTAAAATAAAAAATTAAAATTACAGTATTGTAGCTATTCTAGTTTGTGTCCCTTGTCATTGAGGATGACTAGTGGTGGGACCTTTTTTTATTAATTTAAGGGCCAGAGAATAACATGGTTTTGGTTTTATTGTAGTTCAGGACCAGTTTGTTGTGGGTGAGTGTGACAGGGTTGGATAAGACCCTGACCCATTTGTTATGCAGAGAGAGTTAAAAGCAAGGATTCTAGCCTCTCATATTCTGCCACTCATCTTTCTCTTGCCGCTGTAATTGCTTAGCCAAATTTTCCTTGTGGAGCCTCTGAATTGGCCACCCCGAAGGTCCCAGAATTCCCTCTGTTTTCCTCCTCCCCTCCCTTCCTTCCTCCCTCCTCCTCCCTCCCTCCCTCCTCCTTCCTTCCTTCTTTCTTCCTTGCTCCTCTTTGGTTAAAATATGTGAAATTTTATGTGAAACTGGGATCCCTTGGTTTGCAAATGTACATAGTTATATTGTTAGAATTGTTGCAAAAAGCTATTTTGAACTTGGGGGTTAACCTGGAGATGCAGTTTGACATCCACAAGCTCATTTGCAGAGTTGTCAACAGGAGATCAGTTCTAAGTTACAGTGTTCTATTTTGTTGCACCTGTAGGACGCACAAAAATATTTTTGTTGCCGTATTGGTCCTTGTTACAAAAGATTCTGAAAAAAGATGATTTGATACCTTTTATTGGACCAACATAGATGTTACCAAACAAAACAGATACTCAAGCTTTTGGACTACACACAATCCTTCATTGGAAGCTAATGTCAGTTGTTTTGGAAGAATACATTGTATTAAAAACCAGATCATGTGACACCGGCAACCCAGGTTTGGAAATGAACCTGGGGAGTTGGAGAGCCAGCCAGAGGGAGGAGGCTTGAGCGTCCCGGGGAACCGCTCACCTTCTCCGGGGAGGTGGGATGAGACTCGGTGCTTAACTGGCCCCAGGTGGAGGATTGCGTTACAGCAAGCGCTCAGCCACGTAAAGAGGGGAGGTGTGACAGACGTCGATGGTCACGCCTTGACATCAGGGGGCACGTCACGCACAAAACATGGAAAATGGCTCCCAGCACTCTGGGGAGACAGACCACCTGGTGCAGATCCATGGCCCCTTGCCTGTCCTGGACTAGTGCCCCGATGAAATCAAGATGCTCGGGGTGTCTGGCCCGGTGGTGCTGAGGGTTGAGGTGCTGGACGCCACACCTCATGCCACGCTGGTGATCCGGGTTCGGGAACGCGCCCCGGCCGTCGGGGATTGGCAGGGAAGGGAAATGATTGAGTGTCCGGTGGACTGCTCTCCTTTCCCTGAGGAGGGATTGGGTCTTTCATCGCTCTGCGGTGACCCCTGATGGAGATCGGGGGCACTGCAAGGAGCGGTGCACTTAGGGCTGAAGTGTGGTAGATGTCAGCAAATTGTGCCTTAGATGTCATTACACGTCTGCACTTTGGAGGAGAAACACTGGAGGAAAAAGGAGCAGACCGAACAGCTTGATGGCTGCACTTCTTCGCCCAGGGGGCCTGTTGTGGAATCGCACTACAGTAGTGGTTCCTGGCCCGGCGCGAGGGAATAGGTGGTCCCCTCTGTGGGCATGGTTAAAGCGCCAGCCGGTATGTGAGTGAGTCTGTGGGCTGAATGGGGGACGAAGGTGGTGGCTGGATGATTGCAGGTGGGGGCTGCAAGGAGCATAAATACAATATGAAAAAAAAGGGGTGTATGGGCCCCACCTTGTCCCCACCTGGGGGGCAAACCAAGGCTACATGGGAGTACCATGGGCTCCAGATACAAGGGAGCATGGGACAGATGCTGTAGGCGACTCCCGAGGAAGCGGAGTGCACAAGGCGGGGGAGCATAAACAGAAAGTAAAAAAAAAGATCATGCATAAAAAAAAAAGCTGTAGAAAATCCCATTGGCCAAAAACTTTCATTTAAAGGTCAACTGAAAACCATATAGAGAACACAGGCTGACTGCTCTCAAGGAAAGGCATTTCAAGGTCAAATCAATTCTCTAGACTAACTCCCTTCTTGAAAGAACTCATAAAACAGGCAGAGTCCCATCCAAAGGGAAAGCATTTTAAAGTCAAAGTTGCAGAATGAATAACTCTTAATCTGAGAGAAACCACAGAACACCCTTAATTCAATTAAGATCTTGCCTGTGCGTTGTTAGTGCGTACTTTTGAAAATAACTGATTTAAACCCCAAATTAGAATAGGCTAAGAAATCATAGTCTATAATGTTATATTTAACAAGTTCTGCACATCCTTGAGGGTATTCTTTTCACTAGCCAATAACAGTTCTAGTTTAGTCTTGAAATTCCCAGTAGAATTTGGGTGAGGTGAAACAGGTTTTGGACTGACAGGACTCCGCTGGCTTATCACCACCCAGATCTCTTGGGACTTCTTAGGTGTCACCATGGCATGCAGATTTGCGGCCCATAAGTCCGCAGTTTCCACAATTAGGTTTCTAAACTGGGTAGCTGGTTCTTGAGTCACTCTCTGAATTTTCATTTTTACGCAATCATTCAGAGCATCCTCTTGCGCTCCCAAGATGGACCCATTGTCCCACTCCTTGGACACTTTTTTTTTACTAAGAGTACTCCTTGCGGGGCCACACCCTCAAACATACACCAGTCATGTACCTCTTGAAAAGCCTCGTTTACATTCTCAGACATTTTTTGTTGGGGGGGGGGTTGCAAAAGACTTTGAAAAGCCCCTAGATGTGTTCAGTAGCTCAAAAGGAGATCCCAGGCTGGCCGGTGGCGCTCAGGATTGAGGCGCCGGAGTGCCTTATGCTACTCCGGCAACCTGGGGGGCGGGAACGGACTCGGGTTATTCGGGGGGGGCAGCAGGGAGAGGAAGGATAGAGCATCCTTGGACAGCTCTCCTTCCTTGGGGAGGGGGGAACGCTGTGGTGCATTGCTTGCCTGCCGCCCAGCAGTTGCTGGGTGGCAGCACATGCATGCTGCAGCGCAGGGAGGGGATGCCATATTCAGGGTGATGGGGCCATCTCCGCAGAGGTGGAGCTTAGACTTTGTGCCCATTGCACGTTCTGTGGAGGCCCAGGGAGAAAAATGGAGGAAAAGCCCCTTCATGCAGCAGGATGAGTGACTGACCCCTCGCAGGTGCTGCACTGGTGGCCAGGCACAACCACGGGTCCTGTGGCAGAGGACGACGGTGAAGGTAAGTCCTGGGGGAGCTGGGTGACAGAGCTGGGGGGTCAGTCAGAAGGGGGACGCTGGAGGAAGCAGAGGAGTTAAATGAAAAAAAAGATCCCAGTGATACCTCCAGTGTGTGACCCCCAGGGACACCATTTCTGGGTTCACACCCCTGCCATGTGACTGCACAGGACCCACCTGGTTGAGAGGGTTGGGTTCATTCTTTCTCCTTTGGTAGTGGTTGTCCCAGAACAAATAATAAATAGCGTGGTGCCTCCACCCAGAGATAATAAGTGGGGCAGATGTTGTGTGCAGTACCAACCCCTGGTGGTGAAAAATTCTTTCCCATTTCTACCCTGGCCAGCTGGAATTCCCTACTAGGCAGTAATCCAGGAAATCATGATCTTTAAGCGAGTCAGATTTACTCACCTGAACAGCGCATGTACCTGCAGTCTACCAAGCATAACCTAGGCAACGTGAATCTTTAAAATTCAAAAGTCTGTTTTTTGGCCGTCCAACATGCCACATGAGTTGAATTGTGGCACGATGTCTGTTGTGAGTAGCTACAGCGCTTGCATCCTATGGCCATTTTGTATCATGCATCCGCTTAGCAGAGAGGAGCATAGCACAACTCACATGTTTTCCATTACTGCCCTTCCTAAAATGGCACCAATCAGCAGCCAAAGCACTATTGCGCATGCCCAGACAGTGGAACCAGCATCAAGGGAAGAGTCATGGAGGTACCTGAATTTCATGATTTCTGTGACCCCCGTGATGGACTTGCAGCCTTACTCATCATCATTGTTACCTATTTCTCCAAGGTGACTGAGGAAGGTAGTGTGGTTAGTTACTGGGGTTTTCTTAGAAGGGAGCTGGCTTCACTCGTGAACAGCAACTGTTACTTGTAAAAATTATTGTATAGTAAAGGGATTTTCTGAGTTTTGCCATAGCAAATGGGATTAATAACTTGTAGGAGTTGCATTTCAGTTTCCTACCAGTCAAACTGCCAAAAAGTACTGTTTTTCATGAGAAAAATGCTTTTATTTCTGTGTTCTGCTTCATTTGCATAACCAGCCCATTTTTTTCTCAGTACTGCAACCTCCAACTGTAAAATCATGCAAGGGAAACAAAGTTTCTAAGCACTGTTGGAAAACAGAGACATACTTAACATACTCATTTGCCAGCAGATTAGGCCTTACGGTCTTTCGAGTCTGCTCGTGCCTCAGAGCCCTAAATGGGTACCGAGACCTTCCCCCTCCTCGCATTTCTGTTTCTCCTGTCATCCAACCCAGGCCCCCTGGGCCTGGCCATCCCCTGCTTCATCCCCTTTCTGTGCCTGTCTCACTCCCTCTTAAACCCCTCCACCGTAGAGGCCAGAACCAGCTCACCAGGCAGCTTATTTCAAGGTTCCACCAACTTCTCAGTGAACTACCTCCTCCTCCTTACCCTCCTCATCCTTCCAACTTTAAAACATGCCCGCTAGTTGTACCACCCTCCTTCAGTCTGAGGATCCCTTGTTTACCCTATTTATACCCTTGAGGTACCTGAAGACCTCAGTCATGCCCCACCCCCGGGCTGTCCTCTCCTCTCCTCCAGTGAGAACAGGCCAAGCTCCTCCAGTCTCTCCTCATAAGTGATATCCCCTAGGCCCCGTATCATTTTGTTTGACCTCCTCTGAAACCTTTCCAGGAGCTGTATGTCCCTCCTCAAATGCGGTCTCTAGTACTGCACACAGTACTCAAGATGTGATCTAATCAGACCATTGTACAGCGGCAGAATCATCTCCCTGCACCTTGAGGTGATCCCCCTTGCGACGCAGCCCAACATCCTATTTACCTTTACAGCCGCCCTCCTGCACTGCTCCGAGTTATTCATACTTGCATCCACTAGGACCACTAGATTTTTTTCCCCTGCCGTGGCCTCCAGCACCTCCCCACCCAGGGTGTATTCGTGTTTGGGGTTCCCCCATCCAAGATGTAACACCTTGCACTTGGAGGAGTTGAAATTTAACTTCCAGGTGCGAGCACACCTTACTAGAGTCTCCAGGTCTCCTTGCAGGGCCATCCTCCCCACCAACCACTGCACCCAGCTTGGAGTCATCAGCGAAAGAGACTCATTTCACACCCCATACCCTCCTTGATGTTGGATATGTATGCATTAAACAGGATCAGCTCTAGGACCAAACCTTATGGTACCCCACTAATGACCTCTCTAGGGGTCAAGAGCTCCACACTGACCACTACTCTCCGAGTGCATCCAGCCAGCCAGTTTCCTATCCATCTGACCAACAGTGGGCCTACTCCCATCCCCCTCAGTTTCTCCAGTAGTCTGTTGTGAGGGACCAAGCCAAATGCCTTGCTGAAGTCTAAGAATAGTACATCCACAGGCTTTCCCCTGTCGAGTTCCGATGTTACCCATTCATAGAACTCCACAAAGTTAGTTTGACATGATCTACCCAACACAAACCCATCTTGACGACTATCCAGGCATCTCATCTTCTCCAAGTACCCCCCAATCGTTCCTTCAGAATACTCTCCACTATTTTACCCACGACCGATGTCAAACTGACGTGTCTATAATTACCTGGCATTTCCCTTGACCCCCCCTTTATGGATTGGCACCATATGTGCCTCTCTCCAATCCCTAGGCACCCTCCCTGTCTCAAGTGACCTGTTGACGAGCTCTGCCAGAGGTGCAGCCAGTACATCCGCCAACTCCCTTAGAACTCCCAGATATATACCATCCGGTTCTGGTGATTTTTCCTGTTCTAGGGCCTTAAGTGCTTTCCACACCTGTTCAGTAGGGATAGCAACATCTGTCCCCTCCCCCCTTATTGGCTAATTTATCCTGATGTGAATCACCTGGGGTACCTCTCCCTCCCTCCTGTTCCTTAACTGTTGCTCCTCCATTCCAACCCACTGCCCCTTCTAACTCCATCCAATCCCTGTTTGTAAGTTTCCCATCCCCTTCCCTAGTGAACATGGAGGCAAAGTACTCATTTAATACCTCTGCCTGTTCCCTTGCCTCCTCCACCGATCCTCCTCCTTCTGTTTTCAATCTGCCAATCTGGCCCTTAGTTTTTCTCCGCTCCCCAATATACAGTACCTAAATAACCCCTTTTCCCCTCCCCGTATACCCTGTGCCAGCCGCTGCTCTTTACTGGACTTTGCTCCCCTCACCACCCGGGTCACTCGCTTGGATGCAAGATGGTAGGTTTCCTCTTTCCTCCCCCCTTGTTATTTTGTATTTTCTGTAGGCAACCTTCTTATCCCGTACCACCTCCTGAACCTCCCTGGGTCCACCTGCAGCACGCTTACGCTTACTTCACCCCTTACGCTCACCTTATCTGCTCCTGGAGTCCTCCTTTAATGACCTCCCATTTCCCTTCAACATCCATCCTTGATGTAACCCCCTTCAAATGATCCTTGAGAATTTTTCCCATGCCCATAAAATCCACCCCCCTGAAATCCACAGCCAATGTCCTGCAACTATCCCCCCTAAAATTTATTCCGAATTAGACCGTATCGTGGTTGCTCCCAGCCAGGGGATCATCTGCTGCCAGATCCCCTTCTGCCAGAACCACGTCCAGGATATGCCCATCTCTCGTAGGCTCCAACACATGCTGAGTGAAGAACACATCCTGAAAGCCATCCAGCCGCCTCTGCTCCTTGGCCACCTTAGAAGTCATGGTTCCCCAATTTGTAGCTGGCATATTAAGGTTCCCCCATCAACACCACTCTCTCCCCTTTTGGTCCACACTGGGCTATAATGTTGTCCAGCAAACCATACTCCAGAACATCCTCCAACCCTGGGGGCCTATATACTACCCCTAGCTTGACCTTTTCTCTTGCAGGGGTTCTCAAGGTGACCCATAAAGCCTCCATGTTTCCCTCTGCCTCTTCTACCCTGGAAATGTCTATGCTATCCCTAATGAACATAACACTCCTCTCCTTCTGCTCTCCTTTCTATCCTTCCTAAGCATAGTGTACCCCCTCACATTCAGGTCCCAGTCCTATTTTGTGTTGGCCCTAGTTTCCATGACTGCTGCCACATCCACCCCTTCTTTAAACAACATGGTCTAGAACTCTGGCAACTTATTTCCCAAGCTCCTGGCATTTACTAACACCACCCCCATATCTTGCCCCTGCTCCCCTTTGGAGGCAGTATAGCACAGTGGTCTAAGGCTCTCAGCTGATAATCTGGTGACATTCAACAGACCAGACCTGGGTTTGAATCCCACAGCTTCTACTTGCATACTGTGTGACCCTGAGCAAGTCACTTAACTTCCTTGTGCTCCCAGGTCGTACCTGGAAACAAGCTCTGGCGTAGTGTGTCTTTCCTGGTTAAACAGTTTCCCCTTTGCCATGCCCCCCTGAGTTCCATGTGCATCCATCCTCCCTCCACTCCTCCAGTATCATCCTCCACTGGTCTGCTACCCAACCCCCTCCTTGGGGCCGAAGGCTAGGTCCCTCATCTAGGGGTGAGGACTTATGGTCTGCACCTCCCTTAACCCTCCCCCCTCACAAATTTAAACCCCACCTAGCTTGAATATAGTCCAATAACCCCTGTTTAAGGGCTTCCTTTCCTATTGGGTTAAGGTGAAGCCTATCCCTGGGATACGGTCCCTTATCCTCCACACCCCCCCAGTCCCCCAACACCCCGAGCCCTGTCCATGCCCCACTTTCTAAGCCAGTCATTAACCTCCTCGATCTTCATTTTGTTCTCCACAAAGGCCTTTGGTACTGACAGTATTTCCGAGAAAGAAATGTTGCATCCATTTTCCCGACAAACTCTGGCCACTTCCCTGAACCTAGCCTGGATTTCCAGTACACTGTTTCCCTCTGTATCGTTTGTCCCCAGATGCACCAGGAAATCCAGTTTCCCTCCACAATCCTTTGCCAGTTCGTACACCATGAACTTTGCTCTGTGCACTGACAGACCTGAGATACTCACTACTTTAACCTGGCTGTGGTGTCCATCCCCCGTCCCTCCTATCGTATACCCCTAATCACAGAGTCCCCCAATAGTAGAACCTTAATGACCCCGTCCTCTTTTTGATTTCCTCCATTCTGTACTCTTGACCCTCCCCCCTTCCCTTTTGTCCATTATCCCCATCCCCATGGAGCCTTCCTGTCTCCCTGTGAGGGAACCCCTTGTCACCCTCCCTTTCCTGACGCCCCTTTTCTGCCCACTTCCATCCCCCCCCCGATTGTGTATCTCCTTTAACCCTCTCCTGTCTGTGCCTTTCTCCCTGACCCTGATCATTTCCCCTTCGCCCACTCTTTCATTCTCCCCACTCATATTTACCCCTCTACATCCAGTGGCCCCCTGTGGATCCCCGTTACCTAGGGCCCCTTTTCTGATACAGTCTATCCTCCCCAAGGGGCTCCCATCCCTTTCCTCCTTTTCTTCCAGTCTCCCATCCTTCATGCCCTCTACTCCCACTCTGGTTATATGCTGCCCCTTCCTCTTCTGCTTAACATTTAAGTTCCCTCTTCTCTCTCTGGAACCATTACCAGACTTTTCATTTCCGGTCCCTAACCCCCTCTGGGTTTCCAACTCCGGACCTCTGGCCTCAGTTTCAGTTCTCTTGTTTCCATGTACTCCTTCCTCCCCCTTCTAGGTTGCGTAGTAGCTCAAATTAATTATAATACTGTATGCCAGCCTCCATCGTATGGCCTGAGTTTCCCTTGCCTGCCCCTCTAGACTGCTCCAGATCCACCCTCCCACCCTGTCTTCCTTGTGTACTACTTTTCCCTGTCTGCTCTTATAGGCTGCCCCAAAGCAGTCTCTCCTGACCTAACCCCCCCCCTTTTGAATTGGGCTGTATACCCCATAAGTTCTCTCTCTGGCTTCAGTTTCCTGGCTAAAGGTCCAAGTTCCCTAGGGTTGCCCCTCTTAGTTGTTGAAACGTAGCCTCCATTTGCTGAGCTGAGCCTTGGCCTTCCTTCCACCTCTCATGCCAGCCACCCATAACCCGGCCACTTTTCCTTTGTCACACACCCCTGTCTCATCCACTTGCCTCCTTAACCAGTGTATCTCATTTCTGCAGAGTGGACACCCTCCCTCCCCCAGGCCCAGTTAAGAATTACTGCCGCCGCACAGCCTGTGCATCTTACACCCCTACCAAAGATGCCTGCTGCAGTGGCTTGAGGCCTCCCTGGTTTTCCTCCTCCAGACATAATTGGACTGTCCCCCTTTTCTCTTCCCCCTGGCATACCTCCCCTTGCCCCATTCCAAGTGGCCATACTGGGATGGTACTAGATCAGTACTGCAGCCCTTTACAGTTCTAGCTTTCCAACCACAAACCCTTGAATCTAGCTCCTAATTTTAGGCTTACTGTTTAGCACCCGTACAGGTCTAAATAATGTAAGACTAATGAGCAGTTCTAGCAGATTACCTCAATTGTAGAAAAGCAGCTCCCAAAGTAAGCCTCTAACTGTTCTAATAGTTTAACATCTGGCTGACAATGAAGGAGTTACAGCTCCCAATCTAAGCCTCTAATTATTCTGATAGTTTAAAACCTAGCTGACCATGAAGGAGTTAACAGCTCTAACAGTATGCTCTAACAGTTGCAGCAGATTAGCAATCATTTGAACCCCACCAGTTAGTGCCTTGTACCCCACTAGGACACACCTTCTCTGCCCATTTAATAGCGATTGAGCTGGGGTGGGTGCGCGGGCCAGAAAACAGGCTCCCCTAATTCAGTCTCAAGTCTCAAAGTCAGCAAGAAGCGGCTGGGCCTGCCCTTATAAGCCCAGTTGCGAGCACTATTTGCCGCTTGCGACCGATTACTTGTCCTGGTGCCTCCCGCCGTCGTCAGGGCAGAAAACAGCAGCACAAGGCCCCTTCCAACGGCCGTCGATGCAGTCGCGCTTTTCAGTGTTGAAGTCCAGAACAAATCTGCACCTCCTGCTCCCTGCTGTGGCCACGGATGTGGTCATGCCAACCAGCTACAATCCCAACCCTCCTGCCGCCAAATACGGCCAAAAACAGCTCCGTGTTAGTCCCCTCGGCGATCACCAACTCGGTCGCTTCTGTCCCTTCTGGATGCCAGATACAGAATGCTGTGATGGTGGCTGGGCCTGCCCTTGTAAGCCCAGCCACGAGCGATATTCAATTTTGGTGCATGGCCTTTCAATTGGCCCAGACACCCTAGTGCTTCTCCTCCTAGTCACTATTTGCGACCGATACCTTGTCCTGGGGCCTCCTGTCGTCATCAGGGCAGAAAACAGCATTACAAGCCCCCTTCCAACAGCCGCCGATGCGGTTGCGCTTTTCAGTGTTGAAGTCCTGAACAAATCTGCAGCTCCTGCTCCCTGCTGCCGCTGCCAGTGCGGTCATGCCAACCAGCTGTAGTCCCAGCCCTCTCGCCACCAAATGTGGCCGAAAACAGCTCCGTGTTTGTCCGCTCTGTGACCACTGACTCAGTCGCTCCAGTTCCCTCTGGATGCCAGATACAGACCTTAGGGTTTACCACCTGCCCTGATTTTTGCAGAACAGCCCTGATTTGGGCAGCTGTGTACTACAAAAAAAAAATAAAAACATGAAAAATACTGCATGTCCTGACCTTATAGTAGAAAAAAAACAACACATTCTTCTAAATGTTGCAGAAACTATAATACCGTAACAAAAATATCTTAACATGATAAGAAACAATAGAAACAACCAAAAATTACAACACTTAGTCTTAATTCTGAAAATTTTGAGAAAACGGGTCTGTTACATTGGTCAGTGTTACATATTGCCCTGTAAAACACATATTTCAGTAAGAAATGTCCCACTGCGGGCTTCTTAAAAGGTGGTAAGTCTAAGAGACCTATGTTGATCAGTTTTGGTATTGCAGACATCCACACTACCAAAACAGGAGACTACATCTCTCACAGAAATCTTGTCAGCTAGATACCATTTAACAATGCCTTATTTTAAAAATAAACATCTAAGAGCTTTTATTCTTGAATCCACTGCAGAAATATGAGACTGCACCTCACAGTAAAGAAACTGGAAAACAATTTATTGTACCCACAATGCCTTGCAACCTATATCCCAGTGCTATTTCCCAGGTCGCACCTGGAAACTAGCCTCACTCATGGTGCTTTTCCTCGTTACCAATTTTTAAATAAATAATATAATATGTACATATTACAGTGAAGCCTGCCAAGATGAAACCCATCTCTGCAGATTTTTGCAGTAGAGTTACTGCAGGAAACAATGCAGTTTCAGAGGTAGTTAATCCCTTTGTCATGCAGGGAAACTTTGACACTGCGTTATCCTGGTGGGCTTATGAACATATGAAATTTGCCAGCAGATAAAGGTCTAGAGGTCTATCAAGTCTGCTCGAATGTGCCGCTAGCACCCCTTATTCTGCAGCTGCTCCTTCCTTCCACCCTTCCCCTTCATTGACCCTCCCCCTTGGCCTGTCCCATCCCCTTTTGAAGCAGTCCACTGTTGTACTGGATGCCACTTCTGCAGGTAACGCATTCCACCCAGCCACCACCCTCTCTGTAAAAAAGTGTCTCATCTCCCTCCTGAACCTTCCTCCCTCCAGTCTCATATCATGGCCCCTGGTGTCCCTCCCCTCCCTTAATTTGAACAGCCCCTCTGTACCTGTCTTGTTTATTCCTTTCATGTACTTAAAGGTTTCAGTCATGTCCCCCTTGTCCCTCCTCTCCTCCAGTAAGTACATGTTCAACTCCTCAGCCTCCTCTCATGGTAAGTCCCCAGCCCCTTGATCATCTTTGTCGCCCTGCACTGCACCCCCTCCAGTAACTTAATGTCCCTCTTCAGATACGGGCGCCAGTACTGCACGCAGTACTCCAGGTGCGTCTAACTAATGACCTATACAGTGGCAGAATCACCTCCTCCCTCCTTGAGGATATACCCCTTGCAATACAACCCAGCATTTTGTTGGCCTTTGCAGCTGCCTTCCTGCATTGTGCCGAGTTGTTCATTGACCCTGTAATGAGCACCCCCAGATCCTTCTCCTCCTCTGTCTGGGCTAGCTGCACTCCCCCCAGCTGGTAACTCATCCTTGGGTTCTTTATCCCAAAGTGCAGCACCTTGCACTTTTTGGCATTAAACCCCAGTTGCCAGGTGTCTGACCAGGTTTCAAGCTTTGCCAGATCATCCTGCAACCTCTGCCATCCCCCTAGGTCATCCATCACTGCTCCTACTTTGGTATCTTCAGCAAACAGACTGATCTTGCTCTTGACGTCCTATGATATGTCTGCAATGAATATCCCAAACAACACTAGTCCCAACACCGAGCCCTGTGGAACACTGCTCATCACTACCCTTGGGTGTAAGAGCTCCCCACCCACCACCACCCTCTGTTGCCTTCCCTGAAGCCAGTTCCCTACCCATCTCACCAGCTTTGCACCTGCCCCAGTGCCTACTAACTTACTTCCCAGCCTTCCATGTGCACAGAGTCGAATGCCTTACTGAAGTCCAGATACAGGACATCCACTGCATGGCCCCAGTCCAGTTGCCTAGTTATCCAGTCATAGAACTCCACCAGGTTGGTTTGGCAGGATCTGCCCTGTATGAAGCCATGCTGTCTGCTGTCCTGTAGTCCTTTGGCCTCCAGGAGGGCCACCAGTCTCTCCTTCAGAATAGTCTCCATTAGCTTACCCACGATGGATGTGAGGCTCACTGGTCTGTAGTTTCCCGGCTCATCCTTGGGGTCACTGTTGTGGAGGGGCACCACATGAGCCATCCTCCAGTCCTGAGGTACACACCCGGAATGTAGTAAGGTATTAAATAGGTCTGCCAAAGGTCCTGCAAAGACCTCTGACAGCTCCTTCAGTACCCAGGGGTGGATGCCACCTGGGCCTGGCGCCTTATCCACCCTCAGTGCCTTCAAACCCTCCTGAACTCTGGCCTCCATGATTTCCCCATCTGCCACCCCCGTTTCTGCCATTTCTCCCCCCTTGGGTGTCACCCCCCTCTTCTCTTTAGTAAATACTGAGCAGAAGTACTCATTTAGTGCTTCTGCCTTATCGCACTCTGCTTCGACCCAATCCTCTCCTTCCTAATCCTCACTATGTGGTCCTTACAGTTCCTTTTCTCCCTGATGTACCTAAAGAAGTCCTTTTCCCCCTTCTTAATGCCTTGTGCCAGCCTGAGTTCCATAGATGCCTTGGCTCCCCTTATTGCCGTTGTCACCTCCTTTGATTCCATCAAGTACTCCTCCCTGTCCTTCCCTCTCCCTTTTTTCTTGTACTTCCTAAAGGCAGCTCTTTTCCTCTTTACCACACACAGAAAACTGGAGGACAAAGTACTGATAGAACATAACATAAAATAACTGACAGATTTATTTACAAAACAAATTGCAGCTTCAGCATCTGAAGCACGGGTGACAGTGGCATACTACGTGAAAAAGGCATCTGTGAAATCTCAAAAAAATCACTTTAAAAGAAAGATTGAAGGGTGTAAACCTTTTGAAACAAATTTCCAAAACAAAGTCAGCAGTATAGAAGGAAAAAAAAGTCACAAAAACTGCTTCTTCTACTGCAGTAGGTGCATCCTCGATCTTACTTTGAGTAAGAGCTCCTGCAGCAGGCTACGCCATCAGAACTATGCCACCAGGCACAAGGCCTCCATGGAAAACTTCTAGCCAGCAGTACCCAGCTGGGGCCCTCTCCTTACATTGGTCCACCCACCGACGTCATCAGCTATATAAAGGGGGCAGTCTCCAGCCCCACCGCAGTTCTTTTCTTGCTGTTGACCTGTGCACTTCAGCTCCATTGGACACCTCGTTGCATTTGTCGACTGTCATTTATCAGTGTCAGTGGCTCAGGTAGGTAGCACACTCGCCTCTGAGGCCGGGAGATCAGAGGGCTGTGGGTTCAGTTCCCACATCTGGCACTTGGGTTAATATCTGTAGTGCAGCATGAGAGGGGTGCTGCACTTCTGAGGTGCCGTCTTTCAGATGAGACGTTAAACCGAGGTCCCATCTGCCTGGATTGGTGGTAGTTCATGTGGATGTTAAAGATCCCGTGACACTTATCAAAAAGAGTAGGGGAAAGTTTTATTGAAACAAGAAATCGTACAACAACAAACAAGACATAAGTACAAAACTCATAGAAATTCAAGAAAAATAAAAAAAAAAAAAAAACATAACAGAAATTCAACCTAAAAGTATGCTATCAAGTCACTGCGAAATCCGAGTCCGTTATCCAAGGAAGAGCCTTCCAAAGGACTAGAAGTGTCGTCTCTGAGAATAAAGTACTTTCATATTCATAAATAGTCTTCAAGTCTTTCACAATTTTTTTCTCAATTTCTAAGTTAGAGCAATCTTTCTGCTGTAAGGTGAACAAACATCTTGCCATCCAAGTGTTCCATTTAATTACAACAAAAACAAGATTTAAAGTATCCGCATTCCAAAATGACCACTGAGGGGAAAAAACTCCATGTATAAGATTCTGATAGGAGACCGTCTGAAACAAAGGAGATGCCCATTGTTGTGCCAAAAAAATCCACCAATTCTGAATGAAAGAACACTCAAGAAACAAATGTGTTATAGTTTCCAATTCAGTGATACATAATAGTCTGGAACACAAGCGGTCCTGAGACTGCTTGTGTTTATGATTTGCTTTCACATTTATTTTTTCATGGCAAGACAGCCAATGAAAATCCCACATATGGGCGGGTACTCTGTTACATCTTAACAACAATAAGAGAGAAGAAAGATGTTGGTTTGGGCATTTTATAAAGGGTGACTGTATGGCACAAATGGAAGAAAGAAGATTTTTGTATAAGACTTTATGAGAATTAGATAATATCATCTGGGTCGATATCTTCCATTGTTTCAAACGTAGGAACACGTTTAACGTACATTGGTATACCCACAATTTGTCGTAGTACTCTTAAAGAATTACTTTCCCACTGGTGAAACCAAACCTTACAGGAATCATAAAACCATGATTCCCATCCTCTCTGAGTATTAATCAATAAAAGTCGTAAGTTAGCAGTGAAAAAAAATACATGAAAAAAACAACAGAGGATTAATCATATGTACGCCACCCTCAGATATAGGTAAATACGTAACATTCCGCTTCACTGAATTTAGCCTGCTCCCCCATAAAGCCTGGAAAAACAGTCTAAAAACTGCGGTTTCCAATTGTTTCGGGATTGGGAATACATAACTCAAATAAAGAAACATCGGTATCAGAAAAGTTTTGATCAAAAATACATGTTTCTTCTTCCCAATCTGCCCCTTATTCCAAGAGGCAACTTTAAGCTTACCTTGTTGCAATTTAGTATTCCAGTTGAAAAGATCTGAGTCTTTAGTCCCAAAATAAACCCCTAAAATACGAATAGGGCCCTCAACTAATCGCAGTGGGCCAATATGTTCCAAAGGGGCCATCATAGAGCCTAACCTTATACCCAAGCTTTTATTGAAATTTAAACGGGCTCCAGAAAAACCTCCAAAAGTGGAACATTCCTGGAGGGAAAGAATCGCTGAAGCTTCGTCAGCTACAATAAAACAAACATCGTCCGCATATGCAATGGCCTTATAAGGCGAGAGCAAGGCAGAACTAGAGATGGCATGAATCTGAGGATGTAAATTCAGTCTACGAAGCAAAACATCAAAAAGGGCATATAACAAAGGGCTCAATGGACATCCTTGACGGACTCCTCTCTTAACTGGGATCATTGGGCCTACCCAACCATTCACAACAGGTACAACCGCTGCCGTCCTGTAAAAAGCACGAATCCATCGAATCATTACGTCTGGAACATGCATGAACCGAAGTATATTCCATAAAAAAGTGTGGTTCACCGAATCAAATGCCGCTTTTTGGTCTACTGAGACAATAAGTCCCGAAACCAAGTCCGCATAACCATGGGAAAACAATTCTCGTAGGAGAATCAGATGGTCAGATATTCTTCTATTAGGTACGGAACAGGACTGAGCAGGATGTACCACCACTTCTGCAATTCCTGCAAGCGTTTCGCAATGATTTTCATCAATAACTTAACATCAGTATTTAACATACATAGAGGGCGCCAATTCTCTAGAGAATGAACATCCCCTTTCTGTTTATAGATATAAATCAAGGTGCCCTTCGTAAAATCCAATGGAATACACTCAGAGTTAAGCAGGGAATTAAACATAGAGGTTAGTTCAGGATTCAAATGATCGCCCAGCACCTTATATAAGGCAGCAGGAAGGCCATCAGGGCCAGGGGTTTTCTGTAAAGATAACGAAGAGATAGCCGATTTTAATTCCAACTCAGTTATAGGTGTACACGCCGAGTCTACCCTCATCTGTGAAGGGATTGGAATATCAAGATCTCCGTACCAAGTTGCTGGGTCTCCTGATATGGCAGGAAGAGGAGAAAATAAATTAGTCGTGTATTCAGTCACTACTTGACAGATTTCAGATGGAGTAGTATGAGGCGCCTGCAGTATTGGCAAGGCACAGCATAGATTTCTGAGCAATCTGTCTGAATTAGATTCAAAGGGCAAACAACGTTCCGTGTTCCCGCCATATTAAATTGTGTTGATGATATAATTGTTGTGATTGTTTAGATTGGAAATTCAACATATCTTTCTGTACTAGTTGTATTTGTTGAGAAAGATCTTGACCTGTCATGTATTCTATTGTTAACAAGGACTGAAAATGGACTCGTTTTTGCAAATATTCCAAATATTCTCTCCCTACATTTCTGACGACTGTAATTCTTCAAGAAAATTACCAAACCATGTTTCGTATCAGTCCACCACTGAATAGAGTTTTCATAACATATAAAAACTGATTTACAGGCATGAATAAAGGACAAAAGAGACTGTAGAAACATCGGGACTTGCAACAGAGATGTGTTGAATTTCCATAGACCCGGTCCTTTACGGAAGGTACATCAGGGCCAACACCGATAGAAAGTAACTTATGATCAGAAAAGGCCACAGCTTGTACAGTGGCAGAATTAATCATCAATGTGCTAGATAAGAAAACAAAATCAATTTGAGTTGCCAGTTTACCCTTTTGGAATGTAGGCGTGTGTTGATTCGTAAAGGAAAAATAGGCATCTGTTAAATGTGCTGTGTGAACTAAGTTCCCCAGGACATGTGAGCCGCAGAGTAATTTCTTTGTGGTAGCAAAAGAACTCTTATCATGAAGACTTAGGCCACAATTAAAATCACTGGAAAAAAGAACTTGAAAGGAAGTATGTAAATAAGGGCGTATTTACGAAAATAAAGCTATGCGTGCTGTCTTAGTTTGGGGAGCATAGAGGTTGATCACTCGATAAGGGCAAAGCCCTATCAAAACATCTAAAACAAGGACTCTACCAGGTGCTACGTCGAATAGTTTCAGTAAACGGAATCCCGGAATATTAGTTAATATACCTAGGCCGGAACAAGAGTCCTGACCTATTGACCAAAACGAAGGACCTAATAGCCAGTCCTGTTTTGCTTATCGAATCTCATGTGTGGTGTGAAGTCCTGAATCTTGCAACAAAAAAAGCCCTAATGGTAAGAGTCGCAAAAATGAAAACACCAATCTCCGTTTAGCTGCTCGTTTCATACTATTCACATTAATAGTATGGCAAACAAACTGTGACATAGTAAACAATACAAAGCAGAAAATACATTACGATTTCCTTTTCCCAACTAGTTTTTTCCCTTTAAGTCTCACCTTAGCCTTCCGCTTCTGTGAAAGACCAGTACCCAGTTGAAAATCAGAATCAGTAGTGCCATCAGGAATGGAGGAAGAGTCAGACTCGCCTCCAGCCTCATCAGAGATGGGTTGAAGCAACTCAAAGGTATTAGAAAGAACTATAGGTGGGGGTTGCAGGACTGGTGGAGGAAGTGGTGAATTCTGAGGACTATACCTCAATGACCTGCGACGCAGGATGCTGGTGGGTTCTCAGGGAGGTGGCATGGTACTTGGACCCGGAACGGGGTCCAAAACTAGCTCACTAGATTGGACTGGTTTAAGTGAAGGGGTCACCACCAAAGGGCGTTCATCACAGGTGACTTTCGACACCGAGTCCTGGATGACAACAGGCACAGGGGCCTGCGATAAAGGTTGCGCAACTCTAGAAGGAGGTGCTGTTATGGTGGTGCGAATGCGTGCTTTTTGTGCCTGTGTAATAACAAAACGTTGATCAACGCCACCATCATGAGTAGCCTGATTATGAGCAGCCCACTGGCAATTCTGAAACGTGTGTCCCATCTCGTCACAAAGATTACATTTACATTCGTTCACGCAGTGGACTCCTACATGACCCATTTCTCCGCAATTATTACATTTCATTTTGTCACATACACTACTAAGATGTGAGGGTCCCACACTGTAGCAAGCCTTAGGCTGACCTGGATAAAACAGGACTCCTCTGTCTTGACCTATAAAAAGAATTTGGTAAGTGCACAGGACCAGAATCATTTGAGTGTAACATAACTTTAAATTTCCAACCCCAGTCCATATATTTTCCATGTCCAAGATAGCTTCTGGTTGTCCTGAACATTACAACGTTGTTTCAACCAATAAACAACATCTGTCACTTCAACACCTTCATTTGAAACAGAATGTAATAGTCTTGAAAGCAGGCTTAGAAAGTGGCACAGCCTGAAATGGGGTCCATAGTGCAGTGTTTCGCACAGCCTGATACTTAGACCAAAAACGCTCCAGACCACGTGACGTTTGGAAACTAACATCAAATGTAGATTCACCTGAAACATGAATGATGGCATATATTTCATGAGAAAAAAATTTCAATGAATCTTTTAACAATGTCCGTGCCACATATACACAGACTGGATGCTCAGGCAACCCTCCCTTATAAGCCAACCGAACAGCATTATGTCGTTTAGCAGCCAGTACAGGGAACTTAAATAAAGAAGAAAAAGAGTGTAGAGGTTCCACCTGTTTAGAGGGTGTCTGACCTGATACCAAAACTGTGGTTGCCATGGGCTTGTTATCAGAAGAAGCCTGAAGAGGGGGATTTCGCAAAGTTTCCAAAACAGGATTTTGAGTCATCTCCAATTCCATAGGTAGACACTAAGGGTCAGAAGAGGCTGCAGATGTGTTTGGCGATTCTCAGAACTCCTAAGCAGTCTTCCGGCCGGGGGAACCGTATAGGAGACAGACCCGAGACCCATGTTCTTGCCGAAGGTTCCTGCACCCATCCAGCTCCTCGCAGTGCCGTTTCCACGGACCAGGTAGGAATTTCTGGAGAATCTATCTGGGAAGCCAACTTCAAGGGAGGTAGTGTGCTTTTAGACAAATCAGATTCGGTGGGCAAAACAGAGGTGGTATGTGCTGTAGGTAGGCAAGAAGCAGGCAATGTAACGGTAGTAGCAGAGACACTGGGAGGCTCTAGACACTCTAAGACCTCAGTCGTTTGTAGGTTCACATTTGACAGTCCCTCATCGCTGTCGATTTCAGCGGGGAAAACATCCCCAGGCAATCCATCTGTCCGAAGTCGGTGCAGCTGTCGTTGCAGTTTAATTTTAGTAAGTGCAAAACGGCGTTCAGCCGTCATTAAACGTACTTTTATGCCTTTCTCTGCCAAACCGGCAATATCAGAGTCTGAGGAGGAGAGCTCCCCCTTAGAAACAACATACAATGTGGGAGAATCCCCTTCTGCTTGGCATAGCAGGGTGTCTTGAACGATAGCCTGTACTTCATTGTCCTTGACTCCAACAGAAACAGAAACATTCATTTTTTCAGTGCACGTCGTTTTGGTCTCCACACAATCAGAGACAGGAGTTGAGACCAGTCCTCCTGTCTCCATAGCACTCCCTGCAGCAGGCAAAGGTGCATCCGCCATCTTGGATGGAAGTTCCCCCACTACAGAGTAGGGGAATTTCCCTGGTGTCCTGGCCAAATTTCCCTCATTCACTAAAAATACCACTGACAGTTTCATCTGGTTCAAGGTCAGTTGGCATTCATCTGTACCCCCCTCCCCCGGGTCGTGCCTGAAAATAGGCAGGACTTGTCTAGTCCACTTACCCAGTCAACAAAAACAAAATTAAAGAAGTAAATTTTGTTTACGTCAAAAGTACACGTTTTTTTCCTTTTATTTTCTAAGTGTAGTATCAAACGAACGCTAGTTTATGTCATCTCCATCTTCCTTAACATCACAATGGAAATTTGGCAGCGCAGGTAGATTCCGCCAAAATGCCATTTGCAGTGCCTCTTTTGTCTGGGGCCTACCCATGACGTTAAAGCCTGCCTGGACTGTGGCAAGTTCAACCAGTGGACCCAGACCCACTGCCATGAGACTCTCCAGGCCTTCATTATGGAGCAACAGCTTGCTGCTCTTCAATGCCCATTGAAGGCCAGCTCCTCAGCCTCCCAATCGCCGACTTCCCAAAAGGAGAAACACCCAGTAGGGAAGCACCATCAGCGTGACAAGGAGCACAGTAGGTTGGAATCCAGATCTAAATCTCCTCATAAGGAGAAGCCTTCCAGTTCGTGCTCTGGCGAGAGAGCCGACTCAGCCCTTCTGTTAGGCCTGACATTGACGAAGGCTCCCACCCTTGCAGTTTCAGTGGGCAGCAGCTCTTCGGGGCAAGGACCCTAGGGTTCATCCCTCAGCCTTAGGCCCTTTTAGCAACCCTCTGGGCCTAAGAAGGAAACTACGACTGACAAGGTTGCGGCGTCCACATCCTCCAGCCAGTCGTCGGCATCGGACGACAGAGACAGATGCTGGGAACATTCCCACTCTAGAGAAAGCTCCCCCAGGGACAAGTCATCAGCAACTAAGGAGAAGACCCTGACACATGTCCTGGATGAATGGTCTTCCGACAAACAGAAGTACCAAAGGCAGACATCTCAAAGTAAGACGTCAGGCACCCAGACGTCCGCTTCGACCACTAAGAGTCAGATGCCTCTTGAGCAGCTGCCTCAGAAGCCCACATCAGCAGAGACCATACGGCAGCCTAACGACAGGCCACCTGTCAATAAATTGCCAGATAAAACCCCCTCGGCGCCAGACAACCTGACGTCAGGGGACACAATGACAGGCGATCAGATGACAGTCCATACTACTCCACCAAGTCCTCATGTACTCCATGACGAGACTCCAGGACCGAGTAACCCTATCATCATGGAACCTAGCGGCATGCCACCCCAGGTGCTGATGATTCCCCTGGCAAACGTTTACTATCCTGAGTATTTGAATAAGGGGGGGCCCTGCTTCACACTCCTGATGTATATAGAATCCTTAGGTATTATTTGAGCCTTACAAAACTGACCTGGCAGTTGGATCAATTGTTTGTGTTTTTTGCCCCAGGGTTCTGGGGAAACCAGTTGCACAGCAAACCATGTCTAAATGGTTAACCAGCTGCATTACTTTCATTTATAACAAGTATGAAAAACCCTGACTGGGACTGATTAAGGGACATTCCACGGGGGAGGATGGCTGCATCCTTTGCGGCCATGAAAAATGTTTCTGTGGCAGACATATGTGCTGCCTCAGCATGGAATTCTGTGCATGCTTTTGTTAAGCACTACGCCCTGGATATTGCTTCCAGAAAGAGAGCAGGATTCAGCCTCACTGTGCTCCGAAGTCTAATCTCATGAATAACAAAATTCAATATTTCAGGAGTTTATATCCCTGCCTCCCTTTATCTTCCCTTTGGGGACACTGCTAGGGACTCAATTCTTATGATGTAGCCAGCTGCAGGAGCTCTTACTCGAAGTAAGATAGTACCGTTACGTAGGAACTTACCATAACAGTAAATCTTCAAGAAGAGCTCCTGCAGGAGGCGCTGTTTCCCCTCCCTCCATCCCCTATTATGTTTCTCTCTTTGGGATTTGCTTCAGCACCTGCCTCAGAACTCTCCTGCTAAGTAACCTTTGGGTCTCCGGTGGGTGAACTGAGGTGGGGCTGGGGACCTTCCCCTTTATACAGCTAGTAATGTCGGTGGGCGGACCGATGAAAGGGATGGGCCTCAACTGGGTACTGCTGGCTAGAAGTTTTCTGTGGAGTCCTAGTGCCTGGCGACGTAGTCCTTATGATGTAGCCTGCTGCAGGAGCTCTTCTGGAAGATTTACTGTTACGGTAAGTTCTTACATAACTGTACTTTACCGATTGAAGCTTCCTCATGCTCCAAGTTCTTGTGCTCTGAGATCCCATCATGTCTGTCTGCTGCTGCAGGTGCTACCCAGTTAAATACAGGCCAAGTAAAAGGCAACAAGAAAAGCTTGGGTGATTAACCAGTGACTAAGTAGATTTGCCAAAGGCACAGTTATTAAAAAAATAAAGGTAGTTGCCGGCATTAAACGAAGAGGAAAGGAAAGAATAAGTACACATGCATACGCTGTGACACTTTCTCAAGAATCTACCATTTCTTATTCCTCTGTGAGCTCTTCAGAGTCAGATCATGCAGGTAGCAGTGGCAGCTGGTACATTCCTTATAGTGATTTAGTTATTTCCGCAAAATGCTAGTTTCACATAGTATGCCATTGCCACCCATGCTTCATATGCTGAAGCTGCAATTTGTTTTGTAAACGAAATCTGACATAGTCATTTATTTGTATGTTTTTGCTTCTGCTTGCCCTCCAGTTTTCTGTGTGTGTCTACAAACGAAGAATGACGTCATGAAGGGAACTGTCAATGTTTTACATACAGCAACAAAGAATTCTGAGTAAATTATAAAGTTGATGTAAGTGTTCGTTATTCAGAGGTGCAGTCCCTTATTCTGGTAGTGGGGACTGCAGAATAGCACCTAATATCTAGACATATAAGTGGTATAACCTAGTTCTAGAGAAGCTTGAAAAAGCTAAGTACGTGTGCACGTGGGCAGGCTAGGTGGGCCATAGACCTTTATCTGCTGTCAACATCTATGTATCTATGTGTTTATATGTAATAGATAACCCACTCTTAGGTGTGCGGTCGCTCTCGGATATATGCACGGCTTGGTGTGCATTGTTACGCACGAGTCCGCAGGCCAAGTGCATCAACCACCCAAGGCATGCGTATATCAGAGCACGACAGCACACCCTAGAGTGGGTTATCTATCTTACAAAATGGCAAAATTGTGTTGGAGGGGGATAAAAGTGCAGGTGTGCGGTCGCTCTCTGATATACGCACGGTCATGTGATGTGTTTATACAATCAGAACATTGGATTTGTATTTGCTTACTCACTTTATAATTATAGATATAAATGTGTGTATATATGTGTGTGTGCGTGTGTATATATATATATATATATATACGTATGTATGTAGGAAGGCATTGTGGATACAGTGCATAGCTGATTTTTCTGTCTCCCTTATCATAGTGCAGTCTCCTATGTCGGCAGTGTTTACAGCAGTACAGTCTGTAGAAAAGTGTCTGGAAAACTGTTTTTGTGATGCAGATAGGGCAAAAAGATAATTTGACAGTCTGTATAGATGTTGTTTGACTTTTCCTGCCTGATGGTGAAGTGACAGGTCTGAAGTGACTGCTCTTGTCAGAATGTAGGAGTATGATGATACTTTTCTATATTTATGTTATAGGGCCTGAATGACTATAAGTAGTTCAGGAGTGTACTTATGGGTAAGACTAGTAAAGGAATGATGCCCAACAGGGTGGGTGTTATGCTGGGATAACATCCTGCCTTGTATGGTTGAGCCAGAGGCCGAGGGCGTCGAACACCAGAGAAGGGATGCTATCCCAGCATAACACCCACCCTGTAGGACATTATTCTTATTATGCCATGGCTCATTTAAAAAAAAAAGAGAAAAATATTAAAACCTTCATTCTAGCTAAATTTTTCTATCATTTTTTGAAAGTGTAGGAATACTTACAGAAAAAATAGTGCCTATTGCTTGTTTTGTCCAATAGGCGGTGCTGCTCTGTTGACTTTGACTCTGCTTTCCACTCCATGATGTTCTTTAGTGTGCTCTTGGATTCTGCCCCCACCCCACACCCGAATTTTTTACTATCTACCCTGACAGAACTAGAACATATTAAGTTCACATTTTAATAAAGTTACTGGGATGTTGTCACAAAGCCATCAGTGAGACCGGCTGCAGCTGTCCCAGCCCCAAATTGGCATCCTCGAACAGACTGAGTGCATGTATTGAAATGCACACTGCGCTTCAGCTACTTGCCCATTTTTTTGGGGGGCGTTCAGTTACTTTTGTTGTTCTCCCGGTATAAAAGATATGCCAACTGTATTGGGAGAACATCATTTAGACTCAGATTTAATGTTAACAAGGAGCGGGAGCAGAGAGGCAGCCTGTTTCTGCTTTCATTGAAAGCACTCGGGCCACTCCGCAATCTTGTTTTCTTCGCTGGGAAACTGAAGGAACATTTTTTAGAAAAGGTGAGTAATTAGTATTTTTCATTTTTGATGAAAAGTCGCAAGATCTGCTGTCCAGCCTGCTCATATGTGTGGCTTTTTTTTTTTCCAGTTTGAAAGTCACACTGTCAGCTGCCCACGTCACTTCATTATTCCGAGCATAATTGTGCTTGTGTTTCTTCTGGTACAGTTGTTTTGTACCGGGAGAGAGAAAGTAAAGAACAGTTAAGGAAAACAAGGGAAGAGCACACTGTCAGTGTGTTTATTGTCGGCGGGAGCATCGATTCCAAGCAGAGCGAGCAATGTTGAAGGACTGCTGTGGAGTGATTTTTTTTTTTTACATTTACTGCGGTCGTAACTGCTGGCACTAGAGCCGGGATGTTATGCTGGGATAACATCCCGGGTCCAGTCCCACACAATCAGGGATCAGGATTCTCTCTTGCCATTGTATAATTTTCCTTTTCTTTGGTGTCCGGAGTTCCTGCTACGAGTCTAAAATTGTGAAAGAAAAAGAATGTCTGCAATACCAAGACTGACCAACAGAGGACTCTTGTTTCAACATGGTGCTTAAAAACTTTATTTCCCTTGCATGATGTCACAGTTGGGTATTGCAGCACTGAGAAAAAAAAGGGGTAAGGTTATGCAAATGAAGCAGAGCACAGAAATAAAAGTATATATATTTTTTTCATGGAAAACAGAACTTTTTGGCAGTTTGAATGGTAGAGTATTGATTTACAACTCCTACTATTACTCCCATTTGCTGTGGCTAACATGACAGTGCCGTGACCCCACTTTCCAAGCGGTAAGTCGGGGGTTTTGTGGGGATAAAACGCGGCGGAAGATGGAAGCAGATGAAGCTGACATGACCAGGTGGAAAAATTGGTGGCAAGATAGAGGGCCAAAAAAAATAAAATACAAAAAAAAAATGTTTCAGTTACAGACAATGTTTAAAGATATCCCCGGCTCTGGGGCAGGCAGCAGAGCCAGGGATCAGCAGAATTATGCCTCCAGTCATGGGGGAATAGTTTATTTTTTTTATTTTACTCTTTTTGGCCCTTGGCCACTACCTGGAGGCATCTGCCCCGTATCAGCTTGGTCCCGGCCTCACCAGGATCTGGCATCATGGAGTGCGCACCGAGGAATGTTTTCATCCATGTTCCCCAGGTGGTGGGGCATGCAGTGTCATTAATGGCGCGAATGCCTGCGTCCTACCACAGTACAGGTGACAGTCGCCTCCGCCAGAGGTCAGCTGTGCACCAAACACTCAACCCCGCTCCCTCTAGAGAAGTAGAGCCATCCCCGGGATGCTCAGTCTCCTGCCCCAAAGCTGGTTTGTCCTCTGACTCCTGAGTCCGTTCCTGAACTCAGGTTGTCAGCATCATGAGCAGAAAGCCCTACCACTGTACTGGCAGGCTGGCATGGGAGGAATAGTTGTGTGCTCTCGGAAAGGGCTAATAAATAAAATAATAGGGACTGTCCATATGGGATAAAATATAAGTAAAGATGGCAGTTCCCAAGAATTTAAGCATGGAAGGGGGCCGCTGAGATCAAGTGAGAAGGCACAGAAAAACCAGGGACTGCAGCAGCAAATCAGAAGGGAGCTGCTGGAAAAGGATAAATAGGACAGCAAGCCCTCCAAAAGGAGAGATTTGTTTGGGACTCCAGAGCTGTAGGAGTTACAGGAGGGATTGCAGTGGGGCTTCTTAGCCCAAGGCCTGTACCCAGAGTCCCTCGACCAGTTTGGCCCCAGCGATCTTCTGTTAGAGTGCCTGGAGACCAGAGACCTGCCATTTGCAGAGTGCGAGGTTGGAGTTTGCCATGGAGAGGAGAACTGTGGAATTGCAGCTAGAAACTGAACAGTTGTTACTGACTGCAAAGTAAGAACCTAGTGCTGCAATGTGAGGGCAAAGACAGAGAATGCAGTTTGAAGTATGAGTTCTGCAGTCCAGCTGCAGTGTGAGCAGCCTGTGTCCCCACAAGGGAGCAAGTTCACGAAGACTGGCAATTTATGTAAGCCTGAGAGACTGGAAGTGCTGAGGCTAGAGATTGTGCCAGAGGCCAGCCACTGCTGTGCCAGAGGAACAAAGTGAGAGCGTTGGGGCTAGAGACTGAGCCAAAGCCCAGCTGCTAATTGTGTGTAAAAAGGGTGTGCAACAGAGGAATCTAGCAGACCAAGCCTGCCTTGCTCATAGACTGAATAGATTCAGAGGGGGTTCACCTTAACTGTGCTCTGGATTGCAGGATGGGTGTCTTCACTAAGGGCTGCAAGCCCTGTTTCAAACACTGCTCCAACTTGTAGAGCACCACTTCAGTCACAAAAGAGGAGGCATGACCAGGTCAATTCAAAAAGGTTTTACTGTTCGAATGCCAGTTTTACAAATAGTAACTTGGTGCCAGATGACTTCACCATAAACATCCACTCACGCTAGCCCCAGTGCTTCAGTTCTTAGCCTTCCTTGGGGGCGTGGCTATGGGTTGTGTATACTCCACTTTTATAGGCCATTAGGTTTATGATATCATTCATACAGCTTTTACAACTGACTTGTCACCGTTTAGTTCATGATGAAAATACTTGAAGCAATACTGTACATTTTCTACACCATAGGCTACTCTGTGTACAATTACACAATTTTATTTACATAACCTGTGCATGTTGCATTTATGTAAATTGTAATCACCAAAGAAAACAAGTCATAGCATCTATATAATAAACATTTAACCAAACATAATTTTTTTTCTAAAAAATAGAAACCAAATTGTGCTTCATGTAACTAATGCAGCAGCATGTCAAGCTTTCCCAAATTAAATATGTTACTGAATGTATAACCATTTCATATTCCTTTAGTAAAAAGATAGCTTCTTCTTAAAGATGGTCTTAAACATTCTTTATCAAAATATACTAATTTTTCAAAACCCAGAGAGAGATGGAGAGTTTAAGGGCAAGAGTACAAGGAGCGAAATACTGAATATCAGAGTTTATTTAGTTTTCAAGGTGGCCATCCTTCCGGAAAACATAGGTAGAGGATTTTATACCCAGGTTCCTGCAAAGAAGCACATAAAAACTTTTTAGTAACATATCTTCATTATTTGAGACTATTATGCTTCATTTTTTACTCTTTAGAGTAGGGCCTGGAATAAGAGGGGCAGAATGGGGGAAGGGGGGAGCAGGAGAGGAGACAAGGGGGTGAATAAAGTGGGAAGGGGGGAGGAATTTAAGAAGAGTGGGGGTAACCTCACAGTACTGATAACATCTATCTTTTCTTCCTTAGATAGGGCTTCAAATCCCAGGCTTCGTTTAAACCCTTCAGTTTTACTGTTTCTAATGTAAAAATCCAATAACTTTCCCTTTCTAATAAAATAAAAATATCCTGTCTGTTACCTTCCCTACTTGGGGTTTTAACATGTTCCAATACCATAAACTGCAGGGATTCAAAGTTTCTATCATGCACTTCCAAGAAGTGCCTTCCAACAGATGTGTCAGTTTTATGATTTACCACAGAACGCACATGTTCCTGGACTCTTTCCTTTAACAGTCTAACAGTTTTCCCAATAAAGTACATATTACAGCTACACCAAAAAATATGTACTACAAACTTAGTTGTACCATTTTATGAAGTCCCTAATGGTGACTCTTTTGTTTGTAGTCATGGGAAATAATTATTTTTTGAAGTTCATATATTGACGTACGTTACAGTTATGACACATGTGGACACCTACTGATGGTACTGGAAGCCAAGATGTTCTTATTTTGTAGTTGTAAACTGGCTATGTACAAGTTTGTTTGTGAGAGACGTTGTTTTCCTGAATGTTATTCTTGGATGCTCTCCCACAACCTTTTTTAAAATTCTGTCACTTAGTATGATTTCCAAGTGTCTCCAAATATTTCCTACTCTCCCTGAGATATTATTGAACACCATAGAAAATGTTATGGGGACCCCTTCAATTTGTGTGAGTGTAATACTGTCTTTATTTACAATTTTCAATAACTCTTCTTGTGTTTTCAAACTAATGTTCCATAAGGCATTTTGTAATACAGTCTAAACCTGTTTATCAACTCTTCAAATTTGGTCTCAAAATCAGTGTCTGACTTGTAATTCCTTCTTATTCTTAGGAGTTGCCCATAGGGAATTGAATTTTTGAGCTTTGTGGGATGCAAACTGCTATTATATAGCAGTGAATTTGTGGCAGTTAATACTAGCAATGGAAACATCTCCTGTTGTTATATCCCCCCTTAGGGTGATGTCCAGAAAGTCTGTTTTTTCAGCGTGTATCTGTGCTGTGAACCTAAGGTTTCAGTTGTTGTTATTTAACCACAAAACAAAAGATTAATTTTTCTCACCCTTAAAGATGCAGAGGCAGTCATCAATATATCTGCCTCATTTTACTATATTTTTCAAAAAGGGGTTATTGTTTTTGTGATTCAAAACTTCCTTTTCCCACATACCCATAAATAGGTTAGCGCAGGCTGGCGCCAGCGAGGCCCCCATTGTAGTTCCACATTGTTGTAGGTAATATTCCCTATCGAATTCAAAGACATTACGTGTTAGTACAAACTTCATAAAAGACATCAGAAACTCTATAAGTATATGGTCTCCCATATTTTGTTTGTTCAGGAAATATTCTACTGCTCTGATCCCATCTTGATGCTTAATCGTGGTATATAAAGCCTCTACATCTGTTGTGATCCAGACATAACCATCTTGCCATTTTACACCTTTAAACTTTTTAATGGTGTCACTGGTATCTTTAAGGTACAGTGGAAGTTGTTTCATGAATATTTGCAGACAGAAATCCAGAAACTCACATAAGGGGGATATGAGAGAGTTCTACAAGTTGGAGCCCATAGACTGAAGATGAAGAAGACCAGCAGAGGAAGATGGTGAGAGGCCTACTTGGTGAACACTGTTCATAAAAGCCTCAAAGACGAAGAGGCAGCTGAAGACCAGCATCCTTCTACTTTTCATACTGTTCCTTTTTGCTGTGGTTCTCCACCAGTCTGATACCTCCACGGTACAATCAAAGGCAGTTTGCTGACCCCCCCCCCCCATTGAACTGAACTGTAAGTACCCCTAGTGCGAGCTTTGGGGAGCCTTTATTAGCTAGCTAACTAATAAAGTCTCCAGTCTGGTTTCTGGAAGAGGCATAGTACCGAGACTGCCTTTGCCTGGGTATTTAATGATCTCCTGATAGTGAGAGATTGGAAGAGCTGTTCCATCTTGTTTTTTCTTGATCTTTCTGTGGCATTTGACATGGGGGGCCATGGGGTACTGCTGGAATGCCTGCAAATACTCTGTGGACTGACTGGTACAGTCCTCAGATGGTTTCAGTCATTCCTTAGAGGCAGGACACAAAGAGTGGTCTCAGAATGTATTCCTCGTTCCCTCTTCCCCCTGTCATGTGAGGTTCTGCAGGTTCTGTGTTGTCCCCCATGTTGTTCGCCGTGTATATGCTGCCATTGGGGGACATTATTAGGCGGTTTGGGCTGAGTTTTCACTGCTATGCAGATGGTAATCGGCACTACATGTCCTTTGTGCCCGGGCAGGTTGATGCGGTCTTGGTTTTTTAACAGCTGCCTCTCCAAGATCCAGGACTGGATGAGTGCCAACTGGCTGAAGTTGAATTCGGGCAAAACCGAGGTGCTGGTTGTGGACCCTGGTTGCCAAGGCATGGAGTTGCCGGTGGGTCTTCGCTCTGGGCTTTAGCTTGGGGGGAACCAGCTGCTTACTTCAGACCAGGCACGAAATCTGGGCGTTGTGTTCGACAGCGGCCTGACTTTAAAATCCAGGGTGTCCACAGTCATTAAATCCTCATTTTATCATCTGAGGAACATCACCCGGATCAAGTGCTTGGTACCGCCTGATGATTTTCCAACACTGGTCCATGCCTTTGTGACCTCCCCACCTTGACTACTGCAGTGCCCTCTACCTGGGGCTACCGGGGGTTGATATCTGCCAGTTGCAGCTGGTGCAAAATGCGGCTGCCAGGCTGTTGACCGGTTCATTAAGCTCTAGCCATGCCACTCCTGTGCTCCATGAGCTGCACTGGCTGCCTGTATATTCGTGGATCACCTTCGAGGTCGGGTTATTGACCTATAAAGCTCTACACTGGCAGGGACCTTGCTACCTGCAAGATCTTCACCCCTGTTGCCCCCTCCGTTTCACTCTAGTCCTCCCAACGAGGGATTGCTGGAGATTCCCAGGGTCCGTTTGAAGACTTCTGGTGCTCGTTCTTTTGCATTTGCTGCACCGACCCTGTGGAATTCTCTACCTCATCGGATCAGAGAGTGCCTGACTGTCAAGGGTTTTAAATCTGTTCTAAAAACTTACCTATTTATCTGGCTTTCCCCGGTTGATCAGATTTATAGATGTTACTTTATCTTATGAGTATTGTTTTATTGTTCTGTATGTGTTTTTATTGATTTTATATGTATGTATAACACTATGATCATGTTTTTTGGAATAGCGTTTTGTAAATAAAGAATTGCTTGCTTGCTTAATATTGGGTGGACTCTGCCAGAAAACTAAGCCCAGACCTGAAATTTCATTGTGTCTACTGTTATTTGGACCCGATGAAGGATCCATAGTGATGCCTACACTGAGGTGTGGTACCCACCAAAGGGACTTTAGAGGTATTTTGGGCAGCTGCCAGTGGAAAGCTGGGTGCACCTGAAGGTGGGAGGTGGAGACTGTACAGGGTGAAATTGTTTCAGTTAGATGTTAACGTGCTGCTTTACCCCTTTTCCCTTCCCCCCAAATAAATACTGTCAATTGTTTTTGTTTTTCTGAACTTGAGACAAAATTAAGAGCAAATCCGTACATCATGTACAGAAAAAGCTTTTACATAATTTTTTCAGGTTACTTCTTAAGCAATGCTAAGGTTTTATAAAATTAGACCTTGAAAGGTAACCCTGGCATAGCGAAACAGACAAATTCAGAACCAGTCTATATTTAAAATAACAGTTCTTCCATTTCTTTACAGGGAGAACTACCAAAAGTCCTCATCTCCATTGTTGGAAGGTGTGCATCTTCCACGAATAGCTGAGCAGGGGACGAAAAAGAGACTCAAGCAGCACACCCGGAGTTCATATCTCTATTCTTGTCTGAGGACTCTGCGTATCAGACTTTGCTAAGCCACAATTGCTATATGCTTCTTGTTCATAGAAAAGAAAATTTAGTAACTGCTCTCTATTTTGTTGAATCAAAGAATAATTATCTTAACATCTTAGTCAGCATAAAACTGTTGTAACAATAAAACTATAAATAATAAAGGATCTGTATAAACTCAGAAATCCATTGCTTATTTTGAGTAATTGATACAGAACTAATAAAAAACCTGGGACAGGATTCTCAAAGAAAGCCAAAAATCCCGCAGCTGCGGGGAAAAAGGCCTGCAGCACTACGGAAATACAGCTGTGGGATATTCTCAAAGAAACGTGGCGCACTTGCAGAATTCCGTAAAAAACAGCAGTTGCAGCATTCCACACGTGCAGCAAATGTGCACATGCAGATTCGCAGCTGTGGGAGCAATTAAAAAGAGCCTCAGAAAGGACACAGTTCACACCCTGAAGATCAAAGGAGGACAAGCAGGAGAATTACAAGCATGAACCCAAACCAGCAGCCACAGAGAAGCCAGCATCATGCTACACAGCAGGGAGATGAACAGCAGCAGCATGCATACCAGTATATGCGACAGCAGGGAGTACCAGCACAACAGCACATGCAACAGTACCCAGGAATGGGGAATATAGGACAGCCACAGCACAGATATGGCAGCAGCAGCAGTACAGGCATGCACAGCAACATACAGATATGTACACCATGCAACACATACAGCAGGCACAGTACCAACCCCCATGCATCCCACAGCCCATGTGCCAACACAGCAGCTAGCCTGTGCACAACAGGCAGCACTGTATGCACAGCAGGGGCCACAACAGCAGAACCTGCCCCAGCTGCAACAACAGCCCCAGCAGATATATCAGTAACACAGTACACAGCTACAGCGGCTGCACCACAGCAGGAGGTCCAGCAGCCAGGAGGAACAAACAGCATCAAGTAATGGGCAGCAAACTGGACATCACGAGAGGACGAGGTGCTGGTACATGAGGTGGATGCAAACTATGCAGCGCGACATAGCAGGTCCACATCAAAAGCTGCCAAGGCTGAACTGTGGGACAAAATCTGCCAGAAGATGAGCGCAACGGGTACAGCAAACAGGGATGTAAAGGCCCTAAAAAAGAAGCATGATGACAGAAGAAGGGCCAAGGAGAAGCTGGCACAAATAAGACGGTCAAGCCAACAAAGTGGTAAGTGAAATAGCTGCACAGCATATGCACAGCAATGTCCATGTACCTGTAGCCACAAATGAATCACTGATGTGTAGTGTGACCACTGTTTAAGAAGCCAAAAGTGGTACAGTTCCCACTGAAACATGATTTGTTGCAGGACAGTACATAACCTGGACCAATGCAAGAGACATGTGTTCCCTATATAATTAGAAATAAGATTAAGTATTGTAGTTGCTTAATTGTTGCCAATTGTGTCTTAACATTGCAAGTTATTGTACTTAAGTATTGTAGTTGTCTGCAACATGCAAAGGACAGTTAAGAAATAGATATTCAACTATAAAATCAAGACATGTAGCATAGTAAGGTAATGGGTGACATATGCAATATACCCACACCACATGTATGTACTGAAGGGATACACGCAGCAGCATAAACTGTGGCATTGCACCACCTGCACAGGTTGCACGAACATGAACTGTCCACAACATGCAGCCAAATCCCAGTGGTCACATCCACAAATACTTGTGTACCAATATGCACATGGGAGTAACAGCACAACCCTGAACAGGTGCCAATACTAACATGTATACAAAATGCAGTAACAACCTGTCCAGTATATTTGGCCCATAACTGGGAACAGACAATCGACATGTGCAAAACAACACTGTCATAGAATGCAGTGCAGAACACAGTATCAAACAGCAGGAAAGGCGTGTGAACCTGGCCCACACAAACATGCACACTGCACAACACAAGCAAACAGCAGCCAGTGGCAGGTACACAGCACATGGTCATGTATAGGGTAGGAGAGCTGGATGTGGCCACAGACATGCAGACCTGGCAGTCATAGGCGCATGTGCGTATCAAAACAATGCAAACTGTAATGGACATCTGTTGCAGCTTGACTAGCGTCTCCTAACAATGTGTGACACACACCACAGTGAAAATGGCTGCTAACAAGAGTACACACAAGACAGTACCCAGAAATGTCACTGTCTCATACACCACAGAAAGACAGGCTGGCGAGACATGTACATAACATCTGTGTGATGTGCACAACACAGATAAAGGTGTGTTGCACAGAGTTCAGCCTGAGAACGTGATCACCAATATGCATCCTAGAAGAGTCAGGCAGTGTGTACACTGTATGACCATATCACCAAACTAACCATGAATGTACCTGGAGATGTGCCCTGCCACACTGTAGCAGTGTGTGTCAACATATGTATGGGTGATGCCTGAATATAGTGAATGAGCGTTGTACACATGTGAGTCAAGGTAGTAAAAATGTGTTTAATTCCACAGGTGGAAGAGCCTGTGATGTCCCCACTCTAACCGACATTGAAGAGAGGGTAGTTCCACACCTGCAGGAGGTGAACATCAGTGGTGTCAGCCAGATGGACACCCTAAGCATGCAACTACAGGCAGAAGGTATGTACACACATCTGCAACATACAAATGATATGCGGAGCAGTATAAGGATGATGGCACATGCATGTGAGTGGAATGTGTCGTGCTGTGTGTGTGAGGAAAGCTGTACAAACCATGTATAATGTACATATGCAAGGAGATGCAAACATGGAGTGTACACGGATGTATGAATTGAGAATGCTGACAAGCGCATGACACGTGCCATACGTGAAGAACAAAGTGTGAATGCATGATGAGGGACAAGCAAGGTATACAGATCAAAGAAGGTGAACAGTGTGATGCTGCAAATAGTGTGCAACAAGGAAGGCAGAGGGCAGCAACGTGAGCATGACCATGGACCTGGGAAGGACTGGTACAAAGAGCAAATGAACTGGGAATGACGCAGTAAAGCTACAGCAGCACAACACATAGATGGGGGGGGGATGTAGTATGGTGACTGGAGGGTGACAATGATAAGTAAAACAAATACAACACACACCGTAACACACATAACATTGGGGGGGGGGGCAGGAACAGCAGCAGGGCACAGGAACCAGTGGGTGCGGGAAGCAGCAACACAGCAGATTATCCAGCATGAGAACACTGCCATGATGGTGGCTGCAAGTATATGTCCACAAAACAGATAGAGAATATATGAACAATATTGTCAGAAACACATGGAACAGCCATTGTCACAGAGGCAGCAGACACATGGGTGGCAACAGTGCACATGTGAAGGGTACATATGCCACACACACATATATGGTATGATGCCCTCAGCCTTCCTTGTTGCACATTATTTGCAGTATCACATTGTTTCACCTTCTTTTATCTGTGTACCTTGCTCTTGTCCCTCATCATGCAAATGGGGTACAATCTGGGGAGAGGGGGGTGACCAGTAGGGTACCACAGGGATCAGTACTAGGACCAGTCCTGTCCAGTGTCTTCGTTAGTGACATTGCAGAGGGGCTGGAAGGAAAGGTCTTCCTGTTTGCAGATAACACCAAGATCTGCAACAGGGTGGATACTCCAGAAGCGGTGCAGAAAATGAAGAGGGACCTGGAGAAGCTTGAAAGATGGTCAGAGATGTGGCAGCTGAGGTTCAAGTGTAAAGAAGTGCAAAATAATGCAGCTGAGTGAGGAACCCTGGGAAGAGCTACAGGTTGGGGGAGGTGCTGACTGTCACCAAAGAGGAAAGGGACCTAGGGATCATCATCTCTGATGACCTTAAGGTATCAAAGCAGTGCACAAAGGCAGCAGAGAGGGCCAGTGGCATGCTGGGGTGCATAGGCAGGGGTATCACTAGCAGGAGGCAGGAGGTGATGCCATTGTACAAAACATTGGTAAGGCCTCACCTGGAGTACTGCGTGCAGTTCTGCAGACCAGACCTGTGCAAGGACATAGATAAGGTGGAGACTGTCCAGAAAAGGCAGCAAAGATGGTGCAGGGCTTGCACCACAAAACATATGAGGAGAGACTAAGGGACCTCTGTATACTCACTGGAGGAGAGGGACATAATGGGGGGGCATGATTGAAACCTTCAAGTACCTCAAGGGCATAAACAAGGTGCTGGAGGGGAAGCTTTTCCAATGTAGAAAAAGTGCTAGAACAAGGCACAATATGAAATTGGAATGGTGTAGATTAAGAGGTACTGTGAGGAAGTTTTTCTACACAGAAAGGGAAGTCGACACATGGAATAGCCTGCCACAGGAGGTAGTGGGGGCAAGCAAAGTTGAGGCGTTTAAGCATGCTTGGGACAGGCACAAGGGAAGCCTGAGAGGGTAGGGAGTGATGAAAAACCATTGATCACATAGGGTCAGTGGCCACATACAATGAGTAGAGCCTACAGGCAGACTGGATGGGCCTTAGACTTTGTCGCAGTGAGCCTCCCCAAATCCATGAAAAAGATTTTGAGCCTCCCCCAAAAACTGAAATAATCTTTGGCCTCCCCAAAGAAAAATAACATACTGTACTTTGCGCTGTACACCTTGAATAAATTGAAACCCCTTTGAGTACTTGGCTCACATTCAGTTCTTTCATTCAGTTCTTTGTCTTATACTGATGTGGAACCTTTGAAAAAGAGCTCCTGTGCTCAAAGGTGTTATCTGAATAAGAAATAAATAAAATAAACAAATATTATTCAGCTCATTGTAACACCCCCCCCCCACACACACACACACAGGCCAGCCTATTGACTTCGCTATTGTCATTCTTGAACCATTGTTACCCCTTGTTGCAGTACCTTCATGGGTCAGACGAGTTTTTTCTGTTTCCTTGCTATATGAAATAACCTTCCTACATACTTTGCCTCTCCCCTTCCTTCTCTGCTCCTAAGCAACCTCTCTGGGACTACTTTGCTCCTTCCTGCTATTGCTCTTAGCACTTCTATTCTCAGCCCTTGAATTTGGGCTATTCTGCCATCAGTCTATAAACTGATCAATTACCACCACTCATTATTAGTTTATTGTTCATATTTGTTTGCACTATTGTTCACTGTGTATTTCTTGATTGTTTTGCAGTTACCTTTTGAAATGTATTCACTCCCTACCCTCCCCCGGTACACCTGAAATGAGCCTTGGCTCATTCACCTTGCCTTGTCACCTATTAGTAAATAAATACATAAAATCCACCTACTATTATCCTCTTCCAGTTTGCTTCATCTCTTCAAACAAAATCCATAAAACTCAAAATTTAAATACAGTACTTTTTCAGACGTGCTTGAGCCTCCCCCTGGAACAAGTTGGGGCCTCCCCAGGGAGGCTGGCCTCACCATTTGAGAACCCCTGGCCTAGCGGTCCTTATCTGCCAACAATTTCTATGTTTCTGTTTCTATGGTGTTGAGGGTGAACCATTGTCATACATGTCCAGCACCTGTACTGGAAACACCAAGGAGGTAAGGCATGGATGAATGTCACATACACAGGTAGACCAAAACACACAACACCCTAGGCAACCAGTGTCACACTGTCCACGATGTGTCATGATCACATGACTGGACAAGATGACAGGGTAAACAATGCAGAAAGTAGGAACTGGCACAAAGACGTATAAAGCCTGAGTAATGTAAGTCCTGCAATACTGTCCCGCAAGATAGGCTAGGAAACAAGACCTGTAGGCCTGCCCCCTGGAAAGCAATGTTAGCACTAATAGAGGGATCTGCCACTGGGAAGGAGGTAGGGTGTCTGTGCAGATGGGCCACAGCATGAGCAATGTGAGGTGCACAGCAGGGCGCAACAGGGAGAAGGCCATCAGTGTGTTCCCTGCATTGTCAGCAATAGCCACAGTGCAGCGTTGAAGCACAGTAATGTAGAGCAACCAACAGATGACAACATGCTGTGCCAAGGAGGTGGATACTGACAAGGTGGGGTACAACAGGAGGGATAACATGGGAAGCGGGACACACAGGCCAAGGGGTGGCAACAGAGACAGAACACAGGTAGCCACGGATGCTGTAAACAAACATGAACCATCTAATGTCTGTGGACATGTCAGTATGTAGTTGTTGGCAAGCCCACACACCCAGAAAATGGATGACGGGGCAGACAGAAAAGGTGATCCATAAATGACACGGCATTGTGCAAAGGTAATTAACGTTACCATGTAAACCACTGTGCATCACAATGGCATGTGGAGCCTAGCTCATACCACCACCACCACAACCACCAACACCACAGGCCCAAGGTGTACACATTAGGAATGTTGCGATAACACATGGGCTGGCAACACATGGAGCACTGTGTGCAGCTCTGTTGGCTGCATGAGAGAGAGAGAGAGTGCATCAATGGGATGCATGTGGTCCACAGTTCATATACTGTAACAGTACAGGGACACAACCACACACAGTACAGCTGGACATGAGAGTAACCTTCACGTACACCAAGGGAAACAACAATGTCCAAGAGTGTAGCATCTGTCTGAATAAGGGATGTGCACAAACAAGGGGCACAATTGGAAGATAGAAGGGGGACCGCACAGAGGTAATGTGAGCAAGTATATTGTCATGGGGATGGTTGTGGATACATGGAATGGCTGTTCTGAGGAGGGTGTGGAGTCAAATACAGTGGGTGAAGCCAGGAATGTATGTGAGAGACGTAAGGCAATGATAGTGGGGGGTAGGAGGAACTAGGCTGTTGCTTAAGTAGGATCTGCAGCACATCTATTAGGGGAATCGGAGGACTAGGTGGTCCAAGTGGTCCTTCCCTGCCGTCAAGGTTTATGTTGCTATGTAGAACAGGGAATGGCAATGTTGAATGTACATGTAGGAGGTGTGTAAGTAGAGTAGCAAATACTGTACCTATATAACAGTGACAAGTGTCACAGCACATACATAAAACAGCACACGTGGTGCACACACAAGTGTGCAGCACACAACAGTGTGATGGGGTACATGGTAAGGGGATGTGATGAATTGTGCAAACACATACTGTGGACGCATATGTCAACACCACACATGGGGCTGTTGAGTGAATGCACTGTGATGCACAGTACAGTGCAGTCTGGTAGCATGAGCTGCACTGTCATATGTGAACGGAACGACAACAGTTGTGACGCCCGCATGTGCAGTGCAGTATGTGCTGGACAAACAGCACTGCACAACTGTATAGCAGTGTGCAATAACATGCATGTCTACACTGTACACATGCATGGGAATGGCTGAGGCAAAACCACACAGATGTGCAAAAATGATAATCCAAATGAGGATGTACTGTGGACATGGGTACAGGCCTAATGTGATGGACACCTGGACACAGCAGTACAACATGCCAGAAGCTGCCATGTGTCCAGGAGTGGCAGGTGACATGGAGGGCAAAACACACACAGTATCTGGCACATGTCCATAGGGACAGCAGATACTGGAATAAGAACACCATGTCCACAATGTGCACAGCAGAAGATGTGACATAGAGCCCTGTCATGGAGTACAGTCGTGCATAGGGATGTGTGGAAAATACTGTGCATATAGATGGCAGGCTGCACACAGGGATGTTGCATATAGTGAAATGCGTGTCATGATCCGCTGCACCACTGTGCAAACCCGGCAATAAGGGGATAACTGTAGATACTATCCAGACATAACAGAATATATATGGTGATGTAATAGGCTGTGAGTGTATTTGGTTTGAAACATTGCCAAACAGAAGGAGGTGTGGGAACACACACGGCAGAACACAACAATAAACAACACACAGCAACACATGTCAGTACACAACAGCACGGTTAACCCTGCAGCTACACGTACCTGGTACCTTGCCCCAGCGATGAACAGCTGAAAGGGGACCGCTAATACACAAGCACCAAAGACACTGTTTTGGGGGGGCGTGTGTGTGTTTGAAGGACAACACAGACTGATTGGGCATGGCATGACATGCACATACTGCACAATGCACTGTGTGCATATGAGCACATGTTGCACATGATAAACCATGAGAGCCACCTGTAGGTCCCAGCAACTGATGGAATGTGCAGCCATATCTGTACAGACAAGAGTTGGCAACCATTGCACACACACAACATGGCTGGGGTAGACAAGCCACGTGCTGCCAATCCCTGTGCTCATGCCACAGTACTGCCTGTAGTAGCACAGTGTCAAGACAATAACCATGTCAGTAATGCAAACACACATCAGATGTCAGACATGGATCCATGGGGTAACATACAGCACCCAGAGACAGTTGTGTATGAATAACAGCAGTGGTGACTGCACTGTAGTGTAGCATGACATACACTGTGTCCTTTGCCACAGTAGTGTGCTATGGTGATCCTGTTGTGGAATAAGTGAAACTATACAATGTCACAATGCATGAGCTGTATGCCCTAATCAGTCAATCAATCAAAATCTTTATTTATCCAGGCGAACATCATTGAGCAGAGCTCTTTTGCAAGATGGACCTGGTTAGAACAGGGTCCGGTAACACCCATCATAAAAACATATAAATACATGTAAATAAGTAAATAAACACAAACACAATGGTGCCGTAATAGGGGAGTCAAATGATAAAAGGAAGACAAGGTAAGCCACAACAGAGGAGGATTCAAATACAAAGGGGCAGGTCCACCATTGAACCATGCAACTGTATATAAACCATGTTCTCTGTATAGAAGTACCAGTTCATTTACCAGGGGCAGTCACTAATACTAGCCATGAAAATAGCTTGGAGAACCACCAACTAATGGCAGATGGGGTACCTGGAGGGGTATGTAATATGTAAGCGAAGGATAAACATTGTGAGAAATGAAGTCCCAAGAATAGGTCGGGTAGAACTGATAGGCAGTGGGGGCCTACAGGAGATGGGAAAGGAGTTAGGACTTTATAGTATGATGATTCGTGTAGATTGTGGATGAGTGCAGTATAGAGTTGTGGAAAAAGGCTGGAGAAAGCGGAAGATAGATCAGTATCAAAGGAGGACTGAGGCATCAAGGTGTTACATAAAAGCATGATGACAGACCAGGGCCAAGGAGGAGGAGACAAGCACTAGAAGTAATTCGTTCATGGTTAAATGGTACAGGTTAGCATGATGACAATTCATGGTCATGGGAAACAATTGCACTGATCATTTCTGAGACGTGAATATAAGAGCGTGAAAGATGAGATGCCGATGGGTGACCTCAGTTTCATTTTATTTTGCAATTTATTCCACAAGGAGGACAGTGTAAAGCTTATATCTTTACTAAGGGATGGACACAGTACGGACAACAGTCATAATGTGTATGTTGTTGTACATCCACAGGTGACATCGTGAGACCAGTGCAACATCAACGTTCAACAACACCAGGTGAGATGCAGTACCAGGATTATGTAGATACCCAACCCAGTACAGCATCCGACTAACAGCAGATCGTGGAACACAGTCACAGATGCCTGACGATAATGGCCTGATGGAACAAGACAGGCAGGTGCATGTAGAGGAGCATGATGACAGTGTACCCATTATAAACATTGCCCAGGACATTGTACAGTCAACCCCGGACAGGTCCCCTGAGAATGGACACATATCAGGACTGTCATTACGTGACTTTGGTATAGGCACACCCACATCACTGCATAGCCAGCAACAGTCCGAGGGTGATGCTGATGAAGCACTGAGTGACCATAGTCACTGTGGTGATGCCATACTCAGTGTGGAGCAGCAGATTAGTGTGGCCATTGGTAACCTGCAGGACACCCTTTCACAACACCATGAGAGTAGCTCAGAGCACACACATCAGTTGATAGATGCTGCACAGTCTGTAACAACAGCTGTGCAGAATAATAATCAAACACAGTGCCAGTTGAGCAATGACATAGTGGGTGCACTACATGCCATCTCAGGTGCCTCTGTCAGGCAGAATATCGTGCAGCAGCAGACTGATATGTTGTGTGCCATACATGACACACATATGTCCGTCATGAGGGAGGTATGTCAGAAACTGTCAGGACAGCATGCATCACATATAGAACATGTGGCGGCACTTGACAGACACACAGGTGCAATGGATAGGTTGACCAGTGCAATAACAGCAATGGGTGGTCTTTACGTGGGCATGGCTGACACAGTGGTCATGCACACAACCATGCCGGACACTTCCACTACCAGAGGGCAGGTGTCTGCCAGTGTTGTCGCACATAGCCCACAAGATGCATGTGGTCCTAGTCGTGTACAAGCACAGACAGCAGGTGGCCCTGTGCAGTCACACAACGTAACTGCTCACTTCCAAACAGCTGCGAGGACACAGGATTATGCAACACAGTGCCCACAAACAAAGCAAGCAACATGGGGATACCCAAGAAGACACAGCACAGGCACACACCACACAAGTGTTGTGTCACCCATAGTGGCCATACCACAGACACTGCAGATAGGGAACAGCAGCAGCACACATACAGAGGCTGTGACAGAGAGACAACTTACCAGCAACAGTGGCAGCACACAGGGAGATGTGAGCACAGGTGAGGTATGTACACAGAGGGGAACAGATCTGACAGCAACTGACAGTCCACATACCAAACAAGAGAAAGATGCGCAGCATTTGCCAGGTGCATGGAGGCAGTGATGAGACACAAGCCACACAGCAGCAGGGCCAGAAGAGACGAACGAGTGCCTGTCAGGCAGAGAGGGCTGCACATGCAGACAACGGACACGACATACAGGACACACAGAGCATGACTGCAGCTGAACATACAACAACAGTGACAGTAACACAAACCATAGCCGATGCTACACAGACAGTGTCGGGGGGAAGGGAAACAAACAGCTAAACATGTCGGCAGAGGACGTCCACCTAAGAAACGATAGACCTTAATGTGTGGAATAGGTCACCAGGTTTCCTGACTGGCGTGCTGCAGATATAGGGACAGGCATATGTTACATGTCATGGTTTAGTCATATGTGACCTTTTGCAACATCACACAACCTTCCATGGACAGGCTCAGTGGAGCACTCGTATTATATTGGAATTAAATCATGTGTCATTCCATTGTCCTGAATGTGTTCCATATGTTGTTCACCATAACATGATATATTTAGCGATATCAACCTGAAAGATTCTTTTGTGCATGACACTATGACCAGTGAACTATTCCAGTAGACATGGGAAATGTTGTTTACTTTATATATTATGACAGTGTCACAGATGGCATCATGTGTAATTTATGTTGCAGATGGCAAGTAGCCTAATGGAGAGGTCATACAGTTTGTGTCTGGCTGTACAACTTGGAATGACATTGTGTAGTCACTGATTGTTAGATACTGTTGTGCGCTGTTACTGTCAATGAAGCTGTTTGAGTAATGAATGTGTGTGAGACTCTTTGATGTCCTCTAAGGGTGACCTGCCAGCGTGCTGATGCGCAGGGTGTGTCATCCCCTGGCACACTGCAGACATACACTCGCACATGCACTCACACATATGTTGTGTGCCAGGCCTCAATACTGTGTGATGCCACATACATGTATGGCATACACACCTCCTGTGCCAGTGTGCACATCCTGTACATAGTGTTGGCAAGTGGTACTGGTTGCAACATGTGACACATCCTGCATGTCCATGCCATCCAGACCACCAGTATTACCTCCCATGTATATGTTTATGCGTGCATATGATCAATGTGGCCCATGCCACCAGGACATGTAACATAACCATGCACTGTCTGGACAGGTATGTCTGTATGTGCTATGTGCATTATGTACCATGTCCCCCAGTGTAGCCCTGTATGCCACCCACATACACATTGTCAGTTCACAACACCATCTTCTGTGGTGGTGATCTTGGTACACGCCAATGTAATGATTTCCACATCAGTGTGACCAATGGATACCTGAGTACCACACAACCTAGGTTCATGGTGTACAGTTGGTAATATTGACAGTGTGTGCAGTGACCCATTGCCCATAAACATGCCACAGTCCTACACAGAGTGTGTAGCCATTGACTTATCATCTGGATGCATGCAGACACTCCTGAACCAAGGACGTGTCACCCAGCAAGGCCTGTGATGTTACATCCACATGCCATTGACAACCCCTATCCATATGATAGGTAACAACCAACACACACATGGCACAGAACAGAAACACCATACAACAGTGGACACAACACTTGAATAGGTCACAGTGCCCAGCAGTGGTAATGGTCCAGGATGTGTTGCATAGACAGTGCTGATTGTTGTCATGAATAATGCTTAAAGCACCACAATGCCCTGCACTGAATGACCAGGGGACTCACAGTGGTGCTGTGCTGTGCATGTTACATGATTGCACATGTAATGTCATCATTCCTGACATGACTGTCACACAGTGTCACCCCCCGTGTCTTAGCTGTGCGATTATTAGGGTGTCTCCTGCCAGTGCATTGCTATCCCTGGTATACCATGCTAAACATATGTATGAACCTCTTGAATATGCCTTTGCATAGTATTCCTCACCACATGGTAGAATGTGCATTGTGATCATGTTAGATTATGCATGTTCTGCACCACATGTTCCATATGGCATTGCTGTCCCTATATATTGTTGTAATACACTGTCAAGTACAAATGCAGGGCTGGACGTGCATTGTGCAAAACTATGGCTGTGTGGAGGGCATGTGATGTAATGGTGTGACACTCTGCCAGCCCAGGGACTTGGATATTGGCACAACAATGATGCACAGGGTGACAGGAATACCTGTGAGTCACATAGAGGCACCTGTGTACCACATGTTCTATGTATACAGGGTAACAGGCATCCCCTGCCCAGTGCTTGGTGTCAGCCCACAGGTGTATGTTCATGGATGGGGGTAGCCATCGGGAAGTTGTAGCACACACCGGCTGGGTACATCAGGGGTCCTACAGTGTCATGGCATGGGACTCATGATGCATCCGGACCATTGTGTATGACCATCGTGTGCTATGGCCATGACACATGTGGACGTGGCCTCTAGCCAAGGTGTCCCAGGGATGTGTGACCGGGAGTGTTATGAGAGGCATGTGGCATTACTGTAGCCACACAGGGTACATGATGATACTTACGAATGTGTAAGGGCATCTGTCTGTGACTGCTGATTACACTACAGGGCAAGCATACATTACAACACAGGGCATCTGACATCAAAGAGTTGTGTTGTATGCAACTGATATGCAGCATGAGTGCGACATCATAGAGGTTAACGAACTTGCCTCAAACACAGCATCTTGCGCACTGTGATTGTTGCACTGTCGTGGCACGGCCTACGAAAGGTGTGCATGCCATGCATTCTGAAGGTAGTGTCACACACATGTTGCACATGTGGCAGACCAGGTGGCAGCAACATTATGACTCACTGGCGTAGGGGGACTCTTAAGACCATGTCTTGCATGATGCCTAGTATCATTATATCCATAGCCCTGCCAAACTGTTTGTGTCCCAGTCAGGCAGCCATCCTTAGTGCACCCATTATTGTAAGTGCGCCATGCCAAGGATGCGCGACATCATAATGCTGACGTGACACAGGATCAGTATGTCATGTAGTTGGCCTTAGTACAATGACCACATAACTATGTATGTGTATGTGGCCTGATACTGCTAGGTAGCCTGTATGCATGTCCCACCCACTTACGTACAGTATGGTGTTGCACTAGTATCTTGCCATGATTTGTGTGATATCAGTACACCATCCAGATGTGCTACTGGCATACCTATATTGCTGCTTGACTGGACTGGCCCCTTGCTGGTGATGGTGGTGCTGGCATCTCTTGTGCATCATCATCCTCGTCCTGTTGCATCACCTCGACAGGGCAATATTGTGCAGTATGTAATCTGCATGCCTTTTCCGGGGTATACTGCAGTGCCCCCTCCCCCCAAGGTCGACAGACAACGGAACCACATCTTCAGTAGATCGAATGTATGTTCGATCACAGATCGTGTTCGTACATGTGCAGCATTGTACCTCTTCTTCTGTGTCTGTGGTGCTGTCACTGGTGTCATTAGCCAGGGCCTGAGCGGGTATCAGCTGTCACCTGCAAAAGAGTTGCACACATATCACAATACGTATGTAATAGGCTGTGTACACTTGCATAAACACAATAATGTATGTACATCCACAACACCACTGTGACACTGATGGAATGGTCACAGACGTGCATCACAACAGTACGTGGACGTCTATAGCCATGCTATATGTACATGCCAGGGCAGCGGCACACATGTCCCTGATGCCATGTATCACTCGGTGACTCTTCAAACAGTATACCCAGACATGAGTAGAACACAATACACACTTGTCCATTATGCGATACTAGAGGAATAATGTGCTCCAGGGTTGGTGTTATGCCAGGATAACATCCCTGCTGTGATGACCAACTGACCAATCAGATGCCAGGATTCTTTCTTGCCATTGTATAATGCCACATACCCCATGGTATGTTTCGCAGCAGCAAGATGAGTCAGACACATTACAATGCATGGTCTCATCCCACTGCGAGGCATGTCAACATGTGCTACCCATGTACGTTGGTGTGATGGAGTAATATTCATTGCCATTGTTACACATGCACAATGTCATACCCTGCTGGGGGGGTGGGCCTTGAAGAACGTAGACTAGTCTGCTATGGTGTGACAATGGCAAACATGCACAGTTGTCACACAGTAGCTGTGACAGTCGTCACCCAGGGTGTAACAACATGTGCACCCCTGCATGCTCACTGTCTGTGTCTGTCATGTATACACCAAATACAGGTAGCCACAGGATGTGGATGGGGGTGGCTGTCATGGGAATGCCTGCAGGACATTGGTGAGCGACCTTGTTCCACAACACAGGCCATTGCTTGCACGTGCATATGATACTATTGAGCAGATAATGATTTACAGCGTGTGCGGGACAGTGTGCGGGATTTACCGCATGTGCATGTAAATGGCCGCCATTTTCACCCACGTGTGATTTCGCTGTGGAAATTGCGCATATGCATGATTTTGCCGTGGAAATCATGCAAGTGCGTGAAAATGACGGTTACGTGTCACGCACATGTGGGAACATGTGTATGTGCTTCACAGTGTTCCTCTGAGTAGTGTGAAGCCTGTACAGGAAGAAGGGTGTGTCAGTCTGTGCCACTGCCAGCATCACACTTAGAGCTGTACAGGCAACCGATACTGGCAGACAGGGTCAGGGCTTCCAACTTCAGCGATGCAGAGACAGCATTATTGCTGGAGCTCATGAAGCAACATGCCAACATACTCCTGCCACCAGGGAGGGCATTACATTCCCCAGCGAAGAGGGACAAGGTCTGGCAGGCAATTACCAGGAACCTGTATCTCAATAGTGGTGTACACAGGACTGTGACGTAATTAAAACATAAATGGAATGATGTGGACTGGAGAGAGCCATGTTTGTGTCGGCTGGTGGCACCTGAATGTCAGGAGGCACAGGACAGTAGTAGGTGAGTACGTGGATGTGGTATATGTATTGTAATATATGCATGTAGGTAGCATGTGTCCAGTACACGTTAATATTAATGGTAACATTACAGTGTATTATATTCTGCAGACTGCAGTTATGTAAGTTGGCTATCATGTCCCTGGATGTTGTGCATGGTGTGTGCGGCCATGTCCTGGATGACATAGCACCACATGTCTGCGTGAACCCCTGGCCAGTGTTTACCTCTCCACACCCACTGTGTGCTACTGTACTACTGTACTGTTACATCCAGGTTTTGGCCACGGGGACGTGACACCCCCCCACTGACAGACACAGTTCTGCATGTGTGGTGTGGCACATCACTGGTGTTTTGGTCAGGGGAAGTGCACGCCATTGCTGTGGTGATGTGCTATATCATCAGATGACCTGGATGGTACAGAGTACATCATGTGTCTGCCACAGTGGTTCCCACACAGGCCTTGCTAGTACTACGCAGTATGGTTCACCCCCACCCCCGGGTAGTGCCGTGGTGTAGTTGATGTGCAGGCATGCAACCACCAGGCTGCTCATGGACATTCCGAGCATGTTACCAGGCCTGTGTCATCATCATTGCTCATAGACAGTGTAGTACTCTGTACATGCAGGACAGCTGGCACAGGTATGTCATTGGGACATATCTCACCTGACAGTGCATCACAGAAGATCACGTGTGGTGTAACAATCCCAATAGCATGACTGTATGGTGTAACACTTATCATTGTCACATTGCCAGACACAGGGTTAGCAGGCCCCATACTGCTGTGTCATGGCTGTGGCCTGCCATGTTATGCACAGGATGTCACTGTATAATGAAACATCTCAACATGCCTTGATGCAGTGCAGTGTAGTACAATGGACCACAGTGTTCATACAGTACAGTACATGTATTGCACCTGCATGGCCATAGACAACAACGTTCAACAGTTGAGGCATGCACAGCTGTATGTGGCATGTGCGCACATACCTATGGAATGTTCCAGCTGTGCAATTAACATGCAGTTCCTTTCCCATTGTACTCAAGGGTCATAGTGGCATTCATCGGTTATCCATATGTAGCCTGCGCCGCCACCACATGTGTTGTGTTGGTACAGTGGTGTGATACATGGCAATGTGTTGGGCACATACATGTGTGTTGTGTTGCCAACAGTCTGCACTCTGCAAAGTGGGCCATGTATCATATTGATAACATTTACATGCTAGCATCAGTCAGTGTTTTGGTGTTGGGATGATGTTCAGCATGTGCCATTGTTGATATATTGTGACAAGTGTTGTGCATCCCCCACACAGGTGTGTCCAGTGGCACGCTTCAGCCAGAGACAGGTGGTGGCTGCAAGAGTTGCACAGATACCACAGACTGCAACCAATGCACACCAACGCTGTGAGTAACATTTACCTTGCAAAATCATTAATGGGACTGTCATATGCATGGGGTACAGGACACCGTATAGATATTTGGGAGGGCTGTCTGAAGGTCCGGTCACTCCAAGGGCATGCGTACAGGTGCACATAGTATTGTGTTGGGCCGGGGAAGGGTTGGGGAGATCAGCGGCTGGCTGTGGAACTGGTGACATGACAAGAGGCATGTGATATTCATGTGCTGTATTCCACACTGGTCAGGCAATGATCCATACACAGGGGTCAGGCTATATTAGGTAAGACATGGGAGGGTTGTTCCTACATGGGATAGTGTGTTCCAGAGGGACACGTGTCTGTATACCTAGGATGGTAGGGCACATGTCCGGCTGGTAGGCAGGGTTTCCAGAGTCGGTAGCCAGACATGATCTCCCCGACACCTATTGGTTAGTGCACCAGGGTAGGAACAATGGTGAGGGATGAGTGGGGAGTGGACGGGAATGAGACAGGATTGATGGTGTTGCAGCTGCACACGAGGGGCACAGGACAATGTACAGCCAAGCTACAGACCTCTGTGCAGGTGTGCAGCTGGACATTGCGGCCTTGACACATACTATGAACACACATCAATAGAAGTGTGATATGATATATATTGTGCCCAGTCACCAGAAACAGGGTAGGCAGGAACTGGGGGGGGGGGTGGCATGCTAGGTGCTGAAGAGCTGTACATGCATATCAGTTGTGTTTAGGATGGTGGGATGTTGGCCTTATGGATGCAGTGCCATGGTTCTGGATGTAGAGTACAGTGTCTGTGGCTATCTGTTGGGCACAGACACAATAGGAGGGCCTGGGTGGAGATGTGGCAGGTCACAGTGGGCGGGTATGCAGGATCGTGGCTACAGTGACTGTGGGTAAAATACAACTAGCTGTGTTGGACTGTGTCACGGCAGTCAACACATAGGCATGTCAGTAGGCCATGTTGGGGACAGGTTGGTACAGTACCTGGTGCCACTGTGCTGTGAAGCAACTAGGTATGGATGGACTGGTTCATATTCCTTCATCCTGTGATGGTGTGAGAAAATCTGGTGCAGATAATTGTTGTTTCTACAAGAAAAGGGAAACTAATCAGTAAAGGCAGTATATTGGACTTGTGTTTTGTATCCCCTGAAATGATTGTAGTAGATAAGGGAGTCAGGGAACCAAATTTGGGGGACCATAATATAATTAGATGTGTTATAAACTTGGGATTTAAAAAAGTTCCAAAAATGAAGACATCGACTGAATATAAAAGAAGTTATGCAAAGTTCAACAACAACTTATTTCGAAAGCATCTGCAGGGATTACCATGGCGTAGAATTTTCCTAATACCTGACCTAAATTTAGCAGTACAGGAGTTTACACATATGTTTATTGCTGCATGTGAGCAATTTGCACCTTGGAAGAAAGTTAAACAGAAGAAGAATCATCTGCCCTGGGTGATTCCTACCATAAAGAAGTTAATTAGGGTAAAAAAATCAACTTTGGAAAAAAGTTAATAGGACCTTGAAAATTGAAGCATGGGATAGTTTTAAAAAAGTAAGAAATAGGGTGATCCACGAAATTAGGAAATCAAAAGCTAAATATTATAAACTAAGGATAAATGAAACAACCGAACCAAAAAAATACTGGTCTTTGATAAAGAGTCTTATAAATCCTGGTAAAAATCAAAAAGAAATAAAATTGAGACAAAATGGGTCTATCTTTGAAGCTGAAAGAGTGGTGGAAATGTTAAATCAATACTTTATTGAACTTCCAGACTTGGATACTGAACTTGAACCTAAAAAGAATAATGTGCAATATACTGACTCAAATATAAAATCTGATAACAACAAAGAAAATCAAATTCCAATGTTTAGGTTTAAAGTAGTGACTATTTCTGAAGTACATAAAATAATAAGTAACTTAAAGATCAATAAGGCTTGTGGTCTTGATGAGATAGAAAATAGATTTTAAAGGAAGCTGTACAAGAAATAGCACCCATTTTGACTGGTATTTTCAATTGGAGTTTAAGGGAGGCATTTTTCCTCAATATGGAAGCAAGCAAAAATAATTCCTGTAGATAAAGGGGGTGACTCTATGGCTACATCTAATTATCGTCCTATAGCACTATTGTCAACTGTCTCAAAAATCTTGGAAAAAATTGTTCATGGACAATTAATGCAGTATTTGGAGAAATATCAGAAAATAGCCCTGCTTCAGTTGGGTTTTAGACAGGGTAGGTCCACTGATACCACACTCACGGACTTCCTAGATTTAGTTGCTACTCCCTTAGGGAAGGGGAGGTCGGTGGGTGTGGTATAAGTGGACCTATCAAAGGCTTTTGATTTGGTGAATCATTGTACCTTGATCAAAAAATTGAAGAGCATGGGAATAGAGGAAGAGACTTGTGGATGGTTTACATCATATTTAGATAGGAGGACTCAATTTACTATAGCAAATGGTTATAAGTCCGGATTGGATTATGTGACCAGGGGGGTACCCCAGGGTTCAATCCTGGGGCCCCTCTTATTCTTGGTTTATTTGGATGACTTACTGAGATTGATAAAAAATTCACAAGTTAGACTTTACGCAGACGACACAGTTTTGATTGCATCAGGTAAAAATTCCGAAGAAATTGTACAAAATTACAAGGTGATTTCTTAACAATGCAATATTTTTTTCTTCACTTGAACTCTTGATAAACAGTAAAAAAAAAACACAAACTATGCTTTGTGGTAGTGAGAAGAAAAATCAAGTGTCCTCAAAATGAATAATTAAGACTCTCGAAGGAAATATTCTAGAACAAACACAAGTCTATAAATATTTGGGTATATACATTGATCAAGGTTTAAATTTTGAACGACATGTAACAGAATTAATAAAAAAAAATTCAAAACTAGGGGGTATGAGAAGGATTTCAAATTGTCTATCAAAAGAAATGCGATTAAATATAAGCAAATCAGCTTATATTACCAATGATAGATTATGGGAGCCATATTTATAGACATACTTCCAAAAAACAGTTACATCATCTGGATATTCTTTACAATAAAATAGCAAGATTTGTATTGAAATGTGACATTGGCACCCACCATCGTGATATGTATACAGAACTAGGTTGGAATTCATTACATCGGAAAACTGAGAGAAATTGGTTGAAGCAGATAAAAGGATTAATTAAAAATTCATCACAGTACTACTTGACTAAAACATTAATAAGACCTGATCATGGATTAAATCTGCGGAAACAAGGTGCTAGAGATTTTCTGGTCCCAAAAATAAAAAATGGTTTTGGTAATATGACCTTCCAGTATAAAGTTTCTACAAGTTGGAGCAGACTTCCCCCTTACCTTAGAGACCCAGACTTTTTTTTCACAGAATATAAAACTGCAATAAAACACAAATTATGTTTTAGATGTTTGTGTAATAGGTAGTTATATGTTTAAGAGGTTTGACTTATGTCTTGTATCCTTTGATGTAATGTGCATTGAGTGTTATGTATATTCTGAATGATATGTTTTTGTACATTTTGTGATTATTTAAAAATTTTTTCGACACAGGATTGCCTTGTAAATAGGGACTTTTTGAACCCTAATGGCAAATTTCTCTGTATAAATAAAATTTTACTGCTACGTATGCCAGTGTATTGACCACTTTCTGGGAGTGAGCATCACTACATACTGTATGTGTCACGCTGACCATGGTTACCTCACACTGCTGGCTCATGTCCGTGGTAGCCTACCTCGGGGGCCATAAATCACTATGATGATTGATAGATAGTTCCACTGTTGCTGATCTGACCACCCTGGGATGGCAGCATATGTAGCTGTACAATACACACATGATGGCATGTGCCACTGGGACATGTACCTGAGAATGGTGTCTGATGTGATGGCCACAGATGGCCAGTCATCCAGGCCAGGGGTTCATGGGGGACCTGGGCAGGTGGTGGGGTGTACAGTGGCTCCGGGGATGTGGGATGTGGTGGAGTCTATGAGGTGGACCACGACCCCCCTCTGTCCACCTCCTCCCCCTCTACTCTCTCCTCAGCTTCTTCTGGGCATAGAGGGTAAATGCGTTTATCATGCCTAATGCCCCTCTCCCCCCATCATGGTTCCCTCCAGGCATCCCCAGACACCCGGCTGTTTGCTGGAGTTCTTCACCTACATGTGCTGGCAATCACAATCACATGTGAGACACTTATCAGTCAGTTGCAGGCCCTATGTGAGGTTCTGGCCCCTCAGGACATACATGACTATTAGTGTCCACATTTGTTAATCTTTTGATGTGTGTCGTATAGCTGTGCAGTTTAGAGCAATTGTGTTTGCATACTGTTTGTGATGCCTGTTGTTCATTGTAATTTATACCTTTGTTACTGTTGTATAGTGTTGTGTTTGGCGCTCCCCATTGCTAGTGTTTGTTTTATAGATTAAACATACATTCCTTACGTTGCGTCTGTGCCTGTTTTATGGTGTACTCTATTATATCCTACTGGGGTGGTATCACATCTGTGCATCTGTGTTAGTTGTGTGCCCATGCATATTGCAGTGACCATATTTTGTTGTTCTGTTGGATCACACTACACTGGTGTGTCCTACTCCATTGTGGGTTATAGTGTGTCACGCACTTGCTACCTCATTGTGCACGACACATCGTTTAACGGTTTTTATATCCTGCAGTACCATACAGATGTGGAATTCCATTATCATGTGTTTATTACACATTCTGGATGTACCATCCACATGTGTCCATTGTGTACACCAACTAGTCCATTCCATGTTCTTGGTTATATGTTCTTTTCACACGTGCTGTGTGGTGTCATTGCTGTTCTGTACCACGTCAGACGACACACGGGTTCTGTATCGCCACCTATCACTAACACCATGTTGTGCCTCATTCCTACAGTTTTGCCATGCTCTGTGTTGTATGCAGTACATGTATGTCTGTTCCATGTCCTGGTTCTGGCTCTTAATGGCTCTGACTGTGTACAGGCCCACACATGTATGTCAGCAGTGTATTATTCTGGGGGCCATTGTTTGTCAGGTGATCAGCTGGTAGGGGTGTGCCATATGTTGTGATTCTTTCCTCAGTGTGATATTGTCACTATACATACATCATCTTGTGCTGTACCTACCCATTGTACATTGTACATAGGTGTCTGCTGATCCTGTGCCCTTCATGTACAGGTCATATTGCATGTGTGTGTCACTCCAGCATGATACCCACTTGTCGCGTGGCATTTACACCACACATTGGCATACAGATATAAGGATGTATGCAGATGACACTGTCTTGGTGGCCTCTGGAAATAACTTGGTGGATCTCCGGAGAAACCTACTGACTGACTTTACCAGGGTACAGGAGTGGTTCACCAAGTCACAATTAATAATGAACGTAAACAAGACAAAATTAATGTTCTTTGGCATTAATAGACAACAAAGATTCTCAGATGTACAGATCACATCATTAAACCAAACCATAATAGAACGAGTTTCAAACTACTGTTATTTGGGAGTTAATATTGATTCTTTATTAACTTTTAAGAGTCACATAGAGTCTGTTATTACCAAAACACGTAAAAAGTTAGGAGATTTGAAGAGAACATCTAAGAGTTTAAAATTGCAAGATAGGAAATTGATTGCAGAACAGCTCATACTCCCAGTAATTAAATACGGAGAGGTTATTTACAGAGCTGCAACAAAACAACTTCTAAATAAATTAGATAAATTACAGTATAGGGTAGCAAGATATGTCCTATGTTGTAGTTTTAGGACTCACCATTGTGATCTGTTAATTAAGTTAAATTAGTTACCTCTTGACTTGGAATATAGGAACAATAGGTCCTTATTTATTTATAAATATAGGACAATTCATCTAAATCATAATATAGCAAAATACTGGCAGATAAAGAATCTGCTCTTAGGAGACATTCAGTTAGAGTTTTGTATCAAAATAGAATTGATCCAGACAAGCGGAAAAAATCAATTTGGGGACAGAACATTAGCATCACAAGCATCAACATGTTGGAATACACTCCCTCCTTCACTGCGATCTGAGAAAACTGTTAAAAAATTTCTTGAAGGAGTTAAAGATGTATCATGTTTATTCATGTATATGTGTTTGATATTGATTTTTGTCTTACTGGTTTGTAATTTTGTTATTGTGTATTTATACAGTTTGTATTAGATTGTTTGTAATTGGTGTGACTGTGAAACTTAGAAATCTTGCACAGGACTGTCTTGAAAACTGGATTGTATTATCCAAACGACATGTATTTTTCCTGTATAAATATAACATTCTTACTACTTTTACTACTGCATCGCTGCACACCTTTTTGTTTTATATATTTTCACATCTGTTTATCACTACACTGTCCTGGGCATCCTTCCGTGGAACTCTTGATGTGGCCTCTCACTCCCAGCCTGAACATTCGCTGCCAGGATTCTCTTCACCCAACATTCTGCAAGGTCAGTCCCCCAGCAACCAGGTTACCCAAGTGGGGGGTGTCTTGCCATCCCATGGCAAACATACAGACTCAGGGCACTACCTGGACATTGGGATGGCACCTGGAGCATTCTCTGGTGTGCTGTGCCTGCCTTGGGGTTTGGGAATGCTGCTGGTGCCCCCTTGATTTCCACAAGGCCACGGAAGACATTTTGGCTTTGTCCCATGCGTGTGTCTCCCACCCTGGGAGTGCAGCGTGCAGTGACACCTTTGCATATGGCAACCCAGCCGGTGGCTGCCACACTCCGCCCACCACATTTTGCAGGCTTCTCCTGTAATATCCCCGCTCTCCATTGGGGGCCACTGGGATGCTGAGCAATCCCAGTGTCCTCCCCCAAGAGTGGAGAGCTGTCTGCAGATGCACAATCCTCACCCTTCCCTGCCTACCCCTGGCAACCCATGTCCACATCCAAACACTGGTCACCCACATTGTGCGAAGTGTGGCATCCACCACCTCGACCCTCAGTGCCACCATGCTGGCTCACGTGCCTGCACACTTTGACGTATGCTTTCCATATGGTGTCATTTTCTTATCACAGTGTGGCAGTCCAGGGTGTGCTTCTTCAGTGGCCTTTCAACATATGTGTATCTCCATCACTCAGCTGTGCCTGTGTCATACCACACATGACATAGGTGCTGCCATCAGTGCACACAGTGTCCTGTGACATATTGTTTACCTGTGCCATTAGGGGACTGTATAACATTGTGACATGGGTACCACATCCATGACCCACATGTACCACTGATGCTTTGTCCTGTGTTGTTTGTGCCACATGCACAGTACACTGCATGTTCTGTTTGGGTCTGTGGCATGGCAGGTATTCAGTGATGTGGTACTGTCTGACTGGATTGGGGAGGCAGTGCCTTGGTACTGGATCTGCGCATGTCATAGTGGGATTGCATAGAAACATAGAATTTGACGGCAGATAAGGACCGCTTGGCCCACCCAGTCTGCCCATTTCCCTACCTAATGGATAAGCTGCAGATCCTAGTTAACCAGCAGCCTACTTCTTTCTACCCCCACCCTCTAGAATTGCCTTATGACTGTCCCATGCATACTTGAATTCAACCACTGTTTTTGACTCCACAATCTCCTCTGGAAGGCCATTCCATGCATCCACAACCCTCTCTGTGAAAAAATACTTCCTTACATTACTTCTGAGCTGCCCCCCCCCATCTTCAGATTGTGCCCCCTTGTTCTTGCACACCTCTTTTTTTGAAAGATGCTACCCTCTTGGACTTTGTTGATTCCCTTGAGTCAGGTTGCCAGGGTAAATGCATCAGGGCACTCCACACCATGACTGTAACATCATTGCATGTGTGCATGGCCTGTTCATGTTTGACATGCCCGCCTACAGTCACAGGCATGCTGTTTATCGATATGTTGTGACGTTGGTGTGTTATTTCACATGGTGTGTACTGCATTTCTGATATCCATGGTACAGCCATTACAGAGATGCACTTAGGTGACCCATGACCACATGTGTTGATATCTGACCATGTGTGTTGCCACGTGGGTATCGTATGTAGGCATGTGCACATATTCACTGACAGGCCTGTGCTGTTGTCTGATTGACTTTGTGTACTGCTGTTTGTTGCATGTGTTGCTATTGGGTCACTGCCACTATATTGCTCATGTTCAGCTGTGTCTGTATGTGGACACGTGTTGCGACTCAAACGTGTGATACCTTTGTGGCAGGCATGTGTCCACTACTAGTGTGGTCAATGCATTCTGTGCATCAGGGCGATATTGGCTGTACCTCTGCATACAGCACACAGGTTTGTCTGCAACGTATACATGTGGGATGGTGTGTGTGCACATGTCTCTGTGTCTCACAGTGATGGTACTCCATTGCTGCTGTTACCTGTTTCCCGTTTTGTGGTATACACATGCACTGTTGTAGTCTGCTGTCCAGTACAGAGGTTACACACTGTGATGCACAGCAATACTACAGTGATACATGGACACTGCCTGCAGTTATGGCCCTACAGCCATCAGAGTGTGGCCATGATGTGTTGTGTGCTCCATGTCTGGTGTTCTACATATCTGTCTGCCCTTGCCCTGGATACCATGACATCCCGCATGTGTATCACATGGTGTCATGTCACCTGTGATTGTTTGGAGCCACACTATGTCCTCTAACAGGATGTTACAGTAATCCGCATCCCTTTCTGTGCAGCTATTCATGCTCCCACTTCCTCTGTTACATCATCCCTCACACCTCATCCCATGCCCTGTTCTCCTGGTGTGTGTCATTCACTGTGTACCTGTGCCCCATTTCTCCATGTAGGGTACTTGACGCTGTATCATAGCCTGTCTCTCCCTTCACTCCTCATGGGACTACATGTACAAGTCCATGTTCCTGTCGTCATTGGACTTGTGCTGGACACCCTGTACTGTCTGTGACAGGCTACCATGCACATTCTCTACTCTGTCCATGTCCTTGCATGGTTATTGTCCCCATGTCTGTGCAGTGTTGTCCATGTGGGTCCTCACATGTGTCTTGTATAGTGCTATGTTGCACACCATTCTCTCAATGGTGATGCCCCAGCATATGCATCCCAGCATCCTATGTACATGGCCGGATGGTGTGTCACACTGTGTCACTACCTTCTGCTCAACATTGTTCCTGACCCCATGGTCCCTTTCCTGCTTTGTGCTACTTATTTCCCCATCCCCCTACTGCTCTGGTGTTGCATGATGTGTATGGGCCATGTGCATTCTCCCACACTGGTTGGCATATATTTCCCAGTGCCATATTCCTGCTGATTCCTGCCAGTTCAGCATGTCCCTGCTCCTTCCACCTACACCGTGTGGTATGTTCACACTGTTACAGGCCTTTGTGCCATGAGGCTACGGTTTCAGTCTGCAGTCTTGCTGTTCCACACTGTCACTGATGGTGAAATTGCACTGCAGCTGTCGCAGCACTAATCCCTGTGGGTCCCACAGCTCACTCTTCCCACTGTGGTGTGCCAGACACTGTGCACCTTCGTTTGCGTCCTGTTACACAGCCACTGTCCCACACACCTCAATACTGTCCTGCCCACCCCCATATTCCCCTGTCCCTTTTCTGGTGGTCTGTGTTACTTATTGTCTTGAATCTTTCTGTACTCCAGATGGACATTATCTACTGCCTTCCCCTGACCACCTCCCTTGTCACCCATTACTGGGATTCACTGGAGCATGATCTCCCTCTGGTGCTACATTCCAGCTTTGGTCATGTTGTCTGTTAGCAGGCTGACATTGGACTGGTTCAGTCTCTGTCTCCTATTGTGTACCTGTGGGGTCTGTTCATCGGTGATACTGTCTTGTCACATTGTAGATGACTGTCAGTATTAGTGGTGTGTCCTGCATATGTCTCACACACACACACACACACACACATATATGCCTGGCCCTGCACTTGTGCATTGCTTCTGTGTGTATCCTGCCACTAGTCACAACACCACTGTTTGCCATGCACATTACTGTATCCATGGTTGCTCCAGCTGCCAACTCTGGTTTGTCATTGGCAGCCTGTGTCTTGTGACATATCACAAACGTCTACTGTGTTTGTGGACATGTCCTGCACTGGCATTTTCACCCCTGCTCAGTCTCACTACATCACTTCACACATCACAGGTTGTTGTGGTCCCTGTTCCTTGCCTGTGCTATATTCCTGTGGGCACCATGGCGCAGTTGTGTACTTACCAGTCAGCCATCCATGCTCTGCGTCTCCCCATTCGGAGAGGTTGCACAACGTACTCTGCCTCAGGATGTAGGAGTCATGGCATGATCCAGGGAACCATGCACACACACCCAGGATCCGGCGTTCACTGTCACACACCACCTGTACATTAAATGGAGTGGTACCCCTTCCGATTCACATATGCTGCCTCATTTTCAATGGGTGCCTTGATTGCGATGTGTGTGTAGTCTGTTGCACCCTATGTTCTTAGGCATCCTGCCATGCCTTAGAACTTTTCCATCACCTCCTGCTGCTGTTGTGCCTGTAGTGGGTACCTGATGTACTGATGTGCCTTTGGTATTATGGCATTCAGGAACTGTTCTAGGCACCGTGACACAGCAGCTTGGCTCATGCCTGTTGGTGTCTGGAATGTGCCTGTTGCCAGCACACACAGGGCAGCTGTCAGCTTTGCCTCCACTGTGAGTACATGGCCTCTGTGTGTCTTGCTTTGCAGCTCTTCATGCACTGTGTTGCAGAGGTCATTTATGGCAGCCTTGTTTAGCCTGTATCCAGCTATGCACTGCTCCTCTGTGAGGTATGTGTATGCCAGCCTGTGGCGGTAATGTTGCCTGGCGGGTTGCCTACGTTGTACCCCACATTCACGTGTCTCCCTTGCTGCATGTGATTGCAGAGGTTCCCCTTTCTGTTGCCTGCGCCTTTGTCTCCACAGGTAGTGGTACCATGCACCCAGTGGCATGTTGTCACTGTTGTACAGTTGTCTTTGGCTTGCTCCTGTGTCACACACTGCTGGGTGGTACACTGTGTGGCTACACTGCCAGTGGCGTTCTTTCTTTGCTGGGATGCCCTTGGTGTTGTCATTAGTCTTCTAGGTTAGTTCTGTGTGGTGTTGTATGTGTGCTCTGCTCACATGGCCTTTACGTAACCTTAGCCCACGTGGTTGCTGTTGCCTTGACACAGCTTAATTGGTCTTTGATTGGTTGTTCACTTCTTTTGTACTCAGGGAGTGCTACTCCTCAATCTTGGTGGAGTAGCATTTGTGCAACATTTTTCCTCAGCTGCGGGATTTCCATGTTCGAGTATAGCATTTTGTGCTTTTCAGCTCCCTGAGGGATTCCCACAGCTGCATTTTTCTGCAACCAAGTATTTTTTGTCACAGCTGTGGGAGTTTTGTTTATATGCCGCAGCACATCTCCCGCATTTATCACGCAGCTGCGGCAATTTTGGGTACTTGTAGGAATTTTTCTGCTTCTCTCTCCTTTGTGAATCCAGTCCCTTATGTGAGGTTTCCCCCTTTCATTTGGGTAAAATAAAAAAAATAATAAAAAAGTTAGAGTTTGTTTCATTATTGGATTCACCTATGTTTTTATTTTATGATTCAATGCAGTTTATTTCGCTAGAGCTATTCCCAATGTGAACTAGGGAGCACCACCATATCTTCTCCCCTTTCAACTTAGAAGTTGCTCGAATACTGATATCCCTTGTATTTTTTCAAAATAGTTAAAGTAAATGTTGAAGGTTCCCATATCAGATGGGAGTAGTAACCTGCAGGTGCTGTGAATCAGTCTCCTACCATTCAGACTGGCAAATAGTGCTGATTTCCATGAAACAAATCCTTTTATTTTGGTGCTCTGCTTTATTTGCATAACCTGCCCCTTTTGTTCTCATGCCATGACCATATCAGGGAAACAAAGTTATTGTACTCACAATGCCTCACTAAGTAAGTATACAATATATATATTTCTGTGCTCACTGAAGAAATAAAGTCAACATATCTCAATATATAAGTCTTGTAGCTAGATATGGTATGTACAATGTAGTGTTGTGAAAATAAACAAATGCTTATGTTGACACCACCACCACCACACAAATATGGGACAGCATCTCAGAATAAAGAAATTGTAAAACAGGTTGCATTTTACCCACAATGCTTTCCTATAGTTATTTACATATTCTAGGGACATGATTATGTTGTTCATTCACACTGTCTGACAGGTTTCTGGACCGCTTTAAAACTTGCCGGAATGTCTTGAAGCTGGCCCCTCCCACCCATCCACCCAGGTGGTAAAACTCTCGGCTCCACCCCATGACGCCAGATCTTACTTACCGTTTGGAAGCTCAGGTTCCCTCCTTAACGCTCTGCGTGATAGACTAGCTCCTAATTCTTCAGTTTATCTGAAACTTGTTTAAAATTTTCAAGATTTCGGTCATCCTTTTCCTTTGCGGCTGCGATGGACAAACCGACTCCCGTTTTTCGGCAGTGCCCTTGTGGGCAGAAGATGTCCAGGACAGATCCGCACTCCACGTGCGTCTACTGCCTTGGCCTAGAACACGACCCGCAGGCCCGCGAGTCATGCTGTTTGTTCTCGGCCAACGTCCTGGGAGACCGCGCTGCCCGGTTGAAGCTTGGGCACCCTGAGAAGCGCTATCCGCCGGTCAAGTCGAAAGAGGCCCATTGGGCTGTTACCGTGGCAGCTGGCTCGGCTGAGCAGCTCGAGCAGATGATCGCCCTCGAGGAGGAGGTGTCCCAGGCCGCATCTTCCTCCTCCTCGGTCGCAGCATTTATCCCGCTCTCTTTGGGTACCTCGTATTCTGTTTAGTTCAATGAGCTTTGCCAGTGCCTATCCATGAAGGGAGAGGGGCCATCGGGACATTCCTCTTGGTCTAAAAAGAAGGATTCTAAGGGTAAGTCCCATCGTCAGCGTTCGTGGGAGTGGGAGAGGTCCCCTTCCCCGGACAGCCGACTGTCAACTTCGGTCGAGGTTGCGACTAAGGCCGCTGGCTTCACAGCATTCCTGTCAGGTCAGCCGGCCGAGACTCCCATCGACGCGGTCGAGATTTTTCTCGACCCGTCGGATGGGTTGTCGACTGGTGAAGCCGATGACCCTTCTTCGCCGGTTCCCCCGGTGGAGACCGAGGATCTTCCTGCACTCCTGGTACAGCAGTCCCCAGTTAAGGTGGCCAAGCCGAGGGAAGAGCGGGTTTCCCCCGCTCCTTCCCAGGCCCGTCCTCGGAAACACCGAGGATCTCGGTCTCGGACTTCTTCTCGGTCCAACCGATCCCGCTGACATTGGCAGTCTCGGTCTCGGCACCGAGGTGGCCTTCACACCGGCTTGTCCTCGTCTTCCTCCTCGGAAGAGGAGAGGCTTTAAGCGCAAATTCGTCGGCCTTCGAGGACCTGAAGTGGCAGCAGTTACTTTTGTCCGGAGCAAGTCAACACCGACGCCTTCCCCGGCCATCAAGTGGCTGTCACCTGAGCGGCCAAAACAACCTCTCGCTGCAGTCAAGATGCCCAAACCTGGGCCGGTTGTTCAGCCGAAACCTGCTGCCCCACCGATTGTGGTGGAACCTCCGCCTCCACAACCAAAATCGGGGGCGCCGACCAAGGACTCTCGGTTAGGTCAAGGCCTGCCCCACAGGTTGTCAGTCACCCTCACTCCCGACTGTCCTCGGCAGGTGGAGGGTGGCTCAGGCCCTAGGCAGCTCTTCGCGGACTCCTCAGAGTCCAATGACGACTCCTCCCTGTTCTCCAGGCTGGTTGACATGGAGTCCTCCGGGGGCCAGTCACTGGACGAAAGCCCATCATCCTTTATGGGTCTGCTTCGGCTCATCTCGGAGTCCACTGGGATGCAGCTTGTGCCCGTATCCAAACGGGCCAAGTATCCCCTGATGGAGATACTGGACCGAGGGGATTCACCCACGGAGGCCTTTCCGGTGGCTGAGGCCATTGGAGGCCCAGCCTTGGAGCTTTGGCAATGGCCTGCTTCCTGTCCTGCGCCCTCGGCCAGGATGGCCAGGAAGTATGCGGTCCCTACCGGCTCTTTGCCCGGGTTTTCGGAACACCCCTCTGCCGAGGGGTTGGTCACCGACAGCGTTTTCCGGCGTTCCGGGAACGCTAGTGACGTGGACAAGCCCCCCGACAAGGAGTCCAAAAAGCTGGACTACGCTGGGTGCAAGATGTACACTGCATCCTCCCTTGGCCTCCACCAGGCCAGCTCGGCCGTGCAGATGGCACACTTCTCCCACGCCCTCATGGGCTCCCTGGATGAGGTGATCTCTCATCTCCTGGCTGACCTGCAGACCACGGTCTGGCAGGTTCGGGACCAGGGTAGGGCGGTGGTGGAGCAGCAGCTCCAAACAGCTCTGGACATAGGAGACTCCTATGCCAGATCGGTTGTGGCCGCGGTGGCCATGCGCCGCAGAGCATGACTGAGGATATCCACCTTCACGGCGGATACCCGGCACAAACTGGCGGACATCCCCTTCTTGGGGACCGACCTCTTCGGCCCTGGAGTGGAAGGTCACCTCCAGCGGATCGATAAGTCCAGTGCCACTCTGGACTCTGTCACCTCCACCCAGAAGGACAAAGGCCGCTGACAGCAGTAGCACAAGCCCTTTCGTCCTTCTGCACCTGTGGCACGTCCGGCCCAGCAGCACCAGCACCAGGGCCAGCAGGCTAATGCTTGGCATTCCAAACCCAAGCCCGTGGCTTCCTGTAGTAGGAAGCAGGGAGGTAAAGGCCCAGGAGGTCCCTCGGCCGGTCCCTCCTCCAAGCCTGCCCAGTGACGGGTTGAGGGGTGTCGCCCCCTGGGTCCCTCCCCCCCCATGGGGGGATGGCTCCGCCACTTCCTTCCGCCTGGTCCGCTATCATCATGGACTGCTGGGTGTTGGAGGTGGTAGGAAAGGGCCTGCCTCTGGAGTTCAAGTAGGCTCCACCCTTTCGAGCCGTCACCCCTTGGGGGGGTCCACAGCCTCGCTGTCGGCCCGCCGAGCCGATATTGCCCTGCTTCTCGAAAAAGTGGTAATCAGGAAGGTGACGGATCCTCCTCCAGACCTGGGGTTTGTGTCCAGGTATTTCCTGGTCCCAAAACGGATGGGGGGCTGGCGCCCGGTTCTCAACCTGCATGACCTGAACAGGTTCCTAAGGTCTCGGACCTTCAGGATGGTCACTCTGGCTCAGATAATCCCATCCTTGGAATGAGGCGTGTGGTTCTGTTCCCTGGACCTCCTAGAACCCGTTCTTTCACATCCCAATCCGTCCGTCTCCTCAGAGATTCCTCCGCTTCAGAGCGGAGGGATCCCTTTACGAGTTCCGGGCCATGCCCTTCGGCCTTTCCCTAGCGCCCATGGTCTTCACCAAATGTATGGCAGTAGTGACAGCATTTCTGCGGCGCCGAAGGGTCCGGGTATACCCCTACCTGAATGACTGGCTGATTGCAGCCCCCTCCAGAGTGGTGGTGGAGCGGTCCAAAGATCTGGCCCTCCAGGTTTGCTCTCAGATTGGCCTCCTCATCAACGAGGCCAAGTCGGAACTCGTACCAAAGCAGGTGATACTTTTCATCAGGGCAGAGCTCAACTCTCTTCGAGCCAGAGCACGGCTCCCGGTGGACAGGGCCGAGGTTCTTTCCTTCTTTGCCCAATCATTTCAGGTTGGGCAATCGCGCCCTGCCTGGGACTTCCTGCACCTCCTGGGCCTCATGGCGGCCTGCACCACCGTAGTCCATTGGGCCCGCTGGTACATGCGTCCCCTTCAGTGAGGACTGGCCAGCCAGTGGTCACAGCACTTCGATTCGTTGGATCGGCTAGTGACAGTGACCATGGGGATGTGGAACGCTCTCTAGTGGTGGACCGTTCCGTCACATCTGCAGGAGGGCATCCCGTTTGTCAACCCCAAGCCGACGGTCTCTCTATCGACCGATGCCTCTCTGATGGGTTGGGGTGCCCATCTGGGGGAGCACAGAGCGCATGGCCTCTGGTCCCCTCTGGAGTCCTGATGCCACATCAACCTGCTGGAGCTTCGAGCGGTTCATCTAGCCCTCACTGCCTTCGCTCCGTTTCTACGGGATCAAGTGGTTCAGGTCCAGACGGACAATACCACGACCATGTACTACCTAAACCGCCAGGGCGGGACATGCTCCATGCCTTTGTGCAGGGAAGCTTTCCGTATTTGGTCTCTCGTGTGCAGCCTGGAGGCGGATCTCCTCTCCATTCACGTGGCAGGAGCCTCCAACACCCTGGCCAATGCCCTAAGCCGGATAGGGGCTGCGTCTCACGAGTGGCCTCTCCTGCCAGAGGTATTATAAGATCTCTTCTCCCACTGGGGCATGCCTCAGGTGGACCTGTTTGCTTCCAGGGAGAATGCGAAGCTGAGACTGTTTCATGCCCGCCCCCCTCAGCAGAGCTCGCTGCAGGTGGATGCCTTCTCAAGGCCGTGGACCCCGGGCCTCTTCTACGCCTTTCCTCCATTTCCCTTGATCCACAAGGTGCTCCTCAAGGCAAGGAGGGTCAAGGCGCAGGTGATTCTGGTGTCCCCAGACTGACCCCGCCAGTTCTGGTATCCAGATCTCCTCAGTCTCAGCTCCAGGCTCCCGAGGCGACTTCCAGCCCGCCCGGACCTGATCTCAGTCAATCAGGGGAAGGTATTCCATCCAGACCTTCAATCCGTGCACCTGACGGCCTGGTTCCTGAGCGGCTAGAGTTCCAGGCCTTGGGTCTTTTCGATGAGGTCCTCAACGTCGTTGAGGCGTCCCGTAAGGAGTCGACCAGAAAATGCTATGCCTTCAAATGGAAGAGATTCTCCATTTGGTGTCAGGGCAAGGGCCTGGACCCTTCCTCCTGTTCCTTGGCAAGCATACTGGACTACCTGTGGTCCCTTTCTTAGCTAGGGCTTCGGTCGACGACCCGTAAGATGCACCTGGCAGCCATCTCTGCTTATCGGGCGTGGGCCGGGAAGCAGTCGGTGGCACAGGAGAAGGTGGTTGGGCGCTTTCTCAAAGGCCTTGATCACATATCCCCTCTGGTGCCAGAACCTCCACCTCCGTGGGATCTACTGCTGGTATTGGCTAAGCTCATGGGCAAGCCATTTGAACCGATGCACAGGTGTGACATCTCTCACTTGTCATGGAAGACCGCCTTCTTGATGGCTATCACATCAGCCAGAAGGATGGGAGAGCTCCAGGTTCTTTCCATAGAGTCTCCTTATCTGGTCTTCCACAGGGACAAGGTTGTCCTGTGCCCCCACCGGAAATTCCTTCCGAAGGTGGTGTCAGAGTTTCACCTTAACCAGGTGTTGACTTTGCCGGTGTTCTACCCCAATCACACCTCGGAGGCCAAATATAGGCTTCATACTTTGGACCCTAGAAGAGCACTCGCTTATTATAAGGAGCGGATGGCTGAAGTTCGGGGAGAGGTTCGCCAGCTGTTTGTCACCTAAGCTGAAGCTGCACCTGGCAGACCTGCAGCCAAGCAGATGATAGGCAGGTGGGTCACCTCTTGCATAGATCTCTGCTATAGGTTGGCGAGCATGGAGCCCCCCAGAGGGATAAGAGCTCATTCTACCCGCCATACCGCTGCATCGGTGGCTGCTTCCAGGGACGTCCCTATCCAGGAAATCTGCAAGGCTGCTACCTGGAAGTCAGCACACACCTTCATCACCCACTACCACATCGACCTTGAGTCAAGCCGGGATGCTGATTTTGGGGCCTTGGTTCTCCAGTCCTTATTTCCCAAGTAAGTATCGGGGGTGTGCGCCTTGCCTCCCTCTTCCCGGAGAACTGCTAGGAGTCTGCCAGACAGTGTGGATGAACAACATATCCATGTCCCTAAAATACAGGTTACTCACCTGTAACAGGAGTTCTAGGAATGGTATATATTGTTCATCCACCACCGACCTCCCGACTGAGCCCGCGCAACCCTGGCTTCCAGCGGGCTAGATGTGGCGTCATGGGATGAAGCTGAGTGGGAGGAGCCAGCTTGAAGACATTCCGGCAAGATTTAAAGCGGCAAGGAACCTGCCAGACAGTGTGGATGAACAACATATACCATTCCTAGAACTCCTGTTACAGGTGAGTAACCTGTATTTACTGCTCACCACCAGCAATATAAGGGACTGTATACCTGAATAAGGCAATATTACATGTTTTACAGAATTTTTTGTTGCTGTGTATAAAAACAATGATGATTCTTTGATATGATGTCATTTTTGGGTGTGGTCCCACACAGAAAAGTGGAGGACTAAAATGTGATGTAAAATGACTGGCAATTGCATACTATGGCTCAGATATTCAAAGTGCGCCAGTTTGTGGCACAAGCCTGTGCTGTGGCATAACTGTCCTCCCCAAGTCCAATATCCCTGGTGGTCCAGTGGACGAGCGAAGCCGATCCGGGTGGCATTCCTCACCCCAAAGTCGAAATCCCTAGTGATCTAGTGGACCCCCCACCCACCCGCCCACTGGACCACCAGGGATTGGAGCAGTGCACGGGCATGTAGCCCATACCGCAATGCATTAGTACGGTATGGGCTGCCGCGCCCGATAGCTCATGCTCTGAACCAATGGGCGTGCAGCCATCTGAGCTGTCGGTCGGCGGGCGGCAGGCGGGTGAGGTGCTGCCGGCTGACAGGAGGGAGGGCGAGGTGGTGGGGCTCCATGGGTGGAGTGGGGGTCCACTAGATCTCCAGGGATTTCGGACTTTGGGGGTGAGAATGCCGCCTGCGACCGGGCTCCGTTGGTCACTGGACCACCAGGGATATTGGACTTTGTGGGGGAGTACAGTTATGCCCTTGATCAGGCTGCTTGAGGTGGGGAGTTACAGTTATGCCCAGGATCAGGCTGCACAGAGGGAAATACGATTATGCCCGCGATCGGGCTACTAGGGGGATACTGTTATGCCCGCGATCGGCTACTCAGCGGTCCACTGGACCACCAGGGATATTGGACTTGGGGATACTGATGCCCACAATCAGGCTACTTTAGGGGGACAGTTATGCTCGCGATCGGGCTACTCGGGGGGAGGATACTGTTATGCCCGTGATCGGGCTACTCGCGGATCCACTGGACCGCCTGGGATAATGGACTTGGGGGGATACTGATGCCTGTGATCGGGGCATGGGGGGCGCCACCAGGTGCGGCAGGAACAAGTTGAGGGCCACCGACAGGTGCTAGCTGCTGTGTTGCGCCCTGCAATGCGACAGCTCGCCTGTGGGTGGCCCTCGACTTTTTCCTTTCTTAGCGTAACTTTGTGCAGGGCGTGGGTAGAGTTGCGCCTGCATAACTCTGCGGCCGGAAGCAATGTCGGGCTGTGCAGTTTATGCATCAGGCACCCCATCTGTGCTTGCGCCATTACTGATGCGCGGCGCGGGTTGTCTTGACGCACTTTTCCCTTTAAATGCTTACTGGGCGCATCAGTGGGTTGTGCACTTGTGCCAACACCATTGTGCCATGCGCAACCCTTTTGAATATCTGGGCCTATGTATACAAGGCATTTGGGGAACCTTACACATTTAAACAGTGGAAGCCATCTAGTATTATACTTTTCCACCTGTAATCTTAATCTGGCCATTACTGCCTCCATGTTTTGAATTGTCTGCATATTACAGAACCATTGCTATTGTGCTACAGGATTGGAGGTTAATCGACTCTTGAGTTATGACTTTTAGGGCTGAGACTGTTATGGCCAAAAACAGATATACGTCAGAGGCTGTGTGGGGGCATTCCAACACCAGGGGACAGATATTCAAAACTTTGCGCAGGTTTAACGCTGGCTTAGCGTGGGTCCACTATATTCAGAAGGCCAAATAGTGCTTGCAAACTGCATTAGCGCTGGGCAAAACTATAATGCATGCAAGGGGCAAGCTGAGGAGGTGAGTCAGCGCAATGCTATATTTAACGAATAGCGCCGTGCAAAGTGGTTTTGCATGACTTAGCATAACACTTTGCACAGTACAGATTACCACCCAGGAAATGGTAGTTTTAACTCCGGGCAAACCAGCTTTGCGCGACTTTGTGGCTTTGCATGGCTTTGTGTGACTTTTACGTCACCCTAACCAATAAGTATGACACATAACAATAAGCCAGACATAGAGGAAACATGCTGCACACCAGTCCCAGCCATCCCAGGCAGTAAGTGGTGACCTGGCTCTCAGTGGACACAATGGCAGTGCAGCCATACAGCACACACCTGCAGACCATCCTTCTGTGGACACCCAACAGATGCCAGCACACACATGCAGCACTGTTGGCATGGATGGTGTTGAGGGGAGTATGTACAAGTGGCCAGGCTGCACCACAGACTGGATGCGGCCACAAGGCTGGAACAAGTCACGCAGTGCACATGGGCCAGTGCTGGGAATACGCCAACACCAGTGTGCCTGTCTGATCGTATGTGCCCCCCCCCAGCCACATACCACACATCTATACAGACACCACAGCACACACAGCCAGCCATGTATATGTTACTGTGAGTATCCCATGCCAGTGGTACAGCATCTGTGGGTCACACAACAGCATAACAGTAATGTCCACTGTCAGTAAACACCTGCAAGCTGGGCCTGTCACTAAGTACAGTGCAGTGGTCATCAATGCCCTACACACCATAGGCATTGCTGTGTCCCTCACACTACTGGCCCCCTTGCTACTGCAGTGTCTGCTGTGCACTGTAGCATGTACTATAGTTTGACAATTGCATGCAGCACCACCACCTGTGCCTATGCTGTGTAGTCCCCTGGAGCACAATATGCTATGCTGTACTGTACAAATATAGCCTGCAGCTGCCACCATGCACTCCTAGACCAACCTACAGGTGGCACTGTGGGGAGACCCAGCCAGGCCCTGTACTTCCAAACTGACCTAGAAGTGGAGCTGTGGGACCCTGCAATAGCACTGGGCAAACTGCAAGCAAATCAGGCCATAATGAGATGCTAATCTGGATGTTTGCTCACAGACTACCTAAGTAGGCTCATCTGCATGTCACTTTTGAATTTAGCAGAGTTTTGCCCTGGGCAAATGTGATTGTGCCAGGCAAACAGCTTAGCTCCGCGCTAAACCTGCACAAATGTGTTTGCGCCACACACGTTTCGGGAAATATTGTACATTTTTGCACAGTGTAATTTCACATGTGCTGTTGCTTGCAACTTTACTGACTCCACGCCTTTGCTAGCGCATACATTGGCCACATAGTTCACCTCTGCCTTCCTTCACATTGCTGTGAACTGGGATGCTGTTGTGGTTTGCACTTCACTGTTGCTATATTCAGAGCTGTCTTATTCCCAGGCTGTTTTTGCACTGCACTCTCAGCCGAGTTTGCCTGTCTTCCTTAGCATGCTATATTCAGCAGGTTTAGCACCGGGGCTATCCCTTTTGAATATAGTGGGCTTTTGGGTCCGGGCAAATTTAGCACACCGGGCAGTGCTAATTTATCTCTGGGGCAAAGTTTTGAATATCTGGCCCCAGTTATTTAAAACCAGGGCATTTTCTAGGCCTAAAATAGATCTAATTGTGTCTCCTACTTTTTCCAATACTTCTGGATTCTGGGGCAACCCCAAAAAATGTTGTAATGTGTGCCCTTCATTCCACAATCTCTCCAGCAAGTGTCTGAGGAGGATGTGGAATATGTTTTGAGATGTAGGATGTGATAAAGTGACGGCCAATCACCTTCCATATATATTCCGACTATATCCCAGATGCCGTAGTTCTATGTGTAAATGTTCACATATTTGTCCACTCTTGATCTGTAATACATGCCCCATGTTCCACTTCCCATCTGTCCTGAAATTTTTGTAGGCCTAAAGTGCTTATTCTCTCTTGCATAATTTTATAAGTGTGAGAAATAAGATATTTAGGTCCAGATATTCAAAGCTTTAGTAGTCGCAAACTCTCTTGGAGTTTAGTGTAAGGATTAAGCGGGTCTGCCATATTCAAAAGGCCAAACAGTGTGCACAAACTGCATTAAGCGCTGGCAAACCATAATTATGTGCAAGGGCAAAGTGAACATGAATACAGGCGCTGTGAGATGTTCAGCAACTAGTGCCATGCTAAGGTGTTTAGTGTGACTTAAGCGCGACCCATAGCATGGTACAAAATTACCTCCCAGAGCTAATTCTTGGCCCTGGGCAAAACAGCTTGCGCAACGTGTTAACTGCGGTGTTGCCTTGACTTGCTAACCTAACATATGAATATGACACTAGAAAATGCCAGACATGGAGGACACGTGCTGCTCACTGATGGCACCACCGTGATGCCAACAGCTGTCACCAGTCCCAGCCAAGCACAGACAGTAAGGGTGCTCGACCACAGGGACAGCATGGTAGTGGCCATACAGCACACACCTGCACAGACAATCGTCTGTGGTGACCAACAAAGCCAGCACACATAGCAGCACTGTGGGCATGGTGGCCATTGAGGGAGGGTGTGCGGGTGGCCAGACACCCAACACAACCCAGGTGTGGCCACAAGGGATGAATCATCACACAGTGCACATGGGCCAGTAGTGGGAATGCCCTGCCACCTGTTGGATCATATGCTCCCCAGCCACATACCGCACAACTGCAGATTCCACAGCACACAGCTGGCCATGTATGTCACTCTGGGCATCCCATGCCACAGGTGCAGCATCTGTGGATCACACAACAGCGTATCAGCACTGTCCACTGTCAGTAATCACCTGCAAGCTGGGCCTGTCACTGTGTACAGTGCAGTGGTCATCACTGCCCTACATACCATAGGTATTGCTGTGTCCCTCACACTACCAGCCCCCTTGCTACTGTAGTGTCTACTGTGCACTGTAGCATGACCTACAGTGTGACGGTTTCATGCAGCACCACCACCACCTCTGCCTATGCTGTGTTGTCCCTTGGAGTACGATATGCTATGCTATGCTGTGCTGTACTGTTCACATGTAGCCTGCAGCTATCATCATGCACTGCCTAACTGAGCTACAGGTAGTGCTGTGGTTGGAGCTTGCCGGCCCCTGTACTTCCAGATTGACCTACAGGTGGAGCTGTGGGACCCTGCAGTAACACTGGGCAAACTGCATGCAACTCAGAGCATAATGGGATGTCAGTGGCTCAGTAGGTAGCACACTCGTCTCTGAGACTGGGAGATTAGAAGGCTGTGGGTTCTGTTCCCACATCTGGCACTTGGGGTAATATCCCAGTACTGACACTGTAGTGCAGCATGAGAGGGGTGCTGCACTTCTGAGGTGCCATCTTTTGGATGAGACATAAAACCGAGGTCCTATCTGCCTGGATTGGTGGTAGTTCAGGTGGATGTTAAAAGATCCCATGGCACTTATTGAAAAGAGTAGGGAATTTTCCGGTGTCCTGGCCAAATTTCCTCATTCACTAAAAATACCACCGACAGCTTAATCTGGTTCAAGGTCAGTTGGCATTCATCTTGTCCCCTCCCTGGGTCGTGCCTGAAAATAGGCAGGATTTGTCTAGTGCACTTACCTGGTCAACAAAAATAAAATAAATTTGCCCAGAGACTACCTAAGTAGGCTCATTTGCATGTCACTTTTGAATATGGCAAAGCTTAGCAACAGGCAAACAGCTTAGCTCTGCACTAATCCCGTGCAAATGTGTTAGTTCCGTGCAGACAGTTCAGGGAATGTTATACTGTTTTGCACACTGTACTTTCCCATAGGCTGCCCCCTGCAGCTGTACTAGGTCCACGCATTTTCTGGAACACACATTGGCCACACAGGTCGCCTCTGCCTACCTTCACATCGCTGTGCACTGTGTTGCTGTTGTGGTCTGCACTTCCTGGTTGCTATATTCAGAGCTGTCTTGTTCCAGGGCTACGTTGGCCCTGCACTCCCAGCCCAGTTTGCCTGGCCTTATTCCCGTGCTGTATTCAGAGGCTGTTTGCCCTGGGCTGTTCCTTTTGAATATAGCTTGCTTTGTGCTCCAGGCTAACTTTGCCCTCCATGCAGTGCTAATTTAGCCCCGGAGCAAAGTTTTGAATATGTGGTCCTAAGTGTTTAACAGTAGGACTTTAGAGTGAATTAATGATGTTGCTTTAGGTAGGGGGACTGTCAAGGCTGCAGCCTCATGCTGGCCTGGTGGCACTGAGGGTTGAGGCGCTGCACCCCACACCTTGCACCACACTGGCGACCTGGGTTCGAGAATGGGCCTGGTCGTCAGGAGTCAGCAGGGGAGGACTAGGATCGAGCATCTGCTGACAGCTCTCCTAGTCCTGGTGTGGGTTGGGGAAGAATACCGTGCTGCAGTGGCCCCTGGGGACACCTGGAGGCACTGCAGGTGCAGGTATTAAGAGGGGGAGCATGGCGGACGTCTGCCCATTAGTGCATGGACGTCACTGCACATCTGCGCTCCATCGGGAGACCTACTGGAGGAAAAATGGCTGGGTGCAACTGAAGCAGCTTGATGGCCATGCCCTGTGATGCCGGGAGGACTGTTGTGGAATCGCTGGGGGGTTTGAGGCCCAGCCCAGCTAGGCAGGCATGGGGAATCCCCAGCAGGTGGGTGACGGATGTACTGGACCCCAACATGCAAGTGAGCCTGCTGTTCTCCCGGCAGGCAGGGCCGGTGGCTGGATGCCCCCGCCGGGAAGTCGCAACAGCAAGCGTATAAACAGTGACATGATTATAAAAAAAAAAAAAAGGGCTGCAGCTCCAACCTTGTTATTATATAGTGGTGGTATTGTAAATATCTGTAAAAATCCTGCCTTGGCAGGCTAAATTCTCTCTGCATCGACAAGTAGTCTTTAATCACTTCCCCCTTGTATAAAGTGATATAAATGTGTCAGACCTAGTTTTGCCCATCTCCCAAAGCAGCTGTCTGTACTCTGAGCTGGGAAGTCTGGGAGAAAGCAAAGAGGTATAAATTGTTATTCAGGGACTGGTAGTTCACACTTTGCCCTAGCTTTTAGCCACATACTAATTGTATGTCTTGGTAAATCCTTGGCCAAGATAATCCATGGGAGATATTGTAAAGTGATTTTAGGATGTGCTATCTCCTCTAATGCCCCCCAAGTTCCTGAACTCGGAGGGTGGAGCATGTGCATCAATGGGACCAATTATGTCGCCAAATAGTAGGTCTGAAAGTCTGGAAATCCCCATCTGCCCTTTTCTTTCGATTCCACCATTATTGTCCTTTTGATGCGGGGTCCTTTCCCTGCCCATATAAAGCGTCCAACTTTTTTATTAAGTTGTTTCATTCATATTAAGGAGCTGTAGCGGGAGAGAAGAGGGAAAAAAAAACAGCAGCCTGGGTAGGATGTTCATTTTTATGGTGTCAAAGCGGTGTGAAAAGGAGAGCAGCAACAATTGCCACCTATTAAGGTCTTCATAGATCTGCTGTCGTGATTTGCCATAGTTACATTGGTATAATTTAGATGAGTGAGTTGGGATCCAAACACCCAGATAATATACCTTGTGCCAGATATTCAAAACTTTGCGCTGGGCAAACACCGTTTCGCAGGTTTAGCGTGGGATTAGCGGGGATCTGCTATATTCAAAAGGCCAAATAGCACGGGCAAACTGCATTAGCGCTGGGCAAAACTATAATGTATGCAAGGGCCAAACTAACATGAATACAGGTGCAATGCTATATTCAGCGACTAAGCGCCGTGCTAAGTGGTTTTGGTGACTTAGCCGCACGACATAGCGCGGTGCAAAGTACCGCCCAGGAAAAGCTTGTCTTAACCTTGGGCAATCAGCTTTGCGTGACACTTTGGCTTTGCACGGTGTTTGCGCGGGTTTTGCGCTACCCTAACAAATAAATATGACACATAGATAAAGCCAAACATAGAGGAAGCATGCTGCTAACCGATGGCATCACAATAATGCCATCATCTGCCACCAGTCCCAGACATGCCAGGCAGTAAGTGGTGACCCTGCCGCCAGTGGACAGCATGGCAGTGTGGCCATACAGCACACACACCTGTGGACCACACATCTGTGGAAACGGACAGATGCCAGCACACACGTGCAGCACTGTGGGCATGGAGGATTTGAGGGGAGCGTGTGTGGGTGGCGAGGTGTACAAGAGCAGGTGTGGCCACAAGGCTGGGACACATCATGCAGTGCATATGGGCCAGTATTGGAAATACCCCAACACTAGTGTGCCTTTCGGATATATATGCCTCTCGCACATACCGCGACAGCTGTACAACTGCCACAGCACACAAAGCCAGAAATGTACATGTCACTCAGAGCATCCCATGCCACAGGTACAGCATCTGTGGGTCACACAACAGTGTAACAGTAATGTCCACTGTCAGTAAACACCTGCAGGTTGGGCCTGTCACTGTGTACAGTGCAGTCATCATCACTGCCCTACACACCATAAGCAGTGCTGTGTCCCTCACACTACTGGCCCCCTTGTACTGTAGTGTCTGCTGTGCACTGTAGCATGCCCTACAGTGTGACAGTTGCATGCAGCACCACCACCACCTGTGCTTATGCTGTCTTGTCCCCTGGGGTACAATATGCTATGCTATGCTGTACTGTTTACATGTAGCCTGCAGCTATCATCATGCACTGCCAGACTGACCTACAGGTGGAGCTGCGGTTGGCTTAGTGAGCCTGTGCTTCGACTGACCTACAGGTAGCTCTGTGGGACCCTGCAGTAACGCTGGGCAAACTGCTTGCAAATCAGGGTATAATGTGATACTAATCCAGTTGTTTGCCCAGAGACTACCTAAGTAAGCTCATTTGCATGGCACTTTTGAATATGGCACTATTTTAGCTCGGAGCTGCGTTGGTACCGGGCTAACTGTTTAGCTCCAGCTAACGCTGCTGGCTGAATGTTAGCGCAAGCGCTTAACGGTACGGGAATAATATACAGTTTTGATCACTGTTCTTTCACATCTGCTGATTCTTGCAGCTGTACCGAGTCCATGCATTTGCTGGCACACACATTGGCCATGTAGTTCGTCTGTACCTGCCCTCACGTTGTTGTGCACTGTGTTGTTGTTGTGGGTTGCACTTCCTGGTTGCTTTATTCAGTGCTGTCTTATTCCCGGGCTATTTTTGCCCTGCACTCCCAGACCAGTTTGCCCGGCTTCCTTAGACTGCAATATTCAACAGGATTAGCACCGGGCTATCTCCATTTCAGTGTAGCTTGCTCTGTGCTCCGGGCTAAGTTTGCCTGCCGGACAGTGCTAATTTAGCCCCGGGCAAAGTTTTGAATATCTGGCCCCTTGTTTTTTTACCATTTAAAGGGGATTTTAGATTTTAGTGCTGGGTGAACAGCTCCTCCCACCAACAAAACCTCTGACTTGTCCATATTATCTTTGAACCCTTATAGGAACCATAATCTCTCAGCAATTGGAGAAGAGAGGGGAGTGTCTCTGCGAGGTTGTCTAAATAAACAAGGATGTGATCTACATAGTTTACATTGATGTTGTCCAACTAGTATTCCTTGAATCTCTGGCATCTAATTGCTGCTGCCAAATGTTCTAAACTAAGTGCAAATAGCAAGGGTGACAGGGGGCACCCTTGCCTAGTTCCTCTCTATTTTCAAAGGCTCTGAGAGCACCCCATTAACTCTAACCCTAGCTGTAGGATTTTCGTAGCACATCACCCACTGCAGAAAGCGATTCCCCAAACTCATGTGTGTCAGTGCTACTTTCAAATAGCCCAGTTCAGATGATGAAATGCCTTTTCCGCATCCAGGAATATAGCCAATTGAGCAGACTGAGTTGGTGACTTATATTTGAGAACATTGAGAAGTTTTCTGATGTTTTCCGACGAATGTCGATTGGGTATAAACCGTGTTTGATCGGGATGGATCAAATAATGTATACATTTTGTAGTCTTACTGAAAGAACTTTAGTGAGAATTTTGAGGTCCTGATTTAACAAGGATATTAGGCGATATGCTTCACAGAAATTATTTTGGTTTGCCAGGTTCTGGAAGGATCGCTGTTTAGGCGTCTTTCTATGTGTTCGGATTTTTTTCTTTAATACAGTCATTGAAAACTTGAGTTAGTATGGTGGTAACAGTGTTTATAAATGTTTTGTAGAATTCAGAGCAGAATCCATCTGGGCCAGGTGTTTTACCAGTGGGTAATGTTTTGCAGTGGCATCTGCTTAAATGCACACCCAGTTTACAGCAAGAAAATGTGCAATGCAACATAAAGAAAATAACTGAGACCTGACACTGTAATGGCGTTCCACATTTCTTTATCCTAGCAATATAGTAAAAATTTTAAAATGTGCTGCTGTGCAGCATTGACAAATGCCTTAATGAAGCACAATGCTATAAAAAATATCAAAGTCGATCATGTGTCCGCATTATCTGTATTGTTTGTAGACCCGAAAAAGGAAATGATCTTAGTCTGTTTGCAAATTTTCAGTGCCAGCTGAGCGATATAGGGTGTTAAATGCGACTTCACAACTGCTTAGAATCACTGAAGAGATACTAACTACCTAGGGAGAGATGTTGTGTTGGTGAACTGTGAAACTGCATTTAGCTGAAATGTGCACTTATCCAGTGTGCACTTAACAGGTTGTTTTGTACTACGTGAATAGCAAAAAAAATCAGGAAACAGGAAAAGTGTACACTTGTCAGGAATGTACATTTATCCAATGTGCAGTTAAATGGAATCCAGTGTAATTGTTTGTTGGATTTCTTGTTCTGTAAGTACAGCATTTAGGTTCTCCCTTATCTGGGTGTCAAGTTGGTTAAGCCCAAGTTTTTCAGAAAAGCTTCAGTGCGAGAGGTTATATCTGGTGTGACACTATCCTCTTTGTACAATGTTTGGAAGAATTTTTGGAACTGGGTTGCTGTATCTGTTGGTCTGGGACAGGGATTTGTAGGGTTATTTTTATTTTCTATAAAGGGTATATTCCTATCTGCTTGTTCTTTTCTCAGACGCATGGCCAAGAGTCTGGCAGCTTTTCCACCAGTGTCATGGGTATTTTTGGTTTGTGAACCTAACTACTTCTTCAGCCTTCTGATTATCCCATTTTTGTAATTCCTCCGTAGTTTATGTTAGATCTTGTCACAATTTTTTTGGCCAGGAATTTTTTTTATGTTGTTGATCTAATTTCTCTAGAAGTCTGTTATGGGTAAGTTTTTTTGGCTGAAACATAGGAAATAATTTCCCCTCAGGCCACTGCCAAATACTGTTAATTGTTAATGTTGTATTCTTATACTGTGAACCATTGCAAGAGTGTGGGATTGTTAGTGTGTGTGATAGGGTCCTTGGTGGCTACAGGGGAGGCAGTATAGTGCAGTGGGTTAAGACTCTGAGCTGCAGCTCTGGAGACCTGGGTTTGAATCCCATAGGTGCATACTGTGTGATCCTGTGCAAGTCACTTAACTTTCTTGTGCTCCCAGGTCGCATCTGGAAACAAACTTTGGCTTAGTGTGCTACACCTGGTTAAACAATATCTTATTGTACATTTTCCTTGGGGGGTAACCTGCAAACTGTTCTGCAGGTATTCCCTGCTATTACCCCAGGTGGAGGCACCATGCCATTTCTTCACTTCTCTCCTGAACCCAGGCTGGCCCCCATGGAGGTGAATTCAGGTGAGATCTGAGGGCCCGGGAAACAGCCAAGTCAGGTCAGAGGGCTGTTACATGACCAAAGCCATCCACGTACTCAGCTGTTAAAGTGATTTTGTGAGGTTTGCCATAGCAAATGGGAGTAGTAACCTATAGGAGTTGTGATGCAATCTCCTACCATTCAAACTGCTAAAAAGTGCAGTTTTCCCTGAAAAAATGCTTGTATTTCTGTGATCTGCTTTATTTGCATACGCTGCCCCTTTTTCTCAGTGCTGCAACTCCCAACCATAACATCATGCAAGGAAACAAAACTGGTTTGAAACAGAGACCTCTGTTGGTCAGTCTTGGTATTGTAGACATCTACACTACCAAAATAGAAGATTACATCTCTCAGTAAAGAAATCTTGTCCGCAAGTTGCTATATGCACAATGCCTTATTTTGAAAATAAACATATGAAAGCTTTTATTGTTAAAGCCACTACAGGAATATGAGACTGCACTTCACAGTAAGGAAATTTGAAAACAACATCTTGTACCCACAATGCCTTGTTACATATATCTGCATATTATTTTTATATAATGTATGGACAGTGTCTGTTAATCCGTTTTCAATCAGTTTATCATCCTCATCATTAATATTTGTTTATAAACGGCACCTTTCCAGAACCAAGGCACATGTACGTAACATAAAAAAAAATCAATAAATAATTAAAACCATAAATAAAATTCCACGGCAGCCACAGTTTATAACCTGATGATCCCATCTTTGTGACATCAGTATGTTGTAATCTTTGCTTAACTATGTCATAATGATGGGATTACAGAATAGAATGTCACTACCTGTCAAAATTCTTGGAAAGAAAAGGTGATCTGCTGCTTGGACATTTGTTCAAAACACACACATTCCATTCAGACAGTTACAGACCTGCTGCAGTGTAGATCGCAGTGGCTAATTTCAGCACTTCAGTTGCTCAACATTCAAACCAGGAGGGATTCATAGCCGAGCAGAAGAACAAATGCACATTGAAAAAACTGTATTTTTCCCCCCACAGTGTCTAGTTTTTCCATACACTATAAAATACAATGCCTGAGTAATGGTAGTCAACCACGGACATAATCACATCTCATGGTTGCCATGACAACTGTAAACCTCTCGAGCTGTGCTCTCGAGGCTTGCTTGGTTGTCCTGGCCACTGCTTGAGGTGATTATATCATGGTTAACCACTATTACGCAGGCATTATCCTCTATTTATTTTACGAACATATGAAAATGCCAGCAGAAATAGACCTCACAGTCTGTCGAGTCTGCTCAATTGTGCAGCTAGCCCCTCATCTCGCAGCTGTCCCTCCCACTCCTCCCCTCTTTAGATTTACCTTCCCCCTCACCCTATCCCATCCCTTCTTGAGACTGCCCACCGTCTTACAGGCCACCACCTCCTGTGGTAGAGTGTTCCACTTGCCCACCACCCTTTCCGTGAAGTAATGTCTCCTTGTCTCCCTCCTGAATCTTCCCCCCTCTAGTCTGAGACTGGGACCTCTCATGTCTCTTCCTCCTCTTAATTGGAAGATCCCCTCTGTTCGAATCTTGTTCATCCCTTTCAAGTACTTAAAGGTCTCAATCATGTCCCCCCATTCCTCCTCTCCTCTAATGAATACATATCTAGCTCGCTCAGCCTTTCCTCATAGTGCTTGCTCTCCAATCCGTGGATCGTCTTTGTCACTCTACACTGCACCCTCTCCGACAATCTGACATCCTTCCTCAGGTACGGGCGCCAGAACTGGATGCAGTACTCCAGGTGCGGCCTGACCAGTGACCTGTACATGGGAAGAACTACCTCCCTACATCTGGAGGAGATTCCCCTCTCTATGCACCCCAGCATCTTGTTGGCCTTCGCTGCCACCTTCCTACACTGAGCAGAGTTGTTCATGCTCCCCATTATAAGTACCCTAGGTCCATTTCCTCCACAGAGCTACCCAAATGTACTTAATCAAGTGTTTCACCGGGAAGGCATACTGAGCAAAATAATTGCTCATTTCAGGAATGTGTCCTAGGGGGAAGGGAAGAGGAGTTACACAAGTATATCGTACATGGGTACATTTGAGGAGACAGTAATACAATAGTTACACAAAATACAAGGGCAATTTACATATTTGGTGGATGGCAGTAAGCATATGAACATACGAAATTGCCAGCAGATACAGGCCATTCGGTCTATCTAGTCTGCTCGAGTGTGCAGCACTTCAGTCCATTAGACTGCAACCGTCCCCTTCCTCATATGCCCTCCCCATCTCCCACCCTCCAGGTTTGTACATTCCCTTGAGTCTGTCCTGCCCCCTCTTGAAGCCCCCAACACTCTGCAGTGTTATGACTTCCTCTGGCAGAGTGTTCCACCCTGCCACCACCCTTTCTGTGAAACAGTGCCTCCTCAGTTCCCTCTTGAACCTGCCCCCTTCCAACTTCACAGAGTGTCCCCAGGTTTCCCCTTCCGTCCTTCAGACTGAACATACACCTGGTGCCTACTCTGTTCTAAACCTTCAGGTACTTGAAGGACTCACTCATACCCCTTTCTCCTTTCTTTCCTCCAGGGTATACATATTCAGCTCTCTTAGTCTCTTCCTGATATGGTCTGTCCCCCAACCCCAGGATCATTTTTGTTGTGCTGCGCTGTACCCCCTCTAGTAGTTTGATGTCCCTTTTCAAGTAGGGGCACCAGAACTGCATGCAGTACTCTAGGTGCGGTCTCACCAGGGACCTGTACAGGGGCAAGATGACCTCTCCACTCCTAGAAGTAATCCCCCTTGCTATGCACCCTAGTATCCTGTTTGCCTTTGCTGCTGCCTTCCTGCACTCAGAGTGGTTCATCTCCCCGGTTACCAGTACTCCCAGATCCTTCTCCTCCTTGAATTTTGTTAACAGTTCACTCTCCAGCCAGTAACTGTGTTCTGGGTTCTTGCCTCCTAAATGCTTTACTTTGTACTTCTTGGCATTGAATCCAAGCTGCCAAGTATGAGACCATTCCTCCAGTTTTGCCAAATCCTTCTGAGGTACTTTTGCTCCCGCCCCCACCTCGGCACAAATCTTTGTGTCATCTGTGAAGAGACTGATCTTTCTCTTAATCCCTACTGCAATGTAGACTATGAAAATGTTAAACAGAACCGGTCCCAACACTGAGCCCTGTGGTACACCACTTGTAACTGCCCTGGGTCAGATGCCCCCCCCCCACTACTATCTTCTGCTGTCTACCCTGCAGCCAGTTCTCGACCCATCTGACCAGTTTCCTCCCTGCTCCCAGACTCTTCAACTTACAGGTCAGCCTACCATGTGGCACCAAGTCAGAGGCCTTGTTGAAATCCAGGTAGAGGACATCCACCGCATGTCCCCTGTCCAGTGCCTTTGTAACCCAGTCAAAAAAATCAACCAAGTTCGTCTAGCAGGATCTGCCTGAGACAAACCCGTGCTGCCTGCTGTCCTGGAGATTGTTATCCTCAAGTAATTGCACCAGTCTTTCCTTGAGGATTGTCTCCATCAGTTTTCCCTCAATTGCAGTAATGCTCACCGGTCTGTAGTTCCCCGGTTCGTCCTTGGGCCCATTCAGTAGGGCAGAAACAATATGGTGGGTAAATGCAACAATTAGAACAGCATTACACATAAGAATAGAACATAAATACAGTAGGGTGTTCTTTGGATGAAAACAGCATCTGCGAAACCTCACAAAATCACTTTAAGCACTGGTTTGAAATGGAGGCCTCTGTTGGTCAGTTTTGGTATTGCAAACATCTACACTGCACGTAGATATTAGGTACTATATTGCAGTTTCCACTATCAAAATAAGGGACTGCACCTTGAGTAACTTACATTTAAATTACCTTTGTAATTTACCCAGAATTCCTTGGTGCTGTATAGAAACATAGAAACAGCTTATTTCCTGCAACCCCCCACTATAATTGCCTTATGTCTGTCCCATGCATGTTTGAATTCCTCCACTGTTTTAGACCCCACAACCTCTCCAGGAAGGCGGTTCCATGCGTCCACCACTCTCTCCATGAAAAAGAATTTCCTCACATTACGCCTGAGCCGTCCCCTCTCTAACTTTAAATTGTGCCCCCTTGTTCGTACACATCTCTTTTTCTGAAAGATGCTACCCTCCTGGACTTTGTTGATTCCCTTGAGGTACTTATAAGTTTCTATCATGTCCCCCGTCCCTCCTTTCATCAAGGGTATACATGATAGCTCTCTTGTCTCACTTCATATGGTTTCTGGTGTAGACCCTGCACCATTTTAGTTGCCCTCCTCTGGACTGCTTCCATCCTGTCTATGTCCTTGCGTAGATGAGGTCTCCAAAACTGCACGCAGTACTCAGATGGGGTCTCACCAACTGTCTGTATAGAGGATAACCACTTCCCTTTTCTACTTGTGATGCCCTCCCTATGCATCCCAGTATCCCCTGGCTTTCCCCTGACTTCTCAATTGCATACCCATCTTTAGGTTATCTGATATGACTACACCCAGATCCCTTTCCATTATTGTTGTTGTTAGTACCTCCCTGCTATTGTGTACTCTTCTCCTGGATTTTATTTCCCAGATGCATTACTTTGCACTTCTTTGCATTGAATCTAAGTTGCCATATGTCTGACCATTCCTCCAACCTTGCCAAGTCCCTTCTCATCCTTTCTACCCCCCTTGTATCAACTCTATTACAGATCTTTGTGTCATCCACAAGAAGGAGGCATACCTTTCCTTCCAGACCCTCTGCAATGTCATCTATAAAGACGTTAAAGAGGACTGGACCCAGTACTGAGCCCTGAGGTACTCCACTAGTAACCCCCCTTTCTTCAGAATGTGTTCCATTCACTATTACCTTCTGTGTCCTGTTGTGCAGCCAGTTTTCTACCCAGGCTACCACCCTGGGACCCACTCCCAGGCTGGCTAACTTGATTATTAATCTTTTGTGCGAGACTGTGTCAAATGCCTTGCTAAAGTCTAGGTAGGCCATATCCACAGCCCCTTCCTGGTCTATTACTTTGGTCACCCAGTCAAAGAAATCGATTAGATTTTGTCTGACATGACCTTCCTGCTGTGAATCCATGCTGCTTTGGGTCCAGTGCCCCGCTGGCCTCTAGGTACTCAACAATTGTTTCTTTTCAGAAGTGATTCCATCATTTTCCCCACCACTGAGGGTCAAACTAACAGGTCTGTAGTTTCCTGCTTCTGCCTTGTTCTACTTTGTGAAGGGGAATCACATCTGCCCTCCTCCAGTCCCTCAGGTACCACCCCATCTTCCCAATGATTTGTTAAAAGTGTGGTTAGTGGTGTCACTAGATCCTCCCTTAGCTCTTTTTGGATTCTAGGGTGAATCTCATCAGGCCCCATTGCTTTGTCCACCTTGAGTTTTAGAAGTTCTTTCAGTACTCTTTTCTTTAAATGGACTGGTATCAACCCCACTATCCAGAGTGCTTCTACTGTTTGGTTTAGGTAACTCCTCTTCTTCTTTTTGTAATACTGAGCAAAAGTATTCATTCATTATCTCTGCCTTTTCACTGTCTCCCTCTGCCACCTCCCCTCTCCTTTATTAATCTTCCTATCCCTCCTTAACCTTTCTATGTTCCCTAATGTACCTATAAAGGTTTTATCCTCTCTTAACTGAGTTGGCTATCCTTTCCTCGGTTTGGGCCTTTGCTTTTCTGACTGCCTTCCCACTTCTTTCTGTTTTAATTGATACAGTTCCTGTCGTGCTCAGCCTGTGATTCCTTATACTTTTGAATGCAGCCTTTTCTCCTTAACCTTCCTGACACTTCTTTTGAGAGCCATAGTGGTTTATTTCTGCTTTTGTTTTCTTTATTTGTTTCACACAAGGCTTGTTGCCTCCATGATGGCAGTTTGATTTTTCCCATTGTTCTTCCACCCCTCCTTTCTGGCCATTTGCTAATGCATTTCCTCAGGTAGTCACCCATTATGCAAAGTCAGCCCTTCCTAAAGTCCAGTATCCTTGTATTTGTATGGCTTGTCTCCATGGTTGTGTTTATTGTGAAGCACACTGTGCAGTGGTCGCTTGTTCCCAGGTGTCTACTGACTTTTAAGTTTGTGATCCTCTCTCCATTTGATAGTACCAGGTCTAATATTGCTCCCTCAGTGGGTTCCCACCACTAGCTGTCTAAGGCATGCTCCCTGTAGGGCATCGAGAATGAACCTGCTCTTGGATGTGGCTGCAGTCCATGTTGCCCAGTTAACATCTGGCATATTCAGGTCCCCATCAACAGTATCTCCCCTTTTCAGCCATTTTGAGAATGCCTCTATCATTTTCTTGTCCATTTCCTCCCCTTGAGATGGGGGTCTGTATACAACCCCTGTGCGGATTGTGATGCCATTCCCTGTCTCCAATGTGACCCAGCGTTCCTCTTGTCCTCCCCCTTTACTTTTTAGTTCTGTTACTTTGATCCCTTCCCTTATGTAGAGAGCTACTCCACCTTCTCTTACCTCCCTGTCCCTTCTGTAGATTGTTGTGCCCTGGTATGTTGACATCCCAGTCATGGTTCTTCGTGTACCATGTTTCTGTGACTGCCACAATATCCAAGTGTTCCACTTCCATCAGGGCTACTAGCCTCTGGAGCTTGTTTCCCAGACTACGGCATTGGTACTCATTGCCTCTATTTAATGTTGGCTTTATCCTTTACCCCATCCTGCTCTTATTGCCCTTGTCCATTTTTCCATTTACCCCTGTCCTGCCTTCTGTCAAGCTCTGTACTCAGTGTTTACCCTACTACCTGCCATGCTTATGGGAGGCTTGAACTTTCCTGTTTCCTATCAGCACCTCCCCTTGGCTAGTTTGAAAGCTTTGCCAAGAAAGCCTTTAAACCTGTCACCTAGAGCGTGTTCCTTCCTGGACAGATGCAGACCATCATGCCAGAATAGACCTTCATCTCTCCAGGTGGACCCCCAGTCCCCAGTGAAGCAAAGCCCTGTGCTCTGCACCAGTTTTGCAACCATTCATTAAACTGCATGGTGTGCAGTACCCTAACTCACCCTGCTCATAGACTGGCAGCACCTCTGAGAAGGTTACCGTGCTTGCTACTATCTGAGGCCCTCCCCAACTCCACAAATTGGTCCTGCACTGCACTGATCTCATGCCTAGCTAGGTCACTTGTCCCGAGGTGGACAATGATATCTAGTTTCCTCTCCTGTGATGCTGCTTCTGCAATCCTGAGGATTCGCTTCCTGTCCCTCCAAGCCATGGCACCAGGCAGGCACCTTACTTCCCTCTCCTCTCCTTTCCCCAGGTCTACACCCCTAACAGCTGAGTCCCCTATCAGAAGCTGTTTCTTTCCCTTGTGTTGTCCCTTGCCACTCATTTGTGGGTCTCCCTTGTGGATGTCCCCAGCATTCTTCTTGGTCTCCAGTGAGGGTGTCATCATAGAGGAACCTTGATTTGCCAGACCGACATATGATTTGTGTAGAGGTGCAACTGGGACTACGCCTCTGTTCCACCACCCTCACCCTCCCAGAACCTACTGTGGTCCATCTGCTCTTCACACATGGCAACCTCTGAGGCAGTGGTTGTGGAACTGGTGCTCTTTGGGTGGGGGAGTCCTCTTTAGTCCTTGCCAGTTCAGCCTGGAGGTGGGCTACCTCCTCCCTCAGAGCTGACAGTTGCCTGCAAATAGGGCAGCAACGCAGGTTCCAGAATGTTTCCCGTATGTTTCCTGTATGTAAGACGTTGACAGTTCCCTTGCAGAACATCATTCTGGTGGTGTGACTGCACACAGAAAACTGGAGGACAAAATGCTGATAAAACATGACTGTTACAGATTTTTTACAAAACAAACTGCAGCTTCAACATCTGAAGAATGGGCAGCAATGTCATACTATGTGAAAAAGGCTTCAGTGATACCTCACAAAATCGCTTTAAATAAAGCAATATCTGCAATGATTGCACTGAATGGACATGCACCCATTTTCTATTGCTGACTGTTGGGTTTCAGGAGGTGATGAAACTTGCTGCCCCTCAGTATCAGCTGCCATCACATATTTCTCCAGAAAGGTTGTGCCAGCTCTTTATGGGGAATTGTGGCAGAAGGTAAACAGTGAACATAGAAACATAGACTTTGATGGCAGATAAGGACCACTTGTCCCACCCAGTCAGCCCATTTCCCTACCTACTGGATAAGCTGCAGAGCCTAGTTAACCAACAGCCTACTTCTCCCTACCCCCACTAGAATTGCTTTGTGTCTGTCCCATGCATTCCTGAATTCCCCCACTGTTTTTATGTTGTGAGCATGAAATAAACAAATGCCCAGCATGTGGACAGTGCCTTGCAGTCATTAGCTATTGAAGAAGTATGTAACAACAGTAAAGGGGATGAGTGGTCAGACAGCAGACTGTATGCCTGTCACTGCCGACTGGGTATCATTTTCGTCTGCAACATCCTCTGGCACCACCAGGGACCAACATATCCTCAGAAATAGGCCGCCCTCTGTCTTGCAAGCTTTGACAAAGAAAATCACACTGGTGTGGACATTTTACAGGAGCTAAATAAACGTTTCTCAGAAAGGCTTTCCCCTAATGTTTTTTTTTCCCAGGATTTGTGGTTGCAGACAATGGAGCTAACAGTGTGAAAACACTAAAAGATTCTGGGTTTCTGTATTTACTGTGTTTTGCACATACACTCAAATCTACTGGTACGGGATGTCTTCAGTGAAGACAGGAATGTGCAGAATATGCTGGGTGGTTCACGTAAGATATATTTTTTTATTTATTGAAATGTTTCACCATTAGGGCACACTGAACAGCAAGTTGTTCGTCTCATGGTGTGACCTGGGGGAGGGGTTATATTGGGTTGTGAAGGATAATCAGTTACAGTAGTATGTGGGTAGTACAAACAATACAACACTGTAAGATTGTGCAACAGTTAGAATACGATGTATTGTACAGTAAACAGTAGCGGAACATTAGGTAAATTACAACACGTCCAAAATCATACAAAAGAACATATAAACGTACAAAACAATAATGTGATGGAACCATTTATAGTGCATGAGTGTACCAGGAGCAGGCTCAAGGTAGTACGCAAGTGCTGTTGGAGTAAAAAGGATGGGGTTAGGTTGTGCACACTGGTGACCCAGAAGGGCAGGGGTATAGGCAAGAACTGAATATGAGGAGAAGGGGTAGCCATTTCCTGATTTCCCCCTTCAGGATGTTGAGAACCCTGCCAGGGGGGGTCGTGGTAGGAAGGCAGACACTGGGGATAGGTATTAAGGTGGGTTAAAGCAGAAACAACTGAGGAAAAGGTAATTGTGCATGGCAGAGATAAGGGAGCAGTTGGAGGAGGAGTGTCATATTTCGGGGGAGGGCATTCCAGATTTTAGGGAAATGATGGGCGAAACCAGTCTGATAAGGGTGGAGCGATGTGGGACCGGCAAGGTGCGGGCATCATTTGATCCGAGAGAGTGGGTGGGGGTAGGTGGAGTGGAGAGAGAGCATGAGAGATAGGAGGGGAGCCCCCCAAACCAGAATATGGAGGTTAGTTTGGCACAGTGTGAGAAGCGTCTGTGAGATAGTGGAAGGAAAGTTAGAGAACAATAGAGTTCACAGTGTTGGGAGCGGGAAGGGGAGTCGATAACAGAGCGGCAGAAGGAGTTAAAGAGAGTGTCCAACTTGGTCAGGGAAGATTTGGGAGCAGCACCATAGACTACGTCACAGTAATCAGAAATGGGGAGTATCATCTTCTGGACAATTTCATGCCTCGCAGTCAGTAGGATGCAACTAGAATTCCTGTACAGAGCACCAAGCTTGGGGTGCAGTTTCTTCAGGATAGCATCGATATGCACAGAGAAGTTGAAGTGCTGGTGCAGCCAAACCCCCAAGTATCTAAATGAGGAGGTGTCTTCCAAGATGGTCTCATCAAGGGTCTGGAAGGTGGGTTGGGCCGGGAGCCCAGAGAGTCTCTGCCTGGTGCTAAAGGTCATTGAGACTGTCTTCTTGGTGTTTAGAAAAAGACTGGTGAGAAGCAAACCAGAGCTGAACATGGTTGAAGTCATGCTGTAAACTGGTTTGTACAGCAGCAGGGTTTTTGAACTGTACAAAACAGTATCGTCAGCATACGTGGATAAAAGAGGATGAGCATGCTGTGGGAAGAACATTAAGGAAAATGGAGAAGAGTAGGGGACCAAGCACTGAGCCCTGAGGGACACCAGAGTTGATGGGGAGTGGAGGGGAGATGGAATCAAGGATTCTCACCGATTGGGTCCTGCCAGTGAGGTAGGATTTAAACCAGTTGGTGCCTAACAGATCAAGGCCAGCTGAGGAGAGTAAATCAAGAAGTAGGGGATGGGAAATCATGTTGAAAGCTTTGGCTAGGTCGACAAAGATGACTGAGGTGATCAGGCCATCATCCATCCCTGAAAGGATGGAGTCGGTAAGCCTGAGGAGGGAGGTGGTTGTTGAGTGGTTCTTCCAAAAACCAGATTGGAATGTGGTGAAGAAGGAGGAATCACAGAGGAAGGGTGATAGTTGAGAGAGAACTAAATGTTCTTGAAGTTTGGCAAGGGTAGGAAGGAGAGAAATGGGGTTATAGTTGCCAGAAGTGGATGTGTCACCACCTTTGGGGAGAGGACGAACTACAGTGTGTTTCCTGGATGAGGGTGCTTGGGCAGAAATAAAGGAGAGGTTAAGGCTTAGGGAGCTAGGACAAGCAATTGCAGGAGCAGTAAGGTAGAGAAGTTAAGGATCGAGCTCATCTGGTGAGCCTTTAGAGGGGTTGAGGGATAGGAGAGCATTAAGAGCTTTGTCAGAGGAGATAGTGGAAATGGAAAATTGGGGAGGGTAGGCACTAGCTGAGGCGAAGGGCTGAAGGTAGAAGGTGGCAATGGGGAGCGGGAGTTAAGAAGAGATGTGGCACACGAGGTGTAGATCTGTGTTGTTGGAGAAGATGCCCAGGAAAATGAAAGTACTTTTAGTATTGAGACTGTGACTACCTATAAACCCGAGACTGATTGAAAAGTAAATCTGGGCATAAATGGGAAAATGCTGACGTTCAAATTAGACACTGGGGTACAGTGTAATGTGGTGCCTTTTCAGATGTCCAAGACATTGTCTTGAGAAGCTGTTCAAAGGTTGTCAGCTAGATTGGTCTCCTATTCTGGGCATAAACTTGATGTGAAAGGCAACCTGATGCTGCTAACATGTTTTAAGCAAAAGTATTACCTGCTGCCATTTCAAGTGGTTAATGCAAACATGACCGCAGTGTTGGGCCTATCTACTTGTTTGGAAGTTAAGCTTATAAAGAAGCCATTTTCAGTAGATGCTGCAAGTGGAAGTGCAGAAGAAACCACAGAAGGCATACTGGCAGAATTTGCTGATGTATTTGAGGAATTTGGATGCTTAGATGGTGAATACTGCCACAAACCCACTCAGCAGGTCAGCCCTCTACTCCCAAAGTGCCAACCTCCGAGTGCAGTCTTGTGAACAGTTAACAGAAACAGGGTAACCCTCCTGGTTTGTTTTGTGGGTTCAAATCAACCTTTGGTCTCAAGTTCTGGAGGGATTCAAACTGTGAACCTCTTGTTAGCGTACCCAGTGTACAAGCTCAGATAATTCTGTCTTCGGGGGTCCAGATATCTTTGCCTACGGGCACCTAACCAGGTGTACAGAAATGAACCCTCAAAAATTGTGATAAAAGACTTCAGATTTATAACGCTTACCTTTTTCCAGTTTGGTATTGCCATTCAAGCTTATGTACAGTGTCTGCTTTAACCATATATGCTCTACTTGTAAAGGAAAGAAATCAAAGACAGACCAAGTAAGCTCTAAAAATAGAGTTTTACTAAAATAGATAAAACATGTAACCCATAAAATACAGAACTATTATATCACAAAACATACAAATCACTTAAACAAAACAGGTTTTAACAGTGCAGTTCCTAGTACAGTACTTATGATTATGATTAACCTGCAGAAGACGCAGGCCATGCTCTTTGGCTCAGCAGCCAAGTTAAAAGCTGCCCAGATTCACTACAGATTTCTGGGGCCGATGGGTCACCACTGATAGTTGCAGACTCGGTCAGGTACCTGGGGGTGATTCTTGACCCTCAACTGGATCTGAACATGCACATACGCAATTCATGTAAGGCCTCAAACTGCAAGTTGGGACACGCTTACAGAGTAAAAAGTTGTCTCACTCCAGCTGTCCATCTCGCCTTAGCCAGGGGAGTCCTCCTACCTACGCTCTGCTATGGACTAGTCACCTTTGCTCACATTGCAAAAACTAGTCTAGTAAAGTGGGACTCAGCGTACAACAACATATGCCGTTTTGCGCTCTCAGCCCCCGCCTCACTCACCGCTGTGAGCTCTACACCCGGCTTGAATGGCTCCCACCGGAAACTCACCGCCTCTATGTCATGGGCAGCTTCATAGACAGTATTGTCAGATCTGCACCCCCTTAAACTTGCAGAGTCCTCATTCTAGCTACTTCCTCCTACAACCTGGAGTCAGTGCCTCTCCTTCCCTCCTGGTACCAAAAACTCGCACACAAATGAGGACCGAGCCTTCTCATCGTATGTGCCCAGGGTTTGGAACTCTCTTCCATCAAGCACTCGGCTCCTCCCTCCCACCAGAGCTTTAAAGCCTCCCTCTGGGACTTCTCAAATGGCCTCCACCTGTCTCTGACTAGACAAACCCTCTCTGACCTGTAGCCCCCAACAAACTGAGATGCTACCTAAACAATATGACTTGGGTAGAATGCATCTATTATACCTCCTGTACTCACGGTTTACTAGAAAAATAGACCACTTAGGCCCACCTGCCCAACAGGGTGAGCATTATTACTGTGCACTCCCTTATCTTGCTCTGAGCCCACTCTATCCCAGTGTTACTCCTCTTTGCCTGCCTGCAAGCCTTACAACACTGCTGCTTGGAATGATAAAACCACACTGTACTTCTTGCTGCTGCCTGCAATGTAAATCCCTGCTGGTACTGTTGCTTGTATTGTCCATGTGTGCTAATTCTGTTTAATGTAATCTTTCACTTGTTTTTGCCTGATGTTCATGTATGTACCTTGTAATCTCCCGGGTCGCACCTGAAAATTGTTCATGTATGTACCTTGTAATCTCCCGTTCCTTTTCTGAAATAGAGCGCCATGTCTGTGTGTACCTGGTTAACAAAAGCAAATAAAAAATACATTTGTCTCTCTCTCTCTCTCTAAATACCTGCTTAAAGTGCTCACATATGTTTCTTTGTCAGAGTCTAGATAGAAGTGTCGCTGAAGGAAAACAGAATAATGTTTAAAAGCTAGTTTTCCCCACCTATTTGCATGAGGTCATCTAGCTCCTACCTGTCAGAATATCCCACTTATTTGCATGAGGTCACCTAGCTCCTCCTTGTCAGAATATATATATATGTATATGTATATATAAATGTATCTAGATAACAACAGGATGTCTTTTCCAAGTATTAAATTCTGCAACCTCAGCATAACTCATGTTCTTCAAATGGCCCCTTTGATCTTATGATAAGCGTCCCTCTTCCAGGACATGAAAGCATCTTTTATGACTTTGCACTAAAACGTCACAACCTGCTCTTCTTTCTCTAAGCGTTATCAAAGTTTATGATATTTCCTCTTAGTAACTACAGCTGTAATTAACTTAGTTAAAGTCTGTAATTAGCTTCGGGCCTTCCAGGTAATACCTTGTGTCTAAAACCTGTGTGTGTGTCATACTCACATGCTGTTTCAGCATGTCTCAAGAGAGACAGTCCATAACCCATTTTTATATTACAAAAAATGAAACAGTGATCTGAACCAGCTGTCCAGGTGTCACAATTCCTCCCCATCTAGACTGAATTTGGGGGCACTATCCCCTACATGGGATGAGCTTCCCAAATCAGTTCACTCCTCATAGACCGTACACAGACCATCTGAGTTCTGATTTTTGGCTCCAGCCCTATGTAATATTGTCATATTATACCCTTGCAAAGCAAGACTCCATCTTAGCAATCTACCATTGTTTTTTCCCCATCTGCGTCAGCCAAACCAGGGGGTTGTGGTCAGTCTGCACCACAAAATGTTGCCCATATAAGTATGGCTCTAATGTCTTTAGGGCCCACATTATGGCAAGACACTCCTTTTCCACCATGGAGTATGCTTGCTCCCTGGGAAGTAACTTCCTACTCAGGTATACTACTGGGTGATCTGTCCCTTGACTGGATGTCTGACTCAGTACTGCCCCAATACCCATGTCTGACTCGTCAGTCTGAACCATAAGGGTTTTGCTATAGTCAGGACTTGTCAAAACAGGAGCACTGCACAGTTCCTCCTTTAGTTTGGAAAAGGCTTCCTCACAGGCTAGGCTCCAGGTAATTTTCTTGGGCATCTTTTTCTTTGTCAGGTCAGGTAGGGGAGCAGCCAGGGCACTGTAATTGAGTAAAAATTTTCTGTAGTACCCTGCTGTCGCTAGAAAACTCCTGACATGCTTCTGTGTTTCTGGTCTGGGCCACGCCTGGATTACCTCTATCTTTATTTGGTTAGGACAGAGCTGTCCCCGGCCTACCACATGCCCGAGGTATGCCACTTCTCTCATGACCACCTGGCACTTCTTGGCTTTGATAGTGAGCCTGACCCTCTGTATCCTGCCCAGCACTTCCCTAAGGTGGGATAGGTGTTCCTCCCAGCTGGTACTAAAGATGGCAGTGTCATCCAGGTACGCAACGGCACAATCCTCAGCACCATTTAACACCTGATTCACCAACCTTTGGAAAGTGGTCGGGGCGTTCTTCATTCTGAAAGGCATTACTTTAAACTCAAATAAGCCTATTGAGGTGATGAAGGCCGACCTCTCCCTAACTCTGTCAACTCTGCCTGCCAGTACCCCTTTGTCAGGTCAGTGGTCATCAGGTCAGTGGTCATAAGGTAGGTGGCCCCCCCAGCTTGTCCAGGAATTTGTCCATCTGGGGCATCGGGTGGTTGTCTGACTTTGTGATTGCATTCGGTCCACGATAGTCCACACAGAAATGAGTAGAGCCATCTGGCCTGGGCACAAGGACTACGGGTGAGGCCCAGAGGCTGTGGGATCTCTGGATTACCCATAAATCCAGCATCTCCTCCACTTCCCTCCTAATGTCCTTTTGGACAGCCACTGACACCTGATATGCTGTCCACCATATGGGCATCTGTGTCCCTGTTTCCACATCGTGCGTCGGTAAGGGGTTTAGTCCAGGCTTGGCACTAAACAATGGGGCAAAGTCTGCTAAAACCTCCCTTACTTTCTGGATCTGTTCCGGGGCTAGCTGGGGAGACAGTTTTACTGCCCCCACAGAGGACTCCCACTTACTTTCTTCCAGCAAATCCAGAAGGGGGTCTCCTTCGTCCATCCCATCCCCAGGACTACACACTGCAAACACCATGTCAGCCCTATTTGCATATGGCTTCATCATGTTGACATGGTACATCCTTTCTGTCTGTCTTCTGTCAGGTAACTCCACAGTGTAGTTCATGTCATTTACCTTCCTAACCACTTTGTACAATCCTGCCCACTCAGCCTGCAGCTTGTCTTTTCTGACTGGAATAAGGACCATGACATCCTGACCCACCATGTACGAGCGAGCTCTGGCTCTGTGATCGTACCACACTTTTTGTTTCTGTTGGGCGGCTGCCAGGTTGTTTTGGGCTGTCCCCACAAGTTCCTTCAGCCTTTCCCTAAACCTAAGGGCGTAATCCACAGTGGGAATTCCCTGGGTGGTGTGCTTGCCTTCCCAGTCCTCTCAGATCAAGTCTAGTGGTCCACGTACCTGGCGTCCATATAAGAGTTTGAAGTTGGAAAATCCTGTCGACTCTTGGGGCACCTACTTGTATGCAAACAACAGGTGGGGAAGGTATTTCTCCCAGTCCCTCCCATGCTGTTCAGCAAACGTCCGGAGCATTGACTTTAGGGTACCATTGAATCGTTCCACAAGTCCATTGGCTTGTGGGTGATACAGTGTTGTGCATCTGTGCACCACCCCACACTTCTCCCATAAACATTTCATCAGGGCCGACATGAATGAACACCCTCGATTGGTGATTACCTTCTGCGGAAACCAAACACGGAAGAAAATCCCAAGTAAGGCATCTGCCACTTTGTCCGTCCTCAGTGAGAATAGGGTGACTGCCTCTGGGTACCGGGTGGCATAATCCACCACAGTTAGGATGAATCTCTTCCCTGAGGAGCTGAGGGCATTTAAGGCCCCACAATATCCATTCCCACCCTCTGGAATGGCTCCTGCACTATGGGCAAGGGAATCAGCGCAGCTTGGGTTTTCTTGCCCGCCTTCCCTATTTCTTGGCACCGGTGACAAGACCTGCAGTACTCCTTCACCTGCTGGGTGAAGTTAGGCCAGTAGAAATTCTGGGCCAACCGCTACATAGTGCGCACGATTCCCAGATGACCAGACAAGGGAAAATCATGTGCAAATTTGAGCAACTGCTCACGATACCCCTGGAGAACAACAAACTTCCTGCCTAGCATCCCTTCTTCTGTCAGTACTGCCTGAGTATACATAAGTCCATTTTCCCAATAAACCTTATGTCTGCCGTCACCTCCCTGTGCTCCGTCAGAGTCTGCCCAAGCCCTCAGCTTCTCTAAACTAAGGTCATTCCTCTGAGCAGCTGCAAACCCCTCACACAGTCCCAAGGCATGGGACAGGTCCCCTTCAGTCGCTAAACTAGGGTCCCTAGAACTAGCATCAGGGCACTCAGGATCACTGTCAGTCCCAACCCTCTGACAGTGGGTCACCCCCTCCCTCTTCAGAGTAACCCTCTGTTGCTGTGTGGTTACTTGCTACTGGGGAAATGTCTACCCCCTCTTCTTTAATCTCCACATCAGTAGACACAGGCTGGGGAACCAGCCTCTCAGTGTTTTCCACAATGGCTTCTGTGGGGTTCAGGGAACTACACTTTTCCCTTGCCAATTGGCTACGGGTAACTGCACATACCATCCCTTGTTTGAGATTGTTGCCCAGGATCACATCCACTGCTAAGGTTTTGGCTACATCCACCTGTTGCACAGCTCCCCCTGTTTCACTCCAGTCTAGGAGAACACTAGCGAGGGGCAATGTTTTTGCCTCACCGGTGAAGTCCTGTACAATGACGTATTTATTGGGTATAAGCTGACCGAGCTCTACCAGATCCCCCTTTACCAAGGTCAGGGATGCCCCTGTGTCCCTTAACTCCTTCGTCTGTACACGATTCACCATGACTGGGTGCATGTGTTCTCTCATGTTCACTGGCATGCTTCCAGGGACACACAAACAACCCACTTCTTTTCTAGCACCACCTTGAATATTGTTGCTCCCCTTTTTGGGACACTGTTTGGCAATATGCTCAGTTTCTTTATTTAACCAACATTCACTTCTCTTTTCAGAGAAATTTTTTCTCTGAAACCTGGGGCTGACTGGTTTCAGTGGAGGCAGTGAGGGTTTTAGCTGCCCTGAAGGTGCGCTTTTCCTTTTCTGCGCTGCCACGCCCGCCCAATTTGCTCTCAGAGCAGGTCTGCTCTTGGCATAGCGGTCCTAGAGTTCAGCAGCCTCTTGCACTGTTTTGGGATTTTGGTCCTCCAGCCAGGTTTTCAGCTCTATTGGGCACGCCCAGAAAAACTGTTCTAATAAAATCACATTTTCAATTTTATCAACAGTTTGCCTCAATTCCTTCCCACCAACATTTTAAAAACTGATGTTTCGTGGCTGGCTCCATATAGCTCATATCAGGGCTTCTGAGCTTACAGAATTTAGCTCTGTATGATTCAGCAGTTAATTCAGCCTTTTTAACAGTGCAGCTTTTAGCTTGCTGTAATCATTACTGTCCTCATTGTCCATTTGTCCCAGTGCATCCTGATCTTTCCCAGTATGTAGCGGGGATAGCTGGAAGCTCCAGGACTCTCTAGGAATTTTAGCCTGAATACAAATTTTTTCAAAAGAATTTAAAAAGGCATCCATATCCTCCCCCTCTTTAAACTCGGCTATTAATTTGGAATTCAATTTGTAACTCAGTCCTGCAGTCCCAGTTAAACCCAAGCCACTTACTTGCTCTGGTGCTGCTGGTCAGAGTCGTAGCTTCTCCAATTCATGTTGCCTCTGGCGCTCCTCTCTCTTCTCCTCTGCTGCTTGCTGGCGCTCACGCTCCTCACGGTCTGCCTCCCTCTGTTCTCGCTCTGCCTCTCGTCTCTCTCATTCTCTCTTCTCCTGGAACTCCAACTCCGTCCTTCGCAACTCAGTTTGCAGCCTGAGTACTTCTGGATCCAGGATACTGGTGACCTTCCCCTGCTGCTGTGGCCCTTCACTGACAGTGGCTCTATTGTGCTCCTCATCAGATCTGGACACTGCACTGGCCACTAGCCCTGCCACACTCAAGGTTTAGTCCTTTTCAGTCACATTCCGTGACTCACCGCTCTGCGTATCTGCTACCATCAGGGCATCTATGAGGTTCTGCTTGCTGGCTTTCACCGCAAACGGGACTCCTCTGTCCCTGCACAACTGCCTTAAGGAATCTACGGTGTGCCTGCTGTAGTCAGAAGCCATCATCTTCCCTCACTACTGCTACTCTGACTTGCACTTTAGAAAAAAATTAAAATGGATAGGAACTTGACTGTATGCCAAGTGATATAGTTCTGTTGCCTTTTTAAAAATAAATCATTGCTTTTTTCTTTGCAAGTGAGCTTACGGTCTCAAGATGACATGCTGAACAATAAAAGCTTGTAATACCAAAATGATGCCACCGCTGCCAACCAATCTGTCACAGACCCACTCAGCAGGTCAGCCCTCTACTCCCAAAGTGCCAACCTCTGAGCACAGTCTTGTGAATAGTTAACAGAAACAGGGTAATCCTCCTGGTCTGTTTTGTAGGTTCAACTCAATCTTTGGTCTCACGTTCTGGAGGGATTCAAAGTGTGAACATCTTGTTAGCTTACCCAGTGTACAGGCTCAGATAATTCTGTCTTCGGGGGTCCAGATATCTTTGCCTACGGGCACCTAACCAGATGTACAGAAATGAACCCTTAAAAACTGTAATAATAAAACTTACGGTGACGTCACGGAACCAATGCGAGCCTAATCCAAGAAGCTCCACACACGACAGATATTAAAAAAACCCTAAATATTGAAAATTCAGAACCAGAAATGTCAAAAGGAGCAGGGGGATATTCACAGACCACACATAGAGGCAAAAACCGGCAGGACTCCAAGTCTAACAGTAAGGATGCAACCAGATCGAGGGAAGGCCTACCGCCCCGATCCACCTCGCCGCAAGGCCATCAGTCCCCAGAGTACGATACGGACGGGGAAAATGAGCAACTATCGCACACCAGATTTGAAAGGCTACTGCACGAAATAACAGAACCCCGAAGAGAAAATAAACAAGAGTTCCGAACCATGCAGGCCCAACTGGCTACATTTGAGACTCAGATGCCAAATAGAAGAAAGGCTGTCGGTCACGGAGGATGTTACTGAACAAGTGGTAAAGCTGATCCAAACTTTGGCACAACAAACTACTGACCTCCAAGCAAAATGTCTTGATCTAGAGGGCCGGTCTCAGAGAGACAACCTAAGGTTATACCGATTGCCAGAAAATTTAGAAATCCCTCCCATGACAACCTTCCTAGAAAACCTACTTAAAGATATACTGGATCTACCACCTACGCTGGCATTCCGAATCGAGTGGGCACACAGATCCCTCCAGGCAAAACCCACAGACCTGGCGGCCCACCCGTGGTCCATTGTATTCAAGTTAAATTCATTTGCAGCCAAGGAGGAAATCCTTAAGCGCGCCTGGACTAAGAAGGATCTTAAATACCTCACCCACAAGCTATACCTGGACCACGATTACCCCCATGAGATTCAATTACAAAGAGTCCGGTATTTACCCATTTTAAGAGCATTGAAAGAGAAATCAATCCGTTTCCACACTCCCTACCCTGCTCGGTTGAGAGTCTTCTGGGAGGACGGGACCAAGGTCTACTCCACGGCAGAGGAGGCTTTAGAAGCTCTGGAGGTGTGCAACATAACAATTAGAGAAAGGAGGAACCAAGAATCCAGGAATTGGGGCCCTATTAAGCAGCGCACACTCAACAGGAAAACTGGGGGAATAAGAAGCGAGGTGTACGGAGAAGTGATGCACACAATCCAAAAACTCCTCGCGAGTAAACCAGCGAGCAATGGCACTCCAACCTGAGGGAGAAGAGAGGAAAGAGAAGGAAAAGGGAAAGAAAGGGAAGACTGGAGGCTAAAAAGCAAAAAAGGGGAACGGTAAAGGTATTGAAGAGCGTAATGGCTTGCTGAACTGTCTCTTTATAAGACTGACACACCAAGATGTGCACAGTTAAATGTTTTTTATTACATAGTATGAGGGACCTTAAGAACACTAATGTTGCCCTGACTTTTGGTTCTTGGACCTATCCCTATATAATACCCCGATGAAAACCCACATATGTAACACCTACTACTAAAGGTCATGGTGGGGAAAAGAGCTAATTCTCAAGCAACCGAGATGATATGGCATTGAGCCCAGTATACGTAGAGCAGCAATAACTCAGACTTATACTGGAAAGGCACGATGGAAAGGCTGCAACAACTGATTTTTCTTATACTTGATGGAGTGCCAATCACCTGGGCGGTCATGTTGGGAAAACCTGCTTAGGAATTAAGCAGAACCATGAAAATGGGGGTGTGGGGGGCTGGTGGGGTGCTCTCGAGGGTTTTTTTTTTTTTTTTTTTGTTACTTTCCTCCCTCATACTAAGTTAGCAGCATGCTCTAGCTGGATGTCCAGAACATAATGATCAAGCAGATTAAACCACTGGGAAAGCCACTATGGTCCAGATTAGTGGTTAATCATTTAAACTTAATCTGTCGAGTGAGAGTATAGAAGTGCTACTAAACACTCGCAGTATCTTGTCTACCAACCAGAGGAGCCCCACGACATTGAGGCTCTGGAGGAGGTCCCCCGGGAATGGAGGGTAGGAATACCTCCTCGCTCTCCTAGTCTCTAGGAGTACAAAGGCTAGTGTGTTACTTAGCCCCCAACCTTGGAAGTACAATAGTTCTTGTTAATGTTAAGTTCTAATCAAATGTTAGAAGATATGTTAGATTTCTGTGTTAGATAAGGCATCGAAAGACGAGTGAAAATGACAATTTGTGTTGTTCTTGCTAGGGGTCATAAGGCTATAGGGCGGCCATCCAGGGGAGAAGCCCGCAGCTTAAATTGGGAAATAGGCAATACGGGTAAGCCTGCCAGTGAGAATGTCAAGTAGCTACACTATTTGCGCATATAATGTGCATGGGATTACTAACCCCGTGAAAAGATCAAAGATTCTCCAATTAATGAAAAGGCAGCGAGCAGACATCATACTACTACAAGAGACCCATCTTTCACAAACTGAGCATAAAAAATTTGAGAAGCTGGGCTTTTCCCGGGTGGTAGCTTCATCATATAAAGGGGGTAGGTGCAGGGGTGCAGCTATACTGGTGAGACAGGGTGTTCCTCTGGAAGTTAGGGACAAAGTTGTCGATAAGGAGGGTAGATACATTTTCCTTAGGGGAGACATAGAGGAGCAACAGATTACATTGGCCTCCGTATATATCCCCCCATCGACGGAATACTCGGTATACCATAATTTATTTACCCAATTAGCAACCTGGACAGAGGGCAGATTGATATGTGGGGGAGATTTCAATTTAGATATTGGTGGAGGGGGAGGGAACCCGAATCAAACTAGTATGGGCAAACTGAGCCGAAAGGTTCAGAAGTTACTACATGACCTGGGATATGAGGACATATGGAGACATATACATGGACAGGGGCATAGGCATACATATTACTCCCAGGCACATGATTCTTACTCCTGCCTAAACTTCCTAATAACCCAAAAAGAGTATATAAATGCTATACGTCAGATATGGCAGGGGGACTTTGTCCTATTGGACCATGCACCAGTCTTTTGCACAATACAATCACAAATGCCGTGCAAAAGAACATTCTGGAGATTAAACATCTCTTAGAGATAAGGCAATACAGGAATCAATCACTAATACTATCACTCAAGCATTGAAGGAAAATGACAATCAGGGAACTACTGAAGCTATACTTTGAGATACGATTAAGGCTATAGTAAGGGGGAAATTTATTGCTATCTCCGCACATCAGAAGAAACAGAGGGAAGAAAAAAGGCTTAGGTTAGAAGCTAAGATTGAGACCCTAGAGGAAATGCAGAAAATGCATCATTGCAAGGCCCGTTCTCGAGAGCTTGCTATTCTTAAGAAGCAGCTGAATGCAATTTTGGATTATGCCATAGAGCAGGAGTTGTGTGGCTGTGTGGCATGGTGGTGTGGGTGGCTGGCTACAATGGGGAGGGTGAAGGGTTCAAGGCTGGGGAGCAGCAGAATATTTACATGTACTCCCTGGAGGAGAGGAGGGAGAGAGGGGATATGATAGAGACATACAAGTATCTTACAGGGAGGAACAGGGTGCAGGAAAACACTATTTTTAAGCGAAAAAGATGTTTCAGGACTAGAGGGCATGGGATGAAGTTGAGGGAGGATGATTCAGAGGAAACATGAGAAAGAATTTCTTCACAGAACGGGTGGTGGACAAGTGGAACACCCTGCCAGAGGAAGTGGTGGGGGCTGAAACAATCACGGGATTCAAGAATGCATGGGATAGACATAAAGGAATTCTAGAGGTCAGGGGTAAGGGGAAATAGACTTCTAGGAAAACAAACTGAACTTACAAGCTCAAATGGGCAGACTAGGTGGGCCATAGGCCCTTATCTGCCGACACTGTCTATGTATCTATGTATCTAGTTAATGTTTCTCCGGCATAAGTACTATGATGAAGGGCCGGGGTTCGTGAAGCTTATTGCAGCCCAATTGAGAGCCCGAAAAGTAAAATCCACCATTACTAAAATGAGACACCCAAACACGAATGATATTAAAAATGAAATACACACCATTGCAGAGGCATTCCATTGCTACTACTCTTAAGCTATACCAGGAAGACGGAAACCCTACAATAGAGAAAACCAGGGAATTTCTAGTGCCCCTTAAACTCCCCACTTTATCAGAAGAGCAGGGAAAGCAGTTGCAGGCCGCTATAACGAGCCAAGAGGTGACCTCAGTAATAGGAGCTTTGAAAACGGGCAAATGCCCAGGATCAGATGGGCTGCCGGGGGAGTTTTATAAGATCCTCAGTACAACATTAGTTCCAATTCTAATGAGATTATTCTCCTCTGTAGCCACACGTGAGGGAGAGACCCCCCCCTTCTTGGAAAGAGGCAATAATATCAGTAATACCTAAAGAAAAGAAGGATCTAACATACTGTTCATCTTATAGGCCAATATCTATTTTAAACACTGATTACAAAATTTTGGCTACTATATTGGCCAGGCGCTTGGCTCAAATCGCACCAACTACAGTAAACATGGATCAGTGTGGCTTTGTTGCAGGGCGACAAGCTCAGGATAATGTAAGACGAACAGTCTATGTCATTGAGCAAGTTAGACTCCAGAAAATTCCAGCAGTCCTACTGGGGTTGGATGCGGAAAAGGCCTTTGATAAAGTGACCTGGAGTTATTTAAAAGAAGTCCTGATGAAATTCAACTTCCCGACTCAATTTATAGACACCATATTTAAATTCTAGAACAATCCGGTTGGCTACATAAGGACAAATGGTCACATTTCGGAGGGTTTCGTTTTATATAGGGGTACTAGGCAGGGCTGCCCCCTCTCTCCATTGCTCTTTACTTATTACATAGAGCCATTCGCCCAAAGCTTGAGACAAGCTATGGATGTGGGGGGTTTGGGAGGCATTGAACAAAAGCTAGCACTTTTTGCAGTTGACATTTTACTATACCTTACCAACCCGGAGTCATCATTGAGGGCCCTCTTTAGGAGGATTCAACAATTTTCAGAGATTTCGGGGTTTTCATTGAATATAGACAAGTCAGAAGCCTTAACGTTTAATTATACGCCATCTTTAACGTTTAAGAAACAGTATCCAGTTAAATGGGATAATAAGAATATAAGGTATCTAGGAATTCAAATCTCAAGTGACCCGGACAGATTATCTGCCCTGAACTGTGACCCCCTGATTGCAAGAGTAAAGCAAGATCTGAGGAGATGGTCTCTACTCCCGTCTTCATTTTATACCCAAATTATGGCCTTAAAAATCAATGTTTTGCCAAGATTTTTATATCTATTTCAATGTATACCTAGTGGCTTGACAGCCAGAGAACTCCTGTCCTGGCAAAAACATTAAATGCTTACCTCTGGAACTGTAAGAGGCCCAGAACTGGCTTCCTGAAACTGACTCTCTCCATGATTTGGGGGAGTGGCACTCTCACTGCAATTACTGGTTGGGCACAGATGCGACTAGCACTATTATGGGGCAATAAAACATATCAAGCTAGATGGAAACAGATTGACCTAGAGAGGCCTATAGGGGCTCTCCTCCCGGCTTGTCTATTCTCCCCGACCCAGCTCAGGGAAGTTGTTCAATTAATCCCAAGGGCCGTGGGTTCCATTCTTAGGGGATGGCAAATGGGTATAAAACATAAGGCAGTCCAGCAGCATTGCTGGAAATATAAGTTTTTTATCTCAAATCCAGAATTTAATAATTCATGGTATAAGAAGCAAGCAGTAAAAGGCCTTGAAGCCCCATGGCAGATGATGCAGGGAACAGGTATATTGAGCTTTGAAGAAGCTCAATTAAAATATAAGTGGTCAAACAATGACAGACTATACTATTACCAAATAAGAGACTACATTGCTACACAGATTAGACGCAGTGAAAAGGATATTACTCTATTGGAGGATGACACCCCCTTTAGACAAATATGGTCTACACAAAATGGGGAGAGAGCAATAACAATAATATACAAATATTTAATTCAGCGCGCAGTGCAAGCTATGAACTCGACTCAAATAAAATGGGAACAGGAGTTGACCCAGAAAATATCTATTAAGGAGTGGAGTAGGATCTGGCGGGGAACTTGGGCTACCACCTCATCCCCCTTGTGGTGAGAATTTATTTGGAACGTGAGGGTGAGGTTTTTCTTGGTCCCCTCGGTCATGGCCCTTTGGAACTTGGGAAGCTCAACCCAGTGCTGGAGAGATTGTAGTGAACCAAAAGCCACATACAGACACATTTTTATAGATTGCCCCAAAATAACTAACTTCTGGCATCAGGTAACGCTACACATAAAGGAGATGCTTGACATCCAGACCGAGATTAAGATTCTCAACTTGATACTGGGAATCCCACCAGTAGAAATAAAGGATAAAGGAAAGATATACTTATGGGCAATACTGTTGGGAGCAGCATATAAAGCTATAACTAAAAAATGGTTACAGCCAGTATCCCCACAAATTTCAGAATGGAAAGCTTTAGTACTGAAAATTCAGCACAATGAACAGATTTCTTATGGGCTGCAAGACCGGAAGGAGACCTACTTAATGAGATGGGCTAGGTGGGAAGTACATTAGGAAAAGATTGAATAACCTACCTAAACTAAGCAATAGTAAGAGGGAAACGTACATGTAATAGCTAGATATAAGCTCAAAGTAAGAAAATATGCTTGTGAAGACCTAACTACTGAAATGAACTGACTTGGTGGATAATGAATAGTATTAAGAACTAAAAATTAAGATGGAACATGTCTTGTAATCGATGCCAAAGTTTATGATAAGTTACTCTGTTTTTTATTCTGATTTAAGCACAATGTTAGAGTTTACAGCTTTGACAAGATATGTATGAAATGTGCTTAGTTAAACGAATGAAAGAAATAAAACAAGTATAAAAAGAAATAAAAACTGTAATAAAAGACCTCAGATTTAAAATGTTTATCTTTTTCCAGTTTCGTATCTCCATTTAGGCTTATGCACAGTGTCTGCTTTAACCATATATACTCTACTTGTAAAGGAAAGAAAACAAAAACGGACCAAGCAAGCTCTAAAGTTAGAGTTTTACTGAAATAGATAAAGAAATATGTAACACATACAATACAGAACTATTATATCACAAAACATACAAATCAGTTAAACAAAACAGGTTTTAACAGTGCAATTCCTACTACAGTACCTAGATTGGTCTCTCTCTCTAAATACCTGCTTAAAGTGCTCACAGATGTTTCTTTGTCAGAGTCTAGATATAAGTGTCTCTGAAAGAAAACAGAATAATGTTTAAAAGCTAGTTTTCCCCACCTATTTGCTTGAGGTCACCTAGCGCCTCCCTGTCAGAACATATATATACTGTATATATAAAATATATATATATATATATACAGGTATATATGTATGTATATATTTATATATATATATATATATATGTATATATATAGGATGTATTTTCCAAGTATTAAATTCTGCAACCTCAGCATAACTCATGTTCTTCAAATGACTCTCTCTGATCTTATGATAAGCTCCCCCCTTCCAGGACATGAAGGCATCTTTTATGACTTCGCACTAAAATGTTACAACCTGCTCTTCTTCCTCTAGGTGTTATCAAAGTTTTATGATTTTCCCTCTTAGCAACTACAGCTATAATTAACTTAAAGTCTGTAATTAACTTCGGGCCTTCCAGGTAACACCTTGTATCTAAAACCTGTGTGTGTGTGTCATACTCACATGTTGTTTCAGCATTTCTCAAGAGAGACAGTCCATAACCCATTTTTATATTACAAAAAATGATACAGTGATCAGAACCAGCTGTCCAAGTGTCACAAATACCACATTAAAATAGATAAGACATTCAGTCCTGTGATTCACCCCCTAGGAAAATACCTTTCACGTTACAAGACAAAGTGAAAATTGAGCTATAGAATATGGAAAGATTGGGGGTTATTGAGAAGGTGGAGAAACCCACGAGCTGGGTCAACTCGATGGTGGTCGTAGAGAAACCAAATAAAGTACGAATTTGTATAGATCCTAAGATCAGAGAAAGTCATTTGAAGAACATGAGTTATGCTGAGGTTGCAGACAACAGTAAAGCTGACATATTGAACAGGTACTTCTGCTCAGTCTTTACTGAGGAAGAGGAGGGTAATGGGTCTGAAGGGAGTACAAGGGGTGAGAATGGTGCAGAAATGGACACAAGTCCCTTTAAGAGAAAGGTCCTGAAGGAACTGGAAGTAATAAGAGTTGATAAAGCAATGGGGCCAGATGGGGTGCACCCCAGGGTCCTTAAAGAACTAAGAGAGGTGGTGGCTGAACCTCTGGCTATCCTGTTTAGCCGATCACTGGAAACAGGGGAGGTACCCAAAGACTGGAGGACAGCAGATGTAGTCCCCTTGTACAAAAGTGGGAACAAAGAGGAAGCAGGGAACTACAGACCAGTCAGCCTCACCTCGGTGGTGGGAAGATCATGGAAGCACTACTGAAGGAGAGATTGGTGGAACATCTGGTTGTCAATGGACTACGGGACCCAAGGCAGCATGGTTTCACCAGGGAAGTCATGTCAGACCAACCTTGTTGAATTTTTTTGACTGGGTAACTAGGAGGTGGATCAGGAGGGCAGTGGACATGGCCTATCTGGACTTCAGCAAGGCCTTTGACACTGTGCCACATAGAAGACTATTACACAAACTGGGAATATGGGTGTGGGCAGGACAGTAGTGTGGTGGGTAGGTAACTGGCTGGGTGGCAGGACACAGAGGGTGGTGGTAAATGGCTGTCACTCCACAGAGGGAAGAGTGACCAGTGGGGTACCACAGGGATCAGTGCTGGGACCGGTCCTGTTCAACATCTTCATCAGTGACATTGCACAGGACCTAGAAGGCAGAATTTCACTGTTCGCTGATGACACAAAGCTCTGTAACAGAGTAGACACACCAGAGGGTGTAGACAGAATGAGAAGCGACCTGCAGAAACTTGAAGAATGGTCAGGGGTTTGGCAGTTGAAATTCAATGCAAGAATGCAAGATAATGCATATGGGGCACAAAACCCTGGCACAATATATCAGTTGGGGGTGAGGCTATAGCATGCACCAAGCAGGAAAGGATCTTGGGGTTGTCATCTCTGATGACCTCAAGGTAGGGAAACAGTGTGACAAGGCAGCAGGTAAAGCAAATAGGATGCTGGGATGTATAGGCAGGGCATCACCAGCAGGAAAAGGGAGGTCATAATTCCGCTATACAAGACACTAGTGAGGCCCACCTGAGTACAGTGTACAGTTCTGGAGACCATACCTACGTAAGGACATAGGGTAGAGAAGGTTCAGAGGAGGGCAACAAAGATGGTGCATGGATTGCATCACAAGTCCTATGAAGACAGGTTGAAGGAACTGAACATGTACTCCCTGGAGGAGAGGAGGGAGAGAGGGATATGATAGAGACATACAGTATCTTACAGGGAGGAACAGGGTGCAGGAAAACACTATTTTAAGCGAAAAGATGTTCCAGGACAAGAGGGCATGGGATGAAGTTGGAGGAGGATGATTCAGAGGAAACATGAAAGAATTTCTTCACAGAACGGGTGGTGGACAAGTGGAACACCCTGCCAGAGGAAGTGGTGGGGGCTGAAACAATCACGGGATTTAAGAATGCATGGGATAGACATAAAGGAATTCTAGAGGGCAGGGGTAAGGGGAAACAGACTTCTAGGAAAACAAACTGAACTTACAAGCTCAAATGGGCAGACTGGGTGGGCCATAGGCCCTTACCTGCCGACACTGTCTATGTATCTATGTATCCCAGAGATCTTAATAAAGCAATTAAAAGGGGACATCACCTAATGAAAACAGTTGAAGAGGTTATAGCAAAGCTAGCAGGGGCCAAAGTGTTCACAGTGTTAGATGCTGGGCATGCCTTCTGGCAGAGTAAATTGGATGAGCCTAGCTCTGACCTAGTGACTTCTAATGCACCTTTTGGGAGGTATAGGTTCTAGCGTCTCCCCTTTGGGGTTTGCTCAGCATCAGAAGTCTTTCATAAGAAAATGTCATACATTTTTGAAGGGCTCGAGGACACAGACGTCATTATGGATGACATCCTAATATGGGGAGCCATTGTACAAGAGCAGAATAAGAGGTTACAGCATATTGTGCAAAGAGCCAGAGATAAGCGTTTGTCTTTAAACCTAAAAAAATCCAAATCTAAATGTCAGGGCTCCAATATATTGGACACAAGTTAGGTAATGATGGGTTGTTGGCAGCCCTGAGAAGATAAAAGTAATTTCCCAGATGCCTGTTCCCCAAAATAAGACTGACTTACAGAGATTTATGGGCATGGTAAACTACTTGGCAAAGATAATTCCAAACCTATCAACTCTAAATAAGCTGTTGAGAGAGTTACCAGAGAAAGAAACAGCATGGCACTGAGAGGAGTGCCACCAACAGGCCGTTCAAAAGCTGAAAACAGTTGTCACTAACCCCCCCTGTGCTGGCCTATTATGATCTAAGGAAACCTGTTGAATTATCTGTTAATGTATCCTCAGAAGAACTGGGTGCATGTCTGCTGCAAGAAGGCTGGTCTGTTGCTTTTGCTTCCAGATCACTTAATAAAGCTGAGAGAAATTATGCACAAATTGAGAAGGAAACGCTTGCTATTGTGTTTGGCTGTTCAAAGTTCCACTAATATATATCCGTGTCAGTGGCTCAGTAGGTAGCACACTCACCTCTGAGGCCGGGAGATCAGAGGGTTGTGGGTTCAGTTCCCACATCTGGCACTTGAGTTAATATCCCAGTACTGACACTGTAGTGCAGCATGAGAGGGGTGCCGCACTTCTGAGGTGCCATCTTTCGGATGAGATGTTAAACCGAGGTCCCATCTGCCTGGATTGGTGGTAGTTCAGGTGGATGTTATAGATCCCATGGCACTTATCGAAAAGAGTAGGGCAATTTTATTGAAATAAACACATGAAAATATAAATAACAGAGAAATACAATAAAGGTCAAAACAAAACATTATACTCTAATTAATACAGTAGAGAAAAACAAAAAAAACAAAACATACAACTCACCATCTCATCGTTCTGTCCCCATAATAAAAACTATGACAATAGAATATAATATCTAGTCTTAAATTAAATAACCCCAGTTAAATATTGATTTCCTATTCAACTGTTAACGGGAAAAGGACAATAAAAAAACAACTCATTTATATTTAATAATATACGAAAAGCCTTTCCACCAAATTCTAACTTTCTTCCCATTATACAACTGTGAATCTGAAATAAATACCTTATTCAAAATATTAGTTACATACTCTCTAAAACCCTGAACAGAGGGTTTCTTTTGATGTAAAACCCATTGGCATCTTGTTTGCCATAAGCAATATCTTAAACTAGCAAAGAAAACACGCAAAGTCCCTTTTTCGTACCTTTGTAAAGATGGAGGAAAGGTTCCAATTACCAAAATGTCATAATTTAGAGTGGCCAACCAAGGAAAATCCCATACTTTAGCCAAATATTCCCATAATTTAGATAACACTGAGCACTGTAGAAAGAAATGTTCTACTGTTTCCTCCTGGTTAATACATTCTGAATAAGGACGTAGCCTCTCTTCTTTAGCTTTATATTTCGCTGTTCCCCTAACGTTTAATTTTCCATATAACGTAAGCCATTGAGTTTCCCACATGTAATCTGGTAACCTAGGGTTATTTAGCTGTTCCAAAATGTCCTCATTCCGGTCTATAGGACAGTTTTTAAAACAAGGTGCTGATGAATAGTTCGAAGTCATTAACTCCTTATATAATGTCCTTGAAGAACTCCTTATAATTTGATTTTTAGTTACCTTCCATTTATATAATTTCTGTGCGGCCGGCTTAAAATAATCTGGCAAAGATAGACGCAAGGATAGTTTTGGAGCACAATGCAACCAGGCTGTATAATAGCGCCTCATTAAACTTTTAAAGAAGAGGACCTCCTGACTACTTGTCCCACATAAATCATTTTTTAAAGAGCAGGAAAAGAAAATCGAGAAACAAAAAAAAATTGGATCAACCATTCCCAACCCTCCTCGCTTCTTTTCTAAGTAAGTAAAACTTCTTTTAACCGGGTTCAATCTGTTCCCCCAAAGCAACTGAAAACAGATACTATAAAACCTAGTTTCAAATTTAACTGGTAGTGGGTAAACTGCCGCAATATACTGTAAACTTGGCAGGATGAATTGTTTCAAAACCTGAATTCTTTTCAGTTTGGTAAATTTAAACCTTTTCCATCTGCTGACTTTCACATCAGTTTTATCCAAAACTAACATTACCCCCAGGAGTGTCAAAGGCTCTGAAGCTATTTTAACTGAATTCCAGACAATTGGGTCTTGATGAGACATCCCTAATAATAAACCTTTAGTTTTATTTAAGTTAATCTTTGCATTAGCTAAAAAAGCATATTCCTCAAACTTGCAAAAAAGACTTTTATTTGTGAAATTTTTGAAAAAAAGAGGCATACATCATCTGCATAAGCTTGAATAGTGATCGAAGAGTTTGTCCCCGGAATACTCACACCATGCCATAAAGGGACCAAGCTTACTATTCTAAATAACGGTTTCAAAGAAAAATTGTACTAAAGAGGGCTTAAAGGGCAACCCTGTCTTACCCCACAATTTACCTTGAAACCCTTCCCCAATTCCCCTTTAATATATGGAAATACCTGACCTAAACTATATAAACTTTTTATTAAATTTAATAAACTCAACGGGACCTTAAAGAATTCTAAGGTAGTAAACAAAAATGCATGGCTAACTCTGTCAAAGGCCTTTTTTAAATCCAACGTTAATAAAAAACTTTTCTCCCCTAACTCATTAATTTTCTCAATTATGTCTCTGATCAAACACAGGACTGACTGGATACTCCGATTAGGAATGCGGCAGTATTGCACTTGCGTAAAACTATTTTCTGCTAAAGCTCTAAGTCTGTTATTAATCAGAGTCATAAGGATTTTATAGTCAGAGTTAAGCAACGTAATAGGTCTCAATTTTGAAACTCACCCTTATCCCTGACTTAAAAATATAAATTTGTAACCCATCCGAAAAAGGAATTTATGCTCACTCCTATTTTCAGAAAGTAATTAAAACTAATGCTAAACAATTTATAATTTCCAGCTGAAACGTTTTATAAAAAAGATTGGAAAGTCCATCTAGACCTGGGGCCACATTAGGTTTCAGAGAATTAAGAACTTCTTTAATTTCCTCATGAGAGAAGGGTTGTTTCAATTTTTTAAGGGTCTCTGACTCTAGGACATTCTCTATAGGAGGGCCTAAAAATTTCTTAATCTGGTTTAAGGAAGGAATCTCTCGCGTTTCTAAATTCCTAAAATGCTTATTTATCATTTCCCCTATAGCCTGTACTGAAAAAACTTTCTCAGTTCCCTGATATAAAAAATCCAGAGACACATGCTCTTTAACAACTTTACATAACTCAAAGGGGTCTCCAAACACCGATTTTCTCATATGATTAGACATAATGGCTTGTAAAGTTTTTGCTCTATCATATTGTAAAGCTTTCATTTTCGTTTTAATTTCTGCTATTTGAGATGAAAAATCATCCCTCGAGGTATTAGCCCTTGTAAGCAAAAATTGTAACTGGTTTCTTAATTTTAAGTAATTAAAAAACCTATTTTTCTGACATAACTTCCCATGTTTTTTCAACCAAAGAATGCAGTCCTCTTTAGTTTCCTGCCACCATTTCCCTAAATCCTGATATAGAAAACTCACTGACAACCTCGCTTGTAATATTAGCTTGATAGAATTCTGGACCAGATTATCCTGTAAAATGGTGGTGTTTAATTTCCACCTAGATCTCTTCTCCCACTGCCCTCTATGAAACCTATTTTGACCATTAACAAAGCATGATCTGAAAACTCGACCGGGATTATCTGAGGACTGTTGGACGTAATATTTTTGGAAATAAAAAGATAATCTATAGTGTATCCTTTCCCTTTTTAAAAAAATGTACCCTTTGGCCCAGTCGACCTTTTTATCCATACAGGAAATTAAATCTGCAGTTTTTATAATATCTTTTAAACATGATGTATCGAGTATATTTTTTCTTTCTCAGACCCTTTACTTGCTTCTCCTATACATAATTAAAATCCCTCCCAAAGGATGGGGATAGTTGTAACTAAAAAGGTTGGATTTCTTTCATACATATTACTCTTCCTGCCTTGGTTTGGGGGTTATAAATGTTAATTAGACGCAGGGTTTGAGAGTACCAATTTCCCTCTACAATTAATGTTCTCCCTGGACACAAATCTATTAATTTATGCAGGACAAAATTATACGAATTAAAAAGAATACCCACCCCGTCTGCCCTCTCTTCCCCGAAAGACCAAAAGGAAGGCCCCCATGGCCAATCTTTAGAAAAGGTAATACACTGGTTTTTGGAAAACATCCATGTTTCTTGTAAAAAGACCACTGAGATTTTTAAGTCATGAATTAAATGAAACACTGCCTGTCTCTTCTGAGCCTTTAATAGACTATGAGTGTTCAAAGTAGCCCATGTGAAAGTCATTTCCGTAATCAATCTTTCTAGCACAATTGTTCATTATTTTTTTCTTCTTTTCTTTTTTTTTCCTTTGTAATCCTCTCTAGGGGGCACTAGGCCCTCTTGAACTGAAACCTGTGAGTCCGTATCTCCCATATCCACTTCCGAATCTCCCCAAAATAAGGCCTCATAAGAATTTTTTGATTCAATAACTTCTGGTTCTGGGGGTAACTGTGGTTTAATGGTCCTACTTGATCTTCTAGGGGCCAATGGAGGTTTCAAAAGTGGGTCCGGACTGTTTATTGATTCCACATTTGATACCGAATAACATACTGGCTGCAACGACTCAGGAATTTTTTTTTCCAATTCCTTTCCCTTTAAATTAGTTGGTACATTTTCCTTACCCTTAGTCCCTACCACACCAAGGGGGTCTACAATGCTCTGTAGTACCAAAAGGGATTTTGCCAACGTTTTCCCTGTCTCCTGAAATTCTCTAGCGTCCTGTGCTTTTTGGATGATCAACTCTAAATTACCACAAACATTCTTGTTCTGCGCAGCCCATGGACAATCACGAAAGGCGTGATTTTGTTCCTCACACAAATCACATTTAATGGCATTTGTACAGAACATGGTCACATGCCCCACTTCTCCGCAGTTATCACACTTAGGCTGATCACATGAACTAGACAAATGCGTTCTTGCACCACACCTATAACATGCCCTAGGCTGTCCACTATAAAACACCACTCCCCTATCCCTTCCCAATAGAAAAGAGTTAGGAATGTGCTCAATTCCCATTGCTGTTTGACGTAATTTTACTTTAAATTTCCACCTCCCGCTCCAGAACTGCTCCGAATCTAGAATTGGTTCTGGGTCACTCTGTACCTCACACTTCTGGGACAACCAAAACACAATATCCTCAACATGTACCCCTTCATTCCTGAACATTACCGTGACATATTTAATTAGGGGTTTAGATAGAGGGATGACTAAAAAGGGGGTCCATAATGGGGAAAACTTAACTTGATTGTATCTTTCCCAAAAAAATTCCAACAATGCAGGGGAATGAAATCTTACATCAAAATTATCCTCCCCTGAGGTGTTAATGAAGGCAAAAACATCCTGAGGAGAAAACTTTAAAGATTCCTTTAATAATGTTTTACCTACAAAATATCTGTCAGGTCTTTCCTTTAAACCCCCCTTATATCTAATGCGGACAGCATTCCTCCGGGGTGCTGCTTCTCTCTTACTCTGAGAAAATAAACTGGACATAAGGGGTTTCACAGGCCTTACCCCATCTTCGTTGCCCTCAGCACTTACCTTTGGTAATACAGTACTATCTTCCTGCATAGTTTCCTTATCCCCTATTTCCCCTCTCAAATTCTCATTTACAACAGAGGAATTTACAGATTCTACATTAGACTTTTTACCACCAGGTTGCCACTCTGGCCCAGATTTATTTAAATCTAAAGATTTATCCCAAGCAGAGTCCGGTGTCCAGATCCCTTGGCCTAATTTTTTCTACCCTGCTGCTATTAAAGCTGCTTGTGGTGACCAGTTCACATCATGTTCCAAATGTTGTGGATTTGAAGAAGACATGTCTTTGTCAGCCCTCTGTCTATCATCACACTCAGTCCCAATGACTTTTTAAGTCTATGTTGTTCCATGTTGTTGTTTTTAAAGAAGAAATCTGTCGTCCCCTCTTGTGAGCCAATCCTAGTTTGGTAAACTACAGGGGCTTTAGGTTCTACTCCCACGGACTCCATATTTGAAGGTTTAAAACAAAACCTGAATCTTTGTTTAGTTGGAAAGTGGGAAGGTTAGTATAGAGTTACCAGTACTTACAGCCCCTTTTTGACTCATTGACCTTCCCGAAAGCATGTTCGCCCGTTTTATGTTCCAAATTCACAAGTCTCGCTTTCCGACGACTTCTTGCCAGTTCCTCTAGATTATATTTTAGTTCTAACAAGTCTTTCCGCCTCCGTTGGTCCCCCGCTGCCTCCACAGACGCCCAAGCAAACTCCGATAAACGCGCCACTGTTTTCCGTGTGCCACACTCTTCCGCCTTCCCATGCGCCCAGTTCTCGCTCACCGGCCGGAATTAAAGGCGAAGATACCAATTTTACACTGCCCTTGGGATTCTCCGCTACAACAGCTCTTTGAGAACTCCCGACTTTGTCCTCCGTACTGCGATCTCTCCACGCTTGACCCGTCATTGCAGCCTCACAAAAAATCACATCCGAATCCATACTCAAATTGGTCTCCGACTCCATATTCTGATGTCGAGAAATCTTGGAGACTTCAGCCAACACAACCTCCACCATCCCTCCTTTGCTGGAAGTGGCCATGTCTGACCCACACACTCCCCTACTGGCCGCCTAGCACCAGCAGAGTAGGGGAATTTCCCCGGTGTCCTGGCCAAATTTCCCTCATTCACTAAAAATACCACAAACAGCTTACTCTGGTTCAAGGTCAGTTGACATTCATCTGTATTCCCCCTCCCCTGGGTCATGCCTGAAAATAGTCAGGATTTCTCTAGTGCACTTACCCGGTCAACAAAGACTAAATAAATAAAATATATGGCAGACCAAGGATTCATGTTGAATTGGACGACAAGCCCCTACAAAGCCTTTTTAGAAAAACACTGGCCACACCCCACCAAGAATTCAATGCATGATGCTAAAACTGCAAAGGTATGATTTGCGAGTACAGTACAAAACAGTAAAGAACTTCATACAGCAGGTGCCCTGAGTAGGGCTATGGGAGAAGATTCTGTGCCAGAAACTGAGCTAGACAAATATGAGGTTCACACAATGGAATATGCCTATCAGTGATGAAAAACTGAAATTGTTTCAGCGAGAGCCTGACAAAGATTCAACATTGGTCAAGTTGAGAGACACTGTTTTGAATGGGTGGCCCCAGGAGAAAACATCAGTGCACCCCGAGATAAGGCAGTTCAGAGATGAAATCTCGACAGAAAATGGACTTTTGCTGAAAGGGGAGAGACTGATAGTCCCCACATCACTGAGATCAGACATGTTAAAGGTGAACGGAAACAGCGTGATGTGCACAATTCATGTATATGCAGTCATCGTACATGCCAAAATTAGCATTATCGCAATGTTAGCAACTGTTTTTTACTCACATGCTTCTTAAATTTGTATTTTTATTGCTGCTCCATAGCTGCGTCTTGTTCCTCCCCTTTTCTCGGCTGTTGGCCGCGTCACTGCGCATGTCAGGAGAGTTCCTTGCTGTGTCGTAAATAACTGGAACTCCCCTGGCCAATTGGAGTGACTTTTTGTGCTTATCTGTGGTGTAGTACACAGTCTGGTGTACAGTTTTCCATACAGGGGTGTTAATGCTGTTCATTATAAGCCCTGTATATGTGAATGTTACCGAAAAAAGTTATAACAAACGTCTTGCCAAGGGATGTTATCCCGATCTTTATATTTTCAGTGTGCAGTGACAGCGAACAACAAAGTGCCATAAATTCACATCCCTGACACCCCCAACACACAGATACCAATGCTGGTTTAATCTCTTCACTGAAATCCCGCTTCTGCTTGTACTGACCAATTAATGCTGTCATGTAGTTCTATGACCTGCCCCCCTTTTTCAGTTCTACAACCACGTTATTGGCTATTACTGCTATGTTAAAACATTTTATGTCAATAATGAACATGTATTTTCCCCTGTGTTTGGTCTCATTCCATTGTTTGTGGTGCCCTGTGTCTTTTGTGCTCAGATTGATTAACTGTAAACTGTTATTTGCTTTAATATTTCTAATTAGTGTGTGTAGACATGCTGTACTGCGTAACTCCACTATGCAAAAATTCTTCCAAAAGTGGGAAATCATTCTTTATGTTCCCTAAGTCAAAGAAGCTTAGGGCTGCCTGGGTTCATGATTGCAGACGCGAACTTCACTGGGACCCCGGACAACGTCGTGTGTTGTGCGAGGATCATTTTGAGCCTACGTATTTTACTATGCTACTTGACATTGCACGTCAGTGTGGCTTCGCTGCCCCAATTTGAAGAAGGGAGTGATACCTAGATGGATTGTTGTTTCATCCTTGCTTGCACCCATGAAGAAGCGTACATCGAAGTTGGCCGCCATGCAGCGAATTAATGAGGTATTATATAGTATTGTACACTACCCACTTCTGTTCTCATCACCTACATTCTTCTTTTGCTAAATGTTTACTTCAATTGAGTGTTTATGCACACACTGTGGTAAGGTATGACACCCATAGAGACACCGTTGTGGTCAGTATGTGCTTCCAATTGTACTATGACACACCCTGCTGTTGCCATCTCATTCTTACGTGCAGCCTGTTTTGTGTTTTGCATCACTGATTTCAACTGACAATGTTAGTTATTTTTATTTTGGGACCAGTGTTGTACCTTCTCTGTATGTGTCAGCAGTTACTATCTCGCCAGATGTGTGCATCTGTAACCACACGTCCCTTCCTCCCTTGGCCACTTACAGTAGGATGGTACAAATTTCAATTCAGGTGGATGCAATCATAGTTTGCAGAACCCTCCTCCCTCCCAGAATTGTATGGACCAGTATGGATAGTCTGCAGCATGTGCTGACACAGGCAACAGTGATTGTGAGTGTAGAACAACACTGCTTTGTGTAGTATGTTGAGCCCTGTGTCAAGACATGCTGCTCAATATACATACTGGATCTGTACATGTAATAGTCACCGAGTTTTCGGTATGTTCAACCCATCACCCTCCACCCTCTACACACACATATATATATATATATACAGTACACATACACACACACACACACAGTTGATTAGAATATTGCTGTTTATGTGAATGTAACCAATGTTAGGGAAAGTCTCCACCAACCTCCCATTTGTGTAGCCATTGAGTATGCTTTGCAAATTGATACTGGCAGTGATAGACTATATATGCGGACCCCTTGATCAACACAAATTGTGCGCAGCATACATAATTGAACACCCTTATGTAGTTTATCGTGATGCAGCAGCATGCAAATGCTGACACTGTTTACATATAGCCCCCCCCACAGACAAACACAGTTGCTTACAGTATGTATCTCAGATTTGCAGTTTAGTTGGATACGACCATTAGTTGCACATCTATACTAGCTACCATTGAAATCACATACTACTAGGACGTGTATCCAGCATCATGTGTCAACCCAGGCATGAATGGCTTGTATTGTGAACATGGAGCGGTAGGCCATGAACATGGGCAGATGAGAGTGGGATGTGAAGAAGCTCAACAGAGGCCGATGGGAGTGTTATGTCAACAGGCTCAGCAGGTGGAGGATGAGAAGAAGGAGGAAGTTGTAGACGGCACAGTGTTTCTGTGACTGCAAAATAGCAGAGATCTTGTACAACTGGTACGATGGAGTTGAGGATGGAGGACTGAATGCCTTGGGAATGAATGTTGAAGGCAAGGAAAGGGGGAGCTTCGAGCAATAGACCCATGGGAGGTGGTGGATATGTAGTACTTACTAGGTAACTGTTGTGTATTGCGAGGTGGTGTTTAGCAGTTAGGTAGTGGAACATATGGTAACATGGAGAAAGGGGAAGTGTGTAAAATAGGAACCCTGGTACCAAAGTGGCGGGGGTTGCACATATGACTTGGGGTGGAACTGTTGGGTGACTCCATGATTACGTTGATCCGGAGGGGGGGTTAATTTCACATGCCACATCTTGTTGTGTCAAGAGCAGGAGTGCTTGACTGTGGAGGTCTGTAAGAAGGCACTAAAGACACAGCTATGGCACCAAGCTTACACATATTGATGTTAGGTGTCAACGTATTTATCTGAATTGTGATTTTACTGTGTCAGTGGCACAGTAAGGGTGGAAACAAGGATTAACTACTTCTCAGTGTTGTTGAGCCCTGGGTTGTGTTGCCTTTGGAAGTGGTGTCTGTTGTAATTGTGGATGGGTTCATAAGAGACTGGGAGAGCTACAGGTGTAGGTTGTGGCCCATAGCCTCAGGGTGGGGGGTGAGGGAGAAGAAGTAGTGTGGGGTGTTGTCTATTACTGTGCCATTATACGGTGATGATCCAGAAGCATACTTAATGATTGGACATATGGGTCACCCCATACTTCACCACCCCACCACACAAACATATAGTTGATCCTAGTATACTTGTAAATGGTAACATGTCGATCAATGAAATGCAGGTATGCTGCACCCTACTGTCATACCCACTGCTGCTAGTAGCATACATATTCCGCACTATGTGTTGTGCGATTCCACAGCTGCAACCAAATCACATTGTTTTTGTAGTTGACCCCTGAAATTTTGTTTTCTATCTTTTTATATTTCTCTGTAATATTCTTGTTCAGTTAAAGTACATATGAGTAGCAACATGTTGTTTATGTTACAAATTTCTGGATTCTTGGCTCATGTACTCCTAATGTTGCCGATGAATTTGTAGATGAACCTATGGCATCCAGCTCCATGAAGTCTGAATTGATTCAGTGTGACATTAATGGGGAATCTGATGTCACCATCACACCATCTGAACCAATGGAAGGGTGCTCCATGTCAATTGATTATGAAATGGATATCAGCAAGTCAAGCAACCATGAAGCTGATTGCATTCTGTCTGCATCATTTGAGTCCTTCAGTGATGTGTCATCCGCAATTCATACACGGACTATTGCAACTCAGATTCGTGTTGAGGTAAATCCAGTTTGTCACATGAATGTCATTATCTTTGGTGATACACACAATATCCCTTACTCCAAAACTGACTACCGAGATGAGTCATTTAAGCAATTTATCCCTCCAGGGTGTGGGTATAGTGGAGGATTTGCCACAGTTGGTGTGGTTTGGTCACGAGGCGCAGCCGACTGACCGAACCACACCAGTCGTGTTAAGTCCTCCAGTATACCCACACCCTGAAGGGATAAATAGCTATTTTACAATGTCAAATGTTGTTCATTTAATATTTTTTTAAATATTTTCTAATTCAGTGAGGTTGCACAGTTCGAAAGAGGATGTCAGTTTTTTTAAATTTACTGTGGTGTCTTAGCTAAGCTGCAACAGGAAAACGCCGGCGGTTTCGATTGAAGTGAAAGCGTCATATTGATACATTGATTGGCATGAGATACAATTGATTGATACCTTTTCCATTGGGTACACTGGAGGATTTACAATGCTGGGGAAGGTACCAGCTAAACCAATCGGGTTGCAGGATTTGACTGATTGAATTTACCCCATTGTATAATTACAATTATATAGTAGATTAAATCGAATGTGCCAAATGCTGTATCCTGATTGGTTGGCTGGTACCTTTCCCAGAGTGGTAAATCCTCCAGTGTACCCACGGGAAAAAGTGCCAGCCAACATTATCTCGTGCCAGTCCGGTCGCTTGCACTGTAATCGAAACTGGCACCATTTTTCCTGTCGCCGCTTCGCTAAAACACCGCTGTAAATATCACAACAATGACATCCTCCTTCCAACCGTATGGAGCTCAGTTAGTTACAAAATATATAAAAAAATTAAAACAACATTTGCCACTGCATAATATCAATTTATCCTCCAGGGTGTGGGTATACTGCAGGACTTAACACGACTGGTGTGGTTCAGTCACTTGGCTGCGTCTCGTGACCAAACCACACCAGCTGTGGTAAATCCTTCAGTATACCCACATCATGGAGGGATAAATTGCTTAAATATTTAAGGGGCATTTTATCATAGCAAAAATACACTCGATGGTGTGGTAGATCATGGCATATTGTTACTTCTCTTGTGCATGAGACACTTGGCCTGCAGCCTCGTGCATCACAATGCATATGAGGCGTGACAGTATGTCATGATATACCATATACCCTGTCATGTATTATCGCTTAATTGTATCCCACTTCTGTGACATTGATTTATTTATTTAGTAATATACAGTATCAGGTTTTATACTGTCGCTCACTTTAACATTGGTTTTGGTCGATGTGACACAGGGATGCACCTCATACTACATGAATCCCATAGGCACTGAGTAACAGACTGTTACTATAACCCTGTGTCATGCTGTCATTTATTGTAATATGATGGTTCGCTACCTGCTTGTAAAGTAAGGTATTTTAAGTTCTGGAACTGCTAATTTATTTGTTTTGGTGTGTCCTTCACAGTCTTACTCTAGGTAATCATTAACTGTTTTATCTAGGTTCGTGGCAAAACAACACAGACAAAACTGAATACGATGTTCAAAGGAACACAAGCGAAACTAGAGATGTGTTCAGTTGGAGTGCAGTGCCTTCGGTTAGTCATGATAGATGCCGGTACACAGTATGAAGACCCTTTTCAACCTGCATTATGTCCTACCGCCGATGAGAAAGTGTCGGGTCAGGAGACAAGCAACGGTGAAGATGTAAATGATGACAATGATGATCCTGATTGGACAATGATGGATGCGGATATTGATTCTGACTCTGATGTTGATACTGTGGATCAGCCTGACAGGTGACTTAAGTTCCCACAGTAACAACTTGGTAGTTTCATAGTCCAATTAAAACAGCTACTTAGTATCCCTTTTCATTTCTGATCTCAGCTTCGACACTTCGGAAAGGAATCCCTCTGCTCAACCACAAAGAAAATTCCTTGTGTTCGAATCATGTTTAGCATGCTTGCTTGCATTTTGTTCTCTGTGCTTGTCACATTGCACTATGAAAATAATAAAAGTATATGGGTTCATTCATTTGTGTGGAACAGGTTTGCAGCATGGGACATAGAACTATATGGGAAAGTCAACCTTGGCATGGACTGTTACCAATGGGAAACTTAAGAGGTCGCTGCTGGGATTTTTTTCTGTGGCTTGCTACCGCAACAGGCACTATGTCTATTCTGTGCCGTAAAAATTCCAGTGATTTGTAGGCGGACGTTTACCAACATCCAAAGATCCTATTTGATATCAGCGGTACACCATGTCTGGCAACAGAGACAAAATTGCAACACTTGCTAGCTTGAGTGAAGCACTAACCCTTGTCGGTGATGCCCGCTGTTGCAGCCCGGGACATAGTGCCAACTATAGCAGCTATAGCCTTATGGATTTGTCAACAAACAAGGTCTTGCATGTTGAGTTCGTGCAGGTACACACTTACTTTCCTTACAGTGAACACTGTATTTAGTTTTAGCTCTGCTACTTTCATGTCAATATTGTTGTATTGTATAATAGAGTAATGAAGTCCGCAATTCAAATGCGATAGAATTGGAGGGACTGAAGTGCTGCCTTGAGTATCTTGAGGGGAACTCCGTTCAGATTTCAACTCTGATCACGGACCGCCACCCATCTGTGAAGAAGTACACAAGAGAGCATAGACAGCAGTACAAACACCTTTTTGATGTGTGTCATGTTGCCAAAGGTAATAGGTGGTGTTTGACTTACTATTGCCGTATTAGTCGTTGACTGTTACTGTGATACAACAAAATCTGATGTTAACCTTTCACAGGTGTGGCGAAGAAGTTAGAGGCCACGTCGAAATTACAGACATGTGCAGAATTGGCACCGTGGATGGATACACGGGATTACCAATCACCTGTATTGGTGCGCTGTATCAAGTGGTGGTCATGGTGAAATGGCTGTCAAGAAATAGCGAAGTGTTCTAAATCACATCTCCAACATCCATGAAGGTCACAGTGAGCTGTTTGAATGCTGTCAACATGGCATTCTTGAAGAACATGGCTGGATTGATCAAGGTAAATACATTCACTGCACTTGTGATTAGTGGTTGGGTAAGCAGTAAGACATGTCCGCTTGTCTGTATTACTGATAGACCTGCAAACCAAAATGCATAGTTATGCGTGAGACTGCAGACCAGGTGTCTGTGGTTGCTGGGATTGCAAATATCTCAGTACTGTCAGCACCCAGCCATGTCATGTTGCTTACTTATATTATGCACGTTTCAGAACAACAAATCAAAACAGCAGGCTGGCACCTTACTACTGTCATAAAATGTATCATTACCAATGTAAAAGGTGATAGCCAGACTCATCTTAAAAAAAAATTCCAACAGTGAAATCAAGGAACTTCCACCGCCATCTTGTTTCACCGTTAAGCGGAGACTGTAAAACAGCTGCTCCGCGCATCATTTGGAAAAAAGAAAAAGGGTGCTGTACTACTCACTGACTTATTTCATCAGTATACCAAGTATTGTTTTTATGTTAAAAAAAAACAGTACTTGGTATAATCGCAATAAGCCACTTGGGGGATATGGGTTCTCTTGGGATTTAACACGGATGTGCCTCATGGGCAAACCACTCTAGCCATGATAAATTCTCCAGGAACCCACACCCCATCATGGCTTATTGGTTACATTTACAACGGTGGTAAACTGCCACTCTGACGATTTCATTGGCTGTTCGCTTATGTCCATGGTATAATGGGTGATTCACCCACATCTTGTGTGCTTCAGTAACTCGACTGTGCCACATGACAAACCGTACAAGCCGTGGGTAAACCCCAAATAACCCATACCCTGTTGTGATTTACTGATTAAAAAGATCACTTTGTAAAACAGGACTGTTCTCCAAGTTTTCAAAGCAACAAGAAAGAAACAAATATTGGTACATGATGTACTGTATAGTAGCACAGCATGCTGTATTACATTGTTTACTTGCTTCACCTGTTGTTTATTTTATTTTTATTTTATTTGACTCTTTGGTAACTGGGTAAGGCCCACTAGGCACAAGTGCCTGTTTTCAGGAACAATCTGGGAGCACTGGGCCACACAGTATGCAAGTGGAGGTTGTGAGAATCAAACTCAGGTCTGGTCTGCTGGATGTATCAAGCTTGTTCACACCTCGTTCCTCTAACCTCTAGGCTATACTGCCACCACTGTTGTATACTGTCCAGTCCACCACACACACCCACACACACTCAGGTAGTACCAAAACCAGCATATAGGTACTGTGTATCTGAGTCAGTGTTTGGTGTTGAGCAGTGTGTGGGTATTATATGACATGGTGTGCTGTGTGGTGCCAGTAGACATCACTGAAGATGATGACCTGATGTAACTGGTACTGTTATACACATCAAAACAGTCTTTAAATCTTTCATACCCCTATGCCATTCGTTGACACGTGTACTTTGATTTGTCATATTATCACTGACTCAATTCTTTTCAGGTGCAAAGGCTCACAAGGAATTGGAGCTCGTCGTTCGGAACAAGAGACCTCTGAAGGATATTGAACAGCTATCACCCTACGAACAAACGTCCATCCTTGAATCTTATCACAAAGTAGTAATTTACTTTACCCCAAAGTCTGTACACTACTTTTATGATGCAATGAAAGCAAGGTAGGACTGTAACATACATTGACATTTAATATGTGTTATGTTCCTGACACCACTAAAAATCAACTTTTTTTTTTAACCACAGCTACACTCTCGATCCACTTCTTCCGACCTCTGATCAATCCCCACACAGCAACACCAACAGAGTGTGCCCCTAGAGTGTCAGGATATCTTCCGTTCTCCCTCTTCCTAACTCCTGTCCTAGGAGTGCCTGCACACAGCGGGGTCTGCCTGTAGGAGGGTTGTTGGAGGTACGGATCGGTCCACATCTAGGATCCAGTGGGTGTATGGCTTGGAATGCTGCATTGCTACTGTGGGTGCGCTGGTCACATTTCTGAGATATTGATACCTGGACATGCAAATGGTTTCTTACAGCATGCATGGCAGAAATGGTGCCATTTGCATGTCATTAAGGCCACATTTCCATGAGTTGGGCAGGGTTGACTGCGACTATGGGAGGGAGGGGTGCTAACTACACACCACCAGGGAGTTCTTTATTGCAACTGTACCAGAGATCGTACTCTGGGGAGGGAGGGGGGTACAAGTCTCAGTTGCTGTAAACAAGTCTGGGTGTTTATAATTGTAACTGTTGCTACAAAACATGGTTTGTGGTGTTGATGGCATGGGCTGTTGATCCTGATGAATTTAATGACTTATGGGTAATGTTAACTAAGAGCATTAGAAGCTATGTTTACTGCAAGACAGGTTGAGCATAGGCTGACAAGATGGGTCAATTTACTGCAACTTTACTTTCACACACGTAGAAGTGAATTATTACTGCACTGTACACTACTTGGCAAGGCTGCATTTCTAGTACTGCTGTATCCACTGCAGGCACTGTGCAAAGAATGACTTTGTAGAACATGATGTCAGTGACAATATAATGCTGATTACATGTGTGTGACACTTTCAGATTGCTGCTCAGTGCTGTACATTATAATGAGAACAGCGGACATGCCCAGGTAATTGGTTGTGATGGCAAACCACAGTGGCGAGTGACGTATCCGAAGTACAAGAAAGGGGAGAGCATGGTGCAACAAGTGAAGGTGCCATGCACTTACAGTAAGTAGAACAGTACATGAACAGACTCTTTGAGTTCAACAGTTTCTATGTAGTTTCTATGTTTTGTGTAACATGGTATTTACACTTTGCTGTGAAGGGCCATAACATTACAGTGTTGCTCTGAGCCACACAAACTCAGTCATTGATGAATTCACTGTATAGAGAATAGTAGGTAGGCAAGGGTGTAGTGTGTAGTGTTTTGAACACACAATGTGTTTTATGACCCATAACCTTACAGAACAAAGATTAACATGTTTATGTGGTCATCAAACACAGACGGTGTTGAAAAAAACGACATATATAGTGTACACATTTGCCTATTCATTGTTCCTAATTGCTGTTGTGTGCATTTCAGTAAGTGTCAGTTTCCTGGACTTCCTACTTACAATGTAGCACGTCCGAGTGGTTCAGTATTGTAAAAAAATGTGGACAACTTGTTCACAAACAGAACAGAATACCTTGACAATTTTCTTTGAGCAAATACTGCTGGTTTATATATTTGTACAATTTTGTTTATAATACTGAATTGCATGGTCATTCTACCGTCTTCGCTGACACTGTTTTGAAATGACGTAATACAGGGACCTCTGGTTATTACATCTATTGGTAGCATAAAAACCCAAAGTCTTGTTATTACATCATTTTAAAAGGATGGTGATCTGGTTACTATTTGATCTAACAAGTGTATATTTACAGATCTTCGCTGTCACACCAATAAACCATGGAATGTGTACCATGTGGGTGTTCAAAACTACATTTCCTTTCTTTGTTTCACAGCATACCAACAAGAACTAATGGAAGCAACTTTCGATGTGTGAGATCAGTATCCCAGCTATACCGCAGCAAAGACACTAATTACAAATTATCAACTTGGCAAGCCTAATGCGGTAATTAGTACTTTCACAAAAACCGAAAAGTGTGTGTTAGTACAATGTCACACAAGTCGATTTGAAAGAGAAAGTAACTTGCTGTTCACTGCCATATTACAATATTAAGATATTATTACAAAGGCAGATATTGATGATATCTTCATTTATTCATTTACGTGGATTGAACCATCTGTTGTACTGATTTCTGCTGCCGAACTATAACATGTATACCTACAGATTTATATTATGCATTTACTATGTACAGTAATAAGGCAAGACACACAGTTTTCTGCAGGTTCATCAACATGCAATTTTATTGTATGTGAAAAACTATTGAGCTGAAAAAACTGCAGACTCTGTGTGTTACCCCGTCACAAGCAAGCACATTTCTGCATTTGGAAATGTCATTCAATGTTTACTCAGTATGTGACGTACAAGGAGTTCATGGGGATGCATGGTACATTTTCAATAAATTTAAACTTAGAAATGTCTCCCTTACTGTATATACATATTCATGTAGCCACGGTTTAGAAGACATTGCATGTTATATTCTGTTGTCTCCATTAGCAGCATATTAGATACATATATTGGATTTTGTGCTGAACTATTGCAAAGTATGAGTTTTAAACTGAATTTCCAACATTGTTACTATAAGGTATTGGTCTTCATAGGCCGAGACCGTGTATCATCCTGACCTCCACTCTGCAAAGATTTTCATGTGAAACTTCATATTTTTAGCAGTGGAAAGTAATCATAAGTGGCGCAGAACCCTTGATCAGCCGATCCCTTCCAGGTTTCTGGTACCCCTGCTCCTCCACAACTCCGGCCCCATGCTGTGAAACTGTGATGTGTGTGGCCAGGGGACGTGGGTTGAAACTACATACTAGTCAATGGGGACTATTTGTAACGCTGTATTTCATCAGTTTTTACCAGTGAAACACCAAAATTCAAGCATTACATTAAATAGTGGAGTTGGGGAGGAGTGGGGACACCAGGAGGCTGGAAGTGATCGGCTGAGCGATGGTTCTGCGCCAGTTACATCCTTTCCACTGCTAACGTTATGAAGTTTAACATTAAAATCTTCGCAATTGTGAGCTCCCGATGATATAAGGTATTGGGCTATGAAGCCCATTACCTTATATCAGAAACTTCATTTAAGCAGCCTTGTTAAATGTTGTACAGACAACACTTGCTACGTAACAAATAGTCAACATAAGTAATGAGTACTACGTTATATGGATTTGAGACATATACAATGTCTGGTTCAACTGTTTGACACTATCAGTTGTAAGCAGCCTTGTTACATGTTGTACAGATAAAAGCTGCTCTTTAAAACAGAAAACTTCAATTGATGACTACTAAGTATAATCTTGTTCAGATACATGTTGAATGTCGTGTTGAACTGTTTCAGATTATGAGTTTTAAACTGCCTTGTTAAAAGTTGTACAGACAACAGTTGCTCTGCAAAACATACTGCAAATGTAAAGTAAGTCAGCACGGTGCGCAGTTACTGTTGATTCATCAACACAACAGGTGCATTGTGAGTCACACGGCTACATGCCAAGTGTAGTCACAGCACCATGTGTGTCAATTAATGCACAATAACAGCATATCCGGGAATGACTTATTGCAGTTATAAAATGGGATGTCAACAGATGTGCAAAACACAGTATAAAACAAACAGCAAATGAGAATTGACTGATGCGTGTCAAAACATTGAGGAAAGACAGGGAACTGCAGCATCCAGTATGTCTATCACCCTAAACCCGCCTGCTTTAAGTTGTTTTGAGCACTTTGCGACCATGAAAGACAGCATGACAGAGCCACAGCAACAGTCTTTGAGCTCAGTCTGTAATTGCCAGCAATCTGAAAATGGGAGAGAGAGAGAGAGACAGATACACATCGGCAGCAACTGTCAGTCTGTGTCTTGACATCTGGTTTCTTTTTGACATTGCCACAGACATGTGAAGGTGCAGAGAGGAATACACAGCCATGCCAGCTGTATTTCTCTGCTGCTGAAGTCGTGTTGTTACAGAACAGAAACTGAATGAGAAGTGACAGACTACAATGGTGTTGCTGCCTATGTGTCTCGGTCTCTTTCACGCTCTCAAACTGCTGGCGATTGCAGTCTGGGAATATGGACTGTTGCTGCTGCCCTGTCATGTTCACTCCCCAGGTCGCGTATTTGTGTGTAGAATGTGGTGGGAGTGAAAGTATATGCAAATGAGCTCATGATCCCATTTTATAACCACAATAAGACACGCCAGGTGTGTGCATGGTACATATTTTAAGGCATGCCATGGGCTAAAGGCACTTGGACAAGGCCTTCTTCCTTATTATGACCATTGCCGTGCAGTAAAACATGTATGCACACCCTGTAGTGTATTATTTCTTATTTACAAAATGGCTTTTTATTTCCTGGCTTCTGATTGGCTAGTAGCCTTGCCTGGAGGGTACATTACCTTACAATAGATGCCCAGGAAATAAAAAGTGCCACCCAACTGTCCCTTCCCAGACACAGATGTCATTGTGACTATGTTGCTTGATCACTGGCTAAAAGCACCACACTGAATCCAAAATAGCAGTAATTTAGTTTTGGTCCTTTAGCTACAGATACTGTCCCCCAACACTCCCTACTTCAGTGCTAGCTTTCAAACCACATATAATCCGCCACTCCACTGTAAACATTTATAAGTTTTTTTCTTTATTCATTTGATGCATGACAAACTCCATGCCTTTTTGTAACTTAATATTTTACTTGTATTCTTTTGACCTATGTGACACCCCATGGTAGCAGTGCAATACGATACTCCCGGGTGTTAACACAATCCAGGGTGTGCGTTTCTTGCGGATTAATAAACACCCCATGTGCTGTGAGGACATTCTGCCAACAGCATCATGGCTCACAGTGAACCTGAGCTGTTGGTTAATCCACGAGAGACGCACACCCTGGATTGGGTTATTGCTTACAAATAACATTCACAAAACATTAAGATTTCAGTACAAAATTATTACCTGTATAACCAGTGTCATAACATGAACAGCTAACACTTGTAATAAAGACATGTTATATACTGTTGTTACAGTATGTCATTTACAGTCAGCCGTGGATACTTAAATCCACAATATTGTTCAGAAGGAAATGCAGAACGTATTTTGTTGACAACACATGATGGGAGAACTTTACGAATGTTTCTTCCAAGCTTCCGAAATATCCATCTGACAAATCGACGGTAAGACACATATCGGTACTGTCTTTGAAAGGAAAAAAAAGGAAAAAGAGAATGTGAATTTAAGAAATTTGATACAGGACAGCACTGAAGCATACATTATACATGACTATTTATGTAATGATTACATATACCGGTAATCAGACTGATGCAGTTTCACATAATAATAGTAGAGTTGCATGCTAGGACTATCAACAGATAGTAAGAACCCGTCTGTGGTGGGAGACTATATAACATCTGGATAACAACAATCTTATACTATGGAGGCTGGCTGCTTCTCCGAGGCTAGAGTGTGCTTGCCACCTATCAGTGCATTGTTGTTGTAATACCTGCCCCCACAGATTTGGTCATGGTGCTGTATGACACTGTGTTTAGACAGCCACTGTTGTCATTGGATGCTCTGTCGTGAGCACAGACACGTACAAATGTAGTACAGGGTGGAGTACCTCAATGGATGTCACACACCACACATGATGTACAGAGCTCATCATTACTGCTTCAGACAGTTCTGGTGTGTGCCTTCCAGTGGATCAGAACAACCACGTCATGGTGTGTAATCCATGGTGATAGCAAGGTGATTGTCCAAATGTGTACTACCTGCACAGGATAAACAACTGCTGCAACAAGAGACTCGATCTTGTGCAACTGTGTACAATATAACAAGAAATACAATAAAAGAAATAAAGAATAAAATGACAATAACTACAGAAACAAATACAGAAGCCAGTAGTATACACACCTTGTGTATCGTACAGAAGCACACAGGTGTTGTGGCAAGATAGTGTGACTCAGAGCACACCAACCAGTGGTCTAGTCAGGAATTTTATACTTGTACTCCACAGTCATGCACTAATGAACTGTTGCCACCCCATGTAAACATAAAATATGCTGTGCCAAAACATGCCACTGCCCTATCCCCCCTCTAGCCATGACTGAGTTCAAGTAATCAGCTTCATCCTTTAATCAGCATTTCTTTGTGTTTCTGCCTGCCTGGTAATTTGTTCATTGTGTATTTTGCTGGTGGCATCAGTGCCCCATTGTAACCATCCAAAGAATAATGGTCAGCATGACACAAAATCCATGTGACTGACATTATGTCCCAATGAAACTTCAAGAGCATGTGCACTGACATTTTCAGCCAGTCACAAACATATGATGGCTGACCTGCTCCAGTCTTGATGGGTATTGAAAATACAATGTGCTTCAGTCCAGTAATACAAAATTAAAGGACACCTAATATGTACTCCTGGAAAAACATGGCCGATTACTGAACCTGGTGACACAACCACAGAATGAGGGGTGTATATGTGTGTGTGTGACTGTGTGTGCATGTGTTCAGTGACAGCATGGCAGCCTGTCAGCAGGTTGAGGAAGCAGCTATGTTTCTACTGTGGTACATATTAGGGGTACGGTAACATTTTACCTGGAATGAAGTGCATGTTATTTTTAATAGCCCTGAAGACTAGAGACGGTCAAGTACCATATATGTTTGTGAGCGGCTGTATAAATTGCAGTGTGCACCTGCTCTTACTGCTGTGACACCAGAAACCTGTGTTCAGAAGCAGACTCAGGTTGCCGTGGGTACGGCCAGGGGATCACAAAGCAGCGTCCAACGATGGCTTGCTTGCCCCAGAGGGAGGGCTGGGAAGCAGATTGGTGTCTGCAGACCCCTGGTGGAGGCTGTTGGCTTAGCACCCTGTCAAGCACCTCAGTATGCATTCGTCCCAGATGAAGGTCTGGGGCTTAGCGAGCAGACAAGGCAGCTAGGGGGTGCACATCGCAGACTTTGGCACTTATGCCTAAATGTCGGCACATGCGCCATCTTCGAGAGAAAACAAAGAAACACACAACATCTCCGGCAACACAGAGCACTGCAGCTTACCCTCAATGTGCCATCACCCACCTGTCCACATTGGACCGACAAAAGTTGACGTATCGGTGTGTTGGGGCTCCACCTCGTCCTTACCCGGGTGGAAAAGCCATGGCTACATGGGGAACCAGGGTCGAGCAATGTAAAGTAATTGTCAGAGGGATGACTCCTAGGTGCTAACGATGACTTTGGAATGGTGGTACATAGGGGGAAAAATATAAACTTACAAACAAATAGATTACTTACTCATGGATAGTGAAGTCATCACTTTGAGGACCATCCTCATAGATGAACTCATAGTATGAAGTTTCCAAGGAATCACGGTCCAGGCAAGTGCTGTAGAAACCAATTGGCATGGTAATACAGTTGTGCTCTGTTCCATCTAGTCTTCTCATAATTTGTGGCTAGTAATGATAACAGATGTTCTCCACCCTGGTTGGCATTGGTTCACAAGTGGAGCAGGAACACCTGTAAAATATATTGAAGAAATAAACTATCGGTATGTGCTATCATTAGTATCAATATATACAGTATCTGATGAAATGTCAGGGTAACTGCAGATGACAATGTTGCATATTGTACCACAATGTCAGGAAGGTTATAAGGCACAATGCAAGTGGCACAATTAGTTCAGCAGAAGACCATGTGGTTCATATGACAGTGCAATATAGTGATAATAACAATACGTACAAATACAATACACTGTACAACCACCTATGCATGGGTGGAGGGAGGGAGGGAGGACAACATTTGGTGTAAACTTGCACCCGATAACAAACAAGAATGTTTGGTCAGTGATATGCACAGTAATGACCCAAACAGTACACTATGTTAGCATTTATGCAGGACGGTGTTTAGACAGGTGGGGTGTGAAAGGTCGGTGACATTATTTGTCAGCTGCAGACCACATTCTGTGAAATGGCACCCTTGATGAGTGCCTTAACATGGGTTGTGAAGATACACCATTGTGAACAAACTTTTGAATGTTGTTATATTATTTACTTTGTTGATTTTATTATTATTTATTATAAGTGTTTTTTTTTATATTTTATCATCTGTCTGCACTCTGTACAGTGACAAGAATTTCAAGGAATAGGGTGCTTCATGAATTAAACATTGTCTGCTGTGCCAGGCAGCCATAGTAGCCTCTTACAAAGCACAGGAAGTGCAAGGAACGATCATGGAAGCAGATGTGCATGGGCTAGGTGGTGCAGCAGAGAGCCTGACGTGGACTAACACGGTATGTGGCAGTCATTGCATGCAACACAGACCATGGGGCAAGGGAGAAAATGAAGGATGCAAAAGGATGAAAAACCATGCCAGTGTGAGAACACCAGCCAGCCCACTGCAGACCCTGCAGCACAAACCAGGGCCTGATTCAATCTCCGGAGTGTGGCACTGTGTGTAGGAGGGAGGTCTCTCCACCAGCCCTGCTGTGGGCGAGGGGGGGTAGAGGCAATCCATGGGGGAACATAACAGCCAGCTAAGCCCTGGAGCTGGTGGTTGACGTGGTTGGATGGACTGGAGGGTTGGGCACAAAGATTGCCAGTGCGATGAAGCATAACATTCAATGTGAAAGCAACTGTTGTAAAGCACAATTACTAGTAAAGCATTTTTATGCATTTATTAGCTTTTAGTAACCGCATAAGTGCACTAGTCACAAAACCTGCCTATTTTCAGGCATGCTCCTGGATATGCTTGACCTTGCATTTATTTTAAACTATTTAACTTGTGATATGCATTTCTGTGGCATGGGAAGGGGGTTACTATCAAGTGAGCAGATTGTAGATATGGCAGCGATTTACAATCCATGTTATCTGCACCACCTGCAGCATGGTACTGACTACACCCACCAGTTTTTCCTTCTGCAGTGTGGGCCTGGATGTTATCCTCCATCAGGAATTTTCTGAGGTTCACTTCTGCATATGTGAACACTGCTGCTTTCAGCACCTGATAGCATGTAAAGTAAAGTGACCTAACTGTACAACCATTTACACATAGGGGAAGGGAGGACCACATGTGGTACCAACTTGCAACAAATCACAAAGAAGTCTGTGCTCTTATATGCCCAGTAATGACCAATGCAGTACCCTCTGCTACTATATATGCATGAAGACGTTGGGGGAGCTGTGATTTGATTGCTGGGTCCTCATAAGCACCACCACCACATACAGTGCCAATAATGGGGTTAGAGCAGGCTAATATGCAGTGCAAACAGATGAAGCTGCATGCCTCTCAGTGACAACTTACCATCCCATCCCCTTTTTTGGGGGGCAGAACAAAACATACTTTCACACCCCACAAGAGCGCTTATTCAGTCCAAGGAGCTCACTGTTCTTTATTAAAAGCATAAACAAAGATGTTTGCAATTGTCTATGTCAAAACACAACGGTAACAACATCGAATGGCAGACACACCGAGTGAATGTGGTATGAGGATTTCAAAAGGACGCAGTACTGGGAATAGGCAGCAGGCTATGATATAGCCGTCTGAATGGTTTTAGAAAGAAAAATAAAACACAGAGACACCTCAGAGTGAAATGTAGGTTGTACACACACACACACACTGAGATATACAACACACATGGTACTAGCACCATAGCTCCACTGGGTAGAATCCTTCATTACTTTGCTCATCTTCCGATTGTTCAGACTCATTGCTCTCACTAACATCAGCAACTGTACCCATTCCTCTCAGTGACTCGAACCTGTAAGGGATAATTTGGCCACGAATACAATAGTTTTCAGAGTCTCAATCGCTGCTCTCAACATATGTGGCCGTTGTAGTACAGCTCAGTACTGAGAGCAGCAGTTGCTTCCGTCCAGTTACAAACATCATCACGCATTGCACGTGCTTACTTCCTGAAACACCGAAAAAAACACGGAAGGCGCGATTACACATGCGTGGTATAGCGAGATATAAAACTTTAATTTTTGGCAAAACCAATGATTGGGGAAACACATTTTGATAACACAGATGCACAGTGGAGTGCGCAGCATCGTGGCAAATGAAACTTGGCATCGCAGATGGGTAAGTTTTTCTATTCACCTTTAACTAGATTACACAGCAGCCACTTGGGCAGTGAAAAATGCAAGCGCAGGGCCAGAGATCTATTCTGGTCAGAAATGAACAGTCAGATTAGTGACATGGTGAGGCGCTTTTACACACAGGTTTGTAAAAGGAAATAAACGTTACCTGTGTGGCGCCGATGTACTGTGTTGCGTTCAGGTTTCCTTTTACACCCCCGCGAGTATTCAGCTAATCCGCCTCCATTTGTTTCGGCTCTCCCAGAGTGTGCTGCTCTAATGGCAGTTTCTGCAGTGGTACCGGAATGGCTGTTTTACACAGCCAGATCAAACGAAACATGTTTGTGCAAACCGCAAGAAGCAGAGATTGCGGTTTGGACAAACGGTTCACCAAGGGAATGAAACAAATGCTTTTTACACACAAGGGATGTAACAAAATGCTGTTTCCGTAACAGTTATTCCGTTACATAGACCTGTGCATAAAAGCGCCTCAAGTGTGGTATTTGCCACCAGTTCAGGAAAGCACAATCTAGAGAGCCGCTGCAGCCACATGAAATAACAGAGAGACCTTGGCAAATGGTTGGGGCTGACCTATTTGAATGTGAAAGGGAAAAGTATCTGACAATGGTTGATTGCTACTCCAAATACATTGATATATCCAAGTTGCAAAATACAGCAAGGGAAACTGTGATTAACCATATTAAATCACAATGTGCAAGACGTGGTATTCCAGAAATACAGTACTTGTAACAGATAATGGCCTGCAATTTACCTGTATTGAATTCAGGGACTTTCACGAAGGTATGAGTTTAAACATGTAATGTCTTCAACAAGATACCCCCAGAGTAATGGCATGATAGAACGGGCTATACAAACAATAAAGAGACTGTTAAAGAAAACACAAGTGGACTAGCAAGACCCTTACTTGGCATTTTTTGGACTTGGGAAATACCCCACTGGAGGGGCTAGGATCTCCAGCACAGTTGCTTATGGGCCACAGAACCAGAACTTTAATGCCTACCAGATCTGAGCTACTTAAACCAAAAGTACCAGAAGTTGAGCTGTGAGCTACATTGCGTAGGACTCAAGATAGACAAAAATGTTATTACAATTTGCATGCCCGACCATTCCCAACCTTACAACGGATAGCCTGTTTACTTATGAACACCTGAGAATTTTTATTTATTGAAATTTTTCACCAGGAAGGCACACTGAACAAGTTTCTTGTCTCCCAGTGCGACCTGGGTGGGGTACAATTGGAGGTTGACTTAACATACAGTTTACATTTAACATACACATTTTTAACATAACAATCAGTTAAATAAGACATGCCTGTGGAATATACATACAATTAGTCTGCATGCCTGAGGATCATAATTCATAGTTTTAGTACAGCTGTGTAGACAACTTCTTGCAGGATTGGGCTACAGTTAAGAGACAGAAGATCTGCAGTTTATTGGCTGCATGAGGTGCAGTGGGGGGGGGCAAACCAAAAGTGATGAGGGGGAGGTAGGGTAAGGCAGCTGGAGGGACGAAGACTATAAGATGAGGGAAGCATTACCAGAACAAGAGAACCACTACCTGTTGTGGGGACAGGTTATATAGGGCTAGTGCAAGCTGTAGGGCAGCTCAGACAGAACAAAAAGTGCAAATTCATTAGCTCAGGTGAGCTAATACCATTTTTAAGTGCAGAGGGGTAGAGAGGAGGGGCAGGAGAGATGGGGAAAGGGATTGGGTTGGGAAAGATGAGTCCTACCTAGTATTCACTGAGGAGGGGGAGGGTCAAGGACCACAGTTGGGTTGCGGAGGCAATGAAGGGGGAGAAGTGGACACCAATCCATTCACAGTGGAGAGAGTTCTGGAAGAGCTCACAAAGCTGACGGTGGATAAGGCCATTGGGCCATACGGCGTCCACCTGAGTATATTAAAGGAGCTGTGAAGGGAACTAGCAGCACCCCTGGCAGTCCTGCTCACAGAGTCACTCAACACGGGTGTTGTTCCAGAGGACTGGAGGAGGGCACATGTAGAACTACTGCACAGAAGTGGCAGTAGGGAGGAGGCGGGGAACTACAGGCCAGTCAGCCTCACCTCAGTGGTGGGAAAGATCATGGAGACACTGCTGAAAGAAAGGATAGTGGCACATATGGAATCCAGCAGTGCTCAGGATCAGAGGCAACATGGATTCACAGCAGGATGGTCATGTCAAACTAATCTAATAGATTTTTTTTGATTGGGTGACTAGGGAAATAAATCGGGGTGGGACAGTAAACATTGCCTACCTGGATTTCAACAAAGCATTCGACACTGTCCCACATAGAAGGCTGATTAACAAGATGGGTAGTCTGAGCATGGGAGACAAGGTGGTGAACTGGGTTAGGAACTGGTTAACAGACAGGAGACAGAGGGTGGTGGTAAATGGGGTACAATCTGGGGAGGGGGGTGATGAGTGGGGTACCACAAGGATCAGTACTAGGACCAGCTCTGTTCAATGTCTTCATTAGTGACATTGCAGAGGGGCTGGAAGGAAAGGTCTGCCTGTTTGCAGATGACACCAAGATCTACAACAGGGTGAATACTCCAGAAGAGGTGCAGAAAATGTAGAGGGACCTGGAGAAGCTTAAAAGATGCTTGGAGATGTGGCAACTGAGATTCAATGCAAAGAAGTGCAAAATGCACCTGGGTAGAGGGAACCCTGGGGAGAGCTACAGGTTGTGGGGGGGGGGAGAACTGACTGTCACCAAAGAGGAAAGGGACCTAGGGGTTATCATCTCAGATGATCTTAAGGTATCAAAGCAGTGCACAAAGGCAGCAGGGAGGGCCACTGGCATGCTGGGGTGCATAGGCAGGGGTATTACTAGCAAGAGGTGGTGATGCCATTGTATAAAACATTGGTAAGGCCTCACCTGGAGTACTGCGTGCAGTTCTGGAGGCCACACCTGCGCAAGGACATAGATAATGTGGAGACTATCCAGAGAAGGGCAACAAAGATGGTACAGGGCTTGCACCACAAAGCATATGAGGAGAGACTAAGGGGCCTCAATCTGTACTCACTAGAGGAGAGGAGACAGTGGGGGACATGATTGAAACTTTGAAGTACCTCAAGGGCATAAACAAGGTGCAGGTGGGGGACCTTTTCCAGTGTAGAAAAATTACTAGAACAAGGGGTCACAATATGAAATTGGAAGGGGGTAGATTAAGAGGTAATGTGAGGAAGTTTTTCTGCGCAGAAAGGGTAGTTGACACTTGGAATAGTCTGCCAGAGGAGGTTGTGGGGGCAAGCCCAGTGGAGGGGCTTAAGTATACCTGGGACAGGCACAAGGGAAGCTTGAGAGGGGAAGGAGTGATGAAAAGTCATTAATCACGTAGAGTCAGTGGCCACATGCACTGTATCAAAATCAAGTTCAAAATAGACTGCACTCCTCTAACTAAAATCTAAATAAAGCATAAACTCCAAATGAATTCAAAGCATTTATTTTGCTAATAAAGAGTCGTGCTCAAAGCGACCATGCAACCACTCACCCCAGTGCTTTGGGGTACAACCCTTTGTCAGGAGGCGTGGCAGGTAAGAAAAAGACATACATTTAAATACAAACAGATTAACGTCACCACAGGTGTGCTGTATCCATGTTCATTGAACCAGAACTAAGTGATTTACCTCACAATAACATTTAGATGATTATTTAAACAACACAGAATACAAAAAATGTTATATATATATATATATATATATATACACCCTAATCAATTATATCAAAAGACATTCACTACTGTTTGCTATTTTATATGACGCCTTATTTATTTGCATTCCTCTTATATTCGCATATTACTATAACAGCCATAAAAATACATTTATGTGTTTATTTCTTTAATATGGTATTTCATATAAGTGGTCTAATGCAGTTAAATAGAGATGCAAATTTCATTCCTTAATAAATAAAGATAGAAGCTCTGATTTCCAGAGAAAAAACAAGGCTCTCGATCCAGTGGAAATGAGAATAGAGAGATGGATCTGAGGGGATCTACCAGGCCTAGCGATCTGCCCAAGTTTCAGGAATTCCAGATAAAGATAGAAGGTCCTAAAGCAAATAATAAAACAAAAAGCGAGACAAAAAAAAAAAATTAAAATAATTTTTGCCAAAAAATAACAAAAACTTTATTTTCATTTTATATTCCTAAGGTAACTTAAACCTACGATTTCTATCTACAGCTAAAGGTTATTTATCATTAGTAAAAGGGACTCGAAAGTGGACTGTGTCCTGTATGCTAAGGGGCAAAAATGATTCCTCTAATTATAATTTTTTACTTGTTATGTATAAATTATATATTAACTCCATATGTGAATGTAATAGGGCCTTAGAGAACTAATAAGGCCTCATATTTAGTTTTCAAAACGAAATGTAATCATATTAATTAGAGAAACTGTTTTGAGGTTCACAGTTTGAATCCCTCCAGAACTCCAGAAAAGCTCACAGATAATTTTGGCTTACTCCTGACATTATTCTGTTTATCTATTTACACTATCACACTACTAGTTTAGTGTTAGTAAAACAAACAGCCTTACTGTTAGCATGTCCTGATGAGGTTCACAGTTTGAATCCCTACAGAACTCAAGAAAAAGCCCACAAATAATTTTGACTTAACCTGGACAGGACAGTTATTCTGTTGTTTATTCACACTCTCACACTACTAGCTTTGTGTTAGTAAAACACAAAAATCATAATAAGGGACATTATTTACCTATCTAATAAATATGGTTTAATGTCCCATGAATTTTTGAAACCAGATGGTTTCACACTCTTTAAAGTGTAAATCCAGAAACTTTCTCTTTTGAGGAGATAATTCATCCTAGTACCTCCCAAGTCGATTGATTTTAATATGTTCAATACCCATGAACTGCAATAAATCAGGGTAGACAGCGGGGGGACATGATTGAAACTTTCAGGTACCTCAAGGACATAAACAAAGTGCAGGTGGGGGACCTTTTCCAGTGTAGAAAAAGTACTAGAACAAGGGGTCACACTATGAAATTGGAAGGAGGTAAATTAAGAGGTAATGTGAGGAAGTTTTTCTACACAGAAAGGGTAGTTGATGCTAGGAATAGTGTGCCACAGGAGGTAGTGGGGGCAAGCACAGTGGAGGGGTTTAAGCATGCCGGGATGGCACAAGGGAAGCTTGAGAGGGGAAGGAGTGATGAAAAGTCATTAATCACATAGGGTCAGTGGACACATACAATGTATAGGACCTATGGGTTGACTGGATGGGCCTGGCGGTCCTTATCTGCCAATAATTTCAGTGTTTCTAGAGCTGGCCCCTCTGGTAGTTGGAGTACCCTGCCTGTGACTGATCGAGGCAAAGACTTTGAATAAGGGCGGAAGTAGGGTGAAGGGCAGGGGAAAGGACAGGGAAACTATAGACAGGAAAGTGGGTGTACCTGGACTCCTGCAGTTGTGGAGCGCCATACTAAAGAGCCACGCCATGATATAGTCCAACCTAATGGGAAATTGTATTGCAGAAACAGGAGAGATGTTTTGTTAACCCCTGAGCCGCACCACTCCTGTGGTCCACAAAACTGGCACATCCAAGGAGAAGAAGGGAGAAGTGAGCACTAGGACGACATCATGGAGGATGATGAGATCCTGGAGGTGCCTGCAATAGATGTCCCTCCACAGGTGATGCTGGGACAGTCACAGAGTGAGCCTGTGGAGTCGGCCCCGCCCCTGAGCAGTCGGGACCAATTGACTGGCACCAGCTCCAGCCCGAGAATTAGCCATGTCAGTGGAAGGGAAATCTGAAAGCCTGCCTGGCATCGTGACTACACGGGCTCACAAAAACTCTGAGCTGCATAGAACTTTAAACATTTTATGTTTCGAGGGAAAAGTTTAATTGAGAAGGAGATGTAAGGAAATTAATTAGCATATGCGATTTGCGTCTGCCTTGCTAATGTCCGTGCTGCTTTGGGTCCTGTGCCCCGCTGGCCTCTAGGTACTCAACAATTCTTTCTTTCAGAAGTGATTCCATCATTTCCTTCTGAAAGAATGAATTGTTGAGTACCTTACACTAACCTCAAGGCTGTACTGCCAGCGTCAGGTTGTATTGCTGTACTCAGCTGTTTCATTGCCCCAGCCTGTGTCCCTTTATTCTGTATGTCTTGTCTCCTGTCATTGCTGCTAGGAATTTAGACTGCAAATTAATGAAACTATGTGCTTATTCAACTTTAGCACTGGCTCAAAATGCCTTACAAGGATAGATAATTTCCTGTGAACGATAGCTGGGCCTTGCTGGCTGCCATGCTATTAAACTGTTTTTCTACAGAGTTTAACTTGGTTTCCTGTATAATTATACTTTAAAATGAAGATACAGAACACTTTATATGTTGAATGAATATTGGCCATGAATCCAAAAGCAAAACAAGAACCAAAACCAGAGGTGATTTGTCAAGCCCAAAACCTCCCTAGTTTTGCGCGTCTCTAATTTGCATACCCATGATGCAGTGCTTCAGCATTTGAAATGAACTCCCCTGTACCATGGTTCACAATAGATCACATAGACATTCCTACAGTCCTGTCTTGGCCTACCCTACTTACTTGTGTTTTAAATATTGAAAATGTACATAAGAACATCCTGCATTTGTAGCCCCTATAACATAAATAAATAAGGCTCACCTTATATACACAAGTTTTCCAATTTTTCTATATTCTTTCGTCCGACAGGAAATTATATGGTGAAGATTGATTCTTTAATTTTTTGAATGGCCTTGTTTTGCAGGGCTAAAATGTTGTTAAAAGTCAGAAAATGAAATAGTTGATTAAAAAGTGGTAGAACAGTAACTCTTACTTGGTGTGGGTTAACAGCTTTCACCACCCAAGAAAAGCTGTTAGTTTACCATAATAACTTGCTCTGCCTTTTTCTCATAGGGAAATCATGGTGTAATTTGCTATTATAAAGGAGTGTTTATAACGGCAAACGTGCACAATTTCTCTTTCTCTGTGCAGCAGTGCGGCTAGCCGAGACTGTTCACCGCTTCTGTGTTACTGGAAACAGAACCACCACAAGAATGGTGGCAAGTCCTTTTCTTTTCTCCCCTTATACCCAGGAAACACAGAAAAAAAAGCAGCAGTTTAAAATACAAAAATCTCGGTACCGGACTAAAAGGACCGATGTTAGGATACACTGGGAGGGTACACAGAGCTGTTTATTTTACATAATTGCTGAGGCAAAAAAGGGAAACCCAGCAATTATATAAATTAAAAAATGGGTCGGGGTGTAAAACTCGATTTTACACAGACCCTTATTGTGGGATGCTTTTCACAAACCCCTCGGGCTTTGCCCTCTGGGTTTATGTAGCATCCCACAACTCGGGTGTGGGTAAAATCTTGTTACACACCTGACCCATACTTTATTCTATATATAACACACAGTTATTACAGTGCCTTATTGCAATTATGAAATAGAGAATAATATATGGTGACGAGATTTTACACACACCGAGGTTGTGGGATGCTACATAAACCCGGGGCGGGCCGGTTTATGGAATGCATCCTACAACGGCGGTGTGTGTAAAATCCGCCAGCATTGGCTAATCGCCCCATATATTGTTTTTTATAATTGCTGGCTCATGCTACCGGCAATTGTAAAAATCAGGCAGTAGACTGGCGGTCAGGCAGTGACAGACTGCTCAGAGTCTGTGCTGTTGTGGTCCGTGGTCTGACAATTTACATTGAATAGTTAATTTTTTAAGTCACAACATGTATGCTATTTTTTTTAAGCTTACCAGCTAAGAGGAGTTGCTGAGCTGTGGAATGCTTCGGTACAAAGAGGGTGAAGAGATCTGCTGGGTTTCGTCGTGCTGGCAGGAAACCAGATGTACGTTTAAATATTTTCTGTTTGGTTTTCCTGCCAGTGATTAGAGGAAGAGATTTTTGTTTGTAATTAAAAAAAAAAAATATTCACCACGAGTGCGATGGGGCGATGTTCCAACCGTCGCATACACTGAAGGAGGACCGGATAAGTGGCGCATGCGTGCTCAAAGGGAAACCCAGCGCGTGTTTGCCGTTATAACCAGGGCAGCTGGTTATAACGGCAAATTATAACTGGGTTTCCCTATGGGAAAAAGCGCGCGTCAGTAATTATATAGAGAATAATGGCTAGGTGGGTGTGTATTATATTTTTTATACACCTGAAGCGAGTGATGAGCCATAAACCTCAAGAGGTTTATGGGCTCATCACTCACCGAGGGTGTGTACAAAATATCATGAAGACACACTCGCCTAGATTTTATTGTTTATAATTACTGGTGCTTTTTATTTCAGCACCGCAAGAGCAGTTAGTCACGGTCATTTGCCGTTGCTAAAGCCCCAACCAGAGCGTGAGTCCGCGCTGCGAGTACTGAAGGATCAACCAGATATTTATTTGATTGCTTTGAAGGCAGGATTAACTAATTCAATAGTTTAAAACAAATACTTTACTTCTGTGTTGATTTGTTGCCAGATAGTCAGTGCGTGTGCTCCGGTACCGGAAAAATGGAGCCACAATGTTGCTCGTGTTGTGTGTCCCACCCACCAACTAAGTAACAGCCAATAAAGTGGCACGCTATCATTGAATGACATGAAACACCAGGGAACCAGAAGGATTTTTAAAGCAAAATGCTGTAATAACCCATTTTTGGGTTGTTACGGCGTTTGACAATACCTGTATTCAGGTTGATAAATAGCGTCACCAGTAACTATATGGGTCATTTATAGTAAATTTTATGCACTTTTAAACATAAAAACGGGTTATTATGGCGTTTGACAATACCTGTATTCAGGTTGATAAATAGGGTCACCAGTAATTATATGGGTCATTTACAGTAAATTTTATGCAGCTGGGCCATTGTGCTGGGTTAATGGCCCAGCTGAAAGCAGCTCTCTGCCAATCAGAATTCAGCATTCTTTCTACCCATTTCATAATATTAGCTATGTGCCCCACCTAACAGGGATGGATAAGGTACAGGAGGGAAATATTTTTCAGAAAAGGTTCTCAAGGACAAGGGGGCACAAGAAGAAGCTGGAGTGGGGTAGATTTAGGAGAGATGTGAGAAAGTACATGAAAGTATTTTTCAGAAAAGTGCTGAAGAACAAGGGGTCATGCTATGAAGCTGGGGGGGTTAGATTCAGGAGAGATGTGAGGAAGCACTTCTTCACTGAAAGAGTAAAGGATTCCTGAAATAGCATTCCAGCGAAGATGGCAGGTGCAAAAACAGTGGTGCAGTTCACGAATGCATGGGATAAGCATGAAGGAATCATAGTGGGAAGGAAGGTGGAGGGAGAAAGAGTTGTATATTGGCACGTTCTACTGTAATAATGCAGGCAGGGAGAAATGGGTAGACTGAATGGACTAAGCGGTTCTTATCTGCTATCAAGTTGTATGTTTCTATATTTCTGTGTTTCTCAATCCAAGTGAGATGACCGTAAGGCCAAAGAGGTTGGTGCCCAGGATAGGGACACTGATCAGCTTCTGTTGGCTGCCCACTGTGAAGGTGAACAAACGCAGCCAGGCCCTGCAGTGCATGGAGACAGCCATTGCACGGATGCAAGAATCGCCCATGTCCAAGGCTGTCTAGAGCTGGTGTTTAGCCACTGATTGACCTTGGTCTGTGAAAGAGCTCCACAATCATCTGCTACTCTGGATGGAAGTGGGGAAGGACCACATCAAAAATTCCCAGCAGGGAATGAATAGTTAGACTTCATGACAGCATAGTTAGCCCATCAGAGACCCAGAGTGGCTGCTGCATACATTTTTTATGTGGCATTGTCAGTCTTATAGGACTCCTTGTCCAGAGGCTTGTTCTCGTCCTGCTGGTGTCCAGATTTATGGAACACTGAATCCCCGGCTAGACTTTCAGCCAAAGAGTACTCCAAAAACCCTGAAAAAGAGCCTGTAAGAACTGTGTACATGCAGACCATACAGGCCGAGGGTGCTGGGCAGGGTGATGGAGGCTGCCAAAGCGCCAGGTCAAGTCCCAAGATGGCTTCAGCCACTGGGAAGGCAACCCCTGGGGATTCATCCTGGTCTGAAATGTCTGCGAGAGGGTACTTAGCCCTCTTCTGTACTGGCTGAAATAGGATGGATGTAGACTGTGAGATAAGTTGGAGCAGCCCACCAAAGGAAACCAGGCAATGCTCAGTGGAAGGTTAACTGAGCTACAGTTAAAGAGCTGAGTCCTGAAGGAGGCCCTGGACTCCTGACCTGAGTCGCCTAATGACTCCTCAGAAATGGCCCTTGGTCACTGTTCACCATAGACCTCCTGGGAATCCTCATCCATGCATGCCTGGCATCACAGCTTGGGTTTAATATCCCAATTTTTATCACTTTCACCCCTCATTTCATGCCTGCTTGCACTTTCCCCTAGTTTAGCTGTCTTCATACTCTCAAAAAAGCTATTTGGCTGAACTCGGGCATACTGAGCAATGAATGAGCCTTCTGGTGCTTCAGCGCCATTTAGAGATGTGACCACACATTGGGAGCCAGCGTGGTAGACATGTGTGGACTGCAGGGGTATCACTTTGATATGGAATTATTTAAAATTAAGTACTTTACAGTCAAAATAAATGCAGCATTACATTCTACATCATTTATGACAATACTATAAAAACTAAAGCCACATTTAGGGACACCTTTGCAAAAGCGAGTAAAACACAGTCTCCCTTTAAGAACTAGCTGTGGGCTTATACAAAGGATCATGTTAAGGATGGATAAGGGTCGAGAGAGCAGACTACCCATGATTTGCTCCTATAATATTCTTACTCAGTACAGTAACAAAGGTTTCCACCTGACAAAGTATAATTTGTCCAGCTTGGTTTTGAACTCATTTTTGTCCTGCTGATTATAAGCCAGCAATAAGATACGACGAGGTGTGGGTTATGGCCTGATAAGAGCATGCCCCAGGTGTGTTATAAGGCATGAGGCGCTTGCACTTGCTTGCTGAGAAGTAACCCTGAAGTCTTTGAACTGTGTTGTTCAGTGTCTTTATCAATGACATTGGGGATGGCATTAAGGGCTAAATGTGCCTATTCTCAGATGACACCAAGCTCTGTGGGAGAGTGGACACAGCTGAAGGGATACAGGACGTAAAAGAAAATCTAGAAACGCTGGGGAGGTGGTCCAGGATCTGGCAGCTTGGCTTCAATGCAAAGTTATGCATATTCTAACCAAGAATCCCAGAACAGAGTACTACCTGTGTGGAGTCCGAGTATCTGCATCAGAGGAGAAGGACCTGGGAATGATGAACACTAGTGACCTGAAGCAGTCCACACAGTGCAAGAAAGCTGCAGCAAAAGCAAACAAGATGCTGGGATGCATATCTAGGGGATCAATAGTTGGAGAGAGGAGGTTATACTGCCCTTGTAAAGGTCACTGGTAAGGCCACATCTAGAGTATGGAGTTCAGTACTGGTGCCCACACCTCAAAAAGGACATTAACCTGCTGAAGAAGGTCCAGAGGAGGGCTACAAAGATGGTAGTGGGTCAGCAGGGTAAGGCATACGAGGAGAGGTCGAGGACACTGAACATGTACTCCCTGGAAGACAGGAGAGAGGAAGGGGACATGACTAGGACTTTCAAGTACTTGAAAGGGATAAATAAGGTTGATAAGGAGAATCTCTTTAAGCTGAGTGGCAACCATAACATGAGGGGGCACAATCTTAAGCGGGAGGGTGGAAGGTTTAGGAGGGAAGTCAGGAAGCACTTCTTCACAGAGAGGGTGGTGGACACTTGCAGTGTGCTGCTGGAAGAGGTCATCTTGTTGAAGACAGTGGGCAGCTTTAAAAGAGGCTGGGATAGGCATGGGGGAAGGTAAGGATCATCAGTGGGGGAATGGGAGGAGGAGGGAAGGCAGGGACATTTGCTGAAGCTGTGGACCCTGCAATACGAGCAGACTTGATAGACCAAATGTTCTGCTGGCTTCTTCAAATGTTCGTATGTATGTATATATGTGTTATTCTGCTTAGAAAACAGACCACAAGTAACATTTTTAATAGAATAGAATAAACGATTAAGAACAAGCCTAATAAGTATTAAAAATAGAATAAAAATAGATTTTTTTTGTAAAATACCCCGTCTGCTGAGCTGTACTTGCCAGTAGAAGGTGCTGCAGTGTAGGAGACCCTGTTTGACCAAGATGGATTGCTGCCCTATGGTTTCATGGGATTTGTCCTATCTGACAGAAATGAGGAAGGGGTCCGAGGCCACAGTAGGGAGTGAGAGCCAAAGATTCAGGTACAGTTTAAAAAAAAACTGAAATGAAACACTCCAGCGACAAAAGGGAGGATGCAGCACTCATATTTTGCCTATAACATATGCGCTTCATTAGTATGTTTCTGCCGACAGTTTGGGGGAGAAGCACAGTCAGGAAATTCAGGAGCGGGACTTGTTTGAAATGGGTCCCAGAGAAGGAGTTGCGCTGCCAGTTAGCGGCACTTGTGAGAGCAGGCAGGTGATCAGAGGTTGGAGCACTGGAATCCGGTCCAGTTTGGTTAAAAAAAAAAAAAGGTACTTTAGGTTGTTTTGTCTTTAGTGCTGTAACTGTTTGAATTATTTTGTGTAGGGACCGCTGAGGACTGAAGTAGGGCCTCTCGCTCCCTTATCAAGTGGAAAATAATAGCAGTAAAGAATTTTAAAATTGAAATTGGAATTAAAATACCAGTTAAAGTGATTTTGTCATGGTTGCCATAGCAAATGAAAGTAGTAAACTGTAGGAGTTGTGAATCAATCTGCTACCATTCAAACTGCCAAAAAGTGCTGTTTTCCATGAAAGAAAATTATTTTATTTCTGTACTTTACTTCATTTGCATAACCCTGCCCCTTTTTTCTCAGTGCTACTGTGATATCATGCAAGGGAAACAGCTTTTAAGCACTGTGTTGAAACAGAGACCTCTGTTGGTCACTCTTGGTATTGCAAGCATAATTTTTCATTCACAGTTTTGGACTCATAGCAGAAGCTGGACACCAAAGAAAAAGAAAAGCAGTCTGAGCCATAATTACACTCCTGAACTACTTATAGACATTCAGGCCATATAATATAAACTTACTGTAGAAAGTATCGTCACATTCTGACAGGAGCTGTCACTTCAGACCTCTCAGTTTACCAGCAGGCAGTAAAAGTCAAACAACATTTATACATACTGGCAAATTATCTTTTTGACCTGTCTGCATCACAAAAACAGCTTTCCAGAAACTTTTCTACAGACTGTAGCACTGGAAACACTGCAGACATAGGAGACCACCCTTTGATAAGGGAGGCAGAACAAGCAGCTATGTACTGTACCCATAATGCATTGATATATATATATATATGTATATATACAGTATATAAATGTTGACAGCAGATAGGGGCCGTACTACGGCCCACCTAGTCTGCCCATGTGCACATGTACTTAGCTTCTTCAAGCTTCTGTAGAACTAGGCTATATGTCTACATATTAGGTGCTATTCTGCAGTCCTACTACCAAAATAAGGGACTGCACCTCTGAGTAATAAACATTTAAGTCAACTTCATAATTTACCCAGAATTCCGTGTTGCTGTATTTAAAATATTGTCTGTTCTCTTGTACGACATCATCCTGGGGTCGTAACCTCACACAGAAAACTGGTAGGTGGGCAGAAGCAAAAACATACAAAACAAGCATTTGTCAATGCTGAATGTTTGCTTGCTGATACTGGTACTGCAGGAGTTAGAGAGATGCATAATAGGAATAGCAGTGAAGTACTGAACTAATGCCAACCCCCACCTTGCAGAGATTGACAGGCGTTGGGGTATGCCTTTGGGTCCTCGGTCATAACGCTCATGCCATTCCACCTCGCCCTACCCTGCAGGCACTGACAGATATCACGGTGTGCCTTGGGGGCTTTGGCTCTTACACCTGCCCCATTCCTTAAGGAAATAAGGTGAAGGGTGCAGTATAGGAGAATGGGGTGAGCAGCTAAGCGGGCCCCAAAGGCATCCCCAGTGCCAGTCAGTGTGGGGCCAGGGGTGGGTGTGGTGGGGTGGGGGGCAGGGCTTGATAAATCCCACAGCCCAACATCCTGGCTACCAGTAAAATGTCAAGGACAAGCAGCTTACTCCATGTTAGTTGTCTGCAGGCTATCACTGTTTTCCTTACCAGACTGCAGTACAGCCCTCCACCAGTAGGCTGTTTCTCACTCCAGGCTGTTCATTCTGCTGTCCCCATCCTGTCTCCCGAGTGCTTTTGAGTCCTGGTGGTTATCTGACCTGATGAGTGACACTCACATTATCGCAGTTGTAGAGCGAGCAAGAGCTCGATCACCTACTTCATGGGAACGAGCGACGTCTGTGAGGGATCGGAGGAGGCAGTCTTCAAATGGCAGACCTGCAGCACAGCCAATGAGGAAACAAGGCTCCAAGGTAGGGGGAAGCCCTTTGACCACGGCAGTGATTTTCTGGGCATAGGACTGGATGGAGACGTCTTGCGGTCGGTCCCTCATTCACTGTCTGGCTTTCACAATGAAGGGACATCTGTTGTGCCATAGCTGTCTTGTTGAGTGCAGGACCAGGAGACCACTGCATTGAACTACTGCTGCTGCAATTTGCTCATCAGCTGTCTAAGCCTTGCCTATGTGAGTGGGGGGAATTTTTGTTGTTGCGGCTGCAGCACTTGATTGAATTTGAAGGAGGGAGACAGACGGGAGGGTGAAACCAGTAGAAAACAGGAAGTTATTATCCCTCTGTACAGACAGCTGGTCAGACCCCATCTGGAGTACTGCGTGCAGTTCTGGAGACCCAGTCTTCGCAAAGACATAGACAGGATGGAAGCTGTCCAGAGGAGGGCAACTAAAATGGTGCAGGGTCTGCACCGGAAGACATATGAAGAGAGAGACTAAAGGAGCTTAATATGTATAGCCTCGAGGAAAGGAGGGAGAGGGGGACACGATAGAAACTTTCAAGTACCTCAAGGAATCAACAAAGTCCAAGAGGGTAGCATCTTTCAAAAAGAGGTGTGCAAGAACAAGGAGGCACAATTTGAAGATGGGGGTGGCTCGGAGGTAATTTAAGAAGCATTTTTCACAGAGAGGGTTGTGGATGCATGGAATGGCCTTCTGAGGAGGTCGAGTCAAAAACAGTGGTTGGAATCACATGCATGGGACAGTCATAAGGCAATTCTAGGGGATAGGGGTAGGAAGAAGTAGGCTGCTGGTTAACTAGGATCTGCAGCTTATCCAGTAGGCAGGGAAATGGGCAGACTGGGTGGGCCAAGCGGTCCTTATCTGCTGTCAAATTCTGTGTTTGTATGAGAGTGAAGAGGGGGAAGGGCAGGAGCCACATGGTAACTCTCTGCAGAAGACCAGAGGTAGCAGAGTGGAGGATTCCAGCTGCAGTACATCAAGGGCTGAATATCTGAATCTTCCAAAACTAAAAAGCTAAACCAGTGTACTTCCAAAAAAGTTTCTGGGCAATCAGACAAATTTGAGAAAAAAAACTGACGGTACAAGGGCACTACTAGCTACATACATAGTACTGTCGGTGACTCAGTGAGTGTACCAGTCTGTGTGTAGGCAGGCAGGCAGCAGGTTGGCTGGGTGCTTTTATTTTTGTGATCCTGATTCCCAATAAAGTACTGCCTAACTGGAGGCGGAGCTTGCCTGCAAGCTGAGCAGACATGTTAAGATCAGTTCCTGCTACAATCACTAAATACATCACTTTTTTTTTTCATTATTTTTTGTCTCTCAGAAGATAAAAGTTAATCTTCGGTAACTATCTACCAGCAATTGTTGAAATGGGACCCAAAAAAGAAAAATACAGCGTCGCAATCCAAATCTGCGAGGAGTACAGTGTATGCTACCCAGGCCTAGTTCATCGGCAGCGGTGCAGATGGCATCAGTTAAAAAACAGACTACGGAAAGGATGTTTGCTGTAATGCAGAAAATAGAGGATAAAGTGAACCAAACAAATGACTCTTTGGCCAGTATGGATTGCAGGGTCTCGAAGTTGGAAGTGGAGAAAGAGGAGTGCTCTAAAGCCATGGAGGAGTTGTCTACTTGGCAGGAGCGATTTCCGGCAACACAGGCCAAGTACCTTTCAAATAAAGTAGAAACCTTGGATAATCAACTCTGGGCTGCAAATCTAAGGGTTGTCAGATTTCCTCTTAACATTCCCTCTCAGGATCTAAAAACAGAATTTCAAAACTTACTTTCAAACAGTTTGGAGCTTTCAGAGGATTTGTTACATTTTCCGTCTGCCCACTGGAGATCTGTGGAAGGGGACTCACGCACATCGACTGTGCTAGTGACTGTGGACTCCCTAGTTAGAAGAACGTTTGCTTGTCCTGGCTGCTGCGAGGGACAAACGAAACCTGCAGTTTCAGGGACAGAAACTTTAGATTTTCCCGGACATGGCCTCTCGGACCCAAGTCAGGAGAATAGAACTCTTACAGCAGAGGCAGCGGTTGGCCGAATATGGCATTCTGGCCAGTTTATTCTTTCCTGCTCAGCTCTGGTTTACTTTCAAAGGCAAACCTTACATTTTTACTGAAGCTGAGGCGCTTATAAGATTTATTGAATCACCTGGAGAGAATCCCTCAGATGAAGATCTACCTGGAGTCTCCTGAACGGTTTTATAGACTTGGGTTTAAAGCATCTTAAACTATTAAAATGATGGCTACCGCCATCTCTGGGGGACTTAAGTAATTGATGTGGAGCTCTGCATAAGTTCTTGCTGGATAGCTAAACTTTTGTTCTTGATTAATATAGAGGGACATATTTCCATTAATAAATCTCCTCTTCTTGAGCTGGTCTCTCAATCTCCTGATATATTTTGTCTCTCTGTACTGTCAGGGATATATTTTTTTCTGTTTGATGTGAAGTATTACTCTTTGTATTAGTGCTCTGTTATACATGTATGGGGTTACAATAGTTAAGATTTTGATAGTGTTTCTGGCTACCCCATTAAATATTGAAAAAGGGTACCTGGGTAGATATTATAAGTTTCATGTATAAATCTTTACTATTCCACAGCAAAGGTCATGTGTATGTGGGAGGGTTTCTCAACTGTTCCTCCAGCTCCTTCAAGGAAGGTTACAGCATGTATGAATATTGTAATTTGCATAGAGTATATATGTAGGCAAGAGCTGCATAGCCTGTGCATTTATACCCATCTGTAATTCTCAGTATTTCGTTCAGTAATATTGGTGTCATTCTTAGCTTGAGAATGTAACTATCTGTTAAATGTAAAAGCTGAAAATTTTAATGAAGAATAAAATGAAAAAAAAAAATAAAGTCCTGCCTAACTAAAAACCAAGTTCCAACTTGCTAACAGAACTGGGCAGCAGAACTGAACAAACACCTGCACTGCCTAACAATAACTAATGACTGGACAGCGTGCCTTGGACAAGTATATTGTATATAAAATACTACTGCTGTGAAGGAGTAAGAAAGGGAGACTTCGCTACTGTAGAATAGAGACATTACCAAAAAGTGGAGCCTGCTGCCCTTCCCTCCCTGACCTGACCACTGAGAAAATCAGAAAAAGTTATTCAATTCCATTCGACTAAAAAAGTTAAAATATAAAAAAAAGCTAAAAAAAAAGGATTCTAAAGAAAATTAAATAGGCGCATTAGGAGGAGCCAACTAACTCTGTGTGGGTTGTGTTGTGGAGAGAGGTGTTGTGTGCTGTCCTAAAAGGGTAGAGGTCAGACAGGAACTTGGGACAATTGAGGACTTATTAGAAATCAACTAAAAACTGGGGGAAAAACAGTTTTTCCGCTACAGAAAAATAAGCAGCCTTTTGGTAGAGGTGTGTATGTGTGTGGCTGTGAGACCTTAACCTGCCCTGAGAGGGTAGAGGAACTTGGGGAACAACTGCAGACTTTCTAGGAATAAAACTAAAGGGAAACCATTTTTTTTTGTGCTACACAGCTACAGAAAAAAAACCCCTCTTCTTTGGTGGAGGTGTGTGTGTGTGTGGCTGTGAGAGAGACTTAACCTGCCCTGAGAGAGAGAGAGAGAGAGAGAGGGGAGTATAGGAACTTGGAGAAGTGAACAACTGCGGACTGTCTCGGAGTACTAGTAGTTGGCGCCTGCTCCCTCCTACTCCCACCTACTCTGTCCTGCCCAGGTCCTCTTTATAGTGTTGTGAGGCGCAAGCGCTAAGCACAGCAGCTTAAGGTAAAAAATTACACAACACACACAAAGATAACATAAAATAAAATTTTATTGAGTACAGTATTTTAGTAATTGCATGGAAGTTAAAACAAAATGCAGAAAAATAAGTCAAAGCAAACTACTTTATTTTCCACAATAAGTCCATTTAGGTTTTCTGTATTTTTATACTTTACACTAAAAAACATGCCATTTTATACCTGGGCTACCAACTCGAGCACTGGGACAACTAATTTTTGAAAAGCCATTTATCCGTGGACAAGTACATAATTTTAAAACTTGTTAAGCCCTGGGTGGGGGTAGAATGGCGTGAGCATTACGACCGATGACCCCAAGCCACACTTCCAAAGTCTGTCAGTCTGTACAGGGCGGGGCATTACGGTTGGAAACCTCTAACGCGCTGGGCATTTATTGGTATTTTTGCTCCAGATGTTTAACATGGGCTTTCTGAGACCACACCTCATGAACAGTGGCACTATCAATTCGTTACTCAATCCCAAAAGGTGATTTCGCACAGCGAATGTGCCATTCGGCGCAACAGGGACGAAAATACATTTTGGGCAGGATGTGAAAAATGACATCTGTACTGTTCATGAGGAGGTGGGAAAAAATGGCAATGTTTAAAATCTGGAATGAAAATATGAAAGATTGGTGAAGTTACGTAGCATGCAGAAGTTGCATAACACATACTCGTAATTAGTCATTTTTGAATAGTTATCACCAAATTTTCAACATGGCCTTTTTGGGACCTCCCCTAATGAACAGTGGCACTATGATTTCATTAATCTGTCCCAAAAGTTGATTTTGCACAGCGATTGCGCCATTCTGCACCACAGGTGTGAAAACACGTTTTGGACAGGATGCAAAAAATTACAGCTGTCCTGTTCATAAGGAGGCATGAAAAAATGTAAATGTTGGAAATTTGGGGTGAAAATATTAAAAATTGATGAAGTTATGAGCGTGCGTACAAACTGCACAACCCACGCTTGTAACACAGTAATTTTTGAGATTTGTCAATAACTTGCAACATGGGCATTTTGGGACCCCCACCTTAAGAACATTGGCACTGTCATTTCATTAATCGGTCCTGAAAAGTGATTCAGCACTGCAACCGCAAAATCACATTTCAGGACTGAGGAACAAAATGACAGTGCTAGTGTTCATGAGGTGAGGTCCCAAGAACCCCATGTTGAAAGTTTGGGACCAAAACTCCCCAAAATGGCTGCACTATCAACCTAAGTTGAAACCCCCCCATTGATTGCCATTGTAGAGCTCACTGTGATTTTCTTCGGTTTGCTTTTGAAGAGTTAAGACGTGTTCCCAGTCCACAGAAGATTGCAGCGCTGGACCTCCAGAGGTAAGTATGGGGGGGCTGCGAGGAGGTGGGGTGTGCAGAGGGAGGGTTGGGATGAGGAGGGGGAGGGGTGGCAAGGGCAACGAGGGATAGTTTTCTTTTTCTTTAGGTTTAAAAAAAAAGACCTCGGGGCAGTTTTCCCTTTTACAGGTGAAATAGTATGGCAATAAATTTTGGCACACTGGGGTGGGCTCCCAGTGTGCCAGACTATTGGGGGGATCAATGCTGACCTGGGGATTGGGCCTCCTGAGGTCAGCTAAAAAAAAGGTGGCATGGGGCGCATGGAAAAAGATAAAGAATTACTTTGGCACATTGGAGTGGGCTCCCAATGTGTCACAGTAGTGAGGGGGGAATGCCGACACAGGGATTGGGCACCCCGTTGTCAGCAAAAGATATGTTCGGGCTTGGGGGGGTCATCCAACACCGGGAGTGGGCATCCTGGTGTCAGAAATATAATTTGTTTAGCACACTGGGGTGGACTCCCAGTGTGCCACATTAATGGGGGGAGGGACATACATGCTGACACAGGGATTAGGCACCCTGATGTCGACTTTTTGGGGCAATGTGTGGTGGGCGGCAGGAGCCACCAATTATGCAAAGCCATGGCATGGCTCATTAATTTTTTTATTAATATGTTTCACCGGAAAAGGCACACTGAGCAAATGAGTTGCTCATAACTCCAGTCATGCGCATTACTGTGCACTGTAATGTGCCTGGTTGCCAGGAAGATGGGGGCTGGGGCAGAGATCCACTGCTGCACTGATGGAACCATCCCTGATTGGAGCAGCAGATTTCTTTCTAGTGTGGTGTTCACTCTGAAACTGCCATCATCGGCAGCTTCCCTATTGATTGGTGGCTGAGGGATGCACCCATTAATGTGTCCCCTGCATTGGCCACCACACTGCCACACCTCTGCAATGCTCTACTAACCTCAGTATGTTTCTTGTGTGCTGCGTATGCAAGCAAACGTAAAAATGACTGTAACAGATTTTTTACAAAACAAATTGCAGCTTCAACATCTGAAGCATGGGTGGCTATCGCATACTACGTGAAACAGGCATTTGCAGAATGTGACTAAATCACTTTAAAGGTCTCTGTCATATCCCTCCTCTGTTTTAGGGTGTACATATTGAGGTCCTCTAGTCTCTCCTCATAGGGCCTTTGACACAGACCCTGCACCATTTCAGTTGCCCTCCTCTGGACCACCTCCACCCTGTCTATGTCCTTCCGGAGATATGATCTCAAGAACTGCTTGCCCCACTGGTCACCTTCCCTTACTCGGAGCGAACAGTTTACCACCATTCTGTCGCTTATCCTCAACCAGTTTCTTGTCCAGTTTGCCACCTTTGGACCCACTCCTAAGCTACACAACTTGCTTACTAGTCTTCTATGTCGAACAGTGTTGAAAACCTTACTATCATCTAGGTAGGCCACATCCACTGCTCCACCCTGATCTAGTTCCTTGGTCACCCGGTCAAAGATTCATTTGACATGACCTTCCCTCTCTGAAACCATGCTGACGCGGGTTTAGTAGCCCGCTAGATTCAAGATATTCCACAGTCCTTTCCTTCAGCAGTGATTCTATTAACTTTCCCACCACAGATGTCATGCTGACTAACCTATAATTGCCAGCCTCCTCCCTGCTACCTCTTTTGTATTGTGGGACTACATCTGCCGACTTCCAGTCGTCCGCAACCATTCCTGTTTCCAGTGAGCTGTTAAATAGAACTGTCAGAGGTACAGACAGTATTTCCTTGAATTCCCTCAATACCCTTGGATTCACTTCATCTGGCCCTGTTGCTTTGTCCACATTCAAATCCCTTCAGGACTCTTGCCTCCAAAGATGAATTAGTGTCCACCTCCCTCCCTCCAAGGCTTCTGTTACATTTTTTGGGCCCCCTCCCCTTTTCCTTCCTCTGTGAACACTGAATAAAAGTATTTATTCAGAATGTCTGCCTTTTCCTGGTTTGCCTCGGCACAGTACCCTCCCCTTTCCCGTTTTAACCTTACAGTCCCACCCCTGGTCTTTCTCTTTTTACTTACATACCTAAAAACCGTGTTGTTCCCTTTTGTTATCTCCTAGGCTATTTTCTCTTCAGTTTGCACCTTTGCCACTCCTTACTGCTTTCCTGCTTCCATCAGTTTCCCCTGGCTACATTATTTATATGTTTAGCATAGAGTAGACAACTGTTTAAGGTGACCCCCAGGTATCTGAAATGTGGTATTTGTTCAAGAGGAACTCTGAGACAATAAAATGATGAAATGCTGTTAGCGATAGCACGTCATACAGCCGTCTGTTACTATCTACTGACCCACTATTTTCAGTTAAGTGCATTTTTGGTTGTGTGCTCATTTTCAGTCGTCCCCAACCATGTGCACACAAGCAGAATCAACTATACCACTTCTATAACTACAGTTACAGGTGTGTAACCTATTATTTTAAGAGAAAAATACCACAAAATGTAAAAGGGCAGTGGCATAACAGTACAGAGTGTAATGTGTGTGAGGTACACTGCATCCTGCTGTCTAAAAGTTCTTTGTTTTTGACCTGACCTGGATCAACCTGCAAAACAAAAAGCTAAAAAGTAGGGTGCAAAATGAGACATGAATTACAGGAGGACTGTACCTTCCCTGATATAGGCAGATGAAAACTAGGGCCCATAGAAAATATAGCAAGGCAAGCAAATTAAGTAATATATAGAATTTATGGGCACAAAGCAGTGGGCACAGGCACTTTTCTGCTTTGCTTTTTTTTCTATTATGCCAAACTTTTAGCTGACACTGAGTTAGAGCTGGCTGTGGTGTTTCTTTTTGCCAGCATCAGAGTCCTCCATGATGTTTCATTCCATGCTCTACATTTCAGCCAGAGACAGATTAATCCCCCACACACACACACACTTGTTTATTTCTTTAATTTTTATTCCTGTTTTCTTTTTTCTTATACAGAGGCACAACTAACAGTCACTTTGTTCTCAGTCACCATGTAACAAGCGACATGGTTTCTTTTTTCATTTTGCATTTTTTTTATTAAATGTGTTTGTTTTTGTTCCCTCTGGCCTTACTGCCATCAGAAAGATAATCCCTCACACAGGCGCAATTGACCATTCGATTTAATCAGTAAATATTTATTTATTTATTGGGAAGTTCAGAAAATACCTTTGAGTCAGAGACTTCTTTACAAAGGTTGCACGTCACAGAATTTACATACAGAGACATACAGTTACATAGCAGTACATCAGTACACAGGTTGTTACAGGAGCAATTGTGAGGCTAACAGTGAAAACTAGGGGAAATTAGTGCAAACACACAATACACATAGCACCCAGATGTAGAGCTAGGCTAGAGGGACTCAGATTGGGGCAGGTAGGGTAGCAGAAGCCGGCCAATGGCCTTAGTCATGCAGGTAGTGTGAGGTGTTTCAGTGGCAGTGACAGTGGTTTGAGGACTGTAGGGAGTCTCTAACAGAGGTTTTAAAGGGTCCAAGTCTGATCTCATTGGCAAGTAGGGTGGGTAGACTGTTCATCCAAGAAGGGGCTCTGTAGCTAAAGGACCTTTGGAATTGGGAGGTATGGCAGTGAGGGACAGAGAGGAGTTGCTTTCCAGAGCTATGAGTTTGCTTAAGTGTCAGGGCCGGGTGGATTAGTGGTGTGAGTCGTAGCGGGTAGTGGCCTAGGGCAGTTTTTTTTGCCATGAGGCAGGTGTGAAACCTAATCCTGTTGTCAAGGTTAAGCCAGTTGGTATCATTGTATAGAGAGCATGTGTGAGTTAGGCGGTCAAAGCCCAGGGTGAGGCGACAGGCTTTATTTAGAGAGCTATGAAGTCTATGGAGGGCCTAGGTGTTCGCTGCCCCATAGACGAGTAAGCCATAGACTAGCAGGAAGAGGACAGAGGAGGAGACAGCAAGCCTCATTGTGTTTGGGGTAAAACAATGTTTGAAGTGGTACAGTAGCCCGAGCCGCACATTGAGGGCAGTAGATAGGAGGTAGATATGTTGGTGGAAAGTAAGTGCAGGGTCTAGGGTAATGCCCAGGTATCTGAAGGAGTCTACTTGCTCCAGAGGGGTCAGTTTGGCAGTTCATACTTGAGGGCAAAGTTTCTTTCTAGTGTTAAGTGGGTGGAAAAGAACATAACCTTGGTCTTGTTATAGTTCAGGATAAGGCGTTGTGAGGCAAACCATTATTCAGCACCACTAAAGGAGAATTGAAGGGAGAGGTGGAGTTGCAAAGGGTCAGAGTTGGAGGTATATAGGACAGCATCATCCGCATAGAGAAGCAGGTTCCCTGGGCAAGACCTGGGGAGGAGTTAAGGAAGAGCTGAACAGTAGTGATCCAAGGATGGACCCCTGCGGGACACCAGAGAGGACAGGTAGCCTACTAGATAGGGTGTTACCAATTTTGACATGCTGGGAACGGTTAGACAGGTAATCAGAGAACCAGCCAAGGGCATCCTGCGAGAATCCAATGTTGGTTAGTGTGGATAGCAGGAGCGGGTGGTTAATGGTGTCGAACGTCTTTGTGAGATCAATGAGGACAGCCCCAGTGATTTGACCTCTATCTAATGCAGAGTGGATGTGTGTGGTGAGTTCCAGGAGGGCAGTAGTAGTACTATGTCCCTTCCGGAAGCCGTGTTGCTACTTGCTAAGCAGGTTGTATTTGTTGAGGTGGTCAGTGAGCTGATCAGAGATGATCCTCTCTAGGGCCTTGGATAGGGGAGGGAGAATGGAGATAGGACGGTAGTTGTTAATAAGGACACGGTCCCCGCTTTTAAATATTGGCGTAATGTAAGCAGATTTCTAACGGAAGGGGAATTTCCCCAGGCATAAGGTGTGGTTTAGTATATGGGTGAGGGGGTTGAGCACCTTAGGGAGAGAGAGGTGGAGGAGTTTCAGGTCTAAGGAGTCACTACTATAGTGGGAGTGACTTAGAGCAGTTCTGAGATATGGCTCAGTGCACTTAGGTGCAATGCTGTGCAGACAAAATGGAGGGGCTACTGGGGAGGGGGAGGTGGCTGGGAGTGGGTCAAAGAAGTTGGTAGGGAGAACCTTGTTGAGGTTAGAGAAGGTGTCATTGAAGGCTGTGGCCATACGGGCTGGGTCAGAGGTTAGGCACCCATCAAACATGATCTGATTGGGGTAGTGTTGGGATCATTGCCACAGAGGTCCTTAATATTGGCCCAGAACTTTTGCCCTGAGCCCCAGGTAGTGGTTAGAGAGGTCTTATAGTACTCTGCTTTAGTTTTGCGCAAGGACCAAGTACATTTGTTCTGTGCCTCTCTGTAGTTCTGTCTGTGGCTGGCAGGCCAGTCTCGTTGAGGAGGTGCTATTAAGCTGTAGTAATGCTGTCCAGGCACACTGTAACTAACACATGGTTTGTATGCTGCTAGTATTCTGCTACAACTTGTTTGCTGCTTTACTGAGGCCCCTGCCTACCCCTGTCTTGGTGGACTAATTTTATATTTTGCTTGGTGCTGGTACCCTCCTTTTACTGAGGCCCCTACCAACACGTTTCCAGGGTGGGCCTAATAATTACAGTTTGCTTCTAAGATTATTTAGAAACCGTACTTGGCCTTGGCTATCTATGATGGGATTCCTGTAGTTGCTAATAACCAGCTTTGCTGAGGCCCCTACCTACATCCTGTCTGGGGGCACTTAATGCAGTAAAACCTCACTTATCTGAACCCTTCTAATCCTAAACTCTCAGTTATCCAAAGCTGAGAGATGTTCCTGTTTTCAGTCAGTGAAACAAGAACTGTAATGCCATGAAATGTTTCCACTGTGATTCCTATGCAGCAATTAGCTGCTAATAGGAACCATTTGTCTTAATGAGAAACACCTGGTGTGAGGGGGTAAAGAAATTAGTGGGTAGTTAGGTGATTAAGGCCAGTTTTCCAGTTGTTAGTAAAACAACAAACTGCCCAATTTTCTAGCCTCCCAGTCTCTTGTGCTACATGCACTAGTTGAGTTGTAATCTGAAAACTTGTTTAGAAAAAAAACAAAACTTTTTTTCAGCTGCTTATTCCAACCACCATGTGATCAACAAAGGTAACCCTTGCTGTGTGATTCCTTCCACCCACCCAACGTGAAAAGCATGCTGCCGCTGCCCACTCTGATCTGTGTGCTTAAGTCTGGCTCCCACCTGATGACTGGCACATTTCCTTCCCTGTGCCTGACCACCCAGTGTAACTGGTAGACACCTGCATGCTAGATGCATTGGTTGAGTTATCACCTGAAAACTTGTATAAAAAAACCTTTTTTTGAGCTGCTTCTTTAAATCGCTAACACCCGTATGATCAACAATAGTCACCTCTACTACGTGAGAGGTCCCAGAAGACTGGAGAATAGCTCATGTGATCCTGCTCCACAAGAGTGGTAGCAGGGAGGAGGCAGGGAACTACAGACCAGTCAATCTTACCTCAGTAGTGGGCAAGATTATGGAGGCACTCCTTAAGGAAAGGATAGTGCAACACCTGGAATCCATGGGAGCACAGGATCCAAGACAGCATGGGTTTACAAAAGGAAGGTCCTGTCAAACTAATCTCATAGATTTCTTTGACTGGGTAACCAGAGTGGTGGACCAAGGGGGAGCAGCTGATGTTGCCTACCTTGACTTCAAAGCTTTCGATACTGTTCCACATAAAAGATTAATAAGCGGGTAGGCTCTGGGTGGGTCAGAAGTTGGTCAACTGGGTGGCAAACTGATTGGCGGGCAGAAAGCAGAGATTGGTGGTAAATGGTATACAGTCAGAAGAGATACAAGTCATAAGTGGGGTACCTCGGGGATCAGTCCTGGGGCTAGTCCTCTTCAATATCTTCATCAGTGACATTACAGATGGACTGGAGGGTAAGGTTTGTCTGTTTGCAGATGACACCAAGATCTGCAACAGAGTAGATGATCCAGGTGTGGTGGGCAGAATGAGAAGAGATTGGATAAACTAGCAAAATGGTCAGAAGAGTGGCAACTGGGGTTTAATACAAAGAAGTGCAAGATCATGCACATATGGAAGAGAAACCCTGAAGCCACCTATAGGCTGAGAGGGGAGTTGCTGGAAGTCACAAGGGAAGAAAGAGATTTGGGCATCATCATCATCACCGATGACCGGAAATCATCCAAGCAGATCACTAAAGCAGTAGATAAGGCTAGGGGGATGTTAGGGTGTATTAGTAGGGGTATCACAAGTCGGAAGAGGGAGGTAGTAATCCCTCTTTACAAGACACTGATTAGGCCCCATCTGGAGTACTGCGTGCAGTACTGGAGGCCACACCTTCACAAGGACATTAATCAATTTTTTTTCAACTCTTTTTCCTTGCCTTCCCAGCCAGAACTGTCTCGGGCTGCCTCTCTTGCCATGATCGCTGTACCGACCGCTGTGTTCCCCACCATCTTCAAGCTAGTTGCGACCCCCCGGAGGCTGGGGAGGGGGCTACGATCTCCAGGGAGGTAGAAGGGGCAGTGGTGAGGAACCAGCGTTGGTCATGTTGTGGTGTTGGCACTGGAGGAGCCGTCTCCTATCCAGTGGGAGGGGTGTTTTCTTCCCCTAGTTATGCCCCAGACATGGGACGTGCGATACTGTTCAGCCCATGACGTGGGTGCTCCCACTCAGGTCCAGAAGACAGCCGCTCATGTCTTCCCCATTTTCCAAGCCCCTGTGCATCGCAGTGCCGCCAGTCTCCACAGGGGCTATAGCTGCACCGGGCTACCCCGGATCCCTCCCCGAGAGAGGAGAGCAGTCCTCTGGATGCTCGATCCTCTGTCTCCCCTGCTGACCCCTGGTGCTCCAGGCTCGTTCCCAAACCCGGGTTGCCAGTGTGGCGCGAGGTGTGGCATCCAGTGCCTCAACCCTCAGCGTCACCGGGCCGGCCCAACATTAACCAAATTGAGGCAGTCCAGAGAAGGGCAACCAAAATGTTGCAGGGACTGCATCAGAAAACATATGAGGACAGATTAACAGAGCTCAATATGTATACCCTAGAGCAAAGGAAGGAGAGAAGTCATATGATTGAAACATTCAAACACCTCAAGGGCATTAACAAGGTGAAAGAGTCTGACATGTTTCAGTATAAGAAAAATAGCAGGACAAGAGGACACAGCATGAGATTAGAGGGAGGCCGATTAATGGGTAATGTGAGGAAGTTCTTTTTCACAGAAAGGGTGGTGGATGCATAGAATGGCCTACTTCAGGAAGTGGTGGATATGAATACAGTGCAGGGCTTCAAACAGGCATGGGATAGGCATAAGGGAGCAATACAGATGAGTATGAATAGCTAGGCCATTGACAGAGCAAAGGCCGATGGCTCATTTATAAGGCACAAAAAGAAATGGGCAGACTGGATGGGCCTCGCAGCCCTCATCTGCCGTCAACTGCAATGTTTCTATGCTTCCTTTTTCTTCTGCTGCTTTTTACGATCGTCGATACTCACGCTGTCTTTAACATTCACCCTCTTTGCTGCAGGACTGGCAGTATGCAGACCATGCTCACGTTTGCTCTGTCACTCTCGGCGCTCTCTGCTTTAAAATATGTTACAGTAGTACAAAAAACTCCTAAAACCAAAGGCAGTCTGTTGATACAGTACTGTACTGTATTGTTAAGTGTAGCCCAGGCGCCATATGCTAGTGGGATACCCCCCCTTGCCTGCTGTCCTTGGTACCAGGCAAGGGGCCTGGGTCCTGCTATGATGACAATTGGGGGTTCATTCCCAGAAATATTGATAATAGCGCAGTGCTTCCACCCAGAGTAAAGTATTAGTGGGCCAGGTATCTGCCTGGTACAGTCCCCTGGGATACTGTATATACCCACTTCCCCAATCAACCACTCTGCATACAGTATCCCCAGTAACCTTGTTCCACCATAAACCATAAATCTCGGCAATGGGTAAATGCAGTGAATTTCACTAACACAGTAATTGCAACAATTTCATAGCTTTATTTGGGAGCAACGGCTAGGGAAAGGATACTGGGACCAAGGAGTGCTGTGAAGAGAAAGAAAGTTAGTGAAGTAAGTAACACTATTGAACATTTGGGCTGCAGGCCAAACTCACCCCCACTGGCACAATTGTTCCCAACCAGTCCCTCTGGGTACTCACTAGGTGTAGGCCTGATCAGTGCCATGGGTTGGCCAGCTGTTGGGGCCCTGAAATATTGTAAAGAACTTAAATTGAGAAAAGCACAACATTCCCCTTTTCCTTTCCAGGAGCCAGGTCCTGGGTACTCACTGTTTGTTGATCTCAACACCTGGGGTATGGAGCTCCTTGTTTGGTGCAGCAAAGCAGAAAATGGCCCTGCTTGAATCCCATGGGCAGGATGGAACTTGCTCGACACTCTTGCAGCTTGTCACCTTGATTAAAGCTCTGGCCGCTTGACCCCTTCAGCCACTTCTGGCCCATTGCAGAGCTTTGTTGCAGGACAATACCAGCCCCAGAAGGCCCAGACCCAGGAGTGGCTCTGCAGTCCAGCTCCACCGATGGTTTATAGGTACTCTAGCACCCCAGCAAGCACCAGTGACCCCCTGAGACACTGTGTCCCACTTGGAAGGGGTTAGCAGATTCCTTCCCTGGCTCTGGGTGAGAACTCCCGAATGATGGGAGTCCTCCTGCAGTCCCTGCACTGAGCTCTCAGCACGAATAGTTCACAAGCAGCTATTCCAATAAAGTCCAGTGCCAATTTAAGTGGGTGCTAACCTCAGTTCCAAAAAGCACAGGTGCAGTCCAACGGGAATCCAAGAACAATCAGTCCAGTACACCAGTCCACACTTTCCAGCTAAGCAATGTCCACAGCCTCTTCTTTGGCTGTAGCTGGGGCACAGCTCTCAGCCACTTTAACCAGTTCACTCAGAACATGTACAGCACGTGGCTAGCACCCCGGACCAGAGACGCTTTTCCTCTTCATCATTACAATTGCAGTCCCACACAAGCAAATGAACTCTCAATAGCAACTGTAGCATTCAGATAATTTACAGTCCTCTTAGCCAATTCAGCCAGCTAGTGTAGGGTTTCTGCAGCATTTAATTTTTTTCAACAATATTCAAGCAACTTCTCATTACCTAGGGAATCGGGATCACAGTTCCGTCTCTTTTCTCTCTTTCTCCTTCTCAATCCAGTTCTGCCAACAGTAATCTCCAGATAGATCCTGGGTAAGCCCCTGAAGTCCCAGATCCACTCTAACAGGATCCTCCTGACGCGCAGAGAGCCCGGGAACACACTGAAGAAATCCCAGCAAGTCCACACTGCTTCAGACGAGAAATCAAGGTTCTGATTTGCTGATGGAGCTGATTAATAATCTATATCCATAGAGTCAGTATTTCCTGTTAATTTATTAGGGCATGATCTAGGCACCTGAATTAGTCCCCACCTTTTCCCAGGAGTCCCTTTGTCCCAGTTTTGGGTGCCTAGATCACGGGCTGCAATTTTGGGGTCAAGTGTCACAAACATGTCGGCTGTCATTTATTTATACGGAGTCCATACATTTCCCCTAGTTTCATAGGGCAAATGCAGTCTAACTTATTACTTTATTCAAACAAGCACCCCACTAGATTATAGCCCCAAATGTCCCCTGTCAAACAAGTCCACTCTCATTCAGTGGATTCTAATAGTTTTACGGTCGCTGTTACCAAAACTCAGTCCCTCTAGGCGGCAGGCAGCAACCTCATTAATATTCATTCGGGCCACTCATTAATATTCATGCCCCCGAGTGGCTTTTCTGTTTAAACTTTTATTCTATTGCAATTACGGGCTTGTGCCCGATCCCCTTCCAGTCTCCATTCCCCAAAGACATGAGGGGCACTGGGACCACAGACATACTCTCCAGCTGACCACAAATCAGGTGGTCGGCACACCAAAACGCATCTTCACACATGCACGATCGCCACTGTGCACCTAGGTGCAAGGGGAGTACAGCAATCGTGGCTAACTTTCCCAGCCCAACGGGCTGAAACTAAAACAATGCTGCTCCGTAAAGGGTCTGTGGCTGCTGAACACCAGCAACCATCAGGAGACAAGGAAAAAAGATCAGGTATGCCCCCGGGGGAGTTACACAAGTGTGCTGTCAGTGGTCTCCTGGTTATCTGAACCCCCATTTATCCAAACGTTTTTGTGTCTCCCAACACATTCGGATAAACAGGGTTTTACTGTATTACAATGTATTTTGAACCACTTTCTGGGGGGTGCTGTGTGTTGTTCTTATTTTAAAGTTTCTACACCAAGTTGTACTGATTTCTGGAACAACTAGGTGGGATCCTGATCATCCTGTGCCACCCCATGCTGGGTCCACCACCAACGCAAAATTGATTCTTGCAATGCTAATACTGACCCACTTACACACTGTATTGTTTCTTTAGCCTAAAAGTCCACTGAAGCAGAGGAGGTATTCTTTTTTGACAGTATGCTGAATCTACAGTCCCACAGTCCTGCTGAACTGTCCTTCAGAATCCACGATTCATAGAAACATAGAAGCTGTCAGCAGAAAAGGACCTCCTGGCCCACCTAGTCTTCCCTAAAGTCTTTACCTATTGTTTCACCGTAGACCCTAAATGATCTCCGCCTTACCCCCAGCTCCAGGTCCTTTTGTGTTTATCCCATGCATGTTTGAAACCTGTTACTGTTTTGGTACTCACCACCTCTGCTGAGAGGCTGTTCCAGGCATCCACCACCCTTTCCATGAAGAAATATTTCCTCACATCCCCTGTGAGTCTACCTCATTCCAGCTTCATATCATGCCCCCTTGTCCTTGAGCATCTCTTTCTGTGCAATATGTCACCCTCCTGTAGCTTACTGATAACCACATCAGGGGTTGGAGAGTGGATTGTTTGCTGGTAGCTCTTCCCCTGCACCTGGAGAGGATATCAGTGTGGACAGGACTTCAGTGTGGGGAGGACTTCAGTGGAGGTTCAGGAGTCCCACTTCTGACCCTACCCGTATCACCACCGATAGTTTTTGTTTTCGGCCAGTCACAAAAAGGGTGCCAACATTTCAAAAAGGAACAAAGCGGAGCAGCATTTAAAAGCCGCTGCTTTGGCCGCAAGGGGAGAATTCCATTGGGGGTTGGAGAGCAGAGAGAATTGTTATTGGCAGTTGTCTCCCTGCACCGGAGAGGACTTCAGCATAGAGAGGACTTCAGCGCGGAGAGGAATTCAATGGAGTTTCAGGAGTTCCACTCCTGATCATGCCTGCATCACCACCACCAGTTTTTGTTTTCATCCAGTCACAATAAGGGCGCCGAAATGTCAAAAAAAAAGTAGCATTTAAGAGCCGCTGCTTTGGCCACATGGAGAGAGTTCCATTAGGGGTTGGAAAGCAGAGATGATTGTTGCTGGTAGCTCGCCCCTTGCACTGGAGAGTACTTCAGTGTGGAAAAGACTTCAGGGTGGCGAGGACTTCAGCGGAGGTTCAGGAGTCCCGCTTCTGATCATGTCCGCATCACCACTGGCAGTTTTGGTTTTCCATCAATCACAAAAAGGGCACCAAAATTTCAAAAAAGAACAAAGCGGAACAGGAATTAAAAGCTGCTGCTTTGGCTGCAAGGGGAGAATTCCATCAGGGGTTGGAGAACAGAGAGAATTGTTGCTGGTAGCTCTCTCCCCACGCTGGAGAGGACTTCAGCATGGAGAGGACCTCCGCGTGGAAAGAACTTCAGTGGAGGTTCAGGAGTACTGCTTCTGACCATGCCCACATTGCCACCAGCAGTTTTAATTTTTTGCCAGTCACAAAAAGGATGGCAATATTTCAAAAAAGAACAAAGCGGAGCAGCATTTAAAAGCCGCTGCTTTGGCCACAAGGGGAGAATTCCACATGGGGTTGGAAAGCAGAATTGTTGTTAGTAGCCTTCCCCCCGCACCGGAGAGGACTTCAGCCTGGTGAGGACTTCTTCGGAGATTTAGGAGTTCCGCTCCTGACTGTGCCTGCATCACCACCAGCAGTTTTTGTTTTCAGACAATCTCAAAAAGGGCATCAGAATTTCAAAACAGAATAAAGCGGAGCAGCATTTAAAAGCTGCTGCTTTGACCACAAGGGGCTATTCCATTGGGGGTTGGAGGGCAGAGAGGATTGTTGTTGGTAGCTCACCCCGGCACTGGAGAGGACTTCAGCATGGAGAGGACTTCTGCATGGAGAGGACTTCAGTGGGGGTTCAGGAGTCCCGCTTCTGCCTGTGCCCGCATCACCACCGGCAGTTTTTGGTTTTGGCCAATCACAAAATGGGCGCCGAAATTTCAAAAAGAACAAAGCGAGCAGCATTTAAAAGCCACTGCTTTGGCCACAACAGGAGAATTCCATATGAGATTGGATAGCAGAGAGAATTGTTGCTGGTAGCGCTCCCCCCACACCAGAGAGGACTTCAGTGTGGAGAGGACTTCATCAGAGGTTCAGGAGTGCCGCCCTTGACCATGCCATCACCACCGTCAATTTTTGTTTTCTGACAATTACAAAAAGGGCATTATAATTTCAAAAAAAGAACAAAACAGAGCAGCATTTAAAAGCTGTTGCTGTGGCCACAAGGGGAGAATTCCATCTGAAGTTGGATAGCAGAGAGAATTGTTGCTGGTAGATCTCCCCCCCCCACACCAGAGAGGACTTCAGTGTGGAGAGGACTTCATCGGAGGTTCAGGAGTACCGCTCTTGACCATGCCATCACCACCGTCAATTTTTGTTTTCTGACAATTACAAAAACGGCACTGTTATTTCAAAAAAAGAACAAAACAGACCAGCATTTAAAAGCTGTTGCTGTGACCACAAGGGGAGAATTCCATGTGAAGTTGGATAGCAGAGAGAATTGTTGCTGGTAGATCTCCCCCCGCACCAGAGAGGACTTCATCGGAGGTTCAGGAGTACTGCTGTTGACCATGCCATCACCACCGTCAGTTTTGGTTTTCCGACAATTACAAAAAGGGCATCGTAATTTCAAAAAAAGAACAAAGTGGAGCAGCATTTGAAAACTGCTGCTTTGGCCACAAGGGGAGAATTCCGTTAGGGGGTCTTCAGCTTGGAGAGAACTTCAGCATGGAGAGGACTTAAGCGGAGGTTCAGGAGTCCCGGTCCTGACTGTTCTCGCATCACCACCAGTAGTTTTTTGCCTGCCCACCCTCCCCCACCTCTACATATTCTTTAGTGTTCCTTTATAAGGGAGGAGCATTTAGATTCTGTCCAGGGTATGATCGTTAGGCCCCCCCAAAAAAAACCCAAGGAGGAGCTGCTGAAAATATCAGGGATAAAGGGCACATATACATTTAAATCTGTATCGGTTTAAATCTGTGGAACTGAGCAGTTTAATTATGGTTGATCTGAAAATTGTTTTATGTTAGATACTAGATAAGGAAATTGATGCCATATTATCTATTTCTATATCTATTAGAAAGTGTGATTGATCTGGAACTTGACTTCTGTTAGATAAGAACATTGATACATTATTATCTATTTCTATAGCTAGCACAGTTAGAGTGTGGCAGATCATGGCTAGGTTAGGCTAGTATGGCATTCTGAAAGTGTTGTTACTGTTGCTGTTGTGGGGGATCATGGAAATGGTTTAAGTCCTACTTGATATAGCGTAAGGGTCAAAGGAATGTAGCATAAGGGTCAGCATGATTTTATCATTGAATTAATACAGAGCAGGTAAAAGTTTGCAAATGAGCTATATATAAGCCAAACAAAGCAATGATTGGGTGTAGTAACAGAAAAAAATATATCAGGAACTCTTTATATTAGTAAAAGGGAAAATATATTAGGAACTCTTTTGTGTATTGTAAAGGATGGAGATTGAAAGATAAAAATGGTAAAGGATTCTGTCTTAGGGAATTGTCTAGGAACAAGGGTAAAGAGGAAACACAGATTCAAATATGTGGCATACAAGGGACGAGAGAGAAAGGTTGGGAATGGAGTATCCTGAAAGCTGAAGGTGGCAGGAGAGGGGGAGGGGGCACAGGGGGCAGGCGACATTTAGAGGACCAATGAGAAGGGGAAGAATAGTAGGCTGCAATGGATGTGGGGAGGCGGTTGTTATGGACACATTGTGGAGAATTGGTGGGTGCCCAGTATGTCAACAGTTGAGGCAGCTTGTGGCTGAATTAAACTGGCTAAGAAGAGAGATGGAGTGGAGGTTAGGGAGAAGGCGGGAAGGGTGAAAAATGCAATGGCATGAACTATGCTAAGGGATGGAGTAAGGAAAAGGATGGCAGGAGAAGAAAGGAGATGTGTGGAGGGATGGGTTGCAGATCAGGAGGTAGGAAGGGAAATGGATGGAAGGGGGTGGGGAAAAAAGGGGAGGGGGACAGGGGAAAAGATGCAAACATGATGGGAACAATATACCTAGGTATAGGCAGGCAAACATAGGAGGCAGTGTATGGGTCTCAGATACTCGCAATTAGTTAAGATGCAGGAAGGGGGTTCAAGAGGAGAGGGAAGTAAGTGAGGTATATGAAAGGAGAGAGACAAAGGGGTAACAGTGGGAGGAGAGGAGATATGGGGTAAGGATATGGGAAGAAAAGGATCTGTGATGCAGGGGAGAAAAGGAAGAGTGAAAGTATTGCAGGAGGGAAGGAGAGGGAAAAAAGGTAGGCACTGAGGGGAGGAAGGAGGAACGGAGGAGTAAGGAGAATCTATCAGGAGGGAGAAGGGAAGGGGAAAAAAAGGAACAGGTGCAACTGGGGAGTGGTGGAGAAAGGAAAATGCAGGAAAAACAAGGTGACAGTGCGAGCAAACAGGTAGGCAGTATGAGGACTGGAGTTTGGGGGGGGAGTAAAAGGGATCCAAGGAAGGGAATCCAGGATGGGCACGGGGCTACTTGCAAGGAAAGAGAGTACAGACCACGTAATGGTCTTTGGGGATTCCATAATAAAGGGAATCCACTGGTTAAGGAAGGGGTGGCCTGTAAAAGGAGATTGGTCTTCTGTGAGCCAGGGGTGGAGGCTAGAAGGGCGAGAGCAAAAATAAGGAAGGGTATTAGGTTACTGGGGGGAAAGTCACGCTTAGTCCTGCACCTGGGGATTAGTGGTCTGGCTGGAAACTATATGGGGAAGTACAAAACAGGTTCAATGAGCTAGCAAGGCGCTACGAGGAGGAGCTTAGCTCTGTGGCTTTCTCAGAGGTTTTGCCTGTTCACTGTGCTAGCACAGCTAGGCAGCTGAGAATAAAGAACTTCAACCATTGGCTCAAGGATTGGTGCAAAGGGGAGGGATTCACCTGCATAGGAGAATGGGGGGACACGTGAAAAAAGGGAAAACCTATACATGAAGGACAGATTACATGTAAATGAGAGGGGAGCTAGAGTGCTGAGGACAAAGCTGCAAGATTATATAGATGGGGTCCTAGGGAAAGATTTAAACTAAGTGAGGGGGGAGTACGAGTCTAGGGAAGGGAAGGTGGAAAAACATCCACTCCCCCGCAAGAAGGTACAGGGGAGATAGGGGGAAAAGACAGAGTACAGGGGTTCTGGTGGAAGGGTTTGGTGGCAAATGCCGGAAGTATGGGGGAAAAAAATGTGAGAATTGGAGGCCATGATGGTGGACGAGGGGCTGGGCCTGGTTACCATAATGAAGACATGGTGGATGGAAAATCATGACTGGGAAGTGGTTATCTTGCTAAACAGCCTCTTTAGAGAGGACAGGATGGGGAAAGGGGGAGGCACTACATGTAAAGGATGGGATAAAGGCGACCACAGGGCAGGAAAGTCTGGTATTGGAGGTCCTCTGGGTCATGTTAGTCAGGAGGATGGGGGAGGTAATATGCTGGCCTGAGAGTGGTCTACAGGCCACCAAATCAGGGAGAGGAAGCGCGGACAAGGAATTTATGCAGAAGGTACAAAGGATGGCTAGCAAAGGGGAACCTTTGCTGGCAGGGGATTTCAGAGTTTTAAATAATTGATTAGCAGTTTTTTTCTTGGGACAATACAAAATGTACAGAAAGTGTTTATATATGTTTTCTATAAGTGTTATGTTTGTTAAACACAGTGAGGCAAGTGCTATGCATTTTCACAATGTTTTAAAACTTTTACGAGCAAAACGCTAATCAATTTTTAGAGTTAAATAAAACCCTGGGATTTTAATCTCCCTGATGGGACTGGGGGATCCCATCAGCAGCATCGGCAAAGAGTAGGAAGATAATGGAATCCCCGCAAGAAGCACTCCTGGAACAACTAGCCGAGAGAACCCACTAGGGGTGGAGCTGCTCTCGAGTTAATACTGACAAAAGGGGCCAGTGTGGAGGAGGTCTCTGTGGGAGAAAATCTGGGGACAAGTGACCACAGAGTAGTTAGATTTAGATTTAGGATGGGGAAGGAAGAGAGTTGAACCACCACTAGGGGTATTTGACTTCTGGAGGGCGGATTTCAATAGACTGAGGGAGATTTTCAGGGTAGCGATGGAAGGCAAGGAAATGCTGGGGGACATGGAGAAACTGGGGGGCAATAAAGGAAGGAATATTGAAAGCCACAGATCAGTGCATTAGAAAGGTAGGCAAGAGCAGAAGGGGTAGGAGGTCGCTTTGGTTCTCCAAAGAGGTGTCAAGGGCAATAGGAGAAAAAAGGAGGGATTTCAGGCATATAAAAGAACACAAGGAAAAGGGGACAGGGAGGTATACGGGGAAAAGCTAAGGGTGGCAGGGCAAGCAATCAGGAGGGCTAAGGTGGAAATGGAGGAGAGGATAGCAAGAGGAGCCAGTAGGTGAGACAAAAAATTCTTCCAATACATCAGTGAGAGAAGAAAGAATAGGCAGGGCATAATGAGACTAAAAGGGAGGGGGGAACTATGATGGAGAAGGACGGGGAAAAAGCAGACTTGCTGAACAGTTGTTTCTGCTCAGTTTTCATGATAGAAAGGGAGGGAAGGAGAGACGGAGGGGAGGGGGAATTGACACTAGTTCATTCAAGGTAAGTAGGATTTCGGAGGAACCGGGTATGATAAAAGTGGACAAGGCACTCGGTCTGGATGCCCTACATCCCAGGGTGCTCTGAGAGCTTAGGGAGGAATTAGCAGCACCACTAATGAGGCTGTTCAAAATATCATTGGATACAGGGAAAGTTCCAGGGGACTGGAAAAAGGTGGACGTAGTACCTTTACATAAGCGCAGTGGCAAGGAGGAGCAAAGTAACGATCGTCCAGTCAGTCTTACCTCAGTGGTAGGTAAGATTATGGAGGTCCTCCTGAGGAAAGGATAGAAAATTACCCGGAAGACAGCAGTCTACAAGATGACAGGCAACACGGGTTCATGAAGGGAAGGTCATACCAGACAAACTTTATTGAATTTTTTGATTGGGTGATGAGGAAGGGGCGGTGGACGTGGCCTATCTGGACTTTAGTAAGGCCTTTGACACCATCCTTCACAGGAGACTAGTAAGCAGATTGGACAGCTTAGGAGTGGGGAAGAAAATAACAGATTGAGTAGAAGAGTGGCTTGGTGGCAGAGGCCAAAGGGTGGTTGCAAATGGCGTGCATTCCAGGAGGGAAAGGGTGACAAGTGGGGTACCACAGGGGTCAGTATTGTGTACATTACTATTTAACAATTACATAGAGGATATTGCAGAAGGACTGAATGGTAAAGTGTGCCTATTTGCAGATGACACGGAGATCTGCAGTGGGGTGGACACACTGGGGGGGGCAAATGAGGGAGGGCCTGAGAAAGTTGGAGGGGTGGTTGGAGAGGTGGCAATTGAGTTTTAATGCAAAAAGTGCAGAATAATGCATATAGGACATAAGAATCTGAAGGCCATATACACACTGGGAGGGGAGGTGGTTTTGGTAACTGAGCAGGATAGAGTTCTGGGGCTTATAATTTTGGACAACCTGAAGGAGGCAAACCAGTGCTACAAGGCAGTAGGAAAAGCAAATGGAACGCTGGCATGCATAAGGAGGGGTATTACAAGTAGGAAAAGGGAAGTGATAATGCCCCTATACAGGTCCGTGGTTCATCCGCACCTTGAGTATGGGGTACAGTTTTGGAGACCTTACCAAAAAGGAGATATAGAAAGGGTGTAGAGGGTCCAGAGAAGGGTGACCAAAATGGTGTATGGAATGCATCAGTGGACATATGATGAGAGGATGGAGGAGCTAGACGTATATTCCCTCGAAACGAGGGGGGATGTGATGGAAACTTTTAAATACCTAAAGGGAATAAACAAGGTAAAGGTAGGGAGCATCTTCAAGAGGAAAGAGAATCCAAAAACTAGGGGTCACACCTTAAAGCTTGAGGGTAGACAATACAGAGGAAATAAGAGGGGAACTACTTTACTGAGAGGGTGATGGGCCCCTGGAATGGACTGTCAGAAAGGGTGGTGGAAGCAAAAACAATGCGGGAGTTCAAGAGGACATGGGATAACTACATGGGTTTAAATAAGAAAAGGAAGGAAATGATCCAGGAAGCACAAGAGAATGATGAAAACCGCAAAACAGGGTGGAGGGGGCACAAGGGGGGGTGTAAGGTGCGGATGGTCACTTCTAACTTTGGGGGAGGAGATAACGGGCAGACTAGATGGGCTATAGGGGTCCTTTTCTGCCGACAGATTTCTAGGTTTCTGTGTCTCCCCTTTCTTTCAGTGAGTACATATTTAACTCCATGAATCATAGGGCTTCTGATACAAGCCATGCACCATTTTGGTAGCCCCCCCCCACCCACAGTGTGTCCACTCTGTTGCAGATTGTTGTGTCATCTGCGAACAGGCATACCTTTCCTTCCAGCTCCTCTGCGATGTCACTTATAAAGACATTGAAGAGGACCGGTGCCAGTACTGACCCCTAAGGCACCCTACTGGTCACCTTACCTTCCTCCGAGTGAACTCCATTTACCACCATTCTCTGAGTTGTTACTCAGCCAGTTTCTTTTTTTTTTTTGTAATATCATTTTTATTAAAGTTTTAGACAGTCAACAGTAACCAATTTTGTACATCATTATTCTACAATTAATAAGCATTTACAGGAGAATCCTTTACATTTACAAATTCTCCACCCCCACCCCCAAAATGGATTCATGTCTTTAAACAGCAGGGATACAGTTTTGTTTTATCCCAGTATAACCAGCCTCTACTAGAGAGCACTTGAAAGGTTATGCCTGACCTTACAGATATCCTGTAATGGGTCCAGCTTGGAACCAGGGTGTTTGGAGTTTGTGCTCTGAGTTTTCCTATTCATTCAGAAGCGGGAAACCTGGAGCATGAATATTCATAAATCTGCCTTTTCCCCCTTTATACTACATGAAGGGAGGCAAGCTGAGTGCCCAGGGGAGAGAAGGGATCAGCAGAGGAAGAGTCCAGCCTGTCTGGCTGTGACTGAGCAAAAGGGGCCTGTATCCTCAGGGATGGTGACAGGGTTCCTGGGCCCAGGTAGCACTGGTTCCCTCCAGCGAGGTCTCCGGAAGCTCGAGACCCAGTCACAGTCCTGGAGCGAAAGAACCCTCGAGAATGCCAGCCGGTAGGAGAAGGACCTATCCAAGTGTCCTGCCTCAAAGGAAAAGGAAGATCGAGACCTGATGGACAACCATGGAGTAGTCGTGGGCCACCCTTCAAGGGAAGTTACCGGAATCTTTGCAGAGTCACTCCCATCACAAGTACATAAGGGAGAGTGCAAGTATGTAAATGCAAGTTCATTAAATTGCTGCATGGTAGAAAAGGCCTAGGCAGTTCTGTAATGTATAATTCTGCGCTTAGGAAGAGATAGGGATGGTAAGTCTCAGGGATGGGGTCGAGTATGGGAGTCCATCACGTTGGACCACTAGGGCTATCAGTGTGGAGCCATAAGGGAGGTGCAGACGGACAGACCAACTGTTCATTTCTTAGGAACAGATCATGGGCTTATTTACTGAATTCTGTTTGATGCCACTAGCTGGTACAGAAGCCATGAGCCATCACAGCTGCTCCCAGGGTAGTGCTTACCCTGCCTAGGATAGTGCCACTGGTCCCATGGGTACAACCCCCAGTAGATCCAGAAAATAGGAGATAGGGATTTACAGATAGGGAGCTACAGAGAACATATGCTCAATCACAGCAAGGGTTAGATGCAGCAGTACAGTAAAGAATGTGCTCAAAACCGTAATGATGATTGAACATGCCAGTGACAGCAAAGTAAAGCAGAGTAATGAACTGAATGAGGTGAAGGTAATGCCCTTTTATAGCTATGTGATATCAGTGCAGCAATAAATGGGCATTCTGCTTGATCCCAGCTGCCGGCATGAACACTCGCATGTGAATGGCTTCATGTTAGTGGTACCCCAAAAATAAGCATTGATCACCCTGGTCCCCATTCTGCTTGACTTGATATGACAGAGGTAAAGGTAGTGGAACAGAGTTTCATAGCATTGGGTGGTTGCTCCTTCAGATGAGCGTTGTCACCATGTACCCCCTAGACATGGCGGAGTGCCCTGCCTTTATAACTACAGTACTTCATACTGAATAATGGAAACTCAGAAAACAACAGTGCTGCTCCCCATTAAAGTAAACACAGGAAAAAACTTTACAGGCCTAATAAAAGCTGTAGGGCAATGACACTGGGCAAAACATTTGACACCACCATTTTTTCACTATAAAAGATTCCACGCATCTTTCAGGTTTTTTTTTAATTGTTAAATTTTCTAGTCCCACAAACATTTGAGGAATTTTTTTTAATCCTTTAATATAGTTTTTTTCTCGGTAAAAAAAAAAGATGGCCACCACATTTGGATAAGAAATAGCATTGTGGAGCTGGCAGGGGTTAGAATCGAAAACAAAAAACTCCAGGTGCACAGCATAGGAAGGACCTAGAAAAGTAGATTGGACAAGTATGGTAATATTTTTATTAGTTAACTAATAGGTGAGAGGATCAAGCCCAGGCACATGCCACACAGTAGGGACTTCAAGAGTAAGGAGAAATTTCCCATCACCACCCTCTGCATCTTGCCACTGACAAAGGACTCAAACCAACTGATGACCCTACCAGTGAGTCCACAATACTCCCTTAGCTGATCCAACAGCAACCCATGGTTCACAGTGACAAAGGCTGAAACATAGGAACATGGACTTTGATGGTAGATAAGGACCGCTTGGCCCACCTAGTCTGCTCATTTCCCCACCTATTGGATAAGCTGCAGATCCTAGTTGACCGACAGCTTACTTCTTCCTACCCCCCACCAGAATTGCCATATGTCTGTCCTGTGCATTCTTGAATTCCCCCACTGTTTTTGACCCAACAACCTCCTCAGGAAGGCCGTTCCATGTGTCCACCACCCTCTCTATGAAAAAATACTTCCTCACATTGCCCCTGAGCCGTTCCCCCTCCATCTTCAAATTGTGTCCCCTTGTTCTTACACATCTCTTTTTCTGAAAGATGCTACCCTCTTGGACTTTGTTGATTTCCTTGAGGTACTTGAAAGTTTCTATCATGTTTCCCCTCTCCCTCCTTTCCTCAAGGATATACATATTAAGCTCTTTTAGTCGTTCTTCATATGGCTTCTCTTGCAGACCCTGCAACATTTTAGTTACTTTCCTCTGGACTGCCTCCATCCTATGTCCTTGCGGAGATGGGGTCTCCAGAACTGCATGCAGTACTCCAGATGGGGTCTCACCGACTGTCTGTACAGAGGGATAACAACTTCTTTTCTACTGGTGATGCCTCACCCTATACATCCCAGTATCCCCCCAGGCATCATTACTGCTTTCTCACATTGCTTGCTTACCTTTAGATCATCTGATATGACTATCCCCAGTTCCCGTTCTATTTTTGTTGTTGTTAATACCCCCCCCCCATTGTGTACTCTTCCTCTGGGTTTTTGTTTCCCAGGTGCATTACTTTGCACTTCTTTGCATTGAATCTACGCTGCCATACTTTTCAACATTCCTCCAACCTTGCTAAATCCCTTCTCATCCTTTCCACCCCCCCTTGTGTATCAGTCCTGTTGCAGATCTTTGTGTCATCTGCAAAGAGGTATAATTTTCCTTCTAGTCCCTCTGCAATGTCACTTATAAAGACATTAAAAAGGACTGGACCCAGTACTAAACCCTGCGGTACCCCACTAGTAACCTCCCTTTCTTTGGTGTGGACTCTTGTTTACTATTACCGTCTGTGTCCTGTTCAGCCAGTTTTTACCCAGGCTACCACCCTGGGACCCACTCCCTGGCTGGCTAATTTGTTTATTAATCTTTTGCGTGGGACTGTGTCAAATGCCTCACTAAAGTCTAGGTAGGCCATGTCCACAGCCCCTCCTTGGTCTACTACTTCGGTCACCCAGTCAAAGAAATCTATTAGATTCATGTGACATGACCTTCCCACTGTGAATCCATGCTGCCTTGGGTCCTGCACTCTACTGGCCTCTAGGTATTTGACAGTTCTTTCTTTCAGAAGTGATTCCATTCATGGGTGTAGGCAGGCATACTCCAAGCACTCCATGGTGTGCAATTTTATTTGGGGGGGGGGGTAGAAAATAGGCCCTGAACTGCTTCCTTTTTCCATGAAAACTAACAAAGAAAATACTGAACCTTTCTGTAATTTTATTCATAGGAGTCAAAACGAGAAGGACTGGTCACTATTACTCTCTTTGCATCCCAAGGACAATACAACTTTACAGGCTCTGGGCTGATATGTAGGTGTCTTAGGGAACAATACATGACATTTGTATTTACCCATGCATGGCAACAACCACTGTCATGAGATACAAAAGCTGTACTTATTGTGCCAAATGAGGCAACACACATGGTCCTGGTGTACATTTGTATATTGTCTGGCTACACCCCGGGGTGGGCTCACCCTAACAGGGGTTGGGGTGGGGTAGCAGTGAGTCCACTTGGTGTGCAGATCTGAAATCCCTGGCTACACCCCTGATTCCATTATTTTCCCCTACCACTGAGGTCAAGCTAACAGGTATATGGTTTCCTGCCTCTGCTTTGCTCCCACTTTTTTAAAGTTGAATCACATACGCCCTCCTCCAGTTCTTAGGTACCACGCCATACTCCCATGATTTGTTAAAAAGGGTCGTCGGTGGTGTCATTAGTTCTCCCCTAAATTCTTTTAGAATTCTGGGGTGAATCCCATTGGGCCCCATTGCTTTGTCCACCTTCAGTTTTAGGAGTTATTTCAGAACCCTTTGTTCTGTGAAAGGACTGGCTTCGACCCCCCCCATCCAGAGTGCTTCTATTGATTTGATTAGGTACCTCCCCCTCCTCTTCTTTTGTGAATACTGAGCAGAAGTATTCATTCAGTATCCCTGTTTTTCACTGTCCTCTGCCCACCTACCCTCCCCTTATTAAGCCTCACTAGCCCTTTCCTTGGTCTTTCTTTGCTCCCTAATGTACCTGTAAAAGGTTTTATCCCCCTTCTTAACTGAGTTGGCTATCTCTTCCTCGGTTTGGGCCTTTGCTATTCTGACTGCCTTCCCCGCTTCCTTCTGCTTTAACTGGTACAGTTCTCTGTCCTGCTCCTTCTGTGTTTCCTTATACTTCCTGAATGCTATCTTTTTCTCCCTAATCTTCTCCACCACCTCTTTTGAGAACCATAGTGTTTTTTTCTTTCATTTTGATTTATTTGCTTCACACAAAGGTTTGTTGCCTCTGTGATGGCAGTTTTGACATTTCCCCATTGTTCCTCCACCCCTCCTTCTCACCTGTTTGCCAGTGCTTTTCTGAGGCACTCTACCATTTTGACAAAGTCAGCCATCCTAAAGTCCAGTACCCTCACTTTTATATGACTTGACTCTGTGGCTGTGTTTATCATGAACCATGCTGTCTAGTGGTCATTTGTTCCCAGATGGCTACCCACTTCTAGATCTGAGATCCTCTCTCTGTCCCCATTTGAGAGTACCAGGTCTAAGATTGCTTCCTCGTGAGTGGGTTCCAACACTAGCTGTCTGAGGCATGCCCCCTGTAGGGCATCGAGAATGACCCTGCTCTCGGTGCAAAGGTGCTCCAGTTAACATCTGGCATATTCAGGTCCCCCATCAACAATCTCTCTCCTTTTTCTGCCATCCTAAGGGTGCCTTCCATCATTTCCTTGTCCGTTTCCTCCCCCTGAGACAGGGTCTATATTTATTATTTATTTAGTTTTTGTTTACTGGGTAAGTGCCATAGCCAAAACATGACTATTTTCAGGTGCGACCTGGGAGAATTACAATAAGCAGGGTGAACAATGGAATACAGTTGATTAGGGGTAGAGACGTAATACAGACAGAGTTAAACAAGGTTTTACAAATAGATGATAAGTAAGAAATAAACTTTAAAACAAGGTTTTACAATGACTTAATTAGTAAGCAGGGTGAACAATGGAATACAATTGATTTGGGGTAGAGACGTAGTGCAAACAGGGCTAAACAAGGTTTTACAAATACATGATAGGTAAGACATAAACGTCAAAACAAGGTTTTACAATCACTTAATTAGTGAAAATAAAAGTTCAGTAGTTTGCAATACATTGAGAGAGAGAGTGAGAAAAGTTACATTCTGCTGACAGTTTATTGGGTAAGGGTAACTACTGTACAGACAGGCTGAGACAGATAAGTGCCCAGGGTAGTAAACTAGAGGGTCAGGACAGTTGGAGATCGGTTTTAGGTGGCTTGTGATGAGGGTGAGAGTGGGCAGAAATTCAGGGTGGCTTGAAGCAGGAACAGGACGTCTGACTGAAGAGGAAGGAGCGATACCTGCGTTTGAACTGGGCATGACTGGGGGCTAAGCGGACCTCAAGAGGCAGGGAGTTCCAGAGTTTGAGCGCCGAATGAGAGAAAGCAAGAGTTCCTTTGTTTGATTTACATCTGGGTATTTGCAGCAGTGACTTATCAGCTGATTGTAGGCCATGGGAGGAGGTCAGTGGAGTGAGTAGGGATGCCAGCGAGATTGGGGAGCCTGCTCTAATGATATTGTCAGCCAGGGAGCCAAGGGCAAGGGTTCTAGCTGAAGTAGGAGGGAGCCAGTTCAAATCAGCATAGAGTTTGCAATGGTGTTTTAACCAGGGAGAGGCTGATGCATAACGGCATATGCTGTTGTAGATAGTGTCCCATTCTCTAAGGAGAGTTTTGGGTGCGTTAAGATATGTGGTTACCCTATAGGATACAGATGGGAGCAGAATCCCGTGGGCTACTACTAGTCTTGCTGACTGTCTAAAGACAGAGCTGGTTTTGTATGCTACTCCTAGCTTGGCGTTAACCGATTTGCAGGTAGATGTTACATGCTGACCAAAATTGAGATTCTCGTCGGGGAGTACACCTAGATACTTGAAAGAGTGTACTGGTTCAAGGATAATTCTGTCCTGACCAGAGACTGCCAGTTTGTCATGGTTTTTGCTTAGTTTGATCGCAGAGCCGAACAGCATAGTATGTGTTTTATCAGCATTCAAGATTAGCTTGTAGTGGAGGAGCCAGGATTGGATGGACTTAAACGCAGTAGTAAGGGTTTGGTTTATATTATGCATATTCTTGTCACTGCAGTACAGGACCAGGTCGTCTGCATAGAGGATAGCTGAGCAGCTGGGGCTATTTGGGGAGATATTGTTAATAAAAATAGAGAAGAGAAGCGGTCCTAATATAGATCCCTGGGGAACACCTAGATTGGTAGCCCTGAGGCTAGATAGCGCAGAGTTGAACCTGACAAGCTGAGTCCTATTTGACAGATAACTTTTAAACCAGGCAGTTGCATTATGAGAGAAACCAAACGCTAGAAGTCTGTCGAGCAGAATAAGATGATCAACAAGGTCAAAGGCCTTTGTTAGGTCAGTAAAAACTGCTCCTGTGAGGTGCCCTTTGTCCATAGCGGTTAAGGTGTCATTTGTTAGGTGAAGCAGGGCTGTGGAGGTGCTATGACCCTTTCGAAAGCCGTACTGGGTTGGTGAGAGAAGGTCATGTTTAGACAAAAAGTCAATGACTTGTCTTGATACTAGCTTTTCCAGGATTTTACGTAGGACTGAGAGTATAGCTATCAGTCGATAGTTGGTCATATCTCTTTTGTCACCCTTCTTATAGATCGGGGTGACACGTGCAATTTTCCATATGTCAGGGACTGCACCATGGCAGAGAGATAGGATAAAGATCCTAGATAGTGGCTGGGCAATAAATGGTGCAGCAAGTTTGAGGAGTTTGGGTTTAAGCCCATTGGAGCCTACACTAGTATTGTCAGGGATGGCATCAAACAGGCCTTGGATGTCAGAGTTAGATATTGCCTTGAAATAGAAATGAGGGGTAGGTTCTGTGATGGGGGGTAAGGGCTGGCTATTCATGAAGACTGATGTGTAGCTTGACAGGTCAGAGAATTTTATGTTAAAAGCCTCAGCTATAGTCTTTGGGTTAGTACAGTGAACACCATTAATGAGCATATCCTATGCCAGCTAAGTTTGTTTTGTTCCTAGGAATGATTTTATATGAGACCAAAATTTTCTGGAGTCTCCTGTAGCTTCCATCAGAAGCCCCTTGCAATAAGCGCTTTTAGCTTGTCTAATTCATTTTTTGCAGTCACTTCTCTGGGTCCTGTAGGAGTGGCAGTCGGCAGCGAGGCTGGTTTTTCTGAAACGCTTCCAGCTCTTGTCTCTGGCATGTAGGGTTGCCAGTAGATCTTTGTGCAGCCATTTTGTTGGTGTGGCACATACGCGTCAGTTTATTAGGGGTGCATGTTTGTCCTGGATAGAACAGAAGTGGTCTAGAAAGTGGTTTAGGGCAGTCTCTACATCAGGGGACTGGGAAAGGTAGGACCAGTCTATGGATGAGATTTCATACAGGAATTTAGCCTGATTCAGATCAGCGTAGTTCCTAAAGGTGACATAGCGTGGGGGCGAGGACCGGGAGCTGGAGTGTTGCCAAACATAGTAAATGGGGGAGTAATCTGATATTGTGTCAGGTAGTGTGCCAGCATCCACAATTCTGTCCGTCCTGTTTATTAACACCCAGTCAAGTAATGTACTTGATGTTTTACTGGGGGAGATCCTTGTGGGCTCAGTTATGACTTGATATAGGCTAAACTTCTGGATTTAGAAGCTGGCTATGCGTTTGACCCAGCCAGTTTAGGTTCATGTCCCCTAAAATAAGCAGTTCATTGCAACCTGCTAGTTTTACCGAGTCCTTCGGTAGATTTAAGAAAGCAGATAGACCTCCCAGGGGCAGGTTATGAGCAACTACTATATGTAGGTTTTTTGCACCTATACGGAGGAGAGCATGTAGAGACTCGCAAGTGGAGGATTGGGGTACAGCAGTATGTGTGATGTTGAGATGAGTTTTATAAAACAGCGCAACACCCCCCACATTTCCGATCTCCAGGGTGATCCACAGTTCCTCCTCTCCTCTCTGTTTACCCTTTAGTTCCATTGCTTTGATCACTTCCCTTACGTGGAGAGCTACTTCTCCTCCTCCTCTTCTTCTACACTCCCTGTCCCTCCTGTAGATTGTGTACTCTGGTATGTTGACATCCCAGTTATGGTTCTCTCTGTACCATGTTTCCGTGACTGCCACGACATTCAGGCGTCCGTCTTCCATCAAGGCCACCAGTTCAGGGAGTTTGTTACCTAGACTACGGGCATTGGTACGTATTACCCTCCATTTTTTGATGGCCTTACAACCCCTTTTAGCCCCATCCCTGTCCTTAATGCCTTTGCCTTTTTCTCCATTTACCCTTTCCCTTTTCCCTATCGACTTCTCTATCTTGGTGTTTACCTCACTAACTGCCCTGATTTATTTTGGGGGTGGGGGCTAGGATTTTCCTGCTCCTTTTCATTGCCTCCCCCCTTGGCTGATGAGAGAGCAAGTAGAATGAGAACTGACTGCTCCCCCTATCTCTGATCCTGAGGAGGTCATTATGCACCCTGACCAATGCAGTCTCCGTACAATGCCTGAACCTTAAATCTGGACTGGAGCGGCTCATAGATGTTAAAGGCCATGAGGTGGGCCTCAAGCTGCAGAGCCACTATCTTCTCAGTAACCTCTCAAGAAGTGAAAGTTAGAGATCCATTTATAATTTGCCAAGCAGTCCGGGTTCAGTGATATTTTTTTCAGAAGGGGCCTCACCAGCATGTCCTTCAATGTGCTTCAGAAGGACCGTTCCAAAAGTGAGCACCAGACTGTCTCAGCAAACACTGGGCCCAGAGACTCCACACAGTCACTAGGAGGTGTGTTGGACCCAGGTCCAGTTCACAATAAGGGGGCTGCAGCTCAGAAATCACCTCACAAACCTCTTCCACTGTTACCAGCTTAAACTTATCTCAGACAGTAGGAATGCTGCTTATGACAACCTGCTGTCCCCTACTGGGCAGCAGCAGCCCAGTTGGGGTTACCCAAAACCTAATTGAAGACACCCTGTCAGAGAAGAACTGAGCAAACTCTTTATACTGGGCAGATAAAAGTCCCTTTACAGGCTGGAGACGAAAAGCGGAGCCAGTCCGTTCCTCCCCACCACAATCTCTCTGAACAGAAATGCTGCCTTCTTATGGGAGATTGCCCTCTGATACTCACGTATCAACAATGCTCTAATCTCCAACCCATAGGCTTTACCTAACTGAGATCTCTGCCAACGACGCCAAACTACGGGGATCCTAAGTGAGAAGACATGGGTCGTATACAAAATAGTGCGGCAGCATCAAGGTCTGAGGCAACAACCTGTTAAAGACTACCACTACCTCCTCTGATCCTGTTCCACATGCAGCCATCACACCGAGAGGTCCAGTGCCACCTGGATTCCTGCTAGGGAGAACACCTTTATTGCAGCAGTATTTATTCTTCGACAAAAAAAATTCGGCATTTAGGTTTTTTAGCAAAAATGTATTTCTGGTATCCTTAGATTCATTCTCAATGTATTTTTAGTTTTCTCAGGTATTGTTAAAACAGCTTTTACAGCTAATTTTGTAATTTTACTGGGTAAGTGCAGTAGGCAACAAGCATTTTTCAATGCCGAATGTTGCTTGCTTTTATGTGCTGTTTAGGTATTTGGAAATGATAGTTCCATGCCTTCCTCCCAAGACATGCACTGTGTCTTTCAGTATTCAGAGACGAGTGGGAGGGGCAAGGGCCACAGCAGTACAGCAGTTGCCAAGGGGGTGAAGAGGTGGACAGTAATCCATTCAAAAGCAAAAGTGTCCTGCAGGAGCTCACTGAATTGAAGGTGGAGAAAGCGATGGAACCAGATGGCATATGCCCAAGGATATTAAGAGAACTGCGAAGGGAGATGGCAGTACCTCTGGCAGCCATGTTCACTGAGTCATTCAACATGAGTGAATTGGAGGAGGGCACATGTGGTCCCTCTACACAAGTCCGGCAGCAGGGAGGATGCTGGGAACACTAGGCCGTTCAGCCTCACCTCAGTAGTGGGGAAGATCATGGAGACATTGCTTAAAGAAAGGATAGTGGGGCATCTAGAAGCCATCGGAGCCCAGGACCATAGACAACTTGGATTCACAGTGGGGACATCATGTCAGACAAATCTGGTTGATTTCTTTGACTGGGTGACAAAGGAAGTGAATCAGGGTGGGGCAGTGGACAACGCTTACCTTGATTTCAGCAAAGCCTTTGACACCATCCCACATAGGAGGCTGATAAACTAGCTGGGTAGGCTGGGTATGGGGGAAAGGGTGGTAAACTGGGTTAGAAACTGGCTAACAGGAGGCAGAGAGGTGGTAAATGGGGTGCAGTCTAGGGAGAGGGGTGACCAGTGGGATGCTGCAGGGATCGGTCCTGGGGCCAGTCCTGTTCAGTGTCTTCATTAGTAACATTGCAGAATGGCTGAAGGGAATTTTTTTCACCAAATTTTCAACATAGCCATTTTAAGACCTCTGCTCATGAACAGTGTCACTGTGATTTTTTTAATGTGTCCCATACATTGAGTTTGCACACTGACTGCGCCATTGTGCGCTACATGCACGGAAACATATTTTGGGCTAGATGTGAGAAATGTCAGCTGTACTGCTCATAAGGAGGTGTGGTAAACTGGCAATGTTGAAAATCTGGAGTGAAAATATTGAAAATTTGTGAACTTATGAGTGTGCATAGGACCAGCGCAATGCATGCTCGTAAAACAGTCATTTTTGGGATTTTTTTCACCAAATTTTTAACATAGCCATTTTAACACCTCTGCTCATGAACAGTGTCACTGTGATTTTCTTAATCTGTCCCGAACATTGATTTCGCACACTGACTGCACCATTGTATGCTACATGCATGGAAACACATTTTGGGCAAGATGTGAGAAATGACAGCTGTACTGCTCATAAGGAGGTGTGGCAAAATGGCAATGTTGAAAATCTGGAGTGAACATATTGAAAATTCGCGAACTTTCAAGCGTGCATAGGAACAGCGCAAAGCATGCTCATAAAACAGTCATTTGTGAGAATTCTTTCACCAAATTTTTAACATAGTCGTTTTGGGGGCCTACTTCATGAACTGTGACACTGTCAATTTGTAAATCGGTCCCAAAAGGTGGTTCCATGCAGTGACCGCGAAATCACCTTTCGGGGCCAATTAACGCCATGGCAGTGACAGAATTCATGAGGTGGGGTCCCATAAACCCCATGTTGAAAATTTAGTGAAACAATTCCCCAAAATGCCCAAGATATGCAGTAAAGTTGAAAAAACCCTGTTTATTCCATTATACAGCTTACCGGCATTTCCTCAGTTCGCGGTCGGCTTTGAAGAGTGCAGACGTGTTCCTGGTCCACTAAAGATCATCCACGGACTCAGAGGTAAGAATGGGGTGAGGTGGGGGGGTGGGGAGGTAGATGCACAGAGGGTGGACGTGGGTGGGGGAGTGGGGTCAGGACAGTCTGCGAAGGAAGTTTTTTTTTCTTTTAGGTGTTTTTTTTTTTACTTGGACGACGCTGGACTTGTGCCACGCTGGGGTGGGCTACCAGTGTGGCAGCTGGAAGGCTGTTTGGGGGTAGGGGCAGCAAAATGAGGCATATAGAGGAGAGCAAATGTGTTTACATCATTAAATAAACAAAGTCTGTAAGAGATTAAAAAATCAGATGTCCCCTCCACATACCAGTCTCAATATTTTGCTGTGTGCCCACCAACAAACTTAAGAGAGTTGCAAAGTTGTAATTGATCTGTTTTGATAAAGCGTCTCTATTTCTCAATATTTTGATGCCTGCCCACCTGCTTCTGCAAACTTCAGAGAGCTATGCAGATGTTTAATTGATCCGTTCCGATAACATACTGTACATCTATAGTTCTCAGTACGTTGCTGCCTGCCCTCTTGCTTCTGCAAAGTCGAGAGAGCTGCACAGGTTTAATTGATCTGTTCTGAATAATGACAGACATACTAATAATCACATCTTCCCTACAGTAGCGCTGCCTCCGACAAATGCTGAATGATAACTGTATAACCCGCTTTACTAAACTTGGGTGCTTGCCTCATCGTGTAGAGGTTGCAGCCACTTTTTACTTTGTATGGGCCTTCAGCTGGTGGTTGTATTGTTGAAAGTAGCAAGCATACATTCCTATGGGATATAAATATCATCTTGACTAGCTTAGCAAGTTTTGACTCCAATCCCATCTCCTTGAGTATCCGATCACTGATGTGTCACTCGAATACCTGTAAGCAGAGTGGTGTCTGAAGATTATATAAGCTGGCACCGGACTTCAAGACACAGCAACAGCTCCTATACGTCCAACTTTGCTTTCTCTTTGGCTCCCAGCAAAACCAGCAGGTGAGTTCAGGTTTGATTCCTCCTGGTTGAAAGATTTGACTGCGAGAGTTTCTGTTGATATGAATGGAAGCAAACAGTACTGCACTACTGTGGTGTGTCTCTCTCATTGAGGATGGTGGACAACAGATGAAAAGAAAAAAGTGACCTTCAGCGCTGGTCCTTAGATTTTTTTTTTTTTTAGCGGGCAGTGGGACTTATACAGGAATCCACAACAATGATTGGTTTTCAGTCCTGCGGCACAGTGGGACTGGAATCACTCAGCCTGCTGAGATCCGAGAGTGTGTAGTGGCCTTCTGGAACTCTGTTGGGGGGAGCGCAGTACAGCCGACGGGATTGGGCACCCCCGTTGACTATACAGTGTGTGCATAGAAAGCATGGAGAGCCACATGATATCGCGTCGTGTGTGTGTGGGGAAGCGCGCATGAGCACGCAATCTTATCGCTGCTCACTGAAGTATACCTCTCCCTTTCTACTGTACGGCACTGCATTTTCAACTGCTGCAATAGACAGCTGCAGTGTTGATTGGAGAACTGTGGCTGCGCCTGCAAACACACTGACTGAATTGGAAGAGGGCTGCCATACCTCCGAAAACTCGGATGATGGCACTATGTTTCTTGCACATGCATGCAAGCAACATAAAAATCTGCCAATTTTCAAGCATGACCTGGGAGAGTACATTACAGGTAACAGCAGTAATACAGTGATCAGGATACAATGTCTGAGGGACAATACAGAAAAGTGCACAAATTGCAACCATCAGGTAGGTACATTGCAGTGTCAGTTAGTACAAAGTTAAGTTACAGTAACGGTTGAGACAAGTAACCAAGACTAACTGGCACTGACAGATAAGACACAAACAAAAGAGGTCCTAGATAAAAATGAGAGAAAAAAAGTAGACGTTACAACAAAACAGGCGAGGCGAGCAACGAATTAGGAACAAAATAGGTAATGTAAAATTGCAAGTAAGTAAGCGCACATAGTTCCTGCGAATACATAGGTATTTTACAGGTAAATGTAAATGGGTATATGAGGCAGAGCGTAGTAACAGGAGGAACAGGAATAGGCAGTAAGATTTGATGAAGTCATGAGCACAAACGTTTGTCAGAAGATTTAAGGTAACAGAATAATTCTTTTTTGAAGAATGTGTATGATTCGGAGACCCAGAGGTGATAAGGCAAGAAATTCCAGGATTTAGGGGTGAAGTGGACAATGTCCACCACTCACAGTTTCTCCAGAATTAGCTCCGCATCATCAGCCAGCCAGATTTCTGTGATGCAAGCCAGATCGACTGTAGAAATCAAGTCCAATATAACTGTGGCCTCGTGGCACACCACACTAGTTGTTGGTAAACCCACAACAATCCACACCCTGATGTGCTTTACTGATTAAATGTTACAGGGTCACAAAAACTATGAAGTTAGCCAATCTGTGACATATACAGTACAGGTATCTTGAAATTAGCAAGAAAGGTATTACATTTTTTTCTTAATGCCTAGAGGCTGCATTACCTAGTTCATATGCAGCACTACCACCGTGCACATTTCGATAAACAGTGGACTTTATTTATTGTATATTTTTCTTCTTCACCAAGGAAAATGAAAATGTAAGCCCCCCAAATGGGCTTACCTTTGGGAACTGCAGCTCCGGGGTTTCCCCACAGTGCTGGTTGTGACAGTGGCCTGGTTGGGACTCATGCTTTGTATCCCTGGTTTGCTTGGTGGCTCTGTGCTATGTTGGATCCTGGTAGCTCAGGCTTTGGTGGGCAGGCTGAGTGCCGAGGTTGGTTCATGACACCAGGTTAATGGCGGGTCCTGGGTCCAGTTCTGTGGTCAGTCGGTCTTGGGACTGTGGGGAGTCAATGAAAAAAACAAAAATAAATAAAATTTGCAAATAGTTATGGCGGCCCGCGCTCTGCATACTCGTGGCCACCTAGTGATAGAAATTTAAAGGAGCAGCTGCTCCATTTTCAGGGGGTAGTTTGGTGCCAGCTGGTGCTGACTTATGAACATATGTAGTTATTTTAGGGATTTCAGGTCCCATAGATCTTTGGGGCACAGGGAGGTTTTGGCACGCATTGAAATCAGTCCACATTGGAAATCTGGTTTGGGGGATGTTTTTTGGCACTTTTGGGAGAGGATAAAAGCTGGAGCAGTGCAGGAAAGGGGGTAGATCAGAAGAGAGAGAGAGGTTTGAGCAGGGGTGATTGCCTGCTTGGCCATTTAGGCTCTGGTGTTTTTTGGGCAGTCTAGTTCAGAGGGCAGAAGGATGTGGCAGTGGTCATTCAAGCAGTATCCCAGTCGGGGGCTGGCTGTAAACTCAGTCAAAGGAAGGAAAAGAGGAGTACCTGCACTGCAGTTGCAGCCTGGGGGTGGGCTTATTTGCTGTTGTCCCAGAGTACTGCTGTTGAGTGGGACCCCAAGAGAGAGCTGCCACCTGGAAGAGTCCAGACAGAGGAGATTCGATCTGCCTGGAAAAATCTGGAATGACAGAGGAGAAAGAAGAGAGTCTGTGAAGTGAGGGATATGATTGGGAACCAGGGATCCGGGGACAGCCCCTAGTCCCATATGGTCCTGAGTGTGAGCTTGCTCAGCACTGGAGAGTAGGGCTGTGGAGGATGGTCACCTTTGCTGCCTGAGGTGAAGTTGCCTGCCTGGACAGGGCATTGAGATGAGCTGAAGTTGAAGGGTGGCCGTGGGCAGGGTTGGCCTGCCCTCGAGAGGTCTGTGCTCCTGCCTTTAAGAAGAAAGAATAAGAGGGAAATGGTGAGAACTGTTGCTGCCTGTTGTTGAAAGGCCTGATTCGGCCCCAAGTTAAGCTGTTTTTATTGGGACTTTAGCTGCCTAACTACCTAGGTAGCTGCCTTGATTAACTGCTCATATGTGACCTTCACGGTCCAGAGTGCCCAATTAGCTTCTGATGTGACCTTTTGGTCCCGGGCGAAACTGCATGTGTTTTACTGCTCCATGGAGTGACTGTTCTCTGTTCTGTTAACTGTTCATTAAATGGGATCCCTCTCATTCCTGCAGTTTTAGAGTGTTGCTTCGTTCATTTGGATGGACTCTTTTGCTGTTAACAAGAATATCTGTCTCCACAGCCTAGCTGCTAGTGTGTGTTCCAGGGTGGAAACTGGGGGGTCTGGGGTACTGCACGGCACTGTCTGTAGATCAAAGAGCAGGAGGACCATTGAAAGAGACAACAAAAGGCCTGCCTGGTACAAACTGTCTGCAAAGGCCTCAGAGGCAATGTTGGCAAGACCAGGTAGGTGGAGACCCGCAGTTTTCATTTCTTGTGTCACCCCGCTCTGCATGTAGAAGCATGGGGCAACCTGGTTGTATCAAGTCTGGTAATGAGGCAGATAAGGTGTGCTGTTTCTTTCTGTTGTGTACGCGTCCCTTCCCCTTGGACTTCCACCATCATACCTCTAGACATCGAGGGGGGGGCTACAAAAACAATATATATATCTGTTTTACTTTTGGCTGTATTGTTTATTTATTTATTTAGATTTCGGGTTTATAACCTTTGAGTCAGAGACTCCTGTCCAAAGGCACCATGTCATATACATATACAAACAAGAGGGGTACAATAAATGAGATTTGCAGTGGATAACAAGGTTGAGTACGTACAGGGGTTACATAGTGAGCTTACTGTAAATGGACAATAGGCTCCGTGAATACAATTGATATAAGAGATAAACATATGTAATAACAAACAGTCTTAGCCAGGAAGGAGGCCTGACAGTGTCATGTACTACAGGTACAGAGATAGCAAAGAATACTTCAGTTAGATGCAAAATAGAGCTGGGGGGTGCAGGAGAAGAATCATTTGTCATGGGCATAGGGGTGTTAAGGACAATCACACCCATTACTGGACTGCAGGTGTTCCTTTAAGAGGGTTTTAAAGGAGCCAAGTTTTGGTTCAGTTGTAATGTGGAAAGGAGTTTCGTTCATCCAGAGGGGGGGCATGGTAGGCAAAGGTACGCTGTCCAAGAGAGGTTCTGAGATGGGGGATGAGAAATGGGAATCTAATGGAATTGCAGGTGATTTTCGTGATGGGGCAGGAGTCAGGAAGGGGGCAAGGCCGGCGGGGGTAAGCCCCTTGGTGATCTTTTTGGCCATGAGGCAGGTGTGATATTTTAGTCTGTTATCGAAGTTAAGCCAGCCAGACTGCTGGTAGAGGGAACAAGTGTGAGTGAGGCGGTCACAGCGAAGTATTAGGTGGCAGCCTTGTTGAGGGCTATTCTCACTCTCTGGAAGGAGGTGGTATCCACTGCGCCGTAAATCAGCATGCCATAGTCTATGAGGGCAAGGACGAAGGAGGAGACTGCAAGATGGAGGGTGGCAGGGGTGAGGCAGTGTTTGACCTGGTGGAGTAAGCCGATCCTGATGTTGACAGCAGTGCATAGGTGGTGAATACGTTTGTGGAAATTGAGAGCAGGATCAATGTGGATACCGAGGTACTTGAAGGCGGTGACCTGGTCAAGGAGTAGGGATTGGGAAATGCGGATTCTGAAGCTATGGTCTTTGTGATGGTTCTTTGGGTTGGCAAAAAGCATTACTTTTGTCTTTTTGTAGTTGAGGACAAGACAGTGCTCTGTGAACCAAAGCTCCACTTGGGTGAAGGTGTTTTGGAGTTGGTGTTGGAGTTGTAGGGGGTCAGAGTGGGATGTGAACAAAACCGCATAATCCGTGTACAGTACCAGCTGCCCAGAGCAGGCTAGGGGGAGGGTGTTGAGGAATAGGTTAAATAGGAGAGGCCCGAGGATGGACCCTTGTGGGACCCCCGACCTGGCGAGGAGGGAGGGGGAGAGCAAGGAGCCTATCCTGACTTGCTGTGTTCTACCTGTGAGCTAGTCAGCAAACCAGCTAGTAGCCGCATGGGAGAGGCAGGTGTAGGGTAAAGCATTTAGAAGGAGGACGTGGTTTACTGTGTTGAATGCTTTCGACAGGTCCACGAAGATCGACCCAGCGAGGTGGCCTTTGTCGAGTGTGAAGTGGAGGGTGGATATGAACTCCAGTAACGCCGAGGTGGTACTTTGGCCCTGACGGAAGCCATGCTGCTGGTGGCAGAGCAGGTTGTGCTTGGAAAGATGGTCAGTCAGCTGGTCAGAAATAATTCTTTCCAGGGCTTTAGAAGGGGGGGAGGACGGAGATAGGATGGTAGTTGCTTGCGTGGGTGTGGTCACCACCCTTGTGTATAGGTGTAGTAACTGCACCTTCCAGACTAAGGGGAAAGTCCCGTGGCGGAGGGACAGATTGATGATGAAGGTAAGGGAGAGAGGACATTGTCTAGGGAGAGGCGTAGCAGCTTGAGGTCAAGGGAGTCCGCATTGTATCGAGCATGACCTAAGGCCTTTAGAAGATAGGGCCTCGCTTCCGTAGGGGAGACCGTCTTGAGTTGGAAAGGAGGTATGGCGGGATGATGCAGTCTGGGGGGGGTTGAAGACGTTCAAAGGGAGCATACTGCTGAAATCGGAAAAGGGAGTATTGGGGATCTCAGCTATGAGAGTGAGGTCAGTGACAGTGGAGCCATTGTTGATGATGGGGGGATGTGGGTTTACCATTAAGCTCTTTGAGGTTATCCCAGAACATTCTGCCGGAGCCCCAGGTGGAGGTAAGGGTGGACTTGTAATGATTGGCCTTGGCTTTGTGGGACTCCCAGGTACATTTATTTCTCAAGGCACGATACTTTTGCCTATCAGCCAGTCTACTTGAGTTGAGGGCAAGTTGCCATTGGGAGTCACACTGGTGCATCAGGTCTAGAAGGGCCTGTGTGATCCAGGGGGTGGTGTGACCCTTAACAACTCTTTTCACGAAGGGAGCAAATGTATCACAGGCAGAGGTGAACATGTGTATAAAGTTATCTAGTGCCAGGTTGACATCAAGGGCGTTGTAGATGGGTGACCAGTTTAGGGTATTTAGGTGCATTTTGAGTCATGGGAGCATGCCTGGCTTGAGACACTACTGAAAAATGTGTTTGGGGGGAGGTTTAAGTGTCTTACAAGACCAGGTACAGGTCACTGGGGAGTGATCACTCAAGGCATTGGGATGCACTGCTACTTCTGAGATTCTGGAGGGGCAGTTGGATAGTATTGAGTCGAGCAGGTTGGCGGTGCCAGTTTTGGGGTTGTGTCTGGTGGCGTCGAGAATGACTTGGGTGAAGTCCATTGCAGCAACGGCATCCTTAAGTGGAGCAGCTGAGAGGGAGTGCCAGTTAACGCTGAAGTCTCCAAGTGCTAGGCACTCAGATTTAGGGGGCAGCTGAGAGAGGTAGGTAAGGGTGGCAAGGAAGGCAGATTTTTGGTTCCTAGGCAGTATGTATACTGAAAAAAGAAAATTTGTGAATGTTTTGTAGTATCTGATGTTAGAATGACTAAATCTGTACAGAAACTCTCAAAGAGTAAAATATGTGCACCTAGAATTATTTGGCAGAACCCTGAATTTGTAAATCAACAGACTCCATGATTTCCTAACTGGTTCCGTTATGGGTAGAATAGTTATGATACTGCCTTTAAGTGTTTTTTTCTAACTTGGCTGGGCCTGGAGTGTCTGTTGTAAGTGTAGATAGTATGGATCAACACTGAGGAACAGCAGAGTGGTATGGAGACCAGTTCCAGTCTATGCATTACATACAGAATACTGCATGAGCAACCATGCCCAGCAAGACAGTTTCCATTAAAGTGATTTTCTGAGTTTTTCCATGGGACAAAGTTGTGATTCAATCTTCTACCAGTCAAACTGCCAAAAAGTGCTGTTTTCCATGAGAAAAATACTTTTAATTTCTGTGCGCTGCTTCATTTGCATAACCCGCCCCTTTTTCCCCCTCAGCGCTGTAACCCCCAACTGTGACATCATACAAGGGAAACAAAGTTTCTAAGCACTGTTATGAAACAGAGACCTTAGGGTTTGTTTATTTATGTCTTTTGTAACCGGGTAAGTGAGCTGATCCAAAGGACCGTTTCCAGTCATGACCAGGGCCACAATGCATAGTGGCGGTCAACAAGCAGAAATACAATACATGGTACAATGCACACTTCAACATGAGGTCAAAAATGCATGCTGAGTAGTTCAGTCAGTGCATACAGTAAAAACAGATACGGGCAGACAGAAATACAGTAAGTGGTACAATGCATACCTCAACGTGAGGTCAAAACGTACATGCAGAGTAGTTCAGTCAGTTTTATTTATTTATTGAAATGTTTCACCAGGAAGGCATACTGAGCAACAAGTCGCTCGTCTCCTGGTGCGACCTAGGGGGAAAGGGTACAATTGGAATGAAACGTTAAACATTCAAGTTACAAGATCAACATTAACATACAGTTGTAAGGCAGGTGTTACAAACTGTTACAGCAGTGTAGCGCATAACATATAGAAAGAGTGGACAGTAATAAGTGGCGGGTTAATAAGTAAAAAAGTGCATACGTGAAGAGGGATGGGGAAGAAAAGTCAGTACACTCAATAAAAAGATACAGGGATATACTGTCATAAGACAATATAAGCAATAATATCTGTACAGAGGGACACAAGAAAAAAAAATCAGGCTACGTCCTGATAAACATTGATAATACTGCATTAATCAGGACAGGATAGGAGAGCATATGTGTAGGGGTGCTGGGGGGTAGACGAGATGGGAAGGTCACAGGAGAGGACAGGGTGTGGAGAAAGGGCAGGCAGCACTCGGACAACTCAGGGTTACCACCTGCCCTGATTTTTGCAGGACAGCCCTATTTTGAGCAGCTGTATCCTGCAAAAACAAAACACATGAAAAATACTGCATGTCCTGACCTTTTAGTGGAAAAGAAAATAATGTCTAACTTTCTTCTAAACGTTGCAGAAACTATAATATCTTAACTAAAATGCCTTAAAATGATAAGAAACAATAGAAGCAACTAAAAAACTACACTTAGTCTTAATTTTGATTATTTTGAAAAAATTGGTCTGTAGCATTGTTCAATGTTACATATTGTCCTGTAAAAAAACATTTCAGTAAGAAATGTCCCACTCTGGGCTTCTTAACAGGTGGTAACCCTAGGAGACCTCTGTTGGTCAGTCTTGGTATAGCAAACATCTACAGTACCAAAACAGGATATGACATCTCTCAGCAAAGAAATCTTGACAGCTAGATACTATGGCCCAGATATTCAAATTGCTCCCAAAATGTGCGCAACAGCAGGAGCAAGCACAATTCAATTGCGCATATGCGCAACAGACGCGATATTCAAACATGGAGCAGAACAAATTGTGCAAGCAGCCAACGTCTGAATATCGTAGACAACCAAAAGGCTATAGGCGCAAACTAGTGAAGGGAAGCTGAGCAGAAAGGTTGCGCCATAGTGCAACAAGGGCAGCACAGCTGAGCAGTTCAGAGGTGCCATAGCGCAAGCAGAGCCCCCCCCCAGCAGAGCAATGGAACTGCACAACCAGGGAGGCAGGCTGGGGCCCACCGCCAACCATGCCACACATGGGCACAGGAACACACTGCAGAACCAACAAGACACTTGCACACCCCAAGCACAGCATCACTGGGGGTGGGACGGATGATCTACTGGCCCATGGGGACAAGCCAACAAAGCACAGCAGGGCCATGACGTTTCAGCACAACCACTGGCAGGCTGAGACTGCCACACACAGGGGTTGACAACCACAGTGCACATCAGCCCCGTGCGCTGTACACCCCTGCACACGTGACCCCAAGACACCACCATGTGCAGTGACTGGCACTGCAGGAAACACCATGCATCCCCCAGCACACGCCAACCCCTGTAGCAGAGAAGCATACAAGCCAGACCCACCTTTGCACCCAGCAGTGGTGGCAGCAGATGGAAGACCAACAGAAAGTCACTGCCACACTGGAGACACCTCCCCATGCACACACACACACACACACACACACACACACACACACACACACACACACACACACACACACACACACACCAGGACCATACCACCCCAGATGGCATGCACACCACTGCAACTGAGCAACCATAGCCAGCTGCAAATCAGAGACCAACACAGCATTCATATCAAATATATATGTATTACAAAATGTAAATTACAAAATCAACAACAAAACTATATACAAGAGGGGGTAGGGGTACAAGGTAGGGGTGGGCAAGGGGTAGGGATGAACAACTTGGAGAGGGAAGGCAGGGTGGGAGGGATGGGTGAAGTGGGAAGGGGAATCCGGCCTAAGGCCTAGCAGGCTGGTCCTCTGCTGCCTGGTGCCGTCGTGTCTGGCTGTGCCTCCTCCGTAGGCCATGGCGCTGGATGTTGTGGAGGATGGTCCTGTTGTCCATGGACACCTGGGTGAGCTGCTGCAGTGCCTGCTCTATCCTCCGGAGCACAATGAGGCCTAGGAAAATGGGAACACAGTCAATGGCTGTGACTGACCACAACCCTGAACACCACCCAACCTGCAAGCCATATAGCCCAATGTCCCGCACCTGTGATGGTATGCACCCACCCACAGTGAACATGCACATGGCCAGCCCAACCAGGTGGCACCAGCTATGTGCACCACTGCACACACACACACTGCCCATGTCCATCACGGCACAAACAAGGCTGTCAAGTGACGTGGCAATGTGGTGCGATGCCAGTTCCACAGCCATGTGCCCAGTGCATGCATGGACCACCAGTGACGCACACACAGACGTGCAGTGACACTGGACAGTGATGAATGTCGCCTGTGTCGTGCATGGTTGTGTTGTGCATGGCTGGTGGTCATGCCCACCCCCTCCAGCATGCAATAGCATCCATGATGTAATGATACTCACCTCGCAGCAACTGTGGCTGCTGCTGCTGTGGCCCACCCGCAGCACCACCGACCGCACCGGGGCCCTGCCACGCCTCCTCACCCCTGCCTGCATCCTCTGCCCAGCCTGGGAGACAAATGTTGAGAAAACATCAGTGTGACTCCAAAGCAGACTGCCCCTGCCCCAGTGAGAGTGCCTGCCCACACAGCCAGACCCATGCATCTCACACCTGCACACACTGACACAGCCAACCATGTCAGAGCCATCACCCATGCACAGCCACCAAAACACACTCACACCCCTACAGAGAATACAGGTGCATAGATGGTACACCCACCTGGCCTAGGGCACCACGCCCCTCCTGGCACATGACTGTAGCCGCCATGCAGGTCAGGCTCCTCCTGCGGAGGTCATTACCTGTGCCGGCACTGCTCAGCAGACGGCACCACCCAGTGACCCCACCAGGTCATTGGCCACTTGCAGCCAGACCTGGGTTCCAGCCATGGTGAGGGGCTTCTCACCATACAGTGCCCCATAGTGGGGCTCTACCAGGGCCACCAGGTTGGCCACCTCCACCGGGCTCCATTGGACTGCCCTCCTGCGTGTCATGCTTCCAACTTTACAGCAGGCAATATGGCGCCCTGCAGCGCGGCAACCCCACGTGGAAATGTTGCGCAATAGACCACCATAGGTTCCAATCACGCTGTTCGTACTAGCGCTGTCACCAGACAGCGCAATAGGGCTGTACACATGGCAGCCGAACAGCGCCAGGGGGCAATGGTTGGACACCAGGTCAGGGGTCTATGACACAAGGCCACACACAGTGCCATCTGACGTCTACGCATCCTGCGCGACCAACCACCTGCGTGACAGTGCCACAGTGGACTATTGCGCAGTAGTGCCACAGCGCCATATAGTGCCCAGTGCTGTAGCGCCACTGGCACAATGGTGGCCATGGCCTGAATTGCTGATTGCGCACAGCACGTCATCAGCGTGGCAGACACCTGCGTAAGCTACCTGGGCATGCGCACTGCAGTGTATCGCACAGTCACAGATCTGCGCTATTGGCTCAGCCGGCTCAACCGGAATTGCGAAAAGCGCAATGGCGCCGATATTCAGCCGACACATGCAAATCATCTGATCAGCCATTCAGTGGTGCGATTTGCATCTCATTACAGTTGCTCCACTCTAATTTGCATGCATTGCGCTATAAAACTGCAGGCAGGGCTGCGCTGGCCAGATCTGTTACTGCAGGTGAGAGGTGAGTTGCATGCTGTGGGATGTTCTGGACAATGGGCATGGGATAACGCTGTAGACTGCACAGTGACAGGTGTCCACTTCCACCCATACAGAACGCCATGACTGAGCAGAGCCAGGGTGAGGGTGAGGATGGTGGGCGAAGGAGGAGGAGGCCCAACTTCACCACGGCAGAGACTGAGGCCCTCTTCCAGGCCTACATGGAGGAGGAGGCACTACTGAGTGGATGGCGGGGCACCCCTCAGGCCCGTGCAGCTGCATGGGAGGGGGTAGCCCGGGCAGTGAACCTGCACGGAAGCCACCAGCGCTCCGTGCAGGAATGCAAAAAGAAGATTGGGACAGACCACAGGAGGGTGAAGGAGAAGGTTGCAGCCCTCAGGGCGGCACGTGCTGGCACTGGCGGGGGCCAGCCAGCGGTGGTGGAGCTGACCCTGGCTGAGGACTGACTGGCTGCATCATTGCAGCGCAGTGCTATTGAGGGCGTACCAGGAGGTGGATTCCAGACAGGTGGAAGCCCATCACTGCACGGTATGACATGGTGGTGATGGGGGGGGGGAGGTTGTTCACATGCACTCACTTGTCCTCTCTTTCTGTTACAGATCCTGTTTGTCTTCAGGGGACGGTGGTGGTGGGTCCAGGCAGTGAGGATGACCTGCTGGACATGGAGGAGGGTCCATCCACCTCTGTCACCAGCCAGCATGCACTGCACCAGCATGCACGCTGGGCTGCCAACTCTGGTGTCGGTGAGTCGGGTGTGGGGGGTGCATAGCCTGTGTCTCAGCAGTCTGGCATGCAAGCATGCCAGCACGCTGTGACTGTGGCTGTAGCTCGTACCTGCACCATTGATGATGCAAGGACTGCAATGGGCAGTGACATGTGTGTGTCCCATGACAGACACACAGCAGGCCAGCACGTGCCCCTGGACCTTGCTGGTTCCGACTTGTGTGCCAGCATGTCGGCACAGTCCCAGGCTGTGCCTGTCAGCACCGGTGGCTGTGCAGGTGTCTGGCACTGTTGTGGCCACAGCGGTGGAAGGAGTGGTCCCTGGGGCACAGCGGTTGGAGGGGCAGCAGCAGTAGTCACCCACCAGGTCTGGGGGTGCAGTGTCCAGCGGTGGCACATGCCCGCTGCACTTTGATACACCCAGTCCTGGTCCTGGCGAACAGCGCCCACCCTCAAGGGGTGTTGTGCATCAGGACCTTCCACACCCTGGGCGACAGGATGCCGTTGTGGTAGAGTACCCATTGGACGAGCACACCCGCCTGCTGGGGGAATCAGTACAGCAGCAAAGGCGGGTTGCAACGTCTGTGGAGGCACTGTGTGCGGCTGTGGAGCGGCACAGCAGGGAGTGTGCTCTGGACCGTGCAGAGATGGTCCATATGCGGATGGATGTGACCGCCGCCATTGACAGGCAGACCCAGGCATTGGTCGCTGTCGTGGCTGCATTGGGCACACACGCAGGTGCTCCTGTACTGCGTACCCCACACAGTATGCTCTCCACTCCCCATTACTGGCGTCATGCGACACCAGGCCTGTCGACGCCGGGTTCTGCTGTGGGCATCCCAAGCACCCCTGGTGCAGGTATGTTTGGCATCCTACAGACCCCAGTGCGGACAAGGTCGCGATCGCGCAGTGGGACCCCTGGTGGTCCATCGGTGCCACCCCATGTGGCCCCTGCTCAGCCTGCCAGTGCTGTTGGGGTCATGGCGGGGCCGCCCACGCATCCGCGGTGGCTGTGGAACGGTGCAACATGACTGACCTGTCTCCCAGTGCGGGCCCTGTCTGCTGCTGCCCTGTGTGCACTGTGCGTCATGGTGGGCAGTGCACTGGTGGATGCGCTGCCCATCACGCCGACATACGGACCACCTGCACACCATCCCGACTGCTGTCCACAGGTGCGTGTGCATGATGATGCCTGCATTGTACTGTACACCAAGGTGCAAGGGTGCCCAGCATCTGACACACGTGCTTGGACAGTACAGGTGGTGGGTGTGGTCTGTGGATCTGTGTGTTTGCCATGTCTGTTCCTGCTCTGCTGTGCACCTGCCCATGTACACTTTGTGCCTGGTGTGTTTGTGTGTGTGTGTCCATATGACTGTTCGCCCCTCCTTAATGGTGTGTTTGTGTGCCTGGTCCCTTCCACCCTCCTTGCCGTCATGCAGCCCTGGTGTGTTACTCTGTGTGCCTGTGGGTTGCGCCAGGACAGTGTTGTTTGCACATGGCCCCTTGACTTACCTGTGTTGTGCATAATGCTCCTCCGTGATGGTGTCCCGGTGCAGCTGGGCCTGCCGGATCAGTCGGGGGTCCCGCCGTCCAAGGGGGGCTGCACATCACCATCAACACCGGCGCCGCTTGCGTCCCCATCTCTGTCCCTCTCTTCAACCTGTACGGCTATCCCACAGTCATTGGCCATGTTGTGCAGGATACAACAGGCCAGGAATATCCCACAAGCCTTTGAGGGGCTGTACTGTAGGGCACTGCCGGAGGTGTCTAGGCATCGGAAGCGTGCCTTGAGCATCCCAAACACCCACTCAATGATGTTGCATGCGGTGGCATGTGCCTCATTATAGCGTTGCTGCGATGGGGTCATGGGGCGCCGGTACAGTGTGAGCAGCCAGGGACGGAGTGGGTATCCGCTGTCACCTGTGTGGAGATAGTGGAGATCAGTCTCATGTTCAGGTCCATATTGCCCATATCCCTGTGTGCCACTACCATGGCACCTGTGGCATTCCCACCCTTGCCCCGAGTTTGCATTCCCTACATGTGTACTCACCCACTAGATGGCCTGTGGGGATGTCCCCACTCTCGAATCGATGGCACAGTGCGGACTGATGCCATATAAAGGCATCATGTGCTCTGCCAGGGTGTGTGGCACAAACATTGATTATACGCCCAGTGGCATCACACACCACCTGGCAGTTGACACTGGGAAGCCCTTCCGATTCATATAGGCGGCCCCATCGGGGCCAGGTGGCGTGCGAATGGCCACATGGGTGCAGTCTATGGCCCCTAGCACACCAGGCATATGTGCTACCCTGTGGAACGCCTGCATGTTTGCTGTACGCTCTGCCGTGGTGCTGGGGAAATGGATGTGCTCCGCAGCATGTGGCAGCAGTGCGCCGAGGAATTGGGTGAGGATGCGTGACGTGGCCGACTGTGTGATGTCTGTGGTGTCCCCCGTTGGCCTCTGGAAGGTGCCCGTGGCGAGCAGGCACATGCAGTCACCTTGGTCTCCACTGACAGAGCATGGCTCCGTCGTGAGGGTGCCTGCATCACATCACTGCACAGCTCACAGAGCCGCCTCAGTATTGCCCTGTTCAGGCAGTACCGGCCCACGATCTCTACATCTGTGTACAACTCAAAGCTGATGCGGGCACGGTACTGCCTGTTGGGGGCATACCGCGACGGGCCCCTCCACGGCCACATCCCCCTGCACTCTGCATTCTCACCCCTCATTACAGCTTCCATGTGGAAGCTGGCACTGTCCATCTCCCTGGCTTGTGCCCCCCCTGGCTGATGTTGCTCTGTTACCCCCGCTGTCCTGACTGCTACTTCCACTGCACCGGGCACCCCCCCGCTGGCCTCTGCAGCCTATGGCCCACACTGCTTCCCTTGCCTGCCCTCACCTGTCACTGTCTGTCTTTCTCTCTCTCTCTCTTCCCCACTTGGCATCCCTGTGGTGTTCTTGCACCGCTTCCTTGAGCCTTTTTATTTTGGCTCATTTCGCTGGGCGCAACTTCCAGCTGGTCCGGCTGTTCGCGCGCGTGCGCAAGTCTTTGGATATCGCATTGGCTCTTTGTCCATGGATCCACCCCTTCGGTTTGCGCATGCCGTCATTTGCATTGCGCTGTTGCTCAGCATGTTTTCGGTGGCGCAACTGCCTCCTGCTGAATATCGCAGAATGGCGCACTTTTGGACTTGCGCAGGCGCAACCCTATTGCGCATGGCGCAACCCTTTTGAATATCCCACCCTATATGCACAATGCCTTGTTTTGAAAATAAACATTTGAGAACTTTAATTTTTGAAGTCACTACAGACTGCACCTCACAGTGAGGAAATTGCAAAACAATTTATTGAACCCACAATGCCTTGCTACGTCTACATATTTTTTATTTTATTTAGTTAACCAGGAGTAGCACGCTAAGTTGAACGCTTTTTTACAGGAGCGACCTGGGAGCACAGGGAAGTTAAGTGACTTGCTCAGGGTCACACAGTATGTAATATTACAGTGAAGCCTACCAGGATGACACTTCTGCAGAATTCTGCAGTAGAGTTACTGCAGGAAACAATGCAATTTCAATGTGACATCCCAGAATATCACTTTTGATTTTCTGAGATTCCACAGATGCCGTTTTCACATAGTATGCCATTGCCTCTCATGCATTGGATGTTGAAACTGCAATTTGTTTTGTAAAACTATCCATAATTTTTTTAAAAATTTTATCAGCACAATGTTCTCCTGTTTTCTGCGTGCAGCCTTACCCCCAGAATGATATCATGCAAGGGAACTGTCACTGTTTTACATACAGCATCAAGGAATTCTGAGTAAATTAGAAAGTTGTTTAAACATTCATTACTCAGAAATGCAGTCCCTTATTTTGGCAGTGGTGACTGCAGTATAGTACCTACAGTGCAGCCCACCAGGATGAAGTGCAGTTTCACAGTTTCCTCTGCATGACAAAGGGATTAACTAACATTGAAATGGCATTGTTTCCTGCGGTAACTCTACTGCAGAATTTTGCAGCATTGGGTTTCATTCTGGCAGGCTTTACTGTAACGTGTAGACATGTAGTAAGGCATTGTGTGTTCAATATATTGTTCTGCAATTTCCTTACTGTGCGGTGCAGTCTCATTTTTGTAGTGGCTTCAAGAATAAAAGCTCTCAAATGTTTATTTTCAAAACATGGCATTGTGCATATAGTATCTAGCAGTGGTGTAGCCAGAAATATCTGTTTTGTACATAATCTCCAACAGTTACACCCCCCATCAAAAATTTACACATCCTTTCCAAATGGCACCCCCTTCCAAACAAGTCAGATTGTTGTCAGAGGATTCCTCTAATATCTAAAGAGGTTATACATGCATCTGTCTCCTAAACAACAGAAGTTTAAACAGAGTCACTCCTCAGTGGCCTACACTAACCCAACCCAAATACTACAAATTAGAATGAAAATGTTAACAGAAAGGCATATGTGTTGTGACAGGCACTCAACAAAAATGTACACAAATGTGTACAGTGAGTATGCCTGTCTACACCCTTGGTATCTAGTGGACAAGATTTTTTTACTGAGAGATGTCATCTCCTGTTTCAGTTCTGTATATGTCTGCTATACCAGGACTGACCAACAGAGGTCCCCTGGGGTTACCACCTTTTAAGAAGTTCAGAGTGGGACATTTCTTACTGAAAATATGTTTTTTTACAGGACAATATATAACACTGACCAATGCAACAGACACGTTTTCCAGTGCTTAGAAACTTTGATTCCTTGTATGATGTCACAGTTGGTTGCAGCTCTGAGAATAAAAAGGGGCGGGTTATGCAAATGAAGCAGAGCACAGCAATTAAAAGCATTTTCTCATGGAAAACAGCACTTTTTGGCAGTTTGACTTGTAGGAGATTGAATCACAACTCCTACAGGTTACTAATCCCATTTGCCATGGCAGAAGTCAGAAAATTACTTTAAGGTATTTACATACTGGAGCTGGTTTGCAAAACAGCAGTGATACACAGAAACTGGTCAGGAACTATGCCCCATTATGACAAGATGAGAACAATGTGAGCCATCTGATTGTCTGAGAGACCAGTATAGAAATGTAATTATGAGACCTTGGGCCCGATTGACCAAAGGTTGCATCTGTCGCAAGTCCCCAGTGTGCTGAACCAATGGCACAGGAGGCTTGTGGCAGACACGTGGCTGCCAATCGAGATTCACGATCGGGTGCACAAGATGCAGCAGGTTACACCAGCTCCCCTTTGGTCTACTTGTGTGTCAGGGGGATGTATTTTACGGGCCTTTTTGGAACAAGCCGCTGTAAAATGTGGTAAGAGTCACAATTGCACTAACCCATCTTGAATCAGACTGCATTATGCCACAGTGCTTTGGTGTAGCTGTGCCAAAAATTGCAGATAACACAGGGCGTCAAGCAAGCCCTGCATCATGCTTCTTGAATCAGGCCCCATGTTTATACTCCTGCACTTCTTTAACTTGTGCACCAGTCTGTGGAGGGGTTGTAGGATAACAGATAGACCAGACACCAAGCTTCTACTTCAACACTTAATCTCTGTGTGATGTTTATTCAAAATGCAAAAGATAATCTTCAGAAAACACATATCCTTTTCAATGCATCAGTTTGTAGCAACAGACTATACAGCTCATTCCCACTACATTTATCCAGTATCTACTGATTATCTGATCTAACTTATTTGTTGGGATTTAGCCTCCCCATGTGGGCCTTGTTTGCTTGGATGGTGGTGGACAAATAATAAAAAACCAAAAAAAACAAGCTAAAGTCAAAGAACCTTGGTGCAGAAGCACTGAAATAAGGGTTACCTGAAAGGGCAATGACAATAAGCCAAGTTTCAAGGAAACACAACATCACACATGCTTCCATAATGTAAAGCATCATGGGATATATGCAAATCACCATGGACATTCAGACTTGTTCAGTTTTCAGCAATTTACATGCATTTTAAATAGCACAACTAACTTAATTGTTATAATACAGTCCCCTAGTAATGTTTTACCTTTATCAAAAACACCTAGTGCCATGGTATTTTCAACATTTATAGGTTTTATACACATAAGGTATATACATTAAAGTATTTTATGTTATAGTGCCATTGCATACTAAATCCAATGACGAGGAACACAGCTTGTTGTTTTATATAAGCTCGGAGGTCACAAGAATAACCTACCTGTACGAGGATCTGAGAGGGGAAAAGGAAAATTAAAGAGGACACTATAGCATAGTCAAGAAAGGGAAGGGGGTGCCCATAGGTGGCCAATCTTATGGACTAGAAATTGTAAAGAATAGATTAGGGTAAGAAACAGAAGAACTGTTGCAACAGATTTAAGAAAAGGTCAGTCCTCAAGAATGGCAGGAACTCCGTGTCACACGGTTCAGCTACAATATCAACATGCATCTCACACTACAGAAATAGCATCTGTGCATGAGTTACTAATCCCTACAGTGCCATAGAAATGAAGACAGTCTCCAGAGCTATCCGAGTGCATTGATTGAAATGACCAGCCAGAGCCCCGTTCCAAAACTGCATTGACTCCGTAGACCTCACAGTAAGGGAGCTATAGAAACTGCCTGTTTCTTCATACAGTGTAATTGTAAGGACCTACTCCCTGGTGTCTGGGAGTATGAGGTGGTAATTGTCCGAGGGAAGGGGGCACTCACAGCAGCACAAACCAAATGTGCCTTATTGAGAATGGCTGGCATTGGGTGGGTCCATGGTGCAAGAGGTGCCATCTTCTGGTGCTGGGCTGGAAGGCACTTCATGTTAGGCAGGCATAAATAATCACAAACAAATAACTGACGTCCACACAAATGTAACATTATCAGGGGGATCCCATTTAATGAACAAACTTCATAGGACCATTTAAAAAACCTTAAAAAAAGGATCTCTAAACCAATTTAAAAACTACCTCTTACAGAGTGATTGGACTCCCATCAATACCGCCACAAATATTGACAGTGCCCTCGCCTGTTTCATCTCCACTTTTAATTCCCCCTGCAACCTCTTCGCCCCTTTCTCCAAGAGGGTTATTAAAGGGCACAACACGCCCTAGACCAATCAGGCTCTCCTTAACCTTATGCACTCCCGGGACTTTCTCTGGCACTAAGTTTCTGCATCTGACCTTCCTGCAGACAGGCCACGCTACAGAACTGCCAGAAATCACTGTACCTGAGAAATTCGTTGGGCAAAGGTAGTCCACTTCCAAGACAAGTCTCTCATCCACTTAGGGCTTGGGGAAGAAGTTCTGGGGAAACATCAAGGAATTGAATGGGAAAACCTCATCCCCCCTTTGCTGAACATCAATGGTGTGCTTTCCTAGGATCCCTTGCTCATTGCTAACACATTCAATACAGTGTTTTCAGATCTCAGCAATTTTCTACCACCGACTTCTTCAACACGTACCTCAGTAATACACCAGCCCCCCCCATATCCCGCATTTTCGCTTTAGGACTGTCTCCCAAAATGAGTCCAAATCCTACCTTACAAGGGTCCTGGGGAAATCAAGGATATGGTTGCATTTTTGAATTAGTTTGAAAAGGTCTGTATTCAGGCAAAAATACCCAGGGAGTCCTGGAGCTTCCACCTATCCCCACTACTTACTGAGAAAGGTTGTTAAGCGTTGGGTCAAATGAACAATCAGGACAGTAGTGATTATGAGAAAAGTAAAGCTGCATTGCTTAAAAAGTATGAGTTAACTCCTGAAGCATACAGGGTTAAGTTCCGTAAGCTCCAAAAAAGCCCTGACATGAGCTACAAGGAACTTGCCACAAAGCAGCGTCAGTTTTTGAAATGGTGGGAGGGAGTGGAAGCAAATTCTATAGAGAAAATTGAGGAGGTTGTACTTTTGGAGCAGTTCTTTTGGGCTTACCCAGCAGAGCTAAAAACCTGGTTGGAGGATCGAGGCCTAAAAACAGTGCAGCAGACAGCTGAGCTCTCGGACTGCTATGCCAGGAGCAGACCTGCTCTAAAAGGAAGTGGGGTGGTCGTGGCAGTGCAGATTGGGAAAGCTCACCTTCAGGGCAGCTAAAACCCTCACTGCCTCCACAGAAAGGGGCAAGCCCCAGGTTACAGAACGGATTTCTCAGACAAAAGAAATGATGATTGTTGGTTTTGCAAACAGCCAGGGCATCTTGCAAGACAGTGACCTAAAAAGGCACCGCACGAGCAAAGTGGTGCTCGAACAGAGTTGGGCACACTGTGTATTCCTAAAAGCATGCCTATAAACATAAGGGAGCACAAACACCCGGTTACTGTAAATGGGGTGCACACCCATGGGTTAAGGGACACGGGGGTGTCTCTTACTTTAGTAAAAGGAGATTTGGTTGAGCCTAAACAGCTTATACCTAATCAGTTCATAACAGTAAGGGGATTCACAGGGGAGGAGAACATTCTGCCACTTGTTAGCATTCTGTTGGATGGGTGAGACAGGAGAAACAGTGCAAAAAGTGACAGTGGCAGACAATCTTGCCCTGTATGTGATAATAGGGAACAATGTCCAGAAGAGGCAGTATATGTGGTTACCTGCAATCAAACGGCAAAGGCCAATTGTAGTTCCCTGAACCCCATGGAAGCCCCTGTGGAAAACAATGGGAGGCTGGTTCCCCAGCCTGTGTCTCCTGACATGGAGAATAGTGAAAGGGGGTAGGACTTCACCATGTAGCAGTTCACAAAACAGCTACAGAAAATTACTCTAAGGAGGGAGGGGTAACCAGTGGTCAAATGGTTAGGGATGGCAGTGACCCTAAATGCCCTGAGGCTAGAGCTATGGACCCTAGTTTAGAAACTAAAGGGGTCATGCCCCATGCCTTGGGAAAATGTGTGGAATTTGCAGCTGCTCAGAAGACTGACCCCAGTTTAGAGTGGCTGAGGGTTTGTGCAGAATCTGATAGGACACAGGGAGGTGACGTGAGACATAGGGTATTTTGGGATAATAGACTGTTGTATACAGAGGATGTAAGGACAGAGGGAGGGGTGATGGTAGGCAGCTTCCCCAGGGATACCATGAGCGGTTGCTCAAGATCATTCATGATATCCCCATGTTCAGACATCTGGGAATCGCACACACCAAGCAGCAATTGGCCCAAAATTCTTATTTGTCCAGCTTCACCCAGCAGGTGAAGGAATATTGCAGGTCTTGTCACCGGTGCCAACAAATAGATAAGGCAGGTAATAAAACCCAAGCAACCCTAATTCCCGTGCCCATTGTGGAGGAGCCATTCCAGAGGGTAGGAATGGATATTGTGGGACCTTTGAGTAGCCCCAGCTCCTCCGGGAAGAGGTTTATCCCGACAGTGATTGATTATGCCACTAGATACCCAGAGGCAGTTGCCCTTTCCTCATTTAGGACAGAGAAAGTGGCCAACGCCTTGCTAGGGATTTTCTCCTGTGTCGGGTTTCTGCAGGAGGTTATCACTGATCGAGGGGGTTCCTTCATGTCGGTCCTGATGAAGTGTTTGTGGGAGAAATGTGGGGTAATGCAGAGACACACAACACCTTATCACTCGCAAGCCAGTGGGCTTGTGGAAAGGTTTAATGGTACCTTAAAATCGATGCTCCAAGCGTTTGCTGAATAGCATGGGAGGGACTGGGAGAAATATCTTCCCCACCTGCTGTTTGCATACAGGGAGGTGCCCCAAGAGTCAATAGGGTTTTCCCCCTTTGAACTGTTATATGGACACAGGGTGCGTGGACCCCTAGACTTGGTTCTGGAAAAATGTGAAGGCAAGCACGCCATCCAGGGAACTCCCATAGTGGAATGTGTTCTTAAGTTTAGGGAAAAGCTGAAGGAGCTTATGGGATCAGCCCTGAGCAACCTGTCAGATGCCCAGCAGAAGCAAAAGGGCTGGTATGACCGCAGAGCCAGAGCTCGCTCATACAGTGAAGGTCAGGAGGTCATGGTCCTAATCCCGGTCTGGAAGGATGAGCTGCAGGCCAAGTGGGTAGGACCATACAAAGTAGTCAGACAAGTGAATGACGTAAACTACATTGTAGAACTGCCTGGCAGGAGACATACCCATAGAATGTACCATGTCAACATGATGAAGCCATGTGCAGATAGGGCTGACACGGTATTTGCAGTGTGTAGTTCTGGGGAGGGGACGGACGAAGAAGACTCCCTACTGGACTTGCTGGCCGAAAGCAAGCAGGGGTCCTCTGTGGAGGCAATCAAACTGTCACCTCAGTTGACCCCAGAACAGTCCCAGGAAGTGAGGGAGGTTTTAGAGGACTTTGCCCCTTTGTTTACAGCCAAACCGGGACATACCCCCTTAGTGACACATGAAGTAAACACAGGAACACAAGCACCCATCCAGTGGACAGCCTGCCGGGTGCTCGAGGCCATCCTAAAGGACATTAAGAGGGAGGTGGGGGAAATGCTGTATTTAGGGGTAATCCAGAAATCCTACAGTCCCTGGGCCTCACCCATAGTCCTTGTTCCCCAGCCGGATGGCTCTTCTCGCTTCTGTGTAGACTATTGGGGACTCAGTGCAGTCATGAAGTCTGACATGCACCCAATACCACAGACGGATGAGTTACTGGACAAGTTGGGAGGGACGACATATCTCACCACCATTGACCTGACAAAAGGGTATTGGCAGGTGGAGTTAACTTACAGAGCTAGGTAGAGGTCGGCCTTCATCACTCCAGTAGGGTTATTCGAGTTCAGGGTAATGCCTTTTGGAATGAAGAATGCATTGACAACCTTCCAAAGGTTGGTGAACCAGGTGTTACATTGTACTGAGGAGTACGCTGTGGCATACCTGGATGATATTGCCATCTTCAGTGCCAGCTGGAAGGAACTCCTGTCCCACCTGAGGGAAGTGTTGGGCAGGATATAGAGGGCTGGGCTCACTGTCAAGGCTGAAAAGTGCCAGGTGGCCATGGAGAAGGTGGCATACCTAAGACATGTAGTAGGGCGAGGGTAGCTTCGCCTGAATCAAGCCAAGGTTCAGGTGATAGAGGCGTGGCCCAGGCTGGACAACTGTTTATGCTTAGAAGGGTCACCAAATAGCAACCAAATTGAAAAGGGCCAGTAGGCAATCTGGCAGGATTAGGGAGAGTACCAGAGTCTCATACGAGTCTGCAGGGATTGTGAACTGGGCTATTGCATGTCCTGTAGGGCAAAGCCCAAATCAGGTTTTTGTACTGCTACCCCGAAGAGAACATATTTACCTGGGTCTTCATCCTTTGTGTAATAGCCAGGAAAAAGGTTCACATTTGACCGCAGGACTCAAGACTGATGTTGTGCCCTGATCCAAAGTATAGAGGGATGCTCTGAGACCTCGTGGCAAGTGTTCTGTTGTAAACTCAGTGGACATGAGGAGGAAATCCCTGTTTTCCCCCTCCCTGTCATGGATTGCACTTAGCGGTGGGCACTGTGAGCTCAGTGATGTGACCCTCATGAGTAGGTTTGTGACAGCTTTCATCAGCAGTGTTGACTGGGGGCCACCCATTATAACATCAGTCCATACATATGTATAAATATGTGGGCAGCCCCTAGTGACCACAGCTCTTTTCCCGCCGTTCTCCATCTCATGTCACCTGCTGCTTTCGCTGCAGGTGTCGACACTACCTTTGATGAAAGTTCACTTTTTCTGTTTTTCCTTATGTCCAGTTCAGAGTCCCTTTTCCACAAGTGCCATTGTGGAAGAAAGATCTACAGATTTGACAACCAATATCTGTGTTCATTGTCTGGGAACTGCCTACAATGTTCAATCCTGTTTTCATTGTCAGGAATTCAACCAGGCCACACGTTGTCGATGACTGCAAGAACTGGAATCCTACATCATGGAGCAGAAGGTGGCTGTCCTTCATTGATAGCCTCTACTTTATACCATTCATCAATGTCTCTATTTTCTGCCCCTTCTTGGTCCTGTAGCATGGGTCAGGGTCTGACCTTGACGGACTTACCGTCCTTCCCACCACTCTCGCGGCCTATCTCTCATCATGGCCTGTTGGTTCAGGCATTGGGCACTGCTTGTCAGGCTTTGGGCTCTTGGCCCTATCCACAGCCCAGGCCAATTCCCTCAGTGATGTCCCCCCCCTCACGTGGGGTCCACGGGGGTTCCTCTTCCTTCCTCTTCAGCTTCATTGATGGTTCCCACTATCAATGTTGCCTCCATAACAGTTTTGTTGGTCATGCAGGCCATATATCAGTCTCCCTCTCGTCTCCGTCACCCACTCCCAGAAAGAGGGTTTCTCATGAGGCTGCCATTCCTCCCTCCTTCCTGGCCATGGAGGAAGAAGATTTGGACTATATGGATGGGTAGGGGTGTGTGGGTTACCACCTGACCACCAGAGTACTGTAAAGTAACAGGTCACTGGTGATCTGGGTTTCAGGTGGGGAGGGGGGAACCACTGGACTACCAGGGATAATTCTAAGATACATACAGCAGCGATCGGAGGGTCGGGATGGGGAGGGGGTACCACTGGACTACCAGGGCGGATCTTAATTTCACACTACGGTGATCGCTGCTACGGGAGGGTTGAGGGGTGCCAATAGGCTACCAGGGCAAATATTACTTTTACACTACAGCGCTCACTGCTACGGGAGGGGAGGGGGGTACCACTAGACTACCAGGGCAGATATTAATATTACACTACGGTGATCGCCGCTACAGGAGGGGTGGGAGGGTACCACTAGACTACCAGGGAGGTGGGCATCTATTCCTAAAGGCGATCGGTACTTCGAGCTGTGGGGGGAACCTCTGGACCTCCACTGCCAGCACCGCAAGGTGTGCAGGGTGCCAGGCACATTTCTCTGGCCAGTCCTGCACAACTCATGCAAATTATTTATTTATTTATTTATCAAGTCTAGGATTACAAATACCTTTGAGCCTTGGCTCTTTTACAAAGGTTCCACGTCAGAGAAATACAAATTATGGGGAACATCAAGACAGACATTACACTAATGTGGACATTGCAAACAGAGTACAGATCAATACAATTCAAGGGTAGCATTGTAACAAGGCAGCCAGTGGCATTTGTCAGAGAAAATAGACAACAGATAAGTGCCAGAGTCATAGGGAGAGGGAAGTGGGGGGAGAAGGAATGTAGGAAGGGTGGGGAGAGGGTGAAAAGTGCAGCATTGGCTATACTAAGATGTGAGAGTAGAATCCAGTGACGGGGGGGAGCACTAGAACAGGAATGGAAGTGGAGAAACAAGGTTAAGTTGGGCAGTCACAGGAACTGTTGGTAGTGAGATAGTCCCGGAGCCTAGTTTTAAACATACCAGTTGTTGGGGCAGAGGAGATGGTGGGGCTGAGGCCATTGAACCAGAGTAGCTCTCGATAAGCAAAAGAGCGCTGTCACCAGTGCCGTAGGAAGGCATTTTGGTGCCCTTGGCGAGAGTCTATGTTTGCGCCCCCTCCAAGAAAAGAGCCGGGGGTCTGGGGGCCGCAAGGCCCCCAGAAGCTCTGAGGGGTTTGCATGCTCTGTGGTGAGTTTTGGGGCCTTTTTCAAAGAAAAAACATACTTTTGTTACAGTTCCCTATCCCTGATTTCAGGGAGGGAATATTTTGCTCCCATGGAATATGAGTTGTGGGAGACTGAGTGGGTGGTATAGAGTGGGCCGCCGCCCGCAATTGTTGTGGATGAGTTGGTGACCAACGCCATCAACCACCCACCCTATATGCATTTCTGAAATGTACTGTGAAAGATTGCTACACAAAGCATGGGGCTAGGGGTCCTCTAGGCCCACTGAAGCTCTTGGAGGGAGACAGTTACAGTTACATGCTGTAGCCTGATTTGGTAGTTGTGGGTAATCTACTACTGAAATACTCCCCTACTGAACCAAAACACACTTGTTTACATGTTCTTCCGAACTGAGTATCCGTAGCAACCCCTGATTTCAGATTTTTTTCTTCATCATGGAATTAGAATAAACTGTGTTGTAAAGTGGCCAAATGAGAACCAGTGGTATTTAAATCAAAATTACAGTTTGCTAACAGAGGATTCTGCATTAGAAAGTAATGCAGATGTCGATGCCAGTTCAGTACTCCAACTTAATTGATAAATATATGAAAGGTGAGAATTGAACAATCTATACAACACACAGGAACAGTTACACAGCAATACAAGATATGGAGCTGGAGCTGAATGAAACAAAGCCCCACACACAACAGCACAGGCCACTGAGTACTAAACCAAAAACCTGAAGGCAATCAGGACAGGAAACCCGGTAACTGACGAGAGCTGATGGATGCTATATATTTTCATGCAAATATGTTATTTGAATCTGAATCGCATATCCACAGTAGTCAGATACAGCTTACACATTTCACAGTTGTCTGTCTGGCCTATGTGAACCTTTCTTGCCTTCAAAGAGGCAAATTGCCAATGACTTTGTCAAGTTAATGGCACTGGCTACAGCATTTTCAATAGATAGTATAGCGAGATTTGACAGTCTTTCTTGTCCCATAGATGATCTTAAATAGGTCTTGATCAGCTTCAGTTTGCTGAAACTACGTTCGCAAGAAGCAACAGTTACAGGAAGCGTCAAGAAGAGTCGGAGAGCAATTTCAATGTTTGGATAGGGAGTACTCAAAGACCATTTGTGAATGAGCTTCAACAAGCTGAGGGGTGTGGCATTAGAAAAATTGGGCAGTACTGAAGCTGCCTGAAATTTGAAGCTCTCTACCTCATATACTATTTCACAAGCATCTAGGTCATTAGAATATTTCATTGCTAGATCTGTTGCACATTTCTTTAACTCGCTAACTTCCATTGTTGAGAAAGATAGCCCTGTAAGGAAGTTAAAGTCAGCAGCCACTTCAGACAGTGCCTCATACCGCCACTGAATCTGGGAAGTGAGGGTGTCTAGAACATTGTTGAACTGCATTTTGAAATCCTGCTCAGCAGAAATCAAGTGCCCTTCATCTTCAACGTTCTCACCGGCCATCCTTTTCACCTTTCTTTTTCTTTTTCTGTGAATTCTGCATTCAGTGACATCTGTTCAGCAAGTTCTGCTGCATGTTGTACAACATCATGTATTCCATCATCCCGATATGTGCTGCAGTGCATCCCTTTAATCCACTGATATGTTTTGAGGCACTATAGACAGGCAATCCCTTACATTGCAACAGTTGGTTTACTCTGCTCAATCAGGTTCAGTATTTTGTCCCACATTGCTAAGGTACAAAGAAATTTGAAATCTATCTGCTTGATTAGGCTCTGGGCTGTTGATACCAAGTCAGCATTGGTTGCATCTTCACTTATTTGGTACAATGCCTTTAAGACTTCAGGTATTTGAAGATGAAGGGAGTGAACTGCACGAAACTTTGAAGACCATCTTGTTTCAGTGTGACCCTTCAGAGTGACCTTTACTGCTTGGGACAGCACCTCCCAGCGGCTTGTTGAAGCTACAAAGAATGTAAACAATCTCTGCACTGTGCCAAAAAATGATACCATGTCCACTGATACACTCGCAGCATGGACCCCAACTAAATTAAGAGAATGAGCTGCACATGGGACAAATCTAGCATGTTCATTCACTTGTGCTATACGGGCTTGCACACCACAATACTTTCCTGCCATATTAGCGCCGTTGTCATACCCTTGGCCATGACAGTTAGCTATATCTAAGCCATCATCACTTAATTTCTTTTCAATTTCTTCAGCTAGCCCACTTCCTGTCTTTTCATGTGAGATGATGAAATCAATAAAACTTTCCTCAACAGTACAATCATTATCCTGTATCCTCACATACCGAATGATTTGAGACATCTGCTCCTTGTGAGCCACATCTGGCGTACAGTCAAACATAATAGAGAAATATTTTGCCTCCTTAATTTTTGCGATTATTTCATGCCTCACAGTGGAACCCAGCAAGTTAATAAACTCGTTCTGAATTGTAGGAGAAAATAAGTGGCAGACCCTTCCTATGGTTGGCAACAGGCCCTGCAAGCTCCGGATTATAGTGACTTATTAGTTCTAGCAAATTAAGAAAAATTCCAGAGTGTGTGTGTCCAGTTATCTCTGTGGACCCCCTGAGAGCCAAGTTGTTCTTTTAGCAGAAAAGAATAGCATCAAGAATAATTTTCAGAATGGTACGCCACTTTTCTTTTTCTGAAGCAATTGACCTTTGCAGTTGATCATCTATTGTGGCCCCTGTCTTCAAGCACATTTCAAAATTCTTCCAACGTAAACAACTGTCACGGTGTTCAGGGGAGTTTTCATGATCTGGAATTCTGGATTTAAATGTTTCCAGTCACAAAATCCTTTTTGGATTTGCTAGACTCGATGTAGTGGATGATTTTTTGCAAATAGCATGCATGGGAAGCAATAGATAGCTTTCTTGGTCTCACCATACATTAGCCATTGCGCTCCGCAGTCTCTCCATTGGGAAGAATTTTGTGAACCAATCTCGATAAAAGCGCCTGCCATCATCAGACGCTGAGAAACTAAAATCAGCATTTTTCTTTTGTTCAGGGCCATGTTCCACCAAGCAACATCTAACTTTGTCAGTCATGTCAGGCCATGATGTTGGGTCATTAAAATTAAGTTGGAGTACCAAACTGGCTACAGCATCTACATTACTTCCTAATGCAGGATCCTCTGCATAATTTTCAAAGCTGCAAGCAGACGGTGTCGGCTGGCAATCATCATCATCATCTTCTTTTTCTTCAACTACTTTTCTTCTGTAATATTGCCTCAACATCTGTCTTAGTAGGGTAGGCTCATTGATGTCAAGTGGTGTTGCTACTGACGGAGTCGCAGAACTTCCCTCCTGCTCCTTAGACTTAGTAAGCCAATGTTGCCAGTGCTGGGAGAGTTTTCGATTTTCTTCTTCTCTTGCTTTCCTCAGTTTTCTAAACTCTGCCCCTGATAGTTTCTTCGGTGCCATCTTCAAGAATCAGGCCTTCCTTTACAAAATACTGAAGAGAGAAGTGTACAGTATAATATGTGTACTTGTATTTAACTTCGAAGCATCCCAGTCAATGTCCTATTCAACTTCCTGTTTGTGTAATCAATAAGGCACAACAGGGTGTGGGTTACTGGGAGTTTACCCATGCCTTGTGTGGTGTGTCACGAGGCACAGCCGAGTGACTTAACCATAACCACAGAAAAAGTGGGACAGGTTATTGACTGGGGTGTTCTGAAGTTAAGTACATCTATTTACCCGGTCATGTGAGAGAATGCTGAAGATCTTAGAAGGCAGTTTCATTGTGCAAGAAATATATAACACATATTTTAACTGTTAGAGTTTGGTAACTGGGTTAGTCCTACTCGGCACAAGTGCCTCATTTCGTGGTGACCTGGGAACACTGGGCAGTTAAATGACTTGCTGCTGAGAATAAGAGTCACACAGTATGCAAGTGGAGGTTGTGGTAATCAAACCCAGGCTGCTGGAAGACAACAAGGTCAAAATACAGCTCATTACTGTAAACTCTACGCTTATACATCCAGCCCCCAGCCTAAAGTCATTTGACTGGCTTGCTGTTAGGATCAGCCTTACATTAATCGTCATGTACAGCCTGATTACCATGGTATTTTGATTCTTCCCGAGTTTTAGGCTTCCATCCTGTCATATGGACTGACTGGAATGCTACACTCTGATTTTGAGCCAACATTCCTAAACTGTTGGTGGAAGAACTTTTTCTCAAATATCTCTGTTTAAATTATATAAACAGTTGATATTATTGTAAGATCAACTTTTAGAAAAAGTTCTTCTATGAACAGTTTTGAATGCTGGCGTAAAATCACAATGCAGCATTACCAGTCACTTTCTAACTCTAGGCTACAGAGAACATTCATAACCATAAACTATACTTGTTACAGTTTTCTTTTGAATACATTTTTATAATAGCAATGAGGCTCTCACAGGAGTTAAACTAACATCCAATTAATTACAACCTGTGGAAAACTGCCCTGACCACCTGCCTTGTTGTGCCACATAGTACATTGACATCCCAGACCCTAGATAGTGGTTATTGACTATTAATCCAACCTCTGGGAGTGCCTTATTTCTTAGTAACTTATTGCCATGCTCTCCAACCATCATTACTATGTTACTGCCCCTACCTCCCCTACTCCCGGCCGCCCGTACCCTAACCCGGACAATCAGACAAACTACCAGTCAACTCAATGCTACAGAAATGCGATCACGATACACCTGTCACCCAATTTAAAAACACATTGACTTACCTTTAATAAGACTGACTGTTGAAGGTGACTCCTCGCACGGCCTCTGGTGACTGCTGCTATTTATGTAGGACAGGAACTCTCTGATCTGATGGTGATGGATGGTCTGGAGTCCACACTCAAGTTCGGGCCTACAAATGAAAGTTCACATTTAAATTAAGTACATAATTTATTGCTATTTTCACTCAAGAGCAAAGCACCCCTATACACACATACAGAAAAGGAAGTACTAGTCCCAGTTTCTGCAAGTTTATGTTGCTATGGTATCGATGTGATGTCAAGAGGTTGTTCACCCCCTGTTGAGTATGTCACATCGATACCATGACAATAGGAGTGTAAAAAGATAACACAAAAACATCCAATTCCAAATTTAAAAACCCATTACCTTACCTTATAAGACTGAGACTCAGCCGAGTCGCGTTGTTCTTGTCCACTCCAAGAGTCGTCTGCAGAAGACTGTACTCAATTTCGACACTGGCTATAAAATGAAAGTCCACACATTACATTAAGTAGTAGTCTAGTACAGTAGATTATCAGCTACAGTCATACATATTTATTATTTTTTCACTGAAAAGGATAGCCCCTGCCCCCTCCTTAGACACATTACAGAGTACATTTCAGGTTACCTAAAGGTGGGCATGCATGTTACAGGTAATTCGGAAATAGGGAGGGTGAGTGGAGGAGGGATGCTGGGATATGGGTGCCAGTCAGTAGAACAAAGAGGGGCTGTGGATATGGTACCTAGACTAGCAGTCCCACACTGTCACAAATGATTAATAAACAAGAAAGCCAGCCAGGAGTGCATACCAGGATGGTAACCTGGGTAAACAATTGCCAGGGAATGAGCAACAGGACATAGGACAGCCCAGGGAATAGTAATCAACAAATGGAGTCCATGCAGAAGAAAGTGGGGTTGCTAGTCATGTACCATAGGGTTGGAATCAGTCCTCTTTACTGTCTTTATAAGTGCAGGAATACACTACTTTTAAGCGAAAAAGATGTTCCAGGACCAGAGGGCATGGGATGAAGTTGGAGGAGGATGATTCAGAGGAAACATGAGGAAGAATTTCTTCACAGAACGGGTGGTGGACAAGTGGAACACCCTGCCAGAGGAAGTGGGGGCTGAGACAATCACGGATTTAAGAATGCATGAGATAGACATATAGGAATTCTGGAGGTCAGGGTAAGGGCAACTGACTTCTAGGAAAACATAAACTGAACTTACAAGCTCAAATGGGCAGACTGGGTGGGCATAGGCCCCATCTGCCGACACTGTCTATGTATCTATGTAAGTGGCAGTGCACTGCAGAGGAAGGAAACGATGCCTCTTTGCAGACAACACAAACAAAAGATGACATAAATGTAGGCAAGCAATTTGAGAAGGCAGTTATGAGCCAGGGCTTGTAGATTCTCTGCATAGGGAAAGGCATCGCTAGTATAAAACAGGGGGTTGTCATCCCGGCCTCTGCCCTCTGTACAGACAATTTGTGTGAGACCCCATCTGGAGTACTGCTAAATGGTGCAAGAGTCTAACATGATGATGTTTCAATATAAAAAAATAGCGGACAACAAGACACACCATGAGATTAGAGGAGACTGATTAAGGGTATTGTTTGTGAGGAACTTTTTTCACAGAAAGGGTGGTCACGGTGGATGCATAGAATAGTATGGTCAGGCCTGCCTCAGCCTGGGAAGTGGTGGATATGGAATAAGTGCAGAGCTTCAAACAGGCATCAGATAGGGTAGGCATAAGTGAGCAATACAGATGAGTATGAATAGATAGGCCACCATTGACAGAGTAAAGGTCTATGGCATATTCATAAGGTAGAAAAGAATGGGCATATTCATAAGGTAGAAAAGAATGGGCAGAGTAGATGGGCATTTATGTCCTTATCTGCCACCAACTCTGTTTCTATGTCAGTTATATGGCTGTTTATCACCAGCCTAGAGGATAGCAGCGTTGGTCGATCCCAGTTCTGTTTGGGTGGGAGTGAGTCAGTCAGTTACTCCCTCACAGACAAAACAGAGGGGCCCACCCAACCCAAGTACAGTACCACTAGTACTACCATTGGTGCTGCTACCCTTTAGGCTGATGCCTGATGATAGTAATCAGATAACTGACATAGAAACATAATAGTTGATGGCAGATAAGGACCGCAAGGGCCCATCTATGTAGTCTGCCCATTTTAATTACTGGAGTCAGGTGACACCACACTACACTGAACTGACTACTGGACTGGCTGGTTCTCTGCGACTGGGGCAGATAGCCTGCTGCCTCCAGTGACAGCTGAGCTATACAACTGCATACAGTATTATTCGTCTGTACTGTCCGCTCAACTCCCAGAGTCTAAAGTAGTTGAATTTAAAATCGTTTAGACCCACTCTCAAAGGGAAGGGCATTTGTATTACATCAGCAAGGAGATTACAGAGTGCACAGTGGGGGTGTTGTGTGTCAGTTCTGTGCTTGTGCAGTGCTTACATAATACAGTATTTAGTCTTGCCTCTTCTGTGTGATATGATCTCTCCTACCACAGCCTGGGTAAGCCACATTATTCTGATTTTACTCTTGCTGTCATAAAGTGATTTCCCCCCACCCAGAGCCAAATATGGTGAGCAATGAGCATGGCTTAGATTGTACTGATCGGAGACGCAGAATCTTTCAGGCCAGTTGAACAGGGGACAGACTTTCTTCAAGAAATGATTGGGTGAAGAATTCAGAGGTTGTGAACCTGAATCTAAAACAAAAATAAACGGCTCTCAAGTCTCAACATCCATAGTAAATTGGAAATCACTCACATACAACATGTTTAAAGTTGCAAAAAAAGGTAAAAAGTGCAAGTTTATTTAAATATATATGCAGAAGAAACAGCAGCATAACTGTGAGTAGTAGTATTTTTCATAGGTGAGATTGACAGCTGGTTGTTGTAGAGGTGCTGATTGCCCTGGTCTTCCTTCCTTGCAGGTCTCCGACCAGCAAGACACTTTTGCAGCTCTTGGGGCACATGGCTGCCTGCCTCCACAGCTGTAGTGCAGGGAGCAAGATTCCAGATAAGAGACATTCAGTTTCATTTGAGGGCCAAGAGCTGCAAAAAGTGTCTTGCTGGTCGAGAGACCTGCAGGGTGAAAGAGGAGGCCAGGGCAATCAACTTCTCTACCCTTTCCAAGGGGAGGAGGGCCCTGGCCAGCTTTGTGTCCAATTCCGCACCTATGAAAGTGAGTACCTGAACTGGTTCTAGAACTGACTTTGGAAGATTTAGCAGGAATCCCAGGGAGGTGAGAAGCTGCTGGGTGACTTGCAAGTGGGATTTCACCTGTTCTGGAGACTGTCCTCATTAGGCCTTCTCACCGAAAGTACCTCAGGTCTCGAACTGCCCTCAGGCCACTACCAGTTCAGGGCAATGCTCTTCGGTCTTACTCGGCTCTGCTCCAAGGGTATTCACAAAATGTCTAGATTGTTAATTGGTATTTTTGTCTGGCCCCCTCCTGGACTTGAGTCTTTGGGGTCTGCAGTCTTGGTTGATGGTTAAAGAGTTAGTAAGAAGAGAATATACAGATAGGTTACAGCTTCATAAGATCTAGTGAGTGTTTTGCTCCATAAAGATCTGACAGTTTACGGAGCAAAACACTCACTAAGAGTCTGTGTGGAAACTGTAACCTATACTAGCCCAATGGCTACCTACTAATAACAACAACAACAACAACAACCAATATCAACCCTGACAACAAGCACTGCTAGACCCCCCAAAGACTCAAGTCCAGGAGGGGGGCCAGACAAAAAATACCAATTAACAATAGAAACATAATTCCCCCAAATCCTAAAAAGGGGAAAAAACACCTATAATGGCATGACACAGTGCTTGCACTAATTTGCCCACACCCTACCCAAGTAGAAGTTCTGAGAGGGGCAGGTTGGGGGGGAAGGTCCAGTATATCCCAATATTGCTGACCCTGGAGGGTATTATCGTGCTTAGAAAATAGGCTAAAGGCCAGCCCAGTGGTGCTGAGGGTTGAAGCATTGGATACCATACCTCGCGCCATGCCAATAACCCAGTTTCAGAAATAAGCCTGGGTCGTCAGGGGTCAGCTGGGAGAGGGCAAGGAGCTGGACTGAGCTGCCATGAGGCAGCACTCCTCTCCCCAGGTGGATCGTGGGGATTCCCTGGCTCTTAGCTGCCACTTGGTGGAGGATCATGGATGAGTGGTAGCGCCAAGCTCTAGGGAGCCCAGGCAATAGCCAGGGTGGGGTGGAAGGGGCTGTAGCCTGCGCCATGGGATGCAAGTGCGCCTCCATCCCATGTGCATGCATTGCCGTGTGCTGGTGTCCCAGGACAGTGGGAGAAAAACAAGAAAAAATGGGAAAAAATCTGAATAAAAAAAAAGAAAATAGGCTATATGTGACATTTTATAGTACAACTGGCATACTAAAAAAATTAAAAAGACTACAGATGACATGAAAGTGGGTTTTGTTGGTACAGTAGTCCCTCTACTGGTATACTTCCAAGTCAAGGGCAGTGCAGTGTTAGTTGTTTTTACTGTTAATGACAGCCTTGATTCATTTTTGTTTCCCCTGTTCTGTGGTACTTAGTCCCATCTCTTCCCATCTCCTCCACACTCCCAGTGCTCCGGGTTTTTTTTTGGGGTGGTGGTTTGCAGTCATGTATTCTATTTTGGAGTCCGTGGTGTAGAACTAAATTAGAGAATGGGGACAGAGTGCAGCAAGGATTGAGGGTCAGAAATACAGCACCATGGGGTGACAGATGGTGCCTGACAGATTTCCCTCCTGATCAGGTTAGGGATGTAAAATGTGGGTGGTTTCTGTTTAAAAAAAAAAAAAAAGAAAAGAAAGAAACTGTTTCAAGCCTGACTGGAGGTAAGAGCCAGGCTGTCTGGGAGTTGTACTGAGCAAGTGATGTGCTCGTGGTACTATGCTGATGTAGGAAAGGTTTATATATATATATATATATATATATATATATATATATATATATATATATATATATACAATTATTAAACTGATGTTTGAATGCAGACAGTGAGATGCCCCAACACTTGGCTGTCAGTAAGGCTGTGAGAAATTTCAATTCTGCTAGAAATAACTTTGGCAGAGTTACTGCTGCTGTGATAATTTGGGAAATGTTCATGAAACATCTGTCTAATATCACCAGTACAAGTGTGTCCCTGAAAGATGGCCTGATCCTTGTTGTAAGCGTTATAAATAATCACGGGAAGCTGACAGAGTAAGGGACTTAGTGTAGAATGCATTTCTAAGGAAGAACAAGTCTGTAACTTTAATGGTTGACATTATTTTGTGCCTACAACTCCCACTGTTTGGTCATGGAAACACAAGTTTTAGGAGGGACAGAGCAAAATTTTGAGGCAAAATCAGTGACATCCCTGAAAATCGGGGACACTCGAGAGGTATGGCTCTAGTGGCCCAGTCAAAGAACACTAGTAAGCTGGTCTGACATGCTGCTTGCTCTTCTGCAGCCCGTTTTTCTTTAGGTAGGTTACCAGGCTTTCTTTCACTAGGCTCTCCTTCAGTTTACCTACAACTGAGGTAGACTGACTGTCTTGTAGTTGATTGGATCCTCCCTGTCCCTCCCCTCATGGAGTGGGACCACCTCCACAGTTCTCCAATCCCCCAGCATCACTTCAGATTGTAGTGAGCCATTAAAGAGTACAGCCAAGGGATCATCCAGCTCTGAAACCAGTTCCCTGAGCATCCTTGATCGTAGGCCGTCTAAGCTTGGAGTCTTACCTACTTTTAGAATATCAAGCCCTTTTCTCACCCTATCAGCTGTAATTCCTAACACGGGTGTCATTCATAAGAAAAATTAATTGTCAGTGTTGTGCTAAACCAATCACAGTATTTAATTTCAAAGTCAAACACAGTATTTGCAAGTGCAACAAGTGAAAACAAAGCAGAGAGGTGGGCAAACAAAGGGTAGACTTTGATCCATGTCCCTATTTGGAGGACAGAAAATAGACTTTACATTAAATATAGGTTGTCTGTCCTCTGTCTCGATTGAAGTACTTAATGATAATGAATTAAGTGAACTGTTCTAACTATAGCAAGATTACATCATTACAGATTTATATATTTTCAGTATGCTTTGTTGCAATCCTGCTTTAATAGAAATGTTTAAAATAAGATATTTTTAATTATTGTTTAATGTTTCAATTCCTCCTTGCTTTTCATTCCACATAACCCCCTTCCTTTGTTTGCCCACCCTCCTGCTTTGTTTTTACTTTTCGAATACTGTTTAATTTGTAATTAAATACTGTGATTGGTTTAGTAATTAAACACTGAATGAATTTCTTCTGAATGACAGCTGTATAATAACGCTTACAACAAGGATCAGGGCTCAGGCCATCTTTCAGGGGACACAGTGACTTGGTCAACAACAGACTCGAGAAAGCGCGACGCGCCGTTATATATAATTTTTTTTTATACAGATAACATCAACAGTATTTAGCGCTCAGCTCTGTAAGGCATTCTAAGATTCTATTCGAATGAATCGACTGTTCTTTCGGTGCCGGCTGAGAAAGAAGACATGATATACCGCGGCGCCGGCGCGCACCATCATTAACTGCCTGCCAACAACGTCTCACTGGAATCGGATTCTCTGCTCTGACCCTGTCACTCAACTGTCTGCCTCTGCTCTGCCGACCGGCTCTAATGTACAGACTGAGTACTGTGAACTGTACACTTGTTGGTAGCGTAGTAGTACTGTACTAAGTCTAAACTAAACTTAAGACAAGTATACTTTTTTTTTCCTTGTTCTCGTCGTGTCTCTCTCTCTCTATATATATATATATACGTCCTCTCTCTCGCTCTCCTCTCATCACAACTCCGCGAGACTCCCGCGCCCCTTCCTTTATACTGTCTGTACCAATCACCATGTGACCTTTTTCAGACAGAGAGCACGGACCATGTGACACCCCCCCCCCGTGGGGATGCGCCCCGCCTGGCAGAAGTTGGAATTTTTTTTTTTTACTGAGGTTGCGGTTGCGAGACTTTGTTGCAAGTTAACTGCAAAGTTGCGCCTCGGATGTGTGTGCCCGGGCTGGTGCCCCACCGCCCCACCCTTCCTACGGTACTGGCTGTCACTGTGAAGTGTGACAGTGGGGACCCTCAGTAGCTGTAGTGTGGATCTGCTAAGGCACCATTTGTTAATTTGGTGTTGTAATAGAGTTGAGACCCCAGAAGGTGCAAGGCCAAGGTAGATTTTTTCGCCATGGAGCAGGTGAGAAACTTTATGCAGTTTGATAGTTGGAGCCAGCCAGTCTGAGTGTACAGGTCACATGTGTGGGTAACATAGAAGCATAGACTTTGACGGCAGATAAGGACCACTTGGCCCACCCAGTCTGCCCATTTCCCTACCTACTGGATAAGCTGCAGATTCTAGTTAACCAACTGCCTACTTCCTGCCACCCCCCACTACAATTGCCTTGTGTCTGTCCCATGCATGTTTGAATTCTTCCACTGTTTTAGCCCCAACAACCTCCCCAAGAAGGCAGTTCCACGCATCCACCACTCTCTCCATGAAAAAAATTTCCTCACATTACCCCTGAGCCACCCCCATCTTTAAATTGTGTCCCCTTGTTCTTACACATCTCTTTTTCTGAAAGATGCTACCCTCCTGGACTTTGTTGATTCCCTTGAGGTACTTGAACGTTTCTATCATGTCCCCCTGTCCCTCCTTTCATCAAGGGTATACACATTAAGCTCTCTCAGTCTCTCTTCATATGGTTTCTGATGCAGACCATGCACCATTTTAATTGCCCTCCTCTGGACTGCTTCCATCCTGTCTATGTCCTTGCGTAGATGAGGTCTCCAAAACTGCACACAGTACTCCAGATGGGGTCTCACCAACTGTCTGTACAGAGGGATAACCACTTCCCTTTTTCTACTTGTGATGCCCCTTCCTATGCATCCCAGTGTCCCCCTGGCTCTCCTTACTGACTTCTCACATTGTTTACCCACCTTTAGGTCATCTGATATGACTACCCCCAAGTCCCGTTCCATTTTTGTTGTTGTTAGTACCTCCCTTGCTATTGTGTACTCTTCTCCTGAGTTTTTGTTTCCCAGGTGCATTACTTTGCACTTCTTTGCATTGAATCTAAGTTGCCATATGTCTGACCATTCCTCCAACCTTGCCAAGTCCCTTCTCATCCTTTCTACCCCTTGTGTATCAACTCTGCTACAGATCTTTATCATCTGCAAAGAGGCATACCTTCCCTCCAGACCTCTGCAATGTCACCTATAAAGATGTTAAGAGGACTGGAACCAGTACTGAGCCTGGTACTCCACTAGTGACACCCTTTTCTTCGAATGTGTTCCACTCACTATTACCTTCTGTGTCCTGTTGTGCAGCCAGTTTGCAACCAGGCTACCACCCTGGGACCCACTCCCAGGCTGGCTAACTTGATTATTAATCTTTATGCGGACTGTGTCAAATGCCTTGATAAAGTCTAGGTAGGCCGTATCCACAGCCCCTCCTGGTCTAGTACTTGGTCACCCAGTCAAAGAAATCTATTAGATTCATCTGACATGACCTTCCTGCTGTAAATCCATGCTGCTTTGGGTCCTGTGCCCGCTGGCCTCTAGGTACTCAACAGTTCTTTCTTTCAAGTGATTCCATCATTTTCCTACCACTGAGGTCAAACTTACAGGTCTGTAGTTTTTGCTTCTGCCTTGCTCCTACTTTTGTGAACAGGAATCACATCTGCCCTCCTCCAGTCCTCAGGTACCACCCCATCCTCCCATGATTTGTTAAAAGTGTGGTCAGTGGTGTCACTAGGTCCTCCCTTAGTTCTTTTTAGGATTCTGGGTGAATCCATCAGGCCCCATTTCTTTGTCCACCTTGAGTTTTAGGAGTTCTTTCAGGACTCTTTCTTCTGTAAATGGACTGGTGTCAACCCCTACCCAGAGTGCTTCTATTGTCTGGTTTAGGTAACTCCTCCTCATCTTCTTTTGTGAATACTGAGCAAAAGTATTCATTCAGTATCTCTGCCTTTTCACTATCTCCCTCTGCCCACCTCCCCTCTCCCTTATTAATCTTCACTATTCCTCCCTTAACCTTTCTATGCTCCCTAATGTACCTATAAAAGGTTTTATCCCCCTTTTTAACTGAATTGGCTATTTTTTCCTCAGTTTGGGCGGTGAGCACCAGTAATGAGCCGACATGCCTTATTTAAGACAGTTGAGAGGTGTCTTGTGCCTTGCATGCATAATGGCTCCATTTGCATATCGGTGTCTGAATATCAGGAATTTGTGCACGGCGTATCTCTGATGCACTGGGGCATTGCCCATTCCTGGTATTCAGACCTGTCAGGGGGATTTGCCAGCGCACTGTATTTGCACAGGGCACATTCTTTGCTATATTTAGAAGGGAAGTGCCATGGCTCATCTCTTTTGAATATCTCTCTTGGTTGCTCCAGCGCAACTCAGTTGCACTGCACACCCACTTGCGCCATTGCCAGGCACATTTCTGAATATCGGGCCCCAATGTACAGCAGTCCATCTTAAATGCTCCCTTTCATGGGCAGAGAAACAGAAGACATCCTTAATGACTTGCAGGCCTTTGGCCATGCTCTCTGAACGGTCCACATGATGTACCATGCCCAGCTGTCTTCCTCTCAAAGATTGCCATTTCAATCCTCTCAGTTTCATTGTGCCTCTCTCCAGAAAGGACCAGCCCACTAGTCAACCAGAAAACAACTGGCCCAGCCTCTTGGCAGTGCCTCTGCCTCAGCTACCAAGGGCAGCAGAGCCACCCCACCATGACTGCTGCTGCTACCACTACCTTTTGACTCCTCCACCAGCTTCCCCTGCCATCCTCCACACGCCTCGGAGGCAGTGGGTGGCTGTTTCTCTCTCCACTTAGAGGCCTGGAGACAGAGTGCAACAGACGAATGAGTACTGCAGATTTTTCTTACAGGCCATTCTCTGGAGCTCACAGCCACTCCCTCTCTTCACCTGCCTCGGCAGCTTTTGTACCTGCCAGACTACGTTCCTGTTCTGCTGGACGAACTCCACTCTTTGATTCAAAAGCAGGCAGTTCAACCTGTGCTTCAAACTGAGCTAGGCAAGGGTTTTTATTCACATTTCTTTCTGGTCCCCAAGTGCATAGGTGACCTCGGTCCTGTCCTGAATCTTTGGGATCTCAACTGGTTCATCCAGTACAAAAGATTCCACATGGTCACTCTGCAAACATTCTGTCTCTTTTAAACCAAGGAGATTGGCTATGCACCCTAGACATGAAAGACGCATACTTTCATATTAAAATACACATGGCCCATCCCACATGGAGCCATCTTAATGCCTCCAATACATAACAACAGTCTTACATACTGCACAGGGCAGGGCCTTTCTCCCAGAAGACAGGACTCAAAAGCTCCTCTCCTTTGCACAGTGGTGCCTTGCAGTTCACCAAATTACTGAGTACCAGTTCATGTGGCTCCTGTGCCACACAGCAGCTACCATTTCCATTGTGCCGTATGCCTGTTTACACATGCACCCAGTTCATTGGGCCCTTCACCGCCAGTAGCACCAAATGATGTGGCACTCCGAAGACTCCATTCGCGTGACCCTGGCCCTGCAGTGGGCCCTCTCCTGCTGGCTGGATCCTGCACACCTCTGGATTGGCATACCCATCCAGTTGGCCCCCACCACCCAAACACTAACGGCAAATGCCTCCACCCTGGGTTGGGGCACCCATCTTGGTCCTTACCAAATTCAGGGCCGTTGGGGACCTGAAGCAACATCCCTCCACATCAACATTCTGGAGGTGTAGGCCATTCATTTGGCTCTTCAGACCTTGCAGTCATTCCTTATCCCCGGTCCCTTGCTGATCCAATCAGACAACGGTTTCGTAGCATTCTACATCAATAAGCAAGGGAGCACAGAGTCACAAGCTTTGTGCCATGAGATCTTGAAGGTTTGGTATCAGGCCCCATCTCTTCACCTTCATCTGGTAGCAGTCCACGTTCCCGAAGCCCAAAACAAAGTTGTGGATCACCTGAGCCGTCATGCACAAGGTCACGAGTGGACATTGGCAACAGTGGTTCTCCTAGACATATTCCACCTGTGGGGGACTCCAGATATCAATCTATTTGAATCTCCGGACAATCACAGACTACCTCAATATTGCTTGGTCATCCTGGACTCAGTTCGCAACTCCATGGATGCCCTGTCCCTCTCCTGGCACAGGCATGTCTTATATGCCTTCCCGCCTGTTCCACTCATTCAACGAGTGTTACTCAAGCTCCAGCTGTAGAGGGCCTCCCTGATTGGGATCACCCCATTTTTTTCGTGACAGATCTGTTTCCCCCTCCTCCAGAAACTGTCAGTAGCATATACTTTCCCCTTTCCATCCAACCTGATGTACTCACGCAGAACCATGGGACCCAGCTCCATCCCAATCTCAGATCCCTAGATCCTGCATGCTTGGCTCCTGAGGATGTCTTTCAAATCAAATCATACTTTATAAAAAGCACCTTTTCACAACCAAGGTGCCTGTACATTAACTAATTAAAATACACAGAAAATAAAACAATATAATAAAACCAAACAGCATAACATCATTAAAAATCAGGGTATGCTAAGTTAAATCGATGAGTTTTCAAGGTAGCTTTAAAACTTTTGACAGTCAGGCAGTCTTGCACTGGATGAGGTAGAGAATTTCACAGGGTCAGGGCCATAAAACTAAATAACCTAGCCCCTGGTGTCTTGAAACGGACCCTAGGAATCTCCAGCAATCCCTCATTGATGGATCGTAGAGGGTGGGGGCATAGTAGGGACAAAGAAGATCTTGCAGGTAACTAGGTCCTTGGTCATGTAGGGCCTTGTAGGTCAGCAAACTGACCTTGAAGGTGATCCGCCACTGTACTGGCAGCCAGTGCAGTCCGTGGAGGACAGGCATTATATGACTGGCCCTGGAAGTACCAGTCAAAAGCCTGGCCGCCGCATTCTGCACTAGCTGCAAGCAGCAGATATCAACCCCTGGTAGCCCTAGGTAAAGGGTGTTGAGGTAGTCAAGGTGGGGGGTAACGAAGGCATGGACCAGAATTGGAAGGTCGTCGGAAAGGAACCAGGTGCTTCACCCTGGTGATATTCCTCAGGTGGTTAAAAGAGGTTTTGACAACAGCCGACACCTGTGATTTAAGGGTCAGACAGTCATCAAATATAACACCCAGGTTCCGCACCCAGTATGAGGTAGCTAACTGAACACCCCCAAGCCAAAGACCCGAAGGTGATCCTGTCAGCAAACCTGCCTCCTGACAACCAGGGTCCACAACCAACACCTCAGTTTTTCCCGGGTTTAACCGCAACCAGCTCACACTCATCCAATCCTGGATCTTGGTGAGACCGTTGTTAAAAACCGAGACAGTATCACTCTGGCTGGGCACAAAGGACATGTACAACTGAGTGTCATCTGCATAGCAAAAAAAACTCAAGCCGTACTGCCTAATAATTGCTCCCAACGGCAACATATACACCGCAAACAGCATGGGTGCCAAGATGGAGCCCTGCGGCACCCCACAGGATAGGGGGAGTGGTGCAGAGGAAAAATCCCAGACACCACCCTCTGAGTCCTACCCTTGAGGAAAGATCAAAACCAGCTGAGGACCGAACCAGACAGTCCGCAGATAAACTGCAGGTGCTCCAACAGCACTCCATGGTCCACGGTATCAAATACTGCAGAGAGATCTAGAAGGACCAAGATGGAACGGGTCTTTCAATCTCTCACTATTAGGAGGTCTTTTAGTACCCAGACAAGGGCCATCTTGGTACTATGTCTCTTCCTAAATCTGGACTGGAGAGAATCATAGACATTGTGGCTGGTCAAATGATCATCCAGTTGCGACGCGACCACCTTCTCAATAACCTTACCCACAAAGGATAGGTTAAAGACAGGCCTGTAGTTAGCCAGACAGTCCAGGTCCAAGGAGGGTTTCTTAAGAACGGGCCGAACCATGGCTTCCTTCAGGGGATAAGGAAAAATCTCCCTCTCCAAAGACAACCAGACTATCTTGGCAAGGACTGGGCCAATTTTGTCCACACATCCTGCTAAAAGGCGCGTGGGGCCTGGGTCTAAACTACAGTTGGTCGGTCGGAGTAACCGGACGACCATCACAATGTCATTGATTGTGGGCAGGTCGAAGTCAGACCATGCAAACGGGGTGTCCGACATCTCCTGCCGACCACCACAACTCCTGTTTGAGAGAGTTAGGAGGAAATCGGACCTGATTGTGGCAACCTTATCTGCGAAGAATCGAGCAAACTCCTCACAGCATTCGTGTAAAAAAACACTTCTAGGCTGAAGACAGACTGGATTGTACAGTCTGTCCACAGTCCAGAAGAGCTGGGCTGGTCGTTTCTGCACAGCAGCAATTTCCTTGGACAGGAATTCTGCCTTCTTAAGGGTAATTGCTCATTGATAGACCCGTTAGTGGTCCATCAAACTAAGCCTGTCACACTCCGGGCCCGACTTCCGGCAACATCTCTCAAGCCTTCGTCCCACTCTCCTCAACTCCCTCAAGGTCTCATCATACCATGGAGACCTGGGGCGAAGAGTGAGGGGGTGAACACGAACAGGAGCAATGGAGTCCAAAGCCCCTTACCACTGCCTTATTATAGGCAAGTACCAGGTCCCCGGGATCCATACATTCACTCTCTAGACTCGATAGGTCCAGCGCCATCAGATCCTCCAGAGAAGCACCCCTCAAAGGGCGGTACCGGACCATCTCCGTAGGAGCCGGCCTACTGGGGGGGGCCAGGAAACTGAACTCAGTGGTGTGATGGTCAGACAACCCGACTGGTTCCACCACCACATCGGATATCTCCATCCCCGTGAGAAACACCAAGTCCAATGAATGACCATCTATATGGGTCAAGGAGGAAATAACCTGTGTGAAGCCCAGAGAATTCATCAGCTGGAGGAAGTCCTGACCAAACTGCGAGAGTTCGTCGTTGACCCAGGCATTGAAATCCCCCAGGATCAGCCATCTGGAGGATCCCAATGTCATGTCAACAAAGAAGTCCGCAACTTCCCACAGGAAAACATTCCCATTACTTGGTGGATAGTAGATGAGAAGAATTCTGCACCCCACACCCTCATCCATGATACATTCAAAGGAGTTGACATCCCCCACTGGTACCTCCACCAGGTTCAGTTCCAATCTAAAACAGATGGCCACTCCCCGGCCCCTACGATCCAACCTCGTACGATGTATCACTGAATACCCGGCTGGTATGGCTGAAGCCAAAACAGGGCCAGCATTTTCATCCAGCCAGGTCTCGGTGATGCACGCCAGGTCCAATGACCCAACAAGATCAGCTATTATGGCAGTTTTATTTATTTTTTTTAATGTTTCTTTTTACGCACCCTTCTCACTCTGGTGCTTTCTCACCTTCGGGAGTCTCCTACGGCCTTGTGTGTCCCTGCTCGTCTGTCAGCATTGAGTGCAGTCATCCCCCCACGCTGCCTTGGTTTGACCCCCAGGCGGGTACGAGGCGGGGCCCCCCCTTCCACCGCCCCGAGCGACTGTGATTTTGTCGGGGATCCATCATCCATGCCGGCAGGGGCCCTGGGATCGGGGCCTGAAGCTCCGTCTACAGGGAGCACCAGAGGGTATTTTCCTTTTTCGCCCATCCCTGTAGGGCGTCTGCGTGCTAGGAGAGCCTAGGAGCGGCTGCCGCGTCTAAGTGCTGACGCTCCGGCTCCCGGCAGACGTCCTTCCTCCCTGCTACATGCAGTCCTCGCTGCACCACCACCCGTGGTCACCCAGGTGGCGGTATCGCAGCAGGACCCGCATCCAACCCCACCCGGAGGAGGAGGAGGAGAGCAGCCTCTGGGCATTCGATCCTCCTCCCCCTGGCCGGCTCTCCAGTTCCCCGAGTCCGTTCCAAACCTGGGTCGCTGGCGCCGCGAGCGGTAACCCTACCACTGCGCCGGTGGGCCAGCTGATGGCAGTTTTATTTTTAATGGACCTGACGTTACATAACACAATCCGAGTAGGATGAGTCACTGGTGAAGACCGAGCTACCTGCCTGCTACAAACAGAACCCTTGGGTATGGGAATCAGGCAGGAAGGACCCCTCTCCTGAACCCATTTCACCCTAGGGTATCTTCTTGTCCCCGCTGTCTCAATCTGCCCACTCCTTTCCATTCCCCCCAGGCCATGCCCCCGCCTTCCTCCTTCTCACAATCCCCAGAGCCCGACACCATCTGTGTACCTACGGGGGCAGTGAGGGGCACCAAAAAGGGCAGAGGTCTTTAAGCCTGGAGGGGGAATAATGCCTGACCATCCTAGCACCTTCCCAGCACATCTTTACACATTCAACAAACACCCAAAATAAATTCCACACCAACACCACTAATCCACACCACACTTACACACCCAACCACTTAACTTTCCAGTCATACACCACACACCATACAAACTCCACAATACAATAAACATAAAAATATCAGTGAACAGAACAAATAAGAATAATGAATTACTTGAAGGGAGATTGCCACAATTCTCTTCAAGAGTAAATCACAACCTCTGGGAGCTCTCACCTCACCAGAGAAAATAAAAGATGTCTCCCCAAACCAATCTCTTACATCGGTTGGGGGTACATCCTATCAGTTTTTTAAAGCGGTTTAGAAAAACTGTCCAAAAATGCAGTGTCCATCTCACTGCCACGCTATTATATCAGTTAATTCAAATTGTTCACAATAAACAAGAATCAGTTTATTAAATTGTCCAAGTTTTTGCTTCATAACTTAGCTTGGGGATAAGGAGCTCATACCTACTCCTCCTCCATAGAGTCTATCCCAGAACACAATGGCCCTCTCACTGGCACAGTATGTCAGACAGATTAAACAGTAGGAAAAGCAGTCTCACTGCCTTTCTGACCCAGTTGTATAAGTTCCAGCAATGGCCCATGAAGATGAAAGTTTCAGAGTACGATTGCCCCAAATCCTCAGAGACTATAATATTCCTCCTGAGCTGCTCCTGAGGAAATACATTAGTGAGAACTCCAACACTTAACCCCCCGGCCTCCCCCAGAGCAGATGCCAGAAAACCCAGGGAACCCACACCCACTACGCCCCTGAAGCCATCCGACCTTTGCCAGACAATCAACGGTGGTCTCAGGAGGTAAAGTAGATGCCTACCTTCTGGTCAGCACCCCTAACCCCCACAGGGAGGGCCTCCAGAGCCTGCATTTACCTCAGGGTCGGCCGTCCAGGTCAAACGGTCCTCCGTGGAACACAGTCTTTCTCGGTATGAGCCTGCTCGGATATAAAATTACAGTCTCTTCTTAACATGGCAAAGCTGTAAACTGCCCGAATAATTCCCCAGTCATTCCTGGCCACACAGCAGTACTTCCCAGAACAGCCACCTTTGTAGCGTCTCAGCTCCAAACAAAATCACTGAGTAGCCCTCACCAGAGTTCCATCAACAGTAAGTCAATATACTTTACTGCCGATACTAAAATACCAGCAGTAGCGGGCAGAAATTCTCCTTCAATCTTCAAATCTGCAAATAGACTCAAACTCCACAAGTCGTCGGCTAAAGAGAAAGACACACAGCCACGGCTTTACTGATTGGAATGTGTACTAGTGTTGAGTCCAGCATGGCACAGAGTGAAACAAACACTAAATCAATGCCACTGTGAAATGAACAAAAAAAAATGCATGAAAACAAAATAAATAATAACTGACTTCTAAACGCTACACAAGCGCTACTCAAACAGGCTGGCCCAGTATGGCCGCCATCTTCTAAAAGCTTGACATGACATGACGTCTCTTCCTCTGTGGCCACAATTCTTCTGGACTCCAGGAAACCTCATACCAGAAAGACATATACTGCCAAATGGAAATGCTTTGCCATATGGGCTGCTGCCAGGAGCCTGGATCCTTACTCCTGCCCTTTAACTAACATTTTGGACTACCTTTCTGCCCTGTCCAGTCAGAGTTTAAGCTACTCCTCTATCAAAGTACATTTGGCTGCTGTCTCAGCTTTCCATGAACCAATTAGGGACCGTCAGGTTGCTCAAATAGACCTTGCCAGGTTGTTTCTCAGGGGTCTTTTGCATCTCAAGCCCCCTGTCCGGAATTCAGTTCCGCTCTGGGACCTCAATTTTATTTTGGAAAAACTAACCTTATCTCCATTTGAGCCAGCTGCTATCTGTGAAATGTGCTTCCTTGCTTGGAAGACCCTTTTATTGGTGGCTGTCATCTCAGCCAGATGCATCTCAGAACTTCAGGCCCTTATGTATGTTTTTTTTTTTTTTTAATAAGGACACAATATCCCGCCACACAAATCCCAAGTTCCTTCCAAAAGCGGTTTCAGAATTGACCCTAAACCAGTCCATACACTTATCTGTCCTTCATCCTGATCATACGAACCCAAGGAGAAACCCTTTTCCACAGTCTGGATGTGCACCGCATCATGTGTTACTAAATAGCTCGCACTAAGCCCTCCCAAAAAATCTCGGAAAGGAAGGCAACCCTGTCATGAAGCAAACCTTGTCCAGCTGGTTAGCACACTGTGTCACCTACTGCTACACCAAATACCACAAGCCTCTCCCTGGTGCTGTGCATGCACACTCCAACAGAGCTGTCTCTATCTCTGCAGCATGCTTCAGGGGCGTTTCTATCACTGATATATGTGATGCCGCCACTTGGTTTACATTACTAGATGCTACAGTCTTGACATGGCCTCCAGGAGGTGGACCGCCTTTGGCCGTGCCATTCTCCAGGGCCTCCTGTCCTAACCACCCTTCCTACTTGACTGCTTGGGAATCATCCCAAGTATATGGCCTGCTGCAAAAGATACCCTTGAAGAAGATAGTATAGTTTCATACTTACCATAACGGTAGATCTTTGAGAGGATCTCTTGCAGCAGGTCACGATCCCACCTGCCTTCCTCCTCCTTTTCTAGGATAGCCATCTTCTGCTTCTATTCTCATCATCCTACTGGGCGATGCCTCAGGCCTCCTTGGTTCCCCTTGGTGTTCTGTTCTGTTCTGTGAGCTGGGCGTCATCCGGGAACTGAGGCCGCTAGGGGCCGCCCACATTTTATACATATGCATGGACTGATGCCATCGTGGGTGGACCCCTGTCAACACTACTGGTGAAAGCTACCATGAAAGAGCACCCTCTGGTGGATGTTTCCCAAGTGTATGACTTGCTGCAAGAGATCCTCCTGCAGATCTACCATTAGAGTGAACAAAGCAACTTTTTTTATACAGCTTGTCTAGGATGCCCCAATACACCCAATCCAGGCAGTTTTCTTCAATGCTGTCCCATATCCATTCAAGCAGGTATGGGTACATGTGTTGGAGTACTCCTGCCATATCTTCCTTCGGATGATCCTTTTGGCCAGTGACCATTCAGGCCAGCTTCTCATCTTGGTCCTTGGGGCCTGACTGTCTGGCAGCCATACTCCTTCTCGGTATCTCCGCACCTGAGGATCTCCATCCTGGACCCCTTCATGCTGCTCACACTGCTTATGGCTTTTAGAGGCCAGGCTGGATTAATCTTTCCAAGGGGTCAGGTACACAGAGTCATAACTGGATGGAATGTCCCCTTCTAAGTCATCATCACTAAGTTGAGCCGCTCCCTCCACAGGCTGGTTTACTGACTTAGGGTCACTTGGCTTCTGTGCTGCAGCAGGGGGGCCACTGGCTTCCTTTGGCTCCTTAGGCTGCCACTTTGGTTATGTGCAGCTGCACCCATTGGTTCTTTGGCCACACTCAGGGACAGCTTCTCCTATATTAAACAGTTTAACAGGGTCAGTAACTTCATCTGTGCTCCATGGTCCTGACCCCTTCCTCGGGTCACTGGTACTGGTGGTGCTTCGGGCAGAGCTGCGGGTTTCGGCTGAGCTACTCCACTGGGCTCAGGAGATTTCTGGGGGCTAAGGAGCTGATGGCTGGCTTTCTTAACTTTCTGCGCTGCTGGCACACTGAACTGGCTACTCATCTCTTCTCAGCTTTCAAGGGCCAACTCCTCTGATGCAACAGACCCACTAGCCTTCAGGAAAGATGGCCATTCCACCTTTGAAGAGGCATTCTGCTGACACTCTGTACATGCTGGCAAAAGAGTCACTCCAGGGCCCTCGAGCTAGCACAGAACACTCTTGGAAATGGAAGATTTTGCAACCACATACCACATTCTCCTAAACATGACAAAGGGGATTGTTACCTCAGAAGTCTCTGGAGCTTTAGTCATCTTGAAATTGGAAAAGTATTTATATTTATTTATTTTATTTATTTTATTTTTATTTATTTATTTATCAAGTCTAGGATTACAAATACCTTTTAGCCATGGCTCTTTTACAAAGGTTCCACGTCAGAGAAATACAAATTATGAGGAACATCAAGACAGGCATTACAACAAAGTGGACATTGCAAACAGAGTACAGATTAGTACAGTTAAATACAGTTCAAGGGTAGCATTGTAACAAGGCAGCCAGCGGCATTTGTCAGAGAAAACAGACAACAGATAAGAAGTGCCAGAGTCATAGGGAGAGGGAAGCGGGTAGGGGGGAGAAGGAATGTAGGAACGGTGTCAAGAGGGTGAAAAGTGCAGCATTGGGTATACCAAGATGTGAGGGTAGAATCCAGTGAGGAGGGGAGGAGAGGGGACAACTAGAGCAGAAAGGGAAGTGGAGAACAAGGTTAAGTTGGGCAGTCACAGGAGCTGTTGGTACTGAGATAGTCCGGAGCCTAGTTTTAAACATACCGATAGTTAGGGCAGAGGAGATGGTTGGGCTGAGGCCATTGAACCAGAGGGTGCCGATAAGTAAAAAGAGCGTTGTCCCTGGTGAAGTGTGACAGTGGGGGACTTCAGTAGCTGTAGTGTAGATCTCCCAAGGCACCGCTTGTTAATTCGGTGTTGTAACAGAGTTGAGACCCCAGAAGGCAAGGCCAAGGTTGATTTTTTGACCATGGAGCAGGTGAGAAACTTTATGCGGTTTGATAGTTGGAGCCAGCTGGTCTGAGGTACAGGCTCATTATGTGTGGTGAGAGGTGAGCACCAGTGATGAGCCGACATGCTTTATTTAAGGCAGTTGAGAGGCGCCTAAGGGTTGTGGTTGTGGCCGAGCCATAAATGATGAGACCATAGTCTATTACAGAGATCACAGAGCTCAGGACTGCAACCTTCAAAGCTTCTATGGAGGGTGTGGTCTGTGTTTGTAGAGGAGACCAAGCCATGTATTAGCAGCTCTAGCTACATTATCTACAGGAAGTCCATAGGAGAGATTAGGGTCAAGCTGAATCCCTAAGTATTTGAAGGACACCACCTGTTCTAGAGTGTTGCCCTGGGTGGTGGAGATAGCCAAGTGGTGTAGCTTGTGTGGGTTATGAGAGCTGCAGAAGAGCATAGATTTGGTTTTCTTGTCATTGAGGACCAGTTTATGATTAAGAAACCGTGACTCTACAGAACTGAAACCAAGTTGAAGGTTGTGTTGAAGAGTTGCAGGATCTTTGTGAGTAAAGAATACAACAGCATCATCGGCATATAGTATGATCTTCTCAGAGCAGTGGTAAGGGAGGGAATTTAAGAAAAGGCTTAAAAGGAGGGGTCCCAGTATGGATCCCTGTGGGACACCTGAGCGAACAGGCAGGGTGTTAGAAAGAGCGTCCACAATTTTTACTCTCTGTGACCGGTTTTCTAAGTAGCTTTTTAAACCAGAGAGAAGAGTCAGGTGATAGCCCGGCATTCAGTAGTTGGTGTATTAGTAGTCCATGGTGTACTGTATCGAAGGCCTTGGAGAGGTCGACGAAAACGGCCCCTGTGAGAAGGCCGTTGTCAAGGGATTTGTGCAAAGCTCCAGTGAACTCAAGAAGGGCTGTGGTGGTGCTGTGACCTTTCCGGAAGCCGTGTTGTTGTGGACAAGGTATATTGTATTTATCCAAGTGGTTGGTAAGTTGATCAGCTATGCGCTCAAGTGCCTTTAGAGAGTGAGGCAGTATGAGATAGGCGATAATTTGAGTGAATCGTCTTGTCCCCTTTTATGGACAGGTGTCACGGTGGCTGTTTTCCATAGGTCTGGAATTTTCCACAGCTGAGAGAGGTTTAGGATATTTGTTAATGGATGAATTACCTCATCAAGGGTGAGCAACAGAAGCCTAAGGTCCAGGGTGTCACTACTAATCTAGATTTAGAGATAGCTGCAGTATATAATAGGTAGCTTCATTCAGCCTTACCTTCCTGAAGTAGAAGAGGGATGGTTAGACTGAGGGGCTGAGGTCTTTGGGGAGTAGGCCCTATTTTCGAAAAAGTCATGGGGTAGGACAGCACTAAGGTCTGAAAAAGCCGTGTTAAAGATGTTTGCGATCACCTTGGGGTCAAGGGTTGAGGATCCATCAACCATTAACATGGCCGGAGAGGTTTTTGGCTGCTTCCCTGTGACATCCTTGATATTGTCCCAGAAAGTACGACCATTTCCCCATGTATTGGTGAGAGCGTCTTTGTAATAGGTGGATTTCATTAGCCGTATGGCTTTTGTGCAGGCATTTCATGTTTGTTTGTAATTTTGGATGTCCAGTTGGTTGCGGTGGCCCTGGCAACTGCCCAGAGGTGATCCCTTAGTTTCAGCTGTGAGAGAAGAGCATGTGACCCATGGGTTAGAGAGAGATTTTGTTTTGCGCTTTTAGCAGGGCAAAGAGGTCATGAGCTTTGTTGAAAATTGAGATGAAGTGATCAAGAGCCAAGTTAACATCTGTTGCTTCATAAATTGGTAGCCAGTCTTGTAGAAGCAGGTGTTGTTTGAGATGTGGAAGTTTTCCACGAGGAAGGACTCCTGCTAGTGATAATTTTGGGAGGGGCTTTAAGGAATTTGTTAGACCATGCACACATGACTGGGGAGTGGTCACTGAGTGAGTCTGGGAGAATGGTCGTCACAAGAAATCCTTGTGGGGTGAGTGGTGAGGACCCAATCCAAGAGGGTACTGGAGCCAGTCTTGTAGTTAATCCTAGTAGGGAGTTTACCATTTGCATGAGGTTAGCAGCTGAGATGGAGTCTTATAGGCACTGGCACTCGTGCTAACCAGTTTATGTTGAAAATCCTAGTAGAATAAGTTCAGCTCGGGAAGGATGAGAGTTGGTAAAGTTTAGGACGTCATTGAATCCATGTTTAGGGTCCCTGGGTGGGATGTATACAGAGACAATAGTCAGGGCTTTATGGTTGGGACCTAGGATGATTTTTATTGGCAGAATCTGGGCTGAGGCAGAAAGTGATGGAGTTGCTACAGGTGCCAAGACAGGAGTCTTTGATATAGATTTCGCAACCACCGCCTTTTTTGGATATCCGGTCCAGCCTGTGGACATTGTAGCCCTGTATTGTTACTGCTGAGTCAGGAACTTTAGGTGTCAGCCAAGTTTCCACCACTGCAAGGATGTCAGGGTTGTGTTGGCACATGAAGGCTTGGAGTGCATCCAGCTTTGGTAGTAGGCTGCAGATATTAATAGTTGCAAGGATAAGGGCACCTGGAGTTGGTGTGTGGCCTGAGCTTCTAGGGCCAGGATTAGGGATGGATGCTGCCTGAGATGAGAGGAGGAGGAGGAGAAGTTTAAGGAGCAGAGTCGCAGCTCTTTGAGAGATAGTTTTGGTTGTTTTTCCTGGAGTAGAGGTTGCAAGGTTCCAGGCGGTGTCCCATATGGACCACAAGGTGGTACAGTGTAGAGAGGTGTACCTTATTGAGTAGTGGTCGGGTGCGTAACCAGGAATATCCAATCGGTGCACCAAGCACAACACTCAAGTGGAAGTGGAGATTTCTCATGGAGTTGCAGTGGAAACCAGAGTAGAGGGTGGCGGGGAGGGGTGGGGATGGGGGTGGCTAGGACCAGGGAGAGAGAAGAGGGGGGCCAGAGCAAGGAGGAGGAGGAGAGGCAAGAGAAAGGCAGAGAGAGCCCACATGGCTTACGTACTAGATAAAGAGATAGAGATATAGCCCTCTAGTGGTGAGAGGATATAATCTGCTAATGGAAAAGTCAACAGGTTAAAAAAAAAAAAAGCTCTAAATTCACTTCTAATATCACCTCAGAACTTAAAATGACTGTAAGGATTAAACAAATTATTAAACACTAGCACATAAATTCAACTAGAGACACAGAGGGAGATACAGTAGTTAGAGATGTGTTCAGCAGGAGATAGTGGGCCACTTGGAAATCAGCTTCCACTGGTACCAAATCCAAAGTCAGGGCTAGTACCTTGCAGTACAGAGGATTTCTGAAAAACTGTTTAGGTTCCAGAAATTGAGGGGTCCGGAGCCTGGTCAAGGCACGCTGGATCCCTGAAATAAAGTAGAAAAACAGGATTTTTAAAGGCTGGAGAAGTAGGCAGGTAACATCAGAACAAAGAGAATAAATATAAGTGGGCAGGGTCAGAGAGCAAAGCAGACAGTGTGGGGGAGGAGGAGAGAGGTTGCAGGACAGAGAGCAAAAGAGAGATTTACACAGTCAAGGCTCTAAATTCACTTCTAATATCATCTCAGAACTTAAAATGACTGTAAGGATTAAACAAGTATGTTTTCTCTTACTTTGCACCACTACTTACTGTTCAAGAACCTGTTGCAGTCTCCCGTCTTATGATCCAAACATGCCCAGCGACGGTTAATTCCACCCCCAAAAGTTCTTGAAGTCCAATCGGGATGAATGCCTCAGGGCATTTACATAGGCTGCACATGTTCTGGCCCGGTGAAGTGCACCAGCTCCAGGCCCACTGGTGCCACTGTTCTTCAAGAAGGTGTGAAATTCCTCACTCCTACACCATATGTTTTGCAGTCCCAAAAAGCCAAAAAGAAAGTTTACAAAGTCCGTGCCTTGCTCAGCACCCAGTGAGGTAGACTAGAATTGTCCTAGCACCCCCAAAATGCCATCTTGGATGAGCCCCCACTTTGTAAGGCCCCACTTCCTGGTGTCAAGGGGTATGAGGTGGTAATTGTCTGAGGGGAGAGGGAACTCACAGCAGCAGAAACAAAAAGTTGTACCTTACTTGGAATGGCTGGCATTGGGTGGGTCCATGGTGCAAGGGGTGCCATCTTCTGGTACTGGGCTGGAAGGCACTTCATGTTAGGCAGGCATAAGTAGTCCCAAACAAATAACTGACGTCCACACAAATGTAACGTTAACAGGGGGATCCCATTTAATGAAAAAACTTCATGGCACCATTTAAACAGTTTATCTGTACCTCTGGAGCATGGGCATCCTCAGAGGGAGCTTAGTGGATACATTGTGTCTGAAATGGCCCCACGTAACTTGGGCAGGTTTCTTCTGGGCCAAGATGGTCACTGCTGAAGTTGGGCAGCATTTTTCTGGGGCCGAATCAGGCCCTGCAAAAGGCAGAAGGAAAACTAAAGTCTGTCACTCTCTATCTCCCGATTCATCTCTCACTGGTCCAAACTTGGACTCATCAGCAGCAAGCCCCTTAGAAATGGGGCTACTGCTCATTCCTCACTTTTTGATTTCAGTCCAAACTTTCAGGCTGTGGCATGTGACTCTCCCTTGTGGGCATAGGGTGGATGTCCCCACTGTGGCTGCCACAATCCGGCTTGGCATTTTGATATCTGGAACCAACATTCTCCCTCCACATATTCTTAGTTCACTGAACCTGAGCCCTGGCGAGTGACTTTCCCTTCAAGCTTCACGGGCAAACATTCCCACGACACCGCTGGAGCTGCCACAACAGGGTTGGCATTCTGACTCCAGGGCCATTCTCTCCCTCTGACTTGTGGGCTGAGCTACTTCCCACTGGTCTCTCTCTCTTTCTGTCCCTGAAAACTGCACAAGGACCAGGGCTCCCAAACCTTCTCTAGCCACTGATCTCATTGTTTGGTGCCAGAGGGAACGTTACAGGGGGAAATGTTGCGCGGGCCACCCCACGGACCAGGCTATAGCCGCCACATCACTCGCCACACTATAAATGCCCCCAACCCTAAGACAATTTGGGACCCCACTGAGAGTGGGCAATCGGCTGTGTCAGGTAAGTTACTTTTAAAAAGTAATCAGTTACAGTTAGTAGTTACTTTCAAATAAATGTAATCAGTTACAGTTACTTATTACTTTTATATAAAAAGTAATTAGTAACTGTAACTGTAATGCATATTACTTCATATTACTTTTGATAATACGGCTGTATTTACTCATTGAACATAGCTATGTGCTCATGAAAACCCCCAAAAGTGTATAAAAGAAATAACAGATTCTAAAGACAGACAATGAATATGTTACTTTATACAGCAGTGCCCATCTGACTTTGTCAGCCACAACAATCCTTTTACATTTTCATAAATAAGAGCTCTCTAAAAAAAACACACTCAAACACACACCCTGCATGCCGGTCTGGTGGTGCTGAGGATTGAGGTGCTGGATGCCACACGTCATGCCACACCGGTGACCCAGATTCGGGAGTGGACTCAGGTTGTCGGGGGTTGGCAGGGGAGGAAAGGATTGAGCATCTGGAGGACAGCTCTCCTTTCCTGGGGGGGGGGGGATGTAGGTCTCGCCATCTGGTGACTCTTAATGGTGACTGGGGGTCAAGCAGCAGTTGGGTCCTGGCAAGCACAAAAGAATGGCTTCAGTGGTGCTTCTGCAGGGTGAGCATGAGCGCTCATGCGCCACGCTAGAGCGCATTGCACTGTCTGGCCAATGGGGGGATAGTAACAAGTAAACTACCCCCTTCCCATTGGTAGGTGAAGGCAGGTCTAGGGCACCGGCACCACGTTCAATTCCGGGCATAGAAGCCCTACTGGCTCTCCTCCTGTCTGTCCCTGCCAAACACTATAGAAAGAGTGCCGGGTGGAGTGGTGGTCCTTGCTCCCGGGAGACTCAGATCGGGGGAGGGGGGGGTTGGTGACATGACATGGAGGAGGTACGGACCAGGAGTGGCGGACGGCTTCAGGAGGATGGGATAAGCTGGCGTAGTGAATGACCATGCTGGAGATAGTCCAATGAGGTAAGGGTACAGAAATAAAGTTAACAAAAGACGCACACACACACACACACACGTATCTACTGCTGCCCTCCACAGTCTTTCTCCCCAACAGCTGAATTCTGACTTTGCCAACCACTGCCGTCCCTGACCTTTTTCATTTCCTTAACACCAACACTCACCCTCCAGCACACACACACACACACATACACACACATACCATCTACTGCCAGTGCCCTTGGCAATCTTTCCCTCATAGTTGTACATTATATCCTTACAATGCCAGCCACAACTACCTCTTTACATCCCACCCTTACCCCACTGCCACACACACCCTGCTGCATCTTCTGCACTTGATCTTTCCCACATCTAGCTTGTATTCTCCTTCTGACTATGCAAGAGCCACAACTACCACACTCAATTTCCATAATAAAATCCCACCCTCGCATAGCTCCCCTACACACACACACACACATATATACACACACACATATACACACACACACACCCTGCAGACCTACTGCCCTTCCTTGCCTTGGTGATCTTTTCTCATTTCCCCACAGCAGCCTGAATCCTAACTTTGCTATTGCCAGCCACAGATCTACCCTACATGACATACAATAAATTCCACCAGCACACATCTGCTTACTCCAACAAAATTTAAGCACTCTTTCCCATAGCTGAACCTTGGCTTGCCACTGCCACTGAGACACAGTTATAATTATAACTAAGCCTGCCATGACTATTTTGCCATTACCTGTATGCCATAACTGAAGTCAGACAGTGTCACAATCAAATTGTCACACAACACACTTGTTGCACAGGACATGCCCCTTTGATGAGGATTTTCTTTGAGATGGGTCGGGTGATGGTGATAGACCCGGCAGGTGGGTGGGAGGATGGACAGATGGACAATCAAACAGCCTGCTGTGGTGTTGGTGCCTGCAGACAGACTACTTGCCTTTTTTCCTACAACAGCTATGCTGGCCTCGATTCCCTCTGGGTTTACAATGGGTACTATAGAGGGCCAGGATGCATGACATGCAGGGGTGTTGCTAGCTATCTATAAATTATACATCAACTGGGCAGTCTGTTTATTGTGATTGTGATTACTGCCCCAGTATTTCTCGGACTGTCTTCCCCTAAGTGCAGTAGGAAAATATACCCTAAGGAGTTCTACTTACTTCTCACTTGCAGTACCTAAGTTCAAGTCACGCTTTGGTAGGTCTGCCATTAATCACGCTCTACCCACATTTTGGATCAACCTGCAAAAAACCTTGCGACTGGCATGCCCAATCAAACTATCAGCTTTCAAAGCACTATATTCTCATTCATTCTAGGAATCCTGTAACTGCTTCCCCTGATATCACAGCTTCCCAGTGTCCCCCCCCAGATTCAGTTTCTAGCCCTACCAGGAATTCCTTGTACTCCTCCCTCACTTTTTCAGTATGTCTGAGACTACTTGTACCCCACCTGATAGTTCTATCCAATCTAATTTTGGAGTCATCCTGGCATCTACTTATGTTACACTTCCTGACATGTCGCCCTTGGCTCCTGTTCTTCGTGTATTGCACCTAGCTTTATAATCATTGCCACCTGTCCCACGTGCTCTAAAGCCCCTTAGGCACCCCTGCACTTATGCTTACATTCCCGAGTTCCTCCCCCTTCTCACCCATGCTCCTCCTTGCACTACGCACTCTGTACTTGAATCCAGGTATATATGGTTGTATAGGTTTCATCTGTATCTACTGTAGCACAGGTTCTGTAGCACATGGTATTTAGTTTTCTGTCTTATTTTTATAAATGTACTCCCATACTGTTATAAACCTCTTGTGTATAAGCCCTATTCTGTGTATTGACTCAGAGGTCTATGTACTAAGGGGCACAGAGCAAGCGCGCAAGGTGCATGCAGCCCCACACCCGTGGGAGAACCACGCAGGGACCATATTCACAAAGCAGCGGTCTCCGCCAGGCTCCCTTCTATGTCCTCACCCCCCAGACACGGAGGCGCACGGGGGCGGGGATGCGAGCCTGGATGGCAGCCAATCGTTTGCCCTACCCCGGTCCACAGTGGATCCCTTGCACCGGCATGGTGCTATCTTGATGGTGGGTGTAGAGCACCTGCAATGCGGCCTGGGGGGCATGTGCTGGCTGCCGGCCTCATCCCAATCTCCATCCCCCAGCCACAGGGGCACCTTCCTCTTGAGGGTCCGATGACCCCCTGCCAGCACTGTGGTCTGGCAGTGGCGACTGGAGGGCACGTAGCTATTATGGCTGGTTTCCATATGCTGAGCTGCCGGCACCCTGTGTAGAGCACTCCGCCCATTCATGCGTGGGGCGGGTGCGGGCGCTTCCTCACTGCGGCGGAGACCTCAGCCTACTTCACTGCTTGAAGCTCTGTGCTCGGCAGGGATCTGGTGTGGAGAGGGCGTAACTCATTTGGAAATGTCACGGTGGGTGCGCACGGGTGTGGGTAGGCTATGCACCTGGGTTAAGCAACATGTAGCACATCTGCAGCATTAGTGCATAGAGCCCTTTATAAGTTGGTATTCCTTTTCATGTATCGTTCATGTATCTTGCCCAGGTCCATCTCGAAAATGAGCTTGCTCAATAGTGTTCGCCTGGCTAAATAAAGATTTTGATTGATTGATTGATTGTTTCCCCCTCAAACAAACTTCATCAATTCCTATAGTGATTCTTAGCTGTACCATGTAGCTGTGCATAAGTAGTACAAGTTATATATCAACTGTTGCAGAATGATATGTTTAATAATAAACCAGCAAATAAAATTGGGTTCTCTGACTTATTTGCACAGCACGTATTACAGATATAGAACAAATATAGTAATATTAAATGCATGCTGAAAATAGAAAACTGAGTTAGAATCGATGATTTAACTATAGGTCTTCAGGAATTATCGAAAAGAGAAAAAGGCAGGTAAGGGGAATAAGAGACATATATAAGAGGAAAGAAAATAGGGGGAGGCAGTAGGAGAAAAAGTGATAATAGGTAAGGCAAGAATAGAATCTGGAAAATGAAAAGGTGATGACAGGTATGAAAAGACAGAGTAGACGTGAATGAGCCGAGGAATCCTTAAGTGGGGACTAATTAACAGGACCTAGTAAGAAGGCTGAAAGGGGAAAGCTATGTGTATACGTTCATTTTCATTTTCTACAGATCAAAGAAATGCTCAGATTGGAGGGGCCAGTGATTTACACCGGATCTGAGACAACTGGTACAAGAACACCTAGCACAATGACACCTCACCAGAGCCATTCAGCCTAACAACATTTTCTGTAATGAAATAACTGGCAAAAACAACACTGACAGCAACTGGCAGTGGTACTGTAACCATACAGAAAGCAGTGGTGTGATAAATGAGGCTATGTTGTAGTGATAGCCACTGTGTTAGAGCAAAGATCTCAATAGGGCAAACCAGAATTATGTCAGAATTCCTAGGATAAACATTGCAAGGCTGCATGTCTTTGCTCCAGTTGTCGTGCCACAGGTTTACACCACCCCATAGCTCTGATAGCTCATAATACCTAGACACTGCGACTACACAAACCTGAATATCAGCAAGACCACAGAAAACAGCACTTCACAGCCATGAAATGTTGCCTAAACTTTTTTTTGTGAAAAAAGGCAAATATGGTAGGCAACTTGCAGTCAGTGTGCAAGGTAAAGTGCTGAGTGCTCACACAGTGCATGTCAGAAGGCAGTTTTTTTAGCCTGATGTTGTAATAAATCGAGCACGCAGTCAGCTGAGCAGCCCTTGTTTACTCTGAAACCTGAATGTCAAAAGACACATGCACAATCTCCGGATTCCTGTGATGTCATAAACCTCTTGAGGTTTATGAAGTCACATGAACCCCTTGATGGATTACAACAACCATAACAGATGGATGCCCATTTGTTGTTCTAGTTATATTACAGTAACTAGTTACTTTTAAGGAAAAGTAATATCATTACAGTTACTTATTACTTTATTTTAAAAGTATTCCATTACTATTACTAGTTACCTAGAAAAGTAATCATATTGCAATTACTAATTACAAATAACTAGCTACTCCCAAACAAAATTGGCCCTGCTCTTCGACACACACCCTCTTACACATGGGCTCTTCTCTTCACTCTCCTTCCACACTCTCCCTCAAAGATACCCCAAACCCCAAAATATATAATCTCGTGCATCAACGGTGACCTCCGACCCACGGAGCTCCCACCGGTGTAGCATAGGGAAAGTTAACCCTTTAATTACGAGACCCGAAACATATCATAACATGCACAAAACAGGTACACACCCAACGGGGGTGGGTGGGGGGAATATTACATAATGTTCTTTGTTCCTTGTACCCAGCATCAACGTTTCTTTTCCTTTCACTTTTTAGTTTTTCTTAGAAGTGACAATCATTGATGCAGCAAAATTAGCTGCTGAAGCACTTTTAACAGTAGTGAAAGGAACTTGAGCTGCACAAAGGGACTGTTTTGTCTGTCAGCTATAAATGCAATCGTTTTGTAGTATTCCAAATCGTACATAAGTTTTATTTTATTTATTTATCACTTTGTTCACTGGGTAAGCACACTGGGCCAAGGCCCGTTTTCAGGAACAACCCGGAGCCATTTAATAAGCAGCTTAGTTGTTACAGTAATACAATAACTACATATTGTTTCAGTTAGTGGCTCATTATTTTTTCTCCGTTATAAGTATGATAAGGTACTTCAGGGATGTGTAATTATGGGGAATAATTGCATTTTGCTCTCAGCTGTTTAAAGGCAATTGGTGCAAGCACCTCATGCCTAACAACACCCTTGAGCCATACAATATTCCTCCATAATTACACACCCTGGTGTGTCTTATTGCATACTCAGACTATGAGCTGGCTAGAGCTATGCACTGTCTATGAAATGAAGGACTCAATTGTGTCATGTGATGTAATCCATTGTCATTTGCATTAGAGGAACATCTGGATATCGTGGCAGTCACAGAAACATGGTACACACAAAACCATGACTGGGACTTAAACATACCAGGATACACTATCTACAGGAGGGACAGGGAGGGTAAAAGAGGAGGAGGAGTAGTTCTTTACATAAGGGAAGGAATAAAAGCAACAGAACAAAAGGGTAAACAGGGAGGAGAAGAAGCACTGTGGGTAAATTTGGAGACAGGCAATGGCACCACAATCCGCACAGGGTTAGAACAGACCTCCTCTCAGGGGAGGAAATGGACAAGGAAATGATAGAAAGTATACTTAGAATGGCAGAAAAGGGAGATATTGCTGATGGGTGATCTGAACATGCCAGATGTTAACTGGAGTGCAGTTGCAGCTTCCACTTCGAAGAGTGCAGTTATTCTAGATGCCCTACAGGGGGCATGCCTTAGACAACTAGTATTGGAGCCCACTCGAGAGGGAGCAATATTAGACTTGATACTCTCAAATGGAGATGGAGAGAGGATCACAGATGTAGAAGTGGGTAGCCATTTGGGAACTAGCGACCATCGAACAATATGGTTCACAATAAACACAGCAATAGAGTCAAGCCATACAAAGACAAAAGTACTGGACTTTAGGAGGGCTGACTTTGCCAAAATGGGTGAGTGCCTAAGGAATGCACTAGCAAATGGGCAGGAAGGAGGGGTGGAAGAACAATGGGGAATAATAAAAACTGCCATCACAGAGGTAACAGCCTTTGTGTGAAGCAAATAAACAAAACAAGACGATGTAAAAAACCACTATGGTTCTCAAAGGAAGTGGCAGTGAAGGTTCAAGAGAAAAAGAAAGCATTCAGGAAGTACAAGGAATCTAGAAGGAGCAGGATGAGAGAACTGTATCAGTTAAAGCAAAAGGAGGCTGGGAAGGCAGTCAAAACAGCAAAGGCCCAAACCGAGGAAAAGATAGCCAACTCAGTTAAGAAGGGGATAAAACCTTTTATAGGTACATCAGGAGCCAAGGAAGACCAAGGGAGGGATAGTGAGGCTTAATAAAGGGAGAGGAGGGTGGGCAGAGGGAGACCGTGAAAAGGCAGAGATACTAAACAGATATTTTGCTCAGTATTTACAAAGGAAGAGGGGAGTACATAAAACAAACAGTAGTAACACTCTGGATACAGAAGTTGATACCGCCCATTTACAGAAGAAAGGGTTCTGAAAGAACTCTTAAAACTGAAGGTGGACAAAGCAATGGGGCCTGATGGGATTCATCCCAGAATTCTAAAGAACTAAGGGTAGAACTAGTGACACCACTGACTACCCTTTTAACAAATCATGGGAGGATGGGGTGGTACCCGAGGACTGGAGGAGGGCAGATGTGATTCCCCTTCACAAAAGTGGGAGCAAGGCAGAAGCAGAAACTATAGACCTGTTAGTTTAACCTCAGTGATAGGAAAATGATGGAATCACCTAAAGGAAAGAACTTGTCGAGTATCTAGAGGCCAGAGGGGCACAGGGACCCTAGCAGCATGGATTCACAGCCGGAAGGTCATGCCAGAATCTGATAGATTTCTTTGACTGGGTGACCAAAGTAGTAGATCAGTTGGGGCTGTGGACATGGCCTACCTAGACTTTAGCAAGGCATTTGACACAGTCCCACACAAAGATTAATATACAAGTTAGCCAGCCTGGGAGTGGGTCCCAAGATGACAGCCTGGGTAAAGAATTGGCTGAGAATAGGACACAGAGTAATAGTAAATGGAGTCCACTCAGAAGAAAAGAGGTTACTAGTGGGGTGCCACTTGCAGGTTCAGTATTAGGACCGGTCCTCTTCAATGTCTTTATAAGCGACATTGCAGAAGGACTGGAAGGAAAGTATGTCTCTTTGCAGATGACACTAAGATCTGCACAGAGTTGATGCACAGGTGGGTGGAAAGGATGAGAAGGGACTGACAAGGTTAGAGGAATGGTCAAATGTATGGCAGCTTAGATTCAGTGCTAAGAAGTGCAAGGTAATGCACCTGTGAAACAAAACCCAGGGAAGAGTACACAATGGGGGGGAGATACTAACAACAACAAAAATGGAAAGGGACCTGGGGGTAGTCATGTCAGATGACCTAAAGATGGGCAAGCAATGTGAGAGGGCAGCAAGGAGGGCTGGGGGATACTGGGATGCATAGGGAGAGGCATCACCAGTAGAAAACAGGAAGTTATTATCCCTCTGTACAGACAGCTGGTGAGACCCCATCTGGAGTACTGTGTGCAGTTCTGGAGACCCAGTCTCCATAAAGACATAGACAGGATGGAAGCTGTCCAGAGGAGGGCAACTAAAATGGTGCAGGGTCTGCACGGGAAGACATATGAAGAGAGACTTAAGGAGCTTAATATGTATAGCCTCGAGGAAAGGAGGGAGAGGGGGGACATGATAGAAACTTTCAAGTACCTCAAGGGAATCAACAAAGTCCAAGAGGTAGCATCTTTCAAAAAAGAGATGTGCAAGAACAAGAGGCACAATTTGAAGATAGAGGGGGCAGCTCAGAGGTAATTTAAGGAAGTATTTTTTCACAGAGAGTTGTGGATACATGGAACGGCCTTCGCGGAGGAGGTTGTGAGTCAAAATCAGTGGTAGAATTCAAGCATGCATGGGATAGTCATAAGGCAATTCTGGGGGGTGGGGGTAGGAAGAAGTAGGCTGCTGGTTAACTAGGATCTGCAGCTTATCCAGTAGGTAGGGAAATTCGCAGACTGGGTGGGCCAAGCGGTCCTTATCTGCCGTCAAATTCTATGTTTCTATGTAGGTGTGCAAAACCTCTGCTAGTGAAACCGAGCCACTCAGAACTCATGCAGTTCGATTTCCATTACACACCCAAGCCAAACCTTGTTGGCTCGGCTTGGAGCTTGAAGCGGTTTTGTTTTCTTTTTTTTTTTGCTTTTTCAAGCTCCCCCATGTGAAAGGCTTAAGGCATTGTAGGTGTAGAGGTCAAAGGGTGTGGAGGAGAGTCGGCGCACCGCAAGATACTCCAGTTTGTGCATGCACAAGTCGGACTATATGTAAGAGTGTGGCTCTGACCTCTGTGCTGTTACAGCTGGCGAGGATGGAGGGTTGCACAGCACTTAGCAACAGCAGCAGCTTCTAGTTCGAGCCAGAGGAGTGACCTGGCGGGAAGGGATTGGCTTGGGTCAGGGATCTTTGTTCACCCGCCTCACCACCACACCACCAATTAGAATAGGAGGAAGCCCTCAATTAAAAAATAAACACATATAAAATTGTGAAAAAAGGAAGGAGGAAGGGGCCATGGACTGTATGTGTGTGTGTGTGTTGGGGGCACATCCCGATGCCAGACTGCTGAGAAAGAAAAACTAAAGAGCTGAGTGTTTCCAGCAGGCAACAAGTTTAATGTTAAATTAAAGTTAAACTAAGTACAACAAGAGACTGTGTGCATGGAGGGGAAGTGGCTTGTAGTCTTACTAGTTAACCAGTTCATATTCATGCTTTGCCTTGAGACATGTACTAATCATCATCATTGCCACCTATTTTCCCAAGGTGACCGAGGAAGGTAGTATGGTTAGGTACTGGGGTTTTCTTGGAAGGGAGCTGGCTTCACTCATGTTCAGCAACTATTATTTGTAAATATTCTTGTATATTAAAGTGATTTTGTGAGGTTTGCCAAGCCATAGCAAATGGGAGTAGTAACCTGTAGGTGTTGTGGTTCAATCTATCATTCAAACTGAGACCTCTGTTGGTCAGTCTTGGCATTGAAGACATCTACACTACTGAAGTAGGGGACTACATCTCTCAGTAAAGAAATCTTGTCTGCTAGATAGTATATGCACTATGCCTTGTTTTGAAAATAAACATGAGAGCTTTTATTGCTGAAGCCACTACAGAAATATGATACTGCACTTCACAGTAAGGAAACTGGAAAACAACTTCATATTGTAGTCACGGTGCCTTGCTACATATGTTTACATATTATTTATTTTATTTATTTATTTATTAGAGCATCGGATTACAGACCTTTGAGTCATAGACTTATTTACAAAGGCACCTCGTCAAGACAGCAATACATCACAGCAAACAAAACAGTACAGTACATAACACTTCGATTAAAAAAGCAACCAGTGTTACAGGCATTCACTGGTGGTACACGCTTGGTAATAGGTAGATCACAGTAGTCATAATATAGGTACCTGAGTACCACGTCAGGTAGCAACCAGAGATATTTTATTACATTAGTCAGCAGATGTTGCCTGAGACCCCAGGTATATACAGCAAAAGTAGACAGGCAGACCCAGCCTAGGGATGAAGGTAAGGGGCAGGTGGATTTATGTGCAGTTGCAGCAGTGAGTGCTTGTCAGATGGCTTCTGAGGGAGACCTTGAAAGGACCAAGCTTAGTGGAGTCAGCTATATTGGCTGGGAGGGAATTGAACCAGGAGGGAGCCCGATAGCAAAATGATCTCTGGGCCATGGAGGTCCTTACCCTGGGGACAGTAAGGGAGGTTTTGACAGTGCTGTGGGTGGAGACTGAGGGGGAGGCACGCTGCAGGGAGGTGGCAACCCCGGTGGGGGGAGCCAGAGCAGGGTCTTTCTTACAAGAAGGCAGGTTTGGAAGTGGAGTCTTTCTTCAAGGTTGAGCAAGTTGGTGGAGGAGTACAGCAGGCACGTATGGGTGCACCTAGGGGCTCCCAGCATTAGCCTGCAGGCCTTGTTTATAGAGAGCTGGATTCTTGCAAGTGCAGTGTTGTCGACTGCAGCATAGATGGGCAGCCCATAGTTGATTAGCGACAGGACAGAGGAGGTGATTGCCAATCTAAGGGCCTCTTGTGGTAGGCAGTCCCTATGGCGGTATAACAGTCCAGTCCTGACATTGGTGGCAGCAGAAAGGGCATTGATATGGGAATGGAAGGAGAGTGCCGAATCAAAGGTAATGCCCAGATACTTGTAGGAGGAAACCTGCTCAATGGGGTTTAATGTGCTAGGCAGTATCATGAGGGGGCACCACTGGCTTTGCTTTGGCGATCTGAAAAGAGCATAGCTTTGGTCTTTTTTAGGTTCAGGACTAGCCTTTGTGATGTGAAACAATGCTCAGCTCTATCAAAAGCTTGTTGGAGGGTGGCCTGGAGTGTGTTGGGGTTGGGGTCAGTGGTGAAGATCACAGCGTCATCCGCGTAGAGGAGGATCTTACTTGGGCAGGCCAAGGGGAGGGTGTTGAGGTAGAGACTGAAGAGAAGAGGGCCTAAAATGGAGTCCTGGGGAATCCCAGAGTGGACAGGTCATGTGTCAGATAGGGTGCTATTGATTTTTATACACTGAGTTCTAGCAGAGAGGTAGCTGGTGAACCATGCAAGGGGGTTGGGGAGAAACCAAGGCATCTGAGGGAGTCGAGCAGGAGAGGATGGCAAACCATGTCAAAGGCCTTGGAGAGATCAATGAACATGGCACCAGCTGGACTCTCGGCATCAAGAGCAGAGTGCAGGAAGTTGGAGAATTCAAGTAGAACGGCTGTGGTGCTGTGACCTGCACGAAAGCCATGCTGCTCAGGGCACAGGATATTGTGCATGGCCAGGTATTCGGCAAGCTGGTTGCCAACTACTTTTTCAAGGGCCTTAGAGAGTGGGGGGAGGATGGAGATAGGTCGATAGTTACCCAGGGTCGCTCGATCGCCGCTCTTTAGGATGGGAGTGATGATGGTGGTTTCCATGTGCTGGGGAACTGCCCCAGGCACAGAAGACAGTTGAGCAGCTCGGTAAGTGGGACCAGGATAGCATCCAACGTCAGATGAAGTAGCCTAGTGTCCAGCAGGTTGGTGCCGGGGCTGTTACTACTAACGGCTTTTTGCAGAAGGGGTCTAGCCTCCAACGAGGAGATGGTACGTAGGTAGAAAGGAGGTCTCTGGAGAGCAGGCAGAGGTGCTACTGAGATGGGGTCAAAGAAGTTACTGGGTAGGACTGAACTCAGGTCTGAGTGTGGTTTAGGCAGTCTGCAATGCCAAGGGGGTCAGAGCTGACAGTTCCATTGAAGGAGAGTTGAGGATGGGGAGCGGGATTTCCCATTCAGCTCCTTTACATTATCCCAAATGTTTCTAGCTGACCCCCAGGAAGAGACGAGCGGATTGCTAGTACTGGGCTTTGGCCTGTCAAATGGCCTAAGTACACTTATTGCGCTCAGCGTTGTACACTTGCCTATCAGCTGGCTTGCCAGATTCCATGGCAATGTGCCATAGGTTGTCTCTCATTTTAAGTTTGTGAAGGAGGAAGGGGGTAACCCAGGGCATGTTTTGCTTTTTGGTGCAATTTCTAACAAAGGGGGCATAGAGGTCACAGGCAGTGTTAAAAGTGCGAGTGAAAAAATCCAATGCCTCATCTATGGACGGTGCAAGCCTGATTGGGGACCAATCCAGTTGTGAGAGGTAAGGCAACGCAGTCTGCCTGGGAGTAGGTGACGTCACTGGGTGGTTTGTGGTGCAGGTTTGCTGTTGGCAGCGGACCAAGAGAATACAACCGGGAAGTGGTCACTAAGTGAGTTGGGAAGTACACTAATATCGAGCACCCTCTGGGATTGGTTGGTAATGGTGATATTCAGGAGGGTGCTGGAGCCAGTAGAGGGGTTGAATCTATTTGGGGTGGTGACAAGCTGAGACATGTCAAGGGCGGCAAAGTTATCTCTGGTTTGGGAGGCCGTGGCAGAAAGCCAGCTGATATTCAGGTCACCAGCAATTATCTGGGCCATTTTGGGTGGTAGGCCAGAAAGATAGCAAGCACCTGAATGGTGAGGTCTTGTTTTCTGGGGGGAATATAGGCAACACAGGTGTCAGTAGTGTGACTTGAGGTCATCAGCCATAATGCTCATGCCATTCCACCCCCCCCACAGCCAGTGACAGGCATTGAGGTGTGCCTTGGGGTCTTCGGCCCTCATAAACGGTGTTAGATGCTATGCTGCAGTCACCACTACCAACATAAGGGGCTGCACCTCTGAGTAACTAACATTTAAATCACCTTTATATTTTATCCAGAATTCTTTGGTGCTGTATGTAAAATATTGACAGTTCCCTTGTGTGGTATCATTCTGGGGGTGTGGCCGCACACAGAAAACTGGAGGATAAAGTGCTGATAAAACATAACATAAAATGAGCATTTGTCAATGCCGAATGTTTGCTTGCTGGTATTGGCAGTGGTAGTGCAGGAGTTAGATGCATAATACATGGCCTCCAAGTCTCCAGCATTCTGCTGGAGTCTACAGCAATTTACTGCTTATTCAGACCTCCAGCAAGCAATAAATAACCTCAGCATACTGAGCTGGAGGTCAACTACCTTCTGCCAGCTTTTACTATTTTCTGGTCAGGAAGTCAAATTTGGCAAGCTAAGGCACTTGTAAAGTGCTCATGTCATTGGTAATAGCTGATAGCTTCTAAATAAAGATTATTGGGTGGTAGTGTTGAATATTGGGTATGCCTAGGACCAGGGGAGCATACGGGGGACAACTGTCCTGGGCCCAGTGGTTCAGGGGGGGACATGTAATAGGAGATGTGAGGCTGGCGGGTGGGGCAGTCCTAAAGGTGTGTCCTGGGTCCAGGAATTTTTATTGGCACCCTTGCCTAGGACCTACAGTATTAGCGTAGCACTCAAGCTACACTATTTGGTACAGTTGCCTTTATATTAGTGTAACCCCTAGATGGCTCTATCCCAGGGGCTACTACCCCTGCCTGATTTGCCACTAACAGGTTGAGGGGCCTGGATCCAATGGCGGGTGCCTCCACCCAGAGGTCAGGGTTTGCAATAGTTAAACTAACTTGGTCACAGCCCTCTGGGACACTGCAACCCCCCTTTCTTCCCACTAGTGGCCCACACAATATATCAGAATTACCTTCACAGTATACACTTACCCCCAGGTCTGGTTCCGGCACTGGGACCTCCTGTGAAATGAGATACAGTGCAACAATCACAGTACAGTACTTTAACATAGACAAATACCTCAGGCAGTATAACTTTGCTGAAACAAGCAGCTCTGATTTATTTAGGGGGATATAACAAGGACAGGGGGAAATCAGGTTAATCAGCTTATCACTCTAATAATCTACCTATGGCTCTGTGCACAGGCCTATCCCTATCAGTTACTGTCCCTGGGTACCCAAGCCCTAGTGGCTAGTCCAAACCGTGGCAGCTGGTAGGGGCCCTTTCACACAGAGAAAAGGAGAATTAAACAGTCAGCAGTACAGTAATTCCATTTGGATTTAATGTGGCAATTCAACAGGAGGCGACCCTGAATTAGTACTCCACGACCTCCAAATAAGATAGGGTCCTTCAATGTCAGCAGGGCTCACTTGAGGTACACAAACCTCTTCACACATCCATATAAAAAAGCACTATACCAGGCAGGCTGCATCTGTATCCCGATCGTAATTACTGCACAATACCGGGAGAACACACAGCAGATTCAGTTCCTGACAGACGGAGTGCAATTTTCAGCAATTCCTCCAGTCTTCTACAGGGTGAGCCTGGTTTCTACTCTTCAGAGATCCTTTGATTCTTTTCACAGGACGGATTCAGTCCTAACAAGCTGTTACACAAGCTGCAGACCGGAACTCTGGGCCTTACACACGTTTTGACTAAAACTGCACACTGAAAAGCAACAGGCCTTCCTTCTTCACTGCCAAAGCTCAACTGAAACTCCAACCGACAAAACCGGGCACTTCCTTTGAGTTCCTCCCAGTTCTTGACTGGATTGGCTGTCACTCACAATAGACTGCTGCTGTTGGTCCAAAAGGCACTGAAGTCTAAACTACATCTCCCAGAGTCACTGCCCATACAATCCTCTTGTGGCTGGCTCAGATTATGAGTCCAAGTTCTGATTCGTCCAAGGCACCATTTTAGAGCTAGCTTACCCCACACTGATTGGTCCAGTTCAGCAGTTCAAAACTAGAATGGGGAACTAGCAGACACAGTTCTGACTGCAAAGAAAGCAGGTTAGACAAACTGTAATTTCATTATTACTCTAAATAATTTCTGGCAAACAGTTACATCTTTCAGATAGGTTCCCTTTGCACTCCTAGTGACTGCAAAAATGAAGTGAATTGGCAGCAGCTTGAGTGGTACTCAATCAAAGAAACACACAGTCCCCCATACAAACTAATTATGTCTGCAAGCAGACAGCTCTTAAAGAGACAGTACCAGAGGTTCTAAAAACACTCACTGATAAATGGCTTAAATGCCAAACACCATTCAGGCTTGGAGCATTCAAGCAAGCTCCTGGAAGTCTTTTGGGAACCCCCATTTGCAGGGGGGTTACATTAGTTTATTTGGGTTGAGGTTCATCCTCACACTAACCTGCAGGGCTCCCATATCTACAGGGATTTGGAGGCATCTACAGGAAAACTCTTCCCATAGACTTGCATTGATTATACAGGAAAACAGGGCAATTCAGCTTCCATAGGAAATAATGTAATCTACAGGAAAACACAGGGATATCACCCTGGAGTTACAGGGAAAATGCCAAATCAATATGGGAGCACTGAACCTGTAAAGAAAAAAAAGGTCTGGTGGGGGGCAAAGATCCCTCGCCAGGTTAAACTGACAACCAAGTAAGGAAGATCACCAAAGCAGTGCTGTATTCAGAAATCTTTTACTGCACGCTTCCTATGTGGGTGATTGTGTAGTTTGTCAGACCAGCGGCTGAGCTGAGCTTAATGCGTAACTGACAAAGAGCAAACGTCATGTTGCGTACCTACGTGTAGAGATAGCCCGAACTAGAGGGGGGTGCGGGGAGCACAGCCTCCCGATGAAAGGTTAAGTACATTGATTAAGTCTGCTATTATGTTTGTTTTTTACACTTTCTCATTATAATTTATTTTATTTGTGGTTGTGTCAGTTGACACGTGTGTCTCATTACGTTAGTTATGCTAAGCTTACGTTTACAGCGAAAAGCGGCATGCGAGTCCCATAGCTTTTGCGCTATGCAACCTGGGTGGTCTGACTCTCTACACAATCGCCCCATGTGTACCCGATAGTCTACATTATCACTGGTTATTGATTAAAAAGGAACCCGGCGATAGTAGAGAACACCGGAGGAGGCAGTATAGCACAGTGGTTTAAGGCTCTGAGCTGGAGACCTGGGTTTGAATCCTACAGCCCCCACTTGCATACAGTGTGACCCTGAGCAAATAACTTAACTTCCTTGTGCTCCCAGGTCAGACTGTAAACAAGCTTCCAGCTTAGTCCTGGTAAAAGAAAAAAAAAAACTTGTGCAGCTGTGTTTCAAAATCAGACACCAATCGCAAATAGGGTACCCTACGGTAGTTATGTAATGCATGCTCTGTCAGTTATTTTTAGTTTGTTAGAGTTTGGAGGTTGCCACCCCACCACGTATTTTTCAACATTTGGTGCAGGGCAAACCCCAAATGAACAAACTAAAAAGTAACTGACTGAGCTTTACTTTTGGCAGAGTACACATTGTGGCATCATGTTTGTCACTCTGTCTGAGTGGAAGGCTGTGCTCCCACACCTTCTGTGTCTTTTTTAACATCGGGGATGTGGGGTGGGGGGGAAGTGCCCCAACTCAAACAAACTAAAAAACAACCAGCAGAGCATGAATTCTGAAGTGGACATTTAAAAGTACTGATACTTTGACTGACGCTGTCATGCAATCATGTACACTGGTGCAATCAGTCAGATGTGACCTACGCTAATGTGAGGAAGTATTATTTCACAGAGAGGGTAGTGGATGCATGGAACAGCCTTCCTGAGGAAGTTGTGGGGTCTAAAACAGTGGGAGAATTCAAGAATGCATGGGACAGACATAAGGCAATTCTTGTGGGGGGCAGGAAGATATAGGCTGTTGGTTAACTAGGATCTGCGGCCTATCCTGTAGGTAGGGAAATGGGCAGACTAGATGGGCCTAGTGGTCCTTATCTGCCATCAAAGTCTATGTTTCTAGCTGTCTGAGGAATGCCCCCTGCAGGGCACCGAGAATGACCCTGCTCTTGGGTGTGGCTGCAGTAACTATTACTAACCTTTGTAATTCTGGCACAGTTTGACTATCACCCCCACAGGAAAACAGTCTCTGAAGACCAACAAGGTATGTCACATTTCCTTTGAGGTTTTGCTCATCATGCTTGCTTCTTTTGGTGCATCTCCATCTAAGAGGTCTTGGAGGACTCAAGAGCAGCTGAGTTGTTACATAGTGTAGTGCCACAAAAAGATTGCCTTCTCCCTTGGCAATCATGGATGTGTGATGATAAAAGGGGTTCCAGGATATAGACTGGCAGAGCCAGTGGCACCCTCTAGGTGCACACACACACACACACACACACACACACTTTTCCTTGGCAAGGTAGTAGTGCAGGGCAGGAAAAAACATATATACTTTCTATTAATGTTGTCAACAAAGAGAAGGGGGATGGTTTGCTAGTTTAAGAGCTGTTATGGAGGTGTGTGTGTGTGTGTGTGTGTGTGTGTGTAGAAGACGGAATGATTGGCTCTGTTCAGGGAAACCAGCATACGATAGAATACCTCACAATGTAGGATTTGTTATAAAGAAATAAACAGTAATGTATGTGAACTGGGTAATAAAATGGGTCTTCGGAGATCCCCAAAATATTACATGAAGAACAGATTATTTCCATGGAGGTAGGTATGATGTGGTTATTAGCAGAAGTGTGTAGTGGCTTTTTTTTTTTACCTTTTGTTTTACCAGGTGAGACACACTAAGCTGAAAGCTTGTTTACAGGTGCAATCTAGGAAGCACAGGAAGTTAAGTGACTTACAAGTAGGGCTGGGATTCAAACCCAAGTCTCCATCTCAGAGCCTTAAACCACTGTGCTATACTGCCTCCAGATAGTATGTTCAACATGTTCAAAACAAGCTCTAAATGCACCACAGAGCACCTAACATCCCAGAGCTTCAGGGGCCTGGCGGCCCCAGACCCCGGCTTTCATATAAACTATTTACTCCAGCAAAATCAGCAAATCTCCAGCAAAATTACTAAAATAATCCAGCAAAACTTCAGACCTCTCTTGGAAGGTATGATAATAGGAATGGCAGTGAAGTATTAAACGAGGCAACGCGTTAATATGAGCTAAGGAAGCTAAAGAAAAATACATTTTATAGCCCAAGCAGTTGCTCTTTTTTGTGGAGAACCAAACTACTGCTTCAGAAGTTTCCAGAAGCCATGCCTACTGCACTTAACCCAATAGTTTTTACACTTACTACATCAAAAGCATACACACCGTGTCATGACGTTTTATTAAAGTGCTTAAAACTTCCATCCCATAGCAAAATAGAGTGCAAAAGTGACAACTTTAAGCGTTTAAAGTAAGAAACCGAAGACACCATCATGGTGTTTTTACCATAACAGGAAAAGTGACCAGGCCGGCCGAGCAGACAGCCCTCATGCGTGAGACCACCAGCATTAGTTTGTGTGTTTGATTTGTCCACTCGCGTTTTCTGATTTTTCCTTTTAGCTTGGTAAAAATTTTTGGTCTGCCAAATAGCTGGTGCTTATTCAGAGTATCTATCCTCGACTCAGTGTTGCGCTGATCTTTATATTGATGAATAGAGACCGAAAGCACCTTTGTACGAGTCTAGTAATTGATGTAAGATGCTGTGCCTGGCCTGAAGCTGCAGCAAGTGGTAAGATGAGATTGGTTGGAAGTGGCATAACCTGCACTGCACTGCCAGAACTGAACTTGAGAATATGAAGAAGCAGCAGAAGACTCGTGCCAGAGGTGTACAAACTTCTCATTTGGATTTGGACTGCGTCTATCCCTAGCACCTGCTAGTACCTGCTGTATGTCTATCCCTTTACACTGGAGTCAAAGAGGTATAAAAGGAACTCAAATGTACCTAAGCTCGGAAAGAATTTTAAACTAGCCTTTTAGGTTCATTAACAGTTACTGGAGGCTATATAGGGTTTATATAGATTTCAGAATTTTGCTTCTGAGGAGCCTCTGAGGAATCCTGACTCTGGATTTTCATGCTGGATGTGTACTGGACTTTGCGCTGGAATTAATTTGTGATTGGACATTGGACATTGTAACATTTGCACTGGTATTTGCACTTTGTATTATTTGCACTGTTTTGTACTGTTATTGCTGCCATTACTGCTATTAATATATAAAGTCTAATAGATATAGGATTACCCGAAAGTTATAACGCAAATAATTAGATCTTGTCAGTATGTACATTAGGAGTGGAAAAGTTCTACTTAAGGACAATAAATCATCCTCTCTGAAAGCATGCAAAATGAGTTCTAAAAATGGTTGTGTATATACACAAGGTTTGTCGCTTTCAATGATGCCCTCTGCTTCCACACCTAAAGAAGAAACTCAAAATACTATATCTTTAATAAGAGAAAAGTAAAATATGATTATAGACAATTTTATAATGAGTATTCAAATCATAAGTCTATTCAGTACCGATTAGGAAGAATTGGAAGCGGGTGGGGCACCAGCCCGGGCGCTATACATCCGAGCGCAACACAGGAAGTTAACTTGCAACAAAGTTCCCATAACCGCAACCTCAGTAAAAAAAAAAAAAAAAAAAAAATTCCAACTTCTGCCAGGCGGGCGATCCCCAAGGAGGGGGGTGTCACATGGTCCGTGTCTCTGTCTGAAAAAGGTCACATGGTGATTGGGTACAGACAGTATAAAGGAAGGGCGCGAGTCTCATGGAGTTGTGATGAGAGGAGAGCAAGAGAGAGGACGATATATATATATATATAGAGAGAGAGAGAACCGATGAGAACAAGGAAAAAAAGTATACTTGTCTTAAGTTTAGTTTAGACTTAGTACAGTACTACTACACTACCAACAAGTGTACAGTTCACAGTACTCAGTCTGTACATTAGAGCCGGTCGGCAGAGTAGAGGCAGACAGTTGAGTGAGAGAGTCAGAGCAGAGAATCCGATTCCAGTGAGACGTTGTTGGCAGGCAGTTAATGATGGTGCGCGCCGGTGCCGCGGTATATCATGTCTTCTTTCTCAGCCGGCACCGAAAGAACAGTCGATTCATTCGAATAGAATCTTAGAATGCCTTACAGAGCTGAGCGCTGAATACTGTTGATGTTATCTGTATAAAAAACATTATATATAACGGCGTGTCGGCGCTTTCTAGAGTCTGTTGTTGACCAAGTCACTGTGTTCCCTGAAAGATGGCCTGAGCCCTGATCCTTGTTGTAAGCGTTATTATACAGCTGTCATTCAGAAGAAATTCATTCAGTGTTTAATTACTAAACCAATCACAGTATTTAATTACAAAATTAAACAGTATTCGCAAAAAGTAAAAACAAAGCAGGGAGGGTGGGCAAACAAAGGAAGGGGGTTATGGAATGAAAAGCCAAGGAGGAATTGAAAACATTAAACAATAATTAAAATATCTTATTTTAAACATTTCTATTAAAGCAGGATTGCAAGAAAGCATACTGAAAATATATAAATTTGTAATGATGTAATCTTGCTATAGTTAGAACAGTTCACTAATTCATTATCATTAAGTACTTCAATGAGACAGAGGACAGACAACCTATATTTAATGTAAAGTCTATTTTCTGTCCTCCTAATAGGACATGGATCAAAGTCTACCTTTGTTTGCCCACCCTCTCTGCTTTGTTTTCACTTGTTGCACTTGCAAATACTGTGTTTGACTTTGAAATTAAATACTGTGATTGGTTTAGCACTTAAACACTGACAATTAATTTTTTCTTATGAAGGACACCCGTGTTAGGAATTACAGCTGATAGGGTGAGAAAAGGGCTTGATATTCTAAAAGTAGGTAAGACTCCAAGCTTAGACGGCCTACGATCAAGGATGCTCAGGGAACTGGTTTCAGAGCTGGATGATCCCTTGGCTGTACTCTTTAATGGCTCACTACAATCTGAAGTGATGCTGGGGGATTGGAGAACTGTGGAGGTGGTCCCACTCCATGAGGGGAGGGACAGGGAGGATCCAATCAACTACAAGACAGTCAGTCTACCTCAGTTGTAGGTAAACTGAAGGAGAGCCTAGTGAAAGAAAGCCTGGTGACCTACCTAAAGAAAAACGGGCTGCAGAAGAGCAAGCAGCACGTCAGATCAGCTTACTAGTGTTCTTTGACTGGGCCACTAGAGCCATACCTCTCGAGTGTCCCTGATTTTCAGGGATGTCACTGATTTTGCCTCAAAATTTTGCTCTGTCCCTCCTAAAACTTGTGTTTCCATGACCAAACAGTGGGAGTTGTAGGCACAAAATAATGTCAACCATTAAAGTTACAGACTTGTTCTTCCTTAGAAAATGCATTCTACACTAAGTCCCTTACTCTGTCAGCTTCCTGCGTGGATTATTTATAGCAGCTTACAACAAGGATCAGGCCATCTTTCAGGGACACACTTGTACTGGTGATATTAGACAGATGTTTCATGAACATTTCCAAATTATCACAGCAGCAGTAACTCTGCCAAAGTTATTTCTAGCAGAATTAAAATTTCTCACAGCCTTACTGACAGCCAAGTGTTGGGGCATCTCACTGTCTGCATTCAAACATCAGTTTAATAATTGTATATATATATATATATATATATATATATATATATATATATATATATATATATATATATAAACCTTTCCTACATCAGCATAGTACCACGAGCACATCACTTGCTCAGTACAACTCCCAGACAGCCTGGCTCTTACCTCCAGTCAGGCTTGAAACAGTTTCTTTCTTTTCTTTTTTTTTTTAAACAGAAACCACCCACATTTTACATCCCTAACCTGATCAGGAGAAATCTGTCAGGCACCATCTGTCACCCCATGGTGCTGTATTTCTGACCCTCAATCCTTGCTGCACTCTGTCCCCATTCTCTAATTTAGTTCTACACCACGGACTCCAAAATAGAATACATGACTGCAAACCACCACCCCAAAAAAAAAAACCGGAGCACTGGGAGTGTGGAGGAGATGGGAAGAGATGGGACTAAGTACCACAGAACAGGGGAAACAAAAATGAATCAAGGCTGTCATTAACAGTAAAAACAACTAACACTGCACTGCCCTTGACTTGGAAGTATACCAGTAGAGGGACTACTGTACGAACAAAACCCACTTTCATGTCATCTGTAGTCTTTTTTAATTTTTTTTAGTATGCCAGTTGTACTATAAAATGTCACATATAGCCTATTTTCTTTTTTTTTTATTCAGATTTTTTCCCATTTTTTCTTGTTTTCTCCCACTGTCCTGGGACACCAGCACACGGCAATGCATGCACATGGGATGGAGGCGCACTTGCATCCCATGGCGCAGGCTACAGCCCCTTCCACCCCACCCTGGCTATTGCCTGGGCTCCCTAGAACTTGGCGCTACCACTCATCCATGATCCTCCACCAAGTGGCAGCTAAGAGCCAGGGAATCCCCACGATCCACCTGGGGAGAGGAGTGCTGCCTCATGGCAGCTCAGTCCAGCTCCTTGCCCTCTCCCAGCTGACCCCTGACGACCCAGGCTTATTTCTGAAACTGGGTTATTGGCATGGCGCGAGGTATGGTATCCAATGCTTCAACCCTCAGCACCACTGGGCTGGCCTTTAGCCTATTTTCTAAGCATGATAATACCCTCCAGGGTCAGCAATATTGGGATATACTGGACCTTCCCCCCCAACCTGCCCCTCTCAGAACTTCTACTTGGGTAGGGTGTGGGCAAATTAGTGCAAGCACTGTGTCATGCCATTATAGGTGTTTTTTCCCCTTTTTAGGATTTGGGGGAATTATGTTTCTATTGTTAATTGGTATTTTTTGTCTGGCCCCCCTCCTGGACTTGAGTCTTTGGGGGGTCTAGCAGTCTTTGTCAGGGTTGATATTGGTTGTTGTTGTTGTTATTAGTAGGTAGCCATTGGGCTAGTATAGGTTACAGTTTCCACACAGACTCTTAGTGAGTGTTTTGCTCCGTAAACTGTCAGATCTTTATGGAGCAAAACACTCACTGATTGTGTATGAACCTAACTTCTACTGTTATCAACAACTGACAACAAGCCAGCGACCCCAAAGACTCAAGTCCAGGAGGGGAGGCCAGACAAAAATACCAATTAACAATCTAGACATTTGTGAATACCCTTGGAGCAGAGCCGAGTAAGACCGAAGAGCATTGCCCTGAACTGGTAGTGGCCTGAGGGCAGTTCGAGACCTGAGGTACTTTCGGTGAGAAGGCCTAATGAGGACAGTCTTCAGAACAGGTGAAATCCACTTGCAGTCACCCAGCAGCTTCTCACCTCCTGAGTTCCTGCTAAATCTTCCAAAGTCAGTTCTAGAACCAGTTCAGGTACTCACTTTCATAGGTGCGGAATTGGACACAAAGCTGGCCAGGGCCCTCCTCCCCTTGGAAAGGGTAGAGAAGTTGATTGCCCTGGCCTCCTCTTTCACCCTGCAGGTCTCTCGACCAGCAAGACACTTTTTGCAGCTCTTGGCCCTCAAATGAAACTGAATGTCTCTTATCTGGAATCTTGCTCCCTGCACTACAGCTGTGGAGGCAGGCAGCCATGTGCCCCAAGAGCTGCAAAAAGTGTCTTGCTGGTCGAGAGACTGGCAGGGTGAAAGAGGAGGCCAGGGCAATCAACTTCTCTACCCTTTCCAAGGGGAGGAAGGCCCTGGCCAGCTTTGTGTCCAATTCTGCACCTATGAAAGTGAGTACTACTTTTGCTCACAGTTATGCTGCTGTTTCTTCTGCATATATATTTAAATAAACTTGCACTTTTTACCTTTTTTTGCAACTTTAAACATGTTGTATGTGAGTGATTTCCAATTTACTATGGATGTTGAGACTTGAGAGCCGTTTATTTTTGCTTTAGATTCAGGTTCACAACCTCTGAATTCTTCACCCAATCATTTCTTGAAGAAAGTCTGTCCCCTGTTCAACTGGCCTGAAAGATTCTCGTCTCGATCAGTACAATCTAAGCCATGCTCATTGCTCACCATATTTGGCTCTGGGTGGGAAATCACTTTATGACAGCAAGAGTAAAATCAGAATAATGTGGCTTACCCAGGCTGTGGTAGGAGAGATCATATCACACAGAAGAGGCAAGGACTAAATACTGTATTATGTAAGCACTGCACAAGCAGAGGGCAACTTATACCCCACTGTGCACTCTGTAATCTCCTTGCTGATGTAATACAAATGCCCTTCCCTTTGAAGTGGGTCTAAACGATTTTAAATTCAACTACTTTAGACTCTGGGAGTTGAGCGGACAGTACAGGCGAATAATACTGTATGCAGTTGTATAGCTCAGCTGTCACTGGAGGCAGCAGGCTATCTGCCCCAGTCTGAAGAACCAGCCAGTCCAGTAGTCAGTTCAGTGTAGTGTGGTGTCACCTGACTCCAGTAATTAAAATGGGCAGACTACATGAGATGGCCCTTCGGTCCTTATCTGCCATCAACTATTATGTTTCTATGTCAGTTATCTGATTACTATCATCAGGCATCAGCCTAAAGGGTAGCAGCACCAATGGTAGTACTAGTGGTACTGTACTTGGGTTAGGTGGGCCCCTCTGTTTTGTCTGTGAGGGAGTAACTGACTGACTCACTCCCACCCAAACAGAACTGGGATCAATAGCGCTGCTATCCTCTAGGCTGGTGATAAACAGCCATATAACTGACATAGAAACAGAGTTGGTGGCAGAAAGGACCACAAATGCCCATCTACTCTGCCCATTCTTTTCTACCTTATGAATATGCCCATTCTTTTCTACCTTATGAATATGCCATAGACCTTTACTCTGTCAATGGTGGCCTATCTATTCATACTCATTTGTATTGCTCACTTATGCCTACTCTATCTGATGCCTGTTTGAAGCTCTGCATTATTCATATCCACCACTTCCCAGGCTGAGGCAGGCCTGACCATACTATTCTATCATCCACCGTGACCACCCTTTCTGTGAAAAAGTTCCTCACAAACAATACCCTTAATCAGTCTCCTCTAATCTCATGGTGTGTCTTGTTGTCCAGCTATTTTTTTATATTGAAACATCATCATGTTAGACTCTTGCACCATTTAGCAGTACTCCAGATGGGGTCTCACACAAATTGTCTGTACAGAGGGCAGAGCCGGGATGACAACCCCTGTTTTATACTAGCGATGCCTTTCCCTATGCAGAGAATCTACAAGCCCTGGCTCATAACTGCCTTCTCAAATTGCTTGCCTACATTTATGTCATCTTTTGTTTGTGTTGTCTGCAAAGGGCATCGTTTCCTTCCTCTGCAGTGCACTGCCACTTACATAGATACATAGATTAATGTCGACAGATAGGGGCCTATAGCCCACCCAGTCTACCCATTTGAGCTTGTAAGTTCAGTTTATGTTTTCCTAGAAGTCAGTTGCCCTTACCCTGACCTCCAGAATTCCTATATGTCTATCTCATGCATTCTTAAATCCCGTGATTGTCTCAGCCCCCACTTCCTCTGGCAGGGTGTTCCACTTGTCCACCACCCGTTCTGTGAAGAAATTCTTCCTCATGTTTCCTCTGAATCATCCTCCCTCCAACTTCATCCATGCCCTCTGGTCCTGGAACATCTTTTTAGCATAAAGTAGTGTATTCCTGCATATAAAGACAGTAAAGAGGACTGATTCCAACCCTATGGTACATGACTATTAACCCCACTTTCTTCTGCATGGACTCCATTTGTTGATTACTATTCCTGGGCTGTCCCTATGTCCTGTTGCTCATTCCCTGGCAATTGTTTACCCAGGTTACCATCCTGGTATGCACTCCCTGGCTGGCTTTCTTGTTTATTAATCATTTGTGACAGTGTGGGACTGCTAGTCTAGGTAGGCCATATCCACAGCCCCTCTTTGTTCTACTGACTGGCACCCATATCCCAGCATCCCTCCTCCACTCACCCTCCCTATTTCCAATTACTTGTAACATGCATGCCCACCTTTAGGTAACCTGAAATGTACTCTGTAATGTGTCTAAGGAGGGGGCAGGGGCTATCCTTTTCAGTGAAAAAATAATAAATATGTATGACTGTAGCTGATAATCTACTGTACTAGACTACTACTTAATGTAATGTGTGGACTTTCATTTTATAGCCAGTGTGAAATTGAGTACAGTCTTCTGCAGGCGACTCTTGGGTGGACAAGAACAACACAACTCGGCTGAGTCTCAGTCTTATAAGGTAAGGTAATGGGTTTTAAATTTGGAATTGGATGTTTTGTATTTATCTTTTTACACTCCTATTGTCATAGTATCGATGTGACATACTCAACAGAGGTGAACAACCTCTTGACATCACATCGATACCATAGCAACATAAACTTGCAGAAACTGGGACTAGTACTTCCTTTTCTGTATGTGTGTATGGAGGTGCTTTGCTCTTGAGTGAAAATAGCAATAAATTATGTACTTAATTTAAATGTGAACTTTCATTTGTAGGCCCGAACTTGAGTGTGGACTCCAGACCATCCATCACCATCAGATCAGAGTTCCTGTCCTACATAAATAGCAGCAGTCACCAGAGGCCGTGCGAGGAGTCACCTTCAACAGTCAGTCTTATTAAAGGTAAGTCAATGTGTTTTTAAATTGGGTGACAGGTGTATCGTGATCGCATTTCTGTAACATTGAGTTGACTGGTAGTTTGTCTGATTGTCCGGGTTAGGGTACAGGCGGCCGGGAGTAGGAGAGGTAGGGGCAGTAACGTAGTAATGATGGTTGGAGAGCATGGCAATAAGTTACTAAGAAATAAGGCACTCCCAGAGGTTGGGTTAATAGTCAATAACCACTATCTAGGGTCTGGGATGTCAATGTACTATGTGGCACAACAAGACGGGTGGTCCAGGGGCAGTTTTCCCACAGGTTGTAATTAATTGGATGTTAGTTTAACTCCTGTGAAGCCTTATTGCTATTATAAAATGTATTCAAAAGAAAACTGTAACAAGTATAGTTTATGGTTATGAATGTTCTCTGTAGCCTAGAGTTAGAAAGTGACTGGTAATGCTGCATTGTGATTTTACGACAGCATTCAAAAACTGTTCATAGAAGAACTTTTTCTAAAAGTTGATCTTACAATAATATCAACTGTTTATATAATTTAACAGAGATATTTGAGAAAAAGTTCTTCCACCAACAGTTTAGGAATGTTGGCTCAAAATCAGAGTGTAGCATTCAGTCAATCAGCAATAGACAGGATGGAAGCCTAAAACTCGGGAAGAATCAAAATACCATGGTAATCAGGCTGTACATGACGATTAATGTAAGGCTGATCCTAACAGCCAAGCCAGTCAAATGACTTTAGGCTGGGGGCTGGATGTATAAGCGTAGAGTTTACAGTAATGAGCTGTGAATTTTGACCTTGTTGTCTTCCAGCAGCCTGGGTTTGATTACCACAACCTCCACTTGCATACTGTGTGACTCTTATTCTCAGCAGCAAGTCATTTAACTGCCCAGTGTTCCCAGGTCACCAGAAATGAGGCACTTGTGCAGTGGGACTAACAGTTACCAAACTCTAACAGTTAAAATATGTGTTATATATTTCTTGCTAATGAAACTGCCTTCTAAGATCTTCAGCATTCTCTCACATGACGGGTAAATAGATGTACTTAACTTCAGAACACCCCAGTCAATAACCTGTCCCACTTTTTCTGTGGTTATGGTTAAGTCACTCGGCTGTGCCTCGTGACACACCACACAAGGCATGGGTAAACTCCCAGTAACCCACACCCTGTTGTGCCTTATTGATTACACAAACAGGAAGTTGGATAGGACATTGACTGGGATGTTTCAGTTAAATACAAGTACACATATTATACTGTACACTTCTCTCTTCAGTATTTTGTAAAGGAAGGCCTGATTCTTGAAGATGGCACCGAAGAAACCATCAGGGGCAGAGTTTAGAAAACTGAGGAAAGCAAGAAGAAAATCGAAAACTCTCCCAGCACTGGCAACATTGGCTTACTAAGTCTAAGGAGCAGGAGGAAGTTCTGCGACTCTGTCAGTAGCAACACCAATTGACATCAATGAGCCTACCCTACTAAGACAGATGTTGAGGGCAATATTACAGAAGAAAAGTAGTTGAAGAAAAAGATGACGATGATGATTGCCAGCCGACACCGTCTGCTTGCAGCTTTGAAAATTATGCAGAGGATCCTGCATTAGGAAGTAATGTAGATGCTGTAGCCAGTTCGGTACTCAACTAATTTTAATGACCCAACATCATGGCCTGACATGACTGACAAAGTTAGATGTTGCTTGGTGGAACATGGCCTGAACAAAAGAAAATGCTGATTTTAGTTTCTCAGCGTCTGATGATGCAGGCGCTTTTATCGAGGATTGGTTCACAAAAATTCTTCCCAATGGAGAGACTTCTTGAGCGCTGCATAGCTAATGTATGGTGAGACCAAGAAAGCTATCTATTGCTTCCCATGCATGCTATTTGAAAAAATCATCCACTACATCGAGTCTAGCAAATCCAAAAAGGATTTTGTGACTGGAAACATTTAAATCCCAGAATTCCAGATAATGAAAACTCCCTGAACACCGTGACAGTTATTTCGTTGGAAGAATTTTGAAATTGCTGAAGACAGAGGCCACAATAGATGATCAACTGCAAAGGTCAATTGCTTCAGAAAAAGAAAAGTGGCATACCATTCTGAAAATTATTCTTGATGCTATTCTTTTCTGCGCAAAGAACAACTTGGCTCTCAGGGGGTCCACAGAGATAATTGGACACACACACTCTGGAATTTTTCTTAATTTGCTAGAACTAATAAGTCACTATAATCCGGAGCTTGCAGGGCACATTGCCAACCATAGGAAAGGGTCTGCCACTTATTTTTCTCCTACAATTCAGAATGAGTTTATTAACTTGCTGGGTTCCACTGTGAGACGTGAAATAATCGCAAAAATTAAGGAGGCAAAATATTTCTCTATTATGTTTGACTGTCGCCAGATGTGGCTCACAAGGAGCAGATGTCTCAAATCATTGTGTGTGTGAGGATACAGAATAATGATTGTACTGTTGAGGAAAGTTTATTGATTTCATCATCTCACATGAAAAGACAGGAAGTGGGCTAGCTGAAGAAATTGAAAAGAAATTAAGTGATGATGGCTTAGATATAGCTAACTGTCATGGCCAAGGGTATGACCAGGCGCTAATATGGCAGGAAAGTATTGTGGTGTGCAAGCCCATATAGCACAAGTGAATGAACATGCTAGATTTGTCTCATGTGCAGCTCATTCTCTTAATTTAGTTGGGGTCCATGCTGCGAGTGTATCAGTGGACATGGTATCATTTTTGGCACAGTGCAGAGATTGTTTACATTCTTTGTAGCTTCAACAAGCCGCTGGGAGGTGCTGTCCCAAGCAGTAAAGGTCACTCTGAAGGTCACACTGAAACAAGATGGTCTTCAAAGTTTCGTGCAGTTCACTCCCTTCATCTTCAAATACCTGAAGTCTTAAAGGCATTGTACCAAATAAGTGAAGATGCAACCAATGCTGTGGCGGTATCAACAGCCCAGAGCCTAATCAAGCAGATAGATTTCAAATGTCTTTGTACCCTAGCAATGTGGGACAAAATACTGAACCTGATTGAGCAGGTAAACCAACTGTTGCAATGTAAGGGATTGCCTGTCGATAGTGCCTCAGAACATATCAGTGGATTAAAGAGTGCACTGCAGCACATACGGGATGATGGAATACATGATGTTGTACAACATGCAGCAGAACTTGCTGAACAGATGTCACTGAATGCAGAATTCACAGAAAAAGAAAAAGAAAGGTGAAAAGGATGGCGGTGAGAGCGTTGAAGATGAAGGGCACTTGATTTCTGCTGAGCAGGATTTCAAAATGCAGTTCAACAATGTTCTAGACACCTCACTTCCCAGATTCAGTGGCGGTATGAGGCACTGTCTGAAGTGGCTGCTGACTTTAACTTCCTTACAGGGCTATCTTTCTCAACAATGGAAGTTAGCGAGTTAAAGAAATGTGCAACAGATCTAGCAATGAAATATTCTAATGACCTAGATGCTTGTGAAATAGTATATGAGGTAGAGAGCTTCAAATTTCAGGCAGCTTCAGTACTGCCCAATTTTTCTAATGCCACACCCGTCAGCTTGTTGAAGCTCATTCACAAATGGTCTTTGAGTACTCCCTATCCAAACATTGAAATTGCTCTCCGACTCTTCTTGACGCTTCCTGTAACTGTTGCTTCTTGCGAACGTAGTTTCAGCAAACTGAAGCTGATCAAGACCTATTTAAGATCATCTATGGACATGAAAGACGTCAAATCTCGCTTATACTATCTATTGAAAATGCTGTAGCCAGTGCCATTAACTTCGACAAAGTCATTGACAAATTTGCCTCTTTGAAGGCAAGAAAGGTTCACACATAGGCCAGACAGACAACTGTGAAATGTGTAAGCTGTATCTGACTACTGTGGATATGCGATTCAGATTCAAATAACATATTTGCATGAAAATATATAGCATCCATCAGCTCTCGTCAGTTACCGGGTTTCCTGTCCTGATTGCCTTCAGGTTTTTGGTTTAGTACTCAGTGGCCTGTGCTGTTGTGTGTGGGGCTTTGTTTCATTCAGCTCCAGCTCCATATCTTGTATTGCTGTGTAACTGTTCCTGTGTGTTGTATAGATTGTTCAATTCTCACCTTTCATATATTTATTAATTAAGTTGGAGTACTGAACTGGCATCGACATCTGCATTACTTTCTAATGCAGAATCCTCTGTTAGCAAACTGTAATTTTGATTTAAATACCACTGGTTCTCATTTGGCCACTTTACAACACAGTTTATTTTAATTCCATGATGAAGAAAAAATCTGAAATCAGGGGTTGCTATGGATACTCAGTTCGGAAGAACATGTAAACAAGTGTGTTTTGGTTCAGTAGGGAGTATTTCAGTAGTAGATCCCACAACTACCAAATCAGGCTACAGCATGTAACTGTAACTGTCTCCTCCAAGAGCTTCAGTGGGCCTAGAGGACCCCTAGCTCCATGCTTTGTGTAGCAATCTTTACAGTACATTTCAGAAATGCATATAGGGTGGGTGGTTGATGGCGTTGGTCACCAACTCATCCACAACAATTAAGTGACCCACTCTATACCACCCACTCAGTCTCCCACAACTCATATTCCATGGGGCAAATATTCCCTCCCTGAAATCAGGGATAGGAACTGTAACAAAAGTATGTTTTTCTTTGAAAAAGGCCCCAAAACTCACCACAGAGCATGCAAACCCCTCAGAGCTTCTGGGGCCTTGCGACCCAGACCCCGGCTCTTTTCTTGGAGGCGGAAACATGAGACTCTCGCCAGGGCACCAAAATGCCTTCCTCGGCACTGAGTCTATTAATGTTGCATCCGATGTTATGTCTAATGACCTGACCTATGAAGAGACCTCCTTGAATCACTCTCAGTGTTTGTCTTATTCTTTGTCCTTTCAGAAACCACAGGAGCAAAAGAGATTCCTCTCCCCCATAACCACTCTAATTCAGTTTTAGAAACTGATCTCCATGAACGAGCAGAATCAAGGTGAGTTAATTATGAATCCTGCAAAATATTGGAAAACAACAGCAGAACAAGAGAATCTACCCCTTCCTCACCTATCTCCTCCTCCCCTAATTACCTTAAACATTCTAAATATTCTAATCATTACAGACAAGGGAAAATTACTGAGTATTTCCATTTTTCAAAAGTAAAAACTAACAAATCAAATGAAAAAGGGTAATGAAGTATAAATATGCAAGAGTTAGATCTAGATATGGATATGGACAAGAGATCAGAGGGGGATCCCATTTCATTGCATCTGACCAGGTTAAATCTCTTTAGTCCACTTAATTCTAGTATTATAACAATTAATGATATCACTCCCACTTCTCCATACTTTAACCAACATTCCAACCCATCTCTCAGTAATCAATCCATTCTTGCAGGATCCCCTGATAAAGTTTTTGAAAGATTAGATCAGGAAGTTGAAAAAATAAATATCCCACAAGAAATATTAGCGCAATGCCCGGATACCATCTCTAACTACACAATTAAAGCCCTAGCCCATCCAATCATGGCCAACATAGTCCTGCTTGAAGCCTTTAATGAACTAAAATATTATATGAGAGATCTCACTAATCTGCATGTTGAAACTCAGGGCAAACTCTCACAGAGAATTGATGATCTTGAAAAAGCACTTTTGGAGGGGAAAAATACCTGTCATTTATCTTTTCATCAGTCCATTTCCTAGTCCTAGTCCCCCAAAAAGAAGAAGAAAAAAAAGGCAAAAATACAAAGAAATATTCTGGAAATGGTAAAACCCAAAAATGGAGAATGGAAAGTTATCAAGAAAATGTAATCTTAAATTAAAGAAAATGGTTGGGATAACCATTGAATCTAATGACCCTGTAGAGCCTGATACTCCTAATATTCCTAATATACTTAAGGATCCAATAAGAGCCCTTTAATAGAGTCTGCCCTAGATAATGCATCTTTGAAAAAGTTTCAAAACCAAAATAGAATCTCATTATACAGACTCATTTGAAGTGATTACTTCCAAAATGCCAGGCAGAAAAGGACATGTAATACTAAGGAAGTCTCAAACTTGTTAGCTGATCAAGCATCTCTTCCCACTTAGTGATAGAAATTGCCCTACAAATCTCCAAAATTTCGAGGTTATTAGTGGAGGTGAGGTGGTTTTAAATTTGAAAATATCTTCCTGAGGTCATATGAAACCTCTCTAAATCACTTACTGAACTCATTAAGTATCTTTTTAGATACAAGTTAGTTATACCTGAGGCATTAAATGGGATCATGCATGTTTATAGAGATAAAATGGTGGAAACAAACTCTGTCTATGTTCTATTATCCGACATGATCAGTGCAAAAAATTTGGGCAAAACAAAGAGAGCTAGATAGATTGGGTATTCTGATATCTTCCTGTAAATTGGACTACAATCTGGAAGCATGTCCATGGTGAAACCAAAATAAACTCTACTCCATCAATTGACATTATACATGATGCTATATCTATTTTGAATTGGAATTTTGATAATTCAGTTTTGAAAACTCTTTCTATTTTGGAATAGAACATTTGCAGGTGAAAATTCCATGTTGCTGAAATCATATATTAATAAATTATTGAGTTTTGTTTAAATACTACTGTCTCCCTTTAGATTTTAAATCTGTATCAAGAATATTTCCAGAAACCAATGAGACACAAATTGATATAGTAATAATTCTAAATCTTTACTCTGTTTCAATGCAAAATCTGACTAAATTGGATTGTGCCCAATTATGTATAATTGATTTTACTTCTGGATCAGATCACTTTAACCAGAACAGTATACCTGAACCTAGCCCTTGGCTAGTTAATATAGGTCATATACATTTGGACACTGTACTAGATGACTCAAATACATCTAGCAATGATTTATTAATTGAAAACTCAAAATTTGTATCCTGGAATATAGCAGGTCTTTCCACTAAATATTTAGACCCTGATTGGCAGAAGTTCTGTCAAAAATTTGAAATATTACTTTTCCAGGAAACTTGGGCCACTGGAATTGGCATTATTAAATGGGTATGAATCTTATTTTGTTCCTGCAAACAAAGTAAGGAAGAACGGTAGACCTAGAGGGGGATTGTCTACATTCATAATGATATGAAAGGGCCTTTTAGTTTTGAATCATGTTATCCTGGATGATGAAATATTGTCACATGTTGTAAAATGGGATAATTATGTATTTCTTATAGCAAATATTTATATCCCCCCTAATTATCACACTCTAACCAATAATGATGTTTGGTCCAAATTGGGCATCGAAATAGATTAATATTAAACACCCAATTGATATTATTCTTTTGGGTGGAGATCTTAATGCCGAACTGCTAATTCTGACAACTTATCCTTGCTTCAATCCGTAGTTTATCTGGGAGATCTAGGAACAAGAAACTCCACTGACACTGTCCTTAACTGTGCTGGGAAGAAACTTGTTGAATTTATTAATAGCAATCACTTTCTAATTCTTAATGGTAGAATTAAGGGAGACTTAATTGGGAACTCCACATATTTTCATCATTAGGAAAGAGTGTCATTGACTATCTGCTTATCTCTTCTGGCAGTTATGCATTTTCGCTCCTTGTAGTCCTGATGAGACCAAAAAGTGACCATGCAACCTTGATAGCTGATATTGATACACTCGGTTTTGAGGACATTCTGGAGTAGATAAAAGAATAATAAAAATTTAACAAAGATAATCAAATCCAGCTAGAGCCTAGAGGCCGATTAAAATTATCACTAAGTGCAATTAATACAACAAGGATATTAGATCTGATGTACTCCCCCCAGATGGCCAAGTTATTCTCCTTAGCATGCAATTCTTGCTCTCCTCAAAATCTATATGAATTGTTGGAGACCGTTTATCAAGCAATTAGATCCAAAATATACAATTTTACCACAAATTCAACTAACCTAAATACTTGGTTCGACAATTATTGTAAAAAGGAAAAACAGTATCTAATGAAAATTATCAGATATACTAAGAAATTTCCTTCCAGAGAGAATTTTGTATATTTAAAAGAAGTTAGGGAACTATATCACAAGTTTCTTGAAAATAAAAAGTTGGAATTCAAGCAACATCAATGGGAAAAAATGTACGATATTATACGATCTAACAATACTAAGGCATTTTGGTTAATGGTCTCTAAGGGAGAAAGAAATGACCATTGCTCTTTATCAGTACATATTCCACAAGACACATGGATTACGCATTTTAAAAAACTACTTACTACAGACCCTCAGGTACATAGTTTGCATCAAACCTCGTATAGGATCCTATTAGCTGAATACCAACCATTAACAGTCTCCTTTAAGGAAGTTGAAGATGCTGTATTTAAATTAGCTATAAACGAAGCCCCTGGTCCAGATCTTATTCCAGGTGAGATATATAAAAATCACATGAATTACTGGGTACCATTCTTTGTAAATTTCTTTAATCTCTGTTTTAGAAAAGGTACATCCCACCATCATGGAACAGGAACATTATAGTCCTTTACACAAAAAGGATCTTATCAGTCCCTTCAAACTATCGCCTTATAAGTCTATTAGATACAAGTGGTAAACTATTCTCTAGAATACTTTAAAATAAACTTCAGATCTGGGTTGGAAAATACAATCCATTATCTAATTTTCAATCAGGGTTTATTCAGGGATGCTCAACCTTGGATAATATATACATATTAACTCATTTAATTGAGAAATATAAGGTATATAAGAAAATGAAGCTTTATGCATTGTTTGTAGACTTTTCTGCGGCATTTGATTCCGTGATAAGAGAAATGTTATGGGAAATTCTATATAAAAAAGGTTTACACTTAGAAGTATTAAGTCCTGTTGTACTACTTCATTCAAATACATACACAGCAGTGAATTTTGATAACAGTGGCAATATTACAGATTATTTTCAAACCAACAAAGGGGTCAAACAGGGGTGCTTACTAGCACCATTGTTATTCAATATTTATATAGACTCTCTTCTTTCATTTGATGAATCTTTACCATTAGACTCCCCCAAAGTTAACAATGTTCCTGTTCCTATATTGGCTTATGCAGACAATTTGGTGATACTTTCTCTTTCAAACACAGGACTCCAAAGAAAAATGGATCAACTTACAGTAAAATGTAACTATTACCACCTAGGAATTAACTAAAACTAAAATAATGGTTCTTGGTAGTCAATCAGCGGCTCCTAGAATTTATATTGAGAAACAGTTAATAGAGGTGGTGAGTCATATGTTTATCTGGGAGTTACATTCACATCAAATGGTCTGTGGAATGCACATATCAAAAAACAGGTAGACATGGCAAAACTAATTGTGAAGGGATTACTCCATTTTAACTCTAAATTTGGAGGATCTACTGTATTGCCTGCTGTTAGAGCTGGAGAAGCAAAAATTATTTCACTACTTTCATATGGAGTGGAGATCTGGGGTACTAAAGAATATTCCCATCTAGAACTCTCCTTATCTTACTACTATAAGGCTATATTACAGGTTCCCCTCTCCACCTCTAATTCAATAGTATGCGTTGAGTTAGGCAGGATTCCAATAAAAGACATAATAAATCTAAGAATAGCCTCATATTGGTTGAGGCTAATAAATAAAAATGATAATAATAAAAAGAACTGTACGAGTGGTATCACCTACCCTTGTCTATTAGAAAAAATTCACTGGAATACTGAAAGCTTTCACTCCCTATGTTTAAAAAAGTTGACCACTATTCTTAAAAATATCAATAATTATCATCTGTGGAAAGATTTTAATAAGGGTATTTTGATTTCCATTCAATATAAAAATAAAATTAAAAAATATATTTTTAGATTAGCCCCCCCCCAAAAAATGGAGTCAGTTAAAAACCAAAAACAGGCAATTTGGTTTAGTAAAAATAAAACTGACTCAGGGATCAAAAACTATCTGTTGTTACCCTTACCCCAAAGCCTCTGAAAAGCAATTACTTGGGCTAGGTTTGGAATTTTGCTATCTTAAGTATATTTACTTTAATCAGGGTAAAAACAACAAACTAAACACAGAGCAATTCTGCAGATGTAATAGGGGTTTCCATGAAACATTGGAGCACTTAATAATACAATGCCCTTTGTACTACCATCCAAGAGACTCCATTTTAAACAGTTTTTGACAAAATCTCGAATTTATATTATGATCCGTCTTTATTCTGTTGCACCCAAAGACCCTAGAGGATGCCAGAATGATTGCTAAATTCATTGCATCTGTTATTTAGTTAAAAAATGAATTATAAGGAAATTATCAGCCCATAATATTTTATTCTATTGCACAACTACATTACACTGGTAAAATTCTGAGTTATTTATATTATTTTTATTCATCCTTTTTAATTTCTGTACTTGCTGCTTTTAACTGTTGTACTTATTTTAACTTTGTAATGTCCAAACTGTTATGTAATGGATGAACAAATAAATGATGATGATGTGAAGTATTAAACTAATGCCAACCCCCACCCCCACCCTGCAGAGACTGGCAGGTGTTTGGGGCTGTTCCTTTGGGTCATCGACCATAACGCTCATGCCATTCCACCTCACTCCACCCTGCAGGCACCAACAGGTGTTGTGGTGTGCCTTGGGGGTTTCAGCCCTTATGCTCACTCCAATCTATAAGAAAATAAGCTGAGATGGGTGCAATAGAGGAGAATGGGGTGAACGTTATGGCCGAAGACCCCAAGACATACCTCAGTGCCTGTCACTGGCTGCAGGGTGAGGGTGGAATGGCATGAGCATTATGGTCGATGACCTCAAGTCACACCCCTGACGCCTGTCAGTCTCTACAGGGTGGGGCATTTCGGTTAGAAACCCTAATGCCCTGGGCATATGTTGGTATTTTCGCTCAAAATTTTCAATATGGACTTTTTGGGACCCCACCTCATGAACAGTGGCACTATCATTTCGTTACTCAATCCCGAAGGTGATTCCGCTTTGTAACTAAGCCATTCGATTGCCACAGGTGCAAAACACATTTAATGTAGGATGTGAAAATTACAGCTGTACTGTTCATGAGGAGGTGTGAAAAAATGGCAATGTTGAAAACTGGAGTGAAAATACACGCCCATAAGGCAATCATTTTTTGGAATTTTTTCACCAAATTTTCAACATAGGCATTTTGGGATCTCCCCTCATGAACAGTGCCACTGTGATTTTGTGAATCTGTCTCAAAAGTTGATTTCCCACAGCAAGTGCGCCATTCTGCACCACATGTGCGAAAACACGTTTTGAATAGAATGTGAAAAATGACAGCTGCAGTGTTCATAAGGAGGTGTGAAAAAATGGCAATGTTGAAAATCTGGAGTAACAATATTAAAAACTGGCGATGTTACGAGCGTGTGTAGAAACTGCACAACACACGCTTGTAATGCAGTCATTAGTTGGAATTTTTTCACCAAATTTGCAACATGTTTTTTTTTGGGACCCCACCTCATGAACAGTGGCATTGTTGTTTCATTAATCAGTCTCGAAAGGTGATTCCATGCAGCAACCGCAAAATCAGTGTTCATGAGTTGGGGTCTCAAAAACCCCATGTTGAAAATTTGGGGCCAAAATTCTTAAAAATGGCTGAGATATCAACCTAAGTTGAAACCCTCCATTGACTCCCATTATACAGCTTACTGTCATTTCTTCAGTTTGCCTGTCGGCTTTGAATAGTGCAGAGCGTGTCCTCCCAGTCCATAGAAGATCGTTGCTTCTGACCTCCGGAGGTAAGTATCGGGTTGGGGTGGGGTCTGCAGATGGATGGTGAGGATGGGGAAGGGGGGAAGGGGAGATGGCTAGGGACCATTTATTTTTTTTATGGGGAAAAAAAAGACTTCGGGGGACAGTTTTCTTTATTTTACAGGCTACCAAAAATTAAATACATTTAGGCACACTGAGGTGGGCTCCCAGTGTGCCACAATAGTGTATGTGTGTGTGGGGGCGTGCCAACATGGGGATTGGGCACCCCGTTGTTGGCACTTGAAATATTCAAGTGGGTGGGGGTGTCATCTGACACTGGGAGTGGGCATCCCGGTGTCAAAAAAACATAAATTAATACAAATTATTTTGGCACACTGGGGTGGGCTCCCAGTGTGCCACAGTTAAGTGGAAGAGGGGGTACATGCTGACATGGGGATTGGGCACCCCCGATGTCAGCAAATAATATAGACATGTTTGGGGGGAGGGGCGCATTGTGTCGGAAACACAAAAAATTATTTTGGCACACTGGGGTGGGCTCCCAGTGTGCCACATTAATGGGGGGAGGGGAGATACATGCAGACACGGGGATTGAGCACCCCGATGTCGGCTTTCTGGGGAGTGTGTGGCAGGCGGTAGGAGCCACAAATGTTGAAAGCAGCACTGCAACTCATTTATTTATTTATTGAAATGGTTCACCAGGAAAGGCACACTGAACAAACAAGTTACTAGTGTAGCAAGTGGGACAGAGTGCTTGGTGGCAGGAGCCGACAAGAACCATAACTCTAGCCATGTGCATTACTGTGCACTGTAATGTGTATGGCCGAGTCTTGTCAACTGCTGCCAACAGAGAGAAGGTATGTCTGTGTGCCTGGTTGTGAGGGAGGGAGGTCCCACTGCAATGGCGAAACTGTCCCTCGCTGCAGTGGCAGATTTCTTTCAAGTGTGCCCTCTCTCTGAAACTGCTGTCATCGGTCAGCCTCCCATTGATTGTGTGAGGATGTGCCCAATAAAGCATCTGCTGCATTGGCCACAATACTGACACACCTCTGAAAATGGCACTATCCCAATATGTTTCTTGTGCGCTGTGTGCGAAGCAAGCATAATGACAATGACAGATTTTTTACAAACAAACTGCAGCTTCAACATCTGAAGCATGGGCAACAATGACATACTATGTAAAAAGGCATCTGCGAAACCCACAAAAATAAAGATGGAAGAGAATAGACCTGCGAAACAAGCTTCCAAGATAAAGACAGCAATTCAGAAGAAAAGTCACAAGAGTGCTTCTTCTACTATAGTAGGTGCGTCCTCTTTACTGACTGAAGCTTCCTCATACTCCAAGTCCTTGTCTTCTGAGATCCCATCATGTCTGTCTGCTGTTGCAGGTGATGGTACCCAACAAATACAGGCCAGGTAAAAGGCATCAAGAAGAGCTTGGGTGATGAACCAGCAACTAAGAAAAGTAGATTTGCCAAAGTTACAGTTATTAGAAAAAATAAAGGCAGTTGCAGGCACTACACATAGTGGAAAGGAAAGAATAAGCACACATGCAAACTTTGTGCCACTTGCACAGGTTAACGCTGGTACTCAAACTGGTGGTATAGGTAACTTTTTCCATATACAACACAAAACCCCTCAAACACTGATCAGGACTTTGACTGCATCACCCCCAAGAAAGCTCCCTAACTAAAAACAGAATTAGCTCTTCTCTGTCTCCTGTAGCGTATTTTACTGTGCTAGTTGCACCTCAGGAACAATTAATGATGTAGCCAGCTTTGGATCGGAGAACAAAATATGATCAAAGCCATCCAGCTGCTCAGCAGTTAAATAAAGCAGTATCTGCAACGACTGGACTGGACATGCGACCATTGTCTATTGCTGACTTTGTTGAGTTTTGGAGGTGATGAAACTTGCTGCCTTGGTATCAGCTGCCATCACAGACATATTTCTCCAGAAAGGCTGTTCCAGCCCTCTATGGAACTGGGCCAGAAGGAAACAGTGCTTGGCAGTCATTGGCTATTGAAGAAGTACATATAACAACAGATATGTGGCCGAGTGGTCAAACAGCAGACTACATGATTGTCACCACCCACTGGGTGTCATTTTCCTCTACAACATCCTCTGCCACCACCAGGGACCAACAAAATCCTCAAAAACAGATCACTTTCTGTATTGCAAGCTTTGACAAAGAAAATCACTCTGGTGTGGACATTTTACAGGCGCTAAAGAAATGGTTCTCAGAATGGCTTTCCCCAGGATTTGTGGTTATAGACGATGGAGCTAACATTGTGAAAGCATGGTGGGTTTCTGTATTTACCATGTTTTGCACATACACTCAGTCTGGTGGTACAGGACATCCTCAGTGAAGACAGGAGTGTGCAGAATGTGCTGGGTGCTGCAGATAAGATATGTGGTCACTTTAGGCACTCTGCAAAAGCTTGTAAAATTTTGTGGGAACTGAAAAAACAGACTAACTTACTGATTCACCAGCTAAAGCAAAAAGTTGCCACTCGGTGGAACTCCACCTTTTACATGTTACACAGACTCCAAGAACAATGCGAAGCAGTGTACCAGTACACCATGGATCATGCAGTAGGGAAAGGGATGTTACACTCACCTCTGGACAATGGAATCAAATATGTCAACTGCTACAGCCATTTGAGGAAGCAACACATGAAGTGAAAGCTGACAGCGCAACCATAAGCCAAGTCATTCCATACATCTTCCCATGCAGAGACTGGAAAGATTCCAAGAAACATGTTCAGTCTCACTGTCTCTTCTTTTGCTTCAGTGATGCACCAGAAGCCCTCAGGGAAACCAGCTCCCCTCCCTCTTACAATACAACAGCAATGACACCTAGTGATGGCAGCCCTCCTGGAAATCATATCGGCTTGGTAATGGCAGCACTTGTGGATCCCGCTCAAGGTGCAAGCACAGGTGCCACTCTTGCTGAAAAGCTGTCTTTGTGTTTGGAAACGGACTGCAGGATCTGAACATTATGTGATAACAACAATGTTGGATCTGCATTTCAAAACCAGTTTGCCAGGTCTTCTCCAATTTGGTAGCGTAGACCTCAACCATTATACAGAACTGCTCATTAACAGAGTTGCTCTAAAAATGACAACATGGATTCCAGCTAGAACTGCTGCAGCTGCTGACCATGAAAATAGCCATGCTTCCTTCCAAGAAACCGATCCCAGTGAAAGTAGAAGAATAAGAAAGTACTTGCATTATGAATTGGAGCCCAGGAGCAATTTGGTGCTCAACGGGCAACATTTGGGCAGGACTGGATGACACAGAGAAAGACAATGCTGTTACTTCTCTCATCACAAGCTACTCAGCAAGCAGTGTGGCAGATGCTTTCTTAAAGGATCCCAGAAATATAAATGGTTAAGATGACCCACTGCAGTATCGGCATTAAAAGTGTGTGGTCTGGCCAGTATTACAAAATGTGCCCTTTACTATTAAGTTGCCCAGCAACAAGTGTGTATTCAGAAAGAATATTCAGCACTGCTGGCTATGTTGCTAGTAATAGGAGGAGAAAACTCCTTCCAGAAAATGTCAAACTCCTAACTTTTATTAAACTAAACTATGGTGTTTTTGCAGGATACTGAGGGGCACTTCCAAAATACTACTCAGACAGTAGTGATGATTAGCCTGTTGGCAGTGATGTTGAAGAGGAATAGTACTACTGGGGAAAGGGAATGTTGCTTCAGCCTGTCTCTCACGTCCTCTCTCATGCGAATCACCATTTTGTTACTTCCAATGAACTGTTGTATAGCAAAACTACAAAATCTGGGGGCCATTCTCTGACTCCATTGGACGTATGAAACAATTTCACACACACATTTTTTTCTTGAATCTTTTATTTGTAAGACTAACTTAAATTTGTAAATGACTGTATTGATTTCTGGTAGACGTCTTCCAGTTATGTACCCTATGCCAAGTCCATCTAATCCCATTCTGTGTTCTGACTGATCTGCTGCTCTTGAATGGATAGTCATCTATGAAAGAAAAAAATAAAATAAAAACACTACATAAAAGTGGGTGTTCTCTTTCACAAATCATAATGCTACCTCAGTCTGTCTACATAATTACTAGTTTAGTTTTCCTGGCACTGTACTACAAGAAAAAAAAGAATAAAAAAAGTAGTGTGCATATGCACCCTGACCAACAAAACTTGTTGAAACTGCGGGGGCCCATCGCTGACAACATAAACAACAACGTTGGCTTATTAAAACTAAAATTAGTTCAAAAGGGTGGGTGGGAGGTTCTGTCCATTATGTTCTGTGTGTAGATGCTCTTTCACAGTGCTACCTCAATCTGTCTACATAATTACAAGTTTAGTTTTCATGACTTTGTACTGCAAATAAATAAATAACAGAAAATTGTGCATACTAATCGAGAAAATGTGAAAACTGTGGGGGCCCATTGCTGACAACACAAACAACAAAATCAGCTAATCACACACAAAAAAAGGTTCAAAAAGGTAGGAGGGTCCAATATATTATGTGTGTGCATGCAGCTACCTTTTTAAACAAACAAAAAAATATGCATCTCCTCTCAGACCATCACCTGTTATTTACTATGTTCTCTTGTCCCGTTACCCTCCTTCAGTCACCGAGTCACGTTTGTTAGCAGTGCACAACTTGCATAAACAAGGTCATCGGGGTTACTTTTTTCTTTGTGTTATTCTTTGGTAACCAGGTAAGGCCCACTAAGCATAAGTGTCTGTTTTTGGGGTGATCCTGGAGTACTGGGGTGGTTAAGTAGTGACTTGCTCAGAGTCACACAGTATGCAAGTGGAGGTTGTAGGAATCAAACTCCGGGCTGCTGGACCAAGCTCAGCAATAACCCATGACAGGGTATGGGATTATAGGCATTTAATGCACACCTGGGGTGCATTGTGAGGTGCTAGGCCACAGGCTGAGTGTCCTCACAGCACCTCAGGCGTGGATTAAATGCCTATAACCCCATACCCTGGAGTGGGTTATTGCACTTAAAACATGAAATATGTTTATAAAACAAAACGAAAAAAAAATCCAGAAAGGTGTTTTTTTGCTGTTTAAATGGAGAAAATGTCACTGTATCCTGATAACTTGAAAAGTAGTCCCCAAAAGTCATGTATCTGTTATTGACTTTATGAACATTCAAATGCCACAAATACACTCATGAAATGATCTGTGACATTTGTATGTTCATAACATCAACAACACATGCATGAGTCACTTTGATGTGAAGGTGCTGAATGTGTCGCTGTCACTCTGTCTGTGCACTGCTCGCTTGAACATTAAGTCCCTCTCTCTGTCTGTCTGTCTCTCTCTCTCTCTCAGACTCTCTCTCTCTCCACAGTGATGTGCTGCAGACTTGCTTGTCGGGGGGGTGTGGAATCGTGGTGAGCTTCTGGCTGTCGTCTCTCTCTCTGTCTCTCGTTACTGTGGGGGATGGGGAATCTCAGTGCAGGACAGCCATGTGACAACTACTTCATCTCGCTGTGGCTCACTCACCGGAAATGTTTGTGACATTAACAATAATCACTGATGTGGGATGGCAGTATCACAGCGGCAGCCGCATCTTTCTCTGTCTTTCTCTCACTTATGGGTTGCCAAAAAGTGGTAACAGAACATCTTCGGGGGGGGAGGGGGTGAATGCAGCTGCGGGACAGCCAGCTGCTCAGTGTCACCTCATGCTGCAAATTGCAGGACAAACAGAATGTACATGCAACACTGTATTGAATTTCTGATAGTACAACTTTAGACAGGGACAGGAAAACAAGCATGTATTGCATTCTTGACTGGTTTGTCGGGGAAGGGTGCACCAAAAACTAGATACGGGATACCCATAACATATTAATACATAATGTGCACTCTGATCCTGCTCTAGAAAGCACAAAAAAGGCTCGAGGCATGTGTACCACAGCAAGGCATACCAAACACTGTCTTGGAAATAAGTGCTGCTTGCTCACTGTCTCCCGTTTCTACACTTTCCAATGGCTGCCTTTGTCTTTTGTTTTTTTGAAGAGGAAACTAGTCACGATGGCAGTTTCCCTAAGTCGCTCCATGAAACTGTAGATTACATAGGAAATTTAATCCACGGCCACGCAGAGTGACTGGACCAATTGGGCTGTGAGTTTTTGCCTCCTATCACTGAATGGTCATCTCTCTCTCTCTGTAACCTGACTACCATAATATGTAGCACTTAGCATGGATGATATGCAAAATTTCTAGTACCTATGATTGTATGAACTATGCAAATGTTTTCCTACCTGTTTTCTAGCATATATCATCACTGTTATTACCTGAAATGTCTTGTAGATTCTCTCTTTCATGTTGTTGCTCACAGTGGCGTAACCATGCATACTTATTGTACGCCATTGCATACAGAAAAAAAGTCCCGTTTTTTAAAATTCCAGTTTTTTGTTTTTTTTAAGCTCTATGCTGCTGGTGATAGTATTGAACCCTGGTCTCTCATTGTTGGGGAAGGGGGGAGATGACTTGCAGACACAGTCCCGACTCCCTACTCCCAACTCATGGCATGCACCTTGCATTGCAGTTTTTTTGCATTCAGCGAGTGGAGCAATTGGACAGTTTTTGTCCAAGTGTTTCTTTGCTCCACCAACCAGTTACTACAATTTTTCTCACTGGCTGCTAGCTCACTTACGGCAGGACTAGTATAGTCCCACCGTGACTATCCCTGAGAGTCAAGTCACCATTTTGTTCTCTCGAGTCAGGCGAGAGAGAGAGTGTGGACTTGGAGAGGACGGAGAGCCACTGGTTTGACTCTGAGTCCCACACAGTTTGTGTCTCTGTCTTCTGGCTCTGCAACAGTCACCGACACCAGACCATCTTCTTCAGCTCCTGTGGTCCGACCCCAGTCTCCGTCTTGAGCGCCGTGTGGTCATGGTGGTTTCCCTTGCTCTGCAGGAGCCTCCCCCCAATTGAGCTCAGGCTCGACCCCTCTCTGGATATTACATGATGGGATACTTTCCGAGGGCAGAACGGGAGATTTTATTTTGGGGACAATGAAAAGATTTTAAGGGATAATGGTCAAATGATCACGGAATCAACACATTGGCTCAGCAGTCCACTGTCCCAGGTATGAGCTGATTAATTCCTACTAAAATCAATATTTAACCATGGTGTAAAGGTGTAGCGTTAGTAAGACCAGCACATAGATCAAAAATTCACTTAGTTTGAGCAATTTGCTGGGATCCAGAATGTCTCCCGTGACCTGTTCCCCTGCGCTTTCCTTTCGTTGGGAGTAAAGTCTATTACCGGCACTCCTGGGCTTTGCAAGTTTTAAGAAGATTTTTACTAATCAATGTATAGGAGGGGCAAGTGACAGTATTAATATCATTTCACATTTGATTCCTGCCAGTGATATACAGGACTTTGCATTAATATCGTCAATTCATTTGAATTTACTCGTAATCTGACCTGTCCAGAAGGGGAGGTAAATCGGTCAGGACATTTACAGTTTTACAAATAGCACCAGAGCAGCTGTGTCTGCAGATGCCACTGACAACTGCAACACGTTAGAGATCGGATTTACAAAGGGCAGTTGGAGGGAGCAGCCCAGCATCCCCAAGCATATGGACAGACGGACAGAAAGTGAATAATATCTGCACAGAACCGCCTTAATTTGCATTTAAATATTTGGGCTATACTTAGATCAGTTAAAAGACTACCTGATGCCAGCAATGAGTCCTCCTGTCTGATGTCTGAATGAGACATTTTGAGGGGGATGAGAAGGAGTTCAGAATTAAAATGTATCAGATGCACAGCTGTTGAGGTATCAGTGAGCCACCATTTGAGTGCCAGGCTGGGGGAATGGATGTGATGCAGGTCTGAGTTCCTTAGGACAGGCACACTGCCTGGTTTTAATATACCAGATATTAATATGGGCTCAGGCAGCTGTCCACCAGTGGCTGTTGTCCCCAACTTGTCCGTGCCCAGTCCAGAGACCAGCCGGGATCGGCATTAGAAGAGACTTGGACTGGAGAAGAGAACTCAGAGGAGAGTTGGCCTATGCCAGTGCTGGCCAACCAGTCACGCTGATCCTGTCGGCATTGCAGGTTGTGGACATGGTTGCCCGCCTGAGACACTGCTCCTCACCCATTTCTCGGCCGCTCCAAGTCTGTCCAATCCAGTCCACTTGTGACTTGCACCAGCCCGCCAGCCAGTGAGATTGAGCAGCGGAGCACCACCGGTGCCACCCCACCGAGAGTCATTGATTGGGGACAGAGTACAGTGCTAGAGGCCCAGGACTTGTTGGAGGAGGAGAAGGGCCAGCCCTGACCCCAGCAGCCAGCCAGCTGAGGTAGGTGCCTCCAGTCCAGCCCTTAGTTACTGTCTCTCTTTTTTTTTTTACCTACCAGTAAGTAAGTGTCAAGTGGAACTTTACTGCAGGGAGTTGTGACTGCATTAAATTCTGCAGATTTAAATTGTAGAAGAAAAGCCACAGGCATCTGCCAGCCCCTCACTGTCCCAGTCCCACTCCCAGACCAGTGGCCAGACTGATGATTAGAAGCAAGAGACTCTCACAGACTGCTAGTCTTGAATCAAGAGTAAGACAAACAGACATTGCTTAAATGTAGAGCCCTTTGTGTGCCTGCCTTTTAATGTAGTTGTATCAAAATGGCACTAAAATTGTACAAACTCTCTTACACAGGCTGTGCACACACAATAAAGGCGTTTACTGTGTGCAGGAGACATTTAGGCTTGGACAATAATTTGCTATTTTATTCTGCATATTATTTGCCAATTATTGTTATGACAGTGACAGTGGCTCAGTAGGTGGTAGCACAGTTACCTCTGGGGCCAGAAAATTGGAAGGTTGTGGTTGTGGGTTCTAGCCCTACACTGGGTACTTGGGGTAATACCAATAACTGACACATTTGTGCAGTACAGTGGGGGTGCTGCACTAGCATGGTGCTGTCCTTCATCTTGGCTGCAAGGTGTTTACTGATCTCCAATGATTATGGATCATGGCTGGACACAAGACCTAGTCATGTCATCTAAAGTACGTGTGTGTATGCTGTGTAGTAGAGGGTAGCATCACATGTGTATGGGCCCTCCTGTAATTCAGGAGGAGCCCTAACAGGGGTGCCCTATGTATATGTATTGTGTGCCCCGGTCCCAGTAATTATGTCTGCTGCTCCACTGAGGGACTGAGTGCTTGGGTTGCAACTTGAAACCATCAGTCAATGTTGAATGTGCTTGAATCGACTTTGCCGTAGTGAAGGACAATCACTGGTATTTGTGCAGGTGAAAATAATATTTGTAGTTACAGTAGCAGCAATTTCCAGGTACCCCTAACTACCCGCAGTACCTGGACACACATAGGTTGTTGGTTGGCTACCTGCATCATGTAGGCAGGACAAACAGCAAATGGCCAGGAACATTTACAAGCAACTGTAAAATGTGCCCAACTTTCCTGCCCCTTTCCATTATTCGGAATGTGTAAAATGTTGATTAAAGTTGATTGTAGCCATCAGAATTGCACTCAGATCCCTCCCTACTACTAACACCCCCGCTTTACACCCCAGCATGCCACTGGCCTTCCATGCAGCCTTTGTGCTCTGCTTTGACACCTTTAGGTCATCTGAAATGACAATCCCTAGGTATAGTTCCTCTTTGCTGATTGTTTGCTCCCCTCCACACACACGTGGCATTCTATTGCTCTCCCCAGGGTTCCCTCTTCCCAGGAGCATTACCTTGCACTTGTTTGCATTTGCATTGAACCTCAGCTGCCACACCTCTGACTATTTTTCAAGCTTCATCACTCAGATCCCTTCTTATTTTCTCTATGCTTTCTGGAGTATACACCCTGTTGCAGATCTTGGTGTCATCTGCAAATAAGCAGACTTTTCCTTCCAGCCCTTCTGCAATGTTGCTAATGAATACATTGAACAGGACTGCTCCCAGTTGCATCTGCTACCCAGCTGTGGTCCCTGACCTTCCCCCTCCTTAGTGAATACTGAACAGAAGCTAAGGCCTTTGACTCTGTGCCTCACAAAGGGTTGATCAGGAAGTTGGTGGATCTTGGGGTTGGGAAAAAGATGACCAGATGGGTGGAAAACTGACTGAGGGACAGAACCCAGAGGGTGGTTGTGGGGGGAAAATTATCTGGCACCAGAGAGGTAACAAGTGGGGTCCCACAGGGCTTGGTGCTGGGGTGGTGCTGTTCAATGTCTTCATCAGTGACACTGAGGATGGAATTAAGGGCTAAATGTGCCTATTCATGGATGACACCAAGCTTTGTGGGAGAATGGACACAGCTGAAGGGACACAGGACATACAGGAAGATCTGGAAAAGCTGGGGAGGTGATACAGGATCTGGCAGCTTGGCCTCAGTGCCAAGAAATGCAAAGTTATTCATGTTGGAGCCAAGAATTCCAGAACAGAGAACTACCTGGGTGGAGTCCCAGTACTGCATCAGAGGAGGAGAAGGACCTGGGAGTGATGATGGCTAATGAACTGAAGCACTCCATGCAGTGCAAGAAAGCAGCAGCAAAGGTAAACAAGATGATGGGATGCATATCTAGGGGGCTCAGTAGAAGGAGAGAGGAGTTATACTGCCCTTGTATAGGTCACACTGGTAGGCCACATCTAGAGTATGGAGTTCAGTACTGGTCACGTAAGTACTGTATGTGTCTGCACTGCAAGGGTGGCTTAATCAGTAGTAGGTGCCAAATCAAACTATGCAGCCACCAGTGGCCAGAACATTGGGACTGGTATGTAAAAAGGCTATAGTACAAGGGTACTGTATACTCCCACAATTGTCCCCAAAATGCACCAGAAAGCATAAAAATGCCAAAATTTTCTGGGGTCCTAGGCAGCCCCCAGAACCCCGGCCAGTTGGGTGGACTCGTTGACTTCTGCATACACTTTTTAAAAGGCTGGTTACTCCACTGGTTGATGTCTTCTGTCACGAATGTCTGTAAATTGTTTGACTGCCTAAAATGTCTGTAACCTCCCAGGTGCATCTGAAAATAGTCATAATTATGGCTATGACACTGCACCTGGTTAACAAAACCTAAATAAAATAAAGCTTGTTACTCTAGCCTTTAGGCTATACTGCTGTTCTCAGCTGTTACATTGCCTCAGCCTATGTCCTTTATTCAACGTCTCTTGTCACCTGTCCATTACTGCTAGGAATTTAGACTGCAAGCTAATGAAACTATGTGTTTATTCAACTTTAGCACTGGATAAAAATACTTTACAAAACAGATAACTTCCTGTGAACTTACTGACAGCTGGGTCTTGCTAGCTGCCAAGCTCTTAAATTGTTTTTCTACAGAGTTTAACTTGGTTTCTTTTGTATTAAACCTTTAAAATGCAGGTACAGACCACTTTTTGTGTTAAATGAATATTGACTATGAATCCAAACCCAAATCCAGAGGTGATTTGGCAAAACCAAAACCTCACTGGTTTTGCACACCTAATTTACATACCCATTATGCAGTGCTTGACACTTGAAATATATTCCACCATACCGTGGTGCACAGCAGATCACATAGGCATTCCTACATTCATGTCTCAGTTTAGATTAGAAACTGGCCTATCCTACTTACTTATGTTTTAAATATTGAAAAAATACATATGTAAATAAAGCATTTTTGCCCCTACAACATAAATAAGTAAGCAATAACCCACGACAGGGTGTGGGGTTATTGAGGATTAATCAACACTCTGGGTGTGTTGTGAGGCATGAGGCTGCAGGCTAGAGTATCCTCACAGCACCCAGAGTGTTGATTAATCCTCAATAACCCTTACTGTGGAGTGGGTTATTACTATAACATGGGATCTAACTTTGAGTGGAAGCTCTTTCAGCAGGTTACACCATAAGGACTGAAGCCAGCAGGTGCCAGGACCCCATGGAAAACTTCTAGTTAGCAGTCTATGGTGGGAGATCACCCCCTGACGTTGGCCTGCCTCTGATGTCACCCAGTGATATAAAAGGGGCAGTCCGCCAGCTCTACCCCAGTTCTTTTCCCGCCATTGACCCGCGCACATCGGCTCCATGGACGCCTTCTGCTTTAAGTTGACTTCCATTTCTCACACATTTATCAGTATTTTATTATTTTTCTTCAACCCAAGTGTGCCTGCGGCAAGCAAATTCCATCTAATGATGGCCATTCAGCCTGCATTTTCTGTCTAGGCCGGACAACACTGTAGCCTGCCAGCATTGCTTGAAGTTCAACAGTAGGACTGGGATTACGCAAGCCATCAAATCCTTCTTGCTAGAGAAACAGCTGCCATGCAGAAGGAGATCCAGGGTAAGCTCTTCATCTTCCCAGTTTCAGGGCTTCGACTTCTCGGTTCACCCTGAGGAGAAGAAGTCGTTCAGGAAGCACCACCATCAGGAGAAGCACAAGGACAAGTCCCGCTCAGACTCCCGTTCCTGGTCCCTGCACAAGTTGGGCACTGGTTTCGGGTCCTTCTCCCATGGGAGGTCAGCCTCGGCCCACCAGGCAGCCCTCACTGCTTCCGGGCTCCTGGTGGTTAGACCGCCTGCCTTTATTCTAACGTCAGGCGGAGGCTCTTCAGGGTCTGGGGCCTTGTCCTTGGCCCTTCAGCCCCTGAAGCTCAGGCCCTTTTCCTAGCCTTCAGATCCTCAGCCAGTTGGCTCGGCCAGTTCTTCTTCAGGCAGCGAATCCACCCATCGTCCGACCAGCCATGGTGTCCACCAAGTCAGCCTCAGACTCCAGAGATGACTCCTCTGAGGCAGTCGGGGCATGCACTCACCTCCCTCGGGAAGTGATGCCTCTACCTTCCTCAGGACTTGGCTCCCCTCGTTGGGCTTCTAAGCTGACACCTGATGCTACTCTGGACCGGTGCCAGTACCGCTTATCCCTTTGATGCTGGCCTCCTGGCATCTCTTCCGGCGACCCTTGGCAGGAGTTGCCCAGACCCTTATGCGTGTAGCGAACAATAATGTTTCACCTAAGCTGACACCTGAGGGCCCATTGTCTGACCAGCCAGCGGCACCTTACGACCATATTCCAGGAGAGCCGACACTGGCTACCCCTACTCCACAAGGGCTACCGCTTCGGGGCCTGATACCTGGTCTATCTGCTCCGCCCGATGCGGGCGCTCCCCTGAGCCAAGGATCCCATTATTGGACGTTAAGGAGCTTTCTTCATCCTGGTGGAACACTATTAAGGGTGATCTTCTCCTGCAGAAGCCCTCCTAGCCCCCCACTAAGGGCCTATGACATTAGAGGCCCCCATCCAGCCTTCTCCTAAGCCCAGGGAACCTCGCCCCAACCTAGGCAACTGACCCTTAGCCAGATGGCTTGGACAGAGGTCATTCTGGCTGGAAAGGTAGGAAGCACCATTCCTCCTCTAGGTCTTTGGACAGGCACAGACACCACTCTGACAGATGCTGGCCCAGACATTCCTCCTTGAGGTCATCTTCTACAGAGGATTCCAGCCATAGCTCTTCCAGATCTTCCCTTTCAGGAGGGTGTGTGTGTGTGCTGCTCCTTAACCTCCGGATACTAAGGACTCCCTTAGGTCCCGCCTGATGATCCATCTTTTATGGACGTCATGCAGCATATCCAAGCCAATAGAGACCCCTGCCATTGCCACACCACTAGTCGCTAACTCACTGGTACTGCAGGGTGACACCAGCTGTGCTAAACTTCCCCAGCCGCTTCCACCACAGGCTCCCGTATCAGCCCTTGTTGGTCTGTATTACACCTTGCCTATCTTATAATGCTGCATGTACTCTCCCTCCCAAACCCCTCCACTATTTCTAAGCCATCACTTAGTAAATTGTATTCTAAAACCAAATTACTGCAACATATCCTGTACAGACTTGCCCTACTGCTTCTTCTTCTCTCTGGCAATGTTAATCCTAGCCCAGGGCCACCCACAAAAGCAAACCCTTTTAAATGTCATGCGAGTGGTCTCCTACTGGCATCAGTGAACATGTGTAGTCTCTTAAAAAAAACATGCTCTTCTTCAAGTGTGGATGGCAGTTCACAAACATGACATTCTAGCTATAGTTGCAACCTGGCTTACCCCTGACACACCTGACTCTGCCGTGGCCCTAAATGGCTACTTAATCCTCAGGCTTGATAGGGTGGGGAAAAGGAACGGTGGCTGTGCTTTCTACATTCGGTACTCCCTACAAGGGTATGTACTCCAAACTCCACCCCTGGACAAGGAGTTCAGGTTCTGACTATTAAGCTGGCTCTAGGGAACACAGGCAAAATGCTACTTCTTATGGCAGTTTATATCTCGCCACGTAACCAAAGACTAGCTTTCAATGCCGTCCTGGAATGTATCACCCAGCTACCTAAAAAAGCTGAGATACTCGCTGTAGGCAACTTTAATATAAATTGGTTAGCCCCCGGAGCTGCTCAATTTAGGGATGCTTCTGCAGCAATCGATCTGACCCAAACAGTCCAATCACCCACCAGAATCAACTATAAGTCTGGCACAAGTTCGCTAATAGACCTCATCCTGACCACTAAACCTGATAGAATCACTGAGGTGAGAATCCTACCTGACTCCCTAAGTGATCACTCCTCTGTCCTTTGCAAATGGTCAGACTTCTAAAAAAAAACACCCCAAAGATCTCTTATCAGCGATCCCTCAAAAAGCTCCTCCAACAACTCAAAATTACCTTCTAAACTGGGACTGGTCCTTGATAGGCACTGCCACTAATATTGATTATGCCTGGCCTTCTTTATCACCTCCTTCAATTCTGTGTGCAACATCTTTGCTCCCTATGTTAAGAGGGTTATAAAGGCCATGAAACTCCGTGGATCATCCAGGTACTCCTGAACTTCATGTGCAACTAGGACAATCTCTGGCACAAGGCCCTAGCTACAGGTTTCCTGCTGATAGAACAACGTTACAGGGCAACCAGAAATCTCTGTACCAGGAAATTCACGGGACAAAAGCTGCCCAAACCCAAACCATCCTCGCATCATCATGGTAATGGGCAGAATTTCTGGGACAACATGAATAAAGTAAATGGCAAAACCAAGTCCCCCCAACTCTGCTCAACATCAACGGTATCCTGTCCTAGGGACCCCAGCTCATAGCCAACACATTTAATACTGCATTTACTGATCTTAGCTCAGCACTCCCGATTTCTTTAACAACAGCTCAGCTTCCTCCACCCCCACCCACGGATATCCCCCATTTGACTCAGGATTATCTCACAGCTAGAAGCTAAATTCTACCTATCTAGGGTCCTTGGGAAGTCCCAATTTAGTGGGACTCCCTGGACCTAAACTCCTGCATCTTGTTCTTGACAATGTCCTGTCCCCTCTAACCAAATACTCAATCTCTCCTGTGTCTCAGCCAATTCCCTCCCAGTGGAAATTGGCTGTGGTCCTCCATCCCTAAGAGTGGTGACAGAACCTCTCATGGAAACTATCGTCAATTTCTATCCTTCCCCATCTCCAAAGCCCTCGAAAACATTGTCTCAGATCAACTCACAGAATATCTGACAAACCATACTTTACAATGTCCCCAGCAACATGGATTTCGGAAGGGCCATAGTACCTCCATGGCCCATCTGAAATTCATGGACTACATCCAGAAAGCACTTGACTGAGGTCTCTTGGTCGGGTCTGTTTACATAGACTTGACTAAAATGTTTGACATGGTCAATCACACCTTTCTTGTGGAGTCCCTCCCCTCCATGGGCTTATCTCCGAAGCCACCTCATGGGTTGCCAACTACTTAAATGGGAGGTCTCAACAAGTTAAAATCGACAATACCCTCTCTACCTGTCAGGTGGGGTTCCACAGGGCTCAATCCTCGGCCCGCTCCTCTTCAGTCTGTTTCTAAATATTCTCCCTTCTGCCTGCTCTGGGAAGCTGCTTTTTTATGCCGATGATGTAATAATTTCTCCAGCCACCCGGATCCCACCCTCCTACAAAAAGACCTCCAAATGTTTTTTACCGAGTCTGAACTCTGGTTCTCCAGATGTAAGCTCATCCTCAACTATCAAAAAACAGATCTTTCTCGCTGGGCCATGATACCACTTACTCTTTGGGGACGGGTAAATGTTTTGAAAATGAATGTTCTTCCACAAATCCTGTACCCCTTGCAGATGACACATTTTTTCTTACCTAAAACTTGGTCTAGTCAGATTAATCAACTCATGTCTAATTTTCTACGGTGTGGCAAGACACCCCGGTGAGCCCTTTTTAAACTGCAGAGAAGTAGGAATAATGGGGGCTTGCAACTCCCGGATTTGCTTCTTTATCAGTTCTCCATTACTTGTTCAGTTCTTGCATACTGGATGAAGGATGTCCCATATCAGGAACAGGCTCAATACATCCCCCTGTGGTATCAAATTGAGCAGAATCTTCTCTCTCCGCATAATATATCCCTTAATACTCTCATTTTTTCCCCTCTCAAAAAATTGCCTAAAGGTCTCAGGACCCTTCCCATCGGAACAACACTTCGTGTGCATACCCAGATGTGTAATTTCTTCCAGATATCTCTGGTGAAGGATGTTTCCCAACCTATAAGTGCAAATCTTAATTTTAGAATTGGGGGAGTATCCCTATCGCACAATTTTTGGCCCGGAAATACTCAACTGAGAGTCATGGACCTACTTCAGGAACATAAACTGATACCATTTCGTACAGCTAGTTTATTGTTTAATCTCCCTAATTCTTTTTGTTTCAAATACCTTCAATTACAACACATGTTGTTACGACTGTAACCCCCTTGTTACCCGGGGTTACTAGAATCCCAGTCAGACCTAGTGGTAGGCAGGGAAGGCAGCTTATGAAACTCCAGTTAAATGGGTTTCACCTAGTCTCACTTTGTTCTCAGTCTCAGCTGAGACTGAGTGATGACAACACCAATAGAACTATCGCAGCTGCATGAATACATTGGAATCTGCAGCAAGGGGGAGTTTAGTTAGAACGTTGGGAGGTTTTAAAGTCAGTTCAGTCAGTCAGTGTGAGTCAATGAAGTGTGAAGTTGGGAGCTTGCTGAGAAAGCAGCTCAGTGAAGGCTCTAGGAGCCTCAGCCCTGACAGAGGGCTACTTTTAGTTTAAAAGGGTGCGTGTCTCCACCTTAAAGAGAGACACAGAAGATAATTGAAGTGGTGGAGACCGCTGTTTTCGGGTCTCAGTGCCCCCTCCCTTCGGGGGGGGCAGGAAAGGGTTCCCTGCAGATTCCTGGGGCAACCCCCTAGTTCTGCTTCTGAAGGAAAAGCTGCCTGTTTGTTCCAGAGTTTATTTGGGAGAACAAGAAGACTTGTGAGTCGCCTGTGGGGCACCTGCAATGTGAGGGTGAGTGTCTGCTCTTGGTAAAAGGGCCTATGTTTTTCACCCTGGGACTTGTGTGACAATGTGGGGATTGAACTACTAAATATTGGGAAGCATAGAGTAATGGGCTAAGCAAAGTAAAAGTAGGTTCAAGTCCAGAGCTTGTTGGGATGCAAATGATATGTAGAGGAGATGTGACAAACGTTTACCCAGAATCTGCATTTGAAAGTTCAGTAAAGGAATTGTTCAGTTTCCAGAGAAATGGCCGGGTATGGGCTGTGGGAGCTGGAAGTGGTGGCCCCATCTTTAGTGACCAGGTCCACCTCTCTGATTTCTTCTGTGGTTCTACTTTACCTCAGGCACTTGGCCAGTGATGAGGAAGACCCAGACTTGGGATTGTAAGAAAATTCTCTCTAGGAGTCAAAGACTCTAGTGTGGTTTGGGGAGCCACAACAGGATAATTGGTTCATTCCTCAAATGGACCATAGATCAGTGATGGGCCGGGCGGGCCAGTGAGAGAAAAACCCAAGTAGTGTACAAGTTGGGCTGTGTACCCAAAGCTGCGTGCAAGTCCGGGCTGTGTGCCTGGTGGGTTTAGAGCCTGAGGGCTGGAAATAGTGATAAAGTGTTCTGTGGTCTCTAATCTGCATTACCAGGAATGTAGCCCCATGGGGGTCCGTCTATGCTTTATGTGTTCAGCTTGGATGTGAATAAAAGCCACACTGAAGAATCCCATTACTGGTTCTGGACATTACAATTATTGCTTCCTGTGTTCGGATTTACTTGGGTGCCCCTGTGCAGAGTAGCCAAACCTAGGTCCCCTGTGCCGAGTAACCTCATCCTCCCCGAACCCAGTCCTCACCAGGTACTGCGGTCAGCTTCAACAGCATGCCACCTGTCATTTTGGCAAAAAGGCAGGGGTGAGGGGTTACAAAAATGGAGGCACCGCTTTGGATTTTGTTCTGTAAGGAAGGTGTTTGGGCAAGGGGGCTAGCGTTTTGGCTATCTGGCAGTGGGTAGCCCAAAAGCTGAAGCAATTTCCTGATGTTGCTGTGTGCTGTGGATCTTGTGCTGCTGTTTAAAATTGCCAACTGTTTACCAAGGAGCAGTAAAGCCAAAGAGTGTGCCCTTGTCCTGCATCAAATAGTTTACAGCGTTTTTGCCTGATTTAAAATAAATGAACTGTGGTAAAGAAAAGTGTGGAAGACTAGGTAGCAACAGGAAAATTGTGCCCTGGACATTGGAAATGCTTTTTGAATGAAAAGAGAGACTTGCAGGTGTAAATGGCTATGTAAATGGCTGAAATGGGCTCCCGCTGTGGAGTCAGTTGGTAAGGAAAAAAAGCTGCATTCTGCAGTTTAAATTTGCCTGCTCAATGATCGCCGCGAGGAAGAAGAGGCTCATTTGCATGGCGTCGTGTGATTGGTCAGGCTGAGATCAGTCCGCCTCAGCCAGCTCTACAGTGACTGCCCCAGCATTGAGAGGGAGTGTGAGTGGAGTGCGTGTACTGGCTGATGGAAGAGTATCGCGAGTGTTAAAAAGACTTTCTAGTTTAAATCGGGCTCAAACCGCTAATCGATCGTCAGAATTGCAAGTTTGGTGGCTAAAAGAGCGATCGGCAGGACTGCCGCCCGTTTCTGTTCTGAGGCCTCCAAGAACTGGCTGCAGGCCGTTTTTCCCCATTGCAGCAAACTGCTACTGATAACAGTAAGTAACAACTAGGAACTGCTCAAACAGTGATTTTCTGCCCTATGCCATATAAATGTGTGTGCAGCAGTGTAGTTGCTTTGCAAGTAACGACTGTGTCAAATCTCCAACAAGTGAAAGTCTGTTAAGCCATTGACTGTGTGCATAGTAATGAATCCAGCCTCAGTTTAAAGTTTAAAGCCAGAGAGAGAGACTGTGAGTTGTAGCCAATGTGCAGCACTAGTTATACAGGCAATCCTGTGCTAAAACCTGAAGCTTTAAGGGACTGTGAATCAAATAAATGTTTCCAGCAAGTAAAAAAGTCTGTGGAAAATCCAGTAAATGTGTTTAAAGCAAGAACAGAGCAAGTTGTGCAGTTTGAGCAAAAGTTATCAGTAGTTTGTGTAAATCGGGTGCGCAGTGGCTTGACCCAATTTCTGAATGTTGATGCACAGGAGTGCTGCTGCCACCATTACAGGGTGGGGTAGTAAAGTAAACACAGCAGCAGAGGAGCCATTTTACAACTAAAGAGATGTGTTCAGTAAAGTGGGACTTTCAGTTACAGTGAACTTTTGTTTATTTTTCTGCAGTTATGGCCTCAGGACCAGCTCGTTACCCGGATCATGCCCGGGTTGCAGTAACAGCAGCAGTGAATAGACTGAGGGATATTGAAAAGTGGTGCTATGGAGGGCAACTGCCTCCTCATGTGGCGGTTCCTGGATATCCAGTGCATGTATGTCAAATATGCTTGAGAGCTGGAAGGGACGTCTTCATGATTCCTCACTGTGCTGGATGCCTAGAAAAATATGGCTTGTATAAAGTGCCTCCAATCCGGTTGGCTCCCACATGGACAAAAGTTCAGGAATCTGCAGTTGGCAGCACACAGCACCAGGCGGAGCCTGTGGAGGAAGGCCCCTCGGGAGGGTGGCACAAAGCTAGAGGGTGCAGAGTTAGAGACAGAACCCGAAGTTGAAGTTTTGGATGCTGGATCCCAGAAGGAAGTTCGGATAAAGCATCACTAGACCCCTGAAGGGGGGGCCTAGCCCAAGTCTCTTAGGCTAAGATGAGATGCGGGAGGCCTTTGAGTGGGAGGTGTCGACCTCCGTGCCTAGTGATGAGTGGATAGTCTCGGGTGAGAATGACTGCTCACTCCTGGGCTCAGATTCTCAGTGAAGAGGAAGATGAGGGGGAACCTATGTGGCCTTGTGAAAAAAGAACGGGTACACAGCCTCAAGATCTTGCCTCAGAGGAATGTATGGAAGAAAGTGGTGATGCCACTGCCCTGGCTTCACAAGAGGAAGAAGTCAGGGATCCGTTTCTAATTTCTTTAAGAATGCGTAGCTGGCAGAACCAGGACTGGCCACCCCCAAGCCAGGCCAGCAGTCTCAGATTGACCAAAGCAAGTAAAGAGGAGAGACTGGTTCATAGGAAGGCAAATGAGATCTATGGTATGACCTTTCCTACCTTTCCTCGGAAAGTCTGGGAGGAGATTGAGAACTGTAGGAAATCCTGGATCTGGGACGAAGCAATGAAAAGTGTGCATCCTGGGGCCAACAAGCATGTGAAAAACAGACTGTTTCACAAGACGTATACCCAGTGGAAGAGAGGCAGGACACTATTTATAGACAGAGTGAGAATAGTGGACGGAGAGGGACGTGAAATCTCCCACTGTGTGAATTATGTGCTCCCAGGCAGGGTAATAATTCGAGCTCCTGACCCCCAGTACAATTGGCCTCAGTGCAAGAACCTCCCAGCAAATGTGCCCGTGCCTACTAAATGGACAGCCGAGCAGTGGTAGTCAATACTGCCACACCAGCCTGTGAAGTGCCTTATTGATCCGCCAATATGGACATCCAGGACTCAGGTGCCCCACATTCATCAGTTCTACAGTGTACTGGCCTTTCCAGAAACCATTGACTGGTCCACCAGATGACTTCAGATCCAGAGAGGACACCAGCCCAGCTGTATCCTGTTCATCGCCTGGTAATCGGATGACGTCGGACCAGCTGTTTTCTTTTTGTTCCTGTTCTAAGGTTCCATCTCCAGAGATGACATCAGCCCAGCAGTTCCCAGATGTGCCCTCCTGTGGTTCGCGGAAGATGTCCGCCCAGCTGTATTGGAAGAAATGCTGCCAGGGAGAGTCTTCGTCAGAGGTGCAGGTCAGTCCCAAAATTTTCATTCTACAAGTGACTGGCAAGTCCGAACTTTTCTATCTTTACGACATTGCAGTACACACCCTACACTAGCAGACTTCAAAATGTGTGAACTGTCCTCAAAGACTGTCCCTTTCGGGACTTTGGCCTGTTAGAACTGTGCTTCACTGGGCTCCGGCCCAGGAGAGACTCTTTATTGGACTAGCCTTCAGGCATTGTGGTCACTAGTTGGGACTTTTAGGGCACTCCATCACCCCAAATGTGTATTGTAAATAATGTTGTTGTTTTCTAATGTAAATACTGTTTTTCTACCTTTTTCTAAAAAAAATATTTTTGGGATTCTGCAGTGTTTTGATGGTAGGGGTCTAGGTAGACTGTGTATGCAGATTAGGAGAGTGTGTTGTCTTTCTTTTTCTTACAGGTGTTCCTGGGAAGACAGAAGAGAAGACAAGAGAGGAGGAGGGCTCATCGGAGTTCTCTATTAGTACTGCGTGTAGAAATTTAAAGTACTGTGGTGCTATTGTTGTTATTACTGTATTAACCCTTTCCTTCCACAGGTGTGGTTGTGGGGGTAGGGAGGAGACAGTAGCATGGTATAAAATGTGGTATTTCAGTGGTGTGTGGTTGCAGGTTGCCCAAGGTCTGGGAGGTCCCCGGGTTGTTTTTGTTTTTGGGGTATTAAGTTAAAGGCAGATAGGTTTTCCCTAGAGGGTTAGGGGGGATAGACAGGCTGTGGCCCTGACCTGCAGTAGGGACCGCAGTGCTGATCTATCAGGGCTATGCTCTGGATGGTTCTACCAGAGCCACTAGGTGTCCATAGTAAGTGGATAGTGTAGAGGCTGATATGTCAGCTCAAGGCCTCTAGGCCCTTAGTGTTGCCTGCCTGTGCTTGCACATGGTAGGAGGGGGCCTGATCACCCCCCTCCGCAGGTAGCACATAGGGTGGGATGGCCTAAGGTCGGGTAAATAATGACTGCGGACAGTCATTTTCCTGGTCAAAGGCGAGTGTAACCCCCTTGTTACCCGGGGTTACTAGAATCCCAGTCAGACCTAGTAGTAGGCAGGGAAGGCAGCTTGTGAAACTCCAGTTAATTGGGTTTCACACTGTCTCACTCTGTTCTCAGTCTCAGCTAAGACTGAGGGATGACATCACCAATAGAACTATTGCAGCTGCATGAGCCATATTGGAATCTGCAGCAAGGGAGTTAGTTAGAACGTTGGGAGGTTTTGAGAGTCAGTTCAGTCAGTTGGTGTGAGTCAGTGAAGTGTGAAGTTGGGAGCTTGCTGAGAAAGCAGCTCAGTGAAGGCTCTAGGAGCCTCAGCCCTGACAGAGGGCTACTTTTAGTTTAAAAGGATGTGTGTCTCCACCTTAAGGAGAGACACAGAAGATAATTGAAGTGGTGGAGACCGCTGTTTTCGGGTCTCAGTGCCCCCTCCCTCCCTTCCGGGGGGCAGGAAAGGGTTCCCTGCAGATTCCTGGGGCAACCCCCTAGTTCTGCTTCTAAAGGAAAAGCTGCCTGTTTGTTCCAGAGCTTATTTGGGAGAACAAGAAGACTTGTAAGTCGCCTGTAGGGCATCTGCAATGTGAGGGTGAGTGTCTGCTCTTGGTAAAAGGGCCTATGTTTTTCACCCTGGGACTTGTGTGACAATGTGGGGATTGAACTACTAAATATTGAGAAGCCTAGAGTAATGGGCTAAGCAAAGTAAAAGTAGGTTCAAGTCCAGAGCTTGTTGGGATGCAAATGATATGTAGAGGAGATGACAGGCGTCTACCCAGAATCTACATTTGAAAGTTCAGTAAAGAATTGTTCAGTTTCCAGAGAAATGGCGGGTATGGGCTGTGGGAGCTGGAGGTGGGTGGCCCCATCTTTGTGACCAGGTCCCCTCTGATTTCTTCTGTGGATTTCTACTTACCTCAGGCACTTGGCCAGTGATGAGGAAAGTACCCAGACTTGGGATTGTAAGGAAAATTCTCTCTAGGAGTCGAAGACTCTAGTGTGGTTTGGGGAGCCACAACAGGATAATTGGTTCATTCCTCAAATGGACCATGGATCAAGTGGCCGGCAGGGGAGCCGTGCAGTGGGGAAAGCCCAAGCAGCGTACAAGTCGGGCTGTGTACCCAAAGCTGTGTGCAAGTCCGGGCTGTGTGCCTGGTGGGTTTAGAGCCTGAGGGCTGGAAATAGTGATAAAGTGTTCTGTGGTCTTTAATCTGCATTACCAGGAATGTAGCCCCATGGGGGTCCATCTATGCTTTGTGTGTTCAGCTTGGATGTGAATAAAAGCCACACTGAAGAATCCCATTCCTGGTTCTGGACATTACAATTATTGCTTCCTGTGTTCGGATTTACTTGGGTGCCCCTGTGCAGAGTAGCCAAACCCAGGTCTCTGTGCCAGTAACCTCATCCTCCTGAATCAGTCCCACAGGTACTGCTGTCAGCTTCAACAGCATGCTACCTGTCGTTTTAGCAAAAAGGCAGGGGTGAGGGGTTACACAAATATTTTGAACGGGGTACTGGACGCAGTACTTATTGGCTCTTCACCGCTATCTCCAATCTACCCTCCTCCTCATACTATCGTATTTTGTACTTCTATCGTCTCCTTAGGGATGCAAATGAAGAAATACGAGGAATGCTGCACTATGTCTGGTACCAAGTACTACCTCCAAACACCTCTACCCCAAGACCATGGGCTAAAATTTGGTTGCACCTGTATCAAGATGTGAAATGGGTTAGATATCGCATTTTACAGTTCTATGTAATAAACAACTTATATTATGCTCCGGCCAGGCTTCACCAAATGGGGAAACTCCCCTCAAACTTATGCTCTCGTTGTAAGCAGAAGCCTGGCACATTGTTGCATATACTATGGGAATGTAATAAAGTTACACCCTTTTGGGACAGTATTAGGTCCAATTTGGACCCACTACTAGGGCTATCTGCGGCCTTTAGCCCAGAAATTTGTATAATAGGAGATTATGGAGAGGTATTAAGAGGCACTCAATGAAAGTACATGACATTAATATCCATATGTGCTAAAAAAGTGGTCATGCGCCACTGGTTAGACCAAAATATCCCAACATATGCAGAATGGCTAAAAGAGATACTTTTTGCTTTACAAGCTGAAAACACGATTGCTCACATGACAAAGAGGCCACAATAGTATTAGAAAGTATGGGCGCCTTTACACACTTTACTGACCATTTAATGATCCACAGTATATCGAGCAACATTCTAATGAGGTAGAGGGGAGGAACGGTACTAGTGCTACGGACACACTAATTTGGATCCTCCCGATTACTATACCTAGGCTAAAAACAAACATAGGCAATTACTACTGCATACCTGATGGGGGTATTTTGGGGGTGGGGGTGGTAGGAGGAGGAACATGGAAACGTCTTGGTCGGCTCAGGTGAACCTGTTATGTGAATAAGATTAAGACCAGATCTTTACTGAATATCGGTTATTATCCAGTAAAGTGATCCAGAACAAATAATGTAATAAGACTATCATACAATGTGCTTCTATGTAATGCTAGCATGTATTTTTCTATGTTCAATGTCTGCTACACAAGTCCTGTTAACTCCTCTTACAAACAAAAAAGAGGAAAAAGGAAAAATTAAAATAAAGTATATTTATTTTGAAAAAAAAAAACTATCAAAAACATAAGTAATGCTGTTTGCTCAACCTCAGAACAAACATAAAGACTCCCCCCTTAATATATGTAACCCCAACCCCCCTGCCTTTTTGCAAACGACAGGTGGCATACTGTTTGAATCTGACAGCAGTACCAGGTGGGGACTGGGTTCGGGGAGGAATAGGTCACTCGGCACAAAGGCTAGGTTTGGCTACTCTGCACAGGGCACCCAAGTAATTCGAACACAGGAAGCAATAACTGTAATGTCAATACCAGGAATGGGATTCTAAAGTGTGGCTTTTATTCACATCCAAGCAGAACAAACAAAGCATAGACGGACCCCCACGGGGCTACAATTCTGGTAATGCAGATTAAAAAGAATCAGAAACACTTCTTCAAGACTTCAGCCCTCAGGCTCTGAACCCACCGGGCACACAGCCCGGACTTGCACGCTGCTTTGGGTACACAGCCCGAACTTGTACACTATCTGGGATTCCCAGGCTCGGCTCCCTTGCCAGCCACTAGGACACCTTCCATATGTCATGCAGTGCTCCCAGATCAGCCAAAGCATTTTCCTGTAGCAGACCCTAATTTTTCCTGCATTTTCCCTGTAAAACTTGGGTAAAATTCCTGTAGATTTTCCTGTATGCAATCGGCATCATTACAGTTGTCAAAATCACTACAACACATGCTCTGGCTGTTCTGAGTGCTCTTAGCTACTGTGAGAACGATGCATGATTGATACCCTGAGACAGAGTTGGTACCCTAATTTTTTTTTCCGTCGTCTGGTGAATGAAGGGAGATTTTCTCTTTTAATTAATATTTCTATGTTAAATTAACTAAGAGATCTCCTCAATCTCCCCCAAGTACACTCTGTCCCATCGACAGGGACAGGACACCTGAATTATTTTTCCATCTTCCAGTGACTGAAAGGATTTTATTATTAATATTATATTTAAAAAAGTATCATCTCCTCGACCTCCCTCACGTACATGTCCCAGCCAAATTGATCCATAAGCGATGCATGATTCTTTGATTACCCCACAGACAGAGGTTTGATACCTGAATTATGTTTTCATCCTCTGGTGAATGAAAGGAGTTTTATTTATATTTAAATTACTCAGATCTCCTCGACCTCCCCAGAGTACACACTGTCCCAGCCAAAGCAGCACACAGATTAATGAATAATTCATGATTATTATTTGCTTGCCCCAGAGACCGGTTTGGTACCAGAATAATTGTTTCATTATATTATTTGTTCATCTTTTTCTCTTAATATTTATATTTAAAAACAAGCTCCCACACACACACACATGCACACACTGTTAAAACCCTGTTGAAAAACTCATACTGCAGATCTCATTGACCAGGCCTCCCCAGTACACCACTCTGTCCCAATGACCATCAACTTATTTGTTATTCTTTTCTCTTAATATTTATATAATATTTATATTTAAAAATGCTCCAACACACAACCTGCTAAAATCATGTTCAAAAACTCAGCTCTCATTGAGCTCCTCCAAGTAGACACTGTCTCAATAACCACTGACAGGAGGACACACACCTGAATTATTTTCCATCCTGACTCCAGTGACTGAAAGGAGTTTTTGGCACTAAATGTATTAAAAAATTAGAGATCATCTCCTCAAGTACACTCTGTCCCAGGCAGCCAAAGAAAGCACAAAAATCAGGATGAAGATGTAGCTGTTTTTTCATTGCTTTTAAAAATTTTAAAACCAAGAATGCAACCTCCAGAGACAGACAATTAATTTTACCTTTTTACAGATTCTCCCATGAGAAGGCAGCTGGGCATCAGGCTCTTCTCCTGTGTGAAATATTCTGGCTTAGCTTGGAAAAGGCCGACAAAGAAGCGGAACCACCAGTCGAGAGGTTATCTCAATCACGGATGCCTGACTTAAGCTTGCGGCTTTTCAAGATGATCCTCCGGTGAGATAAGGCGAAAAAGACATCTCTTATATTTTTCTAGGCTAACGAAATGGAGCGGGGGACTGGCGGTTGTGGGTCAGGGTCTCCTCTCGTCGACTCTCTTGTGGATTGGATGTGGGGGTGAGAGTTGGTCCTGGGGTGATTAAACGCCAAAAAGCATGGTGGCAGCGAGCTCAGATGTGTGAATGATTGATCCTCGAACTCCTCTCTCTGCAGCAAAATTGGTGGCACTATCTAGGCAAGTGGAAAGTATAGTCGGGAACAAACTAAACATATTCCGGGACCAGCACTGCATCAAAGCATTTGCTCATAGCCAATCGGAGACCACAGTCAGTGCATGATCAGAGCATGACTGGGTCTCTGAACCAATCAAGAGGCAGGCTTGTGAAATCTTGTCTGGGACTCGGCAGCAACTTTTCCCCGTGTCGGCGTCAATTTCTCCCGTAGATTGTACAAAATACAGAAATCCTTCCCGTATCCGGTTTTCAGCCCCCAAACCCCGTAAAATACGGGAAATCCCGTAGATCTGGGAGCACTGTGTCATGGAAACCTTTTCTGGTGGCTCCCTAAACCACCTAAGAGCACCTCAGCTCTATCAGGGAAACTTCCTTTTAATCCCACCTCTGGGTACTTTCCTCAGGCACTGGCCAAGTACCTGAGAGAAAGTAAAAGTACCACAGAGCAAATCCGTAGAGGTGAATTTGGTTACTACTGATGGGGGGGTCTCCCACCTCTCGCTTCCACAGTTCATACCCTGCCATTTCTCTGGACGTTAAACATCTCATTCTGTAAAGCTTGGCAATGTAGATTAAGGCTAAATGTATGCCACATTTCCTCGCTTGTCTTGCTTTCCCATTGTGCTGGACTTGAACATACTTTTACTTGGCTTAGCCCATTGCTCTAGGCCTCCACTGATTTAGCAGTCCAGTCCCACTTTACTTTACTCTTTGTGCTGGACTTGAACCTACTTGAATTAACCGGCAATGTCTATTACACTAGACCTCCTACAAATTAAGTAGTCCAATCCCACATTCCAACAGTTCAGGTGAAAACATAGGCCCTATGTCAGAGCGAACTCACCCTTGGTTACAGGTGCCCCACAGGCAATTCCTCACAGGAATTTCTTTCCCACAGCTTCTGGTGCCGCAGCACAACTTGAAATAAGGCAGCTTCTTCCTTAGCTGAAACCAGGAGGGTTGCTCCTGGAAGACAGGCAAACCTTTCCACCCCCATCCCCTCAGGGATGGGGCACATGGACCAGTAACAGTGGTCTCCAGCACTTCACAATCAGCTTACTGTGTTCCTCTTTCGGTGGAAACACACACCTCCCTTACAGTAGCTCTAAAACAGAGCTTAAGGCTCTGAGAGCCTGCCCACAGACTGCTGTGCTGCTCCTCTCTTCAAGACTGCACACAGACTCTCTTCAAAAATCCCCAACATTCTATCCTAACTTCCAACTGCAGCACTCCAGTGTGGCTCATGCAGCTGCGAGAGTTCTATGGTGATGTCATCCCTCAGTCTCAGCTGAGACTGAGAACAGAGTGAGACAGTGTGAAATCCATTTAACTGGAGTTTCACAAGCTGCCTTCCCTGCCTACCACTAGGTCTTACTGGGATTCTAGTAACCTCGGGTAACAAAATAGATCTTCGAGAGGAGCTCTTGCAGCAGGTGCTGCTTTCCCTTCCTCCTTCCCCCTGGTATCTACTTCTCTATTCTCAGCTAGCTTCTTTTCCTCAGTTTGAGGGATCTCTTCAGTTCTCCAGTTTTTACTTGTGTCAGGGTTTCCAGTGGGAGAACTGGGGTAGGGCTGGGGGACCACCCCTTTTATACCACTGGGCAATATCGGAGGTGGGCTGTTGTTGGGGTGGTGGTCCCCTGCTGTAGACTGCTAGCTAGAAGTTTTCTGTGGGGTCCTGGCGCCTGCCGGCTTCATTCTTTATGGTGTAACCTGCTGCAAGACCTCCTCTTGAAAATCTACTGTTACAGTAAGTTCTTACATAATGGGAGGGCTTTAAGCCCGAGGTTTGATGGGCGGAGCTACTACGTCACTCCGCCATTGGGCTTATAACGCCACTCATCCTGAGGCTCTCCAGGATTCATTTCTTGTTGTGGACAGAGGTGCCGCTCCTCGTTCCTCTCTCCTATTTCCAGCTTCTTCTTCCTGTCTTGGTGGCACCTCTGGACGCCCATTCTGCCCCTTGGCATTCTGCCTGTTCTCCTCCCCTCACTTTTCCACTCACTTGCAGCCCCTTGTTCGTTCCCTCATCATAACCCCCGCTCCCTCGCACCTTCCTGCCTTCCTTTGGAGCTTTCCGGTGCTCGGCCCAGTTCTGGTGCTGCACCCTGCATCCAGTCACTGCTTCAGTTCTTGCCGGTGCTCGGTGTGTCGTCACCCACCGGCTCAGCTCCTCTGCCCAATTCCTCCTTCATGCTGGTATCTGCTCCTGGGACCTTGTGTCCTCCTCTGGTTCCTGCATCATCGTTTTCCTTTTCAGCTCATCCGTTGCTTGGGGATGTCCATGTTTAGCTCTCTCTGCCCTTATCATCTCGCTCCTTCTGCACCTTGGCCCTCTTGGGTGGGACGCCCTTCTGCCTCCATTTTACTCCGCCACTCGGCTCGGTGTTTTGCTCCTTCTGCTGGGTGCTTCGTTACGGGCAGCTCCTGGTGAGTTCATTGACACCCTGCAGTGATGGGTTTCTCGTTCACGCAGCCTGAGGTTTCTCCGGTATGTGATTGTTGCTTTGTGACTTTGCTAACCCTACACAGATTTCATCCTGTGTATTTTACCTAGCAGTGGAGTTGGCCTTTCTGATGAGTCCACATTTCCTTTCATTTGTATGGTAGGCATCTGCTGTTTTATCCTATTATTTTGTTTAAAACTCTACTGTCAGCATTTGATCTGCTGCACTGTATTTCTAGGATGCTTGTCTGGCATTACTGTCTGATTGAAATGTAGTATCACAGGTTCTCCCTCGGTTCCCTTTTATACACTTCTAAATTGTTATAGGGTGAGTCTGCCAGTCAGAGAATCTAAGTAATATAAATGAAAAAATGCAGACTCTCTACCCAAAATAGTAGTTATAAGAAATATTTTACTTGATGAAATTCATCACACAATTTGTTATTCATTAGAAGCACTTGTATTTTCCTTACAGTATATGTTGAAATTTGGTAAATGTTTTCGGAAACAACGTGTTCCTTCCTCAGACCACAGTTTCAAGTGCTAAAATTAAATAAACATAATTACAATAATTATATTTGAAGCATTATGTATAAATAAAATGTAAAAGTTATACATGTATTTAACAGGGGAACACACCTGAGCATAAAACAATAAATGTCACATATAGTTCAGAAAGGCTCATACTAAATGGAAAAAGCAAAACGTTTTGTTTTAATTATTAGTGCTTTAGTATCAAACCTCTGAAATGTATTTTTCATAAATTAGTTCATAAAATACCTGAAAAATCTCTGTAATGAAATCAATTTAAACCAAAATTATCTTCACTTGCAGTAATCTGAAAAACATGTTGAAATAAGATTTGAACCTTCAGTTTAAATATCAAACATTAAGATATTGTGTCACAAATGTACATTTACCAAAATGATTATCCTTATGCTTACCATCATTTGAATGATGTATATTGTGTTGAGGTTCACTTCAAGATTTAAAGCGTACTGTCACTAGCGCATTAGCCGCAAATTCCCGAAAATATGTTTACTTAAACTTTCAAATATGCCGCCATTGCCTGGAATGCCAAACTACCTCACTTCAGAGGATACAGTGAAGAAGGGGCTGGGTTGCTTATAATCACGTTACCTGTGGGGTACGTGATGATGTCACAGCAGTGACATACTAGGCAACCCAGTCACAATGGAAATCAACATCTACAAATTGTGTTGATTCCCCTTCTGTATAGAATGCTTCTCAAAGCTAGATTATTAAATGATAACAAATATGACTGAATGTCACTTTCTCAATCGGGACATGAATGAGATTAAATACTTACTCCAATAAAAGAAATACCACATAATGTGTAAAATCAGTGGCTTTGAGTGGAGTAGAACAAAACTGATTAGAACTAACTTCATGTGGAGTTTTATAAGAGATGAGAGATACAACTGGAAGTTGAAAACCGAAAGGCCATATGACTGTGGAGAATCAGTGACTCTGGTGGGATTAGAAGCAAAAGACCCATATAGCATTCTAATGAGAACACGAGGCAAAAAAAGCTGATAAATATGATATATAAACCTATTATATTAAAAGAAAACTAAATAAAATGAAAAAATTAACATGAGAACTTTAACAAATGGGCTTGTAAATAAAACATATGATATTAACGATAAGAAGTCCAGATTAAATTTTCATTAAGTCCATATTTCTTCTGATAAGTACGTAGAGTGTAAATCTACCATGCTTCCCTCTGTAAAAGTTTAGTATCCCAATTTGCTCCTCCGTTAGGTTTACTACCTTTTCAATTCCAAGAAATTTGAGGCTCGAAATCTGATGATTGTACTGTAAAAATGTCTAGCCAGTGGAGAGCGTTCATTGGCTCTTCTAATGTTGCTCTTATGTTCCGTTATCCTCACTTTTAGCGATCTTGTAGTTTCCCTATATAATATAGGGAGCAGGGGCAAATATATATATACAATATATACAACATATAACGTGATCTGTATTGCAAGTAATGAAATGTCTGATTTGAAAACTCCTGTCTTGATATGTGCTTCTTATCTGTTTACTTTTAACTGCACTGTTACAATGTGTGCAATTACCACAGGGGAGAAAACCTTTTATGTCATTCCTCAACCAAGTTCCCTGCTGTGGAATAGGTTTCCAATGCTGTGTTTGAACCAGTTCATCTTTCAAAGTTCTTGTTCTTCGTGCTGTAATCCATGGTTTATGTCCAAAAATCAGATGCCCATCACCTGTACTCTGTAAAATATTCCAATTTCCAAAAATGACTTTCTTGATTTTGTCATAACATGAAGACTATTGTGCTGAAAATAAGAGTTTTTCTGACAGGGTTTTCTCTTTTGATGTGCTATGAATTAATGTTTTCGTTCTTTTGTTCTCATTTTAACTTCTGCTTTTTGTATAGTACCAGAAGTATAGCCTGTGTATAAAACATTCTTTAGATCTTCTAAATTTTTTCAAATCTTACTGTATCCCCACTATTTCTTTTAATTCTTAAAGTTTGACTGTAGGGAATATTATTCTTTAATGCTGGAGGATGAAAACTGAAAGCATAAAGTGTTATATTTTGTCCGTTTATTTTCTGTATAAGTTTGTAGTCAGATTATTGTCTTGTTTGATTATTTTAATGTCCAAAATTGTATTTCTTTGACATCATAATTCAATGTAAATTGTAAATAAGGAAAGATGAAATTGATGTAAACATTGAATTCCAATAAACATTCTTCCGTGTCAGACTGTCTGATTGGTCATAGTCCCTCGGTCTGCTCATGGCCTCCGGGGCATCTTAGTCGGCCGCATTTTCTGCCTGCATCTCGTTTTGTCCCTGGTCCGTCTTCCATGCTGCACTGCTGGGCTCCCTTCTCAGTATTCTGCTGTCCATGCCTCGGTCATGTATGCGTGTTATTCTTCAGTTAGTGCTGTATCTAGCACTCTAGCCCTACATTTCAGCGACACCAATCGTGGCTTGATGTCTCCCTTGCACCACGCCTCAACCATCATTCCCCGTCCTTCCCTCATGTTTCATCTGATTGCATCGATTCCTCATGCATTCCTATCATTACCTCCTATGCCTGCCTCCATGCGAGGCCTCGCTACATCGCTCAACCTGTCTCTCTAGCTGAGCTCATTCAGGTTCATTTGCCCTCTCAACTCCTCAATGCTTCCTTTTGTTGACCTCTGGGACCTCGCCTCACTGTGCCTGTGCATTTCTTTTTTTTTTTTCCCGATCCTACTATCATCTTCCCCACTCATTCTTGTCTCTTTAGCTACTACTGCGGTGCTCATCACCATCAGTCTTCATTTTCTTCAGTCTTCTCATGGCAAGCTGCCTCTGTATGGCCTGCAATCGATACTTCCGTTGGGCATACCTATCTGGACTCATATGCCACCTCATCGAACCGCGGCCCTCCTGTCGCATTCCTCAAGTTCCTGACTTCAGTCATCATTTGGGTATTCCTATTATGAATCATATGCCTCCTCATCGATCCGCAGCCCTCCTGCCACCCATATCAGGTTCTTGACTCTGGTCCTCATTGACCTTTTCAGTCTACCTCCTTTCGAGGAGCCTAATTACTCACATTGCTCTATCGAGCATTCTACCTTAGTATATGTTCATTTTTAAGTTCATTCCAGTCTCCTCTTATTTGCATTCCATACCAGCCATCAAGGATTCATTCCAATCGAGGTCTGCAATCAGTTATTCTTTTGGGCGTACCTATCATGGCTCCGATGCCACCTCATCGACCCGGAGCCGTCCTGCATCACATATCAGGTTAACTCCGGTCATCATTCCCTCATCCTTACTTCAAGGTTTATCTATTTACATTGCTTACTCGAGCATTCCTATAATTGAATCCTATGCTACCGCATCAGCTCCTACCTCAGGGTCTAATCGTTCACATCGCATATTCAAGCATGCCTTATTGGCCTCAGTGTCTACTCCTTTGCATCGCTCCGGCAAGCCAGTCTGCATTATCCTCGGTCTCGCATGGGCACATCTAAGCTACCCTTGCTCCTCTACATGGCTCTCTCTTCCATCGACTGCTCAAGCATATCCCTCTCGGGTCCCTGCTGCCTCGTGTTTCTTCTTTGATCTGTGCTTCTTTTGTTTTTTTCCTTCCCATCATCATCTTCCCTACTCATATCCCGCTCATTAACGTATCCTCTCTAATGACATACGTCCTCAAATCAAATGTCGTCAGCCTGGAGGGAAGGCAACCTAGGCCTTGCATCCCCAGAGGTTTCCTTCTCAAAGGGGTTTTTTCCTCTCCTCTCTGCCAATGGTCATGATATTAGTTAGAGTTAGTACTGCCTTAAGTTAATTAGCTAGGTTCCGCTGTTGGATGGAGGCGGATGGTGGCCCTGACTTTCCCCTCTCTCCTGAGGAAGTCCGCCCTTATCTTCTCGGAATTTATCCATTCATCATCCTCGCCTTTTCGATGCTCGACACCCGATTGGGTATTCTTTTTGGGCTTCTTCCTAAGCTACCTTTAGCCAATGCAATCATTCCTGCGGCACCTGTGGGAGGGAACCCTCCTCTAGGGTTCCTGGTGTTGTAGCCCTACAGGGTGGTGTATCCCATGGATAGAGAGGTGGAAAGCCACAAAAGTAACTCAAGTCACAAGCATCATCTCATCCAGTTGCGTAAGCACATTGAACTATACTTTATGTTTAAAAACAAAAATATCCAGACAGGTGTTTTTGCTGTTTAATATAGTAACAAATGTACTGTATCCTGCCACCTTGCAAAATAGTCCCTACCAAATAATGCATACTGCACTGGTCTTGTGCACATAGAAATGTCACACATACACTACTGACATGATCTGTGACATTTATTGTGCATAATATGGTCTGCTACATTGCCTGCCACCGTTAATGTAGCCCCCCTCCACAATCCACATGCACAGTACTTTCAAATTTCTCTGTCAGTCTGCCCCTCTGTGTCTTCCTCTTTCCCCGATAACTGTATGCTGCTGGCACAGTCTGAAACATTACCATGTGCAGCTAAACATGTTTTGGCACAAACACAGGTATATTGATTTTCTGTCTCTCATTCCTTCTCTCTCTCTCTCTCTCTCTCTCTCTCTCCCCATGTATTTCTGCCTTTCGGCCCGTGATGTGTTACTGTGTCACTCACTAGCGCAGTTAAGAGTTGCAAATGAGATTGTGCTCACCCCACAGCACCGGGCACTGCTCTATTTCTGTCACTCTCTCTTTCTCTCTCCAGCTGCTGGCCTGCTGTTGGGTGTTTCTGTGTCTTGCTGTTTCGCCCTTTTTGTGTAGTGCAACTGAGCCATGCAGCATTCGAAAAGGTTTTGTAGGGGTTGTGCAGCTCACTGTTTCAGCCTGTACCACGTTGCATATATTTATTCAAACAGAATATGGCTGGTGCACAGTGACAGTGTTTTTCTTTATCTGTTTATTCCCTTCCTTGCTCCCTGGTGACCCCACTCCTTCAGGCTCCTACAAGCCCTCACTGAGCCCTGCAAGCCTTACCAGACTCTCTCCCATCCTTACATCACAGCCAGTCCCTGGGACATCCCGGATGTAACCCATGCCAGGCAGGTCCCCCTTCTCGAGGGGAAGGCACGGGGAGGGACTCCAGCACACTCTCGATGGGGCCCATGGATGCTACTGAGGAAGGAGGCTCGCCGAAGCACGGAGGTATCAAGGGACAGAGAGCCGTCATCCGGCGGCCACCAGGTGGTATTTCCGGTTTTCTGGTCCCCTCATTGCATCGCTCATGTAGTGCCTCCAGTCTCCACTGGGGGCTGCTGCCGAGTGAGGCATTCCCCAATCCCACCCCAGGATTGGAGAGCAGTCCTTCGGATGCTCAATCCTATCTTCCCCCTGACAACCCCCAGCGTCCTGAGTCCATTCCCGAACCCTGGTCGCCGGTGTGGTTTTTGAGGTAAGGCGCCGGCGCCTCAACCCTCTATGCCACCAGGACAGCTTTTTGGTTTTTTTAATAATTACCCTGTGGGTGTTCTTCTTGCATTGGGTCAATACAGTGTGGATGAAGTCACAGAGAGAGAGGAGAGAGAGACACAGACACAGGATATCTAACTGTAGACAGGACATTTCTCTCTCCCTCTTACCAGAGCAAGGGGAAAGGATTAATACTTCTTTTGGCTAAGCAGATTTACTGTGTGGTGGTGTTTTTATTTTTTACTCACAGGGATTGCTACTGTTTGTTGCTAACATTTCATTGCTTTATTTTTCTCTGATTCAAATTGTTGTTGCTGGTATACCTTCTTCTGCATTATTAGAAGGTGTGCCTACAGGTGTGTGCTAACAGATTACTGCTGTAATCTTCTGATTCAAATTGTCTTTTGCAAGGTATATCTTCTGTTACTGCTTTATTTTACTCAGTAGCAAGGTGTTTCTTACAGGGTATATCTTCTCTGAAATTATTACAGGTGGAGCTCACATTTTTGTGACTTTTTTATCATTGGGCTAAGCAAAATTACTGTTTGACACTGTTTTATTTTATTCTTTTTTTTTTTGTTGTTGAAAAGGTTTGTTGTATGAAGGTGTTTCAGTCTCCTTCTCACGTTGAAGAAGCTAATTGCTTTCCTCCCAGCTCTTCAAAAGATTAGGTGTGTATGAGAGGGGTGGAGCTAGCAAACTGTCAGTAATTTCCAACAGAAAGAAGGGTTAAAGGTCAGGTTAGTTGATATCTTGGAGGTAGAAGACTTGGTTTGCTGGCCAAGGCACCTAGCTTCACCTGAGCTCTTTCCTTCCAAGACTGCTTGAAAGGCAGAGTAGAGAAGCTTACCAGAGCAAGGGGAAAGGATTAATACTTGTTTTGGCTAAGCAGATTTACTGTGTGGTGTTGTTTTTATTTTTTACTCACAGGGATTGCTACTGTTTGTTGCCAACATTTCATTGCTTTATTTTTCTCTGTAGCAAAGTGTTTCTTACAGCGTATATCTTCTCTGAAATTATTACAGGTGCTGCTTTACAGGTTTACAGTTTTATCTAACATTAGGATAAGCTTTCAGGATTACTGCATTTGTTGTTGACTGATTGTTTCTGCTCTTACCTCCTTGTTCTTTCGTCCGTGGTTCTTCTTTCTTGGCAGGGAAGAGGCCAGCCACACCCTATCCTCAACCACCCACTACACTCCTTTTATAGGGTACCACAGTTGTGACATTTCCTGTGGAAAAGCAGAAAGGGGCGGATCAGTGGGGCATCCACAAGGTGAGCTCATTTACAGGGGCACTAGTAATTTAACTTGTTATAACAAGTTAAACAAAAACAAAACACAATCAAACCATTACTTGCATTTTTTTCCTTCTAATTACTCTGACTAGGTTATAAACCCAGCAACTTATCTGGAATGGATATCACTAACTGCAGGTACTGTGGAATAATTTTCAGAAGGACAGTCTTACAGGATTTAGGACACTGTCCACATGCTGGGCCTTTGGAGATCTTAGGGCTCAGCTCCGGGCAGCATGGGCAGAGATTGCACGCCTCAAATTTCATATTCAAGAGGAAATACATTATAAGAACCACCTGCCATTTCCCCAGCATCCAACAGAAAAACCTCGACCGCAGAGGGTAGTTGGACCAGGAGGTTGGCAGGTGGTTAGGAGGGGCAAATCAGGTGCCCCATCACTCTCTGCTCTCCAACATATTACCTCCAAAGACCATATAAACACTACAAACAGGTATCTGCCTCTATCTCTGAAATCAAACAAAGAGGCAGAAGACACTGCAGAGCAGGACACTGCGGCACAGGAGCTAGCACAACAAAACTCACCCAAATCAGGAACCCAAACAAAAAAAGCAAAAAGGAAATCCAAAAAACTTGTGATCATAGGAGACTCCATGATTCGGGAAGTTGATACCCATCTCCAGCCAGGGGTAATGGTCAGATGTCTCCCAGGTACATCAGCATGGAGAGACACTGACTGCATTGCTAAAATTGTGCACAAAGCAGGAGAAAACATTGATGTCCTAGTACACTTAGGGACTAATGATCTCGCCAGCCGGTCAGTTGTGGAGACCAAGGAACACCTGACCAGGCTGGTGACAAACTATCATCCATTTGTCTGGCATCTCCTTCTCTGAGATCCTGCCAGTCTGGGAGGGGGGGCAGATGGACGGAAGGTCAGAGAAGGGGAGATAGGGGAGCTAAACCATTGGCTCAAGGGCTGGTGCCAGGAAAAGGACACAGATTTGTAGGAACTGGCAACAGTTCTGGGAGGCGAAAGTTCTTTAAATCTGATGGACTGCATCTGACTAAGGAGGAGTCAGTGCATTGGGGCAGAAGTTTGGCGTCTTTGCAGAATATTTAAACTAGCAAATGGGAGAGGGTGCAGCACCCCATCGTCAAATGGGAAGAACACCCCTCCCCTCAGCTAGTGGTCAAACAGGGATTCAGCATGTTTGCAGCTCATTTGCATCACCAGGTAAGAAAAAAGGTTTGTCTCCCCATCTGACGCTGGGGTAATGCCAAACCTCACCCAACAACTAACACACGAAATCTGGCCAATGGAAAATCATGTACACAAATGCTCACAGCCTGGGAAATAAGATCCCAGACCTGCAGGCAATAATGTCAGAGGCTAAACTTGACATAGTAGCAATTAGTGAGGCAGCGGTTTACCAGTAACCACACTTAGGAGACTTCAGTACCTGGCTATGTATTGTTCAGAAGAGACCGAGGGTGCAAAAAGGGAGGAGTGGCCCTGTATGTCAATGAAAATATCAAAGCTACAGAAATTCAGAATACACATAAGGAGCCAGAAGAACTGTGGGTCACCCTGGAAACAGGAAATGGGACAGCCATAAGAACTGGGGTTGTCTACAGGCCCCAGACCAGGGGAGGACATAGACACATTACTGTTAGAAGATATACAAAACATGACAGCTAAAGGGAGGTTCTGATAATGGGAGACTTCAACATGCCAGATACAGATTGGTCAATACCAGCAGGAACATCTGCCAGAACTAGACACATAGTGGATTCCCTGCAGGGAGGGCCTCAAACAACTGGTACAACAACCTACAAGAGACAGGGCTATCCTAGATCTAGTACTGACTAACAGGGAAGGGATCACAGATCTCCAGGTAGAAGGTCACCTGGGGCCAGTGACCATCACATGGTATGGTTCAGTTTGGCCACTACAACAAATCATCCCATTCAAGGCAAAATATGGGACTTCAGAGGAGCTGACTTTGATAAGATGGCCAACAGAGTTAAGCTAGCCCTGGCAAAAGAAACACATGTGAGGGTACAGGCAAGTGGGCAAGCATTAAGGACACAATACTTGAAGCAACATCCCATTGTGTTAGACAGAAAAGGAAGTGCAAAGAAGAAGGAAACCACTTTGGTTCTCAAATACAGTAGCAGAAAAGGTCAGAGCCAAAAGGCTGGCCTTCAGAAAATATAAGGAACACAGCGGGATGAAGATAGGGAGGCATACCAAACTGCCCTAAGGGAAGCAGGGAAGGCAGTAAGGCAGGCAAAGTCCCAAACTGAGGAAACACTAGCACGAATAGTAAAAGAAGGTGACAAGACTTTCTATAGATACATTAGTGAAAGGAGAAAGTCCAGAGGTAATGCTAAGCTAATGGAGAAAAGGGAGCATGTGAGGAGGAGGAGGACCATGTAAAAGCATCTATCCTAAATAGATACTTTTGCTCAGTATTTACTGAAGAGAAGGTAGGACAGGGCCCACAGCTCAGCACCATGGACACAGGGTGGGAGGGAGGTGAGCACTACTCCTTCACAAAAGAAAGGGTCCTACAAGAGCTTGCTAAGCTCAGGGTAGATAAGGCAATGGGACCTGATGGCATACATCCCAGGGTACTTAAGGAGCTAAAGGTGGAACTAGCAGAACTGTTTAGTGAGTCTCTGAGCACAGGAGAGGTCCCAAAAGACTGGAGAAGGGCTCATGTGATCCCGCTCCACAAGAGTGGTAGCAAGGAGGAGGCAGGGAACTACTGACCAGTCAGTCTTACCTCAGTAGTGGGCAAGATTATGGAGGCACTCCTTAAGGAAAGGATAGTGCAACACCTGGAATCCATAGGGGCACAAGATCCAAGACAGCATGGGTTTACGAAAGGAAGGTCCTGTCAAACTAATCTCATAGATTTCTTTGACTGGGTAACCAGAGTGGTGGACCAAGGGGGAGCAGTTGATGTCGCCTACCTTGACTTCAGCAAAGCTTTTGACACTGTTCCACATAGAAGATTGATAAATAAGCTGGGTAGGCTTGGGGTGGGTCAGAAGTTGGTCAACTGGGTGGCAAACTGGTTGACGGGCAGAAAACAGAGAGTGGTGGTAAATGGTATACAGTCAGAAGAGATGCAAGTCACAAATGGGGTACCTCAGGGATCAGTCCTGGGGCCAGTCCTCTTCAACATCTTCATTAGTGACCTTGCAGATGGACTAGAGAGTAAGGCTTGTCTGTTTGCAGATGACACCAAGATCTGCAACAGAGTAGATGATCCAGATGGGGTGGGCAGAATGAGAAGAGATCTGGATAAACTAGCAAAATGGTCTGAAGAGTGGCAACTGGATTTAATGCAAAGAAGTGCAAGATCACGCACATAGGAAGAGAACCCTGAAGCCACCTATAGGCTCGGAGGGAGTTGCTAGCAGTCACAAAGGAAGAAAGAGACTTGGGCATCATCATCACTGATGACCTGAAATCATCAAGCAGACCTCTAAGGCAGTAGGTAAGGCTAGGGGTGTTAGGGTGTATTAGTAGAAGTATCACAAGTCGTAAGAGAGGTAATAATCCTTTTACAAGACACTGGTTAGGCCCCATCTGGAGTACTGGTGCAGTATTGGAGGCCACAGCTTCATAAGGACATTAACCAAATTGAGGCAGTCCAGAGAAGGGCAACCAAAATGGTGCAGGGACTGCATCAGAAGACATATGAGGACAGATTAACAGAGCTCAATATGTATACCCTTGAGCAAAGGAGGAGAGGTGATAGTATTGAGGTATTCAAACACCTTAAGGGCTTTAACAAGGTGAAAGAGTCTAACATGTTTAAATATAAGAAAAATAGCAGGACAAGAGGACACAGCATGAGATTAGAGGGGGCCGATTAAGGGGGAATGTGAGGAAATTCTTTTTCGCAGAAAGGGTGGTGGATGCATGGAATGGTCTATCTCAAGAAGTGGTGGCTATGAATACAGTGCAGGGCTTCAAACAGGCATGGGATAGGCATAAAGGAGCAATACAAATGAGTATGAATAGATAGGCCACTGACAGAGCAAAGGCCGATGGCACATTTATAAGGTAGGAAAAAGAAATGGGCAGACTGGATGGGCCTTGCGGTCCTTATCTGCCGTCAACTTCTATGTTTCTATGTTTCTCTCTCTCTCTGTACTGTACCGTGCCATGACAAAAACGACTAACCTGCTAGCTGCCGTTACTGCCACTGTCTGTCTCGCTGTCACTCTGCAACTCTTGGAAACAACCAGTGCTGCATGTGGGAAGGGGGTACAGTGACTTTACAACACTACCAGATCTGTGTGTTGTAGCAAGACACTGCATAGACACACTGAGATAGGCAGAGAGAGTAACACACACTCTCAAAATTCTGCACTCTTGTTCTGATCTCACTGTCACTCTCTGTATGTCTCTCTGTCATTCTCTCAGCACAGCATGATTCCCTGGTTTCCATGTGGGGTGGAGATTCAGCTGTCTCTCATTAATCACCCGCTTGCTGTCTGTCCTCTGCTCGCATTCGGTCATCTGTTACCACAGCAGCGACACTGCCTCATTCATTTGGGAGGGCCGCCTGTCCCACAGCACTGCCGAGTGTCTCAGTCTAGCGCTCGCACAGATGGGGACATAGCAAATCTACTCTGCACTGCTATAAGTTGGGGGGGGTTGGGCCTCGAGGTCCACAGCACCATCACACTATGGTGACAAATATGGGGCTTCCCAGCCTGTCTGTCCCACTGTCTGCCAGTTCCAGTGCTGGTGGTGGGCACCAGGGAGTGGGCGATCGCGTTCAGCTTCTGGCTGTGAGGTTTTTCTCTTACTCCCTGGTGTCTCATTTTGGCTCGCACACATGGGGAAATAGCATATCTGCACTGATATATAAATATGTGCTGCTCTGCTGAAATCACCAGTGAAGATCAACTTTGCTGCCTTGCACGCTGCCAATTGCACATGGCTGCCACTCTGATTTCATTGCCTACAGTTTTCTGTGCCCTACAGACAAGGGACCCAGACCACATCTCCAGAGTTGCTCTGTGGAACCGTGGATTAATGCTAACTAGTCCACGGCCCTGCAGAGCAACTCAACCAACAGGGTTGCATGTTTCTGTCAACCTGTGTTATAAATAAGACTTAGAGCCAAAAGTTTTCAGCCTGGTGAGTATTTTTTTATCCAGCAGCAATATAATAATATGTGAAGACTGATGAAAATGTTTGTACTTGTCCCTGTTCATACAGGGCTGAAATGTTAGTGGAAAAGTTATTACAAATATCTGAAGACTAGGAGGACCTTGTTGTAATTGAAAGGTACCCTAGGGGTAGAGTGCGCTTAGAAAAGAACACAGCCCTTGATGTGTTCTGAGTGCTGTAACTCTGTCAAGGGTTCAGTGACATCATAAACCTTGAGAAGTTTATGATGTCACTGGAATCTCAGATGGGTGTGCAGCACTGCAACAAATAGAGGCCTGCGTGTTGTCTTTTGTAATACATGGTTCTCTATCTGTTCATGGAAATGGTTGGCTATAGCTCCCTTTGGTTTCTATGTTCTATATTTCAATCTTGCGCTGTTCTTTTGCTTCAGTCACAGCACCAGCAGCCCCTCGGGAGAAAACCAGCTACTTCCGTCTCACGTAGCAGCAATAGCACCTAATGATGGCAGCCGTCACAGGTAATCATATCAGCTTGACAATGGCAGCACTTATAGACCCTTCCCAAAATCTCTCACCACATTTACCTGCCTTGATGTCAATGCTAGACAAGTTTTTTTCTTGTTCTTCTTTGGGATTATCTAGGAATTAAACAGTCGCTGTTCTCCTTGCTCAAGTTTTCCATGAGCTGAAATAAAGCAGGTGAAGCTGGAATTTTTTTATATTTCCAACATAGTTGACTGGAGGTTGTGAATGCTGTTTTTTTTTACATATAGCTTTTTCTTCCTGGACAGCTCTGGCAGGCTCTCAGCCCGTCCCTGCCACCTGCCGGCATCATAGAAACACAAGCATTTTTCCATCACTACTGACGATGCAATGAGGGGACCAGAAAATCGAGAATATTGTGCTCCACGGTGGGTGGTGGTCCCGTGTTGGCTGACCGTACTGGACTCCGTGGTCATTTGAGGCACCCTCTCTCGTGAGCCTCGCCGGACCACTGGAGCCGGCCTGAGGGCTTCATCCAGCTGCGGCCCCCAATTTTCTGCTGTTTTCTCCCCCTAACCTGAGGCCCCAGAACGAGTTGCCCTTGCGTGTGCAGGTGCACATGTGCACCACAGCTCTGGTGACGGACCCTTCTGCCCACCTGGCCTATTACCAGGTTCCCCACTGGCATGGCACTGTCACCTAGCCTCCACTGGGAGGCAGCCAAGCACTGGAGAAACCCCTGCATTCCACCCCAAGTAAGAGAGTTGCTTGATGGCTGTATCAATCCAGTCTTTGCCCCTCCCCAGCCGTCCCCGGTGGCCCAAACCCAGGTCGTCCAGCATGGCACAGTGTGGCATCCAGTTCTTCAACCCTCAGCACCACCAGCTGGCAATAGAAAATAGAAATTTATGGCAGATAAGGACCACTGGGCCCATCCAGTCTGTCCATTTTCCCTGCCTACTGTAAAAGCAGCAGACCCTACATGATCTCCGCTTTACCTCCTTGTACCTACTGCTAGGTTCCTTTTGCCTTTCCATGCATGTTTGAATTCCCCCACTGTGTTTACCCCTACCACCTCTGCTGGGACTCTATTCCATGCATTCATCACCCTTTCTGTGAAGAAATACTCCCTCACATTACCCCTTAGTCTACCCCCTTCCAACCTCATGTCATGCCTCCTTGGTCCTGGATATCTCCTTTTCTGAAAGATGCTGCCCTCTGGGGTTCCATGTCATAATAGCGATCAAGAAACAGCAGTCGCTATTATGGTGAGTGTACGTCCCGGAAAATTAATTTTGGCGATGCACACTGGCAGTGCACAGAAAAAAGGTTCCCGAGACCTACAGGTCTCATTTTAATCTTGAGGAGCTCCCCCATGCCCCCTACTTCTGGATTCTCAACTCCAGAGGGGTGCATGTCGGGGGGGTGAAAACTTGACAAAATACATGCCTCTAGGCAACAACAAAAAACCCACACCACGCCAGACCAGAACCCAGTACCCCATGCCTCCCAGCCAACCACCCTCCCACATTGCCAGCGATCCAGCTCGGCAACTGCTTGCCTAACCCCTCCCACACGCCATCCCTCCCTGCCCCCCCCATGGGAGCGCACATGTGTATACACATGAGTTCCTGTCATGGTTTTCGACAACCGCAGTATCCGGTCACCCTCCTCCCTAGTTAGCTGTGATCACCGTCGCCGAGATTGATTTGCCATTTTTCTAGGTGCTCAATCTCGGTCGCTATGGTCATGGACTACCACCCTCTGGTACCCTAGTTATGCCTTTTAGATATTAGTAGGTTTCTGTGATATCTCTCCTGTCTCTCCTCTCCTTCAGGGTATACATATTGATGTCTCCCAGTCTCTCCTCATAGGACTTTGGGTGCAGGCCCTGCACCATCTTTGTTGCCCTTCTCTGAACTGCCTTCACCTCTATGTCCTTATGGAGATGCGGCGTCCAGAACAGGAAACCGTATTCCAAATGAGGCCTCACCAATGATCTGTACAGTGGCATCACCACCTTCTTTCTTCTGCCGGTGATACCTCTCCCTGTGCACTCCAACATCATACTGGCTCTCCCCACATCCTTGTCACATTGTTTGGCCACCTTTAGGTCATCAGATATGATTACCCCAAATCCCTTTCCTGTTTGGTGCCCATCAGTATATCCCCTTCCCCCCATCATGTAATCCTCCCCTGGGTTCTTGCGCCCCAAATGCATGATTTTGCACTTTTTTGCATTAAATCTCAGCTGCCACACTCTAGACTATTCCTCCAGTTTACCTAGTTCCTTCCTCATTTTTTCCACCCCTCCTGGAGTGTCCATACTGTTGCAGATCTTAGTGTCATCTGCAAAGAGGCACACTTTCCATTCCAGCCCCTCTGCAATGTCACTTATGAAGACATTAAACAGGACTGGCTCCAGAACTGATCCCTGTGGCACCCCACTGGTCACCCTCCTTCCCTTAGATTGAGCTCCATTTACCATGACCCTCTGTCTTCTATCACACAACCAGTTCCTAACTCAATTTACCACCTTGTGACCCACTCACAGGATGCCCAGCTTGTTCACCAGTCTTCTATGTGGAACAGAATCGAAGGCCTTATTGAAATTCAGCTAGGCCACATCCACCGTTCCCCTCCTTATCCATGACCCTAGTCATCCAGTCAAAGAAATCAATTAGATTCATCCACCTACAGATGATCAGCTGGCCATGTAGGAGTGGGGCAGACACGCAAGGCTTCACAAACCCAGAGCCATCCCGTTTCTGTTTTCTTCCCTGATTCCCCATGCTGGGGAATGCATATAGACACATGTGTGTGGACGCACGCTTGCACCACTGAGTCCCACAGCCTCCCTTCCACTGCCCTCCTAGGCCCACAATGCATCCTGGCTTCCACCTAGTGGCAGTCATTCAGCTGAGCATGCAGGTCCTCCCCCTCGAAAGGAAAGCTGCTGTCAGGTGCTCATCCCTTTCCTTTCTAGCTGATCCCCAGCAACACATGCTCAGAATGAACACAACTCACTAGCATGGCAGGAAGCAAGGCACTAATAGTGCCTCAGCCCTGCATGTCACTGGACCGACTATGAGTGCCATTTTTTTATTTCTCTTTTCTCTGCAGGAGCGGGCTGCTCCTTCCATCTACCCCCCACCCCAGGCTGGTCACCTAGTGTCCCAGGACTTACCTTTATCCCGGTCTTCCCTTTGGCTTATCCCCTTTTGTGGGGGTCAGTGGCTCATGCCTGCCGATGGTCCGGATCTGGTTTCTTGGACCGAGTCGTATAGGCTGGGTGTGGAGTCTGCAAGGGGTCCATGCCATCCTATGCCACCGCAAGCCATTTTCTGTTTTTCTCCCATCAGAGGAGTGGATGTGCAGTGTCATCCAGACATGCCTATGTGTGCTCCCATGCATAGGATGTCAATGACTGCTGCTCCTCCGCACCTCACATTGTGGTCCCAGCTGCCTGTACCCCCAGCACCACTAGTAGTCAGGCGAATGCTGGGGCTGATGTTCCCCTTCCCCAGAGAAAGAAAGCTGTCTTCCAGATGCTCGATCCTCCTCTCCTCAGCTGACCCCCGACGCCTCAGAATGGCTCCTGACCCCAGACTGTGGGCATGATGGAAGGTGAGGCTTGGTGTCTCATCCCTGTACACTACTGGGATGGCAGATGAATGCTAATTTTGAATACCATGCACACCTTTCAGCAGGATTCTTAGTCCTAGTACCATCAATTGATGTCAGATCAGTGGTATTATGACTTAGAATTACTACCTTTATGAGTGTTGATTGCACTGGTATTCCTATTGAAAAAAATGCACCCATCTATTACAATGGAAAAAAAAATTGTTGTAAAGTAGTCCATCTATTGCTGGAATTCCCAGTAGAGGGCACTGGCATGTTTGATAGTCTTTTTATGTAATAGAATCATATCATGGATAGAGAATTGGCTAGGGGGAAGACACAGAGGGTGGTGATAAATGGACATACATCAGATCTGGCACAAGTATCAAGTGGTGTCCCACAGGGATGGGTATTGGGCCCGTATATCTTCCATCTATTCATTGCTGACATTAATGACACTGTAGTTAATGATAATATAAAGTCTGCAGATGATTTAAAACTAGGGGGAGATTGGACTTCCAGTGATGTCATTAACCGGCATGGCGGCTTAACCTAGAGCTCCGGGACCGCGGTGCTATAATCAACCGCAATCCGGTGCGATTAGCCCCCGGGCAGCATTTAAAACAACAGTGACAAGCATCAGTGAGTCAGGCGACTAAGATGAGGGAAGATTTGCGGTGAAAGGCAATGGCAGACGTAAAAGCACAGCAGACTACAGCCCCAGTGCATCTCTCTCTTGGGCCTCTGAGTTGGTCTGTGGGCTCAGGTGGGGAGGAGGACAAAACGCCTCGCGCCACAGCTCTTTGGACGGCAGGGCCACTGCACATATTCTGAAAATGCTGCAGAGGAGTGATGCCAACATCAAGGACATTAAGCAGGAATTGAAACATTTGGAGAGCACACTACCGATGGAAACAAACTTTGATGGTCTGTGGGAGGATATGCTCAAATGAAGCCGTGCAGTGGTGTATCTAGCTAAATGGGAGCACAAGCTGACCATGCAGGCAGAGGATGCTGAATCGAGAGGTCGTAGGGAGACAATCCGTATTTTCGGCTTTCCAGAAGGCAGTGAGCAGGCAACCCCTCCGACTTTATCCGATCCTGGCTAAGGCAAGAGCTAGACATTCCCGACTCGGAGCCCCTGGATCTTGAAAGAGTACACAGGACCTTGGGCTTGTGCCTGAAAAATGATACACCTCCTAGATCTATCCTGGTTAAACTCAATCATTATCCAGTCAAAGAAATGGTATTGCGGAAAGCTTAAGCTAAGAAAGACCTTAATCTAAATGGCAAACGTGTATATGTCAATCAAGATTTCCCTCCTGCAGCCATGCAGAAATGCAAGAAAGTGCTGGCAGTTATCAAACAATTAGGGGAGAAGCAAGTCAAGGCCCAACTTCATTATCCAGCTGAAATTTTTATTCACTGGGAGGAAGACAGCAAGCTTTATGACTCGTTACACCAAGTCAAAAAAACACTCTCCAAATTTGGAATCGAGATTCCGGACTATCAGCAGGAGCTTACTGAGCAAACTCTTCTCCAGCTTCAGTGGTCAAATGTGGGCAAGAAAGGTCACAGGATGGAGACATGAGGGAATGCTGAACCCAACGACCAGTTGTGCAAGGACTTGATCCATCTCAGCAAAACTCTCTCTAAGCAAGTAACTACTTGGCTTTTGCAGCTATCCTTTTTTCCTTGTTGCTTTGTATTATTCATAGTTAACAGCTATAGACTCAGGACTTGGTGTGCAAACTTAAAAAGACTCCTGAGACTTGGTTACTGTTGAAGTTAGGTCAGCCATATAATGAAGATGCATATATTCACCTAACAAAGGGGAGAAAGTGCAGTGATCAGGATTGTTTACTCTATGGAAAAGCTCTCTCTTTCATTTTTTATATGAAGAGAGAAGAAAGTCTTTATTTTAATTGCATCCTCTGTTTAACTGGATTGCTACTGGAGGTTATTTATAGTTGTTAGTGTTAAAAAGCATATATGCCTAATTTGAAAAAATTTAGATACAGAGCTGACCTCATGTTTGGACCTCATATTAGTTATACATCAAGATGAGGCATAATGGTAGCTGTGTCCTCCACACCACGGTGTCTCTCCAGTTGAGGAGACTAGTTGGCGCAAAGTAACAGTTTTCTACCCCCAATAGGCTCAGTGAGCTTACCGCTCCTGGCGAGAATCTGTGCAGCCTGATGCGCGAGCCTATAATATCAACTTGGTATACTGAGGCACATGGGGAGTGATAAGCTGGGAACGGATAAGAGGGTGTACAAAATAATACTAGCCATGCATAAAAATTCCCACCTTTACCCCAAGGACTATACCACATCAGCTCTGTACAGTTCACTGTTGCAATCACTGTTTTTTGCACCTTTGGATTTGTTGTGCTTGGGGCTGCCAAGGCGGTTGATACAGAGAAGACTGGGGGCACTCCAAGGGTGGCCATGTGTGAAGTGCTCTCTCCGTCCCTGGATCAGTAAAGTCACCGAAAGCCTGGGTTGTGGTCTTGTTCCTTCACTCTGAGCTCTTCACTTGACCTAGCTTGGGCGAGGAGATGGGGGCCACACATTCCACTCCTGGAGACGGCTCTTTCTCACAGTCTCGTACTGGTGGGTGAGGTCAGGAGCCACAGTTCTCAGCAGGGGAGTAGAAGGACCAAGATCGAGTAGGTGCCTTCAAGAGATGCCCCAGTTTGAAGGTGTAGAAACAGAATCCACCAAAAAAAAAAAAAACAGAAGCTGGTCAATGTCCTTTTCCTGGAGCCTTCGGAAACCTCCTACCTCTGCTCTTGCTGTTCTCTCTGGGTGCTGCTTGTGCGGAAGGGAGGGCTCCTTATGCTGCAAATAGGAGTCCCTTTCTCCTCTGAGGTGCACTTTTCATTTGGTGCTCTGGCGAGGGCAACAACAGTTGTGGGGCTTTTAAATCCCCTTCTTGCTTTTGTCATCCTTGGGCAGACACTCACAATTGGCTCCCTGGAGAGCAGGGTCCATGGCTTCGTCAGTGATTGGCTCCCACCTGGATCCTTCGGAAGCCTCCTAGCTCTGCTCTTACTACTCTGTTTTGGTGCTCCTTGTGCAGATGGGAGGGCTCTTTATACTGCACATAGGAGTCCCTCTTTCCCCTGAGGTGCGTTTTTCATTTGGCATCCTGGCAAGGGCCGCAACAGTTGTGGGGTTTTAAATCCCTTTCCTGCTTTTGTCTTTGGGCAGATGCCCATGATTGGCTCCCTGAAGAACAGGGGCATGACTTTTCAGTGATTGGCTACCTACTGGAGCCTCGGAAGCCTCCTAGCTCTGTTCTCACTGCTCTGTCTGGGTTCTGTTTGTGCAGGGATAGGGCTCCTTATGCTGCAAATAGAGTCCCTTTCTCCCTTGAAGTGTGCATTTTGTTTGGCGCTCTGTGAACTTCATAACAGCTGGGCCTTCATGGATGCATAGTGACATATGAGCCAAAACAAGCAACAGCCCATGTGCAGCTCACCCTTGACTCAAAGGGCATATGCTCAGACAGTCTGTGAGTTACAGGACATGTCTAGTCCCTTTATAAATGTCATATTGGCACTGCCCACCACCGCTAGTGGCAACCTATTCCACATCCACCACCATTTGAGTGAAGTATCCACTCTTTTCTTGTTCTATATCCTTGAACTTTTAACTGAAAGTTATGTGATCTCATATTTTGGCTATCACAAGCTTGTTAGCTGCCATGCTATTAATCTGTTTTTCTACAGAATTTAACCTGTTTTCCTTTATATGTAAGCAATAATGACGACAGAGTAGTGCGTTAGAACTGTCTAATGCACACCTTGGAGTGTCTTATGGCTCATAAAATAGGGACCCTGTATTTGTTTATTTTGTTTATTTGATTCTAGGATTACAAATACCTTTGAACGAGCTCTTTTACAAAGGTTCCCGTCAGTAGGTACAAGCATACAGGTCATACAGGTTACATACGTTATAAAACAAGCGTTAACATAATCGTCATAACATGATATTACAAGGACTTTACAGGAAGCACAAATGGGAAGATGTAGGTGACACAATTGGAAGATGTAGGTAACAAACAAGGAATGAAAAGTTAGTGCGAGAGGCACTAGGAAAGGGGGGCAAAGAAAGGCAGCCAGAGGGCTTTTGTCATGACAGAGCAGGGGTAGAGCAAAGTTGGGCAAGGTAGGAATGAAGTGCTACATAGGTTGTCCACTGCAGACAGTAGAGGCTCAGGCAGAGGTTTAAACAGGGCATTCACAGGTACTTGAGCCTGCTAATGAGAAGTGGAGCTTATTCTTGAAAGTGCCCAGTGTAGGAGAGTTAGAGATGTCAGTTGTGAGACTGTTTAGCCAGCTAGGGGCCCTAAAGGCAAAGGACCTTTGGCCTTGGGTTGTGTGACAGTAAGGGATTTGCAGGATTAGGGGTTTTGAACTCCTGGTGTTACAATTGTTCATTCTGGGTTTGAGGAGGAGTTGACCCTGGAGCAATGCCCATCCTTATTTACTTACTGCAATGCAGGTTTGATACTTTATTCAGTTGTTTAGTTGCAGCCATCCAGCTTGGGAGTAGAGGTTGCAGGTGTGGGTTAAACGGTGTGCTCCAGTGGCAAGTCGGCAGGCATTATTCAGGGAGGTAGAAACATGTTTGAGCGAGGTGGTGGTGGCAGAGCCACAGTTAATGAGTCCATAGTCTATGATACTAATGATAGAGCTCTGGATGGCAACAGACAGGGCTTCAGTGGTTAGATGCTTCCTGTGGCGGAAGAGTAGGCCCAGTCTGGTGTTAGCCACTTTTGCCACATTATTAATGTGGTCAGCATAGGAGAGTTTGGAGTCAAGGGTGAGGCCAAGGTATTTAAAGGTGTGGACTTGTTCTCGGGTGACTCCTTCCTTGGTTTTTATGGTGAGGTGATACTGGTTATTCTTGCTGCGTGGGCTGCTGAGAAGCATTGTCTTTGTTTTTTTCTTGTTCAGGATCAGCTTATGTTTTAAGAACCAGTTTTCGACTACAGTGAAACCCCGCTGGAGGTTCTTTTGTAGCTGATTAGAATCATGGTAGGAGGTTAGGATAAAGGTATCATTGCATAGAGCAAAATTTTTTCTGGACAGGAGTCTGGCAGTGTGTTTAAAAAAATGCTGAAGAGGAGGGGGCCCAATATAGAACCCTGAGGGACACCAGAGCGGACAGGTCTGGCATCTGAGAGAGTGCCTGCAATTTTCACTCTTTAGGACCGGTTATTAAGGTAGCATTTGAACCAGTTCACAGAGTTGGGTGAGAGTCCCACGGTTTGTAGCTGGACAAGCAGGAGACGGTGACTGCGGTATCAAAGGCCTTTGTTAAATCAATGAAAGCAGACCCAGTTTGTTGTCCATTATCCAGTGAATGGTGGATGGTGCTGGAAAATTTAAGTAGTGCCATGGTGGTTCTATGACCCTTTCTAAAGCCAAGTTGCTGCCTGCACAGGATGTTATGCATGTCCAGAAAGTCAGTAAGCTGGTCCCCAACTACACGTTCCAGGGCCTTAGAGAGTGGAGGAAGGATGGAAATTGGACAGAAGTTCTCATGTGCTGTTTTGACACCACTTTTATGTATGGCGGTGACCGTAGCAGATTTCCAATTATCCAGGAACTGGCTAAGTCTGAGGGAGAGGTTGAAAATCCTGGTCAGGGGTCGAAGTGCTTCATCAAGGGTGAGTGATAGAAGTCTGAGGTCAAGTGAGTCGTTGCTAGATCTGGACTTACTAATGGCTTTGGTAACATAGCTGAGCAGCTGGTACATCTTAACTGATTTAAAGTAAAAAGGAGGGTGGCTAGTGAGGGCAGGGGAGTTAGGAGTGACATCATCTATGAAGAAATCAGGTGGGAGTACAGAACTAAGGTCTGTGAAAGCAGCATTACAAGTGTCAGCAATGATTTTCGGGTCTTGAGTGGTTATACCATTAATGCAGAGAATGGATGGGGAGGTTTTGGACTGCTGCCCAGTGACTTTTTTTATGTTATTCCAGAAGTCTCTTCCATTGCCCCAGGAGGTTACAAGAGATTTATTGAAGAATGTCGGTTTTGTTTGCCAGATAGATTTGGTACAGTCATTCTGTGCACGTTTGTAGTTATCAATGTCGATTTGTCTTCCAGTGTTTCTGGCGAGCTCCCAAAGGTGGTCCCTTGCCTTTAGTCACCTTAGGAGGTCACCTGTGAGCCAGGGGTTACAAAGAGCCTTTACTTTTCACTTTTTTAGCGGGGCAAATATGTTGCAGGCTTCTTTGAAGGTGCTGATGCAGTGTTCGAGGGCAGTGTTCACATTAGTGGCTGTGAGGATTGGTGACCAGTCCTGTAGGAGAAGATGGGTTTTTAGGTGTGATAACTGTCCATGAGGTAGAACTCTGCTGGTGATGTTTTTTTTTGGGGGGAGGGTTGGAGAATTTGTTGGACCAAGAGCAGCTAACAGGAGAGTGGTCAGTGAGGGAGTCTGGGAGGACTGTGGTGTTTGTAATCCGGGTGGGGTGGCTGGTTAAGATCCAGTCCAGCAGGGTGCAGGTTCCAGTTTTGTAGTTTTTCCTGATGGAGGAGTGGACCATTTGGGTGAGGTTAGCTGCTGCTATAGCGTCCTTGTGGGCCCCAGCCTCAGCAGCAGACCAGTTTATATTAAAATCCCCGAGAAGGATAGCTTCGGTGCCTGGTGGGAGAGACTTAACATAGTCAAGAACTGCATTGAGCCCACTATCTTGCTCTTTAGGTGGAATGTACAGTAGATCATGTATTTTACTTTAATGTTACCACTGAAATTAAGAAGTTAAAATAGTAAAAAAAGTTAAATCTTTTATTTTTTTTAGCATGAAATATCCCTCCACCTGTATGAAGTAGGTGCGTTTTTGTTTAGCTTTAGGACTTTTGTCCTCAGTAGGCTCCCTCAGTTGTAGTTTAAAGAGTGAAAAACAGTATATATTTTTTTTCCTAACTCCCAGACTCAGAGGAAAGTTGATGATGAGGCCATTGCCTACCACTGATCACAGCAGCGTAGGCAAATATCGGTGTTGCCTTCAGAACATAAAATCATAAAATGTACTAGCAAGCGTGATGTTCTTTTTTTTTTAAATAGAAATCACTGCTGTTGTGTTTGCTATCAAAGTAAGTTATTTATTGTCAGGTATAGGAGCGACTGCTGGTATGGAGTGACCCTCTTCAAAAAGCAGGGAACCGACTATCTTATCCTGTTGCTCTGTTGCGTGTCCCCTGCTGCTCTCAGTTGTCTCGCTAATACCTTGGTACCATTGCACATTCTAAGCACTGTATTAACTCTTTCTTTTAGTTAGTTTGTTCGGTCCTTAGTTTAAGGTGTTAAAAAAAAAAAACATTTACAGCCGGCACCCTGTGATAAACACCAACTCTGCTGCTGGCACTGGAACTGACTGCATGGCAGGCGAGCAGGCAGGAGTGATTCTATGGTTGGTGGTAGTGAGAGACCGGTAGTTGGTAGGCAGGATTGACTGCCAGTTGAGCAGGTAACAGATCATGGCAAAAGCAGATGGAAAGAAACACCCAAAAACAAGAAAAGGGTTATGTTTTAAATAAATGTAATTTTCTTTTTTTCTGAGCAAGGAAGTGTTGGGCAGGAGCGACTGGTGGTGGTAGGGGGGAAGGAACAGCTAGTAGTGGTCAGCAACCTGAGGCGATCATGGTTAGTGGGGGAAAATGTCTTCAGTTTAAAAATGAACATTCCATTTGGCATCTTAATTGTGTTTTCCAGTAAGATAAAGGAGGGTTTTGTTATGATTTTGAACTGTTTATATTGTATTCAAATTGAATTGTCCATTTTTCATATTTGAGTATGCTGGAGTTTTTCTCGGTAAGGAGGGGAAAAATGGTGGCTATGTAGCTTTTAAAATTCTGTGGCTCATGGATTTGAAGGAGGTACTACATCTTGGTTAGCAGGACTAGTTTTTTAGCCATGTGTTAGAACACTTCTAACACTAACAACCAAAAATTGCTAGAAATCCTTTTCCCATTTTATAATATACTTTAAAATGAAGGTACTGGCCACTTTTTATGTTGCATGAATACTGCCCATGAATCCAAAGCCAGAACCAAAACCAGAGGTGATTTGACAAAACCAAAACCTCCGTGGATTTGCACATGTCTAATTTACATACTCATGATGCAGTGCTTTAATAATTGAAATATCCCCGTGGTGTACAGCAGATCACATAGACATTCCTACTATTCCTACAGTCATGTCTCACTTTAGTTTAGAAAGTGCTCTATCCTACTTAATTGTGTTTTAAATGTTGAACAAAATATGTAGAAGTAAAAAATAAAGCATTTCTGACCCCTACAACACAAGTAAATAAAGGCATCTTATAAACACAAGTTTTAGACTATTTCATCATTTTTAGGTCAACAGCAAAAATGGTGAAGATTGATTATAAATTTTTGGATTTGACCCTGTTAGATTTCAGGACTGTGAAGTTGTTGAAAATAGTTTTAATAAATACAGAAAACACAAATAAGTGCTTACCAGAGTTTATAGAATGGCTGGAGATAATAAAGTAACCTTGACTGGCTGACAGCCCTGGCCTAGTATGTCTTTTATTATCATTGTATCACATCAAAAACAAAAGCAACACCAGTGATCCACTAATTAAGGAAATCCTTGTGCCACTGTGGCAAGTCTTCTTCATTCCTCCTGATCTACATGCTGAACTCCCAATGTAACAGCGCTCTGTTTTCTGTTTTAAAAAACAAGCACTCATTTACCCCCTTTTTTATAGTAAACAGTGTCAGTCTTGCTTCCCACCTGTAGACATTCTTTCTTTGTGGCTGAAGTATCCACGGTCTCTCACTCTCCCTACCCTCCTGCAGAGAGTGAAACTGCCAGTAGTTTGTGAAAATCCCTGCCGAGATGGTAGCATGCTGATGGTAAGCAAGACTATTATGAAATCCAGTGTTGCTGGCAGCCTAGTGACCACATGGTCATGCTTTACAAGCATAACTAGCTCCCTCTGATGTTACAGATCGATCTACATGCTGAACTGCCCAGAGTACAGCTGCTGCTGTTTCTTTGTTAAAAACAAACTCGTTCATCACAAAATCTTTTTTTGCAGTACACAGTGTTGGTCTTGCTTCTGACCTACTGCCATTCTTTCTTTGTGGCTGAGGTATCCACAGTCTCTCGCTGTCCCTGCCGACCCATGAGAGTGACACTGCCAGTAGTTTGTAAAAGTCCCTGCTGCAGATGGCAGCGTGCTGCCAGCAAGACCATTATGAAATCCCAGTGTTTCCGGTAGTCTTGCAACCACCGTGGTTGCACTTTACAAGCATAACACTAGCTCCAGCCTGATATTACAGATAAACTTAATGTGAAACTACATTTATGAGCAAATAAATTAGTGAATGGGAATAGTGGGTGGGAGAGAAAACCCTGCACAGATTAAATAGAGAAGAGGTGTCAAACACAACTTGGAAAGTCTTTTCGCTGTCCAGTGCCCCTACTGACAGTTAAGCAGAGGGACTATTTTATGTAAAAAAAAAAAAAAAGAAAAACTTTTGACACTTATTTTTTTTTAACTGAGGATATTTCTCAACATATGCCCATTTTATAAGTGTAATAACACACAGCAGGATTTGGTTTGTTGTGGATAAATGCCCTTCTAGTGGGAGCAGGGCACTTGGCCTGTGGCCTTGTGCTTCACTACACCCCTAGGCATGTGTTTATCTAGAATAAACTACACCCTGTAATATGTTATTGCTTATGTACTCAACAGTGGTGTGATAGGCTGTCCTAGAGCCAATGAAGCCTGATGTTGCAGGTGGAGAGCCTTGTAGCTTCTGGAAGGTCCAGTATAGCCCATATCACCAATCTGGGAGGATATTATTGCAATCAGAAAATGGGTTTTGGTAACTTTTAAAACAAAATAACACAGAGGCATCTACCTGTTACAGTGCTGTAACTCCAACAAGGGGTTCCAGTGACATCATAAACATTGAGAGTGAAGCTTGAGAGGTTTATGATATCACTGGAATCTCGAGATATGGTTGTTGCATCAAGAATGGATAGAAGCCCATGTGTTGTCTTTCGTAATACACGGGCCTCTATTTGTTCACGGAAACGGTTATCTCTAGCTCCCTTTGGTTTTCTGTGTTCTTGTTTTCAGTCTCACTGTCTCTTCTTTTCCTTTAGTCACGCATCAGCAGCCCTCAGAGAAATTAACTCCCGTCCCTCTCACAGTGGCAACAGCAATGGCCCCTAGCAATGGCATCCATCCTTGAAATCATATCAGCTTGGCAATGGCAGCACTTAAGGATCCCTCTCATAATCTCTCACCACACTTACCATTAATGTCAACGCTACACAACTTTTTTGTTCTTCTTTTGGGATTGTCTGGGAATTAAACAGCCTGCTCTTTTCCTTGCTCCAAGTTCCCCATGAGCTGAAATAAAGCAGGTGAAGCTGGGATTTTTTTTAAATATTTCAGACATGGTTGACAGGAGGTTGTGAATGTCATTTCTGAATACCACGCATACCTTTCAGCAAGATTTTAAGTCATAATACCATCGATTGATGTTAGATCCGTGGTATTATGACTTAGAATCAATACCATTATAAGCTTTGATTACACTGGTATTCCTACTGAAAATAAAAGCATATATGTGTTACAGTACAAACAAATTGTTGTGAAGTAATCCCATCTATTGCTGGAATTGTCAGTAAAGGGCACTGGTATGTCTTTTTATGTTTGTTTGTGCATGCACAAGAAACATTTGTTACAATGAACAGAATTTCAGAGGTGTGTCAGTGTCATGTCCAATGCAGGTCAAGCTGCACTGGGCTTGTCACTGACAGACCAATGACCACGCAAGCTGAATGTGACAGTAGTCACAGTCACTGTATGAAATCTTTGTGTAGTTGAAAGGACTGAAGCGCTCAACGAGAGAGCGCTTTGGTCTTTTCATTAGCATAAAGCGAGCCAGCAATCATCTGAGTGACTTTGTCAGATCTTACTCACGGAGGCTCTTCCAGGAGGCAACACCATTAGGACTGAAGTCGGCAGGCACCAGGACCCACAGAAACTTCTAGTTAGCAGTCGTTAGTGAGGACCACCCCTTGATGTTGGCCCGCCACTGACGTCCACCTATAGTATAAAAGGGACCGAACCCCAGTTCTTTTCCTGTTGTTGACCCACACAGTTCGGACCTCCACGGATGCCTTCTGCTCTGGTCAACCGTCATTTTCTTTGCGATTTACCCGCACTTTATTATTTCTATTTCATCCTTAAATTTATAGCATTTTCTTGCATGTCTTCTTCTCCATCCTCTTCTTTGAAGTGGCGGTGGATGAAGTGTGCTTGTTGCAAGCAGTTTCCCTACAAGGAGGCCACTCTTCTTGCCTGTTAAGCCTAGGCCCGGACCATGACACTGAGGCCTGCCAGCACTGCCAAGACTTCAAAAAGCACACAAGAATTCACTGCCAGAAGAATTTTTCTATTTTTTCTCCCCGATCCCCTACCTTGGACGTGCATGTGCATGTGGAGGCATGGCCATGCCAAGTCTCAAGGTGCCCTCCATTTGTGTCGCCTCACCACCTATGCTAATCACTTCACCTCCACCTGGTGGCAGCGAGACTATGTGGGAGTGGCGACCACCCCCAGGAGAGGAGAGCTGCCTTCTGGCTGCTCTGTCCTGCTTCAACCCCCCCCCACCGCCTGCACCCCAACTATCTGAGTCAGTTCCCGAACCTGGGTCACTAGTGTAGCACGAGATAAGGCATGCAGCGCCTCAGTCTTCATTACCACCAAGCCGGCCTTGGTGATCCTTCTCTTATGGATGTCATGAGGCACATCCAAACCATTATGGGCTGGGATACAGAGGAACTGGACCCCAAGTGACATTGGCTGGCCATCCATCTCCATAAGAAGAATCACTACCCTTGGTCATTCCTCCCCTTATTGATTCCTTCAAGGATGTCAATAGGGCTGGCTGGAAGCATCCATCCACTACTTCAGTGATGTCCAACAAGGCACATTGCCTGTATAATTCCCCCAGGGATGAACCCTTTTACGAGGAGCATCCAGAGGTCGACTCTGTGGTCATTAATGCTGCCCATGACTGCTACAAGTGGCCTAGGCATCTTAGCACTCAGCCTCCAGACAGAGATTCTAGACAGGTGGACCAATTCAGCAAGAAGGTCTATGCCTCGGCCACCTGTACTATCTATTCCATGAATTTTCTAGCCCATGGTCCAGTACCAGAACCCCTTTGGGAAACTGCTTTGCAGGCAGTACAAGCTCAGCCTGATAATCCTGGCAAGGCTGAGCTACTGCACATTCTCAAATCAGGCTCTCATGCTGGTACTCATGTTCTCTGAGACTCCTATGACTCGGCTGATTCTGCTGGCAGAGCTGCGGCTACAAGGTTGTACTCATCCACTCCTGGCTCAGAGTCTCAGGTTTTGCCCTGAAGTGCAGTCCAAAATCCTGGATGCCCCTTTCAGGGGTCCTGTCCTTTTTGGCGAGGATTCCCAAAACATAATCACTCACTTCCAGGAATCGGGCAAAGCTCTGTGCTTGGTACACACCTTGTACCACTCTCAGCATAAATCCGCCCAGTGCCAGTCCTTTCGTTGGTTCTCAGGCAGCAATCCAGGGGCCAACAGCCCAGGGGTGCCTTCAAGCGTAAAGCCACTACACCTAAACCACTGGAGGTTCAGTCTCTGGGGCCCTCAGAACCTCCCAGGCCACACTGCCTGTCCCCGGTTCCTCAGCCTGACTCCTTACCTGAACCTCTCCCCCAGCCGAGACCCTGGGGAGGTGGTAGGGTCCATTTTTTTCTATATCTAGAGGGATGGCACAAAATAGTCTCAGACCAATGGGTTCTTCAGTTAGTGGAAAAGGGGCACACTCTAAAGTTCTTTGAGATGCCCCTGAACAATCCCCCCTTGCCCTCGCATTACCCTCAGGCCCACACCATCCTCATCCAGGAGGAGATTCAGGTGCACCTGTGAAAACAGGCCATAGAACCCATCCTGCCAGCACAAAGAGGGAAGGGATTATATACTCATTTCTTCCTGGTTCCAAAGAGAACCGGAGACCTACGTCCCATCCTAGACCTCAGCCACCTGCACCAGTACATAGAATATAAACGTTTCAGTATGGTCACTCTTCCTTGCCTTCTCCCCTACTTCATCAGAGTTGGCTTTGTTCACTGCACATGCAGGACACTTATCTTCACATCCTGGTCTTTCAAACTCACAGGGGTTTCCTTCTCTTCCACATCCAAGGAAACTATTACCAGTTTCGAGCTCTGCCATTCGGCCTGTACTCAGCTCCCTGAGTCTTTACAAAGTGCCTAGCAGTAGTGGCTGTGACCTTAAGAAGACAAGGTCATTATGTCTTCCCTTACCTGGATGGCTGGCTTCTGACAGCTCCCACCAGGGACCAGTTGATCAGCACCATGGAGGCCACCTTCGCTTTATTTCAGGATGTGGAGATTACCCTCAGTCTCCCCGAATTCTCCACTTGGCAAAGCCAGAGGCTTCAGTACATTGGGGCAATCTTGGACCCTGCCTAGGTAGAGCTTTTCTGCCTCCATACAGGACAGAACACGTACAAGCACAGGCTCAAATGGTATCCTCGTCTTGCCAAGTTCCTGCTAGGTCATTCCTAAGGCTGCTAGGACACATGGCGGCAGCCATTGCGACAGTTCCTCTGGCTCACCTGCACATAAGAGTATCCAGTGGGACCAGTGCACAGATGATTTGGAGCAGTTGGTGTTAGTCTCAACCCTCTGCAACAGACTCTGGCATGGTGGCCCAACCCTCCAATCTCCAAAGGGATCCACTTTTGGACAGTCGCCTTGTCAGATCCTGACTACTGATTCATCAGGCCAGGGCTGGGGTGCCCATCTGGCAGACCGTCGGATTCAACGGACTTGATCCTCGCAGGGAGTAGCATCTCCACACCAATGTCTTGGAGATGTGGGCGTTCTTCACGCCTGCAGGCCTCTCAGTCGAACTGGTTCCTGGGTCCTCTTTTGATCCAGATGGACAATATGTCAGTGGTCTTCTACATAAACAAGCAGGGGAACTCACTCTTACCCCTCTGCAGGGAGGCAATGAGGTCTGGTGTTGGGCCATAGAGCATCACCTGGAACTAACTGCCATTCATGTTCCAGGCATAATAAACACCCTGGCTGACAACTTAAGATGGCCTTGGTCCAAGGCACATAAATAGGAACTTCTTCCCTCAGTGGTGAAGATCTCTTCGACAGGTGAGGCCATCCTGAGGGACCTCTTTGCATCCCCACTCAGTGCAAAACTGCCAGTTTCTGCTGCTAGTTCCAGGGCCTGGTGTTTTCTGGTAAGACGTGTTGTCCCTCTCTTGGACAGGGAGGTTTCTGTATGTCTTCCCTCCTTTCCATTATTGCAGAGAGTCCTTCTCAAGTTGCAGTCAGAGGGGCGAGATAATCTTAATAGCCCCCTACTGGCTGCGCCAGATTTGGTTTCCAATCCTCCAGCAACTAGCCGTGGAACCTCCAATTCCCCTGCTCCTGTGTTCTGACTTGCTGCCCCAGGAGCAGGGCACTCTTGTCCACCGGGACCTCAGGTCTCTGCATCTTCATGTGTGGCTCCTGCAGACTTAGCAGTTGCCCGCTTTGGGCCCCCCCCGGGGTGGCAGATGTCCTTGTGGCAGCCAGGAAGCCTTCCACTAGAACCACTTTTGCTATGAAGTGGAAGCGGTTCTGTATCTAGACCACCGCTCATCACCTGGATCCCTTCACCTGTCTGGTGAATCTCATTCTAGAGTACCTCCTTTCCCTTTTGGACTCAGGTTTGAGTTACTCTTCGCTTAAGGTGCACTTATCCACCATCTCTGCGTACCATGCACCTATTGAAGGCAAGACTCTTCCCCAGCTGGATATTTCCCACCCTTTCTTGTGGGGTATGCTGCATCTGAAGCCTCCCATTAAGGACCCTGTACCTCAGTGGGACCTTTTGTTTGTTTTAGAAAAGCTTACTTTGCCTCTCTTTGAGCCTGCTGCAAGCTGAAAGCTACAAGCTATCCTCTGTCGTGGAAAGCATTGTTTTGGTTACTATTACTTTTGCTTGAAGAATTCGAGCTTCAGGCTCTGATGTGTAAAGAGCCTTATTTAATTTTCGACAAGGACAGGGTGTTTTTGTGGACTAATCCTAAGTTTTTGCCAAAGGTGGTGTTTGAGTTTACTCTGAATCAAGACATCCACCTGCCTATTACCCAGAATATTCAAATCGAGGGAGGCTTTACTTCACTCTGGATGTCCACCTGGTGCTTTGCTATTATTTGGATCGCACCCTTACCATTTGAAAACTGACCAGTTGTTTGTTTCATTCACCCCAAAGACAGAAGGGACTCCTGTTTCAAGCAGTGGCGTTGACCAGTCAAAGGTCATTCCACCAGGGGAATGGCTGCTTTCTTTGCTTCCTTTAAAAATGTGTCCACTGCTAATATCTGTGCAGCTGTCACTTGGAGTTCTGTCCACACTTTCATTCAGCATTACAGTCTGGACATTGTCTCTAGGCAGAGGGTAGCCTTTGGACTTGCAGTCCTGCAGGGCCTTCTCTCTTGAGAGCCTTACACTGACTATTGTCTCCTCCCAGCTGACTGGGATCAGTCCTTACACTGCTTCGGACTCAGTCCTAATGGCATTGCCTGCTGCTGGAGCCCCCTCTAAGTAAGGCAGTACAGTTACGAGAGAACTTACCATAACAGTAGATCTTTGAGAGGAGCTGTTGCAGCAGGCACTGCTTTCCCTCCCTCCATCTCCCTGATGACTGCTTCTCCATCACGGTTACCTCGTTTTCCTCGGTTTAGAGGAATCTCTTCAGTTCTCCAATTACTGTGCATGCCAGGGTCTCCAGTGGGGAAACTGAGGTTGGGCTGGGAAATGCCCCTTTATACTCCAGGCAGATGTCGGCAGGCCGATGTCAGGGGGCAGTCCCCTGCTAATGACTAACTAGAAGTTTTCTGTGGGGTTCTGGCACCCACCAGCTTCAGTTCGAATGGTGTTGCCTGCTGCAAGAGCTCATCTTGAAGATCTGCTGTTACGGTAAGTTCTTACGTAACTGTACTTTTCTTTCTCTCATCTGCACTCAAACAAACATACTCACAATGCTTGATATTCAAAGTGTTTACAGAAGTGTTTGAGCAATGTTCTTGAATACTGAGATGGAGGAGGAAGAGTGAGTCAACCAGTGCTCCTCACAAGAGGAAGGAGCTGAAGAGTCCACACCACCAACAGCTATACGATCATTGGAGGAGATAAGAGAAAAGATAGTTAATGGCACCACTGCTAACAGACAGGCAGTGGAATGCCCGTCCACTGTGGAATGAACTGTGTGGCTGTTGCACTCCCTGGTCCCACTTGCAGAGTTTTTGGGTCTGGGAGAGCAAGAATCATGAAACAGCTTCCCAGTTGTTTGCCTCCCTTCCCCTGGTCACTGTTCCTGAGGGTGTCCCTTCCCCTTCTGAGCATTTCCTGCACCAGACTGTATCCCACCCCCACCCAATTGCCACTTCTCCTGGCCCACATTCTGTTTGTCTCTCCCCACAGGGTAGCTGCTCCTGCAGGTGCCCCACCACCCAGTTGCCACTCCTGGCAAGTCTCCATCCCCCGCATGTCGCCTTTGTTTCTAATCTTCAATTTACCCCCCTTCCCACTCATTCATTTTTCAGGGTGCCCAATCCCCAGTTGTGGCTACTACCCCCATCCCACCCACCCATTTTCATTTTGAGATACCAGGGAGCCATCCCAGTGCTGTCAAACATAAAACTTACACTGGGGTGGCCAATCCCATGTGTTGGTACCTGAAATAAAGAACATTGTCTCTTGTAAACTTTATTTTAAACCCTGCAAAAGAAAACCATCCATTGATGTCTATCGCCACTGCTGCCATTATCCTCCCCTCCACCTGATCCTCCCACTCAGCAACCCCCCAGGCCTCACCCCTTACTTACCTGCCAGGGGTCTAACACTGTAATCATCTCTGGACTGGGGACACATCTTCATTCTTCTATGCCAGACTGCAAAATAAGGAAATCAGGTATACGGTTTAAAGTATTTCAATGGGTTTATAACTTGCCCTTATAACTTGTCATTTTTTAAGGTTTTCCCCCTAATTTTCAACATGGCCTTCTTGGGACCTCACCTTATGAACAGTGATGATAAAATTATGCAAATGCATCCTGAAAGGTGATTTCACAATGGCAGTGCTAAATCACTTTTCGGTCAGGATATGAATATTTTCTCTGCCTTTGTTCATGAGGTGGGGTCGTAAGAAGGCTATGTTGAAAATCTGGGATAAAAATATTAAAACACAATAGAGTTATGAGAGTACGTTGACATTTTTGAATCCATGCTCATAACTTAGGTAATTTTCAATATTTTGCCCCCAAATTTTCAACATAACCATGTTTTTCACTTCATGAATGTGACAGCTGTCATTTTTCAAATCCTTGCCAAAAATGTGTTTTCGCACTTGTGGTGCAAAATGACTCTTTGATCAGGATTTGGAAATTTTCTCTACCCTTGCTCATTAGGTAGGGCCATAAGAAGGCTATGTTGAAAATTTTGGGTCAAAATATCAAAAAATAACAACGTTATAAGTGTATACTGAAATTTTTCAACACACACACTTATAGCTGTGGTAATTTTCAATACTTTGACCCTAAAATCTCAACATAGTCATTTTTCATATCACTTCATGAATGTGACAGCTATCATTTTTCAATTTCATGGCCAACATGTGTTTTTGCACTTGTGGCACGAAATCACTTTCAGGCAGAATTTGAAAAATGTATTCACTTCTGTTCATGAAGTGGGGTTATAAGAAGACTATATGGGGTCATAAGAAGGATTTGTGGACAATTTGGGTTAAGAATATTAAAAAACAAAGATCTTACCTGAGAGGGCTCTTGCAGTAGGTAATTACATATAGGACTGGCGCCGGCGGGCAGCAGGACCCCATGGAAAAATTTCGAGCTAGCAGCCCTGTGGAGGACCGCCCCACGTCAGGTGACCGCATCAGGAGACGCCGGTATAAAGGGCGGTCCCCGACGCCTGCCTTCCAGTTCTTTCCTCGCTAGCTCATGCAGCGCCCGTGAAAAGTTCATGTTTCAGCCCTATCTTCGTAGGTTTTACCGAAATTCGCTGTTTTATTTTCATATAACGCCAGGTCATCGCGGTGTATGTCGTCTCACAGCCCGAGCACAAAAAATAAGTGCGACTCTGTGCGGCGCCCATCTCCCACAAGGACGGCCATTCCTTTGCCTTTCTACCTAGGCCTCGATCACCCAGTCGAGAAGTGCCAGCACTGCCTCAGCTTCAACGCGGCTACCCGGAAAAAGCACCAACAATCCCTGGAAGCCCATCTTCTGAAGAAAAAGATGAGTTCTATGGAGAAGGAGCTCAAACAGCTGAGGCAGGTGTCCACTTCCCCCGAAGGGCATCGGAAAAAGAAGGACAAGGAGAGGCACCGGGACAAGACCTCCTCTACCGTGTCTCCCTCGGGAGCCGCCAGGGCACAGGTACGTCCCCTCCGGGGGATCGCTCCTCGACGGCCGCCTTGAAGGTTTCAGAGGTGGTGTCGGCCCGCCCGTGTGGCTCATGCTCGGGCCTTGCGGGTGCCTGCGGGCTATTGGAGGCCTCCGCCCCCGGTTTGGCTGCAGGCTTGCGGCCTACTGGCGTGGGCGACTCCAGTAAGTCAGGCATCAGCTCCTCCGACGTCCGCATGGAGAGGGCCGGTAAGATGCCCAACCCTTCAGGGCGCTGCGCGGCCCCTCCACGCCAACGGACCTGCCCGATCCTTCCACTCGGCCTGCCTCCGGTGATAGCTCCTTAAGCCAGAACCAGCCCCTCCAGCGCCCGCAAACGCGCCCTCAATCAACCGCGCTGTTCAGTCCGATGCTCAGCAGCGCGAGAAATCGACGGCGGACCCCCACATCCGTCGTACCTGTTCCTCGCAGCCTTCGCTGCCGTCCGGGACCCAGAGTCCCCAGCCTGACACGGGGATGTTTCTCTCCATCCCCGGATAATGCTGAGATCTTCCTCCTCCTCCATCAGATCCCCTCCGCTGGCTGAACCCGGATCTGATGTCAGCTTCAGGCGCCCGGCTCCGGCCAGGTACCTCCGGCAGGTACCTCAATGCTGGCCCAGCGCGGTTCTACCATGACTCCAGGAGACATCCCGCCTCCGGATGTCCCCCTTCCAATGGGCCCTCCGCCCTCTGGGCCCTCCAACATGGACCCACCCGTGAGGCCGCCGGCCGGGCTGTCTGCTCCGGCAGCTCCCCCGCAGTATCCAGCACTGCAGTACCCAACGCCGGTCTTTCTGACGCCACAGTACCCGACGCCACAATACCCGACGCCGGATTTTCCACAGCTGAGTTTTGGATACTCTCCATACGGGTATAACCCGTACCCCTTTCCCCCTCCTCCACGACCCCCTCAGCCGCCGGTGGATCTGCAGGAGACTCTGGCCTCCTGGTGGGCTGAGGCCAAGGCTCAGCTCACCAAAGAGGTCAAGAGCCGCCTTCCAACTACGGTTCCCATACATCTGAGGAGGCACATTCCCTCACCACCTCTGGACTCCAGGGCTCTCCCATCTGGGTCCAGAGTGGAGCAGGACACGCATTCACGGGTACTACCGAAGGGACCCGTTCCTCCCCCAAGTCGGGTACGGGAGTCTTATTCTTCTTCTTCCTCCTCTTCACTCTCGGATTCCTCGGACTCTTCCGACGGATGCTCCGAGAAAGACGACAAGCCCCGCTCTCCGTCAAAGCCCCGGCCGAGGACTCCTCTGAAGTCTCCTCCGGAGGATCCCTCTTTTACAGAGTTGCTTAGAAAAATCAAGGAGGCTCATCATTGGCACTCTCTGGAACCAGATCCTCAGTGACTGAAACTTGCTGAACATCTGGATCTGCCCGTGACAGCTCCTACATTCGTGCCACCCTGGATAGAGCCTCACACCGACCTTGTCTCCACGATATGGAAACAGCCGTCGGCGTTAGCCCCACTTCCAAGGAAGTCAAACAGGCTATACCAGGCTCCTGAGGGTGTTGACTTCCTGGACTCTCACCCTCAGGCTGACTCGGTCGTGATTAGCGCCGCTCATGGCCGGTCGGCACACCCAAAGCATCTTAGCTCGTCCCCTCCTGATAAGGAATCTCACCTTCTGGACCAGTGCGGAAGAAGATTTATGCTTCTTCCACACTGAGGATTCAGGCCCTGAACTACGTCGGCCACATGGGGGACTACCAGAAGGCTGTCCTTACTCGGGTGGAATCCAAGCTGGACTCCTTGCCTGACTCCCAAGTCAAACAGGAGTTAGCAGATCTAGTCCGTTTTGCTCGTTCGGCCAGTTGCCACATTTTGCGGGCGACATACGATGCAGTGGACACTGCTGGGCAGAGCTCCTCTTTCGCCGTGGGTCTACGGTGTCATGCCTGGCTCTGCGTGTCAGGGTTGGTCCCGGAGGTGCAATCCACTATTCAGGAAGCACCTTTCCGGGGGTCGGTGCTCTTCGGAGGTGATGTCAAGGACATCATCACCGATTTGCAAGAGAAGGGGCCGCCTGAAATCAGTGGATTCCATGTGCCGTCCCCATCAGCAGCTGCCCTTGTCCCTTTGCAGATGGAATCAGCCAAAGGCAAAACCACAGGGAAGGCGGGCCATCAAGCGTCGGGCCCCTGCAGCTGCTAAGCCCTCCACCCAAAGAGCAGTGGGTACTTCAGCTGCAGCACTGCCCCACACCACCTGACTCCTTTCCTCTCCCACCGCCTCTGGACTTCCGGAGGAACTGGTAGGAGGGAGGTTTTCCCTCCACCTTCCGGAATGGGAGAGGATAACCACAGATTCTTGGGTGCTCCAGCTTATAGCGGAAGGACACTCCATAGAGTTTCTTCAGAAACCACCCCACCACCCCCCTCTGAAGTCATCCTCTTCAAGGGAACACCTTCCTTTGGTCTGGGAAGAAATCTCGGCTCTTCTCATGAAGCAAGCGATAGAGCCCGTCCCCCTTCATCTTCAAGGGACGGGTTACTATTCCCATTTCTTCCTGGTCCCAAAGAAAACGGGAGATCTCAGACCGATTCTAGATCTCAGTTCCCTGAATCTTTATGTAGAGTGCAAAAGGTTCAGGATGCTCTCTCTGCAGAGCCTTCTGCCCCTCCTTCGGCCAGGTCAATGGCTTTGTGCCCTGGATATGCAGGATGCCTATCTGCACATACCCATTCGCCTTTCTCATCATAAGTACCTTCGTTTTGCGTTCCGGGGGGACCACTACCAATTCAAGGCACTCCCCTTTGGTCTATCCTTGGCCCCCCCCGAGTATTTACCAAATGCCTAGCAGTGGTGGCAGCCCACCTGCATACAATGGGAGTACAGGTGTTCCCTTACCTGGATGACTGGCTCCTGGCGCAACGTCCAGGAGGAACTCCTGTGTTTTCTCTCCTCACCCAGCAGGTCTTTGCCTGCCTGGGTAATACCATCAGCCATTCCAAGTCTCATCTGGACCCTTCCCAGAGGCTTCAGTTCATCAGGGCCATCCTCGTCGACTGTGAGCAAAGCCTTCCGCCTCCGGACAGGGGCCTTTCTTCACACCCAGATTTCTCTGCTATCAGAATGCAAGAGGGTCTCGGTGAGGTTGGTCCTCCGCCTTCTCGGGCTCATGACGGCCACTATTCCGACGGTCCCCCGAGCTCGATGCCACATGAGGATCTCTCAGTGGACTCTTCGCTGTCAGTGGGATCAACTAGTGGACGACCTGGATCAATTAGTTCTGATCTCATCGCCGATGGTGCGAGACCTGCAATGGTGGATGGTTCAAGAGAACCTGTTTTGGGGGGTACCTTTCTTTCATCTTCCCCCCTCCCAGACTCTGACTACAGATGCATCAGGTGAAGGTTGGGGAGCCCATCTAGGTCCTCGTCGGACCCAGGGTTCCTGGTCCAGGCTGTAAAAAGCTCTCCACATCAGTGTGCTCGAGCTTCGAACTATGTTGTACGCTCTTCAAGCCCTTCACCAATACATCCTTCCCGGCCACCTAGCTGTCCAGATGGACAACATGTGCGTAGTGTGGTACATCAACAAACAAGGAGGAACTCGGTCCTACCCTCTATGCAGGGAGGCAATGAGGGTTTGGGATTGGGCAGCTCAACACGACCTTCACCTAACGGCGATTCATGTTCCAGGAGTCGACAACACTCTGGCAGACAAGTTAAGCTGCTCTTCTGCTCTGGCTCATGAGTGGGAACTGGACCAAGAGGTACTAGACAATATCTTTCAGCTTTGGGGGACTCCGCAGGTAGACCTATTCGCCTCCCCCCAAAACACAAAACTTCCCACCTTTTGCTCGCTCGTTCCAAAGTGAGGCACTTTCTGTAGCAACGCTCTGTCTCTAGACTGGAAGGACAGATTCATCTATGCTTTTCCCCCAATTCCTCTGATCCCATGAGTCTTGCAGAAACTAGCCTCAGAAGGAGTGAGAATGATTCTTATCGCTCCTTTCTGGCCCAGGCAAATCTGGTTCTGTCTTCTACAACAGTATTCAGAGGATCCTCCTCTTCCTCTTCCTCTATTTTGAGGTTTGTTGACCCAGGATCAGGGGACCCTGGTCCATCCAGGCCTCAAATCCCTTCAACTACATGCATGGCTCCTGCAGACCTAGCCCAATCCCGTTTTGGTGTGTCTCCAAAAGTGGCGGAGATTTTAGTAGAGGCTAGAAAGCCCTCCACCAGGTCCACTTATGCCATGAAGTGGAAGAGATTCTCTATTTGGGCAGCCTCCAAGAACGTGGAGCCTTTCTCCTGTTCAGCGGCTTTTCTGCTGGAGTATTTACGTCATCTGTTCGGCCTGGGTCTCAGCCATTCCTCCTTGAAGGTTCACATGGCAGCTATCTGAGCCTATCATGTTCCCTTTGCAGATAAAGGTTTCACTCAACTGGAGGTCTCGAAGACCTTTCTCAGAGGGGTCCTCCATTTGAGGCCCCCCATTCATACTCCGGCTCCCCCTTGGGACTTGAATTTTGTTCTCGAGAAACTTACTCTTCCTCCCTTTGAATCCGCAGCTTCTGCAGATTTGAAGTTTCTTTCCTGGAAGACGCTCTTCTTGGTGGCCATTACTTCGGCTCAAAGAATCTCCGAGCTTCAGGCCCTGATGTGTAAAATCCCCTACTTGATTTTTCACAAGAAACGAGTTGCTCTTCGCACAAATCCTAAGTTTCTACCTAAGGTAGTTGCAGATTCTACCTTAAATCAGTCCATAGAGCTACCTGCCTTTTTCACACAGTACTCTAATCAAGGGGAATATTTACTCCATACTATGGATGTACACCGGATTCTGAGATACTACACCAACAGGACGAAGGATCTCAGAAAGACTGATCAGTGGTTCATCTCTTTTGCCCACAAAAGGGAAGGCAATGCTGTTTCCAAGCAGTGCCTGTCTAAGTGGTTGGCTCATTGCATAACCTTCTGTTATGACAAATACCACAAGACCCTCCCGGGTCAAGTCAGAGGCCACTCCACAAGGGGAGTAGCTGCCTCCGCGGCTTGTTTCAAGAAATGTATCTGCGGCAGACATATGCGCTGCCGCTACCTGGACTTCCGTCCATACCTTTATGAAACACTACAGTTTGGACATTGCCTCTCGCCGTAGAGCAGGCTTCGGGCTGGCTGTTTTGCAAGGCTTCCTGTCTTGAGGCTTGCACGGCTACTGCTACTTTTTTGGAGTAGTTTCCTCCTCCTGGTGCCTTTTTCTTTGTTCCAGGCTGCTTGGGATTCAGTCCTATATGTAATTACCTACTGCAAGAGCCCTCTCGAAGTAAGACAGTACAGTTATGTAAGAACTTACCGTAACAGTAGATCTTCGAGAGATGCTCTTGCAGTAGGTAATACCTTCCCGCCCTCCATCCCCCTAGGCTTTTTTCAGCTCCTTTTCCAGGAATGGAAACATCCGCTTCTCTCTCATCCGGGCCTTCCTGGCCTGTGGCGGGAAAGAACTGGAAGGCAGGCATCGTGGACCGCCCCTTTATACCGACGTCTCCTGACGCCGGTCACCTGACGTGGGGGCGGTCCCTCACCAGGGACTGCTAGCTAGAAATTTTTCCATGGGGTCCTGCCGCCCGCCGGCATCAGTCCTATATGTAATTACCTACTGCAAGAGCCTCTCTCGAAGATCTACTGTTACGGTAAGTTCTTACGTAACTGTACTTTATGGGGTGCTATTGAGCACTCTTGCTAAACAGACATGCTTCACCTCGTCTGTGCAGATTTCCACTTGTAATTATATAAATAACAGAAATATTCCACTATTAAGAACTTTGAGCTGCAGAATTCAGTAAAGCATATCGAGACGAATTAAACAGTAATAAATACAGCCATGGGTCGGACAACTAAAGGAGGAGTGAGCAGTCCCAAAAATGTGCAACCTACAGATCTGCAGGCCCTGATGGCCCCCGGTGGATCCTCAGAGTCGAGTACACCACCTTGGAACTCCTTGGCTTATCCATGAAGGCCAGTGGTGGAAAAGTGGAGGAGATCCTTTGGCAGATGGGGGAACAGGACCTGAAAATAGAATCGGCTACTAAAACAGTCGCCCAGATGGAGGTACAAGCAACTAAGGCCATTAATGTGACTATTAAACTGGTACAAGAGAATAACCAGCTTAGATATCAGATGGAAGCCATCGAAAATGCCCAGAGAACAGTGAATTTAAGACTCGTTTGGCTGCTGGAAGGTAGCGAAGGCTTGGACCTTGTAGCATTTCTTCAAAATTGGCTACCCAATGCCTTGGGCTTAGAGGCAGGGAACATGCTGGCCCCGCAAATTATTAAGGCCTATCTTATCTCCCCAAGAGCCACCCCAAATGCAGCCTGATCTTCCAAGGGCCGTGGGGTGTCCACGACTAGTCGTCAACAAAAATCTTTTCAAATGACCAGACAGCGAAACTGGCTTGCCGACCACATTTTGCGGTCGGCATGTGATTCCAGTTATGGGGACATGTTTTCTTCGTGGGGCTTCCCAAAACCCCCTACACAGGGGGCTGTGCCTCCCACACCTCCACACTGTAGATTCTCAACTCCAGGTTGGAGCTGATTGTGGGGGGGGTGCAAGACCCTGGAATGACAGTGCCAGGTTTCCAGCACCAGCACTACAGCGATGTGTCACTGTAGTGTCGTTCGCTATCAAAGTTTCATGGTCGGGATAGTATACCACCATGGTGTAGTGGTCCAGGACTTATACCTGCAAGCTGCCAGGGAGTCACAGGACTTTAATTTTGCTGGGACTGCATCTCTTCCTGGACCTTCCCTTTGCTACCCGCACAAGGAGGAAGAAATTTGACACTGTAATGGCTCATCTTTAGAGTCTTGGAATCATACATTCACTTTTGATGCCTGCTCTCCTACACATACACCATGGAGGACACACATATATTTTTACAGATCCGCAGGAGGCTGTCAAGAAGGTGGAGGTGTTTGAGCGTGAGTTCGCTGTCGTTAGTTCACCAATGAAGATGAATCGGAGGAGGACACTTGAATGGCATACTCAGTAAAAACGTTTTCTCTATCTACTGTTCTTGATGAAGCTATAGTTTGGGACTGGAGACTGTTTTAGGCCTTAGATTGTTCCATGGTGGTAACCTTATGGCAGCCCTCATATGCAGCAAAATAAAATATGTTTGAATGGTTTCCTTTTTCTATCTCAGTAAGATGTTTAATCTGCTAACTTGGGAAAGTTCAAGGGTTTGCCGTAAAAGCTTAAGTTGAATTATGCTGAATAGTATTCACTACTGTTTAAGCCTTTTCTTTTCCATTTATCTTCTAAATGGCAATTTAAGCTCTCTAGTTCTCGGTTAAAAATAGCTTCATTGTGAAGGTCCTTCAAAATTCTTTAGAGAATAAGATAATGATACATTGCTTGGTTATATTGCTAATTTTGTTCTTAAAGTGGAATATTTTTATCTAAAAGTATTGAATAAAATATCCTATACAGAGTTGAGGTTTTGCGGAGGGTGGAGGAGTACTAACCATTTTTTGCATGGCACATGTTTGATATGGGATCACATCAGCCTCATGGTTGAGTATAAAAAATGATGGACGTTAACATTACAGTATGGTCGCCTCACTGTTGCAAGGTGTAGCTATGTAGGATTTATTCTTGTATGATTAATGTGGGAATACCCCTATATTTTTACACTAACCTATTAACTATTATTAAGGCTATGTATTCTGTCCTTAATTAAATGGCTCCCTGAATATTGATTGTATGCCTGGTAGGAGGTATTAATTGTATGAAGTCGTTTTTTTTTATAAAACAATGTATTCATTTATTAGCTTTTGGTAACAGGGTAAATGCATTAGGGAAGGGAAGATTGTTTAACCAGGAGTAGCACACTAAGCCAAAGCTTGTTTCCAGATGTGACCCGGGAGAACAAGGAAATTAAGTGAAAGTGACTTGCTCAGAATCACACAGTACACACCTAGGCAGTTGTGGGATTCAAACTCAGGTCTGTAGCTCAGGCCTTAACCCACTGCGCTATACTGCCTCCATAGGCATTAGGCAATAACCCTGCCTATTTTCAGGCACAACCAAGGAGAGTACAGTGTAAACACAACAACGATAACAATCAGGTACAAAATGCAATGGTACGATCAGAACAAAATAAAACAGCAGACACATCATAGCAAAAAAGCAACAGATTATACAATGCAGGGATAAGCAGCAATAACAAATACAATTAGTGCAGCCGTACCATCAGTGCATACAAACCTGGTAAACAAGTCTGAATAGACTAAACAGAGGTGAAAACAGACGGGTAGATACACTTTCAGTTGAAGAATACAGAAATAGACATAAAGACAGGCTGGTGGGCAAGCAGAAAGAATTTTCACAAAAAAAAAAAAATACCACCAGCAGCTTAATCTGATTCAAGGTCAGTTGGCATTCATCTGTATTCCCCTCCTCCGGGTCGTGCCTGAAAATAGCCAGGATTTGTCTAGTGCACTTACCCAGTCAACAAAAACTAAATAAATAAAAAGATGAACATCAAGTTAAGTGCAGTCACAATTACCAAGAGCAATTAGGTGAGAGAACAGAGCATGCTTAAATGTAAGGTGAGATGAGGAGTTCTTATGAAGGGGGAGAGAATTTCAGAACTTGGGGTCGAAATAGGGAAAAGCTTGCACACCCATTTTAGTGGAGCAGGGTGGAACTGAGAGCAAGGGAGAGGCGGAGGACCTAAGGGAGTGGGAGTGAGGGACAGGGTTTCGCATAGCTCCCAGAGTGTCAGTACGAGGAGGTCTGGTTAAAGAGTCAATAAAACAACCTAGAACATAAGAACGAAGGGCATAGGGAGACAGCAATAATAAAATATAATAATAATAAAAAAAAAGTTATGAGTGTCCATTGAAGTTTTTGAACACATGCTCATAACTTTGGTCATTTTCAGTATTTTTGACCCCGTATTTTCAACACAGCCATTTTTTTTTACACCACCTCATGAATGTGACAGCTGTCATTTTTCAAATCCTAGCCAAAATGTGTTTTGACACTTGTGGTGCCAAATGACATTTTGGCCACTATTTTATAAATGACACCTGTCATGTTCAGAAGAATTTTATGTTGAAAATTTGGGGTCAAAATGTAAAAAAACAACTAAGTTATGAGGAAACGTTGAATTGTTCCAGTATTTACTGATAGAAACATAGAAACTGATGGCAGATAAGAACCTCTTGGCCCTCCTAATCTGCCCATTTTCCCTACCTGTTGTAATATCGCAGACCCTACTTGATCTCCGTCTTTATCTCATCTTTCCTAACCACTAAGGTTCCCTTATACCTATCCCATGCATTCTTGAATTCCATTACCATTTTTGCTCCCACCACCTCTGCTGGGAGGCTGTTCCAGGAATCCATCACCCTGTCAGTGAAGATGTACTTTCTCACATTTTCCCTGTGTCTGCCCCTCCCCCCAGCTTCATAGCATGACCCCTTGTTCTTGGACATATTTTTCTCTGAAAAATGCTTCCCTCCTGTACCTTATTTATACCCTTAAGGTATTTGAAAGTCTCTATCATATCCCTTCTCCCCCTCCTTTTCTCCAAGATGTACATATTGAGGTCCTTTAGTCTCTCCTCATAGGGCTTTGGGTGCAGACTATTTTAGTTGCCCTCCTCTGGACTACCTCTATTCTGTGTGTGTCCTTCCGGAGAAGTGACCTCCAGAACTAGACACAGTACTCTAGATTCGGTCTCAGCAATGACTTTATTGAACCACATTTTGGGCCCAAATGTACAACATATCCCATGTGTTACCTCACCTCTGAACATGACGTGTCATTTTTCAAATCCCCTTCGAAACTTGCTTTCACAGTTGTACTGTGAAATCGCCTTTTGGAAGGGATTTAAAAAAGTCCACCCATCTTGTTCATAATGTCAGGTCATAAAAAGACTTTTGGAAATTAGGGGTCAAAATGTGTGAGCCCGTCAAATTCCAGTTGGGGCACCCGCCTAATGGCAGCCTAAATAGCGAGCTCCGCCAATCGACAAAATAATCCAAAGGCATCTAACTCTTAATCCATCATCCTGTTGACTAAAAGACGAATCTCAGACTATCTGATGCCTCCGAAACATTGCTGGAGGGATAATTCCATGAATCAAGCAAGTAAAAGCTCAAAAATGCCAGCTTCGGTCGACAACGAGAGGGCCCAGGAATCCCCGAGTCTCGCGCTTGGGCAAAGCATTGAAACTCCACGGGAGGAAATTGAGTGCATGATCACATCTAGAGAGCTTTGTCCAACCCTGAAACAAATCAACCAGACACTCCAGCGATTAGAAGCTAAGGTCTTAGACCAATGTACAGAGATCGCCACATTAACCAAACAAGCTGGGGAAATTGAGGAAACTTTAACGGATAATACTACTACCACTGATGTGCATAACAAAGCCCTTCTGGACTTACACCATCACTCTCAACAACTCAAAGCACGCTTAGAAGAACTAGAGAACAGAAATAGAAGGGATAACCTCCGGATTCACGGGCTCCCCGAGGGCACTGAGACTGGCACAATGACTGCTTTCATAGACTCATTTCTGCACGAGATTTTAATCTCCCTCCAGATAAAGCTCTCAATATAATTCGAGCCCATAGATCCCTGATTCCAAAACCTTGGGTCCCCAAGGCGCTTGGTAGTTCTAGCATTCCTGGACTATAGAGTGAAGGAGGAGATTTTGCAGTTAGCATGGTCAAAAAAAAATGATGCACTTTGGGGAAACTCAACTGTATTTGGACCACGACTTTACACCACAGCTGCTTTCCCAAAGGAGAAAAGTACTTACAGTGATTAAACAGTTACAGCAGAATAATCAGGGCTTTCGTTGAATATCCAGCATGCTTAAAGGTTCAGATGGCAGAAGGTATGAGACGTGTCCAAGATTTGCAAGCAGCAGGGGACTTTTTGATTTCGGTGGGCATTCAACCCCAGGGAGAGAAAGCCAATCTACCACAATGCAGACAGTTGGAGACCAGAGACTGGGCCTACAGTGGAACTAAAAGACAGGGCGAAAAGGCCAACCCGACCACTTCTTCCTTGTGGGACTCCTTACGCAGTAAGAAACGCTTGAGAGGGCTGAATAAAGAGCCAATACAGACTGCACCAGAAATGGACAATGCCATAGAAGAAGCAAACTCCCAAATTACCTGAGTGCTTTCAGGCGTAGTATCTTTCATTCATTTGCTTCTTGTGATCTCCTCAGGCTTAACATTACGGGGACATATTTTGAAAATATCTCTGACTTTACAAGAGGTTTCTGAGATTGACCTCATTTGAAATGGAGTACAAAATACTCAATTGAACAAATTCTATAATGTCAGGATGTACTAGTTTCTAAAATATACCACTTGGTATCTATACAACCCATGGTCTGATGGTTGGGGGGGACATGGCTCCCTCATCGTGGACATTGAGTGGGCCTGGGAGCTTCTTGGGTCTGTCAGTTGCGGGTGGAGAAGCCATGTCAAGAATTCATGTCTCCCTCACACAATTTGGAAGTATTAACTTAGTAATCTGACTTAAGCAATTGTCAATGAGGCACAAAGATCAAAGGCTTCAGCTGGATTGCAGGGGGCTTATAAGGCCTTTATTGGCAACCTCTTCGAGGAAGTCTTTGGGGCTGGGCCTCGCGGCGGGTGGCTAACTTCCCTCCGTGTACGGGGTTTGGCTTTGGGGCAATTTGGAGATGTGTTGCTGAGGTTCAGTCCCTTAAGCTTAAGGCTTGCTAGGTCTCCCATAATTACTTTATTATTTTACTAACTCCTCAAAAATGGGAGCTATCAGGTGATTGGTATATTGCACCTTAATTTCTATGGCTTTCCTACTTGGACCTGTGCGCAGACTGGGGCTCCTTATGAGGCCTGTTTGGTGGCCCTACTGACGGGGGAGTGGTGATGTTACCCATTACTCCCTTACTAGGGACCAGGAGTTAGTAAAGTATGTTCATATTGTTTTACAAAGCATAAGTCAGTTGGTCTACAGTTTTATATGTTGCTGATAGAAACAACCTAAGTAACACTCGTACTGAATAGGCAGGGTGTCTTTTCACTAGGGGAGTCAAGGACAGTTTGGGCCCATGATCTTTAGTTGGTTTAGCTACTGACACACATTGTAAGGAGCTAAATAATAATTACCATAGTTGAAACTCTAGGGGGGAGCCCCCCACTTGGAGAGCGTAAACATATCCCCCCCTCTTAATTCCCTTCCCATAGTGGGGAAGGGAGTTCAGACAAAGATCCTATAAACCTGGATCTTCCTCCTAGGAAGTCATATAATGATATACCACAAAGGGTTTTGCCCAGTTGGCAATGATGATTGTTGTATAGTTAAGAAGTTGTTCAAGGATGGAGATACACTGCAATGTTTTGGGGGGAGGGGGATCCTGAGAGGCAGATCTGGGGAGCCTGTCTTGACTACTGTGTTATTTTTTTTCTTTCTTGTTTTAAAACATAATGGCTAATGTTGGATCGGTGATATGCACTTATAATGTAAATGGTCTCACAAGTCCAGTTAAACGAAGCAAGATTTTAGCACAACTTAGAAAGTCGACAGCAGAATTTTTGCTTCTGCAGGAGACACATCTATCTGAGAGGGAGCACAGTAAATTCCTGAAGCTGGGGTTTAAGGAGATGGCGGCCTCCTCATATAAAAAGGGTAGACATAGAGGTACTATGGTACTTATTCCACACAAGTCCCATTTTGAAAAACTGGCAGTAAAGGTGGATGGGGAGGGTAGATATACTCTCATGAAGGGCACACTAGAGGGGCAATTAATAACACTTGCTTCTGTGTATTTCCCTGCAGATGCTTCTTATGGGGACTAAAGATCATTCTTTCTCCTTCTCCAGGAGTGGGCGGAGGGAGTCTTGGTATGTGGACGAGACCTGAATTTGACCTTGAATCCTGCCCTGGACACCACTTCCTAGATCCCGAGAAAGTCCCATGAGGTGTCAAGAAAGGTCCATAACTTAAGTGGAGAATTGGGCATTTTAGATGTTTGGCATTACCAGCGTCCGAAACAAAGGGTCTATACTTATTTTTCTGCCACATACAATATGTATTCCCGATTGGACTACTTTTTGCTACCTAGAGATGAGATTTTTAGGGTACAGGATACCTGGATAGGGGACTTTCTCCTCTCTGATCATGCTCAGCTCTATATGAGTTTGGATCTGGGAGGATTTAGAAGAAACACTTTTTGGAGACTTAACGTCTCCTTGCTTAAAGATCCAGCAGTTAAGGAACAGATCATAGACACATACCAGTGTTTTCTAATGGAAAATGAAGGACAGGAAATGTCATGTGCCACCTTATGGCACGCGGCCAAGGCTGTTTTCCGAGGGAAGTTTATACAACTTGCTGTAAGGAAGAAGAGAGAGGGGAGATGGAAGACCCTCAGTGATCAAATCCAAACATTAGAGGGAATGCAAAAACAGAAATACTCTAGAACTGTAGCACAGCAACTTCAGACTCTTAAAGGGGAATTGGGCCAAGTATTAGATTATCAGGTATAATTGTTATTTTTAAAGCAGAAATACTATGAGGGGAGCCCAAAGTCACTTAGATTATTAGCCAGTAGGTTGAGAGCACAAAGAGCGAGGGCCACAATCATGAGGGTGTAGCACCCCGGACATCAGAAAGTGGTATATAAAAAAAATGAGATAGCTGAGACTTTTCGGGAGTTCTATGAACAGTTATATCAAAAAGGAATCCCCCCACCTGACGGGAAGACTGAATCTTTCCTACATAACCTGAAATTACCAACCCTGTCACCAGACCAGGCAAAAGTGCTGATGCATCCGATATCGGCGGAGGAACTTAAAGCGCAAGTGGGAGCCCTGAAGACAGGGAAATGCCCTGGAACTGATGGGCTCCCAGGGGAATTTTTTTAATGTTTTAGAGACTTGCTCCAGCCTCTTATTTTGAGAGTATTCTCTGGGGTCTTGAGGGATAGGGACACGGCCCCACCCTCCTGGGCCACAGCTTTGATTTCGGTGATACCCAAACCGGGAAAGGACCCCTCCAGATTCGCTTCCTATCGCCCAATTTCCCTCTTAAATACTGATTATAAGATCTTTTCTTCCATTATGGCTAAAAGAATACAACAGTATCTTCCCATCTCATACAGTTAGATCAGAATGGATTTGTCCTGGGTAGGGCAAGCTCAGGATAATCTGAGGCGAACCACCCACCTTATTGACCATGTCAACAACTCTGCTACTTCGGCACTATTAATGAGTCTTGACGCTGAAAAAGCATTTGATAGGGTTGATTGGAGCTTTTTGGGGGCAACTCTTTCTCGGTTTGGATTCCTGAGAGAATTTATACAATTAATAAGCAAATTATACCACTCCCCAACTGCCTAGGTTCACAGAAATGGCCACATTTCTAGGCCTCTGAAACTCTACAGAGGTACAAGACAGGGATACCCTTTATCACCACTGCTTTTTGCATTATATATAGAACCTCTTGCTCAGTCTATCAGGGAGAATGGGAATATAAAGGGAATAACATTGAATGGCTTTTGGATAAACTGGCTTTATATGCTGACGACATACTTATATACCTTACAGAACCTGACTCCTCTATCCCTGCTTTGTTTTGGCAGTTGGAAGAATTTTCCTCCCTCTCCGGATACAAACTGAACTGCTCTAAAACAGAGATACTTAGTTGCAATTTTACTCCTTCCCCAGAATTAAAGAACAGATATCCCATGAGGTGGGACCCAGATCAGATGAGTTACCTAGGGATTAAGATTGGGATTGGCAACCACCACCTCTTGGAACTTAATTATCCCCCCTTTGATCAACCAATTAAGGATGGATATCCTGGGATGGACTCTCCTACCCTTATCTATATATACTAAGACACAGGCATTAAAGATGAATGCCCTGCCAAGGTTACTTTACTTATTTCAATGTGTACCCTGGCAGGGCATGTTTTTCAAATTTCTTTGGGCCAAAGACCATCCTAAGATTCGTAGAGGCCTTATGTATGCCCCACGGGCCCATGGTAGGCTAGCCTTCCCTAATTTACAGGGTTACTGGGCTATGGCCCAAATGCGGGTGGCTCTCCTGTGGGGCAGTCCTGGTTTTGATTCTCATTGGAAGAGAATTGATTTGGCAGTTGAGGCCGTCCCTCCCCTTCCGGCTAGTCTATTTTATGATGATGTTGGGGTACATGAGTCTTGTTATACAGGGACTAGGACTGTCCTGGAAGGATGGAGGAGGCATAATCCGTGGTGGCATAAGAAATCAATTGTGGAAATTCCGATGGTGGCTTTATGACCCCCTCTTTCCAGCTGCCACCTTGAATTCATGGTTTAGACAGTGGGCCAGGAAAGGATTTCACTTTCCTTATCAGATTTTATCAGCAGATAACCCTATTTCCTTTGAGGCAGCCAGGCAGACATTTGGGCTTCTCGCACAAAATAATCTAAGATTCCATCAGATCAGAGACTACGTCCTTGCCCTTCAGATGACGTATGCCCGGTTGCAGGTGGAGGTGGAGGACCCTCCTTTCTGGGGTATTTGGTTTTCAGGGGTGGGAAAGGAGCAATATCCCTATTATATCAAAGGTATCTAACGGATCAGACCCTTCCTATTGAAAAACTTAAACTTAAGTGGGAAATGGACCTGGGGATCACTCTTTCAGAGAAACAGTGGACTGCTGTGTGGCAAGCTACATGGCAGACAACAGGGGCCCTCTTCAGAGGGAATATGGATGGAAGCTGAGAGCTAGGTACTTTCGAGTTCCTGCTCAGGTGGTGCACTCTGCACCAGCAGTTGGTTCAAACTGCTGGAGGGGATGTGGGATCTCCCCGGCTTCACAGGCCCACATTTTCTGGACATGTCAGATACTTGAGGAGTATTGGTCGAATATAGAACACCATCTCCAGGAAATGTTCCAGTTTCAGTTCCCCCTGGGCCCTGAACATTTGATTTTAGGTCTTAGACCAAAGGAGATACGGGGAAGAGAGGCAATATATTTATGGTCAGTTCTTACGATAACTGCTTTAAAGTCCATTACTAAGAAATGGTCACAGTGAGCTCCCCCCCGGTAGCAGATTGGACAGACATAGTAAAAATATTCACTTAATGGAGAGGATTACATTCAGCCTTCGCCAACAAACCCACTCATACCAAAACAGGTGGACTAGATGGCTCTTGTACTGTATAAGACTCATTTACATTTAGATGCTTAATTAGGCATAGCTGGGCCCTCTCTCCCGTCTCTCTCTCTCTCTCTCTCTCTCATTAAGAATTTATAAAAATAAGAAAGGAAATATATTTTTTTATTATTTTATGCAGTGCACTGTACAGTTTGTTAATATCTCCATCGAGTAGTAATAGATAAGAACATCTGCAATATTATTTGATAGATCTTTGAGAACATGTAGTTTACTTTAACTAGATCATCAAATGCTTTTATTCAGTAAAAAGCTAATGTGTAGGTACGCACTGTGATGTCATCAAGATATGTTTTATGTACCTATGTAATAGATGCATGATCTATCTGTATGGACATGATCTCTCAAGCCCTTTCGGGCCTACCATAATAAAGGAAGTATAAAAACAAACAAAATGTGTGAGCCCACTGAACACTAGATATTGCCCCTCAGCTGCCCTATCCTAGGTAAATACAATTTAAAAATGTGTAAAAGCAGGACACCGCTGAAAGTGAGATATTGCATCACTTTAAAAATGTGCAAAAGCAGGACACCACTGAAAATGAGATATTGCATCTCATCTGGTCTATCCTGGGTAAATATATAATAAAAATGTGAACAAACAAGACCTGACACAACAGCAATGCAAGAGGCAAACATTCGCAGCCTTTCATACGTTAGCCAGGTTCATCACCATCAGAAGCAACCAAACCCCACCACCACCACCATGTTCGTCAGTTAGGTGCCTCATAATCCCTTAAGCCTAGGCAGGGCACAACCTCATTGGATTGATCATGGGCATGGGTTAGTGAGGAAGGAGGACCGGAGTCTGATTTATGCTCAGGTCATTGCCTCTCATTGACCAGTGATTCCACCCACTGTGGTAGCACCTACCTCTTACCTCTCCATGGGTAGTGCAGCTCCTCCACACTGATTCCCATCAAGCTGAGTCTATCTAGTCAGTCCACACCTACCACTGCCCCCCTGTCATGTTGGTAGCTCCGTGGATCAACTGCAAGCCAGTTTCCTGCTGACTCACTTTATAGTGTCACTCCATACTTTCTCCAGCAGCATGTGGTTCACTGGATGATTATTAAAAAAAGGCAAATGAAGTCACTGATCTTGGCATTACTGTTGTGCTGTCCGATCTACAGCTGAAAGCGTTGCGCGTGAACGTGCACTAATATGAAACCTCCACCACCACCACCAAGTAGAGCGGCTGTGTCGACCTCTTCATTTCCCAGTCATGACAAGTTCACTATTATAATTGGTATTATTAATTTCTTAATTTTACCCTCTGTGCCATCTATGACCAACAACTACACAGCAAACACAAGCAAGCAACACTTGCCATTGATAAATGCTTATTTCAGCTGTCATCATGCTGCCGCTGTTGTGTTTAGCCCCCAGTTTGGAGTACATTGCAGAGACTTGGCTTCATGGAGTTTACAAGTATTTGGGGTTTCTGTTGGCCAGTAAATGAGCTCTTCAGATGACAGTGAGCTTGTCGCGGTTGGCAGTGAACACATCTAACATGTGACTGGGAGTGTGCATGGCTGATGGTGTGTCTGAACCCGATGACTGAGTGGATAAGGTGCGAGGCCAGTAGCACAATCGAGCTCATTTTAAATTTTGTAATTTTTTTAAATGATTGTAAGAGTGACCAAACCGATTGGTTTACTGAACTGAGCGGGGGGTTGGTGTCTTTCTTGCTATGAGAAAGAAAACACGGTAGCAATTTGAAAAGCAAGTGTTCTGTTTAAGCTCACTGATTATTTGAATGAAGAGACAGGCAAGCACAAGGACTAGTTATTTACTAGTCTCTGTTGCCTGACACTTGCCCAGGTCCTGGGTACCGTTAGCCAATCAGGAAGCTGGGTTTCTTTAACCCATTTTACAAAACAAGGTAAAGCCAGTCTTGGGAATATATTCAGATTGGTAGGGAGCTTCAACCAGTACATTGCTTCTCTGAATATGGGAGTGTGGTGCCATCAGAGCCCACTGCAGGACAGTGACTCAGCAGAGCCAAAAGAGACAGCATATACCAAATAGGATAGCACCTGTTCCCCTGTGAACCATTTTCAGCTGCCAGCATGCTAATAAGTAAACATGGCATGCAGGGAGAAGGGAGGCAGTGTAACATAGGGGAGGCAGTATACCGTAGTGGTTAAGAGAAGGGGTGGGCAAAGCCAGGGTGAATTTGGATTTGATTTTGGATTTGCCAAATCCAGGACAAGTTTTGATTTGGTTTTGCAAAGAATATGGATTTGCCTGGTTTGGGCCTATATTAATAAGTGGTGGAAAAAGATAAATTACATGGGGCATGGATATGGTTGAGTTATCCACAGTCTAACAGTTCCACTAGAACTATGTTACTGGCCGGTCTGGCAGGATCATGCCATGTCCCATTGCTGTGTTCTCATGTATGTTAGTTTATTTATGTAATTCATAAAAAAGGCCTCATTGTATAAGCCTGATTTCAAGGGAGTCTGGGTAAAGACCAAAATGGTTTACTGGAGTGGTACAATTCCCTGTGTTTTGGGGTAGGCAACACTGTAGTTTACTAGGTGACCTCTCTTTTTTACTGAAACAACACTGCTTTAAATTGTAAAAGGGATTTGGGCCTTCATAATCCTGTGTAACCCCTCTACAAATGGGGGTTCCTGAAGGCCTTCCCGGAGCTTGCTGGATGCTCCATGCCTGGCTGGTGTTCGACGTGAGGCCGCTAAATGTGGGGTTTATGAGTGCTTTTGAAGCCTCCCCGTGCTGTCCCTTTAAGAGTTGTCTGCTCTCAGGCAAAGTCCTTGTTTGCGAGGGGGACTGTGTGTTTCCTTGCTGGAGTCCCGCTCGAGTAGTACTGTAATGCCCCCTCTTGGTGGTCGCCGAAAAGCGCAAGGGGTGCCCCCTCGACAGGTGTACCTGTTGCCTGAAATTATTGAGAGTGATAGCGAAGGTGCAGTTTTGTCTAACCTGCTTTTGTTACAGATGGGACTCTGTGTGCTGTGCCCCTCCATGTTAGACCAGGATGTTCTGAAGGATCCAATAAGGTTCAGGGGCAGTTAATATGAAGGACTAAGTGACCAGTCAGCAACTGGGACTCTTAATGGAGCCAGAGGACCAATAGAGGAACTGCTTGTAATTTTGGGAAAGGCATTATGGGCTATGGCTCTTTTTCGCACCACTGAGGGCCAGAGTAATTGACTGGCATGTGACGCCAGCCAATGGAATCGGGTAGCGCCCGAGCTGTAAGGAGTGCCCCATGCTGTTAGGGGCAGATTCGTTGTGACTGTGAAGGAGAAGGGAGCTCTGAGCTTCTGCTGCCATTGAGTGTTGGCGGGAAGCACGTGAAAAGGCCTGAAGGCGGCCGTTTGCATTGTATGCCAGTGCTGTGTCGGATTCAACTGCCGCGGCGTGGTGGTCAGAGGATCGCTGTGTGCAGCACAGCCACCTACCAGGCTCAACCTGTAGAGGACTGGAGAATCTGCTGAATCACGCTCGGTCTGTCAGGAAAGTTGAAGCTGCAGTGTAACACCCGAAACTGCTGTGAGTTCGTGTGGGTCCTAGAAGCAGCTGCCTGGTATGGTACCCCTCTGTTGTTTTCCGTATAAATGTGTGAGGAGGTTTTTGAAGCTCAGGCTCAGCCCTGCAAGTGGTGAAGGAAGGGTATCTGCTGGAGTCGTGAGTACTGGATCAGGGTAGCTCCCTGTTAAGCTTACAAGCAGTGGGCAAAAGTCATTTTGTTGTACTGCTGACTGCACTAATTGAGCTTTCTGCTCCATTTGAGCTTCTCCGGGATTACATGCTCGCTTGTGTCAGGGCCCCAACCAGCTGCATCGAGGAACTAGCCATTAGGGCTTGGGTACCCATAGACAATAACTGATAGGTTCAGGCCTGTGCACAGAGCCATAGGTAGTTAAATATAGGTAATAGTGATAAGCTAATCACCCTGATTTCCTCCGGTCCTTGTTATCCCCCTTCAAATAAATCAGATTGTTTGTCTTGCAACTGTACCCAGGCTGGTTTGTGTCTTACTGAGGACATACTGCACAGTGAATGTTTGATAACTGTACCTTACTTTCAAGGGGGTCCCCGGAGTGAGCTGAGCCGGGGGGTAAGTGTTCAGGGGGAAAGCATTGTAATTACTCCGTTTGAGCCACTAGTGGGAAGAAGGGAGGGTTTAAGCAACCCAGAGGGCTGTGACTGAGTCAACCTAGACTGTCCTAACCCTGACCTCTGGGTGGAGGCACCCGTCAATGGATCTGGGCCCCTTACCTTGTCACGCCTGAGACAGGCAGGGGTGGTAGCCCTTGGGATAGTGCCCCCTGGGGGTTACACATTGGAGGCACCGCTGGGATTAGCGTCCCCTAGTGGCCAAGTGAGTGAAGTGCATAAGAAATGGAAAAACTGGAAGGGGTTATGTTGGCAAAAATTAAGTTGGGTCCTATTAAGACAATGGTACACAAACTGATGGGGTGGGGTGAAGCCGAAGAGCTGGACTCCCAGAGAATTGTGTTACTGTTAGATGTGCCCCTGGGAACCCCAACAGCTGACATTGTTTCCACAGCAGAGCGTGTTAAATGTTTGGGCAAAGTGGAGGTAAAGGGGCGCATGGCTGACCTGCTCGACCTGACGCTGCAGGTGCTACTTTTGTGCAGTGTGGCCATCGACCCCAAGAAGGTACCTCCAGTGATTTACCCGGAGGGTGCCTCACAGGGATGGAGGCTGGTTCATATTCGGAGTGGGTCAGTCACTCCTGGGGAGTCCTCCCAGACTAACAGTTTTAAAGATAAACTGCTTAAATTGCTGGCTGTGGAGGGGAGGACTACCCAGGAATTGCTGCAAGCATTGGATTTGTCTAGTGACGCTACCCCCCAGGTCTCCCCAGGTACCTCCCCCTGTCCCCCCAAGAGTTCTGTTTTGGCTCCACTGCCCTTAGTGGTCCCTCCTATACAGCTCGATTCCTACTGTAGGCTGAAACTTTTTTCTGGCACAGTGCCAGTGCCTACAGGGGAGGATGACCTGGAAGCTTGGATGGACTATGCCACCCCCTTAGTTCAGGAGTGGCAATGCTCTGAGGGGGGGAAAAGGAAGCGATTGATGGAGAGTCTGCGGGGCCCTGCTTTAGAAGCCATTAGGTTCTTGCAGGCTACCAACCCAGAAGCCACCGCAGCAGAGTACCTTTCTGCTTTAAAGGGGTTATTTGGGAGTACAGAGACTGGAGAAGATTTATTATGAAAATTCAGGTCTGCCAAGCAGTGGAGAAATGAGAAGCTGTCCGCCTGTGTTACTAGGGTGGAGCGGGCTTTGCAGAAGGCCTATAGAAAGGGGAGGATCACAGCCACGGCCCTGAACCAGGTCAGGTTGGAACATGTTTTGAAGTCTGCTAGATTCTCTAGTGTGTAATATTGTTAAAGCTTAAGTTGCATGAATGACGGGCTGCCCCGCCTGACTATTGTCAATTGATGAGGGAAATTAGAGAAGTGGAGACCGATGAGGAGGGGTGGGAACCCTATGTGAGGGCTGTGAACCCTAGTGGGACCCCTGAGTCTAGTACCCCCAAAGAGACCCACCTGTCGGGAAGGTCTGATGGATCCCCAGATTTTCCAGGTGATGTGGGGATGCAAGCTATTTCCTCTCTGATCCCCACGTAGAGAATGAGTTGAGGGCCGAGGTCAGAAATTTACGAGAACTGGTGAGGGAATTGAAGCAATCTACCATGTACCCTGTTAGGTCCGGGGAGCCTGAGTTATCCAGAAACCAAAGCCCTGGCCCAGGGGAATCCTCTCATCCCCCACAGGGTCCCCAACAGACAAGGTGCCCACCTCCCAATAGAGACCCCCGGGACCCCAAGTTCTGTTACCATTGTGGGAAGGGTGGACATTTTCAGCCTGAGTGCCAGTTGCCGGAGAATTTAAGGAAAGTCAACAGCAGACTGATCACTTGGCATTGCAGGGCCCACGTCCGACCCCCCAGGAAAAGTTTTGTGACCCGGGCCAATGTCCAAGCAACTGTCAATGCTGTGCCCCCCGAATGGTCTGATGTGGTCGGGCCCTCAATGGAGGCCCCAGTGCGAGTAAATGGGATTCCCACCCGAGCTGTATTAGACAGTGGCTGTCAGGTAACCATCATGTTTCAGGACTGGTATCAGACACATCTACATGAGGTGCCCTTACAAAGCTTGGATGGTCTACATGTGTGGGGATTGAGTGACAAGGCTTATCCGTATTTGGGGTATATCTGGATCTGGTTGTCATTCTCTTCTTCTGTGGCTGGAATGGATGAACAGGTGGAAACCTTAGCTTTAGTTTGCCCACCGACTGGACTGTGTGACGGGGTACCCCTGTTGATTGGGATGAATGCTCATATGTTTGGATGATTAGCCCAGTTGTGTTCAGAAAAGCAAGCATTCAGGATCGGGCGAGCCCTAAGAATACCCACTGTGATCCAAAAGGCCGTTGAAACTCAGAAGAAGGTTAGACAGGAGGAACCTGAAGGCCCAGTGGCTGTAGTGTGGAGAAAGGATCCGGCACCAGTGATACTTGCCCCGAATGCTCAATGTGTTCTGCATGGAGAAGTACAACTAAAAACGGATGTTAAGAATAAGTTGTTGATGTTGGATGCACCTGGGGAGGGAAGATTACCTGAGGGACTGTTGGTCAAACCCAGTATCTTGCCGGCTAGAGCTCATGCTTACGTTAAGAGGGTGATGGTTCAAGTGCATAATGTGTCCGATAAAGAGATTCGAATAAGAAGAGGGTGCACTTTGGCAAGTGTACATTGTGTAGATACTGCAGTGCTGCCAAATAGCAAGGGTTCCAGGAACGATGACAGAGTTACTCCTGACTTGTTTGATTTCGGCGACTCCCTGTTGCCTGCTGAATGAAAAATGAGGATCAGTGAGAAGCTTGCCAAAAGGGATCAGGTTTTCTCCCTGAAAGAATGGGATGTGGGATGTGTGCAAGGGGCTGAGCATCACATTCAGCTGCATGATGAAAGGCCTTTCCGAGAGAGATCCCGGTGCCTGGCCCCAGCTGACATAGATGATGTGAGGCGGCATCTGCAAGAGATGTTGGCTTCTGGTGTGATACAAGAGTCCAGGAGCCCCTATTCCTCCCCCATTGTAGTAGTGAGAAAAAAGAATGGGGTGGTTCGAATGTGTGTAGACTATTGCACCTTGAATCGTCGGACGATTCCAGACCAGTATACCATGCCGCGCATACAGGATGCCTTGGATTGTTTAAATGGCAGTAAGTGGTTCTCTGTGTTGTACCTCCGCAGCGGGTACTACCAGATCCCGATGGCCCCAGAGGACCGAGAGAAGACTGCATTTATTTGCCCCCTAGGCTTCTATGAGTTTATTCGGATGTCTCAAGGGATTTCAGGTGCCCCAGCCACCTTTCAGCACCTGATGGAATGTGCCATGGGGGACATGAATTTGCTCGAGTGCTTGGTCTACTTAGATGATGTCATAGTGTTTGGCCGCTCGTTGGAAGAACATGAGCAATGATTATTCAAGGTCTTGGATCAGTTGGAGGATTTCGGCCTCAAGCTGTCTATAGACAAATGTCAATTCTTCCAAACTTCTGTGAAATATGTGGGCCACATAGTATCCACTGAGGGCATAGAGACTGACCCTAGCAAAGTGGAGGCTTTGACCATTTGGCCTCAGCCCAGGAATTTGAAAGAGCTGCAACGGTTCCTGAGTTTTGTGGATATTATAGGCGGTTTGTCAAAGATTATTCTTGAGTGATTCGCCCCCTCCTCAACCTCACTCAGGGGTACCCTCCTACGTACAAAAAGTATAAGAAGGTTGTGCGCTCTGAGACGGAGAAGAAGTATTTCCGGCCGAATGATGTGTTTGGGGATCGCTGGACTGCTGAGTGTGAGGAAGCTTTCTATGACATCATATATCAACTTACCCATGCCCCAGTATTGGCCTATGCTGACCCGGCCAAGCCATACATTCTCCATGCTGATGCCAGTCTACAAGGATTGGGGGCTGTGTTATATCAGGAGCACTCGAATGGTCTGAGACCTGTAGCTTTTGCCAGCAGAAGTCTGACTCCTTCAGAAAAAAATTATCCAGTGCACAAACTAGAGTTTCTGGCTCTGAAGTGGACCATTGTTGATCAGTTTCATAACTATTTGTATGGTGACACGATATTGGTAAAGACTGATAACAATCCTCTGACCTATGTACAGACCTCAGCCAAGTTGGATGCCACTGGCCATAGGTGGCTCTCTGCCTTGGCCACCTACAACTATGCTGTTGAGTACAGAGCAGGCCTAAACCATATAGATGCGGATGCCCTCTCTTGGAGACCTATGCCACAAACTGATTGGGTCAGGTTGTCAGAGCCTGACATAAGAGCCCTTTGCCAGAAATTTGGCAAGGAGGAACAGGTGTCTCCTGATGCTGTGGACTGTATAGTGGATTGCTTGGGACCATCCGAAAACTGCATACCTGCTGCCTACTGTCATTTTTCTGCATTGGACACTAGTTCACTGCCCCAGTTTAACAATGCTAGTCTTCAACGGGCTCAATCCTGAGACTCTATGATAAAAACAGTTGTGGAAGCTTTGCAGGCCGGGAGGGACGTGTCCAAGTTGCGTTCCACTGACTTGAGAACTGCCTTGTTATACAAAGAAGGGCCCAAATTAAAGCTGATTAACCAACTACTATACAGAGAGACTGTGGATAAGGAGGTCCGGGTAGACAAACAACAACTGATGCTGCCCTCAGTTTTTTGGGAACTGGTCCTGAGGTCCTTGCATAATCACATGGGGCATCTTGGCATAGACTGAACTCTTGATCTGGTACGGACCCGATTTTACTGGCCAAAAATGAGTACGGATGTAGAGCATTATGTCAAGACCTGTAGCCACTGTTTGCAAAGAAAAGCCCTACCCCAGAGAGCTGCCCCCATGGTCAATATTACCACTAGTGCCCCTATGGAACTGGTCTGCATTGATTTCTTGAGTCTAGAACCAGATCTGAAAAATATCAGTAACATATTGGTAGTCACTGATCATTTTACCCGGTATGCACAGGCTTTTCCTGCTAAAGATCAGAAAGCAACCACGGTGGCTAAAATACTTATTGAAAACTTTTTTGTCCACTATGAGGCCCCCCAGCTGATCCATTCCGACCAGGGGAGGGACTTTGAGAGCCGCCTGATTAAAGAAATGCTATCTTTGTAGGGGGTGCGAAAGTCAAGAACCACCCCATACCATCCTCAGGGAGATCCCCAGCCTAAAAGGTTTAACCGCACATTGCTTGATATGTTGGGCACACTGCAACCCAACGACAAGCCTAGATGGAGCCAGCAGATTAGCACCCTGGTTCATGCTTATAACTGCACCAAAAGTGATGCCACTGCATTTTCCCTGTACAGACTGATGTTTGGGAGAGAAGCTAGACTGCCCGTGGATGTGTGTTTTGGAGTTTCCCCTGATGGGGTGCAAGCAGAAAATCATCTACAATACGTACAGAAGCTGAAGGCCCAGTTGAACCATGCCTATCAGCTGGCCCAGACCATGGCTGCTAAACGAAACCTGGCCAACAAGGAGAGGTATGATAAGAAAGTGAAAACAATGGAACTGAGAGAAGGGGATAGAGTGTTACTGAGAAATCTGGGACTACATGGAAAACATAAAATTGTTGACAGATGGCATCACCTCCCTCACATTGTTGTGGGAAAACTGGCAGATTTGCCTGTATGTAAAGTGTGGCCTGAAAACAATTCCAAAGATGTGAAAACTATGCACAGAAATCATCTGCTGCCAATCGGGCAAATCCTGATTGAAGCTGAACCTCCAAATGCCCCCCCCCTCCAGGCCTATGACTAGATCTGCTGCCAGGAAAAGAGCCAGACCAATTGATTCTTCAGCAAGCCAACTAAGAGGGCCTTGTCCAAATCCCTCTGATGAAGATGATCGCCAATCTGTGTCTGAAGACAATGAAAATGATGTTGAATACTATCCCTCTTACTAACTGAGCCAACTATTTCGGGGCAATCCCCTTGTTAACTCTGGAGATGAGGTTGGGCTTTGTGGACTGTTTGAGCCCCCTACTTTGTCTCCGGAACCAATGCTTCCAGAGGATGAGCTGGGTAGCAGCAAAACCCAAGGGGTGGGGTCCTTGAGCCTGGCTGAGCTGTCTGGCCTGGCTGAACTATCTGACTTTTCAGAAGAGGAAAGTGATGTGGGGGAACAAGCCAGTGATATGCCGGAACCTGAAGAATATTTTGAATGCCCTGATGGTTCCTTACTAGTATCTGAACAGTCCTTAGCTGAGCCAAGTGGTGTGGGTCCTGATGTAGAGGGTCAGGCCTCCGACAGTACTATGAGCACTGGGTCCCCTTCCCCTGTGGAGATTCCCCCTACTAATCTCAATGAGGCTAAATTGGAATCGGGGCCTGTAGCCGGGTTTTCCGAGACCCTTAGATGATCTAGCCGAGAAGTACGGCCTGTAGTAAAGTTGAGTTATGAGTCGCTGGGTCAGCCTGTGGACCTGCCCTTAAATGTGGTCCATAAAGGGGTGTATGTGTCCCCGAGCTCTTTGCCTAAGCTAGCCTTGGGGGATAACTCCAGCCTGTTAGTATGCCCTTGAGTGTGGTGCCCTGCTAGGTAACCCACAAGTAGCTGATAGGAGGGTCCCTCTGCCCAGGTGTCATGGGCAGGAACTAATGACCTGATTTAAAAGGGGAACAAGAGTTATGTATGTATGATGTTGCATAAACCGTACTGAACTGTGAATACAGTATTCGTGCATGTAATTTAAAGTGTGACATAATGTTAAGTAAACTGTTGCCTTAAAGTGGTTTAAGGGTGACTACTTGACGTGGACGCCAAGTTCTTTTCAGGCCAGGGAGGGTGTAACCCCTCTACAAATGGGGGTTCCTGAAGGCCTTCCCGGAGCTTGCTGGATGCTCCATGCCTGGCTGGTGTTCGGCGTGAGGCCGCTAAATGTGGGGTTTATGAGTGCTTTTGAAGCCTCCCCATGCTGTCCCTTTAAGAGCCATCTGCTCGCAGGCAAAGTCCTTGTTTGCAAGGGGGACTGTGTGTTTCCTTGCTCGAGTCCCACTTGAGTTGTACTGTAATGCCCCCTCTTGATGGTCGCTGAAAAGCGCAAGGGGCGCCCCCTTGACAGGTGTACCTGTTGCCTGAAATTATTGAGAGTGATAGTGAAGGTGCAGTTTTGTCTAACCTGCTTTTGTTACAGATGGGACTCTGTGTGCTGTGCCCCTCCATGTTGGACCAGGACGTTCTGAAGGATTCAGTAAGGTTCAGGGGCAGTTAATGTGAAGGACTAAGTGACCAATCAGCAACCATGACTCTTAATGGAGCCAGAGGAAAGGCATTATGGGCTATGGCTCTTTTTCGCACCACTGAGGGCCAGAGTAATTGACTGGCATGTGACGCCAGCCAATGGAATCGGGTAGCGCCTGAACTGTAAGGAGTGCCCCATGCTGTTAGGGGTAGATTCATCGTGACTGTGAAGGAGAAGGGAACTCTGAGCTTCTGCACCGTTGAGTGTTCGCGCGGGAAGCGCGTGAAAGTCCTGAGGCGGTTGTTTGCATTGTCAGTGCTTGTCAGATTAAATCCGCCGGCATGCGGTCAGAGGAGGCTGTGTGCCAGCACAGCTGCTTACCAGGCTCAACCTGTAGAGGACTAGAGAATCTGCTGAATCGCGCTCGGTCTGTCAGGAAAGTTGAAGCTGCAGTGTAACACTCGAAACTGCTGTGAGTTCGTGTGGGTCCTGGAAGCAGCTGCCTGGTATGGTACCCCTCTATTGTTTTCCATATAAATGTGTGAGGAGGTTTTTGAAGCTCAGGCTCAGCCCTGCAAGTGGTGAAGGAAGGGTATCTGCTGGAGTCATGAGTACTGGATCTGGGTAGCTCCCTGTTAAGCTTACAAGCAGTGGCCAAAAGTCATTTTGTTGTACTGCTGACTGCACTAATTGAGCTTTCTGCTCCATTTGATCTTCTCAGGGATTACATGCTCGCTTGTGTCAGGGCCCCAACCAGCTGCATCGAGGAACTAGCCATTAGGGCTTGGGTACCCATAGACAATAACTGATAGGTTCAGGCCTGTGCACAGAGCCATAGGTAGTTAAATATACGTAATAGTGATAAGCTAATCACCCTGATTTCCCCTGGTCCTTGTTATCCCCCTTCAAATAAATCAGATTGTTTGTCTTGCAACTGTACCCAGGCTGGTTTGTGTCTTACTGAGGACATACTGCACAGTGAATGTTTGATACCTGTACCTTACTTTCCAGGGGTTCCCCGGAGTGAGCTGAGTGTTTCGAGCCGGGGGGTAAGTGTTCAGGGGAAAGCATTGTAATTACTCCGTTTGAGCCACTAGTGGGAAGAAGGGGGGGTTGCAGCAACCCAGAGGGCTGTGACCGAGTCAACCTAGACTGTCCTAACCCCAACCTCTGGGTGGAGGCACCCGTCAATGGATCTGAGCCCCTTACCCTGTCACGGCTGAGACAGGCAGGGGTGGTAGCCCTTGGGATAGCGCCCCCTGGGAGTTACATGTGTTAAATGGGAGGGTCATTTAAGGTTGATAGCAGGCCCATTTAGCCAAGCCTGGGTTACTGGAACTATTTGCCTTACAAAAGGCCCTAGGCTTAAAATCAGCATGAAGATGCTGTGGAGTCTAGAGTGCTATTGTCTTAGGACTTCTATACCTGAACTAGAGTAATTACAACTTGAGGAAAGCCACTTAAGGGCTAAGTGGTTTACTGGGAACAAAGGACTTTAGATAGCAAAACAAGCAGGGAATGAGACATGCTGACTCCTGGAGTGCACTTGTGTTTTTTTTTTTCAACCCTGGGAAGGAAGAGGGCCCCCCCCCAGCTAAGAAACTTTCAGTTAGACTTTTAAAACTTAAACATGGGTGCTGGTTAATCTTTTCTCAGCATGTGATGGGGTCAGCCTATCACAGCAAGGACTTTTGAACTTTCTTAGAGGAGCCTGCAGAGCTTGCCAGAGTCACTTTTTTCAAAGACTGTCCTGGCCGCAACAAGGACTTGGACCCCTGTCTGGATTTCCACCAAACAGATAAGAGAATCAGCAACTTGTTAAGAACACTTTTCATTTCCAGCAGCTAAGAACTTTTTCAAGGTAGAACTATATACGCTAGATTTTAAACAATGTATCTTTTTTTGTATATTTCCAACTTCTTTTCATATCCTGTAACCAATATTAAGAAAAGTATATAGTTTCTTTTTGTATGATATTTACAGTACTTATTGACAAATTAGTAAAGCTTTTGGCTTACTTTAAACTATCTCTGCCAACATCTGTTGTGTGTGTGTTGGTGTGGGAAAGTTTGTTTAACTATTCTACGCCTGTCTAACACTCAAGGGCCAGATGCTACTGAAACAGAATCCAAGAAGGGACTCTGTGGCCGAAAGAGGGGGGGGAATACAAAAGGTCTCACAGAGGGGTCTGTGGGGTTTGGACCGGTTCCTGTATTCCTCTGGGAGAAGACATGCATAGGGTTACAAGGTCACCCCAAAGGCCTGTAATGCCTGTGTTTTCCACTCACTGCACAGGAACCAAGAAGGGTTCTGTCCCAGGTACAGACCAGAGGCTGTATTTTCGCCTCTCACAGAGACAGAGAGAGAGAGAAGCTCCGGCATCCTCTGGCGGATGTTCAGTTGTAAATCCAGCGAGCACCCTAGAAGGACAGAGGAGAGGTTTCTTGACCCAGTCATAGGGGGATTCGCTGTAGCCCAGGGAATTCTGCCCCACCAGAGTGAGCATGGGACAGCTGGAATGTCTTTAAGCTAAGTTCCTCCCACCACCTGGGCTGTGTATCCCTGACTCTGCCCTGTGATGTCAGACCTTTCTTTCCACTGGAAGAACAGGTCACCACCATTGCACTCACACTAAGGATTTTCTGCACCATAGATGAACCTTCTTGTGATAAAAAGTTTGATTTCTTCAACTTAGTTTTGTGTTTCTTTCAACTCCCGCTCTGGACCAGCGATGGAACACAAGAAACCAGGTTTCATTTTGTATTAGATATGGGCAGATGATGTTGGTCGCCGATCTGTACAACACGTGCATGTACTGCCTGGGTGGGCAACACGATGTGTCCGGGTGCGGCCTTTGCTTATTCATGCTTCCTGAGTCCCTTGATGACAGGAAGCTCTGGCTCTTGCTGGGTTGGCCTTTGGAAAGGGATATAAAGGATCACCCTAAGAACTGCAAGAAGGCTTCAGCTGCATCTGGGTCTGTGGAGCAGCTTGTGGCTCTTGAAGTGTAAGTGGTGGCTGCCATGGGCACCTCCTCCATCTCGGCACTGTTCCCGAGGGTCTTTCATGGGGCAGTTCCTTGACATGTGCCTGTCATTCTAGACCTTGGGGGAAGGGAGAGCCCTGCCCTATGTGGTTCAAAATCCAAGCACTGCTGGCACCATTCATAGGATGGGGAGTGATCGTGGTCCTCCTAGTCCCTTGACTTGCCTAACCGCTCAACGACTGTTGAGTACCCCTTGGCCGAGGGCTCTTCGACTCCATCTGTGGAGCCCGTCAACCTCAGCTCTGGTCGAGCAGGCTGTCAAGATTCTTCTTAAGCCTGTTGGCAGTTTGTCAGAAGAAGCAGAGGAGTTAGTCTTGCAGACCTCAGTGCTCTTGGTCCTCACTCAGGAGGACGTGGACAGATCAATGCCCCCATATCAAGCCTTCCAGGGACCAGCCTCCACCTGGTGTTGGATCTTTGACACCAGTGTTGTGCAGTGTCAGCAGGCACACAACTTACAGCCAACCATAGGAAGACCTTTCTTGATGTCAGGCGGCTGGTCAACTGTTGAGGTCACGGTCAAGGTTGTGGTCGCGGCACTCATATTATCGATCCCACTCAACTGGAAGGCGCCGTCTTCAGCGTTACTCTACCTCCTCATTGTCAGGTAGGAAAAGGCACCAGCACAAAATGTGCTGGTAGTACAAGAAGTTCCTCTTGCATCAGTGAGCCATTGCGGGAAGGGCAGGGCCCTTCCTTAAAGACCTTTGGTCCCTTGGCAGCCCTCATTGGTTGTCCCGCTGGGCTATATACTGCAGGTGCTCGTCACACCTACTTCTGCGCTCATTAGGATGGAGCCATAACCCTAACAGTCACCAGAGGGATGTGGATAAGCCTCCGACCAAGGATGCTGGCTGTTTGGCCACTGGCTTGCCAGGCTGTTTGTCAGTTCGGATCACCCCGGGTGAGGATTTACAGGAGGTCTGTGGTGAACAGTGGCCAAGGACTGTTTTTGAGGAGTCATTAAATGACTCAGATCAGGAGTCTATGGTCTCCTCAGGGACTCAGCTTTTTGACTGTAGCTCAGTCGAGGAGCCTTCCACTGAGCATGGCCCAGTTTCCTTTTGTGGGCCGCCTCAACTTATTTCAGAGTCCACATCCATCCCACTTGAGCCAGTACAGAAAGAGAGCTAAGTACCCTCACTCAGACATTTTGGACCAGGATGAATCCCTGAAGTTTGCCTTTCTGGTGGCTAAGACCATCTTGGCACTGGATCTATAGCTTTGGCAGAATCCATAATCCTGCCCAGCACCCTCAGCATGCATGGTCCGCAAGTACATAGTTCCTACAGGCTCCCTTTCAGGGTTTTCGGATCACTCTTTGGCTGAAGGTCTGGTCAGGGATTCAGTGTTCCATAAATCTGGACACCAGTGGGATGTGGACAAGCCTCTGGACAAGGAGTCCCGTAAGATTGATTATGCCACAAAAAAGTGTACGCTGCTGCCACTCTGGGCTTCTAAGAGCTAACTATGCTGTCATGATGGCTAACTGTGTTCATTTCCTGATTGGAAATGTTTGATGCTGTCCTCCCCCACCTCCATCCAGAGCAGCAGGTGATGGTGGAGCTCTTTCAGAGACCAAGGTCAATCACTGGCTAAACACTAGCTCCATACAGCCTTGGACATGGGCGATTCTTGCGCTCATGCAGTGGCAGTGTCTGTCTCCATGCATCGCAGGGCCTGGCTGCATTTGCTTACCATCATGGTGGACACCCAACAGAAGCTGGTCAGTGTCCCTCTCCTGGGCGCCAACCACCAACTTCTTTGGTCCTGGAGTGGAAGGGCATCTCACCTGGACTGAGAAACGTAGAAATATTGAAACATAGAGCTTTTTATTTTTTGTGAACTTTATATATCTCCTCCTAACGCCGGCAACTCAGGGCATCTCTCAGGTGAGCCTCCCTCGACTTAGGCACCTACTTCCCACCTGAAACCCCATGACCAGGGAATTGGGGACAAAGGCACCCCACTCCCACTCCCAGAACCACAGCCGACTCCCCCGGATCTACACCTCCAGGGTGGGGCCACCCAACACCTACCTGGGCGTCCTGTCTGAAATCTAGACAACTGGGTCTCGGAGTAAGGTGAGGGCTCAAGTGAGCTGGTCAGGAAAGTCAGGTATTGGGAATTTGGGCTGCAGTCCCCTGAGGCCACTATTGCCTCCCTGAGAGCTGGGGATTTTTCACCTTGTTGCGAGGGCGCGGACGTGCAGTGGCATCCTGCTAGCGACAGGCACACTCCCACACCCATGGGAAAGACACCCACCACTGCCCATACCATTACTTGCGTGCCCAGACAGACTGTAGTGATCCCCAGAGCCACCATGTGTCACTAATGCTGCGCGAGGCAGAACCTCCCCACCCACCCCAGAAGAGGACAGCAGTCCGTTGGATGCTTAATCCTCTCCTCCCGGCCAACCCCCGATAACCTGAGTCTGCTCTCGAACCTGGGTTGCAGGCGTGGCGTGAGGTGTGGCGTCCAGTGCCTCAACCCTCACCACCACCGGGCCTGAAACATAGAACTTGGCAGCAGATAAGGACCACTTAGTCCATCCAGTCTGCCCATTTCTCTTAACCTACACTGTTACTGCAGACCGTTCCCCATCTACAACTCTTTCTCCCTCCCCTCTTCCTTTCCACTATGATTCCCTTGTGCATATCCCTTGCATTCTTGAATCCCACCACTGTTTTTGCACCCACTATTTCTGCTGGAAGGCTGTTTCAGGAATCCACCACTCTTTCTGTGATGAAGTATTCCTCACATTTCTCCTGAATCTACCCCTCTTTCAGCTTCATAGCATGACCCCTTTTTCTTGAGCACCTTTTTTTCTGAAAAATACTTCCCTCCTATACCTTCTCACATCTCTCCTAAATCTACTCCACTCCAGCTTCTTGTCATACCCCCTTGTCCTTGAGCACCTTTTCTCCTGAAAAATACTTCCCTCCTGTACTTTATTTACCCTGTGAGGTATTTAAAGGTCTCTTATCATATCCCTCCTCTTCTTGCTCTGTTCTAGGGTGTACATATTGAGGTCCTCTAGTCTCTCCTTTTAAGGCTTTTGATGCAGACCCTGCACCATTTCAGTTGTCCTCCTCTGGACAACCTCCACTCTGTCTATGTCCTTCCGAAGATATGGTTTCCAGAACTGGACACAGTATTCTAGGTGGGGGTCATTACAGTGATCTGTACAGAGGCAATACACTACAAACCAGCTAAAGAGGACGCTGATAAGTGGGACAGCCATTTAAATGGGATGGCAGGCTGGTAACCAATTATGGCCAATGTTAAGTGCCTTTGGCAAGTTTGTTTTGTAGGGACAATCATTTCTGCCAACTTCGCTTCGCTGGGACTAAATTTACCGGCAGCTGCCTGCTCTTATAATAAATCAGTTAAGTCTAACTTTTATTTTGGTGCCAAATGCGTTCAGTTGTAGATTACAGTTTCACTGTACCTCGCAGAGTGGAGATGTAACCTCTATGTGGAGCTATCCCAAGGGCTACTACCCCTGCCTGCTTGGCTAGTAGCAGGTTAAGGGGCCTGAGTTCAGAAACGGGTGCCTCGACCCGGAGGTCAGGGTTGGTAGTAGTCAAGCTAACCTGGGCAAAGCCCTCCGGGACACTGTAACCCCCTCTCTTTTTCTCTAGTGGCCTGACCACTGTACAATAATCATTTTCACAATACCCCTGGTACACCACACAAGTACCCACACTGTTCGCACTTACCACCAGGGCTGGTTCCTCTGGCTCGACCCTGGGGACCCCCTGTAAAACAAGGTTATGCACAGCAAATAGCAACAGTACAGTACTTTGAGCACAAACTGGAACCACAGTCAGATTACATGCAGAAAAAGTTAGATCTGATTTATTCAGGGGACTTGAACAAGGGAGGGGCAAAATCAGGTAAATTAACTTAAAGGTTATATTAATCAAGCAGTTATGCATGCGCTTTGAGTCCCCCCCCACAGTCTACCTCTGGGTACCCAGGTGAAAAAGAGATGGGCTAGCCAGGACTGATGCCCGGGGTTGCAGCTGGTTGGGGCCCTGTGATGGAAAACACAACATGCACAGTACACAATATTTGTAATTCGAAGCCAGAGGACTCAGTTCGTAGAGGAAACAAAACAACAAGACAATCAGATGACACACTCGGATTAAGCTGTTGTTGCAAGGAGCTACCCTGGTATTTACTCATGATACCCAAGACTGGACACAGACTGGATGAAAATCGAGACTGCAGGTGGTTGATCTGGAATGCCAGGAGAAGCAGGGCCCACATGAGTCGCAGAGGCATCGTTCCTGTTCAAACGTGGAGCAGGGGGCTGATCCCCAGGCGGTCTCTCGTTGATGGCTTCTCTGTGCAGTGGGTAGTCTGGCTGGGCCAGTCTGGCAAGGCCCAGACCACATGGAGACAAATTCGGATGCAGTCCGTTTTGGGCTGGATACAGCTTCTAGCAAGCAGAACACAGTTCACACAGTGGGGGACTAACTCACGACCCACTAGCAGCTCACAGCACATTTACATGTAAGAAACATAGAAGGGAATTCTACTGTACCAGGCAAAGTGCTCTCCGGTTACAATCACAGTCTCTGCACACACGGGGAATTTAGGGGTAGCTGGAACTCCTGACAGGCCGATGACATTCAGCAAAATCTTCAGTCTTCTTCAGGTTGAGCCTGGCCCACTTCAGTAGTTTACTTTAGACACACAAACTTGGATTTAGTCCAAAATAATTCTCTTCTCTCCCTCTCAGGAGCAGGCCAAGAACAGCCTTTTCACAGTTTTCCCATGCAAATCCACTCAGGATTGCTGCCCAAAATCACTTCAGCTCCTCTCATTTCACTTCCCAGCTCAGAACTAACTGAAAACTGCAAGCAGCCCAGGACTTCCCCAAGATCCAAAAGATCTGGTTGGCTGATTTGGCTGTCAGTCAAAGTAAGAGCTCCCCCTTCAGTTGCAAAAAAGGCGCAAAAAGTTCAAACTACAGTTCCTATAGATTTTGAATTCAGACAGCTCCTGTAGTCCAGCTACATTTTAGGTCCCACCAGTACTGTTTGGTCCAATTTGCAGTCCAGGACCAAGATAGTGGAGACGAATAAAACAGTCCTTGCTACAAAGAAAGCAGGTTAGACAAACTACATTATCATTATCACTCTAAATGATTTTCAGTAAATAGTTACATCTTTCAACTGAGCTCCCTCTCAGATTACTTAAGCTGTAATTAGGCAGCTCTTAAAGAGACAGTACACAGAGGCTGTACAGGCTCTGGTAATCACATTTAAACTGCTAAAACACAGGATGCCAGCCTGGCAGTGAGCATTTAGGCAAGCTCAAAGAAGACTTTTTGGGAACCCCCATTTGTAGGGGGGTTACAGAGAAATGTCACAGCCTCGTGACGAGCTGTCTCTGGCTGCTGCTTGTTGACAGTTGCAGTGCTCATCCATATGCGCTAACACAGCGGCTTCGCAACATTAAACTGCTCTCCCTCCCCCCAACACAATGGCATTTTGCAGCCAATGGACATGGGTGTCATAAAAACTCTAAAGAGGCACTACCGTTAACTTGTTGCCAGCAAAATTGTGAAAACGATAGATGATGGCCAGGGCGACCTTGCTTCTGAGATTGCATGCAAGGTTAACTTGTCAGATGCTCTGTACATGTTGGATAAGGCTTGGGTTCTGTGCAGCCAGACACAATAAGGAACTGCTATCACAAAGCAGGGTTTGCTTTCAGTGGTGACGCTGAGCTGGCAGGGCAACCATCCACATCTGTCTCCTCCCTAGATGTTGTTCCAGTCCCTGCATGCATGGATGTTGATGAGTTTCTGGTTTTTATGGAGATGGACACAGAAGAGCCAACTGTAGGTGAGCTGACAGATGCTGAAATCATACTGGCCTCCAAAAAGTCAGCATCAAGTGAAATGTTGGACAATGAAGTGAGTGACAGCCAGGAAGAATTTGAATTGGTGTCTATATCAGATGCACTGTCTGGCTTAACAGTGGCGCTGATGTGCCAACAAAGAGGTCAGGTGTCCTGTTGGGAGCGATTGCTTGACATCAATGCAGACATCACAATGCATGCGGTCTAAGAGACTAAACAGAGCCATATAACTGACTTCTTTAAAGCAACACCTGGCACATCAGTGACTTTAGATTACATGCCTTCACCATCGGAGACCTCTGTGGATTTATTTCCGGACTTGGAATAGTTTGACAGTTTGCCCGTACTCAACATTGACAAAACAGATCTTGAATTTTCTCCAAAAAAGTACACTATTCTTTAAAAAATGTGATTAAGTTGCTAAAGTTAATTCATTAAATAGTTAATAAATACTGTGGTAGATATTTTTCAATAAAATTCATTTTTTAGTTGCACACACTTTGCTGATTTTATTTCTTTACTGTACAGTAGCAGCAGTGGGCCGCTTTCCGTGCTTTGGTAGTGCTAAAAACATAACTTTGCTTTACAGAGATGGCTGTTTAAGTGGGGCGCTACTGAATCCACTGAGGTGTCCCACTTAAGCAACTTTTACTGTACCCCCTTCCTCTTTATGCTGGTGATACCCCTCTCTATGCACCCCAGCATCCCACTAGCCCTCCATACTGCCTTATCGCACTGCCTGGCCACCTTTAGGTCATCCAATATAATTAACCCCAGGTTTCTTTCCTGCTTGGTGGTCATCAACACCAGTTCGCCCATTTTGTACTCTGTCCTGGGTTTCTGTGTCCTAAGGGCATTATTTTGCATTTTTGTGCATTGAAACCCAGCTGCCATGCCCTTGACCACTCCTGTAGTTTTGCAGGTCTCTGCTCATATTTTCCACACACACACGCCAAGTGTCCACCCCACTGCAGATTTTGTAGTCGTGCAAAGAAGCAGACCATCTCTGCCAGGTCCTCTGAAGTGTCACTTATAAAGACATTGAAGAGGAACAGTCCAAGCACTGATCCACGAAGCATCCCTTGGCCGCCCTCCCTTCCTTGGAGTGAACACCGTTTACCACCACCCTTTCGCTTATCCCCTAACCAATTTTTTATCCAGTTTACCACATTTGGACCCACTGCTAAGCAGTTCTATGATGCCTCTTCGACATAAAATCTGTTGGTCACCATTACAGCGATGGTACTATGTCGACCGCAAATGCCATCAGCATTGTGCCACCAGAAAAGCAATGTGTTTTTTGCTGGAGGCTGTGCCCCCCTCGCACTTTATTATTATCAACTCCAGGTCGGAGCTGACTCGGGAAGGGGATGCAACACCCGGGGAAGTCATGCCAGGGTCCTGAGTGGAGTTTACAGCGATTTGTCATTGCTGTTGCTGTCGACATCACTGTAATATTTTCACTGCTGTGATCGCAAACCCTACTAAGCTACCCAGCTTGCTTACTAGTTTGCCATTTGGAACAATGTCAGAAACCTTAATGAAATCTAGGTAGGCCACATCCACTGCTACACCCTGATCTAGCTCCTTGGTCACCCGATCAAAGAACTTTATTAGATTCATTTGACATGACCCTCCCTCTCTGAAACTATGCTACCTTGGGTCTCGTAGCCACTAGATTCATGATATTCCACAGTCCTTTCCTTCAGCAGTGATTCCATTAACTTTCTCACCATGGCTGTCAGGCTGAGTAGCCTATAATTGCCAGCCTCCTCCCTGCTACCTCTTTTGTGTTGTGGGACTACATCTACTGACCTCCAGCTCTCTGGAACCATTCCTGTTTCCAGTGAGCTGTTAAATAGAACTGTCAGAGGTGCAGCCAGTATTTCCCTGAGCTTCTTCAGTGCCCTTGGATGCACCCCATCTAGCTCCATAGCTTTGTCCACCTTCATATTAGAATGCCCCTTCAGGACTCTTGCCTCCAAGAAAGGACTAGTGTCTACTTCCCTCCCTCCAAAGCTTCTGTTACATTTTTTGGGGCCACTCCCCTTCTCCTTCCTCTGTGAACACTGAACAAACGTATTTGTTAAGGATGTCTGCCTTTTCCTGGTCCCCCTCTGCACATTCCCTCACTTTCATTTTTATTTTTATTCTTGTTTATCCTCTAGGGAGCCTGGCAGGCAGCTCCAGTCCCTCCCTTGGAGGGACTCAGTCTCTGGCCCACTTTCCCCCACCTGACTATCCCGGCGATCCCCATGGGCCCCAGACAGGGCCGGGTGAGGAGTGCCAGCTTCCTCCCACCCGGAGACACATCCAGATTCCAGGTGTCAGGACGGGCGCTGGTGGGGCCATCACGGATCCTGCCGGCTCCATTTTCCTGGTTTTCTCCCACCCCGCTGACATCATACGTCGGCTGAAGCTTCCTGACCCGTATCTCCCTCCAGCCATCGATAGAGGGTGATCAACGAGTGGGACAGCTATCCCTCCCCTCCCTGAGAGAGGAGAGCAGTCCTCCAGATGCTCAATCCTCTCTCTCCTGTCAACCTCTGGCAGCCCGGGCTCGTTCCCACACCCAGGTGGCTGGCATGGCACAAAGGTTAGGGTCCATCGCCTCAACCTCCAGCGCCACCGGGCCAGCAGCCCCTCACTTCCATTTTTAACCTTACATTTCCACCCCTGGTCTTCCTCTTTTCACTTGTGTAACTAAAAACTGTGTTGTTTCCTTTTGTTACCTCCTGGGCTATTTTCTCTTCAGTTTGTGCCTTTGTGTACCTTACTGCTTTCTTGCTTCCCTCTGTTTCCCCAGTATACCTTGTTATCTTCTTCCTTGTTCATCTCCTTATACCTTCTGAATGCTACCCTTTTTACTTTACCTTTTCAGTCACCTCTTTTGAGAGCCACTGCAGTCTCTTTTTCCTCTTGCTTTTGCTCACTTATGTGATGCAGAGATGTTTTGTCTTTACTGTGCTCTTTTTTATCTTCACCCCTTTTTCCTCCACTCCAGCCAGGTCATTCCCTCCTGCCAGGTCATCCCTGAGGCATTCACTCATCTTTGTAAAGTCTGCCCTTATGAAGTCCAGGACCCTCACCCGTGTGTGGTTTGATTCTGCAGCTGTCCTTATGTTGATTCACACTGTACAGTCATTACTGGTCTCCAAGTGGCCTTCCACCTTAACATCTGTAACTCTGTCCCCATTAGTGAATACCAGGTCTAGTATTGCCCCATCATGAGTGGTTCACTGACTAGTTGCCTGAGAAACACCCCTTGCAGGCAGTCCAGCATGTCCCTGCTTCTAGCTGAAACTGCTGCTGGGAGGCTGCAATCTGCATCTAACAGGTTGAAGTCCAGTGCCTCCCTTGACTCTGTGACCTCGTCCCAGAAGGACCAAAGGAAAAACCTATAAAGAAGGTTTTTCAGTATGGGTCCTGTCAGTCACAGCCTTCTCTGCAGCAGCCTCAGCAGGGAAAATTTTAGGTCTGGTGTCCCAAGCCAAACTCCGGGGTCCAATGTCCAACAAACGGGGGTGGCGGGGTAGTGGTACCCCTCTAGCAGCAGCTGCTGGTGCCCCCACAAAAGCTGCCCAGTGAAGGGTTGGGAGTGTCATTCCTTTGTCTGCTCTATCCCCAACTGCTGTGCTAGTTGAGGCTGGCTGCATCACTTCTAGCCACATTGGTCCACTATCACAGTGGACAAGTGGGTGTTGGACGAAGTGGGCCGAGGATTGTCTCTAGACTTCAAGGGTTTCCTGCCCTACTGCTTCCACACGTGTCGAGTGTCTGGGATGACTCAGGACATGCTGTCTGCCTCAGGGAGGATATCAGTCAGCTCCTTGTGAAAGGGGTAATAGCACCAGTACTGACACACTGGCCAGTCAGGGCTAAGTGTCCAGGTGCTTCCTAGTCCCAAAACAGACGGGGAGCTGATGCCCCATACTGGATCTGCATGAACTCAACCAGACCGTGTAGAAGTGCAAGTTCTGGATAGTCACTCTGAGTCCGATTATACCATCCCTGGAGCAAAACATGTGGTTTTGCTCCTTGGACCTCTGGAATGTATTCTTCCACATTCCCATCCATGGGTCCTACTGATGGTACCTCCATTTCTGAGGGGAAAGAGTCCTGTACCAGTATCAGGTCCTGCCCTTCAGCCTCTTCTCTGCACCCAGGGTTTCATCAAATGCATGGCAGGGGTGGCAGCCCACCTGCAGTGCCTAGGCATCAAAGTGACTCCTAGCTGGCTAACTGGCAGGGCTGCACAAACTCCCTTCCTTTTTGTTGGGAGGCACTCCACATCTGGATCCTCATGCGTAGCCTGGGCGCCAGTCTCCTGGTGATTCATGTCGTGGGGGAGAACAGTCAGCTGTCAGATGCACTCAGCTGGACAGCAGAGATGTCGCACAAGAGGTCTGTGAATCAGGAGGTGGTGAACCACCTGCTGTCCCTGCTAGGGCACACCCTTGGTGGACCTGTTTGCCTCCTAGGAGAATGCCGTACTGAGACTGTTTTTGTGCCTACCCCCACAGTCTGGGACGCTGATGGGAGATGTCTTTGTGAGGCCCTGGATTACAGGCCTCATGTACGCCTTTCCTCTCTTCCCCCTAATCCACAGAGTACTGATCAAGATCAGGAAAGATCATCCTAATAGCTCCAGACTGGTATCAGCAATTTATGTACCCAGATCTTCTCAGCCTCAGCATCTGGTCTCCGTGGTGACTGCCTCTCCATTCAGACCTGCTGACCAGGCTTCAAGGGACAGTCCTGCACCTGGACCTTCAGTCCCTGTACCATCATGACCTGGTTCCTGAGTGACTAGAGTGCCAGACCTTGGGTCTCTCTGAGTGTATCCTTCACATGGTGGAGGCCTTCAGGAAAGAGTTGCCTCATAGGTGCTATGCCTTTAAATGGAACAGATTTTCCACTTGGTGTCAGGGCACGGAGCTTGATCCCCTTACCTGCCCTATGGCTAACATCCTGGACTACCTCTGGTATCTTTCCCAGTTGGGATTGCGAGCAATGAACTCAGAGTGCTTGTGTCTGCCATCTCTGCTTACTGGGCACAGGCTGGTATGCTGATAGTCACCCAGGAGATGGTGATCGGGCACATTTTCAAGGACCTCATCCATTTATCCCCCTGGTGCATGAACTGCCTCCACCATGAGATTTACTGCTGGTCTTGGCTATGCTCATGGGCAAGTCTTTCAAGCCAGTGCACAGGTGTCAGATATCAGACCTGTCATGGAAGACAGCCTTCCTGGTGGCAGTTATGTCTGTCAGATGGATTGGGGAGCTCCAGGTGCTCTCAGTGGATTCTCCCTATCTGGTCTTCCACAGGGACAGGGTTCTCCTTCGCCCCATCCCAAAGTTCCTCCTGAAGGTGGTATCAGAGTTTCACCATAACCAGGTGATTAACTAACCAGTATATTTTACCAACTTATCTTTTGAGGCCCACTGCAAGCTACACACCCTAAACCTGTGGAAAGTGCTCTCCTACTATGTTAAGCGTACAGCTGGAGTTTAGGGACAGGTTCACTAGCTGTTTATTACCTATGCTGAGGCTGCACCTGGCAGACCAGCAGCAAAGTGGACAACTGCAGGGTGGAAAACATCTGGCATCAACCTCTGCTAAAGGTTGGCTGGTCAGGAGCCTCCTGTAGTGATCAGGGTTCATTCCACCAGATATACCATTGCCTCAGTGGCTGCTTTCAGGGATGTCCCCATACAAGAGATTTGTAGGGCTGCTATCTGGAAGTCAGCATATACCTTGATTTCCCATTACCGCATCGACCTTGAGTCATGCGGGGATGTGGGATTTGAGACCTTGGTGCTCCAGTCACTGTTCACTAAGTAGGGGTGCTTGCTTTGCCTCCTTCTCCTGAAAAACTGCTAGGAGTCCACCAGAGTGTGGATAAGTGAACCATATCCACATCTCCAGAATAGGTTGCTCACCTGTAACTGCAGATCTTACTTTAAGAGGGCTCTTGCAGTAGGTACTAACCAGTAGGGCTAAGCCGCCAGGTGCTAGGATCACACGAAAATCTTTAGCTAGTAGTGTCTGGCAGGGGACCACTCACCTGACATCACATGGCCGACATCAGCGTGGCGCTATATAGTGAGCGGTCCCCATGCCCGCCCTCCAGTTCTTTCCCACCATCAACCTGTGCACGTCAGACATCGCGGAGAACACTGCTTCTGTCAATGCCACTTTGGATGAGTATTCTACTCATTTATTCATGTTTATTTACCTTTTTCTTATAAAGTATTAGTGTTATTTTTCATCGTGTATGTCATTTCCGATGCCTCCCAATTTGCATAAAAACTAGTGCGACTCCTGCGGAACTCAGCTCCCTCACAAAGATGGCCATTCCCTCTGCCTCTTCTGCCTGGGCCCAGAGCACAAGACCGAGGACTGTGAGGCCTGCCAGAACTTTAACCGGGCCACACGGAAACCCTGTCAGCAGACCCTGGAAGCCCATTTATTGAAATTGAAAAATGGCATCCATGGAGAAGGAGCTGAAGAAACTCAGGGGCTCATTCTCTTCTCCAGAGGGCTATCACAAGAAGAAGCGGGACAAGGAGAGACGTCAGGATGGTCTCCATCCTGTCCGTGGTTCCATCCTGTCCATGGTCCCCTCCTGGAACCACGGACATGGAGGGGCCTCCCCCCCCTACAAGGTGTCTCTCCAGCTAACGCTGAATCTGCTGCTGTGGAGCAGCCGTTGACCCCAACGGGACCGATTTTGGTTCTGACGGGAGTCTCTGGGGTAAAGGAGACAGCTACTACCCTTAGACCCCTCAAGATTACAGGGTCTACAGCGAGTAGTATGGTTGGTAAGTCTATTGTTGGCTCCTCCGACGATCGCTCAGCCACGGCTGATAAGTTGCACATTGGCTCCTCCAATGTGCCCCAAGCCCCGGATCCTCTGGCAGGCCCAAACAACAGGTCTGATGTCAAGGAAACAGACCAGCTTTCACCTGAGCTGCAGCTTATCCCAGAGGGTTCTTCCCCTCGGGATTCTCTCCTTCTGCCTCTTGAGGTGGTTCCTCTGGCTTCCCTAGTACCATGGGATCTGGAAGAGGGAGAGCGACCTCGGTCAAGCACCATTCCACTGTCGATGCTGGATTGCCCTATGCCTGGCTCACTGCCAGGCCTAAAGATAGTAATGCCAGTTCCACAGGGTCCTTCGGGTCCTTGAGGGCCACCATCAGGCCTGACAATGGCCCCTTCTAGGGGCCCTTTAGACAGGCCGTTTGGCCCTCCTTCAGACCTTCTGGACCCACCGTCGGGCCCACCTCTGGGCCCCCCGGCTCCAACTTCGAGTCCTCCACCCGGCCCAATAGCCCTTCCATCAGGACCTTCACTGGGCCCCTCAGGCACTCTACTGAGCTACCCAATGCCTGGCTACTCGGTGCCACACTACCCTTCAGGGTATCCGATGACGGGGTACCCGACGCCGGGTTTTCTTCAGTATCCATCACTGGGCTATCCCTCAGCGGGATTCCTGTCACCTTATTACCAGATGCCGGGCTATCTGATGCCAGGATATGGACATCAACCTCCACCACCTCCCCCTCCATGCCAGCTTCAGGTGGACCTTCAGGCGATGCTTGGTTCTCGGTGGAAAAAAGCAAATTCTCGGCTCATGTCGGAGCTTGAGAAACATCACTCTTCAGTCACCCCGATGTCGGTCACCAGAGAACTGATACACAGGCATCATCCGTTGATGGATTCCAGGCCTTTGACATCAGGCAGTTCTGTTGAGCCCTTGCCTCAACTGGAGCAGCCCACAGAAATCTCGAGACCCATGGACCTCTTGAGACCTGTGGATATCCCTCTACCCAGACTCAATACTCCCGATGAAAGCCCAACATCATTCAGGATCAGATTATGAGTCCCCTTCCCCGGAGGAACTGAAACTGAAGGACTCACCAAAGTCCCCTCCTGAGGACCCTTCCTTTATGGAACTCCTCAGAAAGATTCAGGCAGCCTATGACTGGCACACAGAGAACAAGATCCCCAATGCCAGAGGTTCATGGAGCATCTAGAACTATTGGATCAGTCTGTGACTCTCATCCCACCGTGGATAGGCCCTCATGAGGATTTTGCGTCCACGATATGAAAACAACCTGCTTCCCTAGCACCAGTGGCAAGGAATACAGACAGGATGTACCAGATGCCAGAAGGGAAGGACCACCCTAGTGTCCATCCAACGGCCAATTCAGTGGTCATTAGTGCTGCCCATGACCGTTCATACAAGGCAAAACACATTAGTACTTCTCCTCCAGACAAGGAGTCGAAGGTACTTGATCAGTTTGGGAAAAGGTTCTACTTTTCATCCACCCTAGCCATTTGAGCACTGAATTATGTCGCTCATATGGTAGTCTACCAGAAATCCATTCTGGGTCAGCTAGAATCCAAGCTGGAGAAACTCCCTGACTCCGAGCTTAAGGAAGACATGGCCGGTATGGTGAGGTCAGCTAGATCTGCTAGCTGACACACACTGAGGGCCACCTATGACATGGGGGATGCCTCTGCAAGGGGTACAGCTACCACTGTCAGCTTACAAAGGCACTCATGGCTGAGAATCTCCAGCCTGGCACCTGAAGTCCAATCAGTCATCCAGGATGCCTCTTTCCGGGGCCCTGTCCTTTTCGGAGGGGATGTCAAAGATATCATTACGGATTTACAGGGCAAGGGCAAAGCCTTGCGCTCTGTCCAGTTTATGTACAAACCTCCTCAGAAGCCTAAGCAGCTCTTTCATTGACAGCAACGATGACAGCAAAGGCAACAGCAGAATCAACGTCAGAACAAATGTCAGGCACCCTCGTTGGGCACGGCTCCCCTGGCTAAAGTGCATAGAGCCTCAGGAACCACACCCTCCACCCTCCCCACCACCTCCTGACTAGCTCCGACCCCTTCCACCCCCAAACCCAGATCAGGGGAAGCAGGTTCGCACACCACCTACCGGGTTGGGAGGCAATCACAGCGGACTCATGGGTACTTCAACTCATAGCCAAAGGGCACACAATCGAGTTTTTAGAGAGACCACCAGAGCATCCTCCAGGTCCCTCTTATTACCCTCCGGGCCACATCCAATTGGTCAGAGAGGAATTCGAGTCTCTGCTGCAGAAAGCAGCTATAGAACCCATTCCTAAGGGTCAGATGTGCAGGGGGTACTACTCCCACTTCTTTCTAGTCCCTAAGAAGATGGGCAACCTCAGACCAATACTGGACCTCAGCAGTCTGAACCTTTTTGTAGAGTACAAGAGGTTCCGCATGCTATCTCTTGTGGTCTTTTTCCCTTGTTACATCAGGGACATTGGCTCTGTACTCTGGAAATGCAGGATTCTTGCTTGCATATCCTCATTTTCCTGTCTCACCACCACTTTCTAAGATTCTCTTTTCAGGGAGAACATTTCCAGTTCAAAGCTCTCCCTTTTGACCTGTTGTTGGCACCCAGAGTGTTCATGAAGTGCCTAGTGGTGGTTGGTGTGGCCTTACACAGACAAGGTATTCATGTGTTTCCCTACCTCGAAGACTGGCTCGTTTCAGCTCCATCGAGAGACAACCTAATCGGATCCCTATCATGTACCCTGGACCTTTTCAAGCAGGTGGGCATCTTAGTCAATTATCCCAAATCCCACCGTATCCCTTCACAGCGCCAAAAATTTATTGGAGCAGTGTTGGATACAGAACAGGGTGGAGCCGTCCTCCTGCCAGACAGAGTGGAGACTCTCCATCGACAAGCACACATGGTGGCTTCCCAGAGGAAAACCTCCACAAGGGCAGTCCTTTGCCTGTTAGGTCTCATGGCAGCTGCCATCCCAACCATACATCTGACCAAGTTCCATATGCGGGTTATGCAATGGACTCTCAGAGTACAGTGGGATCAGAGATCAGATGACCTGGATCCCTTGATCCTGGTCTCCAACCTGATGGCTCAGGACCTCTTGTGGTGGTAGAACACGGACAACCTCCGAGAAGGTGTCCCTTTTCAGCCCCTTCCTCCCTGCCAGACCCTGACAATGGATTCTTCAAGACTGGGATGGGGAGCACATTTAGGAATCCACAAGACTCAGTGTTCCTGGGATCAGAGGGAACTTGCACTCCATATCAGTGTACTAGAGATGAGAACTGTGCTGTACATCCTACAGACATTCCAGCACCTCCTCCAGCCGGGATCGCTCATGGTCCAGACAGACAACATGTGCATCATGTGGTATATAAACAGTCAAGAGGCCACTTGCAGGTACCCACTGTGTCACGAAGCAATGAGAGTATGGTCCTGGGCAGTTCAGCAGAGTCTCCACTGCATGGCAGTGCACATCCCCAGCATTCAAAATGTCCTAGTGGACACACTCAGTTGCACTCCATCCAGAGTCCATGAGTGGGAGCTGAGACATTCTGTGGTAGATGAAATATTTGCACGTTGGGATCGACCAGACCTTGATCTGTTCGCATCACCATTCAACACAAAACTACCAACTTTCTGCTTGCTTGTTTCAGGGCATGGTGTTTTCTGGTGAGATACACCGTCTCTATCCTGGACAGGGAGACTCATGTACACCTTCCCTCCCTTTCTACTACTATAGAGAGTATTACTGAAACTACAGGTAGAGGGAGCACATGTGATCCTGACTGCTTCCTACTGGCCACATCAGATTTGGTTCTCTCTGCTTCAACAACTGGCAGTGGAACCTCCAGTTCCCCTGCCCATCTGTCAAGACCTTCTGACTCAGGAACAGGGCACCCTGGTTCATCCAGGCCTTCTGTCCCTTCACCTGCATATGTGTGGCACCTACTGATATAGCTGCCGCTTGCTTTGGAGTATCCTCTAGAGTGGCACAGGTACTAGTGGAGGCAAGGAAGCTGTCTACTAGATCCACCTATGCTATGAAATGGAAGAGATTTTCCATATGGGCCATGTCTAAGGAGTGGAACCACTTCTCCTGCCCCATTCCACAAGTCTTAAGTATCTGCTACACCTCTCTGATCTCGGACACATCTACACTACTTTAAAGGTCAACTTATATGCCATTTCTGCCTGCTACATTCCAGTGGATGGCAAAACCCTAGCTCAGCTGGAAGTATGCAAAACATTCCTCAAAGGGATTCTTCATTTAAAACCCCCCAGTCAGGAGCCCTGCTCCTCACTGGGACCTGAACGTCATTTTGGAAAAACTCAAGCTGTCTCCATTTGAAGCAGCTGCAAGTTATAACATCAGCTACCTTTTGTGGAAAGCACTCTTTTTAGTTGCCATTACTTCTGCTTGAAGGATTTCCGTGCTTCAGGCCCTGATGTGTAAGGAGCCTTATTTGATTTTTCACAGAGTTCAGGTGGCTCTGCGTACAAATCCCAAGTTCTTACCTAAGGTGGTTTCAGAGTCCACCTTAAATCAGACCATTCAGTTGCCAGTGTAATACCCTGAGCATTCCAACTGGGAGAAGCAATTCTACATAATATGGATGTACATAGAATTTGTCGTTACTACACTAACAGGACAAAGCCAGTCCGTAAAACTGATCAGTTATTTTTTTTTTTTGTGCCCAAAAGAGAGGGCGCTGCAGTTTCAAAACAGTGTTTGTCCAAATGGTTGGCAAACTGCATTACCTTTTGTTATCAGACGTATAACAAACCACTTCTGGGGGAAGTCAAAGGGCACTCAACCAGAGGCATAGCTGCCTCTACTGCTAGTGTCAGAAACGTCTCTGCCGCAGATATCTGTGTGGCTGCCACTTGGAGCTTTGTTCATACCTTCACTAAGCATTACAGTTTGGACATTGCTTCTAGGCGCAGAGCAAGCTTTGGCCTAGCTGTTCTTTGGGGACTCTTGTCTTAAAGTCCCTGTTTCCTGCAGACTTGTCCCTATCACCCAAGTCTCAGTCTGATTGTGACTGCTTGGGACTCAGTCCTACCGGTTAGTACCTACTGCAAGAGCCCTCTCAAAGTAAGATAGAATGGTTATGTAAGAACTTACTGTAACAGTAAATCTTTGAGAGAGGCTCTTGCAGTAGGTACTGCTTTCTCTACCACCTTCCCCCTGGGTTTATTCTGCTGCTTCTCTTTTCATAGCTTATAGCTCCAGGAGCCCTCTCCTATCTATGTCGCACCTTTCTAGGTCTCCAGCGGTAGAACTGGACAGCAGGCATGGGGACCGCTCACTATATAGTGCCACGCTGATGTTGGTCATGTGACATCAGGTGGGCGGTCCCCCGCCAGACACTGCTAGCTAAAGTTTTCCACGTGGTCCTAGCGCCTGGCAGCTTAGTCCTACCAGTTAGTATGTACTGCAAGAGCCTCTCTCTCTAAGATCTACTGTTACGGTGAGCTCTTACATAACTGTACTTTCTAGGTATAAACGTATATGGTTCACATCCATGTAACCCACCTGGCCTCCCCTGGCAAGTGGCACATGATCTTGCTTCCAGCATGCAAGATCTGACATCATGGGACAGAGTCAGGGGATATACCACGTGGTTGGTGGGAGGAGCGTAGCTTAATAACGTGCAGGCCAATAACATAATTTCAGTGGAACTGCCAGAGTGTGGATGTGAACCATATACCACTCCTAGAACTGTGGTTACAGGTGAGTAACCTATTCTTTTCATAAGAAAAATACCACAAAATGTCAAAGGGCAGTGGTATAACAGCACAGAATATACTGTGTGAAACGCACAGAATATACTGTGTGAAACGCACTGCATCCAACAGGAAGCAGAGAGTGGCCATTAATGGAGAGTTGTCAGAGTGGGTTAGCATTACTAGTGGTGTCCCACAGGGGTCAGTATTGGGACCATGTTTATTTAATGTTTACATTTCCTCCCTAGAATCAAATATAAATGATATTTGGCTACTCAAATTTGCAGATGATTGCCGTATAGGGTTTATTATCAATAATAGTAAGGAAAGCAGTATTCTGCAAAACTTCTTAGATGAAATTTCTAACTGGGCCCAAAAAAAGAAATTGGTGTTAAACAATGACAAGTGTAAGGTGATGCATTTGGGCAAACATAATTCTAAATTTACATATAAACTAGGGAACCAAACATTACATCAGACCACTGAAGAAAAGGATCTTGGGCTTACTATTACCCGAATATGAAATTTAAATTCATTGTAACAAACAAATCAAAAGGGCAAACCAGAACCTAAATTGTATATTTAGACATGTGGCAAGTAGGACTAGAGAGGTTATGCTGCCATTGTATAATGCTCTGGTGAGACTTCACCTTGAGTATTGTGTCCAGGTGTGGTCCCCATATACAAAGGAAGAAATTAGTAATATTGAAAGAGTCCAGAGACGATTTAGCAGGACAACAACAGGAATGAAGGGAAAGGACTATGAGGATAGGCTAAAGGATTTAAAATTGTACTCTTTAAAATATAGAAGGCTTAGGGGAGACTTATGTCTAATATATGGTTTATTACAAGATTCTATACTCCTAAATGGAACAGGTTTATTCTTATCTAAATATAGACAAAGTTATTGTAGACATAGTAAACAATTATTGATTGGGAAATGGAATACACTAAGGAGAAAAAATTGGTTTAGCATAAGATTGATCTCAATATGGAATAATCTTCCTACAATTGTTGTGGAAAGTACTAACATGGATGCATTTAAAACAAATTTGGATTCGATAATGACAGATGTTGACAAATATACCTAATATACAAAAATACGAGGCAAGCATTATGGACTATGTCCTCTAGCCTGGAAAACCTATGAAACCTATGAATCCTGCTGTTTAACTATTCTTTGTTTTTGACCTGACCTTGACCAACCTGCAAAAGCAAAAAGCCAAAAAGTAGGGTGCAAAATGAAACATGGTTTACGGGACCCCCCTCCACCTACCACCCTGATATGGTCAGTTGAAAATTGGGGCCCACAGAAAATGTAGCAAAGCAAACATATTAAGTAATATATAAAATTTACTGGGCACAAAGCAGTGGGTACAGGCACTTTTCTGCTTTGCTGCTTTTTTTCTATTATGCCAATTTTTTAGCTGACACTGAGTTAGAGCTGACTCTGGTGTTTCTTTTTGCCAGAATTGGAGTCCGCCACAATGTTTCATTCCACACTCTGCATTTCAGCTAGAGTCCGATTAACCCCACATACATACACACATACACATACACTTATTTTTTTTTTTCTTTATTTTTTATTCCTGTTTTCTTTTTTCGTGTACACAGGCACAACTAACAGTTGCTTTGTTCTTAGTCAATCACCATTTAACGGGTGACGTGTTTTTTTGTTTGTTTTGTATTTTTCTTATTGAATATGTTTGTTTTTGTTCCCTCTGGCCTTATAGCCATCAGCATGATAACCCCTCACACAGACGCAATTGACTATTATGGTAAATTTAATCAGTACATATTCCAGTAATTCCTCCTTAATCATTGATCTGTGGTTGTGTTGCATGAAACTTGGCTCCCTGTATCTGTCACTAGGCTTGTTTACTGCTATTAAGCTGTAGTAATGCTATCCAGATACACTATAATGAACACTTGCTTTGTTTGCTGCTAGTATCCTGCCACAACTTGTTTGCTGCTAGTAACCTGCTTTACTGAGGCCCCTGCCTGCCCCCTGTCTGGGTGCACCTAATTTTATAATTTGCTTGTTGCTGGTACCCTCCTTTTTCTGAGGCCTTGCCAGCAACCCATCTGGGTGGTCCTAATAATACAATTTGCTGAAAGATTTTAGAGTGGCCCTACCTGACCTTGGTCACTACAAGTTTTCTACAGTTGCCAGTTAGCCTATTTTACTGAGACCCATACCAACACTTTTCGGGAGGGGGGGCCTAATATTACAGTTTACTTACTAAGATTTGTGACAGGCTTGAATAAGGCCCTGTCCCATTTGTTATGCAGAAAGGGTTAAGCGCAAGGATCTGTTCTAGTCCCTTATTGTCGGTCTCTTGTCTGTCTGGTTGCACAACCAAATTTTCTTGTGAGACCTAGGAACTGATCACTCCAATGGTTTTGCAGTTCTCGACCTCTTGCTATCTCTCTGCCTTCCCTTGCTATTTCTGTCTTTTCTTCCCCCTTGCATATCCACAGTTATAAAAAATATAAGTGAATCTCTGTGTAAAACTGTATGCGATACTGGGATCCATTTGTTTAAAACTGTATATAGTTATATTGTTGAAATAATTGTAAAAAGCTATTTGAAACTCAAGGGGTTAACCTGAGATGCAGTTTTTTTAAGCCTTTTGCAGAGCTATAAACAAGAAGTCAGTTCTGGGACACCATATATTGTTTTGTTGCACCTGCAAGGAATGAAACGTACAAAAACATTCTGTAAACTTACAAGAACATTCTGTGAGAAGCAGGCTCTCTTAACGAGTTCCCAGACAAAGACTTATAAAAAAAGCAGCAATGCTTTTGCAAGAGAGACAAGGAGAATGAGAGACTGAGAAACTGAAACTTGGAATTAAAAGATATCCTCAGAAGAAGTACTTAGTTTTCTCTGTAATGCTTTTTACATAGTTATACTGAATCATTTTAATTTTTTATTATGCTTTTATTGAGAAAAATGAAACGTTATTTATGAATTTTGAAACTGCTCCTGGTTTTTCTATGCTTCTTGACCTATGCCTCAATGACAGACGGTGTCAGTCTGAGTGGGATTTATGCCGTGAATACCTTTAAGCCAGGAGTTTTGTGCATGGGTACTAGACCTGGTACCAGGGAAGCATAGAACAAAGGTATGGTTTCTGCAGCAGCAAGTCCAGGAGCGATTACCAGAAGAATGGCAGCCAAACTAGCAGAGACAGAATTCCAAGATGAAACTGTACAGCCAGTACCAGCAAAGGAAAAATACAAACAGGCAGTGACAGAGCATAAAAGCCTGACTGCCTTTTTCAAATGGTGGGCTAAACAACAGAGACGGAGAAACAGAGAAGAGAGGAGATGCAGCAGAGAGAAAAAGAGATTCAGTGTTTACAGGCACAGAGAAAAGAAGAAATGCAACAACTCTAGAAGCAGAGGAAGGAAGAGATGCAGTGACAGGTGCAACAAAGAAGAGATGTAGCGATGGATGGATGCCTTGCAAGTTATCAAAGTGGAAGGATCTGGCACAGGTCTGGCAGAGCAACAAAATACCAGCAACTTAAAAGACCTGAAACTTACAAAGTTGTGTCCCTCAGATGATATTGAAGCATACCTGACAACTTTTGAAAGGTTTGCCACAGCCTGCCAGTGGTTAAAGCAGCAATGGGCAGTCAGACTGGTACCTTACCTGACAGGTAAAGACCAACTTGTTTACAGCAATATGGACACTGCACAGTCAGAAAACTATGACCTGGTGAAAAGCAAAATCCTGAAAAGGTATGGCATCTCAGGAGAGACATACAGGCAAAGATTCCGGTCCCTGGAAGTATAACTCCGTCAACAATTCTTGAGAAGCCTTCACCCGACTCAGAGAACTCCTTATTAAATGGCTCCAACCAGAGGGCAAAACAGTCCCACAGATCATCGACACATTTGTAATGGTGCAATTCATCAACATCCTGCCTACAGATGTGCAGCTTTGGGTGAAAGAACACAACCAGAAAGTGGGGAAAAGGCAGTTTCTTTGGCCGAGGACTGTCAGATGGCCAGATAGACCCGCAGTAGTGAGATAACAGCCAAGCACCAGTAAGACACTCTTTCCCATTTAAACTTCAAGTCTGATAAGAACTCCGGTGGAGGTAACAAATCTGCACCCAAAGACTTTATTTGCTGTAACTGTAATAAGCCAGGTCATATTGCAAGAAATTGCCATAGTAAGAGGAATGAGCAGATTTGTCCTTAGCAAATTGGAGCAAGTAGGGGTGCCGCAGTATACCGGCAAGAAACGTTATCACGGTATGAGAAGCCTGCGATATCAGTATTGTGCCCTTTTCTCTCAACCGTGATAACCGTTTCATCTGATAAACCGTGATATTTCCTTATAAACCTGCTGCTAGCCTGGTACTGCTGCTGCGGCATAGGATTCCATGCGGTCTTCTGTATTCAGCATGTAGACACTACACTTTTCCTGCTGTTTTTAGTGTTGGGGGGGTTAGCCTATCCAGACCAAATTTGCTGCCTGTCAAAAAACACTGTGGTCAATCCCTTTCTTAGATGCTGCTCCATCAGCGCACTGTTAAATAGGGAGAGGCATCTAAGAAACGCCCTTTTTCTTCTGTAACTGAGATGGAGAGCAGTCAGAGCATACATGTGCTAGTCTGCGAGTTAACTGACAAGAAGTGCGATGGTCAGCTTTTCATTCAGGGCCTGACTGCCAGTGCAAGACCGATCGATTAAAAATAGATCGCCCTGGATGGACCCCTGCCCTGATAGCTTAAAGCTGAGGGGAGCAATTTAGTTTTTGTGTGCACTGTAAGTACGAAGGTCACACTTCATTCCAAGTCTCCGGCTGCAGTACTGTGTGCAGCGCTATGAAGCCTGACGATTCAACCACGCGAGTAGGTTAGCCTGTCATCACTACTCCTTCCAGTCCGAGTCCGACCCCAACTGAGTTCCCACGGTCCAGTCCTCCAGAATTGAAGTCATCATCAGCCTCATACTGTGGTGTGGAAGAGAGAGAGAGAGAGATCTGACTTGACTCACTTCACCCGAACCGACACCCGACCCAACCCAGACTTGAGATGAGAGACAGACTAGTCGAGGCGGGAGGCATCATCTCACCTGCGGCTGTGCCTGCTACTAGCCACTAAACGGTGAGTGCATGTACTACTACTTCTAAAATATTGAACATCAGTAGCAACGCTGTGTAAAATAATTGTTGGGTTCTGTCTGGTGGGTTGGGGGGGCGCGCGCAGGCTAAAACTTCCCCTATTCATTTGAGTGTGTAGATGCAATCATTTGTGTGATGTGACGACTGACGAAACAGATGCTTTGCTTGCTGATGCTGTCTGTCATGAAGGGTGTGTGCCTCTCTGACTGGAGGGACCGGGACTCGGAGTCTGGACGGAGTGAGATGCAGATCTTCGTTCACTCCCCTTCCAGTGACTGCATTTTCTGAGCCTGCTCTGAGTTGCACAGTCAAAGAGTAAGTAGCGGTACCCAAGTCCCTCCCAGCTCCCCGCCTAGCTAAATGTCTTGATTTGGTGGTAACTTGTTGTTGCAAGCAACTTGCAGGCCTGCAGGAAGGAAGGAACAAGTAATTCACTTTTACAGGTGGAAATTAAATTTTGTGGTCATATGCCCTTCCCCCATGTGCATGCCGGCCCTGCTGTCTGGGGTTCTGCTCTTCTACCCATTTTTGCAATTGGTTGGAGGATTTTGTTAGGGTGACTGACCGTGGATGCACTGGATGCCAGAGTGCATAGTGTTTTCCTGTCAGGTGGGTGCGAGTAGTGGTGCACCATGCATGATGCATCTGTGATTCTTTAACCTTAGTCTAGACCAAACTTGTTCGGGGGGAGGGGGGTACCGCCAGTATGGAAGTCAAGCAACTGCTTCAAGTTTTTTTTTTCTTAGAGTGCATTTCCCAGGATAGCCCAGCCCAGCTGAGATCATTGCAGTGCAGAGTAGCCCAGGTTCACCGTTCTACTCATCTGACTCATTGTGTTGACTGGAGCACTGGTGGTTAAATTAGTAAGTACTAAGCTGCCTGAGACAGGGTCCCACTCCCAACTCCCTAGATGCACACTTGGACAAACTGACTATGTGGCTGTAGTGATGTTTGAATTTCCAGGCCAGCTGTGTGACCTGGGGTCACGCTCAGTCTGGCACAGTATGCAAGTGGGGGGCTGTGGGATTATTTGAACTCAGGTCTTCTGGATTGCAGCTCAGAACCCGAAACCTACTATACTTTTACTGACTGCCTGCCAGACTTGCTTGCCCCCAGAGTCCAGGGCCAGACCAAAAATGAACCTAGAATGTGGGTGAGAAAGGATAAAAGACAATCTTCTCCGTCCCAGTTTTTCAAATCTCAATAGAAACATAGACTTTGACGGCAGATAAGGACCGCTAGGCCCATCTAGTCTGCCCATTTCCCTACCTACAGGATAGGCCGCAGATCCTAGTTAACCAACAGCCTATTTCTTCCTACCCCCCACAAGAATTGCCTTATGTCTGTCCCATGCATTCTTGAATTCTCCCACAGTTTTAGACCCCACAACCTCCTCAGGAAGGCTGTTCCATGCATCCACTACCCTCTCTGTGAAATAATACTTCCTCACATTGCCCCTGAACCGCCCCCTTTCTATCTTTCAATTGTGTCCCCTTGTTCTTGCATGTCTCTTTTTCTGAAAGATGCTACCCTCTTGGACTTTGTTGATTCCACTAAGGTACTTAAAAGTTTCTATCATGTCCCCCCTCTCCCTTCTTTCCTCAAGGGTATACATATTAAGCTCCTTTAGTCTCTCCTCATACGGCTTCTCTTGCAGACCCTGCACCATTTTAGTTGCTCTCCTCTGGACTGCCTCTATCCTGTCTATGTCCTTGCAGAGATGGGGTCTCAGAACTGGACACAGTACTCCAGATGGGGTTTCACCAACTGTCTGTACAGAGGGATAACAACTACCTGTTTTCTGCTGCTGATGCCTCTCCCTATACATCCCAGTATACCCCCAGCCCTACATACTGCCTTCTCACATTGCTTGCTAACCTTAAGGTCATCTGATATGATTACCCCCAGGTCCCTTTCCTTTTTGTTTTTATTTACTACTCCCCACCATTGTGTATTCTTCCCTAGGTTCTTGTTTCCCAGGTGCATTATTTTGCACTTCTTTGCATTGAATCTAAGCTGCCATACTTCAGCCATTCCTTCAACCTTGCCAAGTCCCTTTTCATCCTTTCCACGCCCCTTGTTTATCAACCCTGTTGCAGATCTTTGTATCATCTGCAAAAAGGCATACTTTTCCTTCTAGTCCCTCTGCAATGTCACTGATGAAGACATTAAAAAGGACTGAACCCAATACTGAACACTCACGGTACCCCACTAGTAACCCCTCTTTCTTCAGAGTGGACTTCATTTACAATTACCTTCTGTGTCCTGTTGTGCAGCCAATGTTTTACCAGGCTACCACCCTGGGACCCACTCCCAGGCTGGTTAATTTGACTATTAATCTTTGTGTGGGACTGTGTCAAATGCCTTCTAAAGTCTAGGTAGGCCATGTCCACAGCCCCTCCCTGGTCTACTACTTTGGTCACTCAGTCAAAGAAATCTATTAGATTTGTCTGACATGACCTTCCCGCTCTGAACCCATGCTGCCTTGGGTCCTGTGCCTCCACTGGCCTCTAGGTACTCAACTATTCTTTCCTTCAAGTGACTCCATCACTTTCCCTACCAAGAGGTCAGACTGACAGGTCTGTAGTTTCCTGCCTCTGTTTTGGTCCCACTTTTGTGAAGGGAATCACATCCGCCTTCCTCCAGTCCTCGGGTACCACACATCCTCCATGATTTATTAAAAGAGTAGCCAGTGGTTTCACTAGTTCCTCCCTTAATTCTTTTAGAATTCTGGGGTGAATTCCATCAGGCCCCATTGCTTTGTCCACCTTCAGTTTTAGGAGTTCTTGCAGAACCCTTTCTTCTGTGAAAGGACTGGGATCGACCCCCCTATCAAGAGTGCTTCTGTTAATTGGATAGGCACTTCCCCCTCCTCTTTTGTGAATACTGAGCAGAAATATTAATTCAGTATCCCTGCTTTTTCACTGTCCCCCTCTGCCCACCCACCGTTCATTCTATTCAGCCTCACTATCCCTCCCTTTGTCTTTCTACGCTCGCTGATGTACCTATAAAAGGTTTTATTATCCTTCTTAACTGAGTTGGCTATCTTTTTCTCAGTTTGGGCCTTTGCTATTCTGACTTCCCTCCTGCTTCCTTCTGCCTTAACTGGTACAGCTCTCTGTCCTGCTCCTTCTGTGTTTCCTTATACTTCCAGAATGCTATCTTTTCTTCCTGACTTTCCAGCCATCTCTTTTGAGAACCATAGTGGCTTTTTCTTTCATTTTGATTTGTTTATTTGCTTCACACAAAGGCTTGTTGCCTCTGTGATGGCAGTTTTGATGATTCCCCATTGTTGCTCCACACTTCCTTATAGCCTGTTTGCTAGTGCTTTTCTGAGGCACTCTCCCATCTTGCCAAAGTCAGCCCTCCTAAAGTTCAGTACCCTCACTTTTGTATGGCTTGACTCTGTAGCTGAGTTTGTGAACCACACTGTTTGATGGTCACTTGTTCTCAGATGGCAACCCACTTCTAGATCTGAGATCCTCTCACTGCCCCTGTTTGAGAGTATGAGGTCTAAGATTGCTCCCTCACAAGTGGGTTCTGAAACTAGCTGTCTGAGGCCTGCCACCTGTAGGGCATCAAGAATGGCGCTGCTCTTGGATGTGGCTGCAGCAAATGTGCTCCAGTTAACATCTGCATATTCAGGTCTCCCATCAACAGTATCTCCCTTTTCTCTGCCATTCTAAGAATGCCTTCTATCCAGTGATGAAAGTGAACAGGAACGCACAGGAACTCAGCAATATAGTCCCAGTAGAGAAGTCCAGTCACACAGCAGTCCTTTCTCCTGGTGTCTTCTGCCAAGCTATTAGCAGAATCTTTCTAAGGCAGTCTTTAAATGTAGCTTCCTTCTAGCTAAGCCACTCCCCCTACTTACTAGATCTTTCTACAAGTAATTTAAACCTCACAGCTATTAAGTCCTTTCAATGACATGAGATTTACACCTAGATAACTGTTCAGATAACCATTCAGTTCAGTTAGCTCAGACAAACACACACTTTTTTTTGTTTTGTTTGTTAGTTTTTTTACCCTAAATTAAAGGTCCAAGTACAAAAGTTCTTCTTCTTTATTCCCAGTAGAGAAGTCCAGTCACACAGCAGTCCTTTCTCCTGGTGTCTTCTGCCAAGCTATAGTAAGTGCTGTTTGTAACAATTAAAACCACACTACCTCCTCTCTCTATGGCCTATGGGGACTTGGGATGGGTGGGGGTAAAGTTAGAAAAGAGTCAGTTTGAACTTTGAAATTATGGAGTTCAGAGTATACACTAGTAGTACAGATACAGAAAGGCTAGAGTGCGGACTCCAGTGGCTCAGTAGAAGCCGCGCATCTGCTGTCATATTAGAGGATGGTGAGGATTGGCAAAGCCGGCAGAATAGCAGGAACCTTTCTGGAAACTGAGATGTGGGTGGCATTGTGCCATGGCACCAGGCCAGCACACTGTTTTTTTTCCCCATTGATTTCTTCATCTCCTTTTCCACAGGACCGGCCCCCTTCCTCTGGCAGCCCCCAGCCCCGTCACCCCGGCATCTGCTGGTACTAACTCTGGTTTGAGGTGCCAGCTGGCTGGGTGCGGTGCCTGTGGAAAGACGGGATCATCCTGCCAGTCCACGGTGTTTTTCTGCCAGGTGTCTGCTTCGTCTCTGCCCCCTCTTTCTTTGTGGAGGGCAGTGTGGTAGCCTCCAGCACTGCTGCTAGGGGCTAGGCAACTGCCGATCTCCAGTCCCACCCCTCCCCAGGAGAGGAGAGCTGTCCTCCAGAAGACTCTCACTCTCCTTCCCTGGCCAACCCTTGGCAATCCGCTTGCACCGTGAACACAGGTTGCTGGTGTGGCAGCCTGGCAGGAGGGAAGGCATGATGCCTCTGCCCTCTATGCCACTGGGATGGCCTCAGCACACTGTTTTAACAGCAATTGAGTAACGCACTGCAGTGCATACGACAAGCAGCAGAGGGGAAAAAACAGCATACTTTGCTTTTTGTTACCAACAATTGATGTGCGGCCGTCTGACTCTGTTGTCTGTAGCATCATCATTTCCCTGCTATCAAGTGTCATGTGGGTGCTTCTTATTCTTCTTACCCAACCAACTCAACCAGATCAGCAGATTGCTGTTAAAACAGTGTGCTAGTGGCGGGCAGTGCCGATAGCTAAGTGTCAACCAGAAGGATTCCTGCTATTCTGTCAGCTCCTAAGGACAGGAGGAGGAGTCAAGTACTCACTGTGTCTCCAAAATGATGAGACTTACTTGTTTAACAATATAGATTATGAAATGGGTAGAAATAATGCAGAATTCTGATTGGCCAAGAGCTGCTTTCAGCTGGGCTGTTATGTTTAAATATGCATACAATTTGCTAAAATGACCCATTTCATCATAACTGCATTTGCAATAAGGCACTCCAGTCCAGGGGTATGTTATGGTGGGCTAATGGCCCTTCTCGGGTGGTGGAAGTCCTCAGATATGCCTCATGCTTCAACCCCCTCCCGAGGTGGGCTGTTATCCCACCATAACACACTAACTCCCTGACTGTCATCATGCCTCATTGCTTAATTACTGGTAATTGGTCATGCATGATTAGTACCTGAATCGATGGCAGACTGCAGTGCACACACTGACAGTCAGTTTGAATGTGGCATGTAATCATCAGATCACTGCTGGTCTGCACTCTGCTAGTGCTGAGTAATGACAGTGTGGTGACTCGAGGAGAGAATATGCTATGCTGGCTCTTGCTGCTACAGTGCCCAGTGCCCACTGCCCTTGCACAGACAATGTGTCACCACCGCCCTGCCATGCATGCCCAATGCAAGCCACAGATGTTCACTTGAAGACTGTGATGATTAAACTGTGTAAGGATGGGGAAGGACAGTGGACACCATCTGCAGCAATCCTCCTCAGATAGTATTGTATTACAAAGTTTGCAAAAAATGAGTTTCACATTTTAATAACTGTAATCTTGCAATTTAGTAATTTTATCCTTCTTTTGTAGGTGAAATAGAATAGTATGTCATTGTCATTGTCAGTGACTGTGATTGATTGTATCATCATCATCACCAGATTGTACTACAGGCCATCAGACCATGCATTCTATTGCAATGGATGTATACATTACATAGAGGAGCTGGGGGGATTGGAGGAGATAAAACCTGGATAGAGATGGCAAATTATGCTGTGGTTAATTAGACTGGATGTAGGGCCTGATTGGATAATTTGGATTATGCACTGCAGTCTTCATTCAGCGTCCTGATCCCCAGTGTAAACGTGGTGGTGAATCAACCACTGATTACTCCCACCCCATTGTGGTGGAGTGGGTCCACAGGGATGTTTGTCCTTCTCCTTCTCCTCCTCCCCCAGCCCTTTCTGTATGTGAATCCAGTGTTTTCAGCTTGCGCTGGCCGGGGGCAAAGACCATGGCCTGGGCATCATAGTGCCTGCAGCATCCCTGTCTTTTTTTTTCAGTGTGCTGCATGTGCCCTCCCTCCGCCACTGCAGATGCACAGATGGCAGCATGTGTATGTTGATGCTTGCGCACACCATGGTCATGCGTTAATAACTACAACACAGTCCCAACTCCCATCCATTGGTGTTTCTGACCCACACTACCCCCCTGGCCCCAGACCTCCTGTTCTAAGGGAGTGGCATGCTCCCCGATGTCAAGGCGTCTCCGCTGATGTCCACCGCTCCCCAACCCTCTCTGTACACTCCTATGCTTACTATGCTTCTGCCACAAGCCAGCCAAGTACAGAGCAGGTACCCCCCTCCCTCCCAGGAGAGGAGAGCTGTCCTTGGATGCTCAATCATCTCTCTTCCCTGCCAACCCCGATGGACCAGGCTCATTCCCAAACCCGGGTCACTAGCATGAAGCGAGGTGTGGTGTCCGGCGCCTCAACCCTCTGTACCACCGGGCTGGTGGCATGTAACTTTTTATTTTGTTTTTCACTATGATGCCTTGAAGTGAAAAACTGTTTGGACATTGGACAACAGACACACAATTTACTTCTGAACTTTAATGCACAACATATTGTTTTCTAGGGAATTCTGTTGGCCTGCTAAAGAACAGAATTTGCAGTTAATTTGCAGCAGACTCAGTCATCTTGTGCACAGTGTTCAATAAAGTATGTCAAAGGTAAGTGTACTACTTTGACTTGAGAATTTGCAGTGTTAATTAGATGATGATGATGACCTTGCAGTACTTGGGATGAGTGGGTCTGGCTGCTATTCCACCACCTGGCCAGCGTGCAAAGAGGTCCTAGGAGGTGAGGGCACGAGACGTGCGGCTGCTCTGGACCTCAGCTGTGTCCTCCCCTCCTCCCTCCCAGCTAATCTGCTGTTCTGATGCTGCACCTCCACCCTATGTATTGAAGTAGGAAGGAAAACTGGGCTTGCTCTCTGATTGGTAAGTATTATTTTTAGTCAGTGCCCACCGGTGTCCTCGGGGTGGGACAGAAAGCGGGAAAAATCCCTGCGGATGCTGCTGTAGAAGGGGTCCAGCTCCCAGACTCCACAAGCTGGCTCTTGTGGGGAGCCGTTCAGAACGCCCAATAGCTGACACTCACTAATGGACTGCATGGGGAAGTCCTGGGATCCCCATCCTCCCCGCCTAGGGGGAAGGCTGAGTCAGCATGGAGGTAAGATCTGGCAGTCCCAGACTCCCAGATAGTTACCAGTGCCAGGCAGAGAGAGTATAGGATACCTGGAAGAGAGCGGCTTCCGTGGATAGAAAGGGGCATAAACAAACAACATAAAAAACAAACATAACTGACATATATGGTTATAAAAGTGCCAATTAAATATGTTGATGTGTGGGATAGAAGAATTTCCTTGCTAACAGTTAAAACGTCATGGTGGTGTGGGAAAACCTCTCAACGTTATAATGGCAAAATGATTTTTTTGGTACTACAGTGCGGTCCCACTTTTAGGGACTTGTTATTTACGCATGCATGATACAGATTTCATGCATGGTGATTAAGCTAGCATTCTCATTGGCTAATAATATACAGTAGCCTACCTTTTATAATAATAATAATTGTGTAACAAGTTTACAAACTGCATTTTATATTCATGATGACCTCATCTGAACAGTGTAAGTGTGATTACTGAGCTGAAGTTGTAAAGTGGTACTAAACTTGTGATTGTGTTTGTTAACAATTAACAGTGATGCTTGCTGACTGGACTATGTTACCCTCACTGTGATAAATCACATCTGTTTTGTTATTTCTTAATTTAGTTTTTTCATCAAAATGTAACAATGCTGGGTGGGTCAGGGTGGTGGTGGGGTGGGGTGTGGGGGTAAGGGCGGCAAGCTGTGGTAGCAGTTAGTACAGGGACAGGAGTGAACTTAGAAGGCAGGTCGGGATCCATGTTTGTGGGGCTGGTGCTGGGAGTGGGCTTATAGACTGTATATCATGTGCACTGGCAGACAGGTGCGTGTCGAGTATGTATTTGTGTGTGCGTCATGTGTGTGTGGGTGGGTGTCATGGACATGTCAAGCACAACTTATCCACTGGCAGAGGTCCGAGGATGAATTTGTGATGCCAGCTGGCAGGCCAGTACGATGGTCCATGGTGGGACGGTAGGCAGAAATATGGGCCAGTGTGTTAGGTTAGTTTGATAATTTTGCAATTGCAAGTAAATGAGATGTATTTTTTTTAAATGTATTTTACGAATAAAGCAAGATTGCAACAATTGCAATTAAAGAAATGAAAAACACCTATTTAACTTTTTCAGGGTAGCCGGAGATTCATAATGCTACTTACAGACGTTGTGAAGGCCATCAAAACGCAAGCAATTAAGCTGAAGAAGTAGATGGACACCTGGACTGGTTGCTGTCTTCAGCTAAGTGATTGATGATTTGCAAGAAAAACAGATCTATGTTCATTTGTTTTGTACATGGGGATTGTTAATAGTGAACTGTAAAGTCATTCTATTTACTGCTGACATACTCATGAAAAATACAGTGAATGGATGCCAAACCTTGACATCCCTTTCTATGTACTGTATAGATTAGTTAGTGTTATACATGTTTGAAAAAGTGAAATACAGTGACTGCCTGAGACTTCAGTGACACATTGACATCCCTGTATAACACTCCTGTACTTACGGTATTGTTTATGAATGCGAATGCTTTTGAGGTTTTATGACACGTTTTTAATTAGGATTAGGACCGGATACTACTCACATTTGAAGCGGATGCTTTTCATTTAGTAATAGCAAGTGAGTTTGTTTTAAATTTCTCAAGCTGATAGCAGCAGGTGCAGCACAGCATACTGACTGAATGGTGTACTGTGGCTTGATAATACTAGTTTGTATAATTGAAGCCGAAGGCAAGTCACCCTGTGTAAAGTACAAGTAGAGCTGCAGTTTCCCACAGGTTTAAACTTTCTTAATCTACATCTACCAAAACTATTCTTGTTATACACACAACACAAGTCAGAGTTGTAGCAACAGATTTGCATTGCAATCTGTCTCTTTGCTGTTGCTTTCTCAGTTCTTCTCTTATTACCCGTCTTACTTTGATATTGGCTAGGTGACGACTGACGTAGTTGCAGAATTAATTCAAGAAAACTACTAATCGCACTTTAATGTTAAGTGCATCTCTTCTTCACAGTAGTGTATAACTGATGTGCTTCATCTTAAACATAACACACATATTGAGAGTTAGCCCTCCTCTCCTCCTCCATTCTAAAATTTCAGCTCAGTCCTCCTGATCTGTGCACTGTGTGACATCTTAATCATAGTGCGATTAAAGTCTGTTTCATAGTTATATCTTGAGTTAGACCAGTCTGGTTGGTAGCAGGCCTCTCTGAATAAGGTACAAAAAATAGCAGTATCCGGTGTTGAAGAAAAAGATACATTACAAGGAAAAGATAATGAAGTAGTATTGTATTTGGAAGAAGTGATGGAAGCAGACGAATCAACAGAAATAACACCTCCTGATGAGTGCCTCCACAGTCAACCTCTTCCTCATTCAGACACCATGTGTAGTACTCCTCCAAATTTAAAAAGAAAACATCACAGCCAACAACAACAAGCTAAAGATACATTGCCGTGCACAATTTCTTAGAGGGTTCAGTTGCTGTATGCAGTGGCACATCACATTATCAAAATGATAGCCAGAGTGACATGACCACTTTACTATACCCACCAATGAAGAAGGTAAAATCATCTGTGTGGGTGTATTTTGGGTATGACAAAAAAGACGGAATAGTCCAGGAAGATGGGAGACCAATTTGTAGAACTTGCCGAGTCCACATTTATGCAAAAGGTGGTAATACATCCAATATGTTTACTTACCTCAGGGATCATCATCCTGCTTTATATTCTGAGGCCAGCTTGAAAAATAGGATGGTTAGGAAAGATACAATAGTGTAGTGCGATGAATCAATATTTATATGTAATGCTCTATTATTTACCTTACAATCATTCTAAGGTTTTCTTTAAAGTGCATTTGTCACATGATCACATTTTTTCTAGTAAGAATCAACTTCTTACCTACTCTGTTGATCACTAAACAATGTTGCCAAACTCATCATATCCGTAACATTTGCAACTGTAATTGCAGTGCTTGTATTTATTCATTTTAGAACCGATTTCATTTTGCAGCATGAAAGCAACAGCCAGCAGTGAGCACATTCATTTACTTTCTCATGCAATTGAATACGCCCCGTGCTATGACTTCCTGCAAGTGAGAGCGCAGGGGCGTATTCTCATTGAGGTGAAGGTGGCTCAATTGGTGATGTTTTCTGTTACAATTACACCACCAGACAGTCAGTCTGATATTCACGAAGTGCACTGCATGGCTCTACTAACTATGCCTTTTTTAGTGGAGTGAAGTGCGACCCACTAAATTTATGTCAAACTGGAACCACGTTCACTTCAGTTGGAATAGCCCCCATGTTCTCTCTTGTTGCAGGATCTCATAGTGTGGGAACATATTAAATTGCATGACGAAGTAAAGAAAGGTACTCACTGTTGATGCTGGATGGTGTTTCTTTTTTATCAAATATGCAATCTGAAATTTCTACATACAGCTATTGCATTACAAATGAGTCGGACTCGGGATGCCTTCCACAAGAACGCAACCTTTGTGCATCAGTCTGTTAAGTCGACTCCTATAGAAAGAATGTGACAAAATCAATAAATAAAATGTCCAGGTATATGGTATCACACAATGTCTAATATGCAGTGTGTGTCACTGTGTGCTTTGGGGGGGATCTCAGAGTGAGACATTGTGTTTCTAATGGTCAGTATTGCAGTCCCTGAATAATTAGCCATTGGAATATCTGATATGTTATATTTTCTACCTTAAAACACCAGCCCAGTACATTCATTTACTTTGTCATGCAAGTATTGAATAGGCCCCCACGCTATGACATCATGCAAGGGAGAGCGTGGGGGCATATTCTCATTGAATTGAATGTGGCTTGCTCAGTGTTCCATGGAACAACATGTAATGGGTAGCCTGAAACGGAGATTCATGAAAGGCACTGCTTGACTAAGTAGGCCCTTGTTATTCGAGCAATCCCCTTCATTAATTTTAGGCTGCCCATTTTATGTACATAGCATAGCACGCAAAAATCTAGTCACATTCACTTCAATGGGAATAGCCCCCACGCCCTCCCTTGCAGGACATCATCATAGCGCGGGGGATTAATCATGCATGATGAGTAATTTAAAGAATGTGCTCAGCTGCACACACTACTGGCTGGTGTTCTTAGGGCATTTAATGCTGTTTTTTGTATAGAGAAAAAGAAAAATAGGACATATGGCATGATGACGCATCGCACACTAGAGGTTGACTGTGGAGGTCACGATGGAGGGAATGGTTATGCAGTAAGCCAGGTGATGCCCACCCTCATATGACTTTACAGGTTCAGCAGCAACAGTAGCGGTGGACGCAGGTGGCACCCAAGTCGGTACAAGACTTGACACCTCTACAGTGCATACATATTTTCAGTCTAGTTTGCATTCTTCAGGAAGCTCTTCTGTGTAATTGGGTAACCTGCCTCTCCTCCATAGTCCAGTTTCACTGTGTACTTGTGGGACCTTTTTTTGGTATGTTCTGTTCACTACTTAGTGGCAAACAATTTACAAATATACTCCCTCAAACATACAGTCAACAATTGTGTTGTAGCAGCAAACCACCATGTTAGCAGCATTAACTGAAAAACTATTATATAAGTGAAGAAAGTAAAGAGTATAATGTCAGTCAAACAAACAGAAACATCTCATTAGGCTCAGTCAGCGCTCCCCGGACCAGGCATAATGTGAATAAGCTGAGCATTGGCATTTGGCATACAACACTCAGTTTAAAATGTCCAAAACACATGAATAGAGTAGCACTCCTCCAGTACAGAAGTGTGGAGCACAGAAGGCAAAAGGATTTTTTCCAGTAACACAATTTGTAGAATTCTGGAACTGGCTAGCACGCAGCACCAAAATGGATATGACCTGGACCAACACAGATCCCACATTTCAAGGCTTCCAACAGCTAGGTATGACTGTTACCTACCACAAGCACTGCCAGCAGCATTTGTGCTAGCTTGTATGAGGTTAGTCAGGAGGAGGCTTTGATGAACCTTGTATGAGCTAAGTGCAGATGCTGCTGGTGCCAGAAAATGGTCATACCTAGTTGTTGGAAGCCTCTGTGGATCTGTGTTAGTCGGGGTCATATCCATTTTGGTGTTGCTAGCTATTTCCAGAATTATACAAACTGGTACTGGAAAAATCCTTTCGCCTTCTGTGCTCCACACTTCTGGACTGTAGTGCTACTCTATGTTCAGGTGTTACTTTCAAATTGGATGGATGCCCTGTGAGTCAGGCCATGGCTGGCCTTTATCCAAATTGATGTTTTGTCTCCCAATGGCACTGTGGCTGTCCTACGTGCCCACCATGACACCTTCTATTTGTCATGGTTCTACATGGACTATAGTCCACCCAGTCTAATTTGGCATGGAATTTCATGATGACCACTGACCAGTGGCCATAGCCACCTGTCTTAAATTTATGGCTGGCCTTCATCCAATACTGTGCTTCAGCTCTAGTCCCAACATGGTCTCTGGCTCTCTGCCTGACCCGCCCACCCGGGCCCACACCCACATACCTCTACACCACCCTCAACTTGTACTGGTTCTCCACGGACTACAGTTCAGTCCCCCAGGCTAATCTGGCATTTCATGATGGCCACCTGTCTTAAATTTGTGGCTAGCCTTCATCCAATACTGTGCTTCAGCTCCAGTCCCACTCCCAAGTCCCAACATGGTCTCTGCCTGACCCGCCAACCCGGGCCCACACCCACACCAACCTCAACTTGTACTGGTTCTCCACGGACTATGGTTCGATTCCCCAGGCTAATCTGCCATTTCATGATGGCCACCTGTTTTAAGTTTATGGCTGGCCGTCATCCAATACTACGTTTAACTTTCATCTCCTAACAGCATTCTTGCTGCATTGGCAGGCCGCAGGCCTATCATTTCCATGCCACTGTGTCATATTTCTAATAGTGCGTGAGTCCACAAATGGCAACCTTTGGGGTGTTACTCCTCCTGGCCTGGATATTTGTTAAAAATGACTGGGTGGGCAGTGCTACTTGGTTTGCATTTGCTCGCTAGACCCTCCCGCATGTTAAAGAGCAGGTGTTTAGTTATTTAATCTCTCTCCCTGTTAACGGGCTGGATAGCTTACCCCTCGGTTTGAAGGTCCTTCAGGGAGCCATGATTTTTACATCAGTTAATTTTCCAACAAAACGCTTGTAAAATCCAAAATCTGGACCTGCAGCCAAAATGTTGATACTTCCTAATTTGGAGGCACGTCCCCACGCAGGCACGTTTTATGATGTCAGTCCTAGAATAGCGTGGGGGGGCGCTCCATAGGCTCTAATGGGGCCAGTATTTATGTTTTTTATTTTAATGACTTTAAACTAACTTGGTCACAGCCCTCTGGGACACTGCAACCCCCTTTCTTCCCACTAGTGGCCCACACAATATATCAGAATTACCTTCACAGTATACACTTACCCCCAGGTCTGGTTCCGGCACTGGGACCTCCTGTGAAATGAGATACAGTGCAACAATCACAGTACAGTACTTTAACATAGACAAATACCTCAGGCAGTATAACTTTGCTGAAACAAACAGCTCTGATTTATTTAGGGGGATATAACAAGGACAGGGGGAAATCAGGTTAATCAGCTTATCACTCTAATAATCTACCTATGGCTCTGTGCACAGGCCTATCCCTATCAGTTACTGTCCCTGGGTACCCAAGCCCTAGTGGCTAGTCCAAACCGTGGCAGCTGGTAGGGGCCCTTTCACACAGAGAAAAGGAGAATTAAACAGTCAGCAGTACAGTAATTCCATTTGGATTTAATGTGGCAATTCAACAGGGAGCGACCCTGAATTAGTACTCACGACCTCCAAATAAGATAGGGTCCTTCAATGTCAGCAGGGCTCACTTGAGGTACACAAACCTCTTCACACATCCATATAAAAGAAAGCACTATACCAGGCAGGCTGCATCTGTATCCCGATCGCAATTACTGCACAATACCCGGGAGAACACACAGCAGATTCAGTTCCTGACAGACGGAGTGCAATTTTCAGCAATTCCTCCAGTCTTCTACAGGGTGAGCCTGGTTTCTACTCTTCAGAGATCCTTTGATTCTTTTCACAGGACGGATTCAGTCCTAACAAGCTGTTACACAAGCTGCAGACCGGAACTCTGGGCCTTACACACGTTTTGACTAAAACTGCACACTGAAAAGCACAGGGCTCTTCCTTCTTCACTGCCAAAGCTCAACTGAAACTCCAACCGACAAAACCGGCACTTCCTTTGAGTTCCTCCCAGTTCTTGACTGGATTGGCTGTCACTCACAATAGACTGCTGCTGTTGGTCCAAAAGGCACTGAAGTCTAAACTACATCTCCCAGAGTCACTGCCCATACAATCCTCTTGTGGCTGGCTCAGATTATGAGTCCAAGTTCTGATTCGTCCAAGGCACCATTTTAGAGCTAGCTTACCCCACACTGATTGGTCCAGTTCAGCAGTTCAAAACTAGAATGGGGAACTAGCAGACACAGTTCTGACTGCAAAGAAAGCAGGTTAGACAAACTGTAATTTCATTATTACTCTAAATAATTTCTGGCAAACAGTTACATCTTTCAGATAGGTTCCCTTTGCACTCCTAGTGACTGCAAAAATGAAGTGAATTGGCAGCAGCTTGAGTGGTACTCAATCAAAGAAACACACAGTCCCCATACAAACTAATTATGTCTGCAAAGCAGACAGCTCTTAAAGAGACAGTACCAGAGGTTCTAAAAACACTCACTGATAAAAGGCTTAAATGCCAAACACCATTCAGGCTTGGAGCATTCAAGCAAGCTCCTGAAGTCTTTTGGGAACCCCATTTGCAGGGGGTTACATTAGTTTATTTGGGTTGAGGTTCATCCTCACACTAACCTGCAGGGCTCCCATATCTACAGGGATTTGGAGGCATCTACAGGAAAACTCTTCCCATAGACTTGCATTGATTATACAGGAAAACAGGGCAATTCAGCTTCCATAGGAAATAATGTAATCTACAGGAAAACACAGGGATATCACCCTGGAGTTACAGGGAAAATGCCAAATCAATATGGGAGCACTGAACCTGTAAAGAAAAAAAAAAGGTCTGGTGGGGGGCAAAGATCCCTCGCCAGGTTAAACTGACAACCAAGTAAGGAAGATCACCAAAGCAGTGCTGTATTCAGAAATCTTTTACTGCACGCTTCCTATGTGGTGATTGTGCCAGTTTGTCAGACCAGCGGCTGAGCTGGAGCTTAATGCGTAACTGACAAAGAGCAAACGTCATGTTGCATACACTCATCGCAGAGATAGCCCGAACTAGAGGGGGTGCGGGAGCACAGCCCCGGCGAAAGGTTAAGTACATTGATTAAGTCTGCTATTATGTTTGTTTTTACACTTTCTCATTATAATTTATTTTATTTGTGGTTGTGTCAGTTGACACGTGTGTCTCATTACGTTAGTTATGCTAAGCTTACGTTTACAGCGGCATGCCGAGTCCCATAGCTTTGCGCTATGCAACCTGGGTGGTCTGACTCTCTACACAATCGCCCCATGTGTACCCGATAGTCTACATTATCACTGGTTATTGATTAAAAAGGAACCGCGATAGTAGAGAACACGGAGGAGCAGTATAGCACAGTGGTTTAAGGCTCTGAGCTGGAGACCTGGGTTTGAATCCTACAGCCCCACTTGCATACAGTGTGACCCTGAGCAAATAACTAACTTCCTTGTGCTCCCAGGTCAGACTGTAAACAAGCTTCCAGCTTAGTCCTGGTAAAAGAAAAAAAAAAACTTGTGCAGCTGTGTTTCAAAATCAGACACCAGTATCGCTAAATAGGGTACCCCACGGTAGTTATGTAATGCATGCCTGTCAGTTATTTTTAGTTTGTTAGATTGGAGGTTGCCACCCCACCCACGTATTTTTCAACATTTGGTGCAGGGCAAAACCCCAAATGAACAAACTAAAAAAGTAACTGACTGAGCTTTACTTTGGCAGAGTACACATTGTGGCATCATGTTTGTCACTCTGTCTGAGTGGAAGGCTGTGCTCCCACACCTTCTGTGTCTTTTTTAACATAGGGGATGTGGGGTGGGGGAAGTGCCCCAACTCAAACAAACTAAAAAACAACCAGCAGAGCATGAATTCTGAAGTGGACATTTAAAAGTACTGATACTTTGACTGACGCTGTCATGCAATCATGTACACTGGTGCAATCAGTCAGATGTGACCTACGCTAATGTGAGGAAGTATTATTTCACAGAGAGGGTAGTGGATGCATGGAACAGCCTTCCTGAGGAAGTTGTGGGGTCTAAAACAGTGGGAGAATTCAAGAATGCATGGGACAGACATAAGGCAATTCTTGTGGGGGGCAGGAAGATATAGGCTGTTGGTTAACTAGGATCTGCGGCCTATCCTGTAGGTAGGGAAATGGGCAGACTAGATGGGCCTAGTGGTCCTTATCTGCCATCAAAGTCTATGTTTCTAGCTGTCTGAGGAATGCCCCCTGCAGGGCACCGAGAATGACCCTGCTCTTGGGTGTGGCTGCAGTAACTATTACTAACCTTTGTAATTCTGGCACAGTTTGACTTCACCCCACAGGAAAACAGTCTCTGAAGACCAACAAGGTATGTCACATTTCCTTTGAGGTTTTTGCTCATCATGCTTGCTTCTTTTTGGTGCATCTCCATCTAAGAGGGTCTTGGAGGACTCAAGAGCAGCTGAGTTGTTACATAGTGTAGTGCCACAAAAAGATTGCCTTCTCCCTTGGCAATCATGGATGTGTGATGATAAAAGGGGTTCCAGGATATAGACTGGCAGAGCCAGTGGCACCCTCTAGGTGCACACACACACACACACACACACACACACACTTTTCCTTGGCAAGGTAGTAGTGCAGGGCAGGAAAAAACATATATACTTTCTATTAATGTTGTCAACAAAGAGAACGGGGGGGATGGTTTGCTAGTTTAAGAGCTGTTATGGAGTGTGTGTGTGTGTGTGTAGAAGACGGAATGATTGGCTCTGTTCAGGGAAACCAGCATACGATAGAATACCTCACAATGTAGGATTTGTTATAAAGAAATAAACAGTAATGTATGTGAACTGGGTAATAAAATGGGTCTTCGGAGATCCCCAAAATATTACATGAAGAACAGATTATTTCCATGGAGGCAGGTATGATGTGGTTATTAGCAGAAGTGTGTAGTGGCTTTTTTTTTTTTTACCTTTTGTTTTACCAGGTGAGACACACTAAGCTGAAAGCTTGTTTACAGGTGCAATCTAGGGAGCACAAGGAAGTTAAGTGACTTACAAGTGGGGGCTGTGGGATTCAAACCCAAGTCTCCATCTCAGAGCCTTAAACCACTGTGCTATACTGCCTCCAGATAGTATGTTCAACATGTTCAAAACAAGCTCTAAAATGCACCACAGAGCACCTAACATCCCAGAGCTTCAGGGGGGCCTGGCGGCCCCCAGACCCCCGGCTTTCATATAAACTATTTGCTCCAGCAAAATCAGCAAATCTCCAGCAAAATTACTAAAATAATCCAGCAAAACTTCAGACCTCTCTTGGAAGGTATGATAATAGGAATGGCAGTGAAGTATTAAACGAGGCAACGCGTTAATATGAGCTAAGGAAGCTAAAGAAAAATACATTTTATAGCCCAAGCAGTTGCTCTTTTTTGTGGAGAACCAAACTACTGCTTCAGAAGTTTCCAGAAGCCATGCCTACTGCACTTAACCCAATAGTTTTTACACTTACTACATCAAAACGCACAGCTTACCGTGTCATGACGTTTTTTATTAAAGTGCTTAAAACTTCCATCCCATAGCAAAATAGAGTGCAAAAGTGACAACTTTAAGCGTTTAAAGTAAGAAAACCGAAGACACCATCATGGTGTTTTTACCATAGCAGGAAAAGTGACCAGGCCGGCCGAGCAGACAGCCCTCATGCGTGAGACCACCAGCATTAGTTTGTGTGTTTGATTTGTCCACTCGCGTTTTCTGATTTTTCCTTTTAGCTTGGTAAAAATTTTTGGTCTGCCAAATAGCTGGTGCTTATTCAGAGTATCTATCCTCGACTCAGTGTTGCGCTGATCTTTATATTGATGAATAGAGACCGAAAGCACCTTTGTACGAGTATAGTAATTGATGTAAGATGCTGTGCCTGGCCTGAAGCTGCAGCAAGTGGTAAGATGAGATTGGTTGGAAGTGGCATAACCTGCACTGCACTGCCAGAACTGAACTTGAGAATATGAAGAAGCAGCAGAAGACTCGTGCCAGAGGTGTACAAACTTCTCATTTGGATTTGGACTGCGTCATCCCTAGCACCTGCTAGTACCTGCTGTATGTCTATCCCTTACACTGAGTCAAAAGAGGTATAAAAAGGAACTCAAATGTACCTAAGCTCGGGAAAAGAATTTTTAAACTAGCCTTTTAGGTTCATTAACAGTTACTGGAGGCTATATAGGGGTTTATATAGATTTCAGAATTTTTGCTTCTGAGGAGCCTCTGAGGAATCCTGACTCTGGATTTTCATGCTGGATGTGTACTGGACTTTGCGCTGGAATTAATTTGTGATTGGACATTGGACATTGTAACATTTGCACTGGTATTTGCACTTTGTATTATTTGCACTGTTTTGTACTGTTATTGCTGCCATTACTGCTATTAATATATAAAGTCTAATAGATATAGGATTACCCGAAAGTTATAACGCAAATAATTAGATCTTGTCAGTATGTACATTAGGAGTGGAAAAGTTCTACTTAAGGACAATAAATCATCCTCTCTGAAAGCATGCAAAATGAGTTCTAAAAATGGTTGTGTATATACACAAGGTTTGTCGCTTTCAATGATGCCCTCTGCTTCCACACCTAAAGAAGAAACTCAAAATACTATATCTTTAATAAGAGAAAAGTAAAATATGATTATAGACAATTTTATAATGAGTATTCAAATCATAAGTCTATTCAGTACCGTAGGAAAGAATTGGAGCGGGTGGGGCACCAGCCCGGGCGCTTATACATCCGGCGCAACACAGGGTTAACTTGCAACAAAGTTCCCATAACCGCAACCTCAGTAAAAAAAAAAAAAAAAAAAAAATTCCAACTTCTGCCAGGCGGGCGATCCCCAAGGAGGGGGGTGTCACATGGTCCGGTGGCTCTGTCTGAAAAGGTCACATGGTGATTGGGTACAGACAGTATAAAGGAAGGGCGGGGAGTCTCATGTGGTTGTGATGAGAGGAGAGCAAGAGAGAGGACGATATATATATATATAGAGAGAGAGAGAGAGACACGATGAGAACAAGGAAAAAAGTATACTTGTCTTAAGTTTAGTTTAGACTTAGTACAGTACTACTACACTACCAACAAGTGTACAGTTCACAGTACTCAGTCTGTACATTAGAGCCGGTCGGCAGAGCAGAGGCAGACAGTTGAGTGAGAGAGTCAGAGCAGAGAATCCGATTCCAGTGAGACGTTGTTGGCAGGCAGTTAATGATGGTGCGCGCCGGTGCCGCGGTATATCATGTCTTCTTTCTCAGCCGGCACCGAAAGAACAGTCGATTCATTCGAATAGAATCTTAGAATGCCTTACAGAGCTGAGCGCTGAATACTGTTGATGTTATCTGTATAAAAAAACATTATATATAACGGCGTGTCGGCGCTTTCTCGAGTCTGTTGTTGACCAAGTCACTGTGTTCCCTGAAAGATGGCCTGAGCCCTGATCCTTGTTGTAAGCGTTATTATACAGCTGTCATTCAGAAGAAATTCATTCAGTGTTTAATTACTAAACCAATCAAGTATTTAATTACAAAATTAAACAGTATTCATAAAAGTAAAAACAAAGCAGGGAGGGTGGGCAAACAAAGGAAGGGGTTATGTGGAATGAAAAGCCAAGGAGAATTGAAAACATTAAACAATAATTAAAAATATCTTATTTTAAACATTTCTATTAAAGCAGGATTGCAAGAAAGCATACTGAAAATATATAAATTTGTAATGATGTAATCTTGCTATAGTTAGAACAGTTCACTTAATTCATTATCATTAAGTACTTCAATGAGACAGAGGACAGACAACCTATATTTAATGTAAAGTCTATTTTCTGTCCTCCTAATAGGGACATGGATCAAAGTCTACCCTTTGTTTGCCCACCCTCTCTGCTTTGTTTTCACTTGTTGCACTTGCAAATACTGTGTTTGACTTTGAAATTAAATACTGTGATTGGTTTAGCACTTAAACACTGACAATTATTTTTTTCTTATGAAGGACACCCGTGTTAGGAATTACAGCTGATAGGGTGAGAAAAGAGCTGATATTCTAAAAGTAGGTAGACTCCAAGCTTAGGCGGCCTACGATCAAGGATGCTCAAGGAACTGGTTTCAGAGCTGGATGATCCCTTGGCTGTACTCTTTAATGGCTCACTACAATCTGAAGTGAATGCTGGGGATGGAGAACTGTGGAGGTGGTCCCTCCATGTGGGGAGGGACAGGGAGGATCCAATCAACTACAAGACAGTCAGTCTACCTCAGTTGTAGGTAAACTGAAGGAGAGCCTAGTGAAAGAAAGCCTGGTGACCTACCTAAAGAAAAACGGGCTGCAGAAGAGCAAGCAGCACGTCAGATCAGCTTACTAGTGTTCTTTGACTGGGCCACTAGAGCCATACCTCTCGAGTGTCCCTGATTTTCAGGGATGTCACTGATTTTGCCTCAAAATTTTGCTCTGTCCCTCCTAAAACTTGTGTTTCCATGACCAAACAGTGGGAGTTGTAGGCACAAAATAATGTCAACCATTAAGTTACAGACTTGTTCTTCCTTAGAAATGCATTCTACACTAAGTCCCTTACTCTGTCAGCTTCCTGCGTGGATTATTTATAACGCTACAACAACAAGGATCGACCATCTTTCAGGGACACACTTGTACTGGTGATATTAGACAGATGTTTCATGAACATTTCCCAAATTATCACAGCAGCAGTAACTCTGCCAAAGTTATTTCTAGCAGAATTAAAATTTCTCACAGCCTTACTGACAGCCAAGTGTTGGGGCATCTCACTGTCTGCATTCAAACATCAGTTTAATAATTGTATATATATATATATATATATATATATATATAAACCTTTCCTACATCAGCATAGTACCACGAGCACATCACTTGCTCAGTACAACTCCCAGACAGCCTGGCTCTTACCTCCAGTCAGGCTTGAAACAGTTTCTTTCTTTTCTTTTTTTTTTTTTTTAAACAGAAACCACCCACATTTTACATCCCTAACCTGATCAGGAGGGAAATCTGTCAGGCACCATCTGTCACCCATGGTGCTGTATTTCTGACCCTGAATCCTTGCTGCACTCTGTCCCCATTCTCTAATTTAGTTCTACACCACGGACTCCAAAATAGAATACATGACTGCAAACCACCACCCCAAAAAAAAAAAAAACCGAACACTGGGAGTGTGGAGGAGATGGGAAGATGGGACTAAGTACCACAGAACAGGGAAACAAAAATGAATCAAGGCTGTCATTAACAGTAAAAACAACTAACACTGCACTGCCCTTGACTTGAAGTATACCAGTAGAGGGACTACTGTACGAACAAAACCCACTTTCATGTCATCTGTAGTCTTTTTAATTTTTTAGTATGCCAGTTGTACTATAAAATGTCATATAGCCTATTTTCTTTTTTTATTCAGATTTTTCCCATTTTTCTTGTTTTTTCCCACTGTCCTGGGACACCAGCACACGGCAATGCATGCACATGGGATGGGCACTGCATCCCATGGCGCAGGCTACAGCCCTTCCACCCCACCCTGGCTATTGCCTGGGCTCCCTAGAACTGGCGCTACCACTCATCCATGATCCTCCACCAAGTGGCAGCTAAGAGCCAGGGAATCCCCACGATCCACCTGGAGAGGGTGCTGCCTCATGGCAGCTCAGTCCAACTCCTTGCCCTCTCCCAGCTGACCCCTGGCTGACCCAGGCTTATTTCTGAAACTGGGTTATTGGCATGGCCTTGGTGTAGTATCCAATGCTTCAACCCTCAGCACCACTGGGCTGGCCTTTAGCCTATTTTCTAAGCACGATAATACCCTCCAGGGTCAGCAATATTGGGATATACTGGACCTTCCCCCCCAACCTGCCCCTCTCAGAACTTCTACTTGGGTAGGGTGTGGGCAAATTAGTGCAAGCACTGTGTCATGCCATTATAGGTGTTTTTTCCCCTTTTTAGGATTTGGGGAATTATGTTTCTATTGTTAATTGGTATTTTTTGTCTGGCCCCCCTCCTGGACTTGAGTCTTTGGGGGTCTAGCAGTCTTGTTGTCAGGGTTGATATTGGTTGTTGTTGTTTTTATTAGTAGGTAGCCATTGGGCTAGTATAGGTTACAGTTTCCACACAGACTCTTAGTGAGTGTTTTGCTCCGTAAACTGTCAGATCTTTATGAGAAAACACTCACTAAAGTCATCATAATATACCCTAATAACTAACTCTTTACTTTCTTTAACATGCTATCAACCCTGACAACAGACCCCAAAGACTCAAGTCCAGGAGGGAGGCCAGACCAAAAAATACCAATTAACAATCTAGACATTTGTAATACCCTTGGAGCAGAGCGAGTGAGACCAGAAGGCATTGCCCTGAACTGGTAGTGGCCTGAGGGCAGTTCGAGACCTGAGGTACTTTTCGGTGAGAAGGCCTAATGAGGACAGTCTCCAGAACAAGTAAAATCCACTTGCAAGTCACCCAGCAGCTTCTCACCTCCCTGGGATTCCTGCTAAATCTTCCAAAGTCAGTTCTAGAACCAGTTCAGGTACTCACTTTCATAGGTGCGGAATTGGACACAAAGCTGGCCAGGGCCCTCCTCCCCTTGGAAAGGGTAGAGAAGTTGATTGCCCTGGCCTCCTCTTTCACCCTGCAGGTCTCTCGACCAGCAAGACACTTTTTGCAGCTCTTGGCCCTCAAATGAAACTGAATGTCTCTTATCTGGAATCTTGCTCCCTGCACTATAGCTGTGGAGGCGGCAGCCATGTGCCCCAAGAGCTGCAAAGAAGTGTCTTGCTGGTCAGAAGAACTGGCAGGAGTGAAAGGAAGACCAGGGCAATCCAACTCTCTACTCAAAGACTCCTGGCCAGCTTTTACACCCTATGAATGAGACTACTACACTCACAGTTATGCTGCTGTTTCTTCTGCATATATATTTAAATAAACTTGCACTTTTTACCTTTTTTTGCAACTTTAAACATGTTGTATGTGAGTGATTTCCAATTTACTATGGATGTTGAGACTTGAGAGCCGTTTATTTTTGCTTTAGATTCAGGTTCACAACCTCTGAATTCTTCACCCAATCATTTCTTGAAGAAAGTCTGTCCCCTGTTCAACTGGCCTGAAAGATTCTGCGTCTCCGATCAGTACAATCTAAGCCATGCTCATTGCTCACCATATTTGGCTCTGGGTGGGAAATCACTTTATGACAGCAAGGTAAAATCAGAATAATGTGGCTTACCCAGGCTGTGGTAGGAAGATCATATCACACAGAAGAGGCAAGGCTAAATACTGTATTATGTAAGCACTGCACAAGCTGAGAGGGCAACTTTATACCCCACTGTGCCACTCTGTAATCTCCTTGCTGATGTAATACAAATGCCCTTCCCTTTGAGGTGGGTCTAAACGATTTTAAATTCAACTACTTTAGACTCTGGGAGTTGAGCGGACAGTACAGGCAGAATAATACTGTATGCAGTTGTATAGCTCAGCTGTCACTGGGGCAGCAGGCTATCTGCCCCAGTGCTGAGAGAACCAGCCAGTCCAGTAGTCAGTTCAGTGTAGTGTGGTGTCACCTGACTCAGTAATTAAAATGGGCAGACTACATAGATGGGCCCTTCGGTCCTTATCTGCCATCAACTATTATGTTTCTATGTCAGTTATCTGATTACTATCATCAGGCATCAGCCTAAAGGGTAGCAGCACCAATGGTAGTACTAGTGGTACTGTACTTGGGTTAGGTGGGCCCCTCTGTTTTGTCTGTGAGGGAGTAACTGACTGACTCACTCCACCCAAACAGAACTGGGATCGACCAACGCTGCTATCCTCTAGGCTGGTGATAAAAGCCATATAACTGACTTATAGAAACAGAGTTGGTGGCAGATAGGACCACAAATGCCCATCTACTCGCCCATTCTTTTCTACCTTATGAATATGCCCATTCTTTTCTACCTTATGAATATGCCATAGAGCTTTACTCTGTCAATGGTGGCCTATCTATTCATACTCATTTGTATTGCTCCTTATGCCTACTCTATCTGATGCCTGTTTGAAGCTCTGCTTATTCATATCCACCACTTCCCAGGCTGAGGCAGGCCTGACCATACTATTCTATGCATCCACCGTGACCACCCTTTCTGTGAAAAGAAGTTCCTCACAAACAATACCCTTAATCAGTCTCCTCTAATCTCATGGTGTGTCTTGTTGTCCAGCTATTTTTTTATATTGAAACATCATCATGTTAGACTCTTGCACCATTTAGCAGTACTCCAGATGGGGTCTCACACAAATTGTCTGTACAGAGGGCAGAGGCGGGATGACAACCCCTGTTTTATACTAGCGGATGCCTTTCCTATGCAGAGAATCTACAAGCCCTGGCTCATAACTGCCTTCTCAAATTGCTTGCCTACATTTATGTCATCTTTTGTTTGTGTTGTCTGCAAAAGGCATCGTTTCCTTCCTCTGCAGTGCACTGCCACTTACATAGATACATAGATTGATGTCGACAGATAGGGGCCTATAGCCCACCCAGTCTGCCCATTTGAGCTTGTAAGTTCAGTTTATGTTTTCCTAGAAGTCAGTTGCCCCTTACCCCTGACCTCCAGAATTCCTATATGTCTATCTCATGCATTCTTAAATCCCGTGATTGTCTCAGCCCCCACTTCCTCTGGCAGGGTGTTCCACTTGTCCACCACCCGTTCTGTGAAGAAATTCTTCCTCATGTTTCCTCTGAATCATCCTCCCTCCAACTTCATCCCATGCCTCTGGTCCTGGAACATCTTTTTAGCTAAAAGTAGTGTATTCCTGCACTTATAAAGACAGTAAAAAGGACTGATTCCAACCCTATGGTACATGACTACTTAACCCCACTTTCTTCTGCATGGACTCCATTTGTTGATTACTATTCCTGGGCTGTCCTATGTCCTGTTGCTCATTCCTGGCAGTTGTTTACCAGGTTACCATCCTGGTATGCACTCCCTGGCTGGCTTTCTTGTTTATTAATCATTTGTGACAGTGTGGGACTGCTAGTCTAGGTAGGCCATATCCACAGCCCCTCTTTGTTCTACTGACTGGCACCCATATCCCAGCATCCCTCCTCCACTCACCCTCCCTATTTCGAATTACTTGTAACATGCATGCCCACCTTTAGGTAACCTGAAATGTACTCTGTAATGTGTCTAAGGAGGGGCAGGGCTATCCTTTCAGTGAAAAATAATAAATATGTATGACTGTAGCTGATAATCTACTGTACTAGACTACTACTTAATGTAATGTGTGGACTTTCATTTTATAGCCAGTGTGAAATTGAGTACAGTCTTCTGCAGGCGACTCTTGGGTGGACAAGAACAAAGCAACTCGGCTGAGTCTCAGTCTTATAAGGTAAGGTAATGGGTTTTAAATTTGGAATTGGATGTTTTTGTGTTATCTTTTACACTCCTATTGTCCATGGTATCGATGTGACATACTCAACAGGGGTGAACAACCTCTTGACATCACCACGATACCATGCAACATAAACTTGCAGAAACTGGACTAGTACTTCCTTTTCTGTATGTGTGTATGGAGGTGCTTTGCTCTTGAGTGAAAATAGCAATAAATTATGTACTTAATTTAAATGTGAACTTTCATTTGTAGGCCCGAACTTGAGTGTGGACTCCAGACCATCCATCACCATCAGATCAGAGAGTTCCTGTCCTACATAAATAGCAGCAGTCACCAGAGGCCGTACGAGGAGTCACCTTCAACAGTCAGTCTTATTAAAGGTAAGTCAATGTGTTTTTAAATTGGGTGACAGGTGTATCGTGATCGCATTTCTGTAGCATTGAGTTGACTGGTAGTTTGTCTGATTGTCCGGGTTAGGGTACAGGCGGCCGGGAGTAGGAGAGGTAGGGGCAGTAACGTAGTAATGATGGTTGGAGAGCATGGCAATAAGTTACTAAGAAATAAGGCACTCCCAGAGGTTGGGTTAATAGTCAATAACCACTATCTAGGGTCTGGGATGTCAATGTACTATGTGGCACAACAAGACGGGTGGTCCAGGGGCAGTTTTCCCACAGGTTGTAATTAATTGGATGTTAGTTTAACTCCTGTGAGAGCCTTATTGCTATTATAAAAATGTATTCAAAAGAAAACTGTAACAAGTATAGTTTATGGTTATGATATTCTCTGTAGCCTAGAGTTAGAAAGTGACTGGTAATGCTGCATTGTGATTTTACGCCAGCATTCAAAAACTGTTCATAGAAGAACTTTTCTAAAGTTGATCTTACAATAATATCAACTGTTTATATAATTTAAACAGAGATATTTGAGAAAAAGTTCTTCCACCAACAGTTTAGGAATGTTGGCTCAAAATCAAAGTGTAGCATTCAGTCAATCAGCAATGAACAGGATGGAAGCCTAAAACTCGGGAAGAATCAAAATACCATGGTAATCAGGCTGTACATGACGATTAATGTAAGGCTGATCCTAACAGCCAACCAGTCAAATGACTTTAGGCTGGGGCGTGGATGTATAAGCGTAGAGTTTACAGTAATGAGCTGTGAATTTTGACCTTGTTGTCTTCCAGCAGCCTGGGTTTGATTACCACAACCTCCACTTGCATACTGTAGGACTCTTATTCTCAGCAACAAGTCATTTAACTGCCCAGTGTTCCCAGGTCACCACGAAATGAGGCACTTGTGCGAGTAGGACTCTAGAGTTACCAAACTCTAACAGTTAAAATATGTGTTATATATTTCTTGCCAATGAAACTGCCTTCTAAGATCTTCAGCATTCTCTCCATGACGGGTAAATAGATGTACTTAACTTCAGAACACCCCAGTCAATAACCTGTCCCACTTTTTCTGTGGTTATGGTTAAGTCACTCGGCTGTGCCTCGTGACACACCACACAAGGCATGGGTAAACTCCCAGTAACCCACACCCTGTTGTGCCTTATTGATTACACAAACAGGAAGTTGGATAGGACATTGACTGGGATGTTTCGGGTTAAATACAAGTACACATATTATACTGTACACTTCTCTTCAGTATTTTTGTAAAGGAAGGCCTGATTCTTGAAGATGGCACGAAGAAACCATCAGGGGCAGAGTTTAGAAAACTGAGGAAAGCAAGAAGAAGAAAATCAAAACTCTCCCAGCACTGGCAACATTGGCACTAAGTCTAAGGAGCAGGAGGAAGTTCTGCGACTCTGTCAATAACAACACCAATTGACATCAATGAGCCTACCCCTACTAAGACAGATGTTGAGGCAATATTACAGAAGAAAAGTAGTTGAAGAAAAGATGACGATGATGATTGCCAGCCGACACCGTCTGCTTGCAGCTTTGAAAATTATGCAGAGGATCCTGCATTAGGAAGTAATGTAGATGCTGTAGCCAGTTCGGTACTCCAACTAATTTTAATGACCCAACATCATGGCCTGACATGACTGACAAAGTTAGATGTTGCTTGGTGGAACATGGCCCTGAACAAAGAAAAATGCTGATTTTAGTTTCTCAGCGTCTGATGATGACAGGCGCTTTTATCGGGATGGTTCACAAGAATTCTTCCCAATGGAGACTTCTTGTGGGCAGCATGGCTAATGTATGGTGAGACCAAGAAAGCTATCTATTGCTTCCCATGCATGCTATTTGCAAAAATCATCCACTACATCGAGTCTAGCAAATCCAAAAAGGATTTTGTGACTGGAAACATTTAAATCCCAGAATTCCAGATAATGAAAACTCCCTGAACACCGTGACAGTTATTTCGTTGGAAGAATTTTGAAATTTGCTTGAAGACAGGGGCCACAATAGATGATCAACTGCAAAGGTCAATTGCTTCAGAAAAAGAAAAGTGGCATACCATTCTGAAAATTATTCTTGATGCTATTCTTTTCTGCGCAAAGAACAACTTGGCTCTCAGGGGGTCCACAGAGATAATTGGACACACACACTCTGGAATTTTTCTTAATTTGCTAGAACTAATAAGTCACTATAATCCGAGCTTGCAGGGCACATTGCCAACCATAGGAAAGGTCTGCCACTTATTTTTCTCCTACAATTCAGAATGAGTTTATTAACTTGCTGGGTTCCACTGTGAGACGTGAAATAATCGCAAAAATTAAGGAGGCAAAATATTTCTCTATTATGTTTGACTGTACGCCAGATGTGGCTCACAAGGAGCAGATGTCTCAAATCATTCGGTGTGTGAGGATACAGAATAATGATTGTACTGTTGAGGAAAGTTTATTGATTTCATCATCTCACATGAAAAAGACAGGAAGTGGGCTAGCTGAAGAAATTGAAAAATTAAGTGATGATGGCTTAGATATAGCTAACTGTCATGGCCAAGGGTATGACAACGGCGCTAATATGGCAGGAAAGTATTGTGGTGTGCAAGCCCATATAGCACAAGTGAATGAACATGCTAGATTTGTCTCATGTGCAGCTCATTCTCTTAATTTAGTTGGGGTCCATGCTGCGAGTGTATCAGTGGACATGGTATCATTTTTTGGCACAGTGCAGAGATTGTTTACATTCTTTGTAGCTTCAACAAGCCGCTGGGAGGTGCTGTCCCAAGCAGTAAAGGTCACTCTGAAGGGTCACACTGAAACAAGATGGTCTTCAAAGTTTCGTGCAGTTCACTCCTTCATCTTCAAATACCTGAAGTCTTAAAGGCATTGTACCAAATAAGTGAAGATGCAACCAATGCTGGCCTGGTATCAACAGCCCAGAGCCTAATCAAGCAGATAGATTTCAAATGTCTTTGTACCCTAGCAATGTGGGACAAAATACTGAACCTGATTGAGCAGGTAAACCAACTGTTGCAATGTGAGGGATTGCCTGTCGATAGTGCCTCAGAACATATCAGTGGATTAAGGGATGCACTGCAGCACATACGGGATGATGGAATACATGATGTTGTACAACATGCAGCAGAACTTGCTGAACAGATGTCACTGAATGCAGAATTCACAGAAAAAAGAAAAAGAAGGTGAAAAGGATGGCGGTGAGAGCGTTGAAGATGAAGAGGCACTTGATTTCTGCTGAGCAGGATTTCAAAATGCAGTTCAACAATGTTCTAGACACCTCACTTCCCAGATTCAGTGGCGGTATGAGGCACTGTCTGAATGCTGCTGACTTTAACTTCCTTACAGGGCTATCTTTCTCAACAATGGAAGTTAGCGAGTTAAAAAATGTGCAACAGATCTAGCAATGAAATATTCTAATGACCTAGATGCTTGTGAAATAGTATATGAGGTAGAGAGCTTCCAAATTTCAGGCAGCTTCAGTACTGCCCAATTTTCCCTAATGCCACACCCGTCAGCTTGTTGAAGCTCATTCACAAATGGTCTTTGAGTACTCCCTATCAAACATTGAAATTGCTCTCCGACTCTTCTTGGCGGCTTCCTGTAACTGTTGCTTCTTGCGAACGTAGTTTCAGCAAACTGAAGCTGATCAAGACCTATTTAAGATCATCTATGGGACATGAAAGACTGTCAAATCTCGCTATACTATCTATTGAAAATGCTGTAGCCAGTGCCATTAACTTCGACAAAGTCATTGACAAATTTGCCTCTTTGAAGGCAAGAAAGGTTCACACATAGGCCAGACAGACAACTGTGAAATGTGTAAGCTGTATCTGACTACTGTGGATATGCGATTCAGATTCAAATAACATATTTGCATGAAAATATATAGCATCCATCAGCTCTCGTCAGTTACGGGTTTCCTGTCCTGATTGCCTTCAGGTTTTGGTTTAGTACTCAGTGGCCTGTGTTGTGTGTGGGGCTTTGTTTCATTCAGCTCCAGCTCCATATCTTGTATTGCTGTGTAACTGTTCCTGTGTGTTGTATAGATTGTTCAATTCTCACCTTTCATATATTTATTAATTAAGTTGGAGTACTGAACTGGCATCGACATCTGCATTACTTTCTAATGCAGAATCCTCTGTTAGCAAACTGTAATTTTGATTTAAATACCACTGGTTCTCATTTGGCCACTTTACAACACAGTTTATTTTAATTCCATGATGAAGAAAAAATCTGAAATCAGGGGTTGCTATGGATACTCAGTTCGGAAGAACATGTAAACAAGTGTGTTTTGGTTCAGTAGGGGAGTATTTCAGTAGTAGATTACCCACAACTACCAAATCAGGCTACAGCATGTAACTGTAACTGTCTCCCTCCAAGAGCTTCAGTGGGCCTAGAGGACCCCTAGCTCCATGCTTTGTGTAGCAATCTTTTACAGTACATTTCAGAAATGCATATAGGGTGGGTGGTTGATGGCGTTGGTCACCAACTCATCCACAACAATTAGTCGACCCTCTATACCACCCACTCAGTCTCCCACAACTCATATTCCATGGGGCAAAATATTCCCTCCCTGAAATCAGGGATGAGGAACTGTAACAAAAGTATGTTTTTCTTTGAAAAAGGCCCCAAAACTCACCACAGAGCATGCAAACCCCTCAGAGCTTCTGGGGCCTTGCGACCCAGACCCCGACTCTTTTCTTGGAGCGCAAACATAGACTCTTGCAGGGCACCAAAATGCCTTCCTCGGCACTGAGTCTATTAATGTTGCATCCGATGTTATGTCTAATGACCTGACCTATGAAGAGACCTCCTTGAATCACTCTCAGTGTTTGTCTTATTCTTTGTCCTTTCAGAAACCACAGGAGCAAAAAGAGGAGATTCCTCTCCCCCATAACCACTCTAATTCAGTTTTAGAAACTGATCTCCATGAACGAGCAGAATCAAGGTGAGTTAATTATGAATCCTGCAAAATATTGGAAAACAACAGCAGAACAAGAGAATCTACCCCTTCCTCACCTATCTCCTCCTCCCTAATTACCTTAAACATTCTAAATATTCTAATCATTACAGACAAGGAAAATTACTGAGTATTTCCATTTTTCAAAAGTAAAAACTAACAAATCAAATGAAAAGGGTAATGAAGTATAAATATGCAAGAGTTAGATCTAGATATGGATATGGACAAGAGATCGAGGGGATCATTTCATTGCATCTGACCAGGTTAAATCTCTTTAGTCCACTTAATTCTAGTATTATAACAATTAATGATATCACTCCCACTTCTCCATACTTTAACCAACATTCCAACCCATCTCTCAGTAATCAATCCATTCTTGCAGGATCCCCTGATAAAGTTTTTGAAAGATTAGATCAGGAAGTTGAAAAAATAAATATCCCACAAGAAATATTAGCGCAATGCCGGATACCATCTCTAACTACACAATTAAAGCCCTAGCCCATCCAATCATGGCCAACATAGTCCTGCTTGAAGCCTTTAATGAACTAAAATATTATATGAGAGATCTCACTAATCTGCATGTTGAAACTCAGGGCAAACTCCACAGAGAATTGATGATCTTGAAAAAGCACTTTTGGAGGAAAAATACCTGTCATTTATCTTTTCATCAGTCCATTTCCTAGTCCTAGTCCCCCAAAAAGAAGAAGAAGAAAAGGCAAAAATACAAAGAAATATTCTGGAAATGGTAAAACCCAAAAAATGGAGAATGGAAAGTTATCAAGAAAATGTAATCTTAAATTAAAGAAAATGGTTGGGATAACCATTGAATCTAATGACCCTGTAGAGCCTGATACTCCTAATATTCCTAATATACTTAAGGATCCAATAAGGAGCCCTTTAATAGAGTCTGCCCTAGATAATGCATCTTTGAAAAAAGTTTCAAAACCAAAAATAGAATCTCATTATACAGACTCATTTGAAGTGATTACTTCCAAAAATGCCAGGCAGAAAAGGACATGTAATACTAAGGAAGTCTCAAACTTGTTAGCTGATCAAGCATCTCTTCCCCCACTTAGTGATAGAAATTGCCCTACAAATCTCCAAAATTTCGAGGTTATTAGTGGAGGTGAGGTGGTTTTTAAATTTGAAAATATCTTCCTGAGGTCATATGAAACCTCTCTAAATCACTTACTGAACTCATTAAGTATCTTTTTAGATACAAGTTAGTTATACCTGAGGCATTAAATGGGATCATGCATGTTTATAGAGATAAAATGGTGGAAACAAACTCTGTCTATGTTCTATTATCCGACATGATCAGTGCAAAAAAAATTTGGGCAAAACAAAGAGAGCTAGATAGATTGGGTATTCTGATATCTTCCCCTGTAAATTGGACTACAATCTGGAAGCATGTCCATGGTGAAACCAAAATAAACTCTACTCCATCAATTGACATTATACATGATGCTATATCTATTTTGAATTGGAATTTTGATAATTCAGTTTTGAAAACTCTTTCTATTTTTGGAATAGAACATTTGCAGGGTGAAAATTCCATGTTGCTGAAATCATATATTAATAAATTATTGAGTTTTTGTTTAAATACTACTGTCTCCCCTTTAGATTTTAAATCTGTATCAAGAATATTTCCAGAAACCAATGAGACACAAATTGATATAGTAATAATTCTAAATCTTTACTCTGTTTCAATGCAAAATCTGACTAAATTGGATTGTGCCCAATTATGTATAATTGATTTTACTTCTGGATCAGATCACTTTAACCAGAACAGTATACCTGAACCTAGCCCTTGGCTAGTTAATATAGGTCATATACATTTGGACACTGTACTAGATGACTCAAATACATCTAGCAATGATTTATTAATTGAAAACTCAAAATTTGTATCCTGGAATATAGCAGGTCTTTCCACTAAATATTTAGACCCTGATTGGCAGAAGTTCTGTCAAAAATTTGAAATATTACTTTTCCAGGAAACTTGGGCCACGGAATTGGCATTATTAAATGGGTATGAATCTTATTTTGTTCCTGCAAACAAAGTAAGGAAGAACGGTAGACCTAGAGGGGGATTGTCTACATTCATAATGATATGAAAGGGCCTTTTAGTTTTGAATCATGTTATCCTGGATGATGAAATATTGTCACATGTTGTAAAATGGGATAATTATGTATTTCTTATAGCAAATATTTATATCCCCCCTAATTATCACACTCTAACCAATAATGATGTTTGGTCCAAATTGGGCAACGAAATAGATTAATATTAAAACACCCAATTGATATTATTCTTTTGGGTGGAGATCTTAATGCCCGAACTGCTAATTCTGACAACTTATCCTTGCTTCAATCCGTAGTTTATCTGGGAGATCTAGGAACAAGAAACTCCACTGACACTGTCCTTAACTGTGCTGGGAAGAAACTTGTTGAATTTATTAATAGCAATCACTTTCTAATTCTTAATGGTAGAATTAAGGGAGACTTAATTGGGAACTCCACATATTTTTCATCATTAGGAAAGAGTGTCATTGACTATCTGCTTATCTCTTCTGGCAGTTATGCACATTTTCGCTCCCTTGTAGTCCTGATGAGACCAAAAAGTGACCATGCAACCTTGATAGCTGATATTGATACACTCGGTTTTGAGGGACATTCTGGAGTAGATAAAAGAATAATAAAAAATTTAACAAAAGATAATCAAATCCAGCTAGAGCCTAGAGGCCGATTAAAATTATCACTAAGTGCAATTAATACAACAAGGATATTAGATCTGATGTACTCCCCCCAGATGGCCAAGTTATTCTCCTTAGCATGCAATTCTTGCTCTCCTCAAAATCTATATGAATTGTTGGAGACCGTTTATCAAGCAATTAGATCCAAAATATACAATTTTACCACAAATTCAACTAACCTAAATACTTGGTTCGACAATTATTGTAAAAAGGAAAAACAGTATCTAATGAAAATTATCAGATATACTAAGAAATTTCCCTCCAGAGAGAATTTTGTATATTTAAAAGAAGTTAGGGAACTATATCACAAGTTTCTTGAAAATAAAAGTTGGAATTCAAGCAACATCAATGGGAAAAATGTACGATATTATACGATCTAACAATACTAAGGCATTTTGGTTAATGGTCTCTAAGGGAGAAAGAAATGACCATTGCTCTTTATCAGTACATATTCCACAAGACACATGGATTACGCATTTTAAAAAATTACTTACTACAGACCCTCAGGTACATAGTTTGCATCAAACCTCGTATAGGATCCTATTAGCTGAATACCAACCATTAACAGTCTCCTTTAAGGAAGTTGAAGATGCTGTATTTAAATTAGCTATAAACGAAGCCCCTGGTCCAGATCTTATTCCAGGTGAGATATATAAAAATCACATGAATTACTGGGTACCATTCTTTGTAAATTTCTTTAATCTCTGTTTTAGAGAAAGGTACATCCCACCATCATGGAACAGGAACATTATAGTCCCTTTACACAAAAAAGGATCTTATCAGTCCCCCTTCAAACTATCGCCTTATAAGTCTATTAGATACAAGTGGTAAACTATTCTCTAGAATACTTTAAAATAAACTTCAGATCTGGGTTGGAAAATACAATCCATTATCTAATTTTCAATCAGGGTTTATTCAGGGATGCTCAACCTTGGATAATATATACATATTAACTCATTTAATTGAGAAATATAAGGTATATAAGAAAATGAAGCTTTATGCATTGTTTGTAGACTTTTCTGCGGCATTTGATTCCGTGATAAGAGAAATGTTATGGGAAATTCTATATAAAAAAGGTTTACACTTAGAAGTATTAAGTCCTGTTGTACTACTTCATTCAAATACATACAGCAGTGAATTTTGATAACAGTGGCAATATTACAGATTATTTTCAAACCAACAAAGGGTCAAACAGGGTGCTTACTAGCACCATTGTTATTCAATATTTATATAGACTCTCTTCTTTCATTTGATGAATCTTTACCATTAGACTCCCCAAAGTTAACAATGTTCCTGTTCCTATATTGGCTTATGCAGACAATTTGGTGATACTTTCTCTTTCAAACACAGGACTCAAAAAAAAATGGATCAACTTACGGTAAAATGTAACTATTACCACCTAGGAATTAACTAAAACTAAAATAATGGTTCTTGGTAGTCAATCAGCGGCTCCTAGAATTTATATTGAGAAACAGTTAATAGAGGTGGTGAGTCATATATTTATCTGGGAGTTACATTCACATCAAATGGTCTGTGGAATGCATATCAAAAACAGGTAGACATGGCAAAACTAATTGTGAAGGGATTACTCCATTTTAACTCTAAATTTGGAGGATCTACTGTATTGCCTGCTGTTAGAGCTGGAGAAGCAAAATTATTTCACTACTTTCATATGGTGGAGATCTGGGGTACTAAAGAATATTCCATCTAGAACTCTCCTTATCTTACTACTATAAGGCTATATTACAGGTTCCCCTCTCCACCTCTAATTCAATAGTATGCGTTGAGTTAGGCAGGATTCCAATAAAAGACATAATAAATCTAAGAATAGCCTCATATTGGTTGAGGCTAATAAATAAAAATGATAATAATAAAAAGAACTGTACGAGTGGTATCACCTACCCTTGTCTATTAGAAAAATTCACTGGAATACTGAAAGCTTTCACCCTATGTTTAAAAAGTTGACCACTATTCTTAAAAATATCAATAATTATCATCTGTGGAAAGATTTTAATAAGGGTATTTTGATTTCCATTCAATATAAAAATAAAATTAAAAATATATTTTTAGATTAGCCTCTCAAAAATGGAGTCAGTTAAAACCAAAAACAGGCAATTTGGTTTAGTAAAATAAAACTGACTCAGGGATCAAAACTATCTGTTGTTACCCTTACCCCAAAGCCTCTGAAAAGCAATTACTTGGGCTAGGTTTGGAATTTTGCTATCTTAAGTATATTTACTTTAATCAGGTAAAAACAACAAACTAAACACAGAGCAATTCTGCAGATGTAATAGGGGTTTCCATGAAACATTGGAGCACTTAATAATACAATGCCCTTTGTACTACCATCCAAGAGACTCCCATTTTAAACAGTTTTTGACAAAATACCCGAATTTATATTATGATCCGGTCTTTATTCTGTTGCACCCAAAGACCCTAGAGGATGCCAGAATGATTGCTAAATTCATTGCATCTGTTATTTAGTTAAAAAAATGAATTATAAGGAAATTATCAGCCCATAATATTTTATTCTATTGCACAACTACATTACACTGGTAAAATTCTGAGTTATTTATATTATTTTTATTCATCCTTTTTAATTTCTGTACTTGCTGCTTTTAACTGTTGTACTTATTTTAACTTTGTAATGTCCAAACTGTTATGTAATGGATGAACAAATAAATGATGATGATGTGAAGTATTAAACTAATGCCAACCCACCCACCCTGCAGAGACTGGCAGGTGTTTGGAACTGTTCTGGGTCATCGACCATAGCTCATGCCATTCCACCTCTACTCCACCCTGCAGGCACCAACAGGTGTTGTGGTGTGCCTTGGGGGTTTCAGCCCTTATGCTCACTCCAATCTATAAGAAAATAAGCTGAGATGGGTGCAATAGAGGAGAATGGGGTGAACGTTATGGCCGAAGACCCCAAGACATACCTCAGTGCCTGTCACTGGCTGCAGGGTGAGGGTGGAATGGCATGAGCATTATGGTCGATGACCTCAAGTCACACCCCTGACGCCTGTCAGTCTCTACAGGGTGGGGCATTTCGGTTAGAAACCCTAATGCCCTGGGCATATGTTGGTATTTTCGCTCAAAATTTTCAATATGGACTTTTTGGGACCCCACCTCATGAACAGTGGCACTATCATTTCGTTACTCAATCCCGAAAGGTGATTCCGCACAGCAACTGCGCCATTCGGTGCCACAGGTGCAAAAACACATTTCGTGTAGGATGTGAAAAATTACAGCTGTACTGTTCATGAGGAGGTGTGAAAAAATGGCAATGTTGAAAAACTGGAGTGAAAATACACGCCCATAAGGCAATCATTTTTTGGAATTTTTTCACCAAATTTTCAACATAGGCATTTTGGGATCTCCCCTCATGAACAGTGCCACTGTGATTTTGTGAATCTGTCTCAAAAGTTGATTTCCACAGCAAGTGCGCCATTCTGCACCACATGTGCGAAAACACGTTTTGAATAGAATGTGAAAATGACAGCTGCAGTGTTCATAAGGAGGTGTGAAAAATGGCATTGTTGAAAATCTGGAGTAACAATATTAAAACTGGCGATGTTACGAGCGTGTGTAGAAACTGCACAACACACGCTTGTAATGCAGTCATTAGTTGGAATTTTTTCACCAAATTTGCAACATGTTTTATTTTGGGACCCCACCTCATGAACAGTGGCATTGTTGTTTCATTAATCAGTCTCGAAAGGTGATTCCATGCAGCAACCGCAAAATCAGTGTTCATGAGTTGGGGTCTCAAAAACCCCATGTTGAAAATTTGGGGCCAAAATTCTTAAAAATGGCTGAGATATCAACCTAAGTTGAAACCCTCCATTGACTCCCATTATACAGCTTACTGTCATTTCTTCAGTTTGCCTGTCGGCTTTGAATAGTGCAGACGTGTCCTCCCAGTCCATAGAAGATCGTTGCTTCTGACCTCGGAGGTAAGTATCGGGTTGGGGGGGGTCTGCAGATGGATGGTGAGGATGGGGAGGGGAAGGAGACGGCTAGGGACCATTTATTTTTTATGGGGAAAAAAAGACTTGGGGACAGTTTTCTTTTATTTTACAGGCTACCAAAATTAAACATATTTAGGCACACTGAGGGCTCCAGTGTGCCACAATAGTGTTGTGTGTGGGGCGTACAACACGGGATTGGGCACTCGTTGTTGGCATTTGAAATATTCAAGGGTGGGTGTCATCTGACACTGGGAGGGCATCCGTGTCAAAAAACATAAATTAATACAATTATTTTGGCACACTGGGGTGGGCTCCCAGTGTGCCACAGTTAAGTGGAAGAGGGTACATGCTGACATGGGGATTGGGCACCCCTGATGTCAAGCCAACAATATAGACATGTTTGGGGAGGGGCGCATTGTGTCGGAAACACAAAATTATTTTGGCACACTGGGGTGGGCCCAGTGTGCCACATTAATGGGGAGGAGATACATGCAGACACGGGATTGAGCACCCTCGATGTCGGCTTTCTGGGGAGTGTGGGCAGGCGTAGGAGCCACAAATGTTGAAAGCAGCACTGCAACTCATTTATTTATTTATTGAAATGGTTCACCAGGAAAGGCACACTGAACAAACAAGTTACTAGTGTAGCAAGTGGGACAGAGTGCTTGGTGGCAGGAGCCGACAAGAACCATAACTCTAGCCATGTGCATTACTGTGCACTGTAATGTGTATGGCCGGAGTCTTGTCAACTGCTGCCAACAGAGAGAAGGTATGTCTGTGTGCCTGGTTGTGAGGGAGGGGGGAGGTCCCACTGCAATGGCGAAACTGTCCCTCGTTGCAGTGGCAGATTTCTTTCTAGTGCGGCCCTCTCTCTGAAACTGCTGTCATCGGCAGCTTCCCCATTGATTGGTGGCTGAGGGATGTGCCCAATAAAGCATCTGCTGCATTGGCCACAATACTGACACACCTCTGAAATGGCACTATCCCAATATGTTTCTTGTACGCTGTGTGCGCAAGCAAGCATAATGACAATGACAGATTTTTTTTACAAAACAAACTGCAGCTTCAACATCTGAAGCATGGGCAACAATGACATACTATGTAAAAAAGGCATCTGCGAAACCCCACAAAAAATAAAGATGGAAGAGAATAGACCTGCGAAACAAGCTTCCAAGATAAAGACAGCAATTCAGAAGAAAAAGTCACAAGAAGTGCTTCTTCTACTATAGTAGGTGCGTCCTCTTTACTGACTGAAGCTTCCTCATACTCCAAGTCCTTGTCTTCTGAGATCCCATCATGTCTGTCTGCTGTTGCAGGTGATGGTACCCAACAAATACAGGCCAGGTAAAAGGCATCAAGAAGAGCTTGGGTGATGAACCAGCAACTAAGAAAAGTAGATTTGCCAAAGTTACAGTTATTAGAAAAAATAAAGGTAGTTGCAGGCACTACACATAGTGGAAAGGAAAGAATAAGCACACATGCAAACTTTGTGCCACTTGCACAGGTTAACGCTGGTACTCAAACTGGTGGTATAGGTAACTTTTTCCATATACAACACAAAACCCCTCAAACACTGATCAGGACTTTGACTGCATCACCCCCAAGAAAGCTCCCTAACTAAAAACAGAATTAGCTCTTCTCTGTCTCCTGTAGCGTATTTTACTGTGCTAGTTGCACCTCAGGAACAATTAATGATGTAGCCAGCTTTGGATCGGAGAACAAAGTATGATCAAAGCCATCCAGCTGCTCAGCAGTTAAATAAAGCAGTATCTGCAACGACTGGACTGGACATGCGACCATTGTCTATTGCTGACTTTGTTGAGTTTTGGGAGGTGATGAAACTTGCTGCCCCTTGGTATCAGCTGCCATCACAGACATATTTCTCCAGAAAGGCTGTTCCAGCCCTCTATAGGGAACTGGGCCAGAAGGAAACAGTGCTTGGCAGTCATTGGCTATTGAAGAAGTACATATAACAACAGATATGTGGCCGAGTGGTCAAACAGCAGACTACATGATTGTCACCACCCACTGGGTGTCATTTTCCTCTACAACATCCTCTGCCACCACCAGGGACCAACAAAATCCTCAAAAACAGATCACTTTCTGTATTGCAAGCTTTGACAAAGAAAATCACTCTGGTGTGGACATTTTACAGGCGCTAAAGAAATGGTTCTCAGAATGGCTTTCCCAGGATTTGTGGTTATAGACGATGGAGCTAACATTGTGAAAGCATGGTGGGTTCTGTATTTACCATGTTTTGTACATACACTCAGTCTGGTGGTACAGGACATCCTCCAGTGAAGACAGGAGTGTGCAGAATGTGCTGGGTGCTGCAGATAAGATATGTGGTCACTTTAGGCACTCTGCAAAAGCTTGTAAAATTTTGTGGGAACTGAAAACAGACTAACTTACTGATTCACCAGCTAAAGCAAAGTTGCCACTGTGGAACTCCACCTTTACATGTTACACAGACTCCAAGAACAATGCAAGCAGTGTACCAGTACACCTGGATCATGCAGTAGGGAAAGGGATGTTACACTCACCTCTGGACAATGGAATCAAATATGTCAACTGCTACAGCCATTTGAGGAAGCAACACATGAAGTGAAAGCTGACAGCGCAACCATAAGCCAAGTCATTCCATACATCTTCCCATGCAGAGACTGGAAAGATTCCAAGAAACATGTTCAGTCTCACTGTCTCTTCTTTTGCTTCAGTGATGCACCAGAAGCCCTCAGGGAAACCAGCTCCCCTCCCTCTTACAATACAACAGCAATGACACCTAGTGATGGCAGCCCTCCTGGAAATCATATCGGCTTGGTAATGGCAGCACTTGTGGATCCCGCTCAAGGTGCAAGCACAGGTGCCACTCTTGCTGAAAAGCTGTCTTTGTGTTTGGAAACGGACTGCAGGATCTGAACATTATGTGATAACAACAATGTTGGATCTGCATTTCAAAACCAGTTTGCCAGGTCTTCTCCAATTTGGTAGCGTGACCCTCAACCATTATACAGAACTGCTCATTAACAGAGTTGCTCTAAAAATGACAACATGGATTCCAGCTAGAACTGCTGCAGCTGCTGACCATGAAAATAGCCATGCTTCCTTCCAAGAAACCGATCCCAGTGAAAGTAGAAGAATAAGAAAGTACTTGCATTATGAATTGGAGCCCAGGAGCAATTTGGTGCTCAACGGGCAACATTTGGGCAGGACTGGATGACACAGAGAAAGACAATGCTGTTACTTCTCTCATCACAAGCTACTCAGCAAGCAGTGTGGCAGATGCTTTCTTAAAGGATCCCAGAAATATAAATGGTTAAGATGACCCACTGCAGTATCGGCATTAAAAGTGTGTGGTCTGGCCAGTATTACAAAATGTGGCCCTTTACTATTTAAGTTGCCCAGCAACAAGTGTGTATTCAGAAAGAATATTCAGCACTGCTGGCTATGTTGCTAGTAATAGGAGGAGAAAACTCCTTCCAGAAAATGTCAAACTCCTAACTTTTATTAAACTAAACTATGGTGTTTTTGCAGGATACTGAGGGGCACTTCCAAAATACTACTCAGACAGTAGTGATGATTAGCCTGTTGGCAGTGATGTTGAAGAGGAATAGTACTACTGGGGAAAGGAATGTTGCTTCAGCCTGTCTCTCACGCTCTCTCTCATGCGAATCACCATTTTGTTACTTCAATGAACTGTTGTATAGCAAAACTACAAAATCTGGGGCCATTCTCTGACTCCATTGGACGATGAAACAATTTCACACACACATTTTTTCTTGAATCTTTATTTGTAAGACTAACTTAAATTTGTAAATGACTGTATTGATTTCTGGTAGACGCCTTCCAGTTATGACCTCTATGCCAAGTCCATCTAATCCCATTCTGTGTTCTGACTGATCTGCTGCTCTTGAATGGATAGTCATCTATGAAAGAAAAAATAAAAAAAAACACTACATAAAAGTGGGTGTTCTCTTTCACAAATCATAATGCTACCTCAGTCTGTCTACATAATTACTAGTTTAGTTTTCCTGGCACTGTACTACAAGAAAAAAAGAATAAAAAAGTAGTGTGCATATGCACCTGACCAACAAAACTTGTTGAAACTCGAGGGGCCCATCGCTGACAACATAAACAACAACGTTGGCTTATTAAAACTAAAATTAGTTCAAAAGGGTGGGTGGGAGGTTCTGTCCATTATGTTCTGTGTGTAGATGCTCTTTCACAGTGCTACCTCAATCTGTCTACATAATTACAAGTTTAGTTTTCATGACTTTGTACTGCAAATAAATAAATAACAGAAAATTGTGCATACTAATCGAGAAAATGTGAAAACTGTGGGGGCCCATTGCTGACAACACAAACAACAAAATCAGCTAATCACACACAAAAAAAGGTTCAAAAAGGTAGGAGGGTCCAATATATTATGTGTGTGCATGCAGCTACCTTTTTAAACAAACAAAAAAATATGCATCTCCTCTCAGACCATCACCTGTTATTTACTATGTTCTCTTGTCCCGTTACCCTCCTTCAGTCACCGAGTCACGTTTGTTAGCAGTGCACAACTTGCATAAACAAGGTCATCGGGGTTACTTTTTTCTTTGTGTTATTCTTTGGTAACCAGGTAAGGCCCACTAAGCATAAGTGTCTGTTTTTGGGGTGATCCTGGAGTACTGGGGTGGTTAAGTAGTGACTTGCTCAGAGTCACACAGTATGCAAGTGGAGGTTGTAGGAATCAAACTCCGGGCTGCTGGACCAAGCTCAGCAATAACCCATGACAGGGTATGGGATTATAGGCATTTAATGCACACCTGGGGTGCATTGGAGGTGCTAGGCCACAGGCTGAGTGTCCTCACAGCACCTCAGGCGTGATTAAATGCCTATAACCCCATACCCTGGAGTGGGTTATTGCACTTAAAACATGAAATATGTTTATAAACAAAAAAAAAATCCAGAAAGGTGTTTTTTTGCTGTTTAAATGGAGAAAATGTCACTGTATCCTGATAACTTGAAAAGTAGTCCCCAAAAGTCATGTATCTGTTATTGACTTTATGAACATTCAAATGCCACAAATACACTCATGAAATGATCTGTGACATTTGTATGTTCATAACATCAACAACACATGCATGAGTCACTTTGATGTGAAGGTGCTGAATGTGTCGCTGTCACTCTGTCTGTGCACTGCTCGCTTGAACATTAAGTCCCCTCTGTCTGTCTGTCTCTCTCTCTCTCAGACTCTCTCTCTCCTCCACAGTGATGTGCTGCAGACTTGCTTGTCGGGGGTGTGGAATCGTGGTGAGCTTCTGGCTGTCGCTCTCTCTGTCTCTCGTTACTGTGGGGATGGGGAATCTCAGTGCAGGACAGCCATGTGACAACTTCTTCATCGCTGTGGCTCACTCACGAAATGTTTGTGACATTAACAATAATCGCAGTGTGGGATGGCAGTATCATAGTCTGGACAGCCCATCTTTCTCTGTCTTTCTCTCACTTATGGGTTGCCAAAAGTGGTAACAGAACATCTTCGGGGGAGGGTGAATGCAGCTGCGGGACAGCCAGCTGCTCAGTGTCACCTCATGCTGCAAATTGCAGGACAAACAGAATGTACATGCAACACTGTATTGAATTTCTGATAGTACAACTTTAGACAGGGACAGGAAAACAAGCATGTATTGCATTCTTGACTGGTTTGTCGGGGAGGGTACACAAAAACTAGATACGGGATACCCATAACATATTAATACATAATGTGCACTCTGATCCTGCTCTAGAAAGCACAAAAAGGCTTCGAGGCATGTACCACAGCAAGGCATACCAAACACTGTCTTGGAAATAAGTGCTGCTTGCTCACTGTCTCCCGTTCTACACTTTCCAATGGCTGCCTTTGTCTTTTGTTTTTGAAGAGAAACTGGTCACGATGGCAGTTTCGTCGCTCCATGAACTGCCAGATTACGCAGGAAATTTAATCATGACACGCCGAAGTGACTGGACCAATTGGGCTGTGAGTTTTTGCCTCCTATCACTGAATGGTCATCTCTCTCTCTCTGTAACCTGACTACCATAATATGTAGCACTTAGCATGGATGATATGCAAAATTTCTAGTACCTATGATTGTATGAACTATGCAAATGTTTTCCTACCTGTTTTCTAGCATATATCATCACTGTTATTACCTGAAATGTCTTGTAGATTCTCTCTTTCATGTTGTTGCTCACAGTGGCGTAACCATGCATACTTATTGTACGCCATTGCATACAGAAAAAAAGTCCCGTTTTTTAAAATTCCAGTTTTTTGCTTTTTTTTAAGCTCTATGCTGCTGGTGATAGTATTGAACCCTGGTCTCTCATTGTTGGGGAAGGGGGGAGATGACTTGCAGACACAGTCCCGACTCCCTACTCCCAACTCATGGCATGCACCTTGCATTGCAGTTTTTTTGCATTCAGCGAGTGGAGCAATTGGACAGTTTTTGTCCAAGTGTTTCTTTGCTCCACCAACCAGTTACTACAATTTTTCTCACTGGCTGCTAGCTTCACTTACGGCAGGACTAGTATAGTCCCACCGTGACTATCCCTGAGTCAAGTCACCATTTGTCAGGCGAGAGAGAGAGTGTGGACTTGGAGAGGACGGAGAGCCACTGGTTTGACTCTGAGTCCCACACAGTTTGTGTCTCTGTCTTCTGGCTCTGCAACAGTCACCGACACCAGACCATCTTCTTCAGCTCCTGTGGTCCGACCCCAGTCTCCGTCTTGAGCGCCGTGTGGTCATGGTGGTTTCCCTTGCTCTGCAGGAGCCTCCCCCCAATTGAGCTCAGGCTCGACCCCTCTCTGGATATTACATGATGGGATACTTTCCGAGGGCAGACGGAGATTTTATTTTGGGGACAATGAAAAGATTTTAAGGATAATGGTAATGATCACGGAATCAACACATTGGCTCAGCAGTCCACTGTCCCAGGTATGAGCTGATTAATTCCTACTAAAATCAATATTTAACCATGGTGTAAAGTGTAGCGTTAGTAAGACCAGCACATAGATCAAAAATTCACTTAGTTTGAGCAATTTGCTGGGATCCAGAATGTCTCCCGTGACCTGTTCCCCTGCGCTTTCCTTTCGTTGGGAGTAAAGTCTATTACCGGCACTCCTGGGCTTTGCAAGTTTTAAGAAGATTTTTACTAATCAATGTATAGGAGGGGGGCAAGTGACAGTATTAATATCATTTCACATTTGATTCCTGCCAGTGATATACAGGACTTTGCATTAATATCGTCAATTCATTTGAATTTACTGCGTAATCTGACCTGTCCAGAAGGGGGAGGGTAAATCGGTCAGGACATTTACAGTTTTACAAATAGCACCAGAGCAGCTGTGTCTGCAGATGCCACTGACAACTGCAACACGTTAGAGATCGGATTTACAAAGGGCAGTTGGAGGGAGCAGCCCAGCATCCCCAAGCATATGGACAGACGGACAGAAAGTGAATAATATCTGCACAGAACCGCCTTAATTTGCATTTAAATATTTGGGCTATACTTAGATCAGTTAAAAGACTACCTGATGCCAGCAATGAGTCCTCCTGTCTGATGTCTGAATGAGACATTTTGAGGGGGATGAGAAGGAGTTCAGAATTAAAATGTATCAGATGCACAGCTGTTGAGGTATCAGTGAGCCACCATTTGAGTGCCAGGCTGGGGGAATGGATGTGATGCAGGTCTGAGTTCCTTAGGACAGGCACACTGCCTGGTTTTAATATACCAGATATTAATATGGGCTCAGGCAGCTGTCCACCAGTGGCTGTTGTCCCAACTTGTCCGTGCCCAGTCCAGAGACCAGCCGGATCGCATTAGAAGAGACTTGACTGGAGAAGAGAACTCAGAGGAGAGTTGGCCTATGCCAGTGCTGGCCAACCAGTCACGCTGATCCTGTCGGCATTGCAGGTTGTGGACATGGTTGCCCGCCTGAGACACTGCTCCTCACCCATTTCTCGGCCGCTCCAAGTCTGTCCAATCCAGTCCACTTGTGACTTGCACCAGCCCGCCAGCCAGTGAGATTGAGCAGCGGAGCACCACCGGTGCCACCCCACCGAGAGTCATTGATTGGGCACAGAGTACAGTGCTAGAGGCCCAGGACTTGTTGAGGAGAGAAGGGCCAGCCCTGACCCCAGCAGCCAGCCAGCTGAGGTAGGTGCCTCCAGTCCAGCCCTTAGTTACTGTCTCTTTTTTTTTACCTACCAGTAAGTAAGTGTCAGTGGAACTTACTGCAGGGAGTTGTGACTGCATTAAATTCTGCAGATTTAAATTGTAGAAGAAAGCCACAGGCATCTGCCAGCCCCTCACTGTCCCAGTCCCACTCCCAGACCAGTGGCCAGACTGATGATTAGAAGCAAGAGACTCTCACAGACTGCTAGTCTTGAATCAAGAGTAAGACAAACAGACATTGCTTAAATGTAGAGCCCTTTGTGTGCCTGCCTTTTAATGTAGTTGTATCAAAATGGCACTAAAATTGTACAAACTCTCTTACACAGGCTGTGCACACACAATAAAGGCGTTTACTGTGTGCAGGAGACATTTAGGCTTGGACAATAATTTGCTATTTTATTCTGCATATTATTTGCCAATTATTGTTATGACAGTGACAGTGGCTCAGTAGGTGGTAGCACAGTTACCTCTGGGGCCAGAAAATTGGAAGGTTGTGGTTGTGGGTTCTAGCCCTACACTGGGTACTTGGGGTAATCAATAACTGACACATTTGTGCAGTACAGTGGGGTGCTGCACTAGCATGGTGCTGTCCTTCATCTTGGCTGCAAGGTGTTTACTGATCTCCAATGATTATGGATCATGGCTGGACACAAGACCTAGTCATGTCATCTAAAGTACGTGTGTATGCTGTGGTAGAGGGTAGCATCACATGTGTGGGCCCTCCTGTAATTCAGGAGGAGCCCAACAGGGGTGCCTATGTATATGTATTGTGTGCCCGGTCCCAGTAATTATGTCTGCTGCTCCACTGAGGGACTGAGTGCTTGGGTGCAACTTGAAACCATCAGTCAATGTTGAATGTGCTTGAATCGACTTTGCCGTAGTGAAGGACAATCACTGGTATTTGTGCAGGTGAAAATAATATTTGTAGTTACAGTAGCAGCAATTTCAGGTACCCTAACTACCCGCAGTACCTGGACACACATAGGTTGTTGGTTGGCCACCTGCATCATGTAGGCAGGACAAACAGCAAATGGCCAGGAACATTTACAAGCAACTGTAAATGTGCCCAACTTTCCTGCCCTTTCCATTATTCGGAATGTAAAATGTTGATTAAAGTTGATTGTAGCCATCAGAATTGCACTCAGATCCCTCCCTACTACTAACACCCTTTACACCCCAGCATGCCACTGGCCTTCCATGCAGCCTTTGTGCTCTGCTTTGACACCTTTAGGTCATCTGAAATGACAATCCCTAGGTATAGTTCCTCTTGCTGATTGTTTGCTCCCTCCACACACACGTGGCATTCTATTGCTCTCCCAGGGTTCCCTCTTCCCAGGAGCATTACCTTGCACTTGTTTGCATTTGCATTGAACCTCAGCTGCCACACCTCTGACTATTTTCAAGCTTCATCACTCAGATCCCTTCTTATTTCTCTATGCTTTCTGGAGTATACACCCTGTTGCAGATCTTGGTGTCATCTGCAAATAAGCAGACTTTTCCTTCCAGCCCTTCTGCAATGTTGCTAATGAATACATTGAACAGGACTGCTCCCAGTTGCATCTGCTACCCAGCTGTGGTCCCTGACCTTCCCCCTCCTTAGTGAATACTGAACAGAAGCTAAGGCCTTTGACTCTGTGCCTCACAAAGGGTTGATCAGGAAGTTGGTGGATCTTGGGGTTGGGAAAAAGATGACCAGATGGGTGGAAAACTGACTGAGGGACAGAACCCAGAGGGTGGTTGTGGGGGGAAAATTATCTGGCACCAGAGAGGTAACAAGTGGGGTCCCACAGGGCTTGGTGCTGGGGTGGTGCTGTTCAATGTCTTCATCAGTGACACTGAGGATGGAATTAAGGGCTAAATGTGCCTATTCATGGATGACACCAAGCTTTGTGGGAGAATGGACACAGCTGAAGGGACACAGGACATACAGGAAGATCTGGAAAAGCTGGGAGGTGATACAGGATCTGGCAGCTTGGCCTCAGTGCCAAGAAATGCAAAGTTATTCATGTTGAGCCAAGAATTCCAGAACAGAGAACTACCTGGGTGGAGTCCCAGTACTGCATCAGAGGAGGAGAAGGACCTGGGAGTGATGATGGCTAATGAACTGAAGCACTCCATGCAGTGCAAGAAAGCAGCAGCAAAGGTAAACAAGATGATGGGATGCATATCTAGGGGGCTCAGTAGAAGGAGAGAGGAGGTTATACTGCCCTTGTATAGGTCACACTGGTAAGGCCACATCTAGAGTATGGAGTTCAGTACTGGTCACGTAAGTACTGTATGTGTCTGCACTGCAAGGGTGGCTTAATCAGTAGTAGGTGCCAAATCAAACTATGCAGCCACCAGTGGCCAGAACATTGGGACTGGTATGTAAAAAGGCTATAGTACAAGGGTACTGTATACTCCCACAATTGTCCCCAAAATGCACCAGAAAGCATAAAAAATGCCAAAATTTTCTGGGGTCCTAGGGAGGCCCCCAGAACCCCGGCCAGTTGGGTGGACTCGTTGACTTCTGCATACACTTTTTAAAAGGCTGGTTACTCCACTGGTTGATCGTCTTCTGTACGAATGTCTGTAAATTGTTTGACTGCCTAAAATGTCTGTAACCTCCCAGGTCGCATCTGAAAATAGTCATAATTATGGCTATGACACTGCACCTGGTTAACAAAACCTAAATAAAATAAAGCTTGTTACTCTAGCCTTTAGGCTATACTGCTGTTCTCAGCTGTTACATTGCCTCAGCCTATGTCCTTTATTCAACGTCTCTTGTCACCTGTCCATTACTGCTAGGAATTTAGACTGCAAGCTAATGAAACTATGTGTTTATTCAACTTTAGCACTGGATAAAAATACTTTACAAAACAGATAACTTCCTGTGAACTTACTGACAGCTGGGTCTTTAGCTGCCAAGCTCTTAAATTGTTTTTCTACAGAGTTTAACTTGGTTTCTTTTGTATTAAACCTTTAAAATGCAGGTACAGACCACTTTTTGTGTTAAATGAATATTGACTATGAATCCAAACCCAAATCCAGAGGTGATTTGGCAAAACCAAAACCTCACTGGTTTTGCACACCTCTAATTTACATACCCATTATGCAGTGCTTCGACACTTGAAATATATTCCACCATACCGTGGTGCACAGCAGATCACATAGGCATTCCTACATTCATGTCTCAGTTTAGATTAGAAACTGGCCTATCCTACTTACTTATGTTTTAAATATTGAAAAAAATACATATGTAAATAAAGCATTTCTTGCCCCTACAACATAAATAAGTAAGCAATAACCCACGACAGGGTGTGGGGTTATTGAGGATTAATCAACACTCTGGGTGTGTTGTGAGGCATGAGGCTGCAGGCTGAGTATCCTCACAGCACCCAGAGTGTTGATTAATCCTCAATAACCCTATACCTTGGAGTGGGTTATTGCACTTATAACATGGGATCTAACTTTGAGTGGAAGCTCTTTCAGCAGGTTACACCATAAGGACTGAAGCCAGCAGGTGCCAGGACCCCATGGAAAACTTCTAGTTAGCAGTCTATGGTGGGAGATCACCCCCTGACGTTGGCCTGCCTCTGATGTCACCCAGTGATATAAAGGGGCAGTCCGCCAGCTCTACCCCAGTTCTTTTCCCGCCATTGACCCGCGCACATCGGCTCCATGGACGCCTTCTGCTTTAAGTTGACTTCCATTTCTCACACATTTATCAGTATTTTATTATTTTTCTTCAACCCAAGTGTGCATGCGGCAAGCAAATTCCATCTAATGATGGCCATTCAGCCTGCATTTTCTGTCTAGGCCCGGACAACACTGTAGCCTGCCAGCATTGCTTGAAGTTCAACAGTAGGACTGGGATTCGCCACCAGAAAGCCATCAAATCCTTCTTGCTAGAGAAACAGCTGCCATGCAGAAGGAGATCCAGGGTAAAAGCTCTTCATCTTCCCAGTTTCAGGGGCTTCGACTTCTTCGGTTCACCCTGAGGAGAAGAAGTCGTTCAGGAAGCACCACCATCAGGAGAAGCACAAGGACAAGTCCCGCTCAGACTCCCGTTCCTGGTCCCTGCACAAGTTGGGCACTGGTTTCGGGTCCTTCTCCCATGGGAGGTCAGCCTCGGCCCACCAGGCAGCCCTCACTGCTTCCGGGCTCCTGGTGGTTAGACCGCCTGCCTTTATTCTAACGTCAGGCGGAGGCTCTTCAGGGTCTGGGGCCTTGTCCTTGGCCCTTCAGCCCCTGAAGCTCAGGCCCTTTTCCTAGCCTTCAGATCCTCAGCCAGTTGGCTCGGCCAGTTCTTCTTCAGGCAGCGAATCCTTACCCATCGTCCGACCAGCCATGGTGTCCACCAAGTCAGCCTCAGACTCCAGAGATGACTCCTCTGAGCGACGTCGGGGGCATGCACTCACCTCCCTCGGGAGAGTGATGCCTCTACCTTCCTCAGGACTTGGCTCCCCTCGTTGGGCTTCTAAGCTGACACCTGATGCTACTCTGGACCGGTGCCAGTACACGCTTATCCCTTTGATGCTGGCCTCCCTGGCATCTCTTCCGACGACCCCTTGGCAGGAGTTGCCAGACCCTTGTACGTCGTCAACGAACAATAATGTTTCACCTAAGCTGACACCTGAGGGCCCATTGTCTGACCAGCCAACGGCACCTTACGACCATATTCCAGGAGAGCCGACACTGGCTACCCCTACTCCACAAGGGCTACCACCGCTTCAGGGCCTGATACCTGGTCTATCTGCTCCGCCGATGCCGGGCGCTCCCCCTGAGCCAAGGATCCCATTATTGGACGTTAAGGAGCTTTCTTCATCCTGGTGGAACACTATTAAGGGTGATCTTCTCCTGCAGAAGCCCTCCTAGCCCCCACTAAGGAGCCTATGACATTAGAGGCCCCCATCCAGCCTTCTCCTAAGCCCAGGGAACCTACGCCCCCAACCTAGGCAACTGACCCCTTAGCCAGATGGCTTGGACAGAGGTCATTCTGGCCGGAAAGGTAGGAGGCACCATTCCTCCTCTAGGTCTTTGGACAGGCACAGACACCACTCTGACAGATGCTGGCCCAGACATTCCTCCTTGAGGTCATCTTCTACAGAGGATTCCAGCCATAGCTCTTCCAGATCTTCCCTTTCAGGAGGGTGTGTGTGTGTGCTGCTCCTTAACCTCCGGATACTAAGGACTCCCTTAGGTCCCCGCCTGATGATCCATCTTTTATGGACGTCATGCAGCATATCCAAGCCAATAGAGACCCCTGCCATTGCCACACCACTAGTCGCTAACTCACTGGTACTGCAGGGTGACACCAGCTGTGCTAAACTTCCCCAGCCACTTCCACCACAGGCTCCCGTATCAGCCCTTGTTGGTCTGTATTACACCTTGCCTATCTTATAATGCTGCATGTACTCTCCCTCCCAAACCCCTCCACTATTTCTAAGCCATCACTTAGTAAATTGTATTCTAAAACCAAATTACTGCAACATATCCTGTACAGACTTGCCCTACTGCTTCTTCTTCTCTCTGGCAATGTTAATCCTAGCCCAGGGCCACCCACAAAAGCAAACCCTTTTAAATGTCATGCGAGTGGTCTCCTACTGGCATCAGTGAACATGTGTAGTCTCCAAAAAAACATGCTCTTCTTCAAGTGTGGATGGCAGTTCACAAACATGACATTCTAGCTATAGTTGCAACCTGGCTTACCCCTGACACACCTGACTCTGCCGTGGCCCTAAATGGCTACTTAATCCTCAGGCTTGATAGGGTGGGGAAAAGGAACGGTGGCTGTGCTTTCTACATTCGGTACTCCCTACAAGGGTATGTACTCCAAACTCCACCCCCTGGACAAGGAGTTCAGGTTCTGACTATTAAGCTGGCTCTAGGGAACACAGGCAAAATGCTACTTCTTATGGCAGTTTATATCTCGCCACGTAACCAAAGACTAGCTTTCAATGCCGTCCTGGAATGTATCACCCAGCTACCTAAAAAAGCTGAGATACTCGCTGTAGGCAACTTTAATATAAATTGGTTAGCCCCCGGAGCTGCTCAATTTAGGGATGCTTCTGCAGCAATCGATCTGACCCAAACAGTCCAATCACCCACCAGAATCAACTATAAGTCTGGCACAAGTTCGCTAATAGACCTCATCCTGACCACTAAACCTGATAGAATCACTGAGGTGAGAATCCTACCTGACTCCCTAAGTGATCACTCCTCTGTCCTTTGCAAATGGTCAGACTTCTAAAAAAAAAAACACCCCCAAAGATCTCTTATCAGCGATCCCTCAAAAAAGCTCCCTCCAACAACTCAAAAATTACCTTCTAAACTGGGACTGGTCCTTGATAGGCACTGCCACTAATATTGATTATGCCCTGGCCTTCTTTATCACCTCCTTCAATTCTGTGTGCAACATCTTTGCTCCCTATGTTAAGAGGGTTATAAAAGGCCATGAAACTCCGTGGATCATCCAGGTACTCCTGAACTTCATGTGCAACTGGGACAATCTCTGGCACAAGGCCCTAGCTACAGGTTTCCCTGCTGATAGACAACGTTACAGGGCAACCAGAAATCTCTGTACCAGGGAAATTCACCGGGCAAAAGCTGCCCAAACCCAAACCATCCTCGCATCATCATGTGGTAATGGGCAGAATTTCTGGGACAACATGAATAAAGTAAATGGCAAAACCAAGTCCCCCCCCAACTCTGCTCAACATCAACGGTATCCTGTCCTAGGACCCCCAGCTCATAGCCAACACATTTAATACTGCATTTACTGATCTTAGCTCAGCACTCCCCCGATTTCTTTAACAACAGCTCCAGCTTCACTCCACCCCCCCACACGGATATCCCCCCATTTTGACTCAGGATTATCTCACAGCTAGAAGCTAAATTCTACCTATCTAGGGTCCTTGGGAAGTCCCAATTTAGTGGGGACTCCCTGGACCTAAAGCTCCTGCATCTTGTTCTTGACAATGTCCTGTCCCCTCTAACCAAAATACTCAATCTCTCCCTGTGTCTCAGCCAATTCCCCTCCCAGTGGAAATTGGCTGTGGTCACTCCCATCCCTAAGAGTGGTGACAGAACCTCTCATGGAAACTATCGTCCAATTTCTATCCTTCCCCCCATCTCCAAAGCCCTCGAAAACATTGTCTCAGATCAACTCACAGAATATCTGACAAACCATACTTTACAATGTCCCCAGCAACATGGATTTCGGAAGGGCCATAGTACCTCCATGGCCCATCTGAAATTCATGGACTACATCCAGAAAGCACTTGACTGAGGTCTCTTGGTCGGGTCTGTTTACATAGACTTGACTAAAATGTTTGACATGGTCAATCACACCTTTCTTGTGGAGTCCCTCCCTCCATGGGCTTATCTCGAAGCCACCTCATGGGTTGCCAACTACTTAAATGGGAGGTCTCAACAAGTTAAAATCGACAATACCTCTCTACCTGTCAGGTCGGGGTTCCACAGGGCTCAATCCTCGCCCGCTCCTCTTCAGTCTGTTTCTAAATATTCTCCTTCTGCCTGCTCTGGGAAGCTGCTTTTTATGCCGATGATGTAATAATTTCTCCAGCCACCGGATCCCACCCTCCTACAAAAAGACCTCCAAATGTTTTTTACGAGTCTGAACTCTGGTTCTCCAGATGTAAGCTCATCCTCAACTATCAAAAACAGATCTTTCTCGCTGCCATGATACCACTTACTCTTTGGGGACGGGTAAATGTTTTGAAAATGAATGTTCTTCCACAAATCCTGTACCCTTGCAGATGACACATTTTTCTTACCTAAAACTTGGTCTAGTCAGATTAATCAACTCATGTCTAATTTTCTCTGATGGTGTAGCAAGACACCCGGTGAGCCCTTTTTAAACTGCAGAGAGTAGGAATAATGGGGGCTTGCAACTCCCGGATTTGCTTCTTATCAGTTCTCCATTACTTGTTCAGTTCTTGCATACTGGATGAAGGATGTCCCATATCAGGAACAGGCTCAATACATCCCCCTGTGGTATCAAATTGAGCAGAATCTTCTCTCTCCGCATAATATATCCCTTAATACTCTCATTTTTTCCCCTCTCAAAAAATTGCCTAAAGGTCTCAGGACCCTTCCCATCGGAACAACACTTCGTGTGCATACCCAGATGTGTAATTTCTTCCAGATATCTCTGGTGAAGGATGTTTCCCAACCTATAAGTGCAAATCTTAATTTTAGAATTGGGAGTATCCTTATCGCATAATTTTGGGCCGGAAATACTCAACTGAGAGTCATGGACCTACTTCAGGAACATAAACTGATACCATTTCGTACAGCTAGTTTATTGTTTAATCCCTAATTCTTTTTGTTTCAAATACTTTCAATACAACACATGTTGTTACGACTGTAACCCCTTGTTACCCGGGTTACTAGAATCCCAGTCAGACCTAGTGGTAGGCAGGGAAGGCAGCTTATGAAACTCCAGTTAAATGGGTTTCACCTAGTCTCACTTTGTTCTCAGTCTCAGCTGAGACTGAGTGATGACAACACCAATAGAACTATCGCAGCTGCATGAGCCACATTGGAATCTGCAGCAAGGGAGTTGGTTAGAACGTTGGGAGGTTTTAAAGTCAGTTCAGTCAGTCAGTGTGAGTCAATGAAGTGTGAAGTTGGGAGCTTGCTGAGAAAGCAGCTCAGTGAAGGCTCTAGGAGCCTCAGCCCTGACAGAGGGCTACTTTTAGTTTAAAAGGGTGCGTGTCTCCACCTTAAAGAGAGACACAGAAGATAATTGAAGTGGTGGAGACCGCTGTTTTGGGTCTCAGTGCCCCTCCTTCGGGGGCAGGAAAAGGTTCCTGCAGATTCCTGGGCAACCCCAGTTCTGCTTCTGAAGGAAAAGCTGCCTGTTTGTTCCAGAGTTTATTTGGGAGAACAAGAAGACTTGTGAGTCGCCTGTGGGGCACCTGCAATGTGAGGGTGAGTGTCTGCTCTTGGTAAAGGGCCTATGTTTTTCACCCTGGGACTTGTGTACAATGTGGGATTGAACTACTAAATATTGGGAAGCATAGAGTAATGGGCTAAGCAAAGTAAAAGTAGGTTCAAGTCCAGAGCTTGTTGGGATGCAAATGATATGTAGAGGAGATGTGACAAACGTTTACCCAGAATCTGCATTTGAAAGTTCAGTAAAGGAATTGTTCAGTTTCCAGAGAAATGGCCGGGTATGGGCTGTGGGAGCTGGAAGTGGGTGGCCCCCCATCTTTAGTGACCAGGTCCACCTCTACGGATTTCTTCTGTGGATTTCTACTTTACCTCAGGCACTTGGCCAGTGATGAGGGAAGACCCAGACTTGGGATTGTAAGGAAAATTCTCTCTAGGAGTCAAAGACTCTAGTGTGGTTTGGGGAGCCACAACAGGATAATTAGTTCATTCCTCAAATGGACCATAGATCAGTGATGGGCCCGGCGGGCCAGTGAGAGAAAAACCCAAGTAGTGTACAAGTTGGGCTGTGTACCCAAAGCTGCGTGCAAGTCCGGGCTGTGTGCCTGGTGGGTTTAGAGCCTGAGGGCTGGAAATAGTGATAAAGTGTTCTGTGGTCTCTAATCTGCATTACCAGGAATGTAGCCCCATGGGGGTCCGTCTATGCTTTATGTGTTCAGCTTGGATGTGAATAAAAGCCACACTGAAGAATCCCATTACTGGTTCTGGACATTACAATTATTGCTTCCTGTGTTCGGATTTACTTGGGTGCCCCTGTGCAGAGTAGCCAAACCTAGGTCCCCTGTGCCGAGTAACCTCATCCTCCCTGAACCCAGTCCTCACCAGGTACTGCGGTCAGCTTCAACAGCATGCCACCTGTCATTTTGGCAAAAAGGCAGGGGTGAGGGGTTACAAAAATGGAGGCACCGCTTTGGATTTTGTTCTGTAAGGAAGGTGTTTGGGCAAGGGGGCTAGCGTTTTGGCTATCTGGCAGTGGGTAGCCCAAAAGCTGAAGCAATTTCCCTGGAGTGTTGCTGTGTGCTGTGGATCTTGTGCTGCTGTTTAAAATTGCCAACTGTTTACCAAGGAGCAGTAAAGCCAAAGAGTGTGCCCTTGTCCTGCATCAAATAGTTTACAGCGTTTTTGCCTGATTTAAAATAAATGAACTGTGGTAAAGAAAAGTGTGGAAGACTAGGGGTAGCAACAGGAAAATTGTGCCCTGGACATTGGAAATGCTTTTTGAATGAAAAGAGAGACTTGCAGGTGTAAATGGCTATGTAAATGGCTGAAATGGGCTCCCGCTGTGGAGTCAGTTGGTAAGGAAAAAAAGCTGCATTCTGCAGTTTAAATTTGCCTGCTCAATGATCGCCGCGAGGAAGAAGAGGCTCATTTGCATGGCGTCGTGTGATTGGTCAGGCTGAGATCAGTCCCGCCCCTCAGCCAGCTCTACAGTGACTGCCCCAGCATTCGAGAGGGAGTGTGAGTGGAGTGCGTGTACTGGCTGATGGAAGAGTATCGCGGAGTGTTAAAATAGACTTTCTAGTTTAAAATCGGGCTCAAACCGCTAATCGATCGTCAGAATTGCAAGTTTGGTGGCTAAAAAGACGATCGGCAGGACTGCCCGCCCGTTTCTGTTCTGAGGCCTCCAAGAACTGGCTGCAGGCCGTTTTTCCCCATTGCAGCAAACTGCTACTGATAACAGTAAGTAACAACTTAGAACTGCTCAAACAGTGATTTTCTGCCCTATGCCATATAAATGTGTGTGCAGCAGTGTAGTTGCTTTGCAAGTAACGACTGTGTCAAATCCTGCCAGCAAGTGAAAGTCTGTTAAGCCATTGACTGTGTGCATAGTAATGAATCCAGCCTCAGTTTAAAGTTTAAAGCCAGAGAGAGACTGTGAGTTGTAGCCAATGTGCAGCACTAGTTATACAGGCAATCCTGTGCTAAAAACCTGAAGCTTTAAGGGACTGTGAATCAAATAAATGTTTCCAGCAAGTAAAAAGTCTGTGGAAAATCCAGTAAATGTGTTTAAAGCAAGAACAGAGCAAGTTGTGCAGTTTGAGCAAAAAGTTATCAGTAGTTTGTGTAAATCGGGTGCGCAGTGGCTTGACCCAATTTCTGAATGTTGATGCACAGGAGTGCTGCTGCCACCATTACAGGGTGGGGTAGTAAAGTAAACACAGCAGCAGAGGAGCCATTTTACAACTAAAGAGATGTGTTCAGTAAAGTGGGACTTTCAGTTACAGTGAACTTTTGTTTATTTTTCTGCAGTTATGGCCTCAGGACCAGCTCGTTATCCTGGATCATGCCCGGGTTGCAGAACAGCAGCAGTAATAGACTGAGGGATATTGAAAAGTGGTGCTATGGAGGGCAACTGCCTCCTCATGTGGCGTTCCTGGATATCCAGTGCATGTATGTCAAATATGCTTGAGAGCTGGAAGGGCGTCTTCATGATTCCTCACTGTGCTGGATGCCTAGAAAATATGGCTTGTATAAAGTGCCTCCAATCCGGTTGGCTCCACATGGACAAAAGTTCAGGAATCTGCAGTTGGCAGCACACAGCACCAGGCGGAGCTCTGGAGGAAGGCCCTCGGGAGGGTGGCACAAAGCTAGAGGGTGCAGAGTTAGAGACAGAACCCGAGTTGAAGTTTGGATGCTGGATCCCAGAAGGAAGTTCGGATAAAGCATCACTAGACCCCTGAGGGGGCCTAGCCCAAGTCTCTTAGGCTAAGATGAGATGCGGGAGGCCTTGAGTGGGAGGTGTGACCTCTCCTGTGCCTAGTGATGAGTGGATAGTCTCAGGGGTGAGAATGACTGCTCACTCCTGGGCTCAGATTCTCAGTGAAGAGGAAGATGAGGGGGAACCTATGTGGCCTTGTGAAAAAGGAACGGGTACACAGCCTCAAGATCTTGCCTCAGAGGAATGTATGGAAGAAAGTGGTGATGCCACTGCCCTGGCTTCACAAGAGGAAGAAGTCAGGGATCCGTTTCTAATTTCTTTAAGAATGCGTAGCTGGCAGAACCAGGACTGGCCACCCCCAAGCCAGGCCAGCAGTCTCAGATTGACCAAAGCAAGTAAAGAGGAGAGACTGGTTCATAGGAAGGCAAATGAGATCTATGGTATGACCTTTCCTACCTTTCCTCGGAAAGTCTGGGAGGAGATTGAGAACTGTAGGAAATCCTGGATCTGGGACGAAGCAATGAAAAGTGTGCATCCTGGGGCCAACAAGCATGTGAAAAACAGACTGTTTCACAAGACGTATACCCAGTGGAAGAGAGGCAGGACACTATTTATAGACAGAGTGAGAATAGTGGACGGAGAGGGACGTGAAATCTCCCACTGTGTGAATTATGTGCTCCCAGGCAGGGTAATAATTCGAGCTCCTGACCCCCAGTACAATTGGCCTCAGTGCAAGAACCTCCCAGCAAATGTGCCCGTGCCTACTAAATGGACAGCCGAGCAGTGGTAGTCAATACTGCCACACCAGCCTGTGAAGTGCCTTATTGATCCGCCAATATGGACATCCAGGACTCAGGTGCCCCACATTCATCAGTTCTACAGTGTACTGGCCTTTCCAGAAACCATTGACTGGTCCACCAGATGACTTCAGATCCAGAGAGGACACCAGCCCAGCTGTATCCTGTTCATCGCCTGGTAATCGGATGACGCCGGACCAGCTGTTTTCTTTTGTTCCTGTTCTAAGGTTCCATCTCCAGAGATGACATCAGCCCAGCAGTTCCCAGATGTGCCCTCCTGTGGTTCATGGAAGATGTCCGCCCAGCTGTATTGGAAGAAATGCTGCCAGGAGAGTCTTAGTCAGAGGTGCAGGTCAGTCCCAAAATTTTCATTCTACAAGTGACTGGCAAGTCCGAACTTTTCTATCTTTACTACATTGCAGTACACACCCTACACTAGCAGACTTCAAAATGTGTGAACTGTCCTCAAAGACTGTCCCTTTCGGGACTTTGGCCTGTTAGAACTGTGCTTCACTGGGCTCCGGCCCAGGAGAGACTCTTTATTGGACTAGCCTTCAGGCATTGTGGTCACTAGTTGGGACTTTTAGGGCACTCCATCACCCCAAATGTGTATTGTAAATAATGTTGTTGTTTTCTAATGTAAATACTGTTTTTCTACCTTTTTCTAAAAAAAATATTTTTGGGATTCTGCAGTGTTTTGATGGTAGGGGTCTAGGTAGACTGTGTATGCAGATTAGGAGAGTGTGTTGTCTTTCTTTTTCTTACAGGTGTTCCTGGGAAGACAGAAGAGAAGACAAGAAGAGGAGGAGGGGCTCATCGGAGTTCCTCATTAGTACTTTAGCGTGTAGAAATTTAAAGTACTGTGGTGCTATTGTTGTTATTACTGTATTAACCCTTTCCTTCCACAGGTGTGGTTGTGGGGGTAGGGAGGAGACAGTAGCATGGTATAAAATGTGGTATTTCAGTGGTGTGTGGTTGCAGGTTGCCCAAGGTCTGGGAGGTCCCCGGGTTGTTTTGGTTTTTGGGGTATTAAGTTAAAGGCAGATAGGTTTTCCTAGAGGGTTAGGGGATAGACAGGCTGTGCCCTGACCTGCAGTAGGGACCGCAGTGCTGATCTATCAGGCTATGCTCTGGATGGTTCTACCAGAGCCACTAGGTGTCCATAGTAAGTGGATAGTGTAGAGGCTGATATGTCAGCTCAAGGCCTCTAGACCCTTAGTGTTGCCTGCCTGTGCTTGCACATGGTAGGAGGGGGCCTGATCACCCCCCTCCGCAGGTAGCACATAGGGTGGGATGGACTAAGGCCGGGTAAATAATGACTGCGGACAGTCATTTTCCTGGTCAAGGGCGAGTGTAACCCCCTTGTTACCCGGGGTTACTAGAATCCCAGTCAGACCTAGTAGTAGGCAGGGAAGGCAGCTTGTGAAACTCCAGTTAATTGGGTTTCACACTGTCTCACTCTGTTCTCAGTCTCAGCTAAGACTGAGGGATGACATCACCAATAGAACTATTGCAGCTGCATGAGCCATATTGGAATCTGCAGCAAGGGAGTTGGTTAGAACGTTGGGAGGTTTTGAAGTCAGTTCAGTCAGTTAGTGTGAGTCAGTGAAGTGTGAAGTTGGGAGCTTGCTGAGAAAGCAGCTCAGTGAAGGCTCTAGGAGCCTCAGCCCTGACAGAGGGCTACTTTTAGTTTAAAAGGATGTGTGTCTCCACCTTAAGGAGAGACACAGAAGATAATTGAAGTGGTGGAGACCGCTGTTTTCGGGTCTCAGTGCCCCCTCCCTCCCTTCCGGGGGGGGGCAGGAAAGGGTTCCCTGCAGATTCCTGGGGCAACCCCCTAGTTCTGCTTCTAAAGGAAAAGCTGCCTGTTTGTTCCAGAGCTTATTTGGGAGAACAAGAAGACTTGTAAGTCGCCTGTAGGGCATCTGCAATGTGAGGGTGAGTGTCTGCTCTTGGTAAAAGGGCCTATGTTTTTCACCCTGGGACTTGTGTGACAATGTGGGGATTGAACTACTAAATATTGAGAAGCCTAGAGTAATGGGCTAAGCAAAGTAAAAGTAGGTTCAAGTCCAGAGCTTGTTGGGATGCAAATGATATGTAGAGGAGATGTGACAGACGCTCACCCAGAATCTACATTTGAAAGTTCAGTAAAGAATTGTTCAGTTTCCAGAGAAATGGCCGGGTATGGGCTGTGGGAGCTGGAGGTGGGTGGCCCCCCATCTTTAGTGACCAGGTCCACCTCTACGGATTTCTTCTGTGGATTTCTACTTTACCTCAGGCACTTGGCCAGTGATGAGGAAAGTACCCAGACTTGGGATTGTAAGGAAAATTCTCTCTAGGAGTCGAAGACTCTAGTGTGGTTTGGGGAGCCACAACAGGATAATTGGTTCATTCCTCAAATGGACCATGGATCAAGTGTTCTGGTGGCTTTTGCAGGGAAAGCCCAAGCAGCGACAAGTCGGGCTGTACCCAAAGCTGTGTGCAAGTCCGGCTGTGTGCCTGGTGGGGTTTAGGAGCCTGAGGCTGGAAATAGTGATAAAGTGTTCTGTGGTCTTTAATCTGCATTACCAGGAATGTAGCCCCATGGGGGTCCATCTATGCTTTGTGTGTTCAGCTTGGATGTGAATAAAAGCCACACTGAAGAATCCCATTCCTGGTTCTGGACATTACAATTATTGCTTCCTGTGTTCGGATTTACTTGGGTGCCCCTGTGCAGAGTAGCCAAACCCAGGTCTCTGTGCCAAGTAACCTCATCCTCCTCGAACCCAGTCCCCACCAGGTACTGCTGTCAGCTTCAACAGCATGCTACCTGTCGTTTTGGCAAAAAGGCAGGGGTGGGGGTTACACAAATATTTTGAACGGGGTACTGGACGCAGTACTTATTGGCTCTTCACCGCTATCTCCAATCTACCCTCCTCCTCATATATCGTATTTTGTACTTCTATCGTCTCCTTAGGGATGCAAATGAAGAAATGAGGAATGCTGCACTATGTCTGGTACCAAGTACTACCTCCAAACACCTCTACCCCAAGACCATGGGCTAAAATTTGGTTGCACCTGTATCAAGATGTGAAATGGGTTAGATATCGCATTTTACAGTTCTATGTAATAAACAACTTATATTATGTCTCGCCAGGCTTCACCAAATGGGAAACTCCCCTCAAACTTATGCTCTCTAGTCAGAAGCCTGGCACATTGTTGCATATACTATGGGAATGTAATAAAGTTACACCCTTTTGGGACAGTATTAGGTCCAATTTGGACCCACTACTAGGGCTATCTGCGGCCTTTAGCCCAGAAATTTGTATAATAGGAGATTATGGAGAGGTATTAAGAGGCACTCAATGAAAGTACATGACATTAATATCCATATGTACTAAAAAAGTGGTCATGCGCCACTGGTTAGACCAAAATATCCCAACATATGCAGAATGGCTAAAAGAGATACTTTTTGCTTTACAAGCTGAAAACACGATTGCTCACATGACAAAGAGGCCACAATAGTATTAGAAAGTATGGGCGCCTTTACACACTTTACTGACCATTTAATGATCCACAGTATATCGAGCAACATTCTAATGAGGTAGAGGGGAGGAACGGTACTAGTGCTACGGACACACTAATTTGGATCCTCCCCGATTACTATACCTAGGCTAAAAACAAACATAGGCAATTACTACTGCATACCTGATGGGGGTATTTTGGGGGTTGGGGGTGGTAGGAGGAGGAACATGGAAACGTCTTGGTCGGCTCAGGTGAACCTGTTATGTGAATAAGATTAAGACCAGATCTTTACTGAATATCGGTTATTATCCAGTAAAGTGATCCAGAACAAATAATGTAATAAGACTATCATACAATGTGCTTCTATGTAATGCTAGCATGTATTTTTCTATGTTCAATGTCTGCTACACAAGTCCTGTTAACTCCTCTTACAAACAAAAAGAGGAAAAAGGAAAAATTAAAATAAAGTATATTTATTTTGAAAAAAAAAACTATCAAAACATAAGTAATGCTGTTTGCTCAACATAGAGACAAACATAAAGACTCCCCTTAATATATGTAATCCCCACCCCTGCCTTTTGCAAACGACAGGTGGCATACTGTTTGAATCTGACAGCAGTACCAGGTGGGGACTGGGTTCGGGGAGGAATAGGTCACTCGGCACAAAGGCTAGGTTTGGCTACTCTGCACAGGGGCACCCAAGTAATTCCGAACACAGGAAGCAATAACTGTAATGTCCAATACCAGGAATGGGATTCTAAAGTGTGGCTTTTATTCACATCCAAGCAGAACAAACAAAGCATAGACGGACCCCCACGGGGCTACAATTCTGGTAATGCAGATTAAAAAGAATCAGAAACACTTCTTCAAGACTTCAGCCCTCAGGCTCTGAACCCACCGGGCACACAGCCCGGACTTGCACGCTGCTTTGGGTACACAGCCCGAACTTGTACACTATCTGGGATTCCCAGGCTTGGCCCCTGCCAGCCACTAGGACACCTTCCATATGTCATGCAGTGCTCCCAGATCAGCCAAAACATTTTCCTGTAGCAGACCCTAATTTTTCCTGCATTTTCCCTGTAAAACTTGGGTAAAATTCACAGATTTTCTGTGCAATCGCGGCATCATTACAGTTGTCAAAATCACTACAACACATGCTCTGGCTGTTCTGAGTGCTCTTAGCTACTGTGGAGCGATGCATGATTGATACCCTGAGACAGAGTTGGTACCTAATTTTTTTTCGTCTCTGGTGAATGAAGGAGATTTTCTCTTTAATTAATATTTCTATGTTAAATTAACTAAGAGATCTCCTCAATCTCCCCAGTACACTCTGTCCCATCGACAGGGACAGGACACCTGAATTATTTTTCCATCTTCCAGTGACTGAAAGGATTTTATTATTAATATTATATTTAAAAAGTATCATCTCCTCGACCTCCCTCACATGCATAGTCCCAGCCAAATTGATCCATAAACGATGCATGATTCTTTGATTACCCCACAGACAGAGGTTTGATACCTGAATTATGTTTTCATCCTCTGGTGAATGAAAGGAGTTTATTTATATTTAAATTACTCAGATCTCCTCGACCTCCCCAGAGTACACACTGTCCCAGCCAAAGCAGCACACAGATTAATGAATAATTCATGATTATTATTTGCTTGCCCCAGAGACCGGTTTGGTACCAGAATAATTGTTTCATTATATTATTTGTTCATCTTTTCTCTTAATATTTATATTTAAAACAAGCTCCACACACACACACATGCACACACTGTTAAAACCCTGTTGAAAAACTCATACTGCAGATCTCATTGACCAGGCCTCCCCCAGTACACCACTCTGTCCCAATGACCATCAACTTATTTGTTATTCTTTTTCTCTTAATATTTATATAATATTTATATTTAAAAAAATGCTCCAACACACAACCTGCTAAAATCATGTTCAAAAACTCAGCTCTCATTGAGCTCCTCCAAGTAGACACTGTCTCAATAACCACTGACAGGGAGGACACACCTGAATTATTTTCCATCCTGACTCCAGTGACTGAAAGGAGTTTTTTGGCACTAAATGTATTAAAAAAAATTAGAGATCATCTCCTCAAGTACACTCTGTCCCAGGCAGCCAAAGAAAGCACAAAAAAATCAGGATGAAGATGTAGCTGTTTTTTTCATTGCTTTTTAAAAAATTTTAAAACCAAGAATGCAACCTCCAGAGACAGACAATTAATTTTACCTTTTTTACAGATTCTCCCATGAGAAGGCAGCTCGGGCATCAGGCTCTTCTCCTGTGTGAAATATTCTGGCTTGGCTTGGAAAAGGCCGACAAAAGAAACGGAACCACCAGTCGGGGGGGTTATCTCAATGCGGATGCCTGACTTAAGCTTCGGCTTTTCAAGATGATCCTCCGGTGAGATAAGGCGAAAAAGACATCTCTTATATTTTCTAGGCTAACGAAATGGGAGGGGACTGGCGGTTGTGGGTCAGGGTCTCCTCTGCGTCGACTCTCTTGTGGATTGGATGTGGGGGTGAGGTTGGTCCTGGGTGATTAAAACGCCAAAAACGCATGGTGGCAGCGAGCTCAGATGTGTGAATGATTGATCCTCGAACTCCTCTCTCCAGCAAAATTGGTGGCACTATCTAGGCAAGTGGAAGTATAGTCGGAACAAACTAAACATATTCCCGGACCAGCACTGCATCAAAGCATTTGCTCATAGTCAATCGGAGACCACAGTCAGTGCATGATCAGAGCATGACTGGGTCTCTGAACCAATCAAGAGGCAGGCTTGTCGAAATCTTGTCTGGGACTCTCGGCAGCAACTTTTCCCCATGACGGCGCCAATTTCTCCCGTAGATTGTACAAAATACAGAAATCCTTCCCGTATCCCGTTTTCAGACCCCAAACCCCGTAAAATACGGGAAATCCCGTAGATCTGGGAGCACTGTGTCATGGAAACCTTTTCTGGTGGCTCCCTAAACCACCTAAGAGCACCTCAGCTCTATCAGGGAAACTTCCTTTTAATCCCACCTCTGGGTACTTTCCTCAGGCACTGGCCAAGTACCTGAAATAAAAGGTACCACAAGAGCAAATCCGTAGAGGTGAATTTGGTTACTACTGATGGGGGGGTCTCCCACCTCTCGCTTCCACAGTTCATACCCTGCCATTTCTCTGGACGTTAAACATCTCATTCTGTAAAGCTTGGCAATGTAGATTAAGGCTAAATGTATGCCACATTTCCTCTGCTTGTCTTGCTTTCCCATTGTGCTGGACTTGAACATACTTTTACTTGGCTTAGCCCATTGCTCTAGGCCTCCCACTGATTTAGCAGTCCAGTCCCCACTTTACTTTACTCTTTGTGCTGGACTTGAACCTACTTGAATTAACCGGCAATGTCTATTACACTAGACCTCCTACAAATTAAGTAGTCCAATCCCCACATTCCAACAGTTCAGGTGAAAAACATAGGCCCTATGTCAGAGCGAACTCACCCTTTGGTTACAGGTGCCCCACAGGCAATTCCTCACAGGAATTTCTTTCCCACAGCTTCTGGTGCCGCAGCACAACTTGAAATAAGGCAGCTTCTTCCTTAGCTGAAACCAGGAGGGTTGCTCCTGGAAGACAGGCAAACCTTTCCACCCCCATCCCCTCAGGGATGGGGCACATGGACCAGTAACAGTGGTCTCCAGCACTTCACAATCAGCTTACTGTGTTCCTCTTTCGGTGGAAACACACACCTCCCTTACAGTAGCTCTAAAACAGAGCTTAAGGCTCTGAGAGCTGCCCACAGACTGCTGTGCTGCTCCTCTCTTCAAGACTGCACACAGACTCTCTTCAAAAATCCCCAACATTCTATCCTAACTTCAACTGCAGCACTCCAGTGTGGCTCATGCAGCTCGAGAGTTCTATGGTGATGTCATCCCTCAGTCTCAGCTGAGACTGAGAACAGAGTGAGACAGTGTGAAATCCATTTAACTGGAGTTTCACAAGCTGCCTTCCTGCCTACCACTAGGTCTTACTGGGATTCTAGTAACCTCGGTAACAAAATAGATCTTGAGAGGAGCTCTTGCAGCAGGTGCTGCTTTCCTTCCTCCTTCCCCTGGTATCTACTTCTCTATTCTCAGCTAGCTTCTTTTCCTCAGTTTGAGGATCTCTTCAGTTCTCCAGTTTTTACTTGTGTCAGGGTTTCCAGTGGGAGAACTGGGGTAGGGCTTGGGGGACCACCCCTTTTTATACCACTGGGCAATATCGGAGGTGGGCTGTTGTTGGGGTGGTGGTCCCCTGCTGTAGACTGCTAGCTAGAAGTTTTCTGTGGGGTCCTGGCGCCTGCCGGCTTCATTCTTTATGGTGTAACCTGCTGCAAGACCTCCTCTTGAAAATCTACTGTTACAGTAAGTTCTTACATAATGGGAGGGCTTTAAGCCCGAGGTTTGATGGTGGAGCTACTACGTCACTCCGCCATTGGGCTTATAACGCCACTCATCCTGAGGCTCTCCAGGATTCATTTCTTGTTGTGGACAGAGGTGCAGCTCCTCGTTCCTCTCTCCTATTTCCAGCTTCTTCTTCCTGTCTTGGTGGCACCTCTGGGCCCTATTCTGCCCCTTGGCATTCTGCCTGTTCTCCTCCCTCACTTTTCCACTCACTTGCAGCCCTTGTTCATTCCCTCATCATAACCCCCGCTCCCTCGCACCTTCCTGCCTTCCTTTGGAGCTTTCCGGTGCTCGGCCCAGTTCTGGTGCTGCACCCTGCATCCAGTCACTGCTTCAGTTCTTGCCGGTGCTCGGGTGTGTCGTCACCCACCGGCTCAGCTCCTCTGCCCAATTCCTCCTTCATGCTGGTATCTGCTCCTGGGACCTTGTGTCCTCCTCTGGTTCCTGCATCATCGTTTTTCCTTTTCGCTCATCCGTTGCTTGGGGGATGTCCATGTTTGGCTCTCTCTGCCCTTATCATCTCGCTCCTTCTGCACCTTGGCCCTCTTGGGTGGGACGCCCTTCTGCCTCCATTTTACTCCGCCACTCGGCTCGGTGTTTTGCTCCTTCTGCTGGGTGCTCGTTACGGGCAGCTCCTGGTGAGTTCATTGACACCTGCAGTGATGGGTTTCTGCTCACGCAGCCTGAGGTTTCTCCGCATGTGATTGTTGCTTTGTGACTTTGCTAACCCTACACAGATTTCATCCTGTGTATTTTACCTAGCAGTGGAGTTGGCCTTTCTGATGAGTCCACATTTCCTTTCATTTGTATGGTAGGCATCTGCTGTTTTATCCTATTATTTTGTTTAAAACTCTACTGTCAGCATTTGATCTGCTGCACTGTATTTCTAGGATGCTTGTCTGGCATTACTGTCTGATTGAAATGTAGTATCACAGGTTCTCCCTCGGTTCCCTTTTATACACTTCTAAATTGTTATAGGGTGAGTCTGCCAGTCAGAGAATCTAAGTAATATAAATGAAAAAATGCAGACTCTCTACCCAAAATAGTAGTTATAAGAAATATTTTACTTGATGAAATTCATCACACAATTTGTTATTCATTAGAAGCACTTGTATTTTCCTTACAGTATATGTTGAAATTTGGTAAATGTTTTCGGAAACAACGTGTTCCTTCCTCAGACCACAGTTTCAAGTGCTAAAATTAAATAAACATAATTACAATAATTATATTTGAAGCATTATGTATAAATAAAATGTAAAAAAGTTATACATGTATTTAACAGGGGGAACACACCTGAACGCAAAACAATAAATGTCACATGTAGTTCCAGAAAGGCTCATACTAAATGGAAAAAGCAAAACGTTTTTGTTTTAATTATTAGTGCTTTAGTATCCAAACCTCTGAAATGTATTTTTCATAAATTAGTTCATAAAATACCTGAAAAATCTTTGTAATGAAATCAATTTAAACCAAAATTATCTTCACTTGCAGTAATCTGAAAAACATGTTGAAATAAGATTTGAACCTTCAGTTTAAATATCAAACATTAAGATATTGTGTCACAAATGTACATTTACCAAAATGATTATCCTTATGCTTACCATCATTTGAATGATGTATATTGTGTTGAGGTTCACTTCAAGATTTAAAGCGTACTGTCACTAGCGCATTAGCCGCAAATTCCCGAAAATATGTTTACTTAAACTTTCAAATATGCCGCCATTGCCTGGAATGCCAAACTACCTCACTTCAGAGGATACAGTGAAGAAGGGGCTGGGTTGCTTATAATCACGTTACCTGTGGGGTACGTGATGATGTCACAGCAGTGACATACTCGGCAACCCAGTCACAATGGAAATCAACATCTACAAATTGTGTTGATTCCCCTTCTGTATAGAATGCTTCTCAAAGCTAGATTATTAAATGATAACAAATATGACTGAATGTCACTTTCTCAATCGGGACATGAATGAGATTAAATACTTACTCCAATAAAAAGAAATACCACATAATGTGTAAAATCAGTGGCTTTGATGGGAGTAGAACAAAAACTGATTAGAACTAACTTCATGTGGAGTTTTATAAGAGATGAGAGATACAACTGGAAGTTGAAAACCGAAAGGCCATATGACTGTGGAGAATCAGTGACTCTGGTGGGATTAGAAGCAAAAGACCCATATAGCATTCTAATGAGAACACGAGGCAAAAAAAGCTGATAAATATGATATATAAACCTATTATATTAAAAGAAAACTAAATAAAATGAAAAATTAACATGAGAACTTTAACAAATGGGCTTGTAAATAAAACATATGATATTAACGATAAGAAGTCCAGATTAAATTTTCATTAAGTCCATATTTCTTCTGATAAGTACGTAGAGTGTAAATCTACCATGCTTCCCTCTGTAAAAGTTTAGTATCCCAATTTGCTCCTCCGTTAGGTTTTACTACCTTTTCAATTCCAAGAAATTTGAGGCTCGAAATCTGATGATTGTACTGTAAAAAATGTCTAGCCAGTGGAGAACGTTCATTGGCTCTTCTAATGTTGCTCTTATGTTCCGTTATCCTCACTTTTAGCGATCTTGTAGTTTCCCCTATATAATATAGGGAGCAGGGGCAAATATATATATACAATATATATACAACATATAACGTGATCTGTATTGCAAGTAATGAAATGTCTGATTTGAAAACTCCTGTCTTGATATGTGCTTCTTATCTGTTTACTTTTAACTGCACTGTTACAATGTGTGCAATTACCACAGGGGAGAAAACCTTTTATGTCATTCCTCAACCAAGTTCCCTGTTGTGGAATAGGTTTCCAATGCTGTGTTTGAACCAGTTCATCTTTCAAAGTTCTTGTTCTTCGTGCTGTAATCCATGGTTTATGTCCAAAAATCAGATGCCCATCACCTGTACTCTGTAAAATATTCCAATTTCCAAAAATGACTTTCTTGATTTTGTCATAACATGAAGACTATTGTGCTGAAAATAAGAGTTTTTCTGACAGGGTTTTCTCTTTTGATGTGCTATGAATTAATGTTTTACGTTCTTTTGTTCTCATTTTAACTTCTGCTTTTTGTATAGTACCAGAAGTATAGCCCCCTGTGTATAAAACATTCTTTTAGATCTTCTAAATTTTTTTCAAATCTTACTGTATCCCCACTATTTCTTTTAATTCTTAAAGTTTGACTGTAGGGAATATTATTCTTTAATGCTGGAGGATGAAAACTGAAAGCATAAAGTGTTGTATTTTTGTCCGTTTATTTTCTGTATAAGTTTGTAGTCAGATTATTGTCTTGTTTGATTATTTTAATGTCCAAAAATTGTATTTCTTTGACATCATAATTCAATGTAAATTGTAAATAAGGAAAGATGAAATTGATGTAAACATTGAATTCCAATAAACATTCTTCCGTGTCAGACTGTCTGATTGGTCATAGTCCCTCGGTCTGCTCATGGCCTCCGGGGGCATCTTGTCGGCCGCATTTTCTGCCTGCATCTCGTTTTGTCCCTGGTCCGTCTTCCATGCTGCACTGCTGGGCTCCCTTCTCAGTATTCTGCTGTCCATGCCTCGGTCATGTATGCCGTGTTATTCTTCAGTTAGTGCTGTATCTAGCACTCTAGCCCTACATTTCAGCGACACCAATGCGTGGCTTGATGTCTCCCTTGCACCACGCCTCAACCATCATTCCCACGTCCTTCCCTCATGTTTCATCTGATTGCATCGATTCCTCATGCATTCCTATCATTACCTCCTATGCCCTGCCTCCATGCGAGGCCTCGCTACATCGCTCAACCTGTCTCTCTAGCTGACTCATTCAGGTTCATTTTGCCCTCTCAACTCCTCAATGCTTCCTTTTGTTGACCTCTCGGGACCTCGCCTCACTGTGCCTGTGCATTTCTTTTTTTTTTTTTTTTCCCGATCCTACTATCATCTTCCCCACTCATTCTTGTCTCTTTAGCTACTACTGCGGTGCTCATCACCATCAGTCTTCATTTTCTTCAGTCTTCTCATGGCAAGCTGCTCTGTATGGCCTGCAATCGATACTTCCGTTGGGCATACCTATCTGGACTCATATGCCACCTCATCGAACCGCGGCCCTCCTGTCGCATTCCTCAAGTTCCTGACTTCAGTCATCATTTGGGTATTCCTATTATGAATCATATGCCTCCTCATCGATCCGCAGCCCTCCTGCCACCCATATCAGGTTCTTGACTCTGGTCCTCATTGACCTTTTCAGTCTACCTCCTTTCGAGGAGCCTAATTACTCACATTGCTCTATCGAGCATTCTACCTTTGTATATGTTCATTTTTAAGTTCATTCCAGTCTCCTCTTATTTGCATTCCATACCAGCCATCAAGGATTCATTCCAATCGAGGTCTGCAATCAGTTATTCTTTTGGGCGTACTATCATGACTCCGATGCCCTCATCGACCATGGCCGTCCTGCATCACATATCAGGTTAACTCCGGTCATCATTCCCTCATCCTTACTTCAAGGTTTATCTATTTACATTGCTTACTCGAGCATTCCTATAATTGAATCCTATGCTACCGCATCAGCTCCTACCTCAGGGTCTAATCGTTCACATCGCATATTCAAGCATGCCTTATTGGCCTCAGTGTCTACTCCTTTGCATCGCTCCGGCAAGCCAGTCTGCATTATCCTCGGTCTCCGCATGGGCACATCTAGCTACCCCTTGCTCCTCTGGCTTCTACATGGCTCTACTCCTTCCCATCGACTGCTCAAGCATATCCCTCTCGGGTCCCTGCTGCCTCGTGTTTCTTCTTTGATCTGTGCTTCTTTTGTTTTTCCCATCCCATCATCATCTTCCCTACTCATATCCCGCTCATTAACGTATCCTCTCTAATGACATACGTCCTCAAATCAAATGTCGTCAGCCTGGAGGGAAGGCAACCTAGGCCTTGCATCCCCAGAGGTTTCCTTCTCAAAGGGGTTTTTTCCTCTCCTCTCTGCCAATGGTCATGATATTAGTTAGAGTTAGTACTGCCTTAAGTTAATTAGCTAGGTTCCGCTGTTGGATGGAGGCGGATGGTGGCCCTGACTTTCCCCTCTCTCCTTAGGAAGTCCGCCCTTATCTTCTCGGAATTTATCCATTCATCATCCTCGCCTTTTCGATGCTCGACACCCGATTGGGTATTCTTTTTGGGCTTCTTCCTAAGCTACCTTTAGCCAATGCAATCATTCCTGCGGCACCTGTGGGAGGGAACCCTCCTCTAGGGTTCCTGGTGTTGTAGCCCTACAGGGTGGTGTATCCCATGGATAGAGAGGTGGAAAGCCACAAAAGTAACTCAAGTCACACAAGCATCATCTCATCCAGTTGCGTAAGCACATTGAACTGTACTTTATGTTTAAAAAACAAAAAAATATCCAGACAGGTGTTTTTTGCTGTTTAATATAGTAACAAATGTACTGTATCCTGCCACCTTGCAAAATAGTCCCTACCAAATAATGCATACTGCACTGGTCTTGTGCACATAGAAATGTCACACATACACTACTGACATGATCTGTGACATTTATTGTGCATAATATGGTCTGCTACATTGCCTGCCACCGTTAATGTAGCCCCCCCTCCACAATCCACATGCACAGTACTTTCAAATTTCTCTGTCAGTCTGCCCCTCTCTGTGTCTTCCTCTTTCCCCGATAACTGTATGCTGCTGGCACAGTCTGAGAAACATTACCATGTGCAGCTAAACATGTTTTGGCACAAGCACAGGTATATTGATTTTCTGTCTCTCATTCCCCTTCTCTCTCTCTCTCTCTCTCTCTCTCACTCTCTCCCCATGTATTTCTGCCTTTCGGCCCGTGATGTGTTACTGTGTCACTCACTAGCGCAGTTAAGAGTTGCAAATGAGATTGTGCTCACCCCACAGCACCGGGCACTGCTCTATTTCTGTCACTCTCTCTTTCTCTCTCCAGCTGCTGGCCTGCTGTTGGGTGTTTCTGTGTCTTGCTGTTTCGCCCTTTTTGTGTAGTGCAACTGAGCCATGCAGCATACGAAAAGGTTTTGTAGGGGTTGTGCAGCTCACTGTTTCAGCCTGTACCACGTTGCATATATTTATTCAAACAGAATATGGCTGGTGCACAGTGACAGTGTTTTTTTTTTTCTTTATCTGTTTATTCCCTTCCTTGCTCCCCTGGTGACCCCCACTCCTTCAGGCTCCTACAAGCCCTCACTGAGCCCCTGCAAGCCTTACCGGAACTCTCTCCCATCCTTACATCACAGCCAGTCCCTGGGACATCCCGGATGTAACCCATCGCCAGGCAGGTCCCCCTTCTCTGAGGGGGAAGGCACCGGGGAGGGGACTCCAGCACACTCTCGATGGGGCCCATGGATGCTACTGAGGGAAGGAGGCTCGCCGAAGGCAACGGAGGTATCAAGGGACAGAGAGCCGTCATCCGGCGGCCACCAGGTGGTATTTCCGGTTTTCTGGTCCCCTCATTGCATCGCTCATGTAGTGCCTCCAGTCTCCACTGGGGCTGCTGCCAGTGAGGCATTCCCAATCCACCCCAGGATTGGAGGCAGTCCTTAGGATGCTCAATCCTATCTTCCCCTGACAACCCCCTGCGTCCTGGGTCCATTCCCGATCCCTGGTGCGCCGGTGTGGTTTTGAGGAGGAGGCGCCGCCTCAGCCCTCTATGCCACCAGGACAGCTTTTTGTTTTTTAATAATTACCCTGTGGGTGTTCTTCTTGCATTGGGTCAATACAGTGTGGATGAAGTCACAGAGAGAGGAGAGAGACACAGACACAGGATATCTAACTGTAGACAGGACATTTCTCTCTCCCTCTTACCAGAGCAAGGAAAGGATTAATACTTCTTTTGGCTAAGCAGATTTACTGTGTGGTGGTGTTTTATTTTTACTCACAGGGATTGCTACTGTTTGTTGCTAACATTTCATTGCTTTATTTTTCTCTGATTCAAATTGTTGTTGCTGGTATACTTCTTCTGCATTATTAGAAGGTGTGCCTACAGGTGTCTTTAACAGATTACTGCTGTAATCTTCTGATTCAAATTGTCTTTTGCAAGGTATATCTTCTGTTACTGCTTTATTTTACTCAGTAGCAAGGTGTTTCTTACAGGGTATATCTTCTCTGAAATTATTACAGGTGGAGCTCACATTTTTGTGACTTTTTTATCATTGGGCTAAGCAAAATTACTGTTTGACACTGTTTTATTTTATTCTTTTTTTTTTTGTTGTTGAAAAGGTTTGTTGTCGCAGAGGTGTTTCAGTCTCCTTCTCACGTTGAAGAAGCTAATTGCTTTCCTCCCACAGCTCTTCCAAAAGATTAGGTGTGTATGAGAGGGGTGGAGCTAGCAAACTGTCAGTAATTTCCAACAGAAAGAAGGGTTAAAAGGTCAGGTTAGTTGATATCTTGGAGGTAGAAGACTTGGTTTGCTGGCCAAGGCACCTAGCTTCACCTAGCTCTTTCCTTCCAAGACTGCTTGAAAGGCAGAGTAGAGAAGCTTACCAGAGCAAGGGGAAAGGATTAATACTTGTTTTGGCTAAGCAGATTTACTGTGTGGTGTTGTTTTTATTTTTTACTCACAGGGATTGCTACTGTTTGTTGCCAACATTTCATTGCTTTATTTTTCTCTGTAGCAAAGTGTTTCTTACAGCGTATATCTTCTCTGAAATTATTACAGGTGCTGCTTTACAGGTTTTACAGTTTTATCTAACATTAGGATAAGCTTTCAGGATTACTGCATTTGTTGTTGACTGATTGTTTCTGCTCTTACCTCCTTGTTCTTTCGTCCGTGGTTCTTCTTTCTTGGCAGGGGAAGGGCCCAGCCACCCACCCCTATCCTCAACCACCCCACACTACACTCCTTTTATAGGGTACCACAGTTGTGACATTTCCTGTGGAAAAGCAGAAAGGGGCGGATCAGTGGGGCATCCACAAGGTGAGCTCATTTACAGGGGCACTAGTAATTTAACTTGTTATAACAAGTTAAACAAAAACAAAACACAATCAAACCATTACTTGCATTTTTTTCCTTCTAATTACTCTGACTAGGTTATAAACCCAGCAACTTATCTGGAATGGATATCACTAACTGCAGGTACTGTGGAATAATTTTCAGAAGGACAGTCTTACAGGATTTAGGACACTGTCCTACATGCTGGGCCTTTGGAGATCTTAGGGCTCAGCTCCGGGCAGCATGGGCAGAGATTGCACTCCTCAAATTTCATATTCAAGAGGAAATACATTATAAGAACCACCTGCCATTTCCCCAGCATCCAACAGAAAAACCTCGACCGCAGAGGGTAGTTGGACCAGGAGGTTGGCAGGTGGTTAGGAGGGGCAAATCAGGTGCCCCATCACTCTCTGCTCTCCAACATATTACCTCCAAAGACCATATAAACACTACAAACAGGTATCTGCCTCTATCTCTGAAATCAAACAAAGAGGCAGAAGACACTGCAGAGCAGGACACTGCGGCACAGGAGCTAGCACAACAAAACTCACCCAAATCAGGAACCCAAAAAAAAAAGCAAAAGGAAATCCAAAAACTTGTGATCATAGGAGACTCCATGATTCGGAAGTTGATACCCATCTCCAGCCAGGGTAATGGTCAGATGTCTCCCAGGTACATCAGCATGGAGAGACACTGACTGCATTGCTAAAATTGTGCACAAAGCAGGAGAAAACATTGATGTCCTAGTACACTTAGGGACTAATGATCTCGCCAGCCGGTCAGTTGTGGAGACCAAGGAACACCTGACCAGGCTGGGTGACAAACTATCATCCATTTCGTCTGGCATCTCCTTCTCTGAGATCCTGCCAGTCTGGGAGGGGGGGCAGATGGACGGAAGGTCAGAGAAGGGGAGATAGGGGAGCTAAACACGTGGCTCAAGGGCTGGTGCCAGGAAAAAGGACACAGATTTGTAGGGAACTGGCAACAGTTCTGGGAGCGAAAGTTCTTTAAATCTGATGGACTGCATCTGACTAAGGAGGGAGTCAGTGCATTGGGGCAGAAGTTTGACGTCTTTGCAGAATATTTAAACTAGCAAATGGGAGAGGGTGCAGCACCCCATCGTCAAATGGGAAGAACACCCTCCCCTCAGCTAGTGGTCAAACAGGGATTCAGCATGTTTGCAGCTCATTTGCATCACCAGGTAAGAAAAAGGTTTGTCTCCCCATGTCGACTGTTAGGGGTAATGCCAAACCTCACCCAACAACTAACACACGAAATCTGCCAATGGAAAATCATGTACACAAATGCTCACAGCCTGGGAAATAAGATCCCAGACCTGCAGGCAATAATGTCAGAGGCTAAACTTGACATAGTAGCAATTAGTGAGGCAGCGGTTTACCAGTAACCACACTTAGGAGACTTCAGTACCTGGCTATATATTGTTCAGAAGAGACCGAGGTGCAAAAAGGGGAGGAGTGGCCCTGTATGTCAATGAAAATATCAAGCTACAGAAATTCAGAATACACATAAGGAGCCAGAAGAACTGTGGGTCACCCTGGAAACAGGAAATGGGACAGCCATAAGAACTGGGGTTGTCTACAGGCCCCAGACCAGGGGAGGACATAGACACATTACTGTTAGAAGATATACAAAACATGACAGCTAAAGGGAGGTTCTGATAATGGGAGACTTCAACATGCCAGATACAGATTGGTCAATACCAGCAGGAACATCTGCCAGAACTAGACACATAGTGGATTCCTGCAGGAGGGCCTCAAACAACTGGTACAACAACCTACAAGAGACAGGGCTATCCTAGATCTAGTACTGACTAACAGGGAAGGGATCACAGATCTCCAGGTAGAAGGTCACCTGGGGGCCAGTGACCATCACATGGTATGGTTCAGTTTGGCCACTACAACTAAATCATCCCATTCCAAGGCAAAATATGGGACTTCAGAGGAGCTGACTTTGATAAGATGGCCAACAGAGTTAAGCTAGCCCTGGCAAAAGAAACACATGTGAGGGTACAGGCAAAGTGGGCAAGCATTAAGGACACAATACTTGAAGCAACATCCCATTGTGTTAGACAGAAAAGGAAGTGCAAAGAAGAAGGAAACCACTTTGGTTCTCAAATACAGTAGCAGAAAAGGTCAGAGCCAAAGGCTGGCCTTCAGAAAATATAAGGAACACAGCGGGATGAAGATAGGGAGGCATACCAAACTGCCCTAAGGGAAGCAGGGAAGGCAGTAAGGCAGGCAAGTCCCAAACTGAGGAAACACTAGCACGAATAGTAAAAGAAGGTGACAAGACTTTCTATAGATACATTAGTGAAAGGAGAAAGTCCAGAGGGGATTGCTAAGCTTAATGGAGAAAAGGGAGCATGTGAGGAGGAGGAGGACCATGTAAAGCATCTATCCTAAATAGATACTTTTGCTCAGCATTTACTGAAGAGAAGGTAGGACAGGGCCCACAGCTCAGCACCATGGACACAGGGTGGGAGGAGGTGAGCACTACTCCCTTCACAAAGAAAGGTCCTACAAGAGCTTGCTAAGCTCAGGGTAGATAAGGCAATGGGACCTGATGGCATACATCCCAGGGTACTTAAGGAGCTAAAGGTGGAACTAGCAGAACTGTTTAGTGAGTCTCTGAGCACAGGAGAGGTCCCAAAAGACTGGAGAAGGGCTCATGTGATCCCGCCCACAAGAGTGGTAGCAAGGAGGAGGCAGGAACTACTGACCAGTCAGTCTTACCTCAGTAGTGGGCAAGATTATGGAGGCACTCCTTAAGGAAAGGATAGTGCAACACCTGGAATCCATAGGGGCACAGGATCCAAGACAGCATGGGTTTACGAAAGGAAGGTCCTGTCAAACTAATCTCATAGATTTCTTTGACTGGGTAACCAGAGTGGTGGACCAAGGGGGAGCAGTTGATGTCGCCTACCTTGACTTCAGCAAAGCTTTTGACACTGTTCCACATAGAAGATTGATAAATAAGCTGGGTAGGCTTGGGGTGGGTCAGAAGTTGGTCAACTGGGTGGCAAACTGGTTGACGGGCAGAAAACAGAGAGTGGTGGTAAATGGTATACAGTCAGAAGAGATGCAAGTCACAAATGGGGTACCTCAGGGATCAGTCCTGGGGCCAGTCCTCTTCAACATCTTCATTAGTGACCTTGCAGATGGACTAGAGAGTAAGGTTTGTCTGTTTGCAGATGACACCAAGATCTGCAACAGAGTAGATGATCCAGATGGGGTGGGCAGAATGAGAAGAGATCTGGATAAACTAGCAAAATGGTCTGAAGAGTGGCAACTGGGATTTAATGCAAAGAAGTGCAAGATCACGCACATAGGGAAGAGAAACCCTGAAGCCACCTATAGGCTCGGAGGGAGTTGCTAGCAGTCACAAAGGAAGAAAGAGACTTGGGCATCATCATCACTGATGACCTGAAATCATCCAAGCAGACCTCTAAGGCAGTAGGTAAGGCTAGGGGGTGTTAGGGTGTATTAGTAGGGGTATCACAAGTCGTAAGAGGGAGGTAATAATCCCTTTTTACAAGACACTGGTTAGGCCCCATCTGGAGTACTGCGTGCAGTATTGGAGGCCACAGCTTCATAAGGACATTAACCAAATTGAGGCAGTCCAGAGAAGGGCAACCAAAATGGTGCAGGGACTGCATCAGAAGACATATGAGGACAGATTAACAGAGCTCAATATGTATACCCTTGAGCAAAGGAGGGAGAGAGGTGATAGTATTGAGGTATTCAAACACCTTAAGGGCTTTAACAAGGTGAAAGAGTCTAACATGTTTAAATATAAGAAAAATAGCAGGACAAGAGGACACAGCATGAGATTAGAGGGGGGCCGATTAAGGGGGAATGTGAGGAAATTCTTTTTCGCAGAAAGGGTGGTGGATGCATGGAATGGTCTATCTCAAGAAGTGGTGGCTATGAATACAGTGCAGGGCTTCAAACAGGCATGGGATAGGCATAAAGGAGCAATACAAATGAGTATGAATAGATAGGCCACTGACAGAGCAAAGGCCGATGGCACATTTATAAGGTAGGAAAAAGAAATGGGCAGACTGGATGGGCCTTGCGGTCCTTATCTGCCGTCAACTTCTATGTTTCTATGTTTCTCTCTCTCTGTACTGTACCGTGCCATGACAAAAACGACTAACCTGCTAGCTGCCGTTACTGCCACTGTCTGTCTCGCTGTCACTCTGCAACTCTTGGAAACAACCAGTGCTGCATGTGGGAAGGGGGTACAGTGACTTTACAACACTACCAGATCTGTGTGTTGTAGCAAGACACTGCATAGACACACTGAGATAGGCAGAGAGAGTAACACACACTCTCAAAATTCTGCACTCTTGTTCTGATCTCACTGTCACTCTCTGTATGTCTCTCTGTCATTCTCTCAGCACCGCAGTTCCCTGGTTTCCATGTGGGGTGGAGATTCAGCTGTCTCTCATTAATCACCCGCTTGCTGTCTGTCCTCTGCTCGCATTCGGTCATCTGTTACCACAGACGGCGACACTGCCTCATTCATTTGGGAGGGCTCGCCTGTCCACGCGCTGCCGGTGTCTCAGTCTAGCTCGCACAGATGGGGACATAGCAAATCTACTCTGCACTGCTATAAGTTGGGGGGGGTTGGGCCTCGAGGTCCACAGCACCATCACACTATGGTGACAAATATGGGGCTTCCCAGCCTGTCTGTCCCACTGTCTGCCAGTTCCAGTGCTGGTGGTGGGCACCAGGGAGTGGGCGATCGCGTTCAGCTTCTGGCTGTGAGGTTTTCTCTTACTCCCTGGTGTCTCATTTGGCTCGCACACATGGGGAAATAGCATATCTGCACTGATATATAAATATGTGCTGCTCTGCTGAAATCACCAGTGAAGATCAACTTTGCTGCACTTGCACGCTGCCAATTGCACATGGCTGCCACTCTGATTTCATTGCCTACAGTTTTCTGTGCCCTACAGACAAGGAGACCCAGAGCCACATCTCCAGAGTTGCTCTGTGGAACCGTGGATTAATGCTAACTTAGTCCACGGCCCTGCAGAGCAACTCAACCAACAGGGTTGCATGTTTCTGTCAACCTGTGTTATAAATAAGACTTAGAGCCAAAAGTTTTTCAGCCTGGTGAGTATTTTTTTATCCAGCAGCAATATAATAATATGGTGAAGACTGATGAAAAATGTTTGTACTTGTCCCTGTTCATACAGGGCTGAAATGTTAGTGGAAAAGTTATTACAAATATCTGAAGACTAGGAGGACCTTGTTGTAATTGAAAGGTACCCTAGGGGGTAGAATTGCGCTTAGAAAAGGGGTAACACAGCCCTTGATGTGTTACGGTGCTGTAACTCTGTCAAGGGGTTCCAGTGACATCATAAACCTTGAGAAGTTTATGATGTCACTGGAATCTCGAGATGGGGTTGCAGCACTGCAACGAATAGAGGCCTGCGTGTTGTCTTTTGTAATACATGGTTCTCTATCTGTTCATGGAAATGGTTGGCTATAGCTCCCTTTGGTTTTCTATGTTCTATATTTCAATCTTGCGCCCTGTTCTTTTGCTTCAGTCACGCACCAGCAGCCCTCGGGAAAACCAGCTAGCCTCCGTCTCACATTGGCAACAGCAATAGCACCTAATGATGGCAGCCGTCCTGGTAATCATATCAGCTTGACAATGGCAGCACTTATAGACCCTTCCCAAAATCTCTCACCACATTTACCCTGCCTTGATGTCAATGCTAGACAAGTTTTTTTCTTGTTCTTCTTTTGGGATTATCTGGGAATTAAACAGCTCGCTGTTCTCCTTGCTCCAAGTTTTCCATGAGCTGAAATAAAGCAGGTGAAGCTCGGAATTTTTTTTTTATATTTCCAACATAGTTGACTGGAGGTTGTGAATGCTGTTTTTTTTTTACATATAGCTTTTTTCTTCCTGGACAGCTCTGGCAGGCTCTCAGCCCCGTCCCTGCCACCCCTGCCCGGCATCATAGAAACACAGGCATTTTTTTCCATCACTACACGAGCGATGCAATGAGGGGACCAGAAAATCGGAAGTATTTGTGCTCCACGGTGGGTGGTGGTCCCGTGTTGGCTGACCGTACTGGACTCCGTGGTCATTTGAGGCACCCTCTCTCGTGAGCCTCGCCGGACCACTGGAGCCGGCCTGAGGGCTTCATCCAGCTCGGCCCCATTTTCTGCTGTTTTCTCCCCTAACCCGAGGCCCCAGAATTGAGTTGCCCTTGCGTGTGCAGGTGCACATGTGCACCACAGCTCTGGTGACGGACCCTTCTGCCCACCTGGCCTATTACCAGGTTCCCCACTGGCATGGCACTGTCACCTAGCCTCCACTGGGAGGCAGCCAAGCACTGGAGAAACCCCTGCATTCCACCCCAAGTAAGAGAGTTGCTTGATGGCTGTATCAATCCAGTCTTTGCCCCTCCCCAGCCGTCCCCCGGTGGCCCAAACCCAGGTCGTCAGCATGGCACGAGGTGTGGCATCCAGTTCTTCAACCCTCAGCACCACCAGCTGGCAATAGAAAAATAGAAATTTATGGCAGATAAGGACCACTGGGCCCATCCAGTCTGTCCATTTTCCCTGCCTACTGTAAAAGCAGCAGACCCTACATGATCTCCGGCTTTACCTCCTTGTACCTACTGCTAGGGTTCCCTTTTGCCTTTCCCATGCATGTTTGAATTCCCCCACTGTGTTTATCCCTACCACCTCTGCTGGGACTCTATTCCATGCATTCATCACCCTTTCTGTGAAGAAATACTCCCTCACATTACCCCTTAGTCTACCCCCTTCCAACCTCATGTCATGCCTCCTTGGTCCTGGATATCTCCTTTTCTGAAAGATGCTGCCCTCTGGGGTTCCATGTCATAATGGCGATCAAGAAACAGCGAGTCGCTATTAGCATGAGTGATCGCGAAAGTAATTTTGGCGTGCACACTGGCAGTGCACAGAAAAAAGGGTCCCGAGACCTACAGGTCTCATTTTTAATGCGGGGGAGCTGCGCCCCCCCATGCCCCCCTACTTCTGGATTCTCAACTCCAGAGGGGTGCATGTCGGGGGGGGGTGAAAAACTTGACAAAATACATGCCTCTAGGCAACAACAAAAAAACCCACACCACGCCAGACCAGAACCCAGTACCCCATGCCTCCCAGCCAACCACCCTCCCCACATTGCCAGCGATCCAGCTCGGCAACTGCTTGCCGCAACCCCTCCCACACGCCATCCCTCCCCTGCCCCCCCCATGGGAGCGCACATGTGTATACACATGAGTTCCTGTCATGGTTTTCGACAACCGCAGTATCCGGTCACCCTCCTCCCTAGTTAGCTGTGATCACCGTCGCGAGATTGATTTGCCATTTTCTAGGTGCTCAATCTGTCGCTATGGTCATGGACTACCACCCTCTGGTACCCTAGTTATGCCTTTTAGATATTAGTAGGTTTCTGTGATATCTCTCCTGTCTCTCCTCTCCTTCAGGGTATACATATTGATGTCTCCCAGTCTCTCCTCATAGGACTTTGGGTGCAGGCCCTGCACCATCTTTTGTTGCCCTTCTCTGAACTGCCTTCACCTATCTATGTCCTTATGGAGATGCAGCGTCCAGAACAGGAAACCGTATTCCAAATGAGGCCTCACCAATGATCTGTACAGTGGCATCACCACCTTCTTTCTTCTGCCGTGATACCTCTCCCGTGCACTCCAACATCATACTGGCTCTCCCCACATCCTTGTCACATTGTTTGGCCACCTTTGGGTCATCAGATATGATTACCCCAAATCCCTTTCCTGTTTGGTGCCCATCAGTATATCCCCTTCCCCCCATCATGTAATCCTCCCCTGGGTTCTTGCGCCCCAAATGCATGATTTTGCACTTTTTTGCATTAAATCTCAGCTGCCACACTCTAGACTATTCCTCCAGTTTACCTAGTTCCTTCCTCATTTTTTCCACCCCTCCTGGAGTGTCCATACTGTTGCAGATCTTAGTGTCATCTGCAAAGAGGCACACTTTCCATTCCAGCCCCTCTGCAATGTCACTTATGAAGACATTAAACAGGACTGGCTCCAGAACTGATCCCTGTGGCACCCCACTGGTCACCCTCCTTCCCTTAGATTGAGCTCCATTTACCATGACCCTCTGTCTTCTATCACACAACCAGTTCCTAACTCAATTTACCACCTTGACCCACTCACAGGATGCCCAGCTTGTTCACCAGTCTTCTATGTGGAACAGAATCGAAGGCCTTATTGAAATTCAGCTAGGCCACATCCACTCCCTCCTTATCCATGACCCTAGTCATCCAGTCAAAGAAATCAATTAGATTCATCCACCTACAGATGATCAGCTGGCCATGTAGGAGTGGGGCAGACACGCAAGGCTTCACAAACCAGAGCCATCCTGTTTCTTTTCTTCCTGATTCCCATGCTGGGGAATGCATATAGACACATGTGTGTGGACGCACGCTTGCACCACTGAGTCCCACAGCCTCCCTTCCACTGCCCTCCTAGGCCCACAATGCATCCTGGCTTCCACCTAGTGGCAGTCATTCAGCTGAGCATGCAGGTCCTCCCCCCCTCGAAAGGAAAGCTGCTGTCAGGTGCTCATCCCTTTCCCTTTCTAGCTGATCCCCAGCAACACATGCTCGAAATGAACACAACTCACTAGCATGGCAGGAAGCAAGGCACTAATAGTGCCTCAGCCCTGCATGTCACTGGACCGACTATGAGTGCCATTTTTTTTTATTTCTCTTTTTCTCTGCAGGAGCGGGCTGCTCCTTCCATCTACCCCCCACCCCAGGCTGGTCACCTAGTGTCCCAGGACTTACCTTTATCCCGGTCTTCCCTTTGGCTTATCCCCTTTTGTGGGGGTCAGTGGCTCATGCCTGCCGATGGTCCGGATCTGGTTTCTTGGACCGAGTCGTATAGGCTGGGTGTGGAGTCTGCAAGGGGTCCATGCCATCCTATGCCACCGCAAGCCATTTTCTGTTTTTCTCCCATCAGAGGAGTGGATGTGCAGTGTCATCCAGACATGCCTATGTGTGCTCCCATGCATAGGATGTCAATGACTGCTGCCCTCCGCACCTCACATTGTGGTCCCAGCTGCCTGTACCCCAGCACCACTAGTAGTCAGGCGAATGCTGGGGCTGATGTTCCCTCCCAGAGAAAGAAAGCTGTCTTCCAGATGCTCGATCCTCCTCTCCTCAGCTGACCCCACGCCTCAGAATGGCTCCTGACCCCAGACTGTGGGCATGATGGAAGGTGAGGCTTGGTGTCTCATCCCTGTACACTACTGGGATGGCAGATGAATGCTAATTTTGAATACCATGCACACCTTTCAGCAGGATTCTTAGTCCTAGTACCATCAATTGATGTCAGATCAGTGGTATTATGACTTAGAATTACTACCTTTATGAGTGTTGATTGCACTGGTATTCCTATTGAAAAAAATGCACCCATCTATTACAATGGAAAAAAAAATTGTTGTAAAGTAGTCCATCTATTGCTGGAATTCCCAGTAGAGGGCACTGGCATGTTTGATAGTCTTTTTATGTAATAGAATCATATCATGGATAGAGAATTGGCTAGGGGGAAGACACAGAGGGTGGTGATAAATGGACATACATCAGATCTGGCACAAGTATCAAGTGGTGTCCCACAGGGATGGGTATTGGCCCGTATGTCTTCCATCTATTCATTGCTGACATTAATGACACTGTAGTTAATGATAATATAAAGTCTGCAGATGATTTAAAACTAGGGGGAGATTGGACTTCCAGTGATGTCATTAACCGGCATGGCGGCTTAACCTAGAGCTCCGGGACCGCGGTGCTATAATCAACCGCAATCCGGTGCGATTAGCCCCCGGGCAGCATTTAAAACAACAGTGACAAGCATCAGTGAGTCAGGCGACTAAGATGAGGGGAAGATTTGCGGTGAAAGGCAATGGCAGACATAGAAACAGAGCAGATTGCAGTCCCAGTGCATCTCTGTCTCGGGCCTCTGAGTTGGCTGCGGGCTCAGGTGGGGAGGAGGACAAAACGCCCTCGCGCCACAGCTCTTTGGACGGCAGGGCCACTGCACATATTCTGAAAATGCTGCAGAGGAGTGATGCCAACATCAAGGACATTAAGCAGGAATTGAAACATTTGGAGAGGCACACTACCGATCGGGAAACAAACTTTGATGGTCTGTGGGAGGATATGCTCAAATGAAGCCGTGCAGTGGTGTATCTAGCTAAATGGGAGCACAAGCTGACCATGCAGGCAGAGGATGCTGAATCGAGAGGTCGTAGGGAGACAATCCGTATTTTCGGCTTTCCAGAAGGCAGTGAGCAGGCAACCCCTCCGACTTTATCCGATCCTGGCTAAGGCAAGAGCTAGACATTCCGACTCGGAGCCCCTGGATCTTGAAAGAGTACACAGGACCTTGGGCTTGTGCCTGAAAAATGATACACCTCCTAGATCTATCCTGGTTAAACTCAATCATTATCCAGTCAAAGAAATGGTATGGAAAGCTTAAGCTAAGAAAGACCTTAATCTAAATGGCAAACGTGTATATGTCAATCAAGATTTCCTCCTGCAGCCATGCAGAAATGCAAGAAAGTGCTGGCAGTTATCAAACAATTAGGGAGAAGCAAGTCAAGGCCCAACTTCATTATCCAGCTGAAATTTTTATTCACTGGGAGGAAGACAGCAAGCTTTATGACCGTTACACCAAGTCAAAAAACACTCTCCAAATTTGGAATCGAGATTCGGACTATCAGCAGGAGCTTACTGAGCAAACTCTTCTCCAGCTTCAGTGGTCAAATGTGGCAAGAAAGGTCACAGGATGGAGACATGAGGGAATGCTGAACCCAACGACCAGTTGTGCAAGGACTTGATCCATCTCAGCAAAACTCTCTCTAAGCAAGTAACTACTTGGCTTTTGCAGCTATCCTTTTTTCCTTGTTGCTTTGTATTATTCATAGTTAACAGCTATAGACTCAGGACTTGGTGTGCAAACTTAAAAAGACTCCTGAGACTTGGTTACTGTTGAAGTTAGGTCAGCCATATAATGAAGATGCATATATTCACCTAACAAAGGGGAGAAAGTGCAGTGATCAGGATTGTTTACTCTATGGAAAAGCTCTCTCTTCATTTTTATATGAAGAGAGAAGAAAGTCTTTATTTTAATTGCATCCTCTGTTTAACTGGATTGCTACTGGAGGTTATTTATAGTTGTTAGTGTTAAAAAGCATATATGCCTAATTTGAAAAATTTAGATACAGAGCTGACCTCATGTTTGGACCTCATATTAGTTATACATCAAGATGAGGCATAATGGTAGCTGTGTCCTCCACACCACGGTGTCTCTCCAGTTGAGGAGACTAGTTGGCTAAGTAACAGTTTTCTACCCCCAATAGGCTCAGTGAGCTTACCGCTCCTGCGAGAATCTGTGCAGCCTGATGCATGAGCCTATAATATCAACTTGGTATACTGAGGCACATGGGGAGTGATAAGCTGGGAACGGATAAGAGGGTGTACAAAATAATACTAGCTATGCATAAAATTCCCACCTTTACCCCAAGGACTATACCACATCAGCTCTGTACAGTTCACTGTTGCAATCACTGTTTTTTGCACCTTTGGATTTGTTGTGCTTGGGGGCTGCCAAGGCCGGTTGATACAGAGAAGACTGGGGGCACTCCAAGGAGTGGCCATGTGTGGGAGTGCTCTCTCCGTCCCTGGATCACGGTAAAAGTCACCGAAAGCCTGGGTTGTGGTCTTGTTCCTTCACTCTGAGCTCTTCACTTGACCTAGCTTGGGCGAGGAGATGGGGGCCACACATTCCACTCCTGGAGACGGCTCTTTCTCACAGTCTCGTACTGGTGGGTGAGGTCAGGAGCCACAGTTCTCAGCAGGGGAGTAGAAGGACCAAGATCGAGTAGGTGCCTTCAAGAGATGCCCCAGTTTGAAGGTGTAGAAACAGAATCCACCAAAAAAAAAAAAACAGAAGCTGGTCAATGTCCTTTTCCTGGAGCCTTCGGAAACCTCCTACCTCTGCTCTTGCTGTTCTCTCTGGGTGCTGCTTGTGCGGAAGGGAGGGCTCCTTATGCTGCAAATAGGAGTCCCTTTCTCCTCTGAGGTGCACTTTTCATTTGGTGCTCTGGCGAGGGCAACAACAGTTGTGGGGCTTTTAAATCCCCTTCTTGCTTTTGTCATCCTTGGGCAGACACTCACAATTGGCTCCCTGGAGAGCAGGGTCCATGGCTTCGTCAGTGATTGGCTCCCACCTGGATCCTTCGGAAGCCTCCTAGCTCTGCTCTTACTACTCTGTTTTGGTGCTCCTTGTGCAGATGGGAGGGCTCTTTATACTGCACATAGGAGTCCCTCTTTCCCCTGAGGTGCGTTTTTCATTTGGCATCCTGGCAAGGGCCGCAACAGTTGTGGGGTTTTTAAATCCCTTTCCTGCTTTTGTCTTTGGGCAGATGCCCATGATTGGCTCCCTGAAGAACAGGGGGCATGACTTTTTCAGTGATTGGCTACCTACTGGAGCCCTCGGAAGCCTCCTAGCTCTGTTCTCACTGCTCTGTCTGGGTTCTGTTTGTGCAGGGGATAGGGCTCCTTATGCTGCAAATAGGAGTCCCTTTCTCCCTTGAAGTGTGCATTTTGTTTGGCGCTCTGTGAACTTCATAACAGCTGGGCCTTCATGGATGCATAGTGACATATGAGCCAAAACAAGCAATAGCCCATGTGCAGCTCACCCTTGACTCAAAGGGCATATGCTCAGACAGTCTGTGAGTTACAGGACATGTCTAGTCCCTTTATAAATGTCATATTGGCACTGCCCACCACCGCTAGTGGCAACCTATTCCATACATCCACCACCATTTGAGTGAAGTATCCCACTCTTTTTCTTGTTCTATATCCTTGAACTTTTAACTGAAAGTTATGTGATCTCATATTTTGGCTATCACAAGCTTGTTAGCTGCCATGCTATTAATCTGTTTTTCTACAGAATTTAACCTGTTTTCCTTTATATGTAAGCAATAATGCACGACAGGGTGTGCGTTAGAACTGTCTAATGCACACCTTGGAGTGTCTTATTGCGCTTATAAAATGGGACCCTGTATTTGTTTATTTTGTTTATTTGATTCTAGGATTACAAATACCTTTGAACCGAAGCTCTTTTACAAAGGTTCCACGTCAGTAGGTACAAGCATACAGGTCATACAGGTTACATACGTTATAAAACAAACGTTAACATAATCGTCATAACATGATATTACAAGGACTTTACAGGAAGCACAAATGGGAAGATGTAGGTGACACAATTGGAAGATGTAGGTAACAAACAAGGAATGAAAAAGTTAGTGCGAGAGGCACTAGGAAAAGGGGGGGGCAAAGAAAGGCAGCCAGAGGGCTTTTGTCATGACAGAGCAGGGGTAAGAGCAAAAGTTGGGCAAGGTAGGAATGAAGTGCTACATAGGTTGTCCACTGCAGACAGTAGAGGCTCGGGCAGAGGTTTAAACAGGGCATTCACAGGTACTTGAGCCTGCTAATGAGAAGTGGAGCTTATTCTTGAAAGTGCCCAGTGTAGGAGAGTTAGAGATGTCAGTTGTGAGACTGTTTAGCCAGCTAGGGGCCCTAAAGGCAAAGGACCTTTGGCCTTGGGTTGTGTGACAGTAAGGGATTTGCAGGATTAGGGGTTTTGAACTCCTGGTGTTACAATTGTTCATTCTGGGTTTGAGGAGGGAGTTGACCCTTGGGGGAGCAATGCCCATCCTTATTTACTTTACTGCAATGCAGGTTTGATACTTTATTCAGTTGTTTAGTTGCAGCCATCCAGCTTGGGAGTAGAGGTTGCAGGTGTGGGTTAAACGGTATGCTCCAGTGGCAAGTCGGCAGGCATTATTCAGGGAGGTAGAAACATGTTTGAGCGAGGTGGTGGTGGCAGAGCCACAGTTAATGAGTCCATAGTCTATGATACTAATGATAGAGCTCTGGATGGCAACAGACAGGGCTTCAGTGGTTAGATGCTTCCTGTAGCGGAAGAGTAGGCCCAGTCTGGTGTTAGCCACTTTTGCCACATTATTAATGTGGTCAGCATAGGAGAGTTTGGAGTCAAGGGTGAGGCCAAGGTATTTAAAGGTGTGGACTTGTTCTCGGGTGACTCCTTCCTTGGTTTTTATGGTGAGGTGATACTGGTTATTCTTGCTGCGTGGGCTGCTGAGAAGCATTGTCTTTGTTTTTTTCTTGTTCAGGATCAGCTTATGTTTTAAGAACCAGTTTTCGACTACAGTGAAACCCCGCTGGAGGTTCTCTTGTAGCTGATTAGAATCATGGTAGGAGGTTAGGATAAAGGTATCATTGCATAGAGCAAAATTTTTTCTGGACAGGAGTCTGGCAGTGTGTTTAAAAAAATGCTGAAGAGGAGGGGGCCCAATATAGAACCCTGAGGGACCCCAGAGCGGACAGGTCTGGCATCTGAGAGAGTGCCTGCAATTTTCACTCTTTAGGACCGGTTATTAAGGTAGCATTTGAACCAGTTCACAGAGTTGGGTGAGAGTCCCACGGTTTGTAGCTGGACAAGCAGGAGACGGTGACTGACGGTATCAAAGGCCTTTGTTAAATCAATGAAAGCAGACCCAGTTTGTTGTCCATTATCCAGTGAATGGTGGATGGTGCTGGAAAATTTAAGTAGTGCCATGGTGGTTCTATGACCCTTTCTAAAGCCAAGTTGCTGCCTGCACAGGATGTTATGCATGTCCAGAAAGTCAGTAAGCTGGTCCCCAACTACGCGTTCCAGGGCCTTAGAGAGTGGAGGAAGGATGGAAATTGGACAGAAGTTCTCATGTGCTGTTTTGACACCACTTTTATGTATGGCGGTGACCGTGCAGATTTCCAATTATCCAGGAACTGGCTAAGTCTGAGGAGAGGTTGAAAATCCTGGTCAGGGGTCGAAGTGCTTCATCAAGGGGGTGATAGAAGTCTGAGGTCAAGTGAGTCGCTGCTAGATCTGGACTTACTAATGGCTTTGGTAACATAGCTGAGCAGCTGGTACATCTTAACTGATTTAAAGTAAAAAGGAGGGTGGCTAGTGAGGGCAGGGAGTTAGGAGTGACATCATCTATGAAGAAATCAGGTGGGAGTACAGAACTAAGGTCTGTGAAAGCAGCATTACAAGTGTCAGCAATGATTTTCGGGTCTTGAGTGGTTATACCATTAATGCAGAGAATGGATGGGGAGGTTTTGGACTGCTGCCCAGTGACTTTTTTTATGTTATTCCAGAAGTCTCTTCCATTGCCCCAGGAGGTTACAAGAGATTTATTGAAGAATGTCGGTTTTGTTTGCCAGATAGATTTGGTACAGTCATTCTGTGCACGTTTGTAGTTATCAATGTCGATTTGTCTTCCAGTGTTTCTGGCGAGCTCCCAAAGGTGGTCCCTTGCCTTTAGTCACCTTAGGAGGTCACCTGTGAGCCAGGGGTTACAAAGAGCCTTTTACTTTTCACTTTTTAGCGGGCAAATATGTTGCAGGCTTTGAAGGTGCTGATGCAGTGTTCAGGGCAGTGTTCACATTAGTGGCTGTGAGGATTGGTGACCAGTCCTGTAGGAGAAGATGGGTTTTAGGTGTGATAACTGTCCATGAGGTAGAACTCTGCTGGTGATGTTTTTTGGGGGGGGTTGGAGAATTTGTTGGACCAAGAGCAGCTAACAGGAGAGTGGTCAGTGAGGGAGTCTGGGAGGACTGTGGTGTTTGTAATCCGGGTGGGGTGGCTGGTTAAGATCCAGTCCAGCAGGGTGCAGGTTCCAGTTTTGTAGTTTTTCCTGATGGAGGAGTGGACCATTTGGGTGAGGTTAGCTGCTGCTATAGCGTCCTTGTGGGCCCCAGCCTCAGCAGCAGACCAGTTTATATTAAAATCCCCGAGAAGGATAGCTTCGGTGCCTGGTGGGAGAGACTTAACATAGTCAAGAACTGCATTGAGCCCACTATCTTGCTCTTTAGGTGGAATGTACAGTAGATCATGTATTTTACTTTAATGTTACCACTGAAATTAAGAAGTTAAAATAGTAAAAAAAGTTAAATCTTTTATTTTTTTTAGCATGAAATATCCCTCCACCTGTATGAAGTAGGTGCGTTTTTGTTTAGCTTTAGGACTTTTGTCCTCAGTAGGCTCCCTCAGTTGTAGTTTAAAGAGTGAAAAACAGTATATATTTTTTTTCCTAACTCCCAGACTCAGAGGAAAGTTGATGATGAGGCCATTGCCTACCACTGATCAGCAGCGTGGGCAAATATCGGTGTTGCCTTCAGAACATAAAATCATAAAATGTACTAGCAAGCGTGATGTTCTTTTTTTTTTAATAGAAATCACTGCTGTTGTGTTTTCTATCAAAGTAAGTTATTTATTGTCAGGTATAGGAGCGACTGCTGGTATGGAGTGACCCTCTTCAAAAAGCAGGGAACCGACTATCTTATCCTGTTGCTCTGTTCGTGTCCCTGCTGCTCTCAGTTGTCTCGCTAATACCTTGGTACCATTGCACATTCTAAGCACTGTATTAACTCTTTCTTTTAGTTGGTTTGTTAGGTCCTTAGTTTAAGGTGTTAAAAAAAAACATTTACAGCCGGCACCCTGTGATAAACACCAACTCTGCTGCTGGCACTGGAACTGACTGCATGGCAGGCGAGCAGGCAGGAGTGATTCTATGGTTGGTGGTAGTGAGAGACTCGGTAGTTGGTAGGCAGGATTGACTGCCAGTTGAGCAGGTAACAGATCATGGCAAAAGCAGATGGAAAGAAACACCCAAAACAAGAAAAGGGTTATGTTTTAAATAAATGTAATTTTCTTTTTCTGAGCAAGGAAGTGTTGGGCAGGAGATGATTGGTGGTGGTAGGGGAAGGAACAGCTAGTAGTGGTCAGCAACCTGAGGCGATCATGGTTAGTGGGGGAAAATGTCTTCAGTTTAAAAATGAACATTCCATTTGGCATCTTAATTGTGTTTTCCAGTAAGATAAAGGAGGGTTTTGTTATGATTTTGAACTGTTTATATTGTATTCAAATTGAATTGTCCATTTTTCATATTTGAGTATGCTGGAGTTTTTCTCGGTAAGGAGGGGAAAAATGGTGGCTATGTAGCTTTTTAAAATTCTGTGGCTCATGGATTTGAAGGAGGTACTACATCTTGGTTGGCAGGACTAGTTTTTAGCCATGTGTTAGACACTTCTAACGCACTAACAACCAAGAAAATTGCTAGAAATCCTTTTCCCATTTTATAATATACTTTAAAATGAAGGTACTGGCCACTTTTTATGTTGCATGAATACTGCCCATGAATCCAAAGCCAGAACCAAAACCAGAGGTGATTTGACAAAACCAAAACCTCCGTGGATTTGCACATGTCTAATTTACATACTCATGATGCAGTGCTTTAATAATTGAAATATATCCCCCCCCCGTGGTGTACAGCAGATCACATAGACATTCCTACTATTCCTACAGTCATGTCTCACTTTAGTTTAGAAAGTGCTCTATCCTACTTAATTGTGTTTTAAATGTTGAACAAAATATGTAAGTAAAAAAATAAAGCATTTCTGACCCCTACAACACAAGTAAATAAGGCTTATCTTATAAACACAAGTTTTTAGACTATTTCATCATTTTTTCGTCCAACAGCAAAAAATGGTGAAGATTGATTTAAAATTTTTGGATTTGACCCTGTTCGTTCAGGACTGTGAAGTTGTTGAAAAATAGTTTTAATAAATACAGAAAACACAAATAGTGCTTACCAGAGTTTATAGAATGGCTGGAGATAATAAAGTAACCTTGACTGGCTGACAGCCCTGGCCTAGTATGTCTTTTATTATCATTGTATCACATCAAAAAACAAAAGCAACACCAGTGATCCACTAATTAAGGAAATCCTTGTGCCACTGTGGCAAGTCTTCCTTCATTCCTCCTGATCTACATGCTGAACTCCCAATGTAACAGCGGCTCTGTTTTTCTGTTTTAAAAAAACAAGCACTCATTTACCCCCCCTTTTTTTATAGTAAACAGTGTCAGTCTTGCTTCCCACCTGTAGACATTCTTTCTTTGTGGCTGAAGTATCCACGGTCTCTCACTCTCCCTACCCTCCTGCAGAGAGTGAAACTGCCAGTAGTTTTGTGAAAATCCCTGCCGCAGATGGTAGCATGCTGATGGTAAGCAAGACTATTATGAAATCCCAGTGTTGCTGGCAGCCTAGTGACCACCGTGGTCATGCTTTACAAGCATAACTAGCTCCCTCCTGATGTTACAGATCGATCTACATGCTGAACTGCCTGAGTACAGCTGCGCTGTTTCTTTGTTAAAAAAACAAACTCGTTCATCACAAAATCTTTTTTTTTTGCAGTACACAGTGTTGGTCTTGCTTCTGACCTACTGCCATTCTTTCTTTGTGGCTGAGGTATCCACAGTCTCTCGCTGTCCCTGCCGACCCGTAGAGAGTGACACTGCCAGTAGTTTTGTAAAAGTCCCTGCTGCAGATGGCAGCGTGCTGCCAGCAAGACCATTATGAAATCCCAGTGTTTCCGGTAGTCTTGCAACCACCGTGGTTGCACTTTACAAGCATAACACTAGCTCCAGCCTGATATTACAGATAAACTTAATAGAAACTACATTTAGAGCAAATAAATTAGTGAATGGGAATAGTGGGTGGAGAGAAAACCCTGCACAGATTAAATAGAGAAGAGGTGTCAAACACAACTTGGAAAGTCTTTTGCTGTCCAGTGCCCCTACTGACAGTTAAGCAGAGGACTATTTTATGTAAAAAAAAAAAAGAAAAACTTTTGACACTTATTTTTTAACTGAGGATATTTCTCAACATATGCCCATTTTATAAGTGTAATAACACACAGCAGGATTTGGTTTGTTGTGGATAAATGCCCTTCTAGTGGGAGCAGGGCACTTGGCCTGTGGCCTTGTGCTTCACTACACCCCTAGGCATGTGTTTATCTAGAATAAACTACACCCTGTAATATGTTATTGCTTATGTACTCAACAGTGGTGTGATAGGCTGTCCTAGAGCCAATGAAGCCTGATGTTGCAGGTGGAGAGCCTTGTAGCTTCTGGAAGGTCCAGTATAGCCCATATCACCAATCTGGGAGGATATTATTGCAATCAGAAAATGGGTTTTTGGTAACTTTTAAAACAAAATAACACAGAGGCATCTACCTGTTACAGTGCTGTAACTCCAACAAGGGGTTCCAGTGACATCATAAACATTGAGAGTGAAGCTTGAGAGGTTTATGATATCACTGGAATCTCGAGATGTGGTTGCTGCACCGCAATGGATAGAAGCCCATGTGTTGTCTTTCGTAATACACGGGCCTCTATTTGTTCACGGAAACGGTTATCTCTAGCTCCCTTTGGTTTTCTGTGTTCTTGTTTTCAGTCTCACTGTCTCTTCTTTTCCTTTAGTCACGCATCAGCAGCCCTCAGAGAAATTAACTCCCGTCCCTCTCACAGTGGCAACAGCAATGGCCCCTAGCAATGGCATCCATCCTTGAAATCATATCAGCTTGTCATTGGCAGCACTTAAGGATCCCTCTCATAATCTCTCACCACACTTACCATTAATGTCAACGCTACACAACTTTTTTGTTCTTCTTTTGGGATTGTCTGGGAATTAAACAGCCTGCTCTTTTCCTTGCTCCAAGTTCCCCATGAGCTGAAATAAAGCAGGTGAAGCTGGGATTTTTTAAATATTTCAGACATGGTTGACAGGAGGTTGTGAATGTCATTTCTGAATACCACGCATACCTTTCAGCAAGATTTTAAGTCATAATACCATCGATTGATGTTAGATCCGTGGTATTATGACTTAGAATCAATACCATTATAAGCTTTGATTACACTGGTATTCCTACTGAAAATAAAAGCATATATGTGTTACAGTACAAACAAATTGTTGTGAAGTAATCCCATCTATTGCTGGAATTGTCAGTAAAGGGCACTGGTATGTCTTTTTTATGTTTGCTTGTGCATGCACAAGAAACATTTTGTTACAATGAACAGAATTTCAGAGGTGTGTCAGTGTCATGTCCAATGCAGGTCAAGCTGCACTGGGCTTGTCACTGACAGACCAATGACCACGCAAGCTGAATGTGACAGTAGTCACAGTCTGCTGTATGAAATCTTTGTGTAGTTGAAAGGACTGAAGCGCTCCAACGAGAGAGCGCTTTGGTCTTTTCATTAGCATAAAGCGAGCCAGCAATCATCTGAGTGACTTTGTCAGATCTTACTTCACGGAGGCTCTTCCAGGAGGCAACACCATTAGGACTGAAGTCGGCAGGCACCAGGACCCCACAGAAACTTCTAGTTAGCAGTCGTTAGTGAGGGACCACCCCTTGATGTTGGCCCGCCACTGACGTCCACCTATAGTATAAAAGGGACCGAACCCCAGTTCTTTTCCTGTTGTTGACCCACACAGCTCGGACCTCCACGGATGCCTTCTGCTCTGGTCAACCGTCATTTTCTTTGAGATTTACCCGCACTTTATTATTTCTATTTCATCCTTAAATTTATAGCATTTTCTTGCATGTCTTCTTCTCCATCCTCTTCTTTGAAGTGCGGTGGATGAAGTGTGCTTGTTGCAAGCAGTTTCCCTACAAGGAGGCCACTCTTCTTGCCTGTTAAGCCTAGGCCCGACCATGACACTGAGGCCTGCCAGCACTGCCAAGACTTCAAAAGCACACAAGAATTCACTGCCAGAAGAATTTTTCTATTTTTCTCCCGATCCCCTACCTTGGACGTGCATGTGCATGTGGAGGCATGGCCATGCCAAGTCTCAAGGTGCCTCCATTTGTGTCGCCTCACCACCTATGCTAATCACTTTCACCTCCACCTGGTGGCAGCGAGACTATGTGGGAGTGGCACCACCCCCAGGAGAGGAGAGCTGCCTTCTGGCTGCTCTGTCCTGCTTCAACCCCCACCGCCTGCACCCAACTATCTGAGTCAGTTCCCGAACCTGGGTCACTAGTGTAGCACGAGATAAGGCATGCAGCGCCTCTGTCTTCATTACCACTAAGCTGCCTTGGTGATCCTTCTCTATGGATGTCATGAGGCACATCCAAACCATTATGGGCTGGGATACAGAGGAACTGGACCCCAAGTGACATTGGCTGGCCATCCATCTCCATAAGAAGAATCACTACCCTTGGTCATTCCTCCCCTTATTGATTCCTTCAAGGATGTCAATAGGGCTGGCTGGAAGCATCCATCCACTACTTCAGTGATGTCCAACAAGGCACATTGCCTGTATAATTCCCCCAGGGATGAACCCTTTTACGAGGAGCATCCAGAGGTCGACTCTGTGGTCATTAATGCTGCCCATGACTGCTACAAGTGGCCTAGGCATCTTAGCACTCAGCCTCCAGACAGAGATTCTAGACAGGTGGACCAATTCAGCAAGAAGGTCTATGCCTCGGCCACCTGTACTATCTATTCCATGAATTTTCTAGCCCACGTGGTCCAGTACCAGAACCCCCTTTGGGAAACTGCTTTGCAGGCGGTACAAGCTCAGCCTGATAATCCTGGCAAGGCTGAGCTACTGCACATTCTCAAATCAGGCTCTCATGCTGGTACTCATGTTCTCTGAGACTCCTATGACTCGGCTGATTCTGCTGGCAGAGCTGCGGCTACAAGAGTTTGTACTCATCACTACTCCTGGCTCAGAGTCTCAGGTTTTGCCCCTGAAGTGCAGTCCAAAATCCTGGATGCCCCTTTCAGGGGTCCTGTCCTTTTTGGCGAGGATTCCCAAAACATAATCACTCACTTCCAGGAATCGGGCAAAGCTCTGTGCTTGGTACACACCTTGTACCACTCTCAGCATAAATCCGCCCAGTGCCAGTCCTTTCGTTGGTTCTCAGGCAGCAATCCAGGGGCCAACAGCCCAGGGGTGCCTTCAAGCGTAAAGCCACTACACCTAAACCACTGGAGGTTCAGTCTCTGGGGCCCTCAGAACCTCCCAGGCCACACTGCCTGTCCCCCGGTTCCTCAGCCTGACTCCTTACCTGAACCTCTCCCCAGCCGAGACCCTGGGGAGGTGGTAGGGTCATTTTTTTCATATCTAGAGGGATGGCACAAAATAGTCTCAGACCAATGGGTTCTTCAGTTAGTGGAAAAGGGCACACTCTAAAGTTCTTTGAGATGCCCTGAACAATCCCCTGCCTCAAGTACCCCTCAGGCCCACACCATCCTCATCCAGGAGGAGATTCAGGTGCACCTGTGAAAACAGGCCATAGAACCCATCCTGCCAGCACAAAGAGGGAAGGGATTATATACTCATTTCTTCCTGGTTCCAAAGAGAACCGGAGACCTACGTCCCATCCTAGACCTCAGCCACCTGCACCAGTACATAGAATATAAACGTTTCAGTATGGTCACTCTTCCTTGCCTTCTCCCCCTACTTCATCAGGGGGATTGGCTTTGTTCACTGCACATGCAGGACACTTATCTTCACATCCTGGTCTTTCAAACTCACAGGAGTTTCCTTCTCTTCCACATCCAAGGAAACTATTACCAGTTTCGAGCTCTGCCATTCGGCCTGTACTCAGCTCCCTGAGTCTTTACAAAGTGCCTAGCAGTAGTGGCTGTGACCTTAAGAAGACAAGGTCATTATGTCTTCCCTTACCTGGATGGCTGGCTTCTGACAGCTCCCACCAGGGACCAGTTGATCAGCACCATGGAGGCCACCTTCGCTTTCTTTAGGATGTGGAGATTACCCTCAGTCTCCCCGATTCTCCACTTGGCAAGCCAGAGGCTTCAGTACATTGGGGCAATCTTGGACCCTGCCTAGGTAGAGCTTTTCTGCCTCCACAGGACAGAACACGTACAAGCACAGGCTCAAATGGTATCCTCGTCTTGCCAAGTTCCTGCTAGGTCATTCCTAAGGCTGCTAGGACACATGGCGGCAGCCATTGCGACAGTTCCTCTGGCTCACCTGCACATAAGAGTATCCCAGTGGGACCAGTGCACAGATGATTTGGAGCAGTTGGTGTTAGTCTCCAACCCTCTGCAACAGACTCTGGCATGGTGGCCCAACCCCTCCAATCTCTCCAAAGGGATCCACTTTTGGACAGTCGCCTTGTCAGATCCTGACTACTGATTCATCAGGCCAGGGCTGGGGTGCCCATCTGGCAGACCGTCGGATTCAACGGACTTGATCCTCGCAGGAGTAGCATCTCCACACCAATGTCTTGGAGATGTGGGCGATTCTTTACGCCCTGCAGGCCTCTCAGTCGAACTGGTTCCTGGGTCCTCTTTTGATCCAGATGGACAATATGTCAGTGGTCTTCTACATAAACAAGCAGGGGGGAACTCACTCTTACCCCCTCTGCAGGGAGGCAATGAGAGTCTGGTGTTGGGCCATAGAGCATCACCTGGAACTAACTGCCATTCATGTTCCAGGCATAATAAACACCCTGGCTGACAACTTAAGATGGCCTTGGTCCAAGGCACATAAATAGGAACTTCTTCCCTCAGTGGTCGAAGATCTCTTCGACAGGTGAGGCCATCCTGAGCGGGACCTCTTTGCATCCCCACTCAGTGCAAAACTGCCCAGTTTCTGCTCGCTAGTTCCAGGGCCTGGTGTTTTCTGGTAAGACGTGTTGTCCCTCTCTTGGACAGGGAGGTTTCTGTATGTCTTCCCTCCCTTTCCATTATTGCAGAGAGTCCTTCTCAAGTTGCAGTCAGAGGGGGCCGAGATAATCTTAATAGCCCCCTACTGGCTGCGCCAGATTTGGTTTCCAATCCTCCAGCAACTAGCCGTGGAACCTCCAATTCCCCTGCTCCTGTGTTCTGACTTGCTGCCCCAGGAGCAGGGCACTCTTGTCCACCGGGACCTCAGGTCTCTGCATCTTCATGTGTGGCTCCTGCAGACTAGCAGTTGCTCGCTTTGGGCCCCCTGGGTGGCAGATGTCCTTGTGGCAGCCAGGAAGCCTTCCACTAGAACCACTTTTGCTATGAAGTGGAAGCGGTTCTGTATCTAGACCACCGCTCATCACCTGGATCCCTTCACCTGTCTGGTGAATCTCATTCTAGAGTACCTCCTTTCCCTTTTGGACTCAGGTTTGAGTTACTCTTCGCTTAAGGTGCACTTATCCACCATCTCTGCGTACCATGCACCTATTGAAGGCAAGACTCTTCCCCAGCTGGATATTTCCCACCCTTTCTTGTGGGGTATGCTGCATCTGAAGCCTCCCATTAAGGACCCTGTACCTCAGTGGGACCTTTTGTTTGTTTTAGAAAAGCTTACTTTGCCTCTCTTTGAGCCTGCTGCAAGCTGAAAGCTGCAAGCTATCCTTTCTGTCGTGGAAAGCATTGTTTTTGGTTACTATTACTTTTGCTTGAAGGTCGAGCTTCAGGCTCTGATGTGTAAAGAGCCTTATTTAATTTTCGACAAGGACAGGGTGTTTTTGTGGACTAATCCTAAGTTTTTGCCAAAGGTGGTGTTTGAGTTTACTCTGAATCAAGACATCCACCTGCCTATTACCCAGAATATTCAAATCGAGGGGAGGCTTTACTTCACACTCTGGATGTCCACCTGGTGCTTTGCTATTATTTGGATCGCACCCTTACCATTTGAAAAACTGACCAGTTGTTTGTTTCATTCACCCCAAAGACAGAAGGGACTCCTGTTTCGAAGCAGTGGCGTTGACCAGTCAAAGGTCATTCCACCAGGGGAATGGCTGCTTTCTTTGCTTCCTTTAAAAATGTGTCCACTGCTAATATCTGTGCAGCTGTCACTTGGAGTTCTGTCCACACTTTCATTCAGCATTACAGTCTGGACATTGTCTCTAGGCAGAGGGTAGCCTTTGGACTTGCAGTCCTGCAGGGCCTTCTCTCTTGAGAGCCTTACACTGACTATTGTCTCCTCCCAGCTGACTGGGATCAGTCCTTACACTGCTTCGACTCAGTCCTAATGGCATTGCCTGCTGCTGGAGCCCCTCTAAGTAAGGCAGTACAGTTACGAGAGAACTTACCATAACAGTAGATCTTTGAGAGGAGCTGTTGCAGCAGGCACTGCTTTCCCTCCCTCCATCTCCCTGATGACTGCTTCTCCATCACGGTTACCTCGTTTTCCTCGGTTTAGAGGAATCTCTTCAGTTCTCCAATTACTGTGCATGCCAGGGTCTCCAGTGGGGAAACTGAGGTTGGGCTGGGGAAATGCCCCTTTTATACTCCAGGCAGATGTCGGCAGGCCGATGTCAGGGGGCAGTCCCCTGCTAATGACTAACTAGAAGTTTTCTGTGGGGTTCTGGCACCCACCAGCTTCAGTTCGAATGGTGTTGCCTGCTGCAAGAGCTCATCTTGAAGATCTGCTGTTACGGTAAGTTCTTACGTAACTGTACTTTTCTTTCTCTCATCTGCACTCAAACAAACATACTCACAATGCTTGATATTCAAAGTGTTTACAGAAGTGTTTGAGCAATGTTCTTGAATACTGAGATGGAGGAGGAAGAGTGAGTCAACCAGTGCTCCTCACAAGAGGAAGGAGCTGAGAGAGTCCACACCACCAACAGCTATGCGATCATTGGAGGAGATAAGAGAGAAAGATAGTTAATGGCACCACTGCTAACAGACAGGCAGTGGAATGCCCGTCCCACTGTGGACGAACTGTGTGGCTGTTGCACTCCCTGGTCCCACTTGCAGAGTTTTTGGGTCTGGGAGAGCAAGAATCATGAAACAGCTTCCCAGTTGTTTGCCTCCCTTCCCCTGGTCACTGTTCCTGAGGGTGTCCCTTCCCCTTCTGAGCATTTCCTGCACCAGACTGTATCCCACCCCACCCAATTGCCACTTCTCCTGGCCCACATTCTGTTTGTCTCTCCCCACAGGGTAGTTGCCCTGCAGGTGCCCCACCACCCAGTTGTCACTCCTGGCAAGTCTCCATCCCCCGCATGTCGCCTTGTTTCTAATCTTCAATTTACCCCCCTTCCCACTCATTCATTTTTCAGGGTGCCCAATCCCCAGTTGTGGCTACTACCCCCATCCCACCCCACCCATTTTCATTTTGAGATACAGGAGCCATCCCAGTGCTGTCAAACATAAAACTTACACTGGGGTGGCCAATCCCATGTGTTGGTACCTGAAATAAAGAACATTGTCTCTTGTAAACTTTATTTTTTAAACCCTGCAAAAAAGAAAACCATCCATTGATGTCTATCGCCACTGCTGCCATTATCCTCCCCTCCACCTGATCCTCCCACTCAGCAACCCCCCAGGCCTCACCCCTTACTTACCTGCCAGGGGTCTAACACTGTAATCATCTCTGGACTGGGGACACATCTTCATTCTTCTATGCCAGACTGCAAAATAAGGAAATCAGGTATACGGTTTAAAGTATTTCAATGGGTTTATAACTTGCCCTTATAACTTGTCATTTTTAAGGTTTCTCCTAATTTTCAACATGGCTTTTCTTGGGACCTCACCTTATGAACAGTGATGATAAAATTATGCAAATGTATCCTGAAAGGTGATTTCACAATGGCAGTGCTAAATCACTTTTCGGTCAGGATATGAATATTTTCTCTGCCTTTGTTCATGAGGTGGGGTCGTAAGAAGGCTATGTTGAAAATCTGGGATAAAAATATTAAAACACAATAGAGTTATGAGAGTACGTTGACATTTTTGAATCCATGCTCATAACTTAGGTAATTTTCAATATTTTGCCCCCAAATTTTCAACATAACCATGTTTTTCACTTCATGAATGTGACAGCTGTCATTTTTCAAATCCTTGCCAAAAATGTGTTTTCGCACTTGTGGTGCAAAATGACTCTTTGATCAGGATTTGGAAATTTTCTCTACCCTTGCTCATTAGGTAGGGCCATAAGAAGGCTATGTTGAAAATTTTGGGTCAAAATATCAAAAAATAACAACGTTATAAGTGTATACTGAAATTTTTCAACACACACACTTATAGCTGTGGTAATTTTCAATACTTTGACCCTAAAATCTCAACATAGTCATTTTTCATATCACTTCATGAATGTGACAGCTATCATTTTTCAATTTCATGGCCAACATGTGTTTTTGCACTTGTGGCACGAAATCACTTTCAGGCAGAATTTGAAAAATGTATTCACTTCTGTTCATGAAGTGGGGTTATAAGAAGACTATATGGGGTCATAAGAAGGATTTGTGGACAATTTGGGTTAAGAATATTAAAAAACAAAGATCTTACTTCGAGAGGGCTCTTGCAGTAGGTAATTACATATAGGACTGACGCCGGCGGGCAGCAGGACCCCATGGAAAAATTTCGAGCTAGCAGCCCCTGGCGAGGGACCGCCCCCACGTCAGGTGACCGGCATCAGGAGACGTCGGTATAAAGGGGCGGTCCCCGACGCCTGCCTTCCAGTTCTTTCCTCGCTAGCTCATGCAGCGCCTCGCGGAAAAGTTCATGCTTCGTCAGCCCTATCTTTCGTAGGTTTTACCGAAATTCGTTGTTTTTATTTTCATATAACGTCAGGTCATCGTCGGTGTATGTCGTCCCCTACAGCCTCCGAGCACAAAAATAAGTGCGACTCGTGCGGCGCCCATCTCCCGCACAAGGACGGCCATTCCCTTTGCCTTTTCTACCTAGGCCTCGATCACCCAGTCGAGAAGTGCCAGCACTGCCTCAGCTTCAACGCGGCTACCCGGAAAAAGCACCAACAATCCCTGGAAGCCCATCTTCTGAAGAAAAAGATGAGTTCTATGGAGAAGGAGCTCAAACAGCTGAGGCAGGTGTCCACTTCCCCCGAAGGGCATCGGAAAAAGAAGGACAAGGAGAGGCACCGGGACAAGACCTCCTCTACCGTGTCTCCCTCGGGAGCCGCAGGGCACAGTACGTCCCCTCGGAGATGGCTCTCGGCAGCCGCCTTGAAGGACTTTCAGAGAGTGGTGTCGGCCGCCCGTGTAGCTCATACCAAAGGCCTTCTTGCGGTGCCTCGCGGGCTTTGGGGCTCGAGCCTCACCCCGGTTTGGCTGCAGGCTTATGGCTCACTGGCGTGGCGACTCAGCAAGTCAGGCATCAGCCCTCCCGACCGCCCGCATGGAGAGGGCCGGTAAGATGCCCAACCTTCCGAGGGCGCTGCGCGCCGCCTCCACTCCATCGGACCTGCCCGATCCTTCCACTCGGCCTGCCTCCGGTGATGGCTCCCTTAAGCCAGACGCCAGCCCCTCCAGCGCCCGCAGGGAGCTCGCTCAAGCTGCACGCTGTCGTCCGATGCTCAGCAGGCGAGAAATCGACGGCGACCCCACATCCGCTGCATCTGCCGCTCGCGAGTTTCGCTGCCGTCCGGGGACCCAGAGTCCCCAGCCTGACACCGATGTTTCTCCTCCATCCCCGGATAATGCTGGGGATCTTCCTCCTCCTCCATCAGATCCCTCCGCTGGCTGAACCCGGATCTGATGTCAGCTCCAGGGCCCGGCTCCGGCGCAGGTACCTCCGGCTGGTACCTCCAATGCTGGCCCAGCGCGGTTCTACTGACTCCAGGAGACATCCCACCGGATGTCCCCTCCACGGGCCCTCCGCCTCTGGGCCTCCAACATGGACCCACCCGGTGAGGCCGCCGGCCGGGCTGTCTGCTCCGGCAGCCCCGCAGTATCCAGCACTGCAGTACCCAACGCCGTCTTTCTGACGCCACAGTACCCGACGCCCACAATACCCGACCGGATTTTCCACAGCTGAGTTTTGATACTTCCATACGGTATAACCCGTACCCCTTTCCCCCTCCTCCACGACCCCCTCAGCCGCCGGTGGATCTGCAGGAGACTCTGGCCTCCTGGTGGGCTGAGGCCAAGGCTCAGCTCACCAAAGAGGTCAAGAGCCGCCTTCCAACTACGGTTCCCATACATCTGAGGAGGCACATTCCCTCACCACCTCTGGACTCCAGGGCTCTCCCATCTGGGTCCAGAGTGGAGCAGGACACGCATTCACGGGTACTACCGCAGGGACCCGTTCCTCCCCAAGTCGGGTACGGAGTCTTATTCTTCTTCTTCCTCCTCTTCCTCTCGGATTCCTCGGACTCTTCCGACGGATGCTCCGAGAAAGCGACAAGCCCGCTCTCCGTCAAAGCCCGGCCGAGGACTCCTCTGAAGTCTCCTCCGGAGGATCCCTTTTACAGAGTTGCTTAGAAAATCAAGGAGGCTCATCATTGGCACTCTCTGAACCAGATCCTCAGTGACTGAAACTTGCTGAACATCTGGATCTGCCGTGACAGCTCCTACATTCGTGCCACCCCTGGATAGAGCCTCACACCGACCTTGTCTCCACGATATGGAAACAGCCGTCTGGCTTAGCCCCACTTCCAAGGAAGTCAAACAGGCTATACCAGGCTCCTGAGGGTGTTGACTTCCTGGACTCTCACCCTCAGGCTGACTCGGTCGTGATTAGCGCCGCTCATGGCCGGTCGGCACACCCAAAGCATCTTAGCTCGTCCCCTCCTGATAAGGAATCTCACCTTCTGGACCAGTACGGAAGAAAGATTTATGCTTCTTCCACACTGGGGATTCAGGCCCTGAACTACGTCGGCCACATGGGGGACTACCAGAAGGCTGTCCTTACTCGGGTGGAATCCAAGCTGGACTCCTTGCCTGACTCCCAAGTCAAACAGGAGTTAGCAGATCTAGTCCGTTTTGCTCGTTCGGCCAGTTGCCACATTTTGCGGGCGACATACGATGCAGTGGACACTGCTGGGCAGAGCTCCTTTCGCCGTGGGTCTACGGTGTCATGCCTGGCTCTGCGTGTCAGGGTTGGTCCCGGAGGTGCAATCCACTATTCAGGAAGCACCTTTCCGGGGGTCGGTGCTTTTCGGAGGTGATGTCAAGGACATCATCACCGATTTGCAAGAGAAGGGGACGGCTCTGAAATCAGTGGATTCCATGTGCCGTCCCCATCAGCAGCAGCGCTGTCCCTTTTGCAGATGGAATCAGCCAAAGGCAAAACCACAGGGAAGGCGGGCCATCAAACGTCGGGCCCCTGCAGCTGCTAAGCCCCCTCCACCCAAAAGAGCAGTGGGTACTTCAGCTGCAGCACTGCCCCACACCACCTGACTCCTTTCCTCTCCCACCGCCTCTGGACTTCCTGGAGGAACTGGTAGGAGGGAGGTTTTCCCTCCACCTTCCGGAATGGGAGAGGATAACCACAGATTCTTGGGTGCTCCAGCTTATAGCGGAAGGACACTCCATAGAGTTTCTTCAGAAACCACCCCACCACCCCCCTCTGAAGTCATCCTCTTCAAGGGAACACCTTCCTTTGGTCTGGGAAGAAATCTCGGCTCTTCTCATGAAGCAATCGATAGAGCCCGTCCCCCTTCATCTTCAAGGGACGGGTTACTATTCCCATTTCTTCCTGGTCCCAAAGAAAACGGGAGATCTCAGACCGATTCTAGATCTCAGTTCCCTGAATCTTTATGTAGAGTGCAAAGGTTCAGGATGCTCTCTGCAGAGCCTTCTGCCCCTCCTTCGCCAGGTCAATGGCTTTGTGCCCTGGATATGCAGGATGCCTATCTGCACATACCCATTCGCCTTTCTCATCATAAGTACCTTCGTTTTGCGTTTCGGGGGGACCACTACCAATTCAAGGCACTCCCCTTTGGTCTATCCTTGGCCCCCCCCCGAGTATTTACCAAATGCCTAGCAGTGGTGGCAGCCCACCTGCGTACAATGGGAGTACAGGTGTTCCCTTACCTGGATGACTGGCTCCTGGCGGCAACGTCCAGGGAGGAACTCCTGTGTTTTCTCTCCCTCACCCAGCAGGTCTTTGCCTGCCTGGGTATTACCATCAGCCATTCCAAGTCTCATCTGGACCCTTCCCAGAGGCTTCAGTTCATCAGGGCCATCCTCGATACGACTGTGAGCAAAGCCTTCCCGCCTCCGGACAGGGAGGCCTTTCTTCACACCCAGATTTCTCTGCTATCAGAATGCAAGAGGGTCTCGGTGAGGTTGGTCCTCCGCCTTCTCGGGCTCATGACGGCCACTATTCCGACGGTCCCCCGAGCTCGATGCCACATGAGGATCTCTCAGTGGACTCTTCGCTGTCAGTGGGATCAACTAGTGGACGACCTGGATCAATTAGTTCTGATCTCATCGCCGATGGTGCGAGACCTGCAATGGTGGATGGTTCAAGAGAACCTGTTTTGGGGGTACCTTTCTTTCATCTTCCCCTCCCAGACTCTGACTACAGATGCATCAGGTGAAGGTTGGGGAGCCCATCTAGGTCCTCGTCGGACCCAGGTTCCCGGGTCCGGCTGTAAAAGCTCTCCACATCAGTGTGCTCGAGCCGAACTATGTTGTCACGTCTTCAAGCCCTTCACCAATACATCCTTCCCGCCACCTAGCTGTCCAGATGGACAACATGTGCGTGAGTGTGGTACATCAACAAACAAGGAGGAACTGTCGTCCTACCCTCTATGCAGGAGGCAATGAGGGTTTGGGATTGGGCAGCTCAACACTGACCTTCACCTAACGGCGATTCATGTTCCAGGAGTCGACAACACTCTGGCAGACAAGTTAAGCTGCTCTTCTGCTCTGGCTCATGAGTGGGAACTGGACCAAGAGGTACTAGACAATATCTTTCAGCTTTGGGGGACTCCGCAGGTAGACCTATTCGCCTCCCCCCAAAACGCAAAACTTCCCACCTTTTGCTCGCTCGTTCCAAAGTGAGGCACTTTCTGTAGCAACGCTCTGTCTCTAGACTGGAAGGACAGATTCATCTATGCTTTTCCCCCAATTCCTCTGATCCCATGAGTCTTGCAGAAAACTAGCCTCAGAAGGAGTGAGAATGATTCTTATCTCCTTTCTGGCCCAGGCAAATCTGGTTCTGTCTTCTACAACAGTATTCAGAGGATCCTCCTCTTCCTCTTCCTCTATTTTGAGGTTTTGTTGACCCAGGATCAGGGGACCCTGGTCCATCCAGGCCTCAAATCCTTCAACTACATGCATGGCTCCTGCAGACCCTAGCCCAATCCAACTCAGTTTGCCTCCTACTTCAACATGCAACAGCCAATCAAAGACATCTTAAGCTACAGCTCATCTTTAAGAAACATTTCCTGCTTTCCCATAGATGCATTGTAGTGCAACAGATTTGTGATTTTTCATTTTTTTTTAATTTTTCCAGTACACTACGCCCTCAAACGTTTCACAGCTACAGGTCCCTAGATGCAAGTCTACTAAAAGCACAAGTGCCTTTTCCACTCTGCCCCAAATATTGGAACTCCTTGCCTCCTGAAATACGTGAGGTGTCAAGCCATCACACCGTCATAAAAATACATTGAAATCTGCTTGCTGACCTTGCCAGCTGTACCTGTTTTAACCCACCCTAGACCATCTTCCCTCAGAACCTTTAAAGACCCTGCCCTCTTACCATGCTTGTGTATCCAGCATCTCTACCATGCTGCATATCCCATCCCACTGCTCCCCTCCACCTTTCTCTCTTCTCTTCTCTCCCTACCTCTACCCTACCTTTTCCTCCCACCTCTTGGAGCCCTTGGTTTCTCCAACCAACTCCAGAGGAGGCCTGGAAAAACCTCCTTTTAGTACTCCAGTACTTTCCTGGTCTCACCCCTATCTCACCTACCCCTCCTCATCTTTTACTCACATCCCCCTCCCTTCTCTTTGGCTGCAAACTCACCTCCGTATATCCTGAACCCCATCCATGATCCTTGCACTCATTTAACCCTCGTAGTCTTAGTTCCCCCACCACCTGCTCCCAAACCCTCTGTACCTTTAGCTAATTTGTTCTATTCTTTTAGACTTGTCCGCCGTGCTCTTCAAGATTATGTTCCATGCAGTTACCTGCCCTTATTTCTTAAATGTTGTTGAAATCCTACTATCAAATAGTTTTTTTTTTTTGCAGGGGGCTGTGCTCCTTACTCTTAGTCTTTAGGATTCTCACTCTGAGGGGGAGTGGATTCCAGGCAAAGTTATAATTCACGGGCCATTGTGGCCCCATGTAAAAAAAATTAAGTCCTGAGGTATGTTAAAATGTTGGAGACCAGGATTGGAACCCTGGTCTCTACTGCTGCTAGTAGAGCTGCTTGGTGCCCCAGCCCTCCACAGCATGGGAGCAGCTCAGCCAGCATCCTGGATTCTGGTGCCCTTCTGATTCATCGGCACCACAGACAGCGACCAGGGGAGCGCTTACAGCAAGCGCTGTAAATCCCAAGTCGCTGTCCATGTGAGCGCTTACCAGACTAGCGCCATGTAGTGCGTTGCTATTCTGGTAGCGCTCACTTGAGAGGGTACCGTTTCTCCCTGCTGCCTTCTACATGGTATCTCAGCAATGCAGAGTCACAAGCTGTAGGCAAGCATACACCCAAAATGACCCGTCCTCCATTAACTTTTTTGAGATCTCATACCCCATTATGTTATTGCTGTAAAACCTTTGAAGTGTGGGACGGGACCCATATTTGAATATTGTTGGAGCATTAGCCCTTGAGTAGCACTAAAGTATTAATGATAATGATGATATTAATGTTTTTGTAATCTGTGGGATATCAGTGCCTGGAGAAGAAGTATGGTTGTAGGACTAGGACCAGAGCAAGAACAGGAAAGACAGCCAAGCCATGGGGGAGGAAAGGCACAGTGTCATATTGTACAGCAAGCCTAAGACTGGGACAATGGATGACAGAGGCATAAAGCAGGGACTGCTAATGAGAAAGGCACAGAAACAAAAGGAGAAAACACATGGGCAGTCAGAGCACTGCCAAGCACCTCTAAATCATCTGACTCCAATCCAATTGAAAAAATGAACGCACAGAAACTTGGATGCCAGTGAAAAAAACTGAATTTATTAACAACGTAGTCTTGAAAACATGCCAGGTCAGAAACAGACAGAGAACCCCAGAAAGAAAAGCAAGCAAAGCAGAAGACAGCAGGAAATATGGCAAGGCAGACACTGAGAGATGAACCACTGCAAGGAAGAGAGTAGCCCTGAGATAGTGGGAGTGGGGAAATAGAAGTACTGTACATGGATGTAGAACCCATGTCGGTAGCAGGCACACAGCCCAGTTGACAGTGTGATTCAGGTAGGTTGGGTCCAGAAGAAGAGAAATGCCAACATAGGGCTCCCATCCCAAGGGACATGGGTCATTGGGAGCACAGGGAGATGTGATGGCAGCAGACGAGAATAGAAACCTGAAGGCAAGTACCACAATGAAGCCAGAATTAGACTGGATGGGGTAACAAAGATAAGTGAGCAATGCAACTAGCCTATAGCAAGGAAAACAAGAATTAGCTGTTGCTAACTGGCCTGGCAATTATGCATATGGGGTCCAACATTTGGGTAATGACAGGTTGAGATGTATGCCACCAGGTCCACACTAGGACCCACTAGCCAAAACCAACCACCCCACCACAGTATTATTAAACATTCCCTCCACCCTGTAAGCAAACCCTATAATAGCAAACTAAAATATAAATATATATAATATATTATATATTATAGTGTGTGAGTAGAACTACTAGTGTTAGGGTTGCACTGGCCGTTTAATGTTAAACCACTAACTTTGCACTGATAGGTTTGCCCTCATTTAATGGATTTGCACAAAATGTTGCATGCACAATTTGAGGGGCAATGCTTCTTGATGTGCCAAGTTTCATTCCGTTTGGATAGGCAGACTCTGAGATAGACAGTGAAAAAAGTGAAAAATATTTTTGGGGGTTTGTTTTTATTTTATGTATTTTCTTGATCAACACCTAGTGCCCAGATGGTTTGGAATTTTTGGTCTGAAAGTTTCAAGATAAAGAGGGCTTGGCCCAGAGTGGGTTTCATTGGGTTGGTGAAAACGTATTAATCCATTCCAGAGTTATAAGGATTTGAAATCTCAGTTCTGAACATGCTCAGTATGCTGTTTTGGATAGCTGTTTCATATGAAAAAAGGATTGGCAATATGAAGAAGGAATTTGTTTCATATGGGGTGATCTTTTTTGTGAGAATTTTTTTTCGTGTGGCTGTCATCTTTCTTTTTTCTCAAAAAACGTTTTTTGAAAACCCATAAAAATTGTATCATGGAAACAAACCAACACATCGGTCTTGCTAACTGGGATCCCATTACCTGGATACTACAGTTAGTTTTTGGAAAAATGATTTAGAAATGTGTTTTTAACACATTTTAATGTCTTTCAGTGAGATGATTTTCTTTTTCCATATGGCCATACAAAACAAGAACAGGGCCATGTAAAACAAGATTACCTTCATCCTAAGAAAGAATTTGGGCTCAGTTTTTCACATTCTTTTTAGTATGAAAGAATCTTTTTTAATGAGATTGACACACCTCTCGAAAAATATTCCATCATACGAAAAAGAATTGGACTACGGTTCTTTCACGTTCTTTTTTCATATGAAAGAATTTTTTTATGAGAACAGCACAATCTCATGAAAAGGATTCCGTCATATGAAAAAAAATTTGACTTAGTTTTTCCACATTTCAACTCTAACAAGCCATAACTCCATCAATATTATTAGCAGTTTTGGGACAATCTATATATCAAAGAAAGGTCTCACTGAGTACTAAGGCACTAACATATAGAAACATAGAATTTGATGGCAGATAAGAACCACTTGGCCCATCTAGTCTGCCCATTTCTCCTACCTACACTATTACATCGGACTGTGCCCAATCTACAGCTCTTTCCCCTCTCCCTTTCTTTCTACTATGATTCTTTCATGCTTATCCCATGCATTTGTGAACCTCACCACTGTTTTGGCCCCCAGCACCTCCGCTGGAAGGTTATTCCAGGAATCCATCATTTTTTCTGTGAATCTACCCCTTCCAATTTCATAACATGTCCTCTTGTTCTTGAGCACCCTTTCTTCTGAAAAATACTCCCTTCCTGTACCTTATTTACCCAGTGAGGTATTTAAAGGTCCCTATCATATCTCCCCTATACCAGCGTGCACATATTGAGGTCCTTTCATCTCTCCTCATAAGGCTTTTGATGCAGACCCTGCACAATTTTAACTGTCCTCCTCTGGACTGCTTCTACGCTATGTCCTTCCAGAGATGTGGTCTCCAGAACTAGTCACAATACTTTAGGTGGGTTTTACTAGTGATCTATACAGAGGCAACACCACCTCCCTCTTCTGCTGGTGACACCCTCCCTATGTACTCCAGCATCCCACTTGCCCTCCCTACTGCTGGCCACCTTTAGGTCATCCAGTATGATTACCGTCAGGTCTCTTTCTGCTTGGTGGTCATCAATACCCTCCACCCATTTTGTACTCTACCTCTGGGTTTCTGTGCCTTAAGTGCATTATTCTACACTTTTCACATTGAAACCCAGCTACATACTCCTTGACCACTCTTCTAGTTTTCCGAGGTCTCTGCTCATTCCTTCCACCCCTGGGCTGTCCTCCCTATTGCAGAATTTGGTGTTATCCACAAAGAAGCAGAGCCTACCTCCAGCTCCTCTGCAATGACACTTATAAAGACATTAAAGAGGACCAGTTCCAGCAGGATCCCTGAGGAACCCCATTGGTCACCCTCCCTTCTTTGGAGTGAAATCCATTTACCACCACCCTCTGTCATATATCCCCTAACCAATTTCTTATCCAGTTTACCACCTTTGAACCCACCCCTAAGCTGCCCAGCTTGCTTACTAGTCTCCTGTGTGGAATGGTGCTGAACGCCTTAATGAAAACTAGGTCAGCCTTGTCCACCACTCCACCCTGATCTACTGTAATTCCTTGGTTACCCAGTCAGAAAAATCTGGCAAATTCATTTGACATGACTTCCCCCTTGTTAAACTATACTGCCTTGGGTCTTGTAACCAAATGGATTCAAGACATTTCACAATCCTTTCCTTCAGCAGTAATTCCATTAACTTTCCCACCACCAGTATCAGGCTGAAGGGCTGATAATTGCCAGCCTCCTCCCTGCTACCACTTTTATGCAGTGGGACTACATCCACCCCAGTCCTTTGGAACCATTCATGTTTCCAGTGAGTTGTTAAATAGAACTGTCAGAGGTGTAGCCAGTATTTCCCTGAGCCCCTCAATACCCTTGGATGCACCCCATCTGGACCCATTGCTTGTCCACCATCAGATTATCAAGTCTCTTCAGGGTTCTCTCCTCCAAAAAAGGACCAGTGTCCATATCCCTCCCTCCAAAGCTTTTGCTAGTTTTTTGTGACCCCCTCCCCTTCTTCTTCCTCTGTGAACACTTAACAAAGCATTTGTTAAGGATGTCTCGCCCTTCCTGCCCCTTATAGTCTCCCTTCTCTTTTTAATCTTACAATCCCACCCTGGTCTTCCTCTTTCCTTATACTGTATATCAAAAATGTCTTGTCCCTTCCATTACCTCATGGGCTATTCTCTCTCTTCAGTTTGTGCCTTTACTCGTTACTGCTTTCCTGCTTCCTCTGTTTCCCCACTACACCTCTCTATCCTCCTCCCTCTGAATCTCCTTATACCTGCTGAATACCCCATAATACCTCACAACAATTTAGGGGCCATATTAAAAACATAAAATTAAAAATTCCCATAGGATAACACTACAACTTTAACAAGCCATAAGTCTGTCAGTAATTGAAGATAAAGGACAATGTATATATTGAAAAGGGTGTCAGTGATTACTACAAGGCTAACACATAATTCCCCCTAAGCATTCATGGGGTACACACTGCACCCCAAAATTATCTCTAATCTTCACCATGGTCTCAAATCCAAAATGAAAGTCTGGTCATCATCAACAAAGCACCAAAGGTCCGTCTAGTCTTTCACTACAACCATAGCAAATTTCAGAGCAAACCAACAAACATTTGCCACTGGCAATTAAGAGGGCTATATATATATACATATATACATTTAAGTGAGCCCCACAAAAAACAGTTACAACCAAGCACATAAATTGCTTTTCTATAGACATGGAAGAGCAGGGCACAGAGAGCCCTGTGCTTCCACAGCCACATAGATGTGTGCATCTATGGAGGGCTCTGCACTTCCCTAGCCATATGGATGTGTTCACACAAGTCCCAAAGCAGACCTGCATGAATGAGGATATGATTCTACTATCTCAAAAAGTACAGAAGATCTTTTGCAAAAACTGTGTTAATGCACCAGTTAGGGTTCATATAAAAGCAACAGAAGTAGGAAAATGTAGTGTTAGAGTTTCCAACCCTAACTTCCCACCCCCAAGAACAAAAGAAAAAAACATTATGGTTGTTGCTATCCTGACTGTTGGCGAATCAAGGGTAGGAGTTTTCCTTGGGGTTCTCAACCATAATGCTCACCCATTCCATAATCAAATAAGGTGACGTGATATCTTTTATTCAGGTAGGGCCTACAGGTTATTCAGCAACATGTGGGAGACACAGTTCTGTACATTTGAAGACTATATCACAAAGGTGTGAGTGTTAGTGTTGAGAACCCCCAGGAAGACCCCACCCTGATTCTCCAATAGATTTTCGTTTGCTGCTTCACAGGTGGGGGGAGTTAAGGTAGAAATCTTAACACCATTTCACTTTTGTTGCTTAATCTGAACCTAACTGCATTAACTATGTTTTTACAAATAATTATAAACAGAGGATATATAATGGTCTGTGTTTAAATATGGCATTTATTTCCATAAGTGATGGGGTGGGACCATAACTAAAGCGGGAAAGCCACGAATGAGTTATGAAAGTCCGCCCCTTCAAGAATGGAAAAGCCATATTTGAACACAGACCATTATGTTCTGTGTATACAATGGTCTATGTTAGAGTTTAAAAGTTTCCAGGCTGCCTCCCATACAGAAAGTAGTCCTTAAATTAAATCAAGTTTAGCTGCCAGGGCTAAAACTAATTCACTGGCCCCCATCCTTGAAGGGTGTTTCTTCATGGGCAAGCAATTTCCGTGCCCATGGTGCTATGTATTCTGGATCCCCACTCATCACTATGTACAAACAAAAGTTCTGTTCCCCTTCCCGATACATATGTTTACCTTATTTATGTTTTTGATTTCTAGAGCCTGTGTTGCCAGAGAACGAGTGGCAAACGAGCAGCAAACGAGTGCGGTCTTCGACAGTTGATTATTCTGGTGTTTGGAGAGTGAACAGTTTGCGTGGCTGGTCGGGCAAACAGATTACTGGGAAAAGCATGGCACTGTGTGGGGAAAAAGATAAAAATAGAAGATAAAACAGTCAAAAACCCCAGTAATTAAACTTTTTATATCCAAGGTGATGGAACTTCTACAGCCATCGCATAATAGGGGAAGACTTGAGTATAACAATGTCCACAGGTTTAGATTGTTCAAACCCACCAATATACCGCCAATCCAATGCAGCAAACTATCTTAAAGACACACTCAACCATTTACAGGTGGTGGACATATGGCAAAAGATATTCCCATCAGATCTGGGTTAAACTTATTACTCTAGTAGATATCACTCCTATTCCAGGCTTGATTACTTTTTAACAACTTGCGAACACCTAAGTCTAGTACAGGATATCTCCATAGGTCCTAAAGTGCTGTGGGATCACCATCCAATCACACTTAAATTGGATCTAGGAAAAATCAAAAAAACAAACCCTGTGGTGCCTTAATCCTATGCTTATGAAGGACCACCAATGTCTAGACTACAATAAACATAGGATCCCACAATTCCTGACAGAGAACTCCACCCGACTCTACCAGAAGCAGTAATCTGGGACTCCTGAGAGGCAACACTTTGAGGTGAAACAATAGCGTATGCAGTCAAAAAAGAAGGAGCTGGATTCCAAATATACAGAACTTACGCGCAAAAGCTACCAGCTGCTATACAGAGATGGGATAGGAACTTCAACAAAATTAGGAAACCAAAGCAACAATACAGAAAATAATGGATAGAATGGTTCAACAAACACTACTCTACTTAAAACAATTAAATTATGAAGGAGGAGTCAGGGCACTGCCAGCTGTCTTACACTTGAGAGCCAGTAGGCATTCAGCTACCATACTCAAAGCCAAAAATCCAATTACAGGCCAAATAACTCAGAAAGATCCAGAAATCAGACAAATTTTTGCACATTACTACAAGAGACTATATACACAGTAATGGGCGGACAACCTTGCAGCAAGGTCAGAATTTAAAAAAACATGTCTTCCCCAACTAACAGACTCCCAGATGTGATCATTGGAACCCTCAGTTCAGTTTGAGGAAATCCCAAACTGTATAAAATCACTTGTCCCCTCAACGTTGCCCAGGGCCGGATGGCTTCCCAGCAGAATAGTACAAAACATTCACAGTGGAAATACCTCCAAAGCTACTGTCAGTTTTCAGAGAAGTGGCAAGTGGAGATTCCCTTCCCCCTTCCTGGGACTATGCAACCCTAGTGGCCCTTCCTAAATTGAATAAAGATCCAACTGACCCATCTGCTTACCGTCCAATAACTATCCTAAACACTGACTATAAAATGTTTTCAGCCATCTGGGCCACAATATGAGAAAATATCCTACCCACATTCTACACCCAGATCTGGTGGGATTTATTAAAAGGAGGAGTACAATGGACAACATACAGAGAACCCTCATACTGGTCAAATACATTCAAACCAGGTGAATTCTGACTGCTCTCATAGGCCTAGACGCTGAAAAGGCCTTTGACAGTTTGCCCTGGAATTTTTTATGGAACACACTGTCACAATTCCACTTCCCGAACTCCTTCTTGGCTTGGCTTCAAAACGTATACACATCCCCACAGGCCTACGTAAGAATTAGTGGAGGAATATCCGATCCCATTCCTTTACAACGAGGCACTCAACAGGGATGCCCACTCTCACCCCTTCTGTTTGCACTCTATACGGAATCCCTGGTAATGGCCCTTCGTGAGGCAATCAGACTAGAGGGAATCCACGGGGAACAGCGAGAGTACAGGGTTAGTCTGTTTGCAGATGATGTTCTTTTGACTCTCCTCTCCCCAGAAAGTTCAATCCAGCAGTTTGGCAACTCTTAAAAAGATACGAAGATGCAGCGGGATTCAAACTAAATGTTACAAAGAAGGAGGTGCTGGCCCAGTGGCGCTGAGGGCTGAGGCACTGGATTCCTTACCTTGTGCTATGCTGGTGACCCATGTCCGGGGATGAGCATGGGCCATCGGGGCTCGGCAGGGGAAGAGAAGGATTGAGCATCCGATGGACTGCTCTCCTTCTCTGGGGAGGGGGACCACCAGTAGTCGATGTTCCACTGGCCCCTAGCGGCTGCTGGGGGGGAAGCGCACAGGCGCTGCAGCAACGGAGAGATGGGCAGACACTTGAGAGAGAGTGTGGAACAGCGCGCTTCCGGCAGATGTCATCGCATGCCCCACCTCCACACAAGAGAAAATGGAAAAAGTCCCTGCTACATGAAGCTGTCCCTCGCTGCCGCCTCAAGAAGGCACCTCCTGGCAAGAATCCATTGTGGAGGGTCGAGACGCTCCCACCATCCTTCCATGCAGGGTAAGTCATGGGAGCTCAAGGGAGGGATCTGATCCTCGAGGAGCATCGCTGGGATGACAGTTGATGTTGGTACTGCTGCCACGGCACAGAAAGAAACAACACGATAAAAGAAACAAACAAAGGCGGAGGTTCTTTTATTTAACTATACTCCATCAAACTCCTTGCACCAACTCTGTCCATTATGCTGGAGAACTACAAAATTTTACTATTTGGGAATTACATCCCCTAGATCTGGCGGCGATGAAGGTGGTTAACTATAAACCCTGACACAAACAATACAAACAGACTTGAATAAATGGTCAGCTCTATCTCTAACCTTTTTCAACGAATAGAAATAATCTGAATGAACATATTGCCAGCCTCCTATATTTATATCAAAATGTCCTTATGTTCCCTCCTACTACTTCTTTAAATCTTGGGATACAATGATCTTGAATTTTAAATGGGAGGCCAGCGTTCTAGAATACATATGTCCATATTAAAACTTTCCTGGCTCAGGGAGGAACTAATTACCCAACCTAACCCAATATGCCAGGGCGGCCTTCCTGAGAGTTCTTTTCTTATGGATGGAAAACAAATATAAGGTCCCTGGAAAACACTAAATTTCATATAAATGACATGCATGACATAAGTAAACTCCTTTTCTCCTGGAAACTAAAACACCACCACTAAAAGCGTTCACAACAATAACCTTTAATGTATTGAAAATATGGTATAAAACAAAGAGAGACCTAAATTTGCACCAACATACTCTTACTGTAGAATCTTCTCTGAAGACAACTCTTTTTCCCATCCTAATCAGATCTGGACTTCTCTCAGTGGAGTCTACAAGGTCTAACGCACGTATTTCAATTCCTGGGCACTGGGGGATCCTTCCCTTCAAGGATCTGAGGAAGTCCTTCGGCCTACGGAGGAAGGATTTCTTCAGATATCTACAAGTCCAGAACTATATCTTAAGACAATGCACCATTAAGGCCAAGATACCCTCCCCAATGACACCCATACTTAAAATATTTGTGGACTTCCTTCAGGGAAACGCCTGGGAGTACCTAACTGGGACCCTGTATAAGATCCTGAGAGACACAGAGGAGGACTCCACAGAAGCAATATTAGAGAGCTGGAACAGAGACCTAGAGTTGGAAATTCCAACAACAACATGGTCAAAAACTGCCCTCTTGGCTGTACAGAGAAACAGGAGAGGGAATACAAAATAAGACATGATAGGAGTGGTACAGTGCAATGGCTGTGGGGCGGCAGTGTTCTGGGAGACAATCTGGAGGCTGCAATGCTGCCCTATTTGCAGGCACCTCTCTGGTCTGAGGGAGGAGGTTGCCCGTCTCCAGGCTGACCTGGCTAGGATTTGTGAAACCTCCTCCCCCACCCAGGGACCACAGGGCCAATGCCACTACCTCAGAGGTTGCCAAGAAGAGGAGAGGCAGGACCACGGTGGGCTCAGGAGAGGAGAGGTGGTGGAACAGAGTTGCTTCCCTCTGCTGTACCTCTCCACAATTCATACACTCTTCCAGTGGATAGTGGTTCCTCTATGGAGGCACCTGCAGTGGAGACCAAGGAGGATGCTGGGAACCTCACAAAGGAGGCCCACAGGAGGGTGGCATGGGACCCCACAGGGGAGGTAAACAACTCCTGGTGGGGGACTCAATCATTGGTGGGGTAGAAGTGGGGGAGGAAGGGGAGAGGGAGGTAAGGTACCTGCCTGGCACCATGGCTTGGAGGGACAGGAAGCGAATCCTCAGGATCATGGGAGCAGCTGCAGGAGGGACGGAGGAAGGGAGCTAAATGTCATTGTCCACCTAGGGACAAATGACCTGGCTAGGAATGGGATCAGAGCAGTGCAAGACGAGTTTGTAGAGTTGGGGAGGGGCCTTAGACAAGTAGCGCATACGGTAACCTTCTTGGAGGTGCTGCCTGTCTATGGCAAGGGTGATGCTAGAGTACTCCTCACCAGGAAATTCAATGACTGGTTGAAAAACTGGTGTGGAGCTCAGGGTTTTGGCTTCATTGGGGACTGGGGAGCCACCTGTAGGGATGCAGACTTATACTGGCGCGATGGTCTGCATCTGCCCCCGGGGGGGACCAGGATCCTAGATGAGAGGTTTAAATGCTTCACTGGCAAGCATTTAAACTAGCCAAGGGGGGGAGGCACTGAAAAGGAGCAGGGAAATTCCAGCCTCCCCCCACAAAACACGGTAATTAGTGAGGTAAACACCAAGGTAGAAAAGTCATTAGGGAGTAGGACAGAGGTAAATGTAAAAAAAGGCAAAGGCAGTAAGGACAGGGATGGGGCTAAAAAGGGTAAGGCCATCAAAAAGTGGAGGCTGATGAGTACCAATGCCCGTAGTCTGTGTAACAAGCTCCCTGAACTAGTGGCCTTGATGGAAGCAGGTTGCCTGGATATTGAGGCAGTCACAGAAAAATGGTACACAGAGAACCATGACTGGGATGTCAACATACCAGGATACACAATCTACAGGAGGGACAGGGAGTGTAAAAGAGGAGAAGGAGTAGCTCTCTATGTAAAGGAAGGGATCAAAGCAACAGAACTAAAGAGTAAACAGGGAGCAGATTAGGCACTCTGGGTCACCCTGGAGACAGGAAATGGCACCACAATCCACATGGGGGTTGCATACAGACCCCCATCTCATGGAGGAAATGGACAAGGAAATGATAGAAGGCATCCTTAGAATGGCAGAAAAGGGGGAGATATTGGTGATGGGGGACCTGAATATGCCACATGTTAATTGGAGCACGTTTGCTGCAGGCACATCCAGCAGCAGGGTAATTCTTGATGCCCTACAAGGGGCATGCCTCAGACAGCTAGTATTGGAACCCACTTGGGAGGGAGCAGTCTTAGACCTGGTACTCTCAAATGGGGATGGAGAAAGAATCTCAGATTTAGAAGTGGGTAGCCATCTGGGAACAAGCGACCACTAAACAGTGTGGTTCACGATAAACACAGCCATACAATCAAGCCATACAAAAGCAAGAGTATTGGACTTTAGGAGGGCTGACTTTGGGAAAATGAGAGAGTGCCTCAGAAAAGCACTAGCAAACAGGCAAGAAGGAGGGGTGGAGGAACAATGGTGAGTACACAAAACAGCCATCACAGAAGCAACAAGCCTTTGTGTAAAGCAAATCAACAAAACACAATGAAGGAAAAAAAAAACCTATGGTTCCCAAAAGAGGTGGCAGGGAAGGTTAAGGAGAAAATGATAGCATTCAGGAAATAAAAGGAAACACAGAAGGAGCAGGACAGAGAACTTTATCAGTTAAAGCAGAAGGAGGCAGGGAAGGCAGTCAGAATAGCAATGGCCCAAACCGAGGAAAGGATATCCAACTCTGTTAAGAAGAGGGATAAGACCTTTTATAGGTACATTAGGGAGCGAAGAAAGACCAAAGCAGGGATACTGAGGCTTAATAAAGGGGAGGGAATGTGGGCAGAGGGTGACAGTGAAAAAGCAGGGATACTGAACGAATATTTCTGCTCAATATTCACAAAGGAAGAGGAGGGGGAGATACTTAAACCAAACAAGAGAAACACTCTGAAGACGGGGGTCGATACCAGTCCTTTTAGAGAAGAAAGGGTTCTGAAATAACTAATAAAATTGAAGGTGGACAAAGCAATGGGGCCTGATGGGATTCACCCAAGAATTCTAAAAGAACTAAGGGTAGAACTAGTGACACCGCTGACTACTCTCCTTAACAAATCATGGGAGGATGGGGTGGTACATGAGGACTGGAGGAAGGCACATGTGATTCCTCTTCACAAAAGTGGGAGCAGAACAGAGGCAGGAAACTACAGACCAGTTAGTTTGGCCTCAGTGGTAGGGAAAATGATGGAATCTCTTCTGAAGGAAAGAATTGTTGAGTGCCTAGAGGCCAGTGGGGCACAGGACCCAAGGCAGCATGGATTCATGATGGGAAGGTCATGTCAGATTAATCTAATAGGTTTCTTTGACTGGGTGACTAAGTAGTAGACCAGGGAGGGCTGTGGACATGGCCTACCTAGATTTTAGCAAGACATTTAATACAGTCCCACACAAAGATTAATACACAATTAGCCAGCCTTGGATGGGTCCCAAGGTGGTAGCCTAGATAAAAACTGGCTAGACAACAGGACGCAAAGGGTAGTAGTAAATGGAGTCCACAGTGAAGAAAGGAGGGTTACTAGCGGGGTACTGCAGGGTTCAGTACTGGGACCGGTCCTTTTTAATGTCTTTATAAGTGACATTGCAGAGGAACTGGAAGGAAAAGTATGTATCTTTGCAGATGACACAAAGATCTGCAACAGGGTTGATACACAAGATGGAGTGGAAAGGATGAGAAGGGACTTGGCAAGGTTGGAGGAATGGTCAAATGTATGGCAGCTCAGATTCAATGCCAAAGAAGTGCAAGGTAATGCACCGGGAAACAAAAACTCAGGGAAGAGTACACAATGGGAGGTGGTGAGATACTGACAACAGTAAAAATGGAAAGGGACCTGGGGATAATTATATCAGATGACCTAAAGGTGGGCAAGCAATGTGAGAAGGCAGTAAGGAAGGCTGGGGGATACTGGGATGCATAGGGAGGCATCAATAGTAGAACAGGAAGCTGTTATCCTCTGGACAGACAGTTGGTGAGACCCCATCTGAGTACTGTGTGCAGTTCTGAGACCCCATCTCCACAAAGACATAGACAGAGTGGAGGCTGTCCAGGAGAGCAACCAGAATGGTGCAGAGTCTGCACCAGAAGACATCTGAAGAAAGACTAAAGGAGCTTAATATGTATACCCTTGAGAAAAGAAGGAGAGAGGGACATGATAGAAACTTTCAAGTACCTCAAGGGAATCAACAAAGTCCAAAAGGTAGCATCTTTCAGAAAAGAAGTGCAAGAACAAGGGGCACAATTTGAAGATAGAGAGGGACGGCTCAGAGGTAATATGAGGAAGTATTTTTCAGGAGAGGGTTGTGGATGCATGGAACAGCCTCCCTGAGGAGTTCTGGAGTCAAAACGGTGGGGAATTCAAGAATGCATGGACAGACATAAGGCAGTCCTAGTGGGGGGTAGGAGGAAGTTAGCTGTTGGTTAACTAGGATCTGCAGCTTATCTGTTAGGTAGGAAAATGGGCAGACTAGGTGGGCCAAGCAGTCCTTATCTGCCGTCAAATTCTATGTTTCTATGTTTCCTCCTCCTTGTGGAGGGAGTTCTCTTGGAAATGTAGGTCCCGATATTTTTGATCTCCGGCGGTTCTAGAAAAGTATTTTCTGGATCGCTATGATCATTGCTGGAGGTAATGTGGCTGCAGGCTGGCCAATCTTGGTCATATAATGTGGCACTGCCCGCTATTGATGCCCTTTCGGTGCGCCCTCCAAATTGAGCTCACTACTTGTCCGGGGGAACCAGTAGAATTAACAGCTGAAATGGTCTTGCTGTCTGCTTATCCAGATCACTCCCTTCCCTGGGTCAAAACATTAGTATCAATCTTCCTAGTGGCAACCAAAAATCAATTACTAGGAAATGAATGACAAAGTTGATACCGTCAATATGCAACTGGAGAAACAATGAAACTAATTTATCAGATGGAAAGTCTGACTGCAGCTCTGCAAGACTGCCTTCCAGCCCCAGATTAAATGGAGAGCTGAATCCTTCATCAATCAAGAGAAGATCCGGATTTTGTACCTTGAAGGAACTGAGGGATGGGGGTAGTAAAGATAAACTATTTTCGAAGGCTTTAAAAGCTCTTAAATCCATTCCAAATAATACCCATGATGTTCTCACAGAAGAAACAACCCAACAAACATAAGTATTCTGAAAGGTTAACTAGAAGAGGGACATCCTTAAACTCTTATAATGCACTAAGCATCTATCTTTTTTTTTAAACTGTTTATCCCTCTGGTCATGGCTCGTGGAAGCTCCTCTCGGGCATCCTGTCCGTTTCCTGCCCGCCTGAGGCCACTCCGATCTGTGCCTCCTCTCTCCACCCCCCCCTGCAGCCAACACCCCTGGTTTAACTCACCCGGGTGGGTCGCCCCTCCTCTTGGGTGCTCTTCCACGTCAGACTCCAGCTGCAGGTAAGGGCCCGGGTGGAGGACCTGCAAGGCCAGTCAGGGTGAGCCCGGTGGTGGGCATGGAGGACAGGTGCCATCGCCTGTCCCAGGGGCCGGTGTTTTTCCCTGTTCTGTGCTCTCCCTCCCATACGTGGTGCACCCCCGATGCTCTGGCACAGAAGCAGCCCTGCCTGTGTCGGACTCGCTAATTACATGCCACCCGCTTGCTGCAGTGCCCGGTCTGCACCGGGCAGCTGGCATGCCGGGTCATCCCCACTGCTTTCCTGGGGAGGAGAGTAGCACAAGGGCATTCATCCTTAACTCTCCCCTGCCAACCCCCGGTGCCCAAGTTCACTCCCGAACCCGGGTCACCAGTGTAGCACGAGGTGTGGCATCCAGCGCCTCAACCCTCAGCACCACTAGGCGGCCCTAAGCATCTATCTTAATGTCACTGCTTAACTGTAACTATATGTACTGTTGTATAATTTATTTAGGGCTGTGTCATCATGTTTGTAACTAAACACTTTTAATAAAAGTATGTTAAAAAAAAGTAGAAGATAAAAGTGTGCATTTAAGCGCTGTAATGGCAGTTATTCCATTGGAGGCTGGAGCAATGGGGAAACAAGATGGCGGTGGGAGTGGGGTTTACAATTTTAAAGCAGCATGACAATTGGCTGCGATAGGGAGGTCTAGACATCATTGGATTGGCCAAAATGACATGTCAATCAAAATGATTGACATTTGTGTGTAACAGTGTGACATAGGTAAGTCAAAAATAAATGCTGCTATTTACCCGGTGTGAGAATAACATTTATTTTTCACTTGGGTCACCATCTTGGGAAAATAATAAATGTATTTAAAGAATCAGATTCCTACATACATTGTATATGTATATAGTTTATTTATGTATGTATGTCTTTGGTAAACAGGTAAGTGTACTGATCCAAAGGACCGTTTTCAGTCATGACCTGGGCCACAGATGTGGCTACAAAAATAAGCATAAACAGCAGTAACAATGTACAAGCATAAACAGCAATAACAATGTACAAAAACAGCAATAGAACAGAGTAACACATGTAATACAGGACTTGGTAACACACCTGAAAACGAGGTAACTAACACATAATGCAATCAATCAGATTCGCAAGCACACATTTCAGAATTCAAAAGACTTACAAAAATGCCTACCTGCTGTACTTCTCCCAACCACCACCAACCCAATCCAAGCATTGGACATGTGACAATCCTTCAGCCTAACCTCAATTCATGTGGCCGTACAAGACTCCTACAGGCTCCCACTTCCAAACTTAGACAGCATGGTGGTCCAATCCTTCCAGTTACCCACAGGAGAGGAAACACAGCCCACCTGGGCCTAAAGACCTTCTCATTAAATGGAGGCCCCGGGGCCTGCCGCAGACACGGGCATGGCAGACTAACTGAAGGCCCCGGGGCCTGCTGCAGACACGGGCATGGCAGCCCCACAGCATACTGAGGCCATGGCCCACTCCCTAGCTTAATCATTTTGGGCTGCCCTGCCATGCAAGGAATCAGGATCCCTGCCATGACTCCTTACACCCCTGACAGCCAAAAGTAAACCTGCCCCAGTGGGTGCTGTCTCCCCAAACTCCTGCTCTCCTCCCTTGGTGCTCTCAACACCCTGACCCAGGGACCCAGAACCCAATGACCGCAACTGTCCTACCTCGAGCCTCCCTTGGATGGTACCCAGGAGCCCGCACCACCACAGAAACAGCCGACCTGACTGTAAAAGGGCGGCCCCCCTTTTCTAACCGCCCTTACGAAGGAACCGCCGATCTCTCTCTCTCCCTCTCTCTCTACTCTGCATCTTCTCTCCCTTATATACTGCTCTGAAACCCTGCTCTCTGCTGCCACCACATGGCAGCTAACAGGAATCTATACTCTAGAACACTAACAAAATTCCTAAGTTCTAGGGGCATCTAAGAAAGGAGGGGTCCCTAAAGGGAGCATAAGCCCCTCTCAAATGAGAGGGGGCTTACACTGCGATAACCAGACAGTAGACTGAATAATGGGACAGTGGCTCTGCAGTCTGATTGGCTGCTGCATGTGTACTTAGCCAGACAGCAAACTCAGTTTGCCTCCTACTTCAACATGCAACAGCCAATCAAAGACATCTTGTAAGCTACAGCTCATCTTTAGAAACATTTCCTGCTTTCTCATAGATGCATTATAGTGCAACAGATTTGGCAGTTTTCATTTTTTTTTTCCAGTATACTACGCTCCTCAGACTTTTCACAGCTACAGGTCCCTAGATGCAAGTCTACTAAAAGCACAAGTGCCTTTTCCCCTCTGCTCCCAAATATAGGAACTCCTTGCCTCCTGAAATACGTGAGGGGTGTCAAGCCATGCATCGTCCTTAAAAGCTACATTGAAATCTGCTTGCTGACCTTGCCAGCTGTACCTGTTTTAACCCACCCTAGACCATCTTCCCTCAGAACCTTTAAAGACCCCTGCCCTCTTACCATGCTTGTGTATCCAGCATCTCTACCATGCTGCATATCCCATCTCACTGCTCCCCTCCACCTTTCTCTCTTCTCTTCTCTCCCTACCTCTACCCTACCTTTTCCTCCCACCTCTTGGAGCCCTTGGTTTCTCCAACCAACTCCAGAGGAGGCCTGGCAAAGTCTCCTATTAATACTCCAGTACTTTCCTGGTCTCGCCCCATCTCACCTACCCGTCCTCATCTTTTACTCACGTCCCCCTCCCTTCTCTTTGGCTGCAAACTCACCTCCGTATATCCTGAACCCCATCCATGATCCTTGCACTCATTTAACCCTCGTAGTCTTAGTTCCCCCACCACCTGCTCCCAAACCTTCTGTACCTTTAGCTAATTTGTTCTATTCTTTTAGACTTGTCCGCCGTGCTCTTCAAGATTATGTTCCATGCAGTTACTTCTGCCCCTTATTTCTTAAATGTTGTTGAAAATCACTCCTATCCAATTGTCTTGTGTTAGGCTATTTAATTGCACTGCTGCATGATTTGCTTTGTTTGTTGCACTTCTGCATTTTTTTGCATTGTTTGTTGCACTACTGAATTGTTTTGCTTTGTTTGTTGCACTACTGCATTGTTTTGCTTTGTTTGTTGCACTGCTGCATTGTTTTGCATTTTTTGTTGCACTTCTGCATTGATTTGCATTGTTTGTTGCACTACTGCATTGATTTGCATTGTTTGTTGCACTACTGCATTGCTTTGCTTTGTTTGTTGCACTACTGCATTGTTTTGCTTTGTTTTTTTTAACACTTTGACGTGAATTTGTTTGTTCACCTTTGCTGCTCGAATGTATTGCCACCTTATTATCATCTGGTTTTGGAGCTTGATGTAATTTGATGTCTATATTTACCTGTAATGTCCTTTCCTGTAACCTCCCGGGTCATGCCTGAAAATACTCAGTTCATGACTAGTGCACCTTACCTGGTCAACAAAAACAAAGACACAAAAAATACCAGTAGTGGTTAGGGTTTCCTCAGTAATAACCAGACCAGGGGGTTAATAAACATCGGCCTTTGGCCTCTTAGTTTATTACCTTGGTCCGGTTATTACCTCATAAACCCAGATCACTATGGTATTATCATTATAATAGCTTAATGTGCCTTTCCTTGTCAATAAAAATTACAAATTAACAAACAAGGCAAGGCAGTTTTATTTATATGGTGCCCAATCCCAGAGGCTCTGGGTGCCTCACAATAAAGATAAAAACAAATATTAGGACTATTAAATTATTAAAACCTTGAATCCAGGTCAAAACTTAGATGAAAGAAATATGTTTTTAGAGAACGTTTAAAAGCTGAACCAAAGTTGCCAATTTCCAAATTCACTCACCCGTACCCTGTAAAACCTTCCAGCAGCCAACTCAGTCCCATCACCCTCTCACCCAATCTTTGATGAGTTTCCTGGACTAACTACAACTTGAAAACAGTAGCCTCATATCTGCTTCACTTTGCCCTCATCCTGTCTTATGACCAGTTGGTCAGACTGTCAGTGGTTTTACCCCAGTAGTGCTCTGAGGGACTCTTTGACTGCACTGAGAACTTGGGCTCCACCTGGACGGATTAGAGCTTGTACCAGGGGCAGTCTGCATCCATCCAGGAAGAAAATGGCAGTCCTCAGTGGGCGGCTTAAATGTTACTTCAACAGACATTTAAACTGGCCGAGGTCAAAGGTGAAGAGCTGCATATCCCCCACACACACACACACAGGCTGTGATAGTGGGTAGAGAAGTCCTGAGGGAAAAGATTCCCACCAGAATGAAAGACAATCAAGGTAGCAGGAAATTAGCAGGGGAGGAAGGGGGCAAGAGAAACAGGCAGTATGAAAAGGAGAGAAAGAGGGAACAGCTAGAAAATGTGGGAAGGGACAAGAGAAGGATTAACAAAATCTGCACAGCCATGTGTACAATGCTAGAATACCTCAATAAGTACAATCTGCTCTGCTCGAACCAACATGGCTTCAGACAAAAACACAGTACCACCACGGCACTGCTGGAATACACTGACTATGCGCACAAGGCGCTGGATGAAGGCAGATTGGTGGGGTCCATCTTCATTGACCTCACCAAAGTCTTCGACACCGTCAACCACCCTCTACTAGTACTCCAGCTCAAAGACTGGGTGTGGCACCAAACGCCATGAATTGGTTCAATGACTACCTAACACACAGGAGCCAGCGAGTCAAAATCAGGCAGACGTTATCCAGCTCCAGAGATGCACTCCTTGGAGTCCCATAAGGATCAATTCTAGGGCCCCTGCTTTTCAGCCTCTTTGTAAATGTCCTACCCACAGCCTGTGACACCAAACGTATTCTGTATGCTGACGATGCCATGCTGCTGAGCAGCAGCACCTGTCAGGCTGCCCTACAAACAGAACTACAGAACTCTTTCAATAAACTCGAGGACTGGTTCAGTAGGCAAAAGCTGATACTAAATTACAAGAAAACCAAGGCCATGCTACAATCCAGCCCCTACAACAAACACAAGCATGCTCCCTCATAATCACCAACAAGGCTGGTGAGCAGATTGAGCAGGTGCACTTTTTCAAGTACCTTGGGGTCACCATTGATGACTCTCTCACTTATATGCACCACGTAGACTCCCTTGTCAAAGTGGTAAACACAAAGATAGGGGTCCTCTATAGGCATAAGAAATCCCTCACCCCGGAAGCACTCCGAATCTCAGTCTCCAGCTCCATACTCTCCACGATAGACTACAGGCTGGTGGTCTATGGAGCTACTACTGATACAGTGCTCTAAAGGGTCCAAATTGCACTTAATAAGGCATGCCGTCTCACCCTGTGTGCAGAGCACTACACTGATACTTGCACCCTGTATGAGTGTACAAACTGGCTTAACCTAAAAGACAGGATCAAATACCAAACTTGCCTCCTGGGAAAGAAGGCACTCCTCGGAAAACCCCCACCCTGTATAGGAAACCTGCTCGAGGCTTCTCTCTCACAACACACATCACTAGACGGAGGAAGAATGGAGCACTGTCTATACCATTCACCGAACCTCACTAGGGCAGCGTGTCTCCTATCGGGGCCCCCTCTGGATAAATGAACTCCTGATGAAATTACAAACAAACAGCCTGTCTCAATTCTAAGTAGGCCTCAAACAGCACCTAATGTCTAACTCAAAATGCACCTGCTTCTCAGGCCCCACTTGATAGACAGGCCTACCCTCAATGTAACACCCAGCAGGACTACTTAGAGAACACTGCCTCCATTCCAGCCTAGCCAAAGGCTTAAGTAAGCTATCAGTCCTCTTTAAATGCACTTGGTACTGCCCCTCCCAAACCCCACACAAACACCATACTGACAAAGCCCTTTGAGCTGCTCCCTTCCCAGCCCCCTCTGTTTCACTATTCCCCACCCTCGGCCTCATGTTGGTTTCAACCCAACTCTTGTTTCACTGTCACCCAGCCTCTCGCCATCTGGGATAGCGTTAAACCCTATGCAGTTACTCTGCCATAGTCTATCAATGGATTTGGAGGTTTCCAGGGGTGTGCTACCTAGGGAAACCAATTAGAAATAGCTTAGTATTCAATTATAACTGCTCAGTTTTTTTTCTCCTATTTGTCTAATTGTCATGTAATCGCTCTTTAATGCCTAATGATCAGGCCTCTATAACCACTGAATATGTGTATTGTCTTATTGTCCACCCTGTCATGGAACCTATGTAAAAGAGCTCACGCTCAAAGGTCTTTCCAAAATACTAATTAAACAATTAAATTAAATTAGAAGTCTGGGAAATAAGATATCAGACCTGGATGCCACCATGGCTGAGTCAGACCTGGATATTGGGGCTATCACCAAAATATGGTGCACAAACAAACATGACTGGGAAATGGTCATACCTGGCTACACATTGTTTTGAGAAGACAGGGTAGGAAGCGAAGGTGGGTGAGTTTTGCTTTATGTTAGGGAGAACATAAAAGCGACATAGGTACAGGGAATTCGGGGGGCAGGGTCAAGGTGTTGTGCATCAACCTCAAGTCAGGAAATGGAGCTGCCATTCATATAGGAGTGGTATAAGGCTTCCAATACAAAAGATGACTTAGACAATGAAATTCTGGAAGACATAGGCAAAATGGCTAAGAAGGGGGAGGTGGTGATGATGGGGGACCATAATCTGCCAGATGTAGAGTGGAGCCTAACTGCTGCAGCATCAGCTAGAATTAGACCTCCTGTACTCCCTGCAGGAAGCATTCCTCGGGCAACTAGTCAGTGAACCCACTCGGGGTGGGGCAATACTGGATCTGGTACTTACTAACAGGAACAGTGTTGTGGACATCAGAGTGGGAAGTCATCTGGGGACCGGTGACCATCACACAGTGTGGTTTAATATAAGAACAGCAGCAGAATCCAACTGCACTAGGGCGAGGGCCCTGGATTTCAGAAGGGCTGACTTTACAAAGATGGGGGAATGCCTCTGAGAGGACTTGCTGGGGGACATGTCATGGGTGGGATAGAGGGCAAATGGCCCAGATTAAAAGAGGGTATAGTAAAGGCAACAAACCTGTATGTCAGGCAAATAAGCAAAAGCAGAAGGATGAAGAGACCATTATGGTTCTCGAGGGAAGTGGCAGAAAAGGTAAGGGCAAAAACAGTGGCAGAAAAGGTAAGGGCAAAAACAGTGGCATTCAGAAGGTATAAGGAGACCCAGAGAGAGGAGAACAGGGAAGTGTATCTGGGGAAATGGAGGGAGGCAGGCAAAGCAGTAAGGAACACAACTGAATCCCCCCTAGTCAAGCTTGTTTACAAGGAATCTAACTACTAAATCTATCTTCAATTTTATTTGCTGCCAAATGAATCTGTTTACTGTAACTAAGTCTGGTGTACTTGGTGCGATTCTGTGTATGTACTATTGCATTGTGCTTCTTGACGAGGAACCTTTGCAAAAGAGCTCTTGCTCAAAGGTTGTTTCTGAATAATCAAATAAATAAATAAATAAACAAAGGTGCAAGCTGAGGAAAGAATAACTCAGACAGTATAGAAGGGAGACAAGGCATTTTTCAGGTATGTTAACAAGAAAAGGAAGACAAAGGTATGGATTGCTCAGTTAAAAAGGAGGGAGGGAATGTACAGATGAGGACCAAGAAAGGCAAACCTCTTAAATAAACGCTTTTACTCAGTGTTCACAGTAGAAGGGAAGAGGAGGGACCACAAAGAAGCACCAAGAGATGGGAGGAGGGAAGTGGACACCCAGTCCATCAGGTATGGCTGGACCAGCAATGCAGGGTTGGTGCTCACCACAACTAGGGTGGCTGGCCAGACAATGGAAACTCCAAACCAGTCTGTGATGTGGCGGCACCCAGGACTAATGAATACACTTGGTGCAGGTCAGGCCGCTCCATTTATTAATGCAACTGCAGAATCCAAAACAACTGAAACCAGGTCCACAGCAAAAATTTTGCTGTTGACCTTGTTTAGGCTGTTTTGGATTTCTGCAATTGCACAAATAAATGGATTTTTGCCTGACCTGCACTAAGTGTATTCATTGGTCCTGAGTGCCACCACTTCATGAACTGGTTTGAGAGAAGTGGACACCAGTCCTTTTTCTGAGGAGAGGGTCAAGAAAGCACTCTCGCAATCTGAGGGTGGACAAAGCCATGGGGCCAGATAGGGTACATCCAAGAGTACTGAAGGACCTCAGGGAGCTGCTAGCTGCACCATTGGCAGACTTGTTTAACAGTTCTCTGGAGACCAGCATGGTCCTGGAGGACTGAAAAAGAGTGGTCAGTCCTCCATAAAAGTGGTAGCAAGAGAAGGCGGAAACTATAGGCCTGTCAGCCTGACATCTGTAGTAGGGAAATTGATGGAAACACTATCAAAAGGAAAGGATCTTGCAACACCTTGAATCCAACAGAGTGCAGGACCCGAGGCAGCATGGCTTCACAGAGGGGAGGTCATGTCAAACAAATCTAATACATTTTTTTGACTGGGTAACCAAGATGTTGTATCAGGGAGGGTTGGTAGATGTGGCCTACCTGGACTTCAGCAAGGCCTTTGACACTGTTCCACATAGGATGCCAGTAAACAAGTTGGGTAGCATGGGGGTGGGCAATAAGATGGTAACCTGGGTAAGAAACAGGTTCGGGGATAGGAGACAGAGGGTGGTAATACATGGAGTTCACTCCAAGGAGGGGAGAGTGACCAGCCGGGTACCTCAGGGGTCCGTAACTGGAGCCAGTCCTCTTTAATGTCTTAATTAGCAACATAGCAGAGGAACTGGAAGGGAAGGTCTGCCTCTTTGTGGATGACACCAAGATCTGCAACAGAGTGGATACTCCGAGGGGTGTGTGTGTAAAGGATGGAAAGAGATTTCGAATAACTGGAAAAGTAGTCAAAATATTGGCAGCTAAGGTTTAATACAAAAAAGTACAAAATAATGCACTTGGGTCACAGAAACCCGAGGGTGCAGTACAGTGGGGGGAGAGATACTTGCAATGACCAAGCCAGAAGGGGACCGGGGGGTAATCATAACAGATGACCTGAAGGTGGCCAGACAATGTGACAAAGCAATCGGAAAAGCTAGTGGGGTGCTGGGGTATATAGTTAGGGGTGTCACCGGAAGGAAGAGGAACATGATGTTGCCCCTATATAGATCATTGGTAAGACCCCACCTGGAGTACTGAGTCCAGTTTTGAAGACCACATCTTAGGAAAGACACAGACAGAGTAGAGGCTGTCAAGAAGAGGGCTACCACGATGGTACAGGGTCTGCATCAAAAAGCCCTATGAGGAGAGGCTAAAGGAACTAATCATGCACACCCTGGAGAGAGAGGAGGAGGGAGGACATGATTGACACTTTAAATACCTTACAGGGTGAATAAGGTTACAAGTGGGATGTATTTTTCAGAGGAAAGGGTGCTCTAGAACAAGGGGTCATGAATGAAGCTGGGAGGTAGGTTCAGGAGAGTCATGTGAAGAAAGAGAGGCAGATGCCTGAAGCAGTCTTCCAGTGGAGGTAGTGGTGGCAAACACAGTGGTGGGATTCAAAAAGCCTGGGATTGGCACAATGAAATCACAAGGGATAAGAAGGGTGGAAGAGAAAGTGTTGTAGGCCTGGTAGGGTCTGGCATGAAAGCAACAAAGAGAAAAGGGCAGACGGGATGGGCTAAGTGGCCCTTATCTGTGATCAGTGTCTATGTTTCCATGTTCTATAAAGCACTGCTGAGATATAACTAGTGCTATCTGGGCCCAGCAAATGTAGGTACAGGATGAGGGTTCTGCACAGTATGGTACACATGCATGGTAGGGCTACTGTTCTTTTTGTTAGGTTGGGGTACTGAAATGGCTGTGGTGAGGCTGACACCGATTCAGTGATGCATGGTGTGGTAGTAGGGTGAAACCCTTCCACTGTTTATTTTTCAAAAATAGAGAACACGTGAAACTGCCAGCAGATAAAGGTCATATGGTCCATCAAGTCTGCTTGAGTGTGCAGCTAGCAATCCATTACATTGTAGCTGCCCCTCCTTCCCAACCCCACCCTCACAGTGACCCTCCCCTTCACCTTTCCCATCCCCTTTTAAAACTGCCCACTGTCTTACAGGACACCACCTCCTCAGGCAGCACGTTCCACATAGACACCACCCTTTCTGTGAAAAAATGCCTTCTCATTTCTCTCCAGAATCTTCCACCCTCCAATCTCAGTCCATGCCCCTTGAGTCCCTTCCCCCCACCCCAACTTAAAAACCCTCTGTACCGGTTTATACCCTTCATGTATTTAAAGGTCTCAGTCATATTTCCCCTGCCCCTCCTCTCCTCCAGTGAGTGCATGTTGAGCTCCCTCAGCCTCCCCTTGTAAGGTTTATCTTCCAATCACCTGGATCATCCTCATTGCCCTGCATTGGACCCCCTCCAGTAATCTAACACCCTTCTCTAGGTATGGGCACCAGTACTGCATGCAGTACTCCAGGTGCAGTCTCACCAGCGAACTGTACAGGGGCAGGATCACCTCACCCACACTGGAGGTGATTCCCCTAGCAATGCACCCCAGCATCTTGTTGGCCTTGGCTGCTTCTTTCCTGAAATGTGCCAAATGGTTCATCTGCCCTGTTATTATCACCTTAAGGTCTTTCCCCTCCTCTGTAGTGGCTATCTGTAACCCCCCCAACTAATAACATCTCCTTGGATTCCTCGCTCCCAAGTGCATGACCTTGCACTTCCTAGCATTGAACCCCAGCTACCATGTGCCCAACCAGTCCTCAAGTTAAGCCAGATCATCCTTCAGCTTCTGTCCCCTGCTGTGTCATCCACCACTGCACCGATCTTGTTGTCATCTGCAAAAATGTTGCTCCTAATGCCATGCAAGATGTCAGTGATGAATATGCCAAACAACACCGGGCCCAGTACCGTGCCCTGTGGTACCTCACTCATTATAGCCCTTGGAAATGAGAGTACCCCTCCCACCACTACCCTCTGTTGTCTTCCTTGCAGTCAGTTCCTGATCCAGTTCACCATCTTTGTTCCTGTTCTCTGGTATCCCAGCTTGCTAATCAGCCTCCCACATGGCTCTGCATCAAATGCCTTGCTGAAATTCAGATACAAGACACCCACTGCACGGCCCTTGTCAAGTTCCCTAGTCACCCAGTCACAACAGTCAACTAGGTTTGTCTGGCAGGATCTGCTCGAGACAAATCCATGTTGCTTCCTGTCCTGGAGTCCATTACCTTCCAGAAAGGTTACCATCCTTTTCTTAAGGATTGTCCACATTACTTTCCCCACCATGGATGTGAGACTTACCAGTCTATAGTTGCCCGGCTCATCCTTGGGTCCACGTTTGTGAAGGGGCACCATGTGAGCCCTCCTTCAGTTGTGGGGTATGCACCCTGTTTCTGGAGAAGTATTGAACAAGTTTGCCAGTGGCTCTACCAGGACCTCTGCCAATTCCTTCAGTACCCAGGGGTGTACGCCATCGGGTCCTGGTGCCTTATCCACCCTAGGTGCCCTTAAACCTTCTAGTACCCTGTCCACTGTGATTACCCCATCCATCATTCCCCCCCCCCTGAGCTTACCCTCTCTAACCTCCGAGGCAGTGACCCATCCTTCTCCTTAGTAAATACAGAAGTATTCATTTAGCACTTCCACCTGATCTGCCCCTTTCTCTACCCACCCCCCATCCTTCCTGATCCTTACTATCTGATCTTTGCAGATCCTCTTCTCCTTTATGTACCTGAAGAAGTTCTTTCCCCCATCCTTGAGTCCCTGTGCCACCCTAAGCTCTCTGAAGGCCTTGGCTGCCCTGATTGCTCTGGTCACCTCCTTTGACTTCTTCAGATATTCTTCTCTATCCTCCCCCTCCTGGATCTCTTAAATCTCCTGAAGGCTGCCCTTTTTGCCCTCACCTTTTCCAACACCTCCCCACACAACCAGCTTGGTTTCTTGGCTCTAGCCTTTTTGCTTTGTGTCTTGGTACAGGATCAAGTGGCCTCTGTGAGCCCGAGCTTGATAACCCATTTCTGGTTAGCATCCATGTGTGGTGGATACTAGCTGGTGCGGGCCACTATTTCCCCTCTTCCCAAAGTCAGCCCACCTGAAGTCCAACACCCTGGTCTCCATTCCCACAGCATCCTTACCCATGCTGAGTGAGAACCACACTGTATGGTGGTCACTCCCGCCAGTGGATCCTCCACCCCAGCTCCTGACAAACTCCCATTAGACAGCATGAGGTCCAGAGTGTTGCCCAATCAGGTTGGCTCATTTACTATCTGTACCAAAAGCTGTCATGGAAAGCCTCAAGGAGGACCTGCTCCCTAGCACTTGAGGTGGCTGGGGCACTCCAATCCACGCCTGGCAGATTGAAGTTCCCCCATAGTCAAGGTGTTACCCTTCCTGCTGACCCTCCTTATCTGCTCTACTAGTTCTCTGTCCAAGTCCTCTGCCTGTGATGGTGGCCTATACACCACCCCATCCTAAGTGACATATTCCTTTAATCTTGGAATTGTATCCATAATGCCTCTGTTCTACCCTCCTCCCTGGCACACCTTATCCCCTCCCTCACAAAAATTGCCACCCCACCCCCTTTCCCTTTTTCTCTATCCCTGTAGTTTATCCTGTACCCTGGGATCACCAGGTCCCAGTCCTGGTATTGGGTGGCCCATGTTTTGGTGATGGCAGCTATGTCCACCTCCCCCTCTGCTATGAAAGCCTGCAACTTGACCGTTTTGCTCCCCAGGCTCCTCACATTCAAGGAGACTACCCTCCAATATGTGTTCTTCATATCCTTCCCCCCTTGTGAACACTTTAAATATCAGTACTGTATGAACCCTCCCTTGATCCATCTCTACTGGTATAGGAGGTAAGCCTGTTTGGCTCCCAGTCCTGGAGACCTTGTTGGAATTCCACCCACTTGCCTAGCCCCACACATAGTTTAAATCCATAGTTTACTAAGTGTTCCCCATTCTCTGTTTTAATAACCCCAGCCCTCCTTGCCCAAGTGTAACCTGTTCTGGGTTTAGGTGATGCTATCCCAAGTTTTACCCCATCTCCCACCAGCTTGCCCTTTGGTCTGACACACAAGTCTCTGACCCAAGTGTTAAACTCCTCTATCTCAGTTTCCATTGCAGCACCTACTCTGAGTACTGTACTTCCAAGAAAACTGCTGAGCTCCTGACTTCCTCACACAGCCTCCCCAGCTCCAAGAACCTCCTCTGTACCTCTTCAACGTGTTTCCTCAACATCATTTGTGCCCAAATGCACCACAATATGAGGTCTCTCTCTTTTCCCCTCTTTGCATACTTAAGAATAAACTAACCTACCCTACCCACTGTCATTCCTGGCATGCACTCCACCCATATGCAACTATGCCATACCCTTTACTTCCCCATCTCACCCTTTTAGTATCGAGTCTCCCAGAACTAAGGCCCCACCTCTTTTTCCTGCTTTAGCCCCAGCCCCTTCCCATTCTCCTGGCCCAAGTTCTGAATCTTTTCCTCTGGTATATCCCTGATACCCTTTGCTCCTCCTGCCTCTTCCCAGCCACTAGTCTCATCCTGACTCCCCCACAGCATCCCTTATGTGACCCGCCTGCCACTTCCCTAATGTTCCCCTGCTCCAGCACCTTTCCCATCACCACTTACCCTTGCTTCCCTTCCCTGCCTCAGTTTCAGTTCCCCCTGCACACCCTCCTAATCTTTTCCCTCTTCCCATTACCCCTCATATCCCTATCCCTTCCATCTGCCATACTGCTACCCCCTGGGTTGCCAGTACCCCTCTGTCTTCCTGCCCCATCCTCTAATTCCTTTCCCTCCTTATCCTTCATTGTAGCCAGCACTGAGTACCTATTGATTGACACCTGTACCCTGCCCTGAGCTACCTCTGGCAAACTGTTTCTAGACTTCCCTTTGCTGCCGGCTCTTGAGCCATTCCTGCCCCCATTCCCGATCCTCTTCCAGTCCCCTGCTTCTGTACCCCTAGGATCCTGAGGGGTGGTATTAGCCCTTTCACCACAACCCCTTCCCTCCCTTGGTCTGGGATGCTCAGCAACCTCTGGGGTACCCTATGTGCCCCAGGTACTGGATGGTTCCTGCACACTGCCCCGCCCCTTTCCTTAGTTCTGCCCTTAACCCACTTATCTTGTCCCTAAGCTGCACAAGCTGCCTACACACTAAGCGCCCCCTGCCCTCCATGCCACCCCTGAAAAGATAGCTGCTCCACAGCTTACAGCCTACCACCCTCCCCATATCTCTACCAGCAGTCCAGCTCCCCTCCATGCCCACAGCTGTTGGTCACCTGCCCCATCCCCTAGGCCCTACCTCCCTTCTCTGCATATCCATGTTATTGTACAACCCCACCCTCTTTCTCACAGGTAGCTAGCTATAACCAACTTTACTATTTGTTTTCTTCTGAGAAAGAGGTCCTAGGAGGCTAGAAGCTGTACAGCTACAATAAGGCTGCCCTAAAGGTACCAGATAAAACACAAGCATACTGAGACCTGAAACATTCAGTACAGAACTAGTCTTACAGTGTTGGATAACAATTTACTTTCCTTCCTCCCTATTCTTTTCTCTGCAACCTTTATTCTATGATAACCTTTCTAAAATTCTGTCTTTTCTTCTCTAGCCTGATCACCCAAGGTATACATGTTTAATGCTCTTTCTGACCTCCAGACCCCCCCCCACACACACACACACACAGCTAAGCAATAGGTCACAAGGGCTGCTCTAGGACAGTTAGGATGAAAGCAAAGCTTGTGAACTTTGATACTCTGTTTCCTTCTCCTATTGAAAGTTACCATTTCCAAAATATGGTACCTGCACTTGTTTATGTAGTTTCTCCCAGAGCCTGCAGGAAAAACTACATAAACAAGTGCTCTGTGCCTTTGTGTTCCCTACTTTCAATCCAAATTCAATGTCTTGCGCAGCCAGTATAGTGTCATGCTTGTGCAACTGTGTTAGTTTGGTTTTGGCCATTTGCACTAACGATTCCAGAGGAATTACCACCCCTGTAGGGTACGAAGGCAACCTAGGTACTCAGGAGGTGCCATTATGGACGATTCCTGTGGCTAAAAGCACCTAGAACCCCCTATGAGAGAGTGCTGCCACGGAGGAGGAGGGAGGATGGGGCAAAGAAAAGTGCTTCACAAAGAGGCTGAGAGGAACTGCTTATATAGCTCAGGAAGTAGGAGTGGCTGGCTGCTGGCCATCTAACTCCGGGCAAAGCCTTTCAATTCAATGCCCTGCTCAGCCAGTATAGTATTGTGCTTGTGCAACTGTGTTAATTTGGTTTTGGCCATTTGCACTAACGATTCCAGAGGAATTACCACCCTGTAGAGTACGAAAACACTAAGGAACCTCAGAGGGTTCCACCCCTAAAGGTGCCACAGAATGATTCCCGTGGCTAAAGGTACCTTTAGGAATCCCAAAAGAAATGTAGCACAATCATATCCCAAAGAAGGAGGTGACAAGAAGTTTATGAGCAAGCAGTGACTGTAACGTAGTAGTAGAGAAGCATAGGCTGTTTGATAATGTAATGAGATGCTCAGTTTGATAACGTAATGAAATGCCCAGGTTTACGTAGCATGATACTGATGGTTTGCATTGAGAATTAGGGGATCCTCTAAAGAAAGAGGGAACAGCAGGACATCCTCCACCTCCATCCAACAGCGGAACCTACTTAAAGAAACTAAGGAACACTACTGTGCTAACTAACAGTTATGACCTGAGGCAAAGGAGAGAAAAAAACACTATAAGGAGGAAATCTCTGGGGATCCAAGGCCTAGGCTGCCTTCCCACCAGGCTTGGGATAGTTTATTTAGTGGTGGTTCTGCAGCTGCAATTAGGAAAACTCAATTAAAGGGAGGTGGAAAATATTCCAATTTGGAGGAAGGTTCTCACTCAAACCCTCTAGTGGGAATGCCGTGTAAGGTTGCAAGAAAACTCTGCAACAATATGTGCATCCAAGGCACAGGAGGAGAGCAACAACTGCTGAGGCACTTACCTGGCCTACCTGCCCTAAACTCAAACCAGGTGAACCAGAGGCAGCCGTAGGGAGAATGCAGTGAAGGTGCCTTGTTAGGGAAACCACTAAAGTCAATGGCTAACCATTATAGTGGAACACTAGAGCCAAAGGAGGTAACTTTTTCTACCCTTCATCACTAGTCTTAAATTCTACACCAGGAACTGTTGTCATGTAGCAGGCAGCTAAAGCCAAGCCTGGGGTGAGGACATTCCCACCTATGTGCCAGGTGAGAAGGATCCCACTCCAAGTTGGACACGCTCAAGATGGGGACTAAATGCAGAGCGAGATCATTGGCTGTAGGAACCCTGCACCAGAATAGAATGGATGGCATGCCCCAGAAATTGATTGACAGCTGAAAGCTGGTGAGCTGAATAAGCACAATGTGCTGAGATCGTAATGAGCATTGAGTGCTGAGACCTGCAAGGTTGAATGCAGAATTGAGAGCAGCAGAATCCCAGAAGCTGAAGTCGAGAGGATGACAGTAGGCATGAAGCAATGGTTTGCATAAGCAATGAGCAATGATTGTGTAAGCAAGTGTGGACCTCCACATGGGTCAGTAACAGAGTAGTAAAGTGGACCTGCACGTAGGTCTGCATAACATAGTAGCAATGAAACAGCACTGAATAGTGGGTAAGCCAGCCAGGCATTGCAAGACCAAATCAAGGTGACAAACTCTGAGGATTTTGGCAGCTAAGACAGGATTTAAAACAGAAATAATTAGCCTCATGGGCCACGACTCCCAAACACCTCCAGTCCCGCCATAGGACAAACAAGAAAGCGATGGAAGGGCCGGAACCACATGCAGATATTAAATCTAGTTAATAGCCTCAGCAGGAGCTTTAGCTAATCTCAAAGTAGAACAGCAGTGTATAAAGGGAATAACAGGATTGGACTGCATAGTGTAAGGTTCACCTTGAAGCAGGTGTACAAACATAGACGCAGCATCTGTATGAGTACACTGAGCGTGCAAACTGCAATAAACATAAAATAAAGGAGGCACAATACTCTGAAAGCAGCTGTCACAGGCAGTGCAATGAACTGCACCAATGAGGCAAGTAGAATGAGTTGAGCATGATTGAACTGTATAGCCAAGGGATCAGTGTGAGCCAGAATCAGGTGAAAGCAATTAAGTATGCAACATGGAAAGCAACTATGGCTGAGCTGAACACACAGATGATGTCTGTAGTTGCATTGCAAGGAATTTGAGTGTTGTAACTGAAAGCAATTCGAGCTGTGAGTAACTGAAAGCAAGTAGCATGAGCTCTGGAGTTGCAGTATGCCAGGAGCTTAGAAACAAAGCTCTCCAAAAAACAAAAACAAAAACACAGAAAACAGGGAACAGGGAACAAAGACAGAAGAAGCATGTGTAGCCGAGGCAAAATACAAACCAGAAGCAGGAAAAACAACACAGAATCCAGCAGACAAGCAGGAGCAGCGGGGGGTAGGCCCCAACCAGCTCAGAGGACAAACCGACAGAGCCTTCGACTGCAAAGAAAAAGTGCTTCACAGTGAGGCTTAGAGGAACTGCTTATATAGCTCAGGAAGTGGAAGTGGCTGGCTACTTGGCCATCAAACTCCAGGCATAGCCTTTCCAAACAAAATTTAAATATTTAAATAAACACTGAAGGTGAGCTAATAAAATAATTTACAGTTTTTCATATTTCTTCCATCCTTGTTACAAAGAAGAAAGGTGAGTAATTCAGGTATCGGGCAACCTGAAGCTGTATTGGGGTTTAAAATTCATAAAAGATATCTCACAAACTGCCAAACATAATGCATTAGCAATGCTTTTTGTTTCACATTGCTAGCCCCTACTGTATTTTTCTGATCTATTTATTTGAGCAAAAACTGCACACATTGCTAAAGGTATAGCTTTAGGTTGGAAAAGTACCTGTTTGGCCAGCCCAGTTGGCATGATGGGCTGAGGTGCTGGTCGCCATATCATCTGCCATACTGACAACTTGGGTTCTGGAATGAACTTGAGTCAATGTGGGGCCAGTTGGGTAAGGGAGGATTGAGCATCCTAAGGACAGCTCTCTTCCCCTCAAGGAACGGGGACCCTATGTCACGCCATTTGACTGCCACCTGGTGGAAGTCAGGAGGAAGTTATGGTGGGGATGTCAATGGACAAGGCATGTATGTGCGCCACCGTGCACAGACGTGCACCCACGTCATTGCAGGGTGACATCCTGGGAAAAAAAACAGCAGGAGGAACATGCCCCAGACTGCTCAGCACCTCCACCCCACTGCAGGCCCCAAACAACCCTAAGTGGCAGGCAAAAGTGGTGGATAACTAGTATGAGTAGAGGACAAGTCAGTGACGGAGCTGGGGGGTACCACTGGGATCGGGAACAGAGGCAAAAAGGTGTTGATGAAAAAAATGCAGTCAAAAAGAGTCCCAGAAATTGTTTTCAAAATGTTAATAGTGACTTTAAATTGCACAACGAACAAGGACCTTTAGCTTAGGTTCCCAGGTTTTTAATTCGAGACATAATTCATGCAAACAATATAGAATACAAGTGTGACCCCTGGAGCAGTAAACCCGATCAAGCAGTCAAGAAACAGAATAGCCTGGCGCCGCACCTCTTAGTTGAGGCTTTGTCAGGGAACACTGCTTGACTGAACAATCCTCTTACAAATACTTTCATAGTTAGCTTACAAGCATGAGATTTACATGCAAAGTACAATTAATTAATCTCCCTAGCTAAACTTTAAACCAGGTATCCCATTGCACTAAGCGAGGGCCATAATAGAGAAAAAAATTTCATTCATCAATATACTGACATAGGGTTTTGTAGGAGAGTCGAACACCCACAGTGTTTAACAATAGTGGCAAAGTGAAATTTAAAAATAAGAACAGTCATGCTGGGATTAATCAATTATTCATTTGTATTTAAAATCCATTTTTTCATGTTTTGTTTACTTTTCTATATGAAACAATTATATTTGAATTTGTTGTAAACATTTAAGCACAAGATATGACGGACAAGTCAAATGACCTTTAGTACTACAAAAGGAACTGAGCACCGTCTGACAGAGGAGATCTGGATTGTTGGGGAAGGGGAGCAGTCCTCTGACAGATGTAAAAACTGATTGATATAAGAGAGGAGTAGTCAGTGGTGGGGCAGTCTCAGAAAAAGTGACTAGTGGTAGTGTTAGCCAAGGCTGGGAGTCTTGTGCCAGAGCTGAGTCTAGCAACTGCAGGGGTGAATGGTCTACCTGATATGGGCTACAGAGGTACAAGAGCAGGTAAGACCACCCTTTCTTACCCCTTTGAGCCTACTGGCTGAGAGGGAGCCAGCAGCCCATTAAGCCATGTTTTTGCTAGTTGCTGAAGATCACCCTGACTAGTAAAGTAGTACACATACTGTAATTACAAAGTTCCAGATTTGCAGTGTTTGAACTGTTCATTTCTGGAACAAGTGGTCTCTGGTCCTTATTTATTAAAGTGCACTGCACTCTGGGACATTTAAAAATACCATTCTCGTCTACCATGTCTTCACTCCAACCTGCCCTCCTATAGGTGGCATGTTAAAATTCCAACCTAGTGGTGAGACCTGCATGCTGCTAGGGGGTGACCTGTTAAAAAGCCACAGTTTCCCACACATTCACACAACCCTACCCATCCATGGGCCCATATATACCCCTACGTGCACACCTACTCACATGTGCATGGACCTCACCTACTCACACTCATGTACATGTGGACCCATACACCTACCCATCACACACAATCATACCTCTAACTGCACATGTTCTGCATACCTTCACAACTGGAAAGGCACCCTCCTGCTGCTCTCCTCAGCAGTGATGCAGCCATTGTGATTCTGGGTGGGGAGTCACCCAGTGGCATTTACCTAGATATTCTGCCTGTCAGCAGAAAAATGCAACAACTGACCAGGTGACCATTCAGTCTGGTGAAACATAGAAACATAGAAATTGTCGGCAGATAAGGACCGCTAGGCCCATCCAGTCTGCCCGTAGGCCCTATACATTGTATGTGGCCACTGAATAATTGTTTTTTTATCCAGGATAACCCAATTGAAATGCAACATCTTATTTTTGGTGAGGTCCTGCTTTTACCTGATTATATAGCTTGGAGGATGGAAGCTCTGGGAGTTCATTGGCTTGGTAAAAAGACAAACTCAACATTCCACAGTGAAGGCCAAGCAGGAGTCCTTCAGTTTGTGTCTGATGCCTGTTCTGAGAGACAATGCAGTTGTGTCATTCTTCCCTCCATCACATAAGAAATAAACTGGCAAAATATTACAGATGCTATATACTGTAGCTCCTGGCAGCATATCTCTGTGACTACTGCATGAGTGCTTGTTGGCTTGCAATGATGTCTTCATCAGGTACTCCTGACTTATTTAAGAGCCAGATTGTAAGTAGCTCTGGTGGCATTCCATCATGTATTTATTTTTTTAATTTTATTTACAATTTCTGCACACTGGGATGTCCACACTTAAGTTATGTGCCTCATTTTCAAACAGTATTCCAGTGGGACAGCTACAGCAACAGGGAGTTACTAACATTTAATGACAGTAGCCTCTGACAGGGTGATCCTCCAATGCGCCATTCAGTGGTGGTAATCTGACCTCAGATCAGGCATCCCTCAAGGAACCTCTCACAGATTTCTTAACTGGGGAGGTACCTGAAGCAGGGACAGCTTGCAGAGTGGTGGACTGAACAAGGGAGTGGGTCTTTCTTACCTTCATCAGTGGGGGCCCTTCACTACCTTGCTCTCCTGGACACCCTGACCGCACTCATGCTCTCCACCCTGGTGCCTGGATGCTGCTCACACTGCTCTCTAACACTATAGGTCTCAGCTGCACTAAATTCCTTGCGCCTCGGTAACAGCATCATCCTGCTTGGCGGTGGACGAATTGTACTCTAAGGAGTCGCCAAACAAACTCCTGCTCTGGGTACAGCAGACTGCATCCTTCCAGCCAGTGTCAGGAAATGCAGAGATGCATGGGTGGACACTGGGCCATGTAAGCACGTCAGGTAGTTCTCCCATGGTTGATGTGCAGACTGACAGAGATCCCTACCTACCTATACCTCACCAGTTAGTTACACAGTAAGATGTGTACATGCAGTACTTACCTGAAATGTAATATGTTGTTTAAACTTTTTTATTAAAATAACTCAGTAACAGTGAATACATCTCAGTTATGTATATCAACACAGTACAGAAAATACAATGCATTAAAGGGATGCTGTCAACCCCTTTTGCATCATACGATTTCTAGTTGAAAACCCACATTTTATGATTGATTACCGTCCTTAAAACACATTAATGTTGCTGGTTGTTTTATCTGCTTTCTTTCTCAGTAGGGCTGATATGCATGCTTATTGTGTAATTATACCCAACCTTGTTTTCTTTCAAATCTTTGATCTAATCTTTTTGCATACGTCCTGAACATTAAAGACACCCACAAACAGTACAGCCCATACAGACATAATGGGTATTGAGATATCTAAAACAGAAGTATTAAATTCCACAAATAATATTAAATGAATAAATCCATGGGTCCAGATCTGATACACCCTTAATTGCTAAAAGAATCTGGCCAATGAGTTGGTAGGTCCTCTGACAGTCCTGTTTAATAACTCAGTGAGGAATAGATGAATGTTGTCTGAATGGAAGGAGGCCATAGTGTCACCAAATTTATAAAGGGGGCAGCAAAAATGATAAATCTAATTATAGGCCAATAAGCCTCACGTTGGTGTTAGGAAAGATCCTTGAGAGTTTGATTAAAGAATGGGTAATCTCTCACATGGAGAAGCAAGGATTCATTGACTCGACCCAACAAGGATTTAGTAAAGGGAGATCATGCCTGTCTAATTTACTTGCATTTTTTGAACCAGTAAGCACTGCGCTGGATAGAAATATGGGAGTTGACATCATATATCTAGATTTTTCTAGGGTGTTCGATTCTGTGCCTTATAGATAGTTAGTGGAAAAACTGGTAACCCTTAATCTGCACCCTAATTTAATCTCATGGATCAACTCATGGTTAGATAATAGGAGGCAGAGGGTGAGTGTTAGGGGGCATTTTCAGACTGAGGTTCCGTCACAAGCAGAGTGCCCCAGGTGGTCAGTGTTAGGGCCCATATTATTCAACACGTATGTGTTGGATATGCAGGTATCAATAGTGCCTGGATTTGTAAATACAATGATGACAGCAAGCTTGGCTCTATAGTCAACAAAGCACAGGACACTCATGTATTACAAGAAAATCTAGATGTGCTTTCTTTATGGGCCAATGTTAATAAACTGCACTTCAACATTAGTAAATGTAAGGTACTGTAATGCATCAAGGGTACGGTAACCCACAGTTTCAGTATAGACTAAAGGGAAATATAATACCAGAAACTACTCAGAAAAAGGATCTTGGGGTAATTATTGACAATGACTTGTCATTCCATATGCATTCCATGGACACTGCTCAAAAGTGCTATAAGATAATGGGTTGTATATGAAGGAATATTAGAAGTCGTGGACTCAAGTGTTCTAATGCCCCTGAACACTGCCCTGGTGAGACTCACCTGGATTATTGTTCCCTTCAGCTCCCCGCACCTGGTAAGAGATAAGATTATCCTGAGAAGGTGCAGAGAAGAATGACAAGATGGGTAAATGGAATGGGGGACAGATTATATAGTGATAGACTGGAGGCACATGAGCTGTTTTCAGTCGAATATAGGAGAATTAAAGAGGACATGTGTTATGTTTACAGCAACTATGATAACTTATGCATAATGGCAGCAGTAGGGTTAGAATCCTGCAACAGGTCTATAAATACTAGAACACATGATAAACAGCTTAACGGCAGCAGTTACAAAACAAATAAAAGGGGGGGTTGGTTTAGTCAGAGCGTCAGTGATGAAAGTAAGCAGGAACGCGATTCCTGTACCCTTTTTCCAGCAGAAACAAAGTTCCTGTACTTCTTCCTACTAATATTTGAAATGAAATTCTTACAACAGTAACATAATGACAATTTCTTGGCTTATGGCCCGAGATCAGTGGATTATTCCATCATGAAATTTGACTTGCAGAACAATTTAATTTGTTTTAGAAATACTTTGACATCTCTAATTGGGTGCACCAGTATCTATACAGATGTGCCTGGATTGAAAGATATATGGAAACGTAGATGTTGGCAGCAGAAAAAGGTCCAATGGCCCTCAAGTCCCAAGAGTTATCTTTTAGAGTGAGAATCCTAATTCTGCTTTCATTTGGGCCAGTGTTTGAGTTTCTGTACTTTTGTTCACCACTTACAGCACTGCAGAGGGTGGTGTCGGTTTGGAACAGTCTGCCAAGCTTAAGCAGTAAACAGTGGTTCTTTAGATACATTTAAGAGGAGGCTAGATAGTTTCATGGGTGAAAGGTGTGGGCATTTCCACTGATATAGTGACGAGTCTCAATAGGTTTTATGACAGCAAGACTTATATTTAAACTATGAAACTTATGATGCAATAGTCTCCTCTTCTGCTACTGCATTACGAGTGGCTAGATCATGTTGGCACTGTTCCTAAATTCAGGAAAGATGCAGTAGAAGTTGATCAAGGACTGTAAACAAACATGTTGCATACTGAACATATGAACCTGCCAGCAGATAAAGTCCTTTCGGTTCTATCGAGTCTGCTCGACTGTGCAGCTAGCAGCCCTTATACTGCAGCTGCCCCCTTCTAGTGACCCTCTCCCTACCCTGTCTCATCCTTCTTTTGTTTTTGAAATTTGTATTTGTCCTCCCCGCCTCGGATTCACATCGCCAGGAGGTGCCAATTAAACCTGTCCCTACCACCGCCTTATCTGACTGCTCAGGGTCCCCATCTCACTGCGGTTTGCCTGCTGAGCATGGTCGGGTGGGCCAACCTCAAAACTTCAAGTCTCGTCGGGCTCCTGAGATAGCTGGGCAGGTGGCGGCAGATCGGGACCTGTCTCGGCACTCTATCTTCCCGACTCTGGAGTGCATGTTCCATTTTCTTCTGGATGTTGCGGATTGCCCGACGTCAGGCACAAGCTCTGACATCCGCAGTCCTCCCTCTGCATCTGCCCAGAAACTTGCCAAACCTCTGACCTACATCCGAGGACAGTCATGCCCAGGATGCGACATGCTGCTGTACTCCCGGCCCACACCAGGAGTCAGCACGACGGCCATGACCTCTCCGGAGAAGGCAAGCTGTCGAGGATGCTCCAACCTTTCCCCCAGCCACCCCTCCAGCAACTCAGGTCCACTCCCGAACCGGGTCACTGGCGTTGCAGACAGAAATCCAGCTGTTGTGCCGATGGGCCGGGTTGTCCCATCCCCTTTGAAGCAGCCCACTGTATTACAGGCTACCACTCTCCTGTGTGCTGCTCCACCCTCACACCACCATCTCTGTAAAGAAGAGTCTCCTCGCTTCCCCTGAAACTTCCTCCTCCAATCTCAGCTTGTGCCTTGGGTGTCCTCTCTCTCCTTAACTGGAAAAGCCCCTCCGTGTCTGTCTTATTTATTCTCTTCATGTACGTGAAGGTTTCAATCATGTCCCCCCCTTTCCCACCTCTCCTCCAGGGAATACATGTTCAACTCCCTCAGCCTATTCTCATAGGGCAAGTCCCCAAGCCCCAGGACCATTTGTGTTGCCCTGCGCTGCACCGCCTCCAGTAACCTAATGTCCTTCTTCAGGTACAGCTGCCAGAACTCCTGTTATGCCTTCATAGTGCAGTAGGCAGTGCGTCAGTCTCATAATCTGAAGGTCCTGAGTTCTTCCTCAGAGAAGGCATATAACTTTGTAGTGTCAGTGGCTCAGCAGGTAGCACACTCACCTCTGAAGCTGGGAGATCAGAAGACTGTGGGTTCTATGCCTGCACCAGGTACTTGGGTTAAATTGAAATACTGGCATTGTAGTGCAGCATGAGGGGGGTGCTGCACTTCTGAGGTGCCGTCTTTCAGATGAGACGTTAAACCGAGGTCCCATCTGCCTGTTCTGGTGGTAGTTCAGGTGGATGTTAAAGATCCCATGGCACTTCTCGGAAAGAATAGGGGAATTTCCCCAGCACCCTGGCCAAACTTCCTCCCATTCACTAAAAAATACCACCAACAGCTTAATCTGTTCAAGGCCAGTTGGCATTTATCTGTATCCTCCCGCCGGATCGTGCCAAAATAGGTAGAATTTGTCTAGTGCACTTACCCGTCAACAAAAACTAAATATATAAATAAACTGCATGCAGTACTCCAGGTGTGGTCTAACAAGTGACCTATACAGCGGCAGGATCACCTCCCACCTCCTGGAGGATATGCCTCTAGCGATACAACCCAGCACCCTGTTAGCCTTTGCAGCTGCCTTTCTACACTGTGCAGAGTTGTTCATTGCTTCTGTTATGTTCACCCCCAGATCCTTCTCCTCCTCCTCCTCCTCTGTCTTGGCTATGAACCCCCAAAGCTGTTAGCTCTCTTTGGGTTTTTGCTCCAGAATGTAACACCTTGCATTCCTTGGCATTGAACCCCAGCTGCCAAGTGTCCAACCAGGCCTCAATTTTGCCAGATCATCCTGCAACCCCTGCCACCCTTCTAAGTCATCCACTACTGCTCCCATCTTGGTGTCATCTACAAACAGACTGATCTTGCTCTTGATGTCTATTGAGATGTCTGCTATGAAAATCCCAAACAACACCGGCTCCAGTACAGAGCCCTGTGGCACCCACTTGTCACTGCTCTGACAACAAGAGCCCCTCCCACCACCACCCTCTGCTGTCTCCCTTGCAGGAGTTCACTACCCAGCCCACCAGCTTTGCCCCAGCCCTTGTGCCTTCGGCTTACTACCTATCCTCCTATGTGGCAGCAAATCGAATGCCTTATTGAAGCCCAGGTACAGGATATCCACTGCATGGCTCCTGTCTAATTGCCTGGTTACCCAATCATAGTACTCCACCAGTTTGGTCTGACAGGATCTGCCTGAGACAGACCTGTGTTGCCTGCTGTCCTGTAGCCCAATAGCCTCTGGGAGGAAACCAGCCTCTCCTTCAGGATTGTCTCCATCAGCTTTCCCACAATGGATGTGAGGCTTACTGGTCTATAGTTCCCGGCTCATACTTGGGGCCGCTCTTGTGGAGTGGCATTACTGCACCATCCTTCAGTCCTGGTACACTCCCCGAGTCCAGGGAGGCATTGAATAGGTCTGCCAGGGGTTCTGCCAGGACTTCTGCTAGCTCCTTAGCACCCTGGGTGTATGCAATCTGGCCCGGTGCCTTGTCCACCCTCCGTGCCCTCAATCCCTCCAGTACCCTGCCCGCTGGGATTTCCTGTCTGTCACCTCTTCCCCACCCATGCCCACCCCCGCAGCCTCCTGGGTACTGCTCCCCAATTTACTTCAGTAAATACTGAGCTTCTGCCTGTTCTGCCCTAGTATCCACTGACCTCAACCCCTCCATTTGAATCCTCACTATTTGGTCTTTGCAGCTCTTTTTCTCCACAATGTACCTGAAGAAGTCCTTCTCCTCTTCTTTTATACCCTGTGCCAGCGTGATGTTTTCATGAGGTAACACCAGTATGGCAGACAGTCTTTTGTTAACTTTTAAAAAGATTATAATCAAACTACCAACTATATCGGCAATCTCTATAGAATGTAACCAATCATAATGTGATGATTAAACTAGAGACACTTTGAGGCCTAAGGTGGTTGACGGTGTCCATTTGAATTTCTATTTAAAATTGTACAGCGTAGTATTCAGTGGTATCTAAACTGTCACTGTGCACGCCTCTTGGCCAAACCATCACCCCATATTCAGAAAGGGTGGGGGATCCACTATAAAGCACCAAGTCAACATCCCCGATTCTTTTACCGCACTCTCCAGATCCTAATTTCAGTTTATGTTCCTCTATAGATTCATGGGATGAAAATAGCACCCCTCACTCCAATGTAACTTATCCATCTAAGCTATCTGTTATAAACTGTACCCTCCCATGGTGGGGCTTACTCCATTTGCCCTCCCTGGGGCTGCTGGTCTCCGCTTCCTCTTTCTTCCCTGTTTCTCCACCACCATGGTCCCGGGTCCTGTGTGTTCCTTTGAGGTCTTCATCTGGCCCCTGTTTGGTTGTTTGGCTACTTGGGGCTTGAGGAGCAAAATTCACGGAACCGCTGCATTGCCTGGCCCTTTAAATGCCAGCAGGGTCCACGCATGCACAGTAGCGCCTAGTGGTTTTTGGACCATTCTGTTGGCTGCTCAAATGCCTCTACAGTGGTCTTGACCCCAAGATATGTTAGTCGGGGGTCAGACACAAGGAGGAGGCACCCCAGAAATCACCAGAGTGTTTATTTAAAGGGTGCCAATGAGCGTTTTAGAACAGGGCCATGTTTGAATATTAATGAGGACTATATAAATATTAATATATTGCCTGGCTGCTTCTGAGGACTCTGTATTTCGAGCTAGCGACAGGCACGCTAAACTGTTTTTTTTTTTTTTTGTTTGTTTTTTATTTTTCTCTTCATGGTCCGGACCCCCCTCCTGAAGGGAGCTCAGTACAACCCCTGCACCATCCCCCATGCCCAGGCTTACCCACCTGGCAGGGCTGCTTGGTGGGTGCCCTCTCCCCATGGTCCTTCAGGTCTTGCCCTGGCTTACCCCCCAGGGTGGGGCCATGGGAGTGGAAGCCCCCCGGTGGACACTGGTGACAACGGGGACAGCAAAGGAGGTAGCTTCATGTGTGGGGGACCGGAGGATTTTTTTCAGTGATGTTACAGCGGTACCTGGGGGTGGGGACTTGCAATGATGTCCCGTGTCTGCCCCTCTCCCTCAGGTGATGGTGCCAGCAGGAAAGAATCCCTTGCCTCCACCAGAGGTCCATGATATGCCGGACACTCTACCCTCCCCCAGAGAAGGAGAGCAGTCCCCGGGAGGCTCAGTCTTTTCTCCCTGGCCGGCCCTCCGATGTCCCGAGTCCATTCCCAAACCTGGGTCATCTGCATCACAGACCAATGCCCTGCCTCTGCACCGGCAGGCTGACCCTACTAATCTGTTTTGTAATAGTATTCTGCAGCTGGATGATAAGGAAATGAGGCTGCTACAAGACTGTGGAACAAACATTAATAAAGACAGTATTTTGGCTGCAAGGACACATTAAAGTGGGGAGGATAGCAGCCATATTTGGTACTTTGATCCCCAGTGCCAGTCAATCAAGGACATAGGCGCCCAAAGACAGTGGAAATAACTGTTGGGAGAGGTGTGAACTCTATTCTAGGTTCCCAGATTAATAACCAATCAATAATCAAGGGGCTAATGTTTAGTAATTTTACTGATGGACAGCATGCTTCAGCCAGTAGGAGGCTGGAATTTTCTGTGTGGAACCCCAAAGACTTTTGCAGTTTGGGGCAGTCTGGCTTGGGCTCTCAGCAAGTCAAAAAGGCTCATTCTGTGTGTGGAGAGAAGTTTTGGAAGCCAGCCTTGTTTTTTTTGCTGTCAAATGCCTGAAAACTTGGAAAAGGTTTTATTCTGCCTGGAGAACCAGTTTGCAGCTGAATGGTCTGAGGAACCCTTAGTTTGTGAAAGGGTTGTTGAACTGTGAATTGGTGTGCCATATCCTGAAGTTGGCAACTTGGTTCTGAAGCTGAAGGAAGTGTGGAAGAAGGTCTGCAGGGCTCTAGGACCAGACAGCCTGTTTGCATTTGTTGAACTCCGCTGTGTAAAGGTGGGAGCTGCCACCCAAGAGACTATATGCTGCTAGCAAATAGCCACTACAGGGGCAAAATCCAAAGGAACTTTTGTTGCACCACAGGGCTGCTAATCCCAGTTCAGGCAGAAGACAGACTGAAATCCGCACAGCCACAACTTGGAGCCAGGTAGGGGAACTGCTAACCCTTACTGAGTGGGGTAGATTGGGCTGCAGGGAGCCATGGGCATGTGTCTGAGTGCTAGAGCACTCTGGACCCACTTTGGGAGCCAGGCTGTGGGGTCACTCCTGGGTCTGGGCTCACTTATGGGCCAAGAAACCTTGCATTGGGCTCCCATTCTCCAGCCTGCTAGGCAGGTCGAAGGTGACAAACTGCCAGATTTTGCGAGCAAGTCATAAGGTGACAAGCTGCTAGATCCGCCACATCATCCAGTCAGTTTTGATGTTAATCTGCTTGCTGCCCCATGGCGAAATCATTCCTCCTGATTGATCCCACTGTATCCGGAACCTGGAAACCAGTATCTACAGAACGGTGAGTGACACAAGGCTTGCCCTGACCAGGGGGTCTAGGGTAAAGTTATCTGCAAGTGTAAAGCTGTTAACATCTACAAACCAAAAGTGTTTTAAGGGCCCCAGTGCCAGCCAACCCACAGCAATGTACAGGCCTGCACCGGTCCTCGGTACCCAAATAGACTAAGGTGGGCACTGGTACCAGCTGGGAGGAGGGTAATGTGCTGTTGGGAGGTGGGCATTGTTGTTAAAAACTGTTGCTTATTCAAATTGCCTTTATTTTCCTGCTCTCATTCCCTTTTCTCTACAATAAAAGATTTATAGTTATAAAAAGTGGACATGAGCATGTTATTAGCTGCAGTCATTAATTACATGTATTTTACAGTATTGCGAAACAGAGTGGCATTCTGTGTGTGAGATGACCAGAAGGGGAGGTGGGTGGATACAGCATCCCAGGGGTTGTACTACTCAAACACCTGGCCCACTATAATTTTACTCTGGGTGGAAGCACTGCACTATTTTCTAATACCTTTGGGAAAGAACTCCCAACTGCCATCAGAACAGAACCCAGGCCCCTTAACCTGTATAGTAGTTAGCAGGTAGGGGTAGTAACCCACTGGCACACAGCACCTGGGCTGCAGAACTTTAGAATTTCCATGATTTAGAGAAAATGTAACCTCCATATCACAAACATCTTTTACTACCTGTTCCCAACAGGCTCACATGGTTGGTAATTCTGACAGTCAATTTCTTGTAATTGCCTTGTTGCCCTCTGCCAGCAGCACTCCCCAGAGGTATATTGCTTCCTTTCCCTTCATATTGTAAGAGGGGTTTGGGGATACAGTTACACCTCACCCACTCCACCCCACCCCACCCCGCATAGCTGACTAAGTATTGGCGAACTCTAGCCTGGGAGTGCATAACTCATTACGATGATGCATCCACCTACAAATTACAATTTAGTGGATTAACAGATATCAAGGTACAACCCTCTGGGAAGCTGCACCTACCCACCTCCTGACAGACTGACTGAGACCCCTGCCTAAAGCCTGTGATTCTGCAAATATTGAGCAGCAGGTGTATGCCAGTTAGCAGCAGGCTAGTGCCTGGCCACTGATAGTTGGCACCTTGGTGGCATCCAATAAAAAGTATATTTCCTTTTTTTTTTTGGCAGTCTTCACATTCCCCAAGTTTCTTCCTCTTCCCGAGTCCTGAAGCAGTTTGTGTTTGTGTCGTCCTCGGCTGTGGTTTTGCAGTGTGACCTGGGTGTTAGGAAGAAAGTGTGTGCCAGCTGGCAGCATGCCAGACCAGTGTCTGGCCACTGTTAGCACCTTGGTGGCATCCCAGAAAAAGGATTTTACATAAATGTTCAGGTTTTTTTTCTTGTGGCAGTCTTCACATTCCTTCAAGTTTCTGCAGTTACTTCTTCCTCCTGAGTCCTAAAGTGGTGTGTGTGTGTGTGTGTGTAGGCACACAAGGCTGTGTGTGTGTCTCACCTCGAACTGTGCTGTTGTAGTGTGATCTGGGAAGTGGGCAGCAAGTCAGTACCTAGCCACTGGTAGTTCTTGCTGGCAGGGTCAGCCTTAGGGTATGTGACACCCCTAGGTGAACTTGCAAATGGCACCCCACCCAGAAATTTTTTTTCAATCTTCTTCCCCACCCCTACCCCCAAAAATGGCATATGGCAGTTATGATGCTCCAGTTTGAGGTTGGCCCGATGGCGCTGAGGGTTGAGGCACTGGACGCCACACCTCATGTCACACCAGCGACCCGTGTTCAGGAACAGATTTGTGCACCAGGGGTTGGTAGGGAGGGAGAGGATGGAGTGTCTGGAGGACTGCTCTCCTCCCAAGAAAGGTTTGTCGGCTTGTTTGGTGCCTTAGCAACCTCCAATGAGATCGGGGTGCTACAGGTACCGATGCAGTACAGGGGTAGCTGACAGCAGACAAGGCAAGACAAGGCACCATACACAAGAAGTACAACCAAAGAATACATAAAAACAACACACCAATAAATAAAACAGTATTAGACAATTATGACAGAATGAAATCAGAAAGATAAATAGATAAATAAATAGGTAGCCTGGGACAGAAGCTGTTTACAGTATGTCAGTACCAAGGTAGTATTTAAATGACATGGTCCGGGAAAGCTTGATTAAACACGAAAATCTTGAGGCGGGCCTTGAATACTTCTACTGAAGGGGCCTTCCTTACAGCTGGAGGTAGCAAATTCCACAGGACAGGGCCGGCAACACTAAAAGCTCTATCGCTGGACATTTTTAACCTTGTCCTGGAAATCACAAGGAGGCCCCTAGAGGAGGAACGGAGAGGACTGAGACAGCAGGTGTAAGAAGGTCCATCAGGTAACCAGGGCCCAGGCCATGTAGGGCCTTGAAGGTGAGCAAGCCCACCTTGAAGAGGATGCTCCACCTGACTGGCAGCTAGTGCAGTTCACGCAGCATCAAGGTGATATGGCAGTACTTAGACTGCCCTGTCAACAACCTGGCAGCTGTAGCGGTGAAGGGTACCCCGAGACCCCCAAGGTAGAGCGTTACAGTAGTCAAGCCTTGATGTCACGAAGGCACGCACCAAGGTAGAGAGGACCAGGGTGGAACCAGAGGCTTGATCATGGTGATATTCCTCAGATAGACAGAAACTGGTACGGACAACAGACAACACCTGGGAGTCAAATGTCAGTCCACTGTCCAGGATAATGCCAAGGTTGCACACCCTAGAAGAGGCCTTCAGTGGCACAGAACCCAGGAAAAGTCCTGTCTCCGTGCCAGAGGCCATCCTATCATGCCTCTGTTCGACCCCACTACCATTATCTCCATCTTATCGGGTTCAGTCGCAACCAGCTGGAGGCCATCCAGTCACTGATCTCAGCAAGGCATTAATTAGCAATCCACTACATTGGATGTGTCAGGGCAAAGTAAAGGCACAGCTGGGTATCATCGGTATAGCATTGAAAACCCAGACTGTATTTCCTAATGAGCTCTCCCAGGGGCAGCATAGTACATGGCAAACAACATCGGTGACAAGACCAAACCCTGAGGTACACCACAGGACAGGAGGCTAGAGGAGGAGGAGAAATTCCCCATTACTACCCTTTGCCTCCTGTTCATGAGATATGACTCAAACCAGCAGATGACAGTGCCAGCGATTCCACAAAATTCCCTCAGGCGGTCGAGTAACACACAATGGTCCACCATGTCAAAAGCTGAGGAGAGATCGAGAAGAACTAGAATTGTCCCTCCCCTCAATCTCTTACCCTGAGGAGGTTATCATGCACCCAAACTAACACAGTTTCTGTGCTATGCCTCGCACGAAACCCAGACTGGAGAGGCTCATATAGATCATGGGCCACGAGGTGCCTCAAGCTGAAGCACCACCATCTCCTCAACGACCTTACCTAGAAAAGGAAGGTTGGAGATAGGACAGTAATTTGCCTTGCTGTCAGGGTCTAAAGATGGTTTCTTCAGAAAGGGTCTCACCCATGCCTTCTTCAAGGCTTCTGAGAAGACCCACTCTGACAGAGAGCACTGGACAATCAAGGCAAACATTGGGCCTACAGAGTCAATACATCCCATCAAGCTTGCTCTCTCTTTCTTTTGCTCACAGATCTTGCAGCTTGTCCCCTTCAGCCCATTACAGGACCTGTTAAAGAGCACATGCACAAGGCCTGCCAACTACAGAGGACCCAGACCGGGGAGTGGCCCCACAGCCCAGCTCCTTCCAATCAGAGCACCCTAGCACTCAGGTACAAGACCCGTGATCCCCTGCAGCAGCAGACCCCACTTGATGGGGGTTAGCTAGTTCCCCACCTGGCCCTGGGTATCAGCGTAAACACTCAGCACATTCTCTTCTGCTGCTTCTCTTTCTTTCTGTTTCCTGCCATGGTGTGTAGCCACAGCAATCCATTTCTTTTCCTTGCTGTATCTCAGAAGCAGACAACAGGTATCCATCCCGAAAGGTACCTGTCCATCCTTCTGCTTTCACAGTCCCTCAATTTCAACACAGCCAACTTTCTCGTTCTGGCTCTCATATATCACCTGCACTCACAGTCCCTTTTCTTACCATGCAGGTACATTTATTTATTTAGTTAAACATCAGTTTAGAAACCTTTGAGCCAGAGGCTCATTTACAAAGGTACCTCGTCACAAAGAGGACATCAGAACAGTAGTACAAGGGACACAGTACTTACAAACAAAAAAGTTACAGTTCAATTACAATTTTGTTACAATAGAGTACAATCTCCAACGAGCTAAAGATAACAAAAGGTGCAAAACTTATGGTTGGGGAGAGCTGGTGGGGGTAGAAGGGAGGAGATAGGGAGGAGGAATAAGTAGGAAAGGAAGGGGAGCCGCTCAGTGAGCACATAGCAATTATCTGGATCAAGAGGCATACTCTTCCTTTTCTTCTCTCAGCACCATTTATATTTCTTGCTCCTCATCCTCTGTGCTCTGTCTTTTCCAGGCTTAGATCCAACCTTTGTCTTTTACCAGGCTCAGGACACAACCTTCGTCTTTTCCCAGGCGTGAGACCCAACCTTTGTCCTTTTATCCAGGCTCAGGACACAACCTTTCCTCTCTTCTTCCTTTCCTCTTTACCTCACCACTGTGGTGCAATTTCAGAACAACACAAAACATTCAGCAACCTACAGCTTTCCTTTTCTCTTCCAAGCTGCTTCTTCCTTGCCTCTACTTTTCCTTTTTCCGATGGGGCAGACACTCCCTGCCCTGGGGACAAATTGCTGGCAGCCCCAGGCAGGCCCATCTTGTAGCCCCATTCCCTCCAAGGGCAGAGTCCCCACCTTCTGGAGGAGCCCTACCAAACTGACCCAAACTCCAACTGTCCTTGCTTTACTGGGAGCCCTATCCTCACTCTCCAATGGCTGGAGCCACTGTCCTGAGGCAAAACCTAATATGTATGAGGCTCCCTAGTGCCTCATTGGTGCAGAAAAAGGTGACTAAAATTTCCCAGTATTTTCCCCAAAGTCATTTCAACCAGTCCCAGAGTCCCTGGCAAGAATCCTGGCTTGGTGGTTGGCTGTCTGGTGTCACATGGCTGCCCAACATGGTGGCCAAAGTAAATAGTGTCCACAGTTTACTCAGTATCCCAAGATCAAAGTGTCCCTGCAGCCAAACATAGAAACACAGAAACATAGATTTTGATGGCAGATAAGGACCGCTTGGCCCACCCAGTCTGCCCATTTCCCACCTATTGGATAAGCTGCAGATCCTAGTTAACCAGCAGCCTACTTCTTCCTACCCCCACCCCCTAGAATTGCCTTATGACTGTCCCATGCATGCTTGATTCCACCCTGTTTTTGACTCACAACCTCCTCCGGAAGACCATTCCATGCATCCACAACCCTCTCTGTGAAAAAATACTCCTTAAATTACCTCTGAGCCGCCCCTTCTATCTTCAATTGTGCCCTTGTTCTTGCACACTTCTTTTTTGAAGATGCTACCCTTGATCTTTGTTGATTCCTTGAGATACTTGAAAGTTTCTATCATGTCCCCCTCTCTCTCCTTTCCTCGAGGCTATACATATTCAGCTCCTTAAGTCTCTCTTCATATGCCTTCTGGTGCAGACCCTGCACCATTTTAGTTGCCCTCCTCTGGACAGCCTCCATCCTGTCTATGTTCTTGTGGAGATTGGGTCTCCAGAACTGCACGCAGTACTCCAAATGGGGTCTCACCAACTGTCTGTACAGAGGGATAATAACTTCCTGTTTTCTGCTGGTGATGCCTCTCCCTATGCATCCCAGTATCTCCCCAGCCCTCCTTGCTGCCCTCTCACACTGCTTGCCCACCTTTAGGTCATCTGATATGACTACCCCCAGGTCCCTTTCCATTTTTGTTGTTGTTAGTATCTCACCCCCATTGTGTACTCGTCCCTGGGTTTTGTTTTCCAGGTGCATTACCTTGCACTTAGCATTGAATCTAAGCTGCCATACATTTGACCATTCCTCTAACCTTGCCAAGTCCCTTCTCATCCTTTCCACCCCATCTTGTGCATCAACTCTGTTGCAGATCTTTGTGTCATCTGCAAAGAGACATACTTTTCTTCAGTCCCTCTGCACACGCTTATAAAGACATTGAAGAGGACCGTCCTAATACTGAACCCTGCGGTACCCACTAGCAACCCCTTTCTTCAGAGTGGACTCCATTTACTATTACACTCTCTGTGTCCTATTCTCCAGCCAATTCTTTACCCAGGCTGTCATCATGGGACCCACTCCCAGGCTGGCTAACTTGTACATTAATCTTTTTGTGGGACTGTGTCAATGCCTTGCTAAAGTCTAGGTAGGCCATGTCCACAGCCCCTCCTGAGGACATGGCCTACCTAGACAAACATTTTATTTTCATTCAATAATTTCCCCACCCATAAGTAGCCACCCCTGTGCCCTGCTATCCGACTGCACATCTTAAAACATTGGTCAAACCCTCTGGCTGTTACTGCTGCTGCTTCACATAGCCCCTAGGCAGCACTCACACATAGCCCACTACAGTTATGCAGTGTCTTAACTCTGTTCCGGCTGCAGTACATGGACTCTTTGGTTTAATTACACCCCACAGACTGACAGCCTCCATTTTCCTTGCACACATATCTTTATTTAATCTGTTCCTTCTCCCTTCTGTCTCTAGTGCTGCTAATCTGTGCCCCTAAGTGCTGGACAGAATTCCTGGCTCATCAAGGCAGACTCATAAATATTACTGAGGCGACATCCTGATTCTCAAGCATGACTGGCACTCACAGAAAGTAGATTTCCTTGCTCCAGGTTGCCTCTCCCTCTAAACTAAGGTCCCCGGTCCCTCTCTTATTGCCCAACAGGACCAGGACCACCGGAGAGGCAAACCAAACGGGCCACGCACAGGCACACGAAAATGCACTTCTGCTCATGCGTGGAGCTTGCTGGCACCATAGTGCCCTTTCTTTTTTTTTTATACAGCTATTTGGTCCCAGTCACCTCCTCCTGCCAACTGGTGATGGGGACGCATAGGTATTTTTACAGGTTTTCTTCCCTTGCCCCCCCCGAGGCCCCCGGCACACAGCCGTGCTAGCATGTGGATGCATGTAACGACTCCGTGGTGCCAGCTCAGCCCCTTCCACCTCCTGTAACTGTTTTCTGCCCTTCTCCACCTACATTACCCACCAGACCTCCACCAAGTGGGAGCAGAACTACAGGGGGGTGCCAACCCACCCTCACCACCCTCGGGAGAAGAGAGCTGCCCATTGGCATGCTTGATCCTGCTCCACCCCCCCACACTGGCACCCCAATGACCCGAGGTCGTTACTGAACCTGGGTCACCGGCATAGCGTGAAGTAAGGCATCCAGCACCACAGCCCTCTGCGCCACTGGGATGGCCCCATAGTGCCCTTTCTGACACCGGCGGCTCCACGGACCAGCTCCTCTGGCCCTGCTTTCTCTCAAAACCATGTGGGAGCTGGCAGAAGAAGAATGAAATACATAGGACAATCCAGAAAAACCAGGAACCGGACAAAAAAAATGAGGGGTGGAAACAAAAACCCCAGGAAACTAGTTTTGGGCTTCCAGGAGTTCTCAACGGGGGTTACAGAAAATATTCATTTTATTTAATGACCTAAGGAATATTTCCTGCAACAGGTACAAGAGTTAAGACAATGGCTATAGCACTTAAAGGAGTACTACATCCTCATATCTTGTGAATGTTATTTGTTTCCTTGTTTACAGACAATTATTTTCGTGTAGTTGTTGGAGATATGTCTTTGACTTAGTTTATCTTCACTGTTCAAACCAGTCACTGTAACTATCCTGAGTGTCTCCATTTTGTGATTGTTAAAATCTTATTGTGACCAAGTCCTGCATTAGCATATGCGAACATGTTGTGTCAGTGCACTTTAGACTCCACAGTACTGTATGCTTGTCTACTTACTTAGAAATCAACAAAGAAAGTTACAGCAAGATGTGAAATACACATTCACTTTCAATTAGCTTTGCAAACTGTCAGATGTAATGAAGGTTTTTTTTTTCCCATTAAAGTGATTTTGTAAGGTTTTACAGATGCCTTTTTCACATAGCATGCCATTGCCGCATGCTTTGGATGGTGAAGCTCAATTCGTTTTGTCAAAAACTGTCATAGTCATTTTGTTTTATCAGCATTTGTCTTCCAGTTTTCAGTGCGTGACCACACCCCAGATGATGTAATGCAAGGAACTATCAATGTTTCACATGGCACCAATGCATTCTGGGTAAATTGTAAAGTTGATTTAAATGTTCGATACTCAGAGGTGCAGTCCTTATGGTGGTGGTGACTACAAGAGATATTATGTGACATACTCTCTGGTCTGAGTAGACTTGTGTCTTGAATAATTATGTCTAACAATTTTGATCTGCTGCTGAATTAAAATAAAGTTTACAAAAAATATGTAGACATATGAAGCAAGGCATTGTGGGTACAATAAGAGTTGTTTTCCAATTTCCTTACTGTGAGGAGCAGGCTCATATTTCTGTAGTGGCTTCAACAATAAAAGCTCTCATATGAATGAATTTGAATGAATGAATGAATTTATTTATTTAGTGAATTTTGATGACCTGTAGGCCACTGGTCCCTCGGAGGTCCCTTTTTCAGGGGCTAGACGGGAATAACAGTACATGAACTAATAGGCAGTGATACATATACAAGTTATAGGCATGCGGCAGTCATACATATAAGTGAGGCAGAGCAGTCTTTTCTATAGGTTACATATATCTAATTAATAGGCAGTTGTTCATATACAAGTTATGAGCATGCGACAGTCATACATAGAAGTGAGGCAGAACAGTCATTTCTATAGGTTACATATGTCTAAGAGCCATCAATGAAGTTCGGTGTGGGGAAGAGATGAGTTAGTGCTGCCTATTCGGGTGTAGGGGATTTACATGTGGTACAGTGCGCTGACCTAGGGTCATGGTTGTAGTGTCAGGTACCATAGCATTGGCATTTGCTTGTTGACAGCAGATAAGTCTTGAGTCTAGTGCGGAAACATGGTACAGATGGGGTTTTTCGCACCACCAGTGGGAGGTTGTTGCAAAGGGAAGGGGCAGCATAAGAGAAGGACTTATAACCTGCCTTGGTCCTGACCTTAGGGACCTCTAGTAGCGTTTGGCCTGAGGACCTGAGGTTGCGCAGATTACTCTTTACAATTAGGAGTCCTTCGAGACTCAGGGGAAGCGTGGGGCTAATTAGCTTCTTTGCCAGGCAGAGTACCAGGTACCTGAGGCGAGCTTCGAACGATGGCCAGCTGAGTCTCATTAAAGACTCACAGTGGTGGCCTTTGAGGATAAGGAGGCAAGTGGACTACCTTATTGTATAAAGTCTGTAATGTACCATACTCCAGCTTTGCAACACCCTGAAGGACTGGGGCAGCGTATATTAGTGTTGGGAGTAGGACACTAGAGGCTATGGCAGTCCTAGCTTTGGGAATCAGCTGTTCCTTGAGCCGGTAAACTAATCCGAGTTTGCTGTGGATTACTTTAGTGACTTGGTCTACATGTTGTTTGAAGGTGAGACCTTGGTCGAGGGTAAGGCCGAGGTACTTGTGGAGGAGACTACTTCCAGTTTGTTGCCCACCAGGGACGTGAGTTGAAATAGTTGTGATCTGTCTTGTCCAAGGGCTCTAGGTCCGAACAACATAACTTTAGTTTTGTTGGTATTAAGAACCATTTTGTTCTTGATGAGCCATTCCTCCATAATGTGGATATCCACTTGGAGGGATGTTCCTAGGTCATCCAGGTTGTTGGAGGCTTTGTAAATCACAGCATCATCCTCATATTGGATAACATTGCTGCTCCCACAGTGGTTGTGCAGTTCATTTACAAACAGTGAGAACAATAGGAGCCCAAGTATAGTTCCTTGGGGTACACCCTCCTTTAGGGACTGTGGATTGAAGAGTTTGTCCTGCCACCTGACCCTCTGTGTGCGCCCAGAGAGGTAACTTTCAACCCATTTAAGAGCATGGGTGTCAAGGCCTATGTGGAAGAGTTTATGGAGTAATAATCTGTGATCCACCAGGCTGAAGGCCTTGGAAAGGTCTATGAAAACCGCACTTGTGTTGGATCCAGAGTCGATTTCTCCAAGCACATCAGTAGAGAATTTAGTTAAGGCAGTATCAGTCCCATGTTTGGCTCTAAAGCCGTGTTGCGACGGGGAAAGAAGCATATGTGCCTCTAGATATTCCCTAAATTGGTATAGACTAGTTTCTCCTGGATTTTTGCCAGGGTACACAGCAGGGAGATAGGCCTGTAGTTCACTATTGGCTCCACAGGCCCGCCCTTGTGAATAGGGATCACATGAGCCTGCTTCCAAGATCGGGACAGATCCTTCTAGAAAGGACCTGTTAATGAGCCAAGTGAGCGGCCGTGCGAGTGACCGAGGCACCATCTTTAAGCAATCTAGTTTTGATACCATCCGGCCTCCTGAACCTCCTTGTTTTCAAGGTTTTAGGATGGCCAAGACCTCTTTCACCTTGGCCAGCCACATGTGAAAAATGGGTGGTCTAGGTTTGGGGATCCTGAGGAGAGGACTGGTTGTTGGGCACTGAGGGCTCTGCCTTGTGTTTGTCTGGGTTCGTGAAGAATGTATTGAGGGCTTCAGCAGTTAGTGCCTCATCATGCAGTACCTGCCCATTAGTCGTATTAGGCCTGTGGCTGTTTTTATTTCCTTAATCAATTCATTGATTGGGACCAGAAAGTCCTCGGGTTGCCAAGGTTTGTTTTCTGGAGATGATTGAGGTACGCCTTTTTCGCTTGCTTGGTGGCCTGCTTACATTGGTTTTTGAGTGCCCTATAAGTTACCCGGTCTGCTAGGAGTGAAGAGCCCTTAAACTTTTTCCAGGCTTTGTCATGGACAATCATGAGGACCTTTAAGGAGGGGGTAATCCACTTATAACAGCTGCCTTTTGCTCGATAGGTGTTATTTGGAGCCAGGAGGTCCGCAGCCCATGTGATAGATCTGTTAAAGAAGGCAACTGCCCTTCCAGGGTAGGGAGACTTCATAGTGGACTCCAGTCTAAGTTACCGAGAAGGTCATTATAGTGCTCAGGAGAGAACATGGAGTAGTCCCTGAGGTGAGTATTCTGGGTGGAACCTGTCCGTCCTGTTCTTCCAGACACAGAAAATGGGCGAGTGGTTACTGAGAGCATCGGCCATGGTGCCAGCAGATTGGACATTTTTGGATTAGATACTAATGCCAAATCAATGGTAGAGTGACTACCTGTTTTGTAGTTTAACCTGGTGGGTAGGGTGATAATCTGGGCAAGGTTTATCTTGTGTAACAGGCCATTTATAGAGGACCTAGCCTCTTGGGCCCAGTTAAGACTGAAGTCTCCCAGGATGATGAGTTCCGATGCAAACTCTATTGTTAGGTTTTTAGTGAGTGCCTCAAGGGATTGGAGAGCATTCTTGGAAGGGCTATATACGCACCCCATGTTAAGGTGTTTGGCATCGCCAAGGGTGATCCGTATGAAGACAGTTTCGATTTCAGGGAGCATGGTTACTTTCAGGCACACAAGGGAGGAGATCAGGGTAGCCTTCACATAGATAAATACCACACCCCCCCTTTTCTGGATTCTGTCCTTACGGTAGCAGACATATCCTGGGGCAGCGATTTCATGGTCAAGAACCTGGGGTTTTAACCAGGTCTCAGAAACAGCTAGCACATCAGGATTATAGAGGGCTAGCCACGCTTGCACTTCATGAATCTTGGGCTGAAGACTACAGATATTCATGTGGGCTAGCCTCAAGCCCCTATGTGCTGTCCAGGTCAGGTCTTGTGAGGTGGAGATAGAGATGTTATCTACACCTGGGCCCGGGTTGGGCTGAATGTCACCGGCAAGTAACAGCAGAGCTGAGAGCAGGAGACAGAGAGTATAAGTTAGGGTGGGAACCTAATTTTCCTAGGTTTATAAGTAATTAGGAAGAAGGACCTGTAGCATATCCCACTTCTAGTGAGTTTACAGGCAATTAGGGAGGGATATATTGTCCTTGGGGTGGGCAGTAATAGTGACTGGTCAGGTGAGTGGCAGGTCTGTGGGGGACTGGGTAGGAGGGCCTAGTCTGCCAGCCAGCCAGTCGACCCAGAACACTGTGGTGATGTATATGCTGGCGAGGAGGAGACCTGTTTGGTCTATGTTGGCCTGACCTCCCAGTCGTTACTGACTCCCAGTTTGGCATCCTGACCTCGGGGTGCGTTATCTGAGTAGTCCTGCCTAGACCTAGTAGTACCAGAATTTAAAACTAATAAGGTTAAGTACAGGCTAGGTACAGTGGAATACCAGAACAGAGCGCAATCTTGAGCCTCCTGGGAATAATCACTGTGCAGAAAGTTTGACTATCTAAGTTTTATATCCCATTCAGCACTAGCCCAGCCTTCGGAATAATAGTTGTCTAACTTTGAATACACTGTTTGTCTATATTATACTGTACAGTTAGGAGCAAGATCAGACAGAACACCCTGTGACTGTAATTCTAACTAGAAAGATACCATATGCAGGGGCAGTACCTCAGGCAATTAGTAGGACTAACTGACTAGTTAATAGGACAAAATCACTTGTACCATTTAAGTTAAACATTGGTACGGACATCACATCTGAAACTTAGGTTTTCAACATTTAAACATTGTGTCTGCAATTGTTCAATTTAGATAGTAGCCAGAGGAGACAGACCACTCTTTGTACTGGTTTAACCTGGAGATGTTTCTAAACACAGGAGTAAATTGATACATTATGAGAACAAAGGTCCTCATAGAGTTCAGACCCCTGCCTTCCCTATTGGTGTGGGGAAACCAAGGGCACAGCTACCACGTATTTAAAGGGAGGAGGAATGGGGCAGGTGGGTGTGAGTTTTTTCAAGCCAGCAGCATTGTGGTCGATGGAGTAGCTACGGGGGAGGTCCGCCGGACAGATTCAACTGTCGGCACCCCTACCCCATGGTTCAGGTCCTTAGCGGTGGAGCAATGGGGGGGGGGACCTGATGCAGTCGGTCTCCCTCACCACCCCGGGCGGTTCAGTCTGTCTCTGCGCTGAGAGGGGAAGCAGCCTTTAACAGCTGGCTGTACTCCGTCACTACCCCCTCAGCAAATGGGCTCAGGTGCCTTTGTGCAGGTTCAAAGAAAAGGTGCCAAAGCAAACAAAGGTCTCAGGATGCTGTTCGGGATCTCTCCAGCTCGGCGGATGATTTTAGGTGCGAGAATAGTCTGTTTCAAGCCAGCAGTATTGCGGTCGATGGAGTAGCTACAGGGAGATCCGCTGGACAGATTCAGCTGTGGCGCCTCTACCCCATGGTTCAGGGTCCTCAGCGGTGGAGCAATGGGGGGATCCGATGCAGTCGGTCTCCCTCACCACCCTGAGCGGTTCAGTTCGTCTCTGCGCTGAGAGGGAAGCAGCCTTTAACAGCTGGCTGCGCTCCGTCAAGACCCCTCTCAGCAAATGGGCTCAGGTGCCTTTGTGCAGGTTGAAAGAAAAGGCGCCAAAGCAAACAAAGGGCTCAGGTTAATTAATTTTATTGTTAAAATCAGCCTATATATCCCAAAAGGCAGACACTGAAAATTTCATTAAAATGCAAAACATGACATTCCAATAAATATTTCAATTTTACACAAAGGCCCAGATATTCAAACTGCGCTCAAAACTGGCGCAACAGCAGGAGCAAGCACAAACCAGTTGCGCAAATGCGCAACAGGTGCGATATTCAAACATGTAGCAGAGCAAATTGCGCAAGCAACCAACGTCTGAATATCGCACATACTGCGCCATCGCGCAACCAGGAAGGAGAAGCTGAGCCAAAATGCTGCGCTATGGCGCAACCATGGAAGCTCAGCTGAGCAGTGCAGAGCTGCCATAGCGCAAGCACAGCCCCCCAGAGCAATGGAACTGCACATCCAGGGAGGCAGGCTGGGGCCCACCGCCAGCCATGCCACACATGGGCACAGGAACTCACTGCAGAACCCACACCACACTGGCACACCCCAAGCACAGCATCACTGGGGTGGGACGGCTGATCCACATGCCCATGGGGACAAACCAACTAAAGCATAGCAGAGCCATGACGCCCCAGCACAACCACTGGCAGGCAGAGAGAGTGCCACACCCAGGGGTTGACAACCACAGTGCACATCAGTCCCCCTGTACGCACAGCACAGCGTGCACCGTGCCCCAAGACACCGCTCATGTGCAGTGACAGGCACTGCAGGAAACACCATGCACCCCCGTGCCACCACGTCAACCCCATGCTGCAGAGAAGCAGACCACCCAGACCCACCCTGTACCCAGCAGTGGGTGGCAGCAGATGGCGAGAGCAACAGAAAGCAATGCTATGCTGGTGATACCTCCCATGGACACACACACACACACACACACACACACACATATATCCAGGACCATAGTAGCCCAGATGGCATGTACACCCCTGCAACGGAGCACCCAGAGCCAGTTGCAAAGCAGACACCAACACAGCAGTTGTACCAAAATAGAATTTTATATTCAAACAAAAGAGGTAACAAAACAGCTAAAACTATGTACAAGTTGTGGGGGGACGGTAAAAGGCAGGTGTGCAAGGGAGGAAAACAACCTTGAGAGGGAAGTCAGGTGAAAGGGATGGGGAAGGGCAAATAAAAGGTGGCTACGCCCAGCAGGCTCCTGCTCCTCCCCTGCCGTCTTCTCCCTCCTGTGTCTGTGCCGCCTCCCCTGTTGCTGTAGAGGCTTGCAGGAGCTCTGCTGTCGCCGGCCAGCTGTGTCAGGCGCCGGACATCGTGCGCCATGCGCCGAAGCACACTGAGGCCTAGAAAATGGAACACAGTCAATGGCTGAGACTGACCACAACACTGAACACCACCCAACCTGCAACCCAGCTAACCCAATGTGCTGCACATGTGATGGCATGCACCCACCCACAGTGAACATGCACATGGCCATCACAAACAGGCGGCACCAGCCATGCACACCACCGCCCACACACACTGCCCACGTCTATACACAGTACAAACTAGGCTGTCATGTGATGTTGCAACGTGGTGCGATGCCAGTCACACAGCTATGTGCCCAGTGCATGCCTGGACCACCTGTGATGCATACACAGACGTGTCGTGATGCTGCACTGTGATGCAGGTCACCTGTGTCACACCTACATACATGGATACATAGACAGTGTCGGCAGATAGGCCTATGGGACACCCAGTCTGGCCATTTGGCCTTGTACGATCACCTCATGTCCTATAAGTCCATTCCCCTCACCCTGACCTCCAGAAGTCCCTCATGGCGAGCCCACACATACAGATCTCCTGTGACCAAGTCAGCCCCCACCACATCCTCTGGCAGGGTGTTCCACCGTCCACCACCCATAATGTGGAGAAACACATTCGCATGTTTCCCTTTAAACGAGCCCCTCCAACTGCATCCCATGCCCTCTACACCTGGAACATCCTCTACGCTGACAAATATTGGTTCCTGCACACTGTTCCCCCTGTACAATACTCGTAGTGACCCCATCATATCCCCACCCTCCTCCCTCCAGGGAGTACATGTTCAGTTCCGGCAACCTGTCTGCATAGGACATGTGATGCAATCCATGCACCATCCATGTCGCCCTCCTGTGAACACTTCCACCCAGTCCCTGTCCATACGCAGCTATGTGTTCCGGAACTGTACACTGTACTCCAGTGTGGGGACTCACTAGTGTTACGATAGTGGAACTACTACCACCCATCTGGTTGTGTCCATCATGGTTGGTGGTCCTGCCCCCAGCATGCAATAGCATCCATGACGTAATGATACTCACACCCTCCAGCAGCTCAGTCTGCGCTGCTGCTGCTGCTGTTGATGCTGCTGCTGCCTGCGGCCGACGGCCTGTGGGACTGGGCCCTGGCATGGCCCCACATCAGCCGCGTCCGCGCCATCACCATCCGGCCTGTGGGAGACATATGGTGAGACAAACATCAGTGTGACTCAAAGCAGAGTGCCCCTGCCCCAGTAAGACTGCCTGCCCACACAGCCATAACCATCCATCGCACAGCTGCACACACTGACACACTGATGCACAGCCACCCAGGCACACACACACCCTACAGAGAATATAGGTGAATAGATGGTACACCATGGCCTCAGGCACCAGGCCCCGCCCTGGCACGGAACGCAGCCGCGCTAACAGCCTGGGTCCCTTCCGCGGAGATCACTGGAAACCGTGCCGCACTGCCCGCAGATCGCCCCGCCAGTGACCCCACCAGGTCAGTGGCCACTTGCTGCCACACATGGGTCTCGGTCCGTGAGGGGGCCTCACCATACAGTTGGTCATAGTGGGCTCCACTAGGGCCACCAGGTTAGCCACCTCAACTTGGCTCCACGGCACCGGCCTCCTCCTAGCCATGGCACCAACTTACAGCAGGCAATATGGCGCCGCCGCGCTGTGACCCCACGTGGAGTTGTTGCTAACAACACACAGGCACCTATCGCGCTGTTCGCACAGCCGTCATTTTACATGGCGCCAAACGAGACAGCGCAATAGGGACGTACACATGGCATGCACTCAGCGCCTAGGGGTCAGAGGGCATACCTAAGGTCACGGTAATGACGCAAGGCTACGCACAGTGCCACAGGATGCATAGGTATCCCGCGCGACTGCGAAGCACAGCACCAGTGCCACAGGGGACTATCGGCCAGAGGTGCCACAGCACCATAGTGCCCAGTGCTGCAGCGCCCACTGGCACAATGGTGGCCATGTCCAGAATAGCCTATCGCTCCAGCAGTTCTGCAGCGCGACGACGACGCGTAACCCGCCTGGGCATGCGCAATGCAGTCAGTAGCACACAACCACAAACATGCGCCATCGTGCTCAGCCGGACCTTTCCCTTATTGCGCTAAGCGATTTACGCCGAGATTCAGCCGACATATGCAAAGCAGGCGATCAGCCATTCAAAGGCGCAGTGGCGCGATTAGCATGTCATTAAAGTTGCGCCACACCTCATTTGCATGTGTTGCGCTATAAAATACGACACTGGTTATGGCGCAGATTTGGTTGTTGCAGCTGAGAGGTGAGTTACATGCTGTGTGATGCTCAGGACAATGCACATGGGCAGGGGTGCTGGAGGGTGTCACGGGATGAGGGGCTGAGCATGATGAGGGCACTTAGAAGGGGCAGAGGGCACCTTTCCATCAGTATCTCCCAGGCAGCGAGGAAAGGGGGGCTTGCCCCCGCCTGCAGCTATGCTCATGGGGAAATGCTGGGACTGCAGTGTGACAGGTGTCCACTTCCACCCATACAGATCAGCATGACTGACGAGAACCAGGCCGAGGTGTGGACGGCGGGCGAGGAGGAGGCCGAACTTCACCACAGCAGAGACCGAGGCCCTCTTCCAGGCCTACCTGGAGGATGAGCCGCTTTTGAGTGGGCGGAGGGCACCCCTCAGCAGCGTGCAGCTGCATGGGAGGGGGTAGCTCTGGCCGTCAACCTGCACGGAAGCCACCAGCGCTCCATGCAGGAGTGCCACAAGAAGATGGGGACTGACCGCAGGAGGCTGAAGGAGAAGGTGGCAGCCTTCAGGGTGGCACGTGCTGCCACTGGTGGGGGACCACCAGTGGTGTTGCAGCTGACCCCGACCGAGGAGACACTGGTCGCGGCCATGCAGCCGAGTGCCATTGCGGGTGTTCCTGGCAGAGGATTCCAGACAGGTGGAAGCCCATCACTGCACGGTATGTCATGGTGATGTTGTGGGGGCGGCTGTTGTACATGCACTCACATGTACTTTCTTTCTGTTTCAGATCCTGTTCGCCTGCAGGAGACGGTGGTGGTGGGTGCTGACAGTGAGGCAGACCTGCTGGACCAGGAGGAGGGACCTTCCACCTCCCGCCAGCAGCCTGCACGCACTGCAGCAGCAGGCCGGCTGGGCTGACAACTCGCCGGCAGTGATAGGGTGCAGGGGTGCACAGCCTGTGTCACAGCAGTCTGAGATGCAGGTGTGCCATGCTGTGCCTATGGCAGTGGCACGCACTGGCACTATTGATGATGGCAGGCCCGCAATGGCCAGTGAGAGGTGTGTCCCACGAGGGACACCGGCGAGGCCAGCACGTGCCCCAGACCGTCAGCTCACACCTGTGTACCAGCATGCTGGCACAGTCACAGGCTGGGCCTGTCAGCACCGGTGGGGCAGCACCGGTGGCTGAGCAGTGTCTGGCACTGTTGACAGCACAGGGTGGAACAGGTGGACCTGGGGGCTCAGCAGTTGGAGGAAGCAGCAGTTGCACACCAGGCCTGGGGACAGCGCCAGGCAGTGGCACTTGTCCACCGCCTTGGATCAGCCCCATACCTGGTCCTGGAGAACAGCGGCCACCCTCAGGGGTGCTTGGCACCAGGACCATCCACACCCTGGGGTCACGAGCCATTGGGGCACAGTACCCGTTTTGAGCGCACACCTCCGCTGCTGCAGGAGTCAGTCCAGCTGCAGGCGGGTTGCAAGGTCCCGTGGAGGCACTGACTGTGTCCGTGGTGCGGCATAGCAGGGAGTGTGCTCGGACGCGCCGAGATGGTCCATATGCGGATGGATGTGACCGCTGCCATCGACAGGCTGACCCAGGCAGTGGTCTCTTATGGCGTGCATTGACCACACTGTCTGGTGACCCTGTACCACACCCCACGAGTGCGCACTCCACTCCCCGTTCCGGCGTCAGGCGACACCAGGCCTGTCGACGCCCGGGTTCTGCTGTGGGCATCCCGAGCACCCTGGTGCAGTTTCTTTCGCGGGATGCAGACCCCGTCGCGGGCAAGGTCGCGTCACGCACTGGGACCCCTGGTGGTGCAGTAGTGCCACCCGATGTGGCCCTGCGCGAGCCTGCCAGTGCTGCTAGGCCATGGCCGGGCCGCCCCGCATCCGTGGTGGCCGTGGGACAGTGCTCCTGACTGAGCTGTCTCCCAATGCAGGCCCTGTCTGGTGCTGCCCTGTGATGCAATGTGTGTCATGGTGGGCAGTGCACTGATGGGTGCTCTGCTCACCAAACTGACACCCACGGACCACCTGCACACTCCCCCAACTGCTGTACCACAGGTGCATGTGATGATGATGCACTGCACTTACACCAAGGTGCAAGGTTGCCCAGGTCCTGACACACGCACGTGGACAGTCCAGGTGGTGAGGGTGGTTGGTGGTGCTGTGTGATAGCGTGTAATTTCCGCATTGCTGTGCTGCTGCCCCGTATGCTGCCTGGTGTGTGTGTGTGTTTATTTGAGTGCTCACCTCTCTGCTAATGTGTTGTATGCGAGGACCCTTCAACTCCCTGACCTTCATGCACGGTGTGTTCCCCGCGTGCCTGTGGTTTAGCTGACAGAGGGTTGCCTGCACATGTCCCTTGACTTACCTGTGTTGTGTAGTGCTCTTCTGCAATGGTGTCCCGGTGCAGCTGGGCCTGCCGGGTCAGTCGGGGGTCCCTCCGTCCCTAGGGGCGGCTCATCACCCATATCACCAGCGCCACTGGCGTCCCCATCGCTGTCCCCTCTTGGACCTGTAACGGCTATCCCATGGTCTTTGGCCATGTTGTGCAGAATGCAACAGGCCAGGAATATCCACAGGCCTTTTGGGGCTGTACTGTCAGGAGCTCCGCCCGAGGTGTCCAGGCATCGGAAGCGTGCATAGTATCCCAAATACCGCTCTATGATTATGTCCGTGTTGCAAGCGTGTACCTCTATTGAAACCGTGCTGCGCTGGGGTGGTGGGGCGCCAGTATGGTGTGAGCAGCCAGGGGACGGAGTGGGTATCCAAGTCACCTGTGGAGATAGTGGAGATCAGTGTTAGGTCAGGTAAATATCGCCTATATCCTTGTGTGCCACTACCATGGCACCTGTAATCATTCCCACCCTTGCACAGAGTTTGCATTTCCATACATGTACTCACCCACTAGATGACCGTGAGATGTTCCCACCTCAAATCGATGGCACAGTGAGATTGGTGCCATATGAAGGCATCATGTGCTCCGCCAGGTGTGGCAGAGACATTGATGATGCGCCCAGTGGCATCACACCACCTGGCAGTTGACACTCGAGTAGCCCTTTCGGTTCCGATATGCTTGACCGTCCGGGGCCAGGTGGTGTGTCATGAATGGCCATGGGTGCAGTCTATGGCACCTAGCCGCCAGGCATTTGTGCTACCCTGTGGAACTCCTACATGTTTGCTGTACGCTCTGCCACGGTGCTGGGAAATGGATGCTACTCACAGCATGAGGCAGCAGTGCGCTGAGGAATTGGGTGAGGATGCGTGACGTGGCCGACTGCGTGATGCCTGGTGTCCCCTTGTCGCCTCTGGAAGGTGCCCGGCGAGCAGGCACACAGGTTGTCACCTTGGTCCCACGGACAGAGCGTGACTCCGACGTGAGGGTGCCTGCATCACATCACTGCACAGCTCACTGAGCCATCTCAGTATTGCCCTGTTCAGGCGGTGACGCGACCAGATCAACATCACTGTACAGCTCGTAGCTGATGCGGGCACGATACCGCCTGCGGGGCATACCGACCGACGGGCCCTCACGGCCACGTCCCCCTGCAGCATGCTGTCTCACCCCTCTATACAGCTTCCATGTGAAGCTGACACTGTCCATCTCCCTGGCTGCCCCCCAGCTGCTGTTCCTGTTGCCCCCACTGCCCCCTGCTGCTTCCACTGCACGACGCTCCCACTGGCCTCTGTCCTCCAGGACCCACTGTCCCTCTCTGTCCTTCTGCTCCTGTCTCTGTCTCTGTCTCTCTCTCTCTCTGTCTCTCCCCGGTTTGCGGCCTGCTCGAGTTCTTCGCGCTCCCTTGAGCCGTTTATTTTGGCTCAAATCCGGTGACTGCGCAACTCCGGCGAAGGCCACTCTTGCGCGCGCGAAATGTTCAAATATCGCGTGCGCCTTTATGCATGGACCCGCCCTTGCTGCGCGTACCTTCATTTCCATTGCGCTGTAGCTCAGCGTGTTTCGGTACGCAACTGGCCCTTCTCAATATCGCCCAGAATGGCGCATTTTGGAGTTGAGACTGGCCAACCCTGTTACGCAAAGCGCAACCCGCTTTGAATATCTGGGCCAAAGATTACATTTCTATGTCCTAAATTTCAAAATATTGCACACATCCAGATAAAAACATATTACAGGATATGAATATTTCATTGCATTTCCATCTAATAACTTTACAATTATATCCTCTCTCCTTTTACCATACAAATTCTGAAATACTGGATTAAGCCATTTTTCCCTAAAACCTTTCAAAAGGTCACACTCGAATAACAGGTGATCAGTAGTTAAGATCTGTTTATTACATTCACACAATTGTTGCTTACTTATTTTTTCCCATGGTATTGTTTGAGCATGGCAATTCATATGGATGTTAAACCTCGTTCTAGCAAATATCTTTCTGTGTAAGCGATTCTGACACCAAATCAAGTAATTTTGAGGACCCCAATTATCCACTACTTTTTTATAGAGCACAAACAGGGAAGACGAATTAACTTTTGCAAAGTCTTCCTGCATTTGAATAATAATCCATCTATTTTTTATACGATCTACATATATATCAATTTCTGTTACAGATCTAACTTTATAAAGTGATTCCAATCTGGCTTTTCTAATTTCAATATCCAATTTTTTAAACCGTGAATTATAACCACAGCCTTCCCTTTGTAACTTTCTATCATCTACCCAGCAAGCATGCCTTATAATAATATCCTAATTTTTTACTATCTTTTTCCAATAGTTCAAGGTATGTATTTTTGCAGATAAAGCCAAAGAATACAGTCATGTTTCCAGTCTTAAATGACTACCCGAAACCACGGTTGGTAAGCCCAAATTAATCCTAATGAACATATTTTGAATTGGCTCTAATAAACTCACAATATTTTCAAGTCCCAGTACCTCTGATGAATATAACACCACTGCTTTTGCCTTCGCTATATACGCTTTGCAAGAGGCCTCAAAATAATTATTACTAAATAATTTACCATATCTATTTAGGGCGAATACTATTTCTTTCTCTTTATTCTTATTATTATCTGTCTGTCTGTACCAATCTAATGAATTAGTTATCATTCCCACCAAATAATTATATTCTTTTACCTCTTGCAACCTTACATCTTTTACTTTCAAAACACAGGCTCGTCTACACAGTTTTCCCATTTTAATAATCTTTGTTTTCTCAATATTTATTTCTAATGATAACTTCTGAAGAACATTAACAGCTATATCAGCAGCCTTCTGGAGACCTCCAACTATTTTAAATAAAATAATTGCATCATCTGCATAAGCCAATACACTAATTTTACGTCGATCAACTTTAGGGGTGTCGGTTTCATATCTATTCAGCTCTCTGATTAGCGGATCGATATAAATGTCAGAAAGTGCTGGTGCCAGTAAACAGCCCTGCTTTACACCTTTTTTAACCGCTATCTTTTCTGTATATTGGCCTTTTCTGGTATACTGAACTCTCATTGTAGAATTTTTATGTAAACTAATAATTAGGTTTAATAGGCCAGGGTCTATTCCCATGTTGACAGAATTTTCAAAACATCTCTCGATTAACATTATCAAATACTGACTCAAGTCTACAAAACAGCAATATGAAACTGCCATTTCTTGAATTTTTTAAACGTTTTAGCAAATAATCTACAATGAAAATATTATCAACAGTGCCCTAATTTTTCTAAAACCAAACTGATTTTCCAGAGTACTCCTCTGGAATCCATCCATTCTTGCAATCTTTCTAAAACCCAGAAATTTTTTTTGCCAGGACACATATTAGAAAGATAGTCTGTAATTTAGGTGAGAATCTGTCCCCTTTTTAAACATTCTGGAACCACCTCAGAAGTTAGCCAGTCTTCGGGAAATTTTTTTCCCTCAATTATCTTATTAAAAACTGCAACCAAAATTATGACCCACCACTCTATGTTAACTTTAAATGTTTCAGCTGGAATCCCATCAACTCCCAGTGCCTTTTTATTCTTTTGATTATTAATATGTCTTCTTATTTCTATCGTTAATTCTTTCCAAGTATCGTTTTGAATATAGTTATCACCTGTATCTATTAAAGGCTAAAATATTACATTTTCATAGGACCATAGTGCTTCATAAAGACTGCTATAGAAATCCACTCAATGTTTTTCAGGAATCAGGGCCTCAATATTAATTGATATTTTTGACTCTCCATATGCAATCAGCATCCAAAATTTCTTACTATCCTTCTCCCTAATAGCACATTGCAACTTCCCCCACATATGTTCGCTATGCTTTCTTTTCTTTTGAGTTAGAATTTTCTGGTATTCTTTTTTCATAGTCTTAACTCCTTTATAAAGCATTAAATCTGGGTTATTTATCGCTATTTTTCTTGCCTTATTAATATCTCCCTTAAATATTTTACATTCTTTATCATACCATGGGGCTCTATCATTACCAAATGTTTGTCCTGTATTTGGTTTTACACTAATAGTGTTCTGCCTAATAATATTTAAAAGCAGGCCAAAAGTTATCTATGACACTCAATCCTTCCTTAATATCTAATACTAAGTTTTCTACCAACTCATTCTTCTGCATAACTAGCACTTTTTTATGAGCCAGCGTATTCCAAATAGTCTTTTTGTTATTATAAACATAGAAAGCATCCCCCTGATTACCATGGTTCCTTCCTATTTCACTTTCCCATTTAACTACAATATACAAGCGGAGTGATCACTAAACAAGTTTTATTTATTATAAAGGATTTAATTAAATGCCAAGTGAAAAACAACCATAAATACATTCAGCGAGCAGTAAGCCATTTCCTATGTTACCATGGAGTAAAAGTGCAATTACCTTCAAGTCACCTTTACACATCCATTTACAATCACATAGAAGTTGTTGAACAATTTAAGATAATTTTACCTCTTGTATTTAACAATTTATCCTTTGCATTTCTATTACCTATCTCCATTGCTTGATACAAATCTTCCATCTGATTATCACCATCAAAATATAACCTATTAGCAATTCTAGCATTCAAGTCCCCCATTCCTATAACAATCATATTGTCATACTGATCATTAAGTAATGCTATCTCTTTTTGAATTTCTTATAATTCTTGAACCACCTTTTGCATTAACATAGAGGGATCGAAATAAATGTTCAGGATGCATAAATGTACTTGAGGTAAGCTCAGAACAACAATAAGGCTACAATTTTTGTATATAACAACAAGGCCTATTTTTCATTTGTACCTCTGTTGCTACCAAGGTCATAATACCTCCTTTATTACAGCCATAATTATTCTTTGGGCTTTTCCCCTTAAGTTAAAATTTACTGTAACCCTCTAAAAATAATTTCTATTAGATCCCATCCAAGTTTCTTGTAATAATATAATATCAATGTTTTTAATCTCTTCAATCCAAGCTTTATCCTCTAATTTATTTAAGATTCCAGCAATATTCCATGAAAGTATCAAAAATAACTTTGTTTCATCCCCATTTTTATAGAGGGCTCGTGACCTTTTCCCTTGATAACATACATGTCTCTGTCAATTATTATACAAACTCGCTCCACTAAACCTTTCCAACACATCCCTAGAGAATGTACTGTTGATTTCTCCTAATTCTACCACCTCCTCAGAGACAGATTCACAAACACAATTATTATTAATACGCTCTCCCAAAATTTTTCTACCTCCAAGGAAAACTTCATTCTCTGGTGTACCTTTCAGAGAGTATTCTTCAACTTCACCTCTCTGAATATATTTAGTTATACATGCTTGTCTGGTATTTTTTGTTTTATTTCTGTTATTATTTTATTGTCCTTCTTGGTAAATTACATTACGTGTTACTTGAGAATCAGTTAGTATATCATTTAAGTAAATCCCCATTATCTACCAGATGAATACAACTGTCCAGAATACTTCCTCTAAGCTTAGATGAATTTGCCACTGAACGTATTGTTCCCTTTGCTGGTTTAACCATGTATTGATATACTGATATATCATTCCATCTTATCTTTTCCTTCAGGAATGTTTTTAGTATGTTGTATACTGTTATTTTTAACAAAAAAAAGGTGATTCTCATCTGGCTACTGGAATACCTTTTATAAAAATTGTATCCAATTTTTTTCTTCAGCCAAATAATAGTTAGTTTGTACATTAACATTCCTTTTTTATATGTTTTACTCCCATTTTCTCTTTTGTATTATTCTCTTTCTTAGGCAGTTCTTTTTGCCTCTCATCCCACTCATCCCTCTGAATAAACTTTCCTCCTTTTTTCCATCTGTCTGTGTTGCAATGGTACATAACTGTTTCATCCATTTTTTTATCCGTTTTCTCTTTTGCCTCTAGGCTACCTATCCTCTTTATTCCCTTCACCACTTGTTCAATTTCTCTACTTTCCCTCTCTTGGATCTTTAAAGTTGTTAGTTTGATGTTTTTTTAGTTGTCAAGTATTCTATTATCGGACTCAATTTTCCTCTGAGCAACGCATAATTCATTTGATGGCACTCAGAAAGGGAAGGAAATTTGAACCAGCTTCACAGCAGGCAGGACTTAAACTCAGCTGTAGCATCTTTTATTGCGAAGGACATGCAACCATTCCAAATGGTAGATAGGCCCAGCTTCCGTAATCTAGTAGAGAAACTAAATCCCAGATATTCAATGCCTAGTAGGTCATATTTCTCCGCTAAAGAAATCCCCAGAATGTTCAATCTGGTGAGAAAACAGGTGGAGGCTTCAGTAGCAGGGGCATGGTGGTTTGCTGCTACAACTGATTTGTGGACAAGCAGTGGAGGAAGTGGTGAACCTTACATGAGTCTAACAGTACATTATGTAACAAATGAATGGGAGCTAAAGACAAACTGCCTAGAGACTGTAATTCTTCCAGATGACCATACAGCAGAGAATATTGCAGAATCCTTTCAGGAGCGTCTTGAGGAATGGGCACTAAAAATTGAAAATATGTCTGCGATTACTACAGACAGTGGAAGCAATGTTAAAAAGGCATTCAGAGATGTGATGAAAGTCAACTGGCTGCATTGCTTTGTCCACAATCTCAATTTGGCAATTGGAAAAGCATTAAAGATCAATAACGTTGAGAGTGCACTTAGAGCATGTCGGCATCTGGTGCAAGGGTTCACTCGCAGCTGGAAGAAAAAGAGAGAGTTAAAGAAAAAGCAGAACTAAATGCTACCACAACATTCTCTTATTCATGATGTAGTTACAAGATGGGGTTCCACACCATGCCATGGTGGCCCAGGTTTTATAGAGCAGCAGCAGGCTGTATGTGCAGTGTTGGTTTCAGACCAAAATACATGGCATTTGATGCCAAAGGACTCAGATGTAGGTGTGCTTGAGGGACATCAATCAAATATTGGCCCCTGAATATGTTCACTTACTTTAGCAACAGAGCAATATGTAACAATGTCAGCACTGAAACCGTTTCTGCATTACCTAAAATTAGAAGTCCTAAGCCCAAAGGCAACAGATGGACCACTGGGAAAGCAAATGAGAGAAGCTATATATGATGACCTATTCACAAGGTATGAGGAATTTGATCAAATTGAACGCACACTCGAAACTGCATATTTTACTGATCCACGATTCAAAGCTAATTTTACAGAAGATGCCAATTTGGTCATATCCATAGTAATACAAGAAACCGTTAGCCTTGGTATTGCGCCAGAACCAACACAAACACACAGTCTGCTGCTGCCTGAGTGTAGAGGTACCACACTACTAAATACTACTGCTGCTGCTGCTATGTTGCCTGCAACGTCTGCTTCCATGGATGATGACTATGACCATATGTCAAATGACAATGAACGTGTGACTGAAGACTCTTTGTCCCCCTTCTCTGGTGGTATCACTAACAATGTGTATCATTTCATCCGCACAGCACAGATTGTCAGTTCTCCATGCCCTGGGATTTCTGGGTTATTAAAATGCATCACTGAAATATGAAGAATTCAGGTTGAAGGACCAAGAGAAGACGAAATTCCACTAGAGAGCAAAGTGAGAAATGAGATGACTCATTACATGGCCCTGCCATATCTGAATACAGATTTGGATCCTCTTCTGTGGTGGAAGGCCATAAAGCCGAACTACCATTTTTAGCGTTGCTACTTCAAAATGTTGCATTCCAGCAACAAGTGTGCCATCGAAAGAGTATTTAACGCTAGTGGTCTGGTCCTAACGTAATGAGGTCTAGATAACACCAGAGCATGTAAACATGCTTGTGTTTCTGAACAAAAATTTACAGTGATTTTTTTTTTTAAAAGATGCCAAGGCACTTCATGCACCACCTTCAAGAGAATACCACCAGTGGAGGGACAAGGGGTGTAGATGGAGTCATCTTGTTCACTCACTTTCATATTACATGATACAAGACTACTATCAAGAAAAATAACTTGAGGAGAAGGAGGGCTTCACTCATACTTTATATTAACTGCACACAGATCATCACAGTCTTAAGTTAATAACAAACACATCACACAACACTTGATAGAAATAACACCTTTATTGCATTTTGAAATACTTCTGCATTGACTACAAGTTGTAACACTAAAATCCATTTCACATTCAATATGACTGGTAGGTATTGATGCTAGAGTCTTCTCATTATTTTTACTATTGAGATGCTAGCAGCAGTATACGTTTGTTAAATACAGTCACAAAACACAAAGAAGACTACTTGTTCACAGCGAGCTGGTACATCCATCTCTTTGCTGGAAGGAACATGAAACTATTTCTTAATGTTTCTATTTTGAACTGATTATAGAGTGTCAGCCACTCAGTTCAGATGAGTAGATGTGGCTCCAAGATAGTCTGACACTGATGATTCCTTTCATTCGTGTTTTGTGTGTGTAGTCCTCTCTACCCCAGCCATGACTTCTTTGAACTCTTTATTTAACTCTTTATTCTTCCTGTTGTCTTGAATCTATTCAAAACTCATCTGATAAGCTTAATTCAAGTCCCTTCAGTAAGTGGCACCATATCAGTGTTAATTCTGGAAGGAATACAGCAATAAATTCAGTTGATATTAGGCTCCAAAGTAAATGTGTGCTGCTGTAAGGAAACCAGGGAAGAAACGCTGTCTTTCATTATATGCTGTTACACCAGTGTCACTATCCCTGATCCAGTTTAAAGGGACACATTCATGTACAGTTGCACTGGCAGACACAGTTAGAAAGCCCATGAAAAGTTTAATTAATTGAGGTATTGTATGTATATACTCAATCTGTGCTGCATGAAGTTCAGAGATATAGATGACGGAGTCTGTGCAGCATAAATACTACATCGGGAGCCATTTAATTTCTTAGAACCTGTGATATCAGTGATGATCAAGTAGTGCTTAACTCAACGTACTTAGGCACTGCTTGATCGCCACTGACATCACAAGGTTCTAAGAATGGCTCCAAAGTAGTATTTATGTTGCACAGACCTGGCCATCTATATTCTGAACTCATGCAGCACAGGTTGAGTGTACACACAATACCTCAATTAAATAACTTTCCATGGCTTAACTAAGTGTAAGCTAGTACCACATGAATGTGTCCCTTTAACATACAGTTCAGAGGCTGTTTATTTATGTTGAGTTGAGTAACTTTAGGCTGTGTTGTGTAACTTCTGTAAAATACAAGTATTTGTAAATTAATGTAGTCAACTCAAGTCAGTTCAGCCTTGCATTGTTTACATGATGTAATGTAATAACTCTTAGTCTTATTGTTCAGTGTTTCAATTCTTAATTGTCCTTCCTTTTGGAGTGGACATTGATTTTGCCATTCAGTTCTTAGAGTTCGTACATATTGCATTCGAGTTAAACACCTTGCTTCAAGTCACGTGTGCCATGGCTACTAGCATACAAATTCTGTGTAAACCTCCTGCTTATTGTGAGTCTGTGACTTTACTGTTTAAAACTTACTAACAGCTAAAGATTCCAGTAGTGGGGGCATCAGGAGGACTATCAGCAACAAAGGCACACAGACTAGTTACTTAGTAGCCAGTTTCACTTTAATGATACCATTACCAGTTCCGTAAAAAAATGGTACAACGTAAGATGACATAAATGTGAGTTTATCTGTAGTCATATTTATTCAACCTTTGCAGCTTTTAGAAGGAATAGATTATAATTAGCCAGTGATGCCCTAGCTACAATCTTATTATTTCACTTACTTAGACATCATAGCTACTAATCTCCCACTCCCAGTCTCACACATGGATGTTTTGTGAAATCTGTTGGGGACTCCGGGTGTGGGGAGAGGGAGACTGGTTCATTCAGTTGTATATTAGAGGATCAGCATCATTTTGGGGTATTTATTAGTCGGCAGGTCATACCGTGTGAACTTCACCACTGATGAAATGATACACATGGAAAAGATCTTTATTCCTTAAACTGCGTGCTGACATTTTAGGCACATCCACGTCATCGTCCACACATCTGATGGTTCAGAAAATCCCCAGAAACAGTGGTTTGAAAGGCAAAAGATTTCATGGCCACCTATCACCTTTATGACTGTCCTTCATCCAATATTGTATTTTTCCGCTCTCAATTGCATGTCACTTTGATTGTCCTCCCTGCCCACAGCCCACCCAGGCCACACCACATCATATATTTGTCATGATTTCCCATAGACAACTTTCTGCCCTGCTAATTTGGCTTTCTATGATGGCCACCTGTCTTAAGCTTATGGCTGGCCATCCCGTATGGTGTGATTTTCACCTACAAAATTCACTGTCTCTCTGCCCCGACCACCAACACCCTATCATTTGATCTGTCGTGATTCACTCCACAGACAAGTCTACACTGTGATTTAGCATTTCATGATGGCCATTGGCCACCTGTCTCCAACATTGTGTTTTTCAGCTCTCTCAATTCCACTGTCAAGTCACTTGTCCTCTCTCTCTGCCCACACACACCCCATCATATAGTTGCCATTGCTCTCCACAGAAAACATTCTACAAGGCTTATTTGGCTTTTTATGATGGCCACCTGTCTTAAGCTTATGGCTGGCCTCTCTTCATCCTGTACTGTTTTCCACCTCCAAAATGCACTCGAGTCATGTCCATTGTACACCCTCCCTGACCCTGACCATGCCAACGACACATCATATGATATGTTATGATTCTATTTCCTCAGACAACAGTCTGCCTAGTGAATTTTGCTTTTTATGATGGCCAATTGGCCACCTGTCTTATGTTTACACTCGTTCTTCATCCAATATTTTTCTGCCTCTCAAATGCACTGTCCAAGTCCACTCACTCACTGTCCACCCTTACCTCCCTCCGCAGTCAACAGCCCATCATAAATTTGTCATGGCATCAGTGGTCTGTCTGTTCAGAATACATTACACAGTTTGATACTGGGAAAATAAATTTTCAGATTATGCTCTCCCATGCAACAGAATACATGGTGGCCCCGGCTCTGCACTGCACTTTCCCCTAATACAGCAGTACAGATGTCACAAAATGCCTCAGTGTGGTCAGGTGGTAGCAGAACAGTCTTTCATGAAGTTGAAAGGGATCATACACAGCCAGCTAGTGCCTAAATGGTACATTGCAATCCATTTCCTTCTTAAATGATGTCATCACTGAACAGTTACATTCTAGGGCTGTGCCTGTATTAAGACTTACTGCAGGAGGACAGGACAACCAAGCAGTATCTGAGATTACTGTGAACTTGTCATAAACAAGCCATTAAATAGAAAATAATGGATAGGCAAGTGTGAATTATGTTTTTTTTTGCACACCTGAGGTGTGTGTAATGATGAAGGCCAGCCATAAACTTAATACAGGTGGCCATCATGAAATGCCACATTAGCCTGGGGGACCAGACCGTAGTCCATGGAGAAACAGTAAAGTTGAGAGTGCTGTGGAGGTGTGTGGGCCTGGGTGGGTATAATGATGATGACCCATAAACCTTGAGAGTGAAGCTCGAGAGATTCATGTGGTCATCACACCACATGCCAAAGGATGTGAAAAAAATTAAATAAATCCATCAACATACACTTGCCTATTCTTTATCTTTTATAATTGCTAGTGCGTAGCTTTCCTTAAGTTTCAGTTTTCTGCAGTTTCCCTGCTGAGTAATGTGACTGAGCAGTGTTCAGTCTTCTAAACAGTATTGTACAAGTTGTAGAAAAAGAGCACAATTCAGTATAAAAAATGTTAGCTTCGTTCTTTCAGCTTACATTTTTTTGCTTCCTGGGTAAAAAGCTGCACAGTGCAGAGCAAGGAGAGCTATAGCAACACTTACTAACACTTTCGTCGAGTGTCCTGAAGCCCCCAAGCCACTGTCTCTCTCCTCATCATGCTACGCTACACTTGGTGGCTTCTTTCCCAGGAAACTAAAAAAGTAAGCTGAAAGAACAAAGCCAACATGTTTTTTATACTGAACAGTGCTCTTTCTCTATAATTTGTACGATATTGTTTAAAAGACCAAACACCACTTGGTCACCTCACGCTACAGTCAGCGGGAAAAGTGCTGGAAAGTGAAAGTAGTTTGGAATGCTGCAGTAGCCAGATTTCGGGTCATTATGGTGTTTGAAGGCACTTCTACTCAGGTTGATAAATAGGGTCACCATTAATTATAATGTGATCTTTCACATTTTAAAAATGAATGTTACAATGACTTTTTTAGTTTGTAAAAGTGTATAACACATGTATGTGTTTGTAATGCGATTGTGCACAGCACTGGAACGTTTTTACATAAAGGAAAAAGCAATTTCATAAGTAGCAGAATTTTAACTAAATACACAAAGTATTTAACTATAAAAGTTACACTCTCCTTATATTATTTCACCTCTCATGCTTCTGTATAATGCAGATAAATACATAACATAGAATGGAATAAGCAAAATATGTAAATTATGTACAAAAAAGTGAATTTAAATAATGTTTCTAACTTTGTTGCAAAAGTTGGGAAATTATCACGATAAGATAATTTATTCAAGGTTATCGTACCGTCGCAATTTCATTATCGTGGCACCCCTAGGGGCAAGTACTTATTTATTTTTATTTCTTTTTTGTTGACTGGGAAGGAGGACTAGACAATTTTGTGCCTATTTTCAGCCTCATCCTGGGGGGGGGATACAGATAGATGCTAACTGAAATTGAACCAGATTTTAAGCTGTTGATGGTATTTTTAGTGAATGGGGGAAATCTGGCCAGGACACTGTGGAAATTCCCCTACTCTGACTGTAGTGGGGCTTGGCTGTTTCTCTGGAACTGGCCACTCGGAGTTCTACGTCGGACGGTACAGACATGCTGGAGGTAGGGGAGTCGGTCTCCTTCTGTGCCTCGCCTTTACAAGAGACCGATATGGTAAAAGGATTTAATGTTCCTTCATGCTCTTCAAACGTTCCTACTTTTGAAACCAGGACAGTTTCATAAATTTCGGAAGTTGCAACGGAGTATGGTGCCCCTGAAGCTTATTCATGTATTTCTACTGATGTTTTGTCTCGCTCTGGACCTTTTTCTGCTCAGACTGTAGCCCAATTTCTGGCTACTCAAACTACCTGTTCGTCTGTTGTTAGGGCGCTGCCGTCTACTGACAGGGCCCAGCTGCGAAATGATGTGGGATCATCACAGGCTTTCCACGACTGCTTGCAAGCTTCTGCAGCTCCTCTTCTGAAGATCTCTATGGAGACTGGCAGTATGAATACACTTTTCGGTGAGTGCCTAGAGTCTCGAGATTATTCTTCAGTTGTTCTTGTTTTGCCTAAAGTACAGCCTTCGAATATATAATCGACTTCTGCTCTTGTCCAACACAAGTTGACGGCACTGGGAAGACGGCAGCGTTCCCCCGCTCCATCTGCAGTCTCTATTTATACTCAGGCTGCTGATTTGGCTGAAGGTACTAGCCTTGATTTACGATGTTCTTCACATCCTGCCATGTTTCCTTTTGCTGCCTCTGACAATTCCTCTGTTTGCCCTACGTCTGGTTTAATTAGGCCTGATATTTCCCACTCTAAGTGTTCTGCAGAAGACGTAGCTTCTAAATTGGGACAGCCCTATCTGGACTTTGCTAATAATTTATCTGCTTCTGGCATCACTGTCACTGAAGCCCTGAAAGGGGCTGGCTGGGAGAAGTCCAACATAGATGACACCTGGTCCTCGCCTACTCAGAGTTGTAAGGAGACTCAAGGCGATTTGCTGGGTATTTCAGATCCTCTTGAGGTTCCTTCGGAGCTTCATTTAACACAAAACCCTGTCTGGCATGCTGTTGGTTCTGAACTTAATGGTCTGGCTTCTTCTGACGGTTCCAAAGAACATGGTTCCACTTTGCAGGTCCCTGTGGAGGCAGGTCCTCTACCTTCTGCCACACGAGGAAAAGAAGCTTCTGATTTACTGCTTTTTGTTGATCCTACTATCCTGACTACTGGTTCGGGGATGATCGAATACCGGTCACTAGAACATTTCCGAATAGAGGTTGCATACACGAAGGGGATATACCACAAACTGAGGGGCACTCTTCTACTCAGGATCAGTCTCAGTTCAAAGATGCCCCTGAACAACCTGGTGGATACCAGAGGAACAGAACTTATGCAGGCCTGTTCCATACTCCTCCTGAGCAGGCCAAGCAGAGAAATGCTGTGAGACTGAGGTATAGGGGTGGGCTTGACATATTTCCCGATTGTCTTTATGTTGGAAAGATGTTGATAAAAAACAGTTTACAGTTTTCACCATCTGAAATATATGCTCTCATCCATACTTCTGGGGATAGTAATTTTGATATAAGTTTTAAAACATCTGCAGGCCTTGAAACATTTTGGCATGACTTCCGGTGACGTCACAGGATCGATGGAAGCCTAATCCGTGGCGCGCTGAGCTGGGCAGACAAAAACCCCTAGAAAGTCCTCTGAACCCAATCAAAAATGTCTAAAAATTCCAGAGGACAACCTCAGCAAGCAAGTAGAGGTAAATCCCGGTAGGAGGGTAAAGCTAGCAGTAAGGATTCCTCCAGATCAAGACCGGACCCCCCCAGTAGGGCGACCTCACCGCAAGGCCGACGCTCCTCAGGCTACGATACAGACGGGGAAGTGGAGCAACTATCCAGGTCCAGATTCGAAATGCTTCTCCATGAGATTACAGAGTTAAGAAAGGAAAATAAACAGGAGTTCCAAGCAGTCCATCAGCAGCTAACAGCGTTTGAGAACCGGGTTAGTCAGCTAGAGGAGAGGCTTTCAGAGACAGAGGATATTACCACTCAAACAGCTAAGGTCATGCATTTTCTATTGCAGCAAAATGAAACTCTTTCAGCAAAATGTCTGGACCTCGAGGCGCGCTCTCGGAGGGAGAATCTTAGACTGTACGGTCTTCCAGAGGAATCTGAGGAAGCTCCGTTGGCCCCTTTTCTCGAAAACCTGCTGAAAGACATTCTGGACCTTCCCCCCTCCCTGGTGTTTCACATAGAGAGGGCACTCCGAGCACTCCAAACAAAGCCATCTGGCCCCTCAGCACGACCTTGATCTATAGTTTTCAAGCTAAACTCATTTTCTTCCAAGGAGGAGATCCTAAGGCGTGCATGGGCAAGGAAGGAGATCAAGTATCTTACACATAGACTGTATGTTGACCACGATTACCCTACAGAAATACAGGCAGAGAGAGAGTGAAATACTTGCCAATCCTGAGAGCGCTCAAAGAGAGGTCAGTGCGCTTTCATACACCCTATCCTGCGAGACTGAGGGTTTCTTGGGAGGAGGGGACGAAAGTCTACGCAACAGCCAAAGAAGCAGTTGAGGCCCTCAAGAAGCATGGGATCACGGTGAAGGACAGACGAAATCAGACTGCAGGAAACCGGGAACCTTCCAACCAGTTAGTGTTTCCCAGGAAGTTGGCAGGAACCAGAAGGGAGATGCACGTGGAGCTGATCGAGATGATACAGAGGCTACTCGGCAGGAAGGCGGCGCACAGAGTAATTCCCCCATGAAGTATGCTGGGCTCCTTGTTGAGCTAATTAATTAACTCTAGTCAAAAGGTCGATGCCCTAACTTAGAAGGAAATGTCCTCTGCAACATAAAAGCACCAAAAAGGCATGTGAGGACCTACTGTTTTCCTTGAGTGGCTCTACAGTAGCTAAAACTCTAAACTTTACTCCACCCCACAGCATGGTTTAATCGGCGATTTCAAGGCTGTACTGTGCTTTTTCTTTCTTCCCATCCCAGACACCCAGTAGTTCGAGAGGAAAGCTCCATTATAGACTGCCTATTGAATTCAAAGTGGACGGGGGGGTTGGGAGACTCAGCAAATCTTGACAGTGCAACATTGATGTTACTGATGAGATACCCCTCATCCACAGAACAATTATATAAATGTCTTTGCTTTGGCTCACGATTTTAATATAGGGTGTTCCTCCCCCCCTTTTTTTTTTTCCTCTTTCTTCCTCATCCCTATGCCGAAGGGGGTGAAGTATTAAGCTCTCTGGACTCTTTGTAAATAGAAAGAGCCATTGAAGGTTTCTGGAGTTTGATTTTTCTGCTCCTTGGGGCTATGTTGGAAGTCCTGAGGCGAATGTGGGTTCTGCCCAGCTCAGTATTTTTGTGCAGACATCTAAAGGAGCTTAGTATTTTCCAGGCTCTAGGGTGGTCCCTCGGAAGTGGTAGGGTAAATTCCTCACCCCCCGTTCTCCCCTTTTTAGGAGAACATAGGGGCTAAATAAAGATCTTTTTAGCCCCCTACCTTGGAAGTAAACGTTTTTTTGTATTTGTTTCTTTTATAGCTATACCGGTTTAGCATGTTAAAGTTACCAGTTTATAATGTAAGGTTTGTAAGATCTGGCAAGGCAGTGCAACAAGGTAAAACAAGCGAGCTGATCTATGTAAATGGAAATTTTGGAATTAATGGGGCAACTATCTTGGGAAAGAGTGGGAAAAGGATCGAGGGAAAACCTGAAAAGACTCTTAATAGACCAAAATGACTCAGAATTGGATAGTGTGCACTTATAATGTGCATGGGTTTACTAACCCAATTAAACGAGCTAAGGTTCTTCAGCTGTTGAGACGACAAGGGGCTAACGTTCTGTTGCTACAAGAGACCCATCTCTCGAATACTGAGCATAAAAATTTGAGAGGTTGGGATTTTCTCAGGTAGTTGCCTCATCATATAAAGGGGGAAGGCATAGGGGTACCGCAATATTAATCAGGAATGGTGCCTCTTTTGAAATGATAGATAAAGTGATTGACAGGGAAGGCAGATACGCATTTGTCAAGGGTCGGGTAGAGGGCCAATTGATATCAATTGCCTCTGTGTATATTCCCCCAACCTCAGAATTCTCAGTATATCAGAATTTTCTGATGAAACTAGCAGAGTGGGCAGAGGGTACCCTGATCTGGGGAGGGGACCTCAATCTTGATTTAGTTGGGGGGCATGCTGGGCACACTCAGAATAAAAGGTCTGCACTGGGAAGAAAAGTACAAAAGCTGCTGCACGAGCTGGGGTTCGAGGATGTATGGAAACAATTAAGGGGGTCAGATAACCAGTGGACTTTTTATTCTCAGGTGTACGATTCATACTCCTGTCTAGATTATCTCATGACACCAAAAGAGTGTATAGGCAATATGAGGGAGATCTGGCAGGGAGATTTCTCTTTGTCTGACCACAGGCCAATATTCTGTAAAGTACATGCCCTAGCCCCAAAGAAAAGGACTTTCTGGAGACTTAGCTTAGCGATACTTAGGGATAAAGAAACTCGGGAGGAAATCTCTAAGGCCATAGCCCAAGCTGTGCAGGACAACGATGTGCAAGGAACATCTGTCCCAATACTATGGGACACTGTTAAGGCAATGATCAGGGGGAAAATCATTGCAATCTCCTCATATAAAAAAAGGCAAAGGGAGAAGGGAAATACCAACTCGAGGCACAAATATTGAAATTAGAAGAGAACAAGCTGTGAAGCATTGTAGAACCCGAACAAGGGGTTGGACAAACTCAAAAAACAGCTAAACAATATTTTAGATTATGAGGTAGAACAAAAGTTAGTTTATCTGCGACACAGGTATTATGATGGAGGCCCGAAGTTTACCAGGATGGTCGCAGCCCAAATGAGAAACAGGAAAGCAAAGGCCACGATACTAAAGATTAAACATCCATATACAGGTGCCCCGCAAACTACTACCAGAACAATAGCTGAAGCCATGCACGGTTACTACTCTAGTTTATATATGGAGCAAACAAATCTCCTGATGAAGGGATTAGAATTCCTTTCCACTCTTCACCTACCCACTTTAACTCGTGAGCAAGGAGCTGGGTTACTGGCCTCAGTCGCGGTCAGAGAGATATTAACAGTAATAGGAAATTTGAAAACAGGTAAATGTCTGGGGACTGACGGGCTTCCGGGAGAATTTTACAAGACCTTTACGGAGGAGTTGTTGCCATTACTATCTAGGGTTTTCTCATTTGCCACCTCGGAGAAGGGAGAGATCCCTCCATCCTGGAACGAGGCCATAATCTCAGTCATACCCAAAGAGAATAAAGACCCCTCCTTATGTTCCTCGTACCGTCCCATTTCTGTTTTGAACACAGATTACAAAATATTGGCTACAATCTTATCTAAACGTCTGGTGGAGTTTGCCCCTTCTTTGATAAATCCAGATCAAAGTGGATTTATTCCTGGACACCAAGTGCAAGATAACGTGAGACTCACGGCGTATATTATAGAGCATATTATTAAAATGCGGACCCGAGCAATTCTGCTTGGGCTCGATGCAGAAAAAGCCTTTGACAAAGTAACTTGGAGATACTTAAAAGAAGCTCTCCTAAAGTTTGGGTTCCCTGTTCCTTTTGTGGAGACTATCTTTAGGTCTACAGAAGACCTACAGCATATGTACGAGTTAATGGCCACATCTCGGAGCAATTCTTGCTGCAGCGTGGTACTAGGCAGGGTTGCCCCTTCTCCCCTCTCCTGTTCGCATTCTATATCGAGCCTCTGGCCCAGGCCATGAGATTGTCCCAAGACCTGAAGGGGGTCACGATGGGAGGGGTCGAGCACAAGCTGGGCCTTTTTGCTGATGACATCCTGATGTACATAACAGACCCCGCGAGGTCTCTTCAGGCACTCTTCACCCTTGTGGATCGATTTTCCAGTTTGTCGGGTTTTTCTCTCAATGTGAGTAAATCAGAAGCATTGATCTTTTATTATCTACCTACATCATAGCTTAGGAAAGGATACCCAATTAAATGGGGAAAAGAAAACATTAGATACTTAGGCATCCAAATACCGACAAATCTAGATAGATTGCATACTCAAAATTACGGTCCGCTAATACAAAAAATAAAGCAGGATCTGGGTAGATGGGCCCTGTTGCCAACTACGTTTTATGTGAGAAATTTAACTCTAAAAATCAATGTCCTCCCAAGAGTCTTGTACCTATTTCAATGTGTCCCGTGTCCCCTCACATCAAAAGAACTCCTATCATGGCAAAAGTTATTAAATAATTATCTGTGGAATAATAAAAGTCCCAGGGTGAGTTATGCCAAGCTTGTGCTGCCCAAAGATAAGGGAGGTATTGCTCTTCCGTCTTTGAGGGAGTACTGCACAGCTTCGCAGATGAGGCTGGCTCTGTTATGGGGAAGTAGTAGTTATCACTCTAGATGGAAGCAAATAGATTTAGCAAGAGAGGTCTGGCCCCCATTGCAGTCTCACATTTTCTCAACCTAAGCACCTAAAAGAAACACTGAAGACAGCTCTGTTTGCAATTCAATCCATCCTTAGGGGATGGCAGATGGGAACTAATGCTGAATTTCTTCAGAAATTTGGCTGGAGATGCAGGTGGTTTATTCTACAACCTGTATTTAATAACAGGTGGTTTAAAGCCCAAGTTAGGAAGGGGTTGGAGGCCCCCTGGCAAATAATGAGAGAAGATGAGATATTGAGTTTTGAGGAGGCGAAGGAAAATACGGTTGGTGGAAGGGATAGGTTATTTTACTACCAACTTAAAGATTATATTTCCAAACATTTAAAGCTACAGGGGAGGAGTGCCTGGGTGTCTAAGGCCGACCCCGCGTTTGAAAAAATATGGTCCTCGAGAAGTGGGGAAAAAGCAATAGCAATTCTATACAGATATAGAATAGAAGTCGGGGGGAATGCTGTTATATCGGTGCAGACTAAATGGGAGAGGGAATTTAACCATTCCGTAACCCACGCAGAATGGCAAAGGATTTGGAGAGACACATGGGCTACTACCTCCTCACCGACGTGGAGAGAGTTTGTATGGAAGGTGCGGGTGAGATTCTTTTGGGTCCCCTCCCATGGGTCCTCAGGTCCGCAGAGGAACTCCTCCCGGTGTTGGAGGAATTGTGGTGAGGAGAAAGCCTCTCAGGCACATGTCTTCTTTGAATGTCCAGGTATAAATAATTTCTGGACCCAAGTTGCTGAAACTATCAAGGGGGTGTTGGGGACCCAGGAAGTACTAGAGCCATATCACTTGGTCTTGGGGATTCCACCACCGAGTATACGGGACAAGGCCCAGAGATACCTTTGGCGAATACTGTTGGGTTCTGCATATAAATCTATAACTAAAAGGTGGCGTCAGCCAGACCCTCCTAGCCTGAAAGACTGGGCTGCAACAGTCACACAGATCCAACAAAATGAGCAGATCTCATTGGGTCTACAGAACCGAATAGAAATATTTGTGTCCAATTGGACAAAGTGGGATCTTTACCAGGATGAAATGGTACCGTTCCTAGCTAAATAGAAAGGGGCTACCCCTCGGGTGTCACAGTGAGGTGGTAAGATGTAATATATATCTCCCTTCCCTATCTACTCTTTCACTATGTAAACTATCCTTAAGATTAAGGATAGGTCTTTCTAGGAATGGCGAGATGGGGTGGGGGGAGGAGGAAGAGTTAGTCTACCTAAGGTCTCTGTACTGAAAGGAATAGTTATGCCCGTTGCCTGCCAAGTACTTGCCACAGTTATTTATTTATTTATTTTTTTCTTCTACTCTATAGTAATAAAGGATTGTGTTTTTCATGTAACCTGTTAGTTATGAACATTGGCTATGGAAATGAAACACAAAAAATGAAGTGTATGTTTCCAAAAGATTGTAAACCAATGAAAATGTGTATCAAGATGCAAATAATGACAATTAGCAATAAAAGGAAGTATAAAAAAAAGAAACATTTTGGCATAGGGATCAGCAGGTCAGACACACCCCTTTATGGTCTCCCTTTATTGCTATTCCTCTTACAAAGCCTGCGATAAAATTTATTATGGTTTTGTTCAAGAATGAAGGAGTAGCAGTTACTGATATTGTTAGATGGTTATCCTCCAAATGTACAGTTTTGGGCCTGCTGGATCCTATTATCGATTCGGAACAATTCTGGACAGGGGGCTGGAAATTGCAAGTGAAACTGCCTTTGGTTAATGCTTCTAGCTAACATTTGCCAAGCTGCTTTTACCTAGGAAGGGACAGAGGATTTATCTTCTATCCTGGACAACCTAAGTCCTGTTTTCGATGCGGGGCACAAACACACCTGATTAATGTTTGTGATAAGCTTAAATGCTCACTGTGTTTGGGCTCTGGTCATGTTAGTCTTAATTGCCCATGACCAGTATATTGTAATTTGTGTGAAGATACCTCTCATTCCTACCGAGAGTGTCCCTGGGCCTCTCATAATAATCCAGAGATGCCACAGGAGAATCAGGAAGATACTGTCTCTAAAGCTCAATTAAATGCTCAGGCCAGGCCTCAGTTTAGGCCTACTGATATGGGTCATCTTCCTCCCCCTTCACACTCCTCCCTGTCTTCCACTACAGCCCAGGCCCCTAATCTTCCTCAGACTACACCACTTGGTACTCAGTTCATGATAAACTCTGCTGCTGATGAGAAGAGTGTGTCTCCCCTTCCTGTTCTCACTGATCCCTCAGAAGGGGGTTTACAGCCTGCTCACGATAGTGTCCCTAGTACTTCCACCCCATTAGGTGAACACAAAGATGCTATGCCACCACCTGAGGATCAGGGGTGTCATTTCAGCAAAATCATAGGGGTAGCAAGGTGGGGTGGGCATGATGTGGGTGGGGCCACGGTGTGGGTGGGGCTCAGTTCCACATCTCAGTCCAAACAAACACAAGTGAGAAAAAAATGTTCTAGCCTGCCAGCAGGCAGCTACTTACCTTACCACCTTTGCTGGGCGATGCTGGCTGGCTGTGCTGACGGATGCTCTCCAACTCCTCTGCTACTGCAGCTTCTCCCCTCGCTCGCTCGCTCCTCCGTGGCTCCACTCCAGCTCCAACAGAAGAAAACTGCTGGCTTCTGCTCCTCCGCTGTCTCACCTCACCTGCCAGATGCCTAAATCCTTAGCACCCTCCCCAACCGTTTGCAAGTGTGGCGATCGAGCGATCAGGTCAGGGGGCAAGGGCAAAGGATGGGGACTTTGGGACCGTCAGGCCTCAACAGTAAAAGAGGAGTTCCATTCCAATTCTGAATTGCTACTGTACTGATGAGCAGCTCACTTCTCTGAAGCCCCCTCCCCTAAGTCAGTGACCGGCCGCCACGCCACCCAGAGAGTCTGTTGTTGTAGGCCTCAGGCTCACTCAGCCTGCCTTAGCTGCCTAACTAACCTCCTCCTTAGTCCTTCCCCACCTGACATTAATGGCAACCCTGGTCCCCACCTGGCAGCACCACCTGCAGACAGAGTGCTCCAGTCATCACCTGCCTGGCCCACCACTCGCTCTATTCTCTCTCCCCAGCGTCACCCCTGCAGCACCGGACAGCAATGAGATGAAATTAGAAGTGTAGTGATGACATGAGTGTGTCAACCCTGGGTCCCTTATTGATTTCCCAGATGGGCCCCCAGTATCTACTTTCCTGGAGGGCTCCCTAGACCACAGTCAGACCCTGGAAGCAGCAGTTGACCAAAGACAAGTGCAGCCCCGACCAATAAACTATCTACAGGCTCTTCTGTAGACTGTAAACAAAACACACAGCTGACCAGGAGTGCCTAGTGGTCTCCTGACTGGCAGACTGACTCCCCCTCCCAACCCAGGCCTGACCTGGACAAATGCACGCACGCTCTCTCTAGTCTCCCGTCTCCCAAGTAGACACACTGCTGACTGCACTGCCGACTTTGCCACCAAGTACCGTCTCCCGTGTCCCGACTTGCACTGCAGTTGTCTTAGTCTGCCCGTGCCCGGCCGACTCCGTGCCTGCCCCGGCTGCCCACTTTGCTGATGGATTGCTGCCTTGCGGTGCACCATGCGGGTGCGGATGTCTGATCGGATCACCCCACGGCCGCCCGCCTGGATCAGCAGCTCCAGCTTTCGGCGTGACGCTTCCCTAATCCTTTCCTTCCTGGCTTCCTTCACGGTACACGGCACATGCAGTGCTGCCTAGCCCTTGAGTGTCTGCCCGACTCCGACTGTCTGCCTCACTGCCTGCACGACGATGGACCCAGGACCCGGTCATTCAAATCCCACCGATTCCCCATGCACGCGCGTATCGCGGATTTGTGCCTAAGGTTAAGCCAGTCCCCACCCAGCCAGGCAGCCAATCACAGCAGCGCCAGCCCCAACACAAGCAAGTGGCACTTGCCTTGCCAACAAGTTAACAACCCCAACCAATGATTTTCCGGGGGGGGGCAAACTAAGCTATCCTGCAGACAGTCGGCGTGGCGCCATCCGTTCCTGATTACATCAACAGTCTGTGCTAATTTTGCAGCAGAGCAGACTGTCAGGCTCCCTGGCTGAAACTGGCTCTGGTCCTCCTCACACTGTCACAGAAGCACAAGCGTGCACACAGCCATGGGGCATATTATGCCGTCAAGCGGCAGCCGGCAAAGCGCATCTGGTCCCAAGGGAACCCCAGGGCAGGCAGGGGCGCATAATTTTCATAGGGGTCGCAAATGTGACTCCTGGCGACCCCTAAATGATGCCCCTGCTGAGGATCCTGACTGGGTTCAAGTGGGTGCTCGCAGGCAAACAAGAAGCACATCTTCTAAAGGAATGACATCTTCCCAAGGGCTTCTGGTCCCTGATTTTCTTTCTAGAAATAAATTTGCTGCTTTACACAAATGTAAACAGGCAACAGAGATGGAGGATGATTCAGATGCCTCTTCTGTGGCCTCCTGTCAGCTGGGGTTGTTAACTGATACTGACCAGTTATCCAGTGACTCCAAGACTTCTAGGAAAAAAAGATGTAAAATGAAATCACCAGGGAAAGGGAAGGGAAGGTGAAAAATAAGTCCTGAATTTTCTTCTGTTAAATGGGTGATGAATTGTTTTTTGGCACTTTAAATGCCAGTAGCCTGAAAAATCCCAAAAAGAGATGAGCAATTTTTTCCTTGCTTACTGCTACTAAAGTTCAGGTTGTTTTCTTACAAGACACCAGACTCCACTCTCTTAGAGAGTCCAGTCAACCATCTCATGATTGGAGGGGAGGGTTGTCTTTTTGGTCTCTTTCGGAGTATGTGTGTGCTGGGGTAGGCATTCTTTTTAATAACCTAGAGGTCCAAGTTATCAAGCTTATTGACCTCATACAAGGTCGGGTGCTAATTTTAGATATCATCCTGTGAGCACAGGAATGGTGATTAATTAATATTTATAACCCTCAGCTTAAAACTCAAAGAATAGCCACTTTGAAAGCTATTCAGCTTCATTCATCTAAATCCATAATATTTGGAGGGGATTTTAATTGTATTCTAACCCTCTCTGACAAAACTGGGGTGACTCAAAAACTTTATAATGATTCTAACTTTCTTAATTCGCTTTATACGAAGGGAAATTTAATTGATGGGGCCTTGTTTGGACCACATCCTCCTGCACATACATTTCATTGTGGGAGACTTTCTACCAGAATTGATTATTTTTTTTATTTCTAGCTGGTTGCCAGGTCTTCGGTATTCAGTTCTTCCTTGTGAGGTCTCTGACCATTGTTTGATTGTTTTATTTTTGGGGCGTTGTCTTAATAACCCAGACTCTCATAGTTGTTGGAAAATTAATATTTCCATTCTAGGCGAGGAACATGGATGGCATGAGTTGCACACAGTTCTATAGGATAAACTGTTTGTGTTTGTCTTCTTTGATAATCCTACTTTTTGGTGTCAGGAAACTAAATTAGAAATTAGAAATTTGTGTGTGAGATTTTCTAAATCCTGTTCTACTACACGGTATGTTAAATATTTGGATAGCAGACGACAGTTACAAAAATTGCTTTCCTGGCAAACAGAATTCCGTTTGGATTACTCTGCACAAATTCAGCAGTTAAAAGCAGAAATGTGTGCCTATCAATATAACAGGACTACTTCCCTTTTTTTGGAACAAAAATATGGTAGGAAAGGGTCAGCTAAAGTTATTAACCCCTTTGATAGTTGTAATCAACAGGTTCATACCAAATACATGCCCTCTTTAGTGTCTCGAGGTGGCACTAGGATTTCAGATAATAGTGGAATCACGCAGTTAGTTTTTCAGCATACAAAGGACTGGTCAGGACTTTCAACCAGACAATTGGAGTGCTTTTCTTTGCTCTTTAGATATTCCCCAGATCTCACTTGATAGTGCCAAAGATTTAGTACCACCCATCATTATAGATGAAGTTGATTATGCCATTGGTCAGTTGAAAAGTACTGTAACCCTGGGTCTGGATGGAATTCCTAATGAGTTTTATAAAAAAGCTAAATTGCTGATTCTGCCTTATTTAACTGCAGTTATTGTTCAAGGAATATTACCGATACCAGATGCTCTTGCAGATAGTAACTTAATCTATCTATATAAAAGTAAAGATAAAGAAGATTTAGATAATTGGTGACCCATTAGCCTCCTGAATTCTGACTGGAAAATTCTATGTAAAGTTGTTAACAATAGGCTTTCCAAAATAGCTCAGTATTTGATCTTCCATACCCAAACTTGTGCAATTCCAAACAGATCTATGTTGAATAATCTAAAGTTGATAAGGGAAGTTTTTGATGGGTTTGGTACGAGTGGATATGTACTTAGTCTAGATCAGTCCAAAGCTTTTGACCGAGTTCCTCATAATTATCTTTTTGCAGTGTTGGAACGATATGGTATTCCACAAGAGTTTGTCTCATGGATTAAGAATCTGTACAAGCATGCCTCCATGACTTCTATAGTGAATGGAATAAAGGGTTCTCATATTCAAATTAAATGGGGGGTCTGCCAGGGTTGTTCCTTAAGCCCCCTTTTATATGTTTTTTCCATAGACCCCCTCCTTAGGAGACTGAACACTGATACTTCCATTAGGCATATTTCTGATAATTCTGCTTTAGTTTTTCCTGGTGCCATGGCTTATGCAGATGATATTTGTATATTGGTAGCAGATCGTGAATCAGGGACATAAGCTATTGAGATTGTACATTCCTTTTCTTTAATTTCAGAGTCAGTTTTCAATACTCAGAAAAGCATTGGTACAACGGTGCAGGTCCCATTACATAATGAGCAGGTAATGATTGGTGGGATAATTATTCAGTCTTATCATATTCAGATTCTGGGGTCTTTCTTTCTGTGATCCCTTGGCAGAAAAGTGCAATTGGACAGACCAACATTCCATAGCTGAAGATAAAATACAGAAATGGAAATCTTTTCCTATGTCTAGAAAAAAAATAATTCAAATGTTGAAAACTTCTGTTATTCCCATTGTTTTGATGGTTAGTTATATTTTTCCCCTTCCGCTTCATTTAGAAGAACGTAAGTATAATTTATGTTTTCAGCTTTTATGGGGTAGTCGTTTGAACACTGTTAAAAGATCAGTTACCTACTGGCCAATAAAACAAGGGGGTCTGAATATGGTGAATCCTGTTTTATTTTTTATTTTCCATATTTGTGCATTCTAATATTTACTGTAGTTTAGGAGGTCATCAAGAGGCTTGGGTACAGAGTTTTACCTCTAGATCTAAGTATTTTATAGATAAATGGAGAGCTATACGATGGAAACCCTTGACTAATATCCTACAAGGGACTTCTGGGTATCTCATTGAGGTATATAAAAAAATAAATCAATGGAATGTGTCCAGCCATTTGCCTAGTTTACAAAATTGGAAACTCCTCTATTCTTCCATTCTGGCTCAGAATTTTTATCAGAGTCTTGTTTTCATTTACTGATAGAAAGTCATTATTTATCAAAGCAATTATTAGATGGTAGAGTTCCACAGAAAATGTGGGATACTTTATGGCTGTGCTGCCATAACAAATTGAATGTTAAAGGGAACCAAGCACATAAAAAACTAGAAGAGAGATTCTGTGTTAGAGACTCTTGTACTTGTCAAGTAGAAACTATGGAACATTTGTTTTTTGATTGCCCTTATATCGCATCATTATGGGCTCTGTTAGCCTGTAAGTGGTCCTTACCTGTGTTAGACTCTATGTCTTACACTGAATTGATGTATGGGAAATTCGTGACTGATTGGAGTATTTTTTATCCTGGAACTCTTGGAGTCATTTGTGCCATTTTTAAATGGTGCATCTGGCAAAACAGGTGCCTTTTTGTGCTACAACAAAAACAGACATTATTGACTGGTGTGATAGCCCTTATTACCAAAGAAATTTCACACTTATATACCTTTGAAAAAAAGACTTTGCCTTCAACTTTAGTTGCTTATTGGTGGAGAGCACTTCCTTTGATTCTTTTTGAAGGGGCTACTTGAACTGTGGTTCAGTATATGCATTTGTTTTCAACCATACTATGTTTACTTTGGTATGCTATTTTTTGGCTTCATTGTTTTATTGTTAGACTTTTTTGAACTGCTGTATAAATTTGCTATATGAGTTTGCTCATTATGAATTTTGTTTTGTTATATTATTTGCAATAAAAACAATCCGCTACTTTGCATGCAAGGGTGCTGTCACTTCCTGTAGGCAGGATGGAGAAGCCCAGTTTGATGGCAGATGGAGAGGAGCTACAGGAGGTGGTGGATGTGTCTGAGACAGTGGAGAGGGCCTCCTCCACTGTTCTTCCTTTGCAAGAGGCTCAGAATCTTGATGAACCTATTTCAGAACCTATCGAAATGGTTGAAGAACCAGCTGAAATTTTTGTTTCTACCGAGGTCTTAACAAAATCTATGGATATAGAGATGAAAACTGTATCATCAGATGTTAATCCCCAAATGGACAAAATTCAGGCACTCAGAGATGAAGAACTGAAATTAAATGACAGAAAACATCAGATCCAAAGAGACTTGGTGCTTCTACAAATGAGAACCGCTCCTGTCAGTAAGAGCGACAGTACTGTCAGCACAGCTGTAAGCACCTGTGACGCAAGAGTATCAAAGCTATGAGCTGATGCCCAGAACAGTGAACACGCTCCCCCCCCAGGTAAACTTTCCATTCTCTCATAAATCTGGACATGCGGCTGGCAGTGAAACCACTACTACTAGTTGTGGGTGCCAAGAGCTGTGGGAAAGGAAAAATGATTTTGAATGGGGGCATGAGAGCGAGAATAGTATTCTATAAAACATCAAACCAGAACAAGCTCCTAATGCTGGCAGGCATGTTAAAATAATATTGGGAGTTTCTCCCGAAGGTATGCACACTAATTATTATAATGGGGATCTGTCTATACTACCAAATCAAAACACAGTTATGGACCAGCCACCAAAACAAAAAGTAGAGACTGCTATTGTGTACCAAAAGAGTGACAGAAGTCAAACGGGTGCCATAGTTGTTTTTTTTTGGCTAAAGGAGTTAGCCAAAAAACTGCAGAAAAAGATTAATTAAAAAATAAACGTGATGCCCTAACTCTTGCTAAATGGAACCTCCCTAACATGGCAAATGTGTGTAGTGATGACTCAGCAGATGATTCCCCAGCTAAACCAGTGGTACAGTCAGCGCCACAGCAGTTCAAACAGTGTTCTCAATACAGCCACAAATGGGAGCCCCAGTTGCACAATGGTCTCCTGCAAAGGCCTTAAAGAAGCTGGCTGGAAACAGTTCTCAGATGGCACTTGATTACCAGATCATGACTGGGACAAAGATCCCATCACCCAATCTTCCCCAGCATGGATTCCAGACCCTCAGAATACAGCATTACATAAGAACTGCACAAATATTTTGATGGAACAAATGATCCCCCCTCTTTTGAACTTGGGTCTTCCATGTCCGCACATACAACTTCCATCTGAAGGCCTTCACCAAAAACAAACTGAAACCAATCCACCACCAGCGACAATAAATACTGAAGAACCTGGAAGGGGATGCCCAACTGACAATAACTCTTCACAGACAGAACAAACTCCCATTGGGGAAGATCAGCCTCATAAACCTTTACTGTCTGAACTTTTTTCCAAACTAAAAAAAGAACCTGCTCCTAGGTGAAATGGCATAAGGATAAGATGCAAGGGAGGGTTACAGGATACATCTGACAGATTTTATGTAAGGAGAAAATTATTTAAAGATTAACTACATTTTTTTCTCCCAGAGATGTAATTGCTTTTATTAATATATCAGGAAAGGACAATTTTGATATTAGCTCCCGTTCCTCATATTCCCTTAAAACCTTCTGGCAACAGTATAATCAGGTGAAATTCTCCCCACTGTGGACTCCCTTCCTTGTGATCCCACTAACTAAACCTCTGATTAAACATGTCACAACTATGTTTAGGGATGAAGGAGTCCATGTGGAGGACATAACCTATTGGTTAAATCAGAATGTGAAGTGCTTAGTCCTCCTGAAGCCATCCTAGATTTGGAACTGTTCTGGACTGGAGGATGGAAGTACAAGGTGAAGCTACGACAATCTGACAGTGGAATTGAGCACATCCCCGACTCCTTTCTGTTAGGTAGAGACAGGGGGATCTGTTTCTATGCAGGACAGCCACGGGCATGCTATAAGTGTGGTATAAGAACCCACCTTTCCAGTGTATGTGACAGACTCAGGTGTGACAACTGTGGGGAGATAGGCCACATTAGCCTCCAATGTGCCAACGTGACAAAGTGTGACCATTTGAGGAAACTTGCCATGTCTTTTCTGAGCACCCATGGGCAGCCAGAATCAAAGTCTCAGTGATTAGCCCAGAGCTTTTGATTCAAAAAGCTCAAGACGAAGCTTCTGCAGAACATCATGAGCCAGCCCCCCTCCACCCCCACCTCGAGAGGGAAGGAAGGAAGGAAGCTGATTATCAGAAGGATATAGTTTCTGAACCTCTTGTAACTGCAATCGCCCCTTCCCCCAGTGAGTTACTTACCCCAGTCTGCTACCAAGATCTCCTAGAGACAGTTACAGGAAATGCAGCTGCCACAACCAAGACACAGATACCAGCCCCAACCTCTAGGAGAAGAGTTATGAGGAACTCTAAACTGCCCCACCCAAAAAAAAAGCATCTCCAATTGAAATTTCAAATCCCTATGCTGCTTTAGGCACTACTTGGGGTAACACTGACATGGACCTGGGTGAACCTGATAACTCAGGACCACTTCAACCCAACCTGAAATACCAGACTATAAAGGGAAAAAAGAAAAGGAGAAAATTCTTCTAATTCCTCCTACAGTAGTCCATGTCTCATGCAAAACTGACACTAGGAACTTTGAATGTGTGTAGTCTTATTAATAGTACAACAAGGCAAACATTATTTCAACATTTGCATGAATCCAATCTAGAGATCTGTTTTATCCAGGAATCCTGGATGTATACTGTGGCTCAGGCACATCATTTTTGTACAGAATGGTTATGGGGACCCTCCTACTGGTCTTTCAACATAGAAAAAGTAGATAGCCTAGGGTTATTGTTTAATTATTGTTCTTTTTCTCTTAAAATAATTAATTGATGTGATCTCTAGTAAATTATTAATTATTGATGGCAGCTGGGAAAACACTACCTACTGTTTTATAAACATTTATGGGCCTCAGATCAAGTCAGAAAGAGTAGCTTTATTTCACCTTATTCAGCCTTATCTTGCCACCAATTTACATGTAATTTTGGGAGGAGATTTTAACTGTGATATGCCAAAATCAGGCTTAAATCTAGAAAGAAAAAAATCATACTGTGATTCTAATGCCATGCACAATCTGGTACACATAGCAGAATTATGGAATTGCAGAAAAAAAAAAGGGACCACAATTTACATACCGTAGAGGGAAGTTTACTACCTATATAGACCACTTTTTTGTTTACAAAAACCTACCTATCCCTGCCTTGGAGACTTACCTCATAGAATTTTACGACCACCTCCTTTAAAAAATCACCTTATCCCAGCAACCTAAGAACAGTACCCACCATAAAAGATGAAAATTGATTTTATCCATCTTACAGGATATTGAAGTCCAAAAAGGAATTGCTCAGCTCTTGAAAGCAAGAATTTTGATACAATTTTTATATGAAATCTTAGGCATCTGGTGACTTGACACCAAGGAGGACCTAAAAATCTATGTAACCCCCTTGTTACCTGGGGTTACTAGTATCCCAGTAAGACGTAGTGGTAGGCAGGGAAGGCAGCTTGTGAAACTCCAGTTAAATGGGTTTCACACTATCTCACTCTGTTCTCAGTCTCAGCTGAGACTGAGGGATGACATCACCAATAGAACTTTCGCAGCTGCATAAGCCACATTGGAGTCTGCAGCAGAGGGAGTTAGATAGAATGTTGGGAGTTTTCAAAGGGTAAAGTTCAGTTCCAGTTTGCCTTCAGTAAGAAGTAAGTGAGTGTCCAGTTTGTCTTCAGTAAGTGAAGGTGTGCTCAAGTGGTGGAGACCGCTGTTCGGGTCTCAGTGCCCCTCCCTCCGGGGGGGGATGTAAAGATCCCCAAGCAGATTCCTGGGGCAGTCCCCTTAATTCTGCCAAGAAGAAGGAAAGCTGCCTGTTCAGTTCAGTCTTTGTTTTGGAAAGTTGGAAGATTTGTGATTCGCCTGTGGGGCACCTGCAACTAAAGGGTGAGTGTCTGCTCTGACAAAAAGGGCAAAATGTTTTCTTCACCCTGGGACATGTATGGAAATCTAGGGATTGAGCTACATTTTGGGAAGCCTATAGGATTAGGCCAAACAAGTAAAGTAGTGTCAAATGCTAGAGTGCTGTGTGATTCAAGTAATATGTAGAGGAGATGCACCCAGATCATCTACCCTTTAATCTACATTCAGAAGTTCAGTTTTCCCAGGGAAATGGCTGGGTATGGGCTGTGGGAGCTGGAGGTGGGCAAACCCCCCATCTTTAGTAACCAGGTCCACCTCTACGGATTTCTGCTGTGGTTGCTACTTTGCCTCATGCACTTGGCCAGTGATGGGGGAAGTACCCAGACGTGGGGTTGCAAAAGGGAATATCTCTTTAGGAGTTGCAGACTCTAAGTGGTGTGGGGAGCCACAACAAGTGTAAAGAAGAATTCTCTTTGTGAGATGGGGAGTCATAACAAGTAAGGAAGAAATCTCTCTAGGAGTCGCAGACTCTAAGTGGTGTGGGGAGCCACGACAGGATAATTGGTTCATTCTTCCAATGGACCGTGAATCAAGTGGCCAGACGAGGGAGCTGGGCCAGTCGGGCTGTGTACTCAAAGCGCATGCAAGTCCGGGCTGTGTGCCTGGTGGGTCCAGAGCCTGAAAACAGTATAATTGGTTCATTCTTCCAGTGGACCGCATTGTAGTCTCTAATCTGCATTACCAGGAAATGTAGCCCCACGGGGGTCTGTCTATGCTTTGTTTTGTTCAGCTAGTATGTGAATAAAAGCCACACTGAAGAATCCCATTCCTGGTTCTGGACATTGCAGTTATTGCTTCCTGTGTCGGTTTTGCTTGGGTACTCCTGTGCAGAGTAGCCAAACCTAGGTCCCCCTGTGCCAAGTAACCTCATCCTCCCTGAACCCAGGTCCCCACCAGGTACTGCTGTCAGCTTCAACAGCATGCCACCTGTCATTTTGGTAAAAAGGCAGGGGTGAAGGGTTACATCTAGTTCCAGAATTATGGAAGAAACCTAAAGAGAGATAAATTCCTAAAGTATCTAAAATTTCGCAGTCAGTTACAATACCTATTCTCTCTATCATCTTGCTCCAAGCATAACTATTGTCCTCAAATTGAAAAAGTAAAATCCGACATGAAAGCTTTTCAGTATGACAGAGCTAAAACCTTGAGGGCTGAAATCAATATGGCACCCACAAAACTCCAGAAGGAGACCCATTTGAGTGTTTTAAAAACAGGAATTAGAACATGTCTCTGAACATGCTGAAAGACAGTAAAGGGAAGTTGAATGACACTGATAATGGGATGTACAAAATAATTCTGGAGCACCTGCACTCACATAATATGAGTGAAGTTCCCTCAGAGGAGGATTTAGACACCTTTTTTACAGGTATCAGTATACCCCATGACCCCAATGGATCTTTAGACCAGGCATCCCCTATCACAGTTCCAGAAATCCTACTAACAATAAAATCCCTAAGATTAGGAGCTTCCCCGGGCCTGATGGTTTATCATATGAGCTTTATAAAGCTTTCCCCTCCTTATTAACGGACTGCTTAAATAGGGTTTTTTCTTATTTCATTGCCAATAAAACCATACACACCCAGTTTATTTTAAGGCTTATGATATTTCTGTTTAAAACAGGAGATAGAACCTGCAGCCAGAATTGGAGACCCATATCTATTTTAAATTCCGATTATAAAATTCTCACCCAAACTTTAAATAATAGACTTAAAAAGGTAGCAGAGACTCTAATACACCCTTCTCAGTATTGCAGACTCCCTGACAGAAAGACATAATACCCTCTTATGATTATAAGAGATCTCATTGAATTCACCAGTTCTCATCAGAAAAGGGGTTGCATCCTCTCCCTAGACCAATGTAAAGCGTTCGACCGGGTTTACCACCCATTTTTATTCACTACTTTGCGATCGAATGGAATTCCACAAGAATTCATCAAGTGGCCTTTATTCCTGAGTCTTAGTTAACCCAGTGATTAATCAAAGCATAAACATATAAAAATCATGACTGGAGTTCAACAAGGGTGCCCCTTAGTCCCTTACTTTACATCTTTACACTAGCCCCCTTACTAAGAACCATTCATGATAATACTCAGTGGCAAGGCATCAAAGGACCCACTTCTGGAGATCTTTTATTTGCCCAAGCTTATGCAGATGATATTGTTGTTTTTATGAAGGATTACACAGACATTCCCTTACTTCTTCAGGTAATTAAGAACTAATTAAAAATATCAAATTCTCTCCTAAATATAGGGAAATGTAAAGACTTGGTTCTCGGCCCGGCTCCCTATTCTGAGACAGTTAGGAACAGAATCAGGATCTCTTCATTCCCCATAAAAATTTTAGGAGTTACATTTGGACCACAGAATTTACCCCTAGACAATTGGGAAATAGCCCTACAAAGTGTAGAGATCAAGGTCTCCAGATGAAAAAGCTGGAAACTCTTTAAAGTTAAAAGGATTCAGGTCCTAAAGCGATTTATAGTACCCTATTTGCATTATGCGGCTATGATTTTTCCCCCACCAGTAGTGTTAGAAACAAGACTTTATGCATCCTTTTTTCAAATACTGTGGGGGAATAGATTAAATCCAGTTAAAAGATGCTCTACTTATCTTCCAAAGAAACTAGAAGGCCTGAGTATGATTGGCCCAGTGACCTTTTTTAACTCTCTGTTTATAACTTTGAACTTTAAGAATGGGCCCCATGGACCTGACCCTCTTTGGGCTAAATGGAAAACAAACTCTCTAGGTGCATACATGTCTCAAAGGACAACATCTCACCCTAAAATAACTAGCAGACTTAACTTCCCTGTTTTTTTTAGACTGGCTGCAATCAAATTATATAAATGGGGATTCCCTGCACAACAGATCTTTTCCAGAACTGGAAAACTTCTTTATTTATTTATCATCTCTAAAATATACCCTGAGAACCCGGAGTTCAAAAATTGCCCCAAATATGACAACAGATGCCTGCTCTCCCAATTAACCCCAGAATCCTCACCATGTGTGGGAGATAGTATGGCTTACAGCATACAGCACACTTAATATTAAAAGGATCAACAAACATAAGGCCCAAGAAGAATGAAACTGCTCTTACAATGCTTGTCAAGTGGTGGAAGAATCCATTACACACGTCTTTTTTGATTGTTCATATGTTAAAGGGTTGTGGCTACATCTGAAAGAAAGATGGAAGCTACCTTGGATCTCTGATTTGAATTACACATTTTTTATCATAGGTTTGGTTCTACATAACCTGAACAAATATGACCAGGGAACACTAATGATTTTGTTTTGTTGTTTAAAATGTTATATCTGGCAAGCGAGATGCCAATGGGTTCTGTATCAAAAATGAATGCTCTATGAAACTGTGGTGATACTCATGGAGAACGCAATGACTGCAGTCTTCATGAAAGATAGGAACATACGTACTTCAGCAAAAGTTACAAAATGGTGGAAGGGACTTTCCTTTTTGATAAAGTTTAAATTAATTAGCAAGTTAATTCTAGGAATGAAAACAAATGTCATATATATATATATATATATATATAGTATATATATATATATATATATATATGCATTTTTCTTTCTCTTTAGCCTTTTTTGCAAAAAAAAGTTTTCCTCCTTACACCCCCTTTTTTCTCTCAAAAATTTCAGTAAGAAGCATTACTTATCCTTTTTATGTTTGCTTGCACGCATGTGCAAGAAACATAGTGCCATCATCCGAGTTTTCAGAGGTGTGGCAGCCCTCTTCCAATTCAGGCAGTATGTTTGCAGGTGCGGCCTCAGTTCTCCAGTGCCTGCTTGAGCTGTCTATGACAGCTCCAAAATGCAGTGGAGTACAGTTGAAAGGGGAAGCTACGCTTCAGTGAGCAGCGATAAGATATCGCCTGCTCATGCGTGCTCCCCCTACACACACACACACACGCAGGCATACTGCGTGCTGCCCCCCCACGCACACACTGTATAGCTGGGGGTGCCCAATCCCCTGTCGGCTGTGCTGCGCCTCAAAGTTTTCCACATGCCACGCTGGGTGCCCACCCCAGCATGGCAACTCATCTGAGTAGCCGCTCGGGGTGCCCAATCCTCACGGCCCACGCCCTCCCAGTTATCTCTGTGCCACGCTGGGAGCCCACCCAGCATGGCAAATGTCCCGTGTCATCATTTAAAAACTGCAAATAAAAAACTGTCCTCACGCTTCTCCCTGCCCCTCCACAACCCGCACCACCCACTGTGCCCTGCCTCCCACACCCTCCTTACCCCATCCTCCGGACCTCGGCGCACGTCTTGGTGGACTGGGAACACGTCCGCACTTTTCAAAGCCGACTGCGAACTGAGAAATGCCGGTAAGCTATATAATGGGATAGATAGGGTTTTTCCAACTTTGCTGCATATCTCAGGCATTATTTGGAATTTTTGCACCAAATTTTCAACATAGGGTTTTTGGGACCCCTTCTCATGAATGCTGTCACTGTCATGGCGTTATTCGGGCCCGAAGGGTGATTTCGAAGTCACTGCGTGAAATCACCTTTCAAGACCAGTTCATGAAACAACACTGCCAGTGTTCATAAGGTGGGCTCTCAAGAAGCCTATTTTGAAAATTTGGTGGAATAATTCCAAAAAATGACTGTTTTACGAGCATGCATTGCGCAGTTCCTACACACGCTCATAAGTTCTTGAATTTTCAATATTTTCACTCCAGATTTTCAACATTGCCATTTTACCACACCTTCTTATGAGTAGTACAGCTGTCATTTTTCACATCTCACCCAAAACATGTTTCCGCCCATGTAGCGCACAATGGTGTAGTCGATGTGCGAAATCAATTTACAGGACAAATTAAGAAAATCACAGTGACACTGTTCATGAGCAGAGGTCTTAAAATGGCTATGTTGAAAATTTGGTGAAAAATTCCTAAAAAATGACTGTTTCTGACGTCGTTGAACAGTTCCTCACGCGACGTCAGAAAGTTTGCAAATTTTCAATGTTTCACTCCAGATTTCAACATTGCCATTTTATTACACTTCCTTATGAACAGTACAGCTGCTATTTTTCACATGTTACCCAAAATGTGTTTTCGCACATGTAGCACTCAATGGTGCAGTCGGCGTGCAAAAGCAATGTTTGGGACAGATTAAGAAAATCACAGTTACGCTGTTCATGAGCAGAGGTCTTAAAATGGCTATGTTAAAAATTTGGTGACAAAAGTCCATAAAATGACTGTGTTACGAGTGAGCACTACGCAGTTTCCATGCACCCTCATAAGTTCATGACTTTGTAATATTTTCAGTCCAGATTTTCACCAATGGCATTTTTCCACACTTCCTTATGAACAGTACAGCTGTCATTTTTCACAACGTGGCCAAAATGTGTTTTCACACTTTCAGTGCAGAGATGCGTGGTCGCTGTGGGAAATCAATGTTTGGGACAGATAAAGAAAATCACAGTGACACTGTTCATGATTGGAGGTCTCAAAATGCCTGTGTTGACAATCTGCTGTAAAAAATCCCCAAACTAATTACATTATGGGTGTGCGTTGCACAGTTTCTATGCACGCTCGTGACTTCACCAGTTTTTAATATTTTTACTGCAGATTACAACATTGCCATTTTTCACCTCCCCATGAACAGTACAGCTGTCATTTTTACATCCTGTTCGGAATGTTTTTGCACCTGTGGTGCTAAATGCGTAGTCACTGTGCATAAGCAGCTTCGCTAACAAACTGATATTGCCACTGTTCATGAGGTGGGGTCACAAAAAACATGTTGAAAATTTGGAGGAAAATACCAACAAATGCCTGAGGTATTAGGGTTCCAACCATAACGCCCAACCCTGTAGAGAAATGACAGGCATCAGGGTGTGACTTGGGATTCTTGCCTGTAATGCTCATACCATTCCACACCCTGCAGCCAGTGAGAGGCATCGAGTGTGCCTTGGACTCTCTGCCCCAAAGTTCACCCCATTCTCCTATACCGCACCCATCTCATCATGATTTCCTGATGGAATGGTATGATAATAAAGTGACCCCAAGGTACACCATGACACGTGTCAGTGTCTGCACGGTGGGGTGTGGTGAAATGGCGTGGCCGCTATGCCTGATGACCCAAAGGCACACTCCAATGCCTGTCACTCTCTGCAGGGTGGTGGTCGGTTGGCTTTGGTTCAATACTTCACTGCCATTCCTAATACGCAGCTTTGTAACTTCTACACTACCACTGCCAATGCCAGCAAGCAAACATTCGGCATTGACAAATGCTTGTTTGTATTGTGTTTATACATGATTTAATGTTTATTTCCTTTTATGCCTATTATTATTGTAAAATATTCTGTTAAGTAAAATATATGTTGTGCTGTATTTTCTAAATAAAATTCCCTACTCTTTTCAAGAAGTGCCATGGGATCTTTAACATCCACCTGAATTACCACCAGAACAGGCAGATGGGACCTTGGTTTAACATCTCATCCAAAAGAGTGCAGCACCCCCCCCATCAGCAGCGGCTCTAGCCACAAATTGTTACCAGGGCACAGCCGGGGCACAACATATGGTAGCCAGGGCACTTATATATTGTTACTATGGGGGATCTCTGCACCATATGGGGCACCAACTGGGGCACAGCATTTTTTTACCAGGGCACGTGCCCTGGCGGGCCCTGGTGTAGAGCCACCACTGCCCCCCATGCTGCACTACAGTGTCAGCATTAGGATTTAACCCAAGTGCCTGGAGTGGGGATAGAACCCACAGCTTTCCGATCTTCTAGCCTCAGCGGCAAGTGTGCAAACTTCTGAGCCACTGACACTGCAAACAAATGTCAAGGTGGGAGATAAGACTGTGAAAGGACTTATTGATTCGGGAAGCAGACAGACCCTAGTGTATGTTGAAAAGCTGGGAAAACAATGTCCAAGAGGACCAGGTACTGGTGTCATCTGCATCCATGGGGACACTTGATACTATCCCACCAGCCAAGTGACTCTGACTGTTAATGGGGTGCCATATCAAATGAAAGTGGGTATCGTACTTAAATTATCTGTACCTGTGATTATTGGAAATGACTTTCTAGGATTTACTGAGTTAAAGAAGGACTCCAGCCAAAAGTACTACATTTCAGAATTAGAATAAGCTTACCCCCAATAAATCTCATACCAAAAATTCGATTTCTGCATTACTTCACTTTAAAGTTATGAGCCGTTTTGTAACCCTGATTTCACTATGTGTTCAAAATAGCCAGTTTCAGTGAAGAGCTGCTGCTGATATCATCTCCTAAACTTGCAGTCTAGTTCTCCCTGTCAGCAAGCTTAAAGTACCATTTTTTTCTAAAGTTTAAAGATCATGTGCAGTGGTTTTCACAAGTAAAACAGGCAGCACCATTCAAAAAACATTGCTATAAAAACTATGTGTGTTTCAGGTTTTGTAACAAAGTTGACAAATTCATAATGTTAATGCCATTTTGGTGTAGCTCATTTCTCCAGGGTTGCTGGAAGCTGAGTCAGCATGCCTCCAGGCTGCTGATACCATTTGGGATGCTACTCTGCTGTGCCTGTTAGGAAGTTGTATTACTGCTAGTATTGTGCTGTTGGTAACTTCATTGCTGTTTGTCAGTGTCTGCTGTGCAATAAGTTTTAATAGGGGCCTTATATGTGTTAATTCCTACTGGGGTGGAAGTGTTAGGTAAAATGATCATTTTAATGTGGAGTACAACATAGGTGAGCCTGAATGTAGGTCAAGTAACAGCCTGCCAGGGAGAAAACACTGGCTAGCTATTGTACAGAAATTTGTAGTAAAGTTTCAAAACAGCATTAACTCTCCCACCTCCATATATAGGGAGATGGAAAAATTGTTTTAAAGTGCCATCCTGAGAAATCGCCTCAACTGAATGACAGGTGTGAATGATCACAACCTTTCACCACATCAGTTATCCAATCTGCAAACCTCACAGCAGTCTGCTATGATTCAGATGGCTGGTGGACAGACTGAGGTGAGCCAAGTATATCAGTACCCTCAATCTCACCAAGGGTTACTGGCAAATACCCCTAGGTAAAGAATCCAGAGCCAAGTATATCAGTACCCTCGATCTCACCAATGGTTACTGGCAAATCCCACTAGATAAAGAATTCAGAGACAAAACTGCATTTGCCATCCTGTTGGATTCTGTCAGTTCACTATCATGCTATTTAGTTTACACGGTGCACCTGCTACATTTCAGCTATACATGGATGTAATTTTATCCCCTCACACTGGTTACTGTGCTGCATACCTGGATGATGTCGTGGTGTACAGTCCAGAATGGAAAAGCCGTCTGGAACACCTACGAGCAGTTAACCAATCATTCAACAGAAAACAAAAGGTACCGTACGCTCTGGGAATTCGGCGGTGCTCTTGCAGAGTTTACCAGCTCAAATAAACTTATGAAGAAAAGGCAGGCACTCAAAGTACTGAAAACTCCAGTGAGAAAGTTTTATTTAGTTGGCAGAATGCCTTACAGACCATGCCCTGCGCTTCAACCCTAGAGTGGATCTGCCCCTTAGGAAGACCCACTCTAGGGTTGAAGTGCAGGGCTTGGTCTGTAAGCATCTGCCGACTAAATAAAACTTTCTCACTGGAGTTTTCAGTACTTTGAGTGCCTGCCTTTTCTTCATAAATCCAATCGATCAAGAAGGCAGGTCTGACAATGAATCCTACCAATTGTGCATTGGGCATGCAGGAAACCAATTATTTGGGCTATGTTTTGGGAAATGGAGAAGTCAAGCCAGAGGTTTCCAAGACAGAAGCTGTAGCTAATAGCCCTGTCCCCAGAACCAAGAAACATATCAGGTCATTTTTAAGGCTGGCTGGTTATTATCAGAGATTTGTTCCTAGCATTGCCGAGTTAGCTACTCCCTGCACTGAACTTGCAAGGAAATGGTTCCCAAATAATGTGAAATGGACCCCAGAGTGTGACAAGGCTTTTCAGGCCATTAAGGCTGCATTATGTTCAGCCCCTTTTTTAAGAAGCTAAGACTTTGAGAAACAATTTTGTTACAGACAGATGCATCAGAGGTAGGCCTAGGTGCAATCTTGAGTCAGCATATAGATGGGAAGGAACATCCCATTCTATATATCAGTAGGAAATTGCATGACAGAGAGAAAAGGTACTTTACCATTGAAAAGGAATGCCTTGTGGCAAATGGGCCATGGAGTCCCTAAAGTTTTACTTGCTAGGAGCTGACTTTGTACTTGTAACAGATCACAATCCTCTCTGTTGGATTAACCAAATGAAGGATAAATATTCTAGAATCACACGGTGGTACCTGGCACTGCAGCCATTTAAATTTAAAGTGATGCACAGATCTGGGAAAGAGAATGTCAATGCTGATTTTCTGTCAAGATATGGATCAGGAAATTGAGATTTCTGAAGGTTAAAAAAATGTGAGTTGAAACTTCTCTGTTTGCTATGCTGCATATGCACTGAACTGTAAAAGTTATAAGCCAATGTTAGACGGGATATTAATAGAACATTTTGGAAACCTGTTTTTGTAAAACGGGTTCCCTCTTAAAGAGGGGGGGTATGTGACAGGGTTGAATAAGACTCCATCCCAGTTGTTATGCAGAAAGAGTTAAGCTCAAGGATCTGGTCTATTCCCTTCTTTTCTGTCTCTTGTCTGTCTGGTTGCTCAACCAGATTTTCTTGTGAGACCTAGAAACTGATCACTCTGATGGTTTCACAGTTCTCTGCTTCTCGCTATTTCTGTCTTCCCTTTACTATTTCTGTCTTTTCTTCCCCGTTGCATATTTGGAGGGCTTTAAGCCCGAGGATCGATGGGCAGAGCAATAATATCACTCCCCTATCGGGCTTAAAAGGTCACACATTGTGGAGCCATCCAGGATTAATTTTTTGTTGCAGCCAGAGGCTTTGTCCCTCCTTCCTCGCTGTGCATTCGTGTTCCCTCGCTTCTGCATCTGCCTATTTCTTTCGGTTCCTGCTCCTCCTGTGGTCCATTTCTCCTATTTTCCTTTTCATTCTTTTTATGTCTCTGGCTGCTGTTTCCCCCCATGCTGCTTGTCCCTCCTCATTCATTCATTCTTCTGCCCCCCCATCCTCTCTCCCTCTGCTGCTCACTCCATCTATTTCGGGCTGTTTTTTTCCTGCCTCTTACCTTGTCATCTCGCTTCTTTCCTTCAGCTCTCGCATCGCTGTGGCTTCTCTGTTCTTTGGCTTGTTCTTCCCATGACTCTGCCTTTGCATCCGGGTCTACCGGCTCCCCGGTCCTCCTCTCTACTGCGTGTCGTGCGGTTCCTCAGTGATCCAGCTCATCCTCTGTTGGTTTCTTTTTGTTGTCATTGGCTTGGTCTTCCCTGGTTACAGATGTCTACCGTGGGGACCTGTTCAGCTCACTCCAGCCATTTTTGGCGGTTCCTTCTTATCGCTCCTGCCTAGCTCTCCCCTCCTTCCCTGTTGGGTGTCCTGGATGGCTGTTCTGCTATTTGCGGTTTCATGTGTTGGTCGCGTGATTGCATTGCAAGTCTTGCCTTTCAGTCGGTCATTGTTCCTGCTCCTGATACTGCTGTGTTTGTTGTCTATCATGCTGTTTCTGAATTGTTTTGCACTCTACCTTTGAGACTTCCTTTTCCTAAGGATATTGATGTTTTAGCTTATTTTCCCTGTTCTTACTCTTGCTGCTCTCAATCTAGCTGTAAATCGCTGCAGCTGGATCTACTGCCATTGTTGGATGCAGCAAAGCCTCTCTTCTTCGTTCCGTCTGCAGCTTTGGCATTCCCCTCCATTTTTTACTCCTCTCTCATCTGGCACTGACTGTGTGACTGGGGCTTCCTGTACCTGTGAGTTCAATTGTTTTGAGTGGATCTGAGTGCAGCACTGCCTTTCATGTGCTTTTCTGCATATTGCCGTGTTACCTTCTCCTGTTCCGATTTTTCATTGCTCTGTTACCTATGTCTGCATTGCAGTGTGCCCCACTATAGCCTGCAGTGGTGTGCCCATGCTTCTGCATTCTCTGTGCTATTGCTTTATGTTTCTGGTTTATGTGTATGCTGACCCCTGCACCTGCAATTTAATGTGCCGTTTCTATGCAGATGCACTGGCCTCTCCTTGGGTTCTCTGGCTTCTCTGTCCATCTCCTTAACCTGTGTCCTTCTCCTCGCCTCCTGCCTGTGCATTTCTTTTGGGGTTCCCTTATCCTACCATGCCTCAGCTGCCTCAGTCTGGCCTGCATGCCAGCCTCCTTGGCCTCAAGCTCTGGTGGACTCCATCCAGCCTCATCCGACTCGCCCTATTACAATTCTCATGCCATACTGGCTGGGTCCTATGCTACCCCATTGACCTCCCCATAGTCCTTCGTCCTTTCATGTATCACTTTCCCATACCAGCCTCCATGGCTTCAATCCATCCTTGCACTCCATCTGTTCCTGTTTTACCTTCCTCAGCCTAGTGCCTATTCTCAGCCCAGCCATTCTGGATTCTTTCCACTCATGGCTTCATTCCTCATTGCACATCGTCTGATTTTGCTCCTCTCGATTGGTCATCCTGGGTCAAGACTTCACTCCAATCTTGGCTTCACGCCATTGTCCATTTTGCTTCCATCGATCACGCGACTTCTTATGCTACCTCATTGCACTGCTGCACTCACAATGCGATCACCGTCATCAGTCTTCATCATTTCCATGTTTTTACTGCATCTAGATAACCCTCACTCATTTGACCCCACATGGGTCTCCTCCTTCGCTTTGACTACTTGAGCATCCCCTATTGGGTCGATGCTACCTCATATTCCTTCTTTAATCTGTGCTTTCTTTTGGGGTTTTTACCTATCCCACCATCATCCTCCCTACTCATAGTCTTATTTAGCATTATATATCCTTAAATCAAAACATCAGGATACCCCTTGATCCTCTGACTTCTACATGGATCTACTCCTTCCCATCGCATACTCGAGCATACCCTTCTTGGGTCCCTGCTGCCTCATGTTCCTCTGTCATCATCCTCCCTACTTATATCCCTCATTAATGAACCATTCTCTTGACTGACATACATCCTCAAATCAAACATCATCAGCCTGGAGGGAAGGCGACCTAGGCCTTGGATCCCCAGAGGTTTCCTCCTTAAAGGATGTTTTTCCTCTCCTCCATGCCAGTGGTCATAATATTAGTTAGTGCTTTCTTCAGGTTAGTTAGTTAGGTTCCACTGTTGGATGGAGGCAGATGGTGGCCCTGGCTTTCCCCTCTCTCCTTTGGAAGTCAGCCCTTATCATCTTTTCAGAATTCATTCATCATCCTCGCCTCTTCGACGATCGACATCTTTGGGTGTTCTTTTTGGGCTTCTCCCTAACCTACCTTTAGCTGATGCAGTCATTCCCATGGCACCTGTAAGGGGGAACCCTCTTCTAGGGTTCCTTGTGTCATACCCCTACAGGGTGGTATATCCCATGGATAGAGAGGCAGAAAACCACAAAGTAAATCAAGTTACACAAGCATCTCATATCTCATCCGGTTGTGTAAGCACATCAAATGGGAGGGCTTTAAACCTGAGGTTCAATGGGCAGAGCAACAACATCATTCCCCCATCGGGCTTAAGAGGTCATGCATCCTGGAGCCATCCAGGATTCATTTTTCATTGCCCACCCTCCACCCCTCCAGTGGCTCATCTCTCTTACCTGTGGGCTTCTTCCTAACCTACTTTTAGCCAATGTAATCTTTCCCATGGCGCCTGTGGGGAGACCCCTCCTCTAGGGTTTCCTGCATCGTATCCCTACAGGATGGTATATCCCACGGATACAGAGGCAGAAAGCCACAAGGTAAATCAAATTACACAAGCATCTTATATCTTATCTGATTGCATAAGCACATCGAACTGCAGTTATAAAAAATATATGTGAATCTCTGTCTAAAACTGTATTTGATACTGGGATCCCTTTGTTTAAATCTGTATATAATTATACTGTTGAAATGATTGCAAAAAGCTATTTGGAACTCAAGGGGTTAACCTAGGATGCAGTTTTTAAGCCTTTTACAGAGCTGTAAACAAGAGGTCAGTTCTGGGACACCATATACTGTTTTGATGCACCTGCAAGGAATGAAACTTAAAAGAACATTCTGTAAACTTACAAGAACATTCTGTGAGAAGCAAGCTCTCTTAACAAGTTCCCAGACAAAGACTTGTAAAAAGAGCAGCAATGCTTTTGCTAGAGAGACAAGAAGAGTGAGAGACTGAAAATCTGAAACTTGGAATTAAGAAAGACCCTTCAGAAGAATGACTTAGTTTTCTCTGTTTGTACTGCCTTTGTAGTTATACTGAATAATTTATATTTTTTATTTTGCTGTTACTGAGAAAAAAAAAGCAGGCTAATTGTGGATTTTGAAACTGCTCCTGGTTTTCCTATGCTTCCTGACCTGTGCCTCGATTACAAGATAATATAGAAACCCTGCTTGACCTTAACTTTGATGGGCTTCCTGAAGTTGTTAATAACTGGCTTTGCTGAGGCCCCTACCTACACCCTATCTGGGGGCTTTTTTTTTAACTCTATTTACACCCCCATCTCTGGTCCCATAGGTCTCTCTCCAGCTAGGCCGTTCGGTCTGACACTCATCCCACTCTGCCTGAGACTCCCACTAGCCACACCTCCATCCCAGGATGTTCCTCCTCAATCACTTGACTAAGCTGACCCCCCCGACTCTGAGCTCCCTGAGGTGGGGCCGTGGGCTACCAGAGTGAGGAGAGGAGCCGGAGGCCAAACAGGGTGGGCCCAGAGGTGATCGTGGGGATGCCGTCTGAGAGCCTTGCCTTTCCTACCTGGGTACCAGGGCTTTTCCCTGTTTCCTGGTTCCCAGGGGTGCGGACGTGCATGGCTGTCCAGCATGTGACAGGCGTGCTTCTGCACCTGCCCACAGAACATCCGTCGCAGCCCCCATACTCCATTACTAGGTCCTCTGTTGGCTGCGGCAACCCCCAGACACCAGCAGGAGTCACCATATCATGGGAGACACGTCCCACCCACCCCCAGGAGAGGAGAGTAGTCCTCCAGATGCTCCATCCTCTCCTGCTCCCTGCCGACCCCAGATAACTGGAGATCATTCCCGAACCTGGGTTGCTGGCATGGCGTGAGGTGTGGGGTCCAGTGCCTCAACCCTTAGTGCCACTGGGCCGGCCTGTCTGGGGGATCTTAATATTACAATTTGTTTTGAACCAGTGTCTTAGAGTACTGTGTGTTATTGTTGTTATTTTAAAGTTTCTACACCAACTTGTACTGAATTCTGGAACAACTAGATGAGGTCCTGATCATCCGGTGCCATGCTTCTCCACCAAGGGTCTGTGCCATCCCATGCTGGGTCCACCACCAGTGTACAAATGATTCTTGCAATGCTAATACTGCTGCTCACTTACCCACTGTATTTTCTTGAGCCTCTAGAGCCCACTGAGGCAGAGGTGTCATTCTCCCTTGACAATGTGCTGAATCCATGGCCCCATGATCCTCCTGAATTGTCCTTCAGTACTCAAGTTCCTTAGCCCTATGTCCATAACAAAGTGTACATTAGTCTGGTGGTGCTAGGAGAGAGCTACAGTATTACATGCAATATTTGTGTCTCCAGGACCACCCATTAGCCCTATTCCCTTAAGAAAAAATCCTGAAGACTGAAACACTACCTTAGTGCCTCTAGAGGTCTAACGTTGATACTACTCTTGCTGTCTGGCAATGTCCACCCCAACCCTAGCCCTGCAGATAGCTTTGGGCCGGGTGCTGGTAGTCAAAGGAAACAACTGAACTTGGTCTTCTTGAAGAGCCCCTGAATCAATCGGGCAGGCAACTCATGCACTTAGCTGCCTGCCCGTGGAGCTTTTTCAGCCCCAAAATAATATTTTTTGTGCCCTGGATGTTAAAATATTTAACTTTTAAAGCCCAACTTCTTCCTGGTATTAGCCGAGCGGCTGGGGAGCACTGTAGTCCCACCCTGAAAAGTAGCATAATTATGATGCAAGGTCAGGGACGGGGCTGCAGGCGGTCTATGGAAAATGTGGTGCAATCAGGGATGGGACTGCCTAAATGTATTAATAGTATCATTGCTGGTACGTTTATATGTATTGAGCTAATACTCCACCACGCACCAATGCCTCCAATATTGGTCCAGCATGGTCACTCTGCCAGGTCTCCATAATGCAAGCCAAGTCAACCAAGGAAATCAAGGCCATCATAACTGCAATCTGATTTCTCATCACCCTGGTATAAAGCACTGTTTGGGTTGGCTCATCTGCTGCCTGCCCACTCAATATGGTAGAAGCTCTGGGTAGGTATGTACCTACCCACCTCCCTACACTGGACTGGCGCACCCCTGAGGACCAGTTAGACAGTCGTTACTTTCACCAATAAACACTTCAATCAGGTTATGCAAACTCAGTGCACACATGGGAGTAAAATTTAACAAATGAACAGTGCTTTTATTTGAGAACACAGGCCTGGAAGTTGGAAGAAAATGTACACTTTGTTATGGACATAGGGCTAAGGAACTTGATAGACAATTGCAAGTCACGTTTAACACGTCCATCATATAGCTATGCCACTTGGGAGCCACTGTACTGTGGGTCACTACCACCCTCTCAGATTCCACAGTCTACAAAGCTCCTACCCAGTCAAGAGGCACAAAGAGAAGAATTATACTACACAGGGTGCGGCACCACTTCAGCTGTACCAGTAGTAAAACTACTGTTTCAAGTATGACACAAATACCAGAGACTCTGGGTACCCAGGAATTACAGTAGAGTCCTGGTGTGGGTCTGGTAGCTAAGTTGTCTGGATTCTGTCAGTGGTGGACTTGACAAAAGTTAACAAGCTTGCAATATAACCCTAGCACAATTTAAAAAACTTGAAATCCAACAGGAAAATGCTTGAAACACCACTGTTTTCCAAAGGCAGTAATAGTAATCCAGAATCGGAAAAGTACAAAGGCCCCGGCCAGCAATGTCAGCACTCACGTGACTCATGGATGCAGCAGTTCAGTCGAGGCAGGGAACAGCACACAGCAGCACGTCAGGCAGCAATCAGAAACCGGCCTCAGTGGTCTGGGGATGAAACACTTTGGACTCTCTTGGACATTCGGCAGCAGCACAGCCCATCTGGTTCACACCTCTTTGGATACAGCCCTTCTGGCTCAGTCACAGGAGCAATATGTAGTAGCTCCCTTGTTCTAAAAGAACCCAGACCCCAGCTCAATCCCCATGGTCTGACTCCCCTCCAAATGGAGAGTACCCACGTACTTGGGTTGTGCACACCATGGTTCCCTGTTCCCCAATCCACCAGGCCTCTTGCCTGGCCCTGGAGCAACCTGGGTAGGATGTAGATCTCTGTCTGCACTTGGTACCACTCAGCAACTTTGGCATGCAGCAATGGCCCACAGATTCCACTCTCAGCAGTTTCTTCCTACAGGGGCTCATCTGACACTGTCTCAACGATATAAGCCCTAGATAAGGCTCACAGCGAAGTTACTGAATAAATCCTGGTGAGGGCTTGCAGGATGGATGACCTGGCTAGGCCTGTTTCTTGGTCTCACCAAGCAGTGGGTCTGAATACCTCAATATCCCTCTCAGACTGCCATGAGCTCCTTGAAAGCCTAGAAAGTTCTTTCTTCAATTCAGTGTCCTACTGGAAAGACAGGGTTGGCCTTCAGTACTTCTGCCCTGTCCTACCTCTGATTGGCTCCTTAGGCCTGCCAATTCATTTGGGAGGGACCTTATTGCATCATCTCCCCACAATCCCTTGCTGTGGTTGTTAGGGCTTCCTAGCTTTCTGACTGACTGGTGGGATAAAAGGTTGCCAACATGGCCGCAGGCTCTCACAGCCATGTGTTGAAGGAGCCTTATATCCAACATGCTTTATTTTTTTCCTGCCCCCCCCGCCTTAGTGTGCTTGCCCCAGGGTGTTTGCAACAGCCCTACTGGGCTGTTGTCCAGTTGATCCATGGTGGGTGTGGTTACGGCAAGTAGTGCGTTAGATGTGCTGGCAGGGACAAGAGCAGGAGCACTGCGGAGGATCTTGAGCCTTTCCCAAATATGGGCATTATTGTGAGCCTCCATATAGACAAAAAATACAATATGCAGTACTTTTCACAGTACACTAGAATAAAGTGAAAAGCGATTGACATTATCAGTTGAATGGCCAGCGCTAATGGACAGTTGGACAAGGTAGTGCAGCTGCATGCTATACCGCTGTGGAGGAGTGGTGGAAGCAGGGCCGCTCAATATGATTTCTCCTCTCTGATAACAGGTATGCCACCACTGCCTGAAAAGTGAGGGAGAACAAACTGAAGCAAAGGTTGTTTGGTATGTTTGTCGAGTGTCCTTTCCAGACTTTCATGTTCTGCTAGGATTTTACTGTTTGCTTTTTTTTTTTTTTTTTAGCTCTGAGGTCCTGTGTTCAGTGCTTGGTGACCTGACGCTGGACTTATGGGGTGACCCTGTGGACTGTTGGTCACTTCAAAAATCAGTACAGTTTTTAATTTAAACCTCTATAGCAGCTTTAATCAAATAACAATTTAACTGTAAGAGCTGTTCGATGCTACATAGGAGGTTGTACATTAGATATGGTATATGTCAGAATATATCCTTGTCATTGCTGTGTGAGTGATACTGTGACATTTATGTTTGGCAGGGTTAAATAGTTGTTTTAGAAAGTAGTTTCAGTAGCTTTACCAGTATTATAGCTTATGTCCCTGCCTCCTGTTCTCCTTGCTGATCCTCAGTAGTTTTTTGCTTGGCTGGAAGACTGCCTAGGGTCCCCAGTGTGATAGTAGAATACCGGTGACTACTAGGTGAGCCCTGGTGTTTTTTATCCAGATAGTTGGGACTTTTGTGATTACTAGATATTACTAAATATTTTCTAAACTATTTTCAAGCTTTAAGGTACACTTTTATATTTAGATGTTTTAAAAATTCACACCCCTCGATCACGTGACACCTGCACATAAAAGAGCATGTGTGGGCGTCCTGAGTAGATCATCACTCCCACAAGAATTTTGCAAGGAGCAGCACGGATCTGAGCATGGTCCTTCAACTTTTAGTAGAGAAAAATGTGGAGTCTCATTTTGTACAGTTTTAGTTTGTAACTGCATAACTCAACGTGGCTCAGCTTTTTTAAATTGCTCAGTTTCTGTAACATTTTTGCTGGCCACGCTTCACTTTTTACTAATTTTGGCTTGCTACTGCTTGATACCTTGCCTGATGAATTGTGCTACTGTATAAGCTGTTTAGAGTTCCGTCTTGCCGAGCTCAGCAGGTGCTTTAAGCGTGATTCCTTTTCATTGCTTTTGCTTCAGTGGTGGTAATTTGATTTTAGTATTGTTTTATTTTCTACAAATTTTTATCGAGTAATACTTTATCATAGTAGTCCTGCAGGCCTGTTGCTGACAGTAAAAGATACAAGACTTAACTTTAAGTATACTAAGTTTATACAACGAACTTATTGAATGTTTAATGCTTAACATTTTCTGCATACTCTATATGCTTTACACGTTTAAAAGGGGGAATTATGAATTATAGCTCCCTGGTAGCCTTTATTAACCTGTGTTAGCCCTAGGTTGGCTTAACTTTAGCTAATTTAGTGATAATTCGAACTTTGGAAGAGTGGCATCGTGCTGTGTCTGTGATCACCTTCTCTGAAGCTTTTTTCCCAGATGCCTAAACCTTCAATAGAAACACTTTCTAGCAGACATATAAGTGGTTGTATAAGAGGATAAGAAGGACATATTAAGATCTCTGCCTTATATTCCTCATACTTGCTGGGTGAGTTTGGGGGAACCTGATTTTATATAGATACTATTTCGGCCTTTTGTTTATGTTATCTGTCTAGCCCAGTCCTGGAAAAGCTGAAACAGCGATTGATTCCTACTTGGAGAAAAAAAAAAATTTGAAATCCTGAAATCCTTAAAGAAAGTAATTTTCCTAAAGATAACTGATGGTGCCAAATATCCAGAAAAAAGTATAGAACATCAGAAAGTTATACCATTGTTGCAGCGACATCATTACAGTGCCATAATGTTGCCACAAAAAGAGTGACAGGGGTGATCTTGATTTTAGATCCCCCCCCCACACACTGATACTGTGTTGGGCATCCACACAGTTTCTGAGCCCTTCATGGCATGCCTGCTCTGGAGGAGGTTATATACATTTTCGGGGGGTGTGGGGGGTTGAACTCCCCCACGTTGGGGGATGCAAGGGACAAAGCTCCCTGCAAAGCCTGACTGTTTCCCGGGTAGGCACTTTGGCACTCTAACTCCGGGGGGGGGGTGGTGCAATGCCAGGCTTAGTAATGGAGGGTGGCATTTTGCTGCTGCTGTAATCGACGTCGGCACAGTAACTGTCACACCGACGTGGATGAACCCATCAGAAAGTGTGACAAATGATTAAGAGACACAAAACAGCTGAACAGTATCCCTAGAAACAAGAACTGGAATTAACTGGTTATCCAAGAGTGCTTCAGCCTTTGGTGGTAATATCTCTTGAGATACTGCACCTTTGACAACAGTTACTGTATTAGATATTTTGGATAGTTTGGGAAGGTGTGTGTGTAACTTTATTAATTCCTGCTGCTGCTAACAACAGTTATTGGATATTTTGGATAGTTTGGGAGGGTGTGTGTGTAACTTTATTAATTCCTGCTGCTGCTAACAACAGTTATTGAATATTTTGGATAGTTTGGGGAGGTGGGTGTGTGTGTAACTTTATTAATTCCTGCTACTGCTAACAACAGTTATTGGATATTTTGGATAGTTTGGGAGGGTGTGTGTAACTTTATTAATTGCTGCTGCTAACAACAGTTATTGGATATTTTGGACAGCTTGAGCGAGTGTGTGTGTGTGTGTGTGTGTGTATGTAACTTTATTAATTGCTGCTGCTGCTAACAACAGTTATTGGATATTTTGGATAGTTTGGGAGTGTGTGTGTGTAACTTTATTAATTCCTGCTGCTGCTAACAACAGTTATTGGATATTTTGGATAGTTTGGGAAGGTGTGTGTGTAACTTTATTAATTCCTGCTGCTGCTAACAACAGTTATTGGATATTTTGGACAGCTTGAAAGTGTGGGTGTGTGTGTGTGTGGGTGTGTGTGTGTAACTTTATTAATTGCTGCTGCTGATAACAACAGTTATTGGATATTATGGAGAGCTTGGGGGGGTGTGAGTGTGTGTGTGTGTGACCTTATTAATTGCTGTTGCTGGCTGCTAACAACAGTTATTGGATATTTTGAATAGTTTGAGAGAGTGTGTGTGTGTGTGTGTGTGTGTGTGTGTGTGTCTGTGTGTCTGTGTGCGTGTGTGTTACTTTATTAATTCCTGCTCCTGCTAACAACAGTTATTGGATATTATGGACAGCTTGGGAGTGTGTGTGTGTATGTAACTTTATTAATTCCTGCTGCTGCTAAAACAGTTATTGGATATTATGGACAGCTTGGGAGGGTGTGTGTGCGTGTGTGTAACTTTCCTAATTCCTGCTGCTGCTAACAACAGTTTTTGGATATTATGGATAGCCTGGGAGGGTGTGTGTATAACTTTATTAATTGCTACTGCTGCTTACAACAGTTATTGGGTATTATGGATAGTTTGAGAGGGTGTGTGTGTAACTTTATTAATTGCTGCTGCTGCTAACAATAGTTATTGGATACTGTGGATAGCTTGGGAGGGCGTGTGTGTAACTTTAGAACTCCTGTTGCTGCTAACAACAGTTACTGGATATTCTGGATAGCTTGGGAGGGTGTGTGGTGTAACTTTATTAATTGCTGCTGCTGCTAACAACAGTTATCGGATATTATGGATGGCCTGGAAGGGTTTGTGTGTAACTTTATTAACTCCTGCTGCTTCTAACAACAGTTATTTGATATTATGGATGGCTTGGAAGGGTTTGTGTGTAACTTTATTAACTCCTCCTGCTGCTGCTAACAACAGTTATTGGATATTATGGATGGCCTGGAAGGGTTTGTGTGTAACTTTATTAACTCCTGCTGCTGCTAACAACAGTTATTGGATATTTTGGATAGCTTGGGAGAGTGTGTGTAACTTTATTAATTGCTGCTGCTGCTGCTAACAACAGTTATTCCATATTTTGAATAGCTTGGGAGTGTGTGTGTAACTTTATTAATTCCTGCTGCTGTTAACAACAGTTATTGGATATTATGGATAGTTTGGAAGGGTATGTATGTTTAACTTTATTAATTGTTACAGGTGGTAACTTTTTCCTCCTGTTCTTCTCTGACAGAAAATAATGTGTCTGATAGTGGTAGTCACAAGGATGCAAATGCTTAAACTGAATCATGAACTACAAAAGATTACCTTCCGTGAAGGGAAATCTATTACACATTTTCTTCATCAAAATCCTAATAAAATAATTGATAAAAGTTCTAAAAACAAAGGAAAGAGGAGAAGGAGAGGTAAAAGAGTACATTCAGACTCATGCAAGAAAAAATACTGATCTATTTAATAAAGCAGGCAACAGCACTGAAGTTGCAGGTAATAGGAGTTATATAGAGAATAAAGGGATCACTATCAGAGCAGAATTTAAACATGAAAATAATGCTAGAGTTATCTGCCTAACTTCCACCTCAAAAAGTATGCAGTCTTAATGAAATGCATAAGGATGTATGTGGGTTAGCAATCCAGCAATTTAACAGGGTGCACCTGATCCTAGTACACAATCGCTGGAGAAGTCACCTAATCTGACGTTTAGACAGGAGTCTCCATCTCAGGAAGGAGAAGTTAATCTGGATTTAAGATCTATGGATAGACATAATTTAATACTGCAGGACCAAATAACATCCTCTCACAGCTTTTTGTTGCTACCTGAGGCTACATTAGAAAGGGACAAGGAAGTGGGGGGGCAGGAAATATGACAGAACCTATGTATAGAAAAGAATGTAGGTATGTAGAAAAGACTAGAGGAAGTCATGGAGGATCTACAGGAAACAATATTGGGCTTAAAAAAATATTGACAAACAATTGTGGGAAGAAAGTTAAATAGACACATTTTCTCCCAACTAGGGGCAAACTGGGAGTAGGCAGGTTCAAACATAGTTGACTTCTTAGAATACTTCCCCTGCTGGGGGGACACCAGGGAGACAGCTTCTGGACTGGACTTTTCTTGAGAAGCTCCACATAGTAGTCAATATATTTTAATTCAATACAGAGTTTAGTCAAGCTACCTACTTTTAGCTGTTGTTTTTTGGTTTCCGGATCTTATAAGCTTTCAAAGGAGACCAAATTCAACTATGGGACATCAGACATCAGAAGAATCAGTTTTCTGGTCCCTCGAAGCTGACTGCATCACAACTGATCCAGGCCAGAGGCATGAGCTGTCAGGTGGGAAGCAGTCAGCCCGAGCTATCATCGGCAACTCAATGCCAAGCAATTCTGGATTCCATCAAAGTGATGGATTAAAAAATAGAAAAGATGCTAACTACACTGGAGTCCCATGATGCTGCTATCAATGATCTGTTCACTATGGTTACTGAGTACTGCCACTCAAGCAACAGCAGCTGCTCTTATTCTACCACCCGATCGGAGCAGCTCCTCGGAAACGAAATCACCTGAACAAGCTGGCCCAGTCACCCCGGGCTACCACCCGATCAGAGCAGCTCCTCGGAAACGAAATCGCCTGAACAAGCTGGTCCAGTCGCCCCAGGCTACCGCCCGATCAGAGCAGCTCCTCGGAAACGAAATCGCCTGAACAAGCTGGCCCAGCCGCCCCGGGCTACCACCCGATCGGAGCAGCTTCTCGGAAACGAAATCACCTGAACAAGCTGGCCCAGTCGCCTCGGGCTACCGCCCGATTGGAGCAGCTCCTTGGAAATGAAATTCCCTGAACAAGCTGGCCCAGTCGCCCCGGGCTACTGCCTGATCGGAGCAGTTCCTCGGAAATGAAATTGCCTGAACAAGGTACGAGAATGGATACGGAGTCTACTCGTGGCGCCTTTGCCCAGCGTGGACCTTTCTCTGAATCTTTTTAAATCTGGTGCCATCTCTTTCATCCCCGGACTTCGGGCTGAGCATGGAGCAGTAGCTTTTACATCTTAGCAGCGCACTGCTCCTGCTCAATTTGTAACCAGAGCAAATTAATGTTGAAGCAGCAGCCGGAAAATCAGGACTGAAGCAGGGCTTAGGCTGACTTTGAAACCGGGCTCCCTGATGCTTGCTCACCTTGCTCTCGCTCACAGGAGCTGCCAGAATAGTAGCCTCATGATATCTATTGCTGCTCTGCATAAATGTGGATTTAGTGTGCCCTCTGCAAATTGAGTAATTCGCTGCCATGCTTTGGCTGCTGACTATTTTTTATATGCTCTCTAAAAATGATTGTGATGCTATCTAATGATTGTACAGTTGGTTAGTTTGCACTTTTTACTGAGTATAGAACCCCGTGCTGTACTTCTCTGAATTTGCTCTTTATCCTGACCTCATCCTCTCCTGCCTAACTATCTGCTCACCTGCACACGCCTCTCTCTCCCCCCTGCTGTATTCTCCCACCCCCATCTTGATACACCTCAGCGCTCAACAAATCACTTGTACCTTCATTGTTCCCCTGCAGCAAATCCAGTCTGTCCTTGGTCTTTTCTTTTGTCTTGTGTCCCTTCCCTCCTACTGATTTTACCTCTTCTCTACCCTCAGCTGGCCCAGTCACCCCGGGCTACCACCAGATCGGAGCAGCTCCTCGGAAACGAAATTGCCTGAACAAGGTACGAGAACGGATATGGAGTCTACTCATGGCGCCTTTGCCCAGCGTGGACCTTTCTCTGAATCTTTTTAAATTTGGCGCCATCTCTTTCCTCCCTTGACTTCGGGCTGAGCATGGAGCAGTAGCTTTTACATCTTAGCAGCGCACTGCTCCTGCTCAATTTGTAACCAGGGCAAATTAATGTTGAAGAAGCAGCCAGAAAATCAGGACTGAAGCAGGGCTAAGGCTGACTTTGAAACCAGGCTCCCTGACGCTCGCTCGCCTTGCTCTCACTCACAGGAGCTGCTAGCCCGACGCCTGCATCTCCCCGCCCGCCCTCCCGTGGTCAGCTTTCACTTTATAGCCTAAGGCAACCAATCAGGTTATTTTTACTATCTCCCCACTTTCCCATTGGCTCGTTATACTAACTAGCCACAGGGGGCGCCCAAATACACTTTTCCTATTTTCTCTTCTCTCGAGCAGTATTTGCAAACATTTTTACTGTCACCACTCCAAGCTTCTAGTCGGCCCTGATCTTTTCCCATAGTCTTTCAGCCACAATAACTTTGCTCTCTCTTATAGTATTACTGGCTGCCTGAATCTTTTCTCCTCTTCCCTCTCAATTTATACAGCTCTCCTCACATCTTGTAGCTCCCCTGCCTACTGCCTTAAATCTGTCTCTCTCAGCTTCATTGCTCTCCAACCCCTCTGACAAAATCTTAGTTTCTTTTAAATTCTATGTAACTCCTACACTAGGCAAGCCACTACATGCTGTAACCAAGTAATAACTACTGCTCCTCTCGCAGCAATCACCTCTGGCTCTTTACTGTGTCCCTCAATCCCTGCTCTTTCTTAAAAATATGCCTATCACTAAAGATTATAGTATGTTTTGGTCATCGCTAACTATGACCTCTCTGCTCTTGTCTCTGATGCTACTTAGCGTCCCTATTGTACCTCACACCAAAGATCATATTCAGAATGGGGATGCGCATCTAAACAACTTTACCTACTCCAATATGCTAATCCTAACCAATTGTGATGCTGACACAACCCCTGCCCTCCTCCCTAAACTACTCATCTACCATGCTACGGCATCCACCACCAAACGATGGCGTACCTACTGGCGGAGCTGTACCAAAATTGCACTGCATAAATTAAGGTATCTCATATTGCTGGCCCTTATGCTGTCTGGAGACATAGAATTGAACCCAGGCCCTGCAACAGGCATATCACCCTTAATCTGCTCTAGATATAATATGAAGGGCCTTCGCATAGTCCACCTTAATATCAGGAGTCTTCTCCACAATCAAGCAGATCTAGAAGCCTGGGTGGCTAACCATCAACCAGATGTGCTCTGCCTATCTGAGACATGGCTAAAACCCTCGGTCCCAGATACCTTTTGCCTGCTTCCAAACTACTCCCTTCTTAGGTGGACAGACCACCTCCTAAATGTGGTGGAGGTGTCGCAATCTATTACAAAAGCAACCTGTATATGACTTTGTTAACAGACAATAAAAACTTCTTATGTGAATATATCCATGCTATACTCAGACTCGGAGATAAAAAACTCCACATTGTATGTGCCTGCAATCCACCTACTAGTGGAACACAAGGCCTAGCTGATTTGCTGGTTCAAACAGCTGCACATACGGGGAATAATGAACTCATCATTCTCGGCGATATAAATTTAAACTGGCTTGGCAAATCTCAAGACACACTTCAGTCCCTGGTACAGAGCTACAATCTGCACCAAATCATTACTGATTACACAAGGGTATCAGTTAACACAGACTCCAGCACCTTTATTGACTGGGTCTTAATGAATCGTGTGGATAGAATTGCAAAATCTGGTACCATGCCAGACAATATTAGTGACCACTCCCCCGTCTTTTGCATATGGAGCACCTCCACAAACTCCACGTCCTACCAAAACTATATATGCTTCAGAAATTATGCTAACTTAAATCAAGGTAATTTCCTATATGATGTGTCTCACACTGACTGGTCCCCTGTCTTCCATTCTACTAGTACTGAAGCTGCCCTGCATGCCTTCCTGAGCAGGTTCATCCTCCTTCAGGATAAGCATACCCCAGTCGTCACTTGGCGCGTTCATGGTAAACAAACCAGATGGCTGCACAAAGACCTCCTCACTGCCCTCAAAAACAGGTATAAATGCTGGAGAAAGTTTAAAGCATCTGGTCTCCCAGCTGATTATAACAACTATAGAGAACAGTGGTCAAAATGCAAATCACAAATTAGACTTGCAAAAAGCCAGTACTGCAAAGGCCTTCTCCTGGATGCTGCAGGGGACCCCAAGAAATCTTGGTCTCATGTCAAGACTTTCCTCGGCTCTAACAAAAGGCCACTAAATAACAACATGATATTGAAAGGCATCCATTGCAATGACCCAGGCACCATTGCCAATGCTTTTAACTCTTACTTCTCCGACCTCTCAAGCTACACAAATACTCTCTCCTCCACTAACTTAATACCTGGTGCTCCCCACCCAAAAGTAACCTCACAGATGCCTACCTTTTACTTTAAAGCTATATCGAAAAATGATGTCCTCAAACATTTAAATTCTATATCAGACAGTACTGCTGTTGGGTCGGACCGCCTTGAGCCTAGACTCCTCAAACTGGTGGCAGCTTTCATCTCAGGACCTCTGGCCTGCATATTCAACCTGTCCCTGAGTGAAGGCATGGTGCCCGAGGTATGGAAACTTGCTAAAATCATGCCAGTATTCAAAAAAGGTGACAAAAAAGTCATAGCCAACTACAGACCAATAGCAATATTGTCAACACTAGATAAAGTCCTTGAGAAGCTCATCTCAGCTCAGATCTCAGAACACCTCACAAAACATAACCTCCTGCACCCAAACCAGCACAGTTTCTGAAAAGGTCAAAGTACTCAAACTGCTCTTATGCAGCTGACAAATGATATTCTTCAAACTATGGACCAGGGTCACCTAACTGGTGCAGTTTTTATCGATTTGACAAAAGCCTTCGATGTAGTCAACCACCCCCTTTTGCTTACCTATCTCCACTCCTTGGGTTTCTCACCCAGTGTTGTAACTTGGTTCCATAGCTACCTATCAAACAGGTATCAAACCGTGAAATTCAATTCGGCCACCTCAGAAAAAGCACTCATCAATATTGGTGTACCTCAGGGTTCTATCCTCGGACCCCTGCTTTTCTCGATGTTTGTTAGCAACATTCCTCAAGTGGTATCCTGCTGTTCATCTTTGCTTTATGCCGATGACCTTGTCCTTTATACAAACTCAGATAATGTCCACTCTATTAATCATAAGCTCTCCATGGACCTACAAAATGTTCAATCCTGGATCCCCAATAATAAACTTGTCCTAAATGTTGCAAAGATCAAGGCTATGCTTTTCATTTCCTCTATTAAATTAAAACAGCACCATAAATCTTTCCAGATCACCTGGGCGGACAGCTCCCCATTGGAGATGGTAACTTCTTTTAGTTATCTAGGGGTCTTACTCAATGAATCCCTCACCTATGATGCCCATATAACCTCCACCCATGCTATGTATAGATCAAACACATTGAGTGTTAGTACAATTCATGTAGTTAGTCACATTGTTGTTGGGGTGTACTTATGGTCAAACAGTTTTAAAAGTGCTTTATATAAAGTGTATTATTTTTTCAGTAGTGTAAACTCTGAGGGGATGATAAAACTAAATATGATAAATTGGTTAATTAAAACTTTGAGGGGGACTCATTATAAAAGAAATTCTATTAGAATTGTTAGGTCACTTCTAATAATGTGGTTAATGCTGTGTGGTGATATACATCCAAACCCATTACCCCTGGATTTACAACAAGCCTCTTCACATACCCTGAATCAGGATTTTGGGGAAATGATAACGAAAGATTTGATAGTTAATCAAAATGATGTCTCTTATATTAAACAAGGTTTGGGATTAATACATTTAAATGCAAGGGGTATGATTAAAAAAATGGATTTGATTGGATCGTGGGTGCTTGATCATGATCCTGAGATTGTGATAATCTCTGAAACTTGGTTAAATAATAAAATAGAGGATAGCCATTTAAATATACAAGGATATAATATATGGCAAAATGATAGGAATAAAAAAGGGGGAGGACTTTTGGTTTATGGGAAATCTAATTTAATTTTGACCCAATTGGAAGTGAAAATAGACATGGGGGGTGGAGGTATTGGCTTTAGAGTTGAAAATGCCCTATTTAAAGAAAATGTTGATTGTAGGAATATATTGCCCCCCCTAAGATAAAAGCCCAGGTTGTTAATTGCCTACAGGATTGGTTGTTCAATTATAAAGATAGCCATGAAATAGTGATGGCAGGTGATTTTAACTTTAATTGGCAAAATATAAATGAATCACACCATTTGATTGAATTGCAGAATAATTTGGGTTTAACTCAGTTAATTAAAGAACCTACAAGAATGAATATGGTATCAGTCTCTAGTTCTTCAATTTTGGATTTAATTTTTACTAATGTTGTTGATAATATTATTGATAGTGGGGTTTTACCAGATGCAATATCAGACCACCAATTTGTATTTTGTAATAAGGCCTATTCTAGAAAATTGGTAGAGAAAAGGAAAGTTAGTTGGCGTAGTTTTAGGGACTTTGATTATATTGAATTCATGTTGGATCTGGGTTCTATTGATTGGGAGCGTATGTATTTAATTCCTTCAGTCGATGACCTATGGAATTATTTTTTTTGGGAGAGTTTATGAAAATTTGTAATAAACGTGCCCCAATTAAAACCAGAATCATGAAGCAAAATTCTAAGTTATGGTATTCAAAAGAGCTTAGAAAGTTAAAATCATTAAGGGATAAGGCTTGGTTTTTGGCTAAAAAAAGGGGAGTTAACAGGATTGGGATAGATTTAAAATGTTAAGGAATGAATATGTTAAAGAAGTCCAGAGGAAAAAACAATGCCACTACATTCAGTGTCTGGATACAAATATTTTAAAAAAACCCTAAAGATTTTTGGAAAACAATAAATACTTTAGTTAAGGGTTATGGTTTTGATGATATAAAAGTATTAAATGTGGATGGTCAAGTGTCACCAATATCACAGAATGTGTTGGATCGATTGAATGCAAATTTGATGGTAGCCCCAGGATTGTCCAGACCTTATTGTTCTTCTGGAGTTAGTAATCAAGCTTATTCAGAGGTCAAAGGGCTTGACAATATATTGGTATTTGAAGAAATAACAGTGGAATTAGTGAGAAATGAATTATTAAAGTTGAATATTGCTAAAGCTAGTGGTTTGGATAATGTTTCACCTAAATTGTTAAAACATGCAGCTCCAATTATAGCTTATCCTTTAACGTATTTATTTAATACATCTTTAAATACTGGTGAATATCCACTGGCCTGGAAACAGTCTAAGGTTATACCTATCTTTAAGGGAGGAAGTAGAGTAGATATGGATAACTATAGACCTATTTCTCTTTTGTCTCATGTATCTAAAGTATTTGAAAGATTAGTGGTAGTACAATTGAAGAAACATTTGGATTCCACTAGGTTAATGAATGACATGCAGTCTGGCTTTCGGAAATCATATAGTACAACCTCAGCACTTGCTAAAGTGCTGGGGGATGTGCAGGCAGCCCTGGATGGGAGGACACTAGTGGGGGCCATTTTTGTGTACTTATCTAAGGCTTTTGATTCCTTGGACCACGGTGTCCTCCTGTCCAGGGCTGCATCTATGGGGATGGTGGGTTTGAGTGGAAAATGGCTGGAGTCATATTTGTTGAACAGGAGTCAAAGGGTAACATTGGGGGGCCAGGATTCAGGTTTTTTGCCTGTTGGATCGGGGTTCCCCAGGGTTCCATCCTTGGGCCTTTGTTGTTTAACATGTATATAAATGGACTGTCTTTTTCGGATTCAGAAATAAAGTATCATCTTTATGCTGATGATACTATTATTTACACCTCACATGAATCCATTAAGGTGATTCAAAAAAGGCTTCAGTTAGCCTTTGATGATCTGCAAACTTTTTTAAAGGATAGCAGGTTGACTCTGAATGTGAAGAAGACACAGTCCATGTTGATACATCGGAAAAGTGAATGGTTGGGAGACATGGCCCTGGGATTGGTTACCTTTGGGGGGGGCCTGATCCAGCAGGCAAATATGTATAAATATTTGGGTCTTTGGATACATGACTCCTTGTGTTGGAATTTACATATTCAGAAATTAGTAGGGAACCTAAATAGAAGAATAGGGGCTCTTTATAGGGTTCGATCACTAATGAGTAAGGAGGTAAGGGAAAAAGTGGTAAATACAATGGTTATCCCCATGATTGATTATGGGGATATATTCTATTCTTTTGGTAGAAAGCAGGATTTAAGAAAGTTGGAAGTAAGTTATAATAATTTGGCCAGATTTATATTGGGGGTTCCTAGATTAACACATAGCTGTGTACTTTACGACCAATTGAATTGGTTGACACTCTATGAACGTAGTAATGAACATGTGCTAGCCTTTATTTATAAAGGATTGCAGGGGAAATATCCACAGTATGTGGCAGAACATTTGATAAATAGGGATAAATTGGCTTCTTTGAGATATTGTAAAGCACCTAGCTTAGAATTGCCTAATTGTAATCTAGAGATAGGACAACAATCCTTGTATTATAGAGAAGCCATGAGTTGGAATGCAATTCCTAAATCTTTGTTTATGTCGAATGTGAAAAATCATTGGTCTCTGATTCAACATTGGTATCGTACCAGTTCTCGACAAAAAAGGCAATGTTGTGATTTATAAAGGATATTTTATGTCCTAGGAGGATATTAATTATTTGTACTGCGTAATTTAAGATGTATGTATGTATTTGTGTGTTGTATGGAAAATTAGTATTGTATGTTTTGTAACATTTTCCTTTTTTATTGTATATTAATGTTGGGACCTCGTTGAAAATGAGCCTCGCTCAATCGAGAATATCCTTTATTCATTTTTAATATGAATAAAAACATTTTACTACTACTACTACTATTACTACTACCTGTAAGGCTGTGAATGCCAAACTGGGCTTAGCCTACAAAACAAGCTATATTCTTACCCCCACTGCTAGGACTGCCATTGCTAGAGGAATCCTTCTCCCATCACTTTCTTATGGATCCGTAATCTATACAAATACGTCTAAAGCTAATCTTCATAGGTGGGACACTACTTACAACTATATATGCCGCTACGCCTCTGCTTCCTCCAGACTAAAACATCACTGCTTGCTGTACTCTGATCTCAATTGGCCTTCTCCTACTGCACAACATCTCCTCTCTCTTGGGAATCTGCTGGACAGTGTACTTTGATCTAGTATGCCCACCTACCTAGCCTCCCAGCTGATCCCTCAGCCCATCTCCTATGGTCTCCGATCTACTGACCTTTCCTTGATTTGCATTCCTAGATGTAGAACTACCAAAGGGAAATCAGGTTTCTCGCATGTAGGCCCCTCCTACTGGAACTCGCTGCCCCTAGATGTCCGCCTTGCACCTAATCATGCCATGTTTAAGAAATTGCACCGCTCCCTCCTTACTACTTGTGCTCAGTGTACCTGCTTCAACCCTCCATAGGTCTAGACTTACCCTGCCCTGGCCGCCCTTGGTCACACCTTCTACTGTGTGAGATGACACCTTGCTCCCTCAGCCCCCTTTACACCCATCCCAACTTTACCTCTCTCCCTGCCCCTTCCAAACCAACACCCTCTCACTCTCAGTAAGTTGTTATAATGCCGCCGTTCAGTATATTTCTTCTCTCTGTACCTCATATGTTGTGTTATTACTATGATAATCCACACTTGGGCACTTATCTCCAGTTGTATAATTTTAAACCAGTTATGCCTTGTATCGTTATTTGTCCTAACTTTGTCTCACCTTATGCTTGTGATGTATTGCACGGCTCCTGACACTGTATTCTATGTAACTGTTATCTCTCTATGTTGTTGACCTCCCAGGTCGTGCCTGAAATGTATTGCACAGCTCCTGACACTGTATTCTATGCAACTGTTATCTCCCTATGTTGTGGACCTCCCGGATCGTGCCTGAAAATAGTCACTTTCGTGTCTAGCGCACCTACCCGGTTATCAAAAAATAAATAAAAAATAAATAAAAAAGAGAATTCATCCCTGTGAAGCCATTTGGAAGTTTTGGAAAATGAAATTTGGGCTGGCTTTACAGCTGGTGGGGATCATGGAGGGTGCTAAAGCATCGATCTGCTACATAGGAACATATTAATGTGATGGCAGAAAAGGACCTCCAGGCCCACCCAGTCTGCCCAGTTTGCCTAGGTATCCCCTTAGACCTTTATAATAGCCCCCCCTTCCCAACATTCCCTTGTGTTTATCCCATGCCCTCTTGAACCCTCCTACTGTCTTCTCACTCACCACCTCCCTCAGCAGCCCGTTCCAATTTTCAACCACCCTCTCAGTGAAGAAGTACTTCCTAGGGTTACCTCTAAATCCCCCCCCCAATTTGGAGTTCATGCCCTCTCACCCTGGGCTGTTCTATTAGCTGGAAAAGGCTCTCCACAGGCACTGTATTGATAACCTTGATGCATTTAAATGTCTCAATCATGTCACTCCTCTCCCTCCTCTACTCCAGTGAATGCATGCCAAGGTCATTCAGTCTCCCCTCTTATGGTAAGTGATCAAGCCCTCTCACCATCTTTGTTGGCTTCCTCCGAACTTGTTCTACCCTCTCCATGTCTTTTCTGGGGTTCAGCCTCCAGAACTGGACCTCATACTCCAGGTGTGGCCTAATCAGCTGGGTGTACAGGGGAACTATGACCTCTCTCCTTCTGCTGAATATTCCCCTCCCTATGCAACCTAATGTCTTGCTGGCTCTTGCCAGTGCCATTTCTTATAAGACTTGGATGGCTGACCACCTTGAAGTCCCTGAAGACTTTTACTGGTCCAAGCTACAACGGGCCTACCAGTTGAACCCACAAGATTGGTCTAATTCTCCTAATCAGCCACGGACTGCGCTACTTCGAACAACAGGCCAGGAGATCAAAGATCTGCTTTTGTTTGCCACAAGGGCTGCTTACCCACTCCACATCCAAGATCAGGATGTTAATTTTTTTCTGGATCTTTCATTCCAGTTGAGGGCCAGAAGAAAACAGTTTGACATGGTTTGATAGCATCTTTATACACTGGGGTAGTCCACTCCTTCCTCCTGCCCACTAGGGTCACCTGTGGAGAAAAGTCTTGGCAGTTCTCCGACCAAAAAGATGTGGGTCAGTGGTTAGAACATACGGAGGCTGAATTTGCTACTTGATTTATAGTGGATCCTACCAAAGGAGACTCGGAACAGGAGGAGGACTGATGGGAGTTTTTGTTAACTGCAAGTTTTTTCTCATGGTTGTTTTGCTGTGTTCTGAACACCAGTATTTTGGTAACATTATGAGGGGATATAATTCATAGCATAGTTATACTTGAGGGCTTATTGATATAATGCTGAATGGGTGATTAATGTTAACTGGGGCCAGTAGTAAATGGCCCAGGGACTGTTTTTATTGGTAGCCTGTGTTTTCTTACTTGGAAGTACAACCTAAACACTTAAAATTCCCCCCGATTGTTTACTTATTACTGTGATGCTCTGCCCTCTGCTTATGGTTATATGTATGATAAATAAATGTCTGTGCTGACTGCTTGGCACTCAAGTCAGCCAGGGTGTGAGAGACTTGACCTTTGACCTCAGAGGTGTCAATGTGAAGAAACAACAGGATGTGGTAAACAGACCAGGGAAACCACTAATCAAAGCCTTCCTTCCAGAGGGACAGTTTATTGCCCCTTATAACCTGCTCCTGCTTTTGAGGTGGGAAACTAAATATGCATTTTATGACATAGAAGGAAGGGAAATCATTTGGTTGATCCTTTATGGTTTTCTCACCTAGAAGAGAACCAGTGACAGACTGTGGGGTTATGAAATGTCAAAGGAAATGCTTTGATCAAATAGACTCATATTTTGGGAAATTGCTAGTTGCTGATTTTCACAGTAATGACATACATCCTTGTGGATATTTATGCTAAGAAGTTAAAGTTATAGGAGGATCTAACTGTATCCTCACCAAAGAGTGTGGGGAGATGGAATTTGAAAGGATCAGGCATCTGAGGGAAACATTGCTTTTTATTCTGGACTCAAGAGAGACACTTAGTTCTCTGGACTTAAGAAGGCATTTTATGGTAGCATCTAGCTAGGCAAGAAATTGTAGGTATTTGTGGTAGGCGTATTTGTGTTCTGTAACTTCCCATTTATTTTATGTGACTGTAAGTTATGGATATATTTGTTCTGTGTTTGATATTTTACCTAGTTTACAATTTTTAGTAAATAATATTTTCCTTGAAATACTGCCTGTGTCTTCTCAGTTTTCTTTTGCATGTGAATGCTGAACTAGTGTTTAAGTCTGACAGCTGTTAAGGGCTTGAATGTGTTACTAATCTTGCTAAAGGTAATAATATACCTAGGTCTCATATTGAGTCATAAGGGTACATTTTGGAAACCTGGCTGGGTGCCACTGGGTGAAAGATTGTACTGCATTCCCGAAGAGGGTACATATCTGAGCCTGTTAACTGGGTGCGCTAGCATAAGGTTCACATTTGACACCCAGGACCGGAGGCTAGTAGGTGATTCAGACTCAGAACAGACAGGAGGGTTACCCTGTCTGTCTCCTGTTCACACTATTGCACTTCGAGGTTGGCACTGTGGGAGCAGAGGGCCTGACCTGTGGAGCGCATTTGTGACAATTACCAGCAAATTTTGGTTTCCCTTTTTTGAGGGCTGACAGCATCCTATTATACTATCTACTTCTTGTGTGGCTCACTGATATGTTTACTATTTGCTATCACTGCTGTGCTGTGTATGGGGAACCTCTTGAAAGCCTGTTCTCTCCCTGTTTAAACTATTGTGTTTTAGCGTTATAGCACTCTTGTTAGTGCATAAAGTTAATGGCTTAATTCTACCTAATGAACACTGCCTTGGCCATTGAAGCGGCTGGCATTATTGGGACTTATTTTTTCTGTTGGACTATACAATTAATTTTATATAGATTTCCCCCACTCCTACTGTACCAGATTGCAGGATTTTGTATTATTTTTTCTTTTTATGATGTATTTTTTCCCATTTTCACCCACCCCCAGTCCCAGATGTGCATGTGTGGAGGCACATGTGCGCCATATTCCAAGATGCCCTCATCACTTGCCATTCCCCTCCCACCTGTGCTGCCACTGGACCTCCACCCAGTGGCAGTGGAACTATGGGGGGGATGACAGCCACCCTAAGAGAGGAGAGCTGCCATTAGGTGCTAGATCCTGCTCCGCCCCCCCATGCTGACACCCCAACCACCCGAGATCATTCCTAAACCTGGGTCACCAGCGTGGCACAAGGTGTGGCATCCAGCACTTCAACCCTCACTGCCACTAGGCCGGCTGGATTTTGTATTCTTATTGTCCTTTCTCTACTTGTTCCTAAGCTGGCAGTGTGTTGCCTTATTGTCTCTGGATATCCTGCATGAGATTGTCATCTGTATTGTTATTTCTTGTAAATAGCAATACATAGAAAGTTAGGGAAAAAAGAATACTTCCCTGCTATCCGAGTGAGTAAATTATAAGACTTAAGAAAATTCCCTGTGCAACAAATTTGATGATAATGGAACAACTCGTGATAACAGAAATTAATTAGATACTATCAGAGAAAACAGCTATTAACTGGGCTTGCCTTGATGATGCCTTATTTAAATGAAATATCGTAGCCCCCCAGAAAGAATCCTCCTCTTGTGAAATCTCTTCAGTATCTAGTAGAAGGCCAGAATTCCCTAGCATCTATATTCCAGAAGAGCCCATACAAAAGATTAAATCTAATAAGAAAAATGTAACAACAAAAAGCGGAAAAAGCACAAGAAGGAGAATGAGATATCAGAGTACAAAGACCATTAAAAAAACATATGGTAGTCACAAGGATGCAAATACATTGATTGACAGTTCTGTCAATCAGTGTCAATGAGTGGGTACTGTATACAGTACATGTTCATTTGGAGCTCAGTCAGTGGCCAGCCATGGTGGTGAGAGGAGGGCTGTGCTGGTTACAAGCTTGGGTTCGGGATGGGGGGAGCAGGGTGATGGGACAGTACCTGCCTTGTGGGGGTTGCACTAGACCAGCAGGGAACTTTTGCTATGGACCATACAGGGGATTGGGATGGGGGAGGGACTGCTAGACACCAGGGACTTGTATGTCCATATCGGGCAGGGCCTCGAGTGGGGGGGAACCACTGGACACCAGGGACTTCACTTAGTGGTGATAGTGGGCCAGCGATCAGCAAGGGAGGAACCACTAGAATATATATTTAGAGCACACCAGCAATCAGCAACCGGGGGGAGGCCACTAGACTACCAGGGTGACATTATGACAACAACGGGATGACGATCAGAGAACGGGGGACGAAGGAGGGACTAAGGAGATTCAATAGACAATATGGGGGTAATAGTGTTCACCCTGCTATTGAAGCGATGTGGGTAAAATTCATAGCACAGGCACTCTTTTGCCCATGCCAGATAGGATGGAGTCAGTGAGCTTAAAGAGGCAGGTGGTGATAGAGTGGGATTTCCTGAAGCCAGACTGGTAGGGAGTGAAGATGGAGGAGTTGTCAAGGACTGGGGAGAGTTGGGAATGAATCAGGTGTTCCTGAAGTTTAGCCATGGAGGGGAGGAGGGAAATCGGGCAGCAGTTGCCAGGGAGAGGTCACCTCTCGACTGAGGAAAGTAACAAGGAGTGATTTAGGAGTGATTTAAGAGGTGGGTGATTGGAATGGCAATGGCGGGGCACAGAGAGACAAGCATTTTGGGTCAAAGCCATCTGAGTTTCCTTTTTTGTGTGGGTTGAGAGCTAGGAGGGCTTGAGGGAGTGGTAAGGGAGAAGGAGAAGGGATGGTGGGAGGGGAAGAGGAGGTTGAGTCAAAAAGGGAGGGGTATGGGGCAGGAGGTGGAACGAAAGAGGGAGAGGGCACAGGTGGTGAAAAAGGAGTTAAAATGAGAGGTGACTGCTGCATGATCAGAGATGGGGAGTCGTCATCCATAAGGATGGGTGGAGGGGGCTGGGAGGGTGAGAAGAAGAGAATGTGCATGACTTTCCAGAACTTCGTTTCATTTTATTTTTTATCCTTGCAAGTCTGATGAGCATGACTGCCCATTTTCACAGACGACAAGCATTACAAAATACATTACAATTACAAAAAACATAAAAATGTCATACAATGACAAAATTACAGTACAAACATCCTACATTTAACAACATAGAATCAACATGTACAATCCTGAGAAAGGTTTAAATGCTTTTTCAAACTTGTTTTAAACTTTGTTAAAGTTGTGCTGGAGCATGGATACAAAGTAGTCATGCCTCACAAGCCTAGTAGCTGTAGTACAGGTATTATGAAATAGCTTGTATTTTGCAAGGTCAGTTGGGGGAACTAATGAACTTTTGGGTCCACCAGGCAAGGTAATGAGCAGAGTGACATGCCAACAGTCCACCGTGATCCAAAGGAGGTGTGAACCACATGCCCGAGTTTCCTCAGGGGACATGAGGATCCCAGGTCAACAAGAATTTGTAGTTAAAAAAATGCGAGAGTGGTGTTATTGTTGCTGGCAGCTAGTATGGGGGACCAGTCAGTTTTATTGGGTCAGCAAGTAAAAAGGATGGTTCTGTGTCATAATGGCGACTGCGAAATGATGATCACTATTATGGCAAGTGTACTACATATCACTGAAAAGCAAATCAGTGATATACACTTACCAGCGAACTGACATCTGACACAATAAACTGTTTTGCTAGGGGGCTGCACCCCCATGCCCCCTACATCCCCCGAATTAGGATTCTTAACTCCAGGGGGGGTAGAAAACGGGCTCAAATCAGGGGGAGAGGGAGGTGATGAGTGGTGTGCCCAAGGGGTCAATCCTGGGACCAGTCCTTTTCAAGCTGTTCATTATGGACATATGAGAAGGAATATAGGGCAATACATGTCTCTTTGCAGATGACCCTAAGCTCTGTGACAGGGTAGACAGCAAAGAGGGAGTAATGGAGTTGCAGAGGGACCTTCAGGGGTTAGAAAGGTGGTTCAGGGTTTGGCAAATGCGATGACAAAAAGTGCAAGGTGAGGCGCATGAGGAAGAACAATCCCAGGACAAAATACCAGATGGGAGGAGTTCCCTTATGGAAAAGATCTATATTTTTTAATATCCGAAATACTGTATATCCTTGTATCCCCAAATATGTTTCAAACATATGTCAGATACATTCACACTTTTCAGATATATTTTGAGATATATTCTAGATATTCACAGAATAATCTAAGATCTATCATATTTGGGAAACATCTTTGATATATATTTTAAATATATTTTTTGCTATACTATTTCAAAATTCAAGTTTTTGTTTTTTCAATGTTAAGTCCTTGAATAAAATCAAAAATATTTATTTTTGTATACACATTTTTGCAGTTTCTACATATTTTGCATTTTAGGTAAACATATATTTTGAATCTATCCAACATATATATTCAGGGTCCAATTCCAAAAGCCCATAGACCAATGCAAGGTGCCTGTGTCAATCATCAATGACGCAATTGGAACCTTGCTTCATAAATGGTAGCATAACCAATTCTGAAATGCAGTCTGTATCAAAATGGGAAGCCGCTGTGCCAAACGGACATTGCACCACCCTTGTGACCTACATCCGTGTGTACCAGGTCGCAAGTGGGCATGCGCCACGTCGGAGCTGCAACATCCCCTTTTTTGGAATTCAGGAAGCCCTTCTGTGGGTGCACCAAGGGTCTCAAGTTAGATAGCCAGGAGCTTTGTGCCAAGCCCTTTGTGCCATTGCCCCACAAGGGGGGCTCTATATGTGGAGTACAGAAGTATAAGGGACAGGGGAGTGGCATGGGGTGTTGGAGAGTGAGTGGGCATGCCTGAGTGTGTTGAGCAGCCGGCGGGAGTGCAGTGTTTGTCCTTGGAACTCCCCTCACCATCCATTACCATAATAGATATAATAATGGCACCCCTGCCAGGTGCCTGATCACCTCCCCGGCATGCCCACTCGCTCTCCAACACCCCCTGTGCCCCTTCTGCCCTGGACCCCTCCTGGCGATTGTTTTTCATTGCACTGTGTGGGGGGGGGAGCCGGATCTCGGCTGCAATTCCCACAGGTGCACCTATTGTTTTGCACTAGCCTACAGTTGCTGTGACTCCTGGGTTTTAGGTGCAGGGCCCCGATTTTACAGAATCAGGCACAGGGTCCCTGATGCACCCAGCATGCACCACATCCCTAGATCACTGCAAATTGCAGCGATCTAAAGGCTCTTTCAGAATCGGGCCCTCTGAGTTATTTATACCGTTTCATTTTTGGTTTCCCTTGTAAGATGTTAAATACCGTATTTAAAAAACAGAAAAATATATTCATAACATACTTTTAAATTATACCCATATGGAAAATAACTATACAGTACCTTCAAGGTCGCGTTGCTGACCTATAAAGCCCTACATGACCAGGGACCTCAGTACCTGCAAGATCTGCTGTTACTCTACTGCCCCTCCCATTCGCTCTGATCCTCCAACAAGGAATTGCTGGAGATTCCCAGGGTACATCTGAAAACATCTGGAGGTAGATCCTTTGCCTTTATGGTTTCTACCCTGTGGAATTCTCTGCTTCGTCAGATACAAGATAGCCTGACCGTAGAAGGATTTAAGAATTCCTTGAAAGTCCATCTTTTTGCATAGGCTTTTGATGAATACTGATGAATTATTGGAAATGTAAATATGCTATTGCTGCTGCACTCTGGATTAGAACTGTGTTAAAAAAATAAATTCATTTTTAAGTTGTTGTTTTAATTAATTGAGTTTTAGAGTTTTATTGTATTCTTGTAAAGGCGCCCTGAGTTTTGGAAGGGTGCCTAATATAAATAAGGTTTGCTTTGTTTTTGCTATTTTGTTAATGTGTAGACTATATCTGAAGATGCTAAATAAATCATATATTTCAGATATCTGTGCATTTTTTCAGTTTTATTTTAGATATTTGCAGAATTCAATGAGATATGTCTTATACTTGGCATTGATCTACTAAATGTATATGTTTTGTTATACTGTCAAAGAAAATATTTTGTTTTACTTTTTAATGTTTTTATGGACTCTCTAATGAAAAAAATTATTATAGCTTTATGCAAGCATAATTTTAAATTGTAATTTCTGCAATAAGTGTATGTTAGCAAACATATGTTTTTAATATATTAGATAAGTGTTTCCTAAGACATATTTCATATGTTTTAAAATGGGTTTGGTCTGTGATACATTTGGAAAGTATCAGTAATATGTATGTATATATATATATATATATATGTGTGTGTGTGTGTGTGTGTACTGATAGTACATTTTAAATATATGTTTATTTTACATAGCAAATACATATGTTTTATAGTTTATAAATATGACTGGAATATATATTACATTTATGCCATACCTGTGAGGATAAGAAAATGCAAATATAGTTGAGCCCATTTAAGTGAATAACCCGCTTAAGTGAATAAAATTCCAAAGTCCTGATTCTTTTGCTATACATCCAGCATTACCAAGCCCGCATAACTGAATAAAGAAACCAGTTTAAATGGACACTATCAACCTTTTTTGCATCATACTATTTATAGTTAAAAACCCACATTTTAAGATTGCTTACCTTCTCTAAAATTCATTGATATTGCCATTTGCTTTATCTTTCTGCTTTCCTAGTAAAACTGAAATGCATGCTAATGATATATTTGTAAACAGCCTTGTTTTGTTTCAAATCCTTGATCTACTCTTACGGTATACTACCTGAATGCTAGGAGCACCCCCAAAATCTGTAGCCACTCATGATGCAATTGTCTAATCTCCTTCTAATGCATAATTAGTGGCTAGACTGTGTTGGGGATGTTCCCAACTGCAGGAAAGATGCAGCGGGACTCAATCAAGGAATGTAAACAAACAAGTTTTGGTGTGGTAACACCAGTATGGTGGGCAGTTTGTTTTTCACTATTTAAAGGAAAAAAAGAATCAGAATCAAACTATCAGCTACATCAGCAGTCTCTACAGAATGTGAACAATCATAACCTGTGTTTTTTAAACTAGGGACACTTTGAGCCCTTAGGGGGTTGACAGTGTCTCTTTAATTGAATATTTTTTCAGCCTCTGGTGGTCTCTTAAACGGGCTTTTGGTATACATTTTCAATCAGCTGCCTAGCAATGCCTTTATTAAATCAGCTGTGTTTTGTTACCTGATGATTGTGTCAGCTTCAGGTGTGAATGGGGCCATTACTAGCCCATTACAAGCACATTTAAATCACATTTCCTGTTGTCACACCTAATATGCCTTCTCACACCTGAACAATGATGAGCCCTTGGAAGCCTGACGGCATGAGCAGCCCATCAAGAAGAAACAAAGAGCTCACGCTCAAAGAAAAGTCATAGCACTAAAAATTCTGGCCGAACCGGGTATGACCCAGTCTTCAGTAGCTCGATACTGGGGTGTTTCCCTACTGCAAATATGCAGGTTTCAAAGAAACCAGGAGAGATTCATTTCTGAATTTGAAGGGAATGTCAGCCTAGTGAGAAAAAGAAAATGGGAGGGTAAAGAATCCTCAGTTGATGATGCCCTCCTCATTTGATTCGAGAACGCCAGAGCTTTTGATATTCCAGTGTCCGGCCCTCTACTGCTGCTTAAGGCAAGAAAGCTTGCAGATTCCCTAAACAAGCCAGACTTTAAATCAACTAATGGACAGCTGTGCCATTTCAAAGCTCACCATAACTTTGTTTTTAAACAAGGACATGGTGAGAAGAAAAACGTTGATGCTCCATCAGCGGATGACTGGGTGAGGACTGTTCTTCCAATAACCCTTTCTGATACACCCCAGACCTAGTGTATAATGCCAATGAAACTGGCATTTTTTATTATGCCACACCAGGCAGAACATTGTCTATCAAGAAAGAATCTATAGCTGGTGGGAAAAAGGCAAAAGATAGGTTAACTGTATTGACCTATGCGAACATGAGTGGTGGTGACAAATTGAAGTTGGTTGTGATTGGAAAAAGTAAAACTCCACGCTGTTTCTAAGCCATTGATGATGATCGGCTAACTGTCCATTACAGAGCCAATCAAAACACGTGGATGACTGCTGAGCTATTTAGTGAATGGGCCAAGGACCTGGACTGGACAATGAGGAGTGAAAGGAAATGGATCAGTCTGCTTTTAGACAATTGCTGTGCGAACCCCACATTCACACTGCAAAATGTAAAACTTATGTTTCTGCCACCCAATACAACGTCCCTTATCCAACCCATGGATCAGGGCATCATTAAGAACTTCAAGGGTTTGTACAGGCGTAGCATGCTAGATCATATTCTTGCTTGCTATGATGCTGGTGAGATAACAAACCCCAGTGAGCTGGCTCGTTGGTTGACAGTCCTAGATGCCATACATTTAATGCAACAGGCTTGATGTGATGTAAAGCCAGAATCTATTAAGAATTGTTACAGAAAAGCAGGCTTTGTAGCATCTGAGAGTGCAGTGAATGCGGATTTGCCAGACCTGTCAGCTGTCAGAAGTCTCCCCCCACCCCAGCCGTGGACCCCAAAGCGCTTGAACAATTTGTAAGTTCTGATGATAACCTACCCTGCTGTGGCGAGCTCACAGATAGTGATATTGTTGCACAAGTTCTTGGTTCACAGGGGATACTGTAGGAGGATGAAGAGTGCGAGGACGGCGGACGAGGGTAAACTGCCGACAACTGCACTTGAAGCGCAGAGCTGCCTGAGATGACTTTGACGATTTTTAGAAATGAATGCTGCTACAGAGGACAACTTCAAGGCGAATTATCAACTTGAGGAAATTTGTTTAAAAGCAAACATTGCTAAAAAAAAGGCAACTCACTATTACAGAGATGTTTCCCATATAATAGATTTTTTAATGATTTTTAAAACTCAGTACAGTATGCAGTATTTAAGACGTGTTCACTGTCATCTGCACATTACTGTTTTAATTATTTACTTGTTTTGAATGCTTTAGAATCACTTTCATTAACAATTAAATTGATGAAAATGCAATACGCATGTATTTCCTTCATTTCCTTTAGCAATGGTAAGATGGGACCCTGAACCCTTTAGTGAATAGCTTGGTTAAATGATTATTTTTTTATAGAAAAATAAGCAATTCACTTAAGCAGTCTATTTTTAATATTCTCAGGGTGGTTAGACCTACAGTGAGAATATCACATTTAACCTCACTGTAGGTAAATTTATCCACACAGTAGGTAGTGATTAGCTCATTTGGCACTCATTTGCATATTCAGCCTCTGTAGCAGTACTAACCATATTCAAATGTGAATAACTTTAAAACAAAAAATGATAGCATGGTACTGTTAGCACAAAAGTTGTTCAGCACTAAAATATCTACAAAATGAGTGGTGTTTCATTTATAACTAACCATTTTTTTGTTATAATTAGCAAAAAAAAGCAAAAAATGCATTTTTTTTCACTTTTTCGACAGACAATAATCTTAGGGGACTTCAATATGGATTGGCTCACTGCTAAATCCCACTCCCTAAAAGCCATCTGTGATGAGCTGGGTCTTACACAGATAGTAACTGAACCCACAAGAATCGATACTTCTAACTCTGCCAACAGCTCACTCTTAGATGTCATCTTAACTTCGCATCCCCATAAAATCTCACATTCTGCAGTTTTCCATAATGACATGAGCGACCACAGTATCGTTGTATGTACAAGATTCCAATCTAAAACCCAGCAGCACCCTAAATTCAGAATCAAACGCTTGTTCCGTAAATTCAACTCAGTAAACTTCCTAACCGATCTAGCTACAATCAGGTGGCAAGACCTATATCTTGCCAAATCTTGTGATGCCACCATCTCTGTCCTAAATGACAACCGTACCACCCTAATTAACAAGCATGCTCCTCTTATTAAAATGAGGGTATGGAAAATCTCGCATCCGTGGTTCACCCAAGAGCTCAAATCTGCACTTACCAATAGAGACAAGCTATGGGCTAGGGCCAGGCACACAAAGGACCCGGCAGACTGGCAGGCATTTAGAACTGCCAGAAATGCCTGTGTTAAAAATGTACGTGCTACTAAAGCAAACTTCTACATCTCCACTCTGGAGCAGGCCAAAGGAACTCCCAAATAATCTGAAGACACTGAGATCCATTGAAGGCCATCCTACTGCTTCCTCCTTCCCACCAAGATTCTGGCCAAGGACGGATGGTTGAAAATAAACTGCAAACCTCAAGAACTTAACCTTCACTTTGCCATTGCTGGGCTGGGATTTGACCTCCCCATACGCCAGTCAGAGTGAATAGCAACACTAGCCCAGATACTACACATGCTACTCCACCTCATCCCTTCCAGTTGTGCCTGTTTAGCTACAAAGAAGTCAAGACATAATTCTTAGCCTTGACACCAAGAAAAGTGCAGGGAACGATGGCCTTGAATCATTTTTCTTGCGGTTAGGCTATGCCCAGCTTACAGCCCCCATCCTTTACATCTTCAACCTCTCTATTACCACAGCCACTGTTCCATCCTGCTGGAAATCTACCCATATTCTTCCTCTCTTCAAATCAGGAGATCCTTGTGACTTAAACAACTACCATCCTATCTCTATCTTGCCCGTTGTCTCCAAAGTGCTGGAAAAACTTATATACAACCAACTAAAAAAATCACCTCGAAGTGCACTCACTTCTAAACCCAGCCCAATCTGGCTGCAGGTTGAAGCACAGTACCATCTCAGCCTTGGCTAAAGTCTCTAGTGACTGGATCCATGCTATGGACACCAAGAAGATTACTGGTGCAGTCTTTCTAGACCTCAGTAAGGCCTTTGACACTGTAGACCATCACCTCCTAATCACCTGTCTTGCCTACATAGGTGCCACTCCACTTACCTTACAGTGGTTTAACAGTTATCTCACAGGAAGGATACAAAAAGTCAAAGCTGATGGCCTACTATCTGCCCCCCTTCCAACTGCCAGTGGAGTCCCTCAAGGCTCCATCCTAGGACCAATCCCTTTTTCCCTGTACATCAACAACCTTGACTCCCACATAAAGAACTCTAGCATACATTTCTTTGCGGACGATACGGTTTTGTATGCATCAGGCTCATCCTTAACTGAAGTCAGGGAAGCACTCCAAGCTGACTTTATCCAGTTAGAAAGCAACCTTATCAATGGCAAACTTCTCTTAAATGCCAAAAAACCAAGACAATGATTTTCTCGAGACTTGCTTTGTCTAGTGCCCTACCTACCCCACCTAAAAACGTCATAATTACCTCCCTAGGTGAACCCTTGGAAGTCGTACCTAAATTTAAATATCTAGGTATGTGGATAGACAACAAGCTTTCCTTCAATGACCACATCGAGGATCTATCAAAGGGCTTAAAGCACGCTTGGGTTTCTTCTTTAGAAATAGGACCCTCTTTTCTCTCACGACCCTCAAAAGACTTGTCCAAGCAACATTCCTTCCCTTGCTTGACTACGGAGACATTATCTTTATCTCCTCCCCAACCTTGAGCCTATCTAAACTGGACGTACTCTATCACTGTGCTCTTTGCTTCATTACTAACTCTGCGTACAGGACCCACCACTGTGATCTTTATGCAGCAGTTGGGTGGACCTCTCTTGCCACCAGACGCCTCCTGCATGCTGGCATTTGGACTGTCAAATTACTACTCCACAAACTGCCTGTCTATTTAACGTCTCTCATACACATCTCGCATAGCGCCTGCTCCCTAAGGAAATCCGACCTTATCCTACTAGATGTTCCCAGGACATGTACCACAGCTGGCCAAAGAGCTGTCTCATATGCCCTCCCAAATATTTGGAACCAACTACAAGTCATGCTGAAGCTAACCAGCATCGTATCAATTAACTCCTACAAAACACTAGCTATCTCTAAATTAAAAGACATATGTGGGTGCTGCTAGGCCCCCAACACTAAGTCAACTTCCTAGGTACCAACTGGCCCTCTACTTATTAAGCTGAGATGTGTTGCATAATTTAGGGCAAGGTTAAAGCTGGAATGTACTGCATATATAGCATAAGGACTTCTATTGTGTATACCTCTTGTAATATATGGAGATAGGCAAATAATACTATCCTATCCCATACAAAAAAATCCTTGTAATACATCACTTAGTCCCATAATAGTATACTTCTGGTCCTTGTAATACTATACTTCCGGCCAATAATACTACATTTCCGGTCCTCGTAATACCATCGTTCAGACCTCATTACCGCGGCTAATGTTGAAGCTTGTTTTTTTTTTTGTTTTCATTTTTGTTCCTTCCTGTGATAAAGAAACGGGAGCAGGCAATGGGAATATGGCAATCGGACAGTGAGGAGCGAGTAACACGAACATGGAACCGTCCCTCAACGAATGCAGAGGTAAAAGTTCGTCAGCCTCTACATCCATATATTACAAAAAATAACAGTTAGGTTCCAGTGAATCACTCGGCTGTAATTCCCTCTCGAGGTTCTGGGGACATAGGAACCTCTCGAGCTTCGCTCTCGAGGTTACCTATGTCCCCAGAATTTCGATGGAATTACAGCCTTGTAATTCACTGGAACCTATCTATTATTCTATTTGTATTATATATTTTTATTCTTTGTTGTTCTACATTTTATATCTCCTATCTATGTAATTGCGAACTGTATGTGTATGTGCCTCAGGACCTCCTTGTGAATGAGCTTGCTCAACGGAGTCTTTCCTGCAATAAACTTGAATTTGAACAAATGCAAATAACTTTAAAACAAAAAATGATAGCATGGTACTGTGAGCACGAACTTTGTTCACCAAAAAATATTTACAAAATGAGTGGTGTTTCATTTATGAATACCTTTTAGTTTTTTTTAATTAGCAAAAAAAAAAAAAACAGCAGACAATTAAATGTGTTCAGTTTTTTGCAACAAACAAATGTGAATAATTTTAAAATGAAAAATGATAGCATTGTAATGTGAGCACAAAATTTGTTCAGCTCAAAAATATCTACAAAATGAGTGGTGTTTCATTTATAGATACAGTGCCATTTAGTTTTTTTTTTAATTGGCAAAAAACAGCAGAAAATCATTTTTTTCACTTTTTGCAGCAAACAAATGCATATAACTTTAAAATGAAAAATGACAGCATGATACTTTGAGCACAAAAGTTCATCAGGACAAAAGTATCTACAAAATGAGTGGTGTTTCATTTATATATATCTTTTAGATTTTTTTATAATCTGCATAAAATGGCAAGAAATAATTTTTTTTTCACTTTTTGGAGGTGTGACATAAATGGAGTAAGCAACCCTCCTACTGGAAATATTGTCAATATTTTTTGCTCTTGTGCCAATTAACCCAATGACATCACTCGTGGCTTCGCCACTTGTGACGTTATTGGGTCAACTGGCACTCGAACAAAAAATATATTGGCAATATTTCTAGTATGGGGGTTGCATATCCCTTATAGAAACATAGAATCTGATGGCAGATAAGAACCACTTGGCCCACCTAGTCTGCCCATTTCCCTACCTAACGGATAAGCTGCAGATCCTAGTTAACCAACAGCCTATTTTTAATATATATATATATATATATATATATATATATATGTAAACTACATTCTGCATATATAAATTGAATGTACTAGTTCTACATATTTTCCTATAGTAAAATATGTATACAAGCAAAGAAGGCAGCTCCAAAATGTGGTACTCACAACTTAAATGAAAACAGCACTCACGGTAAAGGTTAGGCATACACAGACAAATACACTGGATCAGAACTCCAGAAGACAATTCTTAGATTTTCCCCCATGAAGTTTATTTGTACAAAAATTAAAATGTTGTAAAACCAAATCCCAAAGTAGCAATAGTAAAAGACAGACCTCCCCACAGGACTGACATTTTGTGCTGTTCTCACACTTTTTCAAGAACAGTGCAAAAGTCAGTCCTGTGGGGAGGTTTTTTTTTTTGTTATTGCTACTTTTGGCTTTAGTTTTACATTTTTTTTTCTACTGTACAAATAAACTTTGTGATGGAAAATCCAAGAAGTGTCTTCTGGAGCTCCTGGTCCAGTGTGCAAGAGATGGAGCGGAGCCGGGAGTGAGGGAAGGGGGTAGCGTTGTAGGCCGTGGGCACTGGGAGTGACGTTCTCCAGGGGTGGTCTAAAGAGCTGTTGCTGAGCTGCCAAGAATGGAGGGGACTGGAGAAGGCAACCAGGGAGGATGAAAGCAGTGGAAGCAGAGGTCCAAAGGGAAGTAATTATCCTCTGGTATTGTTAGCTTTTTTAAGATCTAGGGTGGTGGTGTTTACTTTCGTCCAGCAGGGAGGTAGAAAGGGAGGCGCATATTGCTGAAGGTATTTTCCTTTTGGTATTGCATTGTCTGGGAACGGGTGCTTGTTTTCGTCCAGCAGTGCAAGATTGAAATAGGGGGGTTGGATTGTGATACTGCATACTGTATTTCTTGTTTTCCTTTTTTTCTGCTGATGGAGGAGAGGGTGCTATTTCATCCGACAGGGCAAGAGGGGTTTATGGGGGTTTGATCAGGGAGAGCAGCAGGAGGTTACTGGAGCATGAGGGCTGCTGTAAGGGGGGGGTGTTGTGAATGATCTAGGGTGAAGAGTACAGCTCCATCAGCAACTCAGGCAGGATCGCAGGAGGCGGCCATGTGGGAAGAACTGAAGGGCACTGGTGCTGAGGGCTGATAAGACTCCCACGAGAGTTGGGGGTGGCCCTAAACCTTCCCTCCCCTGGATACACCAGAATAATGAGGGTGTAAGGCCTTGGCCATTGGTGGCTACTACATTACTACTGGATTACTATTGGTGGATAGCACAACCAGGTGCAATCACTAAGGTCCCAGCTGAGCAATCAGGACAGTGAGTACCTGGGAGTGTATTAAGGCGTAGAAATCCCATAAATCAGAGGAGGGGTGCACTGCAGATTGGGTGAGGTACACTTGTAGGAGGCGTTAAGGGCATCATTAACCTTCACTGGTATACAAGGGATAGAGTAACATAGAAGTAGGGAATGCAGTGGTACAGGGAGTGATAACGGGGTGGGACAGCTATAATGGGGCAGAGGGTGGAACAGAGGGCAGCAGGGAATGAGAGGGTGCACCATGGGTAGAATAGTGGGCTGCAATGAGTGTGGGGCAGCTATTGGGATGAACATATTATGGAGACTAGGAGGGTGTCCAATCTGCCACAGGCTAAGGAGGCTAGAGGAAAGAGTGCGGTGGCTTGGTAGAGAGCTGGAGAGGGTGTGGGAAAAGGGGATGAGAAAGGGGGCAGGAGGGCCTCTCCCAGGGGGTAACAGGAGGGCGCATCAGGGGAAGGACATTGAGTTGGGGAAGGGGACAGGGAGGGAGGGAGTGCAGGTTCGCATCTGATAGGGGTCAAGCGATGAAGGCAGATCAAGGGATGGGAAGAAGCCAAGGCAGGACAATACAGGGGTAGCAGGCAGCAGGTTTGCAATGCTGGCAACAACGGTGGAAGAGGGGGAGTTAGGGGAGCACCAGGAGAGGGAAGCAGGGTGAAGGGTAATGGAGTGCACAGGGGTCAGGCAGTAGGAGGAAGGTAGCAGGGGGCAGGGGGTGAGTGGCTCTGCTGAAAAGGAAAGTGTTGTCAGCAGGGGTGTAGGGGAGAGGGGCAGTGCTGATAGGTCAGACAAAGGGTGCATAGCTAAAAGGGGACAGGGGCGAAGGGGAAAGAGGGAAAGGTTGATTATAGCATGGGACCAAGGGGGATGGGGGAACAAAGGTCAGGGGAAGGGTGGGGGGTCATAGGGGAGAAGCGAAGTGACATAAATGGACAAGGAAGGGCAGACATTAGTAATGGACAAGGAGGCAAAGGGGAAGGGGTGGAACGGGGCAAGTGGAGAGGGTGTGCTAGTGTTGGGGGACTCCATACTGAAAGGGATCAGCTGGGGCAGTAAGGGAAGGGAAGACATAGTCTAATATGGGTTGAGTCTATTCCCAGGTTGATGGCAGGCCGGGCAGAGCAGGCCATTCTCAAGTGCACAGGGATTTGATGGAAGAAATGTTGTGGTGCACATAGGTATGAATGACTTATCGGGGGAGATGGAGGTAGTAAAGAGGAGATCTGAGGAACTGGGGAGGCGATGCGAGGGGTTGGGGAAATCAGTGGCCTTCTCGGAGGTGCTTCCAGAACCCTGTGCAAGTACTGTGAGGAAAAGAAAGACAGGGGAGTTCAACATCTGGTTGTGGGAATGGTGTCATACCAAGGAGTATGGGTTAGTAGGGGGCTAGGGCAGAACCTGGGACAATAGTGACCTGTATGCAGGGGACAGGCTACATTTGAGCAGAGAGGGGAAAGGAGTGTTGAAGCAGGGGATGGAAGGGTACATAGCAGTAAGGGTAGCTTTAAATTAGGAAAGGGGGGGTGGCAAGGGGAAAGCTGGTAGGCATGGTTTCCAAAGAGGGAGCCAGACAAGCCTACCCTCCAAGTTATAGGGGAGGACATCAGGGTAGGAGCAACATGGGGGTTAATCGGGTGTGGAAGGAATAGGAGCAGGGTGGAGGGTAGTGCCACTAAATGCGAGGAGCATGGGAATCAAATCAGCTGAATTACAAGTTCTCTTGACAGTGGGGCAGGTGGACATTGCGTCCATAACAGAAATTTGGGCCACCCTGTACCAGGACTGGGATATGATGATCCCTGAATACAGGCTGTTCAGAAAGGACAGGGCAAACAGGAAAGGTTGGGGGAGTGGCAATCTACATAAGGGAAGGAATAAGGTGCATAAGGGAAAAGGGGGAGGAAGGCAGGACAGAGGCCATGTGGATACAGTTTCAGGATCCAAAGGGCAGAGTACTGAGGATGGAGGTGGTGTATAGGGCACCAGCTCAAGGGGAGCAGCTGGACAGGGAGTGGACAAATCAAATTAGGAGGGTTTGCAGGAAGGGAAACATAGTGGTGGGGGGGACTTCAACCTACCTGGGAGGACTGGAACATACCTACCACCACAAGTACTAGGGAGCAGGTAATATTGGGGGCATTCCAGGATAGCTTCCTGGTGCAGTTGTTGCATGAGCCAACTAGGTTGGGAAGAACTCTGGACCTTGTACTATCAAACGGGGAAGCTGTAAGGTTTCTGGAGGTTGAGGACCCTCTGGCTGGAAGTGATCACCACTCAGTGTGGTTCACACTCAGAATGGGGAAGCAGACTGGTGGTTCAGGTACCAGGGTGATTGACTTCAGGGGGGCAGACTTCAACAAGATGGGGGAAATCCTGATAAGCATCTGGAGGGAATCCAACCCACCACTGATGCGAATCAAAAATGGGGTATTATTAGGGCAGGGCTGGCAGAAGCTACTGGGACATGTACTAGGGATCAGAGTAAGAAGGAAAGGGCAAAGAAGCCCAGTTGGCTGACCAAGGAGGTACTGGAGGGGAGCTTTCCAAAGATTCAAGAGATCAGGAAGGGCGGAAGACGGGGAGGAGTATACAAAGAAGTCCAGGGAGGTTATAAGACTAGTCAGACTAGTCAGAGCTGCCAGGCCATCCAGAGGGCTGAGGCTGGCACAGGGCATTAAAGATGGAGAGAAGGACTTCTTCAGATACATTGGTGAAAGAACAGGGACCAGATAGTGACAATTAAGAAGGATAGGGGGCGAGTAGAGAAGGGGGAGGAGCAGGCAGAGGCACTGAATGAGTACTTCTGCTCTGTATTCACGGTTGAGAGGGGGGGACAGATACCTCATGGGAGTAGGGGAGGAGATGACAGAGAAATTACAGAAGGAAGAGTACTGGAAGGGCTGAGGGCACTATGGGTGGTCAAGGCACCAGTACCTGATGGCATGCACTCTAGGGTACTCAAGGAACTGGCAGGCAGGCTGGCAGAACCACTGGCTGACCTGTTCAATGCCTCTCTGCACACAGGATGCATACTACAGGACTGGAGATTGACCTATGTGGTGTCCATTCACAAAGGTGGCCCAAGGGGTGATCCAGGTAACTGCAGACCAATGAGCCTCACATCAGTTGTGGGTAAGCTCATGGAGACAATCCATAAAGAGAGACTGGTGACATGTTTAGAGTGCAGTGGTCTCCAGTACAGGCAGCAACACGGGTTTGTCTCAGGCAGGTCCTGCCAGACAAACCTGATTGAGTACTATGATTGGATGACCAGGGAGCTGGACAAGGGCCATGCAGTAGATGTCCTGTTCTTGGACTTCGGCAAGGTCTTCAGTTCTGTGCTGCATGGAAGGCTAGGGGGGGAAGCTGGAATATGTAGGGGTGGGTACTAAGATGGTCAGATGGATCATGAACTGGCTGAAGGGCAGGCAGCAAAGGGTGGTGGTGGAGGGGAAACTCTCATCACCAAGAGCGGTAACAAGCAGGGTACCACAGAGATCGGTACTGGGGCCAGTGCTGTTTGGGATAGTCATAGCAGCTATCTCGCACGGGACCGAGAGTATGACCAGTCTGTTCGCAGATGATACCAAGATGGGAGCTGTGGTTGATGACCTGGAGGGGTGGAGGGGACTGCAGGGGGACCCGACCAAACTACAAGAGTGGTAGGAAACATGGCAGTTGGGGTTCAGTGCCAAGAAGTGCAAGGTAATGCACTTCGAAGCTAAGAACAGAGAAGGAGCTATCAGCTGGGAGGGGTACAGTTTGGGAGCACAGAGGAGAAAAAGGACCTGGGGGTGCTTATAACGGGGAATATAAACAACTCGGCTCAGTGCAAGAAGGCAGCAGTGAAAACCAACAAGGTGCTGGGCTGTATAGCAAGGGGGATCTCCTCTAGACATAGTGAGATGATCCTTCCCTTGTACAGGTCACTGGTCAGACCACACCTGGAATACTGTGTGCAGTACTGGCACCATTTCTGTAAATGGGGAATCAGACTATTGGAGGGGATGCAGCACAGCGCAACAAAGATGATCTGGGGTTTGAAGGGGAATTCATATGAAGAAAGGCTGAACATGTTTAACATGTATTCGCTGGAGGAGGAGAAGAGGGACAGGGGAGATATGATCGAGACCATTAAGTACCTGAAAGGGATAAACAAGGCTAATACAGGTGAGATATTCCGAATCAGAACAGGGAGGGATGCTAGAGGGCATCAACTGAGGGTGGAGGGTGGTAAATTCAGAAGGGGAAATCAGGAGACATTATTTCACGGAGAGGGCGGTAGACAAGTGTGACACTCTACCTGAGGAGGTGGTTTCCTGTAGGATGGTGGGCTGCTTTAAGACGGGATGGGGCAGAGTGAGGGAGGGAAGGTTGGTGAGGAGGGAGGGAGGGAAGGGTAGGGCAGCTGCACACTGAGGGGCTAGCTGCACAATCGAGCAGACTCAATAAACCATGTGGCCTGTTTCTGCTGGCAATTTGTATGTTTGTATGTGTGCATAACTTCTGCTGTGAGTGAAATATGTATCATGTTTGCTTGCAAGATATAGTATGTGTAGAATATATATTTTTATATATGTCAAATATATTTTTGCAAATGCCTGCTGTGGTACTGTGTACATTTAAGCAATAAGGCATGACCAGGGGTTAGATGAACAGTCTGTTAATCACCCACTAGGAGTGTAATGTGGCATGAGGCACAGTCAAGTGCCATACTGCCCCTAGGGGTGATTGACTGTTACTCTAACTCCTGGGAGTGCCTTATTGCTATTATAAAAATGATCCCAAACGAAAAGTTTTAAAAGTGTTCTTTTTGAATGTTTTACTCAACAAGAGGGTGATTTTTAATAAAATAATTCTTCCACCAACAGTTTAAAGTGATTTTGTCAGGTTTGCCAAAGCAAATGGGAGCAGTAGCCTGTAGGAGTTGTAAATCAATCTACTACCATTAAAACTGCCAAAAAGTGCTGTTTTTCATGAGAAAGATGCTTTTATTTTTGTGCTCTGCTACATTTGCATAACCCTGCCCCTTTTTTTCTCAGTACTGCAGCCCCCAACCATGACATCATGCAAGGGAAACAAAGTTTTTAAAGGAATATGCTCAGATTCCTGGTTGTAAGTTTCCATTCATTTAAAAAACTGCTAATCTGGACCGGCCCAGTGGTGCTCAGGGTTGAGGTGCTGGACGCCACACCTCGCGACACGCCGGTGACCCGGGTTCAGGAGCAAACCTGGGCCATCAGGGGTCAGCAGGGGAGGGAGAGGATTGAGTATCTGGAGGACAGCTTTCCTCTCCCCGAAGGGAGGGGGGGGGTCTGTGCTTGGTGCTTGACTGGCCTCTGGCGGAGGTCCGCAGCACAGCAAGTGCAGAGCAGACGTAGAGGTATGGGGAGTGGTGATGCCAGCAGTGATGCCTTGGAGTAGGGTGTGTGCCACTCCGCCCCACAGAAAAAGGAAAAAACACCTGCAGATCCCGGGAAGAAAGAGCGCCCAGAGTGTGCCTCCAATGTGCCCTTGCCTGCCCGACTACCTCTGGTTGAACGAGATGTAAGTATTGGGGTGCTTGCCTGCCCCACCTCAGCCCCACTTGGGGGGGAGCCACAGCTACATGGGGACAGTGAGGTAAGTCTGGGTAGGGCGAGTGAGGTAGGAAGATGACTCCTTGGGGGTCCTGAAGGGTCAGGTCTGCAGGTCGTAGGAGGTGGTAAAAAGTGATTTAAAGAAAAAAACTGGTAATCTGCTTAACACGGGCAATTTTTAATATAAAAAAAGAAGTTTTTAATACCTTTTTAAATGTTTTTTGTCCGTGAACCAGAAAGTCAAATCAAGGAGTCCTTGGCTGGATAAAAGCTCGAGCAACCTTGCGATGGTTCTGCACAGGTAAACAGGCAACAGCACATCGGGAACATGGCCGAGTCTAACCTGAGTAGTAGTGCTACTAGTACAGGCAGTGAGTCCTTTGTTTTCGGGTCTGACAGCGAGCCCGACCATGGCAATATTCAGCTCGGGCTTAGTCTCCTCGACCCTTACCGTGACGACCCGTATCAGTCAGACCCTTCCGATGGTAATAGTAGTCGAGAAAACACGGAATTGAGCAGGGCAGATCCTGAAGCATATGGGGGAGCAGGACATCTTTCTCATACCCACTGGTAAACTGGACAATTTATTTGCTGTTGCAGTTGCTGTGAGGCAAGTCCGCCTTCTTAAAGGAGCACAACAAACCTTGCCAAGATCAAATTATTTGGCAGTAGCCCATAGGACACATTCAGTGTGGAGCTTGTCCATTGTGCAGCACAGTGTGTCTGCAAAGTTTGCATTTGTACCAGCTGCATTGTATGCCCCAATATGAACATTCCCTTCACCCCCTGGCTATTATTTTTTAACTGCTTATACAGAGACAGAGGTTAACTGATCATACCTAATTATTAGGCTCCCTTAAACAACACCACATCATGTATGAGTGGAGTTTCGCAGTATACCACACCCAGTACTTGTCTTCACCCCCAGCACATGTCTCACAAACCTTGCCAAGATCGAGGGTTGTTTTGCAGTGACTCACAGCACATATTCAGTGTGGAGCTTGTACATTGTGCAACATAATGTGTCTGCAAAGTTTTTATATCAAATACTGCAGATCTACCAAATATAGCCTCTCAAGCCAGCAGGGTAAAGGCTGTATTTGTACCAGCATTCCCTTCCCCCTCAGGACATGCCTCACATTGCCAGAGCAAGGCATTCCTTTCCCCCTCAGGACATGACTCACGTTGCCAGAGCAAGGCATTCCCTTCTCCCTCAGGACATGCCTCACATTGCCAGAGCAAGGCATTCCCTTCTCCCTCAGGACATGCCTCACATTGCCAGAGCAAGGCATTCCCTTCTCCCTCAGGACATGCCTCACATTGCCAGAGCAAGGCATTCTCTTCCCCCTCAGGGCATGCCTCACGTTGCCAGAGCAAGGCACTCCCTTCCCCCTCAGGACATGACTCACGTTGCCAGAGCAAGGCATTCCCTTCCCCCTCAGGACATGATTCACGTTGCCAGAGCAAGGCATTCCCTTCCCCCTCAGGACATGACTCACGTTGCCAGAGCAAGGCATTCCCTTCCCCCTCAGGACATGACTCACGTTGCCAGAGCAAGGCATTCCCTTCCCCCTCAGGACATGACTCACGTTGCCAGAGCAAGGCATTCCCTTCCCCCTCAGGACATGCTTCACATTGCCAGAGCAAGGCATTCCCTTTCAGACTGTAATATAACTTTGTAGCTGGATGTTGTTGCTGTGCTACGCATGCCGGCTGTGCAGTGACATTTCTTTGAGGCATACAGGCTGTGCACCGCCATTGCTTTGAGGCATACAGGCTGTGTACCGCCATTGCTTTGAGGCATACAGGCTGTGCACCGCCATTGCTTTGAGGCATACAGGCTGTGCACCGCCATTGCTTTGAGGCATACAGGCTGTGTACTGCCATTGCTTTGAGGCATACAGGCTGTGCACCGCCATTGCTTTGAGGCATACAGGCTGTGCACCGCCATTGCTTTGAGGCATACAGGCTGTGTACCGCCATTGCTTTGAGGCATACAGGCTGTGCACTGTCATTACCTTGTGGCATATACGCTGTGCAGTGACATTGTTTTGAGGCTTACATGCAGTGAGCCTGTGTCTACTGCACTCAGCTCTGTGTGAAATGTGACCCAATCTGTGTGCTGTTTTGAGTGTGTGACTCTAACCTCAGACCCCCCCCATACACACACAGACATATAGGCATGCAGCTAACGGACAGTATAGGTGTGTTCCCAAGTCCCACCAATTGTGCATCCACCAAAGTAGTGCAGATCACTACCACAGTGCCTGATAATTACCCCTGAAGTACAACACTGGGGTCTGGAGTTAAATGTCAGTGCTAATTGATGATTGTTTCTTATTATTATATTGTTGAAAAACCCCACAATGTTGCTATGACTGGGTGGGCACAAACTCAACACCACTCGATGTTGATATTACGCTGGTACAGCTCAGGCCATCATTCCAAATATGAGTACTGGACAATACCAAAAAGCACTGTTCGGTGAGAGCACTGCACTTATCTTCAGGCTCGTTAACCTCACCCCGGCAAGTATGTAGTGAGGGCAGAACACTATGGTGAATGCAAAACTGCCCCCGCACCCCCAATCTGATCAATGTAGTATTATACAACTTATGCCCTTGGTCTAATGGATTGCTGTTGTTTATGGTATTGATTAGCTGTAGTGCATTTGAACTGTTAGTGCACTGGAATGCTGACCATAAGGTTTGGGTCTATAAAGCAGCGGTATATATTTGTTACTATCATAGTATTGCATCACACTGGTGGTTTTGGATATTGGTTACTGATTCTTTTTTCTTTAATTGGTGTCAGCCGGAAAGGGCCTTGCTGTGGTGACACTGCTTTTCACTAACACTTCCTGACCCACTATGTCTTCAGTTTCGTATTTGGTGATGGGTGCTGTATGTTCACAGTTACTTCCTTTCACTGGTCATGCCTGTGAATCACTAAGTCACCTGGATTTCTGTCACCACAGGTTAGTGTTTCACTACCCTTCATTATTTTCTGCTAGGTTTTGCTGATTGTTGTATAAAGTGTTTTTTGTAATTCTGATCAATCACTTTTATTTTGACAGGTGCCAGTGTGGTAACTGCACAGTTATGGTGGATGTACTAGAATGCCTTTGCTGTGTGGAAATAAAGAGGATGACCTATCGCAGAGCAGATGCCAAAGTTGCTTGTATCACCATGCATCCTGCATTTGCCAGTGTTGTATTTGATGCGGATTTGCTGTAGACCACATATTACTGTCATCATCAGCAGTACAGTTGTGGCAATGCACTGCCAGGCATTGTTCAGTGAGTACAGACCCTGCATTGCTTTGTCCATAATGGTAACTTGGATATGGTTGGTGCAGCAACAACCAGATTGCTAAAAAGGGCTGAAATGAGCAGTCTGAAGGGCTAAGCACAAACGAGCAGTAGGAACTCTGTGGACAAAGGTATTTTACCAAGCCCAAGATCGTTCCACAGAGTAAAGGTTTCAAAGACCACAAACAGCCAGGCAAAGGAGCAATCGTTTTGTCACAGGAACACTTTTATAAAAAAAGGGGTTAGTTAGTAGTACGGGCACTTACTTTTCCACAGATTGCGAAGTAGGGCTGAAACAAGCAGTCTGTCTGAGGGGCTAATCACAAACGAGCAGTAGGAACGCTCAGGTCAAAGCAACTAGTATTGGAGCCCACTCGAGAGGGAGCAATCTTAGACCTGGTTCTCTCAAATGGAGATGAAGAGAGGATCACAGATGTAGAAGTGGGTAGCCATCTGGGAACCAGTGACCATCTAACAGTATGGTTCACAATAAACACAGCAATAGAGTCAAGCCATACAAAGGCAAAAGTACTGGACTTTAGGAGGGCCGACTTTGCCAAAATGGGTGAGTGCCTAAGGAATGCACTAGCAAATGGGCAAGAAGGAGGGGTGGAAGAACAATGGGGAATAATAAAAACTGCCATCACAGAGGTTACAAGCCTTTGTGTGAAGCAAATAAACAAAACGAAACGATGTAAGAAACCACTATGGTTCTCAAAGGAAGTGGCAGTGAAGGTTCAAGAGAAAAAGAAAGCATTCAGGAAGTACAAGGAATCACAGAAGGAGCAGGACAGAGAACTGTATCAGTTAAAGCAAAAGGAAGCTGGGAAGGCAGTCAGAACAGCAAAGGCCCAAACCGAGGAAAAGATAGCCAACTCAGTTAAGAAGGGGGATAAAACCTTTTATAGATACATCAGGGAGCGAAGGAAGACCAAGGAGGATAGTGAGGCTTAATAAAGGGAGGGAGGGTGGCAGAGGGTGACTGTGAAAAGGCAGAGATACTAAAATATTTTTGCTCAGTATTTACAAAGGAGGAGGGAGGTACCTAAAACAAACAGTAGAAAGACTCTGGATACAGAAGTTGATACCAGCCCATTTACAGAAGAAAGGGTTCTGAAAGAACTCTTAAAACTGAAGGTGGACAAAGCAATGGGGCCTGATGGATTCATCCCAGAATTCTAAAAGAACTAAGGGTAAAACTAGTGACACCACTGACTACCCTCTTTAACAAATCATGGGAGGATGGGGTGGTACCCGAGGACTGGAGGAGGGCAGATGTGATTCCCCTTCACAAAAGGAGCAAGGCAGAAGCAGGAAACTACAGACCTGTTAGTTTAACCTCAGTGGTAGGGAAAATGATGGAATCACTTCTGAAGGAAATAATTGTCGAGTATCTAGAGGCCAGAGGGGCACAGGACCCAAGGCAGCATGGATTCACAGCAGGAAGGTCATGCCAGACAAATCTGATAAATTTCTTTGACTGGGTGACCAAAGTAGTAGATCAGGGAGGGGCTGTAGACATGGCCTACCTAGACTTTAGCAAGGCATTTGACACAGTCCCACACAAAAGATTAATATACAAGTTAGCCAGCCTGGGAGTGGGTCCCAAGATGACAGCCTGGGTAAGAATTGGCTAGAAGAATAGGACACAGAGGTAATAATAAATGGAGTCCACTCTGAAGAAAGGGGGTTACTAGTGGGGTACCGCAGGTTCAGTATAAGGACGGTCCTCTTCAATGTCTTTATAACCGACATTGCAGAGGGACCAGAAGGAAAAGTATGTCTCTTTGCAGATGACACAAAGATCTGCAACAGAGTTGATGCACAAGGTGGGGTGGAAAGGATGAGAAGGGACTTGGCTAGGTTAGAGGAATGGTCAAATGTATGGCAGCTTAGATTCAATGCTAAGAAGTGCAAGGTAATGCACCTGGGAAACAAAATCCAGAGGAAGAGTACACAATGGGGGGTGAGATACTAACAACAACAAAAATGGAAAGGGACCTGGGGTAGTCATATCAGATGACCTAAAGGTGGGCAAGCAATGTGAGAGGGCAGCAAGGAGGGCTGGGGGATACTGGGACGCATAGGGAGAGGTATCACCAGTAGAAAACAGGAAGTTGTTATCCCTCTGTACAGACAGCTGGTGAGACCCCATCTGGAGTACTGCGTGCAGTTCTGGAGACCCAATCTCCGCAAAGACATAGACAGAATGGAAGCTGTCCAGAGGAGGGCAACTAAAATGGTGCAGGGTCTGCACCGGAAGACATATGAAGAGAGACTTAAGGAGCTTAATATGTATAGCCTCGAGGAAAGGCGGGAGAGAGGGGACATGATAGAAACTTTCAAGTACCTCAAGGGAATCAACAAAGTCCAAGAGGGTAGCATCTTTCAAAAAAAGAGGTGTGCAAGAACAAGGGACACAATTTGAAGATGGGGGGGGCAGCTCAGAAGTAATTTATGGAAGTATTTTTTCACAGAGAGGGTTGTGGATGCATGGAACTGCCTTCCGGAGGAGGCTGTGGAGTCAAAAACAGTGGTGGAATTCAAGCATGTACTGTATGGGACAGTCATAAGGCAATTCTAGGGGTTGGGGGTAGGAAGAAGTAGGCTGCTGGTTAACTAGGATCTGCAGCTTATCCATTAGGTAGGGAAATGGGCAGACTGGGTGGGCCAAGCGGTCCTTATCTGCTGTCAAATTCTATGTTTCTATGTAAAGATCGTTCCACAGACCACAGGCTTAAGAAGAAAAAGTGGTCTAAAGCTAAAATTCACAGCCCAGAAGAACACACGGAGCACTGTAAAACCAACTGCGTATGCCACATAAAGCTGTTGGAAGATTGGTCAGACAGCTCCCTGCTATTACATGGCTTGAGAGAGAGAGCCCGTGGTGCATTGTGGATTGAACTGCCGGCGAGTGAAAACAGGGAGCATCAGAGGGCTGTGGGTTCAGTTCCCACATCTGGCACTTGGGTTAATATCCCAATACTGACACTGTAGTGCAGCATGAGAGGGGTGCTGCACTTCTGAGGTGCCGTCTTTCGGATGAGACGTTAAACCGAGGGCCCATCTGCCTGGATTGGTGGTAGTTCAGGTAGATGTTAAAGATCCCATGGCACTTATCGAAAAGAGTAGGGAATTTCCCGGTGTCCTGGCCAAATTTCCTCATTCACTAAAAATACCACCAACAGCTTAATCTGGTTCAAGGTCAGTTGGCATTCATCTGTATCCTCCGGTCATGCCTGAAAAATAGGCAGGATTTGTCTAGTGCACTTACTCGGTCAACAAAAGCTAAAATAAAAAAATTAAAAAATAAAAACTTGAGATGGCGTTGAGACAAAATAAGTTATTTTAAACAAAATACTATTAAATTGCGATTTCTCGATGAAACTGCTAGTTATATCACATTATAATGTTTGGAGGTAAAAATTACAGAGTTAGAAGTGAGAAACTTCCTTTAAGCACTGTGTTGAAACAGAGACATCTGTTGGTCAGTCTTGGCATTGCAGACATCCTTTTTCTTTCACAATTTTGGACTCATAGCAGAAGCTGGACACCAAAGAAAAATAAAAGTAGTCTGACCCATAATTACACTCCTGAACTACTTATAGTCATTCACGCCCTATAACATAAACATAGAGAAGTATCATCACACTCCCACATTCTGACAGGAGCTGCCACTACAGACCTGTCACTTCACCAACAGGTGGTAAAACTCAGACACACACACACACACACACAGACTGGCAAATTATCTTTTTGGCTTGTCTGCATCACAAAAACAGTTTTCTAGAAACTTTTCTACAGACTGTACTACTGTAAACACTACAGACATAAGAGACAGCACTTTCATAAGGGAGACAGAAAAATCAGCTATGTGCTGTACCCACAATGCCTTGCTACATATATATACACAGATACATATATCTGTATCTGTATCACATAGCTGCTATGACTGTGGCTCTGGCGTTCCTACCGGCTGGCTACAGTCGCCATCACTGCCTGCCTGCGCTGAAGTCTTTCCAGGAGTGCCCTGAGTGGGCATCGCTACTACGACTGTGGCTCCAACGTTCCTATTGGCAGGCCACAGTCACAATCTCTTCCCGCCTGCCCCGAAGTCTTTCCAGGTAACTGCTTCAGCCGGGTGCTCGGATCCTAAGCTGCACAATTGATTGGTGCGCTCTGGCAGAAGATGGCCCTTCACTGGACACAAAAACCTTGTCTCTGCTGATTGGACTGACTTCTCTCCTTTTATCTAGCTCTGCTTTCAGCTGTAACTACTGCCTCTATTTTTTTTTTTTGTTTACATTCTCAGCCCAGTAGTTCCGTTAGCAACTGTTGTAATACGAAATATTTAATATGTTGAATTCTTAGCTCAATCAGTAATTTTAGCAAATGTTACGGATCATATTTTTTTTTCCCCATTAGAAAGTTATGCTGTACTGCCACTAGAAGGACACAATCTTTATCTAAAGCGATCCCTGCCTGTTGTTCATATAGATACCTCTCTTTGCTCTAGTTAAGCATCTGTTAAATAAAGACAATTAGACCTAGGACCTCTCGCCTTGCTCCTCCCATCTTTTTTTCTTTTTTCTTACCCCTACTTGCAGAATTGCTGCTCTTAAATAGAGATCATGTTGTTACACATATCAAGCCCTGCAACATGAAACTCCTTCTCTCCCCATCCCCCTTCTCTATTCCTAGTACTTTTCCTAGCCCCTCTGATTGGTCTCTACTTGCAAATGCTGAATAACTCACCTTCTACACCCTCCTATCTCCAATCCCCTACTAACATCCTCACTATCACTCCCCCTCCCACTCTTTGAACTCTTTGGTGTTCGCCTGGATAAATAAAGCCTTGACTGATTGATTGATTGATTGAACTATGGTCATATTCTCCCTCTATCCCTCATGCTTCAGTAGTAACAGTCCCACCCTTCTTTGCTGCTCTTCATCTCCTGCTCCCCTACTCTCAAGTGCACTACCCTGCCAGTTTCACTGGTTCCTCAACATTTAACTCTAAATGCCCCAAGCTTCACTTCCTCATCTTAGTTCTACTCTTGCTCTCCTATGGAAATATCCACCCCAACCCTGGTCCATCTTCGTCTCATGCCCTGAATGATCCATTATCTACCACGGTCCCTTCTATTGCTCCCGCTGTCCTCCCAAAGGGTTTCAGGATCCTTCATGTAAATATATGTAGTTTGTGGCAAACAATCGACCTTCTATAACCCATGGTGGCCACTCTAAAACCTGACATACTGATCATCATGGGAACTTGGCTAAAGAGCAAGATCCCGGATCTCTCGGTTTCCATTCCTGGCTACAAACTCCCTCCTGAGGCAAGACCAAGCAGGTAGAGGTGGTGGTGTCGCCATGTACATTCTTACCTCCCCTCCAATATTCTATTATTTATTCATCCACTAGTCCAGCATCCCATGAAGCACTGGCTGTTCATTTAAAGGGGAAGTCTCCCATAGTTTCACATCAATATTCTCCCACCTCCTTATGTGTAACTGTTGTATGCCTCCTCCAGTTGCCAGCAGTCCTATTGCTGCTGTCCAAATCTGGATTATAAATAAAAATATACAGCCCCCAGAAGTTATCAATGTGTGTTTGTCCTCCATTTAACCATCAATGTTTCTGGAGGATGATGTTATCAGAGCAACAGATAATGGTGCTGCACTATTTTTATTTTAGTCTTTGGTAATCGGGTAAGGCCCACGAGGCACAAGTGCCTGTTTTCAGGGACAACCTGGGAGCACTGGGTGGTTAAGTGACTTGCTCAGAGTCACACAGTATGCAAGTGAAGGTTGTGAGAATCAAACTCCAGTCTGGTCTGCTGGATGTATCAAGCTCGTTCACAACTCATTCCTCTAACCTCTAGGCTATACTGCCAGCCCATGCACTAAATGCAGTCCTACCAGTAAACCAAACCCAGAATGTTTGGTTCCCCACTTCAGTAATGGAGGAACCCTTTAAGTGTTGTGCACATCCTGAAGTGCAGGTCTAATAGGGGCTAGGACCATATGAGTGTGATGCAGCACTGATTTGAGGTATATACAGTATTCATATAAGGAAGTGCTTGTATGTGTTGTGTTATTGTTTCTGTTAGCAAAAACAGTTTACCCAATAAATGACTCTGGGTACAACAAGAGTTTTAAGTGGTACTATACAGCTGTTGTATTATGTTCTGTGTGTGTTAGCATTCTTTGTTTTGATTGACACCAGCAGTGAGAAACAATCTTGCAAATATGCCCCTTTCCCTTTATAACTAGGCAGTCAGTGACTGGATGGCTGGTGTAAGGCAATAAAGAGTTCAGCTATAACAAGGAATAGGTTACCAGGAAAGCATCAGCTGCAGCATATGGAAGAAGGGTAATCTAATGGTTAAAGTACAGGCACAAGAACTGGGAGATTCTGGTTCAAATACTGCTAGAGTCCGTTACTCTCTAACCCTTAACAAGTTCCCCTAACCTCCTTGGGAACTGTGGTGGCCCCTCAGGTCCATGACTTTAAAAGTGCCCCCATTCCCATTATGAATCATTAGCAGTGATGTGAGAGCTACAGAACTTCACTTTGAAGGTAATGAGAATAAGCTATGGCAGCGCCCCCCCCCCACTTTGTGCTGCCAGCATTTGAAGTAGGATGTCCCTCACAAATCAGATGCTACACTAAGTTCAGCTGTTGTAGGTAATGAAACTAATCGGTTTCAGTGTTTGCAGTGCTCTGTATTTGCTTAGCTCATTCCTCCCATGTCATATGCATTCTGTGTCTTGGTATTTCCAGTCAGATACTCAGATTTAAGGAGCATTTGAAATGTAGAACAGTACACTTTATAAAGTAAGTGATTAGCTCTCCATTTTCAGGCTGCTGAAAGTGGGTGTGTATCATTTGTGCTAAAGAAGAATTCAGTCTTGTGTGATCTTTAGGAAACTGCTAAGGCCCATTTTGTAAATGAATCTTCTCAAGGGTGTTCACCTGGTTCAATACAGATTGACCGATTGAGTCTACTGCTCTCCACAACATGTTACAACTGCCTCACAGAGAGAAAGGAGCACTACAAAGAACATATTTTGTTTCCTGTGAATACAGTAAGGATTAAACCACAAGAAAGGATGGGTCTACTGTGGAATTAATCCATGGTTGGGGTGAGGTGGGTCACGAGGCCAACGGCCGAGTGCCTCCAACCAATGATTAATTCCACAGTAGACCTATCCTTTTTATTTAGTTGTTTAACCAGGAGTAGCACACTAAGCTGAAAGCTTCTTTACAGGAGTGACCTGGGAGCACAAGGAAGTTAAGTGACTTGCACAGGTTCATACAGTATGCAAGTGGAAGCTGTGGGATTCAAACCCAGGTCTGGTCTGCCGGATGTCATCAGATTTGCAGCGCAGAGCCTTAGACCACTGCGCTATACTGCCTCCTTCCTTTCTTGTGGCTTAATCCGCTTGTAACATGGCAAGGAATATAGGAAATTAATATGTATATTAGTAAAAGAAATTAATTTGAATTACAAACGAGTTAAAACATCAACTTCGTATCTGTCACTAATCTCTCTATAACTTTCTATACCCTTTAAAACATGCGCGTGCACATTGCACATTTAACATCTATTCATATACTTATGTTGTTTTCCTGAAAAATAAACGAAGTGGGGAAAATATCCTGCACAACTATACATAATGCTGAGTCTTGTTACTTTTTTCCCTATGGCTTCTCTTTTCCTGTCTCAGCTCCGTTATGAACTCTTTATGTGGCTGTCTGCTGTTGCACTCTGGGTATGTGTGGAGATTTGCATGTTCATATATCCACCATGGCACCAGTTCAGGTACACGCAGATTTCTGTGCAGATCACCGTCTTTTAGCTTGCAAAGCTCCTTATACTCTGGTTGTTCCTATTCGTCGAGTGGCTCAGCTATGGGTAAGGAAAGAGTTATATGCTGCTCACCATTTTTCCCGCATTGAACTCACTGCCAGTCTACTTGTTTATATTGCAGTGCTTATGTTCTACTGACTTTTCCAGTTTGCAAGGTCTGTCGAGGGGGTCAGTGGATGGCTGTTTGGGCACAGACTACTTTCGCATGCACAGTATTGACTCCCTTGTACAAGCTTGTTTGCCTGGCTCCTCACTGACACTGTGTAGCACAAGCAGGATCCCAACCATGGTCTAATTATTTTTGGACACACCCGATCGCTACCATGATCTACTGTGGAATTAGACCATGCTTGCTCATGTACCACATGCTGTCTTTTGACTAATCAGATTTCTTGTTTTTGGTTCTGTTTTTTATGCCATGTTACACATCCTATTAGAGTATTAAGGCTACAAGCACTACTCCCTGTGTGAGTTGCATGACAGAACTGTCTTAAGCCATTGCAAACTTGGAACTAAAATCAGGATAGACAGCATTGATACCCTTATGTTTTCTTCTGCACTGTTGCTGCAGTGACATCAAGGAATGGGAGGGGCTGTATTACAAGTGACTCATTTGCATAGAAATGGAGGCTTGCTTGACACTTTACTACCTTGTGTCAGAGCCTCAGACTCTAAATATGTGTTGCAACAGAAGAAATGACTGATCTCTTATTGACATATGTAACATACTTGATGTAATGTATAATAAATACATCAGTCATATCCAAATCATAAATATACAGGAGTCTTCTCCTTTAACTCTGCCCTTCACCCTCCCCATCTTTATAGCCAGCATTGACTGTCACCCAAATGTCCAGCCCTCTATTGCTCTCGACCTCATAACCTCCATCGCAGCCCTTTCTTGCTCTGGTGAATTATACATCTTAGGCAACCTTAACTTAAACTGACTGTCTCCCAAGACATCCAAAATACGTAATGATCTTGGAGCCCTGAACCTCTCGCAATTGATCTCGGAAGCCACCCGCCCTAACCATAAGACACAAAATCACTCCCTGATCGACTGGGCTCTTATCACCCACCCCCACAGAGTAATTAGCTGTGGCATCCTCCCAGACACTCTCAGTGACCACAACCCAATATTCGTTGTCAGGAAAATCCACAGACCAAAATCTCCGCACAAAACCTTGCAACTTCACTCCTTCAATTCCCTAGACCTTGAACCTCTCCTGCACAACCTATCTCTCTCTGATTGGTCTCCCTTAGTCTCCTCCCTGTCAGTTGATAAGGCTGTAGCCTACTTCGAAGAAATATTCCTTGCAAATTGGAATGTCTTTGCCTCTCTCAAACAAACCAGGGTTAGGGGTAACCACCTACCGTGGATTACTCCAGAACTCTTAGCCTGTCTTAGGGCCAGAGATTGTGCCTGGAAACACCACAAAGCCACCCAGCTTCCTAGCAACCTCACAGACTACCGTAAGGTCCGAAACACCTGTACCAGGGCAACAAGGCTAGCCAAGTCCGATTACTTCAAAAATGCTTTCCTCACTAACATAAATTCCCCTTCCAAGTTCTGGAAGGTGGTTCATGCCCTCTTTACCCCTCAGTCCCACACCCCCATTCCCTAGTGCTAAAGGTAAATGGCAATCTTGTAGCCGACTCCCATGCCGTAGCTGCAGAATTTAATTCCTTTTATAGCTCCTGTGCAACCGAACTACTGAAGTCCATCCCTAATTACCCCTCCCCCCTCCAAGGTCACAGGTGCCCCTCCATCCCCCAAAAACGCTCCACTTTCTATTTCCCACACCCTCCTTCTCATTCTCTTCTGTCTCCCCCACAGATACTCTGAATTCTGTCCTCGCCATCAACCCCTCAAAAGGATCTGCCCAAGATGAACTTGAGCCTGAACTCCTCTCTCTCTCACCCCCGGGCCATTGCCTAACCCCTCTCCTTAATCTTTAATTTCTCCTTATCAGCCTCTGATGTCCCTTTCATATAGAAGCACGCAGTGGTCCTCCCCCTACCTAAAGGTGGAGACCCCTCATCCTCTGGCAACTGTTGCCCCATCTCGCTACTCCTTACCCTAGCCAAACTACAAGAACATCTAGTCCTCTCTCAACTCACCTCCTTTCTATCTGATACCGCCTTCTTCACCCCGTTCCAATCTGGTTTCATGAAAAACCACTCTACCATCACCTCTCTAGCTCAGCTCACTGACTCCATCCTCTCCAGGATGGACAATGGCCAAATCACCTCAGCCATATTTGTCAACCTTGCCAAGGCTTTTGACACTGTTTCCCACTCCCTTTTCCTTGGTTCCCTTTCATCTGCTGGTCTAACCCCTTTCTGCCACTAACTGGTTTAAGGCCTACCTTACTGGTAGAACCCAATCTGTTAAGAAACATAGAAACATAGAATTTGACGGCAGATAAGGACCGCTTGGCCCACCTAGTCTGCCCATTTTCCTACCTAACAGATAAGCTGTAGATCCTAGTTAACTAACAACTTACTTCCTCTTACCTGCCCCTAGGACTGCCTTATGCCTGTCCCATGCATTCTTGAAGTCCCCCACTGTTCTTGACTCCACAACCTCCTCAGGGAGGCTGTTCCATGCATCCACAACCCTCTCAGTGAAAAAATACTTCCTCACATTACCCCTGAGCCGTCCCCCTTCTATCTTCAAATTGTGCCCCCTTGTTCTTGCACATCTCTTTTTCTGGAAGAAGCTACCCTCTTGGACTTTGTTAATTCCCTTGAGGTACTTGAAAGTTTCTATCATGTCCCCTCTCTCCCTTCTTTCCTCAAGAGTATACATATTAAGCTCCTTTAGTCTTTCTTCATATGTCTTCTGGTGCAGACCCTGCACCATTTTGTTTGCCCTCCTCTGGACAGCCTCCACTCTGTCTATGTCTTTTCGGAGATGGGGTGTCCAGAACTGCACACAGTACTCCAGATGGGGTCTCACCAACTGTCTGTACAGAGGGATAACAACTTCTTGTTTTCTACTATTGATGCCTCTTCCGATGCATCCCAGTATCCCCCCAGCCTTCCTTACTGCCTTCTCACATTGCTTGCCCACCTTTAGGTCATCTGATGTAATTACCGCCAGGTCCCTTTCTATTTTTACTGTTGTCAGTATTTCACCCCCCATTGTGTACGCTTCCCCTGCGTTTTTGTTTCCCATGTGCATTACCTTGCACTTCTTTGCATTGAATCTGAGCTGCCATACATTTGACCATTCCTCCAACCTTGCCAAGTCCATTCTCATCCTTTCCACTCCATCTTGTGTATCAACCCTGTTGCAGATCTTTGTGTCATCTGCAAAGAGACATACTTTTCCTTCCAGTTCCTCTGCAATGTTACTTATAAAGACATTAAAAAGGACCGGTCCCAGTACTGAACCCTGTGGTACCCTGCTAGTAACCCTCCTTTCTTCACTGTGTACTCCATTTACTACTACCCTTTGCGTCCTGTTGTCTAGCCAATTTTTTATCCAGGCTACTACCCTGGGACCCATTCCAAGGCTGGCTATCTTGTGTATTAATCTTTTGTGTGGGACTGTATCAAATGCCTTGCTAAAATCTAGGTAGGCCATGTCCACAGCCCCTCCCTGATCTACTACTTTGGTCACCCAGTCAAAGAAATCTATTAGATTCGTCTGACACAACCTTCCCATCGTGAATCCATGCTGCCTTGGGTCCTGTGCCCCACTGGCCTCAAGGTACTCAACAATTCTTTCCTTCAGAAGTGATTCCATCATTTTCCCTACTACTGAGGTCAAACTAACTGGTCTGTAGTTTCCTGCCTCTGTCCTGCTCCCACTTTTGTGAAGAGGAATCACATCTGCCCTCCTCCAGTCCTCGGGTACCACCCCATCCTCCCATGATTTGTTAAAGAGGGTAGTCAGTGGTGTCACTAGTTCTACCCTTTGTTCTTTTTTTAGAATTCGTGGCTGAATCTCATCAGGCCCCATTGCTTTGTCCACCTTCAATTTTATTAGTTCTTCAGAACCCTTTCTTCTGTAAATGGACTGGTATCAACCCCGCCTTCAGAGTGTTTCTCTTGTTTGGTTTAGGTAACTCCCTCCTCTTCCTTTGTGAATACTGAGCAGAAATATTCGTTCAGTATCCCTGCTCTTTCACTGTCACCCCACCCACATTCCCTCCGTTTATTAAGCTTCAGTATCCCTCCTTTGGTCTTTTCTTTGCTCCCTAATGTACCTATAAAGGTCTTATCCCCTTCTTAACAGAATTGGCTATCCTTTCCTAGGTTTGGGCCTTTGCTATTCTGACTGCCTTCCCAGCCTCTTTCTACTTTAACTGATAAAGTTCTCTGTCCTGCTCCTTCTGTGTTTCCTTATATTTCCTGAATGCTGTCCTTTTCTCCTTAACCTTCCTGCCACCTCTTTGTGAACCATAGCTTTGTTCCTTCGTTGTGTTTTATTGATTTTTTACACAAAGGTTTGTTGCCTCTGTGATGGCTGTTTTGATCACTCCCCATTGTTCCTCCACCCTCCTTCTTGCCTGTTTGCTAGTGCTTTTCTGAGGCACTCTCATTTTCCCAAAGTCAGCCCTCCTAAAGTCTAGTACTTTTGCTTTTGTATGGCTTGATTGTATGGCTGTGTTTATCATGAACCACACTGTTTGGTGGTCGCTGTTCCCAGATGGCTACCCACTTCTAAATCTGAGATTCTTTCTCCATCCCCATTTGAAAGTACCAGGTCTAAGATTGCTCCTCCGAGTGGATTCCGATACTAGCTGTCTGAGACATGCCCCTGTAGGGCATCAAGAATGACCCTGCTCTTGGATGTGCCTGCAGCAAAGGTGCTCAGTTAACATCTGGCATATTCAGGTCCCCATCAACAATATCTCCTCTTTTTCTGCCATTCTAAGAAAGCCTTCTATCATTTCCTTGTCCATTCCTTCCCCCTGAGATGGGGGTCTGTATACAACCCCCATGCGGATTGTGGTGCCACTTCCTGTCTCCAGGGTGACCCAAAGTGCTTCATCTGCTCCCTGTTTACTCTTTAGCTCTGCTGCTTTGATCCCTTCCTTTACATAGAGAGCTACTCCTCCTCCTCTTTTACCCTCCCTGTCTCTCCTGTAGATTGTGTATCCTGGTATGTTGACATCCCAGTCATGGTTCTCTGTGTACCATGTTTCTGTGACTGCCACAATATCCAGGCAACCCTCTTCCATCAAGGCCACTAGTTCAGGGAGCTTGTTACAAGACTATGGGCATTGGTACTCATCACCCTCCACTTCTTTGTAGCCTTACCCCTTTTAGCCCCATTTCTATCCTTACTGCCTTTGCCTTTTTGTACATTTAAATCTGTTCTGCTCCCTAATAACTTCTGTACCTTGGTGTTTACCTCACTAATCACCATGTTTTGTGGGGGGAGGCTCGGATTTCCCTGCTCTTTTCACGCCTCCCCCCTTGGCTAGTTTAAATGCTTGCCAATGAAGCATTTAAACTCTCACCTAGGGATACTGGTTCCCCCTGGACAGATGCAGACCATCGCATCAGTGTAGGTCTGCATTCCTCCAGGTGGCTCCTCAGTCCCCAATGAAGCCAAACCCCTGAGCTCCACACCAGTTTTCAACCACTCATTGAATTCCTGTGAGAAGTGCCCTAGATCTCCCTGGGTTATAGAACAGACAGCACCTCCGAGAAGGTTACCGTATGTGCTACTTGTCTAAGGCCCCTTCCCAGCTCTACAAACTCATCTTGCACTGCTCTGATCCCATTCCTAGCCAGGTCATTTGTCACCAGGTGGACAATGACATCCAGCTCCCTCCCTCGTGCAGCTCCTCCCACGATCCTGAGGATTCGCTTCCTGTCCCTCCAAACCGTGGCGCCAGGAAGTCACCTTACCTCCCTCTCCCCTAATGATTGAGTCCCCCACCAGGAGTTGTTTCCTTCCCCTGTGGGGTCCCATGCCACCCTCCTTTGGGTCTCCTTTGTGAAGGTTCCCAGCATCCTCCTTGGTCTCCACTGCAGGTGCCTCCATAGAGGAACCACTATCCACCAGAAGAGCGAATGAATTGTGAAGAGGTACAGCTGGAGGGATGCAACTCTGTTCCACCACCCTCTCCCTCCTTGAGCCCACCTTGGTCCAGCCTCTCCTCTTTCTTGGCAACCTCTGAGGTAGTGGCATTGGCCCTGGTGGTCCCTGGGTGGGGGAGAGGTTTCACGAATCCTAGCCAGGTCAGCCTGGAGACGGGCAACCTCCTCTCTCAGACCAGAGAGGTGTCTGCAAATTGGGCAGCATCGCAGCCTCCAGAATGTCTCCCGGAACACTGCCACCCCACAGCCATTGCACTGCACCACTCCTATCATGTCTTATTTTGTTTCCCCTCTACTGTTTCTCTGGATGCTTACTCTCTCCTCTCCTTACAGCTCTCACCCTTCCTGTTCTGGGACAGCAACTTCCTATCTTCTTCAGTAGCCTCCTTCTTCCTTGCTCAATATCAGACCACCAGCAGCTAGGGGAAAGTGAGCTACTTTTCTACTTTAGGGTTGACAAAACCAATGTTTCTTTATGATCCTTTCCTTCCTACTGCCAAACAGGAAGTTCCTGTTGACAGTCAAATCCAGTGGCTATAAAAGTAGAACTGGCTTTGGGTGGGTGGGTGGAGGGGTGGGATGGAGGGCAATTATTAGGAAAAAAGGCTAGCAACAGGAAGTTGTAATTTGACTCACCTGCTTTTAAAGTGTCTAAGCCACACCCCCAGGTAAGCTCTCTCTCTCTCCTCCTACTGGTTTAGCAAAGTGAGCTGATACAGTTCCCTTCACTGCACAGAATACACACTGACTTTCTTTCTTTCTTTTCTTTTTTTTTTTACCCTAAATAAGTCCCCTTCTACTTCTAATAAAGTTATCTGTCTACTTAATCTTAACAGACACTGACTCCTGCTGAGATATACATTTTAAATTAAGATGAAAATGTAGCTTCTTTTAGTTAGCTGCTTTCTGCTCTACAAGCAAGGCTAGCAACAGGAAGTTGTAATTTGACTCACCTGCTTTTAAAGTGCTTTTAAGATCACAGATGCCATCTCGCCACCCCTCCCGATCTGCATTGGCATCCCTCAGGGCTCCATGCTTGGTCCCCTTCTATTCTCCATCTTCCTTAATGACCTGCCATCTGTCTGCTCCCCCTCCTCCACCATACACATGTACGCTGATGATACTGTCCTGTATGCATCTGGCTCATGCCCAGCTGAGGTTACATCCAGCTTGCAGCACGACTTCAGCAAGGTCCAGCTCTGGTTTGCAAACCATCAATTATTCCTCAACGCCAAGAAGACAGTCTCCATGACCTTTGGCACAAGGCAGAGACTCTCTAGGCTTCCTTCCCTGCCCACTTTCTGCACTCTTGATGAGACTTTACTTGAGGACACCTCATCCTTCAGATACCTTGGGGTTTGGTTAGACAAACACCTCAGCTTCTCTAGACACGTTGACGCCATCCAGAAAAAATTGCGCCCCAAGTTTGGTGCCTTGTTCAGGAACTGCAGTTGCATCCCTCCTGTGCCTAGGCGTGAGCTTGTCCAGAAGATGATCCTCCCCATTTTTGACTACTGCGACGTAGTCTATGGTGCCGCTTCTAGGTCCTTCCTGACCAGATTGGATACTCTCTTCAACTCCTGCCACTTTGCCCTTGATGCTCCCTCTGGCACCTACCACCGTGACCTCTATCAAGCCCTTTCCTTCCCCTCCCTTACAAATAGACACCTCTCACACTGTGCTAAATTCACCGCTAAACACTGACTGGGTGAACTCCCTTCCTACCTCTCCCCCTCATTTATAACACCCCTTCCTCCTTCCCACTCCCTCAGTTCTACTGACTCTCACACACTAACTATCCCCCACTGCTCCACCCTCTCTGGCCAGTCTGGGTACTCTCACTGTTTCCCTAAATATGGAACTCTCTACCTCCCCAAATCTGACACTCCTCCTCCCTCTATTCTTTCAAACACTGCCCTCTCCAACTATCTTTTACCTAACTGTTCCTGTTATGACCCGCCTTGATTTCCTTCATCTTGCTCCTTACAGTTCATCCCTCTTTGGAATTTACACAGTGCCTCTATCAACTCTACTGTTTCTACTGACCCTAGCCCCTCCTAGGTGCTAGTTCTCATACCTTTCTCCCTTCCCCTACTCTCTCCCCCTTTTTCCCTAGCCTTCACACTCCCCTTGTAGGGTTCTCAGCATCCTGAAGGGGTCCTATAGTGCCTAGCCATGCCACCTTTTCTTCCCCATCTACCTATCCTTGGCCTTCAAGGTCCACTTGCAGGGTCCCCAGCATCCTGGAGAGTTCCTTGGATCAGGCCTCATTCCTTCCCTCTCACTATCCCTCTATAATTACAACGCCTAACCACAGGAGGGTTTACAATCACCTGAACTTCCCTGCCCCCTTGCAGGGTTCATCGCATCCTGAAGGGTTCTCTTTTTGGGTCAGGCCTTATTTCCCCTCCTAGGTGTTAATCAGACTTACTCCCTCTCTCTCCCTCTCTAATCCTTACTTCAGTCCTCTGCATCCTGAAGGGGTCTCTCCGAGTCACGAGTCTGCACTATCTGTCATCTCATCCTCTCTCTCCTTCACCCCTTATTTCATGATAGCACTTGTTCAATTAGGGTCTATATGATAACGGCGATCATGGAAAGGGGATTGCCCTTAGGGCAAATGTACATCAGCAAAATTCCATTTCACCGATGTACACTCCCAGTGCACAGCAAAAGGGCACCAGGAACTTGTTTTTTTGTTTATGAGCCCCCCGCACCCCCCTACTAAAGATTCTCAACTCCAGGGGGATGCATGTCGATGGGGAGTGAAAAATAAACAAAAGTAAATTTCTCGGACCAGTGCAAAAATCCCGATGCACCCAGCACCAAACCCGACACCCTCCCAACCATTGCCTGCCATGAACCCACCGCACCACATGGCCAGCTCGGCAACCCACTGTTGCGCTACACCTCACAAACCCTCCTTCCCCTTCCTCCCATCACATGGCATGCTTGATCCCCCTGCGTATACATGTAGTGACAGGATGTCGCTATACCAGCATTCGCCCCCTGTCTATTAGCCCTGAGAACAGGTGCCACTATTGAGTCACCCTTTTTGTAAGCGCTCAATAGCGGTCGCCCTTCTCACGGGATACCGTTTACTTATTACTATTGCACTTATTAATTGCTCTTACACATTACATATATATACAACACTGTTTGTAACAACTGCCTTAATTAATTGTATGCTATGTTGATCTTTGTAATGTGAATGTAAAATGTCTCATCCCTATTGTACCCCTTCCCCCCAGGTCACACCTGGAGATGTGCAACCTGTTGCCCAGAGTGCCTTCCTGGTGAAACATTTCAAATAAATAAATAGATGTTAACAGCAGATCAAGGCCTATGGCCAACCTAGTCTGCCCTTGTGCTCATGTACTTAGCTTCTTCAAGCTTATCTAGAACTAGGGTATATGTCTACATATTAGGTGCTATTCTGCAGTCCCCACTATCAGTACAAGGGACTGCACCTCTGAGTAATGAACATTTATGTCAATGTTATAATTTACCCAGAATTCTTTGTTGCTGTTTGTAAAACATTGACAGTTCCCTTGCACAGCATCATTCTGGGGTGTGTCCGCACACAGAAACTGGAGGGTGGGCAGAAACAAAAGCTTACCAAAAAATGACTATGACAGATTTTTTTACAAAACAAATTGCAGCTTCAACATCTGAAGTATGGGTGGCAATGGCATACTATGTGAAATGGGCATTTGCGGAATATGACTAAATCACTTTAAGAATGCTGGTTCAGAATCAGAATGCATCATTGCAGTCATTCAGTAGTTCTAGAAGGATGGAATGCTAGCAGGAAGAATTCATGTGCCATGGTGATCAGGCTGTACATGACAGTATAACGGATTAATGTACAGCTGTCAGAATCCTTACAGCCAATCAGATTGCATATTTCTAAGACCATGTTTACAAATTTGCATAACTAATTTGCATATTTCAAAAGTACAGTTTATCAACCAAAATCATTATAATTTCTATTTTTAAAATAGTTTTTGAATTGACATTAGCTTACAGACCAGAGGGAAAGGTAAAGAATAAAAAACAAGTACCTGTAGTAACTCACCTTGGTATAAAAGAGAACCGAACAGAGGTGATATAAATTGAGCCTTTATATGTTGGAAGATGACGAGGTAAGTCTTAAGAGTTAGTATAAATGTATAGTCGTAATGGCACATTACACACACACAGAAAACTGGAGGACAAAATGCTGATGAAATATAAAACAAAATGAGTATGACAGTTTTTTTTGACAAAACAAATTGCAGCTTCACCACCCAAAGCATGGGCGGCGATGGCATGCTATGTGAAAAAGGCATCTATAAAACCTTACAAAATCACTTTAAATGACAATTCTACTATAGATAGCTGAATGGTTACTAATAAGAGGAATAAGCTTGGTACTATAATTATTCAGAAATGATGATGTAATAGGGAAGTTATTAATTGGTGTCCATAAAACCCGCATAACTGAATAAAGAAGCCAATATTTTTTCAGCCTCTGGTGGTCTCTTAAACAGGCTTTTAGTATGTGTTTTCAATCAGCTGCCTAGCAATGCCTTTATTAAATCAGTTGAGCTTTGTTACCTGATGATTGTGTCAGCTTCAAGTGTGAATGGGGCCATTACTAGTCCATTCCAACCACATTTAAATCACATTTCCTGGTGTCGCACCTAATGCGCCTTCTCACACCTGAACAGTGGTGAACCCTTGGAAGCGTAACAGCCTCAGCAGCCCATCAAGAAGAAATAAAGAGCTCATGCTCAAAGAAAAAGTCGTAGCACTAAAAATGCTGGCCAAGCTGGGTATGACCCAGTCTTCAGTAGCTCGACACTGGGGTGTCTCCCAACTGCAAATAAGCAGGTTGCAAAGAAACCAGGAGAGAGTCCTTTCCAAATCTAAAGGGAATGTCAATCTAGTGAGAAAAGGAAAATGGGAGGGCAAACACTCCTCGGTTGATGATGTCTTCCTCATCTGGTTTGAGAATGCCAGAGCTTCTGACATTCCAGTGTCCAGCCTTCTACTGCTGCATAAGGCAAGAAAACTTGCAGATTCCCTATACAAGCCAGACTTTGAACCAACTAATGGATGGCTGTATCGTGTCAACGCTCACCATAACTTTGTTTTTAAATGAGCACATGGCGAGAAGAAAGATGCTGATGCTCCATCAGCTGACGGGTGAGGACTGTTCTTCCAATGATCCTTTCTGATACACCACAGACCTAGTGTATAATGCCAATGAAACTGGCATTTTTTACCATGCCACACCGGAAAGAACATTGTCTCTCAAGAAAGAATCTATAGCTGGTGGGAAAAAGGCAAAAGATAGATTAACTGTACTGACCTATGCAAACATGATTGGCAGTGACAAATTGAAGTTGGTTGTGATTGGAAAAAGTAAAAATCCACACTATTTCTAAGCCATCAATGTTGCTGAGTTACCTGTCCATTACAGAGCCAATCAAAATGTGTTGATGTCTGTGCCAGCCCGCTGGCACAGTGGTAGGGCTACCACTCATGGCGCCAGCGACCTGGGTTTGGGAACGGACTCAGGTAGCTGGAGGGCTGGCTGGCGGAGGAGGATTGAGCACCCAAGGCTACTCTCCTCCTCTGGGGTGGGTGGGTTACATGTCTCCGCCATTCTACCAACACCAGGGTGACCACAGGTGGTGGTGCAGCAGGACAGCAAGTAAGGGAGGGGGGACGGGAGCCGGAGCGTCCACATGTCTTGACATGCATTGCCCCATGGCTCCCCAAGCATGCTGATGTCCTGTGGAAGGGTCCAGAAGAAGCAGCAAAAACTCTGTGCTGCTCCTGTAGATGGAGCTCCAGGCCCCAGCCCCTGTCAGTACCAGAGACAGATCCTTGACAAAACACAGATGCTCGGGGAGGAAAGGGGGCCCCACCTTGTACCTGCCTGGGGGTTAAATCAAGGCTTCATGGGGGGATAGACTGCAGCGGCAACCGGACAGACAAGCAGGGACGTACAAGGCCATGGGAGTCTCCCGAAGGTAAGGAGGTACCACTGTGAGAAGGGGTCATAAAAAGAGAATTAAAAAAAAATGCGTTGATGACTGCTGAGCTATTTAGTGACTGGGCCAAGGCCTGGACCTGACAATATGGCATAAAAGGAAGTGGATCTCTCTGCTTTTAGACAGTTGTGGTGCGCACCCCACATTCACACTACAAAATGTAAAAATTATGTTTCTGCTGCCCAATACGACGTTCCTTATCCAACTCAAGGAGCAGGGCATCATTAAAAACTTCAAGGGTTTGTACAGGCATAGAATGCTAGATCATATCCTTGCTTGCTATGATGCTGGTGAGATAAAAAATCCCAGTGAGCTGGCTCACTGTTTGACAGTCCTAGATGCCATACATTTAATGCAGCAGGCTTGATGTGATGTAAAGCCAGAGTCAATTAAGAATTGCTACAGAAAAGCAGACTTTGTAATGTCTTAGAGCACAGTGAATGTGGACTTACCAGACCCATCAGAGCTGTCAGAAGTCTACCCCCAAGACATGGACCCCAAAGTGTTTGAACAAGTTATGAGCTCTGATGATAACCTACACTGCTATGGCGAGCTCACAGACAATGATATTGTTGCACAAGTCCTTGGTTCACAGGGGATACTGGAGGAGGATGAAGAGTGCGAGGAGGGGGACGAGGGTGAACTGCCAACAACTGCACTTGAAGCGCAGAGCTGCCTGAGACATCTTTGACAATATTTAGAAATAAATGCTGCTGTAGAGGACAACTTCAAGCTGTACTATCAATTTGAGGATATTTGATTAAAAGCGAACATCGCTAAGAAAAGGCAACTCACTATTATAGAGATGTTTCGTATATAACTTTTTTAATGATTTTTAAAACTCAGTACAGTATGCAGAATTTAAGATGTGTTCAGTTTCATCTGTACAGTACTGTTTTGTTTACTTGTTTCGAATTAGTTTCATTAACTATTAAATCGATGAAAATACAATGCGCATGTATTTCCGTCATTTCCTTTAGTAGTGGTAAGACATTGGTAAGACAGAACCCTGAACTCCGCTTTAGTGAATAGCTCATTTAAGTGAATATTTTTTATGGGAAAATAGGCTGTTCACTTAAAGCAGGCTACACTCTATGTTTGATACTCTGTGGGTGGTTAGACCTACAGTGAGAATATCGCATTTATCCTCACTGTAGGTAAATTTATCCATACAGTAGGCAGAGATTGGCTCGTTTGGAACTCATTAGCATATTCAGCCTCAGTAGCAGTACTAACCATATTACAATGTGAATAACTTTAAAACGAAAAATGATAGCAAAGTACTGTTAGCACAAAAGTTGTTCAGCTCAAAAATCTCTACAAAATGAATGGTATTTCATTTATACCTAACTTTTATTTTTTGTTATAATTGGCAAAAAAAAACCCTAAACAAATAATGCAATTTTCTTTTTCACTTTTTTGACAGATAAATGCAAATAACTTTAAAACAAAAATTGATAGCATGGTACAGTAAACACGAACTTTGTTCAGCACCAAAATATCTATAAAATGAGCAGTGTTTCATTTATGAATACCGTTTAGTTTTTTTAATTAGCAAAACAAAAAACAGCAGAAAATTCAATTTTTTCAGTTTTTGCAACAAACAAATGTGAATAATTTTAAAACAAAAAATGATAGCATGGTTCTGTGAGCATGAAATATGTCCAGCTCAGAAATGTCTACAAAATGAGTGGTGTTTCATTTATAGATACCATTGAGTTTTTTTATAATTAGCAAAAAACAGCAGAAAATCAATGTTTTCACTTTTTGCAACAAATGTATATAATTTGAAAATGAAAGATAATAGCATGATACTTGGAGCATAAAAGTTTATCAGGACAAAAATATCTACACAATGAGTGGTGTTTCATTTATTGATATCTTTTAGATTTAAATTGCAAAAAATTTTTTTTTTCACTTTTTGGAGGTGGGGCATAAATGGAATATGCAACTCCCCTACTGGAAATATTGTTGATATTTTTTGTTCTCATGCCGATTGACCCAATGACATCACTCGTGGCTTCGTCACTTGTGATTTTATTGGGTCAACTGGCACTCAAACAAAAAATATCAGCAATATTTTCAGTATGGGGGTTGCATATCCCTTATATACCTTTATAATATATATAGACTACATTCTGTAAATATATATTGAATGCACTATTTCTACGTATCTTCCTATAGTAAAATATGTATACAAGCAAAGAAGGTAGCTCGAAAATGTAGTGGTGCTCACTGTGAAAGCACCCCTTCCTTAACTGTAGGTCTGCCTAGTAGGAGTCCCCCTTATTGTAACCATTCCTTATATATGTTTATGTGTGTCGTATGCTGGACATGGACTGGCCACCCATGTATTCATTGTTCATTTTGCTGTTGAGTGTCCCCCCCATCTTGGGCAGTAGTATAATTTTGTTTTATATAAGTTGAGTAGGGTTTATTATTATTAATTGTGGCGTGAATTATGTGCTGGAACGACAATAAGATGGTCGGGTATTATTCCCCCTCTAAGCTCAGGGACCTCCGTCCTTTCTCCTGTCCCCCTTTGTCACCGGGAGTCTATAGAAAGTGTAGGGCTCTGGGGATTGTGAGAGGGAGATGGAGGGTTGGTGCTGGGCCTGGGAGGGGAATGGAAAGGAGTGGGAGGATAGGGATAGTGGGGTCAAGGAGACGCCCTGGGGCAAAATGGGCTCAGGAGAGGGGATTTCCCTGTCTTGTGTCCATACCCAAGGGTTCTGATCTGGATCAGCTGGTAGGGCAGTCATCATCAGAGGTTTATCCTACTCGGGTGGTGTTATGCAATGCCAGGTCTATTAAGACGGCTGTTGTAGCCGATCTTGTTGGGTCATCTGACCTGGCGTGCATCACCGAGACTTGGCTGGATGAAAATGCTGGGCCAGTTGTAGCCACAGCAGTTCCAGCTGGGTACTCGGTGATACACCGCCCGAGGCAGGATCGTAGGGGTGGGGGTGTTGCCATATGTTTTAAGTCAGAACTGGGCCTGGTGGAGGTACCGGCGGGAGTCACCAGATCCTTTGAGTGTATTCTGGGCGAGGGTGTGGGGTGCAGGATACTTCTTGTATACCGTCCACCAGGCGATGAGAATGTTTTCCTGCAGGAAGTCACAGACTTCACTGTCGACCTGATGTTGGGGTCCCCCAGATGGCTGGTTCTGGGGGATTTCAATGCTTGGGTCGACGATGAATTCTCTCGATTTGGTCAAGACTTCCTCCAGTTGATGATATCATTGGGCTTCACACAGGTTGTTTCCTCCTCGACCCATATTGGTGGACACTCATTGGACCTGGTGTTCCTTCTGGGGATGGGGATATCCAACTTGGTGGTGGAACCGGTCGGATGGTCTGACCATCACCCCATTAGGTTCAGTTTTGAGGCCACCTCTGTTAGGTCTGCCCCTTTGGAGATGGTCCGATACCGCCCTTTGAGGGGTGTATCCCCAGATGACCTGATGGCGGTATTGGACCTATCAAGCTTACCGATAGATTGCTTAGATCTAGGTGACCTGGTACATGCTTATAATGAGGCAGTGACAGGGGCCCTGGATTCTATTGCACCAGTTCGTGTTCATCCTCTTACTCCTCACCCCAGGTCTCCTTGGTTTGATGAGACCATGAGGGAGCTGAGGAGGGTTGGACGAAGGCTGGAGAGGCGTTGACGGAGATCCAGTCTTGATGATGACAGGCTTAGTTTGATAGACCATTATGTGGCCTATCGATCCGCAATCTCGCGTAAGAAGGCAGAGTTCCTGTCCAGAGAGATAGCGGCTGCACGGAATAGACCAGCTCAGCTCTTTTGGACTGTGGACAGACTGTGCAATCCAGTCTGTCTTCAGCCCAGAAGAGCCTTATCTCAAGAATGGTGTGATGAACTTGCTCTATTCTTTGCAGATAAGGTTGTCAAAATCAGATCGGATATTCGCTTCTTCCCTCCCCAACGGGAGCGACGGTGGTCGGCAGGAGATGTCGAACACCCAGTTTAGATGGTCTGACTTCAGCCTTCCCACAATCGATGATGTTGTGATGATCATTCGAGCGCTGCGGCCGACTAGCTGTGATTTGGACCCTGGCCCCACACGCCTCTTAGTAGGTTGTGTGGATAAAATTGGCCTAGTCCTGGCTTTGATAGTCTGGAAGTCTTTGGAGAGGGGGATCTTTCCAGATCCCCTTAAAGAGGCTATAGTTAAGCCTCTATTAAAGAAATCCTCCTCAGATCCAGGTTGTCTAGCAAATTACAGACCAGTCTCTAACTTACCCTTTGTGGTAAAGTTATTGAGAAAGTGGTCGAGTGCAGTTGGAGGATCATCTGACCAACAACAATATCTACGATTCTCCAGTCTGGATTTAGGAAAAGGCATAGTACCGAGACAGCGCTTGTACGGGTACTAAATGACCTCCTAATAGCGAGAGATCGTAGGACCCGATCCATCTTGGTACTACTTGATCTCTCTGCAGCGTTTGACACTGTTGACCATGGTGTGCTGTTAGAGCGTTTGTGGTCTGTCTGTGGACTGTCTGGTATGGTCCTCAGATGGTTTCGATCTTACCTCAAGGGTAGGACTCAGAGAGTGGTGTCAGGAATTTTTTCCTCGGCATCACTCTCCCTATCCTGCGGGGTACCGCAGGGTTCTATCTTAGCGCCTATGCTGTTTGTGGTGTATATGCTGCCATTAGGAGTGATTATTAGATGATACGGTTTGGGTTTTCATTGCTATGCAGATGATACCCAGCTGTATATGTCTTTCGTGCCCGGCCAGGACGCTGCCTTGTCGGTATTTAATAACTGCCTTGCAGAAATTTAAGACCGGATGAATGGGAGTTGGCTGAGGTTAAACCCGGAGAAAACTGAGGTGTTGGTTGTGGACAAAGGCCGCTGTGAGGCGGGTCTGCCGGAGGGATCACCCTCAGGCTTATGGCTTGGAGGTGTTCAACTGGCGACCTCAGATCAGGTGTGGAATCTTGGCGTAATAATTGACGACCATCTGACACTTAAATCTCAGGTGTCAGCGGTGGTCAAAACTTCCTTTTTTCCATCTGAGGAATATTGCCAGGGTGAAGCACCTGGTTCCTCCAGAGGACCTCCCAACATTGATCCACGCCTTCGTTACCTCCCATCTTGACTACTGTAATTCCCTATACCTAGGGCTATCGGGGGTTGAACTTCGCCGTCTGCAGCTAGTGCAGAATGCGGCAGCCAGGTTGTTGACTGGATCTTCTAGATCCAGCCATATAATGCCTGTGCTTCGTGGATTGCACTGGCTGCCAGTGTTTTGCGAATCACCTTCAAGGTCGGTTTACTGACCTATAAAGCCCTACATGATCTGGGACCTACCTCACCTGAAAGAGCTCCTTTTGCCCTACTGTCCTCCTGCTCCCTCCGATCCACTGATTCGAGGGATTGCTAGAGATTCCAGGGTTCGCTTTGAAAACATCAGGTGCTAGATCAGTTAGTTTTATGGCACCGACTCTGTGGAATTCTTCTACCTCGTCAGGTGCGAAATTGCCGACCGTCCTTAGTTTTAAAGGAGCTTTGAAGACCCACCTTTTTAGCATAGCTTTTAAGGATTTATATTAGTTTTAATTTTATTGTATTTATTGTTTTGTGAATTTGTACAGGCGCTTTGGTTTTAAGAAAAGCGCCTTTTAAAAATAAAGATGAATTGAATTGAATTGAATGATAAAGGACACAAATAATTCTAAAAGAAGGCAACATCAAAGCCTAAAGAGTTTTTCATGTTTATAAATGAAATGCACAGCTCTCAATATGTATAATGGGTAGCGTTAATTTAGCTAAGCTTTTCTGTCCTTAGTGCAGTGGAGATAAATAAAAAGAAAAGGCAAGCTGTTCATTTTGCAGTCAGCTGGTAAGCGTTATTCACGCAAAGTGCTATACCGAGTGAATATGCCTGCAAAGCGAGTATTCGCACAGTCTTTCTGATGTACAGAGGTATTATTTAAATAGAAGAATCCCTTTAGTGTACAGGTTTTACTGTAGTAAAAGTTTGGTTCTGTACGCTCCTTCGCCATTGTGCGACTGTTTAAGCCTTGTGAAGGTGCACACAACTGCAGCAGTTTGCAAATCGCCGGCTTAATTTAGCAAAATACGAGCTGCTGAGCTAACAAGGAAAAGCCTGCTTGCCAGTCTAAACAAACGAACACTGGATTTGCTACACCTTATAGGTAGTTGTTTCTGTTTGCACTAAGGTACTAAAATGTGTTTTAAGGATGCTCTTTTAATAATTGCAAATAAGCTTACCAAAAGGGGCAATAGAGGTTTCTATTGTTGTCACCACTTAAGCTAGGTGTTCTAAGAGCCAGCCGGCCTCACTTTCACTATATTTATGCAAAGCCCAGCTGAAAAAGGGACAAACAGAACACCTCCTACATTTTTCTTTTGACATAAAGTGGTATTTATGTTTATAACAGCTAAATGTGCACATAGTACAGGAAAAGAAATGTATCATTTGATATGAAAATATACAATGCCAGAAAGAAGTTAAAATGTTTGTTAAAAATAAAGCATGAATGACAAGTGAGTTGAACCAATCCTGAGCTCTGACAGGCTATTTATGTATCATCTGAAGCCTAGTCAGATCAAATTCGGTTGGAGTGTTGAAGGGACAACACTTAGAGGAACTAGTGCTTGCTAGTCATATGGACCTTTAATTTTGAAGTCAATTTATTTAGCTGGAGTTAAGCCATGTTTTTGTTGTTATATTGTTTATTATTTTAATGATACCAGTCCGCTTAATTTTTGTTCTGTAAATAAAGAAAAGAAGATTTTTTTTTAACTTCATCTTGGCTGATGTGTCCATCTATAACCCACATAAGACTTTCACATATGGTGTCAAGAGTAGGATGTTGGTGGTGAAATCGTACCCCACTAAAAGGATCTGGAAAAGACCCTGATGGACAACCAGTGTCACAGGACAAAGTGATGGGACGTGGCCCCCAGGAGCAACGACTACATGTCAGTAACAGCAGTATATCAGATACCATTATTGCCTGGATTTCCATTAGTGGTAAGATCAAAAGAGAGAGAAAAGTGTTTCCAATTCACCCCAAAATGGAAGACCCAAAGGAGGGAGAGCAGATAGGGGCTCAGGCAAGTGGAGGAGGATCCACTGATGAAGACCCCCCTCAGGAATCACAGGATCTACTCAGATGGCTGCATATACACCAGGTGGAGCTAGAAAGACGGAGAGGGACTGGAAGGAAAATGAAACTCGCTGGAGAGATACCTTACGGGCTATTCAGGCCATGGGTGCTCATCAACCCCCTGTTTTCCCTGGTGGTGTACACAAGGATATCAAGTTAGTAAAATTATTAGGAAGTGATGATATCGGAGCCTATATAATGACTTTTGAAAGGGTGGCCCTTGCTTGCATGTGATCACGGGACCAATGGGTTCTATGGCTAGCACCCTACTTAACCAGGAAAGCCCAGCTAGCATATAGCCATGTGGACATAAACTATGCGTAAAATCAGCTATCTTGAAAAGATATGACATTAATACTGAAACATATAGGCAGAAATTTTGCTTCTATAAATTTAAAACCGCTGATAATCCCCAAGATGCCTATACCCAACTCAAGGACCTGTGTATGAAATGGCTACAGCCTACAATGAGAACACTAGACCAGATTCTGGAAGTGATTATTTTTGAACAATTTATTCAGATACTCTCCCAAGATGTTCAACTGTGGGTAAAGGAGCATCATACTGAGGCATCTGATGTAGCAGTATGACTAGCTGAAGACTACCTTGCAGCTAGACCCCGTAGGCAGAAAGGAACTTCACTCTCTGCTGCCTGTCTGACACCAGTAAGACCTATAACAGCAGGGGTGATCAGTACTAACTCTGGGGTCAGACAGCCTCCTAAAACAGGAAGGGGGTATAATCCTGAAATAATTTGTCATGACTATAAAGGGAAGGGGCACATAGCAAGGTTCTGCCTGAAAAAGAAAAGTGAACTAACACATTTGGCCCTGGCTAATTGGGGGCAATATACAGTTCCAGTAACTTTGGAGGGAAAACTGTGCAAGGATTGTTGGATTCTGGTAGTAGACAGACACTAGTGCAGAGTGATGTTCTGAACTGTTTACCCAGATTAGGAGGACCAGCAACTGGGGTTACCTGTATTCATGGGGACATACATCATTATCCATTACAGGAAATTATAATGACTGTGCAAGGTCAAACCCAGCAGCTACAAGTGGGGATAATACCCCATTTACCAGTTCCTGTTCTGCTGAGACATGATTATCCAGACTTTGAATCCCTATTGTCCTCTAACATGTGTGTCATGGTGACTAGGTCTCAAACCCATAAAGAAACTTTGGGACAGGTATTTCCTTTTGCAGAAGAAGTCATGGAGAACCTTGGCAGGGATAGAAAAAACAAGAACCAAAGGAGAAATGAGAAACTATTATGGACCAAAAAGAATTGTAAAAATGATGTACCAGATTCTATGCCTACTGTAATAGAAATTGTCCAGACAAAAGGATTTAAAGACATACAAAAAGAAGATATAATCTTGCAACCATATTTTCCACAGGGTATGAACACTGAGGGTATTTTCTCAGGAGAGAAGTATGAATTAGAAAAAAGGTTATTATATAGAAGTTATATTAATCCCAGAACTGGAGAAGAAGTAAAACAACTAATGGTTCCTCAAATGTATAGACAGCAGTTATTGGAGGTGGCTCATGATATTCCTTTGGCTGGGCACCTGGGTAAAGGTAAAATCCTGAGTCATCTGCTCTACCATTTCTTTTGGCCTGGCATTCATGAACAGGTGGTTGCATATTGCAGTAATTGTAGCAAATGCCAGAAGGTTGCCAAAATTGGTAGAGGAGACAAAGTACTTCTATTACCTCTGCCTCTGATAACTACTCCTTTTGACAGGATTGCAATGAATATTGCAGGGCCATTACCAAAGAGTGCAAAAGGGAACAAGTATATTCTGGTGGTTAGTGATTATACTACAAAATACCCAGAAGCTATTCCCTTACGGAGTATAACAGCCCCAAAAATTGCTGATGAGTTGGGCAGGATTTTTAGTTGGGTGGGTATACCCTGTGAGATATTAACTGATTGAGGCAGCAATTTTTGTTCAGTACTGTTGAAACATCTCTAGCAGACCTTGGGGATAACTGCCATTCATACGACACCCTACCATCCCCAAACTGATGGTCTGGTCGAGCGTTTCAACCAGACTCTCAAAATAATGTTGCAAAAGTATGTGCAGGAAGGGGGAAAAAATTGTGATGTCTACCTGCCATACTTGTTTGCATATCGAGAGGTACCACAGTCTTCCACAGGGTTTTCCCCTTTTGAGCTGTTGTATGGCCGATACCCGAGGGGGCCATTGGATATAATCAAAGAGTAGTGGGAGGAAGGTGAACTACCAAAAGGTATGGTACCCACTGAGTATATGTGCCAGTTATGATGACGGTTGATAGATTATGTACAAAAAGCACACATAACTAATCAAAGGCAACAGATGGTGCAGAAAAATCAGTATGATAAAGGTACTGGTTTTAAAGAATTGGAAGAGGGGGATAAGGTTCTCTTGTTGCTGTCCTCTTCAGAAAATAAACTCTTTATGAAGTGGCAAGGGCCCTATCAAGTATTAAGATGAATGGGTCCTGTGACCTATAAGATAGCCCTTCATGACAAAGCATCTAAAAAGAAGATTTATCATGTAAATCTGCTAAAATCTTGGTCGGAGAGATCCCCTCCCATGTGTGCCTTTATACACCCAGAAGAGACAGACAGTGCTCTGGCCCTTGCATATCAGAGACTGGAAAAACCCGGTGAGCTAGCTGATGTTACCATAAATCCTGATTGAACCCCTTCTTAGTTAGTTGAGTTACAGACTTTGCTACACACTCATGAGGCAGCATTCTCAGGGACACCAGGGAAGGTCCTTAATGTCACTCACCACATTACCTTAAATCACACATTACCCATAAGACAAAAGGCATTAGACTGCCAGAAAAGATGAGGCCAGAAGTTATTAAACAGCAAAAGAAAATGCAAGACTTGGGCATCATAGAACCTTCAAAAAGTGAATAGAATTTTCTGATGGTGGTCATGGAGAAGAAAGGGGGGGGGTCAGGCTGTGTCTAGATTTTAGACAACTAAATAGTATCTAACAGTTTGACAGCTATCCTATGCCCTGTACTGATGATATTTTGGACCATCTAGGTAAAGCACAGTACATTAACACACTTGACCTATCTAAGGGGTATTGGCAAATACCCTTGGATGAAAAAGTAAATGATAAAATAGCATTCAGCACACCCTTAGGGTTATTTCAGTTCACAGTGATGCCTTTTGACCTGCATGGTGCCCCGTCAACATTTCAGAGGGTGATGTATAAGATCTTAGCTCCCCATGTTCCCTACAGTGCAGCTTACTTGGATGATGTAATTGTGTTTAGTGCATCATGGAGTGACCACATACACCACCTGTCACAGGTTTTGTTGGCCTTTACTACAGCAGGACTCACTATTAATTCTGAGAAGTGTGCTTTGGCCATGCAGAATACTAGGTATTTGGGTTTTCAGATTGGGCAAGGGCAAGTAAAACCAGAGAAAAGTAAGGTTGAAGCAGTAGCCAATAGTCCTCGACCCTATACAAAAAAAGATGTGAGGTCTTTTTTAGGATTAGCGGGCTACTATTGCCGTTTTATACCAGCTTTTATACTCTGGCCACTTCCCTTACTGAGTTAACAAGAAAGCATAAACCTGAAAAAGTAAAATGAACCCCTGAGTGTGAAGATGCATTTCAGTCTATAAAAGCTAAATTATGCTCTTCCCCAGTTTTAAAAAATGCCAGATTTTTCCCAGCCCTTCGTATTGCAGACAGATGCATCCAATTGTGGAATAGGGGCAATTCTCACACAGATAGATCAGGGTGAAGAACATCCTATCATCTATATCAGTCGGAAATTACATGATAGAGAAACTAAATATTCCACAATTGAAAAGGAATGCCTGGCAATACGTTGGGCTGTGGAAGGTTTTATCTATGGGACACCAAATTTGAGATATGGACCGATCATAATCCCTTATGTTGGCTCCATGTGATGAAAGATAAACCCCCCCAAATCATTCACTGGTATCTTACTTTACAGTCATGCCATTTCACGATTAAACATCATAAAGGTAGTGCTCATGGTAATGTAGATTATCTCTCTCATTATAGCATATAATTTAAGAAACTACTGTCACACTGGACATCAGGCCTCTCGGTAAGGAAGAAAGAATGATGCTCCACTGTCTAAGTCAAGAGTAGTTACAGTTCATAAGGACCCCGAGGTGGAGCATTAGGAGATGGGTGGGCTATGGATCCATCTCTCCTTTAGAGAGATCTGATGATCCAGTGAGAGAGATAAAACCTAGATGGGTTTCATCTTAGGTAGGGAGGAATGTGAAAGGACCCCTTCCTTAACTGTAGGTCTTCCTAGAAGGAGTTCCCCTTATTGTAACCATTCCTTATACATGTTTATGTGTGTTGTATGCTTGACATGGACTGGCCACCCATGTATTCCTTGTTCGTTTTGCTGTTGAGTGTTCCCAACCCCCTCAGCTTGGGCAGTAGTATGATAAAGGACACAAACAATTCCAAAAGAAGGCAACATCAAAGCCTAAAGAGTTTTCATGTTTATAAATGAAATGCACAGCTCTCAATATGTACAATGGGTAGTGCTAATTTAGCTAAGCTGTTCTGTCCTTAGTGTAATGGAGATAAAAAGAAAAGGCAAGCTGTTCATTTTGCAGTGGGCTGGTAAGCGCTATTCGCGTTTAGCACTATACCGAGTGAATATGCCTGCAAAGTGAGTATTCACACAGTCTTTCTGATGTCCAGAGGTATTATTTGAATAGAATAATCCCTTTAGTGTACAGGTTTTACTGTTACAAAAGAAGCAGAGAGGTGATCCTCCCATTGTACAGGTCAGTGGTGCGACCACACCTGGAACACTGCGCAAAGTACTGGAGTCCACACTTAACAGAAGAAGTAGTAAGGGCACCCATTTCTTCTGTTACTTTTAGTCAAAATGAGCACTGCAGTAAATTGCCTGGTGCTCTACGTCACTGTTTTTCTGCTGAGTTCACACTTAAGGAGAGACTGCAACAAAGTCAAGTCAGTACAGTGCAGGGCAACCAAGATGGCCCAGGGACTAGGAGGCAAGACTTATGAGGAGAGGCTGCAGGACTTGAATATGCACACCCTCAAGAAAAGGAGGAAAAGGGAAACATGACTGAAACATCTGCATGGGATAGATAGTATGGATGCCAACAGACTTTTCTCCTTGAGCTCAAATATAGGGACATGGGGAAACTCACATAAACTCACAGGGGAGTGGATTCAGGAGGGACATCCGCAAGCACTCTTTCATGGAAAGAATGGACAAGTGGAACAAGCTACTGGAGGCAGTGATATCGGCCAAATCAGTGCGCAGCTTCCAGCAGGGATGGGACAGGTATATGGGACTAGTCGGGAAAAGGGTGGCAGAAATGGGGGGGAGGTGACCACTAGGGCCGGTGCAGAGTAGTTAGGGAGAGTGGGCGCATTGCATGGGGTAATGGGCCTTTTTCTGCTGTCATTATCTGTGTGTCTCTGTATCCCTTGTTCTGCTGAGTGTGTGCTTGCAGCACTTCCAGGGCCGGCTTTAGAGTTTTGGGGCCCCCCAGCAGATTCATGAAATCATGGGGGCCCCCCTACTTGGCCAACCATCACCCCATATGCTTGACTGTAACCAATACACACATCATTTTATTGTATTTTCAGTACTAGTGGTATCTTAAAAAAAATTTAGAGAGAGAGACTGCAGTGTCAGCGCATACTGTTCATTTTCTCACATCCATTGTTACCCATCTGCCTCTTATTGCCTGGGTCATAGCTCAGTAAGGCTTTTCATGAAGTCGTGATCCCACATCAAAATCTGCACAGTCTTTTGTTGCTGTTTTAAGATGATAATAAGAAGAAAAGATTTAAAATAATTAAGGTAAACTGCTCTAGTTGGGGCCCCCCATAAGTAGGGGGCCACCAGCGATTGCAGGGTTTGCTGGTGCCTAAAACCGGCCATGAGCACTTCCCATGTGATCTGTAAATCCCATGGGATCTGTGAATCTGAGGTGGAAGCCAGTGCTGTTGATTAGCTTGGATCTGCCATGTGATCTGTGTCTCTCAGTTGGAGTTCAGTGTATAGTTGTAGCTGAAAAGCTGCAGTGTCTCTGTTTCTGGGGTAAGTGTGGGGATACTTGACTACTTTTTTAGAGCAATTTATGTAGCTGTCTTGGTGATTTTTTTTTTGGTGCTGTATGCATATATTTTTATGCTGTTACATGGAATTGTATTTTTAAAATATTTTCTTGCATTTCAAAGCAGCAGTGAAAAGAGTTTTTTTTTCCAAAATGTTGGTTTTAGCTAATTAACAAAAATATTAGCATACTTGTCCAATCTACTTTTCTAGGTTCTTCCTATGCTACACACCTTGACACCTTGAGTTTTTTTTTCTTTTCTCAATCCTAACTCATGCCAGGTCTACAGTGTAACTGAGTAATAAAATTACCTTTCTCAGGTTCTTGTTGGAACTGCACAAAAGTGAAGAAATGACAGACAAGTGGTGTCTAGCACATAAAGTGATTTATTTCTGGTATATAAAGTAGGCTTATAACCAAATCACAGTGATAAACACCAGGGAGAACACCTCCAATCTTTCTTACCTATAGGCAGCAATAAGTTTATTCTTCTCAGAGAAAAAGGTGCAATGCAAAGGGTCTTAAACCCCTGATAATTACCATAGTAACTACTAAAAAGATATGTAAAAGTCTCATCATTGGATAATGGCAAATAACTTGACTTCTCACTAGCCTGGGAAAGCATGCTGAGCTAGCAGAAAGACAAGATAACTAAACAAACAACCTATATTCGTGAAGGCCATTTGTGGTTCCACACATAATTACATAAGTAATTGCTGTTCTGCACTAGAAGTAAAGATTTTGTCTAACTAATGATTATACAACAGTATAAACAGAGGTATCTCCCAAGTGGTACAATTATGATAGCAAATACATTATGATTCTTAGTAGAAATACAGTAGAACTCAGATCCTGACACTTATGCTCATACAATAAGTGCCTGTGCCGTAAGTATCACTGTCTGTGAGGTAGGGGGCCAATCAGGGGTGCTGGTTCATGGATAATACCAGGCAAGAGGGGAGTGTGGGCAAAACCAACAAAGACCAGAGCACTCACTTCCTTGTCTCATCCAAATGTGGTGACCATCTTTTTTATTGAGAACAAATTATATTAAAACATAGCGAAATTTCTTAAATGTTTGTGGAACTAGAAAATGTTAGTACAAAAAAAAAAAAACTGGAAGATGGTTGCAATCTTTTATAGTGAAAAAATGGTGGAGTCAAATGTTTTGCCCAATTTCATTGTCCTGCAGCTTTTATTAGGCCTGTAAAGTTGTTTTCCTGTGTTTACTTTAATGGGGAGCAGCACTGATGTTTTTTGAGTTTCCGTTATTCAGTTTGAAGTACTATAGCTATAAAGGCAGGGCACTCCCCCATGTCTAGGGGTACATGGTGACAATGTTTATCTGAAGGAGCATACACCTAACACTATGAAACTCTGTTCCACTACCTTTACCTTTGTCACATCAGATCAAGGAGAATGGGGACCAGGGTGATCAATGCACATTTTCAGAGTACCACTAACATGACACCACTCACAAACAAGTGTCTATGCTGGCAGCTGGGATCAAGCAGGATGCCCATTTATTGCTGCACTGATGTCACGTAGCTTTAAAGGGCATTACCTTCACCCCATTCAGTTTATCACTTTGCCTTACTTTGCTATCGCTGGCATGTTCAATCATCATTATGGTTAAGCACATACCTTACTGTACTGCTATACTGCTGCATCTACTCCACACTGTGACTGGGCATATGTTCTCTGAAACTCCCTATCTCCCATTTTCGGGGTCTCCTGGGGGATTGCACACATAAGATATAGAAACATAGAAATTGTCGGCAGATAAGGACCACCTGGCCCATCTAGTCTGCCCGTAAGCCCTTGTACTGGATTACTGCTTCTGACCCACCTACAGTTGTACCTCAGTGGTTCCCCCTATACCTGTCCCAAGCATGTCTGAATCCATCAACAGTGCTCGCTCCCACCACCTCCTGAGGCAGACCATTCCATGCATCCTCCACCCTCTCTGTGAAGGAGAACTTCCTCATATTCCCTCTGTTTTTTGCAATTCTTTTTCTCGTCTTCCCGACCGGAACTCTTTCAGGCTGCCTCACTCGCCGTGACCGTGCTACCACCTGATGTGTTCCCCACCATCTTCAAGGACGTTATGACCCCCCACGGAGACATGGGAGGGGCTATGGCCCCCGGGGAGGTAGAAGGGGCAGTGGCGGGGAACCAGTGTTGGGCATGTGGCGGCAGTGGCACTGGAGGAGCCATCGCCTATCCGGCAGAGGGGTGTTTTTTCCCCTTAGTTTCTGTGCTCTGCCCTCCCTCCCCTACGTGGTGCATGTCCCAATCGGTGCACGGCAACCCTGCCAACATTGGGCCATGGAGATAGCATGCCGTCCAGTGCACAGCAGTGCCCCAGATCTCCACCAGGGGACACTGGTGCACCGGACACCCCAGAGTCATCCTATCAGGATAGGAGAGCAGCCCAGTGGGTGCTCAATTAGATCCCGCCCCGGGTCACCCGCATGGCGCAAGGTGTGGTATCCAGCGCCTCAACCCTCAGTGCCACCGGGCCAGCTCTCATATTCCCTCTTAACCTCCCATCTTCCAATCTTATGTTATGCCCCCTCGTTCCTGTGCGCTTCCTGTAATGAAAAATGTCTCCCCGCTGCACCTTGTTTATACCCTTTAGGCACTTGAATGTTTCTATCATGCCCTGTCTTTCTTGCCTCTCTTCCAGCGAGTACATATTGAGGTCCCTTAATCTCTCCTCATAAATCTTGTGTTGCAAGCCCTGTACCATCTTAGTCACCCTTCTCTGGACTGTCTCTAGCCTGTTAATGTCCTTACAAAGGTGCAGCCTCCAGAACTGCACACAGTACTCCATGTGAGGCTTGACCATGGTTTTATATAATGGCATTGCTACCTCCCTCCTTCTGCTGGTGATACCCCTGCCTATGTATCCCAGCATGCCACTGGCCCTCCCAGCTGCCTTAGTACTGTGCTTTGACATTTTCAGGTTATCTGAAATAATAACCCCCAGGTCCCTTTCCTCCTTTGTAACTGTCAGCAACTCCCCCCCCATCCTGTAGCTTTCCCCAGGGTTCCTGTATCCCAGGTGCTTAATTTTGCACTTCTTTGAATTAAACTTCAGTTGCCAGTCCTTAGACCATTTTTCAAGCTTCCCCAGGTCCCTTCTTATTTTCTCCACCCCCTGTGGATTATCCACTCTGTTACAGATCTTGGTGTCATCTGTAAACAGGCAGACCTTTTCCTCCAGCCCCTCTGCAATGTTGCTAATGAAGACATTGAACAGGAATGGCCCCAGCACCGATCCCGGAGGTAACCCACTGGTCACCCCCTCTCCCCAGACTGCACTCCATTTACCTCCACCCTCTGCCTCCTGTCTGTTAGCCAGTTTCTAACCCAGTTTACCAACATGTCCCCCATGCCCAGCCTACCCAGCTTGTTTATCAGCCTCCTATGTGGGACAGTGTCAAAGGCTTTGCTGAAATCAAGGTAGGCGATGTCCACTGCCCCACTCTGATTTAATTCCTTTGTCACCCAGTCAAAGAAATCAACCAGATTTGTCTGACATTACCTCCCTGCTGTGAATCCATGTTGCATATGGTCCTGGGCTCTGATAGCTTCTAGATGCCCCACAATCCTTTCTTTAAGCAATGTTTCCATGATCTTCCCCACTTCTGAGATGAGGCCTATAGTTTCCCGCCTCCTCCCTGCTGCCGGATTTGTGTAGAGGTACCACATGTGCCCTCCTTCAATCCTCTGGCACCACCCCTGTGTTGAATAATTCAGTGAACATGGCTGCCAGAGGTT